>BRKX01000015.1:13852500-18805000 GCA_026008535.1 Perilla frutescens
TGGGATTTTACAAGTTTACTCCTTACTTCACTATGGGTGAGGGGGGTATAATAGGGATTTCAATGCCATAATTGTGTATACGCAATACCCAAAAAAACCCTGTCGAAAATAAAATATCCCCAAACGAAAGTAATTAAGGGGGAAAAAAGGATTGCTCTATTTTTCCAATTTAGTTATATAAAGTAATAAAATAATCTTGACGGAATTCAGCATAGTGTAATTGCATTTACTCAACAAATTTGTCCTTTGAGACGCATGGTTAATTTGACAATATATCGTTCGACCCAATTATATAGTCTATTTTCATACATATATTAAAAATATTTATAAAAATAAGATACAAAACTTAAACTTCAAACATTACCTCTATTTAAGATTTATAATTTTGAAAAAATTTAAATAGTTTTTAATTTTCAAAATTTAATAAGGGTGTAATTATACATTACTATAAAAAATAATATTAATTATAGATAAGATTATATAATTAGGACACCGAAAATAATAATAGAGACTATATAATTAGAATGGAAGAAGGATATTTACTTGCACATAGAGAATTAAAAAAAAAATCTAAAACTAAATTTTTAATTGTAAAAAAAATCTAAAACTAATTTTTTAATTGTATCGTAATTATATATTGAAGGTCATGAGTTGGTATGATATAGTACAAAAGTAGGCCTATAATAGCCAAATAAGTCCAATCATTTATAGTATTTTTGTACTTTAGTCTGCTGTTTTAAATTTTGATGTGGTGTTTTTTTTTTTTTTTTTTTTTTTTAACTTACACATTTAATCTGTGGTATTGAAAAAATTTGAACTCGTGATCTTTGATCTTCAAGTAATCTCACTCCACCACTAGACCATCCCCACCGAGACAATGAGGTGCTTTATAGTTGGGCTAGGAGGAATGCTAATGCTAATATGCTATTGTCCATGAATTGGCTCATTTAGCTTTACGTGATTCTTCCTTTTTTATGTTATATCGGTATTACTTCAGTTAGATTTTTATCGGACATTCCGCCTGTTGAGCGGGTTTTGCTTCAGTAATGTTATTTTCCCTAAAAATAACGCGTGACCAAAGTATTGTATGTACTCCTCAAATCACTTTCTAATTTAGTTAGGTTGTTTGCAGAAATTCCAATGTTGCAATTCATATAGACAAACACTTGTGCATTACACGAGAGATATACTATACTTATATATATATATATATATAATAATACCGCATCCGCAAATAGAAAAATTTTCATTTTCCTGTCCATTTTCACATTTTGGAAAAGAAATATAATATTATATATTATCAATATTTATTTTTCTTATAAAATTGTAGATATTAATATATTGTAACTATCCATGATTATATTTTTCCATAAATAATGGATTACATGGAGATCAATTGTATAATATGGAGCTATTAAAATGGACTCCTATTTCTCAAAAAAAAAAAAAAAAAAAAAAAACAAACAGGGACTCCTATATAGAAAATTAAGCTAATTATAAATTAATATATTGATTTACAAATCAATATAAGATCAAGGAATTTGCACCTCCACACAATATGCTCATCAAGGTCCCACACCAAAGAAAAGATGCAGTTCTTATTATGATTTCTTTCAATACGTTTTTTCTAAATTGAATTTTATCTCTATATTCATAATTAATAAATTTATTGATATCGATATCATAACATGTAGTATTCGATCTGTCTGTCACATACGTAAATTTGTTAGTTGAGCTTATTGAATGTCGATTTTGTTTTCATATTGTAGTCTCTTACATTTTGGCCTTCGGGAGCGCAGGATAAAATGATCTTTGGTCTCATACACGAATGATATTTCAGCTTCGGAAAACATTACATGAATGTTA
The DNA here is from genome assembly GCA_026008535.1 of Perilla frutescens. NCBI lineage: Eukaryota > Viridiplantae > Streptophyta > Magnoliopsida > Lamiales > Lamiaceae > Perilla > Perilla frutescens. The sequence continues at coordinate 13,854,367 of BRKX01000015.1, forward strand.
GTATTTGGCACCATTGGGATTGGATCGTAGAAGATTGAAATAGTAAGATTTTATCATTTAGTTTCATGTAACAAAGTTGGTTTGAAGTTGATCTTCACACTTTTCCTATTTCTTTGTTTACTAACTGTTGTGTGATTTAATGAATTGATTCAACTTTTAACTTTATGTAAATATGTTGATGATTCAATGGCAATATGACATGACATTCAAGCTTCCACCCAAAAATAATTCAAACAAGAGGGCACAAGACAACCCAAATTTGCTCCTGACATAGCCTCACACTTTTGATTTCTTTCAATCCCTTGGAGATGGCCTAGTGGTGGAGTGGTGATATCTTGAGGCCAAAGGTCTCAAGTTCGAATTCCACCAACACCACTAGGTGTGAGCCTGTCACACCTGGCTTGTCAAGTGTGGTTTACCTCCCCTGTGTGGTTTGCAGGCTATTACACAGGGGCGGGATTTACCCAGTGCGCACCTCGGTAGCGGCTGCGGGTTACCTTCGACAAAAAAAAAAAGGGCACAAGACAACCCAAATTTGCTCCTGACATAGCCTCACGAACTTTTCTTTCACACATGAAATGTCTTTTTTGGTCTTCTTAAATACCAGGATATTAAAGATCTTATCAATATTGGGAAATCATAATAAACTTTCATACATATGATTATTCCATTCGTTTTAAGTATGTCCCATTACTAGTCCTAATGGCTTCGTTCAAGTATTGGCTGCATAAAAAGAAAAAAGTGACATGAAGTTAGACACTGGATTGGAATTTTCTATTACACTCTCTGTGTTACATTCTGTGTTACACTTTCAAATTATGAGTTTTTTTTGTATTTTTTTCTTCAATTTTATTTTTTTGTGATTTAGTTTGATTTTATGATTGTTTTTAGGATTCACCCCACCCAATTAAGGTGTATAATTATTTTTTAATATTTAATTTTTTATTTCTAATTAATAATTTATTATTATGGTTTATTTTTTTTAAATTATGTTTTATAACTTTTTAATTCATTTTTTTATTGATAAATGTTGATTATGATTATTTATGTTATAATTAATTTTTATTTTATAATAAATATTGTTAAAATTATAAATTTAATAATGAAACACAAGAACTGTAATAGGAAATTTTAACACGAACAAAGTGGCTGAAAATATGAAAAGTGAGAAACAATAATAAATGGTCGAATTATTACTATTAAGTTAAACTAGTACAGTTGCGCGTTGCACGATGGAAGTAACGCGGGATGTGAGACGTACGTTGCACGGTGGAAGCGAATTGTTATTTCACCGTTGCGTTATTTGCAATACAAATATATTTAAAATTAAAATTATATTATATTTCTCTGTAATTTTACATATACAAAGTAAACCAGTATGCGCACGGCGGCAGAGAATTGTTATTTCATATGACATTGTTCAAAAAATAAAAGTAATTAAAATTAATATTATATTCTATTGTTATGGATTTTAAGATAAATTAGTTACATAATTCTAAACATTTTAACGTAATGTTAATTCATATTTAAATCATATACACTTTAAAAGTATATGTTATGAAAAATGAAATTGATTATTAAAAGAATCAATTAAAGTATGAAGTTTACAGATTCTGAAAAACTTCTCTATACACAACATTTGTAGTGGTATTCGTATCATTATCATCAAGTAAGATCTTCAATCCACTACGACTTGTAACCCTTGAAACAACAACATACAATTGTCCATGAGTGAAAACCGGCTTCTGCAATAATAAACCAACATGAGAGAGTGATTGTCCTTGGCTCTTGTTTATTGTCATTGCATAAGAGGGCATGAGAGGAAATTGTCTTCTCTGAAACTTAAATGACAATCTTGGATCAGCAGGCGTAAGAGACATTCTTGGAATTAGTACCATTTGCTGTGCATTTTGGCCACTAAGAAATCTTGCTTCGACCACTTGTTTGCCAAGCCTTGTGATCATCAATCGAGTCCCATTACAAAAACCATTTGCATGATCTATGTTTCTCAACAACATAACAGGAGTACCTACTTTCAAAAATAATTCATGATTCGGAACCCTTGAGCATCTTATACTATTTAAGAATTCCGGAGTATGAACTTCTTGCAGCAAACCTCTATTATTATCTGAGTTGCATGTTGAGTCAGAACTTAAATACAATCTGCCGTCGCCGTTGTTCAAAGAAAGCATGTATTGATTTACAGATTCAACCGCATTTAAAGTTGGAGCAAGAATTGCTCGTTCTTGTAGATAAGTTGTATCTGTAATATTAGTACCATATGATGAAAAAGTACTATGAACAATTGTTGAAATTGGATCTCCTGACCATTTGGCACACCGTCGTTTTAGTGTGCAAAATACACTTGCGGACAAATAGTCCACAAATGCTTAATCTGCCCTCAACGGCTAGTATAGCTAGTGAAGACGGATGTCGATCCCACGAGGAGTATTTATAACCTTCTGTCTTTTCTTAGTTTTGGTTTGGGTCTTCAGTGTCACTCTAAAAACCTTGCTAATAAACTTAAACTAACTAAATGCTGAAAAGGAAATCACAAAAGAAAATATCAGTAATAAAAGTGTTCAAGTCAAAGCATCAAGTCATTCGGTAGGTATGCACAATCCCGGGCAAAACACATGTAATTACCGTTACTACCCGTTGTGCCCACGCTAGCAGAAAGATCAAAAATTGAATCCCTATGGCCAAATATGGGTAATTGTCACTTTGAAGGTTAACCGGTTATAGGAAATGGATACGATCGGCCACTCCCCAATCACTTCTTACATTATATCGTCTAGATGATACGATCGGCACCTAGGGACCTAACTATACAGGAACCTAAGGAGAGAATCACACAAAGGTTTTGCAAGTATAGCAGCTTTGAGGGCAAAAGCGACCCGATTCTAGTAGGTTTGACACGGTCTTGTGCCTGCATATACTACTCAATCTCAACTACCAAGGCTGTCACCCCCGGACTTGTTACTATGCGGGTATCGAGGCATGGGTCACCTATACACTCCCACGTAACTAACACTAGTACCAGTTAATCAGAAATGCACGCTTTCATCTCCAGCCACCCTTTACCTATGTCTAAGTGAAAAACAAGTTAAGATTGTGAACCCTTAAGGCGTTAAAGTCCGATTACCTCATGCACATATTCTACCCTTAGACCATTACTTTGACTTGAACAGTGGATACTTAGCCACTAAACATAGAAACGGAAGTAAAAGAAATGATAAAAGACATCTTACTTGGAAATAAAATAACTCGATTAACTTCTGGGCCCAACCCCAGTTTTGCCAACAAAACAACTGAACTACCTGTATGCGGGCAAACTGCCAACTTCAGGCAGACAGAATATCCAGAAAATAAACTAAGTACGAAAACAGTAAATTGTATCTTCGAGGTGCAGAATGAGTGTGTGTACGCGTGCTCCCGTGTTTTTTGATATGAAAATAGATAAAAGTATTTATAGCAAATGAATTAAGGCTTCAAGCAGCCCAGATTTCACCCACGCAGGGGTTCTTGCACTCCTCCACTTCCTCATGTTCATGCTCCATGTTCTTCCTTGATTTTAGGAGTGGTAGCAACAAACCCTAGCGTCTCCAGTAGCTTCCTCATGTCCCCACTTCCTTCCCAACGTGCTTAGACCTCCCCAAGACTCGGAACTGACCGCTACATCATCTCCACGTGCATATAGAAGCTGGCCCGCGATTCTGTTGTGCAATTCTCGCAACAACTTTGACTGGGTCCTCGGCAGGCAAATCAGTCCTTTGTGACCTCAGCATAAATAGCACCTGTATGTGCCTATTGTGGTGGTTTTGTGCTCTCAGCCTCCTGCAATCAGCTTTACCCCCAAAACTAGACTAGACTCTATACTAAACACTTATAAAGAGTGTAAAAAGATAAAGGAAAAAATCACTGGCAATGACCTCCATGTCCACCTCAATTCCTCGTTCGGATACTACATGTCCCAGCACGATTCCTTCTCTCACCATAAAGTGACACTTCTCATAATTCAACACCAAGTCTTTTTCCACACAGCGGCTAAGTACTTTGCTCAAATGATCAAGGCATTGATCAAAGCTATCTCCATAAACCGTGAAGTCGTCCATAAAGATCTCAATACAAGTCTCAAGCATATCAGAAAATATACTCATCATGCACCGTTGGAATGTGCCTGGAGCGTTGCAAAGGCCAAAAGGCATCCTTCTGTAGGCAAATGTGCCAAAGGGGAAAGTGAATGTCATTTTGCCTTGATCGTCTTGGGCCACCACGATTTGCATATAACCAGAATACCCATCCAGAAAACAGAAGTACGATTTTCCCGCAAGCCTCTCCAACATTTGATCGATAAAAGGTAAAGGAAAATGATCCTTCTTTGTGACTGCATTCAACTTGCGGTAGTCAATGCAAACTCTCCATCCTGTCTGCAGCCTTATCTGAATAAGCTCCTTGTTTTCATTCTCCACAACCTGGATTCCAGACTTTTTGGGCACAACGTGAATAGGACTCACCCACTCACTGTCGGGCACAGGGAAAATAATGCCCATATCGAGTAGCTTTAGAATCTCCTTTAACACAGCTTCTTTCATCAAGGGATTCAACTTCCTTTGGGGATCTTGCACTGGTTTTGCCCCTTCTTCCAACTGGATCCGATGCATGCAAATGGTGGAACTTATGCCCTTGATGTCAGCCAAGGTCCATCCAATTGCTTCCTTGTGCATCTTCAATAGTGCTATCAACTTGACTTCCTGCTTCATGGTCAACGATGAACTGATTATAACTGGCAAATTCTTTCCTTCACCCAAATAGGCATATTTGAGGTGATCGGGCAACTCCTTCAACTCCAGCTTGGGTGGCTTAATGATAGACCGCACCAGTTTATCACCCTGCCTTGTTGTGGGCAAAGATAGATGTGTATCCCTTGAAAACCCGGCTTCGATGCGATATAATTGCAGAATTGCCTCTTTGATTTGCTCATCTCATTCCTCTTCAGCATCCCAATTGATCTTACTGTTCTGAAGTACCCACTCAAGTGGATCATTTGCCAGCAGCCTTGGCATTTCTTCTTGGATCATAGGCTCAAAAATGTCAATCATATGTACACCCTCAGTGTCATTAGGGTACTTCATTGCCTCCATGATGTTGAAGGTAACTCTATCTCCATCGAACTCGCACGTCAATGTGCCCTTATCGACATCAATCTTCGTATGTGACGTCTTCAAGAATGGTCTGCCCAAAAGTATATAGGCAGCCTTTGGATTGGTTTTGCCCATATCCAGCACATAAAAGTCTGCTGGGAAAATCAGACTCTCCACTTTGATTAGGACATCTTCAAGCACTCCCTCGGGGTAAACATTGGAACGGTCAGCCAATTGAATAATGGTCCTTGTATCCTTGAGCGGTCCTAAGGTCAGTTCTTCAAAAATGCTTAGGGGCATAACATTGATCGATGCCCCTAAGTCCAGCATAGCTCTCTCAACTCGAAGTCCTCCAATTTCACAGGGAATAAAGAACATCCCTGGGTCTCCACACTTTTCAGGCAGCTTCTTCTGCAATAATGCTGACACATTTTCATTCACAACCACTTGTGCCTCCTCCGTGAATCTCACTTTCTTTGTACATAAGTCCTTCAGGAAACGGGCATATCGGGGCACCTGCCTGATTGCGTCCAGTAGGGGAACATTGATTTCCACTTTCTTGAAGATGTGCATTAGATCTCTATCCTCTGCTTCTTTTTTGTTCCGCTTCATTCGTCCTGGGAATGGTAAAGGTACCTCGATCTCTTTTGGAATATTACCCTTCATGATGGGTTTGGGCACAACTGCTTCTGGTTCGTCATTTGCCCGCAACTTTGGTTCCTCCTTTGTGGGCTCATCATCGCTGTGGGCATCATCCTCTGCAGTCTCTGGATATGGTGCAGGCAGTTGCCTTCCACTCTTCAGTGTTATTGCATTTACCCCAGCCTTTTTTGGTGGTTCTGTCTGTGAGGGCAGAATTTATTTAGCTTTTTCCATCCTTGCGATTGCATCACTAATTTGGGATATTTGTCCTCCCAAATAGTTCAGTCCATTCCTTGTCTCCTGCTTGAAGGCTTCTGATTTCTTTTATACCTCCACAGTTTCATTCACAATCTTGTGAACCATGTCTGATAAAGACGGTCCTGCTGCGGGCGCAGGATAGTATGGTGCTGTCTGCCTCTGACTATAGTTGGGGGCAAAATGATTGTGCCTCCTTCTGTGCCCTTCATCTATAGCGTTAACCGTTTCTTCCTTCTCCTTCAATTGTGGACACTGGTCAGAGTGGTGCCCCATCAATTCACATACCCCACAAATTCGCAAGGTATTAGCGGAAAACATGGTGATCATCTTCTCCATCTTGTTGCAGAGTTGTTCGATTCGGTCATCAGTTTCAGGCACAGAGATAGTTTTACCCGCAGCGGCAACACTTGTTCTTTCATATGAATCGTCTATGTTCTCCTCGGCCATTTCTCCAATAAGTATTAGAGCTTCAGCTGCCCTCTTGTTCAGGATAGATCCTCCGCATGCTGCATTCAGTAGGGCTCGGTCCTCGCTTCTCAACCCCGAGACAAAATAGTTCACCAGGTCATGATCTGGAATCTGGTGATGTGGGCATTTCGAGAGCAATTGCTTGAAACGCTCCCAGTAGTCGTAAAAGCTCTCGTGGGGACCAGCCCTTGCGGTTGAGATCTTCTTTCTCATGCTCTGCACTCTTGATGTGGGGAAGTACTTCTCGAGAAACTTTTGCTGGAGTTGACTCCAGTTGGTTACACTCCTGGCAGGAATAGTGTATAACCATTCTCGAGCTCCGTCCTGCAAGGTGAAAGAAAAGGAAACCAGATGAATGTATTCGCCTGTCCCATTAGCTCGTGTGCGCTGCGTCTCACATGCCATCTCAAAATCTTGTAGATATCGTTGTGGATCCTCCCCTGGATGGTCATGGAATTTGGGCAAAATCGAGATGAAGTTTGCCCTCAGCTCCCAGTTACCAGTAGTTGTGGGCAAAACGATGCCCGTGGGACGCATGTTCATGGTTTGAGAGAAACTCAGCTGCCTCAAAGTAAGGGTGTGCGGTGGTGGTCTTTGTTGTTCTTCTTCCTCGTGGTTTGATATCTGATCGTCCTCCATCTCTTCTTCGGAATAGAGTGGATTGACGTTGCTTGTCTCAGCCTGTTCGTTGCTTGCCTGACTTTCTCCGCCTGATGTCAAATCGTCACTGGATCCTTCAGTTTGATTATCCTCCTGCAGCCTTTTCAAAAATGCCCTAGCTTGTGCCCTTCTTGCCCTCGCTGACCTCTCTATCTCCGGATCGTAGAGTAAATCTCCTGCGTGGTTAGAACGACGCATATACTAAGGTAAAATAGTAAATAGACAGAAAAGTGCGCTTACACTCTCCGGCAACGGCGCCAATTTTGGCACACCGTCGTTTTAGTGTGCAAAATACACTTGCGGGCAAATAGTCCACAAATGCTTAATCTGCCCTCAACGGCTAGTATAGCTAGTGAAGACGGATGTCGATCCCACGAGGAGTGTTTATAACCTTCTGTCTTTTCTTAGTTTTGGTTTGGGTCTTCAGTGTCACTCTAAAAACCTTGCTAATAAACTTAAACTAACTAAATGCTGAAAAGGAAATCACAAAAGAAAATATCAGTAATAAAAGTGTTCAAGTCAAAACATCAAGTCATTCGGTAGGTATGCGCAATCCCGGGCAAAACACATGTAATTACCGTTACTACCCGTTGTGCCCACGCTAGCAGAAAGATCAAAAATCGAATCCCTATGGCCAAATATGGGTAATTGTCACTTTGAGGGTTAACCGGTTATAAGAAATGGATACGATCGGCCACTCCCCAATCACTTCTTACATTATATCGTCTAGATGATACGATCGGCACCTAGGGACCTAACTATACAGGAAACCTAAGGAGAGAATCACACAAAGGTTTTGCAAGTATAGCAGCTTTGAGGGCAAAAGCCACCCGATTCTAATAGGTTTGACACGGTCTTGTGCCTGCATATACTACTCAATCTCAACTACCAAGGCTGTCACCCCCGAACTTGTTACTATACGGGTATCGAGGCATGGGTCACCTATACACTCCCACGTAACTAACACTAGTACCAGTTAATCAGAAATGCGCGCTTCCATCTCCATCCACCCTTTACCTATGTCTAAGTGAAAAACAAGTTAAGATTGTAAACCCTTAAGGCGTTAAAGTCCGATTACCTCATGCACATATTCTACCCTTAGACCATTACTTTGACTTGAACAGTGGATACTTAGCCACTAAACATAGAAACGGAAGTAAAAGAAATGATAAAAGACATCTTACTTGGAAAGAAAATAACTCGATTAACTTCTGGGCCCAACCCCAGTTTTGCCAACAAAACAACTGAACTACCTGTATGCGGGCAAACCGCCAGCTTCAGACAGACAGAATATCCAGAAAATAAACTAAGTACGAAAACAGTAAATTGTATCTTCGAGGTGCAGAATGAGTGTGTGTACGCGTGCTCCCGTGTTTTTTTATATGAAAACAGATAAAAGTATTTATAGCAAATGAATTAAGGCTTCAAGCAGCCCGGATTTCACCCACGCAGGGGTTCTTGCACTCCTCCACTTCCTCATGTTCATGCTCCATGTTCTTCCTTGATTTTAGGAGTGGTAGCAACAAACCCTAGCGTCTCCAGTAGCTTCCTCATATCCCCACTTCCTTCCCAACGTGCTTAGACCTCCCCAAGACTCGGAACTGACCGCCACATCACCTCCAAGTGCATATAGTAGCTGGTCCGCGATTTTGTTACGCAATTCTCGCAACAACTTTGACTGGGTCCTCGGCAGGCAAATCAGTCCTTTGTGCCCTCAGCATAAATAACACCTGTCTATGCCTATTGTGGTGGTTTTGTGCCCTCAGCCTCCTGCAATCAGCTTTACCCCCAAAACTAGACTAGACTCTATACTAAACACTTATAAAGGGTGTAAAAAGATAAAGGAAAAAACACGAATTTGAGTCTTCATCACCATTTCAATAAAATATTATCAGGGATGTCAATATTCACATATCCATCATTTGGGCCACCGATTGTACTGTCTCCAATACCAGCAATCCAATTTGCAAATTGTCCAACATCATGACCTACATCATTAGGACCCAAATTCGACAGTCTTAAATTTTTTGTTAATCTCAAGACACGACAGTCTTTCCACAGATAAGAAGAATTTATTGTAGCATTAATAATATCCTGTCTACTTCCTTTTGGGATAACTGGTAAGATCTGTCGAAAATCACCTCCAAAAATGATTGTTTTTCCTCCAAAAATTTTACGTCCACTTGATGATTCAGCAACACGCATTATATCTCGAAGTGTCCGGTCCAAAGCTTCAAAGCAGTATTTGTGCATCATAGGAGCCTCATCCCAAATTATAAGCTTGCATCTAACAATCAATTCTGCAAGCGGACTTCCTTGGACAATGTTGCAAGTGGAATCCTCATTTGGATTTAACGGTATCTTAAATCTTGAATGCGCTGTCCGTCCACCTGGTAATAATATAGAAGCAATACCACTTGATGCAACATTTAACACTATTTCTCCTTTTGATCTCAATGCTGCTGATAATGTCTTCCATATGAATGTCTTTCCAGTACCTCCGTATCCATATAAGAAAAACATGCCACCTGATTTTGATGATATAGCATCCAATACAATTTGATACACATTGTGTTGTTCATCTGTCAGTTTGCTAACAAACACTTTGTGATCATTTTCCAATTCCGTCCTATCATATCTCATTTCATCATTTATCAATCTATTTTCCTGAGATTGAAAAAAGTCAGAACTTGGATATGGCATACCTTCAAATTCTCGTAAAGTCCTTCCAAAACTCTTGATCAACTTTTCAATTTCCACCAGACAATAACTTTGAATATGTTCATCGGTCAACTGCAATTCTGTATATTTATAAAAAAAATTTATTATTGAAATGTAAAATAATATAGAAAAATGAAACAAATAATAAATAATTAAATTGTTAACTACCTGGATGTTGCAGTATTGATCGTTGCTTATATAATATATCATCAGATAAATATATCCAACAATTATTCCACACGACTTCTGGACATCCCATTGAATCTGATGCTAACAATGTAACAAATAACTTTCTCAAAGATTCAGCAGATGACCAATAGCTTGCTTCAACGATCCCATCAATAAATTCCTTATCATCGTCCAACAATCCCAAAGCATAACATGCATTTCTGAATGAAGCATACTGCACACCATTAATTTTTCTGATGTCTTCATAACACGTAGGGCCCCGTACTACATTAAGCAAACATCTCAAATAATACATTTCCCCACTGCTTGGAGGAACAAAGAAAATTCTTCCAATTGAGAATTTTTTTTTCCTCGGTACCCACTCTTTTTTAGCTTTTTTCCAAACAAACTTTGTTGGAAATTCAACATAAGTAAGTTTCCGTGCTTCCGGATACTTCTTATTTGCTTCAAACCAAGCTAAAAACATACTTTCATGAACAGTTGGTCTATTTAGGACATCATCAATTGAATCAGAATCTTGAAAGAAAACCGTCTGCTCATTTTCAAGATGAAAACTCAACCTCTCAACATGAGGGTATTTGTATTGGATTTGAAATCCAAATATTCTCCACGCGGCCTTGCAGGGGAAAATATATCTGCAATCATAATACATACTTATTTCATCAATATTTTTCCCACTTTCATCATCTTGAGTGCTCTGATAGAATGTTGCAGTAACATGATCGTGCCCTTTGTTCACATATTTGAACAAATATTTGATTGATCTTGACTGGTTGCACCATTCAACATTTATATGGGCAACATACTTCATCAAAAGGAATCGATTGTGAGGAACAATGTATCTATTATCCATCAGCATTCCATTCTTCAAAATTGTTCTTCCATTGTCTCTGTGTCTATATATTGGATATCCATCTTCATCTGTGGTTGTTGTCTTAGTAAAAATTTTCGGAAAATATTTACTGCAACGACCATTTCTCATGCATGGTGAGTTTTTTTTCGCAACACCACATGGACCGTGAATCGTGAAATCTTGTACAGCTGTGTAATATTTTGGATCCAGCTCTTTATCAGGTATTTCAGCTGATATTATTTGGTCAATCACTTCTGAACCTCGATTCTGATCCTCTTTAGATATGAAAAGCAAGATATGCACATGTGGAAGGCCTCTCTTTTAAAATTCAATAGTGTATACCACTATAATTGAAGTTAAAAAAAATTAATTAAAATTAAAAATTGATATAATAAATTTTTAAAAACTAACACATACCTGCTTTAACATTTCCAAATATATTATTTTGACGCAGATCCTGAATCAAATTGTCCAACTTCATTTTGAACACTCGACAAACAATATCATGACGATCTTCAGGTCTCAATCCTTTTTCCTGCACACATCTTACAATTTCTGGCCATCTTGGATTGCATGTAAATGTGATGAATACATTTGGATATCCAGCCCATTGACAAAAGTCATAGCATCTTGATAATTTTGAATCATGTATCGAGCTCCTCCAGTGAATGTGGAAGGCAAGATAACTCGTCTTCCCTGAGTTGCGGGATTTATTTCACCTTTTGTTAGAGCCTCTTCTAAACCTTTGTACATATGACATCTCAACGATTGTTGATGTGTACGTATGTATAATAGTCTAGCAGATTCAATCATTGTGTAGGCATCAACAACAAATTGTTGAAATAATCTCCTTGAGCTTAGAATGGTTTTTGCATCACAATCTCTTTCATACAACCGATAAGCAAAATATTCTCTGATGCTAACCATATTTCGAGCATACTTTGATGGAGAATTCAAATCTGAAAATGGTATATCTTCTCTATAACCATCTTCACCATATGGAAACATAATAGGATACTGCAAACCTAAATAGGCTGTATTTAACTCATTAATGCGTTTCAATTCTCCAGTCTGAGTTTCCAATATTATGTCTCTATCTCCAAAAGATTGATCAAAATCTCCAACAACTAATGCAGCCACTTCAAACACAGTTGGAAGATTATACATTCTAGCATCGCCTCCACGTCTACCAATAAGTTTCAAGTTAACATCAGATTGGCCAAGATCAACAATGTTGTGCTTTGCCATCCTAAATGACTTTACAAGAACATTATTGTCGTCCAACATGTTTTTTAGGTCAGAAACAATCTCTGCATGAAGTGTGTTTATGGTTTTTTTGTTCCTACATAAACATAAATATAAAATCGAATTAGAAGGAACATACATAATATTTATAGTTATATGTATTTTAAAAAATTTAATAATAAATATAAATTACCTCACAGATACCATTCTATTTGCAATTTCATTTTCAGTATCATAAATATATAACTGAGCGAACTTTGGTGTAGAACCTTGAGGTGGCAGTAGACTTCCAATCATATGATAATTCTGACCATGCAGTCGGAATGTCGGTGGAGAATTACCAAGATTTAAACTGAAATATATCTTGCCTCCCATTGATGTAAAAGAAAACATACTATTGTATGAACGAATATTATCAAGAAAATGTTTACTCTTCTGATCATTCTCATAGAGCAAACTTTCCAAAACTTTAGGAGGCCTTTGAACAGGTGGCAATTTAATTTTTCCTTGAATACAACATGATGAGTATTTCGTAGTGCGTGTTTTTAAATTTTTTCCCAACCTTTCATCATACCAAAAACGTGCTCCACAAAATTCACAAATAAACATCGGATCACCAAGATCTGAGTAATCTGAAAATGTTATGAATAATAAATTTTAAATAAATATTTAATATCATTCATAATTATATTGATAATAGTTGTAAATTCATATAGTAGTATCTAAAAATTATTTAAATAACTAAATTATTAAAAAATATACGAAATTTACAAATAGAAGTGTAATTTTAATTTTTTTAGATTGTTGTAAATATTATAAAAATAAAAAATTAATTTTAAATTAACTATTAAATAAAAATAATAATTATAATTGTACATAATTATTAACTTACCAATACAATATTGTTGTGGATTACAATCAAACTGTTCACCTAATGGGCAAAAAAAAATTAATAACATCAGATTAATGTAAGTAATATTATAATTTGATATTTATTTTTTAATTAAAATATACTACATTTAGTACCTATATCAAACATTTCTGTAACGCTTATATCAATGAATTGATCATCCTCCATTGATTCAATATTTCTTAAATGAACAATGTGTTCATTTTTACTTGTTACTTCACCTGTAAATTATTAAATTAAAAATTATTGTAGGTATGTAAAGTGATATTAAAAACATGATAATAATATCGCTTAAAAATAAATATATGCACTATTTAATTGCAAACTTACCAATACTAAATTTATTAAATTTACCAATATAATTGTGATTCCCAATTAATTTTTGTTGCTATAAATATTGAAAAAGTTACATATTAAATATAAATAACGTAGTAAATAAATAAACTAATTAAATTTGGACATAATTATTAACATACCTGTATTAAATTTGGTCATGATTATTAAATTATCTGTACAATATTGATGCCAATTAGGATCATAATGTTCACCTAATGAGGCAAAAAAATTATCAATATAATATTAATATAACTATTATTCAAATTTGATATGTAATTGTTAATTAACATAAACTTCACTTTGTACCTGTATCAGACATTTGTGTAACATTTATATCAATTAATTGGTCATCCTCCATTGATTCATTAATTGTTAAATCAATAATTTGTTCAGATTCACTTGTTCCTTCACCTGTATTTCAATAATTAAAAAATTATTTTAAGTATCTAAAATAATATAAAAATTATTAATTTTATTTATCATATCATAATCAATTATTTCAAAATGTAATAAAAAGATAATACCTGTATTAAAAATTTGTTCAACATGTATGTCAACTAATCTTGTATTCTGTAATTGTTCCTCTGTTAATGAATAACATGTAGTCAAAAAATACATTATAATTAAATTACTACAATACTATATACATTTAAAAATGGTTACATGTATGTAAAGTAATATTAAAAAACATAATAATAATATTTATTAAAAAAAATTACATTATTTAATTGCAAAGTTAGAAATCCAAAATATACTAAATTTACCAATAGAAGTGTGATTAACAATTTTCATTTTGTGTTGCTATAAATATTGAAACAATATCAAATTAAATATAAATAAATTATTAAATAAAAAAATTATTAAATTTGGTCATAATTATTAACTTACCTGTACAATATTGCTGCCAATTAGGACCATAATATTCACCTAATGAGTCAAAAAAATTATCAACATCAGATTAATATAACTATAATTCAAATTTAATATGTAATTGTTAAATAACATAAACTTCACTTAGTACCTGTATCAGACATCTGTGTAACATTTATATCAATTAATTGATCATCCTCCATTGATTCATTAATTGTTAAATCAACAATTTGTTCAAATTCACTTGTTCCTTCACCTATATTTGAATAATTAAAAAATTATTTTAAGTATTTAAACTAAAAAAAATATATAAATCTTATTTATAATATCATAATCTATTATTTTTAAATGTAATTAAAAAAATAACAAATAAAATATAAGTAAATTATCAAATAAATAAAATTAATAAATTTCAACATAATTTTAAACTTACCTGTATAATATTGATGCCAAATAGGATCATACTGTTCACTTGATGAGGCAAAAAAATTATTAACATCAGATTCATATAATTATTATTCAAAATTGATATGTAATTGTTAATTAACATATACTGCATTTAGTACCTTTATCACACATTTGTGTAACATTTATATCAATGAATTGGTCATCCTCCATTGATTTATTAATAGTTAAATCAACAATTTGTTCAGACTGACTTGTTCCTTCACCTGTATTTGAATAATTAAAGAATGATTATAAAAATCATTCAAGTAATATAAAAAATATAAATTTGATTTATAATATCATAATCTATTATTTTAAAATGTAATAAAAAAAATAATACCTGTATTAGAAATCTGTTCAACATATATTTCAATTAATTTTGTTTTCTCAAGTACTTCCTCTGCTAATGAATAACATGTAGTAAAAAAATACAGTATAATTAAATAAATACAATTAAATATTTAATATAATTTTTAAAATATATTTATTACAAATTCGAAATACATGAAGAGTTTGTTTATCTATATTAGAAATATTATACAATTTATTTTGCATGTAATAAAAATTAATTTTTACTGATGATGTTAATAAATGTAGGTTCAAACCCAATAAAAGAAATTTATAAAGAAGTTGTCAATGGTAAATATTTAATTATTTTAATTCAATATTTATTTAGATCATAAGTTAATAATTAGTTAATAATTAACATAATATTTAAAAATTAACTAAAATATGTAGAATTATATAATATTTAATTATCTCCACATATTAAATATTTAATTATCTAACATCAGATTATGTAAATAATCTAAGTGCAAATCTTAACTAAAATAATAAAACAAAGTATTAAACTATGTAATATTTAATTAAATACAATTAGTAGTTGGGCTTGCTGATTTTTAACATTACAAAACATAATTTCTCAGCCCAAATTTCCAAATATTGATCTTTGAAGAAGCCCGGTCTACAGCCACAATATTTTGATTTTTATTTTCCTAAAATAGGGTTATTACACATATATAAAGGGATGATTAGGGTTGTCACTTCACTTCCGCCTCCATCAAGCTGATTAGGGTTTCTTCATAGTTCTCTCTCTCTCTTCCGCCTTTCACTCCGCTGACTTTATCTCTCTCTTCCGCCGACTCACCCTCAGCCCCTCTGTTCCGCCGACTCCCCCTCACCTCCTCTCTTCCGCCTTTCACTCCGATATGCCTGAAAATAATTCCCCTTGCCACACAAGTCACAGCAAATATACACCAATCTCAGTCGAAATATGCCTCTATATCTCACTGTAAATTTCCGATTTAATTTTTCAAAGATATATGGAGTTTTAATCTCTCTCTAAATCTCACATCTCTGATTTAGGGTTTAGATGTTGATTTTCCGGCGCCTCCAACCTGACTCTCTCTCTTCTGCCTCCTCCAACCTCACTCTGTCTCTTCCGCCGCCTCCAAAGTTGCAGCAAAAAAGGTACTCAATCTCTAGCGTAATATTTTTTTTACTAATTCTTTTGTATTATACTTGTGGTTTTTTTTCCCGATTTTGAATTTTCGATTTTTTTTAAAATTTTGTCGACATGTTCGAAGCTGTAGAGATCTGTACAGCGTGAAGAAGCCGCTGTAAACATCTCTAGTTAAGATAAGTATCTCTCTGTCTCGCTGTGGCTATATTTTTGTGCATCTCATTCTCTCTATGACACGCACGTTCTAACCCTTTTCTTCTCTTAAATCGCAGATCCACCGAAGAATTTCAGATCTAAGCACACATCTAGTTGTACTATTACAACTACTACACATATGATGTAACCCTTTTTTCGATCTAAGTAGATTACATGTGTATCTAAGTAGATATACTATGGAAGCCCTCAAATCATAGTTTCACCCAAAGAATCCACCGAAAAAAGATGAGTTTTACTCATGCTAACTCTATTTATCTCACTGAGTACCACACACACACATCACATCTATAATCTAGTATATTTATGTAACATTTCAATCGTTTTTTTTCTCATTTTGGGTTTTTTTTGACAGCCTCTATGATCAATGTCCCTGAATGATTCACTTGGTCTCATACACGGTCACAGAAAGCTTAAGGTACAGATTCTTAAAGAAAACTAAGGAGCAACCAAAAAACGCCACAGTTAAGGTACAGATTCTTAAATCTGTGTATGAAAAAAAGTATGAATGTTTGTTCAAATTTCTGTTTGATGATATTAAATATTTTTAAAAAAATTTAGATTTTTTTCATATAATTAAAACATATTTCTGCTATAATCATACCTGGATATGATTGTGACATGAATCTTCTTCTTTTTTGTTCATGTGTTTCTTCTGAAAATGGTTGATGATTCTCTCTGTTTTTCATTTTCGTTTTTCTTTCAAATTTGTGGTAATCTGAAATTTGAATTTTTGAATTTGTTTGAAAAACTGATGGCGGTTGTATATTTTCTTACACTACCCACTAACATTTGTATTTTTGAATATTTTTTTTCCAATTTTATTTTATTATCTGTTTTTATTCATATTTATAGATAATAACTTTTTTTAACTGCCCATTAACATGGATTTTTGTATATTTTCAGCTATTTATTCTTACTATTATTTTTGTATGCTTAAGGTAGATTTATTATTTAATATTTATGGTATAATTTAATTTTTTAAAATAACAAATTATCGCAGTATTTTTTTTTATATTTTCAAATTAAAAATTTGTACAGTATAATTATACATAATACAGATTATCGGTTTTATCACATTATTGTACTTTTTTTATGTAATACTCTTTTGTGTTACATATATTGAATTCTTACTTTTTTTTATTTATTTAAATCAGTCTTGCAAAGTATTCATATATATACATTTAAAATAATTAAAAATTTATTTTAAGAGTATTACAATTACAAATATGTATCCGTAGATAAGTATCTGTATGTAAATTATTAAATTAAATTATTAGTTATTTACTATATGTATTTAATAGAATATATTAAATATTAAATTATTATTGTTGTAGTTACATAAGCATATTAATTTATTTATATGTATATAATATGTGCTATAAAAAGTATGAAAATCTGTAAATGTCCTGTATTCTGATATTTGAATTTTTGAAATTAACTGTATTTTTGAATTCTAATATAACTGCCAGTTTTAAATTTTTTCCCACTGCCCACTACCATGATCATTTTTACATATTTTAGTTTATTTATTAATAATGCTTTTTCCTAGTTAAATTTGTTTTTTAAACTGACAATTTTATTAAATTGTTTAAATATTTTTACATTGTTAATATATTTCCCTGGTTTAATTATTTTTTTGCATTTTTAATATAATTTTAACTGTTGTTCTACTTAAAAATAAATTAATATATTACTTATTTAATATACGTATATGTTTGTATTTATAATTAATTATCCTTTTCTTTTGGTGTATGTAATACACTATTAATTTCTGTTTAAAGTGTCATTTATTTATTGCATAAATCTGTTATAATAATGACTTATCATTAGATGTATACTTGAATGTATGTTTGGATGCATGTTTGATATGTTATTTAATTTATATATGCTTCATTATTACTGTTCATGTTTAATGTTAGTATTAGTGTTATTTAATTGAATTTAATAGATCTGTTCATGTGATGAAAAAAATATGTTAATGTTATTTAATTTAATTTACTTTTCCTGTATTTTTTTAATTCAATTTACTGCTCCTATTATTAAAATATAGGGGTGGCACGGTAAGGTATACCTTACTTTTTTCCCCATACCTTTACCTTACCTTACTTGTACGGTATGGAGAAAATCCATACCGTTACCTTACCTTAAGGTTCGGTATACCTTCCAACGGTATACCTTAAGTTCGGTATGAAACAAATGACATACCTTTGTCGTACCTTT
This sequence comes from Perilla frutescens, assembly GCA_026008535.1. NCBI lineage: Eukaryota > Viridiplantae > Streptophyta > Magnoliopsida > Lamiales > Lamiaceae > Perilla > Perilla frutescens. The sequence continues at coordinate 13,873,008 of BRKX01000015.1, forward strand.
AGTTCGGTATACCTTACCGACATCGGTATACCTTACTAATATCGGTATACCTTACTAAAATCAGTATACCTTACCAATATCGGTATACCTTATTATACCATCCTAGGATATATCATATATCTCATATATTTACTCAAAATATATGAAACACACCTAATAACGATCAAAATTCAACAAAATAAAATAAATATCTTCATGTCACGATAATTAAAGTCCAATAAAACAAAATAGATATAAGAATACACTTAGCATTATAATGCATTAAATATAACATAAGATTAATTATAAGTATTAATATTGTAAATTTACTAGATATTTATAAATGTATAACATATTTACTAGTATTATATATCAATCATATTTTTATAACTAATATAAATTGTATAAAATATTATAAACTTACTAAATATTACAAATTTGAAATCTTTTACTTAGAAATCGTAAGAATTATTTACTAAGTATATACTGACAAAGAACACACTTAGCATTACAATGCATTAAGTATAACATAAGATTAAGTATAAGTGTTAATATTGTAAATTTACTAGATATTTATAAATGTATAACATATTTACTAGTATTATATATCAATCATGTTTTTATAATTAATATAAATTGTATAAAATATTATAAACTTACTAAATATTACAAATTTGAAATCTTTTACTTAGAAATCATAAGAATTATTTACTAAGTATATACTAACAAAGAACACACTTAGCATTACAATGCATTAAGTATAACATAAGATTAATTATAAGTGTTAATATTATAAATTTACTAGATATTTATAAATTACATAACATATTTACTAGTATTATATATCAATCATGTTTTTATAATTAATATAAATCGTATAAAATATTATAAACTTACTAAATATTATAAATTTGAAATCTTTTACTTAGAAATCGTAAGAATTATCTACTAAGTATATACTAACAAAGAACACACTTAGCATTACAATGCATTAAGTATAACATAAGATTAATTATAAGTGTTAATATTGTAAATTTACTAGATATTTATAAATGTATAATATATTTACTAGTATTATATATCAATCATGTTTTTATAATTAATATAAATTGTATACAAATATTATAAACTTACTAAATATTACAAATTTGAAATCTTTTACTTAGAAATTGTAAGAATTATTTACTAAGTATTAATTAAGAACACATTTAATTATCATTACTATGCATTAAGTATAACATAAGATTAATTTATAAGTGTTAGATATTTACATATATATCATATTTACTAAGTATTATATATCAAGTATCTATAATTCACATATACATATATTTATATAATATCACAAATATACCGGTATAACGGTATACCGGTATATACCGCACCTGCGGTATATACCGGTATAACGGTATATGCCAAATTAACGGTATATACCTTAAAAATTCGGTATACCGTCGGTATCGGTATACGCCGGTATACCTCGGTTTTTAAAATTCTATACCGTTACCTTACCGAAAAATCTCGGTACGGTATCATACCTTACCGAAAATACCGGTATACCTTAAAGTTCGGTATTCTGGTATTTTTTACGGTACGGTAAGTACGGTATGACGGTATGACGGTATTTTTCCCCAGCCCTATTAAAATATGTTAATGTTGTTTAATTTTATTTAATGTTCCTGTAAATTTTTTATATGCTTTAATGTTTCATAATTTATATGTATAATGTTATTTAGTTTAAATTATATGCATGGTTGTATGGTTTGATCTATGCTTTTATCTGTCAGATCTGTGTGATCTGTGACTGTTCTTTTTTAGAACAGTCTCTGTGAAATCTCTTGGACAGAGATTGTGGTCTGGGTCATAGTGTTTAACCCGATTGGGCCATGAACTTTGTGTGACCCCCTGCGCCCCCATTCAAACGGGTGATTGTGAACTGGGAAATCCACTTACTCCTAAATGGTTCTTGAACGGTTAATAATCTCTGATCCATATCTTTCGCAGTCATTGAGTTTATATGTTATTATTCTTTAATATGTTATTTGTTGTTGTGGTTTATTAAACTATCACATATTTAAATTGCATTTTTTGTTTAAATTTAATTAAAGTAATATGTTAATTATGTTGTATTTATGAGTTTCATGTTATATATATATGCTTGGATGTTATTGCATATTGGCTCTTATATTTTATATTGTCATTATATTTACAGAATTCGAATTGTTTGTAATTTATGTTTTATCTTTAACATTAAATAATTGAACATAAAGGGAAACATGAATAAATTTCCTGTTGTAGCCCAAAAACATGAATAAATTTCCTGTTGTAGCCCAAAAACATAAAGGGAAACATGAATAAATTTCCTATTGTCATTTTATATTGCCGATCGTTCTATCTCTATTTCTCAAGTTATTAAAGAAGCTTTCATTAAAAACCCACTGAGTACATTAGTGCTCACGCCCTCTTTTTCAAATGTTTTTAGGTTGAGATGCCGAGGATGATGGTGGCTGTGGATGTGGGTTGGCTGCCAAGATTGTTTTGCTATTATATAAGTTTCTTTGAAATCCCATTATGTGTTCTGCTACTCTGATTAACTTTTTCTAAATTCCGTTCAAGGTTCTATTATGATTATTCGAGATACTAAGAATATTTCTAGACGATTACATATATATAAGACGCATATTAAGTTTATTTCCGCTTTCCGAGTATGATTTCCTTTCACCTATAAAAGAGCCTATGCTTGTTGGTATCTGATTAGTTAGCCGTTTTATTCCGCTAAAACATGTTTCCTTCTTAATCAAGTAAACCCGAGTATCATCAACTATCTTCAAAGCGTACCTTTATTCTTAAACTTCTTCGCTAATCTTCTGTTACAGTTGGTATCAGAGCAGGCTTGCAACTCTGCAGACCTGTCTCTTTGTTTAAGTTAAAGCTAAGTGTTTATGTGCATATGAATTACTTCGTGATAAGTTACAGCAGCAACCTACAGTTCGTCATCACCCTCGTATCTTCAACAAAAATCAAGGTATGATAGTATAGAGATTTTAGATTTTGAATTCATAATTTTTGACTATCGAAAATGAAAAGATTTGAGCAAGCATGCCTCTTTTATGGATAAGGGAAAAACCTTGATAATGAAATTCCAAGTAAAAAGTACTCGGGTAAAATGATTTTCTGAGGAAAAAGGGTTGTGAAAGAAGTTCTTAATCACAAAGAAAAGTGTTTAAAAACTTATTTTTAAACATATGCCTTAACAAAAGATAAAAGTTTCGAAGAAGAATTCTAGATTTAAAAAGAAAAGGGTTGATTCATTCTCGAATTTTTGTTTTAAAGAAAAAGGTAAAGTTTATGATCAAAAGACTTGGGCACCAAAATTTTTGTAAAAGTCAACTGTAAAAAGGATCTATGCATGCAAGATAAGTAGTCTGAATCTAAACGATAGCATGATCTCAGGAGAACCATATGTCTTCCTTTTATAATCTAGACTGATTAAGCTTCTTATTTCTAGATAGTTAAGCGTCGTTCGATTGCTAGGAATAATGTGCCTCTTTTCCGCCCTGTTCAAGAAATGAACGACTTTGGAGGAACGCCAGGAAAGGTATCCGACTTGGAAACATGCATCCGCATGTGTGAGCAAGCGCCGGCCGCTGAGAGGCCAACAATGCACCGCATTCTGCAAAGTACCATCACCCGTGATCCTGAGACGCATGCTGTAATCGGGAACCTGACAGAATTCTCTTCAGCCTTGATGGCTCTTTGGGAGTTAAAGTATGGCCACGTGAATGCTCTAGCCGAGCAAAATCCCTTATCCGTGATGAAACCAGAACTGCTAAGGACGACTCTGAACAGTCCCCCTGAATTTCAAGCACCGTGCCCTTGTGCTGAAGAAACCTTAGAAGTAAGACCCTTGATCGTCCAGGACATCGAGTCTTTGTCCTCTAGAATGCACCAGTGGGCCCCTGCTTATCAACCAGTTGTCCCTCAGAGTCTGGGACAGCGAATGCCCCATCAGTTCCCCGAAGGAAGCTTAAGAAAATTCAAGTTCAAGGTACCAGAGACAGATGAAGATGAGGAAGAAGGGGACCCAGCATGTAGTTAAGCTTTAGAAGTAGGCAAATGAGGCGTTGTTGTTAGAACACCTCGCTGACCTGTTGTCCGTTTATCCGCTTAAATCCAGATCTTATTCTGAAAATGTATTAACCAACCTTTTAGATTTTGATAGCAGCAGTAGTTCTCCAAGGGTAGCCCTATTTTCGGATATAACTAAGAACCTCTTTCTTATTTATGCCAAAAGTCCTCTTGTGAGGCAATTTTCTCGCTTTGCTTGATCTATCCTACATAATCTAAAGACCTTATCGAAAGGCATTTTGCAAATTTGAGCGAGCATCGCTAATATGTAGAATTCTTTAGAATATCGTCGAGAAGACATCAAGCTAAGAAACGAGGCCGCAAGCAAGCAAGTCCTAAACCACGACTCAAGATCCAAGAACGTGTTCCTCAAACACAACCTTTCCATTCTAATAGTCTAGGAGACCCGATGGGAGTCAAGAAATGGGTTATTCCTTAGAAGTGAATTTTCAATTTTATAGTCTGATCGGAAGACGAGGAATTAGGTTGTGCTCTTTTATGAATACGAACTTCGGGTAGGAATCCGTTTGAAGGATGATAAATTTGAGGCAGTAAGCGTAGTATGATTAGTAAGGTTTCAAGTACGAGTTATATCAGAAGTATATCCCGAACTGTTCATAAGGCAAAGGAGGTAGAGATCTGGAGCTAGAAGTAAGGAAAGAAGACGTTGTCAATGTACGATCAAGAGTTCAACCAGTTATCAAGGCATAACCCGCATTGGTAGTTTCAGACGAGAAGGAAACGCATATAGATCAGGTCGATTGTTGTATCCCTTCTAATAGGTGAAAGTGATTCCTGTATGTCACCTTTTCCAGTCAAGTATAGCTAGTTGAAGGCCAACCGACTCATGCTATTTCATAGCAACCTAGTAAAGAAGAAGATTCGTGAAGATCAAGGAAAGAAAGAGAAAGGACCTGAAGAAGATCGTTAAGCAGATAGACCTAAAAGTGGTAGATTAAAAGTTTCAGTAAGATAAGAAGTTTTGATGAGTCTATTCATTCATTCTCGTATCAATTAAAACAATCACCTTTCAACAGCTTCATATTAATTGAATTTCTTCAATATCGTTCTGGACAAATTATAATCTTTTGATGATACTTCTTTAATCATCCAGAATCAGTGATAGCATTCTCTTGTCAAAGATATGCTGACGCCTTTGCAAATATTCAATACAATTCTCAGTTGTTAATCATCGATTTTCTCCCATACGTTTGCTACACGCAAAAACCCCTTTTGAGTTTATGAGTCCTCTGAAAAGGCAATGTTTCTAGTATAAATAACCCAATGTTATATCTTTTCCAACTTTTGAACTTGTTAAAGAATTATTGATCAAGATAAAGTCCTCACTCAGAGGCAACCATTTTGTTTTGCTCTCACTCATAGAGCTCGAGTGTGGATTCTTGATTAGAGCAGAGAGTATAAAGCAATATTCCTTGGGAAGAATAAGATGGAATAGTCCCGATAGGAAGAAGAGTCCAAGTATGATAGTTAGTGCCCTTCTAGTAGGACGCGAATCTCTAAAAATGATTTTTCAGCTCGTCCAGTATTAAGAGGCAATCTGAGGAATGACATCAAATAAGTTCTGAGCTTACCTTCAAGGTCCAGTCATGTGATCTCTATACCTGCAAGTGATGGTGATCCCCAGAAGAGGCTATAAAGTCAGAATACCGTTGAAAAAGCGGTTGCGACGAAGAAAGAGGAAGGAGAGTTTGCAATAGAAGGCGTTCCAGACACAAGAAAATTTTGAAGACGTATTTCCAAAAGGAGCTATCAGAACTACCACCATAAAGGCAAGTGAAATCCACTATCGGTTTAGAACCAGGAGCTGCACCAGTCGAAAGCCCTTTACAGAGTGGCGCCTAAGGAGTCGCAAGAACTCAAGGTTCAACTGCAAGAGTTATTAGACCTAGGTTTTATCCAACCTAGTGTGTCGCCTTGAAAAATTCCAATCTTGTTCGTGAAGAAGAAGGATGGCCCATTGAAAATGTGCATCGACTATAGAAGGCTTAATAAGCCGACCATCGGAATCGATACCCTCACCCAAGAATAGATGATCTCTTTGATCAAGCTTAAGGGAGCAAGTGTCTTCTCAAGGATAGACTTTAAACCTGGGTATCATCAGCTGAAGATCTGAAAGGAGGATATTCCTAATACTGCTTTTAGGACTCGCTTTGGGCATTACGAGTTTGTGGTAATGCCATTCGGATTGACCAACACCCCAGCAGTGTTTATGGATTTAATGAACCGGGTTCTTACCCGTATTTAGATAAGTTTGCGCTAGTTTTCATAGATGATATCCTCATCTATTCGAAGGACAAAGAGAAGCATCAAGAGCACCTAAGGGTGGTGCTGGAGAAGTTAAAGAAGAGAAAGGCTTTACGCTAAGTTTAGTAAGTGTGAGTTCTGGCTTAAAGAAGTTATGTTTCTAGGTCATATGGTTTCAGTAGAAGGAATCAAAGTAGATCCAGCTAAGATTGAAGCTGCAAGCAACTCGAAGTCTCCAAGGAACGTGAATGAAATAGGAAGTTTTCTAGGACTTGCGGGATTCTATTGTAGATTCATCGAAGGATTCTCGTCAATAGCTAAGGCTATGACGCGAGCGTTGAGGAAGGACTTCAAGTTTAGGTAGACACCCGAGTGCGAGGAAAGTTTCAAGAAAGAAGATGTTAACCACAAGCCCGATGATTGGCCATTTCGGAAGAAAAATGAAGATTTCGTGGGTTATGCTTATGCGTCGAGAAAAGGATTATGATGCGTGCTGAAGCAGAGAGGAAAGGTGATCGCTTATGCTTCGAGGCAACTTAAGAATCACAAGTAGAACTACTTCACGCATGACCTAGAGCTAGCAGCGATTGTTTATGCGCTAAAGATCTGAATGCACTATCTCTACGGAGCCAAGGGTGAGAATCTTCTCAGATCATAAGGGCCTAAAGTATTTCTTCAAGAAAGAGGATCTTAGCATAAGACAGAGAAGATGGCTAGGACTTGTAAAGGATTACGACCGCACGACTCGCTACCACCTAGGTAAGGCAAATGTGGTAGTTGATGCCCTAAGTAGGAAGGAGAATGGAGAGTTAGGACTCGCTCAAGTTAAGAAGAAGCTTTGATAGGAATTCAAGAAGTTAAGAATTGAGGTGCTAACACCACCCGCAATCAATTAAGCACAAATCGCCGCGATAGTCGCTCATACCGACCCGAGATAAAGAAAAGTTAAGGTTTGGAAATGAAATGAGTTTCTCGAGAAGAAAAGCCTAGAAGCACGTTTAGATAGGACGCAAGACTTCGCAGAAGCCGCCGATAAAGCGCTCTTATTCAAAGGAAAGCTTTGTGTGCCAAGCAAGAAAGAACTAAAGGAGGAAATCATGTGCAAGGCACATGACAAGCCACATACAGCACATCCCGGAAGCACCAAGATGTATCAAGACCTCCAAAAGAACTTCTAGCAGAATAACATAAAGAGAAAAGTAGCTGCCTTCGTAGAAAGGTGTTGATTTGTCAACAAGTGGAGCCTTGCATCAAAAACCTTCTGGTTGCTCCAACCCATAGAAATTCCTGAATGGAAGTAGGATCATAGTAGTATAGGCTTTGTGGTAGGATTATCAAAGTCTAAGTGGTGGAATACCGCTATTTGGGTAATCGTGAATCGATTATCGAAAGCAGCACATCTCATTGCTGTTATCATGACAGATGGGCTAGATCAATTAGCCCAGATGTATGATAGGAAATTTGTGCATAATTCACGATGTGCCAGTCTCAATTATATTGGATCGTGATATGAGATTTACGTCAAGATTTTGGAGGAGTCTACAAGAGGCAATGGGATGAAAGCTCAATTTCAGCATGACCTTTCATCTCGAATGAATGGCCAGTCTGAAAGGACTATTCAGAATCTAGAAGACATGCTTGGAGGAGTATTCATCGATCACAGAAGTAGTTGGGAGGAGCTACTGTAATTGATAAAAGTTGCGTACAACAACAGCTACCAGCCATCGATCGGCATGGCCCTTATGAAGCCCTGTTCAGAAGAAAGTATAAATCGCCCTTGTATCAGGATGAAGTTAGAGAGAGAAGGATACTTGGACTTGAAATGGTTCCAGAAGCGGTCCAGAAGATCGAGCTTGTTCATTACCAAATCAAGGAAATTCAAGATAGACAGAAGGTTTACGCAGACGAAAGAAGAACGGAACTAAGATTCGATATTAAAGATAGTATTCTTGTAAATGTCTCCGTCAAGGAGTGGTTCATTTTGCCAAACGAAACAAGTTAAGGCCCATATTTATTGGACCTTTTGAGATTTAGAAAAGGTGAATAAAGTAGCCTACAGGTTGGCCTTACCACCCAACCTGAGTGATGTTCATGAGGTCTTTTCATGTCTCAATGTTGAGAAAGTACGTGTTTGATCCAAAGCACGTGATTTGCAAGGAAGAGATAGTCCTGAATGAGGACTTAGCCTATGAAGAGAAGCCCCAGACCTTTGTAAGTTAAAAGATCTAGAAGTCAAGGAACAAGGAGATCAATCTTGTAAAGATGATCTGGAATCTTCATGGTTCAGAGGAAGCAACAAGGGAGCTCGAATGCGAGCTACTCAAAAAGTACCCTGATATCGTTTATCATGGTTAGTAAATTTCGGGACGAAATTTCTTTAAGGGGGGTAGGATGTAATACCCCAGAATTTCAATTAAAGGTTTAGAGAATTCTTAATGATAATTAAGAAGTTAAGGAAGAAATTTAATTAAGGTTAATTGAGGTCAGATATCAGTCACGACTTTAAGGGTCAGTTTTCGTGAAAATCATCTTTTCGGAAAATTTGATCTTAATTCTTTTATGGCCATTCGTGGTCTTGTTAGAAAGGTTTTAACTCAAGGAGTATGCCGGTGTTTTCAGATTTTAATTCTGAAGTCAATTGAGTTCCCGGTGATGAAAAGCGTATTTAAAGAATGAATGAATAGTAACTTTTGCGTGCGTTCGTGTTTTGAGAAATTTACGAAATCCTCCTCATTGATCCGAGTCTAGTTCTGTCAGGCCCCTCTTATAGGAAATGACCCAAGGATTCCGTTGGCATTCACGAATTACCATTCTGAGGTCAATCGAACGCTCGGGAGTAAAATTTGTCAGACTGAGTGAATAGTAAAAAGTAATTTTAAAAAGGGAATCTTTGCTCGTCTTTCTTCAGACGACCCCATCTTATTCATGAATCAAGTTGGTTCACTAGTATTCGAGCCAACGAGTCTCCCGGTATTTTTAGATTTCGTGTCTGAGGTCATTTGGACCTCGACATCGAATAAAGCAGCTTTTAACCGAACCCGGGGTAACTTTTGCAGTATTCTTGTACTGAAGTGGCTTCCCTTGGAAGCCAAAGCTTTTCCTATAAATACAAGGCCACCCCTTTCACTTTTTCCACACCAATTTCACCCATTCCTCATTTCTAGAGAGTGGGAAAGCTTTTGAGAGCAGAGAAAGTTCTGTCGAAGTAAAAAGCGTTCTTCGTGAGTGTTATGCAAGATGACGAGTGGAGTGGCGTGGAAGGGATGTGGTGAGGGAAGGTGCTAGGGGCGCCGTTGGGTTATAGCGGGCGGGTCTGCCGCCGTTGCAACTCGACGAGACGTCGAGCTAGCCACCTTCCTTCGACGCACCTAACCCCGTCCATTCTTGTTCGTCGGTCTCGATCTCCATTTCTTTTTCCGTCTTTAAATTCCGCATTTACTTTCCGTTCTTCGCGTTTTTCATTATTGCTCGTTTACCTTCCGTCTAAGATATATTTTAGTTTTTATTGAAGTTCCAAGTTAATAACGTTTGCGTTATATTTTTCGCTTTATTCCTGTCGTTATTATTCTTGAGATTAGCCCCGTTTATTCCGTTTAAATTCCGTTCAAGCTATATTTAGAGATTTCGTCATTATTCTAAATATTTAAAGAGGATTATCGTGTTTATGCCGTTATAATGCCAAAATTCTTTTTAAGTTAAGGCATGTTTTTGCATGATAAATTCAAGTACGTTGTTTTTAAGAAATTTCGGGTTAAGTGTTCTTCGTGTTCGTCGAAAGAATCAACGAACATGAAGAACCCAGTTGAAGATCGCCCAGGAAGAGTGAGAAACCAAATCCCGCAACCGCGGGGGTTGCGCGGCCGCGCGACATCCCCCACGGCCCAGAACCCCGCGGGCGCGGGGTCTGCACGGGCGCGCGGGGTGCCGCCGGCGCGCGACGTTCCCCCCGTGTCGTCCGACGCTGGTTCTTCCATCTTTTCGAGTTTTTCTTCGAGTCATGTTTTTCCAAGATATTTTCAAGTTAAATTTTAGAGAAGCAATCAAGATATTCTCAATTTATTTCGAGTAATCTATTCAAGTTATTCTTTGACAAAAAAATTGGGAAATCAAGTCGAGATGTTCTTTAAATAAATTCTTCTCGAAATTTATAAAGTCGTAAAGTCGTGCAATCTGTAAATAAATCTTAGATTTTAGTCTTCGAGTAAAATGCCATTATTTCTCGCTTTAGATAGTTAATTTCCTCAAAGGAGGTCGCTAAGTCGATGATTCGACTTTTGTAGGAGGAAGTGAGTCTCATAGGAAATCGGAGAAGGGTCTTCAGCTCGTTGCTTCATCTTCTGTCCAGTAATCGAGGTGGTTAAATTTATACTCATCTAAAGTTTGAGCTAATAAGCTCTAGAAGCATATAGGGCAAATGAAATATCCAATAAAGTATTTTTGCTCTGCCTGATCGATCTCTGTACAAGGAAGGAAGGAAAGAAAGATATTATGTTCTAATTAAGCTCTTGAGCATGTTTAGAAATGCTAGAAATATTAAAGTATTATTATGCTTAGCATGTGATGTTTAGAATAGCCTTTAGTTGGAACTCGTATTCATTTACGTTCATCTCCTTGTATTGAATGTTTATACTGTGTTAAGGCTCGTAAGTTAAGAATTAAGGATTGCCTTGTTAGGGTAGCGTTAAATCCCTTATAGGCCAAGATTATGCTTTACTAAAGGAATAGCCCTTAGACGTTACTCTAAGATTGGTTTTACTAGCAAGATGAAGGAAGAAAGGAACTTAGCTTTTCGCTTAAGCAGAGATTGAGCTCACAACTTTTAGAGGGAGTCACTGATGGGTTAATTCCCTCGCAAACTCGTTTGGATATTTGAGGTAACCCCTCTTCTATCTCATGGCATGCCTAAGGGTACAGTTGACATCAGGTTTGAGCCAAGGTTGGGTCCAAAAGTAAAGAAAAGGTTTTGCGGATATGGAGAGGGCTTTTGCGTTTTGCTCTCCATATACCGCCAATTCATTGTTGGATATTTCTCAAGTTATTAAAGAAGCTTTCATTAAAAATCCACTGAGTACATTAGTGCTCACGCCCCCTTTTTCAAATGTTTTCAGGTTGAGATGCCGAGGATGATGGTGGCTGTGGATGTGGGTTGGCTGCCAAGATTGTTTTGCTATTATATAAGTTTCTTTGAAATCCCAGTATGTGTTCTGCTACTCTGATTAACTCTTTCTAAATTCCGTTCAAGGTTCTATTATGATTATTCGAGATACTAAGAATATTTCCAGACGATTACATATATATAAGACGCATATTAAGTTTATTTCCGCTTTCCGAGTATGATTTCCTTTCACTTATAAAAGAGCATATGCTTGTTGGTATCTGATTAGTTAGCCGTTTTATTCCGCTAAAGCATGTTTCCTTCTTAATCAAGTAAACCCGAGTATCATCAACTATCTTCAAAGCGTACCTTTATTCTTAAACTTCTTCGTTAATCTTCTAAATTTACTCGTTAAATCCCTTAATAACACCCCGTCCCCATTCGTTAATCCCTATCTCGGGACCGGGCTGTTACAAATACTTATAATAAACTATTAGAAGTTGATGAATACTTCGATTAATTTGTTTTCTTTATTATTTTTATTTTAATTTTGAATTGGTGGTGTATTGAGTAATTTTAGTGGTATGAACAAGTAATAAAATGATGGGGTATTATCAGATTTTAGCCTAACCTTTCAAGGAATTCACAAAAATGTCATAACCTTTTATAAATAATAATTCAATATCTGACCTTTTGAATATACAACAAATCTAGCCTGAAATTAATTTCCTGACTTTTAGTTGCCGACGTGTATCTTTTTATCCAAAAATTTTAATGATGTGCGAAATATTCGTGCCATGTCAGTTGATCAAATAAAATTATATTTCACTCAACGTCGTATGTATAAAGATATACGTTGGCAACTAAAAACCAAAAATTAATTTCAGGCTAAATTTGGCGTATATTTAAAAGGTCCGGTACTAAATTATTATTTATAAAAAATTAGGACATTTTTGTGAATTTCTTGAAAGGTTAGGCTAAAATCTGATAATACCCCTAAAATGATATTAAAGTTAGGGGTAGGTCGGTACGGTATACCGAAAATTTCACGTTGTACTGTATACCGTACCGAAATTTCGATATCGAAAAATCTCATACCGTTCTCGTACCGAAACTTTCGGTATACCGAAGTTTCGGTATACGCCGTAATAGATATTGATATCGTACCGATATTTTCGGTATACCGTACCGTATAGATATTACACGATATACCGAACTTTCAAGGTATACCGAACTTTCACGGTATATCGAAAATACCGAAATTTAAGGTATACCGAAAATACCGAATTTCACATACCGTACCGATACACCGAAATACCGATATATACCGAAATATTGATATATACCGATGTACCGACATACCGGTATATACCGAAAAATTCGGTGTACCGAATACCGGTATATATCGAAAATATCGGTATACCGCAGTATACCAAATTTTCGGTATACCACGGTATACCGAAAATTTTCAAATTTCATATCAATATCATACCAAAAATTATCGATACGGTATCATACCGTACCGAAAATTGCGGTATACCGAAAATTCGACATTTTCGATATTTTTTCGGTACGATAAGTACGACATTTCGATATTTCATTATTTTTTCCCACCCCTAATTAAAGTAACTTTACAAATATTTTTTTTTATGGTGCAAAGAGTTAAATTAACAGTCAAATAGTCTCTAAATAGTTTGTCGGAGTTTAATTGTACCATTGTAATTTGTAAGGAAACCAAGAAGTCGTTTTGAGTCAAAATCATGAAGCTTTTCTAAAAAAAAAAAAAAAAAAGGCATGAAGCTAAGGCAACGGCTATAATTCCGCTCTCTCTCTCCCTCATTCATTTTCGCCCATTTTAGCGGAATTTGGATTCCAAATCTCCCCTCATTTGATCCCCATAAATATTAATTATTATCTCAAGAAACCTTTGGAAATCCATGCCGAAATGAGGCAAAAAATTGCCGAGGAATAAAAGATCAGTTTTCCGCCATATTTGAAAATTGCCGAGGATTTGAATCGGCGATTTTATTCCTCGGCAGTTTTCTGCCACCGCCGACTCTTGTCATTTTGCTGATATAAGATCAGCCTCGGGCACCCATTTGAATTTCGATTCTTCTTTTATTCTTTTTCTTTTTTTGGTAAATAAAGAAAGAACTCCACTCACAAATGCGTTTGATTTGCATTAACAAAATAGCAATTTTGTAGCCTATTTTTCTTTTGGTGGGGAGGGGTATATTCTTGAATTGGAACAAATTTTGAATGATTCTTTTTTGTTATTAGGAAAAGCTGCAGCAAGATTTCAGCTTTTTTTTCAAGCTTTTCTCAGATTCAAGTCTCTCCCTCGGAGGTAATTTGATCAAAACTTCAAGTTCTGTTTTTTCCCCTCCTAATATTTGTTGATTGCTTGTACTTTGTTATGTATGCTTGTTCATTAGTCTATTGGATTGTGGGACTTAAGTTGTTGGCATTTGATCAACTTACTGGATATTCTATGTTTCAAATAGTACTTTCATGTTCTATTTTAATATTGCTGTTCATGATATTGGAAGAGGAGATGGATCATAGTTAATAACAGATTTATCTGACTGTTTGATCAATTGTTGTTGCGTTTTGTGTATCTATTGACTTTCTGTGATGACTGATGGAATATTGTTAATTTAGGCAGTTTCAAGATCAAGAGTGGTCTGTAAATACAGATTTGAATTAAAATGTCTGCTGTTGACGTTGCTTTGAGTCCAACCCGTAAGGAGACTGCACAGTCTGCTGGTTGGTTCAATGACCAGCTGGATCTTTGCTCGAGCGAGTCTATTGAAATCTACATCACCCTTGGGGGTTCTACGACCCCCATGCGTGTGATGGAGTCAGATTCAATTTCATCAGTGAAACTTAGGATACAGGCATGTAAAGGTTTTGTAGTGAAGAGGCAGAAGTTAGTTTTTGGAGGCAGAGTGCTCTCAAGGACTAATTCTCTAGTCAAAGATTATGGCATTACGAATGGGAATGCCTTGCATTTGGCACTGAGGATCTCAGATCTTCAATTGATCAATGTTAGGACGGCATGTGGGGAAGAATTCGAGTTTCTAGTGGATAGGCACAGGAATGTAGGGTATCTAAAGCGTAGGATTGCCAAGAAAGGGAAAGGTTTTCTTGATACGGATCCAGAAGTATATTGTGACGGAGAGAAGCTTGAAGATGATACGCTCATCAATGATCTTAGTAATAATAATGATGCTGTCATTCATTTGGTGGTGCAGAAATTTGCAAAAGTTTGGACCAAGCCTGTTGAGAGAGATGTCGAACTCTCCATTGTGGCTCCGAATTTGGACAATAGGACAGATGGAATCCATGAAGAAAAGAGTAGGGGCATGTCAGTTTTACCAGACAGAGATTTTTTCTTGGAACCAATCATAGTAAATCCAAGAGTAAAGTTGCCTCCCTTCTTGTGGAAGATGGTAGAGTCAGTTTCTGAAGGGTTAGCACAGGGCAAACAGCCAATTAGATCGTCTGAGGGCACAGGAGGAAGTTACTTCATGCAAGATGCTACTGGAAACAAGTATGTTGGCGTCTTTAAGCCCATTGATGAGGAGCCTCTGGCTGTAAATAACCCTCAAGGCTTGCCTCCGTCGACTAATGGAGAAGGGTTGAAGAGGGGTACCCGAGTAGGGGAAGGCGCATGGAGGGAGGTTGCAGCATATATACTGGATCATCCATATGAGGGTCGTCCTCAGTCATTATTCCGTCCAGAGACTGGTTTTGCTGGAGTACCCCCTACAATGATGGTGCACTGCTTGCATAGAGGTTTTAACCATCCAAAAGGATTTGATTGTTCGAGTGAAAATGCCAAGATTGGATCACTTCAGATGTTTAGGAAGAATCATGGAAGTTGTGAAGACATTGGTCCTCGGGATTTTCCTGTTCATGAAGTTCACAAGATCAGTGTTCTTGACATAAGAGTAGCAAATGCAGATAGACATGCTGGAAACATTCTGCTTCACAAAGATACAGAAAAGGGAAGAATTTCCTTGATTCCAATTGATCATGGCTACTGCTTGCCTGAAAATGTAAATTCTTTCCCCCTCTAAATTTCTAAGTTTGATCGTGCCTTAAAGTTTAATGATACTTACGAAACAACCAGTTAGATACTTCTCCATGTCCTTAATTGTAGTCACTGTCTAAAATATGACATGACGACACTAATCCCCCCTTACACTTTTAGCATCACTCACATTTTCTTGTGATTTTTGCAATTGTGAAAAAACTGACATTTTGATCTTGGCTGCAGTTTGAGGATTGCACGTTCGAGTGGCTATACTGGCCACAAGCGAGGCGGCCATTCTCTCAAAACACCTTAGACTACATAAAATCTCTTGATGCTGAGCAAGACATAGCAATTCTTGAATTCTATGGATTGGATCTTTCCCCTGAGTGTGCTCGTACGCTTCGTATCTCTACCATGCTTCTGAAAAAAGGCGCACAAAGAGGCCTTACGCCTCGTGCAATAGGAAGTATCATGTGCAGAGAGAGCTTGAACAAAAAATCCGTGATAGAGGAGATTGTTGAGGACGCGATGGATGGCATGCTTCCAGGAATGAGTGAAGCTGCATTTCTCGAAACCGTCTCCGAGATCATGGATGCAACACTTGGCAAACAGGTGAAGTGATGTGATCTTATAAGTTTACAGTTACAAAAAGGATAGTCTGAAGCTGGTGCCGAAGACAAAGAGACATATCTTTTGAATTTGTTCTCTTTGGGCCATTTAGTTCTCTTTCTTTCTAACTTGTGTTCCTTTCCTTGTGTGTGTATAGTTGTATAATAGTCAGTGTTACACTCGAACTCACCATCTGAATAATATGGTGGAAGCAGTGTTTAAATAAAGGGTTTCTTGGCAATCTTACATAAGAGCTGCATTTCCTGCTTATTTTGCTCCAATGCTTATTTCAAATGATCTGCATAATTTTATGATATTGCTCCAAATGGATTGATTGCTTTATTAGTGCATACTTTGTAAATTGGCCTTTATTGGGGTTTGTTTCTCCCTTCTTTTTTTCTTTTTCAAATAATGTGTTTTAACTTCCATATCATAATTAATCTAAAAAAAGACACTTTCCCCTAATTCATGCCAAATTTTCGTTTTCAAAACTTTTTCATTCTACTTTCTTGAGTTGGGAGAAAGGGAATGAGTCTCGAACCGGATAAATTTTCTTTTTACACAGGAGCGACACTTTTTCTTTGTTATTTTCATTACTTTTTTGTGTGAATTTGGTTAGCTAGGCTTTTGAGATTTTCTATTAAAATAACTGTCAAACTAAATTTATAGCATTGCATGTGCTAAAATAGTGGAGTTTTATCTATATTAAGACACAAGATAGTTTATTTATTAAGGTACACCCAAAAGAATCAATGTAAAACACTCCAAAAATTATGTAACTTTTTATAGGCCAAATACGTACTTTTTTGATGTTCGTATTTCACGACCAAATTCACAAGCTTAATAATAGATATTATAAAAATTAAAATTAATTATAACATAATCGACCTAGTCACATCTAACAACTAAAGATTGAAATTTTAAAAATTATAAATCATATTTTTAAAATAGACAACCATAATAATCATTTCTTTGAGAGTTAAATACTAAAAAATAATTATAAATCCTAATTGGGTGAGGTGAACCCTAAAAACAATCATAAAATTAAACTAAAACATAATGAATTAAAATTGACGAAAAATAGAAGAAAACTTCATAAATTTGATCGTGGAACACATATTGGAATATCAAATCTGGAATAGAGGATCTCATCTGCTTTACTTCATATATAGTGATACTTCACTTTATATCTAGCTATTAATAGTAGCCACGCGTGAGCGGGCGCGTAGAGCCCACGTGCCTTACTGTTTTGGGGTTTGAATGAGTTTTTTGAACGGATTTGAATCCTATATGAGAGACCCATTAGACGGTTTCATGCCGATTTCTGTCTTTATTAAAAGTAATTAGTGTTTGTGTTATGATTTAAGTAGTGCCCCAAAACTTAAATAATAAGAATATTTTTTGATAACAATAGCTATTCATAATTAAAATATAATATAATATTGTCAACTGACATTAGATACAAATGTACAATACAATGTCCATCCAAGACAAAAACTTAGCTGAAGGACAAAAATCACGCAAAAGCAATTCAACAAAAATCCCCACTTTCACACACACACACTCTCTCTCTCTCTCTCTCTCTCTCTCTCTCTAAGACTTCACTGAAACACCCCCCAATCCAGATTCATTAGAAACCTCGATTCCCACAGTCAGATCAAGCAATGGGGAAGTCCCACCCTCCCCACAAACGGCCGAGCGGCCGTACAAACCTAGCCTCGTGCATCGTCGCCACCATTTTCTTAATCTTCGTCGTCATCATCGCCTCCATCGTCTACTTCACCATCTTCAAACCCAAGGACCCCGACCTCGCCGTCAACGCCGTCCAGCTGCCTGCATTCTCCGTCAACAACTCCACCGTCAGCTTCACCTTCTCCCAGTACGTCACCGTCAACAACCCCAACCGCGCCGTCTTCACCCACTACGACAGCTCCCTCCAGCTCCTCTACGCCGGCCGCCAGGTCGGCTTCATGTTCATCCCCGCCGGAAAGATCGCCGCCGGACGGACCCAGTACATGGCCGCCACCTTCTCCGTCCAGTCCTTCCCGCTCGCGCTCCCCGGCGCCGGGCAGCCCGAGAGCGTGGGGCCCACTGTGACGGACGGGCTGAGTGGGTTCCGGGTGGGGCCGAGCATGGAGGTGGAGTCAAAGCTGGAGATGGCGGGCCGGGTTCGGGTCCTGCATTTCTTCACGCACCACGTGGAGGCCCGCGCCGACTGTCGGGTGTCCATTTCTGTTAGTGATGGATCTGTGTTAGGTTTCCACTGTTAGTTTTCATTTCTTTTCGATTATTAACTAATTAATTAATATATAATTAATGTGGGTTTTGCTTTTAATCTTCCAAGTGTGTATAAAATGACTCTCATTCCATTTGTTGTCTGTTGCTTCAGATCAATCGTGTATTTTATTTTATTTTATTTTATTTATTTCAAATTACATTTTATTTCAAAAATGAGAGTAGGGTTTAATATAAAAGATTTACACAAAAAAAATAATTTAAAATCTAATGATTGCTTCAGTAGAAGCGAAAAATCTGGCTTTTCTTCTCATCGGGATCAGAGTTGAAAAAATAAAGAGATAAAGGAGTTCCCATATTAATTAATTTTTGTATTTAGCGTGGAAATGGTGGAAAAAGCCGGGAAGTCATAAAAAAATTAGAACATGCTCGATAATAATTGAATGGTTGAAATATGATTTTAGATTGCACAATCTAATTTACAGTCATCAAATTAAATTTGGGGTTAAAAGTGTGAAGTCTCATAACAAAAAATTTGCAAGAAGTCCTCTTGCGTTGAAAATGGGCTACAATACATTTGATATTTTCAAAAACTGCACTGCACACGCTCTTTTTTGTCGTTAGTTAAATTAAACACTGTTATGATAACCTTTATAACTTATATTTGTTTTGGAGAAGGATTAAAATCTGTTTGTGGATAGAATTATGAGTACATGTTATTATTTGAAATAGGACGTGAATTTTCGTAATAAAAGTAATAAGAGTGAAGTTGTATGTTGTAACCTCATAAAGTGACCACGCGTGCAAAACTGCATCAGTTAAAACATTATGGTATCCAGCAGAGGATTTTGTGCATTTTACCTTTTACTTTCGCTTATATATTTTACGTCATTTCAGCTCACATACAAGATCCCTGCACCATTCTCTATCATATTTCTAGTACAAAACCCGTCTTTTAAAAAGAAAGTTTTTTTTTTAAATTTTCAATTTATTATGATTTAATTTCATTTAATTTTTTATTTAGGATTTATCCTTCTTCAATTACGGTATATTAAAAGAAAATTAGTTATGAGTTATGACAAATAGAAAGAAATCCATTTTTTTTATTTCCAATATTTATCGGCTGATCGATAAAATAATTTTAATTTCGAATTGTCACAATAGATAGTCGAAGTGTCACAATAGATTTTTTCTGCTAGCCGAAACTTTTGATCAAAATTTTCATTTTTGGACAAAAAAAAAGACTATAAATATCCCAAAAATAGTGGGGGCAAACACATGTCAGCAGCAACAGGTGGGGATGGTATGTATACTTAATTGGGCAGGTCTTGTGTGCACTAGGTGCACATCAGACGGTCAACGCGCGTTGACTCGGTCAATTCATTGACCAAAAAAATCGTCAAAAGTAATATTAATCATAGTACTGAAAAGTATCACTTCAAAGCCCAAAAGTATCATTTGTGTTGGAATGTTAGGCCCATTTGTGGGTTTATTAACTTGTCTAGCAAAGGCCCAAGATATCCGGCCCATCTCTGATGGCTCACCTGCCTTGCCCTATCCATCCGCCTTTAAATATCTATGATGCGATTACTCTACACATATTACTCATTATACTGTGTGTGCGGCTAGGGTTTGTGTGAGAGAGATAACAGTTACAGATCTCGATCTTCTTCTTCCTTCTCCCTCTTCTGTGTAGATGGTTCCCGAGCCGCCAGTCCGATCGGTTTCTAGATTAGGAGATCTTTTGTATTATCTCCTTTTCTTGTAAGAATCTAGTGTGTAGATAGGTCTTACCGTGTAATATTCGATTATTGATTGTATCTAACCCTAACAGTGGTATCAATAGACAATAAGGTGATTCTTTGCCTTTCGTCGTGGATTGCTATGGTGAATTCCGTTTTCTCATCGACAGACGTCTACGGTAAGATGGTGTACCCTCTCCTAGGGCACCACTCTGGTAAAGCGGCTGGATCCAAATATTTTTTACATTTTTTAGTGGCAGGAAGGCCTATAGACTTGGTTTTTGGAACGTGTTTTCTTCTTGTGTGTTTTCTTTTTACTTGCTCAGATCTGTTGGTTTCTGTTGTTACTAGTGCTTCTGTTGTTTGATTCAGATTTTCTTTCGCATCTTTTGCCCCCTTTTCTTCCTTCTGTGTGAGATAGAGCATTTTGCTCTTAGTGAGTGAGTGCGGGCGTGGTGGTGCAACTGAGGTTTTGTCGTCGGCAGTAGGGCTTTGTCTGCCTAATTACTGAGTGTTGGTTCACAGTGTTCTGAGGGATTATCTTGTAGACGATTCCTAAGCCGTCAGTCCGATCGGTTTCTAGATTAGGAGATCTTTTGTATTATTTCCTTTTCTTGTAAAAATCTAGTGTGTAGATAAGTCTCACCGCGTAATCTTCGATTATTAGTTGTATCTGACCCTAACAATTTGTATCATTAAAATGTATTGGTCAGGAAAAAAAAACTGTTAAAATCAGTATCGATTGAAACACTAAAAAGTATCATTTTAAATATTAAAAAAAGTATCACTTGTATCTCTAAAATGTATCATCCGATTTGATAATTTTTTTGGTGATATACATCTTATGTGCAGGAAAATTTGCATAATTACAATATTTATGAGACAGAGCAGTGAAGATGGGGACCGTTCCCTCATTTTGGTGGTGGCAGAGATGGTGGTGGGGGAGGAGGGGAGCGGTGGTGGTGTTGGTGGTGCCGTGGGGTCTTGATGTGGACATTGATAATCACCAATGTGGGACTACATTTGTCTCCGCTTCCTTGAAATATGAGCAAAGATTCCTCTTCGTTGACTCACTCCAATCGTTTGAATAATGGTCGCAACCAAAATCTTCTATTACAAATCGTGTTTTAAAAAAGACATCAATACACACTTCCTAACACAGCATAAAATAATGGTGTAGTTAACATCAATACCAACATTTTCAAGAATTAACTTTACAAATGAAAGGGTAACACAAGTGGAGGTGATCATCTAACTGTAATTGTAGCTTTTGGTATCCAAATGAAGATCAGACCTCCACCACTGGTGGATGCCATGAGCTTCTTTGAAGTCTCTCACCGGCGTGCGGTTCACCGTGACGTGCGCCGACGGAATCAGATGCGGTGGCTCTTCTGTCTGCTTACCCAATGCATTCAACAGGAGTCCCCCCATCGAGTGTTGGGTCGCCAGCTTCTCGATCGCTCCGGCTCCCATTTCCTCCATCTGTCTCCTGTGCTCGAAGTATCCTACGTACTCCGAGCAGATATGATCGGATGGATTCACAAACAGATGCGGCAGCCACGCAGACAAGGCGAGGAACGTACCTCCCGAACGATGAGCTTGGTTGTTGTTTTTCATGGCGAGAGCAAGTCCTGCAGTAATCACACTGCCTGCAAAGCGAAGGCCGTGCTTCACTTTCTTATCCTTGATTCTCTCAATTGGAGCTGAAAAGAACGGCGAGTTGAATAAGAACGCATCGAGAAAAACACCGCTCTTCGCCATGTTCTTCCCGGCAAGCAATGCCATGGCAGCTCCGAGGGAATGACCGACTAACCAGATATTGTTACTTCCGAATGTTGCAACCACATGGCGGACAGCTTGTATAGCTATTTCAAACCGAGATGTCTGATGCAGCCCGTTTCGTACGATGTGGATGTCTAGTTCAAGGTCACGCATTAATGCGTCTCCTTTGGTTATAGTCCCTCGGAAGGCAACAACATAGCGTGGAGCTTGAGCTGGATGCTGGTCGTCTGGAGATGTCGAAGTGAGTTGATATATGGCACCAAAAATGCAAGAATCGGCATCATCAACCAGCTGCCTGTATAGCTGAAACTTGAAAGCCTTCCACCACGGAGGAGCGAGCGCTTGGCTCCCTTCTCGCTTCTCTTGGCGGTCTCGCTCTAAAATATAAACGCTCTGAACCAAACTAGCTGCAACAGACCTTCGGTGACAGGGATTCGTCCTGCAAAATTCTAGTATAAGAATCATTTCTATTGACTTTAACAAGAGATTGCAATTCAAGTTTTGCAGGCAAGATGGTAAATATGTATAAGTTGCTTCTGTCACATTGCTTCCACTGCCAAAAATAGCTAACAAATAAGGTACCGTGTTGTATGAGAAGTTACTATAGATATAGTCCAAATATTTTCCAATTATGAAAGTTTAAGATAACAAGCACATGCTACAAAACCATAATTCTTCGCCATTTCATGCAAGCAATCTAAATCCGTGGAGTACAAAACAGGATGTTAAAACTATTGCTGCCATACAAGCTAAAAGTAGCATTATTAGAAGTAGAAGCTAGAACATCAGCTGCTGGCAAAATGAACTGCATAATGGCATATCATAACGGTGTCTATCTCCATCTAAAGAACGACAAGAACAAGTAATGCTATTCTGCCTTTATTGCCACTTTCAAAAGAAAAGACGACCACCTTTAAGCCTAGAGAAAGAAAACATCCTCGAGCTCTTTTCAGTAGATGAAAAACATATTTGCAGCAGAATGACGGCACACACCATCAATGAGCGTGGATGTTGTAAACATAAAAATTCACAGCAGTAGAGATCTTACCAATCAACTGTTGTCAGGTGCACAGGTCCGGAAAGGTCAAAATTTTCCCTTTCTGATATGGCCGGTTCTGAAACATTAACAATAGCCATTTCTGCTGCCATATTTCGTTATTGCAATCTTATATATTCTCCTAAAACCTGCATGATTTTCAACAAACAAGAGTTCGTGGAACTTCTTATTGACACCAAACAAAAAAAAAAGGTATATGAAACACAAGACTTTTGTAATCAAGCACACATATGCAAATGATGATTGATACATAAAATCAGCTGAAATATAAATTACAAGTATATGCCATTTTACTGCTCGCTCACTACGACCAAAGAAAATGGAGAGGGGAAAATAAGCAGCAAGTAAATTGAAGTTAAAAAGGAAAGAAATTTCTGGAAGTTGCAAAATATCAGAGATCGAGCATAAGTGAAACTATACCTACATTTATTCCTCTATCATAGGAATATGCTTGATCATAACATAGACAAACACAGAAGTAACTTTTTTTAAAATAATAATAAAATATTAAGATCCCACTTAAATATAATGTCGAGACGACTCCAAACCAAAGAATTGAAACCCCAAATCTTCCAAAAAATAACAAAAATTGCTCAATCAAAAAGCCAAAAATATGTGTGAACAAGGAAAAGGCAGCATTTCTTCTGAAAGAACAAATCTTTCACACAGTTAATAAACAATCAAGCATAACACAAACAGAAAGCTCAAACTTGAAATTGAAAAAAACATAAGAATATAATCGGTACACAGGAACAGATTAAACAATCAAGATTTGAAATGTCACATGAAATAAGATACAGAAACAAACAATTTGGCATAAAAGAAAATGTCGGTCATCTCGAAATTGCATACATTACGCTAAAAATGATCTTGCGAAAGAAAATGCAGGAATCAGAAAGCCCACCTTCAGATCGCGCTCCAGATTTGCAGCAGAAGGGAAGACGGGATCCGTATCTCTTATCCCTCCTCCTCTATCTAGAAAGAGAAAAAGATGTGAGAGAAAGGGGGTAGACGGTTCGAAGGTGAAGAGTCGCTCTCCTGATATTTTCTGGTGCAGTAATTTTCCGTTACCCTTGGTCGAACGAAGCCTAGAACTAGTGAGGCAGGAGGCGTTCACCACCGCCAACTGCAACTTCGACGGCGGCGATTCAATAAAGCATATTTTTAGACGTTTCGTGTAAATATTTTAATATATTATGAATAAGATAAAATTTGGTGATTAATGATTTTATATGCGTATGTGCACAAAATAATTCTAATGAGTGCAAATTATTTTCTGAATTGAATTAAAACTACATATGGAGTAAAAACTATTCGTTACCTGAAGATCTCCTTGAATATTGTTTCAAGAAAGAAAAAAAAAGATCTTCTTCAATAAACTTGGATATACTTTTAGATATTAGACCTTAGCGCTTTCGTGAATTTGTGGGCTTTTTCACTTGAACATAAACAAGGCGCATTTGAGTTTTTCTTTGTCAGGGCAGGCTATAAAGTCAAAAATTCGCTTAATAGACCCATTTCTCAGCATCCATCGGATTGTGCTTTAGCAACATGCTTTCAGCTCGAAGGGTTGGAGCAGGCACAACTTCACCTTGATTTTCTTCGTTTGGATTCAAGGGTTAGACTCTTCTTGGCGGCATACTGTAAAATTTCAATTTATGTAAAGTGTAAACTTCTATATTCCAACTTTAACAATTCAATAGAAATTGCACAATTTAGATGAGAGCGGTGTTGGAGTTTTTTCGAATTGAATCACCACATGATATATTTGGATGCTCATTAATCCCAGCTTATGTATCATTATTTTATGTGTGTGACATTAATGATAACCTATGTTGAATTAGTATGCAAGATTGAATTCAATTTCTACAGATTGTGGAACATAGAAAATTATTGAATTAGAAACTTACATAGCCTGTAGGGTTGATCACGAGATTAAAGATCTAATCTCGTTGTTGGAGGAGCAAAATTGGCGCCTCTTCAAAATATTCCACTCCTCGATCTTCTACTGTATTTTTGGACTGTGTTTAGATACATGGTGGACTGTATACTACTAAATATGTGTGAATACTATGGGGATCAAGATAGCACAAAAGAGGGGCTGAATTATGATGCTTTATTTTCGTCTATCTCCTTAATTAAATAAGGAAATGGACGAAAATATTACTTCTAATCCTAATGATTTTGGTCTCTCACTCTTGTTCCATCCCAAGTCCAATAAAGTCATATTGAGCTACAACAATAATTTAGAAGAATATTAAATTGGTCTGCTAATTTATTTAAATTCTAATATCCACAACTTATGATATGCTTAAATAAATTAAGTATTATTTTTATTTCACTAAAGAAAAAAATACATACCTACCAATTTAATATATATTTACGAATATACTTTCTCCTTTAGTCCAGCCGTTCCCCATATTTAAGATATAGTGTCCATTAATTAATTATGCAAGCTTCTGACAACTAGAATTAATTAACATCAGTAGTACCACACAAACTTTATCATGTACAGAATAAATTTCACCTACAGATTTCACACGAACTTTGTGCTTTCTCAAGGAGACATCATCAACCTGGTGCACCAGGATACAATGGTCATATATAATACACGACTCATCATATATGTAAATGTCACTGCCCAAAATATCGAGGTTGTCGATCCTATTAAAGAATCTCACTCATTGATAAATCAAAACAGTAGACACAACATATATGTATATATATACCAGTATATGTGGGTTAAGAACCCGAACTCTGTGGATCTGTATTCTCCCATTTAAGGTCAGAATAGAGAATAATATCCTCCCATGATCCTCCTTAATACGCAAATCAATGTACTAGAATAATCAGCCAGTCAAGATAAACTAACTATTAGATTATTCTATGATGTACCGATGGTGGGTTTAAGACTATCTAAGTCGTGAGCTTTTTAACACATTACAAGAAATCTGATGATATGATCTTTGTCGTATGTTTACCCACACCATATCATGTTCAATGCAAGTATATGAAACATGCAGATAAATATAACAATAAATAAATACATATAGTGACTGTAATAAATATATTCAATCTATATCATTTAATAGAACATTGTAGAATGTATATACTAAGACAAATCTTCCAATATACAAGACTAACAAGCGGATGCCTCCAAGTTAGAGCTATAAACAAATTTGCAAATAATCTAACAAATTAATGAATCAAGTACTCAATAAACTTTGGATTTCATAACACGAGTTATTTATTAGATTAATTAGGCTAAAGAGATTAAGAAAAATCAGGATTCAAAATAGATAAGAAGCTCATGAGCTTACTCATAAATGTTATTCGTGAGCAAAGGTTGTTTCTTAAATCAAGGATCCATTTATAGAATTGCGGTTGGCGAAATAATTAGGTAACAATTTCTGGTCTTATTTTGGAACCATATGTTCATAACATATTACTTGAGACAGAAAGTTGCGAAAGGACTTATATCAAATGGGGAAAATTGACTCCCCTTGGAGAGGACTTTAATAGATAGATCTGAAATATTACTCATGGTTTAAAAAGGCTGTTTTGAGGCGTGCCTCATAGTGAGGCACCCAGAAAAAGCCTTAGAGGCGCCGCCTCACCATCTGCTGTTGAGGCTTAAGCCTCGGTAGGTCTGAGGCGGTCGAGGCGGTTCTGAGGCTTAAGCCTCATGTGCAGGGTTGTTTTTAGACATTTTTTAGGGTTTTTATGTGGGCTTTTGAGTGGGCTTTTATTGGGCTTTGTTTAATTAATGAAATAGATAAAAATAACATCTAAAATAAAGTAATAAACATAAAAGTTAATAGATTTAGATTCCCTAATTCAACAACCACTCTTCCGCGCAATGTTCTTCTCCCGCGCGCTCCTGCCACTCTCTTCTCTTTCATAGACGACGCCAACCACACCAGGTCAGTAGAAAGCAACAGTTATCCCTCGCTCTCCTGCTCTCTCACTCTCTTCTCTTTCGCATTGCTTCTCTCTCACAACAGCCCACAACACCAGCAATCCAGGCTCCCAGCAGCAGAGCAGAGCAGATCGCAGCAGTAGTAAATTAGCAGGTAATAAGCCATACGACCCATATTGAGTATGTTTTTTAATTTTTATGTCTTACAGTCTACTGTCCACAATTCATGAAATAATTATGTTCTGTTGAATTTTGATTCTGCCATGAATATGTCTGCTATCTATCTGCTATTAATTAATTTTAATGATTTGCTATTTTTTTGATGATATTCTTAGCTTCTTGCAGCAGTAGTAGATTGGCAATATTTTTTGTTATTCTGCCATAAATATGTGATATGTCTGCAGTCTGCCATAAGCCATTAATTATTTTTGATGACTTGCTATTTTTTGATTAATTATTTAAACTTTGAAGACTTGTATTTTTTGTCTTGTTGAGTTGTTGCCCTGTTTACTTGGTGATTGAATTGAATGTAAAATGAGCAGTCGAAAAGATCCGACATGGAAGTATAGAACAAAAATTGAAGTGCCAACAAAGGTGGTTAGATTGGGCTACAAATATGTGAGGTGCAACTTTTGCAACAAGGAAGTTAAAAGGGGTGATGAGATTGAAGACTCATCTTGCTCACAAACACAACAATGTGTCTGTATGTCCCAATGTGCCTGAGGAAGTCAAGAATGAGATACTTGGCTATTTGAATACGTTCCAAAATGCCAAGCACACTGCTCAAAAGAACTATCAAGAAATGGTAGATTCGGGATCTTACTATGGTGGGGATAGGACTGCTGGGAGTGGGACTTGGACAGATGCTGCCACACCCATCCCTGCCACTAATGTGGAGATGATGTCCAGGAGTTCTAGAGGTGTTAGAGGGCCTATGGATCGGTTCGTGAATGATAAGGGAAATGATGAGGATGCCGATGGGAAATGACTTCTGCAAATGCTAAAGAACTTCAAAATCAAGTTTGTTTAGACATAGGGAGATTATTCTATGAGAATGAGATCTCATTTAATTGTGCAAGAAGTGCATCATTTACCAATATGGTGCGTTCTATTGATAATTATGGTCGAGGGCTTAAAGCTCCAACAATGTATGAGCTGAGGACGTGAATTCTAAATGAAGAAGAGAAGACAACAGTTGCATTTGTGGATGAGATTAAAGCTACATAGAAGAAAACATGCGTTTTTTTGTTATCAGATGGTTGGTCTGATATGAGAAATATGAGTCTCATCAATTTTTTGATCAACAATCAGTATGGTACTATTTTTTTGAAAACAGTGGATGCATCAGATTATGACAAAGATGTACACAAATTGTTTGAATTGCCTGATAGTGTGATTGAAGAAGTTGGGGAAGATATTGTGGTGCAAGTGGTAACTGATAATGCAGTTGCATACAAGGCGGCTGGATGTCTATTGATGGATAAAAAGAAGAGTTTATATTGGACTCCATGTGCAGCTTATTGCATTGATCTAATGTTGGAAAAGATTGGACAACTCTCACAGCACAAGAATGCTTTGCTCAAGGCAAAGAAAGTCAGCAACTTTATCCATAACTATCAATGGGTGTTAAGTCTATTCAGAAAATTTGCTAAAAAGGATCTTCTTCGACCCGCAGCTACACGATTTGCCACTGTCTATTTGATGTTAGAGAGTATACTTCAGTTGAAGCAACCATTACAGATGATGTTTGTTTCCCAAGAATGGTCAAGTTGTGCATGTGCTAAGAAAGCAGAAGAGAAGAGGTGAAGAAAATCGTGATGAAGGATAATACCTTATGGCCTTCTGTGGTTTATTCAATTAAAACCACAAAGCCATCTGTGCATGTTTTGAGGATAGTTGATGGTGAGAAGACTCCGACAATGAGATTTATTTATGGTGCTATGGATGAGGCGAAAGAAACCATAACGAAGAACTGTGATGGGGATTTGTCTGTCTATAAGGAAATTTGGGAATAATTGACGAGAAGTGGGACAATCAGCTGCACCATGATCTGTATGCAGTCGCATATTTTTTAAACCCTCGATACAGATGGAGTCCCAACATGTCTGAGCATGCAGAGATCAAGACTGGCTTGTATAAATGCATGGAAAGACTCATTAGGGATCAAAACATATTCATGAATGTTGATGAGCAGCTTGATAGCTACAAATACAAGAAAGGGTTGTTTGGCTTTAGAGCTTCTACGCAGTCCTTCATGACACGCCCACCAGGTATTCATTCTTTAAAGCTTCTATGCAGTCCTTCATGACACGCCCACCAGGTATTCATTCTCTTTTTTTCTTTCGCTATCATAAATAATAAGTTAAATCTTTTGTTAGTTTTCTAATTATATTAATCTATAATTAACATTTCTATATAGTTATATGGTGGGATAACTTTGGAGATGAA
The DNA here is from genome assembly GCA_026008535.1 of Perilla frutescens. Lineage (NCBI taxonomy): Eukaryota > Viridiplantae > Streptophyta > Magnoliopsida > Lamiales > Lamiaceae > Perilla > Perilla frutescens. The sequence continues at coordinate 13,902,306 of BRKX01000015.1, forward strand.
GTTCCAAAATTAAAGTCATTTGCAACGAAGATTCTTGGTCTTACTTGCTCGTCATCAACATATGAACGTAATTGGTGTACGTTCAATCAAGTGCACACAAAGAGAAGGAACCGCTTAAGCACATCTAAGTTGAATTCATTGGTGTACATTATGTACAATCGAAATTTGAAGTATAAGCACTTGAAGAAACAATCACGATGAGAAGAAGTTAATCCTTTTATTGTTGAAGACATGTCTTCTGATGATGATTGATTATTCAACCCCAATGAGGAAGATGATGGAGGAAATGAGAATGTGGAGGAGGAAAGTTCGAGGGCAGAGAGTAAGAGAAAAAGAAATGAGAGCTCATCTACTGGTTACTTCTATTCTTTTAAACCCTTTCTACCTTTCAATTATAATTTTACAAATAGACTTTCATTTAATACTTGTTACTTACATTCTTACAATGCAGGAAAGGGAAAGATTGTGGAGAGATGATTGTTTGATGAGGAAGATGAGTTTGAAGAAGAGAGTGGGAGTGATAGTGACCATGGAGATGGACCAAATTATGATAATTTCGATTATTGAGAATTATATAAGCTTGATGATTTAAGTTGGACTTAGAAGTTGGAACTTAGACTATGAATTTGTGACTTATTATCGATCATTTGATTGATGTTATGCCATTTTTATGTTATTTTATGCCTTTATTATTGAATATTTGAATTGTGTGTTGATTGATGTGAATTTGATTAATTAAATTGATATAATATATATATATATATATATATTTATATTCCTTCTTGTATTGAGGCTTACACCTCGGTCCACCTCGAGGCTTACGCCTCGTGAGGCTACGAGTAAATGTCCCCGAGGCTTGAAACCGCCTTTTAAAATCTTGATATTACTGATAAAGTTTTACATCCGGATGTAGGGATGATAATGGGTAACGGATCCTATTGGTACCAGTAAAAATTACCCACGATGGATAGGGTAATTACCTACTTAATGGGTATGGGTAATTACCTACAAATTTTGACAGGTACAGGTGCGGATACGGGTATCTTAGTACCCAACGCGCCCCGTACCCATAAATTATTATCTACAAATTTTGACGGTTATAGGTGCGGGTACGGGTACCTTAGTACCCAACCCGCCCCATACCCATAGATTATTATTATTATTGAATTGTATTGTGATATGATATTTAAAAATAATCATGGCATTGTTATATTTGTATTTTTTTTAATGAAATATCGCATTTTCATGAAGGGTCCTTGTATTATATTTTAATTGAATTGTGATTTAGTTTTAATCAATATTTTTAAAATTATAAATTATCTAATCATAATGTGAATTATTTAATACAAATAATAATTACTAAATTAAATGTTCAATAAATATTTCTTGATAAAGAAATTTGTATGTTTATATGTTTTATTTTTAAAATGTGACCTTTATTAGAAATAAAATGATAATTGAACAATAATAAAATTTGGAATACTTGAAATATTAATTTGTAACTTATGTTATTTACTCTCTCTCTCTCTCTCTCTCTCTCTCTCTCTCTCTCTCTCTCTCTCTCTCTCTCTCTCTCTCTCTCTCTCACACACACACACACACACACACACACACACACACATTATAAACTTGATAAATAAATGTTTGTAAAGATTATATCTTACATAAAATATAACATATATAGTTTTAAAAACGTGTACGATAAAAAAATACAAATATAAGTATGTTTCAATGATTATAGAAAAAAATCATTAAATTTATTAAAAAATGATATTATTATTTTTATGTTCACTAGGCTTAAGAAGGTATTCATTAATATTTGTACATTAAAAAAATATTTATTTATTATATATGCACAAATATATTGTATAGAAATGATCTATAATAAAAAAGTGATAATTCATAAACGTAATTTAGTCTTTTTTATCTCTTTTTACAAATATATATTTATTTTACTCCATAATCTATATAAATTACATTTGCATTCAATATATTTTTCATATATTTAAAGTATACACATAATATATATATATATATATATAACTATGTTTTTTTATTGTAACTTATAAAAATATTTTAAAATTTATTAAATACTCAATCTAAAACATTGCATGGGGATCGCATAAAAGAAATAGTTAAAATGTGAGTAACGGGTATGAGTATGGGTAGTTAAGTACCCAAAGAGTACGAGGATGGGTATCAAAAATTATACCCACCAGGTATGGGGACGTATATGGGTAGTTTTTTTATAATGCGGGTATGGAGACGAGTACTATAGTACCCTACCCATTGTCATCCCTATTTGGATGGGAACTTAGTAAGATAATTTCCCATGATCATAAGTCATGGTGGCCAACTGGAAAATGCCATCACTAACTGGAATATTCAATACCATACTGGAATTTAGATACATCATATATTCAATAGTCGATCCTAACAGCTAACATAAAACCTATACTTAGAGCTTTAGAACTTAACCCTGGCTTTTCCTTCCAACTTATTCAAGGTCCTCAGTGTTTAGAATCTCCAGCATCCTCAGAACACTAATGTCCACAGTAGGGTAGGGGGCATGTAATAGGGTTGTGCAAGGACCGACCGGACCGAAAAGACTGACCTGAACCGACTGAAAATTTGGTCATTCGGTCGGTCCGAATATGAGAGTCGGTCGGGTCGGTCCCAAAATTAATGGACCAATTTTTTAGTCAATCGGTTCGGTCCTAGGAAAAAATACAAATGGACGGACCGACCAACCGATTAATATAATATTATATTATTAATAATTTAATATATTAGATAATAGATAATATATATAACTATATCATATAATTATAAAGTTAAAGTATATAAAATATTATATAAAAAGTTAAACATGATCAATAAAAAGTATATAAAATATTATATAAAATGATTTTATTAAAATCTAAGTGGGAAAAAAACAACTCGGTCGGTTTTCGATCCGGTCCTAAATTTTAATTCGATCGGTCCGGTCCAAAAAAAACCTATTGATCTATTCGGTCCTCTCTTGTCGGTCCAGAGGTCCGGTCTTGGACCGGACCGACCGAATGCACAGCCCTAGCATGTACCATCCATAGTCGGATTGTGTGAGAACGGATGGAAGATAAACTTGGGACCACTCTTGCACAACTGGTGGATTGGAGAAAAAAACTAAGTTTGCTTCACTATACGCACATTGGAGGGTCTAGCCTTGAGATTTCCAGGGACATGGGGTCAAGGCATTGGGGGTTTAGGCGGTTGTGCAGACGTGGATCCCGTAATCAGGGCCGGCCCTGACAATTCGGAGGCCCAGGGCGAAACGAAAAAAGGGGCCCCGAGAATATATTTTTTGAGGAGCATTTTGAAGTTTTTTCTATTTTATTCTAATCATCCTAAATCTTGAAAATATACAATCAACATTTACAAAATCGCATTTGTGAATTTTGTAAGAGTAAAAAAGAACATTTTCATTAATTAAATAATCGTGAAAGAAAAATATTGATAATATTAGGGAAAATCATTCAAAATGGACTCAACTCAATTTTTTATTGTAATGTTTTATGTTAACAGCCTTAAAGTTGAGATTTGAGTGAACTCAAATTGAGGAATAAAAATCCTAAATATAACAATTGAGTATTTTTTTTCTTTATACAATTTTGATAAAATTTAAAAATTAAATCTTTAAAGGTGCATTTCTCGTACGTGATCTTTATATAGATCACAAATAGTTGATTAATAGTCTAATTGTAAAATTGAGATTAAGTCAACACAAAATCTCAATGAATATATTAATCAAACTAAATTTACATAGAAAAAAAAAAGTTATGGAACTAATCACTAAAGTACATATAAGATTTCAAAATGGAGAAACTAGAATCTAAAAGAGACAATCATTTCAACTTTATATATATTTATTTTTTTTAAAAAAAATTACCTAATTATATATATATATATATATATATATATATTTAAAAGAATGGGGGCCCCATGAAAGTGGGGGGCCCTGGGCGGTGGCCCACCTGGCCTACCCCAGGGCCGGGCCGGCCCTGCCCGTAATCTTGACTTCTACCATGAAAGTCGGATCAGATTGTTTGGCCTCATGAGTGGACATGGATGGCATGAAACCAATCAACCCAATAAGAGGTAAGAACTCTTGCGAATAGTGACAAGTTTCCACTTTCTACATATGTGAGAGGATCACGACAGATTGAGTCTTCCAGCATCTATTTAGTTGTAGGCCTACACTCCTGTGGCAGACTATCTGCGAGGCAGTGGCTTGCCTCTAATTAGTCAGTTATTCATTTGACTCAACACACTCGGAACCAAGCCTCTAAGAATCTTTCCATGTACGATGGCATTTGCTCCTCTCTGTCCCAATGGAGTTCACTGAACTTATTGACTCTAGCACACATAGGCTTCGGGTCAGGCACACTCTTACGAGCGACACACCTAGGTTTGGCCATCCGAATATATTTCACTTTGAATTTCAGTTCAACCACGATGTTTCACAAACGCTCCAAATCCCTTTATATAAAGGAAATGAGACCAACTTCCTTTGCCTGCCCAAAATTTTCCACCTACTCCTATATTTCAAAGGCTATAGCAAAAACAACCAAAATCTTCTATTCTACCATACCTTAGGTTTTGTTGAAGATGTGAGGTGACGATGAGTTGTGAGTTGCTAATTTGTGTCTTTAGAATCAAATTGAACTTAGATAAACACATAGTTATGTATTCAAATAAAGAGACATGTCTACAGAGTTGCAATCTTGCTCTAATACCATTTTATAATGCCCCGATCCTGAAAGAACAATAAATGAAGAACATGAGGTGTCACTTAAAATGAAATAGGGGTTTGGAATAATTATCAATTAAATAAAAGACTTTGGAAGGAAGAATAAGTTATAGTTTTCAAAAATTTGAACACTATAATCTCTATAACTAGAACAAATCACCGTTTAATAATAATTTTATAAGAATGTAGTTGAAGTGGCAAAAGATACAACAAGCTTATTCATAGGCAAAATAAAATAATTAACAAATACCAACAACAATGACAACTTCCTATAGAGAGTAAATATCATACAAGTCTCGTTCATAGAACGAAAGTAAGATAACAATTAAGACTCATTCATAAATCAATTGGAAGTAAACATGTACCAACATGTAATCAAGTATGGCTCATTCATAGGTCGAAAGAAATAAAGGAACAATTGGTATAGCAAGGTAGAATGAGGTTTCCTTCCCTTATCAATTTATTTTATAAATAGGCATCAAAGTGTTAATAGCATATTAGACATGATATCATCATACTATCAGAATGTTATCATAATATCTAACAACAGACATAAGAGGGTTAAGCAGAAACATAGCATAAGCAAAACAATTAACTAGATAGGACAACAAATATCGAAATCTAGACAACCCCACAGCAACAACACATCACCAGCATCTGCATCTCAACCAAAAATTATTTGAAAAGAATGCTAGGTAACTCTTAGTATACGTCAATGCTAAGTAACCCTTGAGCTACTTTTTCCGGATTAACGAGATAACCCATCTCTCTTCCTATCAGCGACATTGTTATATAGTGCAATAGACAACAGATTAAGCAAAAGGGTACCCAAAGGAGAAGAAAATAGTTTGCATATATAGGAAGGGCTTTTGTGTTTTGCTTCATATATGTTGTGTAATTGCTTTAGGATATTTATTATTTGCAACTTGAGTTTAAATTTACCCACTAAGTGCATTAGTATTCACTACTTATAGTGTTATTCAGATTACAGTGCATGTGCAGGATTACATCACAGTTGCAAAAATCATAGTCCTGTCTATGTTCTTTGTCCGTAAGTTACTCGCACTATAATTTAAAAGATTATAGTACAAGTCTATACTAGCTAAGTTCACGTTCTATTCCTCAATATATCATAATGGCAAAGCTACATCATCTTTACCCATGTTCAGTACTCTACAACTTAGCATTTCATTGTAAGCCTTAATCATGCTTAATAACTATTAAATAATCATGTTCATACCATAGTCATTATAATCTAACATAATTCGAGTTTATCTTATCCCACATGCATGACAATAATTTGTAACTATCATCATATAACAATGATGTTAAACAATCAGAACACAAAATATCTATTTAAATATTTCTATTCTATCTATCATGCTTCTAACGAGTTACTACTCTTACACTTTAAGTAGGTTTGAAAATAAATCCACCTAGCTGACAAGCGGTGGCAGCATAACAACTTGGGAAACAACTTCCTCTCCTAATAGACTTTATGGGTCCTACAAGGGTGGTTCTTCGACTTAGAACAACTACTATAGTTTCGAGAATTAATCTACTATAACTAGAGCAATTATTTAATTTTATTCTTTTCAATAATAGATTGTGTGTCTTTAGGGACTTCATATAAATTCGACATAGAAGGGAAATATTCTCAAAATAATATTTTGGATTTATCTAGACAAAAAAATTGGACAGAGATGACACTTTGCCACTTGATATTTTACCAAATATACACTATAAGACTTTTCACTTATCCAAAAATTACGAAAATATTTAGGGAAACTTCTACACATGTGAGGACCAAAGTATACTAATTTCAGAATTTTTTGATAGCACATGCTTCCAGTATAAAAATAACCACGCTAAGTAAACATCCGACATTTTCAAAAACTCGAAGAAAAATTCCAACTACATGATCTCTTAGCATAATAAATTATTTGGAACAACTTTTCGGTACGAACTTTTTAAGATTTGACAGCCCGAAAGGTTGAAATTTTAGAGGGAGAGAGTGTGTAAAGTTGGCGACGATAAATTTTGGGTTTTTCGGCCATTTCGCTAGTTTCGAGTCACCAGATGAAGACGGTCTCAACATACGAAATGTAATACTATTTAAAATGTACAGCATATTAAAAATTGAGAGAAAAAAGATGAGAAATGAACCAGAACAAAATGATGGAAAGCCCGCAGCAGCAATGACAGCTGTTGTCGGAGGTTGGCAGCTAGCCATCCCTCCCCTTGACTCGATTTGTACCTCAACTCGAAAATTGCCAAACTATCGAACATCTACTTCTCGAATAGTTGTAAACATAACTTTGGGATGGAAACTAATGAATAGGGAGGTCCCTTCATAGAAAAAGCCTCAACTTTGGGATGAGAAATAATGAAGGGGAGGTTGCCTTTATGGAAAAGTTGACATGGGGCAGACATAGATTTTCCGCATATAAATATGTGATAAAATTAATTTGACCGTGACTATTTTCTTAAAAACATTATTCAAAAAATATTTTATTACCTTTATTGATGTTGTTAATTCGTTTGACCTCAAACTTGAGATCTGAAAATTCTAATAGACTCGCGGCCTCATTTCCTGTTTAACCAACCCAAAACCGTGAACCAATTATGTCGTTCGACGTTTATGTACAAACGAAAAAAGATTCTTTTTAAAACACTGTATATCATGACTTATATCCATTTTATTTTATTTTTAACTCCAATTTCTTCAAGTAGTCTTCTAAATAAATTTAGAAAACTCCTAAAAATATTGCGAAAACACGGGGTGTTACACATACCAACTATTAAAATAAATAGTCTATGCATACATTTTATTTGATCTTCTAAAAATTATGTTTGTGAATTGTAACATCTTTTAGATCCCAATCTTTTAAACGAGTTGGGGAAGGAAGGAACCATGTCTCAAACTAATGAAATCCGAGATATCCATCTTTACCTTTAACGACTTTCACAAAAATGTTCCGAACTTAGTAGCAATGTAGCATTACATAAAGCTTGGTTGGAGTGGCAAAACTTGTCATTTATTGATTGTACACTAACAAAAATATTTTATTCAATATAACAACCAAAATAGGAATTAAAAACCTCAAGCCTGAGACCCAAGTCAAAGACTCAAAGCTACCAAAGTTTTTGGTGCATATATATATATTTTGGGGAGTGAATGCCAAATCAATTGGTCGATTGAGAAGGCTCGTACCCATACGGGTTCTTGCTCGCCCAGTTCCATTGGTCCTGACACATCTCCTCGATTCCGTATTTCGCCCTTCAAGCATGACACAATTCAGTCAGCCACAACCGGAGGGTTTTGTGTCGGACTATCTAATGTGTCAAAATCCGTCACACGGTACACATACCTTGATCCAAACATAACCGGTGGCATATTTGCAATATGCTAGTGTTTGGATTCGAGTGTGTGCACCGTCTGCACGGATATTGACACAACAAATGTCTTCATAGTTCATAGCTTCGATTTCTAATTTATTGGCATGCCAAATGGGGTAGAGAGATTGTGTGCTCAAGTTTTCATGAAATCTGGCAACAAAATGCATTTTAATCGAGACAAAGTTGCAACACTTACTTCCAGTTCAATTCTCGTTCAGCTTTCTCTGTTGAAGAGTATACGATCTCTGCATCACCAGGTCGTCGATCAGCCATAACCAACTGGATTTTCTGGACAATCGGAATAACAAAACGTCATTGCACTGAACATGATAGCATAGCAATTATCCGAATTTCATCATTTTTCTCTGATTCTCAGATTTACTATTGAATTGTACAGACATAGGCTTTAGATGTATTACAAATTTCCCAGAAACAGATGTGAATTTAGCCAACTCACCTTCCCAGATGCTTTCTCAAATGATGCTACCATTTCCAACACTGAGGTTCCCTTGCCAGTTCCCAAATTGTAGACCTCGCAGCCTATAGTTGTAGTTTACGCGTTTCAACAAGATAAATCCATCGATAACATCCATATTTCATATAACATCCACTTAATATAGACACCAATTTTTTGATAAAATAAAATAAAATTTGATAAGGTATTATGAAGATGAAAGTAAATGTAACCCCAGTCAGTGTATAGCATAAAGCACACATGTGAAAAGGCAAAGCTAAGGATAATGAAAAACTTCATTATACATAGATGTTGGCCTGTGGTTGTCACCTAGAGGATGCTTTTGATCTTCGAAAAAATAGAGGGCTGTATAATTATCTGATAAGGTCAGCCAGCACAAGCCAAAGCATAAAACAGCTGAAAATATTTTACTTTCCAATCACATAGGATAATCTTAGAGACGGCTAAAAACCAGGCATCGTGAAAGCTATGCTAAAAGAAACCTGATCTCAAATCCTATCAAACGATTATATTTTCCATAAATAACTAAAATAAAAGGCTGATTCAGTTATAATTAATATGGTTCCTAAGCCTTAAGTTATTAGATGTTTGGAGTCTTCTTTCTAAAACAAATTAACATGATCTATGTGAAAGAATAAAATGATATTACAGAAGTAAGCAGGTGACTATGATGAGATGATGCAATCAGAACTAAGAAATTATGTTCCATAATCCCATGCAAAATTAATTTTCCGAAAACATTACAGATTGACAACATGATGGAAGAAACTCAGCTTAAATAGGGAATATTTATTCTCAGAGTTTGTACCTGCAGAAGGATCGGAGAGCTTGGTCAAAGCAGCAATATGGCCATCAGCTAAATCTACAACATGAATATAATCACGTACCTGAAAATCACAAATGCAATTAAAACAATTTCTTAAATAAGCATATAAAGTTCACCATGGAGTTCATTTCAATAACCAATGTTTTGAATCATAGTGTCCATTACTCCACAACTCCACCTCGCTAATCTCACGACGGTGGAGAGGAGGGAGTGATGGAGATAGAAGTACATTTTTACTACAAAAACGAGAATGAGAATTGTAGAAGGTAGACATACAATTTGAAGAACTGAATTTTGCAGTAAATGTAAATGTGGTAGTAAGGACTTCCCGAATCAATATCTGAGCAAGCATTAATACATAAGTATGCAATCAAGACCAAAATATCAGAGAACAAATAGCAGCAGGATCTAAGTCTTACACCCGTGCCATCCTTTGTTCCATAGTCAGTTCCATAAACTGTCAGAGCCGGATGCCTTCCAACAGCTACTTGTTGCACAAAGGGCATGAGATTGTTCGGGATTCCACGAGGATCTTCACCAATATAACCACTAGGATGTGCACCAACTGGGTTAAAGTACCTTATCAATATGATTTTCCATGTAGAGTCGGATTTATAGATGTCATGACATATTTCTTCAATGAAAAGCTGGAAAAACAAATAGAGTCAGGTGAGCTGGTTAACGTCATCTTAGCAGCAACTGTAAAAAAAATCAGCAAGTAAACCATCAAGAACCATGCATGGGCGCTCACACGCTGCAGGTGCTTTTCGTTTCATAACGAAAAGACGATGCTTCTTTTTTCATTTACTAGAGGCCAACAGTATTAATTTTGTCATATCACATATGGGCTTCAATCTCCACACATTAAGCATTAACATCAAAATTACGAGAATCTTACCTTTGTACGTCCATAAGGATTCATAGCGCCAATGGGGTATTCCTCTGTACAAGGTACCACTTTTGGCCAACCATAAACAGTTGCTGATGATGAAAAAACTAGCTGAAATTTAAAAGCAAGCAAGACAAGTTTAGACGAGAGAAATATATTGATATACGTGGGTGGGAGGGTGAGAGAGAGCAAGATCAGGATCGGAGTACCTTTTTACATCCATGGGCAACCATGACTTCCAGTAGAGAAATTGTCCCAATAAGGTTATTGTCATAATACATTAAGGGTTTCTGCACACTTTCTCCAACTGCTTTTAATCCCGCAAAATGAATTACAGCATCGAACCTATATCAAGTATGACATCACAAGCAAACTTGGTGTCAACATCTTATTCAGTGAAAAAATAAATATCAAACATAAAACAGGAAAAATATATCAGTAGCTATTAAAAGAGATAGACACGATAGTAATTCCCTTAAAAAAACAAAAACATTTCTTTTAGCAAATGCTTAAAGGATGATAAGATAGTAGTAAATGTATGCATCACTCAACTAATGCACTCAATCAGTAATCTGGAGGTCTTTAACTGATCGAAAGATTGGTTTTTACAGTATGCAGAGTACTACAACTATATTGTTCCCCACAGGATAATCAAAAAAAGATCAACACACCCGATATCTATATTCTATCAAGTTCTTACCACCTCAGATGTGGAAACTGCTTGCTTTGGAGAGCTCAAAAAACTAATGACATGACTCCAAAAGGACTTACTTTTCAGAAGCAAAAAGCTTCTCAAGTGCCGGCTTATCCCGAAGATCTATCTGCAATCAAGTACCATGAATCATAGAAATCGGAGTTAAAATTCGAAGTGTATCAAGTATAGATCTACAAAAAGTGGAACAGCCTCAGGGACCAACAAGGCAGCAAACATATCAAGCAAAGTAAATCCCAGGCACTATCAGTATCTAACTATCACACCAACCAAGTTAAATCATCCAAGTCTCTGTCATTTCAATTCAGACACAATGCTAAAATTCGATGTTCCATAAAAAAAATTGCTAGGACTTCCAAAGAATCAAATATCAAACAGATGAAAACTTGAAAAGATGCTAAATACAAAGGCCATCATCAAAAAGCAACAAAGCGAAACTGAATTTAACATAGCACATTAACCCACCCAAGTTAGCATCACTTCAAAACTACCAAAAATCATATCTTTACACCTAAAATAAACTTTCTCCTTACCAAAATAAAATCATTGCAGAAAAACACATATGCAAGAATCAGCGTCGCATCATCACACCAAAACTAGCTAGCCAAGATCAAAATTTTGCACCAACCCGCAACTCAAAATCACCAAAAATCATGAACCCAGAAAACAGAAGAAAAATCACAGAGAAAACGGAAGGATCTCTGAAGAAGAAGAAGACCTTGTGAAAGGAAAGGTTGGAGCCATGATCGCCGGCGAGGTCTTTCACTCTTTGGAGAGCAATATCGGAAGAATTGTCCAATTTATCAACTACCACCGCCTTGTATCCTCCCAGAAGCAACTGCAGCACCGTGTGACTTCCGACGTAGCCGGCGCCGCCAGTCACCAGTATACTCGACGACATCGTTTTGTGAAGCAGTATAGAATATGATCAAACCCTCTATCTCTTTGACTTGTGAGAGTATTTAACTATTTTTTGTGTGCAGGAATCACTGCAGCAAGCTCGGATCAGCGTCTACGCAGTGAGCTATATATATGTGCATGTGAGGAATGTGAGGAGAAGGAAAGCAAATTGTTATGAAACATTGACAATTATTTGGCAAATAACTCTATTTCTATAACATTTCCAGTCAAATCAGATTATTAATTGGTTCAACTCGCGTCCTGTAGATTATTAATTGGTTCAACACGCGTCCTGTGCTATATATAACATTCAAGTGAAAAAAAAGAGCACTTTCTTTCTCATTTATAGTAGTTTTTTTCCCTCCACGATATGGATTCCATGCTAGAACACCCTCAAACGTAGTGCATCATCGATCCCCAGTCTATTCACAATCTCTCTTCTATTTTTCATCGGCTGTCAAAACGGTAAAATTTTCAACTTTTACCCAATTTTCAGATAAATTAATTTGTCAAAACGATAAAATTTTCAAAGTAGCTGTAGATCATACCCACTGATGCATGTATATTAGGATGATAAAACAACTCATAAAAAAATGGAGGAAAATATTAGGGTGGTGATAAAACAACTCATAAAAAATGGAGGTGCGGGGAATCGAACCCCGTGCCTCTCGCATGCGAAGCGAGCGCTCTACCATATGAGCTACACCCCCTTGATGTAATTCCCACTTTATATTATTAATTTATCTTCTGAATTAATTGCCTTACATAGATGTAAACTTAACATGAACTTTAAAAGTAAACAATTAAAATACAAATTTTAAACTTGTGTGTTATTCAATATCTCCAATTTTTTGTAAAATAAATTGACCTCCATTTCGGTCGACAATTTGCTCGTTTCTTCAAACACATCATGGCTAAACCATCAATTTTTGAAAAAGAATGTTAAAGTGTTCGAATTTCACGCTCGCATCAATTAAAAAAAAAATTGAGGTTCATTTAATTTGGCCGCACTAACTTTTCAAAAATTGATGGTTGAATGATGGGTTTGAAAAGACGAGAAAGTTGGTGGCTGAATCGGATGTCAATTTATTTTACAAAATTTGTTAATAATGTTGATTAAGACTCAAGTTAAAAATTAGTACTTTAATTTGTTTACTTTTAAAATTTGTGTTAAATTTATAACTATATCCAAAGTTCATGACTTTTAAGGTGATTAATAATTATTTTTTATACAATTAATTGTCGGTATAAACAGAATGACTTTCTAATACTAACTAAAAGCCCAAATTGTCGACAAGTTCGAATCATGAATTTTTTAGTTTTATTTTGTATTTCAAAATAATACTCTTCAATTATGATTTATGGTGTGTTTTTTATTTGGTATGGAGACCCTATTTATAGTTGTAGGATGATTTAATTTAAGAAAATTAAGGTTGGATTTTTAGGGCTTAGATAGAGTAATCATGGGCTAGGCTTCGGTAGCGCAATCCTATTGGTTTACTTTAATATAAAAGATCTCCATATTAAATATTTCATTTTCAACTTCTCATTAATCAATAAAATTCATGTATTAAATATTAATTATATATCTATTTAATCTTGGAATTATATTTAATTTAATTCCCAAAATATAAATAAAGTACATAATTAAATATTTAATTCATGACATAATTTAATAGGCAATAAATTTCATTTGCCTACAAATGCCTATTGAGACTTGTTCATTGATGATTTGTCATGGAAATGCTCAAAATTTATTAGATAGTTTAATCTCATGTCTAGGAGTTCTTGAATTTGAATTTATGAATAATTTTATGATCCTATTCAAGAGTTCTTGAAATTTGATTTTTTTTATAGATAGTTTATACTTGTATTAAAGAGTTCTTCGATTTAAAATTTATAATTTGAATTTGTTAAATAGTTTATACTCATGTAAATGAGTTTTTCAATTTAAAACTTAGAATTTAATTTTATCAAGTAGTGTATACCCATATCAAAAAAATTTGGGTAATTCTGTTCACAACTCCCGTTTTACTCTTTACAACCCCTAAATTAATTAAAATATAAATATATATTATTTAGACCTTTTTACCCTTACAACCCCCCCCCCCCCCCCAACTAATTTAAAAATATAGCAAAATAGAATACAACCTTCACTAATTTACAGTATAACAAAATAAAATACAACCCCCCAATATGTTACCCCCACTGTTTAAAATATACTCCTATAATATAATAAAATAAAATATAACCTCTATTTTATAGCCACCACTACTTTAAAAAATATACCAACTTAAAATACAACCCTCAATCCATAGCCTACATGACAAAAGAGGATACAAATTTTAAGAATTAGAATTGCAAAGGCAAAATCATTCGGGGTGGGGAAAGGAAAGAAATAAAGAAGACGTGAGATTCGAAGGATAGAGGAACAGAGAAAATTATTTAAGAAATACAATAAAAAAAACTTGCAGGAGACCTGCAATTGATCCAGAGAAATTGAAACCAACCAAAACTGAGACATCACCATGAAGTACACCTCGATAATCAACGTCTTCACCCTGTATCAAGAACACAATGAAAAAAATTGATTATTACATGCCACTTTGTCACTGACTTCTTCTTTACAATCTTATATTTATTACTTTCGTTTTCTCCATCAAATTCTCCATTCTTTTTATGCTCCATCATACTCATGACTCGATCGTGTATGATGAAATAGATTCTATAATTTGATTTTTTTCTTTAAAGGAATATAACTATCATTCTTTTTTTTGTTCTCTATTTTCTCTTTCTTTTTCTCCCGTTTGTTTTTCTTGTTTCTCTTGTCTATGGATTGTTTGAGTTTTTTTTCTTTTCTTTTGTGTTTGATGTTCTTTTTTTTCTCGTATGGATTGTTTGATTTTTTATTTTTTTTATTTCCTTTGTATTATTTAAAGTGTGGGTTATATATTTGGGGTTGTATTTTAATTAGTTTGTTAAAGTTTTAAGATAGTGGGGGTTGTGAGGATAAAAAGTCTAAAAATTATATATTTGTTGTAAATATATCTAATAGATATATATGATATGAGTGATGACCAAGTTACTAACTCTAAAACCCTAGCTCTTATACTATTATATATAGAGGCATTTGGTCCTCATATTAAATACATACAATTGATATTTCTTTCATCTCTCTCTAGTTTACAACACGTTATCAACACGATTGCTCTACCCTCTCCTTCAATTCTAGAAGTCCATCGATCCTAGAAGGTACATTTTTTTATCATGTTTATTGGCTTTAATATATTATGTATGTTTTTCTTATTGTTATAATAATCGATCTTTTCCGATTTAATCTTGAAAAATTAAATATTGATACTATTCGAGTAGCACAAGTAATATTCATGAAGAATATTACATTCAAGATCATAAATCGATGCTATTAAAGTAGCACAAATAATATTCCTGAAGAATATTACATGCTCTAAAGAGCAAATAAATTAAACATGTGGATAATATATCCTTGATTCTTTGTGCAGAATTGCACGAATGGCAAACATAGCCAAACTTAAGTTCATCGCCCTTGACATCTCGGGCAAGAATTATATGTCATGGACTCTTGATGCTGATGTTCACCTGATCTCAAGGGGTCTAGGGGAGACAATCAAAGAAGGAAACAAAGCATCTCAACAGAATTGCGCTAAGGTGCTGATTTTCCTTCGTCATCATCTTCATGATGATCTAAAGATGGAATATTTGATCGTCAAAGATCCGAGTGAGTTGTGGACAAACTTAAAATTAAAAAAAAAGGTTTGATCATTAACAGACTGTCGTCTTTCCTAAAGCTCGTTATGAGTGGATGCATCTTAGACTGCAAGACTTTAAGTCTGTGAGTGCTTATAATTCTAAATTATTTAGAATTATTTCAAAATTGAAACTTTGTGGAGAGAGTATCACTGATGCTGACATGCTTGAGAAAACATTCTCCATTTTTCATGCTTCTAATGTGCTATTATAGCAATAATATAGGGAGCGTGGTTTCAAAAAGTACTCTGAACTAATATCTTGTTTGTTGGTTGCTGAGCAAAATAATGAATTGCTTATGAAAAACCATGAACTCCGCCCCACTGGCTCCGCTGCATAGCCTGAAGCCAATGAAACTTTCAACCATGACAATGGACGTGGTCGTGGGAACTAACGTGGACGTGGGCGTGTACGTGGACGTGGATATGGTCGCGGTCGTGGATGCGGTAAACCAAATGATGCAACCTCTAGCAACAAAAGGCAGAAAATATCTAACGAGCACAATTCATCCAAAAAGGAAGTTGCATGTCATAGATGTGGCATGAATGGACATTGGTCACGTACTTGCCGAATGGCAAAACACCTTGCAGATCTATATCAAGATTCGATCAAGGGAAAAGACAAGAAGGAAACCAATGTCGTTGACTTTGACGGTCCAATTGATACTACTCACTTAGATGTCTCTAACTTCTTTGATAACCTAAAAGGAGATAATATGAATCAGCTGATTGGTGGTGGTGTACTTGAAGACGATCATATGGACATTGTTTAGTCCTTTATCATTTATTTCTAGTTGATAAGAAGACATTGCTTATTTACTTTCACATCGTTGTTTTTCCGTTAAAAACAATTGCTTATTTTCCTTTCATATTTTTACTCAATAATAATTGATCTTCTTTTAAAAACGTCTTAGACATTCAAATGGAATCTTGTGATATTTATCTTGCTGATAGTGCCACTACACACACCATTCTCCAAAATAAGAAATATTTTCTTAGGTTGACATTAGCTGAGGATAATGTTAACACAATATCAGGTGCATCAAACATCATTGAAGGCTCCGGAAGAGCTTGTATCATTTTACCAAATGATACTAAATTAGATATTGAAAATGCCCTGTATTCTAGTAAGTCCAAAAGAAACTTACTAAGTTTTAAGGATATCCGCTATAATGGATACCACATCGAGACTATATCAGAAGGTGGAAAAGAATATCTCTGCATAAATTCTTTTGTATCCGGCCATAAGCGAACAAAAGAAAAATTATTAACACTACCTTCTGGGATGTATTACACATTCATAAAGGCAATTGAGACAAACTATGTCATGAACCCGAAGTTCAATGACACAAAAAACTTTATGCTTTGGCATAATAGGCTTGGACATCCTGGAGCAACTATGATGCGACGAATAATCAATAATTCATATGGGCACAACATGAAGAATCAAAAGATTCTTATGACAAATGAATTCCCATGTGAGGCTTATGCGCAAGGCAAGTTAGTCATTAGACCTTCATATACGAATATTAATATTGAATCTCCATCTTTCTTAGAAAGAATTCAAGGAGATATTTATGGACCTATACATTCACCATGTGGCCCTTTTCGATACTTTATAGTATTGATTGATGTTTCTTCTAGATGGTCACATGTATACTTGCTTTCTACTAGAAATGCAGCATTTGCTAGACTACTTGCTCAAATTATAAAATTACGAGCTCAATTCCCAAACAATTCAATTAAAAGAATTCATCTTGATAATGCTAGTGAGTTTACGTCTCTAGCATTTGAAAACTATTGTATGGCTATTGGAATTGAGATTGAACATTCAGTCGCTCATATCCATACTCAAAATGGTTTAGCAGAATCATTTATTAAACGTCTTCAACTTATTGCTAGACCGTTACTTATGAAATCAAAACTCCCAACTACTGCTTGGGGTCATGCCATATTATATGCGGCAACATCAGTTGGTATTAGACCATCGGCTAACCATGAATACTCCCCAATGCAAATTATTTTTAGTAGAGAACCAGATGTTTCTCACTTATGAACTTTTAGGTTGTGCGGTTCAAGTCCTAATTGCACCCCTACAACGAACAAAAATGGGTCCACAACGAAGGCTTAGGATATATGTTGGATTTGATTCACTTTCTATTATAAGGTATATTGAACCTTTAACGGGTGATTTATTTACTGCACATTTTGCAGATTGTCATTTTGATGAAATGACATTTCCAACATTAGGTGGAACGAATCTACATCCAGAAAAGCACAAGGAAATATCTTGGAATGAGAAAAGCTTGTCATATTTTGATTCTCGTAATAATCAATGTGAACAAGAAGTTGAAAAGATTATTCATTTACAAAAGATTGCAAACCAACTTCCTGATGCTTTTGTAGATACAAGAAAAGTGACACAATCTCACATACATGCTGCAAATACTCCAGTCAAAATTGATGTCCCTGAAGGACAAATAGCTTTGGCAGCAAATGAGTCTAAAATTCGTCAAAAGCATGGTCGACCAGTTGGTTCCAAAGATTCTATGCCTAGGAAAAGAAAGGGGCAAGATGGAAACCAAACAACGACGAAAATGATTAATCAATCAAATGAAAGTGATGTAATTCCTAAAGAATTACAAGTATCTGAAAATCATGAGATCTCAATAAATTATTTATCTTTCAATCAGATACTGGAGAGAGAACATATCATTGTAGATGATATATTCACCTTTCATATAGCTCATCAAATTTTAAATGAGGATCCTGAACCAAAAAATTTGTTACAGAATATAAACAGAGAAATGATTAGCCAATGTGGAAAAGATCTATGGAAAGGAAATTAAATTCCTGTGATGATCGGAAAGTATTTGGACCTATAGTCCTAACTCCGGAATCTGAAACTTCTGTTGGATACAGATGGATATTCGTTAGAAAGAGAAACGAGAAAAATGAAGTTACGAGATATAGAGCAAGACTTGTAGCGCAAGGTTTCTCTCAAAGACCAGAAATTGATTATGAGGAAACATACTCTCCAGTAATGGATGTGATTACTTTCAGATTTCTGATTAGTTTGGCTGTGTCACAAAGGGTTGCTATGCGCCTTATGGATGTAGTAACTACATATCTATATGGGTCATTAGATAATGACATATATGAAAATCCCTGAAGGATTTAAAATGCCTGAAGCATTAAAGTTAAAACCCAAAAGTATGTTTTCGATTAAACTGCAAAAATCGTTGTATGAGCTGAAATAGTCTGGCCGTATGTGGTATAATAGACTGAGCGAGTATCTGTTGAAAGAAGGATACAAGAATGATGATATCTGCCCTTGTGTTTTCATAAAGAAAACCGAAAGTAGATTTGCAATTATAGCAGTTTATGTTAATGATTTGAATTTAATTGGGACTCCTGAAGAGCTCAATAAAACTGCTGAATATTTGAAGAAAGAATTTGAGATGAAAGATTTAGGAAAGATAAAATTTTGTCTTGGTTTGCAAATTGAACGTGTCCGAGGAGGAACGTTTATTCACCAATCCACATATACAGAAAAATTGTTAAAACACTTTTACATGGATAATGCACATCCATTAGCATCACCAATGGTCATTAGATCTCTTGATATGAAGAAAGATCCATTCTGACCTATTGAAGATGGTGAAACGATACTTGGTCCTGAAGTACCATATCTAAGTGCAATTGGAGCATTAACTTATCTGGCTAATTATACTAGACCAGATATAGCTTTTTCTGTGAATCTTCTCGCAAGATATAGCGCTGCACCCACTTTGAGACATTGGAATGGTGTTAAGCACCTTCTACATTATCTGAAGGGTACCATAGACCTTGGATTATATTATTCGGAAAATTCCGATTCTTCTCTGGTAGGGTATTCGGATGCAGGATTTTTATCCGATCCATATCAAGCCAAGTCACAAACTGGCTATGTTTTCACATGTGGTGGAACTGCTATATCATGGAAGTCTGTGAAGCAAACCTTGACTGCAACATCCTCAAATCATTCTGAAATCATTGCAATCCATGAAACAAGTCGAGAGTGTGTATGGTTGAGAAATATGACAAGTCACATCCAAGAGTCGTGCGGATTAGCTTCATCAAAGATCAATCCAACTGTTTTGTATGAAGACAATGCTGCTTGCATCGCGCAACATCATATGGACATTATTTAGTCCTTTATCATTTATTTCTAATTGATAAGAAGACATTGCTTATTTACTTTCACATCGTTGTTTTTCCGTTAAAAACAATTGCTTATTTTCCTTTCATATTTTTACTCAATAATAATTGATCTTCTTTTAAAAACGTCTCAGA
The DNA here is from genome assembly GCA_026008535.1 of Perilla frutescens. Taxonomy (NCBI): domain Eukaryota; kingdom Viridiplantae; phylum Streptophyta; class Magnoliopsida; order Lamiales; family Lamiaceae; genus Perilla; species Perilla frutescens. The sequence goes on from BRKX01000015.1 coordinate 13,922,416, forward strand.
CATTTAAATGGAATCTTGTGATATTTGTCTTGCTGATAATGCCACTACACACACCATTCTCCAAAATAAGAAATATTTTCTTAAGTTGACATTAACAGGGGATAATGTTAACACGAGATCAGGTGCATCAAACATCATTGAAGGCTCCGGAAGAGCTTGTATCATTTTACCAAATGATACTAAATTAGATATTGAAAATGCCATGTATTCTAGTAAGTCCAAAAGAAACTTACTAAGTTTCAAGGATATCCGCTATAATGGATACCACATCGAGACTGTATCAGAAGGTGGAAATGAATATCTCTGCATAAATTCTTTTGTATTCGGCCATAAGCGAACAAAAGAAAAATTATCAACACTACCTTCTGGGATGTATTACACATTCATAAAGGCAATTGAGACAAACCATGTCATGAGCCCAAAGTTCAATGATACAAAAAACTTTATGCTTTGGCATGATAGGCTTGGACATCTTGGAGCAACTATGATGCGCCGAATAATCAATAATTAATATGGGCACAACATGAAGAATCAAAAGATTCTTATGACAAATGAATTCCCATGTGATGCTTGTGCGCAAGGCAAGTTAGTCATTAGACCTTCATATACGAAGGTTAATATTGAATCTCCATCATTCTTAGAGAGAATTCAAGGAGATATTTGTGGACCTATACATCCACAATGTGGCCCTTTTCGATACTTTATGATATTGATTGATGCCTCTTCTAGATGGTCACATGTATGCTTGCTTTCTACTAGAAATGTAGCATTTGCTAGACTACTTGTTCAAATTATAAAATTATGAGCTCAATTCCCAGACAATTCAATTAAAAGAATTCGTCTTGATAATGCTAGTGAGTTTATGTCTCAAGCATTTGAAAACTATTGTATGCCTATTGGAATTGAGATTGAACATTCAGTCGCTCATGTCCATACTCAAAATGGTTTAGTAGAATCATTTATTAAACGTCTTCAACTTATTGCTAGACCGTTACTTATGAAGTCAAAACTCCCAACTACTGCTTGAGGTCATGCCATATTACATACGGAAACATTAGTTCGTATTAGACCATCGGTCAACCATGAATACTCCCCAATGCAAATTATTTTTGGTCGAGAACCGGATGTTTCTCACTTACGAACTTTTGGTTGTGCGGTTCAAATCCCAATTGCACCCCCACAACAAACAAAAATGGGTCCCCAATGAAGGCTTGGGATATATGTTGGATTTGATTCACCTTCGATTATAAGGTATATTAAACCTTTAACGGGTGATTTATTTACTGCACGTTTTGCAGATTGTCATTTTGATGAAATGACATTTCCAACAATAGGTGGAATGAATCTACATCTAGAAAAGTACAAGAAAATATCTTGGAATGAGAAAAGCTTGTCACATTTTGATTCTCGAACTAATCAATGTGAACAAGAAGTTGAAAAGATTATTCATTTGCAAAAGATTGCAAACCAACTTCCCGATGCTTTTGTAGATACAAGAAAAGTGACACAATCTCATATACATGCTGCAAATACTCCAGCCAAAATTGATGTTCCTGAAGGACAAATAGCTTTGGCAGCAAATGAGTCTAAAATTCGTCAAAAACGTGGTCGACCTGTTGGTTCCAAAGATTCTGTACCTAGGAAAAGAAAGGGGCAAGATGGAAACCAAACAATGATGAAAATGATTAATCAATAAAATGAAAGTGATGTAATTCCTGAAGAATTACAAGTATCAGAAAATCGTGAGATCTCAATAAATTATTTATCTTCCAATTAGATACTGGAGAGAGAACATATCATTGTAGATGATATATTCGCCTTTCATATAGCTCATCAAATTTTAAATGAGGATCCTGAACCAAAATCTATTACAGAATATAAATAGAGAAATGATTGGCAATGTGGAAAAGAGCTATAGAAAGGGAATTAAATTTTTGTGATAACCGAAAAGTATTTGGACCTATAGTCCTAAATCCGGAATCTGAAACTCCTGTTGGATACAGATGAATATTTGTTAGAAAGAGAAATGAGAAAAATGAAGTTACAAGATATAGAGCAAGACTCGTAGCGCAAGATTTCTCTCAAAGACCAGGAATTGATTATGAGAAAACATACTCTCCAGTAATGGATGCGATTACTTTCAGATTTCTGATTAGTCTGGCTGTGTCACAAAGGCTTGCTATGCGCCTTATGGATGTAGTAACTGCTTATCTATATGGGTCATTAGATAATGACATATATATGAAAATCCCTGAAGGATTTAAAATGCTTGAAGCATTAAAGTCAAAACCCAAAAGCATGTTTTTGATTAAACTGCAAAAAATCATTGTATGGGCTGAAATAGTCTGGTTGTATGTGGTATAATAGATTGAGTGAGTATCTATTGAAAGAAGGATACAAGAATGATGATATCTGCCCTTGTGTTTTCATAAAGAAAACCGAAAGTGGATTTGCAATTATAGCAGTTTATGTTGATGATTTGAATTTAATTGGGACTCCTGAAGAGCTCAATAAAACTGCTGAATACTTGAAGAAAGAATTTGAGATGAAAGATTTGGGAAAGATAAAATTTTGTCTTGGTTTACAAATTGAACATGTTTGAGGAGGAACGTTTATTCACAAATCCACATATACAGAAAAAGTGTTAAAGCGCTTTTACATGAATAATACACATCCATTAGCATCTCCAATGATCGTTAGATCTCTTGATATGAAGAAAGATCCATTTCGACCTATTGAAGATGGTGAAACGATACTTGGTCCTGAAGTACCGTATCTAAGTGCAATTGGAGCATTAACTTATCTGGCTAATTATACTAGATCAGATATAGCTTTTTCTGTAAATCTTCTCGCAAGATATAGCGCTGCACCCACTTTGAGACATTGGAATGGTGTTAAGCATATTCTATGTTATCTGAAAGGTACCGTAGACCTTGGATTATATTATTTAGAAAATTCTGATTCTTCTCTGGTAGGGTATTTGGATGCAGGATTCTTATCCGATCCACATCAAGCCAAGTCACAAACTGGCTATGTTTTCACATGTGGTGGAACTGCTATATCATGGAAGTCTATGAAGCAAACCTTGACTACAACATCCTCAAATCATTCTGAAATCATTGCAATCCATGAAACAAGTCAAGAGTGTGTATGGTTGAGAAATATGGCAAGTCACATCCAAGAGTCTTGCGGATTAGCTTCATTAAAGATCAATCCAACTGTTTTGTATGTAGACAATGCTGCTTACATCGCGCAACTCAAGGAAGGATACATCAAAGGTGATAGGACGAAGCACATTTCTCCTAAGTTATTCTATACACACGATCTTCAAAAGAGTGGCGATATCAACGTTCAACAAATTCGTTCAAGTGACAATTTGGCGGACTTATTCACAAAGGCATTACCAACATCAACATTCAGAAAGTTGGTAAATAAGATCGGCATGCGCCGACTCAAAGATCTATAGTAATCTCAAGATCAGGGGGAGCAGTTGTACTCTTTTTCCTTCGACTAGATTTTGTCCCACTGGGTTTTTCTAGTAAGGTTTTAATAAGGCCACATTTATTTTAGAGATTGGTCACTCAAGGAGGAGTGTTGTAAATATATCTAATAGATATATATGATATGAGTGATGGCCAAGTTACCAACTCTAAAACCCTAGCTCTTATACTATTATATATAGAGGCATTTGGTCCTCATATTAAATACGTACAATTGATATTCTCTCTCATCTCTCTCTAGTCTACAACAATATTTATAATTTAATTAATTTAGGGGATTTTAAAGAGAAAATTGGGGGTTGTGAATAGAGGGTTGTGAATAGAATCACCTAAAAAATTTAGGTTTTAAATTTTATGAACGAGTTTAACATGGAGCTTTTTATAAGTTGCCAAAAATATGACTAAAATCAAACATTCTAGGCCCGTTAGAATGGATTAATCAATTAATTTATGACCCAAATATTTTTGTTAATTGTACACCTTGCGATAGGGGCCTATATTATTTATTTTTTTATTTATTTATTTTTAGAGTGATTCTATACATAGCCCTATTTTTTCTCTTTATAGCTGTAACAGCCCGGTCCCGAGATAGGGATTAACGAATGGGGACGGGGTGTTATTAAGGGATTTAATGAGTAAAGTCAGAATATTAACGAAGAAGTTTAAGAATAATGGTACGCTTTGAAGATAGATGATGATACTCGGGTTTACTTGATTAAGAAGGAAACATGCTTTAGCGGAATAAAACGGCTAACTAATCAGATACCAACAATCATAGGCCTTTTTATAGGCGAAAGGAAAACATACTTAGAAAGCGAAAATAAACTTAATATGCGTCTTGTATATATGTAATCATGTCTGAGAATATTCTTAGAGTCTCGAATAATCATAATAGAACTTTGAACGGAATTTAGAAAAAGTTAATCAGAGTAGCAGAACACATAATGAGATTTCAAAGAAACTTATATAATAGCAAAACAATCTTGGCAGCCAACCCACATCCACAGCCACCATCATCCCCAGCATCTCAACCTGAAAACATTCGAAAAAGAGGGCGTGAGCACTAATGTACTCAGTGGGTTTTAATAAAAGCTTCTTTAATAACTTGAGAAATATCCCATAATAAACTGGCGGTATATGGAGAGCAAAACGCAAAAGCCCCCTCCATATTCGCAAAACCTTTTCTTTACTTTTGGGCCCAACCTTGGCTCAAACCTGATGTCAACTGTACCCTTAGGCATGCCATATGATAGAAGAGGGGTTACCTTAAATATCCAAACGAGTTTGCGAGAGAATTAACCCAGCAGTGACTCTCTCTAAAAGTTGTGAGCTCAATTCCTGTTTACGCGAAATGCTAAGTTCCTCTTATCTCGCTAGCAAAACCAATCTTAGAGCAACGTCTAAGGGCTAGTCCTTTAATAAAGCATAATCTCGGCCTATAAGGGATTTAGCGTTACCCTAACAAGGCAATCCTTAATTCTTAACTTACGAGCCTTAACACAGCATAAACATTCAAATGCAAGGAGATGAACGTAAATAAATACGAATTTCAACTAAAGACGATTCTAAACATCCCGTGCTAAGCATAAACAATACTTTAATATTTCTAGCATTTCTAAACATGCTCAAGAGCTCAATTAAAACATAATATCTTCCTTTCCTTCCTTCCTTGTACAGAGATCGATCAGGCAGAGCAAAAATGCTTTATTGGATATTTCATTTGCCCTATCATGCTTCTAGAGCTTATTAGCTCAAACTTTAGATGAGTATAGATTTACCCACCTCGATTACTGGACAGAAGATGAAGCAACGAGCTGAAGATCCTTCTCCGATTTCCTACGAGGCTTACTTCCTCCTAAAAAAGTCGAATCATCGACTTAGCGACCTTCTTCGAAGAAGCTAACTATCTAAAGCGAGAAATAATGACATTTTACTCGAAGACTAAAATCTAAGATTTAGTTACAGATTGCACGACTTTATGACTTTATAAATTTCGAGAAGAATTTATTTAAAGAACATCTCGACTTGATTTCCCAATTTTTAGACAAAGAATAACTTGAATAGATTACTCGAAATAAATTGAGAATATCTTGATTGCTTCTCTAAAATTTAACTTGAAAATAACTTGGAAATAACACGACTTGAAAATCTTGAAAAGCTGGGGAAGAGGGTACAAAAATAGCTGAAAAGAAACGGCGGAAAAACAACACGGAGAAGGGAGGGGCCGCCGCGGCGCACATGGGCGCCGGCGGGCTCCCCCCCACTGCGGGACCACCTTGCCCCGGCGGGCTCCCTGCCGCCGCGGGGCCACCTTTCCCCGGCGGGCTCCCCGCCCCCGGCGGGCTAGGCGCGGCCGAGGGGGGTGTGGCGCGGCGGCACACCCCCCCCCCCCCCCCCCCCCCGCGGAGCTCCTTCTCTCTCTCTCTCTCTCTCTCTCTCTCTCTCTCTCTCTCTCTTTTCTACTGGGTTTCTTCAACTGTGTTCTTCAACTGAGTTCTTCGTGTTCGTTGATTCTTCGACGAACACGAAGAACAATTAACCCGAATTTTCTTAAAACCAACATACTTGAAATTAACATGCAACAACATGCTTTAACTTTAAAAAGAATTTTGGCATTATAACGACGTAAACACGATAATCCTCTTTAAATATTTAGAATAACGATGAAATCTCTAAATATAGCTTGAACGGAATTTAAACGGGATAAACGGGGCTAATCTCAAGAATAATAACGACAAGAATAAAGCGGGAAATATAACGTAAACGTTATTAACTTAGAACTTTAATAAAAATTGAAATACAACCTAGACGGAAGGTAAACGAGTAATAATGAAAAAGTGAAGAACGTAAAGAACAGAAAGTAAATACGGAATTTAAAGATGGAAAAGAAATGGAGATCGAGACCGACGAACAAGAATGGACGGGGTTAGATGCGTCGAAGGAAGGTGGCTAGCTCGGCATCTCGTCGAGTTGCAACGGTGACAGAGCCGCCCGCTACAACCCAACGGCGCCCCTAGTACCTTCCCTCACCGCATCCCTTCCACGCCACTCCGCTCGTCGTCTTGCAGAACACTCATGAAGAAGGCTTTTTACTTCGACAGAACTTCCTCGGCTCTCACGAGCTTTCCCACTCTCTATGAAGTGAAATGGATGGAAATGAATGCAAATGGGTGGCCTTGTATTTATAGGAAAAGCTTTGGCTTCCAAGGGAAGCCACTTCAGTGCAAGAATACTGCAAAAGTTACCCCAGGTTCGGTTAAAAGCTGCTTTATTCGATGTCGAGGTCCAAATGACTTCAGACACGAAATCTAAAAATACCGGGGGACTCGTTGGCTTGAATACTAGTGAATCAACTTGATTCGTGAAAAAGACGGGGTCGTCAGAAGAAAGACGAACAAAGATTCCCTTTTTGGAATTACTTTTTACTATTCACTCAGACTGACAGATTTTACTCCCGAGCGTTCGATTGACCTCAGAATGGTAATCCGTGATCGCCAACGGAATCCTTGGGTCATTTCCCATAAGAGGGGCCTGACAGAACTAGACTTGGATCAACGAGGAGGATTTCGTAAATTTCGCAAAACACGAACGCACGCAAAAGTTACTATTCATTCATCATTTAAATATGTTTTTCATCACCGGGAACTCAAATGACTTCAGAATTACAATTCGAAAACACCGGCATACTCCTTGAGTTAAAACCTTTCTAATGAGACCATGAATGGCCATAAAAGAATTAAGATCAAATTTTTCGAAAAGACGATTTCCTTGAAAACTGACTCTTAAAGTCGTGACTGACATTTGACCTTAATTAACCTTAATTAAATTTCTTCCTTAACTTCTTAATTATCATTAAGAATCCTCTAAACCTTAATCAAAAATCTGGGGTGTTACATCCTACCCCCCTTAAAGAAATTTCGTCCCGAAATTTACTAACCATGATAAACGATATCAGGGTACTTTGAGTAGCTCGGATTTGAGCTACCATGCTGCTCCCTCTGAACCATGAAAGTTCCAGATCATCTTTTCAAGATTGATCTCCTTGTTCCTTAACCTCTGGATCTTTTGACCTACAAAGGCCTGGGACTTCTCTTCATAGGCTAAGTCCTCATTCAGGATTATCTCTTCCTTGCAAATCACGTGCTTTGGATCAAACACATACTTTCTCAACATTGAGACATGAAAAACGTCATGAACGTCACTCAGGTTGGGTGGTAAGGTCAACCTGTAGGCTACTTCATTCACCTTCTCTAGAATTTCGAAAGGTCCAATAAATCTGGGCCTTAGCTTGCTTCGTTTGCCCAAACTAACCACTCTTTGACGGAGACATTTACAAGAATACTATCTTCAATGTCGAATCTTAGTTCCGTTTCTCTTTTGTTTGCGTAAGCCTTCTGTCTATCTTGAATCTCCTTGATTGCTGATGAACAAGCTCGATCTTCCGGACTGCTTCCGGGATCATTTCAGGTCCAAGTATCCTTCTCTCTCTAACTTTGTCCCAATATAAGGGCGATTTGTACTTCCTTTCCGAATAGGGCTTCATATAGGCCATGCCGATCGATGACTTGTAGATGTTGTTGTATGCAACCTTTACCAATTTTGGTAGCTCCTCTCAGCTGTTTCTTTGATCGATGAATACTCATCTAGGCATGTCTTCTAGAATTTGAATAGTCCTTTCAGGCTGGCCATTCATTTGCGGATGAAAGGCTGTGCTGAAATTGAGCTTTGATCCCATTGCCTCTTGTAGACTCCTCTAAAATCTTAACGTAAATCTCGTATCACGATCCGATATAATCGAGGCCGGCACATCGTGCAATATGCACAAATTTACTATCATACATCTGGGTTAATTGATCTAGCCCATCTGTCATGATAACAGCAATGAGAGGTGCTGCTTTCGATAATCGATTCACGATTACCCAAATAGCGGTATTCTACCACTTAGACTTTGGTAATCTTACCACAAAGCGTATACTACTATAATCCTTCTTCCATACAGGAATTTCTATGGGTTAGAGTAAACCAGAAGATTTTGATACAATGCTTCACTTGCTGATAGTTTAAACACCTTTCCACGAAGGTGGCTACTTTTCTTTTCATGATAGTTTACTAGAAGTTCTTCTTGAGGTCTTGATACATCTGGGTGCTTCTGGGATGTTCTGTATGTGGCGTGTCATGTGCCTTGCACATGATTTCCTCATTTAGTTCTTTCTTGCTTGGCACACAAAGCTTTCCTTTGAATAAAAGCGCTTTATCTGCGGCTTCTGCGAAGTCTTGCGTGCTATCTAATCGTGCTTCTAGTCTTTTCCTCTCGAGAACTCATTTCTTTTCTAAGCCTTAACTATCCTTTACCTCAGGTCGGGATGAGCGACTATCGCGACGATTTGTGCTTAATTGACTTCAGGTGGTGTTAGCACCTCGATTCTTAACTCCTTGGATTCCTATCAAAGCTTCTTCTTAACTTGAGCGAGTCCTAACTCTCCCTTCTCCTTCCTACTTAGGGCATCTGCTACCACATTCTCCTTGTCTGGGTGGTAGTGAGTCATGTAGTCGTAATCCTTTACAAGTCCTAGCCATCTTCTCTGCCTTATGCTAAGATCCTCTTGCTTGAAGAAATACTTTAGGCCCTTATGATCTAAGAAGATTCTCATCCTTGGCTCCGTAGAGATAGTGCCTTCAGATCTTTAGCGCACAAACAATCACTGCTAGCTCTAGGTCATGCGTGAGGTAGTTCTACTCATGATTCCTAAGCTGCCTCGTATAGTGGACCCTGGTTAAATGTATATTTTTGGTATTTTCTGGTACTTGTTATGAAATAAATTCGGATATTGTAATAGAAATGGAGGAAGATGATAGAGAAGATAGATAGAAAGAAGAGTTTTGATTATCTCCAAAGCTGCCTCCATTTCATTAAAGATGGAAATATATAGTACCGGGACCAACGTCCGTACAAAAGGGTTATAACCTTAAGTTAATTTTAATGAAAAACTGGATAAAATAATATATGGGCCACATGCCACTTTAATTAAATCATAGCTAATGGGCCTCTCAGCCATCTTTTCTATCCATTATCTCGGCCTCAACCTGTTTGCGCGACCCGAGTTTGGCTGAATTACCAATTCGACCCAATTCAAAATTAGGTTTTCCACTCACTCCAACTCCAAGATCACATTTTTCCTCATTTTCTTCTTCCAAGGCTTCTATCTTCTGATCAATTTCCTCTCTAATTGCCGATTTCACGACAATACTCCCCTCATTGAGAGATCCTTGTCCCCAAGGATCGGTCTCGGCTCTAGGCGGCAATGGAACGGCCTCCAGGTGAGATCTCATGGTTGGCAAGAGTTTAGAGATTTGAGTGATCTCGGTACTGAGTTTCAAGGCTGTGCAGGTGTCCGGAGAGGGAGTAGAAGGACCGCAGTCATCAAGCGGAGGAAGGACAGTTGCGGGTTGGAATCGTGGGCTTAGGACACGCTTCAATAAGGACACGTGGAAAACAGGGTGAATCTTCACCCCTTCAGGTAAGTCCAGTTTGTAAGCCACCTTCCCAATCCGTTGCACAATTCTGTAGGGACCGTAGTAACGTGTAGAGAGTTTCTGAGTCTTGCATAAAGCCACCGTTATCTGCATGTATGGTTGTAGTTTAAGATAAACAAAATCACCCACACTGAACTCTCTTTCGGTCCTATGCTGATCAGCGTAGACCTTCATCCTGTTCTGGACGGCCAAAAGATTGTCTTTGAGGTCAGCCATGAACTGTTGGCGGTCAGTTAAAAACTCCTTTACCTCCTCATTCATAGACTGAAAGTAATTGTGTAGGGTATGGTGAGGTGGGGGGTAGCCATAGAGGGCATGAAAATACGTAGTCTTGAGGCTAGAATAATAGGTAGTGTTATACCAGAATTCAGTCAGGGGAAGCCATTTGGTCCATAGCTTGGGCTGATGGTGGACCATACACCGGAGATAGGTTTCCAAACACTGGTTGAGTCGCTCAGTCTGTCCATCTGACTGGGGGTGGTATGAGGAGGTCATATCCAGCTTAGTACCCATGAGTCTGAAAAGTTCCTTCCAGAAGGAGCTTGTAAAGACTTTGTCCCTGTCAGTGACAATACTAACAGGAGCCCCATGTAATTTGTAGATAGAGTCCAAGTAGATAGTAGCCACAGACTGGGCAGTATAGGGGTGGGAGAGGGACAGAAAATGACCAAACTTGGTCAGTCTGTCTACAACAACCAAAATCACACACTTTTTGAAGGAGTTTGGGAGCCCTTCAATGAAATCCATAGAGATATGGGACCAGGGCACATTAGGGATAGGCAAGGGCTGGAGGAGGCCTAGATATGGCCCTCCTACTGACTTGTTGAGACTGCCAGTTGTGCAACTATTCACCCATTGAATCACATCTTCCTTCATTTTTGGCCAATAAAATAACCTTTAAGCTTGATATAGGTGGAGTATATCTCAGAATGGCCCCCATAGGGTGAGTTATGCATCTTCTCCAGTAACAGCTGTCTAAGCCCAGAAACACTGCCCGCTACAATCCTGCCCTTAAACTTCAACAGCTCTCCCATGAGTTCATAGTCAGCATAAGCTGTAGAATTCTCCTTCCTAGCACTCAGGATAGGAGTAATGAATGGATCATCAATGTAGCTATTGAGTACTTGTTGTAGCCAAGTAGGAGAGACTGTAGTGATAGAAAGCAAAACCCCCTCAGGATAAGGCCTTCTAGAGAGAGCATCAGCCACCTTGTTTTCAGTACCCTTCTTGTAGGTGATCTCATAGTCTAGTCCCAACAGCTTAGTGATCCCCTTGTGTTGCATGGGAGTCATAATTTTTTGGTCAAGCAGGTGTTTTAAGGCCTGCTGGTCAGTCTTAATGAAGAATTTATGCCCTTGTAGGTAGTGTCTCCACTTCTGGACTGCCATCAAAACAGCTAGGAATTCTCTCTCATAAATAGAGAGCGTCTGGTTCTTAGGACACAAAACTTTTCCCATGTAGGAGATAGGCCTGTGTTGCTGCATTAGGACTGCCCCAATTCCTTTTGCACTGGCATCAGTTTCAAGGACAAAAGGGAGTCTGAAATCTGGCAATGCCAAAACAGAAGTGTTAGCCATAGCATGTTTCAGTGTATTAAATGCTCTTGTAGCTTCCTTAGACCAGACAAAAGCCCCTTTCTTTAGCAGTGATGTGAGTGGCTTGCTTAAAACTGCATATCCCTTTACAAATTTCCTATAATACCCAGTGAGACCCAAGAAACCCCTCAGGAGTTTAGGAGTTGTGGGAATAGGCCAACTGAGCATACTAGCAACCTTATCTGGATCAGTGGAAACCCCTTCCGCTGTGATAACATGGCCTAGGTATTCAATCCTGGTTTGACCAAATTGGCACTTGCTTTGCTTGGCATAGAGCTGGTGTTGCCTGAGGGTAGATAGGGCTGTCCTGAGGTGTTTAAGGTGATCATCCCAACAAGTGTTGTATACCAATATGTCATCAAAGAAAACCAACACACTCTTCCTTAGATAATCCTTAAAAACTTGATTCATGAGAAACTGGAAGGTAGCTGGTGTATTACACAAGCCAAAAGGCATTACCAGGAATTCAAAATGACCATGGTGTGTGCTGAAAGCAGTGAGATGTCTATCCTCTGGCTTCATCAAGATCTGGAAGTAGCCTGACCTAAGATCAATTTTAGAAAAGGAGGTGGCCCTATGCAATTCATCCAAGAGCTCATCAATGATGGGAATTGGATAGTCATGCTTGATGGTGAGCTAATTGAGGTACCTGTAGTCAACACACATCCTCCATGTACCATCTTTCTTTTTAACCAACAGAACTGGGGAAACAAAGGGGCTTTTACTATGTTGTATCATCCCTCCTTGAAGTAGGTCAGCAACTATCCTCTCAATCTCATCTTTCTGTTGATGAGAGACCCTGTATGGAAATTGGTGTTTTGGGGAGCTTCCAGGTTTGAGAACAATCTGGTGTTCAATCCCCCTACTGGGGGGGCAAGCCTTGAGACTCTGCAAAGACATCTGTAAACTCCTCTAGAAGTGTTCCCATGCTTTGCTTATCATTCTGTGTATCTGGCTTAAGTTTGACCCAAAATACTTCCTCCACAGGAGATGGTGATGTGTGGTGCAGCATCTGGAACAGAGTTGGTCCTGTAATCAATTGACAGCTAGCCTCCTTAGTAATTGCCTGTAATTTAATCTTTTTGCCCTGCCAATGAACAGTGAATGTCATGTCATCATAGTGCAAACTAACCGTTGATCGGTCCTAAGCCAGTCACCCCCAATGATCAAGTCGCACCCATCATGTGCAAGAGTCCTTATGCCATAGGTGAACTGAGTACCCTGCATATCCCATGTGAATCCAGGCACCACCTGTGAACTCACTAATCTGTCACCACTGGCTACCTTGACTAATAAGGGCCTTGTCTTCTCTAGTTGGCAACCCAGGGCTTTAGCAGTGGTGTCCTTAATAAAACTAAGGGAACTTCCTGTATCTATAAGTATAGATAACATGGTAGTCCCAACAGGTCCAACCAAACTGAAAGTAGTAAGCCCTCCATTACCAGAGATAGAGTTAAGTGCTACTTCCAGCTCTTCACTTGGTGGGTCAGTGTTAGGAAGACTTTGATCACCAGCAAGAGACATGAGGTGTTCCAGTTCTTCATCCACAGTCATAAGAGCATAAGCTAATCTTTGTTTGCATCTGTGCCCTGTACTCCATTTTTCATCACAATTGTAACACAATTGTTTTTCTCTTCTTGCATCCATTTCAGCTGGAGTTAACAGCTTGAACCCTGGACTTTGGTTGGTGGTTGGAGTTTTAGGAGAGTTAGGGGCCAACTCAACCTTCTTGGAAAAGTTGGGTAAGGGTTTCTGAGAACCCCTGAATTTCATGGTCATAGCCTCCATGTTGATGATTTGTTGTTGCCCTAATTCTATAGCATGTGATAGGGTAGTGGGCTTGAACATATGGATTGCTGACTGAATTTCCTCCCCCAACCCACTAATAAAACTGGAAATGAAGTACTCCTCACTGAATTTAACCCCATTGAGCATGCTGATACAAGCCTTTAATTCTTCAAACTTCTCTATATAATCTGAATAGGTACCCGTATGTTTTAGCTTGTTAAGTTCTGCAATAATTTTAGACTCCTTTAGCTCCTCAAATCTAGCAGAGACTATTTCCACTAACTGTTCCCACTGAAGATCAGAGTTCACCAGTGGTGAATTCTGATACCACTGAGCAGCTTTGTCCTCAAAATTAATAGTGGCTAGAGTAATTTTTTGAGAATCAGAAAGGTTGTTGATCATACTAAAATACCCATTACATTTAAGCACCCATGCTCTAGGGTATGAGCCATCGAATTTGGGGAAATCCACCTTAGGGTATGGGGTGTGATAATTCTCCTTATATCCATCATAGACCACTCTAGTTTTACCAGAATAAGGGGTCCTCTGCAGTTGTGTCTCATAATGCTCCTTATAAGGGGGATCTCCCAACAAAGAACCTGAACCCAACAAGGAGCCCGAGCCACTAACTTCACGTTCCTTAAATTTACCCAGATTTGATAATTGTATTTGCATAGATGCCAGGGTGTTAGATATATTGGTAGATAAGACATCGAATTTACCAGTGATATGTGTTGCTTGTTTGTCCATTTCCTTCTTGATTTGTTGTTCCACTCTCTGGCCTAACAGCAGGATCTGCTCTTGCAGACCACTTTCCACGGTAGCCCTCATCTCAGCTTCAGAAGAGAAAGCCTTCTCCAACTGCTTGTGTGCTTCCTATAGTTCCCTTATACGCGTACCTTCAGCCATGGTAGGATCAAGGCTCTGAGATACCAAATGTAGTGGACCCTGGTTAAATGTATATTTTTGGTATTTTCTGGTACTTGTTATGAAATAAATTCGGATATTGTAATAGAAATGGAGGAAGATAATAGAGAAGAAAGATAGGAAGAAGAGTTTTGATTATCTCCAAAGCTGCCTCCATTTCATTAAAGATGGAAATATATAGTACCGGGACCAACGTCCGTACAAAAGGGTTATAACCCTAAGTTAATTTTAATGAAAAACTGGATAAAATAATATATGGGCCACATGCCACTTTAATTAAATCATAGCTAATGGGCCTCTCAGCCACCTTTTCTATCCATTATCTCGGCCTCAACCCGTTTGCGCGACCCAAGTTTGGCTGAATTACCAATTTGACCCAATTCAAAATTAGGTTTTCCACTCACTCCAACTCCAAAATCGCATTTTTCGTCATTTTCTTCTTCCAAGGCTTCTATCTTCTGATCAATTTCCTCTCTAATTGCCGATTTCACGACACCTTAAAGCATAAACAATCACCTTTCCTTTCTTCTTCAGCACGCATCATAATCCTTTTCTCGACGCATCAGCATAAACCACGAAATCTTCATTTTCTTCCGAAATGGCTAATCATTGGGCTTGTGGTTAACATCTTCTTTATGGAAACTTTCCTCGCACTCGGGCGTCCATCTAAACTTGAAGTCCTTCCTCAATACTCGTGTCATAGCCTTAGCTATTGACGAGAAT
Organism: Perilla frutescens; assembly: GCA_026008535.1. NCBI lineage: Eukaryota > Viridiplantae > Streptophyta > Magnoliopsida > Lamiales > Lamiaceae > Perilla > Perilla frutescens. The sequence goes on from BRKX01000015.1 coordinate 13,937,483, forward strand.
CCTTTGATGAATCTACGATAGAATCCCGCAAGTCCTAGAAAACTTCCTATCTCATTCACGTTCCTTGGAGACTTCGAGTTGCTTGCAGCTTCAATCTTAGCTGGATCTACCTTGATTCCTTCTACTGAAACCATATGACCTAGAAACATAACTTCTTTAATCCAAAACTCACTAAACTTAGCGTAAAGCCTTTCTCCTCTTTAACTTCTCCAGCACCACCCTAAGGTGCTCTTGATGCTCCTCTCCGTCCTTCGAATAGATGAGGATATCATCTATGAAAACTAACGCAAACTTATCTAGATACGGGTAAAAACCCGGTTCATTAAATCCATGAACACTGCTGGGGCGTTGGTCAATCCGAATGGCATTACCACAAACTCGTAATGCCCAAAGAGAGTCCTAAAAGCAGTATTAGGAATATCCTCCTTTCAGATCTTCAGCTGATGATACCCAGATCTTAAGTCTATCTTTGAGAAGACACTTGCTCCCTTAAGCTTGATCAAAGAGATCATCTATTCTTGGGTGAGGGTATCAGTTCTTGATAGTCAGCTTATTAAGCCTTCTATAGTCGTTGCACATTCTCAATGCGCCATCCTTCTTCTTCACGAACAAGATTGGAACTTTTCAGGGTGACACACTAGGTTGGATAAAACCTAGGTCTAATAACTCTTGCAGTTGAACCTTGAGTTCTTGCGACTCCTTAAGCGCCACTCTGAAAGGGGCTTTCGAACTGGTGCAACTCTTGGTTCTAAACCGATAGTAATTTCCACTTGCCTATATGGTGGTAGTTCTGATAGCTCCTTTTGGAAATACGTCTTCAAAATTTTCTTGTGCCTGAAACGCCTTCTATTGCAAACTCTCCTTCCTCTTTCTTCGTCGCAACCATTTTTCGATGGTATTCTGAATTTATAGCCTCTATTGGGGATCACCATCACTTGCAGGCGTAAAGACCGCATGACTGGACCTTGAACGTAAGCTCAGAACTTATCTGACGTCATTCCTCAGGTTGCCTCTTAATACTAGACGAGCTGAAAAATCACTTTTAGAGATTCGCGTCCTACTAGAAGGGCACTAACTATCATACTTGGATTCTTCTTCCTATTGGGACTACTCCCTCTTATTCTTCCAAAGGAATATTGCTTTATACTCTCTACTCTGATTAAGGATCCACACTCGAGCTCTATGAGTGGGAGCAAAACAAAATGATTGCCTCTGAGTGAGGACTTTATCTTGATCAATAATTCTTTAACAAGTTCCAAAAGCTGGAAGAGATATAACACTGGGTTACTTATACTAAAAACATTGCCTTTTCAGAGGACTTATAAACTCAAAAGGGGTTTTTGCGTGTAGCAAACGTATGGGAGACAATCGATGATTAACAACTGAGAACTATACTGAATATTTGCAAAGGTGTCAGCATAACTTTAACAAGGGAATGCTATCACTGATTCTGGATGATTAAAGAAGTATTATTAAAAGATTATAATTTGTCCAAAAGGATATAATATTGAAGAAATTCAAATGAAGAATTTCAATTAATATGAAGCTGTTGAAAGGTGATTATTTTAATTGACACGAGAAAGAATGAATAGACTTGTCAAAACTTCTTATCTTACTGAAACTTTTAATTTACCACTTCTAGGTCTATCTGGTTAACGGTCTTCTTCAGGTTCTTTCTCTTTATTTCCTTGATCTTCACGCATCTTCTTCTTTACTAGGTTGCTATGAACTAGTATGAGTCGATTGGCATTCAATTAGCTACACTTGGATGGAAAAGGTGACATACGTGAATCAGTTTCACCTATTAGAAGGGATACAACAATCGACCTGATCTATACGAGTTTTCTTCTAGTCTGAAACCACAAATACGGGGTATGCCTTGATAACTGGTTGAACTCTTGATCGTACGTTGACAACGTCCTCTTTTCTTGCTTCTAGCTCCAGATCTCTACCTCATTTGCCTTATGAACAATTCGGGATATACTTCTGATATAACTCATACTTGAAACCTTCCCAATCATACTACGCTCACTGCCTCAAATTTATCATCCTTTGAACGGACTCCTACCCGAAGTTCGTATTCATAAAAGAGCACAACCTAATTCCTCATCCTCCGATCAGACTATAAAATCGAAAATTCACTTCTAAAGAATAACTCATTTCTCGACTCCCATCGGGTCTCCTAGACTATTAGAACGGAAAGGTTGTGTTTGAGAAACACCTTCTTGGCTCTCGAGTCGCAGTTCAGGACTTGCTTGCTTACGGCCTCGTTCTCTCGGCTTGATATCTTCTCGACGACATTCTAAAGAATCCTACATATTAGTGATGCTCGCTCGAATTTGCACGAAGTAAAATAAAATGCCTTTCGATAATGTCTTGAGATTACGCATGATAGATCAAGCAAAGCGGGAAAATTGCCTCATAAGAGGACTTTTGGCATAAATAAAAAAGAGGTTCTTGGTTACATCCGAAAATAGGGTTACCTTTTGGAGAATTACTGCTGCTATCAAAAATCTAAATGGTTGGTTAATACATTTTCAGAATAAGATCTGGATTAAAGCAGATAAACGGACAACAGGTCAGCAAGGTGTTCTAACAACACCTCCTTTGCTGATTTCTAAAGTTTAACTATATGCTGGGTCCCCTTCTTCCTCATCTTCATCTGTCTCTGGTACCTCGAACTTGATTTTCCTTAAGCTTCCTTTGGGGAACTGATGGGGGATTCACTGTCCCAGACTCTGAGGGGCAACTGGTTGATAGGCAGGGGCCTACTGGTGCATTCTGAAGGACAAAGACTCGATGTCCTGGACGATCAAGGGTCTTGCTTCTAAGGTTCCTTCAGCACGAGGGCACGGTGCTTGAAATTCAGGGGGACTGTTCAGAGTCGCCCTTAACAGTTCTGGTTCCATCATGGAGGAGGGATTTTGCTTAGCTAGAGCATTCACGTGGCCATTCTTTAACTCCCAAAGAGCTATCAAGGCTGAGCAGAATTCTGTCAAGTTCCCGATTACAGCATACGTCTCGGGATCACGGGTGCTGGTGCTTTGCAGAATGCGATACATTGCTGGCCTCTCAGTGGGTGGTGTTTGCTCACACATGTGGATGCATGTTTTCAAGTCGGATACCTTTTCTGGCGTTCCTCCAAAGTCGTTCATTTCTTGAACAAGGCGGGAAAGAGACACATTACTCCTAGCAGTCGAACAACGCTTAACCATCTAGAAATATGAAGCTTTAATCAATCTAGATTATAAAAGGGAGACCTAAGGTTCTCCTGAGATCATGCTATCGTTTAGATTCAGACTACTTATCTTGCATGCATAGATCTTTTTAGCAGTTGACTTTTATGAAAATTTTGGTGCTCAAGTCTTTGATCATAAACTTTACCTTTTCCTTTAAAACAAAAATTCGAGAATGAATCAACCCTTTTCTTTTAAATCTAGAACTCTTCTTCGAAACTTTTATCTTTTCTTAAGACATAGGTTTAAAAAATAAGTTTTTAAACACTTTTCTTTGTGATCAAGAACTTCTTTCACAAACCTTTTTTCCTCAGGAAATCATTTTACCCGAATACTTTTTACTTGCAATTTCATTCTCAAGGTTTTCCCCTTATCCTTAAAAGAGGCATGCTTGCTCAAATCTCTTCATTTCCGCTAGTCAAAAATTATGAATTCAAAATCTAAAATCTCTATACTATCATACCTCGATTTTGGTTGAAGATACGAGGGTGATGACGAGCTGTGGGTTGCTGCTGTAACTTATCACGAAGCAATTCATATGCACATAAACACTTAACTTTAATTTAAACAAAGAGACAGGTCTGCAGAGTTGCAAACCTGCTCTGATACCATCTGTAACAGCCCGGTCCCGAGATAGGGATTAACGAATGGGGACGGGGTATTATTAAGGGATTTAACGAATAAAGTCAGAATATTAACGAAGAAGTTTAAGAATAATGGTACGCTTTGAAGATAGATGATGATACTCGGGTTTACTTGATTAAGAAGGAAACATGCTTTAGCGGAATAAAACGGCTAACTAATCAGATACCAACAAGCATAGGCCCTTTTATAGGCGAAAGGAAAACATACTTAGAAAGCGAAAATAAACTTAATATGCGTCTTGTATATATGTAATCATGTCTGAGAATATTCTTAGAGTCTCGAATAATCATAATAGAACTTTGAACGGAATTTAGAAAAAGTTAATTAGAGTAGCAGAACACATAATGGGATTTTAAAGAAACTTATATAATAGCAAAACAATCTTGGCAGCCAACCCACATCCACAGCCACCATCATCCCCAGCATCTCAATCTGAAAACATTCGAAAAAGAGGGCGTGAGCACTAATGTACTCAGTGGGTTTTAATAAAAGCTTCTTTAATAACTTGAGAAATATCCCATAATAAACTGGCGGTATATGGAGAGCAAAACGCAAAAGCCCCCTCCATATTCGCAAAACCTTTTCTTTACTTTTGGGCCCAACCTTGGCTCAAACCTGATGTCAACTGTACCCTTAGGCATGCCATAGGATAGAAGAGGGGTTACCTCAAATATCCAAACGAGTTTGCGAGGGAATTAACCCAGCAGTGACTCTCTCTAAAAGTTGTGAGCTCAATTCCTGTTTACGCGAAATGCTAAGTTCCTCTTATCTCGCTAGCAAAACCAATCTTAGAGCAACGTCTAAGGGCTAGTCCTTTAATAAAGCATAATCTCGGCCTATAAGGGATTTAGTGTTACCCTAACAAGGCAATCCTTAATTCTTAACTTACGAGCCTTAACACAGCATAAACATTCAAATGCAAGGAGATGAACGTAAATAAATACGAATTTCAACTAAAGACGATTCTAAACATCCCGTGCTAAGCATAAACAATACTTTAATATTTCTAGCATTTCTAAACATGCTCAAGAGCTCAATTAAAACATAATATCTTCCTTTCCTTCCTTCCTTGTACAGAGATCGATCAGGCAGAGCAAAAATGCTTTATTGGATATTTCATTTGCCCTATCATGCTTCTAGAGCTTATTAGCTCAAACTTTAGATGAGTATAGATTTACCCACCTCGATTACTGGACAGAAGATGAAGCAACGAGCTGAAGATCCTTCTCCGATTTCCTACGAGGCTTACTTCCTCCTACAAAAGTCGAATCATTGACTTAGCTACCTTCTTCGAAGAAGTTAACTATCTAAAGCGAGAAATAATGACATTTTACTGGAAGACTAAAATCTAAGATTTACTTACAGATTGCACGACTTTATGACTTTATAAATTTCGAGAAGAATTTATTTAAAGAACATCTCGACTTGATTTCCCAATTTTTAAACAAAGAATAACTTGAATAGATTACTCAAAATAAATTGAGAATATCTTGATTGCTTCTCTAAAATTTAACTTGAAAATAACACGACTTGAAAAGCTTGAAAAGCTCGGGAAGAGGATACGAAAATAGCCGAAAAAAAGCGACGGAAAAACAACACAGAGAAGGGAGGGCCGCTGCGGCGCACATGGGCGCCGGCGGGCTCCCCCCCGCCGCGGGGCCACCTTGCCCCGACGGGCTACCCGCCCCCGGCGGGCTAGGCGCGGCCGAGGGGGGTGTGGCGCGGCGGCACCTCCCGCCCCCCTCCCCCCGCGGGGCTCCTTTTCTCTCTCTCTCTCTCTCTCTCTCTCTCTCTCTCTCTCTCTCTTCTACTGGGTTTCTTCAACTGTGTTCTTCAACTCAGTTCTTCGTGTTCGTTGATTCTTCGACGAACACGAAGAACAATTAACCCGAATTTTCTTAAAATCAACATACTTAAAATTAACATGTAACAACATGCTTTAACTTTAAAAAGAATTTTGGCATTATAACGACGTAAACACGATAATCCTCCTTAAATATTTAGAATTACGACGAAATCTCTAAATATAGCTTGAACGGAATTTAAACAGGATAAACGGGGCTAATCTCAAGAATAATAACGACAGGAATAAAGCGGGAAATATAACGTAAACGTTATTAACTTGGAACTTCAATAAAAATTGAAATACAACCTAGATGGAAGGTAAACGAGCAATAATGAAAAACGTGAAGAACGTAAAGAACGGAAAGTAAATGCGGAATTTAAAGACGGAAAAGAAATGGAGATCGAGACCGACGAACAAGAATGGACGGGGTTAGGTGCGTCGAAGGAAGGTGGCTAGCTCGGCATCTTGTCGAGTTGCAACGGCGGCAGAGCCGCCCGCTACAACCCAACGGTGCCTCTAGTACCTTCCCTCACCGCATCCCTTCCACGCCACTCCGCTCGTCGTCTTGCAGAACACTCACGAAGAACGCTTTTTACTTCGACAGAACTTCCTCGGCTCTCACGAGCTTTCCCACTCTCTATGAAGTGAAATGGATGGAAATGAGCAAATAAATGAAAAGGGGTGGCCTTGTATTTATAGGAAAAGCTTTGGCTTCCAAGGGAATCCACTTCAGTGCAAGAATACTGCAAAAGTTACCCCAGGTTCGGTTAAAAGCTGCTTTATTCGATGTCAAGGTCCAAATGACTTCAGACACGAAATCTAAAAATACCGGGGGACTCGTTGGCTCGAATACTAGTGAATCAACTTGATTCGTGAAAAAGACGGGGTCGTCAGAAGAAAGACGAGCAACGATTCCCATTTTGGAATTACTTTTTACTATTCACTCAGACTGACAGATTTTACTCCCGAGCGTTCGATTGACCTCAGAATAGTAATCCGTGAACGCCAACGGAATCCTTGGGTCATTTCCCATAAGAGGGTCCTGACAGAACTAGACTTGGATCAACGAGGAGGATTTCGTAAATTTCTCAAAACATGAACGCACACAAAAGTTACTATTCATTCATCATTTAAACATGTTTTTCATCACCGGGAACTCAAATGACTTCAGAATTACAATTCGAAAACACCGGCATACTCCTTGAGTTAAAACCTTTCTAACGAGACCATAAATTGCCATAAAAGAATTAAGATCAACTTTTTCAAAAAGACGATTTCCACGAAAACTGACTCTTAAAGTCGTGACTAACATCTGACCTTAATTAACCTTAATTAAATTTCTTCCTTAACTTCTTAATTATCATTAAGAATCCTCTAAACCTTAATCAAAAATCTGGGGTGTTACAATAGCCACCTAAATAATTAAAATATTATTATACCTTTCAATAGATTATTTTATCCTTATAACATTCCATACTCAAAAAACCCTAAAAACAAAAATTGAAGCCCCTTTATGTTTAGTCCCCACCATTTTTCCTTATTAGCAAAAAAATTGAGCATCGCCGATCATCTGGATCCATTCATTTTCTTTTTTTCCAATTAAAAAGCCGTCACTCCTACGAGAAATCAATTATAGTGGGAAAACTAATAAATTATCATCTTTTTGAACGGTAGATAGATGATTTGTTTCGTGTAATTCTCAAATTAAATCAACTAGTTAATGTTAAAAATTTGTACAACTTTATCTGTATGAAGTTTTGCCATATATATTAATAAAGATTGACCTATAAATCAAATTTAGTTTGAAGAAATTAAAGAAGTCGGTCGTTTGATCATTGATGCAAGAAATGGATTCATATAACATTACTTCACATGTCCAAATGTAGCCAAATAAATAAGAGGTTCGTAGAATAATTTGTGTTTTTATTTGTTAACTATAATGGATTAAAAATGAAGAAATTCGGAAGAACAAAAATTGCTATTAATGAGGGAAAATTATGTAATTTTTTCGTTAATAATGAAGAATCGAGAGGATGAGGTAAAAAATATTTCGATTAATATAATTTCTTTTTTTGGTCAATATTGAAGAATCGTGGGGGTTATATGTACCTGCTTTTTAGTTTTTTTTTTTTTTTTAGGGGCTTTAATTTTAGTGTTTAGGGTATTGTAAAGATTTGAGGCTACAAGGATAAGATAGTATATTAGAAAATTAATTATATATAAGGCTATAACAAGAAAAAAATGGGCTATTTATAGAATCACCTTTATATTTATCGCGTGGCAAACTCCTCACATCACATGGTTTGCGATTTGCTATTCGCTGCATCCCCCCCCCCCCCCCCCCCCCCAAAAAAAAAAAAATTTAGTTTCATTAGTTTCCTTATGTACAATTACAACAAAAGGTAGCAAATCATATGTATGGAGCAATTCTTCCATGATTAAATTTGTGATTTGAGGAAAATTGCCTTCCATCTATGACTATACAGATACTTCCTCAAACAAAGTTGGCCTTATTCTTCTTGTCGACCTCAAATTTCTTTTGGCAAATTTTGATGATTTTCTTGTAACTTTGCAGCGGCTATAATATTGCTTACAAACTTTTTTGTTTACTCATTTTCTCCAAGCAATCCAATAAGGAAAACTACCTTCCCACAAATACTATATAAAGATGTGTTCTAGTATCACTTTTTTACACAATTCAAGGCTTGCAGAAATTCATAAAACTTCTCCATCGAGATTTTCTTTTCTTCTGGTGTTTGTCAATTATAGGCAAGTCTTATAATATGTATGCCTTCAACATGTTTGATAAATTGCTTGAGAGATAAAATATCTATCTTCAATGTTCCTTTTCTTATGCCCTTCTTTCCAATCGTTTTGTCTTTGCTTTGCAGAGAGCAAACACGGATTTGGAGTGATAACCTTTGTCTCTTGCTATCTCAAAGGTATGTGCTTTGAAACTTTCATCTCGTATGTATGTGAAATCTTCTACTTATTTCCTTCTTCCTTATGATTCACCACCACTTTTTTTCCGTTTTGTTTTGCCGATATTATAGGCGAGATACACAACACCAATAACCTCTGTTTCGCTTTCTTGAAACAAGGTAACAATCTCCTCAAAACTTTCCCTTTATTGTTTTAGAATTTATGCCATAAAGGATTAGACATACGAGTCATCCGGGTTATGCAATTTGCATGTTACAATGGATGCATTTAAATGCATGTGTATATATAGAGAAACAACAATTATTTCCTTGCAGCTAATAATTTGTTGTTTTGCCTTAAATTCTGAGATCCTCACTATAACTTCAACTTTGTTCAAGAGTCAACAAATCAAGAGGTGACTTCCCTAAGAGAATAATCCATCTGTGATTTTGATCAAGAGATGACTTCTCTAGAGAATGATCTTGATTTTGACAAGACTAAATCTTATCACTAGTCAAGAGATATTAATTTTCTTTGTTTTATGCATGCATGTGTTTGAAAAAAAGAGTTTTTGCATGTTAACTCTTTTTATCTCTCCATATATGTATATATCTGCTTCATACCTCTTTTTTTTATAACACAGTTGTCTTCAATGATATTACTGTGTCTCTTAAGCAACATACTTGTGATTTTGGATGATAAGGAGCAGCAAACTAAGGAAGGGACGTGCTTAAGAGATCATGAGCCTCTCATCAACAAATTTGGAGATGCGGACCTAAGATTACTAATCCTCTCCACCAAAAAAGTTGGTGACGCCAGATTCAAGTGTCCAAGACACATGCAGTTTGGACTTTGCAATCAACTCATCATTTGATAGATGATGTCATTACTGACTTTTAGGCATGTCACCGAAAATGTCAAGTGGGAAGATGATGTAGAATTTTTCGAAAAATGTTATTATTTCAGCAGGTGGGTACTATGAAGTGAGGATGTTCTCAATCGATGGTGATTTTCACAAGGTCGGGATTTATAATGCCATGTATGCCTCTCTCTTTACATACAATCGGAACATTGAATCATCAAAGCATTATATGAAACTTGGTGCTCGAAAACAAACACTTTGTTAACCTTACTAGGTGAGATGTCAATTTCTTTATGAGATGTGCATGCTTTATTCAGACTTCCAATGTACGGAGAACTTTATGATAAGGTGATACTTTGTGCGAAGAAGTTTTCTGATGATCAGGGTAATAAACTATATGTTCGTGGCAGCTACAAGTATATATTCCACACTTATCACCTTCTTCGGGGTCAGTATTCTTCAGTTTCTACCGAGGAATGGGTTAAATTTTGGTCGAAAACTAGAAGAGGTATCGAAGGCCTAAGCTGTGCGCCCTAAGTTCATTCACAACATTATTGAAACCATTAAAGTTCATGAGATGTGGACTACTGCAGAAAAAAATCTCATTCATGAAGCTTGCCGTCAAGGATGGGTATATGACCTAGACATATTTAGCTACTTGTTTGTTGGTTATATAGTTTCATTCTTCCAAAATTCGATGCTAATTTAATTCGGCCAAAAACATTTAAAATGGTGAGTATAATGATGGCTCAAAGAGAAGTAGCTCTAACTGCATCAATTTTGGCGAGTATTTATAGAGTTCTATATGACTTTTCATTGAAAGTGGATTGGGAATGCTCCTTGGACGTGGACAGATTCTGGAGAAGATGAAAAAAGTCATTTAGAACTCTATAAATACTCGCCAAAACTGGTACAGTTAGAGCTACTTCTCTTTGAGTCGCAATCATACTCGCCATTTTAAATGTTTCTGGCCGAATCAAATTAGCATCGCCTTCTGAAAGAACGAAGCTACATAACCAACAAACAAGATAAGTAGCTAAATATATCTCATTCATTTATCTATCCTTGATGTCAACCTTCTTGAATGATATCTTTTTTTCAGTAGTCCACGTCTAATGAACTTTAATGTTTCTAATAGCATTGTGAATTAACTTTGGGCGCACCGTCTTAGGCCTTCAATACCTCTTCTTGTTTTTCGACCAAAATTTAACTCATTTCTCGATAGAAACTGAAGAAGACCGATCCCGAAAAAGGTGATAAGCATGGAATAGATACTTGCAGCTACCACGACCATATAGTTTATTACTTTGATCAACATCAGTAAGCTCATTCGCATAAGGTATGACCTCTTCATAAAGTTTTCCGTTCATTGGAAGTCCGGATAAAACATGCACATCCCATAAAGAAATTGACATCTCACCCGTTAAGAATAACAAAGTGTTTGTTTTCGAGCACCGAGCTTCACATAATGCTTCAATGATTTCGGTGTTTCGATCATATATAAAGAGAGGAGCATACACAACAACATAAATCCCGGCCTTGTGAAGATCACGTGCACATCGACTAAGGACATCCTCACTCCATTCCCATTACCACTACCACTGAAATAATGATATTCTTTGGCAAATTCCACGCCATCTCCCCACTTGAATTTTTTGTTGATAAAACGATGCCTCAGGGTCGGTAACATACATACATCATCTATCAAATGATGATGAGTTAATTGCAAAGTTCATACTGTAGGTGTAACACCCTTGAAAAATAGTGTTTAAATTTATTAGATGGCAAGAAATTTCATTAAATTAGGACCTAAATTATTATGGGCTTAGTTAGACATGTTGTAAGAGCAAGAAAAGTCTTGATCTTAGTTGACTTTTCTAATTAATATCAGAGTTCATATTATAAAATTAGACGTTAATGAGATATTTTGACACTAAGATCATCTAATCTAGACTTCATTTGATCTTCTAACGAAATTTATTTCATTAAACATTTTGAACTCAATTTATTCCATCAAGGCCAACACTATACATTCAAGTGCAACTAATCCATTTAATTTTCGGACTTATTCAAGCCTATCTTCAGCCATTTAATAGAAATGTATATATTTTCTTCTCCTTTAGGATTTTTTTTACTCAGTATGTGGTCTACTGCATTGTATAGCAATGTCATTGGTAGGAAAAGAGAGAGCTTACCTCGCTAATCCGGAAAGACTATACCAACCTAGTATTGACCGAAAAGATTATACTAACCTAGTATTGACCCTGCGTATACTAGGAGTTACCTAGCATTTACTCCTTACAGCGATATCCAGTATGTCTGCGGGATTAAAGTGACACATATGATGATAGACATCATAGTTGCAAGTTGCAAGAATCATACTTCTGTCTTATGTTCTGTCTGTATATTACTTGCAACTTTAATTTAAAGATTACAATACAAGCCTATAGTAGTTAAGTTCACATTCTATTCCTCAATAAATCATAATAGCTAAGCTTCATCATCTATGCCGCCCATGTTCAGTACACTACAACTTAGCATTTCATTGTAAGCCTCAATCATGCTTAATAACTATTCAATAATCATGATCATACCCTAGTCATAATAATGCAACATAATTCCCGACTATTTTATCCAATAGGCATATCAATAATCTGTAACCATCATCATATAATAGTGATGTTAAACAGTCAGAGCACAAGTATTTATTTGAATATTTCTATTCTATTTATCATGCTTCTAAGGAGTTACTATTCTTAAATTTTAAATAGGTTTGAAATAAATCCACCTTGCTGACGAGTAGGTGATGACAAATAGCTTGGGGAACAACTTCCTCTCTCCTAGCAGGCTCCATGGATCCTACAAGGGTCAATTTTCGAGTTAGAACAACTACTATAATTTTTGAGAATTAATCTACCACAATTAGAGTTATTATTTAATTTTATTCTTTTCAATAATAGATTATGCGACTTTAGGGATTTCAAATAATTCGACACAGAAGAGGAATATTCCCAAAATAATATTTTGGATTTATCTGGACCAAAAGATTCGATAGAGGTGACACACCGCCACTTGCCATTTTACTCTATATTTACCTATATTTATCAGATCTACATCACGAGACTTTTTACTTATCCAAAAATTACGAAAATATTTAGAGAACCTCCTACACATGCAAAGTATACTAATTTCAAAAATTTTGATAACACATGTTCCTGGTATAAAAATAACCAAGTTAAGTAAATATCTGACATTTTTAAAACCTTGACGAAAAAATTCTAATGACATAGTCTTTTAAGAATAATAATTTTTTTGGAACAACTTTTCAATACGATTATTTTTATTTGAGGGCCCGAAAAGGCTGAAATTTGAGAGAGAGAGAGAGAGAGAGAGAGAGAGAGAGAGTAAAGTGAGCAAAGTGAGCGGTTGTAATTTTTTAGGTTTTCCAGCTATTGGGAGAAAAATGACGAGAAATGAACCGAGATGAGGTGACGGAAAGCCGCAGGAACAACAGTCGCCAGAGGGCCCCTTGACTCCGTGCCTCTTCTCAACTCGATTCATACCTCAACTCAAAAACCGATCGACCATCGCTCATCTACATCTCGAATAGTTGTTAAACATCTCTGGGGTGGAAATTAATGAGTGGGAGGGACCCCTTTTATAGGAAAAATTGAGACGGGGCGGATATAGATTTCTCGGATATAAATATCTGATAAAGTTGTTTTGAATGTGATTACTTTTTCAAAAACACTATTTAAAAAAAACATTTTATTACCTTTGTTGATGTCGGGTATTTGTTAGACCTGAAACCTGAGATCTGAAATTACATCGGATTTGTTGACTCATTTCCTATTTAACCAATCCAAAATGGTGAGTTGATTATGTCGTTTGATAATGATTCCTTTTTAAAACATTGTATATCACGACTTATATGTGTTTTACTTTATTTTTAGCTCCAATTTCTTCATATAATCTTATAAATAAATTTAGAAAATTCTAAAAATATTCCAAAAATACCGAAGTGCTACAGATACCAACTACTGATATAAATAGTCCATGCATAACATTTTATTTGATCTTCTAAAAATTATATTTGTGAATTGTAACATCTTTTAGATCCCAACTATTGGCCTCTTAGCCTCATCTTAGCGCCAAGATTAAAAGCATATTTGCTTATTAACCTTTTTATTTTTTATAATTTAAAGAGTAAAATACACTTTCTGTCAACCAATCCAAATTTAGCATTTTATCATATCAAGATTTAAACGAAGAAATACTAGCTTCTTTTTTTTCCTTTTTTTCCCCCAAGTTGGGGAAGGGAGGAATCGTGTCTCAAACTCATGACATCCCATATATCTCTCTTTACCTTTAACAACTTTCACAAAAATGTTCCGAACTTAAGTAGCAATATAGCATTACATAAAGCTTAGTTGGAGTGGCAAAACTTGTCATTTATTGATTGTCCATTAACAAAAACATTTTATTCAAGATAACAACCAAAATAGGAATTAAAAACCTCAAGCCTAAGACCCAAGTCAAAAGACTCAAAACTACCAAAGTTTTTGGTGCATATATATATTTTGGGGAGTGAGTGCCCAAATCAATTGGTCGATTGAGAAGGCTCGTACCCATACGGGTTCTTGCTAGCCCAGTTCCATTGGTCCCGACACATCTCCTCGATTCCGTATTTCGCCCTTCAAGCATGACACAATTCAGTCAGCCACAACCGGAGGGTTTTGTGTCAAAATCCGTCACACGGTACACATACCTTGATCCAAACACAACCGGTGGCATATTTGCAATATGCTGGTGTTTGGATCCGAGTATGTGCACCGTCTGCACGATATTGACACAACAAATGGCTTCATAGTTCATAGCTTCAAGTCCTAATTCATTGGCATGCCAAATGGGGGAGAGAGATTGTGCGCTCAAGTTTTCATGAGATTTGGCAACAAAATGCATACTAACACAGCAGAAGCAGAGATTATGCTATTCTTCCAAAGAAACAAATTGAATTTTAATCGAGACAAAGTTGTAACACTTACTTCCAGTTCAATTCTCGTTCAGCTTTCTCTGTTGAAGCATATACGATCTCTGCATCACCAGGTCGTCGACCAGCCATAACCAACGGGATTTTCTGGACAATCGGAATAACAAAACGTCATTAATGCACTGAACAGGATAGCATTGCAATTATCCGAATTTGATCATTTTTCTCTGCTTCTCAGATTTTACTATTTAAATTGCACAGACATAGGATTTGGATATATTACAAATTTCCCAAAAACAGATGTGAATTTAGCCAACTCACCTTCCCAGATGCTTTCTCAAATGCTGCTACCATTTCCAACACTGAGGTTCCCTTGCCAGTTCCCAAATTGTAGACCTCGCAGCCTGTAGTAGTAGTTTACGCGTTTCAACAAGGTAAATCCATCGATGACATCCATATTTCATGCAACATCCACTCAATATAGACACCAATTTGGTAAAATAAAATATAATTTGATAAGGTATTATGAAGATGAAGGTAAATGTAACCCCAGTCACAGTGTATAGCATAAAGCACACATATCAAAAGGCAAAGCTAAGAATAGTGAAAAACTTCATTATACGAAGATGTTGGCCTGTGGTTGTCACCTAGAGGATGCTTTTGATCTTCGAAAAAATAGAGCGCAGCCAGCACAAGCCGAAGCACAAAGCAGCCAGAAATATTTTACTTTCCAATCACATAGGATAATCTTAGAGACGGCTAAAAACCAGGCATCGTGAAAGTAATGCTAAAAGAAACCTGATCTCAAATCCTATCGAACGATTATATTTTCCATAAATAACTAAAATAAAAGGCTGATTTAGTTAATTAATATGATTCCCAAACCTCAAGTTATTAGATGTTTGGAGTCTTCTTTATAATACAAACATGGTCTATGTGAAAGAATAAAATGATATTACAGAAGTAAGCAGATGACTATGATGACATGATGGCATGATGCAATCCAAACTAAGAAAGCATGTTCCATAATCATATGGCAAAATTTTCCAAAAACATTACAGATTGAGAATACAAACAACGGGAGAAGCTCAGTTTAAATAGGGAAAAATTATTCTCAGAGTTCGTACCTACGGAAGGATCAGAAAGCTTGGTCAAAGCAGCAATATGGCCATCGGCTAAATCAACAACATGGATGTAATCACGTACCTGAAAATCACAAATGCAAAAATAAGCATATAAAGTTCACCATGGAGTGCATTTCAATAACCAATATTTTGAACCATAAATGCAAAAATAACCATCACTCCACAACTCCACCTCACTAATATCACGACGGTAGAGAGGAGAGAGTGATGGAGATAGGAGTCAATTATTACAACAAAAACGAGAATGAGAATTGTAGAAGGTAGACATACAATTTGAAGAACTGAATTTTGCAGGAAATGTAAATGTGGCAGTAAGTACTTCCCGAATCAATATCTGAGCATGCATTAATACATAAGCATGCAATCAAGACCAAAATAGGAAAGAATAAATAGCAGCAGGATCTAAGTCTCACACCAAGTTCTTACCCCCGTGCCATCCTTTGTTCCATAGTCAGTTCCATAAACTGTCAGCGCCGGACGCCTTCCAACAGCTACTTGTTGCACAAAGGGCATGAGATTGTTTGGGATTCCACGAGGATCTTCACCAATAAAACCACTAGGATGTGCACCAACTGGGTTAAAGTACCTTAGCAATATGATTTTCCATGTAGAGTCGGATTTATAGATGTCACGGCATATTTCTTCAATAAAAAGCTGGAAAAACAAATAGAGTCAGCTGAGCTTGTTAATGTCGTCTTAGCAGCAACTGTAAAAAAATAAATAAAAAAATCAGCAAGTAAACCATCAAGAACCATGCATGGGCACTCACACGCTGCAGGTGCGTTTTATAACGAAAAGGCCATGCTTCTTTTCTATTTACTAGAGGCCAGCAGCATTAATTTTGTCATACCGGCTTCAATCTCCACACATTAAGAATTAACATCAAAATTGCCAGAGCCTTACCTTCGTACGTCCATAAGGATTCATAGCGCAAATGGGGGATTCCTCTGTACAAGGTACCACTTTTGGCCAACCATAAACAGTTGCTGATGATGAAAATACTAGCTGAAATTTAAAAGCAAGCAAGACAAGTTGAGACGAGAGAAATATATTGATATACGTTATAGGTGGGAGGGTGAGAGAGAAATCAAGATCAGGATCAGAGTACCTTTTTACATCCATGGGCAACCATGACTTCCAGTAGAGAAATTGTCCCAATAAGGTTATTGTCATAATACATTAAGGGTTTCTGCACACTTTCTCCAACTGCTTTTAATCCCGCAAAATGAATTACAGCATCAAACCTATAGCAGGTATGAAATCAGAAGCAAATTTGGTGTCAAGATTCAGTGAAAAAATAAATATCAAACATAAAAAATGAAAAATATATCAGTAGCTATTAAAAGAGATAGATACAATAGTAATTCCCTTCAAAATAAAAAATCTTTTATCAAATGCTTAATGGATGATATGATAGTAGTACATGTATGCATCACTCAACTAAGGACCTCGATCAGCAATCTAGAGGTCTTAACTGATCGAAAGATTGGTTTTACAGTATTCAGAGTACTACAACTATATTCTTCCCCACAGAATAATTGAAAAAAGACCAACACACCCGATATCTATATTCTATCAAGTTCTTACTACCTCAGATGTGGAAACAGATTGCTTTGGAGAGCTCAAAAAACTAAATGACATGACTCCAAAAGGACTTACTTTTCTGAAGTAAAAAGTTTTTCAAGTGCCGGCTTATCCCGAAGATCTATCTGCAATCAAGTACCATGAATCATAGAAATCGGAGTTAAAATTCGAAGTGTATCAAGTATAGATGACCTACTAAAAGTGGAACAGCCTCGGCGACCAACAGGCAGCAAACATATCAAGCAAAGTAAATCCCAAGCACTATCAGTATCTTACTTTCACATCAACCAAGTTAGATCATCCAAGTCTATCATTTCAATTCAGACAGTGCTAAAATTCAAAGTTCCACAAAATAATATTGCCAGGACTTCTAAAAAATCAAAGACCATAGAGAGGAAAACTTGCGGAGATGCTAAATACAAAGGTCAACATCATAAAGCAACAAAATGAAACTGAATTTAACATAGCACATTAATCCACTCAAGTTAGTATCACTTCAATACTACCAAAAATCATATCTTTACACCTAAAATACAATTTCCCATAACCAAAACAAAATCATTGCAGAAAAACACATGCGAATCAGCCTCGCATCATCACACCGAAACCAGCCAAGATCATTTTTTGAACCAACCCGCAACTTATAATCACCAAAAATCACGAACCCAGAAAAACAAAACAAAAATCACAGAGGAAACGGAAGGATCCCTGAAGAAGAAGACGACCTTGTGAAAGGAAAGGTTGGGGCCATGATCGCCGGCGAGGTCTTTAACTCTTTTGAGGGAAATATCGGAAGAATTGTCCAAATTATCAACCACCACCGCCTTGTGCCCTCCCAGAAGCAACTGCAGCACCGTGTGACTTCCGATGTAGCCGGCGCCGCCAGTCACCAGTATACTCGACGACATCGGTTTGTGAAACAGTATAGAAGAATATCAAACCCTCTGTCTCTGTGACTCGTGAGAGTATTTTACTATTTTTGTGAGCAGGAATCACTGCAGCAAGCTCGGATCAGCGTCTGCGCAGTGAGCTATATATGTGTGTGCATGTGAGGAGAAGGAAAGCAAATTGCCATCGACTGATCGACATCACTATTCACTATTAACATTTCTTTGCCAGGTGCCGGTAGGCGGTAACTCTTTCCACCAGATTATTAAATATTAATATTCGCGATATTATTATTATTATTATTATTATTATTATTATTATTATTATTATTATTATTATTATTATTTTGAACCTATAAAGTGGAAAATTGGTTCAACCCGTTCTCAATTTTTCAAAAAGAATGTCAAAAGTATTTGAGTTCCACACATAATAGAAAAACAATTGAAAATTGTTCAATTTGGCCGCACTGATAGCTTTTTTTCAAAAATTGATGATTGAATTATGATGGATTTCAATTGATGAGAAAGTTGACCGCTGTATCAGAAGTCAATTTATTTTATAAAAATTTAAGAACGTTAAATAATACTCAAGTTAAAAATTAATAATTTAATTGCTTACTTTTAAAGTTTGTGTTAACTTTTCAACTATATGCAAATTAGTTCATGATTTTTAACCTTATTTTTTAAATATAATTAATAGCCAATGTAAACTTATAAATTAATAGCCAATATAAATTGAATGACACTCCAATACTAAGGATGGAAATAGGTCAGACTACTCGACAGGGACCTATAGTTTGGCCTACATTGGGCCTGGCCTGGGCCAAACTTAAGTTTGTCAAAAAGCCTATATACGTTAGTAAGTCTAGGCTTGGGCTTTGAAAAAAACCCGTCAACCCTGACAGGCCAACCTATTTAAATAATGTTATATTTATAATTTGTATTTTATTAATAAATATTATTTAAAAGTTTGATATTAATTTTATATTTTAAAATATAAAAACTAATTTCTGGGTTTTTAAATTATTAAACTATCTACCTAAAATATAAAATCAAATGGTGCCATAAATTCGCAAGTTGATCCTCGTCAGAAAGAATGGATGCTGAGGCTCATTTCCTTGGTTGAAGGAGTAGTAGATCGTTGCCAACAAGTTAGCAATCCAGTCGACGTCCTTGAGCTCTGGCGAACCACTTTTTTATTTAACTGTGTTAGCCAAACCAGGATCTATCTCTATATTTAAAATGACATGGTATGATTGCCTTTATTTAATATGTTGTATTAGTGTCATGTAATTTCTTATTTGAAGGTGGATGTGTTGAGTTTGGATTGAAAAAACCTTAAATTCGACCTAGAGATTTTTTATTTTATCAATTAGTAGATTTTCATCATATGAATAAAAAGTAGAAAATGTACACTTTTACAATTTTCTGGTGTTTTTTTTTCATTCAAATTTTAGAATTTAAAACTCTTTTTGCCTTGGCGTATTTACTTCATAGTTTTAGTTAGTTCAACAATCAACAGAAAGATTGCTGGAATTCGAACAAGACATAAAAATTACTTGAAGAAGTAGGCCTTAATATGCTTTTAAAAGGCCTAAAAACTGTCTCGTATCCTTAAATAGGCTAGGCTCAGGTTCACATGAAGGCTTGTGAAAGGTAATAAGTCAGACTCCGGCTTCAGTTTGATATAGGATGCCCAGACCATTTATGGAAAAGTACAGCCTGGCCTGACCTATTTCCACCCGATCCAATAGTAACTAAAAGCCCAAATTGTCGACAAGTTCAAATCATGAAGCTTTTGGTTTTATTTTGTGTTTGACAGTTTTAACTGTAACACAATTTTTTATATTTAATTTGGTAAAATATAAATATGTACAAATAAAATTATTTTCGGATCAAAATGTATTTTACGGATCTAATCTTTATTCTTCCTCTAATTCTTCTCTTTAAAACTTGATCTTTAAATGGTTGAAATCTTTAGAGTAAATTTTCATCTTCGATCTTCTCGAACTTGTAGTTTTGATGTAGTTATTCACTTATTCGGAAGACCGACGACCTTGATCTTCGATCTTCTAGGACTTGTTGTTTGAACTTTGATGGCATTATCCAGAGGACTGACAACCTTGATTTAGGATTGAATGCTGAACTTGAGATATTTCCGGCGAATAACATGTTGCTTCTATGAAAAACAACTTGAATCTAGCCGAAATGCCTTGCTGGTGAGAATTTTATAGAGAATTTTCCCTCAACTTCTTTGAGCTCTTCAGTTATGATTTTTGGTGTGTTTTTCATCTGATGGGGAGATTAATATTGATAGTTGTATGATGATTTAATTTAGAAAAATTATGGTTGAACTTTTGGGGCTTAGATTAGGGTTTGATAGTGCAATTCTATTGATTTACCTTAATATGGAAGATCTTTATATTAAATATTTTATTTTCTGTGCAGATTTGACACATGTCAGTTTTTCATTAGTCAATAAAATTCATTTATTAAATATTAATTATATATCTATTTAATCTTGAAATTATATTTAATTTAATCCTAAAAGTTTAAATAAAATATATAATAAAATATTTAACTCATGACATAATTTAATCGACATTTTACATGGAAAACCCCTCAAATCAAGCTAAAAATCACGGGATCTAGTCCAGAGAAAATTCTACTATGTAATCACAAGTTATACAATGTCTCCTCTTTACTATAATAGGGGAATCACAACACCATCACCAAATACTGAAATAAGCATCAAGAACATAATTCTTGGAATACAAACTTTCCTAACCACCAAATTAAAGTTCCGGCTACTATGAATCGTTCCTTAAAATTTCAAGTGAATCCAAGATGATTTGGTCACCCAAACCTCAATCCCCCCGCATGAGCAAATCCCTTAATGAGTTCATTTGTTGCATGGGCCATCTTAATTAATTTAGTTAATGGGCTTCCAACTAATGAGGGCCTAAGCCCAACAGGGAAGGTGGTTTTGAAGGAGATATATAAATGATATAGTAGATATACAAATGAAATGCTTAAATTGTTAATGGCTTAATTATTTGATTCACTAATTTTCAGATTTGGCGCATAAACTTTCAAGTGAGCTCAATTCCCAAATTATTTTTCCTTAACATAAGTTTAGTTCCTAAGATTAAATCAAGATTTTTAGGAAATGTAATTAAGTCTTAAAAGTTTCAAATATATTGTATCTTAATTTGGTAAAACACAAAATGTGTACAAATAAAATTATTTTTGAATCAGAATGTATTTTACGGATCCAATCTCTATTCTTTCTCTGATTCTTCTCTTCAAAACTTGATCTTCAAGCGGTCTTTGAAATCTTCAGAGTAAATTTGACTCTTCAATATTCTCAAACTTGTTGTTTGAACTTTGATGACGTTACCCATAGGGCCGACGACCTTGATTCCGGATTAAATGATGGACTTGAGATGATTACGGCAAAGAACGTGTTGCTTCCACGAAGAACAACTTGAATCTCCGGTTGGAATGCCTTGAATGCTGGAGAGAACTTTATAGAGAATTTTCCTCCAATTTCTTGAACTCTTTAATCATGATTTCTAGTGTGTTTTTCATCTGATATGGAGACTCCTATTTATAATTGCATGGTAATTTAATTTAGGAAGAGTAATTATATACATAGCCCCAATTTTACTCCCATGAGTATTTATTTTAAGGAAATAAAATAAGTATACTTAAAATTACTTTTATATCCTTACAAACTCTGCAGAAAATGTATGTCCATGTTGTATATAGCCTCCTACCTCTCCCCACCGCCCCCTCAAACCAAAATATATCACAACCTCACCTCTTATGCCTCTCGAACCGGCATTTCTTTCCATATATAGTTTTGAACATATTCTCTATCCTCCACTCTCACTAGCTAACACTCTTTTCTTGTCTATACTTCCTTACTCACCAGTCACATTTACTCCAAATCTAACCATAGATTACAACATCGCATCGCGGTGATAACTAGTGATGAAATAACAACATAAGATTGTCCAGTCTGCAAATCATTGAGATTTAATTGTATATATCTAACAAGTATAGAAATTCACCACCCGAAAGAAATATAAGTGTTAGCGGATCGTAGAAGCATATATACTGCATTAGTTAATTCATATTCTGAATTGGAAAACTGACGCATTTGTGGAGGGTTTTGGAAGAAATGTAGAGATGGGGAGAGAAAATTAGACCTCACAAATAGTTATCCGCCACAACCCAATGATGCTTCATGGTTTAGTAAATTTTCTGAAATAATAGTGTCTATCAGTTTCCACATAATTACAAACGAACTTGAGTAATTTAAGAAATTAATCAATGTGCGCCTCATTAAATTTTCAGAAAGGTAGATTGTAATTTGGACAAACACACGTTTTATAATAAAAAAACGTTTCCATTGTGATGTGACCCGGACAATGTATCCAAGACACGAATGAATACGCAGGCGGAAGACTTTATGGACTCGAACAACGTCAGCTAAAGAAGGATTCAAACCGACTCGAATTAAACGGTAAAACTTACTAGAAATTTGAACAATGAAAAGAACGACGATGAGGACACTTGGAACACTTGAAGATGGCTGGAATTATGGTGATGGTGGCGGCGAAAGGCTTTGGTGTAGATGGACTTGGCGGCGGCGATGGTAGTGTTGTGGATTGGATAGATTCGGCGAACCCGTGTTGATAACCCGAACGCGCACGTCTAACTTCTCCGGATAGCAATTCTCCCAAGTACTTGAACGCACCCTGAAGAACTTGAATAGGACTATTGAGTTGCTAAAACAATAGAACTTTGAAGATAAAATTTCGATCAACAAAAGATCTTGAGACAGATTGAGAAATAACTCTTGAATTCTTGCAATTGTCTGAATAATAAAGTTCACAACTGATCCCTTTATATAGGGTAGGGATTATGAACGAAAATTAAACCCTAAATCTAGGAGAAAACAAAAATCTAAAGGTGATCTAGTCAAACTAGGATAAAATCAAAAGTTACCAAAAATAAGATAAGAAAAATCTATCTAAATCTAACTAGATAAGGATAAATCCCAAAGTGGATTTGGGCTGGATATTCTCGCCTATTTGGACTTAATTAATCACAACAATGGGCTGAATTAAGTGATTAAATTCGTGGCCCATGACATAATTAATCTTGCCACCTTTGCATGAAAAACAACATCTCCCGATTTTCCATGCAAACGCGTATAACTTTTCATGCACACGTCCAAATGGCTTCATTCTTCTTCTCACGTCTTCATGCTTCCTTCTTCATCATCAAATGATAGCATGGTGATCAATCTCGAGCTGAATATTTGATCTTCATGGGCTGCCCAAAATATCTGAATATTTTCATGCACTTGTGTTCTTCAAATCTTGATCTCCAATCTTTAATCTTGGACAACATGATTATCTTTGAAGCTCTCAATGGAATTCTTGGATTTGATTCTTTTATGCTTTTCGGGTTCGTATCACATTGTGAATGAAATCAAAATATAATTGTTGTATGGTTTAAGATGATTAGGGGCTAAGGGGTATGGAAAATATAGATTTTTCCTTTGGAAAATTAGGATTGGACTTTTAGGACTTAGATGGAGTGATTATGGGCCTAGGGTTTCGGTGGCGAAATATTAATGACTTAGCTTAATGTAGATATTTCATTTTCTGTGCATATTTGACATGCGTCAATTTATCATTAATCATTAAATCAATGCATTAAATATTAATTATATATGTATTTAATCTTGGAATTATATTTAATTTAATCCCAAAAATATAAATAAAATATATAATTAAATATTTAACTCATGACATAATTTAATAGGTAATAAATTTAATTTACATTGACTCTTCTTTTTCTGATGTTTTTTGGGTGCTTAATACAACAATTATTTGTTAAATGCAGACAATTTCAGCCATGATTTTAATGGAAAGGTACAAGGGAAGCGTTAAAAATAAATCTCTCAACATTTTTGGTGTTGGCTAATATTGACATATTCATATACAAAATGAAATAGAGCCAAAGCAGCATTACATTAGTAATAACTTGGACGCGAATCATTTTCAACAAATTCTCTGATTTAAGAGTTGTTGGGACAATATGATAAAAAGTTAAAAGCTGCCTAAAAAAATACAAGGAAATAAACAGAAAAGCAACATGCACAAATAAATAACTTTTGCCTCCCAAACACATCAAAGTCGACTCACATCCAACTCTATTAACCCTTGCAACAAGAATTTTCAATAACATAAACTAGATGCTATACACAAACTTCCGTTTTGAACTGATATCAAAGATGCCCCCCATCAATGTTGAATTGACGGAGACAACAAGCTTAGGATGGCTTCCTTAGATATCGAACTACACTTCAATCTAAGCCAGCATAGCTACTAATTTTGCATGTATCCTCCTCTTGCCCAAGGCACACCAGGCTGACTCCCTCCATTTCTTCTTGATCTGTTGGTCGGTCGATACAAGACCCTCATTCTTTCTTCTTTCATGTTAGCAAACAGCGAGTCCAAGGTTTGAGGCTTCTGTTTGGGGCCTAAATATGCTTGCTGCACCGGTTTTTGTAATGGTTTCTGCGCATAAATAGTAACAATTAATTGATTCACATGCCTACAAAATATAAAAAACTCTGCAGAGGCCCAAGTGGTGTCATCAATGCGTCACATGCTTCTAGAAAAGATAATGTCTAAATAAATGGACACAAAAGATAAAATAATCCCAAACAACATTCTAATTCAAACTAACTATCCATCCAATAGTTATCATCCTAAACGCAGAAAACTTGAATGCGTATCTTAAAGTTACAAGAAATCTGCAAATCTCCAGGGTATTGCATAGTAATCTCAAATAAGTTCGAAAGAAAAAAAAATAATTATGAAAAAATTGAAAATGGAAGTATAGACATTCAGCAATGCTTCAATGTTAAAACTTAAAAGTAAGGACTGATACCTTCAAATTGAAGCCAGCTCCAGTTGCAGCATTCTTCTGGAAAGTTGAGGGGCCAGCCCTGCAAAAACATAATAGGCGAAGATTAAATATATAAATAAAAATGTAGGTCAAAACAACCGACCAGGAAACAAGGCATCTAGAGTCAGAATGCAAACATCCCTCAGCTTAAATGTGCCCAACCATGACTGAGAAGCAAAGCAAGATGACAAACCCGTCGTTCTCTTTTTATTTTATTCAACATTTCGTAACCAAGAAGGATAAGATAAAACACACCCGCACCATATCTGATAATCTGAAGCTCATTATCTTCTTATACAACTAAAATTACAGTACAGGCCAATACTTGGGAAAAATCCCTCCTTCAATGACAGGAAAAAAGTCTCCCTGCCCTGACTCGTTAAACTACATTAAAATTGGCTGAAACAATATGATCAACCCCAGACACACCAAAACCTTACTGCGTTTCTGACAGCCAAATATTTTGTGTAGAAAACCAATGAAGCTGCAAAGTATCCCTTGAGATGGCAAAATATCACACAAAATAAGCTGATATGTATCACTAGCCCAAAAATGCATCCCATCCAACAATGCTGCATAGAAAGCCTCTAAAGCATATGTTCAGATCTAAATAATCCTTTGTTAAACGAGGAAAGTTACGAAGTCTGCCCAATTTGTTGCTCCTAGAACCATCAGGATCAGAAATTCCCGAAAAAATAACATGGGTAGAATCATGTAGATCGCAGGTACCCAAACCACATGAGACAGCATGTCCTCATTACTATCCACCCAAATATACAGGCTTGTCCAAGTTGCGCACTTATAACTATCCATCAGAAGTTATCAACTGCAGGGGAAAATCATCTAACAGATCACACCATCAGATGGTTTTGTGTGTCTAGAATGCCACAATTGGAATAGAAAGATCCTCCCATAATACTTCATATATCCCCAAAAGAAGCCTAGTCAACTACAGCATGAATATACATTTGCAGGAGACATTTCTCTTATGAAACTAGCGTAAGCAAACAGTATATTGTGCACATGATACTCCACCTACTCTTAATTTCCACGCACAAACTCAAATGCTTCACTTATATCACGGCAAAGCTTCTTTTCTTTAGCAGCAAATAGCCAACAACATTTAATTAAAACCTCCCCCATGTGGCGGGTCCAAAAACCAACTGCTAGGGGGATAACAATAAGGCTGAAAGACATGCTTTCAATAACACAAGCAAAAGCGTCCAGATGAAGCCATCAACCAACTAAATGAAAGACAACAACCACATGCTTTGGGAAATAGACAACCGGGGGACATGGTTGCAACCCCACAAAGAACCACTGATTACCTGCATTGTAGCAGAAAAGGTATTAACCCCCATGATCAACGTGTTAGAAGATATTTACCAAATCCACATATAGAAGCATAAATACCCAAAAAAATCACTGAAGTACCTCGATTTATTAACATTGAATGGCCTACTTTGGTTAAAAGCTCTGCCTTGAATAGGAGCAACAACAGCCTTTTTAGCAGCTTCAGTTGCCAAAGGAAACTGATTTCCCTGAATGTTTGACCTCCGCTGAGCAAGGGCACCCTGTCAAGAGAAC
Source organism: Perilla frutescens (assembly GCA_026008535.1). Lineage (NCBI taxonomy): Eukaryota > Viridiplantae > Streptophyta > Magnoliopsida > Lamiales > Lamiaceae > Perilla > Perilla frutescens. The sequence goes on from BRKX01000015.1 coordinate 13,964,180, forward strand.
AAAACCATAATTAGACCAAGTAAATTACCGAGTATTTAAACCAACAGTAGCCCAACCAAGTAAATTACTGAGTATTCAAACCAACAGTAGCCCAAATACGCCTCCTACCACACTCAGAGAGAGAGAGAGAGTTCACGCTTATAAATGATAACATACCTAACACACACATGGACATAGACACATATATCCAAACAGATAGATTATCTATAGTCTTGATGCTTACCTGTCTGAGGGAAGATCTTGTGTCCATAAACCTTTTGACTTTCAAACCTTTATCTTGGGGAACAGTGTTGAAACTTTTCTGACCCTTATTCTGCAAGTATTGAAACCATTAGAACCAGTAAAGGAAAAAAAGCACAGAAGATAAGTCTCAAACAGAAGAGTCCAAGGAGGGGTCTTACAGAAACTCTATGCTTCTTAGGCTTCATATTGCGAGTCTTTGACATTTTGATGATGTCATCTGAGGTTAAATGGAATAAAATCTTAAGGGAATGGAACAATGAAACAATGCTCGGTAAGAATACTGTAATATTAGATTACCAAAACACATACCTAATGACATATCCATTTTCTTCTCTGTAAGAGCAATAGCCTCACTAGTTAGGGGCTTCGCTGCCATCTGTAGCAGAGAAAAACGGGTCAAGCTGTTGACAAATAAGCGGCAAATTCCAATGCTTTCGAATAAACATATTTATAAAATAGTTGGCAAGCAATTCACAGAACTGATAGCAGGGTTTCTCTTTTTATTTTTACACGATTGCCTAAACGAAGTTTAAGAAAACCTAACTCCACATCTTAACATGAATTCACAATACGAGAATCTAACAAGAAAAACAAATTCACATCCTTAAAAAATAATATTAGCCAAAACCGCGTAATTCCAAAGATCATCATGAACAAACAGCACCCGTTATACATACAAAACTACCAAGTATAAATTCAGTACGATAAATCCTTCTAGCAAAAATATGTTACCTGATTAGCAAATTGTATGGAAAACTCTGAATTAGGATTGAAACGATGCTAAACAACGACGATGAAATCTGTTGAGACAGAAGAAAACGTAATGAAAGGGGAAAAGGAGGCGGTGATATGAAATTACTAAGGAAAGGGCGTATATATAATATAATACTAATGCTTTGCGGATTTGTAATTTCGAATTAACTCCCGATCAAGTTTTTTATCTCCAATCTCAAGTCCGCAATAATTATTATTATTATTATTATTATTATTATTATTATTATTATTATTATTATTATTATTATTATTATTATTATTATTATTATTATTATTATTATTATTATTATTATTGTTACAAAACCGAAAGGGTTGTCACACCCTCAACCAAAGACAAAAATTATTATTTCAAATACATAAATTATCACACAATATGCTAACTTATACAATATTATTTACTTTTCTAAACATATGATGAAAATCATGAATAATACTCACTTTAACAACCTCATCCCACGAGGAAAGCTCCCCTCCAAAAAAAGACTCGTTTTCATAGATACTAGTATATCTCTCGCACGATGCTCGGTACTATTTTATTTTATAATAATTATAAGGCTAAAAATAAAATTTATTCGTTTTAGATATATATCAAATACACGTATGTAGATGTGTGTGAAACTAACGTATAAAAATATTTAATAAATTAAAAAATTAAACTTTATTTTCATGGATATAAACAATAATTATCTTAATTACTTAAATAAATAAATAACTTAATATAATTTTTTATTTAGTTATTAATCACGTTTGGTTTGCAATTGTATAGTCAAAATTTGCATCAAACAACACGATTTTTATAATCAACAATTTATAATTATCAACAATTAAAAACATTTGATATATTTAAATTAATGACATTGATGTATAAGAAATATATTTATTTTAAATGTTAAATTTGATATGGATAATAAAGAAATTATTGCAAATGAGGTTACATTTACAAATTATATTGAAATCATATTAGACAATGTATGTTATAATAATAATCTTTATCTTTATTTTTATATATATAATAAGACAATGATCCTCTAAATAGTAACTTCTTATTTTTCCGTCAAAATTGTCTTTCTAACAATAGTAAGCTCATTTAATTTATATATCAATATATTAATATTAATGCCATATAAAAAAATATAATATACGCAAAGACTCTTGTACATAAGATGTACATCAGATGATCAACGCGTTGATCGAGTCAACGCGTGTTGTCTCGGTCAAAGCGTTAACCAAAAAAATGGTGAAAACGAGTGATACTTTTTATGGATACAACTGATACTTTTTTTAATTTTGAATGATACTTTTTAGTGTTTCGATTGATACTAATCTTAACAGTTTTTTTCTTTATTTTTTTCTAGCCAATACTTTTTATCGATACAAATGATATTTTTGGGCCTTTGAAATGATATTTTTTAGTATTATGAATGATACTAATTTTGACGGATTTTTTGGTCAAAACATTGACCGGGTCAACAGGCGTTGATCCGGTCAATGCGTTGATCGTCTGATGTACATCTTATGTACAGGAGACATGCCCTATAATATAATATACATGAATATATCTAAATACACACACACACACATATAATATTAACCTCGTGTAATAGGAATATCATATATGTATAATATTTATATTCTTTATATAATATTTAATACGTACATACAATATTTAATATATATATATATATATATCTGTGTGTGTGGGGGGGCGCTCGCGCATGTGTATGAAACCATGCACAATTATTTAATCAGTTATATAATATACTCCCTCCGTCCTAATTATATAGTCTCATTTCTCCTCACACACATTAAAAATATTTATGAAAATAAGATATTAAAGCTAAACTTCCAATAACACCCTCATTGAATATTTATGACTTTCAACTTTAAGTTGTTATTTTTTAATTTCTAAGATTCAATAAGGATTTATTTGTACATTACTATAAAAATTAATAACATTTATATTAATGAGACTATATAATTGGGACACCTCAAAATAGTAAAAGGGACTATATAATCGGAACGGAAAGAGTATGAAAGAAGAATAGTGACGGCATGTATTAATATTATTACTTCTATGCTTATTTCACATGCCAAATACAATATATGATTGATTTTAAACTATAAAACACTTAATCGTAAAAAATATATAATAACACAATGGTCCTCTAAATAGTAACTTCTTATTTTTTCGTCAAAATTATTTTTCTAAGAATAGTAAGCTCATTTAATTTATATCAATATATTAATATTAATGCCATATAAATAAATAAATATAATATAATATACATAATATATCTAAATATACAGACACACACACACACATATATATATATAATATTAACCTGGTGTAATAGGAATATTATATATCGTATAATATGTATATTCTTTATATAATATTTAATACTTACAATATTTAATATGTGTGTGTGAAACCATGCACAACTATTTAATCAACTATATAATATATGAAAGAAGAATAGTGACCGTTTCTATTAATATTATCATTTCTCTGCTTATTTCACATGCCAAATACAATATATGATTGATTTTAAACTATAAAACACTTGATCGTAAAAAATTTGGTAAAACAATTACAATTTATATATTTGTTCGGGAAATGAGAGCTTATTATTCGATAGGAATAATCGTGGCATTATATTAAATATGCAATTTAATCATGGCAAAATTTATGTAATTTGATTTGAATTGATGTACTTAAATGAGTAGATTTTTTGAATTTATAACCATTTTCAAAATCGGTAGAAGGTGATTAGTATGATATGATGGAATTAGGTATGAATGTAATGAATTTATAAATGAAATGAGGGTATGAATGGAATGATGATTTTTATGATTGGTATGTCTACAGAATGAAATGTCAATTTTTTATTTTTTTTATCTTATATAATGAATATGTTATATATTTTCAAATTTCTTATAACTGAATAAAGTGTACGTAAATATCAACACATGACTTAATTTATTTTTTATATTTCTTAACGCCATTTTTCTTTTTTAGTATATGATATTTTCTATTTTTTAGCAAATTATAATTTATTTATTTTATTGAAAAACTTTATTCTAAAATATTTAATTAATCAATATATAATAATTTATATAAGTTAATAAAAAATACTTTTACTTCATAGAAAAATACTTTAACATTTCTATTTTTCATTTGAATATATTAAATTATATCAAATACATAAGTATTTTATATTGTATTATAACATATTTTTATGTTATATTTATTTCGGCATCACTTTCATTTTTCTTCAACAAAATTATAAAAACTATCAAAATTTAATTTTAACACATATTTTTAAATTATATTTTGAAAATAAATAATAATAATAATAATAATAATAATAATAAATTACTTAATTTGATTTTTGATTTATTTTTCTAAATATGATAAAATAATATTATAAGACATGATCATGTATAAATATATCATATATTAATTTTTTTGGTCTTTGAGAATAGCTAAACCCATGGGGGTGGGTGGAATGGCTATTTCATTCCTTTAGGAATAGGGATTTCCGATTTTAAATCATACCAATCACCGAAATGGAATTGACATAGAAATGATCATTCTATTCCATTCCATTCCACTGTACCAATCACGTCCTTACATCTATATGTAGATATCTTTTGCATAAGATTTTTATTTTTTGAGAAACATTTTTAAGTAAAAAATTATTACCAATATTTTTTTTTATTTCTAATACAACCATATGTTTTGGTTATCATTATTCCCTTTGTTTGTGTTGTGCCGTGCACGTTTAGCAATGAAGTGAAAATATAATTAATATTATAGATGATCACACACTTTTATACTATGAGTATTATGTTAGTTTTGCATACTGAAAAACTTGTCTTTGTATACTTTTCTGATGATATGATGATATGAAATGAAAGTTATTGCAGTCACTGTTTGCATTTAGATTATGTTCTATAATTGTTCTATGCAATGTTTCCATATACTTACATTGTAGATGATATGGTATGGTGAGTCACACGGTAAGATCATATCATTAGAACCTTGTATTGTATTAAAGATCTCACGGCTTAGATGGTCTTGAACACATCATCGATATACTGTAGAATAATCTGATAAGTTAGTTTATCTTGACTAACTGATTATTCTAGTACACTCGTTAGTGTATTGATGAGGATCACGATAGGATACTATTCTCTGTCCCTGACCTAGTTACTGAGAGAATAAAGATCCACAGAGTTCGGGTTCTGAACTCATGTGATATTGACGAACATATGTGTGCGTTGTTTGTTACTTTGATTTATCAATGGGAGAGATTTTTTCGTAGATCAAACTCGATATCTTGGGTAATAACAATGTATACATAATGTCTCGAGCAATATGCATGAGCATCGTGTATTGGTGCGCCAGGTTGATGATGTTCTCTTGAGGAAACATAAGTTTAGGTGGAATTTATTCCTTACATGGTAAAGCTTGTGTGGTACTACTCAAGGTTTTAGATGTTAATTAATTATAGCTGTCAGAGGCTGACATAATTAATTAATGATCATTATATCTTAAACACGGGGAATGACTGGATTAAAGGAGAAAACATATTCGTAAATGTGTATTAAATTGGTAGGTCAGTTTTACTTCTTTAGTGGAATAAAAGTAAAACTTAATTTATTTAATTATATCCTAAGTTTATTGGATATTGGATATTAAATAAATTAGTGGGCCAATTCAATATTCTTCTAGATCCCTGTTGTAGCCCAATTGACTGATAGTGGACTGGATATAGAACTTGAGATAGAGGCCCAAACCCAGTAGGGTTTGAGAAGTGAAATTTTGCCCACTTCCCTATTCCCTATTTAAAGGGGAAGGGGGGTGAAATTTTCAGTGTAAGAAATCAGCCCCTCTTTTGTCTCTCAAGATATCCACAGATTTCACAACCTTATCTAGTGGATTTCAGCCCACTTGATAGTGGACTGGATATAGAACTTGAGATAGAGGCCCAAACCCAGTAGGGTTTGAGAAGTGAAATTTCGCCCACTTCCCTATTCCCTATTTAAAGGGGAAGGGGGGTGAAATTTTCAGTGTAAGAAATCAGCCCCTCTTTTGTCTCTCAAGATATCCACAGATTTCACAACCTTATCTAGTGGATTTCAGCCCACTCTGAATCTAGATACAGTCCGGAAATACAACAGAAGATCTTGGAGTAAGAATACTGTGTGGCCGATTTTTGAGTAAAAAGGGGACGTCTGTTTGCGTTCATTCAACAACAAGATTAGTCTTGTAATCTTATCCTCAGACCGTCTGACAATTGTAAGTAATTCTAATCTATGTATTCCGCTTCGTTAGATTCGTTTTGCATGGTTTTGTGCTTGACGTGAATAACCAATAGATCCTGCGGTGGTTTAATTTGAAAAAACCCCAACATATTAGATTACACACACACATATATATCCATCATTTATTTATTATAGGGATATATGATAAACATTGTGATACTGAGCTTGATCATAGAGTGTCAGTCGTTGGATAGTACTTACGAAGGATAATAAAGTGAACCAAGATATGTTTTCGTAGATAAAGAGAATGAGTACTGGGGAGATATCTAGAAAAGAGACGAAGACAGCAGAAAGAGTAAAGATTTCATTTAATAAAGTTTGATTTATTTGGCCAGCATCAATATCATCATATAGTCCATTTTGTAAGGAGTTCAAATGTTTTAGTTTTACTAAGATCTGTTATGTAATGTATAATATACAAAGATTAGCACAAATAAATATATATAGGCTAAGAGATCGATGGTCGCAATTTCTGTTAACTACTTTTTTAATTCAATCAAAATATTATGTATGGTTCAGACATTGTGGCTTGCAAGGGTTAAATGAGAATATGTAGGAATTTGTACTGATTGCATAAGTGAATTTTATTTATTTATTTTAGTTAAGGAGCTGCGTATTGTAGAGAATAAAGCATATGTAATGCTCAAGTTGTGCCAAACTGACTTACTTCTATTGACTCCAAGGAGAGACAGTTTAAATAGCCTTTTCAAAATAGAAAATGCAAGAAAATAGCTCATCACGTAGCAACGTGATTTACAGAAGCTGATTAATTCAAATACTAACTAATTCCTAGAGACTAGCTAGGATTTATTGTAAACATAGAGAATAAGACTCCTAAATCTAGCAATATCCTAACAACCAAAGACCTTTTCATTTCCTTCCTTAAACTAACAGTAAATTTGCGGCTAGTTTACTTCGGCGAAATTGATCATTCCCATTTCATTTTTGAGCTTCTGGAAGGCTTTGAGCTTTAAAGCTTTGGTCATCACGTCTGCAACTTGCTCCAGAGTTCCACATTGCACCAACTCGACTTCTTCATCTTTTGCAAGATCTCTTAAAAAATGAAACCGAACTCTGATGTGCTTACTCCTTCCATGCAATACAAGATTTTTTGAAAGTTTAAATGGTGAACCGTTATCACACATGATAATAGTGCAACCTTCTTGAACATGACTTAAATTTTTTAAAACTCTTCTTATCCATACAACTTAACAGGCACTAGCAGCAACAACAATAAATTCTGCTTCAGTAGTTGAGAGAGTAATAATCGGGTGCTTCTTTGACATCTATGACACCGCTCCTGAATTTAACATGAAACACATAGCCGGATGTGCTTTTAGAGTCCTCTTCATCTCTTGCATAATTTGAATTTGTGAATGCAAGCAAATCCTCTTCCCCTCCATTCTTGTAGAAAATTCCATAGTTGGTTGTTCCCTTCAAGTACCTTAATATTCTTTTAGCAGCCTGTAAATGCAGCTCGGTCGGTTTCAACATATACCTGATAATGAAACTCACGCTAAACATGATGTCTAGCCATGTAGCTGTCAAATACTTCAATGCCAAGGAAAAATCTCATCTTCCTTAAATTTGTCATATCGAAAGCTTGCATAATAGACTTCTTGAACTCAATCATCATCCCCTTGTCATCACCAATATATATTAAATCATCAATATAAATGCTAACAATTAAGATATTACCTCATGTGCTATTTTTTGTGAACAAAGTCTGTTTATTGAGGCATCTTTTCAAAACCTTCACTTAAGAAGTGTAACTCTATATGGATGAACCAAGCTCTCGGTGCTTGTCTTAAGCCATACAAGGCCTTATGTAGTTTATAAACCATATAATCATTTCCCTTCACAGCATATCCCAATGGTTGTTCAACCTACACATCCTCATTTAATTCTCCATGGAGGAATGTTGATTTAACATCTAGCTAAAAGATGTCCCATCCTATACCTGCCGTAAGTGCCATGATCATTTTTATGGTGTCCATACATGCGACGGGAGCAAAAACCTCAGTGAAGTCAATTCCTTGTTATTGTGTGTACCTCTTAGCCACCAACCGTGCTTTGTATTTATCAACTTCACCAAATTCATTCAACTTTGTTTTATAGATCCATTTGACACCAATTATTTTTACTCCAGTTAGTTGGCTCATGAGTTCCCACGTCTGATTTTTTTTCAATTGAGCTTATCCCACTGTCCATGACTTTCTTCTATTTCTCAGACTTCACGGTTTTCTCAAACATAGTTAGGTCGTCACTTAAAGCCTCATGCACCATGTATGCTTCTTCTTCTTCTTCTTCTTCACCACTTACATAATCTTCCATCCAAGCAGACTGTCTTTTCATTCTTCCATGAATCTCTTCTTTTTGTCTACAACCTGTTTCATTTCTAGCTTCAATATTCTCATCATTGTTTGTCTTCTCACCCTCATCACTATCAAGATCATCATCACCCCAAACCAAATCAACATTTATATGTTCTTTATAATTTTCACCCAAGCCCAATTTTATATCTTCCTCAAATACTACATCCTTGCTTACAACAATTCGCTTAGTCCTAGGATCAAATAAGTGATAACCCTTAGACTCGTTACTTACACATATAAAAATGCAAGGAAAACTTTTATCATCAAGTTTACCTCATTTTACTTCTGAAATATGTACGTGTGCTACGCAGCCCTATACTCGAAGATGGTCTACTGAAGGTTTGGTTCCACTCCAAGCTTCTTGAGGAGTGATGTTCTTTACAGCTAGTGTAGGACACCGATTCAATAAGTAGAATGTCCAATTTACGGCTCTGATCCAAAAAAGTTTGGGAACCCTTTTTGCTGATAGCATACAACGCACCATATTTATAACGCTTCTGTTCTTGCATTCTGCAACTCCGTTCTGATATGGTGTGGTGGTAAGTTGTCACTTTATTCCTTCATTTTCATAGAAAGCTTTGAATTTAAGAAAGTTAAACTCATCCACCCTGATAGGACGTATTTTACTTGCTTTTATTGTTATCTTTTAGTGCCATTTCTCTTAATTAATTGTCCTATACTTGTGTATTTTAGAAGAATGATGTGTTTGTTGAGTTGTGTAGGGATGTAGTACAAAGTTGGAGAAAATGGCAGGTTTTTGGTGAAAGAAGAAGCTGAGTGAAGAAAGATCAAAATTTGAGTCTAATAAGACCAGGCCGTAAGGGCTTGCCGCTGGAAAGCTGGAGCGAGTTTCTGGAACCTGGACCTCTACACGAGTTTTGGGCTTGCAAAATCTGATTCTCGGCCCAAGCCACAACTTGGACGCGGAAATACATTCTTCCACTGCCTCAATGAAGTTTTTGCATGGAAATTACTATATTTATCTAGATTAGGATCTTATTTCCTAGCAGAACTCTATCTTTTTATGGTTAGTAGATTTATATTAGGTTTTTAGCTTATTTTCAACGAACGCGCACGACACAAAGAGAACGCAGCAGCAGTGAACGGTTTTTATTCAGATTTCTTTCTCTTCTCTTCGTTTAATTCATCGCACGGCTCCACAATATTTTTCTGTGCTCGATTTCCAAGTATGCAAGTTAGCTAAGTTCCTCATATTTCGGTGACAACAACGAAGCCCCGTTATATACAAACTGTGAGATCTAATTTGTTTGTTCATCATTACTTATTTGCATGCATTTGTTGTTCTTGAATTTCAAGTGGTTAATTGTTTCGGGTTTATTGAGTAGTTGCAAATATTCAATAGTCAGAGATTAATTACTAGCCAATTAAATCGGCTATACGTAATTGTGGTTTAGGTTTAATAAGTGGTAAAACGGTTCTTCAGAACTAGGGGAATAACAGAATTAATTTAACAGTCCTACGTCAGAGTCTGTGAAGTTAAGAATCGGGTTTCTCTTGTGCTTATTGTTGTCGGCTCATTAAACTCATAGAGCGTCTGTTACAGTTGTCAGCTGATTAGGGGAATAATTAATGAAGCGTCTTCTTAATTATCGAGAATTTATGGAGAAATTAGGTCATGTTAGAAGGGTCTTTAGTGACTATAACTGATTTGCATGGAATTAATTAATTAATTATTGCATCAAGGATCGGTTTATATAAATAAGGTGGAGTTTGTTGGATCCGGAATACCTTTATTAATTTGTTTAAAACCCGTTTCCTCTGCTTAATTATTTCGTTAGTCATTTATTATTAATTTTGTTATTTTATTTCATAAAACACACGAAAACCCTCTTTAAAGTTTGGTTATACAGATTGAATGTCAAGAGTAGTTCTCACCGGTCCCTTGGGAGACGATCTCGCTCATCGCTGTACTCTGCAGTAAGGGCTTACCGATGGAAGTCGGGACATTTATTTTTGGTGAAAAATGACGCACCAAATTTTGGTGCCGTTGCCGGGGATCGGTTCTAAAAGCAGTGATTACTCGAAATTTTCAGTTTGTTATTTACTTTGCTTTATTTTTTATTTTTTCTGGTGCATGACCCGTTCCTCTGCAGAAGAAGATTTAGTGTTCGATCCGGAGCCAGAGAGAATGTTACACCGATTGAAGATAGCTACTAAGGAGTCTAAGAAGGCTCTCGAATATGAACAAAGCACTCTTGGTATTGATCAACTTTTCGACATGGTCAATAATGAAAATCCACCGAACTAGCAAGGCCTTGCCGTAGGTGGAGCTCTCATCAATGCCAACGTTGCTAATCCTGAGCCCGAACCTGAGCCTCTCATCAGGGAACTCGGCCGCCTTCGGAGCAACATACCCATCTGCATCGTGCTGCCCCCGATTGCTAACAATGCAGAGATCCGACCTGCATTCATCCAAGTGTTACTGAAATTTGGTGATCTACCAGGAGAGAGTGAACACAAGCATTTGTCTGAATTTGATCTCGTGTGCTCGACTTTAAGACCTACAGGTTTTACTACTAATAACCTAAGGTTACTCACTTTTTCTCACACTTTGCAGGGAAAGGAAAGAGATTGGTTGTTTGATTTGCCACCGGAGTCCATCACCACATGGGCGGAATTAGAAGGACAATTCCTGCGAAAATTCTTCCCGGAGACTCGAGCTACAAATCTAAGGATGACAATGAGTAGCATCAAGCAAAAGTCGAATGAAAGCTTGGTCGAATACTGGGAACGATTTCAACAACTTTGTTGCAAATGCCCAGACCATGGGTTCACTGATTATCAACTTCTGACTAATTACTTTTACCGTGGCATGTCTTCTTTTGATAGGAAAATTGTTGATGCTGCCAGCGGAGGATCTCTTACCAACAAGACCCTCGCTGAAGCCAAACAACTCATTATTGACATGGCTTCTAGAGGACAACAGTATGAAGAGAAAGATGAATGTAAACACCGACCAGTAAGGGTACTCGACCGAGCTGAAGGGTTGGGAGTGAATGAAAAGATAGATGCTCTTACTTCCCTGATCCGAGGCCTTGCTGTGGCGCAGACAAAGCCAAACCGCTGCGGAGTCTGTTCCGAGAACGGACACTTCACTGACGAGTGTCCCAATTTGCAAGAGCTCTTAACTGAACAAGTTTGTTATGGATCGGACGATGCACAACAAGATGTTCTCAGAGGAATCAATTATGATGCCCCGCGAAGAGACAATTTTAGGAGGAAGCAGAATAATGATCCTTACTCCAATACCTACAATCCCGGTTGGAGAGATCATCCGAATTTCCGTTGGAGACAGCCTGCAGACCAACCAGCAGCAGGAGATTTGCCACCGAGGCCCCCAAGGGGTGAGCCGTATGCCCACATGGACCGATCTGCACCATCTATGAGTGAGATCATGAAAAGTCTCGAGCAGAGCACAAGCCTAGTGAACAACCTAGCATAGAACCAAAAAGCCTTTCAGCAGGAGACACAAGCTGCCCTGGGCAGTATGGACATGCAAATCACGCAGCTTGCCACACAAGTGAACAAATTGCACGAGAATCAAGGGAAGCTGCCTTCCCAAACTGAGCAAAATCCACGAGGAAACGTCAGTGCTGTGACCCTTCAAAGCGGCAAAGAATTGGTTGAGGTTGAAACAAAGAAGAAGAAAGACAACACGCGGTGTGGGCAACCTGCAGAAGCTGAAGATAGACCAAGCACAGAGGGCAAACAATCTGCTACCCCGTTTGCCCCTACTGAGGTACAAGTTCCACCTAAAATTTCTAACCCTATTAAGCAGCCCCTTTTCCTTCTAGGTTAGCAAGGCACAAGACAGAGGATGATGAGAAAGAGATCTTCGAGCTTTTCAAGAAAGTCGAGATCAATCTACCATTGATTGATGCTATCAAGTAAGTCCCGAGATACGCGAAGTTCTTGAAAGAACTATGTTCCAAGAAGATAAGATATGTGAAAGATGCAAAGATCAAGGTGGGTGAGACTGTTTCAGCCGTTATTCAACAGAAATTACCTCAAAAATGCCGAGATCCAGATATGTTTACCATCCCTTGCATCATTGGGAGCGAAAAGGTAGAGAAAGTTATGTTAGACTTAGGTGCATCTATCAATGTTATGCCTTTCTCTGTTTACAAGAAATTATAGTTGGGTCCTATGAAAGATACTCTAGTCATCATTCAATTAGCTGATAGGTCCAACGCATACCCTAGAGGTGTAGTAGAGGATGTCTTAGTTAAGGTGAATGAGTTGATTTTTCATGTTGATTTCTATATCTTTGACATGGATGATGCATTGTCTGCACATAGATCATTAATTCTGTTAGGTCGTCTGTTCATGAAAACTGCATGAACCAAGATTGATGTAGGCAAGGGAATGCTAAGTTTCGAATTTGATGGGGATGTCGTCACATTTAGTATATTTGAAGCTATGAAACATGTGGAGGACCCTGAAGCCCTTTTTATGGTTGATATTATCGATTCCATTATTGATGATTTTGTTGAGCATAATTTCAGGGATGACGAATTAGAGCAGGTACTCTTTAATGGAATACCCAAACCTACTGCAAATTTGGAGGAAGAAAAGGCAATCCGCGAGATAATCCAGCAACTGTACGCAGCTGAGGAGTTTTCAGCCAGAAATCTGATCGGCCGTTTGCCCTTGCCGACCAACACGGAGCCACTCTTACCATCTCATGTAAAGGCTCCTGATTTGGAATTGAAGGTCCTTCCCGAGCATCTGAAATATGCTTACCTGGGGGAAGGAAATGCACTGCCCGTCATCATCAGTAAAGACCTTACCACAGAATAGGAAACACAATTGGTTGCTATTTTGAAGAAACACAAGGGAGCTATCGGTTGGACTCTCGCTGACATAAAGGGGATCAATCCCGACATTTGCATGCACCGAATCTTTCTCGAAGCCGATCACAAACCATCTCGTGATCTTCAAGGAAAACTGAACCGTGTGATGAAAGAAGTGGTGTTGAAGGAGATTTTGAAGCTGCTCCAATTGGGAATCATTTACCCCATCTCCGATAATGTTTGGGTTAGTCTAGTGCACGTGGTTCCGAAGAAGTCTGGATTCCAGCTTGTGAAGAATGAGAGTAACGAGTTAATCCCGATGAGATTGCAAACTGGTTGGCGAATGTGCATCGACTTCCGGAAGTTGAATGATGCTACACGCAAAGACCATTTCCCACTGCCCTTTATTGATGAGATGCTCGAAAGATTGGCTGGGAAATCCTATTTTTGCTTCTTCGACAGATACTCAGGCTATTTTCAGATTTATGTGGCCCAAGAAGATCAGGAAAAGACGACCTTTACTTGTCCATTTAGGACATTTGCTTACCGTCGCATACCCTTCGGCTTATGTAATGCGCCGGGCACCTTCCAACGGTGCATGATGAGCATTTTTTCGGATCTAATTGAGAGTTGCATCGAAATTTTCATGGATGATTTTACAGTGCATGGCGACTCGTTTGGGCAATGCTTGGAGCACCTCGATAAGGTTCTTCAGAGATGTGTTGAAACAGACTTGGTTTTGAATTTTGAGAAGTGTCACTTTATGGTGAAGCAAGGAATTGTACTCGGGCACGTCATAACTGAGAAAGAGATTGAAGTTGATAGAGCAAAAGTTGATTTGATCACGAAGCTGCCGTACCCATCCACTGAGAAAGAGATTCGAGCCTTCTTAGGCCATGCAGGCTTCTACCGTCGCTTCATTTAGGATTTCTCAAAGATAGCTCAACCAATGACTAAACTGCTGCAGAAAGACGCCCCTTTCGTCTTTGATGATAAGTGTAAGAAATATTTTGATTTGTTGAAGGAGAAGCTGATCTCTGCGCCGATAATTCAACCACCACAGTGGGGACTCCCATTTGAGCTCATGTGCGACGCAAGTGACTTTACCGTTGAAGCTATTCTCGGGCAAACGATTGAGAAGCAGAGTCACGTTATTTACTATGCTTCAAAGACTCTTAACCCAGCTCAATGCAACTACACAACCACAGAAAAGGAGCTCCTAGCCGTGGTTTTTACTTGTGAGAAATTTCGATCCTATCTTGTTGGATCAAAGGTTGTGGTGTACACTGATCATGCTGCACTCAAGTATCTACTGTCCAAAAAGGAGTCGAAACCACGTCTAATTTGTTAGGTACTCCTACTGCAAGAATTTGATTTGGAGATTAAAGACAAGAAGGGACCCGAGAACAACGTTGCTGATCACTTGAGCAGGTTGCTGATAGAATCCGACGGTAAGCCCATACCGGATGATTTTCCAAAGGCGCTTCTACTTGCAGCCGCAGTAAGGGCACCCTGGTATGCGGATTTGGTTAATTTTCTCACTAATGGAATTTTCCCAAAAGGAATTGAAACTACGAAGAAGAACAAATTACGGAGTCAAGCCAAGTACTTCATTTGGGACGAACCCTATTTGTGGAAAACTTGTACTGATCAAGTGATCCGACGATGTATCCCTGATGAAGAGATTCCATCTATCTTGAGCTTCTGCCATGCCCACGCCTGTGGAGGTCACTTTGGGCCGAGGAGAACAGCCCGTAGGATCTTAGACTGTGGGTTTTATTGGGAAACAATCTTCAAGGATGCATATTTCTTCTGCAAGAATTGTGATCGTTGCCAACGACTTGGTAACATTTCTTTACGGAATGAGATGCCTCAAGTTCCTATCCTAATCTGCGAGATTTTTGATGTTTGGGGAATGGATTTCATGGGTCCATTTCCAAGCTCTTTCGGCAACTCTTACATACTTTTAGCGGTCAATTATATTTCCAAGTGGGTTGAAGTAAAAGCTACTCAGACTAATGATTCTAAGGTCGTTGCCAAATTCCTCAAAGCTCAAATTTTCCAATGCTTTGGTGTCCCTCGAGCTATCATCAGTGACCAAGGCACGCACTTTTGCAACCAGACCTTAGAATCCCTTTTCAAGAAGTATGGAGTCACCCATCGTGTTGCCACGACATACCACCCACAATCCAACGGTGAGGCTGAAGTGTCAAACCATGAGATTAAAAACATTCTGGAGAAGATAGTATACCCAAACCGCAAGGACTGGAGTCTGCGGTTAGATGATGCAGTATAGACATACCGCACGACTTTCACAACACCTATCGGGATGTTCCCCTACCGGATGATTTTTGGGAAACAGTGCCACCTTCCGGTGGAACTGGAACATCGAGCTTTTTGGGTTGTGAAACAATGCAATTTGGACCCTCGACTGGTCAGCCATGAGTGACGCTATCAATTGCAAGAGCTCGAGGAAATTCGTTTGGAAGCCTATGGCAGTGCAAGCTCCTACAAAGATCGTACAAAATTGTTGCATGACAAATATATCCAGAGAAAGACTTTTGAGGTTGGCCAGAAAGTTCTGCTTTTCAATGCTCGCCTACGCCTCATGCCAGGCAAGCTCAAATCTCGTTGGATGGGACCCTTTGAGGTAGTGAGTGTCAGTCCACAAAAAAGAAAAAAAAATTGGGGGGTATTTGGGTAGAATTTTTTTTCTCCAAGGGCTCAATTGCAATTTCATATAAGTTGATTTGGGGATTTCTACACCAAATCCCTAGCCCCCAATTTAATTTAACCTCTCACTTAATCGATTTCACCCTTACTTACATTTTCACTCTTGATTTTCAGATTTTTCACCGCCTCTTCCACTTCCCGCCAATACCGAACCACCACAGAACACCTTCCTTCTTCCTCCCGTCGTCGATCACCGTGGGAAAGAAGCACAGTTCGCCGTCCAAGGGAAAGGCCACCTCCACCTCGATCACTTCTTCCGTTCCCACATCGCCTTCTCCGACACCTACCGCGGACCCTCCGCGTGAAGCATCACCACCTCCGATTTCACCGCCGCCGCAATCACCCTCCACCATCACACCACCACCATCTCCGGTTGTAGCAATCCTAGAGCTCAATGCTCCGCTGTTGTTCCTGCATCGCTCGAAGCGCTGTCCTGACCCAGCCATTTCTATTTCTACTTCTACCGGTAAAAGGTCCCGCACGCAACCGGAACTCTCGCTGCCGTGAGTGATTTTCCCTCCTCCGTCGCCACCACCAACTGCCGCTTCATCCCCTGTTTCTGCCGCGGTAGAGTTACCGCCACCTCCGTCGACGACTCAGATAGTGGAAGGTGCCGCCACACCCGTAGCCGCTCCGCTCCCCTCACTGGTTACCAACTCACCATCACCAGCTCCAGAAGCATCTCGCAAGAGTTCCCCTGCCAAAGCCCCGAAGGCTTCCTCTAGCTCTACCGCCGCCCGACCATCTTTCCTACCGCCTGCTGAGGTACATCGCCGTACCGCAGTGAACACTCACCGTGTTCTCACCGGTGTGCGCCTTTTTGATTCAGAAAATATTTCTGTTCTAGGTGTTAATGATAGGATACGTGCTTTGTTTAATGGTATTGGGTGGTCTCGTCTACTTGATGTTTCTACTCCTGTGCATCATGCATTAATGTTAGAATTCCTGTCTTCATTTGATTTTGATGCATCGAGGGGGCTCGATGATAGGCAGTCTATTCTCTTTTCTTTGGGTGGCCGAAACTTTCACATATCCATAACTAATTTGAACATTGTGCTTGAGTTTGAATCTGATGAATCTGTGCGTGAAGAGGCTTACAAGTCCTCGTTCTGTGAGGTGCATGCTGCTTTTTCTAAAACCACTCACGAGCGTTGGAGTGTTTTTTCTATTAATGCTTCTTACAACCCTCGCTCTTCTAAAGGAGCCCATTTGCGTGATAATGCTCTTAGACTATGCCATAGATTTCTTGCAGCTAATTTGTTTGGCCATTTGGATATGATGAATATTGTCACTGTGCAAGAGTTATTCATCCTTGACTGTTTGCATGCTGGAATTAAGTTGAACTTTGGCTTTTGGTTAGCTAGGCAATGGCACTTTAGTGCCAATCATTCACTATGTAGAGCACCTCTAGGCTGCTTTGTTAATTTGCTTGCAGAGCGATTGCGCATCCCTCTTTCTGACCCTGATCCTATGCCTGCCACTCTATTTCATCTTGAGGATTTTGTTGCTATGAAATTGCTTTATGTGAATGCCCAAGGGCTGTATCAGCTCACTTGACTGGGCATCGAAGGCCTGAGTCCTTCCTCTCAGCCAGGTACCGCAGTAGCTTCTCTTCTTCTGGAGATCGACGCTTTGATCACTGCCGCTGCTACCTGGCTTGAGGACAGTCTAGGATGCTGGCTTGATGAGATTGACGGCCGCCTCGATGTCATAGAGCAAGTTATCCGCCATCTAGTGGGAGAGAGTTAGTCCTTTCTTCTCCCCTCCCTTTTACTCGTTGTTTGTCATTGTTTTACTTTTCTTTTTTGGTGTTTGCATTTTTGTTGTGTCTTGAGTCTGCTTTTGTATTCCTCTCACAGTGAAGACACTGTGACCTTCAAGTGTGGGGGGGGGGATTACCTTGTCAGTTTCTTAATTATTGAAGTTATAAAAAAACAAAAAAAGAAAAAAAAGAGTCGTTTTTGGGTTTCTGTTGGAAGATGACTAAGTATTGATTGCCACGAATTGATGAACTTGAGGAGAATGAGCTGTGATTAGTTTGACTGGATGAATGGTTGTTGTTTTGTGATAGGAATGTGCCAATTTTTTGGATGAGATCTTGAATGATGAATTATGTCATTGATCAAAACTTTTGAGCCTACAAAAATGTGAGTTTTTGAGCCTATGAACATGCATAAATAAGAGCTCAAAGTTTTCTATTGATGAGTGTTTGTCTGATTACGATATTTGGATGCTTGAATTTCCTTGTTACCACCTTTGTTTCCACCTTTGATTTCATTCACAAACATGAATAAGGCAGTTAAGGGTACCCGAGCTATTGGCCTAAAAAAAAAGATCCCACCTTACATTGCCAATTAGTGAGCCATCTTGAGCCTGAAAATCATTTCCTTTCAATGTACAACCACTATATATGAGCCATAGCCTTTTTGATTGGCCTTTTGACTCGAAAAATGTGCAAGTATAAACTTTGAATTAAAGCTGCAGCAGTGGAAACAAGTTGATGCTGGGAGAATAACACTGAAGAAGCTTCTGTCCGAAGAAAAAAATTGAAAAAAAAAAGAAGAAGAAATAAAAAAGGAAGCAAAGCATCAAGAAAAAAAAAAGAGAAAAAAAGGAAAAAAAAAAGAACAAAGAAGGACAGTGAGCATGAATAAGACAGTTCTTTTTGGAGTGATTTTGTTGAAAGATCTTAAAGAACTCTAATAATGAGATCCTGGCCAAGCCCGAAAGCTTCTGCAGCTAGACTTCACAAATTGGGAACACTTGCATATTTCCTCTTTAGCCACTTTATCCAAAAGTTATCCTACCCCATGCACCCGAGCCCCATTAAAACCATGGAGAAAAGCCCTTCTGATTTGTGAATATTTTGAAGTGTGATGACTTTGGTGATATATGGGCAATCCTATCCTGAAGATGGCTAATTATGACTTGTGTGAATTGCCTCTTGACCTAATGTTTGAGAGTATAATGAGTGAATCTTGGTGAGGCTGGATTGATGAGCATAATTTTGACTTGATTGAAAAGAGTTGGCACTTTTTTTGAAACAAAATTGGTTGGTGCTTTGTGGATTGATAAATCACAGTTCCTACTCTGATTGTTCATCGGTTTGGGAAGTTGATGCTTGTTCATTTATCCTTTTAAGTCTGTTTTTGTTGCTCGAGGACAAGCAAGGTTTAAGTGTGGGGGGATTTGATAGGACGTATTTTACTTGCTTTTATTGTTATCTTTTTGTGCCATTTCTCTTAATTGATTGCCCTATACTTGTGTATTTTGGAAGAATGATGTGTTTGTTGAGTTGTGTAGGGATGTAGTATAAAATTGTAGAAATTGACAGGTTTTTGGTGCAAGAAGAAGCTGAGTGAAGAAAGATCAAAATTTGAGTCTGACAAGACCAGGCCGTAAGGGCTTGCCGCTGGAAAGCTGGAGCGAGTTTCTGGAATCTGGACCTCTACATGAGTTTTGGGCTTGCAAAATCTGATTCTCGGCCCAAGCCACAACTTGGACGCGGAAATACATTCTTCCACTGCCTCAATGAAGTTTTTGCATGGAAATTACTATGTTTATCTAGATTAGGATCTTATTTCCTAGCAGAACTCTATCTTTTTATGGTTAGTAGATATATATTAGGTTTTTAGCTTATTTTCAACGAATGCACACGACACAAAGAGAACGCAGCAGCAGTGAACGGTTTTTATTCAGATTTCTTTCTCTTCTCTTCGTTTAATTCATCGCACGGCTCCACAATATTTTTCTGTGCTCGATTTCCAAGTATGCAAGTTAGCTAAGTTCCTCGTATTTCGGTGACAACAATGAAGCCCCGTTTATACAAACTGTGAGATCTAATTTGTTTGTTCATCATTACTTATTTGCATGCATATGTTGTTCTTGAATTTCAAGTGGTTAATTGTTTCGGGTCTATTGAGTAGTTGCAAATATTCAATAGTCGGAGATTAATTACTAGCCAATTAAATCGGCTATACGTAATTGTGGTTTAGGTTTAATAAGTGGTAAAACGGTTCTTCAGAACTAGGGAAATAACAAAATTAATTTAACAGTCTTGCGTCAGAGTCTGTGAAGTTAAGAATCGGGTTTCTCTTGTGCTTATTGCTGTCGGCTCATTAAACTCATAGAGCGTCTCTTACAGTTGTCAGCCGATTAGGAGAATAATTAATGAAGCGTCTTCTTAATTATCGAGAATTTATGGAGAAATTAGGTCATGTTAGAAGCGTCTTTAGTGACTATAACTGATTTGCATGGAATTAATTGATTAATTATTGCATCAAGGATCGGTTTATATAAATAGGGTGGAGTTTGTTGGATCCGGAATACCTTTATTAATTTGTTTCAAACCCGTTTCCTCTGCTTAATTATTTCGTTAGTCATTTATTATTAATTTCATTATTTTATTTCATAAAACACACAAAAACCCTCTTTAAAGTTTGGTTTTGCAGATTGAAGGTCAAGAGTAGTTCTCACCGGTCCCTTGGGAGACGATCTCGCTCATCGCTGTACTCTTCAGTAAGGGCTTACCGACGGAAGTCGGGACATTTATTTTTGGTGATAAACGACGCACCACACCCTCATCTATCTGATAACAAGCACTTGATGGATGCCTCCTTTTATTTTTCCACCATTTTTTTTATGTCTTGAAACACTCCAGTGCTTCTGATTTTTTAACAAGCAGATACACCCAACCTTTACGACTAAAATCATCAATAAAGCATAATAGATACCTCTTTCCACTATTCGAGATTGAATCTATTGGTCTACATATGTCTGTCTGTATGAGTTCCAAGACCTTGCCAACACGCCATTCACTCTTCTTTAGGATTGTATTTCAAAGTTGTTTCCTAGCAAAACAATCATCGCATGTGATATTTGAGGTTTCAAGTTGTGGCAATCCATGTACCATTCCTTTTTTCTGTAGTGTTTTCAGCCCCTTATAGCTTAAATGACCATATCTTTGATGTCAAAGATAATTAAGATCAACAGAAGTATTCAAGCATCTTTCAATAGAAGCACTAAGATTCGAGCTTTTATTAAAGAGGATAAACATGGGATTGGTACTCATGTTTATGTGTGCAATCAACCCTCTATATGAATGATAAATGTTGCATGCCCCGTCTTTGATAAGAATGGTGAGACCCTTCTCCTACAGCTGCCCTATACTCAAGAGGTTGTTTTGAAGTTATGGGACATAGTATATGTCTTGAACAAGAAAGATCAAGTCATTAAACACCAATCGAACACTACCTTTCCAGCAACATTCATTCGAGTGTTGTTTCCACATTTGACGGAGTGTTTATCTCTTTCTTCCATATTGGAGAACATGCCTTTGTCTCCACACATATGATTTGAACACCTTGAATCCAAGAACCAAACATCACTCATTTGTTTATTTTCTTCTATGTAAGCCATGAACAAAAGCTCATCTTCTTCATCTAATTGTGCATAATTTGCTTCATTTTTCAATTGGGGACATTCATATTGAAAATGTCCCAGCCTGTGACACTTATAACATTCCACCATTGCCTTTGTGAAAGATTGTCTCTCTCTTCCATGACATCGGCATCAACATCCTCCTCTTCCTCTTCCTTGATTACTTTCCATCTTAAGTGCTTGCTCACCATCTCGACTAACTCCTTTTGAACTTTTGTTCATGAACCACCAAACTTTGAAGTTCGTCGATTGACATTTCTTTCGTATCATTTGTTTCACGCCCTAATTTTCATAAAATAAAATAATAATAAAATAATGATGAAACGTCACTTTTTATTAAAATATAAAATATTTAACATCAATACAATGGAAGCTAAATAATAAAAGCTCTTTAAAATTTATTATTACACATCACCACGCACATCGCTCGAGCAAATCATCAACCTAAAACTAAATAATAACTTTGGGGTGAGTGTTATTGACTCAGTGGTGAATACATTTATCCACATTATACAATTATAACAAATTATAATATGGGTAGCCCGCGGTTAATAATATATTGGGACATATGCAGCTTGTCAGCCAATAATAATTCTTGTAACTCGTAGGTTAATAATTGTGAACCTGTATAAGAGCATAACATGGATAAATAATAATGTGTGTCACATCGTATTCCCCATCTTGACTTGAACTTTGACTTGTGGAAAAATAACACGGGTTAGTTAGTCCACACGCCGCCTAATAGTATAAATAATTAATAATAATAATAATAATAATAATAATAATAATAATAATAAATAAATAAATAATGCATGATATGACCCAAATATCCACCACCACTATTGGCCCATTATTAAACCTTAACCCAATTCTAACTACACCCCTAACTTGGTCCACTAGAAAAAGTCAGCCAACACTCCACTCTTCCCAATTAATCAAATCAACTAACATTCCATCTCTCCAATTACCTAATGTTCTCGGCATCTCACCATTTGAAAACAGAATTTCTTCTCTCTCTCCTCACTCTCTCCCTCTCTCAACAATATCTCAAGATTTTCCCCAACTCCCTCAACCTCTCTCTAAGGGTAGCTGCAATGCAGATTTTTGACCAAGTTTCAAGAAGCTGAAACCTATACATTTTGCATTGTGGTGGACAGCATGGCAAAGTTCTAAGAAATTGGCTTCCCCGTGAGAAATCCAATTTCAAACAGTAAAAGTAGCTATTTTTGCTGTGAAATGGCAGATCTTGTCGGCCACAAGGCCCACCACAACTATTCTCAATTTTTTTTGTTTATGAAATTTGGCATGCAAATAAACATCCAAATATATATATATATATATGTGTGTGTGTGTGTGTGTGTGTGTATGTATCAAACATTAAAAGACTGCTATATGTGTGTATATATTACCGTTACTATAATATATATTGCCAATGACTATTTTTTTAATTAAAAATGCCAACGACTATTTTTAAAAATTTCCTATAAATTGAACTTCATTTAACTCATTTTTTTCACAATTTACATACTATTTCTCTCTTTATCACCATATTTTTTCATCTCTTCAAAAATTTCAATCTAAAGATGGCTGACAAATACAATGGTCAATTTCCAAATTATTTTGGTTCGTCACATACGCAGGGAATTCAAGTTCTCAAAATTCTGAAAATCATCATAATTCTCAATCTTCTCAATTCCCTTTCTATATGCCACATTTTTCTCAGAATTTTCCCATTGCTCCTTCGTGTTTCATTCCCTCTTCACAAAATAATGCAGCTCCGTATTTCATGTCTCAATGTGATTATTATGCAGCAATGGGTGGCTAGTTTATGTCACAACCTTCTCAAATATTTTCTCCTCCACAATCAAATGAATCTAGGCGATCAAGTCGCGAAGGGTCTACATCCGATAACGAGGCAACACCACCATATGGCTCTCAATTTACTCTACACTCTACACAAATTGGGCTAGAGCATATCAACCTTGAAGATGAAGATAAAGTTGTTGATGACAATAACGAATGTGTTGATGGATCTCGTGGCCAAGTGAGAATGATATGGACATAGGAAGAGGAGATTCGTCTTGCAAATGCTTGGAGCACCATCAGCACTTGTTCAAAAGTTGGCAATGCACAAAAGGATAAACAATTCTGGGAAAACACTGCTGTGTACTTCAATGAGCATTGGCCTGCGGGTGCTCCTACTCGAGAATGGAATAAGTTGAAAGCACATTACTATAAGGTAATTTGTGAAGTTATCTTATTTTCTCAATGGTACAATAATTTTTATAACAATCGAGCAAGTGGTCAGAGTGATGATGATGTGTTAGAAGCTACAATTACATAATGGCGCAATGCGCATCCAAAAAAAGACTTCAGGTATATGCACGTATTGAAGATAATGAAAGAGTTGGAAAAATGGGCTCCTCAGCAAATGAGCTCTAACAAGAAGTCCAAAACATCTGACACTGGGGGGAATAGTTCAACAAATCTAGATACAGATTGTGACGTACATCGATCTTGTCCAATAGGAACACAGAGGACAAAAAAACTTAGCAAAGCTAAAGCCAAAGCAAAAGTTAATGAAGATGGTGAAAACGATGAAGCATGGGAAAAAATGCAACAACTTCTCGAGCAAAAAATTAAGCTGAAGGATGAAAAGATAAAACAGAGAAATGAAGAGATAAAGTAGAGAAAACTCGAGGCGGAGCTGCAACAAATTGAACTAGAGCACAAGGATTTTGAACTCCTCATGATGGATACAAGTGGAATGTCGGAGCCACAATTCGCCATGCATTTAAAGAGAGTTGAACTCATCAAAATTAGGCGTGGCTTAATCTAGATCGTGCATTTCATTTTAAAATGTTGATTTAGGTTGTAATTCCTTTATATCATTGTATTGTTATAATGTTATATTAATGTGTGCATTTATTTTGAATAATACTTTTCAATTGTTATTAAAAATAGTATCTTTACTTTCTGCTGTCCTCAAAGAAATAAAATAATACAAAAGTAGATGTTGTCAACTAGCCGTTAGCTATAATAATACTATCTTTACTTTCTGATGTCGACAGAGATGTCGTCAGCTTTAGTTTTTGATGTCGGTAGAGATGTTGGCATACAGAAATAGTTGTTGCCAACTAGCCGTTATCTACAGTAATTATTACATCTATAAATTCAAGTTCATTTTCTGTTCTTTTCATTCTCAATCAACTCTCCACTCTAACTTTAGCTAAATTCATTCTACAAAAATCCTCTTTTGTCATCAAAATGTCTTCCAAAAAACATATAATTCGTAATTTTGTGAGGATTGAGATACTGGAAGAAGAAGATGAGCTCGAATTAATGATGCTTGATCATCTTGAGAAAAAAGAGCAGCAACTTCATGCGGCTCAAAGTTCTTAAAAAAAAACCAGAAGATATGTCGACCGAGGCCGTGAAGAAGGTCATGCTCATCTTGTCCGTGATTATTTCTCCGACGATCCGATATTTACTGATAATATATTCTGTCGTCGATTCCGAATGTGAAAAGAGTTATTCCTTCATGTTGTCGATTCCTTGGAAAATCATTCAGATTATTTCAAGTGGAGAGAAGATGGATTGGACAAAAAAGGTTTATCTCCACTATAAAAGTGTATGGCAGTTATCCGTCAATTAGCATATGGTTCTCCGACTGACTCTCTCGATGAGTATATATGGATGGGTGAGAGAACTACCTTGGATTGTCTATCCAACTTTTTGTCAATTTGTCGTTGAAATCTTTGGAGCTCAATACTTGAGAAGCCCAAATGTTACAGACACACAACGTTTACTTAAAATGCACGAGCAAAGACATGGATTTCTTGGTATGTTGGGGAACCTTGACTGCATGCATTAAGAATGGAGGAATTGCCCAGTTGCTTGGAAAGGCTAGTATATGCGAGGTGATCATAGAGTCCCAACAATAGTTCTAGAAGCGGTTCCATCTGCAGACTTGTGGATATGACATGCTTTTTTTAGTGTAGCTGGATCCTACAATGATATAAATGTTCTTCATGGATCGCCGTTATTCAATGTTGTCCTACAAGAAAATGCTCCGGAGGTTCATTTCACGGTAAATGGCACATCATACAATCAAGGTTACTATTTGACAGATGGAATCTAACTGGAATGGTCTTCATTTGTCAAGAGTTTTTCGTGCCCTGTAGATGCAAAGCGGAAATTATTCAAGGAGAGATAAGAGACTGAAAAAAAGGATGTTGAACGGGCATTTGGAGTGCTCCAAGCTCATGGGACGATAATTAGAGGTCCTGCACGACCGTACTACATTGATATTTTGCGAAATATCATATATACGTGCATTATTCTGCACAATATGATTATTGAAGATGAAAGAGATGGAGCAATCATTTGGTCTGATGAAGACTCTCCTCATTTGACAACAATTAATGTAGGCTCTACCCAAGCATTCCACACCTACCTTCAGAATTTCACAAGGCTACGTAGCAATGAAACACACCACCAACTCCGAACTAATTTAGTTGAGCATATTTGGGCACGGAAAGAACGCGATTAGTGATAAAATGTTGTAGTATGTTGTATTGTCTCAATTTTCTAGTATTGTTGCATTATTATTATTGTTGTTGTTGTAACACATTTTAAATAATATTTTCTATTTATTATTTAATATTATAATTTTTAACCTTTTAATTAAATTTTTTAATATCGGAAAATTAAATTAAATATGCCATCAAATTTAATTAATTATGTAATAAGTGAATATTGTAAATAAAATCAATATACATATATATATATATATATGATGTGTATAAGTGGGACCCTCTTAGAAGTTATTTTTTAACTTTTACATTGTGGAAAAAATGTATTAGAAGTTGGATGGGGTTAACTTTTGATGTGGCGCTGACGTGGTAATGAAGAAGTTGAGATTTCTGGGTTCTGCATTGCAACTTCTCTAACTAGCCTACTCTCGCCCCACCAAATCAACCAAAACCAAAACACTCATTCTCTCCCAAAACTCATGTTGTAGCAGAGAACAAGAGCAACATAGAACTCCATGCAACAAAACCATCTCTACTCCCTCTAATCCACGCTACCGTCATCGGTTCACCTCCTGCACTCCTCAACTCTCCCAATAAAACGCAAATGCAAGAAAATATACAAATATATATATACTCAGAAGGAAAACTCTTTTTCAACTGGAAAAGAAATGGTTTTTAAAATAGAATGTTGTGTTGAGATTGATGATTAAAATCTAGTCATTTGGGTCCTCTTTTATAGCTACAATTTTGAAGGTGAAAAGGTGGATTTCGAAAGACAATTTAATAGAGGCAAATTCTGGAAGGATCTTTTATAAATTTTCAAGGAGAAACGGTCGATCGTGGAGCACTTCTTCGTCTCTTCGTATGTTCATTCCCTTTAGGTGAGTAAGAAGAAGAGATAATAAATTGGGCCAAAATTCTGGGTTTAGAGAAATTGTATTGGGCTAGAGGTTAAATAAATAATAAGTGATCATTGTGTTCAAATTAATAATAGACAGTTGGGCTGGAATTTAAAATAATTATTGGGTTATCTCAATAAAATATAGAGCTTAAGCTATTTAGGAGAATGAATCAGACAATTAAAAATAAAATAATATTTAGAAGATAATAATAATAATAATAATAATAATAATAATAATAATAATAATAATAATAATAATAATAATAATAATAATAATGATGATGATGATGATGATGATCATGATGATGATCAGCATAATAATAATAATAATGATGATGATGATGATGATGATGATGATGATGATGATGATATAGTTAAAAAAAATGATATAGGCGCGACTTATAGGATGTAACCAAAATAATATAACATGCATTATACATAATCATTTTTTTTGGAAATAAAATGTAGCAAATTTTCTAAAAAGTTTCGGGTCACTACAATTTGACTCCTCAATCAAAACCACGACATAGGTGAATATATCTATCAAAGTTCGAAGGATTTTATGCACTATTTTTGAATCAGGCATATCTTCACCATTGCTTCTCATTTTGTTTTCCACTACCATTACTCTAGCAAAGTATTCGATGACTGTTTCCGCCTCTTTCATTTCAAGCACCTCAAATTCTCTTCTTAAAGAATTGAGAAGTGACTTCTTCACATGAACATTTCCTCCGAATTTTCTTTTGAGGGAATCCCAAACAATCTTGGATGTGTGTCTATCCAAGATTTGTTCGAAGATTGACCTATCAATGGCTTGGAAAAGATAATGCTTGACTTTATGATCGTTGGTTCTGGCGATCTCCAACTTCTCCTCTTTCGCTTTAGTCAATGTGGTTGCTACATGAGGCTCCTCGAATCCTTGCTCAACTGAACTCCATAGTCCTTTGGCACGAAGAAGATTCTCCATCAACTCACTCCAATGATCATAGTGAAGACCATCGAAGTGAGGGATTTTTGCTGAAATCTTGTTCTCACCCATCTTCGTGCTTCGCTCTTTTCTTTTCTTTTGCTAAGCTGCAGCTTATTTATGAAATCCTTATACCAGGCCCAGTGGGTGCTCTGATGCTAGTTTGTAGAGAATAAAGTGTATGTAATGCTCAAGTTGTGCAAAACTGACTTACTTCTATTGACTCCAGTCTCCAAGAAGAGGCAATTTAAATAGCCTTTACAAAACAGAAAATGCAAGAAAATAGCTCATCACGTAGCAATGTGACTAATTAAAATACTAACTAATTCCTAGAGACTAGCTAGGATTTATTGAAAGCATAAAAAATAAGACTCTTAAAACCTAGCAATATCTTAACAACCAAAGACCTTTTCACATATTGTGATTACATTATGTGGTTTTACCAAACAACATGAATACATCACCATATATCTTTCTTTATTCACATATCCAACTTAGAATATATACCCTTTTAACATTTATTTAAATAGCCATTAAAATAAAAGTAAAATATCAAATTGACTAAAACACAATTTGGACATTTTAAACAAATTCAAACTGGCCTCTTTTTGTTATAAAAATAAGTAGCTAGATATATAAAAACAAATTCAAATTGGCCTCTTTTGTTATTTTAATTAAACACAATGTTTAAAATAATTATAGTCACTTTCCACCATTATAGGACTTCTATTTTCGTAAACCAACCACAATAAAAGATTAATGCATCATGATTTTATTATTTTATTGATTATATTTTGTGTAGCAAACAAATAATTTGTAACTCATTTCTAATTATGAGCCCCAGGGGCGGATCCAAAGGGGGTGGGGGCTCTAGCCCCCCCAACCGGAATGTCGCCGGAAAATTAGTTAGGGAGTTGGTTGATATTTTTGTTTTAGCTCCCCCAATATTTCAGTATTTGAGTGAAATTTCTAGAAGTAGAATAAGATCCAAGGTGGTGAGAGTGAGATGAAGGAAAGAAAAAACAAATCAAAGATGAAGAAAATTATTGAAGCTTGTCTGTCATGGCTGCGTGAGGGAGAAGATAAGAGAGAGGAGAGAGAAAAAGAGTGCTGCGTGAGGGAGAAGATAAGAGAGAGGAGAGAGAGAGTGTGTGGGAAGAAGATGGGAAAAATTTGAGTGGGCCATATATCTTTAAAATATAACTAATGAATTATTTTACTATAATAAAAAATAAATTAATGGGTCCCATATCACTATTTCACCATTTTAATGGAGGGAGAAATCTGAAAAAAATTTAGTATAATTATGCAACACTCATCAATCTACTATGTTATTTAAAATTCTATTTTATTTTTTAATTTTAATTACATTTTTTATTTATTTATGATCTAACTTCTTTTTTATTTGGTCCTTCTGATTTTTGTTTAAAATTTTATTATTTTGATTTTGTTAAATATATAATTATATTTATAGATTATTAAATTAAGTTTGAGTGTTTGAGTTCAATTTTGATTGTCTTAGTATAACTTATATATATATATTATTTTGAATTTATATTTGTGTATAACATAGTGATTTTTAAATGCAAAAATGATATAATTTCAATAAAGAAAATAGATTGTGCTAACGAAAAAAAATCATACACGTATAAAAAGACGAAAATAAATGCAAAAATGGTGGCAGCCATCCCTTCCTCTCAGTGTTTTTTTACATGGAGTTATCATTCAATCACAATGCATTATGTAGTCCCTCCTAAAAAAAATTTCTGATTCCACCACTGATGAGCCCTATTATATTTTATTAACGATAGTAAATAACAAAAATGTACATGAATTGAGGATAATAATTGGGCACCGTAATTTTAAATCAATGAAGAATATACACAAATCGTAATCTTAATTTGTAACTTATTTCTTTTGCATAATCTTTTATCAAACACATAAATATTTTGCTATATATTGTGTCTCATTGTACAACTTGGTACTATTTTTATATTCAATTATTCAATATTACAAATTTTAAAAATATAATTTACATGCATCACATGCGTGAAATATTTTATCGCACGAAGGAAATAATAATAATAATAATAATAATAATAATAATAATAATAATAATAATAATAATAATAATGTACTTTAGCACAAATTGAGACATTTTTCTTGGCAACAATTGTAGATTACATATCTTCCAATCCATGCACAGAGAAAAAGTAAAGTAAAAAATGTTACATATATCAACTTTTCTAGTAATAAAATAAAAAGCAGGATTACAAAAGTTTATTAAAAGACCGCGGTTGTAACCTAAGCAATTGTAAATATATGAGAAATAACATATTACAACAATTAGTGTCGCTACCCATGTCTATTAGTTAGAAATTGTAGATTATAGAAAAATGTTATCTAAAATGTAATTAATAAATTGTGAGATATTATGTTGTAACCGTTGTCCCTCGAAGATTTTGTCCTAATATATGTATAGATAGATAATGTAGTGTAACAAAAGAATAAAAGCTAATTATTTTTAAAATAGATAATTTAAACTAATTAAAATCATCTCGGACTTTATGTATGTACCAAGCACCATATAAGTGTTATTTTTAGCATGACAAACTTCAACGGTTACTTTATTTAATATATATTAAATTAGAGTAAGATTAATTTTGTTAACTTCAATAATAATGAAGCAGCAATTGTTGGATTTAATCACATAAACACGAAAGTTTATTAATCCAAATTAAATCCCTACTCATGAAATCTCTATGTCGAAATCACCGAGACATAAAATCATAAACTGAATGCGGAAGCATACCCGAATCATTAATATTTAGATCTTTATTGTTGAATGGCGGTTGAATTTGTTATGTATCTTCCAAACGATCGATATCACCTTTGTTTTACTTTCTGTAGAAGGAATACAGACGGCAGAATGAAGTACCGTCGTTTGGGGACCATAACCCTAAATATATAACTGTATATATCTGTGATTTTCAATTCGGTCCCTCAATAAATTGAATATCTCCTTATGGTATCTACACATTAATTTCATGATTATTTGCTACCTTTAATAGTCCATAATTAAACCTCAGTAGATCACTTTAATTGGACTTACCATAAAACAGCTATACACATTTTATTTTATATATGTAAGTCCACCAAATGGAAATTTTCCAACAATCTTCCAGTTGGACTACATATATAACCGGATAAATGTGTATTACCTTATTGAGCTCAAACCTTGTTGTTACTTTAAGGTATCCCAAAAATAATCTTGTCCATCAACTGTACTAATATAGGACTAAAGAGGTTTTCATCACATTATATGCGTGAATCAACCCATCAGTAATCACATATACCAATACAATTAATGACATATCAATCATGGTGTGTAGCATGAAAATTATATGCAATGTGATCTTACATATCTATTTCCAACTGGTCCAACTTTAAACTTTAATGAGATCAACCATAACCAAAATTGAACAGAGTGTACAAACTAAATACCAAAATCCGTACGGAATTTTCCAAAACATAAAAATGTGATCCATAACTGAAGTATAGAACATTAACCGTACACAGACTCCCACTGAACTAAAGAATCCTTAAATAACATAACACCCATATGAGCAGTATACTCACAAGGACCTGTGATAATTTCTTGATTAGCAGATCCGCTATAAATGAGTCTGTCGTTATATGTTCTATAATAATATGTTCACTCTGTAATATTCCTTCATAACTAGGAACTTTGTCAATGTCATTTACTTATTAGAGTTCCTATTGTTATTAAAATATAAACTGTCGAATTATTAACACAATAATCTTTAGTGGTCTTTCAATAACTTAATAATTTGCAGCCTAGTGACAATATTTCGTAGTTATATTCCATAATTGGATGCTCCACAACATTCTATGTATTTCACTATCATGGTTGAAGTGATATAAAAGTGTCTGCTTAGCACTTCTTCATGAAATAGTTTCCCCCAGCCAGAAGAAATACATATCCAAAAGTGGATCATTTACTTTATTAGCATCCGACAAAATCAGAATCAAATTCTTTATGATCTCCTAATGATCTGATTTTCTGTATATGAGCATTAGATCCTTTTGTTCTCTGTATATAACTTAATATCCTTATTGCTGCCTTAGGTGATCCATACCATAATTACTGAAAAAACTGTCTAACATACCAACAATAAAAAACCAGGTCTTATAAAGACCTTAGCTTACATTAGATTCCTAATAACTGTACTTTATGGAATCTTCTGCATTTTCTTGAATGTTTAACAGATTTAGGGCAATATCATAATAACCTTAATTCTTGAGGTTGTTGAGTTTGTTCTTAATTAATGTATCAACCTGAATGGGGTAATTTTCAACACCATCTTTTGAGGTTCCTGATTTGCTACTTGATCACGTACAAGAATGAGAGCTTGTAAATTTTCAAGAGCATTGATCGGTTTATAAATTGATTCATCCTCAGATGTATTTAACCTTATTTCTCCCCCAAACTCAACATCCTCAGATAATTTTACATTTCCCATCTCAAAATTAAATTCTTAAGTGAGATGTTAAAACTTGAAATCTTGAATTTTTGTAAATAACCAATAAAATAGTTACTCAATTCAGTTGGTGTTCAATTTCCTTCTTTTGGCCTATAAGTCTTAACCATAGTTGAACAACCCATATGTGAGTGTTTAGATTGAATTTGCATCATATCTAAAAACTCAAAAATTTGACAACCATTTTAGTTGGTATTCTACTTTAGTTGATATTCTGTTGAGAACTCAAACTGTAGTCTTTATTACTTTGGAGCATAATTTGCCTAAATTTACCTTATTTAATTTTCGTTTAGTACCTCTTTAGTTAAAATGTAAGGATTTATAACAGCATAAAATATATATAGATTGTCAACTGCACTTAATAAATAGTGTACATATTGTTGGAGTTAATTGAAAGACTAATCTGGCAATTTCCAAATGAACATGAGAACCAAATATGTCCAAAACGGAAATAGGAACCAAAGACTGTCAACAAGACAGTAAACCATAAGTGTCTTTCAAACCCCCAAAATAACAGTCTAGCTTTTATGACAATCTAAAATCTTCTAACTGCATCCACTTGTATTGATTCACCATTGCCCCAGATAGATGTATCTTTCATCATCAATTGGTCTTTGGTAGCTCATGTAATCTTGCATTGAAACATTTATGTGAACAGTAATACCATAGTCTGATCACAAAATATTTTTAGGTACTTAAGATAAATTAACTTCACAGCAAACCAAAGTAAGAATAGTACATTTCTAAACACATCAAAGTGGGTACAATTCTTCTTTATTTGCCCAATTTTCCACAAAAGAAACAACCCTCAATTTCTTTATTATGCATCTCTCTTTTGTGAGTTGGACCC
This sequence comes from Perilla frutescens, assembly GCA_026008535.1. Lineage (NCBI taxonomy): Eukaryota > Viridiplantae > Streptophyta > Magnoliopsida > Lamiales > Lamiaceae > Perilla > Perilla frutescens. The sequence goes on from BRKX01000015.1 coordinate 13,997,704, forward strand.
TTAGCCTCAACTGATTAATTTAATAAAATTTCTTTTATTGCCCTTAATCTTATCTTTCGAAACACAAACCATGTTCCTACTTCAACCTTACCTCTTTTGCACGCAATATGAAATGAACTCATTAAGAGTCCACTTCTCCTTTGGTAGTTATAAATAATAACTGACCTTAATTGGCTTAATTGTGCATGAAGAGAAACTAGCATTAAATGCAGGAGTAAATCATCAACTTTCTCGAGCATTAGTGCCCTTAATTTGAAGTAGTATGTGACACCTAAATGATGTACTCCCTTAAATTTCCCTTGCATATACTTTATTTGAGATCAAGCTCACAAAAATGAACTTGTCTTAACCTTGTCATTTTTAACCAAACAATTTCCATTTTAGCAAGGTACTATTTAAAGGCCTTAATTATTTATCAAAAGTTGTGTCTCAAAAGATTACCAAAATAACACACTTTAATGATCATCAGACTTATGCAATTTCAGTCTCCCACTTCTCAAAGTTCTTTCTTTCATCAAAAGAACTTGTAAGAGAATGTGATTGTTTGATCCTTAATGCATAGTCCAGATCTGTACAAGCCATAATGATCAGAATGTGTATTTTCCAATCCTTAAAAAATTAACCCATTAATCATGGAAAAATTATTGGTAGTAGCATAAACTGAAGTAGCAGACATAATAAATGAACAAAGAACAAAACTAAATTAACTTTTATGCTCACATTATCCTTAACAATCAATTATTGAATTCAGATAAGTTGGTAACATCTTGAGGTATCTGGCACAACATTAATATCAAGTCTCTGGACAGTAATATTAACTTGCAAATAGTTACTTCTTTGCAGTGATCAAACACTGACAATAAATCCTATCAAACAATAGTCTTCCTTTGGGCCGACGTATTGTTCACATGGATATATTTATAATTGTCACGTATTTACCACCACAAGTGTTTATGTATTTCGGGCCAAACATTAATCTTCCTTTGGACCGATTTATGTCCGCATGAACATACACTCACACAACCATCTTAATATTTTTAATAAATAAATATCCACAAGAGAGGTCACTTTGGCGACTTCTTGCTTCAATTAATTCATCTTGAATATTAATAAAATAAAATAGGAACATGAGATGTACTAAACAAAATTTGAAATAAATAATTAATTCATAATAAATAAATCTTATTTGGGGAGCGAGTGCCTAAATCTTTAAATTGGTACTGAAACACCAAATCAAAATCATTTAGGCACTCAAACTTTATTTTAGTTGCATAAATCCATAATTAAAATCAAACCATAGGAAGTGATGCCACAAAATTCTATATTCGAAACATAATTAAAGGTCAATAACATCAAATAATAGCAAATTAATTAACCGCATAAAGGCATCATACAAAATCTATATCAATTTATGCACATAAGGGATCGATTGCAAAACAAAATAACTTAAGAGATCTTTATTATGCATTTCACATAATCTTATTATAGCTTAATTGCAATTTCTGAAGAATTAATATTAGGATAAAATTCCAAATTCCCAAATTAATAATACTTATTCTTTGCAGCAATCTTTAGGTTCGAAAAACACCGTAACTGACCCCCCAAACATCAATGAATTCTAAAATCGAGAACACCATCAAAAAACCCCACGTCGAGCCCATAGATTTGGAGTGATCATGGTCTGCAATCCGTTTCCAGAAAGGCCCGAAATCTGACACGCAAGTTCATAGTGTCGCATACAGACCAACGACCATTTTCACATAATTTTGGGCTTCATCGGCAATCAATCACCTCGAAACCCATGACCAATACGTTCTACACTTCAAGAGATTTCTAGGGGTAGCTCACACGCCTCAATTCGACCACCGGTGTGCCCGGAATCACGTCTGGAAGATGCCGATACTGCTGCTGCATGAACACACATTTTCTTGTAGTTTTCTGACGAAAATCGCCACCTTCGGCCGGAATCGGGTTCTGACCAATATACCAAAATCTCCCTCTATTCGAGTACAACAAAGCCCAGCCATTAATCGACCATGAATGGCTCTGTAATCGCTGTACTTGGGCTGAGAAGCCCACATGGTCAGCTGCGTCGAACATGAAAAAAAAAACTGGTTTTGCAAGTCAAAAATACTCCTTGGACAATCAATTCTCCTCGATCCACATATCAAAATGCTCATGTTCATGAGCTTACAATTTCTCCTCAGTCAATTGTTCAAAATGACTCCCCGATTTATCGAATTATCGTAAGAAAGATGTCGGCTCCCAAACTCCAAACTTTGGCAATTCTAATCTTGAATTTCCAAATTTTGTTTACTGGATTCTTATTTTAATTCCCAAACTTATTCTTAATCGAAGAATCTCAACCAAAATTTAACCACATACAATTTGGAATCGTGTATGATAAACCGAAAAATCCAGAATAATACGAGAAACCAAATTCGAAACAACAATTTATGAACTTCATGAAATTCAACCGAAAATCCAAAAAATACAAACATTAACTTCAGTTCTCAGAGATTCGATAATAGAGTGACTCTGATACTATTTGTTGGATTTAATCACATAAACACGAAATTTTATTAACCCAAATTAAATCTTTACTCATGAAATCTCTATGTCGAAATCACCGAGACATAAAACCATAAACTGAATGTGGAAGCGTACCTGAATCATAAATATTTAGATCTTTATTGTTGAGTGGCGGTTGAATTTGTTATGAATCTTTTAAACGATCGGTATCACCTTTATTTTGCTTGGAATACAGATGACAGAATAAAGTACCGTCATTTGAGGACCATAACCCTAAATATATAACTGTATATATCTGTGATTTTCAATTTGGTCTCTCAACAAATTGAATATTATTGTGGCCCGTGAGCTACCGAGAAAGAAAGAAGAGGAAGAAATGTTCGGAGAAGAGGAAGCCGGCGAACGGGAGAGGCGCAAGATAGGATTTTTAGGGATTTTTGAGAATGAAGAAGAATTGGGGATCGATATTCAAAAGAGGGTTGGGCCAGTCGCGGGTCGGATCTATACAGAGAAGTAAGGAGCTATTGCAGAACTGGGCTCATTTACTTGTTATTGGGCTTATCTACTTGTTATTTTAATTTCCAAGAAGGACTTAGTCCAATTGTAATTATCTAGGGTGGTTGTTTCATTTTGTGGTCCCGGTTATTGTATGCTATATAGGCAATTTCACCTAAGTAGAAGGATATGAAAAGATTACTCTAAATTCTTCCTTTTCTCTCCACTATCTTCATCCTCTCGTTCTTTCTAGTTCATTCTCTATTTTCTACCTTCCTACCAATCCCAATCAATTACCATTAAAATTAAAAGATTTTGTTACATTCCAGTAAAGATCCACAACAGGCCACAAAATAGGTAAAAAGAAAACCAAGAAAAATCGAGAGACCATAGAAACTATAACATTTGGTATCAAGAGTTGCAGATCCTCGGCCATGACGGATGGAACGCGCTTGAAAGAATTGCAAGATGGGCAAACCAAACTTAATCAGATATGGGAAACTGAAGTAATGAAAAGGGATGCAGCTGAACAAAAAATGCACGAAAAAATGGAAAACATTCAAGAAGATATGGCTGCGCGAATGTGGAGTATACAACTAGGTATGACTGACAAACTGGATCAACTTGCCAAATCTCTTTCGGCCCTACAAACCCAGCTATCCAACAACTCTCCTAAGAAGGGAATTGGAGATAGTGAGTCCATCTTGGGGGCTCCCCCACTGCTATTTATGGGTGAGGGTTCACAATCTAAACCCCAATATCCTAGCAGAAGTAAGGTTGTGATAGAGCCTTATTCAAATCAGGTCTACTTACCCCTACCTAGAGTGGATTTCCCTAAGTTTGATGGGACTAACCCTAGGGGCTGGGTGCTAAGGTGTTTGGGCTACTTTAAAATGGTTCCACATCTTATAGATGAACAAAAAGTCACCCTAGCTGCAATGAATTTTAAGGGTAGAGCTGCCCTTTGGTTCCAGAACTTTAGTTCCAAGTATGGTGATGTTTCTTGGGATCAATTTATTGAGGTTGTTGCTGCCAGATTTGGGGATATTAAGGAATCTCAAATAGTTGTTGAATTCAACAAACTCAAGCATAGTGGGGATTACCTTGACTATGTTGACAAGTTTGAAGAATTGAAGGAGTGCATGGTGATAAGTGGGACTGGGTCTTATACTGAGGCTTATTTTGTAGGGCATCCATCTCTATGTTCAACCCTACAACTCTGCAACAGGTTATAGATTTGGGCAGAAATCAGCTAATTACACTGAAAGCCATTACCAAGAAGTTAGGGGGGGGGGGAGGAATAGGCCTACAGGTACCTGGCTAAATGCTAGTCCTAAATTACAGCCCTCCCAAATCCCCCAAGCATCACCTAAAGACCACCAGACTCAGAGGCAACCAGTCAAACTTCTCACCTCAGCTTAGATGGCTGACAGGAGGGCCTTAGGGCTCTGCTACAACTGTGATGACAAATACACCCCAGGTCATAGGTGCACCCACAGAATCCACTACACGATTATGTCTGAGGAGGAGGAGATGGCCTACCTCCAACCCCTTATTAGTATGGAGACCAGGGTCAGGAAATCCCCTGGAAGAGACTCAGCTTTCACTACACTCCCTAAAAGGGGAAGACACCATTACTACATTAAGATTCATAGGAAAGTGTAATGGGTAAGATCTGCAAATCTTGGTGGACACTAATAGCACCTTGAGTTTCATCAAGGAATCCACTGCTCAATTACTGGGGTGTAAGGTTGAGGCAGCTACCCCACTACTCATCAAGGTGGCCAATAGTCAGAGATTGGTTAGCTCATCTAGAGCTAGGAATTTTGGCTGGAAGATGCAAGGTGTTGAACTTCAACACTCCCTGAGATTGCTTCAACATGAGGGCTGTGATGTAATACTAGGGATGGATTGGCTTAAGATCTGCTCCCCTATTGAGTTAGACTATGAGCTCATGGTTGTTACTATAAGATGGATGGGAAAGAAGCTAAAATTGTTTGCAAATAAATCCCAGACTGAATGCCAATTCATATCTCACCATTCTCTCTTCAAGCGTTTGCACTCTAACTTAAGGAGAGGAGTGGAGGAGGTTTTTGTGATGACTGTGAGCCCAACTAAACATTCAAACCAGCACCACATAGAGGGGCTACTTACAGAATTTCAGGACCTCTTTAGGGAACCTGAGGGCCTACCCCCAATCAGGGGTGTGGAACACCAAATTCTCTTGAAGCCTGGTACTATTCCTAAGCAACAGCTTCCATACAGGTCCTCCCATCAACATAAAGATGCAATTGAGAAGATTGTGGGGGAACTCCTAGAGTCTGGTGTTATCCAACACAGCAGAAGACCATTCTCTTCACATGTGCTGTTAGTGAAGAAGAAAGATGGCTCCTAGAGGCTCTGTGTGGACTATAGGTATCTTAACAATTACACTATTAAGCATGCCTACCATATTCCTATTATTGATGAATTGTTGGATGAGCTGCATAGGGCCCATTTCTTTTCTTAGATAGACCTCAGGTCTAGCTATTTCCAAATACTCATGGAGCCAGAACACAGACACCTGATAGCTTTCAGAACTCATAATGGGCATTATGAGTTCCTGGTCATGCCATTTGGCCTATGCAATGCCTCTGCTATATTTCAGTCACTAATGAACTAGGTTTTCAGACATTGCCTGAGGAAACACACTCTGATATTCTTTGATGATATATTGATCTATAGCAAGACTTGGGAAAAGCACCTGAATAATCTCAGGGAGGTTTTCACCATACTAAGGGAGAACACCTTATTTGCTAAGAAATCTAAGTGCTCTTTTGGGCAAACCAGTATTGAGTACTTAGGACACATCATCAGTGGAGATGGGGTGGTTACTGATTCCCAGAAGATTGAATGCATGGCAAAATGGCCACAACCTAAAAATGTCAAACAGTTGAGGGGATTTCTTGGCCTTACAGGATACTACAAGAAGTTCATCAGAAATTATGGTGCTATTAGCAAACCACGAACTACACTGCTTAAGAAGCATGGCTTCAAATGGGGTCCAAAAGCTGAGAGGTCTTTCCAACAATTGAAGGAGGCCATGACACAAGCACCAGTTTTAGCATTACCTGACTTCTCTCAACCTTTTACAATTGAGACTGATGCGAGTGGGCTGGGGATTGGAGCTGTGTTGATGCAAAGGGGAAGGCCCCTTGCCTTCTTAAGCAAGGCTCTTTGCCCAAGGAATCAGGCCCTATCCATCTATGAGAGGGAATTCTTAGTTGTTTTGATGGCTATCAACAAATTGAAACACTATCTACAAGGGCGCAAGTTTGTTATTAAAACTGACCAACAGGCCCTCAAGCACTTGTTGGATCAAAAAATTATGAGCCCCCTCTAACAGAAGTGGATAACCAAGTTACTTGGGTTGGACTATGAAATACTCTATAAGAAAGGGGCTGAGAACATGGCTGCTGATGCCCTGTCTAGAGCCCAAGAAGTGGCAAATAAGTGCCAAGCTCTAAGCACTATCACTCCCTTATGGGTGCAAGAAGTACTACAGAGCTATGAAGGGGACCCTACTATTGCTAAAATCAAATCTGTAGTGGAAGCTAACCCTACAGAGAATTCTAAGTACACTGTCACACAAGGAATAGTCAGGTATAAGGGCAGAGTTACAGTGGGAGCTGATCAAGGTCTCAAGGGAAAAATCTTAACTGCTATGCATTGCTTCCCATATGAGGGACATTCAGGGATTCATGGCACTTATATGAGACTCAAGGCAGCCTTTTACTGGGCTTGCATGAAATCTGAAGTGGTGGACCTAGTCAAGGCTTGTGATATCTGCTCTCTGAATAAACCTAACATTGGTTCTACCCCAGGGTTGTTGCAACCCCTACCCATTCCTGACCAGCTATAGAGCCATATTACAATGGACTTCATAGAGGGCCTACCCAAGTCCTATGGAAAAGATGTTATACTGGTTGTTATTGACAGGTTGACCAAGTTTGGTCATTTCCTACCCCTGTCTCATCCCTTCACAGCCCAAAATGTGGCCAAGATCTTCTTGGACAACATCTACAAACTACATGGAATGCTGGTCAGCATAGTTACTGACAGGGACAGGATTTTCACTAGTTTGTTTTGGAAGGAGCTATTCAAAGTCATGGGAATGACTCTAAATTTCTCCTCCGCCTACCACCCCCAGACAGATGGCCAGACTGAACGACTAAATCAATGTCTAGAAAATTATCTGAGGTGCATGACTTCTTCTCATCCTAAACAGTAGCTTAAGTGGATTTCCCTTGCAGAGCACTGATATAATACCAACCATCATACAGCCTTGAAACTCATTCCATTTCAAGCACTGTATGGCTATGCCCCGCCCTACCTTGCTACAGGCCCTTACCTAGATACATCTAATTAGGAGGTGAAGGAAACAGTTCACGAGCGCAAACTTCTACTACAACAGGTAAAGGAAAATCTTTGCTAGGCCCGAGAACGCATGCGTGCTTATGCAGACAAGGGACGGGAAAAGAAACAATACCAAGTGGGGGATCAAGTCTATCTTAAGATTCAGCCCTATCGGTAAAATTCTGTTCAATTACGGAAGAACCTCAAGCTTACATCTAAATTTTTTGGCCCTTACACGATTCTTGCTAGAATTGGGCCGGTGGCTTACAGACTCGACCTTCCAGAGGGTTCACGTGTACACCCAGTATTCCACATCTCCCTCCTTAAAAAGAAGATAGGGGAAGACATTGTACCTTTACCATCACTGTCTGATACAACCGATGAAGGGCTCTTTCGTCTATCTCTAAGTACCGTCTTAAATTTCTACACTCTGCAACGAGGAAAGGTGGCAGTTGAACAGGTTTTGGTTAAGTGGGGGGATGAAAGGTTGAATCTTGTATCCAGGGAAGACACAAAGTTCATCAAAAAGAGGTTTCCTGGCTTAGATCCTTGCGGACAAGGATCTAAATCAGACGGGGGTAATGTTGTGGCCCGTGAGCTACCGGGAAAGAAAGAAGATGAATAGATGTTCGGAGAGAAGGAAGCCGGCGAACGGGGGAGGCGCAAGATAGGATTTTTAGGGATTTTTGAGAATGAAGAAGAATTGGGGATCGATATTCAAAAGAGGGTTGGGCTGGTCGCAGGTCGGATCTACGCAAAGAAGTAAGGAGCTATTGCAGAACTGGGCTCATTTACTTGTTATTGGGCTTATCTACTTGTTATTTTAATTTCCAAGAAGGACTTAGTCCAATTGTAATTATCTAGGGTTGTTGTTTCATTTTGTCGTCCCGGTTATTGTATGTTATATAGGCAATTTCGCCTAAGTAGAAGGATATGAAAAGATTACTCTAAATTCTCCCTTTTCTCTCCACTATCTTCTTCCTCTTGTTCTTTCTAGTTCTTTCTCTATTTTCTACCTTCCTACCAATCCCAATCAATTACCATTAAAATTACAAGATTTTGTTACATTCCAGTAAAGATCCACAACATACCACAAAATAGGTAAAAGGAAAACCAAGAAAAATCGAGAGACCACAGAAACTATAACAAATATTTCAATCTGGTCCCTCAACAAATTGAATATCTCCTCATGGTCTACACATTAATTTCATGATTATCTGATACTTTTAATAGTCCATAATTAAACCTTAGTAGATGACTTTAATTGGACTTACCATAAAATAGATATACACATTTTATTTTATACATGTAAGTCCACCAAATGTAAATTTTCCAACAACGATACATTAATCTTGAATATAATATGTGACTTTTGATAATAAATCCTAAACCTAGGTTAGACATAAAATATGAAATGTGCTACCTATTTTAAAAATGAATAAATCTTATGGTAGAATTAAGTTGCAAAATTATTAGAAAAATACATTTAGGAAATAATGATTATCTATAAACAATAAATTTTAATTATAAAATATCAACCCTAATTAAAATTTATTAACTATAACTAAAAACTATAAATTTGGACCCTCAAATATTTTTGAAGACAAGCACCAATATTATAACTATTGAACAATATTATCACCAATATTCTTAGTTATGTCAATCATAATGAATAAGGGAGATAAAAAAAAAAACTAAACAATTTTTTTTGTCCTTTAAAGAAAACCTTCAAACATTGTCAATTGTCATAGGATCGAATCTCAGATGGGTTGGATCTCGTCGAACTCCAATCGTTGAATTGAATCCAGAAAACCCTGCCAGATAGATCAGATATTTGTCGATTAATTATTGCTAGTGGTAAAACTTTATGAAGCTATTGACTTTAGGGTTCATCATTTTATTCTCTTCTTTTCATTCTTCGCCCAATTTTTCTGAATATTTAATTTGCTTAGATTTTACGTCCATCATTATCATTTTCCAACAAATGATAATGAAATTCGAGAAGAAAGAAGTTTATGATTTAAAATAATTCACGCCCAGTATTTATAGAAGAATATATTAAAGATTCAATGCAATACGCTAAAAAAAACCGCCACCATTTATTAAAAGAAAATATGATTAAACATACAAAAATCTGAAAGGGTGAATGATTTAAACGATTTCAGTTACCATTCTTCGTTAATTAATATTACATCAACAATGAACAATGGACAAGTAAGATAATTTGAGCAATTTCATTTAATAATTAATCGACTGTAACTTAATTAATTGGTAAGAGTAAGCTCCAGTTTGGTCTTTTTTCTTTTTTTCTTTTTTTAGTACAAGAGTAAGCTCCAGTTGAAAATGGGCATTGCTAAGAAACCACTGGACCACGTTGACGTTATAGGAAAAATTTGGCAGACAATTTATTTTTCAGTCATATTTTGACTGATTTTTTTTTTCTTTACAATTTTATCCCATTAATTTTACTATATATAGATTAATAGATAGATAGATTAGTGAATAACCTATCGGCCAACATTCATAATTGGATGTTGCCAAATATCTATACATATATTAAAGCAAAATCGTAGGGGCAAAATTGTCATAAAAATAAATCAGTCAAAACTATATTAAAAAGTATTGTTTGGCAAAAATTTATGCAAACATGTTGGTAGAGCAAATGGTTGATGGTCTTTATTAGATGCTCAATCATGAAGGTTCGGTTCCTTAATGGCGCACTCATTTCACTTTCATATTTTTTTAAATTTGCGTTCTTTTATATTTTTTTATCACCAAAAATTAACAGCCATTCACATTTGTAATTTTTTAGATTTTCTAAATAAAAAAATCATTAAAACTCAATAAAATGCTCTTCTAATTATAGTACTACCTATGGTGTAAACATTCGTATTTTTAATTTTTAAGAATTTTTTTAAATAAGAAAAATATCACCAAAACATGCATAGATAGCAATTAACAACCATTCACATCTTTAATGTTTTAGATTGTCTAAATATAAAAAAATATCATCAAAATATAACAAAATATGCACATGGAAAATATTTAAATTTTTATTTTTTTAACTCTAATACTACTTTTGGTGTAATCAAATTACTTATTATATAATTAACGGATATTTTGAATGACAACCATTTACATATATTTTTTAATTCTAATTAATATAATTTTGACGGTGCGGATGAAATTATATGCTACATTTTGTGCAATACTCCAATCACACAATTGAAATTATGAATTCTATCCGCTTATCGTGTAATCAAAGAGGATTATAATTAATGAGAGCTTTTAATGGCTGATAAAAAATTAAAAAAATAAGACCAAAAAAATGATAACAACAACAACAACAACAACAACAACAATAATAATAATAATAATAATAATAATAATAATAATAATAATAATAATAATATGTGTTTAGTTGTTGACATCAATCTTTCAAATTCCGGAAAGATTTCAGCTAATTGAATTCTCTCATTACATTTTATCTATTAATATATGTATGTATGTATGTATGTGTATATATTAACATCATTATTTTTGAAGGGTTTGTAAATAATATTGATTTATTTTATAATTTGGAGTAATTGTATTAATTTTATAAATTCTATTAATTAAAAAACTAATACATATTTATTAATTATTGTTATCTATTTATTTTAACAATTAGAAAATTAACCATGTCAATAAGTTATACACATATGCCATATAACATAGATTATAATAATAATTAATAATAATAATAATAATAATAATAATAATAATAATAATAATAATCTATTTATTTAAATTTATATGTCACTGCATAAAATATATTTAATATGTTAAATATATAAAATAAAGAAATTATTCAATTTTGTCTATCAAAAAATAAAATTATTACGTGGTATGTGTTCATATGCAATAAGTATATATATAAATCTCCAATGGGTTCAATTTAAAAATATAAAAATAAATTATAAATGTGTTTAATTTATGAATATATTTTTAAAAAATTACAAATATAATTTTGAAATATATTGTAAACTATAATTTGATAAACTTATAATTATTTTATATTATATACTAATACTATTACAATCAATATGTCAACTATTATCAAACTTTAAACTTCAAATGTGTAGACCAATTTCCGTACATCGTACGGGAGATATACTAGTTATTAGACAAAGAAAAACATTCTTAAATATTGAGTAGTCAATGTAGGGTGAAGAATTTTTTGATTACTATTTGATTGTCTTCCATTTATGAATAAGTGTTATTTTGGATAAATGTACACATTAATTAATAATCAAACTACTTTATACATCTTTATATGAATATATTAAATGAGTCAAATAGGGATATTTAAATACATTAAATGAGGACAAACTTGATTGTGCAGAATGATATTTTTTGTGAAAAATCTCAATAAATATGCTTAATAAAAAAAAAACTAGCACACCCACAACGTGAACACATATCATATTGTATACAAAATCATTATAATTTATTTATTAAATACGCTAAAATACATGTGTAATATACTGTATACATACGTTAAATAAATATGTAATTTTTTTTTTGTATAAAGCTTTTATGACCCAATAAGGCATACGTTATCTAGCTTTTAATATGCAGTTTATATTTAAGAAAATGCATTTCTTATAAGTTATATTCTCTTTAGTTTTTATATTACATACCTTTTTACTCTATAATTTTGTTTTATTATTTTTGAAGATTCCTACTCTCGATATTATGAAAAATCTAGATAAATACGCTGATTAAAAAAAAAAAAACTAGCACACCCACAATGCGGACACATATCATATTGTAAAACAAAATTATGATAATTTATTGAATACACTAAAATACATGTGTGATACGCATGTGTTAAATAAATATGCAAAATATTTTTTTATATTTAAAGCCTATATGACCCAATAAGCATTCGTTATCTAGCTTTTAAAAATGCAGTTCATATTTAAAAAATGTATTTCTTATAGGTTATATTCTCTTTAGTTTGTATATTACATACCTTTTTACTCTATAATTTTTTCTTATTATTTTTTATGATTCCTACTCTACAATTGAAATGCTAAGAAGTGCATTCTGAAAATTTAAATATTTTGTAATCTTTCAAATGCAAATCTTGCTTTTTAAAATTATAATAAGAGTTTCCTTATTTCTACAAATGTTCCATCATCTACTTTCTCCAACCCATACATACAATAATATCATCATGCATATGAAGCTAAATAGTAGGATTGCAAATGAGTTTAAACTAATCGTTATCCATCGAGCCCGACCTCAATAACACGCAAACTTGCTCAACTTGCTAGTTTTGCTTCCATTTTATATGTTTAATGAATTCATGTCCACCTAATTATATACTTAACGAGCTAAGCACAAGCTAGGCTCATTTCCGAATCGAGTTTGAGCGAAATGCAAGCTTAATATTTATGCAGAATTATTGTGCATAGAGATGGGTTACCACCGAATAATTTTTAAACTAAACTTATTCACTACTACTCTTCTTCCTGCAACTGCTATAGACTTGGTTTATAATAGAAAAGGGCAGAATTTAAATGGATAAAATTATATCATATGCATAGCAACAGTTTAAAGCAGCAGTGAAAAGCAGCATTAAAAGGAGTGTGTATAGATGAATAAATAGATCCAAAAAATGCATTGGCCAAAGGCAGAATATGGGAGAGCTAATAGTTGATTATTGCTGCATTATTTGATCTACTAGTTTTCCGCGAAGCCCTGTTCTTTCTCACCTTAGGGTTAGGGAAGAATGTATGTAATCTCTATCATTTTGCTGCCACCACTCGTTATTCAAGGCATATGTTGTTCTGAACAATTACAAAAACTGTGGAATCAGTTGTCACCGTATAGCCATTTCTCAGCATTGCTTGAGTAATTGACCAGCTCCTCCGGTTTAAACCACAGCCCGATTTCATCCTTGGCGGTCTCAGGGCCATCACTACCATGGATAATGTTTCTGCATCCATATAGTATAATGAAAGTAAGGTGTGTTACCATTCAAATAAAGTAGGAAAAATTCATAAGAAATGATAATCAGAACAGAAAATTCAGATAGTTGGTTCTGCAGTGAAGAAATTATTTGGTGCTAGCAATCCCAAATCTCCTCTGATTGTTGGTATTCAAACACGTACCTTCCCACCACGACAGCCAAATCTCCTCTGATTGTACCAGGTTCTGATTTCTGAGGATCGGTGGCTCCTATAAGTTTACGGCCATATCTGATCACTCCTTCACCTTCCCAAACCTGTAAAGAGTACAGTGGTGCATTTATAACATTTTCCTAAAATATTTCGGGTAGAGCAAGAAGATATAGAGGAAGACTCTTTGTACCATGGCGATAACTGGTCCAGAGCTTAAGAAATCGCACAGACCATCAAAGAAAGGCCTTTCCTTCAGGTCATGATAATGCTTCTGGGCGAAGTCCTTCGAAGGAATTACAACCTTGATTGCTACAAGTTTAAAACCTTTTCGCTCAAACCGGGAGATAATTTCGGAAATCTAACACCAAAAGGAACTATGTCAGAATGAATTCAAACATGCAGCACGCAAATTTTATGGTCCTTCCCTTTTCAATTACGTGTAGATTGCTCAGCCAGCCAGATAATGGTGTGCCCGCATTATGGAATGAAGGAAAGACAAACTAGACATCACAATAACACTAACCATATAAAATGCAAATAATCTAATCAAAATCCCGACTCTTCAAGCTTTTGAATTGAATAGGCACTTAATGAATGATCAAACAGAACAAGAAAGTACAATACCAAGCCTCGCTGCACTCCATCTGGTTTTATGGCAATAAACGTTCTCTCCATCTTCAAAGAAAGTAAAGACAATGCAGCATCAGTGAGAAGAACAGAATGAACAACAGTTAGACATGGACAACAAGACAATACAATGATGAAACAAGTACCTGAGCAGCATTTGCTTCTTGGTCCTGAAGCATGAATGCTGTGGTAGAAAAAAAGCAACAACAAGACAAATGAGAGTACAATTCGACAGATGCTTATATCTTATGCCTTGAGCATATTATGTCTACTCATTACTGACATGAAAAGTGACGGGGAATTTCAACTATACCAGCTCTGGAATTGCATATATACTTATCATCATGAGTATCCAAATTGGTCGGAGGATGTCAAAGGTGTTATAGCATGGAAAAGTGTGTAAGGAAATAGAAATATTAAACCAACCCCTGACCAATATTTGATCAATTCCATTCAATTACCATGCTAAAGTGTAAGTAGCATTAAATCACAATTTGGTATTGACATCCAAGTGATCTACTTTTCAATTAACCAACAATATCTAAAACAATTTGCAGAAAACAGAAAATGCACTTGCTTATCGAAAATTCTACACTAAAAATAAAATAAGAGATCAAATAGCAAAAAGAAGCACATATTGGGTACGGGAACTAGTTTCAAAGCATTCACAGGGTGAGAATGTTAGATAAACCTGCTGCAGGAAGGGTGAGGACTCCAGAAATCCAACGCCTATATGTATTTCCTGATTCAGATGAACTGTATGAAGCCAAAGATGACACTCTTCCCCTGCATGAAACTACAGCCGCTGCTTGCCCACCTAAAAAAAAACAAAACCTTAGCTTTATTTATGGGTAAAGTGTAAACGCTAGTTACTTTAGCATACTACAATATTTGACCTATTGAACTATCTACTTCAAAAGTAATACAGATTCACATCAGCAGTTAAATATATGGAGGAATGTTGACATCTTCCATCAATTTATTTCTTCGATTCGCAGGTACATGTCACTTTGGTTGCATGAAATATTCCCTGTTTCCCATTTGGTTCCATATCAAGAATATCTAGCATATTTCCTCAAAAAACAAAAAAGAAAGAAAGAATATCTGGCACATATGATTTGTTGATTAAGTTTCTGGATTCATCATCCATTCTCATTAGATTGTGGATCTAGAATGCAAAAATGAGAGGATGCTAGCAGTTTGGCAGGATAAGAGGCATTTCCATTTTCCGTTTGCTCAACAATTCCAAAACATGAAATCCTTGTTTTCCTGCCCATCTCTCCAAAAAAATTAAAAAACTAGAAACGTAAAGTTCAGAAATAGAGAGTTATGATGCCAAATATCTGTCGTACCAGACATAACTGTGTGCTCTTTTCTTGTTAACAGATAGGGTGTTGGCGGTTTCACTTAACAAGCACTGTGGCTAAAGCCTAAAATCATCTACCTAATACCATGTATATAGAAAAATTGAAGAAACAAAGTATAAGAAAATGGGAAATATTTGACATCTATCAGAAGTGTCCAACTTCAAAGATTAGATTTTTCATCTTTTAAAGCCACACAAGAGCACACAGAACATTGAGTTATAATCCTATATATCGATAAACTTTCAATAAAAAATACCTCAAATTCATAAAATCTGCTTTCATTTACAAATTTTATGCGGAAGAACCTCATACATATTGTTCACAACAGTTCATCAACACTCATTAGTAATATCCAGCATTAGAAAACACACCACGCATAAATAATCAAAACCAGAAATCTCAATCAGTTTCCTAATATGACACACAAATTAGAGCTGTAAGGCTACAAATTTCACCATTTTTCTGTAATGAATTGACAACAGCAACAATAACGATAAATAACCTGAAAACGAACGAGCAGTGCGCTTTGAAGCAGCAGATAGGAGTGATCGCGCAGATCTGGAAATCTGAGCCCTCATTTTTGGAGAAGAAGTGATAAAAGAAAAATTAAAAAATTGCACGAATTTAGAAGCCGCAGTTGCAACGGAGTGAACGAAGTGAGTTTTTATGATGAGCTACACCTTTTAAGGGCGTGTTTGGTCTTTCTTAGAAAGTCGAATTTTTTTTAGGAAAAGGTCATAACGAAAGTCGAAAGTGAGGGCATCTAGAAGCAGAAGAGTTGACTTGTAGCTTCACTTGAGCTTCAGATTTTACGAAATTAAATATACTTTGTAAATGTATAAATATATACAAAATAAAATAGTGATTGGAAAATAAAAATAAGATATAAGAATAGGGAGTTATTTGAGCAATTTGGAGTGCAACTGTCTAAAATATCTTTATGACACACTTGTCCTCACACTTCCATCATTATGTATGTGTACTTTTTACATTTTTTTTAATAATTATACAATAAATGCACACATACCTAACATATAAAAATAAAAAAGAAAATTTCATGTAAAGGCATAATGAAGATTTCACGTAAATACATAATGAAAAATAAAAATAACGATTATAGTTATGCATAATGTTATAATATTTTAAAAGTAACGTTATGCATTATTAAATGTATAACGAAAATGCTGAAATTATAAAAGCCATAACGATAATATTGAAAAAAATCATAACATTACATAGCATAATATCATTATAGTTATGCATAACAATTAACATTATTATTATAGTTATGCTCACTTATGCATAACTTTAGAATGTTTTAAAACTAACGTTATACATTATTAAATGCATAATAAAAATGTTGAAATAACGATTGACATTATTAAATGAAATAATGATTAATGCTTAACATTATTATCTTAATCGTTATGGAGTATTAGTTGGTCAACATTAAATGAACATTAATGCATTATTCTTTCTTTCTTTTTGGCCAAAATGCGGTAGATAAAATGCATAAATATGTATTTGTATATAGGTAGCTAGGTATTAGTTGATCCAAATTAAATAAAATTTAATGCATTTAATTTTGAGTAAGAGAGGTTGGTGTAATGTGATATATTGAGAGTTTGATCCAGAACACCCAAAATGAAAAACACAAAAAAAATGTCGAATTTTCTCAAATAAAAGGAAAGAAATATATTTAGAGTTTGATCCAGAAGATTATTGAAGATTAAAGTTCCTAAATTTTGAAAGGTACGTTTCGAGTTTATTTTTGCTGGAAATGTAGAAAATTGTTCTAAGTCAGGCTATCTATTGTTATGGTTTCTACGTTTTTAATTATCTGAAGTTATGAACTAGTGTTATGGTTTCTTGATTTTAATTATCTAACACTAGAGTATAACGATAACGATAGAAAGCATAATGATAATGATTAAATAGAAATGTTCGATTAAATAGAAGTATAACAATAATAAAAAGAGAATAACGATAATTGAAAAAATAGCATAACTATATTACATAACGATAGGTTAAAATGTTTATGATGATAGCTTAAACGATAAGACATAACGTTAATTTATATTGTCTATAACGATTAAATAGAAGGCATAACAATAATTAAAAATAAGCATGATGATAATGCATAATACTCCCTCCATCCCAAAATTATAGTCCCTTATTCCTTTTTTGGATGTCCCAAAATTATAGTCTCTTACTATATTTAAACTAAAATACAATGTTATTTGACACATATAACCTTATTCAATTTACCCTATTAAATTAGAATTAATAATATGGTCAACATGGAATTGTGTGAAATGAGTAAAGTATCCCTTTAATCTTAACATTCACCAATGTAAATTAAATGATGGAATGTATATATACAAAAATAAGAGTCAAACAATTCATTAACATATTAAATAACTAGTGGAAATGGTTATTATCATAATTAGGGGTAGAATAGGAATTATATACAACATTAAATATGATTTCTTAATCTGTGTGAATTATCAAAAAGGCTATAATTCTGGGACGGAGGGAGTATTAATAATGTTTATAACGATTAAATATAATGCATAACGATAAAGCTTACAAATAAGTCATAACGATTAACTGGGAAAGCATAATGATAATTAAAAAAAGCACAGTGATAACTAAAATAAATGCATAACGATAATTCCTAACGACAAATAAAATAAAAGCATGACGATAATTAAAAATAAATACATAACAATAATTAAAATAAATACATAACAATAATTAAATTAAATCCATAACAATAATTAAAAAACCATAATGATAAGTAAATTATATCCATAACAATAATTAAAAATAAATGCATACCTATAATTAAAATAAATGCATAACTATAATTAAAATAAATCTAGTTTGATCTTAGTTTTGCATTTTCTTGTGCAATTTCATATTTTTGCTCTTTGTGTAGAAGTTTGAGCTATAAAAGGGATATTTTTAGGATTCAATTATGTTGGTAAATAAGCTAGAAAAATAGAGGATCAAGTTAGGGTCATTCTCCGACTTGAATCCAGTCAATTCGACGAGAAACGAGCGAGAACAAAGCAAAACACCAGAGTGCGCTGAAAGCCCGCCAACCCAAGAGACCAATCGATGGATTACCCAGAAACAAGTACAAAACCACCGATTGGGCTGCCGACCAACCCACCAATCTACGTATGTGAACAAAAGAAGTTGTCAACCATAACCACCGATCGACGGTTTCACATTTTTCCAAGGCATAATCCGCCGAGGGCAACCCGCGATCACCGAGTTGCTTGAGAGTTTCAGTTTTTTCATATTTTGGGCCCATGAACTTATCTTTTGGGCCAGATTTTTAGTACTTAGTATAAATGAGGTTTTTTTTAGATTCTGCAACTTTGAAGATTGAAGTTTTATTTTGCATAATTCCACTATGTTTTTTTTAATATTTTGTAATTTTAATTATGTGTTTTAATTTCTCTACTTCATCCTTTGTTTTAGATTTCATTATGAGTGAGTAGTTTTTATAATTAATTCTAGGGTTTGCAGCTTGTATGAAATTATGTATTGATTTAATTCTTCATCAATTCTCCTTCTAATTATATTGTTCAAACATTCAAGTTTAGATTTGTCATGCACGATTAAGGCCATAGTAATTGTATGCTAGCTATTTAATTTGAGTCCTGACGAGATAATTAATTGGTGAGATTAAATTGAATGATTTGATACATGTACTTGTGATCTGTAGGAGGTTTTAAATCTGTTAATCGATTGCGAGTAAACAATTAATCTAGAGACAAAAGTAATAAATAAAATTTGAATCTACTTTTACCTTGAGACCCAGCAGAAATAGGTAATTAGAATTCTGATCCTCAACCGATAAATGAATTATATTGGAAATTGATGGAATTAGATTAATATAGAATGAATTCAAGTGCTTGCATTCCCTATGATTAATTAGTTTCATTATTTAATAGTTCACATTTTTAGTCTTGTTTGATTTGATAATCGAGTTTAGTAGTTTAATTTTGATTATTTTCCTAGAATTAATTTAACTTAAAATTAGGGAGCTTAAATAATAGAAATCTGTTAACTTAGTACTCAGTCTTAATCATTATCATTGTCCATGTGTATACGCTACTCGATTTACTAGTTTTATTGCATTAATCTGTGTTACTTGTAGTTAATTGCATAAAAAATAATGTATCAATATATATAACCAGATATCCGTAATATGCTCTCTCAAGATGGTGTGCCATAAGTGACACCAATCTTGATACACAAATCAAGTAATTTAGGATGAGAAAGAGACTTGGTGAGAGCATCAGCAAGTTGCTTTGCAGCATAGACATGGACAACACGAAAGGCAGATGACTGAACGATATCACGAATAAAATAATAGTCAAACCAAGATGCTTCATCCTAGTGTGGAACATAGGATTGGCGCACAAGTAAGTAGCACCAAGGTTGTCAGAATAAAGAACTAGCGATATAGGAATCGAAATACACAACTTCTTAAGTAAAGACTTAATCCACTCAAGCTCAGCGGTTGTAGAAGTAATGGCACGATATTCAGCCTTAGTAGATGAATGAACAACTGTGCGTTGCTTAATCGACTGCCAAGAGATGGGATTAGTACTAATAAACATAACATAAGCACCAGTAGTTGTTATACCATCAAGATTATCTACCCAATCGACATCTGAATAACCATGCAGTGTCAAAGGAGTGGCAAATAAAAGATGAACACCCAAATTCCGAGTACCATTAAGATACCAAATATGCGTTTGACAACAACCCAATGAGCCTCGGTAGGAGTATGCATGAACTGAGATAACTTATTAACAACAAATGACATGTCAGGTCAGATCATAGGAAAATGATGCAACCCGCTGAGAGCTTGGCGAAAGCGGATATCATCAAAGGATGGAGACCCATCATGCAGTGAGAGTAGAGAACTAACATCAGGCAGAGTCGAGACAGATTTAGTTATCCAACATATTAAATTTCTCAAGAAGATCAACCATATATTTCTTCTGAGACAAAAGAATACCAATCGATGTCGGAATGACCTTAACACCCTAAAAAATAGGACAAATTACCAAGATTTTTAACAAAGAACTTGTTGTGTAGCTCTTGAACAATATGCTCAATCTGTGATGCATCATTACCAATAATAATAAGATCATACACATATATAAGAAAATAGATTAAAGTATCACGAGACTGAAAAACAAATAGTGAGTGGTCAGCTCTTGAGATAACAAAGCCAAGAGATAAAATAAACCCCCACAAGGCATTATACCAAGCTCTAGGCACCCGATGAAAACCATAAGGAGCCTTGCGCAAACGACAAACATAAGGAGAAAAATTGGAATCAACTGTCCCCTATGGTTGAGACATGTAGACATCCTGAGTAAGGTCCCCGTGAAGGAAAGCATTGTTGACATCAAGTTGACAAGTAGGTCACTTACGATGAAGTGCATTGGTGAGAACAGTCCAAACTGTGGCAGGGTGAACAAAAAGGGCTAAAAGTTTCATGAATCCACTCCAGGGTGCTGTTGAAATCCTTTGGCTACAAGACGTGCCTTGTATCTATCAATAGAACCATTACGATATCACTTAATGTGAAAAACCCATTTGCTACCGTAAGATTATGTAAAGGATCGAGAGGAACAAGATTCTATGTGTTATTGCAAAGAAGAGCGTGGAATTCTTCACCCATGGTGGTGACCCACACTGGACTTTTGAGAGCTTGAGCAACCGTATGAGGCTTGATATCATCTGAAATAGTGGTAGCGAAACTATATTTAGGGTTGGGCTTAGTAGGTCACTTACAATGAAGTGCATTGGTGAGAACAGTCCAAACTGTGGTAGGGTGAACAAAAGGGGCTTAAAGTTTCATGAATCCACTCCAGGTGCTGTTGAAATCCTTTGGCTACAAGACGTTCTTGTATCTATCAATAGAACCATTACGATATTGCTTAATGTGAAAACCCCATTTGCTACCATAAGATTATGTAAAGGATTAGGAGGAACAAGATTCTATGTGATATTGCAAAGAAGAGCTTGGAATTCTTCACCCATGGTGGTGACCCACATTGGACTTTTGAGAGCTTGAGCAACCATATGAGGCTTGATATCATCCGAAATAGTAGTAGTGAAACTATATTTAGGATTGGGCAAAAGAGAAATTCAATGCTCATGTTGGTGCTGCGAATAGTTGTCATAACTATGCTAGAATACAGTTTGAGGCTTTTCAAGATCAAATACATAGTGTGACAAATATGTTTCGAACAAATAGTCGTGAGATGGATATTGCTTATCAAGCTCGATTAACAGCGGTGTTGGATGTCACGCGTTTTCTTTTGAAGCAAGGATTACCTTTTCATGGACATGATGAGTTAACTACTTCTATAAAAAAAGGTAATTTTCTAGAGTTGCTTGATTGGTACAATCAACGAAACAAAGACATTTCTAAAGTTTTGGGTAAAAATGCTTTTGGAAATAATCAAATGACTTCTCCAAAAATTAAAAAAGAATTAGCACGTGCATGTGCTTCAGAGATCACACATGCCATTGTTAATGATATTAGAGATAGTACTTTCACTCTTTTGGTTGATGAGGCTCGAGATATTTCAATGAAAGAGCAAATGAGAGTTGTTTTAAGATATGTGAACATAGAATGTTGTAAAATTGAAAGATTTCTTGCAATTGTACATTTGGCTGAGACTAGTTCTCAATCATTGAAAAATGTTATTGATGATTTATTTGTACAACATGGTTTATCATTATCCAAAGTTAGAGGTCAAGAATATGATGGAGCATCAAACATGCGGGGTGAGTTCAATGGGTTGAAATCTTTAATATTTCAAGAAAATCCACATGCTATGTATGTTCATTGTTTCTCCCATCAACTCCAGTTGATTATTATTATTATTGTCACTAAGAAAAATACGGTGATGATAGATTTTTTTAACTATGTCAGCATGATTGTAAACACGATCGCATCATCTTGTAAAAGAAGTGATCAACTTAGAGAGTTAGAGCATGACAGGCTAATTAGTGAACTTGATGGTGGAGAAATAGAGAGTGGAGAGGTGGTCAAAATCAGAAAACCAATTTGGTAAGACCCGGTGATACTCGTTGGGGTACACATTACTTGACTTTGCTTCGTTGGAGCTTTATGTGGCCTTCAGTTGAGCAAGTGTTGCAAAAATGTACATGATGATACTACTTCTTTTGAAAGTAGAAGTACTGCCGAATGTCTGATTCAGAAAATGGATAGTTATGAGTTTGCGTTTCTATTACAATTAATGAATTATTTTCTGGGAATCACAAATGAATTGTCTCTTGCTTTACAATAAAAGGATCAAAATATTGTTGATGTTATGTCATTGATCAAAAGTGTGAAATGTCAATTACAATAGTTGAGGGAGAATGGATGGGAAATTATCTGTAGTGAAGTAAACAAATTTTGCGAGTTGAATAACATCTCATTAGTTGATATGGAAGACAACATAATACGACATGGTCATAAAAGGCACGGAAGGATCAAAATATTGTTGAAGCTATGTCATTGATCAAAAGTGTGAAATGTCAATTACAATAGTTGATGGAGAATGGATAGAAAATTATCTGTAGTGAAGTAAACAAATTTTGTGAGTTAAATAACATCTCATTAGTTGATATGGAAGACAACATAATACAACATGGTCATAAAAGGCACGGAGCACAACTCAACACTAATTCTCATTATTATCGTGTTGAGATTTTTTATCAGGTATTATTTTTAAATTCTAAATATTTTATTTCATTTTATGTTTCATTCTTTATTAATTTTTAATGTAGTTTAAATGACAGGTTGTTGATTTGGCTATACAAGAGATGAATAACCATTTTTCAGAAGTTAGCACTGGATTGCTTAGTTGCATAACATGTCTTGATCTGAGAAATTCTTTCTCTCAATTCAATGTGGATCAAATCATGCATCTTGCTATTTTATATCATGAAGACTTCTCAATAACTGATTGCTTATATCTTCCGCAACAGCTTAACAATTTCATTGTTAATGTGCGATGTGATCTTCAATTTTCTGCCATTACTAATTTGGGAAATCACTAGTAAGCATTCTGTTTTTCCATTGGTTTATCTTCTGATTAAGTTGTCATTGGTTTTACCAGTTGCCATGGCTTCTATTGAGAGGGCATTTTTTGCAATCAAGACTGTCAAGACTGATTTGCGCAACAGGATGGGAGATGAGTGGTTGAATGACTGTTTAGTTGTATACATTGAGAAGGATATTTTTTTCAACAATTGATAACGAGCCGATCTTGCAGCGTTTTTAATTGATTGATACTCGCAGATATCAATTGCCACTACTTCCTCATTAGGCACAATGACGAGTCATCGAAGTTATAATTTTTAGAATTTTTTAATCAATTTAAATTTATAAAATTTATTTAAATGTATTGATTTTTCATACTCTTTTATCACTATTATGATTTTAATTTTAGATATCATTTTATGCTGTGTTATTATATATATAAATATGTGTATCGGTGAAAAAAAAGACTATATAATAAATAGTATAGTACATGTTGTACAGCCTCCCCCCCCCAAGATTTTTTTCTGCATCCACCATTGGGAGTATCGGTAACATGAACATCACTAGGAGTCAGTGTAGATTCATCATACGAAGACAAACAAGATTGAGCAAGCCATGAAAAAGCAAGCGCGATATTATCAGAAGAGTTAGACTTAGGGGAGCAAAATGAAGGATAAGGAAACTCAATTTCAATAAAGTAGACATGGTGATACACAAAGAGTTTGTGCACAGACATGTGGAAGCACAAAAAGGCACTTTGAGTGAGAGAGTAACCAAGAAAAAAGATAAGAGTGGGAACAAGCAAACAACTTATGAGATGTGTAGGGACGCAGCCAAGGAAAACATAGACAAACAAAGATACAAAATTTAGAAGCATTCACTGGTTTATTGAATAATTTTTCAAAGAAAGAAAGAAAAGTGAGATTTCTTTGGGCATACAATTGATTAAGTAGACTGCAGTAACACATGCAAATGAACAAAATGAGAAAAAAAGATGGGCTCAATGGAGGAGCACAAGACTAGCCAGTTTCGACAATATGTCTATGGCGACATTCAGAGTAGCCATTGTGTTCAGGTGTATGAGGTGGAGTAGTGAGATGGGTAATACCTTTTGTTGAGATAAAAGATCGAAGAGAAACATACTCATTCCCAACATCGGTAAACAAAGTTTTAAGAGTGGTGGTGAAGTAGTTCTCAACAAGAGTAACAAATGTAGTGAAGATGGTGTGAACATCATATTTCTTTAGTAAAGGATAAAACCAAATGTATTTGGTGAAGTGATCAACAAAAATAACATAATATTTATAACTATCAACAGAAATAACAGTTGAAGTCCATATATCAGAGAAGACAACTTTAAGAGGCGAGGAACAAGTAATAGAATAAGTCAAAAATGGAAGTTTGTGACTTTTATTAATATTGCAAGAATTTCAAGAAAAATGCTTGAGCTGAGAATTTGAGACACAAATATTCAAATATGACAAAAGCTTCTTAAAGATAGATCCTGAGGAGTGACCTAGACAATTATGCCATGTCTGGAGTGATGAGAATGATGTGTTAGATACTAAAGCAATAAAGAAGGGGACTTAGAAGAGGAAGAAACCAACGACCAGTGATAAACTCCATCATGGCGTTAACTCGTGACCATAGTTACACCCGTGCATGATCCTGTATCTGAAAGAAATGATCAAAGAATAGAGCAGTCACATTATGAGCCGCACACAGAGTTGCAAAAGAGATCACATTTATAGACATATCCAGAACCTGCAAAACATTAGTTAATTTGAGATTTGCAATTGTCATAGAACCAATATGCAAAATAGATAAAGAAGTACCATCATCAAGAACAATACTATCATCACCAAAGTAAGGATAGTGAAGAGAGAGATTAACCAAGTCATTGGTGATATGATGAGACGCCCCGGAGTCAAGAACCTATTTAGAAAAAGTTGATGGCACATAATGAGACACTGTGTTGACTTGAGGAGATCGGTGCGGAAGTGGCGGTGCAGTAGGTATAGACACCCGTATTTGTTGAGTAATCAACTAGCATTAGCGAGCAGAATGACCAATAATGCCACAAACTTGACACTAACCAAGATAACCACATGATGGAGCAGGAGAGATAGTCTTAGAAGGAGACCAGCCTGGGGTGGTTGATACGGAACTGAAGTGCGCAGTGGCGTAAAGGTTGATGATGGGAAGCGAGACTATGGCTGCCAATATGAATGAAACTGGTGATTACGCTTATTAGAATGATGCCCAGAGGTGGCAGCAAGAGTTGTGGATGGCAAAGGGACATGAGCAGGCATGTGTTTTAATTGTGCCTCAAAATTGATCAACTTTTTAAAAAGCTCATCAAAACCAATAGAAGATTCTAGAACTTGTAAAACAATAGCAATACATTTAAAGGAAGGGTTAAGACCATTAAGAATGCGGATAGATATATCATCAAAATCCACAACCTTAATCATAAAAGATAACACATCAATGTACATAAGTTTGATGCCCTGCATATATTTCGTGATCATCTAAGTTCCCTGAGAGAGGTTGTTGAGACGAGTTTGAAAAAAAAACTTCAAAATACGCCCTCGAGATGGAGAAGCATATGTCCTTTTGAGAGTACACTAGGCAACAAGCGATGATGGTGAAGAGATGATGAAGGAAATATGGTTGGAAGAGCTAGAACCTATAATTGCATTCAAAATAAGTTGATCTTAACGAATCCAAAGTGAAAAGGCAGAATTCGGTGAAATAGTAGTAGGAGGAAATAGGAGAATACCATCACATAGCCAACAAGATCATATCCAATCAATAAATAGTTAAACTGAGCACGCCAAGCCGAATAATTGGTGGTAGTGAGTTTAAGAGGAACTTAGGCTGAGACGTTGATAGTGAAAATAGGTGTAGATATAGATAAGGTAGGAGAAGAGATGACGGTAGTAGAGATGGTTGTGCTTGGGTCTGCCCTTGATATGGTGAGAAGAGAAAAATGGTTGCCCAAAATAAATTAAAGTTTGGTATAAACCATAGGCTGTTGATACCATATTGAAGTTTGCATAACTTCATTAATGAGTAGTTGAAAGCCTTATATAGGCAAATACACAAATAAATAGAAAAATAATATAAGGTAAAGATTAAACTAAAATAAGATAATATAGTCCACGTACATATATATATATATATATATATATATAACCAGATATCCATAATACCATTTTGTTATTTTAGGTGATTTTAATGCCATCAGGGGTGCCCATAAGTGTAGCAGCAAATCAAAGCCTTCTCTGGAGGCTTGTTCTGATTTCAATAATTTCATTGGAGATATGAATGCTATTCAAGTACCTTGCACCGGATTATATTTTTCTTGGACAAACATGTGTCATTTTCTTGATTTTAGTGAGGCTTGGTCATCTATTTCAGCTATTCTTCTTCCAAGAAATTGCTTAAATCATTCTCTATTGGTGGTCTATTGCAAATCTGCTCAATTTTCGGGGTCCCGGTCTTTTAGATTTTGGAATATGTGGACTGAGCATGATTCTTTCCTCTCTCTTGTTAAAATATCTTGGGAAGAGCTAGTGGTTTCTCAGAGTGATATCCGATCTTTTATGCTGAAATTGGAACATTTGAAAAGAGTTTTGAAGGAGTGGAATGTCAGAATGTTTGGTAATTTTAACATCAAGATTTTGGAGCTTGAAACATAACGGTAGGGGTTTAGGAGAAGATTGTAGAGAGTGGTTATTCTTCTCAACTTTTGGATGAGGAAATCAACATTCTAGTATAAATTTATATGCATGATGAATAATGCATGCAATACTGTAGCTTCTCATATTGACACAACGCTGGTTTATGAGACTCCAAGAACATTAAGCAGCACGTAAATATTTAACACATATAGTCATATATGCAATTTTAACAAAGCAAAGCTTAATAACTCGAAAGATACAATTTGCATGATGAATAATGCATAAATTTATATGCATGATGAATAATGCATGCAATACTGTAGCTACTCACATTGACAAAATGTTGGTTTATGAGACTCCAAGAACATTAAGTAGCATGTAAATATTTAACACATATAGTCATATATGCAATTTTAACAAAGTAAAGCTTAATAACTCGAAAGATACAATTTGCAAAGATAGTAAAACCCACCTGAATAGCTAATAAACGGGTAATCCTAGCTTTAAACTATACTCGAGTAGTTGATCGAGAAAAATATATATTTTAATCACATAAATTAAAATTATATGATTAAATGAATGGTTTAAAAGATAATAATATCTCAATAAAGTATCACTTATCATATACTTAGGGGGTGTATTCAATCCGAATTTTAATGGATTTTGTTGGACTTTAAAAAGTCTATGGATTTTATAAATCCATAGACTCCACATGGAGTCTCCCAACTCCACGCAGAGTCTGGCGGATTTTGTGTATGGATTTCAGACCGATTTTGGACGATTTTAATGGATTTGAAATAATTTTTTCAGCGCTCGATGTAACACAACGATCGATGGACCCAGAAAAAAATGGAACCCAGCGACCGCTGAAAGCCAGCGGCTGCTGAGAAGAGATGCCAAGCTAACTTAGTGATCGCTGGGTTGAGCGGCCGCTGGAGCCGTGGTCCGTACACACCCAGCGACCGCTGGCACCTAGCGGCCGCTGGAAATTAAAATTTAAATCGGGTAGAAAGCCCCAAAATCGATCTTAATTCTTGATTTTACTGATTATATTTGATATGCATTTCTTGATTTCTGTGGTTGACATTTTATGAAAATTTGTTGATTCACCATGTGTTTGCTTTTTTACCTGAATGATAGTATAAAGCCAATGTTGCAAGGCTATGCGATTGAACTTTACTTTGATCCTGCGCTCGAGAATCAGGTCTTGAAAGCTTGGAATGTATTAGCTCAATGAAAAATCAGTACTCAGTTGATTGAGATCGAATCTAGGCCCTACCTTACATTGTTTACGAGCCCCTTTGTTGATATTGCTAAACTAGAGAATGTTCTAAGAAATTTTGCTGCAAAGCAAGAACCTTTGGCTGTGTCATTCTCTTCAATAGGGAGCTTCCCTAGTGATAGCAATGTTTTATTTTTGGGCCTGACCCCATCTCTGTCTCTCCTTCAATTTCATTCACAGTTGTGTGATGTGATAAAGAAAGAAGGCGTTGAAGTTGGGGATGAGCAGTGCCCAAATACATGGATTTCATATTGTTCTGTGACTGAGGAAGTCCCAAAGACTCGTATGGCTGAGGCATTTACTGTTTTGCGTGATTTGAAGATGCCAGTCAGTGGATATAGAATGGAGATGTCATTAGTTGAGTACTCACCTGTCCGTGAGCTCTTCTCTTTTACGCTGGGTACGCATCATATCAGTGATATTTGATGATGTTCTTCTGTTGATGTTGAATTAGGTTCTACATTTATATGGTTGTAAAAACTGGTTGTAGAAGGATGGCCCTTATAAGTCAAATTGTTGTTGCTGCTACTACAGTCACATGAAATTCATTTTGTTGTAACATACTGTCTCATTAAGTAAGAACTATCTTATTATTATGGTAACTTTTATGAGTTATGTTTACATTGTTAGTTTTGTATACTAGAAGACTTGTCTTTGTATACTTTTCTGATGATATGATGATATGAAATGAAAGTTATTGCAGTCACTATTTGCATTTAGATTATGTTCTATAATTGTTCTATGCAATGTTCCATATACTTACATTGTAGATGATATGGTGTGGGGAGTCACACGGTAAGATCATATCATTAGAACCTTGTATTGTATTAAAGAGCTCACAGCTTAGATGGTCCTGAACACACCATCGGTACACCGTAGAATAATCTGATAAGTTAGTTTATCTTGACTAACTGATTATTCAAGTACACTTGTTAGTGTATTGAGGAGGATCACGATAGGATACTATTCTCTGTCTCTGACCCAGTTACTGAGAGAATAAAGATCGACAGAGTTCGGGTTCTGAACTCATGTGATATTGACGAACATATGTGTGCGTTGTTTATTACTTTGATTTATCAATGGGTGAGATCTTTTCGTAAATCAAACTCGATATCTTGGGTAATAACAATGTATACATAATGTCTCGAGCAGTATGCATGAGCACTGTGTCCTGGTGCCCCAGGGTTGATGATGTTCTCTTGAGGAAACACAAGTTCATGTTGAAACCCTGTAGGTGGAATTTATTCCTTACATGGTAAAGCTTGTGTGGTACTACTCAAGGTTTTAGATGTTAATTAATTATAGCTGTCAGAGGCTGACATAATTAATTAATGAACATTATATCTTAAACATGGGGAATGACTGGACTAAAGGAGAAAGTATATTCGTAAATATGTATTAAATTGGTAGGTCAGTTTTACTTATTTAGTGGAATAAAAGTAAAACTTAATTTATTTAATTATATCTTAAGTTTATTGGATATTGGATATTAAATAAATTAGTGGGCCAATTTAATATTCTTCTAGATCCCTATTATAGCCCAATTGACTGATCGTGGACTGAATATAGAACTTGAGATAGAGGCCCAAACCCAATAGGGTTTGAGAAGTGAAATTTCGCCCACTTCCCTATTTAAAGGGAAAAGGGGGTGAAATTTTTAGTTAAGAAATCAGCCCCTCTTTGTCTCTCAAAGTTATCCACAGATTTCACAAACTTATCTGGTAGATTTCAGCCCACTCTGAATCTAGATACAGTCCGGGAATACAACAGAAGATCTTAGAGTAGAATACTGTGGTGGATGATTTTTCTGAGAAAAAGGGGACGCATGTTTCATTCATTCAATAGCAAGATTAGATCTGTAATCTTGTCCACAGACCGTCTGACAATTGTAAGTAATTCAAATCTATGTATTCTTCTTCGTTAGATTCGTTTTACATGCTTTTGTTCTTGACGTGATAAACATGCATGTGACATAAAAATATGATTTGGATGAACATGGATTAATGAACAACCATAGATCCTACGGTGGTTTAATTCGAAAAAACCCCAACATACATGAGATGGATGTCTTTTCCAAGCTTCATAATATGTAAATCCATTGGTGGCTTATTACTATATTGTGTCTCTATAACTGGTTCAAAAATGCATATATTTGTTTCTTGATACAACTTCTTCACCTTTAAAATCCAGCGGCCGCTGGGGTGCCCAATTTCCACTCCTTACCGGCCGCTAGGTTACATCGCTCGCCCGGTTTTTCAAATCCATCAAAATCTCGTGTCTAGAGGTCGGATTTCATCCTTTGTATTTTTAAGGTGATTTTGAGGTGAAATCCAATGAAATCCATGACATTTTAAAGTCCATAGATTTTTGAATACACCCGGATTTTAAAAGACTTTAAAAAATCTGGATTGAATACACTCGGATTTTAAAAGACTTTTAAAAGTCTGGATTGAATACACCCGGATTTTAAAAGACTTTTAAAAGTCTGAATTGAATACACCTGGATTTTAAAAGTCCATTAAAATCCATCAAAATCCCAATTCAATACACCCTCTTAATTTTGAATTAAATTCTAAAATTAAACAAAATAGAAAAAGAAATAAATTAAATAAATACATAAATAAAATTATAGTCAAAAGGATTTAAACAGAATTAAAACTGCATCAAATGGTTTTGAACCCTCGATCTCTAATCACAATTAGAACACTTAACCACCAAGCTAAGCCTCATTTTCAAAATTAAACATCCATCATTAATTATATATAGTCCAGAAAGCTCTTATGTTAAAAAGATTCAAAAGGAATTAACAAAAAGATTAAAAAGGAATAAATAAACATTACAAGAGCCAACGAGTCTCCCGGTATTTTCAAATTTCATGTCGGAGGTCATTTGGATCTCGACATCAAATAAAGTAATTTTTAATCGAGTCCGAAAATCACTTTATCAATATTTTATACTTGAAATTTCATATTGGGTACCCCAAGTTTTTCCCAACAAATAGGGGTCTTCCCCATTCATTTTCTCACCCCAAAATCCATTCTAGAGAGAGAGAGAGAGAGAGTAGAGAAAGTTCAGAGAATGAGAGGGAGTTTGGTAGTGACGACGAGGGGGATCGAAGGTGGAAGGAGGCTGCTGGCCGGCCAGTGGCCGAGCCAGCTACCGGCAGTATACAGGGAGGCAGGGGCACTGTCGGGCAGCAGCGGTACGGCTATGCTGCTACTGCAACCCGTCGGAAAGCCGACGCTGACCGCCTTCTTCTGACGATCTCGTCTTTGTCCATCCCCTGTCCGTTTGAGCCTTATTTTTTATATGTTGTGCATTTAATTATGTATTTCATTCCGTCTTTTGAAATCTTTGTCGTTCGGGAATTGGAAAAAGGCCAAATGACCAGAAAATTGTCGTAGAAGGCAAGCTAATCAGTTTTGGTTTTTTGAGGTTTCAGGGCTTTTCAGAGCCCCGAATCAAAAAAGTTTCTTCTGGAAAGTTTTCTGGAATATTATTTTATGTTGGAATAGCATGTTGTTGAATTTTTATTTTGAATATCCCGTTATTTTAATTTTATTTTGAAAGTATGAGTTGTCAAAAAATTCCCAAACTTATAGGACTTAATTCTCATATAATGAGGATTGGCTTTTCATTTATTTCATAATTTTTAGATAAGTATAGAGCCTCGTTGAATTTTATTATTGATTATTTCATCGATTTAAATTTTAATCGGAAGTTTGTAATCTCGGAAAATTTCCAGATTAATGTGGTGTAGTTTTCTCATGACCGGTATCATCCTCCATTTATTTCATAATTTTTGGAATAATATTAAGCATTGTTGGATTTTTGGGTAAATATTGAGAAAAGGTGGAGACGACGAAGTATCGTCTTTTACCAACCTCCTGACTCGGCCAATCTCAAATTAATAAATTATTGAAATTTTCTTTATGCTTTGAGTCGAGTAGATGTCTCTAAAGTCGTGCATTCTATAGTCGGGTTGTAGCCAAGGAAGGTAGGAATCCCGTTTAAATTATTTTAGGCTCTAGGATCTTCGATATAGATTGCTAAGTCGATAATCGGCTTTTGTAGGACAAGTTGAGACCTAAAGGAACTTGGGATCGTTGCTTCGCCACCAGGACCGTGATCGAGGTGAGTGACACTATACCTATCTATGATTTGAGCTAATGAGCTTTAGAAACATGTTAGGACAAGTTGAAATATCCAATTAAATATTTTTATGCTCTGTACAAGGAAATTAGTATGTTATGAGATAGGATAATGTGAATTGATGTAATGAATGCTATTGATATAAGACATAGATGATCATGATCATAAGTTAACTTTGGTATTGATATTGTTGATGAGGAAATGTTTTGATGAATGATACTTGTAGGTTAATTATAGCATCCATTATAGGCAATGAGGCTATGGTATTGTTTGAAGAATTAGACCTAGATGATTCATTCTGGTCTATGATCCAGCCTAGCATGATTGAATGCTGAGGATTTAATGTTGAGATTCAATTATTGTTAAGCAGGATATTGAGCTCAATGAACAGTGTTATTACATTATCATGTTGTGGCTTTCGAGTCACTAAAATTGTATCATATCTATGGGTTGTGACCTTCGGGTTACCAGGTTGTGGTCTTTTTGATCACTAAGGAGTCACTGCTAGGTAATTTTCTCGTATACTCAGAGTCACTGCTAGGCAACCCCCTCGCATACTCGATGAAATATTTGAGGTAACCCCTCTCTTATCCTAAGGCATGCCTCTATGGGATGCAGTAGACATCAGGTTTAAGCCAGGATAGGCCCAAATGAAGTAAAATATTTTGCAAATATGGGAGGGGCTTTCGCATTTTTCTTCTCATATGTTGCCAAGTTGAGATGGAGAGGGGATGGTGGTTGTGAAAGTGGGTTGGCTGTTGAGATCGTGTTTTACCACTTTACCATTATTCCCACTATGTTTGTTGTTACTCTGATGAGAATGAGACCATGCCTAGCAAGGAACAAGAAATGAACCATTGTAACCCCAAGTGGATTGCTATGTTGTCCATTGAAAATGAAGAAGATCAAGCATGTGGAGAGGAAGTTCCATTCGTCCATAGTCTCATAATTAAAGATCAAGTTTTGGATCTTAGAACAAAAGACAATTTCAAGTTAGGCGTGATCACGCCTAAGCTGCTGTTCGCCGACGTGCATGAAGAATAATTAAATCATGATGGGACGATTTTATTCTCATTATTTTTAGCCATGGTTTAATTATTTAATGTCCAAATTTGAAGGCCCAAAGTTGGTGGGTTTATTTTATTCATAGTTTAGATTTTTATTATTTTATTTTTGGTCTTTTTGGATTTACCTTAAGTTAGGAATTCTATTTAAGGTAGGAATCCTAACTAAAGTAGGAAACCTTTTTATTTTCGATTTCTTAGTATTTTTAAGTTAGATTTTCATCCACCCCCTTCACCTATATAAGGGGATCAGTTGTGAACTTTATTATTTAGACGTTGATTAATATTTAAAGTTTATTTTCAATTGTCTCACGATTCTTTGGTTGATCACTCTTTTCAATCCTTTGGTTGATCGCACACAATTCTTTAGGTCTAGAAAATCTAAAGTCTTATTTCATAGCTTCTTTTTAGTTCTTCGGGAATTAGAGGAAAGTTGCTAAAACCTATCCGGAATTGTTCGAAGGAATTGTGTTTCGTCTCATCGAAGACGGGGTTCAATTGAAGACCAAGACCATTCTACCTATCATCTACACACAACGCCATCACCAACACTCACAAGCCACAAGATCGCACGCCTCATATTTTCCCAAGTAAGTTCGAATATCCCTCCATCATTCATAAGCCTACCCGAATCCATACACGCCCAAATCCCATCATCCGTCATTCGTTTCTTTTATCTATTTAATTGTGTTGTGTTTTGTCTTAGTTGTATCATAATTCTAAGTGTCTTAGTTTATTTAATTCATCGAGTCTATTTCACCATATAATCGAGTCCATTTATTCTAGTTTAGTCGGATTGAATCCTTCTTAAATCTGATGTGTTTCGAGTCCTTAAGTCTTTCGCTACGTATTCTCTAGATTTGGCTTAGACATATCGTCCGGGTCACATCATAAGTTTGGCATCAGAGCCATGTCAGCTTTGCTGGTTGTGGTTCAATCCGACGTGTTAATCCTACGTGTCTTTTATTTTCTTACGTGTCATTTATTTTCATTTCGTGTCATTGAGTTGTAATAGATAGTGTTCATAGAAAAAAAATTGAAAAAAAAATCTGATGTAAAAAAAAAAGAAGAAAAAACTTCAAGTTACTATGAATCCAGTCGGTACACTCGAATCATTCCGTTGAATCCTTCCCGGAGACGCAAAGGAATCTTTTGATGCAATGATTGAAAGCATGGATAAAAACAGACAGTCATTGACGGACAATCTGGTCAGTCGCCTGGCTAAGTTAATGGAGCAGCTTAAGAGTCTCAACACGCAAAAATCATCGCCTCCACCACTGGAAGTTCAACACCAAACAACCCACACTGCAGCAAGTTATTAGTTTTCTCGGAGCCAACCTGAGTCATTCTCGGAGTTTCTACGTACCTATGCACCACCTACACGGCCCGCATCACCAGTTCAGCCGGTCATGGATATGCCAAGTCAAGCTAGCGACATTCAATGCCACATATGTCATGTATGTGGTCTCACATGTCTGAATCAACAAGTCCTATCCAAATCTGAACAAGGCAACATCAATTCAGCCTATGAAGAAGAGTTAGAGCAGCCCCTGACCGATGCCAAATCCGAGGAGATAGTAGCTGAAGTCGAGGAAGCTGAGATAAAGATCAATGTTGCCAATGAAGAGCTTGAAGTCATTGAAAAGATGTTAGAAGTATAGCCATGTTCTGAGGAAGAAAATGACATTAGTTAGACAATAAATGAAGATCACAAAGAACTCGATCAAGCAAGTATGAAGGAGCTGCCGAGTTCTAACATTTTTTGCCAAACATTTTCTTGTGATGTTTTTATTCTACAGGTTGTTGAAGAAGTACCATTGAAAGTTGATGTGTCACATGATTTATTTGTATATTCTATGTCAAGGCATTCAATGGAGTTGAGGTTGCGACCATTTGACACAAAATGGAAGATTTTAAAGTTGTGTGTTATGCAGCTTGTACAAAAGGAGTTCGATGGTCGATTCGTGATCGTCTTTGATCCAGAAGGTTTGGATTTGAGGACGAATTATTTTCAAGAGGAGGGGAATGATGAAAATGAAACCATGCCTAGCAAGGAACAAGAAATGCACCATGGTAACCCCAAGTGGATTGCTATGTTGTCCATTAAAAATGAAGAAGATCAAGCATGTGAAGAGAAAGTTCCATTCGTCCATAGTCTCATAATTAAAGATCAAGTTTTGGATGTTGGAACTGAAGACAATTTCAAGTTAGGCGTGATCACGCCTAAGCTGCTGTTCGCCGACGTGCATGAAGAATAATTAAATCATGATGGGCCGATTTTATTCTCATTATTTTCGGCCATGGTTTAATTATTTAATGTCCAAATTTGAAGGCCCAAAGTTTTTGGGTTTATTTTATTCATAGTTTAGATTTTTATTATTTTATTTTTGGTCTTTTTGGATTTACCTTAAGTTAGGATATCTATTTAAGGTAGGAATCCTAACTAGAGTAGGAAACCTTTTTATTTTCGATTTCTTAGTATTTTTAAGTTAGATTTTCATCCACCCCCTTCACCTATATAAGGGGATCAGTTGTGAACTTTATTATTTAGACGTTGATTAATATTTGAAGTTTATTTTTAATTGTCTCACGATCCTTTGGTTGATCAATTTCGATCATTTGGTTGATCGCACACAATTCTTTAGGTCTAGCAAATCTAAAGTATTATTTCATAGCTTCTTTTTAGTTCTTTGGGAATTAGGGGGAAGTTGCTAAAACCTATCCAGAATTGTTCGAAGAAATTGCATTTCGTCTCACCGAAGACGGGGTTCAATTGAAGACCAAGACCATTCCACCTATCATCTACACACGACGCCATCACCAACACTCACAAGCCACAAGATCGCACCCCTCATATTTTCCCAAGTAAGTTTGAATATCCCTCCATCATTCATAAGCCTACCCAAATCCATACACGCCCAAATCCCATCATCTGTCGTTCATTTCTTTTATCTATTTAATTGTGTTATGTTTTGTCTTAGTTGTGTCATAATTCTAAGTGTCTTAGTTTATTTAATTCATCAAGTCTATTTCACCATATAATCGAGTCCATTTGTTCTAGTTTAGTCA
Source organism: Perilla frutescens (assembly GCA_026008535.1). Lineage (NCBI taxonomy): Eukaryota > Viridiplantae > Streptophyta > Magnoliopsida > Lamiales > Lamiaceae > Perilla > Perilla frutescens. The sequence continues at coordinate 14,034,641 of BRKX01000015.1, forward strand.
AATTGAATCCTTCTTAAATCTGACGTGTTTCGAGTCCTTAAGTCTTCCGCTACGTATTCTCTAGATTTGGCTTAGACATATCGTCCGGGTCACATCATACTCAGATGACCTATGGTATTTTGTTGTTATGATTATACTTATGATTCCGCTACTTTGATAATGAGTATTTGTTGACTTTCTAGTTAACTTGTCTTATATGCTTAACTATATAATTAATCTAAGGGGGGAAGCCCCGCCTTTTGCTATGCATAATTGTTTATTTATCTTTCACCTAGAAGGATGTTTTATTTGTTAAGCATGTTGATTTTGCTTACTTTTAGTTGATTTATAGCTATTTTTAAATTGTTTCCTTGTTTCTGTTCCTATGAATGGGACACAATATATTTTAATTGCCTCTGACATATTGATGGGTCTTAGTTGTTGTGACCTATTAAGAGGTTTTGTTTATTTGAAGAGTCAAAATCCTATTTATTAACTATTGGATTTTGTTTAAGTTTTGATTGACCTATGAATAGGCATTCATTTGACTTGATTGAATCATTTGTCTTCCTTAATACGTTGAAAATATTAATTCCTTCCAGTTATAATGTAGCGCCCCAAACCCGGAAGCCCGATGCGCTAACGTGAACACACACGATAAAAGAAAATCACAATAAAATTTTCGCAAACTAACATAAAATATTTTCTCTAATTATAAAAATTTGGACAACACTCCGTTTAGAATATTAATAAATTCCATACTCATGGGCGTTTACCATTTAACAACCAATCATACAATATAAGACTTTTTCAACCAACCTATCATGTTAAAATAACACCTTTCAACAACCAATTAAACATGTTCAACTTTGACTAGTCAAAAATCAATTTTTCAACATTCACAATATGCCAGCAAGGCCACGATGATCACACGCGTCCATAAAATATTTAAATAATCCATAAACATACAGGGAAAGCATAAATAATCATATTTGTTGACCACAACTAAACGTAGTCAATATTTCAAAAATTAAAATATGATTGACCATACAAAATATCCACATTAGTCCACGTTCACCACCTGCCGTCATCAATTACCTGAAAATATTTTTAAATAGTGGGCTGAGTGCCAGAAAATACTCCGTGGGAATACTCATACATTCGTCCAATAATTTACAATAAGAATATCCATAAATCCATATTTGACATGTCGTAAATCATACGCTCAATAAACATAGTGGAGACCAACCCTAATGTGATCACATATAAACTATAACATATTCATGACATGAATATATCCATAAGTAATTGCACCGGAGTGCCATATTCGGAAATCCTCATATGAGTCGTATCAATCCACATTGAGCAACATAACCATAAATCAATTTTCATAGTGGACGAAAGTTTAAATATAATTTTGAAAGCATTTTGGCAAGTAAACCCACCTTATAGCTAAATTAGTTGTAGCTTTACCCACGACTTCTCGTCCTAAGCCAGTTGTCACGGATTATAACCTTATGCTTAACTATAGGAATAGCCTTAATCAACGTCCTAAGCAACTTGGGTTATGGACTATACATAAGAACTATGTCTTAATAACATAATAATATTTTAAACATATACTATAACGTAATTTAAGGATCTAGGGAACGAGTCCTTAAAATAAGAGCGTAACCTGACATCACTTAAAGGTTGAACAGGATCCTAACTATATATATATCGGAGTCCTTGATTGTGTAAATAAATGCCTTAAATTCATAAAGGAAAATTATAATATTTAATATATGATTCAAATGATTATTTTAAATCATAGAAGAATATGAAAATATTGATTTAATATATCATATACTTAATTTCGAATTTAATCTAAATTAAGCAAAATAAACCAAATAAAAATAAGGTAAAAATGAAATAACATTTGTAACCAAGAGGGCTTGAACACATGACCAATTATCATAAAATAAATTAATAAGAGCATGACCACTAGGCTAGAAAGATTTATACAACATTAATTAAACCGCTTCAATTAAATACACTCATAAATGCTAGAGTAAAAAATAGAATAAATAAAATCCATCAAAGTGGCTTGAACCTTGGACCTCTAGCATAAAAATTAAACTCGCACCATTGAACTAAACATCATTTTTGAAAATAGGTTAATTATTTTAATTACATAAAGTCCAGAATTAACTAGGAATAAAAATAAATAAAATGCATTCCAAGGGATTTGAACCTTAGACCTATCATAATAAGAATTAGAATGTAACCATTGGTCCAAAGGCCATTTTAAAAATTTTAATAAATTTTTATTTATATAGTGCAAAATTATATTGGAATAAAATGCATAATTAAAATATTTATGAAGAGATTTGAACCCTAAGGTTATAAATACCATTAATTAATTAAAAAAAATATACTGCTCCAATTGGAATTGAACTATAACCTCCCATATTAATTTGTGTACCTCAACCAATAGGCCAATGTTAATTTTCGAAAAATAAAGCATGCTTTTAATTAAATAAGGATGTATAACATTAAAAATGGGTCTTAAAAATGCATTTCATAAGATTCGAACATTAGACCCATCATTATAAAATCAAGACTCCAATCATTAAACAAGATATGATTTTTGAAAATTACAACAAGTTTTAAATTTAATAATGTTGAAAATACATGAATTAATTAAAATTATAAACTACTTCAAGTATATTTGAACCTTAGACATTTGCACATAAAATTAAATGATTACCCATTAGGCTGTAATTGAACTTTTAAATATATACCAAGATTTATGATTAATATGTGTAAAAAACATATGCCTTAAATAAAAATAATATAAAATGCTACCGTTGGAATTTGTTGTCGTAAACACTGAAATTAGACACAGAATCGTAATGTCAAACTCAATGTTACAGATAGTTAATACAACTATCTTAACACAAATATGCTGGAAATAAATATGCAATAACACGCGAAATAATTTTAAATCACACACAACATGTGTGTGATTGCCACATGGCGAAATTATGCTACTATGAGCACAAACCATTTTTCAAGCTTACAACGTTGGACGCGAAGGCTCTCAACACTTTGGCTACATACAAATTCTAATCTAGTTCTACAACTAAAAAGAACTCAAACGTATAAATTAACATCCCGTTAATTTGTATACAAACTAGTAAAGTTTTCACAACCTTGCTATCTATCCTTACTTGTTCAAACTACTCTCGTGAATTGAATGAATAACAATAAACATTAAGATAGAAGAAGGAACTAAGAACAAAATCTATACTATGTTTGTGATCCAAGCTTTCTTCAATCTTCACGCAGCGGAAAATGGATTGAGCTTGAATAAGTCTTCAAGTGTCGATCATATCCTTATATGCTTCTTCACTTGAATAGACAAGGCTCAAGTCTTCTCTCTCTTGATCGTGGGTTGGAGATAATCGCTCTTCATCACTACTCCAGCGTGTGTGAGAAGAAAACCGTCTTCATGACATGGTTGAAGCCATATCCCACGTTCTCACCTATTTTCCAAATATTCCAGCAATAAAAATTTGAAAAAGAAAAGAGGTTAAATAAAAGAAAACAAGAAGCCCTAAAAATAGGAGATAGAGTTTTGACTTCGTCAAACTCTATTTAAATAATATATCTAATATGTATATATCCATTTATTTGAAATATCTATTTCGTGGATATACACATATATTTTAAGATATATAAAATTATTTTATTTATTAAAATAATAAATAAAAATTAGAAAAGGATAAGATTAGTTACGACTATGTCACAAACAATGTCGCAGGGAGTCAGTCTGACATTACGTGCAACATTGAACCTTAATGTCATACATCACTCAACAATCTCCCCCTTAATCTTAGCCTTTCTGCAAAAAAATACAACTCAATGTATTTTGTACAATTAGAGTCGCAGCAGAAAATGAAGATCTTAAAATCTCCCCCTTAAGGGTTACTCCCCCTTAATTAGATCATCATATAATAGGAACTTGTCCTATTATAAAATCAATGTTGAACAGAAAGTTCAACATAACATTATCAATGTTGATCTGAACGTTCAACACACAATAATCACAACATATTGATCATTCAATTTCTCAATAATATGCCTAATCATAATGATATATCACGAATATCAAAAACTGAATAAGCATATAAAATCAAGAACACAATCATAAATTGCATTCAACAACATAGAAATGCATTAAAAGCATATCAAAGTAGAAGTGTGTCCAGCACACACATCAAAACAAAATAAAGATGCATCAAGCATCTTAATTGTGTCTATGAAAAAAAAACATAATAAACATTGTTTGTAACAAAATGAAATATTTTTATAAAATCAGAAGCTTAAACACTAAGCTTTACATCATCTCCCCCTTCCTTCACATCATCTTTCTCTTTCCCTTGGCTGCACTCTTCCATCCCCGTCCTCTAACAGTTGATGCAGTACTAGCATCAACATCACCGACATGAATCTCCTCGTCAGCATGTACTCCCCCTTTTTGTGTAGAAATGAGAGACATAAAGGTATCGCACACAGAAGAAAGAGACATGATTATTTGATCCAGTTGAGCAATATTCTGTTGAAGGATCTCCAAAGGCATCATCACAATAGGAATGGAAGGTGTGGAGAGAACTTCAGGCTCAACAGGATGAGCAGTAGGCGACTGGGAATGAGTAGGACTAGTATTAGCAGATCGATCTATAGGACCAGTAGCTGAGAGGTAGGGCAGGTCAATAACTTGGTCATCATTCCCCTTGGGCTTTTGAATAGTTAAAGAGGCTTACTCAACAACAAGGTTCTTCTTGATTTCCTTCAATCCTTGACTCTTACGAATAACAAAGATTAAACATGGAAAATGAAGCACATTTGAAGAACTTGTTTTGGAAGCAGCCTTCAAAACAACATCAAATATATATGCTCTAAGGTTGCAGGGCGGATTAGTCCCAAGCTTGTATAGCAGAATAGCTTGATCAACTGCGAGGACTGATGCATTGGATGTGGAAAGCCAATTACACAAAGTTAACTTGAACAACACTGTGTAGAAAAATGTTAGCTTGGAGGTAGGTACCTTGTTCATCCAAGATTGAACAAGTCCTCCAGTAACAACCTTCACCACATCATCAAGAAAATCTAATGAAATGATCGTGTTCTCATTACCCAGTTCAAGAAATGAGTTAATTATATTAGGGAAAAATTTGTAAACATGATCCCTAATATAAACTATTCCAAAGGATAATTTGGACGGATCTCCCATATCAGGAATGATGTTTGAATAAAATTCATACACAACAGATGAATCATAAGACAATAAGGAAGTGACATACTTCCACAAGCCCCGTTCATTCAAGAATACATCCATCCCATACTTTTTGAAGCTTAAGACATCTACCATTTTTTCAACCCTAAATGACCTCTTAAAAATAATATCAAAAGACTTCTTAGCATCTAAAGAGTAGAAGATCTTACTGTATGCTTGAGTAACATCAAGTGGGGAATCAACATTGACATCCTGCTTGACATCACTAGAGGGAGGAGAAGAGGGATGATCACCGGTAGAGTCTGATTCATCTCGTAGAGAACGTGAAGAAGTCTTAACGCTTTCTATTTTGACTTTCTTGATGAAAGGTACTTCAGTGGACTCCGAAGCGTCACTGTGAAGCTGTTTAGACTTCCGAATCGGAGATGTGGGCTTCATTGTATTTAAGAGAGAGTGAAGATGAGCGGAGAAATTAGGATCGATGGGGTTTGAGGGCTCTCCAAGCACATGGATTTGGAGAGGCTTAGGGTTTAAAATTTCAGAATGAGGGAGAATCTCAAGATCTGGGACAGAGGAAATAGATTTGGTCGGTGGTGAGGGAGGAATTGGGACAACGAAAGGCTAAATTTCTGGATTGGCGGCAGTAGCAGTGATAGGAGTCGCTGTTGAAGTTGGAGAAGAGTTCACTGTTGGGACTGGTGTTGAGGCTGATGATGGAGTTGCTTTAGACTGCTCCATCAACTGCTGGAGCATCATCATCATCGCCTGGTATGGATTTGGAGACTGATCCGCCATGGATGAACACAATTCAAAGAGGATACGCGGAGAAGATGAATCGCTAGAGTGAGAGAAGAGAGGAAATCGGATATGGAGAGAGAGAAAAAGTTGATTTAAAAAGAGAGATAAAGACAAACAACTTTCTTATATTAAAAATAATGAAAGTGATATCTCTCACTCTCTCTCTCTTATCATAGCATAAGATATGCTGAAAAGTACATCTGCTTATCACATACACAATTAAAAAACAATTTTTATTAATTTTTTTAAAAATAGAATAAAAAAATATTCTGAAAAAAATTAATGGAGACATGCTATGAATGAATCAATTCTCATGAATTAATTCATATTATAAAATCATGACATTGTACCAAATAATTTTGATAATTTCAGAAGCAAAGGTCTTAATGTCAAAGATCATAACATTGATTTTAACATCAGGGTGTCAACATTGACTAAACTACACACATTCCAAGAGATTTCCTTAGAGAAGAAAATCTCTCAAAATCCAAAGGTTTAGTAAAAATATCAGCAATTTGATTCTCTGTAGAAATGTATTCCAATTTGATGATATCTCGTTCAACAAGATCACGGATAAAGTGATGTCTGATGTCAATGTGTTTGGTGTGAGAATGTTGGACTGGGTTCTTCGAAATTTCAATTGCACTGACATTGTCACATAACAATGTCAAAGAAGGACTAGCCAGACCATAATCTAGCACCATTTGATTTAACCACAACAGTTGAGAGCAACAACTAGCAGCAACAACATATTCTGATTCGACCGTGGAGAGTGAGATACAATTTTGTTTCTTACTCGACCAAGAAACCAGATTGTTGCCAAAATAAAAACAACCTCCACTAGTGCTCTTTCTGTCATCGATATCACCTGCCCAATCGGAATCACTATAACCTACAAGATGAATGTTAGAACTCTTGCAGTATTTAACACCAAACCCAATTGTGCCAGAAACATAGCGAATGATTCGCTTAACAGCTTTAAGATGAGATTTTTTAGGCTGAGATTGATATCTCGCACAAACACCAACACTAAACATAATGTCGGGATGACTAGCTGTTAAGTACAATAAACTCCCTATCATTCCTATATACAAAGTATAATCAACATTGCTACCAACATCATCTCTACTTAATTTTTCAGAAGATCCCATGGGCGTCTTCATAGGTTTAGCATTCTCTAATCCAAAACGCTTGACCAATCCTCTAGCATATTTGTTTTGAGAGATGAAGATCCCATCTTTATCTTGCTTGATTTGTAGACCAAGGAAATAGTTGAGCTCTCCAACCATACTCATTTCAAACGTGTTGCACATTGAGTCTACAAAATCTTTGAGCAGATTAGTACAAGTTGAACCAAAAACAATATCATCAACATAGATTTGAGCAACAGTAATATGTTTTTGATTCTTCTTAATAAATAATGTTTTATCGACTTGACCTCTTGCAAAACCAATTTGGAGCAAGAATTCGGTCAGTCTAGCATACCATGCTCTAGGGGCTTGTTTGAGACCATACAAAGCCTTTTTGAGCTTAAACACATACAATGGTTTCTCATGACATTCGAACCCCTTAGGTTGTTTGACATACGCCTCTTCATTGAGAAAGCCATTCAAGAAAACACTTTTAACATCCATTTGATGTAAAGTAAAACCCACATAATATGCAATTGCACATAAAAGATGAATGGATTCAATCCTTGCAATAGGAGCAAATGTTTCCTCAAAGTCTACCCCTTCGACTTGGGTATAACCTTGAGCCACTAAACGAGCTTTATTTCTGACAACATTGCCAGCCTCATCCGTTTTATTCTTGAAAATCCATTTTGTCCCAATTAACACAAATATGCTGGAAATAAATATGCAATAACACGTGAAATAATTTTAAATCACACACAACATGTGTGTGATTGCCACAGGGCGAAATTATGCTACTATGAGCACAAACCGTTTTTCAAGCTTACAATGTTGGACGCGAAGGCTCTCAACAATATATCTAATATGTATATATCCATTTATTTAAAATATCTATTTCGTGGATATACACATATATTTTAAGATATATAAAATTATTTTATTCATTAAAATAATAAATAAAAACTAGAAAATGATAAGATTAGTTACGACTATGTCACAGACAATGTCGCAGGGAGTTTATCTGACATTACGTGCAACATTGGACCTCAATGTCATACATCACTCAACAATTTCTAACAAAGATTAATCCATAGTCATTGTAATTTAATTGATAGAGATTTATTCATTACGTTAAGATCAATTTTTGATAAGTTTTTCTAAGCACTTTTTAGTTATACTTATCTATATTATAATAGCATAAAATATAAAATAGATAAATAAATAAATAAATAAAATAAAATAAAAAATAAAACTCACGCGCGCACACACACAACCACACCCATAACACACACACTGTTCACGCACAAACATATACTTAAATTGCAAAAATTCTATTAATTTCAATAACATTTCCACCAACACTAACAATGAACATTCACAGTTTATCTTATCATCTTTCACCTATTTCACTTTTAGTGTGTTCAAGAACATCAAAATAATAAGAACATTAGATAAAAATATATCATTTAAAATAGGCAACCAAAATATCCCATAAATCTACATTTATAACCATAAAAATCAAAATAGAAATTGAAAAATAAAGAAGAAAAGAGATTCTAAAAAGCTAGGGTTTAACCCACTCTTAGATCTGAAAATCGGATGCCTACACCTCAAAATCTTTCAAAAATAATCAAAGAAATAGAAAGAGGGGAATCTAAAAATGTAATTGCATGTCGAAAAGGGGGTCGTCGAAAAAATTCCAGCGACGGCGGCGATAGCTCCGGCGGGGGTTCCGACGAAGAATGGGGGAGGTGAGAGGGGAGAGAAGAGAGAGGAAAGGAGAAAAGGGGACTGCTCTAGAAATGATCCCCAACTAATGACCTAAAATAGAAATAAGGGGGTATTTATATCTCTCTCTAATCTAACCTAAAAAAATAAAATAGATTATAGAAATTAAATCATATCTTGGTCAATTGAATTCCTATAATAGTGAATCCAAGTTCTATGGATTCCATTTGATGAGCACTTTTGTCTAAGATATGTGTTCATCTCGATCGAATAATAATTGAGCCATAAATAATTAAAATCATAATTGGGTTAGAAAGCCCATCATTTGGGCCTTTTATTAAAAATGGATACAACTTAAGCATTTGGGCTCTAGAAAAATAATTGGACCTCTATTATTGGATTTGGGATGTTACACATAAGGTTATGCGCTACTTAAATTTTTGAGGCGCTAACTTAGTTCAATCCTAAACCCCCCTTGGATTTCTAATTAAATTACTTTTTTCCTTCTATTTTCCACATAACGTCCCCGTCCTAATTCTCGGAACCGAAGTGTTACAGCATATATATAGTCATATAGACATGTGTATTAATTGAGTGAAGGAAACTATAGAGTTGGAAATGTACGTGCACATCGCACCTAGCATTTTAACATTTTAAGTTTCATTAATTGTTCCATTTTATTAACCTCCACGTAGTTTTCTAAATGACTATAGTGGGTTGAAGGATAGTCTCTTGAGACGGGATTGATTGGGTGTCTTCATCATGTTTGCTATATTTATGGATAAAAAATAATATAGATTTGTATATGAACTCGAGGAACTGTATAATATTGATGCTCAGTTGAAATTGTGTACACTGATTAGATCTATCATTCTTAGATCTCAAGTTTCATCGATTGTTTCATAGAGTTATATGTTGTAAAATATTTGATTAAGTTTTTAGCCATGTTAGGTGGATTAATTTGCCAAGTATAGAAAGCAATTGATCAAGTTAATGTAACTGTCATCTATAGAACTTAGTTATGTAAAACATGAAAATGGCTAGACATGCAAGGGTACTTTTTAGGGTCAAATTGAGAAGTTACCAAAACCGGTAAAGTAGTCAATCAATAAATCACTGTAGCCGGCTCACTACAACGTGCAGATAATCTTAACAATCATTTTGATCAAGGGTTGAGATTAGACCATGGCATGAATATTCAAATTCAAGTTACAATGACTACTTCTAAGATAAAGCACTATGAAAGACGATGACCTTGCATTTGTGTGTGAGAGAGAGAGAAGGGGGTTAATGAGACAGACGGTGAGGAATGTTGATAATGTAGAAGCTAATATGAAGAATACAGAAAAGTCTTCAAGCATTTAGTTATCTAGAACTCAGATTGAATTTTAAGACAATTGATGTTGTTATAATGTTTATAAAGTCACTCAGTTTGTACAATCTTGGGATATTTAAAATACCAAACCCAGAGCAGAATAGCACCTAAGTTCCAAGTGAGACACCATGAGTTGTCCAGTATCTCCAACAATAGTAATGAAAACTGAGTGTTGTAAGTGTGAACTGCCTTGTTGCAATAACACCCAACCATTGAGTGAGAAGCTATAAGTTTGATGGTTTGTCACACCTGGAAGAGAGTTAGAACCGTAGAAATAGTTGTCAAAGCTTAGAGTTGTAAGTTGTAAGTTAATTTATGCATGATGTAGATATGATAGAGGCATAGAGTAAAATATTATAATATTCTTTTATTTAATTTCAATTTGCTCAAAACCTCAAACTAATATTAGTATCCATAAATTTAGTTTATTAAAGAAATTTACCTGTTAAATTGGACAAATCCGACTTCCAAAAAAATTATTTATAAAAAAATTGCAGTAATTATGATTAACCGGAAACCATCTTAATTAAAATGATAGTATGGAAACAAGAGCATAAATTGAATTACGCAAGTAAAATGGTGAAGCATTTGGAGCTAAGAAAAATAAATTTTACGCCAACACATTCTAATAGAACATTAGAAATGCATGTAGTTGATTGACATTTGCACGATTAATGCATAAATTATTTGCACCATAATTGCACTAATAAGTGTTAACACACATTTCTGAATACTTAAAAAAAATTAAGCAGAAGAAGGCATTTTGACTCGCTCTTCCCAACAGTCAAATAAATAAAAATACTATATTATTATTATATTTAATATGTCCTTTTTTAAGCTTGATGTTGAATCATATTTTGGCAGGCCGTTATGTTTTATTACAAGTATGATGAGGAAACTACTGTCAACCAGAAACATGCAAAAGAGTTGGTGGAGAATTGGGTATTATAAATGTTCATTTTATTTCCTTGGTGAACTGGATATTTCCTATATATTGTCCTCTATTGCTGTTTTTATATATACTATTCTAGAAATTTGATGAGTAGAGTGGAATGATTTGTTTTTTTATTTGTTATCAATCATTTAACAAATCATTTCCACTTTGTGAATGTTATTGGTATTTTATACAGTGCTGAGTAATTTTCAAAAGAGATACGAAATTTGAGGGCATGAAGAACTATGAGAACAAAAGAACCTACATGAGACCACTTGTTAATAAATACTTATCATCTCCTCTTTGGCTAGAAAGCTACTGATCGACTGAAGCATTTTATGTTCCTTTGCGGTTTGGTTTAGTGATGGAGTGGTGTAAGTTTAAGGTCAAATGTCTCAAGTTCGAATCACACCACCAATACCACTAGGTGTTTGCTTCCACATCTGATTTTTCAAGTGTGGTTTACCATTTCTGTGTAGTACTCAGGAGCGGAGTTTACCCAATGCGTACCTTGGTAACGGTTGCGGGTTATCTTGATATAAAAAAATACTATATAATAATTATTTTATTTAGTTTGTCTTTTTTTAAAGATTATTTAATTTGTTAGAAATAAAGAAAAAATTTATTGTTAACAAATAACTATATTAATGTTTCTAAATATACAATTATTAAGACATCCAGGTTGTAAAATTGATAAAGTTATATGTTTTTGGTTCAGGTTAAAATATTTGTTGGTATAAGAAATAAGAGCATTGCTTATTTTTTGCATGAATTATTTGCACTATACTTGCACATATTCACGAATTATTTGCACCATAATTGCAAATATGCATGAATTATTTCCACCATAAATGCACAAATAAGTGTTAACACAAATGATGTAACACTTAAAGAAAAAAAAACATTTGTGAATAACTCAATACTAATGTGTTTGTCAAAAAAAAAATATCATAATACTAATGTGGCCTTTTGAATATCTTTTTCCAATAGTCAATGAAAAGTGTTATAATATTATTTTATTTATTTTCAATTTGCTTGAAAGCCTTCTCAAATTAATGTTAGCATCCATTTAGTTTAGAGAAACTCCAACTGGTTGTGGTTGCAAAATGGGATTTTGCAGTGAAGGAAAGCTCTCCAACCGAACTGCAAACTGAAACTCAAAATGAGTTTTATCTCATTTTTGCTCTCCAGAAAATGCAAATATGCGTGTTCATAAATGCATCTACATTTTTTTCTTTCATTACAGTTCAGTCCTTTGTTTATTAAAATATACACTATATATTATTTAGAATTTAAAGATGATATTTTTATTATATTGTTCTTTTATAAATTTACTATTTCGTATATGATTTTTTATTACGGTTGCAATTTGGTCCATTTCATATATAATATTTTTACAATCCATTAAAATTAAGACATCTAGTAATATTTTATTTTGTAAGAAATTATTGATTAATAATTATTTATATTAGATGTTTCGTGAATCTACAAAAAAAAATTAGTAAGACGTCCAGTTTGTAAATTTGATAAATATGTAGGTGTTGTTGAAAAATGATAAAAAGTGATATGAAAAGAAATATTGAGAGAATATTCTTTAAGTTTGAGAATGAGTTTGTTTGTTGGAGGTGAATTACTGTATGATGGACATTTCCTACGAAATGGGTTTGTGTTTGGTTTGAGTTTGATGATTGGAGATGGTCTTGGCTAAGAAATTTTGCTTGTCAAATCGGACCAGTTTGACTCAATGCGTAGGCACGCTACCTTGCCACACCTTCTTTGTAGACGTGTTTTTTAATTAGGATATGAAAAGGGGAAAAAATCAATTCATGCTAGGTATAAATAGAATATAGACATAGTAAAATATAGTATTATTTGTAAATAACCGCATCTTTCTTACCCATAACTGCATTGCCAATAATTTTATTATTATTATTTTTGTGTGTCTCAAAAGCACGTTTATAGTAGAAGGGTGTGTGGGTAATCCAATTTGATTGACAAAATTTATTAACCAAATTAAATGAATGTTAACATTAATTTGACTATTTGAGTAGGCTTTGAGAGGTTAGGGGATAATAATTCTCTAATATTTTCTCCATATATTTTAGATGAAAATCAAATAAGTCAATAGATTCTAAACATATAGTTCCTTAATATATACTTGATAAATGCATTAATTCTTGGCAAATGAATTTATGAAAATTTGGAAAAGAGGTATATATGTATATATGTGGTTGGGATTCTATTTTTGTCTTTATATGTATTGTTCGTTTACTAGTTCAAATTGATTATGATAGCTCTCAAAATATTCAATACAAAATTAACTTCAAGAATTTCATTAAAAAAATAGATTAATTACAATTGACTACAAACAAATTTAAACGAATAGTTAAAAACACAAGAGCATACGTTAAATGGCACACCTAGAATGGTTAAGTATTTGGACAGAAATAAATTGAGTCAACATCTAATAATATATTTGAAACACATGTATTTGATCAACATATGCATGATAAATGCACAAATTATTTGCACCGCAATTGCACCAATAAGTGTTAGCAAAAACTTGTTAACCATTTTTCAAATTTATTTAAAAGGAAACATTTGTTAATAACTTAATACTAATATAGCATTCTGACTATCACTAGCTTCCCAATAGTCAATGAAAATATTATAATATTCTTTTTTGAGTTTTAATTTGCTCAAAGGCTCCTAAAATTAATATTGGCATCCATATACTTAGTTAAGTCAAAGAATTTTGTATGTTATATTAGACAAATTGATCCCTCAACGTGGGCAGTGGACACACTACCAACACCTCACATCCAATGCACACATGTTTTTACGATACATATATTAAAAAAAATCAATTTATGGATGATGTAGATAGAGTAGAGGCAAAGAATAAAATATATATTATAATATTCTTTTATTTAATTTAAATTTTATCAAACCCTCAATTTAATATTAACGTCCATTAATTTAGTTTAGTAAAAAAAATTACTTGTTAAATCAGACAAATCTGACTTTCAAAAAATTCATTTATAAAAAAGATTGAACTAATAACAATTAACTAGAAACCATCTTAATATAATAGTATGGAAACAAAAGCATTAGTTGAATTACGCATGTAGAATGGTGAAGGATTTGGAGCTGAGAAAAATAAATTTTACGACAACATATTCTAATATAACATTTGAAATGCATATAGTTGATCGATATTTGCACGATAAATGCACGAATTATTTGCACCATAATTGCATAATGAGTGTTAACACACATTTGTGAATACTTAAAAAAAACAGAAGAAGATATTTGTTAATAACGTAATACTAATGTGGTATTTTGACTCGCTCTTCCCAACAGTCAAATAAATAAAAATACTATATTATTATTATCGTTAATTTGTCTTTTTTCTTTTTAAGCTTGATGTTGTATCATATTTTGGCAGGTCGTTATGTTTTATTACAAGTATGATGAGGAAATTGCTGCCAACCAGAAATTAGATGCCTATCAGTTGTCTTCTATTGTTATTTTTACATATACTATTCTAGATATTTGATGAGTAGAGTGGAATGGTTTATTTTTTATTTGTTATCAATCATTTAACAAATCATATATACTTTGTGAATGTTATTAGTATTTTATACAGTGCTGAGTAATTTTCAAAAGAGACACGAAATTTGAGGGCATGAGAGAATGAAAGAACCTACATGAGGCTACTTGTTAAAAAGTATGTATCATCTCCTCTTTGGCTAGAAAGCTACTATATGCTTGGATCAGTCACTGAAGCATTTTCTGTCCCTTTGGGGTTTGGTTTAGTTGTGGAGTGGTGTAAGCTCAAGTTCAAATCCCACCACCAACACCAATAGGTGTGAGCTTTCACATCTAGTTTTTTAAGTGTGGTTTACCACTTCTTTGTAGTTTGCAGGCTCTTTCTCAGGAGCGGGATTTACCCAATGCACACCTCGATAGTGGCTACATGTTACTTTTAATATTAAAACAGATACTATATTATTGTTTTATTTAGTTTGTCTTTTTTTTAGAGTTTATATAGTTTGTTAGAAATAAAAAAAAATGTATTTGTACCAAATAACTTTAATGTTTCTAAATGTACAAAAAAAAATTATTAAGACATCCAGTTTTTAAATTTGATAAATTTATATGTTTTTGCACAGGTAAAAAATATTTATTAGTATAAAAAATAAGAACATTGCTTATTTTATGCATGAATTATTTGCACTATACTTGCACATATTCACAAATTATTTACACCATAATTGCACAAATAAGTGTTAACACAAATTTGTTAACACTTAAAAAAAAGCATTTGTGAATAACTTAATACTAATGTGTTTGTAACAAAAAAAAATAATATTAATCTGGCAATTTGACTATCTTTTCCCAATTGTCAATGAAATCTGTTATAATATTATTTTATTTATTTTCAATTTGCTCAAAAGCCTTCTCAAATTAATGTTAATTAACATCCATTTAGTTAGAACAACTCTAACTGATTGCACAATGGAATTTTGCTGCATTCTTACTGTTCATAAACGCATCTACATATATATATTTTTTTTATTTCATTTCAATTCAGTCCTTTGTTTATTAAAATTTACACTAGTGTATTATTTAGAATTTTAATAATGATTTTTTTATTATATATATTTTTTATTTATGTTTTTAATATTTTGTATATGATGTTTTATTATAGTTGCAATTTAATCCTTTTCGTATATATTGTTTTACAACCCTTCAAAATTAAAATATCTAAGATTATTTTATTTTGTAAGAAATTATTGATAATAATTATTTATATTAGATGTTTCGTGAATCTACAAAAAAAATTATTAAGACATCCAGTTTGTAAATTTGATAAATATGCAGGTGTTGTTGAAAAAGGATAAAAAGTGATATGAGAATGAATATTGAGAGAATATTCTTTTAAGTTTGAGAATTAATTTGTTTGTTGGAGGTGAATTACTATTAGATGCACATTTATTGCAAAATAAGTTTAGGTTTGCTTTAAATTTGATGGTTGGAAATGGTCTTAGCCATGAAATTTTGCTTGTCAAATTGGACAAATTTGACTCGATGCACAGAAACACTACCTCCACACACCTTCATTGTAGACGTGTTTTTAGGATATGAAAAAGGGAAAGAAAAAAAAATCAAGGCAAGTGTTAGGAAAAACTATCAAGGGTTTTTCTGATAAGGGGTTTTGATGAAATGTCAAAATATGTCAAAATATGCAAAGAGCTTTAAAAAACTGAAAGGAAATCAAGCAGAAAACTAAGTATGATCATATAAAAAAATCGAGCTATCAAAGCAAAAAGAAATGATCAATCCAAGTGAGAAAAAGGAAAAAAAAGAAAAGAAAAATGAGAGAAAAGAAAAGAGAAAAGAGAGAAACCAGCCAAGAACTGAGAAAAGAAAAAAGAGAGAAAGGAACAGAGAGAAAAAGAAAAAATCCAGCAATAAAAGGTTATGAAAAAGAAACTGTAGCTTGCTAGATCAGTTAGCAAGCTAAAATTGAAAGTTACAGGTATCATCAAGAGGATTACCAAATGCCATCAATCTACAGTTATGAACTGAAGAGAAATACCAGTTCAAGGCACCAGTTTAGAAGTGCCCAATACCAGTTGAAGAAGAGTTCCAACTGAAGAAAAGTTTCAGCTGAAGGAGAATACCAGCTGAAGAAGTGATCAAGCCAGAACTGAAGGATATGCCAGTTCAAGACTATTCCCGACTGAAGAAATACTAGTTGAAGAATACATATGTTTGAGCTGATGAACATACCAGTTCAAGACGATACCAACTGAAGAAGACTACCATCCGAAGAGAACAATACCAGCTAAAGAAGAATACCAGCTGAAGACCACACCAGTTTGAGCTGAGGGAAATACCAACTCAAGAAGTCCTAGCTGAAGAAGTATCAGTTCGAAGGATACCAGCTGAAGACGCATCAGTTTTGAAGTCCAACTGATAAAGCGCCAGCAACCGAACTGAAGACCAGTCCAAGAAAGACACACTTGTTCAAACTGCCAGCTGAAGCAAATCAAACTAGAGCTCAGAGACATCAAGCCCAAGTCCAGAACCGCCAGTTGAAGATGATCTTAACTAAAGCTTTCCAAACTGCCAAGAGATGAGCATAACTGACAGATGAGGAAATAAAGATTCCAACTGCCAGACAAAGCTTAGAACTAAAGATCAAGATAAAAGCCGTAACTGAAATTCAGATTTCAGATAAGCCAAAGAAGATCTTGAAGTTAATACAACCGAGATCTTGGAACAAAAGCTCGTCAAAAAAGCAAAGGCTACTCAACGGCTATATTTAAATAAAAGCCCCTCAACGGCTTTATCATTTTTGATCACACAGTAATCATCAACAGTCACCAGCCACTCATCTATAAAAGGTGAGCAACCCAGATGGTGATCCGAGACTTTTGACTTGAAACTTTTGGCACCAGATTTCTAAGAGAACTTTAGCTAAGACTTTCAATGAAGACGTTCGCAAAAGCACTAAAGCCTCACGCTCAAAATTCAGAAGAAGAAAAAGTCCAACTGAAGAGAAGGAGCTAGATCGCTCATTAAGCTAGTTGTTGAAGATTTCTAGCCAAAGCAACTATCTCAGTTCAAGCTCTATAAAGATCAACTACCCAGCTCAAGCCGTAGACACGCAAAGGAGCATATCAGTTGATACCAGTTTCAAGATTGTCTTCTTGAAGATCAAAAGAGATCTAAAACCTTATAAAGACAGGTAATAGCACCTAAAGTTTTAGTGAGCAGTTGAGATCAGTAAGTGTGAGCTATCGACCCAGAAACCGGCTGAGGAGGCTACTTACGTTGGTTTATCACTTCCGGGACAACAACAGTTGGAAAGGACTCCGTGACTAGTAAAGTTGCCGATCACCAGATCCAACACTTATCTTCACTGTGTAACTGTAATAAAGGAACTTTACACTTGCAAAGTGAATTGCCTTTCTGCGGAAGGAAGATAGGACGTAGAAGTTGAGCTTCGAACCTCTATAAATTACTTGTGTGCTCTGCTTTACTTTTCAGTTTCAGTTGCATGTATTGAACTGCACACCTCAAGCACACATAGCACTTCGAGCTAGCAAATCATCTCAACTGATCTCCTAAGAGCATGGATAACTCAGCGAGTCAAAATGGACCCTGAATATTCCTCATTTATTGTTCAGTTTTTGGATCAATTTATTCACCCCCCCTCCTCTAAACTGATTCTGACTCGCCCCGGGACCAACAAGTGGTATCAGAGTGGTTGATTCAAAAGATTATCCATTTCTGTAGATCAACTCAATCAGATCTTATTATCTGTGCTAATTTGTCAGCTATGGGAAACCATAAGCTACCTATTTTTTCAATTGAGAACTATAATAACTGGAGCAGAAGAATGAAGGCGCATATCTGCTCAATCCATGAGAATATGTGGAAAGTTATCGAGGAAGGTCTAATCATAATTATGATGGACAATGAAGCCCACATTGCTGATGTTAACCAACTAGCAAGGATCCTGAAGCCAACTCATCTTCTCACCAGTAAAGAGAAGAAGTTGAAGAACCTAGAGTTCGTGGCCCAAGCCGCGTTGTTCCAAACTCTAGATAAAGACCGCATGAAGGACACAAAGAATTTCGGCATAGCTAAGGAGATATGGGACTTACTTACAGATCTGTGCAACGAGTCCGAGACCATCAAAGGAAACAAGCTCCAACTGGCAGTGGATAAATATGAGTCCTTCAAGATGCACTTAGATGAAACCATTTCAAGCCTTGAGACAAGATTTCTCGGCATCATCAGTGAGATGAACAATCTGGGTAGAACATATCCCAATAGTGAGATGAACTCCAAAATTTTGGACAATCTCACAGAGGAATGGGATATGAAGGTGTGATTGCTACAAAAGAGTCAAGAGACTTGAACATCATCACCCCAAGAGAACTCTTTGGTTCTCTTAAGGCTCACGAGTATAGCTTAAACCGAAAAAGAGAGGCATCCACATCATCAACCCAGGATGCAACCTTCTATAGCGAAATAAATCGGTTTAGAGAAACTCGAGGAAGGAACACCTTCCGACCAAGAAGTTCTCAAGTCAGAGAACAAACAAGAGGCTCAACTGATCAAAGGAGAGAAGCAGCAGAGAAGAAAGAGAGCCTGAATGAAGACATCAATGACTAGATCCAGTCAGTTGCCAAGTTGCTTGAGAAGCTCAAAAGGATCAGAGATCAACCATCAGTTATGCTTCAAACTGATGAGGAGCCCAGAGGCGAGAGAAACCAACCGCCTGCTGAACAACTCAGGACAGCCAACAGAAGCATCGGAGAATGCTTCCATTACCACAAGCAAGGACACTACAGATATGAGTGTTCAGAGCTCCTTGAAGACAAGAAGACCAAGGTGAAAAAAAGTTTTTTCAAGAGAAAAGCTATAATGGCCAACATAGAGAACGCCGTGCTGGATGACTCAGATTATCCATCGGGAATCGACTTCGATGACTACAACTCTGAAAATGAGGCACTGTTCTGCCTCATGGCTGACAACGAAGAAGAGGTTAGCACAAGCGATTTCTTAATCTCTTTTTATCACATTCATGAAACTTCCATTTCTAGTAATGAGGTAAATGAACAATTAAGAATGCTAAAAGATCAGTTGTCTACAATATTATGTATGCATCGCAACTGAAGGAAGAAAATAATGACCTAAGAGATGAGGTCAAAAGACTGGAGAGTGATCATGATAGAACTGAATCACTTGAGGCTCAGTCAGTTGAATGTGAGAAGTTGAAGCTCAAGGTTGATAAGCTGAGAGCTGAGAGCGATAGGCTCAAGCAGGAGATCCAGGAGAGAGAGGAGATATCTCTCAAATACAAAAATGGATCTCAAACTCTTGATGAGATTCTAAGCCATTAAAGAGTTGAAACTCGTAGTCCAGGGTTAGGTTACAACATGTACACTGTTGCTGAAAAAGGAAAGGCAGTTATTCAAACCAGTCAAGAAGGAACCATTCCTGGTTTTATCAGACCTGCACCAACCCAACCAGTTGAAGAGACCAGAGGTAAGGGAACTGAGAACATCCCTACAGATCAGCCGAAGCGGTCTAGCCAATCCTCCCAACTGAAAGGCTCAGTTCAGCCATCAGGTCAGTAGAGGAAGCCATCTCAAAGCAAACCACATGCTCAAAATAGGTAGTTCGCCTATTAGAAAGGGCCACTACCTCAACAAAGGCATCCAGCCTATTAGCAGTGGTCGTCAGTTCAGCCAAGACCTCCAGCTCATCAGAGACAGTCAGTTCGACAAAAGTCACCAGTCTTTCCAAGGCCCAAAGCTCAGAACAGGCCTATGGTGAACAGAACTGACCGGCCAACTGGAGTAAAGGGAAATACTCAGTTTGGACCACAGTCTCATCGAGATAGGGCATTAGTTCAATTCAAAACTGCACCGCCAGCCTATCTTTACAGACATCCGGCAAGTCAACCTGGAAGAAATATTGACTCAAGGAGAAACTTGCATACAAGGCTGTATTGGGCACGTCAACACACTCCTATTCTCTTGGAGAAGTTCACTCCATCGGATTTTGCAACTCAGTTCAGCGAGTACTTGGATTCAAGGAATGAACCAAGAACAAGCTCCAACAACAACTAGTTTGCAAACTAGCCATATCGCAAGAGTGACAGAGCTCATGAAGTTGAAAGAAATTGGCCACAGAGAAGAGCTAGACAAGCTCAAAATTAGAGAGTTATGATCGAAGTTGTAGCATCCCGATCTCGAAAGACCGTGGAAATGGACGCCGTGGGGGTTGGAATTAAGAAAAGGGAAAGAAAAGGGGTAACCTGATCAATGAGAACTCAACAGAAGACTCAAAACAACCAAACATGCTTTATAATATAGCATATACTTATCCATAACACTAAGACTAGAGTTCTTAGCGTTTAATAAAGGAATATTACAAGTGCGGAAACTCCATTATTAACAGGATACTTAATAAAAAGAGACAACAAGAAAATACGTAAATAACAAAAGCCCATCTCTCAGCATCGTCACATCCACGCGCCAGCCTACTAACCAAAAAATATTTGGAAATATTTGGGCTGAGTACTAATGCACTCAGTGGGAAAGTTTTCACAATTCAAGTTATGCATATCATTTTGTTAAAGTAATCTATCTGTGTTCATGCAGGTAGTGAAGCTTAGGATGTTTTAAAATTGAAAGCAACCTAGGTTCACCAAAACATTTTATCGTGAAGCGCTTTAGAGTATAAGCCGTCACTGCCCGAAACCCGAACTACATCACCAGCGCATAAAGTTGAGTATGGCCATAGTATACCCAATGAGTATAACCAATAAGTGTTTCATTTTAGTCTCACCGACAAGGAGTAGGGCATGACAAATAATGCATGCATACTGTAGCTACTCACAGTGAAACAGCGCTGGTATATGAGACTCCAACAACATACAGTAGCACGTAAATATTTAACACAGATAGTCACATATGCAATTTTAACAAAGCAGAGCTTAATAACTCGAAAGATACAATTTGAAAAGATATAGTATAGCCCACCTGGACGTCAGATCTGTAAGACTGGTAAACTTTCAATCTCTGAGCTGGTCTTGCTCAAGTTCTGTTATCTCTTCTAGGCCTACAACAACCAGTCTTGACTTAGTTAACTAAATGGCCTATCAAAATTAAATTCCTAAGCTCCTAAGTAAAAATTACTTAATTAACCGTAACTTATAAAATATTTCATTAATACAAATATTGCTAATTAGTCGAGTTATACCATATAAATTCAAAGTATAGATTTTGACCACCTATTAAACAAAGGGATTATAACATATTTCCACAAGATAAAAATAATTAAGTCTATTGATCTTTATTTATATTTTAAACAATTTCCTTACTTCGCAATTATATACTGTTACAAAAGCAAGCCATCAATTTTTAAATAATTAATTGATTAACATAAAACAAAATTCATTGACTATTATTATTATGAACTAAGCCTATTATATAACCTAGACACACGAAATATAAAAAGATATTTAATCTTATAATTTAGAAATTAAATCAAATGAATCATGTCTTTTGAATTGTAAACTAATTATGAATACACCCGTATGCATGTATATAAACTCAACAAGTTTCACCTAAATCACTAAAAATCTAGTTTAGACATCCCTTAATTAAAGAAGACGAAGATTAATATAGCAAGATGAATAAAATAATTTTAGCCAAGATCCTAAAACAAAACATATTATTCTGCACTCATTAAAATTTTACTAATTTTAAATATTAAACATTAAATTTATAGAGAAATAAAGAGGTAACAAGGATAAAATTACTAACCTTCCACTGCTAACCCTCCTCAATATTTATACAAATTAATTTTTGGTGTGATCTATTATTTTTCTCGTTGATTATGAATGGATACAAGAGATGGTTCAACCTATAATACTTTAAAGACAATCTATACTAATATATAAATTCATTATTTTAATTTTAAAAGGACACGTGTAGTTATAATATAATGTATGGACTAAAATTCTTCCACGTATCAATTCTAATTGCTTACGTGAGCTAAGTTTAAAGATTCATTAACTTATTATTATTATTATTATTATTATTATTATTATTATTATTATTATTATTATTATTATTATTATTATATGTGTCCACATTAATCTAAATTGTATATAATGAGAACTAGTAGTATGTACGAGACACACATGCGCGCGCGCGCACACACACACACACACATATATAAAGCTATATGCACTCAATAATTTTAATTCTACTATTACATACAACTAAGTCTATATCTAAAGTTCTAATTAAAAAAAATAAAAATAAAAAAAATATCAAAGCATCTCTAACCCACTCAATAGGGACTCTTACCTAAAGATCGGGATATACAAGGATCTATTTTCTTTCTTAGCTTTATCCTTAAGGGTAGCATAGACTATTATTATAATACTGAAAAGTTTTAGATATTATACTTATTCTAATTATTATATTTATATTCTTAATTAAATTTAGATAATAAAATTTTGGGGTATTACACTCCTCCCCCCTTAAAAGAATTTCATCCCGAAATTCACGTACCTTCGAATAATTCAGGATATTGCTGTTTCATTTTGCTTTCTAGTTCCCACGTTGCTTCAGTTCGATCATGATGATTCCATTGCACAAGCACCAATGGAATTTGCTTGTTTCTTAGGACTTAAACTTTTCTATCAAGAATTTCGTGGGATTTTTCCTCGTATGTCATACAGAACGTAGAACTAACTCACTTTCTTTGATAACGTGTTCTGGGTCAAACACGTATTTCTTGAGCATTGAAACATGATGTACATCATGAACTTGTGACAAGTCTGGTGGTAGAGCTAATCGGTAAGCAACCTCACCAATTTTTTTTTAGTATTTCGAATGGCCCAATAAATCTTGGTCTTAACTTGCCTTGTTTTCCGAACCTTACAACACCTCGTGTTGGAGATACTGTTAAAAAGACCTTTTCACCTACTTGAGTTTGTAGGTTTGTTATGCGCTTATCTGCATAAGCCTTCTGTCTGCTTTGTGCTTCTTCATTCTTGTTCAAATTTGGTCGATTATCTCGATAGTGGTTTGTACAATCTCCGGACCCATTATTTTCCTTTCTCCAACTTTATCCCAATACAGGGGTGATCTGCATTTGCGACCATACAATGCTTCATATGATGCCATCTTTATAGTTGATTGGTAGCTATTATTATATACAAACTCCACCGAGAGTAAACCATCTTCCTAGGTTGTATTCTCATCCAACACAACTCATCGGAGCATGTCCTCCATAATTTATATCGTTTTCTTTGATTGGCCATCTATTTAAGGATGAAAAGCAGTGTTGGAGTTCAGATTTGTTTTCATTGCTTCTTAAAGACTCTTCCAAAACCTTGATGTGAAACGAATATCACGATCCGACATGATAGAAACTGGAATTCTATGCAACCAAATAATTTCTTTTACATAAATTTATGTTAATTTGCTTAACTCTACTGTTGTATTGATCGGCACAAAATGTGCTGATTTGGTTAATCGATCTACGATGACCCACACTCATGAGTTTTCTTTCACTGATCTTATTATGCCTACCACAAAATCAATCATTATATGCTCCCATTTCCACTTTGATATTTCCAATGGCTACAATAAACCTGAAGCTCGTTGTTGTACGAATTTCACTTACTCACATGTTACACATCGCTCTACAAATGCTATTATCTCTCTTTTCATATAATTCTACTAGAAATATGTTTTCAAGTCCTACAAGGATCAATATAACCACTTTCGGAATTAATCTAATAATTACTTTAGTTTAATGGGAGTTTTATTCATTTTACTTCGACTAGAAAAGCACAATACTGAGATTTTAAACCCAACATGACTTGATAATAGGTTCTTAATATACTTTTCAATTAACTTTAAACAATTCTGACGAATTAAATGGAACAACTTAAAACATGACAGCAACTTCAAAAAATCATAGGAAATTCAAATTAAATCTAATTGAGACACGGTCAGCGGCCACGTGTCCGCTACAAAAGGACCGAAAATCGGTTAGAAGGAGTCGAAGACAAATTCCAATCGCCTTGGCCTGAAATCAGCTGAAAAGGCAACTGTAACTGTTCACCCGAACAGATTAATCAACAAAAAGTTTGGGTCTTTGATCAAGCTCGATACTCGACGGATTTTCGATTAAAAGTACAATTTTTCATAGTATGGAAGATAAGGAATTTAATGAAACAAATGGGTCAATAATAGAATGGATATAATGACTAGAAATGAGCAAAGAATATAGTATCTTCAATTGTGACGCCCGGGGCCGAAGTATGGAGTGATCGCCAGTGCAAGACACGGACAAAGAGCGGCTCCTATAAGACTTCCAAGCCAAGGAGCACATGAATAAACCGAATCCATCCGAAAGAGAGGGATTCTGAGGCTATACAAGAATGCGACTGTATAGTTGAGGAGAGCTTAAATGATTTGATTGGTGCTACTCATACTAACAAGGTGCATCTTCTTTTCTGGCGCTCATTCCACCAGAACTCCAAAGTTAAGCGTGCTTGAACTGGAGCAATAGTGGGATGGGTGACCCCCTGGGAAGTTTCTCAGGGAGCGTGTGAGTGAGGACAAAGCAATCTGGAAAGACTTGTGTTGTTTTGTGGAGACAGCCGTCAGTCCGGTAGCCGGGTCATTACAGGTGGTATCAGAGCCGAACCTCTCGCAGTAAGGTGTGGTTCAGGGATGAACCAAGCGGAAGCTGGGTGGGCATGTGACGCCCGGGGCCAAAGTATGGAGTGATCGCCGGTGCAAGGTACGGACAAAGAGCGGCTCCTATAAGAATTCCAAGCGAAGGGGCACATGAATAAACCGAATCCACCCGAAAGAGAGGGATTCTGAGACAGGCTATATAGGAATGAGACTGTATAATTGAGGAGAGCTTAAAGAATTTGATTGGTGCTACTCATAATAACAAGTTGCATCGGATGGGTGACCCCCTAGGAAGTTTCTCAGGGAGTGTGTGAGTGAGGACAAAGAACGCTGGAAAGACTTATGTTGGTTTGTGGGGACAGCCATTAGTCCGGTAGCCGGGTCGTTACATCAACATAGATGGAATTTGCCAGAAAAATCAAATGATGTCTGATCGTAGATTGGACATAAGAGATTGAAAGAATACAAGGGAGCGTGTGAGTGAGGACAAAGCACGCTGGAAAGACTTGTGTTGGTTTGTGGGGACAACCATCAGTCCGGTAGCCGGGTCGTTACATCAACATAGATGGAATCTGCCAGAAAAACATCAACATAGATGGAATCTGCCAGAAAAATCAAATGATATCTGATCTTAGATTGGACATAAGAGATTAAAAGACTACAAGGAAGAGTTTCTATATATATACCAAAAATCAAGTCTGTACAATGGAGGAAACAACGGAAAACAACCTTTGAAGTTGCACTCGCAACACACTAATTTATGCGGCAGATTTCACACGTCATAAAAATGATTTATGCGGCAGATTTCACATGTCGATTTATGACGTGTCTTTGATAGATCAAACTATATCATATTGACAATCCAAGACTTGTTATGAAAAGCTTGAAGTGCTAGGTTTACAGTGACGTAAATCGGGGGGGAAGAAATGGCTGGATTAATGGAAAAAAGATGTCGTAATGGGACTACAACACAACTCGGTGACTGCCACCACCACTAAAGTTCTAGGCCCATTTTCTCAACTTTCCGGGCACCAGTTGAAAACAACATCAAAATAAATTTTATTCTATTATGACAAAGAAATGTATGTATAAAGTTTCAGAATTTTCTCAACTGATTTCATTCCCAAAATATTGAAAGAAAAATAGCTTGTTCGGAAGGAGAGGGCAGAGATGATAGAGAGAGAAGATAAATAAGTGATGCTTCATTATGCTTGCTCATTATTTTCATGGTTGAGGATGTTCAGCTGCCCTCACCCTTAACATGTGTGGTAACACATGGAGTAAGATAAGGTTGAGTGGTGGCAATCAATTTGTAATATATTTTAATATATGGTATTAGGTTGAAATAGAGAGTGAATAAAATTTCATTGGAAGGTCAAGCAAACTGCATTTTTAATGAAATTAGTGACCACATGATAATGAAAAGATTTGAGACGCCTAGTCAAAGATAAAATCAACTTCAGAGTATAAAATAAAATGGTAGAATTTTTAAGGATGAAAAGATGGTCTTTCAATAATTAGGACACATAAGATTCAATAAACGTCCAAATGAAGAATGAGATAGAATGATGGGAATGTCTTATCACGAGGAACAAGATATGTGATTGAGAAAAATTTAGAGGATGACATGATTTTAAGAGTAGAATTGAGTCAACATCGAAAGTCATTATCATCTTCTTCTTACACTCTTGAAATCTCTGTTTACTAGCTTATGTACACTTAAAGACCACGTCTTTCCTAAATAGTTGTATCATAGGAGAGGCTATCCTTGAGAATTCTTCAACAAATCTACGATAGTCTCCTGTAAGGTCGAGAAAACTATGTACTTCTAAAGGATTTGTTGGTTGAGACCAATTATTAATGGCTTCAACTTTGTTTGGTGTAATGACCCAATCCCAAAAAAGAGATAATAAATGAGGGATAGGCTGTTAATTAAAAAGAGAAATGAATTCAGGACATAAATTAATGGAAAGGCATCAAGAATAGTATGATAGAAAGCCTATAGATCCAAGAATAGGTTATGCCTTTCGGAAAATCAATCAGCATACATTATGTAGCTAGAGCAAATCTCTATCTAATAATGGCTCATAAGAAGGAAATGGAACCTAGAATGAATCAAGATGCTCATTTATAGATGAAGAAAGATATAAACAGATATCAACAAGAAAATGGACCTCTTCATAGGTCAAAAGAAAATCAACTAAGTCCTCTTCATAGGACGGAACAACAGATAACAAGTAAACCTATTCATAGGTTGACTAAAAGTAAATAGACACCAACGGGTGAACAAATAAGACCCAACCATAGATGGAGACTTAAAGGAATGAGAAATAGCTCAAAAGAAAGGGGGCTTCATCCCCTTAACTATCAAAGGAACAAAGTTCAATCAACATACTGGATCGAAGTGTACAAAGTTGAATAGAAGCTAGGTAAACAAGAAAAAATAACAAACTTAGAGCACTGATCAGAAGGACTTATATCATGAAAGTCTTACTTCAACCCATAGCATCAACAAATCATCACACCTTGTTTCCACTGTGCTTTTCTCATCGCAGATAGATAATTGTAGGACATCCTTTTAGCTTATGTTCTTATCAAAGAAATCTTCTTGAAGCATACATCCTTTATGTTGTATCTTAGCTCCTCCAGGGTGGTAGATTTTAATCTCTTCTTGCATGTAACATGAGGATAGACTCATCAAAAGAAGACAACATTCTAGATCTACAAAAGGTGCCAAGTTCATCTAACAACAAATTACCAAACTTGACCCGACAATATCGCACAATCATCTATAGTCATCGTACGTTCAGCATCATCCATCTGCTCATTGCTCAGCAGCTTCCAATGATAAAGTTCGAACATAATGTATGCAAAAGGCATCAGTAACAACTTCAAATGAAGGCACCAAAGTCCATGAATACATTATCGCTTGTTGAGTAAACTTTATAACCTCATCTCATAGGTAGGTATAAAAGGCGGTGATCAATCTATCTCGATATTTCACTCAAATGATAATTCTGATGTTAAACCTTGTTTGTAGCAGCCATCATCATCTAGTATATATCCATGAAAATTCACAGTCTCCACATAGATTGTTGAGTTACATTTTTTTAAATATTTCGATGCTTAATGTGTCCATCTTTCTAACAACAACGTAAATTCTTGGTCAACCTTAATACAACCTCAATCTCGAGACCTCTTCTAATCAGATGTTGACTCCTACAGAGTAAGTTATTTTCCCAATGAAGTCAAATACCGAATTGATTTCTTTCTTGGTATATATATGAAATCTCGCAATCTGCTCATCATGATATACATGTGGCATGTGGCAGTTCTTTTGAGCCATAAGTTTATGTTCGGTCATCAAAATAAAACACCTCCTTAGTCAAACTATGTTCTTAGCAATCTCATAAGTGTTTACAAGTTCAGCCTAAGTTCAACAACTATAGGCTAAGTTAATCTTACATTATCAAGCTTTCAAGTTCTCGTACTCATTTCAGAGTATATATAAAAAACACTTTTCAGCTATCACGGTTCAAAGTATGCATTATGTATATTCCCAACATCACAAGTATGCACAAGGCATAGATAAACAAGTTCGTACAATTATATAATCAACATAGTTTTTAGACATAAATAAATATAGGCTCACAGGCATATTTCAAAACCAGTATGCTATCAAAATAGCAACAGAGTACGTAATCAGCGCAGTTAATTAGAGTATGCAAACAGCATAAAATCAATCTTTCGAGGAATTCCCGTCAACACGGTGAATTCTAATCTTTCATTTTCAGACACACTTGACATTTCAACAAATAATGTAAACTTTTTAAAACTAAAATTCGCATAAAAACATGCGTACCTTTTATGCTGTTGCGTGAGTGACTAGCTGAGGGCTTATATAATATCACATGGGAATTTAATGAAAAATAAAATAAGTTGACCCAGCAGGTCTGCAGAGTTGCAAATTTGCTCTAACACCACTCTGTAACGCCCTGATCCCAAAAAACCGTGGAAATGGACGCCACGGGGGTTGGAATTAAGAAGCGGGAAAGAAAGGGGGTAACCTGATCAATGAGAACTCAACAGAAGACTCAGAACAACCAAACATGCTTTATAATATAACATATACTTATCCATAACACTAAGACTAGAGTTTTTAGCATTTAACAAAGGAATATTACAAGTGCGGAAGCTCCATTATTAACAGGATACTTAATAAAAAGAGACGACAAGAAAATACGTAAATAACAAAAGCCCATCTCTCAGCATCGTCACATCCACGCGCCAGCCTACTAACCTCAAAATATTTGGAAATATTTGGGCTGAGTACTAATGCACTCAGTGGGCAAGTTTTTACAATTCAAGTTATGCAAATCATTTTGTTCAAGTAATCTATCTGTGTTCATGCAGGTAGTTAAGCTTAGGAGGTTTTAAAATTGAAAGTAACCTAGGTTCACCAAAACATTTTATCGTGAAGCGCTTTAGAGTATAACCCATCACTGCCCGCAACCCGAACTACATCACCAGCGCATAAAGTTGAGTATGGCCATAGTATACCCAATGAGTATAACCAATAAGTGTTTCATTTTAGTCTCACCGACAAGGAGTAGGGCATGACAAATAATGCATGCATACTGTAGCTACTCACAGTGACACAGCGCTAGTATGTGAGACTCACAGATAGTCACATATGCAATTTTAACACAGCAGAGCTTAATAACTCGAAAGATACAATTTGAAAAGATATAGTATAGCCCACCTGGACGTCAGATCTGTAAGACTGGTAAGCTTTCAATCTCTGAGCTGGTCTTGCTCAAGTTCTGTTATCTCTTCTAGGCCTACAACAACCAGTCTTGACTTAGTTAACTAAATGGCCTATCAAAATTAAATTCCTAAGCTCCTAAGTAAAAATTACTTAATTAATCGTAAATTATAAAATATTTCAAGAATACCAATATCGCTAATTAGTCGAGTTATACCATATAAATTCTAAGTATAGATTTTGACCACCTATTAAACAAAGGGATTATAACATATTTCCACAAGATAAAAATAATTAAGTCTATTGATCTCTATTTATATTTTAAACAATTTCCTTACTTCGCAATTATATATTGTTACAAAAGCAAGCCATCAATTTTTAAATAATTAATTAATTAACATAAAACAAAATTCATTGACTATTATTATTATGAACTAAGCCTATTATATAACCTAGACACACGAAACATAAAAAGATATTTAATCTTATAATTTAGAAATTAAATCAAATGAATCATGTCTTTTGAATTGTAAACTAATTATGAATACACCTGTATGCATGTATATAAACTCAACAAGTTTCACCTAAATCACTAAAAATTTAGTTTAGACATCCGTTAATTAAAGAAGATGAAGATTAATATAGCAAGATGAATAAAATAATTTTAGCCAAGATCCTAAAACAAAACATATTATTCTGCACTCATTAAAATTTTACTAATTTTAAATATTAAACATTAAATTTATAGAGAAATAAAGAGGTAACAAGGATAAAATTACTAACCTTCCACTGCTAACCCTCCTCAATATTTATACAAATTAATTTTTGGTGTGATCTATTATTTTTCTCGTTGATTATGAATGGATACAAGAGATGGTTCAACCTATAATACTTTAAAGACAATCTATACTAATATATAAATTCATTATTTTAATTTTAAAAGGACACGTGTAGTTATAATATAATGTATGGACTAAAATTCTTCCACGTATCAATTCTAATTGCTTACGTGAGCTAAGTTTGAAGATTCATTAACTTATTATTATTATTATTATTATTATTATTATTATTATTATTATTATTATTACACACACACACATATATATATATAAAGCTATATGCACTTAATAATTTTAATTCTACTATTACATACAACTAACTCTATATCTAAAGTTCTAATTAAAAAAAATAAAAATAAAAAAATATCAAAGCATCTCTAACCCACTTAATAGGCACTCTTACCTAAAGATCAGGATATACAAGGATCTATTTTCTTTCTTAGCTTTATCCTTAAGGGTAGCATAGACTATTATTATAATATTGAAAAGTTTTGGATATTACACTTATTCTAATTATTATATTTATATTCTTAATTAAATTTAGATAATAAAATTCTTGGGTATTATAGAAGTGTTTTATCCTACTAACTCTCGACGCAGGTATAAGTCAAATGAGAGTAAAACTGATCCGACGATCAATGTCTGAAAACTCTCTACCTGCCATTAAGCCAAAAGTTTTGCAAATTTGGATCCCTAAACACCTGATTAGCAAAGGAGGACCTGATATCATGCGGGTTCCTAAAAACTAATCGTCTCTCTTGCAGGAAAAGGGCATCCTCTCGAAGAAAGGGACCAAGGAGGTTTAGTACCTAGATAGCGGGTACTCAAAACAGATGACGGGAGACAGAGAGGATCTAGAAGGACATAAAAAGGTGAAAGGACCATTAGTCACATTCGGAGACAACTCCAGAAGCCGAACCATTGGAGAAGGGTTCGTGGTCAAAGGAAAGGTGGTAGTCAATGGAGTCTTCCACGTGGAAAGACTGAAGCACAATCTGCTCAGCATCAGTCAATTATGTGACAATGGATATACCGTTGATTTCAATCGAAGCTCATGTGACATCAAAGATAAGTCAACTAGAGCAATCCTCCTAACTGTGTAAGGAGAGGCAACATGTATGTTGTTGACTGGTCAACAGGATATGGAGAAGCTTGCTTTCTCTTGAAAGGCTCAACAGAAGTAAGCTGGCTATGGCATCGACCACTCAATCATCTCAACTTCAGAACCATCAATCATCTAGCTAAGAAGGAGCTAGTAGATGGGCTTCCCAAGGAGATTTTCAAGAAAAATGGAGTATGCGGACCATGCCAAAAAGGAAAGCAAGTGGAGTCGTCATTCAAGAATAGAAGTCATCCTCCAGGGACAACTGCTCTCCTCCAACTGCTACATATGGATCTATTTGGGCCAGTCAGACCACCAACGCCCAAAGGAAAAAGATTTACTCTAGTAGTAGTCGATGACTTCTCAAGATATATATAAGTAGAGTTCCTCAGAAGTAAGGATGAAACCTACACCAAGCTATCAGCGATGATCAGAAGGCTACAAACTGAAAGAGAAATATCAGTTCAGCGAATTCGTTCAGACAATGGAACTGAATTCGTCAACCGACAGATCATCAGTTTTCTTAGTGAACTGGGAATAACTCACGAGCACTCAGCTGCAAGAACTCTATAGCAAAATGGCATAGTTGAAAGGAGGAATCGCACGCTCAAAGAAGCAGCTCGAGTAATGATAGTTGATGCTAACATAGCAGAAGGACATTAGGCCGAGGCAGTCAATACTGTGTGCCACACTCAAAACAGAAGTGCCATTGTCAGTGCACATGACAAGACACCTTACGAGCTCTACAAGGTTCATAAGCTATCTATCTCATACTTCAAAATATTTTGCTGAAAATGTTATATTCACAATAATGGAAAAAGTCAACTGAAGACTTTCAGTGCAAAAGTTGATGAGGGAATATTTCTTGGTTACAATTCTCTACACGCTAAAGCTTACAGAGTGTTCAACAAACGAACACTAGTTGTGGAAATAACTTGTCATATTATTTTTGATGAGTTTGCCAATGAGTACAGGAGTAAGGAGGTACTCAATCCATTAGTTCAATTGCTACCTAGCAAAACTGATAACTCACAGGACTACGTGGACCACACAGTTCCGAAGGAATTTGAAGTTGGTCTAGAAGATGAAGGAAATGTATCCAACACCAGACCAGTTGAGAGCACAGCTGAGGGCAATCAAGCTAATGAAGAAACTGATCGTGCTGAGATCTTCAATCCCACAACTGAAGCAGGAGGAAGAACTAATGAAGATGAAGAGCAAACTGGAGATAAGACATCAGAGAATGTCAATGCAGAGGATCTAACTGAAAATTCAGCTGAGGAAAGCCTACCCAAATGGCTCAGGAGCCACCCAGCTGATAAGATTGTTGGAGACTGTAACACCCCAAATTTTAGGATAAGGTTTAAGATAATTGTTAATCTTAATCAATCGGTTAAGGAAGAAATTGAAATAAAGTTAATGAAGGTTGGATGTCAGTCACGACTTTAAGAGTCAGTTTTCATGAAAATCGCCTTTTCGGAAAATATAATCTTAATTCTTTTATGAACATTCGTGGTCTCGTTAGAAAGGTTTTAACTCAAGGAGTATGTCGATGTTTTCAGATTTAAATCTGAAGTCATTTAAGTTCCCGGTGATGAAAAACGTATTTAAAAGGCAAATGAATAGTAACTTTTGCGTGCTTTCGTGTTTTGAAAAATTTACAAAATCTTCCTCGTTGATTCGAGTCCAGTTCTGTCAAGCCCCCCTTATGGGAAATGACTCAAGGATTTCGTTGCCATTCACAGATTTCCATTCTGAGGTCAATCGAACGCTCGGGAGTAAAATCTATCAGTCTGAGTGAATAGTAAAAAGTAATTCCAAAAAGGGAATCTTTGCTCGTCTCTCTTCAAACGACCCCGTCTTCTTCACAAAACAAGTTGGTTCACTAGTATTCGAGCCAACGAGTCCCCAGGTATTTTTAGATTTCGTGTTTGAAGTCATTTGGACCTCGACATCGAATAAAACAGTTTTTAATCGAACCCGGGGTAACTTTTGCGGTATTTCCGGACAGCAATGGCTTCCAAGGGAAGCCAAAGCTTCTCCTATAAATAGAAGGCTACCCCTTTGCATTTCATTGTTCATTATTTATCCATTTCACTTCTAAATCGAGAGGGTGAGAAGCTTTGAGAGCCGAGGAAGTTCTGTCGAAGTAAAAAAGCATTCTTCGTGAGTGTTCTTCAAGACGACGAGCGGAGTGGCATGGAAGGGATGCGGTGAGGGAATGTGCTAGGGGCGCCGTTGGGTCGTAGTAGGTGGCTCTACCACCATTGCGACTCAACGAGACGCCGAGCTAGCTACATTCCTTCAACGCACCTAACCCTGTCCATTCTTGTTCTCAGTCTCGACTCCATTTCTTTTCCGTCTTTTAAATTCCGCATTTACTTTCGGTTCTTCGCGTTCTTTATTATTGCTCGTCTAAGTTGTATTTCAATTTTTATTGAAGTTCCAAGATAATAACGTTTACGTTATATTTCCCGCTTTATTCCTATCATTATTATTCTTAAGATTAGCCTCGTTTATTCTGATAAATTCCGTTCAAAACTATATTCAAGAGATTTTGTCGTTATTCTAATTATTAAGGAGGATTATCGTGTTTATGTCGTTATAATGCCAAAATTCTTTTTAAGTTAAAGCATGTTGTTGCATGTAAATTTCAAGTATGTTGTTTTTAAGAAATTTCGGATTAAGTGTTCTTCGTGTTCGTCGAAAAAATCAACGAACACGAAGAACCCAGTTGAAGATCGCCCAAAATTGGGCTGAAGAGAGAGAAAGGGAGAGAGCCCCGCGGGGAGGGGGTGCGCCGCTATGCTACACCCCCCTCGGCCACCATGAGCCCGCTGGGGCTAGGGAGCCCGCCGACGCTCATGTGGCCCGCGGAGGGGGGGGCAGCCCGCCGGCGCCCGTGTGCACCGCGGCGCCCCCTTCTCCGTGTTGTGTTTTGCCGTTTCTTTTCCGGCTATTTTATACCCTCTTCCCGAGTTTTTTCGAGCTTTTCAAACCATGATATTTCCAAGCTATATTCAAGTTTAAATTTTAGAGAAACATTCAAGTTATTCCTGATTTAATTCGATTAAGCTATTCAAATTTAATTTCCATCTAAAAATTGAGAAAACAAGTCGAGAAGTTCCTTAATTAAAATAAAACCTTCTCGGATCTTTATAAAGTCATAAGTTCGTGCTATCCATGATTAAGTCCTAATTAGAAATATATAAGATGGGTATTATTTAATTCCATGTTTTATCTAGTTCCTCGTAGAAGACTGCTAAGTCGATAAATTGACTTTTGTAGGAGGAAGTGAACCTCGTGGGAATTCGAAGAAGGATCATCAACTCATTGCCTCATCTTCTGCTCCGTGATCAAGGTGGGTAAATCTATACTTATCTAAAGTTTGAGCTAATAAGCTCTAGAAGCATATAGGGCAAATGAGATATCCAATAAAGCATTTTTGCTCTGCTGGATTGATCTCTATACAAGGAAGAAAGGAAAGGGAAATATTATGTTATAATTGAGTGCTCTAGTACGTTTGGAATATATAGAGATGCTAGAAATGTTAAAGTTTTGTTTATACTTAGCATGAGATATTTAGAATTGTCTTAGTTACAATTCGCATTTATTTACGTTTATCTCTCGTATACGAATGCTTATGCTTGTTAAAGCTCGTATAGTTGAAGATTAAGGATTTCCCTTATTTTAGGTAATGTAAAATCCCTTATAGGCCGAGATCTTGTTATATCAAAGGATTAGTACCTAGACGTGCTCTAGGATTGGTTTTGACAGCAAAGTTAAGGAATGAAGGAACTTAGCATTTTACTTAAGCAGGATTTAAGTTCAGAACTCTTAAGGGAGTCACTGCTGGGTTATTCCCTCGCAAACTCATTCGGATATTTGAGGTAACCCCTCTTCTATCCCATGGCATGCCTAAGGGTGCAGTTGACATTAGGTTTGAGCCAAGTTGGGCCCAAAAGAAAAGAAAAGGTTTTACGGATATGGAGAGGGCTTTTGCGTTTTACTCTCCATATACCGTCTGTTAATTATTGGATATCTTGATGTTATTAAAGTATTTTTGCTAAAACCCACTGAGTACATTAGACTCATGCCCTTTCTTTTCAAATGTTTTCAGGTTGAGATGCTGAGGATGTTGGTGGCTGTGGATGTGGGTTGGCTGCCAAGACTGTTTTGCTATTATCTGAATTATGTTTGAAATCCCATGATGTTTCTGCTACTCTAATACACTCTTCTAGTTCCGTTTAAGTATTTATAAGATGCATATTATGTTTATCTCTATTTCTTAAGTATGACTTCTATTTTCCTATGAAGAGGCTTATTCACATTGATATATGTTATTCGTTCTGACCTATGAAGGGGTCTATGCTTGTTGGTATCTGATTAGTTAGCCGTTTCATTCCGCTTAAGCATGTTTCCTTTTTAACCCAAGTAAACCCGAGCATCACCACCTACCTTCTAAAGTATTTCTTTGTTCTTAAACTACTTTGTAAATCTTCCGACTTTATTCTTTAATCCCTTAATAACACCCCATCCCCATTCGTTAATCCCTATCTCGGGACCGAACTGTTACAGATGGTATCAGAGCGAGTTTGCAACTCTGCAGACCTGTCTCTTTGTTTAAGATAAGTTAAAAGGTTTATGTGAATATAAGTTGTCCTCTGATCAGTTAAAGCAGCAACCCACAGCTCGCCATCACCCTCGTATCCTCAACCAAAAATCAAGGTATGATAGTATAGAAATTTTGGATGTTGGATTCATGATTTTTGGAATACAGGAAGGGAAAAGATTTGAGCAAGCATACCTGTTTTATGGATAAGAGAAAAACCGTGAGAATGAAATTCCAAGTAAAAGGTGTTCGGGTAAGATGATTTCCCAGATGGAAAGTTTGTGAAAAGATTTTTTCGATCCCAAAAAGGCTTAAATTCATTTCTCGAAATTTTGACTCAAAGAAAAGGTAAACAATGTATGTTTAAAGACTTTGAGCACCAAATTTTTTTTTTATAAAATTGCCAACTGCTTAATAAAGAGGAGCTATGCATGCAAGATTAATCTAGACGTTAGTTTGATCTTAGGAGGACCTTAGGTCTCCCTTTTATAATCTAGACTGATTAAGTTATTCTCTTCTAGATGGTTAAGCGTCGTTTGACAGCTAGGAAGAGCGTGCCTCTTTTTCGCCCTGTGCAAGAGAGAGTTGAGAGGTTCAGAAGGGAAACCTGGAATGGCAACGAACAGTTACTGTCCTACATGGCAAGATACCTCGAAAGGTGGGCTTGGGCAAATGGCTACGGAGGGGAGCCCGGAAGTATATCCGACTTGGAAACATGTATCTGCATGTGTGAGCATGCACCACCTGCTTGGAGGCCTACAATGTACCATAACCTGCAAAGCACGATCACCCGTGATCCCGAGACGTACGCCGAAATCAGAAATCTGACGGAGTTCTCGTCAGCCTTGATGGCTCGTTGGGTATCGGAGTATGGCCACGTGCACGCCTTAGCCGAGCAGCAAGCAGATGAGCAAAACCCCTCTCTCGTGGTAGAGCTAGAGCTGCAAAGGGCGACTCTCAACAGTCCCACTAGATTTCAAGTACCACGCCCTCACGACGAAGGAACTGCAGGAGCGGGACCCTCAAATGTTCAGATTGTGAACCACACCGAGTCCCTATTTTCTTGTACTCCTCAAGTGAACCAGTGGACCCCTATGTCTGCTTCTCAGGATCTGGGACAGTGTATGCCCCATCAGTATCCCGAAGGGAGCGTCCGCATGAGAACATTCAAGTTCACCGTCCCAGAAACAGTTGATGTTGGAGACGAGAAAGAAGAAGACGAGGACCCGGAGGAAGGCGAAGAGGAAGTAGGATCGCCATGCAAGGAGAAAGGGAAGGGCCCGGCTTATTATTGAACTGTAGGAGGTGTTGCTGTTAAAACACCTGATTGTCTAATCTATCTGCTATCTGTCTGTATTTCTGATGTCCGTTTAATCCGCTTTAACCAAGACTCTAATATGTAATATATGCTTTAATCTCCCTAAACTCAAATAGCGGCAGTGAATTTTCCAGGAGACTGCCCTATTCCGTTTGTAACCCATAACTTCCGTTATGTTATCGATGCCAAAGTCCTCATCATGAGGCAATTTTCCCATTATGTTTGAATGACGTTTATATTTCTGCCTTATTTGATCTATCTTAAATTAAAGACCTTATCGAAAGACACCATTGCTTTGTGAGAATTCAATTAAGCGTCGCTAATATCTAGTTCTTTAGGATACCTCCCCAAAGACGCCAAGCTGAGAACGAAGATGAGAACGAACCCGAGCAAGTCCCAAACCCCGATCCAAGAGCCGAAAGTGTGTTTCTCAAACACAACCCTCCATCGTTTAATGGTTTAGGAGATCCAATGGATACCGAAAAATGGGTTCGCTTCTTAGAGTGAATTTTCAATTTCATAGCTTGTTTGGAAGAAGAGAAGTTAAGTTGTGCTCTTTTCATGCTAAAGGATGATGTGGACTACTGGTGGGAGTCCGTTCGAAGGACCATAACCCCGGAGCAATGGGAGGACTATAGTTGGGAAGATTTTAAGCATGACTTATATCAGAAGTACATCCTAAATTGTTATCGAGAGGTAAAAGAGATGGAATTCTGGAACCTAAAGTAAGGAAATAAGACAGTGTTGGAATACGATAGAGAATTCAATCAATTGTCAAGACACGCTCCACATCTAGTGGACACGGACAGGAAGAAAGCACGCAAGTTAAGAAAGGACTTAGGTCCGAGATTGGCATAGCCCTCACTGGGCAAGAAGACATGTCTTATGCTCGAACCTTAGCCAAAGCCTTAAGCATAGAAGCCATTCTCCCTCGAGAGAAAGTTCAGCCCCCTCAGCCATCTAACGATCCAAAAGGAAAAAGAAAGTGGGAAGGAGGAAGAAGAGATGACAGAGGAAAGAAACCCCACTGGCAAAGCTGAGAATCATGAGTGCCTCATAGTCAGCCTGGCAACATCCCTAGCTTTAGGCCGTGTCAAAGGTGCGGAAAGATGCATCCTAGAGTCTGCTAAGCAAATCAAACTGGGTGCTACAACTGTGGTGAAGAGGGGCACTTCAAGAAAGAGTGTCCTAAAGGAAACAATAGACGATCTCAAACACCACAACAACACATGTACCCACAACCACTTCAGCAACTTTCTGGAAATCAGCCAAGGCTGCAGCAAGGAGGACCTCAAGGTCAAAGGCCAGGAATGAACTAAAGACCGAACCAAGGACGAGATCCAAGGCCTAACCAAGGGAAAAGGCCGCCTCAGCTTGCTCGTACTTATGGTCTCAATCAGCAGCAAGCTACTAAGGCTCTAGGTAATCTAGCAGGTATGATTACCCTCCTCGAGACGCCAGTTTTAGCTCTTTTCGATACTGGAGCATCGCATTCATTTATAGCTGAGTCTGTTTGTAAGAAACTGAAGATAAAACTCGAGAATGCTGAGAATGCTCTTGAGATAAGTATTCCTTCTGGAAAGAGAATGATGTCTAGGAAAGTCTGCTCTAACCTAGAATTGAACATAGAAGGGGAAAGCTTTAAGTCAAATCCTTATGTGATAAAGATTCAGGACTTCGATATAATCCTAGGAATGGATTGGTTAGCCTAAGCTTATGCTTCCATAAGCTGCCCTGAGAGGGAGGTAGTGTTTCGACCACGCAGAAAACCCGAGGTGAAAATCTACGGATCAAGGCTGGGAACCAAAATCCCGGTGATATCCGCCCTAAAGGCTACGAAGATGATAAGGAAGAATAGTTGCCAAGCCTTTTTAGTTAATCTAATAAGGAAAGAAGAAGGAGAGCTTTCAATCGAAGACGTTCCAATCTTAAGAGAATACCCCGACGTATTCCCAAAAGAGCTGCCAGGACTGCCTCCAGACAGGCAGGTAGAGTTCGCTATCAAGTTGGAACCAGGAGCTGTCCCAGTAGCTGCCAGGACTGCCTCCAGACAGGCAGGTAGAGTTCGCTATCAAGTTGGAACCAGGAGCTGTCCCAGTTTCGAAAGCCCCCTACAGAATGGCGCTTAAGGAATTGCAAGAACTCAAAGTTCAACTGCAAGAGTTATTAGACCTAGGTTTTATCCAACCTAGTGTGTCGCCTTGGGGAGCTCCAATCTTGTTCGTAAAGAAGAAGGATGGCACAGTGAGAATGTGCATCGACTATAGAGAGCTCAATAAGCTAACCATCAAGAATCGATACCCTCTTCCAAGAATAGACAATCTCTTTGATCAACTCAAAGGAGCAAGTGTCTTCTCCAAGATACACTTAAGATCTGGGTATCATCAGTTGACGATCAGAAAGGAGGATATCCCTAAGACTACCTTTAGAACTCGCTATGGGCATTACGAGTTTGTAGTAATGCCATTTGGATTGACTAACGCCCCAGCAGTGTTCATGGATTTAATGAACCGGGTTTTTCACCCGTATCTAGATAAGTTTGTTCTAGTTTTTATAGATGATATCCTCATCTATTCTAAGGACGAAGAGGAACATCAAGAATACCTAAGAATGGTGCTGGAGACGTTAAGAAGAGAAAGACTTTATGTAAGTTCAGCAAGTGTGAGTTTTGGCTCAGGAAAGTTATGTTTTTAGGTCATATCGTTTCGGTGGAAGGAATCAAGGTTGATCCAGCCAAGATTGAAGCCGTAAGCAACTGGAAGTCTCCAAGAAGTGTGAATGAGATAAGAAGTTTTCTAGGACTCGCTGGATATTATCGCAGGTTCATCGAAGGATTATCGACTATATCCAAGCCCATGACGCGATTACTAAAGAAGGACTCCAAGTTCAAATGGACGCCTGAGTGCGAAGAAAGTTTCCAAACTTTGAAGAAGATGCTAACCACAGTCCCAATGTTGGCCATTCCGGAAGGGAATGAAGATTTCGTGGTTTACGCAGATGCATCGAAGAAAGGATTAGGCTGCGTACTGATGCAGAGAGGAAAGGTGATTGCCTATGCGTCGAGACAGCTTAAAAATCACGATCAGAACTACCCCACGCATGACCTAGAGCTAGCAGCAGTCGTTCATGCGCTGAAGATCTGGAGGCACTATCTCTACGGAGCTAAGTGTGAGATCTTCTCAGATCACAAGAGTTTGAAGTATTTCTTCGAACAAAAGGATCTTAACATGAGGAAAAGAAGATGGCTAGAACTTGTAAAGGATTATGACTGCACGATTCACTACCATCCAAGCAAAGAAAATATGGTAACATATGCCCTAAGTAGGAAAGGGAAGACAGAATTATGACTCATTCTAGTCCAGGAGGATCTTCGCAAGGAGTTCGAGAAGTTAAGGATCGAGGTGCTAACACCACCCGAGACCATTCAAGCCGAAGTTGCCATGATAGTCACTCAGCCCGACCTAAGGTAAAGGATAATTGAAGCTCAGAGAGGAGACGAGTTTCTTGAAAAGAAAAGACTAGAAGCATGATCTGATAACTCGCAGGATTTCACGGAAGCCGCCGATAACGTGCTCTTATTCAAAGAAAGGCTTTGCATACCAGGCAAGGAAGAGCTAAAGAAGGAAATCATGTGTGAAGCACATGATACGCCATATACAGCACATCCCGGAAGCACCAAGATGTACCAAGACCTCAAAAGAAATTTCTGGTGGAATAACATGAAAAGAGAAATAGCCACCTTCGTGGAAAGGTGTTTAAGCTGTCAACAAGTAAAAGCTTTGCATCAAAAACCTTCTGGTTTGCTTCAACCCTTAGAAATTCCTGAATGGAAGTGGGATCATATCAATATGGACTTTGTCGTAGGTTTGCCAAAGTCTAAGTGGGGAAATACCGCTATTTGGGTAATCGTTGATCGATTATCCAAGATGGCACATTTTGTTGCTGTTAAGATGACGGATGGGCTAGATTAATTAGCCCAGTTATACGTAAAGGAAGTCGTGCGTTGCACGGAGTGCCGGTCTCGATTACATCGGACTGTGATACAAGATTTACATCAAGATTCTGGAGGAGCCTACAAGATGCAATGGGATCAAAGCTCAATTTCAGCACGGTATTCCATCCCCAAACAGATGGCCAGTCTGAAAGGACTATCCAGATTCTGGAAGACATACTCAGAGGAGTAGTCATTGATCAAGGAAGCAGTTGGGAGAAATTACTGCCTTTGGTAGAGTTTGTGTATAACAACATCTACCAGTCATCGATCGGCATGGCCCCTTATGAAGCCCTGTACGGAAAGAAGTGTAGATCGCCCCTGTATTGGGATGAAGTTGGAGAGAGAAGGATACTCGGACCTGAAATGGTCCAGGAAGCTGTCCAAAAGATCGAGCTTATTCGTCAACGAATCAAGGAGGCTCAAGATAGACAAAAGGCCTATACAGATGAGAGAAGGACGGAGCTCAGTTTCAACGTTAGAGATAAAGTGTTCTTGAAGGTATCCCCATCAATAGGAATAGTTTGATTTGGCAAACGAAGCAAGTTAAGGCCCAGATTCATTGGACCTTTTGAGATATTAGAGAAGGTGAATGAAGTAGCCTACATGTTGACCTTACCACCCAACCTGAGTAATGTTCATGACATC
The DNA here is from genome assembly GCA_026008535.1 of Perilla frutescens. Classification (NCBI taxonomy): domain Eukaryota; kingdom Viridiplantae; phylum Streptophyta; class Magnoliopsida; order Lamiales; family Lamiaceae; genus Perilla; species Perilla frutescens. Next base: position 14,077,405 of record BRKX01000015.1, read on the forward strand.
TTTCATGTCTCAATGTTAAGGAAGTACGTGTTTGATCCAAAGCATGTGATTAGCAAAGAAGGAATAGTCCTGAATGAGGACTTAGTCTATGAAGAAAAGCCCCAGGCCATCGTGGATCAAAAGATCCATAAGCTGAGAAACAATGAAATTGATCTTGTGAAAGTAATCTGGAATCACCATGATTCAGAAGAAGCAACCTGGGAGCTTGAATCCGAGCTGCTCAAGAAGTACCCTGATATCACTTATCAAGGTTAGTAAATTTCGGGACGAAATTTTCTTTAAGGATGACAGGATGTAACACCCTAGATTTTAGGATAAGGTGTAAGATAATTGTTAATGTCAATCAATCGGTTAAGGAAGAAATTTAAATAAAGTTAATTAAGGTTGGATGTCAGTCATGACTTTAAGAGTCAGTTTTCGTGAAAATCGCCTTTCCAGAAAATATAATCTTAATTCTTTTATGACCATTCGTGGTCTCGTTAGAAAGGTTTTAACTCAAGGAGTATGTCGGTGTTTTCGGATTTTAAATCTGAAGTCATTTAAGTTCCCGGTGACGAAAAACGTATTTAAAAGGCAAATGAATAGTAACTTTTGCGTGCGTTCATGTTTTGAGAAATTTACGAAATCCCCCTCGTTGATTCGAGTCCAGTTCTGTCAGGCCCTCCTTATGGGAAATTACTCAAGGATTCCGTTGACGTTCACAGATTTCCATTCTGAGGTCAATCGAACGCTCGGGAGTAAAATCTATCAGTCTGAGTGAATAGTAAAAAGTAATTCCAAAAAGAGAATCTTTGCTTGTCTCTCTTCAAACGACCCTGTCGTCTTCACAAAACAAATTGGTTCACTAATATTCGAGCCAACGAGTCCCCCGGTATTTTTAGATTTCGTGTCTGAAGTCATTTAGACCTCGACATCGAATAAAGCAGCTTTTAACCGAAGCCGGGGTAACTTTTGTAGTATTTCCGCACTGCAATGGCTTCCAAGGGAAGACAAAGCTTCTCCTATAAATAGAAGGTCACCCCTTTGCATTTCATTGTTCATTATTCATCCATTTCACTTCTAAATCGAGAGGGTGAGAAGCTTTGAAAGCCAAGGAAGTTCTGTCGAAGTAAAAAAATGTTCTTCATGAGTATTCTTCAAGACGACGAGCGGAGTGGCATGGAAGAGATGCGGTGAGAGAATGTGCTAGGGGCACCGTTGGGTCGTAGTCGGTGGCTCTGCCACCGTTGTGACTCGACGAGACGCTGAGCTAGCCACATTTCTTCGACGCACCTAACCCCGTCCATTCTTGTTCGTCAGTCTCGACTCCATTTCTTTTCCATCTTTTAAATTCCGCACTTACTTTCCGTTCTTCGCGTTCTTCATTATTGCTCGTCTAAGTTGTATTTCGATTTTTATTGAAGTTTCAAGATAATAACGTTTACATTATATTTCCCGCTTTATTCCTGTCGTTATTATTCTTAAGATTAGCCTCATTTATTCTGATAAATTCCGTTCAAAACTATATTTAAGAGATTTCATCGTTATTCTAATTATTAAGGAGGATTATCGTGTTTATGTCGTTATAATGCCAAAATTCTTTTTAAGTTAAAGCATGTTGTTGCATGTTAATTTCAAGTATGTCGTTTTTAAGAAATTTCAGGTTAAGTGTTCTTCATGTTCGTCGAAAGAATCAACGAACACGAAGAACCCAGTTGAAGATCTCCCAGAATTTGGCTGAAGAGAGAGAAAGGGAGAGAGCCCCGAGAGGGAGGGGGCGCGCCGCCGCGCTGCACGCCCCTCGGCCGCCATCAGCCCGCCGGGGCTAGGGAGCCCGCCGACGCTCATATGCCCCGCGGAATTGGGGGGCAGCCCGTCGGCACCCGTGTGCGCCGCGGCGGCCCCTTCTCTGTGTTGTGTTTTGCCGTTTCTTTTTCGGCTATTCTGTACCCTCTTCCCAAGTTTTTTCGAGCTTTTCAAACCATGATATTTCCAAGCTATATTCAAGTTTAAATTTTAGAGAAACATTCAAGTTATTCCCGATTTAATTCGATTAAGCTATTCAAATTTAATTTTCGTCTAAAATTTGAGAAAACAAGTCGAGAAGTTCCTTAATTAAAATAAATCCTTCTCGGATCTTTATAAAGTCATAAAGTTATGCTATCCATGATTAATTCCTAATTAGAAATATATAAGATGGGTATTATTTAATTCCATATTTTAGCTAGTTCCTCGTAGAAGGCCGCTAAGTAGATAAATTGACTTTTGTAGGAGGAAGTGAACCTCGTGGGAATTCGAAGAAGAATCATCAACTCATTGCCTCATCTTCTGCTCCGTGATCGAGGTGGGTAAATCTATACTCATCTAAAGTTTGAGCTAATAAGCTCTAGAAGCATATGGGGCAAATGAGATATCCAATAAAGCATTTTTGCTCTGCCTGATTGATCTCTGTACAAGGAAGAAAGGAAAGGGAAATATTATGTTATAATTGAGTTCTCTAGTACGTTTGGAATATATAGAAATGCTAGAAATGTTAAAGTTTCGTTTATACTTAGCATGAGATATTTAGAATTGTCTTAGTTACAATTCGTATTTATTTACGTTTATCTCTCGTATACGAATGCTTATGCTTGTTAAAGCTCGTACAATTGAAGATTAAGGAGTTCCTTTATTTTAGGTAATGTAAAATCCCTTATAGGCCGAGATCTTGTTATATCAAAAGATTAGTACCTAGACGTGCTCTAGGATTGGTTTTGATAGCAAAGTTAAGGAAGGAAGGAACTTAGCATTTCACTTAGGTAGGATTTAAGTTCAGAACTCTAAAGGGAGTCACTGCTGGGTTATTCCCTCGCAAACTCATTCGGATATTTGAGGTAACCCCTCTTCTATCCCATGGCATGCCTAAGGGTGCAGTTGACATTAGGTTTGAGCCAAGTTGGGCCCAAAAGAAAAGAAAAGGTTTTACGGATATGGAGAGGGCTTTTGCGTTTTACTCTCCATATACCGTCTGTTAATTATTGGATATCTTGAAGTTATTAAAGTATTTTTGCTAAAACCCACTGAGTACATTAGTACTCATGCCCCTTCTTTTCAAATGTTTTCAGGTTGAGATGCTGAGGATGTTGGTGGCTGTGGATGTGGGTTGGCTGCCAAGACTGTTTTGCTATTATCTGAATTATGTTTGAAATCCCATGATGTTTCTGCTACTCTGATACACTCTTCTAGTTCCGTTTAAGTTTTTTTATGATCGTCAAGACTCTAAGAATATCCCCAGACATGATTAAATATTTATAAGATGCATATTATGTTTATCTCTATTTCTCGAGTATGACTTCTATTTTTCTATGAAGAGGCTTATTCACATTGATATCTGTTATTCGTTCTGACCTATGAAGGGGTCTATGCTTATTGGTATCTGATTAGTTATCCATTTCATTCCGCTTAAGCATGTTTCCTTTTTAACCCAAGTAAACCCAAGCATCATCACCTACCTTTTAAAGCATTTCTTTGTTCTTAAACTCCTTTGTAAATCTTCTGACTTTATTCCTTAATCCCTTAATAACACCTCATCCCCATTCGTTAATCCCTATCTCGGGATCGGGCTGTTACAGAGACCTAAGATGTCGAGTTTAGACCAGAAGTTCAACAGAGCATGCTCTCTTCACATACTTTCTATCTCAAACTGAACAGACAAACATCAATGAAGCTCTTGAAGATATAGATTGGATAATCGCCATGCAAGAAGAGCTGAACCAGTTCATAAGAAACGATGTGTGGTTTCTTATTGATAGGCCAAAAACCCAGAAGGTCATTGCAGCCAAGTGGGTTTTTCGTAATAAACTGGATGAACAAGGCGTCATCACAAGGAACAAAGCAAGACTGATAGCCAAGGGATACTCTCAAGTGAAGGGATCGACTTTGATGAGACATTTGCACCAGTTGCAAGATTGAAAGCTATCAGATTGTTCCTCACCTATGCGGCTCACAACAACTTCACCGTCTATCAAATGGACGTAAAAAGTGCTTTTCTACAAGAAATGCTTAAGAAAGACGTGTGCATCGAGCAACCACCTGGATTCGAGATTGGAGACCAAGTCTTCAAACTGAAAAAAACACTCTGTGGGCTGAAGCAAGCGCCCAGAGCCTAGTATGAAACCCTCACAACATTCTTGCTCAAGAATGGATTTCAAAAAAGAGTCGTTGATCGCACTCTATTCAGGATAGAGCGATCATCAGAGATCTTAATGGTTCAAATTTATGTGGACGATATAATAATTGGATTGAAAAGTAAGGATCTCTACACTCGATTCACATCACTAATGCAGAGCGAATTCGAGATGAGCATGATGGGAGAAATGACCTTCTTCCTAGGACTCCAAGTAAAGTAGCTCCAAGACGGGATATTCATCAATCAAGCCAAGTATACAAAGAAGCTCATCAAGAAGTTTGGAACTGATAAGAGAAAAACTATCAAGATCCCTATGAGTACATCAGTTCAACTGACTCTGGATGAAGAAGGATAATTAGTTAGCCAAACTCAATACAGAGGCATCATCGGCTCACTTCTCTACCTAACTGTTAGTCGATCAAACGTTTCATATTCAGTCGACTTATGTGCACGTTTCCAAGCCAAACCAAACAAGAGTCATCTCAAAGCAGCAAAGAGGATCATCAAATACCTTAGATGAACCATAAATCTTGGATTATGGTATTCCAGAGATGACAGCTTGAGTCTAACTAGCTATTCAGACTCAGACTTTGGTGGATGCAAGATTGATCGGAAGAGTACTAGTGGAACATGTCCATTTCTTGGTCACAAACTGATATCCTAGTTCAGGAAGAAGCTGCACTCAGTTGCAACATCGACAACTGAAGTAGAGTATATAGCTGCTGGAAGCTGTTGTGCACAGATACTCTGGATGAAGCAGCAGTTGAAGGATTACAAGGTTGAAACTGATGAAGTACCTATCTTCTGTGACAACAATAGTGCCATTGCTATTTCCTAGAATCCAGTTTTGCATTCAAGAACAAAGCATATTGACATCAGGCACCACTTCATCAGAGATCACATTGAAAAAAAGGACATATGCATCCAATATATCAACACTGAGAAGCAGATAGCAGACATCTTCACAAAGCCATTGCCAGAGGCAAGATTTGTAGAGCTATGTATCCAATTGGGGCTATTAGAACTAGCTTCAGAAGATAAAGATGATCAAGAAAGTGGGAGAATGCAAAGAGCAATCCCAGCTGATGAGAAAAAAAGAGCGAAAACGAAAACTGAACCAAAAGGTGTATCAATTCAGTCAGCAAAAGAAGCTAAAACTAATTAAGCCATCAGTTCAAGCAAAAAGCAAGCTGAAAAGCTTGCATATTGATAAGAGGTGTGGAAACTGAGAGGTCAAAAGGTAAGAACTGATCAGATGCTCAATCAGTTCACATTGGAAAAAGCAGCTCGTGGCCAGCTGAAACAAGCAGCTGAACTGAAGGGAGAGCTAGAAGCCATCTCAGCAAAAGGAAGAGTTGAACTGAAAATATCTTAGTTGAAGTTGATCATGCCAATTGGAGATTGTCAGATATAGCTGAATCATCTGATAATGTCAGTAGCTTAAACCACGCGGAAGCACCAGATAAAGAGATTCGAATAGATAAGTTTGAATTTACTTTGCTTAATGGAACGATAAAATGACGTATTACACTATTTTATCGTTGTACCCACTACATTTCTCTTCATTTACTTTCAACAGATAGATTTTTATTTCAATCGACTGATTTATCCTGTCGTTGAAACCGAAGCATCAAATTCATCCCAATCATCAATTCACAACAGATAGCTGAATCGTCAAGAATTACTCTGCTGAACTAAGAGTTGAAACTCACTCTACTTCTCACAAATCTCAGAAAAACCTAAATTCCTAAAACCTTCTGCTGTGAGAAAAACCAATCAGCAACCAAGTCCCTAAAATTCCCATGAGACCTCCATGGCCAAGAAAAGCATCTAAACTGTTCGAAGAAACTTCAACTTCAGAGAAACTAGAGAATCGTCTCAAAAATTCCAAGTGAATCTCTACATAGAAAAGTTTTTTCATGAAGCTGCATTCAGAACAAAGTGTTCAAACTCTCCTTTTTGTGAATTTATCATCACTAAGATCAACCAAGTAGGATTGCGAGAGTTCATTTGCGACACTCCCAGCAAAATCTACCCAAAACCTGTCTGTGAATTCTGTCTAAATTCGAAAGCTCATAAAGATAGAATCACAACAGAGGTGAGAGGAATAAAGTTGGAGATCACCCTAGAATCATTGGGAAGAATATTCTATCTCACAACTGAAGGAATAAGATTAGAGGAAGTGGACGTCAATCCACTGGAGATCTACAACAGCTGGAATGATGCTGACTGTTAGGAAGCCTTCAAGAGAACCACTTCCATTATGTGCTTCCAAGAAGAGTACATGATTCTAGTATCAGTGGTGACTAGAATAATCATTGAAATTACTGGAAGTCACTCAAAAATGTCAGCCACAAAGTATAAAGTATGTCGGGTAATATTTCAAGGGATCAAGGTGAACTGGGCCCAGTACTTCTATGATCAAATTAAGAAGTATGTGGATGCTGTTGAGCAAAATTGGAGTGATAAGGAATTCAGGCAGAACATGTGTTTCCCCTGCAGAATCAGTAAATTGCTCGAAGAAAAACTAAGTTTCATGGCCACAGAAATTGATACTCTCTCAATAGAAGAGACTGACTATCTACCAATAGTCACCCAAAGGTAGCAAGGACCGAAAGCTCTTAGTCTCAAAAATGTAGAGAAGAGCAAAGAAATGGTCAGCAGAAAGGGAAAAGAAAAGAAGATTGATGCAGAACTTCATCAGAACGACTCTGACTTAGAAGATCATCTACCAATCTGTCATCTGATCGGAACACCAATCCGAGCTCAACCTATACGGCAAGTATCTTTCATCACAGACAGCCCAGAGGTCATTGAAGTGTCTCGCAATAATAGAACTACAAAGGAATCAACTCAAACTAAGAATAGAGCAGGAAGATCTAAGAAGGAAAGAAAGAAAGGAACAGGACCACCGTCTCTACCGGAATTACCTCTTCCAGGAATCAAGGTGTTTAACATGGCACCATCTCTAGAATCTACAGTACCATATAGAGGAGTTCCACCATGAAGTTCTGAAGCTGATTATTTCAGAATGACGTGTCCTCCAATAGATAGGAGAACCGAGAACAGAAGAACTTACTCAGAAGCTATAGCAGCAAAATAAAGAGCCGATCAAGAAGTAGCAGACTTCATCAAAAAGAACTTTCATGAATTTGTGGTGGATTCAGAGGAACTGATCAAAGCCTTCATAAGGTACTACTACTATTACTATGGAGATATTGTCTCAATTCGGAAACCTATTTTTTTCTAACAGCTCTACACGGAATGAGTTTTTGGTGAAGAGAAGAAAAATGGAGTATACAGTGGTCAGGACAGGGGAGCCCTGAACAAAACCCAATTGACATTCTAAGAGGAATGTTAGAACTTCGAAGATGTCATCCACAGCCAAGCGAGTAGACACTAGCTGAAGTCATGAATGATCTTCTCAATTGGTCCGAGATTGAATTACCAGAATTGCAAACTCAAGAGGAACAAGAGCTCTAGAATAATCCCCAAGTGCATCAGTGTTGGGTGTTAAATGAAGTTTACAAGATCAGAGTTCAGGAACAGCAACAGATTGATGAACAAATTCAAAGGCAAAACCAGCCAGCACATGATCAAGCTTCAACAGCTGAAGCCTCAATATCCAGATCTACTACAATACATCAAGTCTCAAGGTAACTTGTATTTGAAGAAACCCTCCAAGAAGGAGGAGTTGTGATCAACCTCCTTGCAGATTCCCAGAGCATAGATCATCAAGTACAGAAGGAACTCACAAGTATACAACAGACTTAGAGTTCGAAGTGTTGCTAAGATCACCAGTTAGATCAGAGAAGAGTCAAACTGAAGAGCCAACTGACGGGCCAACTGAGCAAGAAGAGGACCAAGAGGCGTACCAGAATGCTCCAATTGCAAAGCCAACTTATGAGGATCAAGTGACTAAAGAAACTAAGGATGAGGCAGATATTTAACTGCCGATTGCTGCTCATGCCAAGCCAGTCTCCCAGTATGATTCTTCAGAACAAACACTCATTACAGAAGTCACTCATGAGCCTATCACAGAAGAGATACCAACTGATCATGTTGATGAGGTGCCAGATTTGGAAAATCTAACTGATTAGTTAATTGAAGAGCAACATCAAGGCTACACAGGCTTACTCACCATAGTGGTGTACGTGGATCGAAATCTATAGAGAACAGAACCTATGTTGCCACCATCAGAGAAAAGCTATGGTGAAACTGAAAGCCTGGGAAATCCTGAACAGACCAGGACAATTCCCTGTGAGGAGCTGGATAGAATTGAAGATGGAGAAGAAGTCACATCAAGAGATGATGGACTCCTACTTAACAGTCTCATTCTCCATGAAGATGAAACTGTAGCTGAACAGCTCCAAGAGCAACCAGAAAGCTCCATTGCTCAGTGCACAGTTCAGCACGAAGAGCAATTTTGGAGCATTCAAGAGCAACTCAAGCTGCACAGAGAGCTCATCCAATAGTTGCAAGATCAAATAAATGCTCAACAAGCTGCAGACGGGCCACTCAGTCTTAACGAAACTGGTGAGCCACCTGCTAAAAAGCAGAAGACAGAGCACAAGAAGGATTAGAGACTGATCAAGCTTAGCTGATTAGGACCTCTAAGTGTTCTTCTTGTAATTTCGCTCTGTAATCCTTTTCTGATCAATAAAATAAATATTTTATTGATAAAATGTCATGTCAGCAAAACCTTTTGAAATCTTACTATTGAAAATCTAACAAGGGCATTTAAGGCAATCTAACAAAAGCAAGGGACAACAACTTTTTCAGAGATATATGAGTATCATTCATTACTCATAAATCAATTCAGATCTAGTCCCCTTGTAAAAAGAAGAGACACACTCATTTCTCAAATCATTCAAGAATCTCTTCTCACTCTCATCTCTCTCAAAAATTCTAGCCAAAATTCTTTAATGGCAGAATTCCTCAGTTCCCCCAATTCATTCAAAAACCAAATGATGAGAGATAAATTCCTTGAAAGGAAGAAATTCCAGGATATTCTTCAAAGCTCAAACGGCCAAAACCTTCTTGTTTCTCATCACAAGGCAGGGATTCTTTACTACTTGGAAACACCACCTAGATTCTTCAAAAAAAATCGGGTGTATAAATTTCTCCTCCAAGCACAAATTAGTGCAGATGGCAAGGAAATTACATCAGTTATCCAAGGCCGACCTATCAAGATAATTGAAGGAACAGTTGCTGAAGTGTTTCAACTTCCAAGGTAAAGAACAACCATTCAAGATTTGAGTGAAGCAGTTGAACTATACTGGAAAAGGTGGAAGACCCCCACCTACAAGAAGGCATTCAGTTTTACCACAACTAAAACTGAATTAAGGCCAAATTATGGAGTTTTGCTCGACATCACAAACAAAATGATGATTGGAGCAATTGGAAGCCTAAGCCAGCTTACCCATGAGAGGTACAAGGTGATGATTCACCTAGCTAAAGGATACGAAACAAACTGGGTAGAGTTTGTGTTCTCACAGATCAAGCGTCAAGTTATCAAGGCCTTCAACTTAAAGAGAACAAGAAAGTTTGAGTCTATGGTTGGACTCATTCTCAGGATGCGCAAGATGATTGAAGATATCTTGAAGCTGCCAAATGATGATGCACTCCCAGTCCTCATCTCCGACTGGATTCCCAAGAGAGGAAGCATCTATCTTCACTTACTCAAGAAGAAAAGGCTAACAAAGGCAATATAAGTGCCACAACCTCAACTACCTCAACCGCCAATGCCGTTCCATCACTAGTCTCAAAGAATGGATCAACAGCTGACTTTCAAGACTGTACAGATCCAAATGAGCTTATTCCATTTATAGGAATTCCTCACTCAGACTATGGAACTGACTACTTCAGGAGAACTTGCCCTCCTCTCCAACTGACGGAAGAAAATATTCGCACTTTCTACAATGGTGAATATGCAGCCAAGAATGCACAAAAAGAGGTAACCAACTTACTTCTTACTCAATTTGCATTTGTGGCTAAGCAAGATCAAGAGCTTTTCAAGCTTCTATACCGGTACTTCTACTAGTACAACTGGAGACACTCAATGTCCATCCAGTTTCATTTCATGATCACTGCTTCTCACGTCATGAGTTTTTAGCAAAGAGAATAAGTTTGGAGTTTAAAATGGATAGGGTCTTCAAATCCATTTCTTTCAACTATCGTGCAAGTGCAAAGGATTATGAGTCATAGATTGACCAGCAAAATTCCTCCAACTACCCTACTTGCCGAATTGGGAAGTGACATTAAGGCTCAAGAAGAAGTAGGAGCACAACAGCAAGTGATCTGCACAACCAGCCCTGCCTTCCGAAAACTGAATTTTGATACTCTATCAAATCAGTTAGCTAAGCCAACTCGACCAACTGAACCTGCAACTGCTCAGAATCATCGAGAGTAGGGATGGTAATAGGTAGGGTACTATGGTACCCGTCCCCATACCTGCGTTTAAAAAAATACCCGTACCCGTCACCATACCCGCATGGGTACTAATTATTGTGCCCGTCCCTATACCCTCTGGGTACCTAACTGCCCATACCCGTACCCATTACCCACAATTTAACTAACTATAAAAAATTATAAATTTAAAAACATTAAAAAAAACTAAAATCATAATATCCATTTCATTAATACAATCTTCATAAAAAATTATATTAAATAAATAACTCTACAAACATTAAAATACTATGAATAACAAAAAAAATGAAAGACATTTATGTGAACCTGTAACAGAAAATCAATTAATTTTCTTTATTTCTTGTATTATGTGTTTCAATTAAAAAAACTAAATTGAAAAAAAAACACACGAAATAAATCATCTTCAATTAACTTCTCTAGAATTATAATTATGTAGACTAATGAATGCAAAATGTCTACAAATTAGGCGGTGGCCATATACATGTATAATGTTGCCTTATTTTCAATTATCAATAAATATTTTCAAATTTTATAATATATATATGTATGTATGTATGTACTATTAATTTCCTATAAAAAGTACAAACTAGGAAACAAACTAAAAGATAATATATATTGTAACACTCCAGTCCCACTAGGACCAAAACGTCACCAAAAACATACGTACATGATTACGTAATAAATACTTTTATAAAAATTAGATTTAACTTTATTAATAATTTTTAAACGGACAGCACTTCGACTTAAAAATGTTCAAACCTACACTCAGGCGTTTTCAAAGTCAACTTTCAACAAGGTTTTTTAAAATCACAAACTCACACATAACCAAATGACCTATTAACAAGAAATATATATAGCCAAACAGGCCACACATTTAAAAGCACCACGGTCAACCCTTATATACATTCAAAATATTTGTATATACAGTCAAAATTGACCACGGGGGTCAATAACTTTCAAACATAAAGGTTTTGCAGAGTATCAACGAAAGCATTTAATATTTAATATACAAACATAAGTTTAAATATGATTTTAAGCAAAAACCACATATGGGTCAACCATCAAAACCCAAACCAGCAACACGTCATCAACCAGCTCGATCTCCAGGACCTAAAAACATTTGAAAATATTTGGGTTGAGTGCCAGAAAACATTCAGTGGGCATTAACATTCGTCCAAGACAAACTTTCATGCGTAAACAACCAGTGAATACCTTATAACATTCAGTGGGCATTAACTTTCATGCATAAATCATGGAAAATAACCATGAACATACTTTATAACAGAGTTTACTCTTCTTCATAAGATGAGAGACCCAATGTGATCACATGAATACCTTACGGTTACTTATCTAGACATTTTGTCACAAAGTAAACCGTTTATGCTTGTAAGTCGGAATTCCTCTGTGCATGAAGTCTCATAACATCCAATCATTGCGTAAACAATGCTATCAAAACATTTAACATGCTTTTCATGGACGAATTTAAAACATAGTTGTGAGTTATAGAAAAACCCACCTGGATAATCTCAAAGTACAGAATAATTTTTATGCGATGCTATTATGCTTCTCGATCGTCTCGACCTATACAAATTAAAATTTCTAACTTAAAATCCTCAGATAGGTCAATAAGGTAATAACTTAGATCATAAATAACTTAAGTAGGAATTTCCTATGTCTTGGGATCGTTTGGAATATAAATGGAGTCAAATGGGCGAATAATACGCATTTGACGGATTGAATCAAGTTAGTGATTCTATTTGAGGATTTATCGGACTTTCTAGACCAAAATGAATGGATATGAATGACTGAAAAGTTTGGTTTAGATTTAGGAGGGAATTATAATATTTAGAATTTCTTTTGGCTAATACAATATTTGAAAATTATAGGATTTAATTATATTATTTTTTTAAAAAAAATTCCTAATTCTATCTCCAAGTACTAAACTAAAATTAGAAAAATATGAATTTGGAAATTGGGCTCAATTAATATATTATATGGGCTAAGTTAAATGGATCAAATAATATTGAATTAAAATTGGAAAACCATAGAAATAGGGATTATAGCATAATATTTACAACAACATAAAAGTTATGAAATTAGAACAATCAATTTAACTGAATTTAAAACAAAAGAGAAGATTTGATAATAAGAACTCACCCTTTCTCTTTTCCTCTCGTTTCTCCTCGCCCCTTTCTTTCTCTTTTAGAAAAAAACTATAGCTTTAGTTTTGTTTTTTGTTTGTTTTTTTTAACTTAATCGTTTTTTTTTTCTCTTTTTATTAGCCAAGCTGATCCTCTTATATTATATATATATATATATATATACATGCAACATATGTACAAGCATTACACATGTACTATGTGTTACACCAATCCCCACAATTCAATTGCCAAATGGTCAATTTTTATTGGTTTAAAATTTTTATTTTATTTTATTTATTAGCATTATTTCTATTATTATTATCATTTCTTCATAACTAAGAAATCCCCCAACTATAAATATGTGTATTTATATATGTATCAACATAAATCACATGTGTACTATTAAGTACACTAATCCTTTTAAATGGTCCACAAATGTCCCAATTCAATTGGTTAGACTTTTATTTTATTTTATTTATTATTATTCCTTTTCTTCTTATTTAGCAATCCAATATTTACACACACACTCACACGTGTACTACTAATCTTACCAAGCCAATTCCAAATGGTAACAATTTGTTGGTGAAAGTTTGAAATATTTATCCAAATTACTAGTCTTGCAAATAAATAACCATACATCATAATTTAACAATTAGAATGAGTTTAATCTAATGGGCCGAAGATGAGCTTAAATTGGGATGACAGCGAATTGATTACTTAGGTTTGAATTTATAATAGTGGTCATGATAGAATAAATTTGGCTCAAATTAATACATGAATTAAATTTCATCGGAAACTCAAATGAAATCCGATTTAGACGATCTTGATATCAAAATGATAATAGAAGCCTTTGCCCTCCTCACAGGTCGTCATCCATGTATACACTTCTCAGGACTTGTCAGAGCTTTAAACATTCATGCATCGATGCACCACACGTTATCAATTTCACCTACAATGCATGAACTACATGAGCTAAAGCTCAGTAAGCCGAAATCATGTTCATGTATGTCCACGGACACTCACAACGCATATGTAATATGCAACACTACCACAAATGTCAAATACTCGTGAATAAAATCCTTTTATGCCATCTCGAAAGCATTTTCAACGTTTAGGAACTTGGCTCCCTTCACCAGACACCAACATGAGTCATGAGCTCATAATATAATCAATATTCACTTGGCCAAAATGTGATTAGTGCACTCATGTGGCTCATCCTTCCGGGACCCCAAGGGACACGCCCCCTGCCTGTTCCCTTTGATCCCACATGAAAGTCATCCCACATCAGCCACTCATCACCTCAAACGTGCAGTCGAAGTGGACCATCCTCCCTGGACCCCAAGGGACACGCCCCCTGCCTGTTCCCTTTGATCCCACATGGAAGTCATCCCACTCGAGGCACAAATATCAACACAGCACAACACGGGCTGGTGGTGACCAATCCCAAACAAAACATTTTCTCTCTCTCTGAAAACCATTTCATGCATGCAACCTCGATAATATCTACATGGCGTGCATGTATATTGTAGCGCCCCGATCCCGAAAGACCGTGGAAATGGACGCCACGGGGGTGGGAATTAAGAAGCGGGAAAGAAATGGGGTAATTTAATTAACGACGGGGTGTTAATCCAAAAAGGATTAATGTTTGGAATAAAATTTGATCACTAAGTATACCAAAGATAGGTTATGCCCTACGAGAAATTGGACAGCATAACCTCTGTAACTAGAGCGAATCCCCGTTTATAACGACTTATAAGAGAAGAATAGAAACTTTAGCAATTCAATAAGCCCTTTCATAGGCCAAACGAAAACAAATAAACAGATACCAACAATCAATAGACCCATTCATAGGCCGACAAGAGAAACAGACACCAATATGCTGAACGAATGAAGCCCTTCCATAGACTAAAATGAACGATCATATAGGCATAACAAAAGACGGGGCTTCCTCCCTTTAGAATAATTATATGGTTAAACATACGAGACATGTTAATTAGGAAGTCAACAGATATTCAGAATCAGAGAAACAGAATCATATCAACAAAATACCAAGATTAGAGTTCTTAGCATTTAGCAAAAGAATATCACAAGTGCGGAAACTCAATTCTTAATAGAATACTAAATAAAAGGGGACAACGGAAAAATATGTATATCATAATAACCCATATCTCAGCCTCGTCACCTCCACGCTCCAGCCTACTTACCTGAAAATGTTTGAAAGGATTTGGGTTGAGTACTAATGCACTCAGTGGGCAAGTTTTACAATTCAAGTTATGCAAATCATTTTATTAAAGTAATCTATCTGTGTTCATACAGGTAGTGAAACTTAGGAGGTTTAAAAGTTGGAAGCAACCTAAGTTCACCAAAACATTTTATCGTGAAGCGCTTAAGAGTATAACCCGTCACTGCCCGCAACCCAAACTACATCACCAGCGCATAACGTTGAGTATGGCCATAGTATACCCAAAGAGTATAACCAATAAGTGTTTCATTTTAGTCTCACCGACAAGGAGTAGGGCAGGACAAACAATGCATGCATACTGTAGCTACTCATAGTGACACAGCGCTGGTATATGAGACTCCGACAACATACAGTAGCACGTAAATATTTAACACAGATAGTCACGTATGCAATTTTAGCAAATCAGAGCTTAATAACTCGAAAGATACAATTTGCAAAGATAGTATAGTATAACCCACCTTTCTCGGGATTCTGAAAAGCTAACTCCTGAAGAATTAACCCTGACACTCTTTCTCTAGCTCAGCTGGTACTACAGAAGGTAAACTTTAACTTAGGATAATTGCTTTATTTTCGGGAAATAATCTAATATATTCCGAGCTATTAGTTAATTCTATTATCTTCAAAAATAGATTACGCGACTCTAGAGACCTCGAATAATTTCGACGAAGAAGGAAATAAATTCCAAAACATCTTTCTTGATTTAATGGGACTAACCGATTTGATAGAGGTCTCTTTCCAAAATTTGTCATTTTACATAGCGGACCTCGATTACACTTTTCACTTGTCCGAAAATTATGAAAATAATACAGGACGCTCCTATACATACGAGGATTAATTACTGAAACTTTGGGATTTTTTTGATAACTCATGCTTCCGGAATAAAAATAACTGTTTAAATTAAATAATCGAGATTATTCAAAACTCGTCCGAAAATTATGAAATTCGACGGGCACATTGGAAATAATTTTTGGAGCGACTTTCGTGAAGAAACTTTTCGATTTGACAACCCGAAATGGGTGAAACGGGGCAAAAACGTAACTGTTCGGCGCCCCTCTACTATTCACGTTTTCTGGCGTTTTGGCCGGTTTCGGGCCACCGGATGACAACGATATCAAAAGACGAAACGTAGAGCACATAGAGATACACGACATACTAAAATTTCAGCTTAAAAGGACGAGAAACGAATCGAAACGAGGCTGCGCAACGTGGCAGCCACGTCGCCGTTTTCCGGCAGCTCCGGCGGCGCTCCGGCGACGGCGGCGGCGGATGGCAGCTCCGGCAGGTGGCAGCAGCTGCTGCTGCTGCTCTCTCTCTCTCTCTCTCTCTCTCTCTCTCACGTATCATATATATATATATAGATGGTTTGGGGATTAGGATAAAATGGGGGGGGCGGTGATGGAGAGATAAGGATGGGAGGGTTATTTAAATATTTTAGGATATTTTGGGATAAAATATTCGGATATAAAATACTGATAAATTATTTTTCGGATTCGATTTAAGTTACTTTAATCAATGGTGAGGTCCAAATGATCTCCGACATTAAATTCGAAAATACTGAAAGGTTCATTGACTCGAGTACTATTAAACCAACTTGACTCGGGATAAAGAACGAGTCATCTTGATGGAAAACGAGAAAGATTCTCTTTTCAAAAATAAAGTTACTATTCCACACAAGGGACAAATAAAATTCCCTAGCGTTCAATTGATCTTAGAATAAAAATCCGGGAACGCCAACGGATTCCTTGGGAAATTTTCTATAGGATAGGTTTGAAGAAATAAGGCTCGGGTCAACACACAAGATTTCATGAAAAACGATCCTAAAAACGCGGCTTAGAACCGAAACATCTTAATTATGCTCAAAATTCCTCTTAATATTTCCTAATCAAAATGAGGAATTACTTAATCATATTCAGAAAATCCGGGTTGTTACATATATGCTCGTGCTCATGTACAAGATATTCAATGCAACACAATACAATATCACAAATATATATATCACATCAAACAATCATACAATATAACATAATAATATATAATAAATAGTAAACACATATAGTCAAATAATACTATGTTCATGCATTGTAGTTGAGGATGGATTTCTACTTACCTCGAGTCCAGAGCTTACAATATTTGGAATCTTAATTTGTTTGCCTTCTCAAGAGAATCTAATTAAGATAGAATGTAAATTAATAACAATTGATACAAACTTAATTATAATTTACTAATTATTATGAGATCTAACATTAATAGCAAATATTGTAATATTATAGCATATACTTTTATTACGATAACAACTTGTTACCTTTTTAACTAAACTGAAGGAATTAGTTAAATAAAATTATGCTAAACCCTACTTTAATTAATTTAAGTCAAAATTACTTAACTAATGTAAATTACGAATTAATAAATGTCGAACTACTATTACCGACCAACCAAGTTTTAAAACACAAGTTCTAATTCTAATTCATATGGCCTATTAAACAAATGGATTATGATTGTTCATTTCCATGAATCACACAATAAGCCTACGATTTTCCTTCTATTTTACACATACATCCTTATTTATATGACAATGATATTATTTATTTAGTTATAAATATACTAACATAAGTAATCCATTTTTAACTAATTAATTCTCAAACATAAAATATAATCCATCTATTATTATTAATTAATATATAATTAAGACTATTGTTTAAACTAAATACACATAACAAGACAAACAGTACTTAATCTAATAAATTTGAAAATTAAAATAAAGAACTATGTCTTTAGAATACTAAACCAATTCTGTACGCTTATATATATTTATACAAACACAGCCATATTTTAATAAAACCAATATGTTCCAAATGAATTAGTTGATTTAAAATAGATGAAAAGAAACACTTACCTGAAGACACCTTTTTTTTTCTCGATATTGTTTCTCTAGAATTACAATTTCCTATTTATACTACTCAATACCACCTTACATTTCTTAATTGATAAGAAACTCCAGCATCCGCCAAGTATGTCATTATGTGGAGTACGTACAATTTTTTTCTTTTATTAACTATAGGATAAAATATAATTATCTCTTTATTATTGTTTATCCATATGATTGAGTGTATGTGTGTATATATATCCATTTATATAACATATTATTTATAGTTTTGATATATATTTAACACTAATTTTATTCATGACATATAATTTCTCACAAGTTATACATGTCGTATAATAAAATTACACTGTAACTTATGTAACTTTCATATTTATTAGATTTTATACTAATTCATCTAGCAAATAAAATATAACATAAACAAATATACGCAAGTTAAATTGGCATATATTTCTATATAGATTTAATCGGCATGTAAATAAGCATATAATAATTATATAAAACATATATCAAGATAACTATTGAGTATTGAGAGGGCCGGGTATTACATTCTCCCCTCCTTATAAAAATTTCGTCCTCAAAATTTGATTCTATTAACAATAACTGAACACTTAGCCTTATTTTACTATCTACTTAAACCTGCATATATATATTCTCTATGAGTTCAGAGGTAGTGGTCATGGAAAATATTTTTTTTAACTCTTCTCACATAATATTATTTGCATTAAAAGATAGTATAAAAATTAATCACCTAAAGTAGCAAATATAACACACGTACATATTATAATAATGGCTTGCTCTTCATAAATATATATACACCCAAATTTATATATTTGTAAATTTATTTTCAAAATTTATAGTATTAGCTTCTTTAAATGCAACAATCACACATATATTAGCGAAAATCAAGTAACGATTCATAATCTCAAATCCTCTATGTCTCTTCCTCCTTCTCTCTATTAGTATTTACACTCTACTATCACATATCACGCACTAGATGCACAAGATATCGTCACCTATATTAATTACTATTTCTCCAAATATTATTTTGAAGTACACGTTCATGAAATATATAATTATATATTCGAGGGATAGTACACCTTTGATATTAGTGTACATATATATGACCACGTTCTTAATTTTATTTTTTGACGGATCTCACAATATAGATGAATTGATTAAAAGCATTAAACAAATAATAGAAGCTAATATATAAATTAATTACTTGAAATTAGGGATAACACATATACAGATTATATAATGATATATACTCTGCATATATGTACCAAGATTACATATACACTCACCTACGACTCGGAAATTATAAGAGAATACATACTACATACCAGCAAAAGTCACGTTAGCAATTTAATTAAATATCCGAATATTAACCCAATGATTTTTCTGTACATGACCAATAACAAAATCTTTATAATTAAAGTTTAATTCACAAACCTCAGATACAATTTTTTTTTAACCTTCCTCACAAATAAATACTTAAATACATTTACTTTACAAGTAAAGGAATTTAGACATGACATACTATCACTCTAGTTTGGAAGTTCAAATACCCAAATTCAATAGTATTTATAAATTGAGATGAGAATTTTCCCCGATTTTCCAATTGTAGTATTTTAAAAATAAATAAATTATTATTTCATTATAGATTGAATTCAATTATCCCTAATCTCACTTTGCGAAGAACAAATGTAAACCTATAAAATGCAAGTCTAAAATTGTTCAAAATTTAACTACGTCACATTAAATTATTATCTGCAGATATTAGAGTATGAACCTTAAATGCTGAATAAAAAAAAATCCATATTTATTTTCTAATCGTTGACACACTTTCAGCTATATATATAAGTAAATCACAATTAGATAGCTAACACATATAATGTATAAAAACAGAATGCCATGATCACTCACGTCTGATAACTTTTAGCATTGATAGTAAAATCATCTTTTGAATGAAAATATTTATATAACAACATAGCATATCAAATTACATCACCTAGGATATAAAATTTAAAACTCTCAAAATAGGACTTACAAAATTCACATTGCATAATATATCACAAAGAAAGTTACTCTCCCCAAGTTCTGAGCTTGTATACATGGACAGTGTACAGAATCATAACTGCGCTCTAATACCACTCTGTAACACCCGCCCCAATAAAATAAATGTAAAATATAAAGTAATGTAAAAATGTGGGAGAGTTGTCTCTTTGTAAAATATAAGAATGTACTTTTCTATTAAAAAGTGTTAAATATTAAAAATTTAGATTAATATGTGGTGCATTTAAAATGATCGATAATTATAAAATATAATTTACTGAAGAGTGTAAAGAAATTATTACTTTCTTTGTAGAAATATTCTAAGAATATCCGGATAAAATTTGAAGACAAACCTATAACCTCTAAGAGGAAAAATATAATAATAGAAGCCTTTGCCCTCCTCACAGGTCGTCATCCATGTATACACTTCTCAGGACTTGTCAGAGCTTTAAACATTCATGCATCGATGCACCACACGTTATTAATTTCACCTACAATGCATGAACTACATGAGCTAAAGCTCAGTAAGCCGAAATCATGTTCATGTATGTCCACGGACACACACAACGCATATGTAATATGCAACACTACCACAAATGTCAAATACTCGTGAATAAAATCCTTTTATGCCATCTCGAAAGCATTTTCAACGTTTAGGAACTTGGCTCCCTTCACCAGACACCAACATGAGTCATGAGCTCATAATATAATCAGTATTCACTTGGCCAAAATGTGATTAGTGCACTCATGTGGCTCATCCTTCCGGGACCCCAAGGGACACGCCCCCTGCCTGTTCCCTTTGATCCCACATGAACGTCATCCCACATCAGCCACTCATCACCTCAAACGTGCAGTCGAAGTGGACCATCCTCCCTGGACCCCAAGGGACACGCCCCCTGCCTGTTCCCTTTGATCCCACATGGAAGTCATCCCACTCGAGGCACAAATATCAACACAGCACAACACGGGCTGGTGGTGACCAATCCCAAACAAAATATTTTCTCTCTCTCTGAAACCATTTCATGCATGCAACCTCGATAATATCTACATGACGTGCATGTATATGCTCGTGCTCATGTACAAGATATTCAATGCAACACAATACAATATCACAAATATATATATCACATCAAACAATCATACAATATAACATAATAATATATAATAAATAGTAAACACATATAGTCAAATAATACTATGTTCATGCATTGTAGTTGAGCATGGATTTCTACTTACCTCGAGTCCAGAGCTTACAATATTTGGAATCTTAATTTGTTTGCCTTCTCAAGAGAATCTAATTAAGATAGAATGTAAATTAATAACAATTGATACAAACTTAATTATAATTTACTAATTATTATAAGATCTAACTTTAATAGCAAATATTGTAATATTATAGCATGTACTTTTATTACGATAACAACTTGTTACCTTTTCAACTAAACTGAAGGAATTAGTTAAATAAAATTATGCTAAGCCCTACTTTAATTAATTTAAGTCAAAATTACTTAACTAATGTAAATTACGAATTAATAAATGTCGAACTACTATTACCGACCAACCAAGTTTTAAAACACAAGTTCTAATTCTAATTCATATGGCCTATTAAACAAATGGATTATGATTGTTCATTTCCATGAATCACATAATAAGCCTACGATTTTCCTTCTATTTTACACATATATCCTTATTTATATGACAATGATATTATTTATTTAGTTATAAATATACTAACACAAGTAATCCATTTTTAACTAATTAATTCTCAAACATAAAATATAATCCATCTATTATTATTAATTAATATATAATTAAGATTATTGTTTAAACTAAATACACATAACAAGACAAACAGTACTTAATCTAATAAATTTGAAAATTAAAATAAAGAACCATGTCTTTAGAATACTAAACCAATTCTGTACGCTTATATATATTTATACAAACACAGCCATATTTTAATAAAACCAATATGTTCCAAATGAATTAGTTGATTTAAAATAGATGAAAAGAAACACTTACCTGAAGACACCTTTTTTTTTCTCGATATTGTTTCTCTAGAATTCCAATTTCCTATTTATACTACTCAATACCACCTTACATTTCTTAATTGATAAGAAACTCCAGCATCCGCCAAGTATGTCATTACGTGGAGTACGTACAATTTTTTTCTTTTATTAACTATAGGATCAAATATAATTATCTCTTTATTATTGCTTATCCATATGATTGAGTGTGTGTGTGTGTGTATATATATCCATTTATATAACATATTATTTATAGTTTCGATATATATTTAATACTAATTTTATTCATGACATATAATTTCTCACAAGTTCTACATGTTGTATAATAAAATTACACTGTAACTTATGTAACTTTCATATTTATTAGATTTTATACTAATTCATCTAGCAAATAAAATATAACATAAACATATATACGCAAGTTAAATTGGCATATATTTCTATATAGATTTAATCGGCATGTAAATAAGCATGTAATAATTATATAAAACATCTATCAAGATAACTATTGAGTATTGAGAGGGCCGGGTATTACATTCTCCCCTCCTTATAAAAATATCATCCTCGAAATTTGATTCTATTAACAATAACTGAACACTTAGCCTTATTTTACTATCTACTTAAACCTGCATATATATATTCTCTATGAGTTCAGAGGTAGTGGTCATGGAAAACATTTTTTTTAACTCTTCTCACATAATATTATTTGCATTAAAAGATAGTATAAAAATTAATCACCTAAAGTAGCAAATATAACACACGTACATATTATAATAATGGCTTGCTCTTCATAAATATATATACACCCAAATTTATATATTTGTAAATTTATTTTCAAAATTTATAGTATTAGCTTCTTTAAATGCAACAATCACACATATATTAGCGAAAATCAAGTAACGATTCATAATCTCAAATACTCTCTGTCTCTTCCTCCTTCTCTCTATTAGTATTTACACTCTACTATCACATATCACACACTAGATGCACAAGATATCGTCACCTATATTAATTACTATTTCTCCAAACATTATTTTGAAGTACACGTTCATAAAATATATAATTATATATTCGAGGGATAGTACACCTTTGATATTAGTGTACATATATATGACCACGTTCTTAATTTTATTTTTTGACAGATCTCACAATATAGACGAATTGATTAAAAGCATTAGAGAAACAATAGAAGCTAATATATAAATTAATTACTTGAAATTAGGGATAACACATATACAGATTATATAAAGATATATACTCTGCATATATGTACCAAGATTATATATACACTCACCTACGACTCGGAAATTATAAGAGAATACATACTACATACCAGCAAAAGTCATGTTAGCAATTTAATTAAATATCCGAATATTAACCCAATGATTTTTCTGTACATGACCAATAACAAAATCTTTATAATTAAAGTTTAATTCACAAACCTCAGATACAATTTTTTTTTAACATTCCTCACAAATAAATACTTAAATACATTTACTTTACAAGTAAAGGAATTTAGACATGACATACTATCAATCTAGTTTGGAAGTTCAAATACCCAAATTCAATAGTATTTATAAATTGAGATGAGAATTTTCCCTCATTTTCCAATTGTAGTATTTTAAAAATAAATAAATTATTATTTCATTATAGATTGAATTCAATTATCCCTAATCTCGCTTTGCGAAGAACAAATGTAAACCTATAAAATGCAAGTCTAACATTGTTCAAAATTTAACTACGTCACATTGAATTATTATCTGCAGATATTAGAGTATGAACCTTAAATGCTGAATAAAAAAAAATCCATATTTATTTTCTAATCGTTGACACACTTTTAGCTATATATATAAGTAAATCACAATTAGATAGCTAACACATATAAAGTATAAAAACAGAATGCCATGATCACTCACGTCTGATAACTTTTAGCATTGATAGTAAAATCATCTTTTGAATGAAAATATTTATATAACAACATAACATATCAAATTACATCACCTAGGATATAAAATTTAAAACTCTCAAAATAGGACTTACAAAATTCACATTGCATAATATATCACAAAGAAAGTTACTCTCCCCAAGTTCTGAGCTTGTATACATGGACAGTGTACAGAATCATAACTGCGCTCTGATACCACTCTGTAACACCCGCCCCAATAAAATAAATGTAAAATATAAAGTAACGTAAAAATGTGGGAGAGTTGTCTCTTTGTAAAATATAAGAATGTACTTTTCTATTAAAAAGTGTTAAATATTAAAAATTTAGATTAATATGTGGTGCAATTAAAATGATCGATAATTATAAAATATAATTTACTGAAGAGTGTAAAGAAATTATTACTTTCTTTGTAGAAATATTCTAAGAATATCTAGATAAAATTTGAATACAAACCTATAACCTCTAAGCGGAAAAATATAATAATAGAAGCCTTTGCCCTCCTTACAGGTCGTCATCCATGTATACACTTCTCAGGACTTGTCAGAGCTTTAAACATTCATGCATCGATGCACCACACGTTATCAATTTCACCTACAATGCATGAACTACATGAGCTAAAGCTCAGTTAACCGAAATCATGTTCATGTATGTCCACGGACACTCACAACGCATATGTAATATGCAACACTACCACAAATGTCAAATACTCGTGAATAAAATCCTTTTATGCCATCTCGAAAGCATTTTCAACGTTTAGGAACTTGGCTCCCTTCACCAGACACCAACATGAGTCATGAGCTCATAATATAATCAATATTCACTTGGCCAAAATGTGATTAGTGTACTCATGTGGCTCATCCTTCCTGGACCCCAAGGGACACGCCCCCTGCCTGTTCCCTTTGATCCCACATGAAAGTCATCCCACATCAGCCACTCATCTCCTCAAACGTGCAGTCGAAATGGACCATCCTCCCTGGACCCCAAGGGACACGCCCCCTGCCTGTTCCCTTTGATCCCACATGGAAGTCATCCCACTCGAGGCACAAATATCAACACAGCACAACACGGGCTGGTGGTGACCAATCCCAAACAAAACATTATCTCTCTCTCTGAAAACCATTTCATGCATGCAACCTCGATAATATCTACATGACGTGCATGTATATGCTCGTGCTCATGTACAAGATATTCAATGCAACACAATACAATATCACAAATATATATATATCACATCAAACAATCATACAATATAACATAATAATATATAATAAATAGTAAACACATATAGTCAAATAATACTATGTTCATGCATTGTAGTTGAGGATGGATTTCTACTTACCTCGAGTCCAGAGCTTACAATATTTGGAATCTTAATTTGTTTGCCTTCTCAAGAGAATCTAATTAAGATAGAATGTAAATTAATAACAATTGATACAAACTTAATTATAATTTACTAATTATTATGAGATCTAACTTTAATAGCAAATAATGTAATATTATAGCATATACTTTTATTACGATAACAACTTGTTACCTTTTTAACTAAACTGAAGGAATTAGTTAAATAAAATTATGCTAAACCCTACTTTAATTAATTTAAGTCAAAATTACTTAACTAATGTAAATTACGAATTAATAAATGTCGAACTACTATTACCGACCAACCAAGGTTTAAAACACAAGTTCTAATTCTAATTCATATGGCCTATTAAACAAATGGATTATGATTGTTCATTTCCATGAATCACATAATAAGCCTACGATTTTCCTTCTATTTTATACATATATCCTTATTTATATGACAATGATATTATTTATTTAGTTATAAATATACTAACACAAGTAATCCATTTTTAACTAATTAATTCTCAAACATAAAATATAATCCATCTATTATTATTAATTAATATATAATTAAGACTATTGTTTAAACTAAATACACATAACAAGACAAACTATTAACTATAGGATAAAATATAATTATCTCTTTATTATTGCTTATCCATATGATTGAGTGTGTGTGTGTGTGTATATATCCATTTATATAACATATTATTTATAGTTTCGATATATATTTAACACTAATTTTATTCATGACATATAATTTCTCACAAGTTATACATGTTGTATAATAAAATTACACTGTAACTTATGTAACTTTCATATTTATTAGATTTTATACTAATTCATCTAGCAAATAAAATATAACATAAACATATATACGCAAGTTAAATTGGCATATATTTCTATATAGATTTAATCGGCATGTAAATAAGCATATAATAATTATATAAAACATATATCAAGATAACTATTGAGTATTGAGAGGACCGGGTATTACATTCTCCCCTCCTTATAAAAATTTCGTCCTCAAAATTTGATTCTATTAACAATAACTGAACACTTAGCCTTATTTTACTATCTACTTAAACCTGCATATATATATTCTCTATGAGTTCAGAGGTAGTGGTCATGGAAAACATTTTTTTTAACTCTTCTCACATAATATTATTTGCATTAAAAGATAGTATAAAAATTAATCACCTAAAGTAGCAAATATAACACACGTACATATTATAATAATGGCTTGCTCTTCATAAATATATATACACCCAAATTTATATATTTGTAAATTTATTTTCAAAATTTATAGTATTAGCTTCTTTAAATGCAACAATCACACATATATTAGCGAAAATCAAGTAACGATTCATAATCTCAAATCCTCTCTGTCTCTTCCTCCTTCTCTCTATTAGTATTTACACTCTACTATCACATATCACACACTAGATGCACAAGATATCGTCACCTATATTAATTACTATTTCTCCAAACATTATTTTGAAGTACACGTTCATAAAATATATAATTATATATTCGAGGGATAGTACACCTTTGATATTAGTGTACATATATATGACCACGTTCTTAATTTTATTTTTTGACAGATCTCACAATATAGACGAATTGATTAAAAGCATTAGAGAAATAATAGAAGCTAATATATAAATTAATTACTTGAAATTAGGGATAACACATATACAGATTATATAAAGATATATACTCTGCATATATGTACCAAGATTATATATACACTCACCTATGACTCGGAAATTATAAGAGAATACATACTACATACCAGCAAAAGTCACGTTAGCAATTTAATTAAATATCCGAATATTAACCCAATGATTTTTCTGTACATGACCAATAACAAAATCTTTATAATTAAAGTTTAATTCACAAACCTCAGATACAATTTTTTTTTAACATTCCTCACAAATAAATACTTAAATACATTTACTTTACAAGTAAAGGAATTTAGACATGACATACTATCACTCTAGTTTGGAAGTTCAAATACCCAAATTCAATAGTATTTATAAATTGAGATGAGAATTTTCCCCGATTTTCCAATTGTAGTATTTTAAAAATAAATAAATTATTATTTCATTATAGATTGAATTCAATTATCCCTAATCTCGCTTTGTGAAGAACAAATGTAAACCTATAAAATGCAAGTCTAAAATTGTTCAAAATTTAACTACGTCACATTGAATTATTATGTGCAGATATTAGAGTATGAACCTTAAATGCTGAATAAAAAAAAAATTCATATTTATTTTCTAATCATTGACACACTTTTAGCTATATATATAAATAAATCACAATTAGATAGCTAACACATATAAAGTATAAAAACAGAATGCCATGATCACTCACGTCTGATAACTTTTAGCATTGATAGTAAAATCATCTTTTGAATGAAAATATTTATATAACAACATAACATATCAAATTACATCACATAGGATATAAAATTTAAAACTCTCAAAATAGGACTTACAAAATTCACATTGCATAATATATCACAAAGAAAGTTACTCTCCACAAGTTCTGAGCTTGTATACATGGACAGTGTACAGAATCATAACTGCGCTCTGATACCACTCTGTAACACCCGCCCCAATAAAATAAATGTAAAATATAAAGTAATGTAAAAATGTGGGAGAGTTGTCTCTTTGTAAAATATAAGAATGTACTTTTCTATTAAAAAGTGTTAAATATTAAAAATTTAGATTAATATGTGGTGCATTTAAAATGATCGATAATTATAAAATATAATTTACTGAAGAGTGTAAAGAAATTATTACTTTCTTTGTAGAAATATTCTAAGAATATCTAGATAAAATTTGAATACAAACCTATAACCTCTAAGCGGAAAAATATAATAATAGAAGCCTTTGCCCTCCTTACAGGTCGTCATCCATGTATACACTTCTCAGGACTTGTCAGAGCTTTAAACATTCATGCATCGATGCACCACACGTTATCAATTTCACCTACAATGCATGAACTACATGAGCTAAAGCTCAGTAAGCCGAAATCATGTTCATGTATGTCCACAGACACTCACAACGCATATGTAATATGCAACACTACCACAAATGTCAAATACTCGTGAATAAAATCCTTTTATGCCATCTCGAAAGCATTTTCAACGTTTAGGAACTTGACTCCCTTCACCAGACACCAACATGAGTCATGAGCTCATAATATAATCAATATTCACTTGGCCAAAATGTGATTAGTGCACTCATGTGGCTCATCCTTCCTGGACCCCAAGGGACACGCCCCCTGCCTATTCCCTTTGATCCCACATGAAAGTCATCCCACATCAGTCACTCATCACCTCAAACGTGCAGTCGAAGTGGACCATCCTCCCTGGACCCCAAGGGACACACCCCCTGCCTGTTCCCTTTGATCCCACATGGAAGTCATCCCACTCGAGGCACAAATATCAACACAGCACAACACGGGCTGGTGGTGACCAATCCCAAACAAAACATTTTCTCTCTCTCTGAAAACCATTTCATGCATGCAACCTCGATAATATCTACATGACGTGCATGTATATGCTCGTGCTCATGTACAAGATATTCAATGCAACACAAGACAATATCACAAATATATATATCACATCAAACAATCATACAATATAACATAATAATATATAATAAATAGTAAACACATATAGTCAAATAATACTATGTTCATGCATTGTAGTTGAGGATGGATTTCTACTTACCTCGAATCCAGAGCTTACAATATTTGGAATCTTAATTTGTTTGCCTTCTCAAGAGAATCTAATTAAGATAGAATGTAAATTAATAACAATTGATACAAACTTAATTATAATTTACTAATTATTATGAGATCTAACTTTAATAACAAATAATGTAATATTATAGCATATACTTTTATTACGATAACAACTTGTTACCTTTTTAACTAAACTGAAGGAATTAGTTAAATAAAATTATGCTAAACCCTACTTTAATTAATTTAAGTCAAAATTACTTAACTAATGTAAATTACGAATTAATAAATGTCGAACTACTATTACCGACCAACCAAGTTTTAAAACACAAGTTCTAATTCTAATTCATATGGCCTATTAAACAAATGGATTATGATTGTTCATTTCCATGAATCACACAATAAGCCTACGATTTTCCTTCTATTTTACACATATATCCTTATTTATATGACAATGATATTATTTATTTAGTTATAAATATACTAACACAAGTAATCCATTTTTAACTAATTAATTCTCAAACATAAAATATAATCCATCTATTATTATTAATTAATATATAATTAAGAGTATTGTTTAAACTAAATACACATAACAAGACAAACAGTACTTAATCTAATAAATTTGAAAATTAAAATAAAGAACCATGTCTTTAGAATACTAAACCAATTTTGTACGCTTATATATATTTATACAAACACAGCCATATTTTAATAAAACCAATATGTTCCAAATGAATTAGTTGATTTAAAATAGATGAAAAGAAACACTTACCTGAAGACACCTTTTTTTTCTCGATATTGTTTCTCTAAAATTACAATTTCCTATTTATACTACTCAATACCACCTTACATTTTTTAATTGATAAGAAACTCCAGCATCCGCCAAGTATGTCATTACGTGGAGAACGTACAATTTTTTTCTTTTATTAACCATAGGATAAAATATAATTATCTCTTTATTATTGTTTATCCATATGATTGAGTGTGTGTGTGTGTGTGTGTATATATCCATTTATATAACATATTATTTATAGTTTCGATATATATTTAACACTAATTTTATTCATGACATATAATTTCTCACAAGTTCTACATGTCGTATAATAAAATTACACTGTAACTTATGTAACTTTCATATTTATTAGATTTTATACTAATTTATATAGCAAATAAAATATAACATAAACATATATACGCAAGTTAAATTGGCATATATTTCTATATAGATTTAATCGGCATGTAAATAAGCATATAGTAATTATATAAAACATATATCAAGATAACTATTGAGTATTGAGAGGGCCGGGTATTACACCTTGACCATTAAAGGTCGGAGGTTGGTATGTTTGAAACTGAGCAATAACACGTGCCGTATCTTCTTGTGGAGGATTTTGAGCCTGATTATTTTGACGTCTTGGCGGCATCCTATACACGTATTTCATACATCAGATTCTTTTGAACGACAGATACTCTTATAAGATTCTAAGGCAACGATACAACGCACTTAGATTCGTATACATTTTAAAATTCCAGTGAGCTAAAGAAGCTCTAAAGTCATACTAGATACTTATGTTTAGTGCACCTATGTTCAAATCCCAGCTAAGTTCTTGTCTAAAACTAGCTCAGATGATGTTTATGCATCAAATGGATTTGACATGAAAACACTGATAACCATGCTTTGTAGAACATAACTTTCACAATACTTAAATCATACTTTCCACCATGCTTTAAATCACACATTGAGATCACTTGCATTTGTATATCATGCATACAATCATATACATATACTTTTCATAAGAGTACTAAAGAAATTCAAAACGGGTTATGGGTAACCATTTCAATAACATAATACTCAAAACATTTCAATTTTGAATACATCACAGGCCTACAATCACGTAGACCTGCTCTGATACCACCTGTAACGCCCCAGTCCCACTAGGACCAAAACGTCACCAAAAATATTAGTACATGCTTACGTAATAAATACTTTTATAAAAATTAGATTTAACTTTATTAATAATTTGTAAACGGACAGCACTTCGACTTAAAAATGTTCAAACCCACACTCAGGCATTTTCAAAGTCAACTTTCAACAAGGCTTTTGGAAATCACAAACTCACACATAACCAAATGATCTATTAACAAGAAATATATATAGTCAAACAGGCCACACATTTAAAAGCACCACGGTCAACCCTTATATACATTCAAAATATTTGTATATACAGTCAAAATTGACCACGGGGGTCAACAACTTTAAAACTTAAAGATTTTGCAGAGTATCAACGAAAGCATTTAATATTTAATATACAAACATAAGTTTAAAGATGGTTTTAAGCAAAAAACACATATGGGTCAACCATCAAAACCCAAACCAGCAACACGTTATCAACCAGCTCGATCTCTAGGACCCGAAAACATTTGAAAATATTTAGGTTGAGTGCCAGAAAATACTCAGTGGGCATTAACATTCGTCCAAGACAAACTTTCATGCTTTAAAACTGTTATACTACATAAATGATGGAAAATAACCATGAACATACTTTATAACATAGTTTACTCTTCTTCATTGGATGAGAGACCCAATGTGATCACATGAATACTTTACGGTTACTTATCTAGACATTTAGTCACAAAGTAAACCGTTTATGCTTGTAAGTCGGAATTCCTTTGTGCGTGAAGTCTCATAACATCCGATCATTGCGTAAATAATGATATCAAAACATTTAACATGCTTTTCATGGACGAATTTAAAACATAGTTGTGAGTTATAGAAAAACCCACCTGGATAATCTCAAAGTGCAGAATAATTTTATGCGATGCTATTATGCTTCTCGATCATCTCGACCTATACAAATTAAAATTTCTAACTTAGAATCCTCAGATAGGTCAATAAGGTAATAACTTAGATCATAAATAACTTAAGTAGGAATTTCCTATGTCTTGGGATCGTTTGTAATATAAATGGAGTCAAATGGGTGAATAATACGCATTTGACGGATTGAATCAAGTTAGTGATTCTATTTGAGGATTTATCGGACTTTCTAGACCAAAATGAATGGATATGAATGACTGAAAAGTTTGGTTTAGATTTAGGAGGGAATTATAATATTTAGAATTTCTTTTGGCTAATACAATATTTGAAAATTATAGGATTTAATTATATTTTTTTTTTAAATTCCTAATTCTATCTCCAAGTACTAAACTAAAATTAGAAAAATATGAATTTGGAAATTGGGCTCAATTAATATATTATATGGGCTAAGTTAAATGGATCAAATAATATTGA
Organism: Perilla frutescens; assembly: GCA_026008535.1. Taxonomy (NCBI): domain Eukaryota; kingdom Viridiplantae; phylum Streptophyta; class Magnoliopsida; order Lamiales; family Lamiaceae; genus Perilla; species Perilla frutescens. The sequence continues at coordinate 14,109,667 of BRKX01000015.1, forward strand.
ATTAAAATTGAAAAACCATAGAAATAGGGCTTATAGCTTAATGTTTACAACAACATAAAAGATATGAAATTAGATCAATCAATTTAACTGAATTTAAAACAAAAGAGAAGATTTGATAATAAGAACTCACCCTTTCTCTTTTCCTCTCGTTTCTCCTCGCCCCTTTCTTTTTCTTTTAAAAAAAAACTATAGCTTTAGTTTTGTTTTTTGTTTGTTTTTTTTTAACTTAATCATTTTTTTTCTCTTTTTATTAGCCAAGCTGATCTTCCTATATTATATATATATATATATATATATATACACATGCAACATATGTACAAGCATTACACGTGTACTATGTGTTACACCAATCCTCACAATTCAATTGCCAAATGGTCAATTTTTATTGGTTTAAAATTTTTATTTTATTTTATTTTATTTATTAGTATTATTTCTATTATTATTATCATTTCTTCATAATTAAGAAATCCCCCAACTATAAATATGTGTATTTATATATGTATCAACATAAATCACATGTGTACTATTAAGTACACTAATCCTTTTAAATGTTCCCCAAATGTCCCAATACAATTGGTTAGACTTTTATTTTATTTTATTTATTATTATTCCTTTTCTTCTTATTTAGCAATCCAATATTTACACACACACTCACACGTGTACTACTAATCTTACCAAGCCAATTCCAAATGGTAACAATTTGATGGTGAAAGTTTGAAATATTTATCCAAATTACTAGTCTTGCAAATAAATAACCATACATCATAATTTAACAATTAGAATAAGTTTAATCTAATGGGCCGAAGATGAGCTTAAATTGGGATGACAGCGAATTGATTACTTAGGTTTGAATTTATAATAGTGGTCATGATAGAATAAATTTGGCTCAAATTAATACATTAATTAAATTTCATCAGAAACTCAAATGAAATCCGATTTAGACGATCATGATATCAAAACGATCCCAATAACATTTACTTTTATAATATAAATTCTAATTTTAACTTAGATGCTCAATTAAGGTCAAGACTTTTCTAAGTTTTATTTCCTCTAAGCCCATAATTAACTAGCCATAATGATTTGGGTTCTAATTTCATGAAATTTCTAGCTATAAAATAATATTATATTTTTTTGGGGTGTTACATATATGAAATAAAATAGAAAATAAAATTAAATTTAAATATTTATTATTTTTTATTTATAATAGTAATATTAATAATTTCCATAAACATAATTATATATAAAATTATATGTATAAATACACATATGGGTATGGGGTGGGTTGGGTACTAAGGTACCCATACCCACACTCGTACCCGTAAAAAAATAAGGGTAATTACTCGTACCTGTCCCCGTCCTGTTGAATGGGTAATTACCCTACCCATCGTGGGTAATTTTACGAGTACTCATAGGGTCCGTTACCCATTACCATCCCTAATTGAGAGCCACCTCTTACCCAAGTTGCAGAAGGTCGACTGCGTGATGATGAAGATACTGCTACATCACCCAATCTCTTGTCAAAGAGATATGTCACCCCACTAATCACTTCAAGCTCCAAGACAGCCGCCCAACTGAACCTGTAGAAAGTTCAGATCAAGTCATCCTCAACAAGGAACTTGCCAAGTAGGCGAAGGGTCACATTAGCTGAAGCTAAGCACCGGAGCCAATCCGTGAAGAAAGCAAGGCCAGAGATGCCTGCTGAAGAAACTATATCAGCCTCCAAGAGGAAGAGACCAAACTGCCCTGACGAGAGCAGTGAAGAGAATCCAGTTCAGCTCATCAAAAAGAGAAAATTGACTGAGATCTAATCCAGTAGTTCAGCAACTGATGTCATCAGTTCAGTGATGAATCAGTTCTAGGGGCCAAGAAGAAAATATGACAAGAACTAATTGATTAGTTGCCACATCGTCAGTTCACCAAAAGTCATCAGTTGGACTGTATCCCAACTGACCAAGGATAAGTTTTCTTTAAGCTTATTCTTAATAAAATTATTGCCACTGTGATTTATTTTTTGATAATCTAACGGCCATAATTTTCAAATGGGAGATCTCTCAAGATAGCAAGTTTTTAATGCTACTGCGCAAAATCAACCACTAAAGTGGAAAGTGAGTTGATAGCCTAAGAGATATAAATAGCAAAATCCTGCAAGAAATATTTACTATTTATGGCAACTACCCCATTTTCAAATGAATGAAATCTCAACCACTGATCTAAAAGTTAAGCTAAACTTGTGGACGGCTGAGATGATCATAACATTTAAGCCAGCTGAGCATCAGTCAAATCCATTAACTGATCAGTTGAGGAGTACTCGAGTGCAACTCGAAGTACATGCATGCAAAGCTTCTTTTTAAATGCTAGGGAGCTATCGATCAAAGATCACATATTTGTCTAAACACTCCTTGCATTTGCTTTGCATCTCTCTCTCTCTATATAATCCATTCAATCTCTTTGAAATACTTTCTTTTCTTTGCAAAATGGAATTTCCCGCTCAATACATCGATCCAGCCAGGCTTGCTCTCAACTTGAAAAGAGACAAGTTTGTAGAACTGGACTTCATGATGCAAAGACTTAAAGCTGATGAGTTTCATCGCTTAGTCTCAGCAGCGGAGGAAACTGAACTCTTTCAGTTTCTCACAAGTGGTCCAAGATTTGGATGATGCTTTTCTGAGTTAGTTGTCGAGTTCTACATCTTTTCCCAAGTCGCAGAGAATAGCAACATCATTTCAACAGTTAGAGGACATCTGATCGTGATCTCCAAGGAAACTTTGATGGAGACCCTCCATCTTCCAAGAGCAGATGAACAGGCGGACTCGATAGCCATGCCTAACCAAGCAGAATTGTGGAGTCTTTGGACAAAACCACGAGTCGAGCACAATGACTACTTACACAGACTGAAAGACAGTCTTGAGCCGAAGTTCATCCAACTTCTAGATATAGTCATCCACTGTCTGAGAGGCAATCTAAACTATACCTGCTTTAATGCCGAACATGCTCATCTGATGGCACTCATCTACAACCGATGCAGAATTGACTGGGCATCGTATGTGCCATCACAACTGCGCCTGAATGTTTGCAAGGTCAATTTCGACCATCAAACTAGAACATTTACAGAGAAATTAGGGTTTCTCAACCGGATCAGCATGATCATAACTGATCAGATCTAAATTCTCCATCAAAGAGACGAGTTGCTGGACAGGAGAGATTATCTCCCCACAATTTTTATCAAAAAAAGAAAGAACATGAAGCCTTTTGGCAAGCGATCGAGGAGGCAGCGCACTGCTGAAGAAGGCCCCTCCACTCTGACTGAACCGACTTCTAACAGTTAAAGAAAGCAGATCATGTCAGAAGATGACATGATATTAGAATCAACTGCGCCAGCTGAGTCTGCACCAGCTGAAAACAAATTTATGGATGGTGTTGAAGAAAGCTTCAATAAAACTCTCAACAATCTGCTGAGCAGATTTCACCTCATCGAGAGTTATGACTTCGATCTTTTCAATCAACTGAGGAGATATCTCAGATGGTCACTTTGGAGATATCACGTTGATGAAGCAGTTATGTTCGAATTGCTCGACAAGAAGAGATGCCATTTTTGGAGTCAAGAAGGAGTTTGGAGCAGGAATTGGATAAATCATCCACTGACAGCTACTCCCACTCTCTCTAAGATTATTGATTTAATGATCCACCGAATCTGATATGGAGTACCAGCCGTAGCTTCACTGCCGTTTACAGAGCCATCCAACTCATCTTCCACACTAATTAAGTTCAACCACCTACCTCTAATTGAAGAACTCCTCCCAAGTTTGGCCATGATGACAACTGAACCTCAAGTTCAGTCTCCACTGCCAGATCTAAGGCAGTTCATGCCAACGAAAGAAGCATCCAACTGGCTACCCTCACCACCAAGAGAACAGCCATACCCCTCCCCGTTTGAAGGTAACTTAGCTACCACTTTTAGCTTGTTACCACATGTTCTCATTCCATCCTTTGAACTACACATGCACACCATTTTGGATGATGCCAAAAAGGGGGAAGAGATAGAAGAAATTGAGAAGGATGATGGAAGAAAGTTTCAGGGGAAACCCTTGCAGTTTCAAAGGGAAGTACAGCCTCAGGGGGAAGTATTGAGGACTGTAGAAACTGCTCGAAAAGAGAGGCATCAGCCTCAGGGGGAAGTTTGGGGAGTTGTCTGGAGAAGAGCTGCCATAGATGAGAGGAATCAGCCTGAGGGGAAAGTTTGGGGAGAAATATAGAGGAATGCTAGTGCTAGAAAAAGAGGAGAACCTAGCAACTGGTGGAACAGATGAAGAAGAAGAAATACCAACTGAAGAGATAGAAATTGAAGAAAAAGAAAAACAAACTGTTGAAGATTGAAAGAGATCTAATCAGTTTGAAAACTCAGTTTCTTAGCTACATAAGTTTTCTTGCTTGATTGTGCCTTTGTTACACAACTCAAAATTTCTTAAATCAGTTTTTCCATCATTGCTCAATTTTGCCATGTTTTGGACATTATTGAAAAGGGGGAAATTGTTAGGAAAAACTATCAAGGGTTTTTCTGACAAGGGATTTTGATGAGATGTCAAAATATGCAAAGAGCTTTAAAAAACTGAAAGGAAATCAAGCAGTAAACTAAGAATGATCATATAAAAAAATCAAGCTATCAAAGCCAAAAGAAATGATCAATCTAAGTGAGAAAAAGAAAAGAAAAGAGAGAAAAAAAGGAAAGAAAAGAAAAGAGAAAAGAGAGAAACCAGCCATGAGCTGAGAAAAGAAAAGAGAGAGAAAAGAACAGAGAGAAAAAAAAAATCCAGCCATAAAGGGCTATGAAAAAGAAATTGTAGCTTGCTAGATCAATTAGCAAGGTAAAACTGAAATTCAAATTTTAGATAAGCCAAAGAAGATCTTGAAGATAATACAACCGAGATCTTGGAACAAAAGCTAATCAGAAGAGCAAAGGCTACTCAACGGCTATCTTTAAATGAAAGCCCCTCAATGGCTTTATCATTTATAATCACACAGTGATCATCAAAGGGCACCAGCCACTCATCTATAAAAGGTGAGCAACCCAGAAGGTGATCCGAGACTTTTGACTTGAGACTTTTGGCACCAGATTTCTGAGAGAACTTTAGCTAAGACTTTCAGCGAAGATGTTCACAAAAGCACTAAAGCCTCACGCTCAAAATTCAGAAGAAGCAAAAGTCCAACTGAAGAGAAGGAGCCAAATCGCTCATCATGCTAGCTGTTGAAGATTTCCAACCAGAGCAACTCTCTCAGTTTAAGCTCTACATTGATCAACTACCCAGCTCAAGCCGCAGACGCACAAAGGAGCATATCAGTTCATAACAGTTTCAAGACTGTCTTTTTGAAGATCTAAAGAGATCTAAAACCTTATAAAGACGGGTAATAGTACCTAAAGTCTCAGCGAGCAGTTGAGATCGGTAAGTGTGAGCTGTCGACCCAGAAACCAGCTGAGGAGGCTACTTGCATTGGTTTGTCACTTACGGGACAGCAACAGTTGGAAAGGACTCCGTGACTAGTAAAGTTGCCGATCACCAGGACCAATACATGTCTTCACTGTGTAACTGTAATAAAGGAACTTTACACTTGCATAGTGAATTGCCCTCCTGCGGAAGAAAGAAAGGACATAGAAGTTGAGCTACGAACCTCTATAAAATGCTTGTGTGCTCTATTTTACTTTTCAGTTTCAGTTGCATGTTTTGAACTGTACACCTCAAGCACACACAGCACTTCGAGCTAGCAGATCATCTCAACTGATCTCCTAAGAGCACGGATAACTCAGCGAGTCAAAACGGGCCCTGAATATTCCGCATCTATTGTTCAAATTTTGGATCAGTTTATTCATCCCCTCTAAACTAATTCTAACTCGCCCCAGGACCAACAACAAGGTATAAATAGAATATGGATAGTGTAAAATATAATATTGCCTGTAAATGATGGCACCTTACTTACACCGTAACTATATTGACAATAATTTTATTATTATTTTTGTGTGTCTCAAAAACACATATATAGTAGAAGGGTGTGTGGGTAATCCAATTTGATTGGCAAAATTTATTAACCAAACTAAATGGATGTTGACAATGATTTGACTATTTTAGTAAGCTATGAGCGGCAACGAGATAATAATTCTCTAATATTTTCTCCATATATTTTAGATGAAAATCAAATAAGTCAATAGATTCTAAACATATAGTTCCTCAATGTATACATTAATTCTTGGTAAATGAATTTATGAAAATTTGGGAAAGAGGTATGTGTGGTTTGGATTCTATTTTTATCTTTATATGCATTGTTCATTTACTAGTCCAAATTGATTATGATAGCTAGCTCTCAAAATATTCATTGCAAAATTAATTTCAAGAATTTCATTAAAAAAATAGATTAACTAGAAATTTGCACCATAACTGCACAAATAAGTGTTAACACAAACGTAATACTAATGTGGCATTTTGACTAACTTTTCCCAATCGTCAATTAAATATGTTATAATATTATTTTATTTATTTTTAATTTGTTCAAAAACCTTCTCAAATTAATGTTAATTAGCTTCCATTTAGTTTAGAGCAACTTCAACCGATTACAAAATGAGATTTCGCAGTGAAGGAAAGCTCTCCAACTGAACTGCAAACTCAAACTGAAAATGAGTAATTTTATCTCAATTTCGCTCTCCAGAAAACACAAATATGCATTGTTACTATTCATCAACACATCTACATATTTTTTTCTTTCATTTCAGTTCAGTCATCTGTTTATTAAAATTTACACCAGTGTATTATTTAGAATTTTAATAATAATTTTTTATTATATATATTTTTCTATTATGTATATGATGTTTTATTATGGTTGAAATTTAGTCCTTTTCGTATATAATTTTTTTACAACCCTTCAAAATTAAAATATCTAAGAATATTTTATTTTATAAGGAATTATTGATTTATAGTTATTTATATTAGATGTTTCGTGAATCTACAAAAAAAATGTATTAAGATGTCCAGTTTATTAATTTGATAAATATGTAGGTGTTGTTGAGAAAGGATAAAAAGTGATATGAGAAGGAATATTGGGAGAAAATTCTTTTATGTTTAAGAATGAGTTTGTTTGTTGGAGGTGAATTGCTGTTTAATGGATGTTTACTACGAAATGGGTTTGGGTTTGGGTTTGGTTTGAGTTTGATGGTTGGAGATGGTTTTAGCCAAGAAATTTTGAATGTCAAATTGGACAAATTTGACTCAATATGCAGAACCACTACCTACACACACCTTCATTGTAGATGTGTTTTTAGGATACGAAAAAGGAGAAAAAATCAATACAGACAGGGTGTAAATAAAATATAGACATAGTAAAATATAATATTGCCTGTAAATAATGGCACCTTACTTACACCGTAACTATATTGACAATAATTTTATTATTATTTTTGTGTGTCTCAAAAATAAGTGTACAATAGAAGGGTGTGTGGGTAATCTAATTTGATTGGCAAAATTTATTAACCAAAGTAAATGTATGTTGACATTAATTTGACTATTTTAGTAGGCTTTGAGCCATAACGGGATAATAATTCTCTAATATTTTCTTCATATATTTTAGATGAAAATCAAATAAGTCAATAGATTCTAAACATATAGTTCCTCAATGTATGCATGATAAATGCACTAATTCTTGGTAAATGAAATTATGAAAATTTGAAAAAGATGTATGTGTGGTTTGGGTTCTATTTTTGTCTTTATATGTATTGTTTGTTTACTAGTTCAGATTGATTATGATAACTCTAAAAATATTCATAGCAAAAGTAATTTGAAGAATTTCATTAAAAAAATAGATTAATTACAATTAACTACAAACAAATATAAAAGGATAGTTTAAAAACAAGAGCATAAGCTAAATTGCACACATAGAATGTTGAAGCATTTGGAGAAAAATAAATTGAGCCAACATCTAATAACATATTTGAAACACATGTATTTGATCCCATATGCATGATAAATGCACAAATTATTTGCACAGTAATTGCAGCAATAAGTGTTAACATACCCATGTTAATCATTTTTAAAATTTATTTAATAGGAGACATTTGTTAATAACTGAATACTAATGTAGCAATTTGACTCACTAGCTTCCCAATAGTCAATGAAAATATTGTAATATTCTTTTATTTAATTTTAATTTACTCAAAGCCTCCTCAAATTAATATTAGCATTCATACATTTAGTTTAGTTAAGGAATTTTGTCTATTATATTAGACAAATTGGTCCCTCTACGTAGGCGGTGGACACAATACCAACATCTCCCTTCCAATGCACACATATTTTAAAGATACAAATATTAAAAAAAAATTAATTTATGGATGATGTATTAGAGTGAAATGCTTTGTTTTTTATTTATTATCAATCATTTAACAAATCATTTTCACTTTTTAATAATGAATTAATTAAAATTAATATTAAAAATAATTATTGATGGGCACTTTCATAAGGGTGGCTAAAATAAATAGTTTTAAAAGTTGGTGGCTAAATTTTTTTTAAAATTATATGTGGCTAGTTTTCTATATTGACACTTAATTTTTTTCATATTTATGTGGTCACGTATTACTTATAGTAACTCTTAAGAGGGTGAATTATTTGGTTTGGATAGAAGATTTGGGATGGGAAGGTAGTAAATTTGTTGTCTTTTATACCGTCGTCTATATTTTCTTATCCGGTTGATATTCCTTCCCCCCGTTCCACTCTGTCACTCTATACCTAGTGGCAAGCTCCTGTATTCCTTTTACATTATAGTTTTCTTTCTGTCAGAAGATTTTTTAATTTGAATTCACTTAATTGTTTAAATCCTGATTCCTGACTCATTACTCCTATTATATTTTATTCTTATTGTTTCCTTGTATGGACCATGTTATCAATTTTCTCTACTAATTTTGTTGATTATCATTCTAATATATTCTTTCTGGTCGCTGCACCAGTGTGCTCAACCAATAGTTTGAGGATTAAGATTGCTGCTGAATCATATTTTGGCAAGTTGTTATGTTTTATTATAAGTATGAAGAGGAAACTACTGCCAACCGGAAACTTGCGAAAGCGTTGGTAGAGAAATGGGTATTTTAAATGTTCATTTTCTTTCCTTGACAAATTTGATGCTTCCTAGCTGTTGTCTTCTATTATTGTTTTTACATATACTATTCTAGAAATTTGATGAGTAGAGTGGAATGTTTTGTTTTTTATTTGTTATCAATCATTTAACAAATCATTTCCACTTTGTATATATTATTAGTATTTTATGCAGTGCCGAGTCATTTTTAGAAAGAACACTACATTTGAGGGCATAACCAGAATGAAAGAACCTACATAAGGCCGCCTGTTAAAAAGTACTTATCCTTATTTAGATTGCAAGTTCCATTGTTGATATACTTTTCATCTTTTTGGTATTTGCATCTGATATTTTTCATCTACACGGCAATGTGTAGGGAGCGAAAATCTGGACCGTCATCTTCGAGTCAACGTGCCTCTAGACCTGAAGCAATGTTGATGGACTTTGTGGTGAGTCCCCAATCTAAGGTTGATCCAGAAGTAGTACGGGCAAGGGATAAACGAATGGTGCGGGATCAGCCCAGAGCAAAGGTTGATAGCTCTTTCACTAAAAAAACTCAGATTGATAATCGACATTCTTCAAAATTTAGGGCTTAATGTGGTTATATATAGTAAGTATATAGAAGTGTACATAGTTAAGGAATAAATAACAAACTTCTCTTGATCTCTTTTAAAAACTATGTGTGCATCTTGCTTATATGATTTTGTTCGCACCTGAAGCAGTGAAGCAAATGTCATGCACATTCTCGTTGTGAACATTTCTTTGGTAATGTTTTGAATTCTGATTAGTTTGGACATTCTAATTATACAAATCCTAATGTGATTAGACTGGGAGTGAACTTCAAGGAAAAATCATATGTCATATATGAGTAATCAGCATGAGATTTCCTTGTATGATTGAATTAGCTTAAACTTATGTTCTAAAAGTGGAAGAAGTGCTGCACATAGTGCTCATAGCTTCAATGAGCATCCTGTTATGATTTCTTTGGCTATCTATTTTAGGATCACCTTGTTAGATTGATATATTTATGTAAATGTTCAATAAATGTCTGTTAGTTTCCATTAGTTGTAACACTATGGTTTTCTCATGACTTGTGCCTCTTGAAACGCTCTTTTAAAAGTTATCATATGTACATATTTTTTTGTTATGTGCAGTTAAGCAAGAAGCTGGAAGAGATGAGAGCACCCAAGCAGAAGTAACTTTCAAAAGAGACATGAAATTTGAGTGCATGAAGAACTATGAGAACGAACCTACATGAGACCACTTGTTAAAAATTACATATCATCTCATCTTTGGCTAGAAAGTTACTCTATGTTTGGATCAGTCACCGAAGCATTTTGATTTGATTTAGTAGTAGAGTGGTGTAAGCTTAAGGTCAAAAGTTTTAAATTCGAATCCCACCACCAGACCACTAAGTGTGAGATTTCACATCTGATTTTTCAAGTGCACATCTCGATATTGGCTACGGGTTACTTTTGACATAAAAAAATATTATATTATTATTTTATTTAGTTTGTCATTTTTTTAGAGTTTATATAGTTTGTTAGAAAAAAAAAATGTATTGTTCCCAAATAACTATAATGTTTCTAAATATACAAAAAAAATTAAGACATCCAATTTGTAAATTTTATGTTTTTGCACAAGTAAAAAATATTTATTAGTACAAGAAATAAGAACATTGCTTATTTTATGAACGAATTATTTGCACTATACTTGCACATATTCACGAATTATTTGCACCATAATTGCACATATGCATGAATTCTTTGCACCATAATTGCACAAATAAGTGTTAACACAAATTTGTTAACACTTAAAAAAACATTTAAGAATAACTTAATACTAATTTGTTTGTAAAAAAAAAAAACAAATGCATGCCTAATCTTCCCAATTGCCAATGAAATCGGTTATAATATTATTTTATTTATTTTCAATTTGTTCAAAAACCTTCTCAAATTAATGTTAATTAGTATCCATTTAGTTTAGAGAAACTCCAACCGATTGCAAAATGAGATTTTGCAGTGAAGGAAAGCTCTTCAACCGAACTGCAAACTCAAACTGAAAATTACTTTTATCTTATTTTTGCTCTCCAGAAAACACAAATATGCATTCTTACTGTTCATAAACACATCTACATATATTTTTTTTATTTCATTTCAGTTCAGTCATCTGTTTATTAAAATTTATACTAGTGTATTATTTAGAATTTTAATAATAATTTTTTATTATATATATTTTTCTATTATGTATTTAATATTATGTATATGATGTTTTATTATGGTTGAATTTTAGTCCTTTTCGTACATAATTTTTTACAACCCTTCAAATTTAAAATATCTAAGAATATTTTATTTTGTAAGGAATTATTGATTTTTTAATTATTTATATTAGATGTTTCGTGAATCTAAAAAAAAAAGTCTTAATATGTCCAGTTTGTAAATTTGATAAATATGTAGGTATTGTTGAAAAATGATAAAAAGTTATATGAGAATGAATATTGGGAGAAAATTCTTTTATGTTTAAGAATGAGTTTATTTTTTGGAGGTGAATTACTGTTGAATGGATGTTTACTGCAAAATGGGTTAGAGTTTTGGTTTGGTTTGAGTTTGGTGGTTGGAAATGGTCTTAGCCAAGAAATTTTGCATGTCAAATTAGATAAATTTGACTCGATGTGCAAAAACACTACCTACACACACCTTCATTGTAGATGTGTTTTTAGGATACAAAAAAGGGAAAAAAAAAATCAATGCAGACTGGGTGTAAATAGGATATAGACAGAGTAAAATATAATATTGCCTGTAAATGATGGCACCTTACTTACATCGTAACTATATTGACAATAATTTTATTATTATTTTTGTGTGTCTCAAAAACACGTGTATAGTAGAACGGTGTGTGGGTAATCCAATTTGATTGGCAAAATTTATTAACCAAACTAAATGGATATTGACAATAATTTGACTATTTTAGTAAGCTATGAGCGGCAACGAGACAATAATTCTCTAATATTTTCTCCATATATTTTAGATGAAAATCAAATAAGTCAATAGATTCTAAACATACAGTTCATCAATGTATGCATTAATTCTTGGTAAATGAAGTTATGAAAATTTGGGAAAGAGGTATGTGTGGTTTGGATTCTATTTTTATCTTTATATGTATTGTTCATTTACTAGTCCAAATTGATTATGATAACTCTAAAAATATTCATTGCAAAAGTAATTTCAAGAATTTCATTAAAAAAATAGATTAATTACAATTAACTACAAATAAATTTAAAATGATAGTTAAAAAACAAGAGCATAAGTTAAATTGCACACATATAATGTTGAAGTATTTGGAGAAAAATAAATTGAGCCAATATCTAATAACATATTTGAAACACATGTATTTGATCGACATATGCATGATAAATGCACAAATTATTTGCACAATAAGTGTTAACATACACTTGTTAATCATTTTTAAAATTTATTTAAAATGAGACATTTGTTAATAACTCAATACTAATGTAGCATTTTGACTCACTAGCTTCCTTATAGTCAATGAAAATATTGTAATATTCTTTTATTTAATTTTAATTTGCTCAAAGCCTCCTAAAATTACTATTAGCATCCATACATTTAGTTTAGTTAAGGAATTTTTTCTATTATATTAGACAAATAGGTCCCTCTACGTGGGTAGTGGACACACTACCAATATCTCTCTTCCAATGCACATGTTTTTACTATACGGATATTAAATAAAAATCAATTTATGGATGATGTAGATAGAGTAGAGGTAGAGAGTAAAATATTATAATATTGTTTTATTTAATTTAATTTGCTCAAACCCTCAATTTAATGTTAACGTCCATTAATTTAGTTTAGTAAAGAAATTTACCGGTTAAATCGGATAAATCTGACTTGTAAAAAACTCATTTATAAAAAAACATTGCTCTAATTATAATTAGCTAGAAAACATCTTAAAATTATAGTATAGAAACAAGAGTTTTAGTTGAATTACGCACGTAGAATGGTGAAGCTTTTGAAGCTTAGAAAAATAAATTTTACGCCAACATATTCTAATATAACATTTGAAACGCATATAATTGATAGACATTTGCACGATAAATGCACGAATTATTTGCACCATAATTGCACTAATAAGTGTTAACGTGCATTTGTTGATACTTTTAAAAAAAAAAAAAATGCACTTTCTCTCTCCTCCTCTCCCTTCTCCCACTGCAAAAATATTGGTGTTGGAGTGGTGCTGATGAGATCTCGTCCATTCCCTTATCTTTCTTTGTTGTCTTTCCGGGTTGGGGTGACTTCCCTTATCTGCTTTTCATATAAGGTTATTGTAATAAGGGTCAGTTATTAGGGTTATTAAGGAAATTCTATGGAATTAATTATCTTCTCTCTTGTGGCTTTATTTTAACGTTGAAATTGAGGAACTCCTCAAGATTGGAAAAAATAAGAAAAAGAAAGAAAGTTGTCCTATTGGAATTGCATTGCTGGTCGAGAGTGTCTTGGCTGAACTTCACGTGGCTGTCGAAGAAGATGCGGAGCTCAATAGATAGGAGAAACCCGCAATCACGAAGTTGAGAAATCTGTCACTGTTGACAGATATCATCCCAAGGTCAGTTATTGTTCCTTTAATTTTTTAGGCCATGTTTATGATTTATTTTCCTTTTTATGTATAAGTCCTGTCCCAGTGCTTGTATGATATCTGCTTTGAATTTCTAGTAATGAGGGTTGCTTATCATGCAGAAAACACCTCCAGCAAGAATTTCTTGATCGTGGAGTTCTGGATGCGTTAAGGGAATGGCTCGAGCCCTTACCAGATGGAAGCATTCCCAGTATTGACGTTCGTGCTACTGTTTTGAAGTGCCTAAATGATGTGCAGAAATAGTTCTCTATTATTTTAGTTTATTTTGAGTATTTAAATAACAGGAAGATAATATTGTGTGCTACCCGCAGCTCACAATTGACTTAGAGCACTCTGTGCGCAGAGATCAAATGAAGTCGAGTGGCATTGGCAAGGTTAGGATTTGGTCAAATTTAGGTTTTCTTGCAGCTTTATATTTATTTCTTTGGCCAACTTTTTTTTAGCCACTAAAGATTCTAAAAACTTACTTTGGCCACCAATTTTTAAACTATTTATTTTAGCTACCTTGGACAAAAATGCCCTTTCTCTTTCCTCCTCCCCTTCCCCCCACTGCAAAAATATTGGTGTTGGAGTGGTGCTGACGAGATCTCGTCCATTCCCTTATCTTTCCTTGTTGTCTTTCCGGGTTGGAGTGAATTAAAGTAATATTTGATGTGTTGAATTCTATTTTTTGTGTTTGAATTTTATATATAACTTGAGCAAATAGGTTGTCGCGCGTTTGTGATCATTTTGATCAAAATGAAATTTGATATTCATGGTGTTCTCAACTCACTTGCTCGTGCAGTAGGAACACTTGCGACAGGCCTGGGATGAACCTTTGTTAATTTTTCCCAGATTTTCACCCTCGGCCTAAATTCCATATTTTTGTCAAATATAATTTTGGACAAAATTAAACCCAAATTCATTCATTTAGATGGTCTAGAAGTATGTTAATTCAGGTGTACAGTACAAAATTACTCAGATTCTTTACGTTCTTCGAAAGCCCAACCTCCTTCTCCTATCCTTGTTTTTTTTTTAAATTGTTTTGTACTTGAAATGTTGAAATTGTCTTCAATTTTTGAAGTTTAGAGGTTGAGGGTGACCACAATTTTGGCGGTGAATTTAGAGGTGAGTTTTAGGGGATTTGGGGTGTTAGAGACTACGGGAATTGGGGAGGAGAGAGGTGAGATTTTTTAATAATGAATTAATTAAAATTAATATTAAAAATAATTATTGATGGATATTTTGATAAGGGTGGCTAAAATAAATAGTTTTAAAAGTTGGTGGCTAAAAAAGTTTTTAAAATTATATGTGGCTAGTTTTCCATATTGACACTTAATTTTTTCTCATATTTATGTGGTCACGTATTACTTATAGTAACTCTTAAGAGGGAGAATGATTTGGTTTGGCTAGAAGATTTGGGATGGGAAGGTAGTAAATTTGTTGTCTTTTTTACCATCGTCTATATTTTCTTATCCGGTAGATATTCCTTTCCCCCGTTCCACTCTGTCACTCTATACCTAGCGGCAAACTCTTGTGTTCCTTTTTCATTATAGTTTCTTTCTGTCATAAATTTTTTTAATTTGAATACACTTAATTGTTTAAATCCTGATTCTTGACTCATTACTTCTATTATATTCTATTCTTATTGTTTCCTTGTATTGACCATGTTATCAACTTTCTCTACTAATTTGGTTGATTATCATTCTAATATATTCTTTCTGGTCGCTGCACTGGTTTCAGTGTGCTTAACCAATAGTTTGAGGATTAAGATTGATGTTGAATCATATTTTGGCAGGCTGTTATGTTTTATTATAAGTATGAAGAGGAAACTACTGCCAACCGTAAAACTTGCGAAAGCGTTGGTGGAGAAATGGGTATTTTAAATGTTCATTTTCTTCCCTTGACAAATTTGATGCTTCCTAGCTGTTGTCCTCTATTGCTGTTTTTACATATACACTATTCTAGAAATTTGATGAGTAGAGTGGAATGCTTTGTTTTTTATTTGTTATCAATCATTTAACAAATCATTTTCACTTTGTGTATGTTATTGGTATTTTATGCAGTGTCGAGTCATTTTTAGAAGGGACACGGCATTTGAGGGCATAAAGAATCGGAATGAAAGAACCTACATAAGGCTACCTGTTAAATAGTACTTATCTCCTCTTTAGTTAGAAAACTACTCTATATTTGGATCAGTCACTGAAGCATTTGCCTTGTTAATCTTCTACAGAGCAATGAGTAATGCAGCAGTAGGGGCATCACAGGATAATGACATGGATTTACCCAAACTGTCACGGTAAGAATTTGTTTCTTCCTGCCTGTTTATCCTTATTTAGATTGCAAGTTCCATTGCTGATGTACTTTTCATCTTTTTGGTATTTGCATCTGATCTTTTTCATCATTTTCACTTTGTGAATGTTATTTTATGTAGAGGCTTCGCTTTACCTTCGACATAAAAAAATACTATATTATTACTTTATTTAGTTTGTCTTTTTTAAGGGTTATTTAGTTTGTTAGAAATAAAGAAAAATGTATTGTTCCCAAACAACTATAATGTCTCTAAATATACACAAAAAATTTATTAAAACATCCGGTTTGTAAATTTGATAAATTTATATGTTTTTGGTTCAGGTGAAAAATATTTATTGGTATGAGAAATAAGAACATTGCTTATTTTATGCATGAATTATTTGCACCATACATGCACATATGCACGAATTATTTGCACCATACATGCACATATGCACAAATTCTTTGCACCATAATTGCACATGCATGATTCTTTGCACCATAATTGCACATATGCATGAATTATTTGCACCATAATTACACAAATATGTGTTAACACAAATTTGTTAATACTACAAAAAAACACTTGCGAATAACTTAATACTATTGTGGCATTTTGACTATCTTTTCCCAATAGTAAATGAAATATGAATATTATTTATTTATTTTCAAGTTTCTCAAGCTTTCTCAAATTAATGTTAGTATCCATTTAGTTTGGAGCAACTCCAACCGATTGCAGTAGGAAAGCTTTGCAACCGAACTGCAAACTCAAACTCAAATTGAGTTTTATCTCATTTTCTCTCTCAAAAAAACTCAAATATGCGTTCTTACTGTTCATAAACGCATCTGCATTTTTTTTCTTTCATTACAATTCAGACGTTTGTTTATTAAAATTTACACTAGTGTATTATTTAGAATTTCAATAACGATTTTTTTATTATATATATATATATATATATTTCTTTTATGTATTTAATATTTTGTATATGATGTTTTATTATTGTTACAATTTAATCCTTTTTGTATATAATTTGTTTACAACCATTCAAAAATAAGATATCTAATAATATTTTATTTTGTAAGAAAGTATTGATTAATATTTATTTATATTAGTTGTTTCGTGAATCTATAAAAAAAATTATTAATACGTCTAGTTTGTAAATTTTATAAATATCTAGGTGTTATTGAAAAAAATAAAAAGTGTTATGCAAAGGAATATTAAGAGAATATTCTTTGGGGTTTGAAAATGAGTTTGTTTGTTGAAAGTAAATTACTATTTGATAGACATATACTGCAAAATGGGTTTGGGTTTGGTTTGAATTTGATAGTTGGAGATGGACTAGTCAAGAATTTTTGCATGTCAAATTTGATAAATTTGACTCCATGCGTGGGCACACCACCTACACATACCTTCATTGTAGACGTATTTTTAGGATACGAAAAAAGGGGAAAAAAATGTAGGGAGGATGTAAATAAAATATAAACAAAGTAAATAATTGTAATTTATTTACACCATAACTGCATTGACAATAAAATGATTATTATTATGCCCCTTTGGGGATGGTCTAGTAGTGGAGTCGTGTAAGTTTAAGCTCAAAAGTCTCAAATTCGAATAACACCACCAACACCATTAAGTGTGGGGGCACACTCCTATAGGACGGTCTAACGGGTTGTTTCCGTTAGACGGATCCTAAACCGACCCGAATCAAATTTAAATATAAAACAATAAAGAAAAAAGGGTAAAAATCCGACTCCAGACCTGCTCTCCAAACCCTTCTGCAGCGCAGCTCTCCAAATTTGTTCTTTCTCTCTCCCTCTGTGCAGCGCCGCTCTCCAAACCCTTCTGTAGCTCCTCCGTTCATGACTCCAAATTGAAAGAGCTCTAAAAGATCCGGCTCCAAATCCGGGAGAGAAAGCAGTGCCAATAAATCCCTTCTCTCCGGCTTGAGAGAGAAACCCAGGAAGAGTGAGTCCGGATCGACTCGGGTGAGATTCAAGAAAGCGAGAGGATTGAATAATCTCGACGACGATCAAGAAGTAAGCATGAGGATTGATTAAATTTTAACCTCTGTTTTGATCCGATCATGGCTCATTCTGCTCAGGTGTGTTTTGATTTGGGGTTTCTGCTTTTTTTTTTGGGAATTCTTGATTGACTTGTTTTGAATTATAGGAAAAATCTTGTCTTTTTTGTAGGTTTCAGTTGCTGTCTCCGTCAAAAACGATGTTTCTCTCCGTAAATCCATGTTTAAGGTTCGTGAGATTCGAGCTTCTTTAATTTATTCTTGTAGTTTCGTATTCAACTTTGATTTCTTTTATGGAATTGTGTTGATTTGAATTTGCATTGGCATTTGGAGTTAATTGAAATTGTTAAGGTCTTTGATCGTGTGTATTTCTGATTAGTGTTGGAGATTATATTGGTTCGATCTAGGATGGGAATGGAAGAAGATGTCGCTCTATATTTGATTATGTTGTCAAGAGATGTGTGGAGAAAGGTTTCGAGCTGATGAATGGAATGAAGAAATGTGATACTTTTATTTGTAATTAGTGTTACTTTCGTTTGTAATTAGTGATACTTTATTTTGTAATCAATAATAATTTTCTCTATGATAATGAAATAATTTTTTTTGCTGAAGAATGAGTTTTTATTGTACTCATAGACCTGATTCTCAATTTGAGACTATGTTTTAAATTGACACTTTTCTTTCTAATTAGTGATACTTTCTTTTGTAATTAGTGATACTTTCTTTGGTAATTAGTGATACTTTTCTTTTGTAATTAGTGATACTTTCTTCTGCAATTAATGATAATTTTCTTTCTAATTAGTGATATTTTCTTCTGCAATTAGTGATACTTTTCTTTCTAATTAGTGATACTTTCTTTTGCATTTAATGATACTTTTTTTTTCTAATTAATGATACTTTCTTCTGCAATTAGTGATACTTTCTTCTGCAATTAGTGGTACTTATCACTTCTGCAATTAATGATACTTTTCTTCTAATTAGTGATACTTTCTTCTGCAATTAGTGATATTTTTCTTTCTAATTAGTGATACTTTCTTCTGCAATTAGTGATATTTTCCTCTGCAATTAGTGATACTTTTCTTTATAATTAGTGATATTTTATTCTGCCTCCACTCATAGTTAATGACATTTATCTATTCTTGATTTGATAATTAATGTTTAATCATCAATAATATCATATTATACTCCACTTCCGAGTTAATGATACTTCATCCCTAATTAATGATACTTCACCAGATATATATCTAATGATACTTCACTTAATAGTTAATGATATTTTTCCAAATTTTATATCTAATGATACTTAACTTCATAGTTAATGATACTTCATTTCATAACTAATGCTACTGATACATCTTGTTATTGGTTTGATAATTAATGTTTAATTAACCTCAGAGTTACTGATACTTGATATCATAGATAATGATACTTTACCTACACTACTTCACTGTTGTTGTTGTTGTTGTTGTTTTTTTATGATTTTTGTGTGTGTGTTTCTCTATTTTTTATTACTGATAATACACAAAATAAATAGTGTTACTTTATTGCACACATAGTGATTCTTTTCTTTATAAATAGTGATACACATAATCAACAGCATCAACAAAATATATGTTCTAAACCTGTTCATAACTACAACAAAAACACAATTCATTACAAAAAAAAATTTGGCTTGCATATCCTAAAATTTATAACTCAACAAATATATTTTGGAAACATTACAAAAAAACAATGGATTCAATTTCAATCTAATTACACAATCTCCATTGAACTCTAATTGTACCACTACCATTTATGAAGCGTAATTGTGAGTTGGAACAACTTCCGACCTAATTACCCGTCAATGGGAGAATTGAAGAGAAACCATTGGGAGATCTCGATTTTCTGCTCATTATAAAACTTCGACTTTACAATGAAATCGGATATATTAATGACAAGTTTTAGAATCCGAATCGTGCTTTCTCACTCCTCTCTCTCTAGAACTTCTTTGGAATCTGAATCCAAATGCGTCACTTGGAGACAGAAGACCAAGAACAACGCACATATTATACTTTTACGTGATGTCTCTAGAAGCCGCGCAATCTCGTGGATACAATTGGGCACCGCCTCTATGTCTCGCCTAAGATCTTCATCCCTCAAGAAGCCGCCGGAGCCGCTCCGACGAGCCGTCACCGATTGCTTGTCCGCTGCCGCTTCGTCGCAGGTCGAAGCGTCCGGGACTTTGCGAGAGTGATATAAGCGCAATGGTTGTTGGAGAATTAGCGGTCATGGGCAGAAGGGTATCGCACAATGATGAAGAATGGAAATGGGGATCTGAGAAGCGGTTTTTTTTATATTTATTTTAATCGGATCGGGTCAGGGTCGGCTCGGGTGGAGATCCGTCTAACATAAGATACCCGTTAGACGATCTCATACCCGTGGAGAAGCGTTTTTTTTTTTATTTATTTTAGATTTTTTAGGGGTTTATTTTGTATTTTTTAGAGAGGTTATATTTAAGTTGAAAAAAATTAATTAGCGAGCACAATGTATGAGCTCACGCATTAGCGTCGAGTCGATGAATTTAAAAAAATAAAATTCAATTAAATTTAATTTTATGTTTACTAATTCCATTTTAGGGTATATATCTATTTCAAAATTAGATTTTTAATTTTCAATTACCATTTATATTTGTTTCGAAAAAATTAATTATCGAGCGGAGTGCACGAGCCAATGTGTTAGCATTGGATAAGTGTATTATGCGAGTCGCTAGATTTCAAAAGAAATAAATTAATTCATATTAATTTTATAGTTCACTAATTCCATTTTAGGGTATATGTTTATTTCAAAATTAGGTTTCTTTATTTATTTTCAATTAACATTAATATTTGCTTCAAATTTTTTTATTATCGAGGCAATGCATGAGTGCACGCGTTAGTATTGAGCGAATGCATTGCGCGAGTAGCCGAATTTCAAAAAAATTACATTAATTCACTTAAATTTTAAGGCTCATTAATTCAATTGTAGGGTATATATTCATATTTATTTCAAAGAAATTTAAACAATTCATTTTAATTTTAGGGTTAACTAATTTTATTTTAGTGTATATAATTTTTAGGAAAAAACAAAAAAAAAAACGCATAAAATAAAAAATAAAAAAAAATAATAAATTTTTTAGATGGTGCATGTACCGGACGAGTCAGACAATGCTGACATTTTTTTATCATTTTTTACTGGGCCTAGGCCGATTTAATGGGCCCAATCCCAAATATAAGGTGTATGAGAGACCAGCCTTTCCGAAATAATTTGTTTAATATTAGGAGTTTTGTTGCATGAAATTATGGTTATAAACGAACGGAATCGAGCCGAACACCCTGATGCTCAAGCTCAGCTCGTTAAGGATTATTCAAGCTCGAGTTTAGTTCGAGCTCGATTCAAGCTTTTTTTCTCTTGTT
Source organism: Perilla frutescens (assembly GCA_026008535.1). Taxonomy (NCBI): domain Eukaryota; kingdom Viridiplantae; phylum Streptophyta; class Magnoliopsida; order Lamiales; family Lamiaceae; genus Perilla; species Perilla frutescens. The sequence continues at coordinate 14,131,142 of BRKX01000015.1, forward strand.
CAAGTTCGACTCGATAAATATTTGTCATGTTCGAATTCGGTTTGAGCTCAGTTCGTGAAATGCTAGAAAGTTTACTAACCAATCCTGAGCTCGAATGCTCGAAAAAAAACTTGTTTAATTTACATATTCGAACTCGAGCTTGAAAAAATAGTTTATTTTATTTACCCATTTGAAATATTTATAATATTCATGAACATGTTCGTGAACATGTTCGATTAAGCTCGAGTTTGAACATGTCCGTGAGCTGGCCGTACCGAATACTACTCTGTTTGACCTCGGCTAAATAATTTTATCGAGTTCGATTCGAGGCTCGAACTCAACTCGTTTAGAAAACGAACGAACTTCAAATGAGCTTTTTCGAATCGAACCCCGAATAGCTCGCGAGCGGCTCTGTTCATTTACAACCCTACCTGAAATCGTTTTTCAGGTCAAACTGAGTAAGATGGATTAAGATTGAGATTCAAATATAATCAAATACCAATAAAAAATATAAATGTGTCATTGAATATGAGTTTTAATTTGAACTTTGCCCAATCTTATAAATTTTAATCCGTATAACGACTTCACTAGTGTGTTTACTTTAATATTAAAATATTTTCCTAAAATTTAAATAAATGAAAATATGCTATGAACATTAACATTATTAATATTTTATGATGATTGGATGATCCTCATACAAGATGACTCCTACTATGCCGTACTAAGGCCCGGTAGAGAAAATTTATCTAAATAGATGATTAATATAAGGAAAACAAAAATTATCAAATATTACCTTAATTAATCAGTCAACTAAATAGTGTTCAATTAAAAAATATATTTTTTAAAAATAAATTATTATTTTCTTATAAAAAAGAAACCCAGTTTTGAATTTAAATGACAAATATATAACATAATAATATAAGTTTCATGTAATTGATATCATTACTTGGTAATTATTTAAATAAAAACCTCTTACTTAATAATTGTTCACGAGCTTAATATTAATACTCCAAAAGACCTAATTTCTTCATTTATTTGTGGCCAAGTGACCAAGGTTCAATTCACAATTCTCCTTCTCCCAACTCAAAAAAAAAAAAAAAAGAAAAAAAGAAATTCAAGCATCAAAATTAACTCCACATATGTAAGAGTTTCAAACTTTATATGGATATGCATGCAATTTCACCCTAAAATAAATATTTCATTGAACATACCTCGTGGGGCAAGTTTGCCGCCTACTAATGAAGTGGGGAGTGCTTTTCGGGATTTCCAGGATCCATTCTAGCGCCTTCAAATTTCCTTTGTTATCACAAAAAATTATTATTTTCTTACATCCAACATATTTATGCAACAATATAAATAAAGAATTTACATAAGCGTGTGTGATGAGAACGTGCATAGCATTGAAGATTCAAACCCGGAGTTGCAAATTAGAGGTCCAATTACAAGGTTACGAGCTAAGCAACTTCAAGGTTACTTTCAAGGATATGTGCGAAAGAAGCTCGAGGAAGAAATGAATGTTCAAAGCCGCTCCAAGATCATTACAATGCTTTCACTTGAAGAGGAGGATCATACTTGTATGGATTGAAGCATACTTGGCCGCATATTTGAAAATTTCAATTTGATGCCAATCCAGGAGGTTATGGCGAATAAGGCGTGACCATGTCTTATTTACCAGAAGCTATTCGAAAATTAAATAGAGTTTTATTTAATTTATTTAATTAGACTATAGTATGGATCAGATTTATTTAATTAATTTGGTTGATATTTTCGGTTATATTAGTCATAGGTTTGACTAGGATTTTAGATAAGGCAAGATCTACAAGTTCTACCTTAAATAGAATTCTAGTTTAGGAAATATCCAAATCCAATCCTAGATAGATTTGGACTATAATTTTCGTCCCTTATAGCTATAGTTTTCGGCCCTCTATTGTTATAAATAGGGGATCCATGTGACATTGATACTTTAGACTATATTTGATTATTAAGCCTTTGCTTTCAATATCGTCTCTCCCCTTTAAATCTTTTGTGAGTTTAGATAATTAAATTCATACTCTTAGATTTAGCACCTCTAAGTTTTACAAAGGGAATTCGTCGTCCACGTTCGAGGGATCGCCGGAAACTCGCTAACGAAGAACAACTTAAAGAATTTGGCCTTGTGTACGTTCGAGATTCAAGGCAACTTTCGGGTTGTAATTCACAACACTAATCATCACCGCCGTCTAGCCTTCACGACGTCACCATCATCACCACCGTCGTCCATCTCACCTTCAACTACCGTTCGAGATCAAGATCGTGTTCATCCCGTTCAATCTGTAAGTACAACACAACTCTATCATATCCTATCTACCCTAGCCCTTCTAAACTATTCCACCACCATCGAAATTCTTACATATTTTCCATCATCATAACCGTCCAAAATAGCCCCATTCAACCATTGGATTTGTGTTATTTTGTGTGTCATAAGTCTAGGTATTTTATTTGGTCTTAGTCGTCTAGTTTGTTCCGTTATCTTCCGCATATTTTCCTTTGATTATTTGAGTCAACGAAGGCACAAAACTTACGTGTGTCGACGTGTGTTCATTCCTAGAGTCCGGGTCGTATCATATAAGTGGTATCAAAGCCACGTCGGCTTTGGTTCGTTTTTGTGTCTTTATTTTTATTTTCCGTTTGATCGAGTTGTAATTTAATTTCCGCTGTTCATTGCTATAAAAAAAAAGACACGATCATATAAAAAAAAAAGAGTCGATTGTTTCAAAAAAAAAAGAAAAGAAATCGGACAAAAAAAAAGAGAGATCCGAAATTAAAAAAAAAAAAAAAGAGATCCGAAATTAAAAAAAAAAATGAAAATTCATTGTTTCCTTTTGGTTCAATTTTAATTTTGGTACTTTCCTTGTAGTACTAAGTCATAGTTGGTAATTACCTTAGTGAGTCTTTTTTATTTTTGGTAGTTTCCATCTAGTTTGTTTTTATTTTTGGAACTTTCCATACAAGTTCTATTTTCTTTTTGGTAACTTCTATAAGAGTCCTATTTTTTATTTTTGGTTCAATCCTTCTAGAGTCTAGGCTAATTAAGGTATTTAGATTGTGTCACATAGATTGATACATATCCAAATCCCCTACTTCCCTTATCTCTTTCTTCTTTCCTTATCTCTTCTACTTCTTTCCTTTCCTACCCTACCCTACCTATTTCGAACACCATCCCTACACACTACAACCATTCGGCCACCCCATCCCTATACTCTACTACAATCGGCCACCCTCCAACACACTCATACCCAACCCGTATCTCATCTACACACACCAAATTCATCCGTGTTCTGAGAATAGCATTCTCGTCCTTCCTTAGAACAAAGCCACACGAATTCCTACTCCCATATACACGATTTCCACACACTGTGCACCCATACACTTTGAGTGCAAACACGAGTGGTAAAATCAAGAGTGAAAACAAACGAGAGAAAGTGAGATTGTGAGGTCCTACCCTGTTTTCTTTTACGTTTGTTCGTTTTGTAGGTATCATGAAGAAAGGAACTCGCCCAGAATCATCGTTCATACCTCCAGTCGATCACCATTCGACCTCACCACCTTTGGACCCGTCCAAAGACCCATCCAAAGCACCCATGGAGTCATCCTCGGATCCACCCGCACCGTGGGATCCCAAGTACCACTTTGAAGCGTTGTCTAAGCATGTTCAAAGACAACACCAGGCTCTCTCCAACAAGATAGATGATTTAGTGCATGCTCTTGAACGCACTAAAACAACACCCGTCCTTCCTCCACCCATTCGAGGAAACCAACGCCTGGAGCGTCACAACGAGCCTGAAGAGGAGTACTTTGATGAGAATAGTGAAGAATCAGACTGAGGCCATCACCCGAGACGAGGCAATAGTCGAGATGACTATGATGAAGATCGAATGCTCAACAACATCAAGACGAGCATTCCAGAATTTGAAGGCCTTCACGATCCCAATGTCTACCTAGATTGGGAACGTAAGGTAGAGAAGATTTTTGCATGCTATGACTTCTCAGAAGCCAAAAAGGTACAATTGGCATGTTTGGAGTTCAGAGGCTACGCAGCCACTTGGTGGGAGATGCAACAAGAAAGAAGATGAAGAAACCGCAATCCACCCATCGACAATTGGGAAGAAATGAAAGGATTCATGCGTGGATGCTTCATTTCAGTCCACTATGAAAGAGAGCTTGAGAAGAAGCTCAACCGGATCAAGCAAGGTACCCGTTCGATCGAGGAGTACCACAAAGAGCTCGAAACCGCCCTGAATCGAGTCGGAAAAGAGGAGACCTTAAATGCTACCATCATTCGGTACATTGAAGGTATGAATCCCGACATTGCATGTGAAGTAGAACTCAAGGAGTTCACCAGCATAGAGAGAATGGTGCAATACGCATCAATTGTGGAAAAGCAGCTACGAGAAGGTCGTCGTTGATCTAGTCAGACTTCAGCCCCTACTCAATCATCTTGGAGTAAAGGTACACCTTCCACATCACCTTCTACTCTTTCTGTTGATTCCACACGACCCCGAGGTCAATCCGGCCCTCCGGAACGCCGTTTCGACCATTCTACACCGCAAGCAAGCCGTAGACCCGAGTCTACACCCAGGCCACCATTCCAACAGCCCAATCAGTCCACTCCAACGCCGAATTTAGCCCCTAGTCAAGCCCGTGACATCCAGTGTCATAAATGCCAAGGTTGGGGTCATTTTCAGAACTAGTGTCCAAACCGGCGTGTTTTGTTCCTCAATGAACAGAATGGACTTGAATCAGCCAGTGAAGATGAAGAGGAGCCTCAGACCACCGCCCCTGAAGCAGTTGAGGTCCCTAAAGTCGAGCCAGATGATGAAGAAGTCGAGCTACCTCATGTCAGCTTGGTTTCTATTCGCAGTCTGAACATCAACCGTGAAGACGAAGAACAAACGCAACGAGAGAACATCTTCTACACTCGAGTTGCTATCAAAGATCAGACTTGTGCGATGATCATTAACAGTGGGAGTGTAATCAACGCAATCAGCCAGTATGCCGTTGATAAACTCGCCCTCACCACAACAAAGCATCCAAAGCCCTACAAGCTGCAGTGGCTCACAGATTGCGGATCTATCAGAGTTACAGGTCAGGTACACGTGTCTTTTACTAAAGGTCGTTATTCTGACACTGTTCTTTGTGATGTTATTCCTATGGAAGCAGCCCATATACTTTTAGGAAGACCGTGGCAGTTTGACAGAAAAGCGGTTCACAATGGCTTAGCCAACACATACTCGATCACGAGAGATGGTCGAACCACTGTGCTCAAGCCACTCACTCCTAAAGCTATTGCAGAGGATCAAGAAATGATGCAAGAGAGATTCAAGCAAGAACGGGCAAAACAAGCCGCAGCCGCAGCCCGAACCAGTTCGGCCGCCACTTCTCAGCCGAACACAACCCCAAGTTCGACTAATGCAGCCCCTAAGACACCTTCTAATGATGCCTTAGCTCATGGAAAAACACCCGGATCAGCCCCAAGTCAAGAGAAGAATCGATCCCTGTTCATCTCAGTTAAAGGCATAGAGAAAGCACTAAAAGCAGGTTTACCTTTTGTTCTTTTATCTTATAAGGACAGTGCTACTAATGGTGTTTCTTTGCCTTGTGATGTGCAGCCACTTATGGAGGAGTTCGCGGATGTGTTTCCGGAAGAGATTCCAAGTGGATTACCTCCAGTTCGTGGGATCGAGCACCTGATCGACTTCGTACCCGGCACAGTCTTGCCCAACAGACCGGCGTACCGCACGTCCCCTGAAGAGATGAAGGAGATCGATCGTCAAGTGAAGGAGTTGCTAGAGAAGAAGCAAATCCGAGAGTCGATGAGCCCTTGTGCAGTTCCAGTCATCCTAGTGCCAAAGAAGAACAACAAATGGAGGATGTGCATGGATTGCCGCGCCATCAACAAAATAGCAGTTAAGTACAGATTTCCTATCCCTAGACTTGATGATATGCTAGATGAGTTAAGTGGTTCTAAATTGTTTTCTAAGATAGATTTGAGATCTGGATATTTTCAAGTTAGAATGCATGAAGGGGATGAATGGAAAACTGCGTTTAAGACAAAGCATGGTTTATATGAGTGGTTAGTTATGCCTTTTGGTCTCACTAATGCACCGAGCACGTTTATGAGGTTAATGAATCATGTTTTGCGTGATGTGATTGGTAAATTTGTTGTTATCTACTTTGATGATATTTTGATTTACAGTCACAGTGCACAGGCGCACCTAGAACACCTTAGGCGTGTATTTTGCTTATTGTGTGATGCTAAGTTGTATGGAAACTTGTCTAAGTGTTCATTCTATTTAGATAAAGTCATGTTTTTAGGCTTTGTCGTCAGTTCACGAGGTATTGAGGTAGACCGTTCCAAAATCAAAGCGATTGAGGAATGGCCAACCCCGAAAAACGCCTCTGAGGTTCGATCCTTTCATGGATTGGCTGGGTTTTACCGTTGTTTTATATGGTATTTCTCCAGTATAGCCGCCCCTCTTACTGAGCTAAGTAAGAAGGACCGGAAATTTGAGTGGGGTAAACAACAAGAGCATGCTTTTAATACTTTGAAGTCATTATTATGTTCAGATCCTGTTCTCTGTTTACCTGATTTTTCTAAGACTTTTGAGATCGAGTGTGATGCCTTCGGGATAGGTATTGGTGCTGTTTTGATGCAGGAAAAACGTCCCGTGGCTTACTTCAGTGAGAAACTCAATGGCGCCAGTTTGCGGTATTCGACGTATGATAAAGAGCTATACGCTTTGAAGCGTGCATTGGATACATGACAGCACTACTTGTGGCCCAAGGAGTTCGTCATCCATACGGATCATGAAAGCTTGAAGCACTTGAAAGGGCAAAACAATCTGAACAAGAGACATGCAAGATGGGTCAAGTTCATCGAGTCCTTTCCGTATGTTATCAAGTACAAGAAAGGCGAGAAAAATGTGGTCACCGATGCCCTGTCAAGAAGGTACGCTCTTTTGAACTTAATGCATGCTAAGATGCTTGGTTTTGAGTCTATTAAAGCATTGTATGTTGAGGGACGCCTACTTCAGCCCCATATATGCTTCCTGTAGTTCGAAATCTAGGTCTTATGATGGTTATTATGTGCAAGATGGTTTTCTATTCAAAGAGTCGAAGTTATGCATCCCTGTTTGTTCTATGCGTGAGCTATTAGTGTTAGAATCGCATGCGGGAGGTTTAATGGGTCACTTTGGTGTGTATAAGACATTGAACTTGCTGCATGAACACTTCTTTTGGCCGCATATGCGTAAGGATGTAGAAAATGTGTGTAGTCGTTGCATTACTTGTCGTCAAGCTAAATCCACTTCACACCCATTTGGTTTATACTCGCCCCTACCCGCCCCCTCATCTCCTTGGATTGATATTTCTATGGATTTCATCTTAGGATTGGCTAGATCTAGGTCGGGGTAAGGATTCTGTGTTTGTTGTAGTTGATAGGTTTTCCAAAATGGCTCATTTCATTGCATGTAGGAAAACTGATGATGCTATACATGTTGCCAACTTGTTCTTTGTGCATGTTGTTAGATTGCATGGAATTCCTCGTACTATTGTTAGTGATAGGGATTCTAAGTTTTTAGAACATTTCTGGCGTGTTTTGTGGGGAAAATTAGGTACTAAGTTATTGTTTTCTACTGCATGTCATCCACAAACCGATGGTTAAACTGAGGTTGTGAATCGCACTTTAAGAGCTTTACTTAGGTCTCTAATTAAGAATAACTTGGAATCATGGGAAGAATGTCTACCATATGCTGAATTTGCTTATAATCGTGTTGTGCATTCTTCTACTAACATGTCTCCTTTTGAGGTAGTTTATAGATTTAATCCATTAACTCCTACTGATTTGTTACCTTTACCTGTTGAGCATCTAACAAGTGTTAAAGGTATGAAAAGAGTTGATTTTATCCAAGAGATGCATGAAAAGGTACGTACCCGGATTGAGCACCAAGGCTCACGAATTACCGCCGCACGCAACACGAGGCCCAAGCGTGTGATTTTCCAGCCCGGTGATCGTGTTTGGATTCATTTGAGTCCTGGCCGATTCCCGAACCTTAGGAAGTCGAAGTTGTCATCCCGTGGAGATGGTCCATTCACTGTTCTAAGTCGTGTTAATGATAATGCATACCGCATTGATCTACCTGGTGAGTACAAGTGTTCTTCCACGTTTAACGTTGCTGATTTATCTCCTTTTGTTGCAGATGAATTCGATCATGAAGAGGATCCAAATTCGAGGACAAATTCTTTTCAGCAGGGGGGGAATCATGAGAACGTGCATAGCATTGAAGATTCAAACCCGGAGTTGCAAATTAGAGGTCCAATTACAAGGTTACGAGCTAAGCAACTTCAAGGTTACTTTCAAGGATATGTGCGAAAGAAGCTCGAGGAAGAAATGAATGTTCAAAGCCGCTCCAAGATCATTACAATGCTTTCACTTGAAGAGGAGGATCATACTTGTATGGATTGAAGCATACTTGGCCGCATATTTGAAGATTTCAATTTGATGCCAATTCAGGAGGTTATGGCGAATAAGGCGTGACCATGTCTTATTTACCAGAAGTTGTTCTAAAATTAAATAGAGTTTTATTTAATTTATTTAATTAGACTATAGTATGGATCAGATTTATTTAATTAATTTGGTTGATATTTTCGGTTATATTAGTCATAGGTTTGACTAGGATTTTAGATAAGGCAAGATCTACAAGTTCTACCTTAAATAGAATTCTAGTTTAGGAAATATCCAAATCCAATCCTAGATAGATTTGGACTATAATTTTCGTCCCTTATAGCTATAGTTTTCGGCCCTCTATTGTTATAAATAGGGGATCCATGTGGCATTGATACTTTAGACTATATTTGATTATTAAGCCTTTGCTTTCAATATCGTCTCTCCCCTTTAAATCTTTTGTGAGTTTAGATAATTAAATTCATACTCTTAGATTTAGCACCTCTAAGTTTTACAAAGGGAATTCGTCGTCCACGTTCGAGGGATCGCCGGAAACTCGCTAACGAAGAACAACTTAAAGAATTTGGCCTTGTGTACGTTCGAGATTCAAGGCAACTTTCGGGTTGTAATTCACAACACTAATCATCACCGCCGTCCAGCCTTCACGACGTCACCATCATCACCACCGTCGTCCATCTCACCTTCAACCACCGTTCGAGATCAAGATCGTGTTCATCCCGTTCAATCCGTAAGTACAACACAACTCTATCATATCCTATCTACCCTAGCCCTTCTAAACCATTCCACCACCATCGAAATTCTTACATATTTTCCATCATCATAACCGTCCAAAACAGCCCCATTCAACCATTGGATTTGTGTTATTTTGTGTGTCATAAGTCTAAGTATTTTATTTGGTCTTAGTCGTCTAGTTTGTTCCGTTATCTTCCGCATATTTTCCTTTAATTATTTGAGTCAACGAAGGCACAAAACTTACGTGTGTCGACATGTGTTCGTTCCTAGAGTCCGGGTCATATCAGTGTGTGTATATATATATATAGCACGAATGAGTTAAATAATAATAATAATAATAATTGGATTCCAACTAGAATTAAAATACATGGAACATACCTTATGGGGCAGGTTTACCGCCTACTAGTAAAATGGGGGTGCTTTTACGAATTTTCCAGTTCAGATCCAATCTATTGCCTTCAAATTTCTCTTATTATCATAAAGGAAATTATTATTTTCATACATCCAACATATTTATGCAGCAATATAAATAATGAATTTACAAAAGTATATATATATATATATATATATATATATATATATATATATATAAAACACGAACGAGTTAAATAATGATGATGATGATAGGATTCCAAATTTCCCACTAGAATTAAAATTTCTTAGGAGGATCTTTCTAAAATAAATAAATAAATAATCTAAAAAAGAAATAAAAATAAAGAAATAAATAAAATCCGAAGGAGTAATTTCATAAACCAGAGTCTTGTGAATTTCTTTCTACTCTAATCCGCCGCCAATTCATCAATTTCATCTTTACAAAAAAAGTTCTGATTATATATATGAATATCACGGCATCTGCTCCGATTGCCGTCTTCATCTCGGCAACATAGGGTTTTTTTACACACTGTTTGTTCAAGTATCACACAATAAGCTCGCCAAATTGAGAGAGCTTCAAATCGCCACCGCAATTTGTATATATACACATATATTATTATATTTATACTGCAATAAACATTTTCTCAACGCATTAATACACGGCCAATCCAATTCCTTCACTTCAATTGTATCAGAGGCTAATTTCGAAGATACAATCATGGGATACGAGAACACCCGTAAGTCATCCCCTTTCCCCAATTTAAGATTGTTGAGTTGGGTTTTTAATCGATTGAATTTTTGTGCATGCGTAGAGCTAGGGTTTTGATTGGGAATTGGGGGTTTCTGTAGTTTTATTGCTATATGTTGTTTATGGATGTGATGTGATGTGTGTGTGTGTGTGCGTGTTTGTGAATTAGGGTTTGACAGTATCTGATTGGCAAATTTTGGGTGGTGAATTTAGTTACCGTGATGACGAGGGCGAGCCGTTGGTGGACTTCGATGAGGATGTCCAATCTGAGGGGGATCAGCCCCACCAACATCTCTTGGACGATGATGTCTATGATCGTGGTGAGAGCTCCAACTCCAGTGTATGATGACTCAAGTTCAAAGCCTCGGAAGAGATTGATAAAAAAATCATCCGTAAAGGAATCAGGGCCCTTAGATTTTGGATTAGATGATGATGATGTAGGTGATGTTGGTGGAGATCATGACCGAGATGATGATGTGGCTGGGTTGGTTAGAGATGACTACTCCGATGACGGAAAGAGGAAGAGGGATATAATGGAGAGAAAGCGAGAAGTCTAGAGAAAAAGAGGAAGGCTGAGAAAGGGGAAAAGAAGTTTAAAGTTAGGAAGAATGGAGGAGGGAGAATGAAGGATCATGAGGCAGATCCAGAGATGAAAGTGATGTGGGACACTATTGCAGGCGACAATTCCGAGGTTAAATCGTGTTTCCGTCAATTGTTTCACTTCTCGCATTTGTTTCTCTTCTTACAACTTTGGTGCTTGCAATGTAGGATATCGACACGTGTTTCATCTATGTGTTGAAATGTGCATTTAACGAGCATTTGGTGGCACTTTTTGCCAAATTATGGAATTATATCACATTTGGTGCATTTGATGATTTGATTTGAAACTTTGATTGGATAAAATGAATTTACTGAAATTTGGTGAAGCCGTGGTTTGGTTTTTATTTTTGCGATATATATAGCCAAATTTGGATTATATCGGGCAATGGTTATGATTTATGGAAATTTGGTGAAGCCGGGTAATTTGATTTTTATTGGTGATACATAAAGCCAAATTTATACTATATCATATCTGGTGAATATTGATGATCTGCCGTCATAGATTTACAAGAATTTGGTGAAGCCGTGTGGGTTGGATTTTATTTTTGCTGTGCTCTACTGATAATTGTTTCCATTTTGTTTTTATATTTCAAACTGATAACTTGCTTTGTCTAATTAGCCTGTGGAAGGTACTTGAATTGTTTGAGATCACTGTGTTAGTGATTTACTGATTTTGGTGATTTTGGTTAATTAACAGTATTTTTTTTAAGGTTTTTGGTCCTTGATAGAAATGGTTTATCGATGCATATGAATTATTCTTGAACTGATTTGTGTGTGCATGTGATGTGGGACAGATCACATAGTAAATGACGTGACAGTACTTTAGTTCGTATGGTATGATTCTGTATGACCCAATATTTAATCTTGATATTGATGTGTTACTTTTGTTTTGTTAGTTATGTTAATTGTCTAATGATAATATATGCATCCTCGATATGTTGTTCAGTGTAATATTTCAAATTTGAATGGCCAATCCTGATTATTTGCCCAAACTTCTTTAGGACGACCAAGAAGGTGTGAGGACTTTGGATGATGATAATTTCATAGATGATACTGGTGTAGATCCTTCTGATCGTTATGGAAGTGGCAATGAACATTCTCCGAGTTGAGCACCGGAGGTTGGACGCATATCTTGTTTATAGTATGCACTTGTTCTATGGCTTTGAGATGTGCAGATCATTTTCTATATTACTAATTTTCTAAGATCTACCATATAAAATTTTAAGAAAGTCAAATTACTTTTGTTATATGCTTTATGCATTTAAACCCAGATGAAGAGGGCTGATAGCATATTAGTTTTTGTTTCACAACTTCTGTGAAAATCAACTGTCGTGTCTGACATGGAAACTGAAGCTGCAATATGGGCTATAAACCTTTTCATTCTTGGTTGAGCCATGTTTTGCCCTTTCATTGAATTGTTGTGTTTGCTTATAATGTCTCACAGGCCTGATGTTCAGGCCTGTTTATAATTAATTAGCCTGTACTTTTTCATTTACTATTTGATTCATGATAAGAATATCTTTATTTATTCTCATGATGCTTATGGTGCTCCCCCTTTTATTTCACTGACTCAAATAATGTGGCTAATTGAAACGCCTTCACTCTTTTCCAATTATTTCTGAAGAGAAGAAAAAAAGAGGCACTTTTATATGCACCCCAAAATCCTCTTTACGTGGCCCAATTTTTAAGCTATTAAACACTCTCTTGTTCAAGTATAAGGAGGATTTTAGAGTGCATTTAAATGCAACCAAAAAATTGGGTTCATTACTTCATTTCTAAAATTATAATCTATAGAGCATAATTGTGTTGGTTCCATTTTTGTATGATGCTATACAAGTTTTGTGGGAAAAAGTCTTAACACCAATTGATAGGTGAAATCTATTATGTATCCATACTATTTGTTTTCAACTCTATTAATTCTCTTGTTCCAAGCTGAGTTGTTCCAAAATCCATACACAGACGTCCTGTTAGTCAAATTTTATTTCCTGGACAAAGGTCATAAAAAAGGAGGATATCCTATCCATCTGTGATCGATTCTCAATTTTATTACATGAACTTAAGTCATTAAATTCAAACTATTCTTTTCTGTACCTGTAATCCATTTTTTACCCCTCTCCCTCTGTGGGCACGTGCGACCGCACGTGGGTCTCCACACCAGGCAACCACACATGCATGCGCAGATGCACATATATACAGACAGGCCACCTAACATACACCTGTTCCTCCCCCCTCTTGCTGTGCAATTAAAGAACATGAAACCAATTGAAAAAAAGATGTTTTGCTAATTTATTGGCAATTGGCTATAGGTCATCACCAGACACTTGTTTTGGTTTAATTTGTTATATCTGTGAGGTTATTCTATTCAGAGACAGTTATTTGTGGATTGAGGAAATTCTACAAACTAAAATAATTTCTCTTGCCGCTTTATTTTGTAGGCAGAAGAGGGAGAACAGGATGATGAAATCAAGGAACTCTTCAAGATTGGAAAGAAAAAGAAGAAAAATGAAAAAAGTCCTGCCGAAATGACATTACTAGTCGAGAATGTAATGGCTGAACTCGAGGTAGTAGCAGAAGAAGATGTGGAGCTCAATAGACGGGAAACCTGCCATCAATAAGTTGAAGAAGCTGTCCCTTCTGACAGATGTTCTCTCAAAGTTAGTTATTATCCCTTCAAGTTTCTGGGCCCCTTCCTATGCTTTATAAGTTCCTTTTCCCTTTATTTTTTTTTGGGCCTGTTAACAAACTATAGGATATTAGTTTTAAATTTTAATTGCTTTTAATGAGGATTCATTGTCATGCAGAAAGCAACTCCAGCAAGAGTTTCTTGATCATGGAGTGTTAACTCTGTTAAAGAAGCTTGCCAAATATTAACGTTCGTGCTGCTGTTTTTGAAGATCCTAAATGATGTATGAAATTATTTATTTTTTAATTACTTTAGTGCATTTGTGCATCCTATGAACTTAAACAACTAGGAGGCTAATAGGTTGTGCAACCTGCAGTTCCCAATTGATTTAGAGCAGTTTGACCGCGGAGAACAACTAAAGAAGAGTGGCCTTGGAAAGGTCAGGGTTAGCTTCAATTTTAAATTTTCATATAGGTTATATCTTTGAATTTCACCTCCTTTTATGTGGTTATAATTACTATTAATAACCATTAAGAAGGGTGAATGATTGGTCTGGCAAGAAGATTTGCTACGGCAAGGTAGTCAACTATGTCTTTTTGCGCTCATGCGTCTCATCCTTTTCATTTAGATATACTTTCCCCTCTCTTCATTTCCCTACTCTAATAGTTATCTTCATTTCGGAATAACTTTTCTTTTGATTTATTTAATTGTTTGAGTCCTACATATCTTTCCTATGATATATTTTTTTCCGTGTTTTATATTGTAACCTTGTTATCAAATTTTCTCTCTCTATTCTGTTGATTGTCATTCAAATATGTTCTTTCTGATTTTCCTTTTCTGCTGCATTTATATTAGTGCGCCTGCCTACTAGCTTGTGGTTATAGCTTGATGCTGCATCATATTTTGGCAGGTCATTATGTTTTTGTCCAAGTCTGATGAGGAAACTACTGCCAACCGGAAACTTGCTAAAGAGTTGGTGGATAAATGGGTAATAGTTGTTTTTTCCCTTGATTCATTAAAGAATTTGGCAGTCCCTAGGTGTTGTGAGGGAATATCTTGACTGTTTGCGAACAAGCTGTCGTGCTTCAAAAGTGATATGTTGTTTTTCTTTTGATCCAAAACTTTTTTTTTAGTTAGTTATTTTTGGGGCTATAGCCTATAGATGCTAAGTTAACATGTATCTAGATAATTTCAATGCAAGTTTGCGTGTACTATTCCAGATAATTGATGGGTCATCTGGCATCGTCCATTAGCTATTTGTTATTAATGGTTTAACAAATCACATTGACTTTCTGGATGTAATTGATACAGAGCCGACCAATTTTCAATAAGAGTACAAGATTTGAAGACATGAAAAACTTTGAGGATGAAAGAGCTTACAGGAGGCCACCTGCTAAAAAGTATTTACATCTACCCTGTGACTGAGAAGCTACTCTAGATCCGGATAAGTCAATCAGCACTACTGACGAATTTCCCTTGTTGATCTTCTACAGAGTAATGAGTAATGCAGCAGGAAGGGTATCACGGGATGATGACCTGGATTTACCTGAACTTTCGCAGTAAGAATCAGTTGCAGTGTGCCTGTTGATTCCTTATTTAGATTGCAAGTTCTACCTGTGTTATATTTTTCATTATCATGGTGTTTGCATCTAATTTTGTTAATTTATGTGGCAATGTGTAGGGGGAGAAAATCTGGACCATCTTCTTCAAGGCAACATGCTTCTAGGCCTGAAGCAATGTCCATGGACTTTGTGGTCCGTCCTCAATCCAAGGTTGATCCAGAAGCTGTACGAGCCCGGGCTAAACAAATGGTACAAGATCAGCGTAGGGCCAAGGTTGGTAGTTCTTTCATTAAAAAGATGGTCTCATATGGAAAACTGTTATCGACAAGGTTTACAAGCGACGGGGTCGCGATTGAAGTAGTTCCTTATTTATTTAATGTTGACTTCGTTTATTTCACATATTAGGTTTGTTAATTATTTCTAGTTGGTCTTTTGTTTTGCCTTCTGGGCTGCGGGCCTTTTTTGGGCTTAGTTCAGTAGATTAGGTCGAATAAATAGCTCTCACCCGATAAGGGAAGGGCTTTGTCAATGATCACGGTAGAACATTGAACTTTGGAGTCGGCGTTTTACGCTTGGGAAGGAGAATTTTGCTCCTGTTTTGGTTTGGTTATTTTACTGGTATTTTTCAGAGTCTATATTGTTTTGTTTCAGTCTTCTTCGTACTCTTTTACTCTATCAAAAACTAATGTTCTACAAAATTTAGGGCTTAATGTGGATAGACGTTTTACATAGTTAAGAAAATATCAGATCTTTCTTGATCTTATGTGATTCCATCCCCGGTGAAGAGAATGTGAACATTTTCGATACAGATTTTTTTCCCCTCTGCCTGCTGCTAACATTTCTTTGGATATGTTAGGGAGGAGATATCTTATTTGCTTTAGTTCATCACTGCAAATTCTGAATGGTGGCTGTGTCGGGCATATTTTCTGGTGTCTTGGATTTTATTATCCTGAAAAGTCCATTATTTTGAATTTTGGTCATGTTCTAAATTTAGAGCTCCTAGTGTGACATCACAGTGAGTGAACTTCAAGGGAGCAATCGTATATGATTAATTAGCATGAGCTTCTTGTATATGATTGAATTAGCATAAACTTGTGTTCCTGAAAGATAGAAAAGCTGCACATAGTGATCTTCACTATGTTTGAGCACCCCATAAAGTTTTCTTTTGGAAAACATGTTGCTTATATATTCTATATTAGCTTATTAGTTTGATATAGTCTGTTCGATAAACAGGCTTAAGTGTGTCCTTCAGTTGTTAAAAATTCTACTTTCTGATAAGCTCCATAGGTCTTTAAAGAGCACAAATAGATCTTTACAAAATGGTCTATGAAAGTCCTTATTAGTATGGTTCTCATGATTTGAACTCCTTTTTTTTTTTTCAAAATGCAAGTTTACAAGTTTTCTTATCGTCTTATGTCTGCAGATGAACAAGAAGTTGCAACAGCTGAAAGCACCAAAGCGGAAGCAACTGCAGGCAACAAAACTCAGTGTGGAGGACCGTGGCATGGTGAAATATCTGTAATCTCATTGTTTGGGCATTACGTAACATGAAGCATCACTGGCCGTATCCCCGTTACTTTGGTGGGATGAAATGGTTGGAATAAGCCACATCAGTTTGAGTTGTATTGACAAATTATGTGTTATTTAAGTTGTCTTGTTGTATCGATCGATCTCCCATATGGTAATAATTGTGTGCTGTATACTATGATACATCTTTCGCATCCTTAAATTGGATTTTGGACAAGTAATCCTTTGCTATTTTAATCTCTCTCTCTCTCTCTCTCTCTCTCTCTCACACACACACACACACACACACACACACACACAGAGGAAGGTTAGCATGCATATAGGTCATTTGTGTATAATTTAGAGATTAATCTGATCCATTAATTTGTGTATAATTTAGGGATTAATTTGATCCATTAATTTGTGAGATTGAAGGGTTCTTATTAATTGAGGGGGTAATTTGTGTATAATTTAGGGATTAATCTGATCCATTAATTTGTGAGATTGAAGGGTTCTTATTAATTGAGGGGGTTAGTAATAATAATGTTCTTTTCTAATTTGTGGTTGCACTAAAGTATAATCATGTAAATTTGTGTATAGATTATTGATAAAACCTTGATTCAAGCAAATTAATTAGGAAAGTAAATCCCTTGTTTTTTAGGAAAGTAAATCCTTCCCTAGGACTATTACTGACGCCATATATTTTAAAATTGGTGAATCCCATATGCCAATGTTTTTTGCTTCTCAAAATCGCTAATAGATAGTGCGTATTATAAATCTTCTAAACCTATTATATATATATATATATATAGGGTTGGGTTCCAAAAGGAACCACACCCTAGGTGAGAATCGAGAACCAATTTGAGCCATAGATCCGCTATATTTGGACGGCCAAGATATGATCCAGATTTTAAAAAACGCGGTGACATAATTGTAATAACGTCCAACTTCGCTGTCCCTGAATCTTAGTAAGGGTAAAATCGGAAATTTCAATGTATATGTGATTTACGTGTATATTTTTCAATTTAGGGTTTTAGCATTGTCATTCTCTATTTTAGCACTGTCATGATTTATTTTAGCACTGTAATGACTTATTTTAGCACTAACATGACCCTTGTTTAGCGCTTTTTTTAGCACTGTCATGGCCTTTTAACATTGTCATCAAACAAATTAATTATATTTGGATAAAAGAAGCGTTAATTTCATCAGTTTTGTGCTAAAAGGCTCAGCCACTCATGCATTTTTTGTTCTTAAAATGCAATGTTTGGATTCATATTTTAGCACTGTTATAGCCCTTTTTAGCACTGTCATGACTTATTTTAGCACTAACATTGTCATGACTTATTTTAGCACTGTCATGACTGATTTTAGCATTAACATAACCCTTGTTTAACATGACAATTGTTTAGCATTACAATAAAAAAAATCATATATCTTATATAATTAAATAACATTGATGTGCAAACATAATGATTTGCTCAATCTTTCTCTCAGAAATGAACATTTTATAATATCAAATTATTGGTTCTGATTAAGTGTACTTAATTTTGGAAGAGAACATATCATAGGACCATATTGTCAAAAGTCATTACGATACATGAGGATTATTCAAAATCAAAATGTGATGTGTTTTTCAACATTAATTGGTAAGTACTGATTTAGTTTCCATTTTGACGGTATCAACACACTTTCCTCAAATAGCAAATCATCAGAGTTGAATTTGTCCACTACAAATAATATTTTTATTTTTCAAATCAATATATATATTTCTAATATATGCGTGGTAAGTTTAATAGATGAAATACTATATAAAATATAGGATGAGTTCATGTGTGTTTCTCATACAATTCAAAGAGTGATTTATTCATTTCGTTTTGATATGTTTTTTGTTATCATTTTACGACGTGAAGAAAGATTTATCCCTTTACATAATTTTTATTTTACGTGTGATGTCCACTAGTATAATTGAATATATGATCAAAGACTATATAAATGTGCTTAATTGCCTATTTAGTTTTAGCATTGTCATTCCCTATTTTAGCACTGTCATGACTTATTTTAGCACTGTCATCACTTAGTTTAGCACTAACATGACCCTTGTTTAGCATGACAATTGTTTAGCATTACAATAAAAAAATATCATCGACATCTTTGTATGCTTCATGATCTTCCGTTTTTAGCGCTGTAGTTTAGAGTTTAGCATTGTATATGTGATTCATGCGTATATTTTTCAATTTAGGGTTTTAGCATTGTCATTCCCTATTTTAGCACCGTCATGACTTATTTTAGCACTGTGATCACTTATTTTAGCACTAACATGGCCATTGTTTAGCATGACAATCTTTTAGCAGTCAAATTTGTTACACATTCTTCAGGTAATTAAGCTAGCTAGCATATATACATTATTAATTAATGAATTGTATATGAGTAATTATAATGGGCGCATGCAGAGGTTTATTGGGAGCTCTGAAAACGGCATTGAGTCAGTGGAGGCACGCGTTCACGGTTTAGAAGAGGCTTTGGATGATATCTCATTGAATATGTGTGCAACAAGCAGAAGTAGTTTGTTTGCGTGCTGCTCGTTGCCCAAGCTTCTCTGGAGAAACACAAGTCATGATCATGAGTTAGATGCCGCCTCTTCCGGTGATCGCCGCTGTGGCCTTGTACTCAACCCATTGGAACTTCAAATCTCACCAAATGGAGTTGTTTGAATTCAACTCTCACTAGCTACAATGCATCATCTCCTGCTCTTCTTTGCTCCTTTGCTTCTAAATAACAGACTACAAATGCTAACACTATCACCTACCAAAATATTCAAACATTAAACTAACAGTGCTAAAAAAGGAAATGAAAGTGTTTCAATATAAACTACCGGTGCTAAAATATAAACTACCAGTGCTAAAATATAAACTACCAGAGGAGAGATGTAGTTACAGAAGGGAGGCTGAAATCTCGCATTTTGCCTCCTCGAATTCGAACCATTCATCGTTTTCTTCGAGCCTGCTTGATGCGATTTATCACTCCATCGATTAAGGCGACGACGAGATGGTGATCTGCAGAGAAGGAATGAGGAATAAGACCTACGCCGTTTTTGCGGACGCCGACGCTAACCTGCGCCGCGGTGTGTTTAAGAGTGATGAAGAAATGGCAAATTTCCAACGAGCCTGCATGATCGAGAAGTGGATGGAGAAAAAGTTCACAGAGAAAGCCATCGGTCAGAGAAAATCCGTTTGCGGATTTTCAGGTGAAGAAGCCGCGGAAAGATCGGGAAAATTCTAGCTGGAGCTCCTCCGATTCGAGTTGCGGCGGTGGCGCCGCCTCCGCTGGCTTCTTCTCCTCGTCGGAGGCGGAGTCGTTTCATTGAATGATTTTGTTCCGAACCGGAGAATTGAAATTGGAGGTTTGCTGAGTTGTAGAGAGAGAGGTTGGAATAGCTAATTACAGAAATAACCCCAGTTCATTAAAAAGTTGATAATATTACGAGATTGCCACCACATTTTTTCAATCTGGGAACAGATCTTGGCCGTCAAAATAAGCGAGATCTGTGGTTAAAATTGGTTCTCAGTTCTCACAGGGGGGTGTGGTTCTTACATGATCCCATATATATATATATATATATATGTATATGAGAAGCACTTGTTTGTACTAGGTGCACCATCAGGCACATTGACTGGATTAACGTCACGGTCAATTCTAATTTTTTTTTCAAAATTAGTATCGATCTTAACACTAAAAAGTATCACTCAAAAGTACAAAAGTATCACCTGTACCCTTAAAAAGTATCAGTCAAAATAAATAAATAAAATAAACTGTCAAATTCAGTATTAACCATAACATTAACAAGTATCACTCAAAATTCAAAAAGTATTATATATATCCTTAAAAAAGTATCACCTATTTTATCATTTTTTTTTGCGGGTTGAACGGGTTAACGCGTATTGACCCGGTGAAACACGTTGATCATCTAATATAAGCTTATATACACCTGGTGTATACAAGTTTTTGCCTATATATATATATATGATATAGATCAAATAGGGATAGGGCCTTAGTGTGAAAAATAGGGACAAATTTTAGCCTTTAGATTTGATGATGTGGACGGTTAGATTTAATTCCAGGATTTGGTTTTTTAATTTATGAAGTTACGTTTTTTTTTGTAAAGTAAGGATAATGTTGTATTTTTGTTATTAATATGTAGATTTTCATCTCTTTGGAAATAATAACCGTCCATATCTCACGGTTTTTAATTATGGATAGATATTGTGTATCTTGATTATTGTAATAACCGTCCATATCTTCCGTTTTTTATTGCAGAACGTATTCTTCTTTATTTTCTGATTCATAGGCGTCTGATCTGGTAGATTATATATATGCAAATTATAGTAATTTATGCGTTGTTGGTGATTAGGCTTTTGACAATTTTGCGCGGTTTTCTTTTTTAATTTCAATCGTTCAAGTGACAATGGAAGATTCAGGTTCTTAGGCTGTTTACTTTCTTTTTTTCGATTTTTAAATATACTGTATCAATTCTTTATTCCATATGCTTCAAATTGATTGATAGATTGTTCAATAGTAGTATCTTCTACGTGCGGAGTGTATTTATTTTTTAGTGGTGGGATGTAGCATTTATGAATTTGGTATTTAAGCATGGTATATTTTGTGTTTACAACATTTTATATTGCAGGATTATAACTAGTTCGTGTTCCCTTGTGTTAATTCATATTAGTGTTATTGTAGCATGTTTTTATGTCATTGAAAGCATTGAAAAATACGAGTAGTAGCATTGAATAGTTGTACGGTTTTTTTTCTCAGGACTGATTCACCCCAGTCAAGGTGTTGTCGAAATGTCGCCTGGTGGAACATCAAAGGTATATATTCCACAGTGGAAAAGATGAGCAAGCCGACGAGGAAATGCAGGGCTTGCGGAGTAAAAGGCCACCATGATTCGAGGAATTGTCCAGGAAAAAACATGATATAGTTCTAGTTTTTTTGCCCATGTTGCATTTTTTCTTTTTCTTTTTTAATTTTTTGATTTTTTTACTCGTGCTGTTTTTTATTTTACTGTTTGGGTATTCAGTTTTTTATTTCCGTACATTATTTGTGGTTCATTAATATTCTTTTATTTAGGGTGTCGATATTGCGAAGCGTTTACTTAATGGATACATAGCACATAATGTAGGTTTCCAATAATTATATTCACATAAATATGTTTACGAAGCACCAACAATGAAATATAAATATATTTACTTTCTTTATGAAGCATTTTTGTGAGGTGTATGAAGCATTGTTTTTTCGTATTGGTAATAACATCATTAATTAATCTTTTATTCAATGTTTTCAAAATAAATGTTATTTAAACTAAGAACATTTTGAAGCAAGCTACTCAATTCAGTACAGTTTCGTAGTCCTAATCTATTTCCAAGTAAATTGGATACTAGAATGTGGGAAGGTTATTTTGAAATATTAAGCATTACACTTGAATGTGGGTAGCATTGTAATCGTATTACTATTATTGTTATATGTATGTAATTAGATACTAGCACCAACTTTAAACATAAGGAAAACTATATTTTGTATTGTCACTATTAAACCGGTTAACCATTTAAAAATAAACATAAACGATTTGTAGCATTAACATAAACGATTTGTAGCATTATCATTCAACTACGTTACACTTCCAAATCCCAAACCATTCAAAAGTCCAAAAACTAAAATCCAAAGATGGATGTATTAATGTTAACTAAGTTTGAGAAATTCAAAATATGCTTGTGACGTAGTTCATTTCCTAGCATTGTTCATAAATAATAAAGCAACAGTTATTTTGTAAGCAACGATTACACATTCCCTCTCAAAATATCTTCCAGAGTAGGTTGTTTCTTTGTTGAGTTGGCTGCGAAAACAGATTTTGCATTTGTTGCAATGGTGGCAGCAAGCTCATTCAAACCCGATGATAGAATAGCACCACAATTTTTGATACGCAGCATGTTCATTTGGGAGACGTTTCCTTTCTTCAGATCACAATTCCAAGCATTAGTAGACTGGCCCATGTATGTCTCCATGTGGCGCATAGTGTACACGTCGCAGTCGTTGTTGTTCACATCATCCCTCCAATTCATTTTCAGCCTTGCCATGCATGCACGTCTAATGGTTCCTGACTTGGCATTGTATCAGGTATTATGTAGCATGCAGAGCATCATGACCCTGTTACAGTCAAATAACTTCTACTTAGCACTGAAATTCCATTTTAATAGCATTGTTTATCAACTGAATAAACGTACACAAGGTAAATTTAAATCACGTTTCACAATGAATTGTCAAAATCAAATTACTCATAATCAACAAACATTCGAAGCATTGTATCAGGTATTATGTAGCATGCAGAGTGATCATGACCCTGTTACAGTCAAATAACTTCTACTTAGCACTGAAATTCAATTTTAATAGCATTGTTTATCAACTGAATAAGTGTATACAAGGTAAATTTAAATCATGTTTCAGAATGAATGGTCAAATTCAAATTACTTATAATCAAATTTATGCAATGATACATATTTCATATCATCCAATTTCTCTCCATTTGTCCGGAAACCAACAAAAATACCTGAACTATACATTTCACTAAACATCGACAATTTCACAAGCATATGCATGTGTTGCACTAACACACATGTACCATAGCATTGATATGTTTTTTTGCAGAAAATACATAGTTATGCACATTACCCAGAGTATTATTCACACTAATTCAAGATAAACCCATGTTCTTCCAAAAAATATAAACCCATGTTCTTCCAAAAAATCAAAAATCACACAGACCAAAATCAGTCAACCACAAATCAGACACCACAACAATTAACCCATTCATCCAGAGATTTTTAATAATTTCCCAAAAAGATCCCAACCACAATCTTGAACAACTCTTCACCCATTTGGAATCATTCAATTTTATTTCCGATCCACAATAATTCTTCACTCATCGAACAAGACTCCTCAACGTCGATTAAAACCTTTAAACTTATTGGATTTATGTCGACCCATTTTTTCTCCCTCTGGTACTTGTATCAAGTCTCCGCCAAGATTAAAAACCAACGCAACCTCCTATAATCGACTCTCCGCCGCTCAGGAGAAAGCCACCGCTCACCTGATCGGATGGTCGCCGGAGTCCTTGTCAGTTTTTCACCGAGTCGTGGGGTTTGCCCTAGGGTTTGTGATTTTGGGGGTGAAAAATCATTTCATATACAAAATAGATTTCTTCTCCGATTTCGTGTCTCCCGATTTTGTAGGGATACAAGTTTTAATGTAGTAGGAGATATCAACTTCCGTATCTAGCGCCAAAAATAAGATATGATTCCATATGAAATAATGATGCTATCCCTTACTTATGTAATTTATAATAAAATTTTGAAAACTACCATTTAATCTCCACCATCAATCTTGCATATTTGTAGGGATGAGATTTGTCCCTAATTTTCACACCACCACTTATCCTTAGAATATCCAACCTCTATATATGTGTGTATATATATATGTGGACTTATTGCTTACACATGGTGTTTTGTTTTTGCAAATTTTGCCACTTTTTTATGACTACAAGATCTTTTCGACTTTTTCTTAAAAAAGACTAGCATTTCACTTGCACGTTGCACGGTGGCTGCTGATTGGTATAACATTATTGTTAGGTAAAATAATCAAGTATCAGGTTTTGATGAGATGTCAAAACACGTTAGATAATGTGTCAAAACACTCAAGGTCAATCTGATCTCATGTCCTCCTTATGACTAAACCAAAGATGATGAAGACTAAAGATGAACTGAACGTTAAGTTTTACCAAAGGACAAACTGATGAGATTTATATCAAGCTAATGAAACCAAGCTCATGATGATTCTTAAAGGGACATCAAATAACTTCAGGTTGAAGACCAAACTGAAGAAGAAGTTGACAGAGCATGCGAACTGAAGACCAAAGTGAAGAAGAAGTTGACAGAGCATGTGAACTGAAGACCAAACTAGAGAAAAAGTTGAAGGAGCATGAAAACTGATGACAAAATTGGAGAAGCTATTCAAGCAAACTGAAGGCTGAATCAAGCAAACTGAAGATTGATTCAGCAAATGCCAAATTGAATGAAAAGCCATCTGAAAAGTCAACTTGACAAAAGGCTTCAAAGTCAGAACGATCATCTACTATAATTGAATTAAAGATTGTTGTACTCAAGAGAAAAATAAGTTGGTGCACTTCAAGAGGTCAACTGAAACATTAGTTGGCAAATGGTTTTGAATTCTCAACAGTCCTCTGCATCAACAAAATGTGCTGGACTTCAATTAAAGTCTAAGAAATGACCAACGTTCATCCTGCACTCTTCTATAAGATGAGTGAAACAAAGATTTGAAGAGAGACTTTTGCCTAGAGAAACACCTGTGAATATTTTAAGAGCTCTGACCACTATTTTATTAGCAGAAAAACAACCGTAAGTGTACGGTGTAGTTGTAATATGTAGTGAGCAAGAGTATCGTATCCACATGGATTGTATGAAAAATAATAATGTGGGTACTATAATATAGACACCTCATTAATATATAGACACACAAATAACAGAAGAGAGAGCAAATAAATAAACATTGAAGAACATACACATAAATAAATAAAATAACAAACGAAAATAATGAATTCTGAGGAGAGATCATACAATAGCTTTTATGACAGATTTATTGCCTAGTTAACCTTATTTAATTTATCAAAGGTGGGAAATCACTAAATTGTTATCAGGCTGTTCATAGAACATATGTCATAACATAAAAATAATAAGCATGTACTTCACCGCGGTCGGTTCTTCACACACGTTATTACTTACAACCTCATTCTTTGAACTTAAATCTCTATGCAACACTAGTTCACTTGGTCGGTCCTTTCTAGCATCACATAAAATGATTAACCTATTTTATCCCATTAATTAGTCAGTCACGACTAGAATCTTTCAATTAATTAACTTGCATACATATGCTGCTGCAGTCAACATACACATGAGAAATCCAAACTAGGAAACCAAATACCCGATGATAACTAGAAAATATATCTTTATAAATCAAACCATGAAATCCAATGTACTTACAAACTAAAGAATCTAATAAACTAACTACCTAGACATAATTAAATAAAAGAAACAAAATATAAATAAAGTAAACAACATATCTTCAACACGATAAAGAACCCGGAGTCTTCAATCTTGATATAGCCTCCAAAGACTATGTTGTGCATCCATAATTATGTTCACTTTGGTACGTCTTGTATCGCCTCTTCTCCATTTTCTAATGAGCAAAGATGGTATTTATATTGTTGGAAGGAACCCTAGGGTTAAAACGAAGCCTAAACTGAAGAAAAGCTTTGAAAATCCCGAACTGGATCCGTCCGGGTCGATGGGCAGGTCGAGCAGCTGGGTCAATCCGACTGTGTAAAATAAGTCCTCTGGGTCGACTGGTGGGTCGGGTCGACCTTGCATGCTCAAGCTTCACTAAAATGGCTCATTCTCACTCGTTTCTCATCCGATTGAGCTGATTCAACTTGTACAACGCTCCTAACTCGATTCTCCATATTTCTAAGTTCTTTAATCACCCATTTGGATTATGGAGAATTAATTGCATCAATTCTCATGGGCTTTACTCTTTAAATGCGGTCCAAAGGCCTAGTTGATCTTTCATTTAGCTCTCCAAGCACATACTTGATCATTTTACACCAAATAATAATCAAATTTACCACAATTACTGCAAAACTCACAAATACATCAAAATACTAAATGATAATATAATGAGCATAAAAGTTATGAAAATCACACAACTTATCAACTTAAACATCATCAATTCATATCTAAAAGTTATGTAATATACACAACTATCAAACCCCCAAACTTAAACTGTTGCACATCCCGAGCAACGAAAAAGAAAAGAAAAAAGAAGATATGAAGTGATGATCACAATACCTGCCTCATATTTCTTCCATATGCATCAAACTGAACATGGAAAGATTAGACAGATAAAATTAACAGCACATTAATCAATTTCATTAGAATTACAGACCTCTCAAAAGGCGAATAGGAAAGATTCACTACACACTCAAGTGTATATGGTACACTCTCAAATCAGAAATACACAACAATCAGCCATAGGCTTGCAAATCGTCTATCTCTCTACCACTGAAGTCTAAGCTTAAACTAAAAATCAGAAAAGACTTTATATTTGGTTGAAATGTAGGCTCTTTAGATGGGTAGGGAAATATCTGGCTATGTGACAAATTTGAAATAATCAAGGTCGCGAATCTCCATTACTCCAAATCAAAAAACACTGCCAAAATGTAACATTTCTCGGTAAAACTAAACTTTGTTTAGTTTTCTTCTTCCATTTCCAATCACCATTCACAATGAAACAAATCACCAAATAATTTATGCTAAATTTTCAATAGAGAAAAATACTGAGGGGTCTTTTATTCTCCCTTTATTCAATTTTTTTTCTTTTTTTTTTCATGAGCTCACAAGACACCATAATAATTTTTCAGCATCACAACATTTCTCTAGTAATTGATCAATCTCGACTTCTCCCCCATATATCTAAACATGAAATTTCTTAATCCTCCAGCTTACAAAGAATAGACTTGAAAGGCTCAAACGGACTAACTATGAAATCTTTTAGAGATAGGTAAAAATTTAGGATAAATCAAAGGCCAACAAAAATAGCCTAAAATTATTTTTCCAATTCAAGCATACTATGTGGTCTCGAGATAGACACCAAAGCAAGTTCTAGAGATTGACTGCATAATCTGACACACTCAAGAAATAAACCATGCTAAAAATGTAGATAACAATCAAAACTCAAATTCTCACAGGTTCATTTATTTTCCATAATTCCAACAAAATATCAATCCATGCTATTAATTCTCACTATCAACAATCACCATGCTCAATTATCAACATAAAAATTAAAAAAAAATTAGAAAAAATTTAATACCTCATAAAATCCGTGAATCCTCATAGGCAATTGATCTCACCAAATCACAACCTCAACAATTTCATCTCTCCTCATTGATCAAAAGAGAAACAACAATTTAAATTAAAGATGACTACTCCAAAACTACTACTCATCAAGAAAGGTGATCCAAAGACACAAAAACAATAATAGTACATAAGCTCCGAGAAAAATATAAAACCATTAAATAGCTCTATTGAAAAAAAATCAAAATGATGCAATAAAACTATAATATGCAGGCTTCTGCAAAAATAAAAATTCTATCTTAACCACGCTCACATCCCCCCAAACTTATTCAAAATACCATAAAGAATAAGTTTGAAAAAAGGAGGGGTTAAGATATGATGGAGATGCACCCGATAAGTCTAAAGCATACAAGAAGGATCCTTTGATCGTGCATGGTGGACCAATTATAAGGGCACGAGATAAGCAAATCAAAGAGGCTATGATGATCACTATAGCTGAAATAAGAGATAACATGCATGAGGATTCTACATTGGGCCAAATGGTGAATTTTATTCAAGTTGATGGGCTGCATTCTACATGATGAATTGGGCTTTTTTCATATCCATCTTGAAGGCCAAAATTGGAGAAATTTGGAGATTATTTTCGTGGCCTTTTCAAGACCTAAAATAAAAGACCTTTTATTTTATTAGTTAAGTGTTATTTTTGTGTGTTTTGAATTTAAGAGTCATTGTCTAGATTAGTGGGGTCTTTTGTAACTCCCAAGTGGTGTAAATGGTCCTTAATAGCTAGTATTTAGTGGGGTGATCATGGGGTCTTTAGTGGGGGTTCATGGAGTCTTTATTATAGCTTCTAAATGGTGTAAAGGAGCTATAATAATCTATCCTTAGTGGAGTTAGTGGAGTGCATCCAAGAGTCTTCTTAGTCCTATAAATAGGATTGCACTCATGTTTATGGGGACAATCTGATTTTGAATGATAAATGAAAATTTAGCTTTATAGCTTTGTGAGTTGAATTCTCTTTGTAGAGTATTTCAATTGTTTAAGAAATTATCAAGATTTTGAGCAAGGTCTTGTGGCGTTCAACCATACCAAGGTTCTTGGCTGATTATATAGACAACGGGTTAAGGTTTTCAAGCTCTAGGAAAGATCAAACCGGATTCTCGATCTGGGGTGACCGCTGCCTATCATCAAACGATGGGTTCTTGAATCAATATATTCAATGGGTCCTTCATCCGTATCAGTTTGGTATCAGAGAAATCTGGTATTGATCTAACCATCCTATCCATCTATCTTCCACAAACAAGGTATCATCTTGTTCGCAAAAAAAAAAGAAAAAAAAAGAAAATTATTCTTTATTTTATCATATCTATCTTTTGTTCATCACTACAATAGTGCAAAAGAGAGTTAAAAAAAATCAAAAGTCAGTTCATATTTCTTATATTTATCCCTACAAATTCCATATATTTGACCCTTAGAACTATAGTTTGTTGATTGTCATTTTACACTTGTCCTGATTATTGATCTGTTCTTATTCTTTTGAGTTCTACAATTGAGAATTGAGTGGTAAAAGGCATTGAGTGGTGAGAATATTTGAGGGGAGATAAAAGCCAAAGAGTGATACACGAGTGAATTGTAAGGATTATTTTTTTTGTGTGATACACGAGTGTTGTGAGGATCATGGAAGAGACATCTGAAAATAGGAATCAAGGTGGAGACTATACCTTACAAGCTATGCAGCAATAATTTGCCAGGCTTGGAGCAATTCTTGAAGGTGTAAACGATCGTTTGGAGAGGTTAGAGCAACAAACACCTCGAAGCAATGCAAACCCTCAAGGAAACCAACAGAGACATCAAGATGAAGGAGAATTTGAAGGGGATGATGATTTTGGTCGTATGAATCAAAATCAATGGAGAGGAAGAAGAAGACAACCAAATGAAGTGGATCGTGATTTGGGAAGTATTAAAATGAACATTCGAACCTTCCAAGGAAGGAATGATCCCGAAGCTTATTTGGAGTGGGAAAGGAAGGTGGAACTCATCTTTGAGTGTCACAACTATTCGGAGGAGAAGAAGATGAGACTTGCTGCAATTGAATTCACGGACTATGCTATAGTGTGGTGGGATCAATTGATCAAAAATCAAAGACACTATAGAGAACGACCAGTTTTTTCTTGGGAGGAAATGAATATCATCATGCGTAAGAGATTTGTTCATTCTCATTATTTTCGTGAATTATATCAAAAACTCCAATCTATGCATCAAGGTACAAAATCTGTTGATGAGTACTTTAAAGAGATGGAGATTGCCATGATTAGGGCAAATGTTGAAGAAGATAGAGAAGCAACCATGGCTCATTTCTTATGTGGGCTAAATAGGGAGATTGCCAATGTTGTGGAGCTTCAACACTATGTGGAGCTTGAAGATATGGTTCATACAGCCATAAAGGTGAAGAGGCAATTGAAGAGGAAGGGGAATTTCCAAAGGAGTTATCCAACAAATTCTCAATCTTCATACAAGCCAAAAGATGGGGCATCCAAACCAACTTTTGGGGCAGATTCTAAACCTCAAAGTGAGCTGTCCAAAACCAAAGCAAATGAAGTTGACAAGGGAAAAGGTACCATCTCTACTTCTACTTCTACGAGAAATAGAGCTTTCAAATGCTTTCGTTGTTATGGATTTGGCCACATTACATCTCAATGTCCAAACAAAAGGACAATGATTTTGAAGCCAAATAGAGAGATAGAATCTGAAAGTGAACATGAAGAAGATGATGATGAAGAGGAGAAACCAGAAGAAATTGTACCGGAACATGGAGAACTTTTGGTGGTTTGAAGAGTTTTAAATGTGCAAATTAAAACTGAGGAACAACAAAGAGAAAACATCTTCCACACACGATGTTTAGTTCTAGGTAAAGTTTGCATGTTGATTATTGATGGTGGAAGTTGTACTAACGTTGCTAGTTCTGAAATAGTGGAGAAATTGAGCTTAGCCACTATGAAGCATCCTCATCCATATAAGCTACGATGGCTTAATGAATGTGGAGAAATTTGAGTGACTAAACAAGTGCAGATTTCATTTTCAATTGGCAACTACAAAGATGAAGTCCTTTGTGATGTGGTTCCTATGCATGCTAGTCACATTCTTTTGGGTAGGCCTTGGCAATTCAATCGAAGAGTGACTTATGATGGATTCCTCAATAGATACACTTTCAAGCACAACAACAAATCAGTCATGCTTGTTTCATTGAGTCCGCAACAAGTACAAGAGGATCATCTCAAAATGTCACAAGCAAGGAGAGCTAGAGATAGTGAGGGAAAAGAAAGTGAGGAAAGTGAAAAAAACTCGAGTGAAAAAAAGAGTCGAGAGAAAAATAAGAGTGTGGAAAAAAAGAATCAAAATTTCTATACAAGAGTAAGAGAGATGAAGAGAGAGATAGTTGAAGAAAAGAGTGTGTTCATCTTGGTGTATAAAGAGTCTTATTTTATCACTAACGAACTAACTCCATCTTTGAGTAGTACATTTGTTTCTCTTTTGCAGGATTTCAAAGTCATCTTTCCGAATAAAGATCCAAGTGGATTACTTATATTTAGAGTTTGTTTTAATTCATCAAAGCCAATAGTTGTTGAAGAACGTTTGAGTCTTGATTGTACTAATTCAAAGGCTGAAATGGTGAGAAAGTTGCGTGAAAAGTTGGGATTTGATGTTAAGATAAGAATTGAAAAATATGTTAAACATGACAACAAGGACCAAAAGCAATTCATTTTTGATCCGGGAGGTTGGGTTTGGCTACATTTTGTGGAAAAGAGATTCTCAACAACAAGGAAATCTAAGTTGCAACCAACAAGAGATGTATCATTTGAAGTGATTGAAAGAGTGAATGATAATGCTTACAAGCTTGATCTACTAGGTAAGTATACTATAAATGTTACTTTTAATGTTTCTGATCTTTCTCCTTATTTTGGTGATGTAGATTCGAGGACGAATCCTTTTGAAGAAGAAGGGAATGATGGAGATGCACCTGACAAGTCTAAAGCATACAAGAAGGATCCTTTGATCGTGCATGGTGGACCAATTATAAGGGCACGAGATAAGCAAATCAAAGAGGCTATGATGATCACTATAGCTGAAATAAGAGATAACATGCATGAGGATTCTACATTGGGCCAAATGGTGAATTTTATTCAAGTTGATGGGCTGCATTCTACATGATGAATTGGGCTTTTTTCATATCCATCTTGAAGGCCAAAATTGGAGAAATTTGGAGATTATTTTCGTGGCCTTTTCAAGACCTAAAATAAAAGATATTTTATTTTATTAGTTAAGTGTTATTTTTGTGTGTTTTGAATTCAAGAGTCATTGTCTAGATTAGTGGGGTCTTTTGTAACTCCCAAGTGGTGTAAATGGTCCTTAATAGCTAGTATTTAGTGGGGTGATCATGGGGTCTTTAGTGGGGGTTCATGGAGTCTTTATTATAGCTTCTAAATGGTGTAAAGGAGCTATAATAATCTATCCTTAGTGGAGTTAGTGGAGTGCATCCAAGAGTCTTCTTAGTCCTATAAATAGGATTGCACTCATGTTTATGGGGACAATCTGATTTTGAATGATAAATGAAAATTTAGCTTTATAGCTTTGTGAGTTGAATTCTCTTTGTAGAGTATTTCAATTGTTTAAGAACTTATCAAGATTTTGAGCAAGGTCTTGTGGCGTTCAACCATACCAAGGTTCTTGGCTGATTATATAGACAACGGGTCAAGGTTTTCAAGCTCTAGGAAAGATCAAACCGGATTCTCGATCTGGGGTGACCGCTGCCTATCATCAAATGATGGATTCTTGAATCAATATATTCAATGGGTCCTTCATCCGTATCAAGATAGAAATACCTCTCATAAAGCTCACTGAGGTCCAGGTGCTGCATAATATATGTCTATTGAATCGCATGCATCCATGATCACTACAAAACCACAAAAACACTCCACAACACCATTAGAAATTCCTCATCCCATATTGCCTACCCAAACCAAACAAAATAGGATAAGGAAATTCTACTTAAACACTTATTCATTTAAACTCATATGAATACAAGAAATAAATGAAAGAAAATTAACATACCTTGATAGTTTGGGGAGAGAGACGAGAGAGATTTGAGAGTAGTGTATGGAGAGTGTGTGAAAAGTAGTGAAAAAATAATGAAAAATAGAGATAAAACTCCAAAACCACAGATCGGCTCGATCAAGGGATCGATCAGTAGGTCGGCCGATGGTTCGACTGAGTCATGTGTATTTTGTTAAGGGTTGGGTCGACCCATCGGTCGACTGGTACCATTCAACCCGTGGCTCGACCTAGTTGCTCTTGAAAATAATGATCTGGGTCGACTCACATGGCTTGGCCAACCCTTGGCCGAATCTTACCTATTTTTCCAAAATTTCGACTTCTTGATCTATTTCTCGGTTTATAACTATAAAAATCTAAGTACTTAGACCAAGCAAAAACACGAAAACAAACCGAAAACAAAGATAAAAACTTAAGCAAGAAAATAAATAAACAGTTTAGATAAATTATTTCCAAGTTCCCCTAAACTTATTTGTTGAACACAAATAAATTTAGGAGAATCAAAAACAACTTATCTCGGGAACTCATAGAAGAAGGATTTGTGTACTTCATCATCAACCATGTTGTAGACAACATCGTGTGGCTTCTCTTCTTTTTCCATTCTCCAAATTGTAGATAATTTGGATTTGACTCCCTTCCTTGGAGTTTTTTGCACAGAAATTTGCTTTCATCAATAAGATTCAAGATTATGCATTTTCGATTCTTGTGCACCATTTATATTTTTGAGCTCTCTTTGATGGATTATGTGGTTTTGTCCCCTTCTTGGGCAGATCTCCATCTTCAAATTCTTCTTCTGAAAACTCAGGCACTTTCTCTGCAGCCATTAGCTGCATCTCTGCTTTCTCTGGCTGAATCTCTTTCTCCTCTGGTTGAATCTCTGCAGTTGGAACCTCTACAATTGGAGTCACTATCACCTGGCTGAATTTCTATCTTCTCGAGCTACATCTCTACAACTGAAATGTCTACAACTGGGATCTCGACCATCTTTGGTGGCTTTTCTACTGTCTCTGGTGAAATCTCTGCAACCTTTTCTTACTTCTTTGGGGAGGTCTTAGCAGCTTTTGTTGTTATCGGTCTCTTTATCAATTTCTCAGAAAATGGAATTAGAGGGACATACATAGGACGAAGATATAACGATAAGTGTCCTTCATCCTTCAAGTGAATTGCATGTGGTTGCTGCAGTTGTTGCTTCAGATTTATTGTTGATAGGTAGTAGAAGATTGTCTTTGTTAGTGCTGACTATGCAAGGTGTTTCTGATTTTTGCCACTTGTTCTCTAAACTTCTTGAATTCACTTTCCAACTTTTGCAGAAATTGGTCATGCTTCAAGTTCCAACAACTTTCAGTAGAGTTCTCCAAGTTGGGTTGTTTTGGCCCATCTCCATGGACAGCAGAAAAACTAGGTGGAAACTGCAATGTATCATTCAGGTTAGCATAATAATAAGAATTGGAAGAATTATAATTACCCGAATAATAACCATGAGTTCCTCTTTGATAGCTTTGGTCATAGTTGTTGGATTTTCTCTAGTGGAAAAAAATCAACTCCTCGTTGTACCTCTACTCAGCAACTCCATATGAATTAAAATTTCTCTGGTAGGAAAAATTTAATTTATCTTTGTATCTCTGTTCAGCAACTCCATATGACTGTCTATTTTTTTTCTTCTAACTCAGCTCGCATGGAATCTATTTCCTTTCGCAATCTCGCGATTTCAGACTGTACTTTCAACCGAACCACTTCTCTCTCCACTTCAGCATAAGTAGCATACATATTCTATTCTCCTCCAATCATATTTTTTGTATCTGAAATCTCAAGAAGAAAAATTAAAAGCTGAAAAGAATTTTTTTCTCGATTGTTTTTCGAATTTTTTTCATTTTTTTCATTTTTTTATAACTGGAAAATAAAATCTAGCCTACTAACTCAGTGTCAGAAATAATAACACATAATTATTCTAAATAATCCCCGACAACGGCACCAAAAACTTGACCACTATTTTATTAGTAGAAAAACAACCGTAAGTGTACGTTGTAGATGTAATACGTAGTGAGCGAGAGTATCGTATCCACAAGGATTGGATGGAAAATAATAATGTGAGTACTATAACATAGACACCTCATTAATATCTAGACATGTAAATAACAGAAGAGAGAGCAAATAAATAAACACTGAAGAACATACACATATATAAATAAAATAACAAACGAAAACAATGGATTATGAGGAGAGATCATACAATAGCTTTTATGACATATTTATTGCCTAGTTAACCTTATTTAATTTATCAAAGGTGGGAAATCACTAAATTGTTATCAGGCTGTTCATAGAACATATGTCATAACATAGAAATAATAAGCATGTACTTTACCGCGGTCGGTTCTTCGCACACGTTATTACTTACAACCTCATTCCTTGGACTTAAATCTCTATGCAACACTAGTTCACTTGGTCGGTCCTTTCTAGCATCACATAAAATGATTAACCTATTTTATCCCATAAATTAGTGAGTTACGACTAGAATCTTCCAATTAATTAACTTGCATACATATGTTGCTGCAGTAAACATACACATGAGAAATCTAAACTAGGAAACTAAATACCTGATGATAATCGGAAAATATATCTCAATAAATCAAACCATGAAATCCAATGTACTTACAAACTAAAGAATCCAATAAACTAACTACCTAGACATAATTAAATAAAAGAAACAAAACATAAACAAAGTAAACAACATAT
Source organism: Perilla frutescens (assembly GCA_026008535.1). Taxonomy (NCBI): domain Eukaryota; kingdom Viridiplantae; phylum Streptophyta; class Magnoliopsida; order Lamiales; family Lamiaceae; genus Perilla; species Perilla frutescens. The sequence continues at coordinate 14,166,585 of BRKX01000015.1, forward strand.
GTTCAACATGATAAAGAACCCGGAGTCTTCAATCTTGATGTAGCCTCCAAAGCCTATGTTGTGCCTCTATGATGTGATCCCCTCATGCTCAAGAACATGAAGGAATGCAGATGACAAGATCAAAACACTCGACGATGGTGTAAGGGTTCAACACAATACCAGGACACAAAATATGACACGAAATAGCGGAAGACTTGAACTGAATTGACTCGAAAGTTACGAATGACAAACACGGCTGGACTTGTTGGTGGTAGATTTGTGAGGCGGATGAAGATGGATGGAGGGTGATGGTGAAAGATGGATCGCCAATGATGAAGAAGATGATCTTCAATTGAACCCCACCTTCATGGAGATGAAAATTTGAAATGAACCTTGAACCTATAAGGATCCGAAACGCGCCTATAGAACCCTGCCTTCAGAGAGACGAAACGCAATTACTTCGAACAACTCCGGATTTATTTAGCACTTCCCCCTAGATCTCGAGGAACTAAAAAGAAGCTTGATATAAGACTCTAGGTTTGCTAGACCTAAAGAATGATGTTTTTTGAACTAAAACATCAAAAGTATTTGTGTGATCAACCCATGGATCATGAGACGATTGAAAATAAAGCTTCAAATATTATTCAATGTCTCCCTTTATTGTTCACAATGATCCCCTTTTTATAGTAGAGGTGGATCGAAAATATCAAGGCCAAAATAAGTGGTTGAAAATAAATTAGATAGTTTTACCTTAATTAGAACACTAAATAAGGTAAATATATAAAGACCAAAAATAAAAGATCTAAAATCTAATCTAGATAAAATAAATAAAAAATAAAAGATACTAAAATCTAGTCTAGATAAAATAAATATCAATTATGTTTGGGCCTTCAATAAGTGGTGAATTTGGGCTGCTACACGCAACTTCTTGATGGATCAACAATCTTGGGCTTCATCTTCAATTGTTAATAAATTAACAATCTTTGGCTGCACTTTTATTCTTTTCAATGCTCGTCGATTCTTCATCACTCCATAATTATGTTTACCTTGGTACGTCTTGTATCGCCTCTTGTGTGTTGCCTCTTTTTCTTTTTCTAATGAGCAGAGATGGTATTTATATTGTTTGAGGGAACCCAGGGTTAAAACGAAGCTCAAAGTGAAGAAAAGCCTTGAAAATCTCAAATTAGATCCATCCAGGTCGACGGATGGGTCGAGCAGCTGGGGGTCGACCCGACTATGTGTAAAACAAGCCCTCTGGGTTGACCGGTGGGTCAGGTTGACGTTGCATGTGCAAGGTTCACTAAAACGGCTCGTTCTCACTCGTTTCCCATTCGATTGAGCCGATTCAACTTGAACAACGCTCCTAACTCGATTCTCCATCTTTCTAAGCTCTTCAATCACTCATTTGGATTATGTAGAATTAATTACATCAATTCTCATGGGCTTTTCTCTTCAAATATGGTCCAAAGGCCTAGTTGATCCCTCATTTAGCTCTCCAAACACATACTTGATCATTTTGCACCAAATAATCATCAAATTCACTACAATTACAGCAAAACTCACAAATACATCAAAAGTAACAAATGATAACATAATGAGCATAAAATTTATGATAATTACACAACCTATCAGCTTAAATATCTTCAATTCATATCCAAAAGTTGTGTAAAATACACAGCTATCAAGCTCTATCTAACTCTCACTCTCAACAGAAAGAACATCCTCTCTACAAACATTCAAATTCTACAAACTGATCAAGTGTCTCATTAGTTTGAATGATAGTGAGAAGATTAAAGTTCTGTGTTAGCTTGTTAAAGCATCACACTTATCTGCAAAAGTCAACCTGAGAAGAGAAAGAATCGAAAAATCACAAGCAGTCTACAACTAGAGTCCAACTGAAGCTCTTCTCAACAAAGTTCCAGAAAAGAATCAACATCCTCTCGGTTCAAGTAGCTCAACAAGTTGATAACACAAGTTCAAGACCAACCATCTTGAAGATTGAAAGATATCTAAAACCTTGAAAAGATGACAATAGCACCTAACTCTTTAATTAAGTGAGTTACCACTAAAGTAACTGCCACCACAATAGATAACTGTTAGAGACTGCAAGTGTGAGCCGCTGACCTAGCTGAGGTAACTCTGTAAAGAAACTCACTATTACCGGGTTCAGCTAATTTCTATTCATTGTATAAATTGTAAAGTGAACTTAGATTATATAGTGAATTTATCCCTTTGACAAGTCCAAATTCTCTCGTGTTTTTGTGTCTTTTTCTCTTTCTTTTGTCCTTTGTTTTTTCTCTTTTTTGAGTCAGAAAGAGCCAGTATGGGCACAAGGGGGACAAGAGGTAGTAGAATCACATCTGGAGGAAATTTGAATGCCAATGATACCAAAGATGGGCAATGACTTCTCAATGAAAAGCTCTCTCTCGAGCCTGGCAGAAATGCTCACCATATCAGCATTGCTGAAGGATAAGTTCGTGATCGTGCCCATAATAAACTCAGAGTTATTGATAGGAGAAGGAGAGGAGACTGGGCACAAGAGTAACAATTACAAGCTGGAGCAAGAGTAGTGCACCCTTGTTGGTCCTGGTGCAAGTCTATGTCAGTTTAGGGGGGGTGAATAAACTAACTTCAAATACTTAACTTTATTGCGGAATGTTTAGGGCCCTGACTCATTTTCAATATTTTATCTGCACTATTCAATTGAGAATGTGAGCTAGACTTAGAGCTGAGCTGATGTGCTGATCAGCTAGGACTGATAGCTTGATAAGTCAGCTTCGCTTGTCAATGCAGCTTGTGTGCTAGAGTGTGCAATTAAAGAACATGCAAAGCTAAAGCAATAAGTACAACATACACAAGACTTATAGAGGTTTGAAGCTTCCTGCTTCTACGTCCTCTCTTCCTTCAGCAAAAGGGCAATCCACTATGCAAGAGTAAAGTTTCTTTATTACAATTACACAATCAAAAAATTCTGTTGGACCTGAAAACGGCACCCTTCGACCCGAGTGCGGTCTCTTTTCCAACTGTTGCGGTCTCGGAAGAACGGACCTATCAGTACACGCTCCTCCTCAACCGGTTTCTAGGTCGACAGCTCACACTATCGGTCCCAACTGCTCGCTGAGACTTTAGGTGCTATAGCCCGTCTTTTCACGATTTTAGATCTCACTCGATCTTCAAGAGTACAGTTTTGAAACTGGTATCAACTGAAGTGCTCCTTTACGCATCTGTGTCTGAGCTGAGTAGTTGATCTTTGAAGGACTGGACTGAGAAGCTTTGCTCTGGCTCGAATTCTTCGTCAGCTAGCTGCTTGCTTAAAACTTGAAGCACGCCTTCTCAGTTGGGACTTTTCGCACTTAAGAGGTTTACGCTTTGAGCTGTGGGGAGGGATAAAGAAGAGCTCAATATCTGCAAGATAGCAAAAGTTAGTTCGGCGAAAGTCTTGATCAAAATTGTATTCACTCTCTTTTTATAGATGAGTGATATTTTAACCGTTGTGATTGGTGGATCTATTTAATCCACCGATGATAGTTTAATGCATGTGGTCGTTTGAAGCTTTAAATGAACTAGCCGTTTGTCTTTAATGACTTCTGCTCAAAGATCATCAGGATCTTTCCAAGATTTCCTGTTAAGATCTTCATTGATTACTTGTCAGAGAATTAGCAGATATTTTGGCTATCAGTTCTGGACATTCAGCTGATGGGCTTTCAGCTATCTCGGCTTTCAGCTCTGAGATTGTCCAGTTAGCAATTCCTCAGCTGCTTTAAGCTTCAGTTTTGGATCAGTCCAGTGAAGCTGCCTTGGCAACTTAGCTTTAAAAGCTTTCAGTTTTGGACTGCCCGTCGGCTGATCATTTAAGCTTCTCTCTCATTGAACTGATAATTGGTCAATTCATTAATTGCTCAAAGCTCTTTTGAGCTTTTCTCTCAGTTAAACTGATCTTTGATCAGTTTTCGGATTTGCTAACTGATTCTTGATCAGTTTAGCTTCAGCTTTTCAAGCTAGCTCTGCTCTCATCAGTCTATCTTGGCTTTCAACTAGACTGATGGTTACTCATCTGTGGATGCCTACTAGTCTCCAAAGTTTTCTTCCCCTTTTAGCTTTTTAAGCTTTGAAGAGTTGACTCTGACTGGTCTGATCAAGGAAACCTTTAAGCTGGTTGATCATGCTTCAGTACAACTGACTCTCATTTCAGCTTGACTTTGTCCAAAGTCTTATTTGATCATTGCCCATGATTCCCAGCTTGAAATAACATGCAGTTTTTCATATGATCATCAAATATGTTTTGACATTTCATCAAAACCATTAGTTGGATTATTCCAACAATTTTCCCAACAACCCTAGCCGCCGAAGGAAAGATGAGCTTACAAAGAAAGTCTGATCGTATCTTTCATATTCTAAAAAGTAGATCAACGAATTAAGGAAGGTTGAATGTCGGCAATCTAGGGCACGGTGAGTACAAAATTTGTGAGATAGATCTTCTAAATAAGGAAAGAATCTGCCAGATATGGAAAGTCTTGGGCACAACGATTGTGAATTGGGCTGAATATCCCCCGCCTATGGGGGAAGTTACCTTATGTTTTGTACTCCTATATAAGTAGTTTTCATGGCAGAGGCTGAACAAAAAGTAACACTTGAACACGCAACATACATTATTATTTTACTTTTATTTGCATTTTAATTTCTATTGAACAATCTTGGGCCTTATGCCCGCAGACTTTAGGATTTCCAGTTTATGTACTTAAATCCAATGTTGGCGTTGGATCGTTTTGCTATTTAATCAAGTAAGTTTTTCTATTTAATTTATGTCTTTATTTATTTATATTTATTATTGTTCTAAATCTAGCATGAGCAACTAGACTCATTATTCCGAATTGAACAAAGATAAGAACTTAATGAACACGTAAGAACTGTGAGGCTTATAGGCATAAACTGTGTGAATTTGGTTCGGTTGTGTAATCATTTTCTTTGTTACATTAAAGTGGGCTAAGCTAGTTAATCGTGGCTGATCACTCATTAATGAGAATTGTGTTCACTATCTGCATAAATGGTCAATGAATTGTAGCTGTGTGTTGGTCATAGAGGGATGAGATACATCACGGGTACTGAGAGCATCTGAGCGATCATTGTCTAGGTAAATCTGGGTTTGTCTATGGCATAAAGTTGCCTTATTGTTTACAATCATATGAGAGATCGGGGTTAGGGGATGAGAGATCACCTTTAGTCTATACTGACAGGATAGATTGGGTACATTGAGAGAGATCCGGTACCTTTAACCAGATAATTAGATTTGTATAAAAAATCAGCGTGCCCATGATCGGTTAATTGTTTGTTAAGTTCAAATCTAAGTTCTAATCTGGAATAAGTTACTACTGATATTTTCCTTTCTTTTTTTTTTGTTTTGTTATTTTTATTTTACAATATTTACATTAAGAAGTACGGAGACCACAACAACCCTCAAACTTTGGAATAGTGAAATTGAAAGATAAGATTTACAGCTTCTTGTGGGATCGACCCTTACTCTCATTGCTAACTACGCCTGCAGTGGGCATAAGAATAAGTCTCTCTTGAGATTTATTCTGACCGCAAAATGACCGCACGTCACCCTTCTGTGGAAGGAAGAGGGGATGTAGAAGTTTTAAGGTTTCGAACCTCTATAAATTTGATTGTGTGTTGTATTGCTTTTATTGTTTTAATCTGCTTATTTCTTAAAACTGCATACAAGCTCGCACAGCTTACATCCATTTCAATCAAACTGAAAATAGATAAACTGCTAAAGTTAAACGAGTCAAAGGGAGCTTGAAGTTTTCTGTATTTGTTTACAAGTTTTTGAATTCAGTTTATTCACCCCCTCTCTAAACTACATGACTCATCCAGGACCAACAAGTGGTATCAGAATAGTTGATTCTAAGGATCAGTCGTGTCTGCAGATCAACTGAATCGGATATGTTAATTATGCTAACATCTTGAACTATGGGAAACCATAAGCTACCTCTATTTTCAGTTGAGAATTATGATAACTGGAGCCAAAGGATAAAGGCTCATCTGTGCTCAATACATGAAAATATGTGGAAAGTTATAGAAGATGGTCCAATCACAATAATGATGAACAATGATGCTCACATTAAGATGTTAACCAACCAACACAAATTCCAAAGCTAACTCATCTTCTCACCAATGAAGAAAAGAAGCTGAAGAATCTAGAATTTGTGGCTCAAGCTGCACTATTTCAAACTCTAGATGAGGATCGAATGAAGGATACCAAGAACTGTAGAACCACCAAGGAGATTTGGGATTTGTTGGCTGGTCTATGTCAAGAATCATAAGCTATAAAAAAAAACAAACTCCAACTTTCGGTTGACAAATATGAATCATTAAAAATGCAACCAGAAGAATCTATTTCAAGTTTTGAAACCAAATTCTTAGACATAATCAGTGAAATGACCAACTTGGGAAGAAGCTACCCCAATTGTGAGATGAATTCCAAAGTCTTGGACAATCTCATAGAAGAATGGGATATGAAGGTCATTACTACAAAGGAATTAAGAAATCTCAATAATATCTCCTTCACAGTCAAATCTTTCAAATGGTGTTCATTCTTCTTCTTGAAAGTTGATTGGAACCCTGATTTCTCATCAATACTCTACTCATCATAAGTAACCAGCCATGGGTCAATCGGGTCAGAATCCAAATATTGAGACTCATTTGGTCTTATTGAAGCAATCCCTTCACTATATACAACAACGTCTACACAAGAACGAATACTAGTAAATAAAATATAAAAAATAGAACATAAAAAAATCATAAAAAACAAAATAAATCGAAATACTTACCTTCATCATAGCCTCCTGTCTCTTCCATCTTCTCAACATCAACACCAGCCGCCTCTTCTAATTTTGTACAAACACATTGAAAACATCAATAAAAAATAAAATAAAACTTAAACTTTAAATACTTACGTTCATTATTTGCCGCAGACATCTTACCCCGATCTACATTCCTAACTTGTACCAAATCTGCAAAAATATATTGAAATAAATTAATTAAAAAAATACATAGACTAGAGTACAAAAATATTAGAAAATAAAAGAAGCATAATACCTTGAGCAAGTTCTTCTTCAACATTCTCTTCATCTTGTTGCATTCTAAGTCAAGCCGAGCAGGAGCTCATATCACCCTTGCCGATGTCAGCAAATAACGTCCTCCACTACTACTTCATCTACTTCAATCAAAGGTGATGGATCTCTGACACCAGGGAAAGATGTGTACGACATCTTCAACTCCTCCTCCTTCTGCATTGCTTTGAAGTTAGCTACAACTTCGTCCACGAGCATGAAGAACTTTTTGGATGTGAAGAAGTCTTCATTGGAGGTCCCAGCATTCACGGACGAATATGGGACCTCCTGTGGCTGACGTGGCTAAAACAAACTTGAGAGGTCTTGCAATCGCTCCATATGAGCATAAGAGACCACATTTAAGTCTCACTTCAACAGGAGGAAGGACTCTTCCAAGGCCTCCAAATAAAAAAAAAAAACAAAATCAGTCACATAAATTAAAAGAAACCAAACATAAAACAAAACAAAAAAAATATCATAACACTTACATTTCTGCAATATGATGAATATCGGCATCACTCTTCTCCTCCGGGGGAAGCAAATACCAGACATACATCCCTGATGCATCGGTCCCGACATTGCTCACACACACCCGTTGAGGAGATGCGGTTTCATGTCTCTCAGCTCGGCTTATAGGATACACTCCAACAACAAACTCACCCTGCCCAAACCCCCCAGCCTTTACCTCCTTAGTCAACCTCTTATTGATACTTTTCGAAGTTCAATGCCTAATCAGAGGCAATGAAGTAGACACAGACAACCCCTTCCACTTGAGACAGTGGAAATATAAAATTGGTAGAAGCAGACAACAACCACTCACATTCTTCTTGAAGGGTTATCTTTCATGTAGACCATGGCTCAACAAAGCCTATCCAACATGTAGGAACACCAATCTAATGACGAAGTCGAGTTAACCTCAACAACCGATTTCAACAAATAAAGATCAATTGATCCATTCAGTATTGGTGCTAGCAACACTGACATAGAATACAAGACAAAAAAGCGCTTGAAATCATCACCACCATCAGAAAAGCGAGCATCTAATAAAAGACCCCGCACATCAGACAAGGTAACTATATTCTTCTCGAAATATAATTTGACCCACTCCTTCATAAACGACTTCAAAAACGGCTCATCCTTACCTCTAAGGATAGCCCTACCCTCATTCATTAGCAACAAAAACAAATCACGCACATCAGCTGGTGTGATAATAAATTTTTCATTGTTTGGAAAACACAACAACCGACTCACATGGTTTAAGTGCTCAAAAAACCAATAAACATAAGACCACAACACATAAGAAAAATCTTGGAGAAAAATTAAACCCCTAAACCCAATCTCCTCTATAGCTACCCTTTGGTCATTACTAAGTAAAGGGATGAGGCTAGAAAGAGAAGAAGGACAACATTTTACAGTTAAATCATGCTCGCTGCAATAAAAAAATCCACAGAAAATTTAACATAAATTAAAACATGCAAATAACAACATAAAAAACATTATAGAACCATGAAAAATTTATAAAAAAAATGTTCACTTCACATAAATATACTACCTCTGAGCTTGTTCTTTGAGTTTCTTCCCAGCACTTGATCGAGCTTTCTTCGAGTGACTGCTCTCTCCACCAAAAGAATGATCAATTGAACCACTTTTTCTCTTCTTCAACTTTTTCGCCTCCTTAGAACTTAAAGAAAAAAAAACAAAACAGAAAAATCATACACTTGACTATAAAGAACACTAATTAAAATAAAACATACAAAATAAAATCATATCATAAAATACAATTTCATATGCCTGATTGGAGATATCTCTTCAACATCATTCTTGAACTTCTTTCTAACCTCAATATTAGAATGGTCATCAATTGTGCCGCAGCATCCTTAGTCTTTGATGCAGCACGAGAAGTCACCTCATCAAACATCTTCGAGATGACATTGACACCCTTGAACTCTTTCTGCTTCTTCATCACCTTCTTCTTCATTGAGGAAACTTGATATATAAGTCAATGAAATAAAATATTAAAACACATAAACAATGAAAAAATATATATTATATATATACTGTCTGTAATATTTTGATATTATTATGCATATCAAATGGTACTAGTAAACATACAGAGTGATACTACACCACACAAAAATAAAATATAGACATATAAACCAATAACAGTAACTAAACAACTGGATTTTTGCACTTAAAAAAAAAACATATCAAACTAGTACTAACCAGCATGCCAATTAATACTGAACTCACACATGCACACACAAAAAGCAACATACTATGCATCACAATACTTCAAATTTGATACATACAATCAAATCAAATAGTACCATTCAGTTTCCCATGTGATACTTAATAAGTACAGGTGAAAATGCACACACATAAAAATATAAAACAAAATCTGGCCTAACTCTGATACTTATAAGCATCTCATTTGGTACTAATCAGCATGAAAATTAATACTCCATACAAAAATGAAAATGCACACATATAAAAATATAAAACAAATCTGACCTAACTATGATACTTATAAGCATCTCATTTGGTACTAATCAACATGAAAATTGATACTCCATACAAAAATGAAAATGCACACACATAAAAACATGAAACAAAATCTGACCTAACTCTAATACTTATAAGCATTTCATTTGGTACTAATCAGCATGAAAATTGATACTCCATACACAAATGTACACACATTCAAATAATGGAAGATGCAAAACAGGCTAGACTGAATTCTAATGACATAAACATAACATCTAACAAAACATATAACAGACAAAAATTATGGAAATTTTGATACCTGTTTTCTGATTCAATTGATACTAATAAGCATTGAAAATGAAACTTAACATGATAATTCATAATAATTATATAAATTTCAAATTAATCATTCAAATCAAACACATCAAATGGTACCATTCAGTTTCAAATGTCATACTCAATACACAAAAGTCAAAATGCATAAAAAACAAAAAAAAAACAATTTATCAGTAACATTGATACTGCATATACAAATGGACACAATTCAAAGGAAGACAGGTGCAAAATAGTCTAGACTGAACCCTAAACACATAAACATCAAATCTAAATCGGCCACCATATAACATGCAAACATTAAAACAAGATGTGATAGATGTTTCTACCTCAAATGGTACTCATAAGCATGTTGAATAGTACTTAAATTATTATTCATAATACCTTTACAACATTTCAAAATAAACTAAACTCAACTAGCCATCAAGACTTTGGGAGATTAAAGAAAGTTAATTAGTCATTGATTAAGATACATGAGTATTTGATGTTTCAAACTAAATGACATATTTTTACTACAAAAATACTAAAAGAAAACACTCTCACACACACAGATAATTATTTTTTATTAAAAAAAATGTTTCAGACTTCTACTTTAGATATCACCTGACAAGAAATCATCTAATTGTTCGCTTCATTTATTTCAATTTTGTATTTTATTTTATCAAATTATTTAGAAAATTACGAGATTGAAATATAATTAAGTACTAAAAGTGAAATCAAAGGTAATAATTGGTAAATAATTGTTGAGGATTTCTACGTGGAGAACTGAACGCAAATGATACCAAGAAAATAAACTCACCGCAAAGATGCTCTCAAATAATTGATGGAATGCAGCTTTTAGATAATCTTTTTAGTTCCCAATCACACTCCACCACAGGAACAGGATCTCAGCTCAATTCTGTAAAATAAAGAGCATGAATGAACTGACAATGCTAAAAATGGGTAACACAAATCACACAAAATTTTCAGCATGTGATACGGCACTTGAATAGAATATTATTTTCAGTAAAATGAGAATGGAGAATAAAAAACACCCAAACTCACCCATCACACTCAACAATCAATTAGTCAAGTATAGTCCATTATCACCTATTTCACACTAAACTTCCAGTTTCACCATGGATCTTAACTTAAGCTTTTACATAAATCCAATATATTTTCTCAGCATGTTTCAACATCCAACCTCTAAAAACCAAATTATGCCAATCTTCGACACTAAACAGAATAGTCACATTGGAGCAAATACACAAATACTTAATAAAACAGAACTAATCATGCAACTAATCTTGGACTAAAAATCAAACAGTAACACGAGACCGACCAAGGGACATAAAATGCCAGACTTATCAAACAAGAGTAGAATATGGCACATTGAGAATACATACAAATCAAACACAAACATGAAGCATGGATGCATTACAAATTAGACAACTAGAAATCCTAGGTCTTAAACATATGAAAAAAGTATATCACAGATGTATCATCAAACCATACATACATAAAAATGAGCCTCCTGCTATAAAGGCAGAAATTATAAAAGTGTGCAATTCTCATTGTTATCTTCTTTTCTATTTCTTTTTATATAATTCTAATGTGCAATAAATAATTACTCAGGAATAACCATAACATCCACATCACAAATTGAATAAAGTAAGTTACGGAGCAATTAAGAAAAATCCGATCAAATACTCAATTTCTGAGAGAGATCAGAAAACCCTAATTGAAAATAACACAAACTGCAAAAAACATAAAACACAAAATATGAAAAACGAAGAAAACCATAATACATAATCTGCTAATAGGTCAAAACATTAGGACAAAAGTTGAAAATTGAATAAATCAAACTTATTGGAGGAAACGGAGAAATTAAATCAGTGGTGAAAAAATAAAGGATCACTAGTTCTGATGTCACGAACCACCGAATGCCAGGAGCGAGAAACACAAAACGCCAGAGCCAGCATCTAGCGTAAAGATCACTGGTTCTGATGTCGTGAACCACCGAACGCCGGGAGATAGAGACACCGGGAGCAAGAAACACCAAACACCGGAGCCAGCATCTAGGGTTAGAGAGAAGGGTGAAGGATCGTAGAGGGCGAAAGGTGAAGGTTGGGAAGAGGAGGCGGCTATGGTTAGGGTTGTGATTGCAATCGGGGAAAAAAGGGGAAATGGGGGAACTGAGTCAGATAATGTATTTATATTCCGGGTCGCGAGAACAGGTCGGGTCAGAACGGGTCGGGCCGTCTGATGGGACGACCCATGCATAAGGTGTACATGAGTTTTTTGTGATATAATTTATATTATGAAGATTTGCAAATCAATCATAGGCATTGGTGTAATTAAATTCCGAATGCAAGAATTTGTACTTTTGTATATGTCAAATAGGCAATCATTATCTATAGTTAGTTTAACCAACATATATGTTGATTGATAAAAAAAAACATAGACATAAATTATGAAAAAAATTAATTAGCTAGTGTGATAATACGTGTATCTATTAACATGTAAATATGGCAATAAATTGATTGATAAAAATTAGACACTAATATTTGAATAGAAATTATTTTTTGATATGGTAATATATTGACACCAATATATGAGCATGCAAATATGTGGGAAAATGATTTTAGGCAGATGGAAAATTTTATAATTATAATTGGAAATAAATATTAATTACATGTACATAAAAATATAAATAATATTTAATTAATTGTTCAATTAAATAATACAAACAAAAATTATGTACGCATAAAAATTATAACTTATAATTGTAAATAAATAAAACATATGTATACAAAATATAATATTTTTAAATTTAAGTGTTTGAATAAACACAAACAAAAATTATGTGCGCCTAAAAAATAACAGTATAAAATTCATTATAATTTTTTTGATACTTTTTTATATGGATTATTTGTAACATAAGTAAATAACATGTGTATACTAAAGAAAAATTAATTTACAATACATTGGTAAAATTTTAAATATAAAAAAACATATAAAATATAATTTTAAAATATAATATATAAATTATTACTTATCATGAATACACAATACATTGTTTACAACTTTGCATAAATATCAGTAAAGTAAAGCGCTTAAACTTTTGGACTTCATTCGACAAAAAATAGTATTTAGCAAAAAGATAATACAAAAATGAAACTCTAGTGTCTTGAAGTCTCCCATGGCACTCATTTTCTTCAAGAAACTTCTCATTTTTTCTTATTGGTCATGGTTCTTCCATGAATATATGAACCTCAGTTTCTTTTTAATTATGTCATCGTTGCTGTTCTCCAAAAGAATTTGGTTTATTCTCCATTTTGTACCATCGTTGTTCCTCCTCTTTAAACCAACTGAATTTTTAGTTTTGGACCTGATTTTTTTATCTTCATATCATACAACGTTTGTTTTATTGAAAATATATCTGTTGAATGGAATTTAAAGTGATATTTAAGATTTAAACAAACCAGAAATGATTAATTTGTTTCAAAATATAAATGTAAAAATCTTATACCTCATTAATCCAACCATAGCAGTAAGTCTACAAGGTTTGACCAATCTTTAAGGACATGTGTGGAGACAATCGTGCTTCATAAATTTGCACGAAATAAAAATTTAAGGATCATTAAAACTTCACAAATATGCAAGCCAAAAAATGACCACTGTGCAAACTTAATGTTTTGAATATACAATATTCAAAAACTGAAAAAGATGCATGCATTTCTCTCAAATAAATACATATGAATTGAACAGGGAAATTGGAAATCACAGCCTAAGAATCAAGAGATTTGAAATTTATAATTTCCTCGAAGCTAGTAAGGGAGGTGGATTGGATTGGGATTTTATTAGATTTTAAAGGACTTTGAAAAGTCTATGGATTTATAAAATCTATAGACTCCACATGGAGTCTCGCTGATTTGGGTATGAATTTCGGACGATTTTAATGGATTTGAAATCCGTCTTCACAGCGCTTGCTGTGACACGAGTGCTGAATATGCCAGCCGACGAGTAAATTAATCCCAACGACCGCTGGACCCCAGCCGCGGCTTAACTTAAAACCAGCCAGCGGCCGCTGGGAATTAGGCATTTATGCCCTAGCGACCCATAATTCATAAGTGAACCCAGGCAAACCATACAAAGCCTTTATAATTAGTTACACCAAGATGTTGACACTCACACAACCAGAACCCAGACAACTTTTAAAACACCCTTACACTCATCACTACCAACTATTCACACGGATGGAATTGACTCTGATGCATTATTGACCAATAATAGTCTAACAAACTTCTGTTGTGCTCAGACTGTGGGGTTCATTGAGTATGACTCTTCCTTCAGTGAGGAAGAGAAGGAACAGGCAAAATTTCTCAAAGTCTCATGTAAGCTTAATAACGCAGCTTGCAAATTGAAATTGAAAAATTACAAGGAGGCAGAGAAACTATGCACTGAAGTGCTAAAAGCTGATGGTAAAAATGTTAAAGCACTTTGCAGAAGGGCACAAGCATATATCAATCTGGTTGAGTTGGAATTGGCCAAAAACGATATCAAGAAAGCTCTCGAGATAGATCCGAACAACAGGTACCCTTCCTCAACCTCTAGCCTTCTTTTCTGAAAGTTGATGTTGACTTATGCACTACTGTACTAAAATGTTAGAATCGGATACGTAAACGCAGTGGAAAAATAGAAATTTATAAAATATGAAATAACGATTATTTCACAATGCATGTATCATTGGATTCATGTTAATATGATGTAAAATAAAATGATTATATCATTATATATATAGATACACACCTTTTCACAATCCGGTTAATGTCAGGTGTGTAGTAATCAATTGCTCATCTACTCGTAGAGATCCAAGTGGCTCTCCTTTATTAGGTCCACACGATTGGAGTGTATCACGTATATCAATTTCTCTAGCAATCAATATACGAAGTGTATGTCTTGTGCTCAAAACAGTGAAGAGAAAGAGACAAGTTTTTAGAGAGAAAAAATAACAATATCAATTGTGATATTTCTTAAAAAAAAACTCAACCGATTGGCACTGCCTCTCCAACATTAATAAGTAGGTCAAATAAAATTTCTCATTCCATTAAAGACCAACTTTAATTCTCTTCATAATTAGGATTCATAATCCATAATTAAAATTAATGTTTTTGCACAATAATTTAATCTAATTAAATTCATATCTTTATTAAATTAATAAAATTAATTTAATCAATATTTTGAATTAGACTTTTAATCCAATTGATTCCAATTAAATATTTTAATTAATTATTTGATTTAACTAATTAAATCAAAAATAGTCTCAATTAATTACCATCATTAATCAATCGGATCTAACAATTGAATCAATTCAATCGACACAATTCCAATCTATTTGTGTAACCCTCTTAGGTTCACAACTAGTACTAGTAGTAGGCTTGTAACATTTACAACTTAGCGAATAAAATATTATTCTATTAATTTATCCAATAAATTAATATATATACTCAAAATTAACTCTTTAATTTCGAAAACCTACAAATCATGGGAACATCTAGCAAGTAGCATGATCACCTAGCACTAGGTGAAATAACGAATAAACCTATTTAATTACAAATCCTTATACACGTACGGTCCTTCTATTATCTAATCTCCCGATTGGATCTTGAGTTATGAAATAATACGAAAAACTCAATTAATCCAATTATTAAATTTTCATTTCCATTCAATCAATTCATTAATGAATCAATATTCATCATGCCTTGGCCAAGGTCTTCTGAATCATGAATCATGAAAATTAATTAGAAAATTCTCTCGACAATCAAGTAATAGATCCTTTATTGACCACTCCATTAATCTCCATATTAATTAATATAATATCCAACATAACCTCATTACGATTGTCATGCAATCAGAGACTATATCAAAATGAGATATAATTAATACAAGATTACTATGGTGTCTCAAGTCAAAGGACTAACCGTGTACTATTGTAATTTAGAAATTCATATTTTCGATAAATTCCATTTAAGAATTTCTAATGGGTTTGTTCAGTGAACTTGTTCTCTAACAAGCACCCAAATATATACATTTATGTCACCACACTAATGTCAATGGAACTTAACATTCTCATCTTATGAGTGTGTATAATACGTGCGAATTAAACTATTCAATATCTCATCTTGATCAGTCATATATCTCGGAACTAATTTAAGATCTAAGTACAAGAAACATATTTCATAATCATCAACAAATGCATGACCATGTTTCGTGACTTATTAAGATCTAGGGATTTTATCACATGCATGTATAATTAACACGTAAGATAAATAAAATGCCTCGATATATTATAATCCATTAAGAATTTATTTACAATAAATAATAAAAAGAGTATAAATAACCAATCTAATTAGTGCGGCGGGTGCTACTCTTTCAAAAAATGCCCGTGACAGGGATGTGAAATCGGAATATAAAATTCTGATGGACAAAGTAAAGGAATATAATAGGAAAGATGCACAATTTTATGGCAGTATTTTTTCTAAGATGAGCAAGCTGGAACAAGCTAGATCTCCCGTAAGTGGATAATTTTAATTAGTCAGGTTCCCAATTTCACATGCATGCTAGAGCTTTGCACTGGCAGTAAGTTGCTTCATGATTGCTTACTAGACGTACGTTCTTCGTGTTTGCAGGGGTAGCAGCGAAGCAGGCGGTGCAGTGGCAATGACAATAGATAGTAAGGCGTAAATCACCTCTTTTTAGCTGACACTCCCCTCCCCATCCCACCATGTTCCCCATCCTCGTCCCCTCTCCCTTATGTCATATACCTTATACGTGAATGGACTAAGGAGCTTCCATCCGTGTGAATAGTTGGTAGTGATGAGTGTAACGGTGTTTTAAAAGTTGTCTGGGTTCTTGTAACATTCCAGAATTTCAGAATATCTTAGTGAGTTTTCTAAAATATATTTAGAAGATTAAAGAAAATAATTGGAGCTAAAATAAAGTAAAATCACTACAAGAAAATCGCTCATACACCACAGTTATTAACCGTGGTGTATGACAAATCCCAACCGTGGTCTAGGTGAGCGTCGTCTATGCACACGGTCATACACCACGGGAAATCACCGTGGTAATTTTACCACGGTTTAAAAAAAAACTGTGGTTAATTTACCACGGTGGCATATACCACGGTTATTCACCGTGGTAATTTTACCATGATTTTCAAAAAACCGTAGTAAATTTATGAAAAACCGTGGTAAATTTATGACGGTTATAAAAAATCATGGTAATTTTACCACGGTTTAAGTATAACTGTGGTAAGTTTACCACGAATTTATTAAAATCATGGTAAAATTACCACGGTTTTCTTAAAAAATCGTGGTAAAGTTACCACTGTTCTTATGAAAACCGTGGTAAATTTACCACGGTTTTTTAAAAAATTGTGGTCATTATTTTTTTGGCCCTATTTTTTAAATTATTTTTATCCTGTATTAATCCCAAATTAAAAAATTATTATAATTGATAATCGTCAAAAAATATAAAATATCATTGAAAATGCAAATTAAAATATCATACAAAATACAATACATGTCCAAAATATAAAATTCTTCATTACAAACTACTACAATATCGATCAATCCAAAACTCTATTACAATTTGATGTTACTATTAAAGCCTTGAATCATACTTGTTGATCGAAGTCTTCTTGTGCTGAGATCTAAAAAAAATCAATTGATCATATAATAAGTGATTAAGTAGTTTGTTCAATCTAAAATATAAAAAATGATCTAATGATTATAAAACTGAAAATTACCTTGCATTTGATATCCTCAAGGTGAATGTAAATATCACATTTTTTACCAAAAACCTAATCATCCAAGAAAATAGATAGTCCAGCTCCATCCTTCAATGTAGCCTCATAGTAACGGTACATTGCTTTTAAATTAGGATGTAAATCTTGATAAATACCTCAATGCAGCAAAAATTGGGAGAAAACTTTCAAATATTTCATCTTCTGATACAATACGATCAATCTGCAAGCATTTAAAAAGTAATTCAATTTGTATAGATTCTAGAGAGTTATTGAATGGAACCAATATCAGTAAAGATTGTACGGAGTGTTGCATAATTACCAAAAGCATGTTATATCGCTTGTCTCGTCTGCAAAAAACATTGCAGACAAAATCGATCACCTGCAAAATAAAGCTACTCTGCTTGATTTTCATAAAATGGCCGAAATATGCGGCATGCCTACATGGTAAAATTAAACCTACTCTAACATTCTTTAACTACAATGTAAAAAAGTTTTGATGAAAATTAGCTACCAGAATAGGAAATAGTATTTCTAAAAGACCAAGCTTCCATAGTAATCTCAATGAGGCCTCTACAAACATAAGATGCCTTACTGTCATGTATGTGTTTCTCCTTATAGTAACAACTCATTATATTCCTTCGTTTTAGGACCATGCTACAATTTTCTTACTTTAAAAGGGTGATATGGAACATGTAGCTCAATCTGAGAAGCAAGTAAAAGCAAATTTCAAAAGGTTGCTTGATTGACAAATTATTATCAGCCAAACAACATAGAAAATGCTAGTTTTAACAATATAAGTACAGGATGTAGGTCCTCCATGATCAATGAAAAATAAACAATTCATATAAATAATTGATTCTACAACATACTGTTAGGACCACCTATCCTTTGATATACTTGACTATTTGGGAAAAATATTTGCAAGTTTACTCCAGGACTGAGCAAGCTGCAAAAACAGAACAGTATGAGACAATGTGTTAAATTTAATATAGCATCCAAAACATCTCATTCCCAGTACAATAGTATCATGTAATGGAAGACGATGATACTACAATAAGTTGATTCCTTTTGGTCATCCTTGTTGCCTCGGAAGTCCCATCATGTATCATCCCATAGAGATTATATTTTTAGTTTATTAATTGATCTACAATAAGTTGATTAAGTTCAAATCAAGTAAAAGCACGGATATATACTGGCAGGGGCACAAGCAAACTCTTGGTGAAATGTGGTTTAGCAATTTAACATGGTTAACTAGCTGTCAATCAACGAATTAGCCCACTTACAAAACATAAATAATGCTTTTCATTAGATTGTTTCAAAGGTTTAGAAGGACAGTAGTTGAAGTAAGCTTTCTCAGTATAAAGCACAATCTAGCAGAGGCATTATACAAAAAAGAACTCGCGTTGCTTATCAGAGGCATTATACTATAGTGTGTGCACACTTGAGAAGATTCACAATAACTATTGGCTTGCTTCAACGCAGTAAGCACCCCCAAATAAACTTGGTTCCAAAAAATTCCCATCTAGGTCATCTACTTATTCTCTCATCAAATGCTAAGAGAAATAGAGACTCAATTTTGCAGCGTATAGTGTAGTAAGCAAATTAGATAGATAAAATTTATCTCGTGTTATTCTACTTATTTCCTATTCCTACAATACAACAGACTATTGCAATTAAATATTGAGTCTGTAAAGACGAAATCAAACACTGCAAACCAAGGGAACATTCCATTGCTACATGATGCAAAAATAAGGATTAAAAAATATTAGACTTGAAATACGAGGGTTTAAAACCCAAATAATTCAAAAATATGGATCTAAAATCCCTTATAATCCAAATCTATGAGCTACTGCCATCCATCTTCAGCTCCTTCAGCCAAATGTAACCTAAGTAGAGTGCGGTTGTACATTTTATTGGGGATTCACCATTTTTATTATGTTTCACAAAAATTGAGCCACATACACTAACCAATCAAAGATAAAAATGAAATATGCACATACATAGATTGATTTTTACACAGTTTAATCAAGATAGCAGCTCACCTTTTGGACGGGATAAGCAGTAGAGGACAAAAAATAGAGCTTTGTGGAAGGTGAAGTTAAGCCGCCACCGGAAAATCCTAAATTATTCGATATTCTGTCGCGGCGGAAGCAAATTCCGGAACTGAAGGCTGCCGACGGAGCTACCGCAGAAATCATCATTTCAAGACTGCAACAGTATGATGGAAGACGACAATGGAAATGGAAAAGATGACCAAAAGGATTTCATCCTTTCTCAGGCACGAAGATGATGATGAAGACTACCCATCTACAGCAATAGCAACGAAGACGACGATAGGAATGGCGAGTTTAGGGTGAGGGAAAATTTGAGATTGGTTGAAGTGAGGAAAAATAGAGAAACGATGGAGGGAGATTTTGAGCGATTTGGATTTGATTTTTTTGATTTCCGCTCATTTTTTATTTTTTAAAATTTAAATTAATATTTAAAAAATGAAAAAATGCAATTTTATTCTACCACAGTTTTATTTTTAAACCGTAATAATTGAAATCGTAATACAAACACCACCGATTTATATAACCGTGGTCATTAGAAATACGCACATACACCACTGTGGGAGAATATCAGTGGTGTATTCATGAATATACACGACAGAAACTTTAGAATTGTGGTGCTTTACTCGGGAAGAATGCGCTCATACACCACGGTTTTCATGAAAACTGTGGTTATTAGCTAAATTACCACAGTTTTTAGCCAAAACCGTGGTTAATCGAGGGTGGTATATGAGCTGATTTCTTGTAGTGAATGGATGTAAGTCGCGACCTTTTTGTGTTTTTTATGTGAAAATCGATTATGAGATTTTGCATTTGTCTCCAGAAGATAATCAATATTGGTCATTTTTGGAATGTAATGACCTAAAGGAAGCTGTTGGTGCTTTCAAAATTTTATTCTGACCTCTACAGGAGTCCCGTAATTGAAAATCGTAAAGGAAAAACCTGTGAATAGATTTCTGCGAGCGTTCGTGATTCGAAAAATTTGCGAAATCCTCTTCATTAATCTGAGACTTGTTCTAACAAGCCTATCTTATAGGAAATGACCCAAGGAATCCGTTCGCGTTCACGGATTGCCAATCCGAGGTCAATCGAACGCTCGGGAGCAAAATCTGTCAGTCGAAATGAATAGTAAAAGTAATTTTTGAAAGGGAATCTTTCTTTGATTTCCCTCAAACGACCTCCTCGTTTTTCAAAGATGGGTCGGTTCAATACTACTCGAGCCAATGAGTCTCCCGGTATTTTCAGATTTTGTGTCAGAGGTCATTTGGACCTCGCCATTGAATAAAACAACTTTAATTGAATCTGGAAATCACTTTATCAGTATTTTATATTCGAAAAAGTTATACCCGCCCCACCTCAGCTTTTCCTATAAATAGGGAAGGGGGGATTCATTCTTCCTTGCTCATTTCTCTCTCTACTCTCTCTTTCTCTCTCGTTCGTGTTGACGAACGAGAGAAACCCGGGCCTGCGCCGAGTAAATTGCGCATGCGGGCCCAGGTTAAGTTTTATTTGGGGGGAAGGGTGCTGCTGCGGGAGCAGCTGTCGAGCACCGGAGAGCCGCCGCCGCCGCTGCCGTGGATGGCCGGAATCGCCGTCGTCGTGCCGCCATCGCGCCGCCACTTCGGATGTCTCGTTTTGGTCCATTTCTCATCCTTTATAGTTGAAATTTTAATAAGTTGTGTATTTTCAATAGTGCTTCATTTCGTATGTTGAGTGCGTCGTCGTCTAGTGGCCGGAAACCGGCCAAATCACCAGAAAACGTGAGAAATAAAGGGGGCCGATCAGATCACGTTTTTGCCCCATTTAGCCTGTTTCGGGTCATCAAATCCAAAAGGTTTCTTCTGTAAAGTTGCTCGAAAAATTATTTCCTATAGGACTGCCAAGTTTCATAATTTTTCGATAAGTTTTGATTAAAGTCGATTATTTTAATCAGACAGTTATTTTTTTAACTAGAGCATGTGATTTTAGAAAATTCCAAAAATTGTATAGTTCAATAAAGATATATGTGGGGTCATGCCTGATTATTTTCAGAATTTTTGGATAAGTGAAAAGTGCAATCGATGTTTGCTGTGTAAAATTTGAGTAAAATGACAAGTTACGGAAAGTGATCTCTATCATATCTTTTGGTCCCATTAAATCGGAAATTATATTTTAGAATTTATTTCCTTCTGTGTTGAAGTTGTACGAGGTCTTTAGAGTCGCGCATTCTTAATTGAAATATAATTAAAGTGAATAAAAGCTCCAATTAAATTAAAGTCGAGTTCTGAAAATTAGAGTATCAGTCCTAAAATAAGGTTTGACCTTGTAGGACTTGTTGAGCCGGTCAGAGGAGCTGACGGATGAGTATCGAGAAGTTTGATCACCCGAGTTGATCTAATCGAGGTGGATTTATTTGCAAAATCTATCTATATTTGAGTTATTAACTCATAAATGTGATAGTCATAGTTAGAATATCCAAATAAAATATTTGAGAAATTATCTGCTCAAGTCTCTGCTAGAGTAATAGTATTATACTGTTGTATAATTAATGAGAATAAAGTATTATACTGATGTGTAATTATTGAGAACATAGATTATGCTTTGCCATAATTACTGAGAACATAGATTATGCTTTTTCATAATTATTGAGAATATAGATTATTATTTATCACAATAAGCGAATATAGATTATGATTCGACATAATTAAATAGAATAGATTATGCCTTGTCACAACTAAAGTCTATGGGTTAAAAGTTAAGGTTATAGTTTATAGATTAAGGTTAAACTTTATGTTTAAAGTCTAAAAGTCATAGTTTAAAGTTACAGTATATCGAATGTTTATTGTGTATTGATTATACTTGTGTATAATAAGTTGTACTCTTTAGCTTGTGCTTTCAACATTAAACTCAAGTTATAGAATGATTTCCGTTTAAGGAATAAGAAGCACAATTAAACTAAGTTGCTAGATGAATTAAAGGTTAGCCTAGTTGCTATATTTAGAGGATGAATAGTTTTTATGCTTATGTAATATTATGCGCTTTATAGAGAACATAGATCAAAGGATAGGCATGAATTGTGATTTCTTGCAGTTGTGATGTTAATCACTAAAGGTGTCACTGTGAGGTAATCCCTGCACATACACGTGATCTGGGCATCACTATAGGAGTCAATGCTAGGTAATCCCTGGTATACTCAGGGTTAAGCTAGGTGATCCCTGGTACACTCTTCTCAGATTAGCGAGGTAACCCCTCCCTTTTTCTATCAGCGACATGTCATAGAGTGCAGTAGACGACAGAAGGAGCTACAGGGTACCAAAGAGAAGTAAAAGGTTTGCAGAAATGGGAGGGCTTTCGCGTTTTGCTTTCCATTATTTGTATTTATATTTTGGATATTCTGTTACAGTTTTTATTAAAGATTGAGTTAAAAGTTTAACCCACTGAGTGCTTTAGTACTCACGCCCAAAATATTTTCAAATTTTTTTTCACAGGTTGAGATGCTGGAGGTGATGGCTCGATGTACTGTTGTGGGTTGATCATGCCTTGCCGTCTCGTTCAGGCTAAATTATTGCTTATGAGTATGTTGTTATGTGATACAATATTACTCCATTGTTTTCCGCTTAAACTCTGATACAGTTGCCCCATAGTATGATTGCATGCTATGTTTTATTTTTTGGCTTATCTGAATTGTATTCTTTATTGAATCATGATAAATTAAGTCCAATTTCTTTTCCTTAGATCCAAGCATGTCTCTTTACAGTTTTTGACCTATGGATAGGTCATATTTGGTTGAGTCTTGGATTCTGTTTATTTTTCCAGTTGACCTATGAATGAGTCTCAACTTGATTAATTGTTTCTGTTCTATGAATGGGACATAAAATTGTTTATTTGCCTCTGACCTATTGATGGGTCTTAGTTGTTGTGGCCTATTGAGAGGTCTTGTTTATTTGAAGAGTTAGAATCCTATCTATTAATTGTTGGATTCTGTTTGAATTTGACTAGCCTATGAATAGGCATTCTTTTGACTTCATTGAATCATTTGACTTCGTTGATACGTTGAAAGACGTGGATTTCTTCCAGTTACAGAGGTTATGCTGCCCAAATTTTTGGGGAATATAACCTATTCTTGTGCTAAAGTCATTTCATTTGATTATCCTGAATAGTACTTCCTTTTTGAGTAACACCCCAACCCTCATTTATTATTCCTTTTGGAACCGGGACATTACAGAGGACCCTCTGAATTTTGGATCAAGCTACATTTTTCCTTATATTTTTCTCGTAATATCCCCGTCCTAATCCTCGGGACCGGGGCGTTACAGTTCTGGTCGCGTGAGTGTCATCATCTTGGTGTAACTAATTATAAAGGCTTTGTATGATTAAGCCCAGTGACCGCTAGACCTCAGCAGTCGCTGGAAAATTGACCGACTTATTCCCAGCAACCGCTGGAAGCCAGTGACCGTTGGAGTTTCCTCAGCGGCCGCTGGGGTACACCACGCGCTGGGGTGTCCGAATTCAACTCCTCAGCGGCCGTTGGAGCACACCGCGCGCTGGGTTTTAAGAATCCATGAAAATCTCGTGTGCAAAGGTCGGATTTCATCCTTTGTATTTTTTACATGATTTTGAGGTGAAATCCAATAAAATCAATGACTTTTTAAAGTCCACGGAGTTTTGAATACAGTTGGATTTTTATAGACTTTTTAAAATCTATGTTGAATACCTTTGGATTTTTAAACACTTTTAAAAGTCTAATTGAATACACCTGGATTTTAAAAATCCTACAGAATCTCAATTGAATACACCTCCTAAATAGTAGCAAAAACATAACGGCAAAAACTATTTATGGTCATTCAATAGAAAAATAAGTAAGAAATATTTCTAGCAATGATTCAAAACTTTATTCGAATATTGATTTAGAAGATTGCCTATAGTAGGATTTTGAACATAAAACTTATTCAAAGTTAATATATAATTATTTTTTTGTCCATATCTTAGAAATGAGAGCAAATAGATTGTTGTTTGCAAATATAACATAACAATATATTTGTAGATAATTGATTATAAAAATATAAAAATATGAAAATGAAAGAGAAGTTGTGTCACAGAAAGATCCGAAGAGAGATATAGGAATCAAACTTTGTTAGTTACACTATTTTAATTGATTCCATAAATCTTTATATTTGGAAAGATTAAAAAATTATTTAAGGATTCAACTTGTAATGTGAAAATACTGTTGTAAATATATCTAATAGATATATATGATATGAGTGATGGTCAAGTTACTAACTCTAAAACTCTATCTCTTGTACTATTATATGTAGAGGCATTTGGTCCTCATATTGAAAACATACAATTGATATTCTCTCTCATCTCTCTCTAGTTTATAACATATTATCAGCACGATTGTTCTACCCTCCTTCAATTCTAGAAGTCCATCGATCCTAGAAGGTACATTTTTTTTACATCATGTTTATTGGCTTTAATATATTATGTCTGTTTTTCTTATTGTTATAATAATCGGTCTTTTCCGATTTAATCTTGAAAAATTAAATATCGATGCTATTCGAGTAGCACAAGTAATATTTATGAAGAATATTACATGCTCTAAAGAGCAAATAAATTAAACATGTGGATAATATATCCTTGATTCTTTGTGAAAAATTGCACAAATGTCAAACATAGCTAAACTTGAGTTCATCACCCTTGACATCTCGGGCAAGAATTATATGTGATGGACTCTTGATGCTGATGTTCACCTAATCTCAAGGGATCTAGGGGAGACAATCAAAGAAGAAAACAAAGTATCTCAACAAGATTGCGCTAAGGCGCTGATTTTCCTTCATCATCATCTTCATGATGATCTAAAGACGGAATATTTGACCATCAAAGATTCGAGTGAGTTGTGCACAAACCTGAAAGAAAGGTTTGATCATCAAAAGACTGTTGTCCTTCCTAAAGCTCGTTACGAGTGGATGCATCTTAGATTACAAGTGTAACACCCCATATTTTCGGATAAGGTTTAGAGGATTGTTAATGTTAATTAATTAGTTAAGGAATAAATTTAAATAAGGTTAATTGAGATCGAATGTCAGTCACGACTTTAAGGGTCAGTTTTTGTGAAAATCGTCTTTTCAGAAAATGTGATCTTCATTCTTTTATGGCCATTCATGGTTTCGTTAGAAAGGTTTTAACTCAAGGAGTATGCCGATGTTTTCGAATTTTAATTCTGTAGTCATTTGAGTTCCCGGTGATGAAAAACGTATTTGAGAGGTGAATGAATAGTAACTTTTGCATGCGTTCGTATTTTGAGAAATTTACAAAATCCTCCTCATTGATCCAAGTCTAGTTCTGTCAGGACCCTCTTATGGGAAACGATTCAAGGATTCCATCGGCGTTCATAGATTTCCTTTCTGAGGTCAATCAAACGCTCGACAACAAAATCTGTCAGTCTGAGTGAATAGTAAAAAGTAATTCCAAAATGGGAATCTTTGCTTGTCTTTCTTTTGACGACCCCATCTTCTTCACGAATCAAGTTTGTTCACTAGTATTCAAGCCAACGAGTCTCCCGGTATTTTTAGATTTCGTATCTGAGGTCATTTGGACCTCAACATCAAATAAAGCAGCTTTTAACCGAACCCGAGGTAAGTTTTGCAGTGTTCCCGCACTGGAATGGCTTCTCAAGGAAGCCAAACTCCCTCCTATAAATAGGGGACCACCCCTTTTGCTTTCACTTGCTCATTTACCATCCATTCACTTCCAAGTTGAGAGAGTGAGAAAGCTTTGAGAGCCGAGAAAGTTCTGTCGAAGTAAAAAGTGTTCTTCGTGAGTATTCCGTAAGACAACAAGCGGAGTGGCGTGGAAGGGATGCGGTGAGGGAATGTGCTAGGGGTGCTGTGGGGTCGTAGTAGGTCGGCTCTACCGCCGTTGTGACTCAACGAGACACCGAGCTAGCCACCTTCCTTCGACGCACCTAACCCCGTCCATTCTTATTCGTCAGTCTCGATTCCATTTCTTTTTCTGTCTTTTAATTCCGTATTTACTTTTCGTTCTTTATGTTCTTCGTGTTCTTCATTATTGCTCATTTACCTTCCATCTAAGTTGTATTTCGATTCTTATTAAAGTTCCAAGTTAATAACGTTTACGTTATATTGCTCGTTATTATTCCGTTACTATTCTTGTTATTAATTCTCGTAATTAATCTCGTTATTTCGTTTAATTCCATTCAAGTTATATTTAAGATTTCATCGTTATTCTAAATATTAAGGAGGATTATCATGTTTATGCCATTATAATGCCAAAATTCTTTTAAAGATAAAGCATGCCGTTTCGTGTTAATTTAAATTAGTGGTGCATATTTTAAAATTTTTGGTAAAGTGTTCTTCGTGTTCATCGAAGGAATCAACGAACACGAAGAACCCAGATGAAGATTGTCCATAAACTGGGTGGAAGAGAGAGAGAAAGAAGGAGCCCCGTCGTGGGAAGGATGCGCCGCCGCGCCACACCCCCCTTGGCCCAGCAGGCCCCGCCAGCGCAGGGGTGCGCCGCGGAGGGAGGGTGCTCGCCGGCGCCCACTAGCACCGCGGCGGGGGGTGCCCGTCGGCGCAGGGGTGCGCCGCGACGCCCTCCCTCCCCTGTGTTGTTTCACGCTAATTTTTCCGGCTATTTTTATACCCTCTTTTCGAGTTTTTGAGTTTTTCGAGTCGTGTTATTTCCGAGTTATTTTCAATTTATTTCGAGTAAACTTTTCAAGTTGTTTTCCTTCTAGAACTTGAGAAATCAACATGTGTTGTTCTTCAAATAAATTCTTCTCGAAACCTTATAAAGTCGTAAAGTCGTGCTATCCATGTTTAAGTCCTAATTAAGGGTATTTAAGTTGGGTATTATTTAATTTCATGTTGTTAGTTAGAAATCTTCGAAGGAGGCCA
This sequence comes from Perilla frutescens, assembly GCA_026008535.1. NCBI lineage: Eukaryota > Viridiplantae > Streptophyta > Magnoliopsida > Lamiales > Lamiaceae > Perilla > Perilla frutescens. Next base: position 14,194,234 of record BRKX01000015.1, read on the forward strand.
CTAAGTCGATAATTCGACTTTTGTAGGAGGAAGTGAGCCTCGTGGGAATTCGAAGAAGGATCATCAACTCGTTACCTCATCTTCTGCTCCGTGATCGAGGTGGGTAAATCTATACTCATCTAAAGTTTGAGCTAATAAGCTCTAGAAGCATATAGGGCAAATGAGATATTCAATAAAGCATTTTTGCTCTGCCTTATTGATCTCTGTACAAGGAAGGAAGGAAAGGAATATATTATGTTATAATTGAGCTCTCAATTATGTTTAGAATGTTTAGAAATGCTAGAAATGTTAAAGTATTGTTTATGCTTAGCATGAGATATTTAGAATTGTCTTTAGTTACAATTCATATTTATTTACGTTCATCTCCTTGTATTTGAATGTTTATGCTTTGTTAAAAGCTCGTATAGTTAAGGATTAAGGATTGCCTTGTTAGGGTAGCGTTAAATCCCTTATAAGCCGAGATCATTCTATATTAAAGGATTAGCCCTTAGACGTTGCTCTAAGATTGGTTTTGCAAGCAAGATTAAGGACGAAAGGAATTTAGCATTTTGCTTAAACAGGATTTGAGCTCAGAACTTTTAAGGGAGTCACTGCTGGATTAATTCCCTCGCAAACTCGTTTGGATATTTGAGGTAACTCCTCTTCTATCCTATGGCATGCCTAAGGGTGCAGTTGACATCAGGTTTGAGCCAGGATGGGCCCAAAAAGAAAAGAAAAAGGTTTTACGGATATGGAGAGGGCTTTTGCGTTTTGCTCTCCATATACCGTCAGTTAATTATTAGATATCTTGAAGTTATTAAAGTGTTTTCGTTAAAAACCACTGAGTACATTAGTGCTCATGCCCCCTCTTTTTCAAATGTTTTCAGGTTGAGATGTTGAGGATGTTGGTGGCTATGAATGTGGGTTGGCTGCCAAGATTATTTTGCTGTTATCTAAGTTCTTTGAAATCCCATTACGTGTTCTGCTACTCTGATACACTCTTTCTAATTCCGTTTAAGTTCTATTATGATTATCAAGACTCTATGAATATTGCCCAGACATGATTATATATAAGATGCATATTAAGTTTTATTTCCGCTTCTCGAGTATATTTCCTTTTGCCTATGAAGAGGCTTATGCACGTTGATATCTGTTTATTCGCTTTGACCTATGAATGGGTCTATGCTTGTTGGTATCTGATTAGTTAGCCGTTTTATTCCGCTAAAGCATGTTTCCTTCTTAATCGATTAATCTCGAGTATCGTCGTCTATCTTTCAAAGTATATCTTTATACGTAAACCTTCTTCGTTAATCTTCCGACTTTATTCATAAATCCCTTAATAACACCCTGTCCCCATTCGTTAATCCCTATCTCGGGACCGGGCTGTTACAGATAGTATCAGAGTGAGTTTGCAACTCTGCAGACCTGTCTCTTTGTTTATGTTAAGCTAAGTGTTTATATGCATATGAATTGCTTCGTGATAAGTTAAAGCAGCAACCCACAACTCACCATCACCCTCGTATTCTCAACGAAAAATCAAGGTATGATAGTATAGAGATTTTGGATGTTAGATTCATGATTTTTGGAATACAGGAAAGGAAAAGATTTGAGCAAGCATACCTGTTTTATGGATAAGAGAAAAACCGTGAGAATGAAATTTCAAGTAAAAGGTGTTTGGGTAAGACGATTTCCAAGATGGAAAGTTTGTGAAAAGATTTTTCAATCCCAAAAAGGCTTAAATTCATTTCTCGAAATTTTTGACTCAAGGAAAAGGTAAAAATGTATGTTTTAAAAACTTTGGGCACCAAAATTTTTATAAAAATTGTCAACTGCTTTAAAAGGAGCTATCCATGCAAGATAAAACCTAGACGTAGTATGATTTCAGGAGAACCTTAGGTCCACCTTTTATAATCTAGACTGATTAAGTTATTCTCTTCTAGATGGTTAAGCGTCGTTCGACAACTAGGAAAAGCGTGCCTCTTTTTCGCCCTGTGCAAGAAAGGGTCGAGAGGTTCAGAAGGGAGACCTGGAATGGCAACGAGCAGTTACTGTCCTATATGGTGAGGTACCTTGAAAGGTGGGCTTGGGCGAATGGCTACAGAGGAGAGCCCGAAAGCGTATCCGACTTGGAAACATGTATCCGCATGTGTGAGCACGCGCCACCTGCTTGGAGGCCTATGATGTACCGTATCCTGTAAAGCACGATCACCCATGATCCCGAGACGTACGCCGAGATCGGGAATCTAACGGAGTTCTCATCAGCCTTGATGGCTCGTTGGGTGTCGGAGTATGGCCACATGCACACCTTATCCGAGCAGCAAGCAGACGAGCAAAACCCCTCCCTCATGGTGGAGTTAGAACTGCAAAGGGTGACTCTCAACAGTCCCCCTGGATTTCAAGCGCCACGCCCTCACGACGAAGGAACCTCAGGAGCGGGACCCTCAAATGTCCGGATCATAAATCATACTGAGTCTCTATTTTTCTGCACTCCTCAAGTGAACCAGTGGACCCCTGCATTCGCTTCTCAGGGTCTGGGACAGTGTATGCCCCATCAGTATCCCGAGGGGAGCATCCGCATGAGGACGTTCAAGTTCAGCATCCCAGAGACAGTTGAAGTTGAAGATGAGGAAAAAGAAGAAGAGGACCCGGAGGAGGGTGAAAAGGAAGTGGGGTCGCCATGCAAGGAGAAGGAGAAGGGCCCAGCTTATGATTAAGCGTTAGTAGGAGGTGTTGCTGTTAGCACACCTAGTTGTCTCATCTATCTTTTATCGGTCTATTTTTCTGATGTCCGTTTAATCCGCTTTAACCAAGATCCTAATATGTAATATATGCTTTAACCTTTCTAGACCCTAATAGTGGCAGTGAATTTTCCAAAAGACTGCCATATTCCGTTTGTAACCTATAACTTCATTTTATATCGATGTCAAAGTCCTCATAATGAGGCAATTTTCCCATTATGATTGGTGCCATTTAATACCCACTTTGCTTGATTTATCTTGCTTTAATTAAAGACCTTATCGAAAGGCATCCTTGCTTTATGCAAATTCAATCAAGTATCGCTAACATCTAGTTCTTTAGGATGCCGTCCCAAAGACGTCAAGCTGAGAATGAGGATGAGAACGAACTCGAGCAAGTCCCAAACCCCGGTCCAAGAGCCGAAAGTGTGTTTCTCAAGCATAACCCTCCATCATTTAATGGTTTAGGAGATCCAATGGATGATGAGAAATGGGTTCACTCCTTAGAACTCATTTTCGATTTCATAGCTTGTTCAGAGGAAGAGAAGTTAAGTTTCACTCTTTTTATGCTGACGGATGATGCGGACTATTAGTGGGAGTCCGTTTGAAGGACCATAACCCTAGAGTAATGAGAGGACTACAGTTGGAAAGATTTCAAGCACGACTTATATCAGAAGTACATCCCGAATTGTTATCGAGAGGCAAAGAAGATGGAGTTTCGGAACCTAAAGTAAGGAAATAAGATAGTGTCGGAATACGACTGGGAGTTTAATCAATTGTCAAGGCATGCTCCACATCTAGTGGACACAAACAGGAAGAAAGCACGCAAGTTTAAGAAGGGACTCAGGTCCGAGATTGGCATAGCCCTCGCTGGGCAAGAAGACATGTCTTATGCTAGAACCTTAGCCAAAGCCTTAAGCATAGAAGTCATTCTCCCTCGAGAGAAAGTTCAACCCCTTCAGTCAGCTAATGATCTAAAGGGAAAGAGAAAGTGGGAAGGAGAAAGAAGAGATAACAGAGGAAAGAAACCCCACTGGCAAAGTCGAGAATCAGGAGTGTCCCACAGTCAGCCTGACAACATCTCTAGCCTTAGGCTGTGTCAAAAATGCGGAAGGACGCATCTTGGAGTCTGTCGAGCAACTCAAATCGGGTGCTACAACTATGGTGAAGAGGGGCACTTCAAGAGGGAATGTCTGAAAGAAAACAACAGATGATCCCAAACACCACAATAACCCCAGTATCCGCAGCCGCTTCAGCAATTTCCTGGAAATCAGCCAAGGCTGCAGCAAAGAGGACCTCAGGGTCAAAGGCCAGGAATGAATCCAAGACAGAACCAAAGACGAGATCAAAGGTCTAATCAAGGACAAAGGCCGCCTCAGCTAGCTCGTATTTATACTCTCAATCAGCAGTAAGCTGCTAAGGCCCCAGGTAATCTGGCAGGTATGATTACCCTCTTCAAGACGTCAGTTTTAGCTCTCTTCGATACTGGAGCATCGCATTCATTTATAGTTGAGTCTGTTTGTAAAAAACTGAAGATAAAACCTGAGAACGCTGAGAATGTTCTTGAGATAAGTATTCCCTCTGGAAAAAGAATGATGTCTAGGAAGGTCTGCGCTAACCTAGAATTGAACATAGAAGGGAAAACCTTTAAGTCAAATCTTTATGTGATAAAGATTCAGGACTTCGATATAATCCTAGGGATGGATTGGTTAGCCTCAGCTTATGCCTCCATAAGCTGCCTTGAAAGGGAAGTAGTGTTTCAACCTCAAGATCTACGGATCAAGGCTGGGAACCAAAGTCCCAGTGATATCCGCCCTGAAGGCCACCAAGATGATGAGGAAGAATAGCTGCCAAACATTTTTAGTTAACCTGATAAGGAAAGAGGAAGGAGAGCTTTCAATTGATGACATTCCAGTCGTAAGAGAATACCCCGACGTATTCCCAAAGAGCTGTCAGGACTACCTCCAGACAGGCAGGTAGAGTTCACCATCAAGTTGGAACCAGGAGCCGCCCCAGTTTCGAAAGCCCCCTACAGAATGGCACCAAAGGAGTTGCAAGAACTCAAGGTTCAACTGCAAGAGTTGTTAAACCTAGGTTTTATCCAACCTAGTGTGTCGCCTTGGTGAGCTCCAATCTTGTTCGTGAAAAAGAAGGATGGCACATTAAGAATGTGCATCGACTATAGGGAGCTTAATAAGCTGACCATCAAGAATCGATACCCTCTCCCAAGAATAGATGATCTCTTTGATTAGCTTAAGGGAGCAAGTGTCTTCTCTAAAATAGACTTAAGATCTGGGTATCATCAACTGAAGATCCGAAAGGAGGATATTCCTAAGACTGCTTTTAGGACTCATTATGGACATTACGAATTTTTGGTAATGCCATTCGGATTGACCAACGCCCCAGCAGTGTTCATGGATTTAATGAACCGGGTTTTTCACCCATATCTAGATAAGTTTGTTCTAGTTTTTATAGATGATATTCTCATCTATTCCAAGGATAAAAAGGAGCATCAAGAGCACCTCAGAGTGGTGCTGGAGATGTTAAGAAGAGAAAGGCTTTACGCTAAGTTTAGTAAATGTGAGTTTTGGCTCAAGGAAGTTATGTTTTTAGGTCATATAGTTTCTAAAGAAGGAATCAAGATGGATCCAGCCAAGATTGAAGCTGTAAGCAACTGGAAGTCTCTGAGGAATGTAAACGAGATAAGAATTTTCCCAGGACTCGCTGGATATTATCGACGATTCATCGAAGGATTCTCGACTATATCTAAGCCCATGACGCGATTGCTAAAGAAGGATTCCAAGTTCAAGTGGATGCCTGAGTGCGAGAAAAGTTTCCAAACCTTGAAGAAGATGCTAACCACAGCCCCAGTGTTAGCCATTCCAGAAGGGAATGAAGATTTCGTGGTTTACGCAGATGCGTTGAAGAAAGGATTAGGATGCGTACTGATGCAGAAAGGAAAGGTGATTGCTTATGCTTCAAGGCAGCTTAAGAATCATGAACAGAACTACCTTACGCATGAATTAGAGCTAGCAGCAGTCGTTCATGCACTGAAGATCTGGAGGCACTATCTCTACGGAGCTAAGTGTGAGATCTTCTCAGATGACAAGAGGCTAAAGTATTTCTTCGAGCAAAAAGATCTTAACATGAGGCAGAGAAGATGGCTAGAACTTGTAAAGGATTATGACTATATAATTTACTACTACCCAGACAAGGTAAATGTGGTAGCAGATACCCTAAGTAGGAAAGAGAATGCAGAGCTAGGACTCATTTCAGTCCAGGAAAATCTTCGTAAGGAGTTCGAGAAGTTAAGGATCGAGGTGCTAACACCACCCGAGACCATTCAAGATCAAGTTGCCATGATAGTCGCTCAGCCCGACCTAAGGTAAAGGATAATTGAAGCCCAGAGAAGAGACAAGTTTCTCAAAAAGAAAAGATTAGAAGCACGATCAGATAGCTCGCAAGATTTTGCGGAAGCCGCCGATAACGCGCTCTTATTCGAAGGAAGGCTTTATGTGCCAGTCAATGAAGAACTAAAGAAGGAAATTATGTATGAAGCACATGACACGCCATATACAGCACATCCCAAAAGCACCAAGATGTATCAAGACCTCAAGAGGAACTTCTGGTGGAATAACATGAAGAGAGAGATAGCCACCTTCGTGGAAAGATGTTTGAACTGTCAGCAAGTGAAAGCTTTGCATCAAAAACCTTCTGGGTTGGTCTAACCCTTAGAAATCCTTGAATGGAAGTGGGATCATATCAATATGGACTTTGTTGTAGGTTTGCCAAAGTCTAAGCGGGGGAATACCACTATTTGGGTAATCGTTAATCGATTATCTAAATCAACACATTTTGTTGCTGTTAAAATGACGGATGGGCTAGATCAATTAGCCCAGCTGTATGTTAAGAAATTTGTGCATTTGCATGGAGTACCGGTCTCGATTACATCGGATCGTGATACAAGATTTACGTCAAGATTCTGGAGGAGCCTACAAGAAGCAATGGGATCAAAGCTCAATTTCAGCACGACATTTCATCCTCAAATGGATGGCCAGTCCGAAAGGACTATCCAGATTCTAGAAGACATGCTAAAAGGAGTAGTTATTGATCAAGGAAACAATTGAGAAGAATTACTACCATTGGTAGAGTTTGTGTACAACAACAGCTACCAGTCATCAATTGGCATGGCCCCTTATGAAGCCCTATACGGAAGGAAGTGTAGATCGCCCTTGTATTGGGATAAAGTTGGAGAGAGAAGGATACTTGGGCCTGAAATGGTCCAGGAAGCTGTCCAGAAGATCGAGCTTATTCATCAACGAATCAAGAAGGCTCAAGATAGATAGAAGGCTTATGCGGACTAGAGAAGAACAGAGCTCAGTTTCAACGTTAGAGATAAAGTATTCTTGAAGGTGTCTCCGTCAAGAGGAGTAGTTCGTTTTGGCAAACGAAGCAAGTTAAGGCCCAGATTTATTGGACCTTTTGAGATTCTAGAGAAGGTGAATGAAGTAGCCTACAGGTTGGCCTTACCACCCAACCTGAGTGACGTTCATGATGTCTTTCATGTCTCAATGTTGAGAAAGTACGTGTTTGATCCAAAGCACATGATTAGCAAGGAGGAGATAGTCTTGAATGGGGACTTAGCATATGAAGAGAAGCCCCAGGCCATTGTGGATCGAAAGATCCAGAAGTTGAGGAACAAGGAGATCAGTCTTGTGAAAGTAATTTGGAACCATCATGGTTCGGATGAGGTAACCTGGGAGCTTGAATCCGAGTTGCTCAAGAAGTACCCTGATATCGTCTATCATGGTTAGTAAATTTTGGGATGAAATTTCTTTAAGAAGGGTAGAATGTAACACCCCGGATTTTCAGATAAGGTTTAGAGGATTGTTAATGTTAATTAATTAGTTAAGTAAGAAATTAAAATAAGGTTAATTGAGATCGGATGTCAGTCACGACTTTAAGGGTCAGTTTTTGTGAAAATCGTCTTTTTGAAAAATGTGATCTTAATTCTTTTATGGCCATTCGTGGTTTTGTTAGAAAGGTTTTAACTCAAGGAGTATGCTGATATTTTTGGATTTTAATCCTGTAGTCATTTGAGTTCCCGGTGATGAAAAATGTATTTGAGAGGTGAATGAATAGTAACTTTTGCGTGCGTTCGTGTTTTGAGAAATTTATGAAATCCTCCTCGTTGATCCGAGTCTAGTTCTGTCAGGCCTCTCTTATGAGAAATGAATCAAGGATTCTGTTGGCATTCACGAATTTCCATTCTGAGGTCAATCGAACACTCGACGGCAAAATCTGTCAGTCTGAGTGAATAGTAAAAAGTAATTCCAAAGAGGGAATCTTTGCTCGTCTTTCTTCTGACGACCCCGTATTCTTCATGAATCAAGTTGGTTCACTAGTATTCGAGCCAACGAGTCTCCCGGTATTTTTAGATTTCGTGTCTAAGGTCATTTGGACCTCGACATCAAATAAAGCAGCTTTTAACCAAACTCGGGGTAACTTTTGCAGTGTTCCCACACTGGAATGGCTTCTCAAGGAAGCCAAAATCCCTCCTATAAATAGGGGACCACCCCTTTTGCTTTCACTTGCTCATTTACCATCTATTCTCTTCCAAGTTGAGAGAGTGAGAAATCTTTGAGAGCCGAGAAAGTTCTGTCGAAGTAAAAAGTGTTCTTCATGAGTATTCCGCAAGACGACGAGCGGAGTGGCGTGGAAGGGATGCGGTGAGGGAATGTGCGAGGGGCGCCGTGGGGTCGTAGCAGGCGGCTCTACCGCCGTTGCGACTCGACAAGACGCCGAGCTAGCCACCTTCCTTCGACGCACCTAACCCCGTCCATTCTTGTTCGTCGGTCTCGATTCCATTTCTTTTTCCATATTTTAATTCCGCATTTACTTTTCATTCTTCATGTTCTTCATTATTGCTCGTTTACCTTCCGTCTAAGTTGTATTTTGATTCTTATTAAAGTTCCAAGTTAATAACGTTTACGTTATATTGCTCGTTATTATTCCGTTACTATTCTTGTTATTAAATCTCGTAATTAATCTCGTTATTCTGTTTAATTTCATTCAAGTTATATTTAAGATTTCATCGTTATTCTAAATATTAAGGAGGATTATCGTGTTTATGCCGTTATAATGCCAAAATTCTTTTAAAGATAAAGCATGTCGTTTCATGTTAATTTAAATTAGTGGTGCATGTTTTAAAAATTTTGGTAAAGTGTTCTTCGTGCTCGTCAAAGGAATCAGCGAACACGAAGAACCCAGATGAAGATTGCCCAGAAACTGGACGGAAGAGAGAGAGAAAGAAGGAGCCCCGCCGCGGGGGGTGCGCCGCCGCGCCACACCCCCCTCGGCCCAATAGGCCCCGCCGGTGCAGGGGTGCGTCGCGGCGGGGGAGTGCCCGCCAGCGCAGGAGTGCGCCGCGGTGCCCTCCCTTCCCCGTGTTGTTTGACGCCGATTTTTCTGGCTATTTTTCATACCCTCTTTTCGAGTTTTTCGAGTCGTGTTATTTCCGAGTTATTTCCAATTTATTTCGAGTAAACTTTTCAAGTTGTTTTCCGTCTAGAACTTGAGAAATCAAGATGTGATGTTCTTCAAATAAATTCTTCTCAAAACCTTATAAAGTCGTAAAGTCGTGCTATCCATGTTTTAGTCCTAATTAAGGGTATTTAAGTTGGGTATTATTTAACTTCATGTTGTTAGTTAGAATTCTTTGAAGGAGGCCGCTAAGTCGATAATTCGACTTTTGTAGGAGAAAGTGAGCTTTGTGGGAATTCGAAGAAGGATCATCAACTCGTTGCCTCATCTTCTGCTTCGTGATTGAGGTGGGTAAATCTATACTCATCTAAAGTTTGAGGTAATAAGCTCTAGAAGCATATAGGGTAAATGAGATATCCAATAAAGCATTTTTGTTCTGCCTGATTGATCTCTGTACAAGGAAAGAAGGAAAGAAATATATTATGTTATAATTGAGCTCTCAAGCATGTTTAGAATGTTTAGAAATGCTAGAAATGTTAAAGTATTGTTTATGCTTAGCATGAGATATTTAGAATTGTCTTTAGTTACATTTCATATTTATTTACGTTCATCTCCTTGTATTTGAATGTTTATGCTTTGTTAAAATCTCGTATAGATAAGGATTAAGGATTGCTTTGTTAGGGTAGTGTTAAATCTCTTAGTGGCCGAGATCATGCTATATTAAAGGATTAGCCCTTTTAGACGTTGCTCTAAGATTGGTTTTGCAAGCAAGATTAAGGAAGGAATGAATTTAGCATTTTGCTTAAGCAGGATTTGAGCTCAGAACTTTTAAGGGAGTCACTGCTGGGTTAATTCCCTCGCAAACTCATTTGGATATTTGAGGTAACCCCTCTTCTATCCTATGGCATGCCTAAGGGTGCAGTTGACATCAGGTTTGAGCCAGGATGGGCCCAAAAAGAAAAGAAAAAGGTTTTGCGGATATGGAGAGGGCTTTTGCATTTTGCTCTCCATATACCGTCAGTTAATTATTGGATATCTTGAAGTTATTAAAGTGTTTTCGTTAAAACCACTGAGTACATTAGTGCTCATGCCCCCTTTTTTTCAAATGTTTTCAGGTTGAGATGCTGAGGATGTTGGTGGCTATGGATGTGGGTTGGCTGCCAAGATTGTTTTGTTGTTATCTAAGTTCTTTGAAATCCCATTATGTATTTTGCTACTCTGATACACTCTTTCTAATTCCGTTTAAGTTCTATTATGATTATCAAGACTCTATGAATATTCCCCAGACATGATTATATATAAAATATGCATATTAAGTTTTATTTTCACTTCTCGAGTATATTTCCTTTCACCTATGAAGAGGCTTATTTACGTTGATATATGTTTATTCGCTTTAACCTATGAATGGGTCTATGCTTGTTGATATTTGATTAGTTAGCCGTTTTATTCCGCTAAAGCATGTTTCATTCTTAATCGAGTAATCTTGAGTATCGTCGTCTATCTTTCAAAGTATATCTTTATACGTAAACCTTCTTTGTTAATCTTCCGACTTTATTCATAAATCCCTTAATAACATCCTGTCCCCATTCGTTAATCCCTATCTCGGAACTGGGCTGTTACAACAAGACTTTAAGTCTGTGAGTGCTTATAATTCTGAATTATTTAGAATTATTTCAAAATTGAAACTTTGTGGAAAGAGTATCACTGATGCTGATATGCTTGAGAAAACATTCTCCAATTTTCATACTTCTAATGTGCTATTACAGCAACAATATAGAGAGCGTGGTTTCAAAAAGTACTCTAAACTAATATCTTGTTTGTTGGTTGCCGAGCAAAATAATGAATTGCTCATGAAAAACTATGAACTCCGCCCCACTGGTTTCGCTGCATTGCCTGAAGTCAATGCAACTTTCAACCATGACAATGGACGTGGTCATGGGAACAAACGTGGATGTGGATATGGTCACGGTAAACCAAATGATGCAACCTCTAGCAACAAAAGGCAGAAAACATCCAACGAGCACAATTCATCCAAAAAGGAAGCTGCATGTCATAGATATGGCATGAATGGACATTGATCATGTACTTGCCGAATGGCAAAACATCTTGCAGATCTATATCAAGATTTGATCAAGGGAAAAGACAAGAAGGAAACCAATGTCGTTGACTTTGACGGTCCAATTGATACTGCTCACTTAGATGTCTCCGACTTCTTTGATGACCCAAAAAGAGATAATATGGATCAGTTGATTGGTGATGGTGTGCTTGAAGACGATCATATGGACATTGTTTAGTCATTTATCATTTATTTCTAGTTGATTAAAAGACATTGCTTATTTACTTTCACATCGTTATTTTCCCGTTAAAAACAATTGCTTATTTTCTTTTCGTATTCTTACTCAATAATAATTGATCTTCTTTTAAAAACGTCTTAGACATTCAAATGGAATCTTGTGATATTTGTCTTGCTGATAGTGCCATTACACACCCCATTATCCAAAATAAGAAATATTTTCTTAAGTTGACATTAGCTAAGGATAATGTTAACACAATATCAGGTGCATCAAACATCATTGAAGGCTCCGGAAGAGCTTGTATCATTTTACCAAATGATACTAAATTAGATATTGAAAATGCCCTGTATTCTAGTAAGTCCAAAAGAAACCTACTAAGTTTCAAAGATATCCGCTATAATGGATACCACATCGAGACTATATCAGAAGGTGGAAAAGAATATCTCTGCATAAATTCTTTTGTATCCGGCCATAAGCGAACAAAAGAAAAATTATTAACACTACCTTCTGGGATGTATTACACATTCATAAAGACAATTAAGACAAACCATGTCATGAACCCGAAGTTCAATGACACAAAAAAGCTTTATGTTTTGGCATAATAGGCTTGGACATCTTGGAGCAACTATGATGCGTCGAATAATCAATAATTCATATGGGCACAACATGAAGAATCAAAAGATTCTTATGACAAATGAATTCCCATGTGAGGCTTGTGCGCAAGGCAAGTTAGTCATTAGACCTTCATATACGAAGGTTAATATTGAATCTCTATCTTTCTTAGAGAGAGTTCAAGGAGATATTTGTGGACGACATCCACCATGTGGCCCTTTTCGATACTTTATGGTATTGATTGATGCTTCTTCTAGATGGTCACATGCATGCTTGCTTTCTACTAGAAATGCAGCATTTGCTAGACTACTTGCTCAAATTATAAAATTACGAGCTCAATTCCTAGACAATTCAATTAAAATAATTCGTCTTGATAATGCTAGTGAGTTTATGTCTCAAGTATTTGAAAACTATTGTATGGCTATTGGAATTGAGATTGAACATTCAGTCGCTCATGTCCACACTCAAAATGGTTTAGCAGAATCGTTTATTAAACGTCTTTAACTTATTGCTAGACTGTTACTTATGAAGTTAAAACTCCCAACTACTGCTTGGGGTCATGCCATATTACATGCGACAACTTTAGTTCGTATTAGACCATCGGAACTTTTAGTTGTGCGGTTCAAGTCTCAATTGCACCCCCACAATGAACAAAAATGGGTCCCCAACGAAGGCTTGGGATATATGTTGGATTTGATTCACCTTCAATTATAAGGTATATTGAACCTTTAACGGGTGATTTATTTACTGCACATTTTACAGATTGTCATTTTGATGAAATGACATTTTCAACATTAGGTGGAACAAATCTACATCCAGAAAAGCACAAGAAAATATCTTGAAATGAGAAAAGCTTATCACATTTTGATTCTCGAACTAATCAATGTGAACAAAAAGTTGAAAAGATTATTCATTTGTAAAAGATTGCAAACCAACTTCCTGATGCTTTTGTAGATACAAGAAAAGTGACACAATCTCACATACATGCTGCAAATATTGCAGCCAAAATTGATGTCCCTGAAGGACAAATAGCTTTGGCAGTAAATGAGTCTAAAATTTGTCAAAAATATGGTCGACCAGTTGGTTCCAAAGATTCTGTGCCTAGGAAAAGAAATGGGCAAGATGGAAACCAAATAATGACGAAAATGATTAATCAATCAAATGAAAGTGATGTAATTCCTGAAGAATTACAAGCATCTGAAAATCATGAGATCTCAATAAATTATTTATCTTCCAATCAGATAATAAAGAGAGAACATATCATTGTAGATGATATATTCACTTTTCATATAGCTCATCAAATTTTAAATGAGGATCCTGAACCAAAATCTGTTACAAAATATAAACAGAGAAATGATTGGCCAATGTGGAAAAGAGCTATGGAAAGGGAATTAAATTCCTGTGATAATCGGAAAGTATTTGGACCTATAGTCCTAACTCCAGAATCTGAAATCCCTGTTGGATACAGATGGATATTTGTTAGAAAGAGAAATGAGAAAAATGAAGTTACGAGCTATAGAGCAAGACTCGTAGCGCAAGGTTTCTCTCAAAGACCAGGAATTGATTATGAGGAAACAAACTCTCCAGTAATGGATGCAATTACTTTCAGATTTCTGATTAGTCTGGCTGTGTCACAAAGGCTTGCTATGCGCCTTATGGATGTAGTAACTGCCTATCTATATGGGTCATTAGATAATGACATATATATGAAAATCGCTGAAGGATTTAAAATGCCTGAAACATTAAAGTCAAAACCCAAAATCATGTTTTCGATTAAACGGCAAAAATCATTGTATGGGCTGAAACAGTCTGGCCGTATATGGTATAATAGATTGAGCGAGTATCTGTTGAAAGAAGGATACAAGAATTATGATATATGTCCTTGTGTTTTCATAAAGAAAACCAAAAGTGAATTTGCAATTATAGCAGTTTATGTTGATGATTTGAATTTAATTAGGACTCCTGAAGAACTCAATAAAACTGCTGAATATTTGAAGAAAGAATTTGAGATGAAAGATTTAGGAAAGATAAAATTTTGTCTTGGTTTGCAAATTGAACGTGTCCGAGGAGGAACATTTATTCACCAATCCACATATATAGAAAAAGTGTTAAAACGCTTTTACATGGATAATGCACATCCATTAGCATCACCAATGGTCGTTAGATCTCTTGATATGAAGGAAGATCCATTCTGACCTATTGAAGATGGTGAAACGATACTTGGTCCTGAAGTACCATATCTAAGTGCAATTGGAGCATTAACTTATCTGGCTAATTATACTAGACCAGATATAGCTTTTTCTGTAAATCTTCTAGCAAGATATAGCGCTGCACCCATTTTGAGGCATTGGAATGGTGTTAAGCACATTCTACGTTATCTGAAGGGTACCATAGACCTTGGATTATATTATTCGGAAAATTCCAATTCTTCTCTGGTAGGGTATTCAGATGCAAGATTTTTATCCGATCCACATCAAGCCAAGTCACAAACTAGCTATGTTTTCACATGTGGTAGAACTGATATATTATGAAAGTCTGTGAAGCAAACCTTGACTGCAACATCCTCAAATCATTCTGAAATCATTGCAATCCATGAAACAAGTCGAGAGTGTGTATGGTTGAGAAATATGACAAGTCACATCCAAGAGTTGTGCGGATTAGCTTCATCAAAGATCAATCCAACTGTTTTGTATGAAGACAATGCTGCTTGCATCACTCAACTCAAGGAAGGATACATCAAAGGTGATAGGATGAAGCACATTTCTCCCAAGTTATTCTACACACGCGATCTCAAAAAAAGTGGCGATATCAACGATTAACAAATTCGCTCAAGTGATAATTTGGTGGACTTATTCACAAAGGCATTACCAACATCAACATTCAGAAAGTTGGTACACAAGATCGGCATGCGCCGACTCAAATATCTACAGTGATCTCAAGATCAGGGGGTGCAGTTGTACTCTTTTTCCTTCGATTAGGTTTTTTCCCACTGGGTTTTTCTAGAAAGGTTTTAATGAGGCAACATTTGTTTTAAGGATTGGTCACTCAAGAGGGAGTGTTGTAAATATATCTAATAGATATATAATATGAGTGATGGCCAAGTTACTAACTCTAAAACCCTATCTCTTGTACTATTATATATAGAGACATTTGGTCCTCATATTGAAAACATGCAATTGATATTCTCTCTCGTATCTCTCTAGTTTATAACAAATACTAATTAGATAGTGTGAAATGTCAGAGTCTTTTTTGTTTTTTTATTTTTTTTATGGTGCATTGTGTAAGATGTGTAATTCAAGGATGCAAAGTTCTTAATTAATCCTCAATTCAAAACATATATGAATATAAATATTTATGTCAAGCTTACAAATATACATATTTATTTTTATATGTATATATAGCTAGGTTGAGTGTAATATATAGATGTTTGCAAATATAATCAACGTGTGTAATTTAATTTTAGATACACCTAAAATTTAATTTAATTTTATAAAATTATAATCAATAACTAAAATAATTATTTAAACTAAATGATAACTTGACAACACTAACTATGCAATTTTTTTAAGGAAATCTAAACTTATAAAACTAACTAATAACTTGAAAGCAACATTGACTGAATAAATATTCGAGAAACAATATGAAAAAGAAAAAATAAATTGGAATTAGACTAAATAAAAATAAATCTAACATTTTTTTTCAATAAATAAATAGATCTAACATAATAACAAATTTAATTGTAAGCCAATACTACAAATGTACACAAAATAGCTCTGTATATTAAAAAAAAAAACCACTACACAATCTCAATTGAATTTCGAGTACAAACAAATAGATCTTGCAGACTTTGGAGGTTTCTCAAAAAATAGAGGGAAAAAGGAAAAAGAAAAATACATTAAAAAAAACTAAATAAAAATCTTACGCTCTAACTGAATTTGTTTGAAAAACCAACTCGAAAAAGAACGTAGTCGTTCAACAATTCATCATTGTCGCCTATATATTATGTTTAGTCGGGACTGCTTGTACGTGTTGCTTCAAATAAATCGGCGATTCTTTTCTAAGAAGAGGAAATTGCAGTTAATTATAACTTTGTAGGTCAGGTCATTACTGTTTCCCTTACTATCCGGCTTCCTCCATTGCATTGAAAAATGAGGTACTCCTTAAATAACCGAGAAGGAAAGAATTTATATTGTATGCATAATCAAAGTATTATCATATATAAAAAAATTGTCATTCATAAATTAACACATGAAATCTTCTATTGCACTATTAGTGTGACATTTTCGTGTTACACTATTAAATTTATAATTTTATAATACTTTTGTAAAAATAACAATTATTTGATTTTAAAATTTTGAATTAGGGTCATTCTTCCCAATTAGGGTATATAAATATTTTTAAAGTTTAATTATCATTTTTTGAACTAATTAATAATTTGGTATTATGGCTGATATTTTCATAATTAGAATTATAATTTTTTAATTCGATTTTTTTTAGTTAATAAATGGTGATGGTTCATTGTGTTATGATTATTACAATAGACGATTTCATCCCAGAATTAGAATGTAAATTAGTGTATATTGATTGCTTTGCCGATCAGTTTTCATAATATAGTGATTTTAATTGTATTTGAATATAAAGATACATTAATCTCTACAATTGATTTTGCCAATTAAGATCCTCAAAATCAATATAAATTGTTGAAATTGTGGGAGTTTAATTGGCTGCTTTTATTACAAAGAAACGATTATTATCTAAACTTGCTATTGCTAGTAGATAATAATTATACGGAAAATTGAAAATACGAATTGAATGATACTTCAAATTTGACCTTCATTATATATAACAAATGTTTGAGGTTCCTCACAAGACAAAATTATATCGAATGCACCTATATACATGCATCAATACATATATATTGTGTAGAATATAAAAAAAAAGATACACATAAAAATATTACTAAGTTAAAATGTTTTTTTATTTTATTTTAAGTTGATAAAATAATGCTACAGATTTACACTTCTTACGTATTGCTTTGAACACCAAAAAATCAAATACAAAAAATCTAAATAAACTAATAAAACCAAACAATAAAAAAAAGCATAATCACTACAAATACATTGGTTGTTCCAAAAATTGAAGTAACTATGATAAACGGCATACTTTTTTACTTTTATATATATTAAGATTAAGATAAGATTAAGATTGTTGAATTATTTAGTCTCTTCAAGATTCTTTGATAAAAAAAAAGGACGAATAATTAATATTTTCAATCGGTACTATCAGTCAAAATTTGAATAGGTTTAATGTCACATATAATTTATAAATTTACTAAATGCATACAGTATTTACTAAAGTATCACACATAGTGATAATTTACTTTATACCTAGTGACACTCCAGTGGCCGCACGTGGGGGTGCGTGTAAGACAAGCGCCTTCACGCGAAAATGAGGTTTGGGGCGGGTTTGAATTTTATTTGACTCGTCTAACGTAAGCGATCCGTTAATCAGTCTCATACAAGTTTTTGTCTTAATATTTTGGGAAAAGGTGCAAACAGCACCCCGGACTATCTCGTGAGGATCATTTTGCCCCTTCCATGACTATTTAGAGCAAATAGCCCCTTCAACTTTAAAAAATGAATAATTTTGCCCCTTTGATTGTCCCTTGTTAGACGGCAATGTAACAGCATTATATCACAGTTAATTTCGGTCCCCAAGTCTCTCTCTCTCTCTTCAAACTTACCTTGTGCAAATGCCCGTGGACCGTGTCTTCATCATCGGGCTGCAGAAAGATGAACTCGTGGTGGCCCATGGCGGTGCTGATGAGGGTGTCGCGGAGCTTGTCAGCAATACCAAGAATCAAAGGGAAGTAATGGAACTTCGATTGCTTGTTGTCTACTATCTGCTTTCGTATTGAATTTTGAGTTTTTCTACTCTTTGAATCATTTTTAATTTTTTCTCTCTTCATTAAAGGTTAGTCAACTAATCTATACTCACAACTGCAAAAATTCGAATTGATTTTGAGCAAGAAATAGTTTAGTTCAGTTAATTCATTATGAGAAAATCAAACCATTGACTATATATCTTACTCCTTATCTTTATTTTACTGCATATTTCTCTCCATATTTTTCTCTCCTTTTCATTTTCTTTTTGAATATTTCATATTGAGAACTT
Organism: Perilla frutescens; assembly: GCA_026008535.1. NCBI lineage: Eukaryota > Viridiplantae > Streptophyta > Magnoliopsida > Lamiales > Lamiaceae > Perilla > Perilla frutescens. The sequence goes on from BRKX01000015.1 coordinate 14,212,511, forward strand.
ATTATTCATACGAACACAGTGGGAAGAATAGTTTTACAATTATGGCTGTATTTTATTGTTTCCACAGTACATTATATTAACTATATTTAATTTCTGGATGAGCTTGTTTACGTGAAATATGGATTTTGAGAGTGTTTGAAGAAAAAAAAAAGTATCATGACGATGCAACTAACAACATCCATTGGAGGGGCAACATGATTCGACTTTAAAAGTCGAGGGGGTTATTTGGTCTAAGAAGTCATATAGGGGGCAAAATGCTCCTAGCGGGATAGTCGAAGGGGCTATTTGCGCCTTTTTCTTAATATTTTCGACATGTACTATCTGTCAAAATTTGAATAGATTTAATGTCACATATAATTTATAAATTTAGTAAATACGACTGATTTTGGAGCAATTGTTGAAATAGTTTATGTTATTGGATTCAATCAATTATCAAGAGGAGAAAATTGTAATTTTGATTTCACAAAATATGACATCCCTGAATTTACATCTATGATTTGAGCCCTAATTTGTTTCCCAAATTGAAATTGTATTTCCTAAATGGCGTAACCCCTCTGTACTCCTCTCTCGTCCCCAGCGCATCCCAAGGCGTTCGAACTCCCGCTCGCCTGACTCTCCTCCACACCCGAACGGCCGGACCCAGTCCCCGCCTTCAATGCCATTCAAAGGCAGGCTGGCTTCGCCGACGAACGCCGATTTTTCAGGCCACCACCACCGCTGCGATGCATTTAGAAGTTTCAAAACAACAATCGCAACAGTCATCTCGAATCCAACATTGCCTCATGAACTTCGTTCATGATGTGCAGTTATGCACTAACAAACGGATTGGATGTGAAGGTCCAGTCGGCTCTGATCGATATGGATTCGAAGTTTGGGGAAATGGAACTGGAAAGATTGAGTTTCGATCATCTCAAATCCAACACCGCCTCTTGGAATGCCATGATCAGTGGGTCTATGAGGAATTGAGACTTTGGGGTGGCACTGAAGTTGTTCGATGAAATGCCTGAACGAGATGTTTTGTCTTGGACTGTATTGATCGGAAATTTTAAGAATATAGTTGGCCATGAGAGGTCAGTAACTTATCATTCATCATTGCATTCATCTCAAAGCAATGCTAATCTTTCTTGGAACCCTTCACCTCCCTGTAATTTTCTGGTAATTTTGCGGTTAGGGGGCTGGATCCCCCTCCAGCTCCTCTGGATCCGCCACTGAATTGGCAGTGGTGTTCCGGGTTGGTGAGAGATCACTATTCAGATGGCAGACAGAGGAAGAAGGAGAAAGGGGAACGAAAGTGTAGGGCTATATAAAAGAAGAGTGGAAATGGAAGAATGAGGGATCATGACATGGATCCTGAGATTAAAGTGCGGATGGAAATTCCTATTTCCTAGGTTGAGATCCTTTAGTCAATTGTTCAGTTCTGCATTGTTACAATTTGGTGCTTGCAATGTAGAATGATCAAATGTCTTTAGAGGAAAAGATGATGAATTTAAGGAAATTTTGTGAAGCTGTCAGCTTTGGTAATGTGCTGTATTTTCTATGTGAAATTGATAACTTGTGGTAGGAACTTGAATTGTTTGAGATCATGCTGTGCTTTTAAACTTGGCAATTTTCGGATTTTGGTTATTTGTGTTCAGTATTCTTGGATATAGCTTTGGAGTCCCAGAAATATAAAATGAATTTTGTTCTCGTGTTCTGTTTGATGTCAATTAGTCATATTAAGCTGACTTTGATAAGATAAAATGTAAATCAATTGGAATTAATATTCTTGGTCCTAGATATCCTAAATTTCTTTACTTCTTCTCATTGCAAATGATTGCAAGCATCACACTGGTTAGCTAAAAAAATGCATCCTTCTAGGGTTCAAACTGCATATGAGGAGTTATGATATTCTCAAATTTCACTGGTTAAATCACAAGAATCACATTTTTAAAAATGATTAGGCTAATTAAATTTGGCTTGGTATGAGTGTCAATAGATCACATAGTAAACGTTACAACAGTTTTTAAGTTCTTATGTTTCCCTGTTGATAGAGTCAAGGGCAATGGAATGACTGCATTTGGAGAATAATCTTAATTTTTATTTACAAAGAATAATCTTAAAATGACAGATCTCTCTCGTGCCCCTAGGAATTCTCCCATCAGACCGAACAGCCTACCCAATGTAAAGCTAAAGCACTCGCTAATTTTTCAATGATCCCTACCTCTTCAATCTATTATATATATAATAAAACAAGAAAATTAGGTAACTCTAAAATAAGCTAATCTAGTCATTCTATAAGTCATTTAATCAACTGATTTGATTGATCTTCTTTTCCTTCTTGGTATACTTCCAAAATAAATATTCTTAATTTCTTATTGCTATGAATGAATGATTCTTCTCGCTATCACCTTGACCCAATATCTAACCATGATATTGGTGCTTTACCTTTTTTTTATTTTTTATGTTAATAATCTAATGAAAGTGTATCTTGTGTTTGTAATTAAGTTAAATATTTTCAAATTTTGAGTGGCAATTAATGATTGGTTTTACCCGAAAACTCTTTAGGATGACCAAGATGGTGTTAGGACTGCGGATAGAGATAATTTCATTGATGTTAGTGGTGTAGACCTTTCTTACCGTTATGGAAGTGATAATGAACATCCTCCAATTCAAGCTCCCCAGGTTGGAATTATATCTTGTTTGGATTACACATTATTGTATTAACTTAATTTCTTGTAATGCATACAATTTAATTTTTGTGGAGAATAGTCATGACTTCTTAGCTCTTAGGGAATGGCAGAATCTACTATAGATCCACTTTTATTCTGCTCAACTCTACTTATTCTGGTTGTACAAGTCTAGGTTTTCCATAACATGAAAAATATAAAGGGGCTATCCTGAGGCTCTAATGAAGATGTTAAATTGAATATAAAATTGATACTCTTACAGCTTAAACTTTCAGATGAGGTAGTTATTTAATATGGTACAATTCAGGCTAGCAATTTTTGACCTTACTTATCATGTTTGTGTCGATACAATAAGGACCTGAAATTATTGTGTCGTGTTTCATGTCAAACAGCTAAACACGATAAAAATTAACAGGCTACACAATAACCCGATAACAACCTGCCAACCAGTTAAGAATCTGTTAATGCTAGCACGATATGAACCTAACATGCTAGCCCGTTACACGAAAAAACGTACATTTACTATTCTGATTTTTCTTTGTTTATATATTTTTAATGAATTATATTTATTATTGTAGTTTTTTATTTATTGTCATGTCATGTCGATATCGTGTCATTATCATGTCGTGTAAGCAAGACAAAATATCGTGTTTGTGTCGGGCACTGTCGTATTCGAGTGTGGCCTTATCGTGTTGTGTCGTTGTCGTGTCGACGCGAGACATGACACGATAACACGAATTACCAGGCCTAACAGCCATACTAAATGGAAATTCATGTGCTTCAACCTCACATTTACCACTTTATAAATTATTTCAATGTGCAGGGCGCGGGGAAAAAAAAGTTTGCACCTTAGGGGGTGTGTTGTGGACATTAAATTAAATATTAGAATGATACTCCGCTCTATCTGCTTAAGCTTTTAGATGAGTTGACCATTTAACACTGGTTAATGGTTTCCCCAGTCCTCATATGGACACTGTTGTTTTTCGATATTTTTCCATGACAATTTTATTTCAGGGAAATAAGTCATTAAGAGGAACTTGTTCTGTCTATCTGTAATTGAATTCGCAATTTTATTGCATGAACCACCAAAGTCATTAAAGTTGAAACTGTTCTTTTCTGCTACCAAATTCCGCTATACCTGCAACCCCTTTATTCATAGCAATCCCCAGCTCTTCCCATCTCCTCCTTACTTTTTATCTCTCTTTCTGTCTTTATCTACCTAATTCCGCTAAACCAGCAACCCCTTTATCTCCCCCACCCCCCACCCCATTTGTGAACTCCAAGACACCCACGCCTATATATTAGATGCACCACAGAAACATACACATCCCTGCTCCAACTCACTTCATGGTCACTGATTAAGATACTAAAAAATTTGCTTCAATGAGTTCTCAACCGAAAGGAAACCAATTTGACAGAAAGGTATTTTGCTAATTTACTGGCTATAGATTATCACGATTCATTGTGTTTTGGCTTCAGTTCTGTTTTTCATATAAGGTTATTGTATTAAGGGTCAGTTATTGGGGTTATTAAGGAAATTCTATGGAATTAATTATTTTCTCTCTCGTGGCTTTATTTTGATGTTGAAATCGAGGAACTCCTCAAGATTGGAAAAAATAAGCAAAAAAAAGAAAGTTGTCCTACTGGAATTGCATTGCTGGTCGAGAGTGTCTTGGCTGAACTTCACGTGGCTGTCGAAGAAGATGCGGAGCTCAATAGACAGGAGAAACCCGCAATCACGAAGTTGAGGAATCTGTCACTGTTGACAGATATCATCCCAAGGTCAGTTATTGTTCCTTTAATTTTTTAGGCCATGTTTATGATTTATTTTCCTTTTTATGTATAAGTCCTGTCCCAGTGCTTGTATGATATCTGCTTTGAATTTCTAGTAATGAGGGTTGCTTATCATGCAGAAAACACCTCCAGCAAGAATTTCTTGATCGTGGAGTTCTGGATGCGTTAAGGGAATGGCTCGAGCCCTTACCAGATGGAAGCATTCCCAGTATTGACGTTCGCGCTACTGTTTTGAAGTGCCTAAATGATGTGTGGAAACAGTTTTATTATTTTGGTTTATTTTGAATACTTAAACAACTGGTAGATAATAGTGTGTGCTACCTGCAGCTCACAATTTACTTCGAGCAGTCTGAGCGCATTGAACAAATGACGGCGAGTGGCATTGGCAAGGTTAGAATTAGCTCAAATTAGGGTTTTGTATTTAAATTTTTTATTATTTATGTGGCCGTGCATTACTTTTTATAACTCTAAAGAGGGTGAATGATGTGGTCTGGCTAGAAGATTTGGCATGGCAAGGTATTAAATTTGTTGTCTTTTTTTTCTCTCGTCTATATTTTCTTATTCATTTGGTATTCCTTACCTCCGTTCTACTCTTGTCACTCTATACCTAGTGACAAACTCCTGTGTTCCTTTCATTATAGTTGTCTTTCATTCGGAAGCTTTTTTTTTTTATTCACTCAAATGGTGATATCCTGACCCATTACTGCTATGATATTTTATTTTTGTTGTTTCTTTTAGAAACCTTGCTATCAGTTTTGTCTCTTGATTTTGTTGATTATCATTCATATATATTCTTTCTGGCCGCTGCTGGTTTCAGTGTTCTCAGCTTTTAGTTTGAGGATTAAGCTTGATGCTTCATCATATTTTGGCAGGCTGTAATGTTTTATTGCAAGTACGGCGAGGAAACTATTGCCAACCGGAAACTTGCCAAAGAATTGTTGGATAATTGGGTATTATAATTGTTCATTTTCTTTCCCTGACTTACTGTGATGAATTTGGTGCTCCCTAGCTGCTTTCCTCTATTTCAGACTGAATTCTTTGTTTTTATTTGTTATTAATAGTTATCGTTCCACTTTGTGAATGTTATTGATATTTGATACAGAGCCGATCCATTTACCGTATAAGCACGAACCATGAGGACATGAAAAACTACGAGGAGAAAAGAACCAACAGGAGGCCACCTGTTAAAAAGTATTTATCATTTCTCTTTCGCTAGAAAGTTACTCCATGTTTGGATAAGTCACTTATGCATTTTCTTTGTTAATCTTCTACAGAACAGCGAGTAATGCAGCTGCAGGGGCATCGCAGGATGATGTCCTGGATGAAGAACTCTCACAGTAAGAATTTGTTTCCTGTTTGTCCTTCATTAGATTGAACATTTCGCAAATATACTTTTCATCCTTCTTGTGTTTGCATCTAATCTTTTTTATCGATACGGGGGGAATGTGTAGGGGGCGAAAATATGGACCGTCTTCTTTGAAGAAACATGCCTCAAGGCCTGTAGCAATGCCCATGGACTTTGTGGTGCGCCCCCAATCAAAGGTTGATCCTGAAGCAGTACGGGCTCGGGCTAAACAAACGGGGCAGGGTCACAGAGCAAAGGTTGATAGTTCTTTCACTATAAAAATCTCAGATGGAAAACCATCATTCTTCAAAATTTAGGGCTTAATGAGGTCATATGTAGTGGGATGTGTAGTGTACATAGTTTATGAAAAATTATCAAGCTTTTCCTGATCTCTTTCTGAAACCATGTGCTCAGCTTGTTTCTTTGATTTCGTGCACCTTCTTCTTGTTAGTATTTAGCCATCAGTTACGATTTTTTTCCTTGTAGGTGCTGCTAATATTTCTTTGGTTAATATGACACATTACTAGCCGTATCCTAGTTACTTGCCTGAGATGAAATGGTTGGAATATGGCACATCACTGTGAGTGGTGGATGCTACATTGCTACTATCTTCACTGATAACTTTTAGATCCTTGTTTTGTTGTGTACTGTATCTTTCGCAGCCTTGAATTGGATTCCTGACAATTAAACCTCTGACACTTTTTTAATTTCTTTTTCTCGTAAGATGATGGTTTGCTCTGGCTTTCTTTCTGGTTAAATTGCATGAGATTGTTATACTTGCACTTTTGTCTTATCTTTATCCCAGGTCTATTTTACAATATATAGGTTATTTGATGGTAGTTGTGACCTAAATATTTATGTATATACGTTAAACCCAAAGGCTGTATTTTTGGGTTGATTTTCATTTTGCAATGAGAATTCCCTATTTGATCCCTTCATAGAAACTATTTAACTCATGGAGGCTTCGATCGAGAAGTTTTTTTTATAATGATCCATATTTAATTATAATAGGGTAAATTAACGATGCAAGTGAATCATTGTCCATTGATCAATTTTTTATTTGAATTGTTACCAATATTTAAAAGAGTTTTGCATTTCACTGTATTGGATATGTAACACATGTATTCAATAGTTAGTTTAATCTTGATGAGTTCCGCTAAACATGGACAACCTCATGTGTGTTTTTTCTTTTCTCCTCTTGTTTTAAACAAGGGCAAACTATTCCTCAAAAGAAAAAAAAAAGGTACAAACTACACATGTTAGTTGGCATATTTAGGAATGTTCGTACTCTTTTAGAAGTGTGACATATTTCTTTTGTATGGTTCAACATGAACAAAGATATTCAAAACATATCCAAATTAAAAATGAAATCGAAGGTGCATATTCAATAAGATACAAATTTTTTCCTCTATATATGACTTAGTGGTCGAGTAATTGAGCTCGTGAGAGTTTGATACCACCAACACATTCTAGTTGGATCCCATTACAATGACTAGCTAGACTAATTATATCATGTGATTTATGAGCTATAGATCACGTATGAAGACAAATACAGAGTGACGATATTTATTTCTCATGTTGTCGCTGCTGTCATGCACACCAACATCATTAACAGCGGCGCACGCCACCGCCGCCACACAAACGGCGGAGGCAAACCCCAACTCCAAGAGTGAAACTCCGTAATCCAAATCTTCCACCTCCGCTCCATTCCCACTGCGATGAGAATACAGGAGAATGTCGAAGTCGCGATCCCACCGGAGCAGGCTGAAGCGGCGGCACACACACCGCATCGTGGCGAAACCGGCGCCGTCGAGCAACCGCACAATGCTGAGCTGCAATTCCTCCGGCAGCGACGTGAACCGGTGGAAACGCGGCAGTCCTTTGAGATTGAGGTGAGACGGCAAATGATCCATCAAGCATTCTTCATAGCTGATTTCGTAGTAAGATTCCATTAAGTCGTCCACGTTGCTGTAGAAAAAAGCTGCCTTCTTTGAAGCATGGAGGCTCAAGATAGAAACATTCCTCGGAAAATCGGTGGCGGTGAGATGGCGAGATAGCGGCGTGAGGCGGCGCATGGCGAAACAGTAGTTGGCCTCCGACAAGGCGTCGACGACGGCGTCCCATCTCACCATGCACTGCGTGCTCCGAGAACGGTAGCTCCGCCTTCGGGTCGCCGTCGGGTGACGTGATGAGGAGCTTTGCGGCGGTGTTGGAGGACTCTCTCTCCTCCGTCATGCCTGCTTTCTCTCTCTAGCTAGTATCTATGTCAATGTGGTCTCTTATGATATACTGTATTACAGGTTTTGGTTTTACGTATTTTTGTTTGCACCAAAATTTTCTCTCCCCCTTTCCTTTGCAGTTTGACTTTTTTTTAAGATATTTCCTGAAATGGAGATAAGTCAAATCCAGAATTCAGAAAGTAATATACAAGTGAAATTCCATTACAAAGCAAGTCTATACTTATAAAATGGTTTGGAATGTGTGTAAATATACAATTGTTAATCTTAATTTTTTATTTCTTAAAATTTGTATAGTTATTTTTTTCGTTATTATATTATTGTACATTGATCGGAATGCAATCACATAACCGGTTTATAGATTGATGATTACATTTACGCAATAGTCTGGAATAATTTTATTTTCTTTTATTGCAATCCCAATTGCTTAAAGATCAGAGTTCACGTACAATATTAATATTTTCATACTAGTTTTTCTGTACATCTTTAAATTATGTTTCTGTGTTTGTGCATAAATATTATTTTTCTACTTTTCCACAAATAAAAAAAAGGTATATATCAGATTCAGGAACCTAGGAGCTAATCAAATTTACTCATCTTGAGATAACATGATGATTAATTAAAATGTGGTGGCATACTTATAAATAAGAGAAATTCAAAAATCAAAAGTATTTCCAGAATTTTTTTAAATAAATGATGTCATGTCATGACCTTTTCAAAAAAATTTAAACTTTAAATAATCATGACTTGCTCATTTTTTATTCATTTTACGCAAAAAATATATCAAACTAAATATTTTTTCATGCTCTTTCATTTAATATTCATATTGCATATGTTTGTTTGAACAAAAATATATCTAACTCATTCTCTACAACAATATCAGCTACATTGTATAAAAGTAACAATGAGTATACAACAAAGTATCATATATGCTCAAGTTTTAAAATATAAATTAAGATTTTTTTACCTCTTTAAATCAATGTAACACCATTTTCAACATTAGGTTCATGATGCGCATCCCCAAATTTATCAAGTATGACTATACCTAGTTCATTTTCTGCAACAATATCATCTACATTGCATAAAAATAACATTGAGTACGAACCAAAGTATCGCAGATGTTGAATTTTTAAAATATAAATTAAGATTTTTTTACTTTGCTCATTTCAAGCAATGGTCATCATGCTCATCCCCAGATTTATTAAGTATGACTATAGCTTGTTCATCTATTAAAAAATAAAAATCAAAAATCAAAATTTCCACACAAATGGTATGAAATTAGATTCAATAATGTTGTGAAAGTTAAGTTTAACTAAACTTGAGCGAAGGTAGTTGTAGTTGAGATTTTTGGTTGAACTTGAGTGTGACCTTTGTACTTGTAATTGCTCACCGACGGTGACAACCTGCTCTTTGCGGTGGTTGAGCAAAGGCAACCACGATGACCTTGTCTTCGTGATGGCTCATAGGCGATGAGCCCCATGGTTGAGAGGCAATGACGAGCTTCGCATATTTTTTTGTGGGTTGTAGCAGAGATGTTCTTTTTTGTGGATTAGGGCTGAACAGGTCCGAATTTCTATGGGCTGGCCCATTTGACATAGGTCTTATATCAAACTTGTGTATGTAAGTCCAACTCATTTACAAATATGTCACCATCTTTTTATCCTAAAAATCAAAATGTGTGGAACTTGTTAGTTCCTATATTCTCACACATGCCTATTTGAACTCACCAATATATATAACTCTTAGAAAGAGACATAATATTTGGTGAATAAATAATTTTAATCGATATTTTATTATTACCTCAAATTAACTTCGAAATTCACCCACAGTTGAGTAGTGGATAGTATCAATATATTTAATTAAGGTCTCTTGGAGAAATAATCTCATTATATTAATGGTATCATTACTTAATTAAACAATTCCAGCTAAAACCAAGAACATTAGGTTAATTTACATAATAATTGATAATGTTACACAAGAACAATATGTTAATTAAGATTATTGGTCATAAGGTATAAGTTATGTCCCCTTTTCTAAGTCTAACACACACAATATCTTATTGAATATATAAAATATACCTAAAATGGTAGATAACTACTATTATACCAAAAACTATATTAACAATATTCTATAAAATAAAAATAATTGGCACACAATTCCTGTGGGAACTTAGGAACCAATTTAATTTCTATATTTGATTAAATCTAATGACAACAATTTAGTTAATGTTTTAGTCAAAGCAAAGTGATAAACTTGTAATATTGAGAATTTAATGAAGACAGGGTTAATTTAGAAATTATGTTATGTTCTCTGGATTTTGGACGCAATTCCTGAAATTAAATAGACAACTCTTTAAAATCGTTATCTTTTAGGCATTGACACGCGGTCGTTTCGCGATCAAAATAAATTTAAATTCTCTTGTTCCTACAGAGAGCGTAGGTAGCTGTGAGTAAAGGTCAATCCCACAGAGAGCTAATGCGATCTTACTTTCAGTCACCAATCACAAAAATGGTTTGGTATCGTGGTCACACAACTGGAATTTGAATCTGCAGAAGTAAATAAGAGAAATATCAAATAACAAGAGGTTCTGGAATTTGAACTAAAATCCAGTTTAATTTGACGCACACTCACTCGATCACGGGCACAATATTTTTTTACACGATTCAATCACCGAGTTATGGAGATCAGATCCCTGGCTATGTCTCCTTATTCATCCTTTAAGATTAGATTTAAAATTGATTTCTCATCGATTAAATCCCTGACCTACCACCTACCTCTCGGTTCCCCTAAGAGATATAAATGTTGTGTTTACGGATTTCTCATGTGCCCACAACAACCTACTGAGTTCTCAGTTACTATTGGATTAATACAAAGTCACGATTCATCAATCCGTTTAACCTTGTTGTGCCTATTATAATTAAAGAGTGATCAACCACATTAGCCATATTAAATGCACTCTCACTTGGAACAAGTACAAAACTCGGAAGAAACTTATTCACACAGTATTATGCCCATACGACATCACGAATACTTAAGTGCATGTTAAACTTTCATCTCTCGTTCAAACCCCGGAGTAGAGATCTAGCTACTCGTACTGTAAAGAACTGAAAATGCATTAATTAAAGACATGATTAAGATAAACTACTTACTGGAATTGAAATGAAAGGTGCTCAACACCAACGTTAAACATTAACAATATTCAAATGTAAAACTTACTTCTTGCGGGTATAAGGCCCAAGATTGTTCTTGCTGCCGAAGCAGCTAAATGCAAAAACTGACTTAAAAAAATTAAAGTACAATATATCAGGCGTAGTGTCTGTTTTCCAAATTAAAAGCTTGTTTAAATAGAGCAACATTTTGAATCAAACCCCCCCACAGGCGGACATGTTCAACAGTCCGCCGGATCTCACATACCCGCATCAATCTGGATGGATAAGCCTTATCTCCAGGTTGTTGTAGTAAATCCTGAATTTTTAGGGATCTCATTCTATTTCAAGTGGATAATCTTCTACCTTAATCATATCTTCAGCCCACATTATCATCTTAAAGACCTTCCGATTTTCTCACTTGTGACCTCTCTACTGTCTATTCCGAATCTATGTGAGTATTGTCGGCACGGTGTATTTTGCTCAACTTGATCCTGTCTGATATGGTCACACCATTAATTCCATTTGTTCACATCTTGCTGATGAAGTTCCCAAGTGCCCATTTTATCTATTTCATTTGATTTGTAGGCCAGAATGCCTCTTTTGCCACATTCAAGTCTCAATATGCCCATTCAACTCATTGGTTCTTTTCCGATTCAAAAAGAAAATAAAAAGGACATTCATACATGCTAAAAGACCCAAAAAAATATGAAATAAATGGACTTATCACACCCACACACTTTTAGCATGATTGTCCTCAAGCATAGGATGCGAAGTGCCTAAAAAGAAAGAAAAGAAAAAAAATGAAAAGAAAGGATAGAAAAGAAATAGACTCACAAGACACACATCATGAAATTCATCAACCCTGGTGGGCACAAATTTTCAAGAACCAAACTTTCCTCAAATTTGCGTAGTCAACACATCTCAATAAGTCAAAATTAAATCGAGCGAACAAGATACCTCTCATGCGCTCTTCACATAGTGTTTCAGTGAAGTGTTTACACTCAAAATGATCATTCTATACTTATTCATTATATATGCTTGCTAATAAACTGGGATTTTTCACTAGTTTTCGTGTTATTTAAGTGTGCATTTTATATGAGTTACTCGTGCTTTCATCTAAGTTTATTCAGATTTTATTCATTCTTGGAGTTTGGTATGTTTATTGATATTTGTAGGTTTTTTCCCGTATTTTGCTATGTTTTTTGGACAAGAGATAGTGGAATATGTCCCGGGATCATGTGTTGAAGAAATCAAGTAAAAAATGTGATGAAAATGTCACATAAGAGGAGCCGCGAGTACGGTCGCGGGTGGAGTCACGGTTCGACAAGGGATCATCCACTGTGAGTTCTCAATAGAGAAGGTGGTCCAAAGAAGAAATTCACGAGTGTGGTAGCGGGTATTAATAGAGGTCACAGATAATGTGCCACATCACGCCATGTGGATCCGTGAACCGAGCCGTGAGTGACTGGGTCACGAGCGAGGTCGCGAGTCATCTGAGCAAGTCCGATTCTATGTTGGTTTTGGGCTTGAGTTTATTAAGTATAAATACGGTTTTTGTGCGAAAATTTGAAACACTAAAGTTGCCACCAGAGAGAAACAACAGAGAAAAGCAGCACAGTGAAGATGACTGGAGTCCTTGATAATGCCATTCGCTTATGCCTATTCCCTTTCTCTCTGTGGGAAATGGCTAAGCTATGGTACTAATCTCGTGGTACCGAGTCTATTGAGAGTTGGAATGATTAGCCCACAAGTTCCTGCACAAGTTCTTCCCACCTTGAGTTACTCTCAAGCTCAAAGGCGAGATCACACATTTCCTGCCAGTTCAACGATGAGACATTATATGAGGTTTAGGAGCGATTTCGGGATATGTTGTGGAAGTTTCCCATTTGAGGTAGATCACCAAGTGTGTATCTTCTACAATGAGTGCAACATGGAGTTGAAAAGGCTTTTGGAAGAGAGAGAGAGAGAGAGAGAGAGAGAGAGAGAGAGAGAGAAATAAAGGACACGACCAAGTTGTGACGATCATCGATGATAGGGCCACCAATAGTTACCAGTGGTCTGGAGAGCGTCAAGTCAAGCTAATAAAGAGATCTGCTATGGTCGATGATAACGATCCCATCTCCAAGATCATTGCTCAACTGTCTACATTAAACACTACTATCAATAGTAGAGATGCCATATCGCAACAGACTGCATATCTTCCCATGAATCAAGTAGTGGAAATCTGTTAACACCAACGGATTCCTTAGGTCGATTCCTATAAAATAGGCTTGACGAAGCAATCCTTGGATCATCGAGTAGGATTTCGCAAATTTTCAAAAAGCATGCCATTACGGAAAAATACTATTCACACTTTTACTTTATATGTTTTTCATCGCTGGGACCTTAAATGACCTCGGTTTAAAATTCTGAAAGTACCAGCACGCTCCTTGGGCCAATACCTTTCAATCAAGACTAAAATTGGCTATATTCGAATTGAGATTGAATAATTTTTATGGATGATTTCGAATAAAAGACACCTAACGTCGCGACTTACATCCGAAACATCTTTATTTTAGCTCCAATTATTTTCTTTAGTCTTCTAAATAAATTTAGAAAACTCCTAAGATATTCTGAAATTTTTGCGGTGTTACAGACTACACCCCTTAAAAAAAAATCATCCTGAAATTTACTTTCCCTCAAATGGAGATCTGGATACTTCTTCAAGAATCCACAACCTTGCTGAAACCACATTGGTTCAAAACCTTTACTAGGTTTGCAACTATAAACCATACAGCTAAGAATAGCCTGAGGCCTTTCTTTATGGATTAGTCCTCACACAAGACTATCTCTTTTCTTAATTAAATACTTCTTTAAAGCATCTATAATCGTTCTTCTTTTCCTTCTGAAAGCTTGAGCATTTGCCATCTTTTTCTTCCTTATGAGATCTATCTCAATACATTGCTTCATATGAGCTCCTTCTGATCTTGCATTCAAGTGGACCCTTAAATAGTTTGGAAAAGTTTGGATAGGCTTTAGAGTCGAACAAGGACAGAAATAAAAAAATCAGTCAAAACATTCTTCTCGTGCATGGGCCGTATGTTTAGTAAATTCTAACGCACGATCCGTGTGGCATTCCCTGGATAGCTTCACCTTGAAGTCGAGCATGGGCCGTGCGGTGATCTCTGGATGATTTTACTTGTGATCCGCACAGTCCGTGTTCAAGGAGAAACCTACTGCACGGTCCGTGCAACCCTTAAATCAATAAGTCTGCCCTTTTTCTATCCCGTTTGGCTTTGTTCTTACTTTCGACTTTACTCCTCTCAGCTTTTGACTCCTTTTTACCCTTTATCTACTTCAAAACTCAACAAACTCACAATCGATGACAAACCCAAGTTTATCAGGCACCTCCTTGGATGGTTGTCTTGCACGTTCTATCAGGTTCGAAACTTACTTTATCTTCATCTTTAAATTCTTAAGATTCGACTTCCTCATCTTCTTGGAGCGTACCTAAATGAATTCGTGATGCACCTCAATCTTAGATTCTTCGTTGTAGTCATCTCTTTTCCTCAATGTGGTAGTCTGACCTTATGGCTCATGCTGGTGATCACCATCGTTTACATGCATAAAGATCGCACGTCTAGACTTTAACTGTAAGCTCAGAACTTCCTCACTGACATCCCTTGGATCATCTTTAAACATCAGGAGCTGAGAAATTACTTTAAAAATGAGCTTTCAACTTTAACTAGCGCTGCTTAAGTTCCATTCCCCATTAGGGAATGCCATCACTTGTTCTTCCGACAATATAGAAAATGAATACTGCTATATACTCTCTATTCTATTTGAGAACCCACACTCAAGTTCTATGAGTGGGAGTAAAAAGAAACAAATGCCTCTGAGCGAGGGCTTTATCTGATCAATAATTCTTTAACAAGTTAATAGCTGAAAGAGATATAATATTGGGTTATTTACGCCAAAAATATTACCTTTCAGAGGACTTATAAACTCGAAGGGTTCTCGCACATAACAAAGAATAACGAAAGAAAATCAACACTTAGCAATTGAGAATCGTGCTAAATATTTTCACAAAGGTGTCAGCATAGCCTAACAAGAAAGTGTTATTACTGATTCTTGATGATCAAGGAGTATCATCAAAAGATTACAAATTATCCAAGAGGATTTAATCAAGGAGTTTTAGATAATAAAAGTGAAGCTATTGAAAGGCGATTGATCTAATTAACATGAGAATGAATAAATGGATTTGTCAAAACTTCCTATCATACTGAAGCTCTTGGTCTACCAACCACTAGGTCTATCTTCCTAACAATCTTCTTCAGGTTCTCTTTTTCTCTGAAGCATCACGCACTTTCATCTTTACGGGGTTGCTATGAAATAACATGAGTCGGCTAGACTTTAAATGGTTGCACCCGGGCTGGGAAGGCCATAATTATGATCACTCTCTTCCTACTAAATTAAAGAGTTTCTATCTAGGGGAACGAATCTCCATTCCGTAACTGGATCATTAGGCGCGACTCCTGCACTGGAAGTTAGCGTAGAGTTTTCCCGGACTTGCAGTATGTCCATTATCTCATAACTAATCTTTAAGTCGACTATTCATTTCCTTGCTTCTGGTGCGAAGTCAAAGCATCATAACCTTGTTCTTGATTCCACTGGAATCTCGGAACTCTTTAATCTTCTCATGAACACCCTTGCGATAAAATGTTCTTTCGAACAGTTGTATTAAACTCTAGCTTATTGAGAGGAAACTCATTCAATCTAGGTTCTTGAGAGAACCTAAAGAAAATCCTAAAATTTTCCTTAATTTAAGCTCGCTATAGTCTATGTTTTGACTATATTCTCTATGCCTCATTTGTCCTTACTACATCCTCAAATCTTTTCCTTATGGGCAGTAGACAAACCTTTATCACAGAGAAGATTTTGAAATCAACTTTCAAACTTTATAACTTACGTACCCAAAAATTTTTACGATCCAAAATGACCGAAATATTTTGAGTATTTGTAGAAAATAATATTCTGAAAAGATTTGCTGCCTGCTCGAGTCCATAATGACTCAAAACTTTTTACAAAATTATTGATTTAAAACTTCAGTATGTTCCACTTTTAACTTTGATATAACCAAAAATTTCTTTCATAAAGAAATAATCTTCGATTTTCATTTAAGGAAAATCAACTAACGTTGCCTTGCTCAAAATTTTTTTCCTCGTTCTGTATTTCAAAAGTTATATCAAATATAATCAAAATAATTTAACTCAATCATACCTTAATTTTGTTGAAGATGCGAGGGTGATGGTGAGTTGTGGGTTGCTGATTAATACCTTTGAACAATTCAATATTCACATAGAATTCAATCAATCATTTCAATAAAAGACAGGTCTGCAGAGTTGCAAGCCTGCTCTGATACCATCTGTAACAGCTCAGTCTCCAGAATTAGGACGGGGATGTTATGAGTAAAAATAGAAGGAAAAATGTAGTTTAATTAGAAATTCAGGGGGGTGTTTCTAGAATCGAACTCAGTTAGCACCTAAAAAATTTTAGGCAGCATAACCTTATAACTGAAAAGAATCCACATTTTTCAACGTATCAAAGGAGTCAAATGGTTCGATCAAGTCAAAGAGATTCCTATTCATAGGACAATCAGAATTTAAAGAGAATCCAATAACTAACTGTTGAGTGCTGTATGACATTGATGTTCAATGTTGCACTCGATGTCAGATAGACTCCCTGTGACATTGTCTATGACATAGTCATAACTAATCTTATCCTTTCCTAGTTTTATTTATTATTTTAATAAATAAAATAACTTTATATATATCTTAAAATATATGTGTATATCCACGAAATTAATATTTCAAATAATTGGATATATACATATTAGATATATTATTTAAAATAGAGTTTGACAAAGTCAAAACTCTATCTCCTATTTTTTAGGTCTAGCGGTTTCTCTATTTAATTCTTTTTTATTTGTTGGATATTTAGAAAAAGAGCATGAACGTGGGGAAGCTATCAACCACGCCTTGGAGGCGGTTTCTTCTATCAACGGTGAAGTCATGGAGTGAAGCGGTTATTGTCAACCCATGTTCAAGAAAGAGAAATCATGGACCGTGCTAGATTCAAGTGAAGAAGCATATAAGGGATGTGTTCGACACTTGAAGAATTATTCAAGCTCATTCCATTTTCCGCTGTGTGAAGATTGAAGAAAGCTAGGGTCACAAACTTAGTTTAGGTTTCGTTCTTCGTTCCTTCTTCTATCTTAATGTTTATTGTTATTCAATCCTTTCACGGAATAGATTGTACAACTTAGGATAGATAGCAAGGTTGTGAAACCTTTACTAGTTTGTATACAAATTGACGGGATGTCAATTTGTTTGTTTTAGTGGTTATACAAGTCGACGGGATGTCAACTTGTATGATCTAATTTGCATATGAATTGACGGGATGTCAATCTGTATGTTGTAGTTTGTATATGAACTGACGGGATGTCAATTTGTATGTTGTTGTATATGAATTGACAGGATGTCAATTTATATGTTTTAGTTCTTTTTAGTGATAGCCTAGATTAGAACTTGTAATGTTGCTGTAATGTTAAGAGCCTTCGCGTCTAACATTAACAGCTTGAAAATTTTGTACTCTTAATAGTATAATTTCGCCATGTGGCAATCATACACATGTTGTATATGATTTAAAATTATATCGTGTATTCTTGTGCATTTTATTTCCAGCATATTTATGTTAAGATAAGTTGTGTTAACTGTCTTTAACATTGAGTTTGACATTACGAATCTGTGTCTAATTTCAGTGTTTGTGGCAACAAAATTCCAACAAGTGGCATCAAGAGCCGGTACTTAACACACTAAGTATTCGATCCTTGGTTTGTTGACTCACTGAAAGATGGATATTCAGATCAATCAGTGCCGTCCTCCGACATTGGATAGTAATGGCAAGAATTATGCTATGTGGAAATCGCGCGTGAAGATATATATCAAGTCCATCGATGAGAGGGCTTGGTTGGCTGTAATTGAAGAATGGTCTCCACCGAGGATGGAATGATCAAATGGAGTGTTCATTCTTACTCCGGAGACTCAATGGACTAATGATGATCGAATCATTTCCAACTTCAATTCGAGGGCACTCAATGCTATTTTTGTTTCGGTTGATGTTCTGTGCTTCAAAATGGTGTGTAATTGCACCACGGCATATCAAGCATGGAGCATACTACAGGAACATTATGAAGGATCGATCAGTGTACGACAAACAAAGCTTAAGCTACTCACCTCTAAATTCGAAACTCTGCGAATGTTAGAAGATGAGACTATTTCAATGTACACTGAACGATTGTGTGAAGTGTCAAATGAATCTACAGCTCTCAGATGTCCGATCTCGAATGAAAACATGGTTAACAAACTTCTTCGCACACTTTCGGAGAGATTCAACATGAAAATCTCAGTAATTGAAGAAGCTCACAATGTATCAAACATGATTTTGAGTGAAGCAGTGAGCATTCTACTCACGTTTGAGATGAATCTTGAAAATCAGAAATCAAACACCACCTCCAAAGGAATTGCACTTCAATCAGTAACATCAAGTTCAAATGTTGAACTTGATGTCGAGAACATTCAGGAGATTACTGAAGATGAACCCCTGAGTGTTGTGCTGCTTACCAAGAAGTTCAATACCCTTGTTCGGTCAATGAAGAAAGGTTCCCCAAACTTCAAACAACGGAGATTATTTGATTCTCCCTCGTCGACATCATCTGGATCGACAAAATCTTCAAAGTCTCCAGATGTTGCAGTAAAGGACATTGACTCAGTTCAATGTAGGGGATGTTCTGGTTTTGGACACTATGCCAATGAATGTCCTACTGTCCAAAGGAAGCAAAGAAGAAATTATAGTGCTGCCATGTTAAGCGACGAATCCGGTGATGAAGAAGCTGAAAAACAAACTGTATTGTTTGTTAAAGTCAATGATGACTTAGATGAAATGATTGGCGCTTTAACTGATATGGAGAGTGTTGATTATGACTATGATGCTAGTCTTGATCATGTGACTCCAGATGTTCCAAGCAATGTTATGGAGAATGTTACACAAGAAGTCTCTAACATTCCTCCAAATACCACTAACTGGTATGAAATGACATTGCTGGATGAATTTTGCAACACTGCTGAAGTGTCTCAGGTAGAAGAAGATAAGTCTGAAGTCAGCCACCAAGTAGTTCTACAACAATTGCACAAGGTTGTAGATGAAGTTTGTGTCCAATGGACCGAACAATCAAAAGAATTTGGGATTCTTGTGGAAGAAAACCAAAATCTAAAGCAACGAGTACTGGACCTTGAGATTCGACTCACTAGAAGTGATCTTGAGCTAAACAAGTTGAGAAAGGAAGTAGAAGATGCTTCAAAAACCTTTTGACAACTCAATCAAGGAATATCTACTCTGAATGAAGTTCTGACACTGGGACAAAACACAAAAGCAGGTTTGGGATATACATCGAGTTCAACAATGTCTATCTCAAATCCTATCAAGTTTGTCAAAGGAGAAAGCTCCAAGGATGTTCCAGTCAATGTTGACGGAAATGTCAAACTGAATGTCAGTGACAAGTCCAAGGAGAAGAAATTTGTCTGTCATTATTGCCAAGAGCATGGACACATCAAACCTTATTGCTTCAAATATCATGATGATATAGCAACAGGTAAGATTATCGTGGAAAATTCTTCTAAACCTGCCAAAAAGAAGAAACGTTCAAAGAAGGCAAAGATCTCGTGTAATGTTGTCTACACATCTTTGAAAGCCAACATTACTGGTACATGGTACTTTGACAGCGGGTGCTCTAGGCATATGACAGGAAACTCTAAGTTTCTCGATGAATATACCATGACAAGCAAAGGAAAAGTTAGTTATGGTGGAGGAGCACAAGGTAACATAGTAGGAAAAGGAACCTTGAATGTCAAGAACTTTCCCAAGTTACGCAATGTGCTTCATGTCGAAGGTTTAACAGCAAATATGATTAGTATAAGTCAACTATGTGATGACAGCATGCATGTCAGATTCAATAAGAACACCTGTGAGGTTTTTGATAGCGAGAATAAATGCATTATGTTCGGAAGTCGGGCATTGGATAATTGCTATCATACTGACAAAAACGAAAAATGCAATGTTTCAGTCAATGTTGACACTCAACTCGTACATAAAAAACTAGGTCATCTCAGCTTTCGAAGTTTGAAGAAACTAATTGAAGCTAATGCTGTTCGGGGTATTCCACCTGTGAAGATCAATCTCGATGTTGTTTGCAGTGCATGTCAAAAAGGCAAACAAGTAAGAGCTTCACACAAAAGTTCCTCAGCTTGTCAAACCACGAAGTGCTTCAATCTGATTCACATGGATATCATGGGTCCTGTCGACACCAAAAGCATGAGTGGAAAAAGATTCATTCTGGTGATAGTTGATGATTTTTCGAGATTCACATGGGTTGAATTTCTTCAAGAAAAATCTGAAGCTTTCAGGATGTTCAAGAAGTTCTACAGGCTGGTGTCAAGACAACATGAGTCCAACATCAAATGCATTCGAACAGATCATGGGCTTGAATTTGAAAACTCGATGTTTGAAGAGTTTTGTGAAAAATGAGGCATCATCCATGAGTTTTCTGCTCCGAAGACACCTCAACAAAATGGAGTGGTTGAGAGAAAAAATTGAACTCTCCAGGAGATGTCAAGAGCAATGTCACAAGCTCAACGGTTGTCCAAGAAGCTATGGGCTGAAGCAGTTAACACTGCTTGTCACATCGGGAATAGAGTGATTCTTCGCCCAGGCAGAACTGTGACACCGTATGAACTCCTGAAGGGAAAGAAGCCCAATTTGAAGTACTTTCATGTGTTTGGATGTGTATGTTACATCCTAAATGACAGGGATCATCTAGGAAAATTTGATTCCAAAAGCGACAAAGGGATTTTCTTGGGTTACACATCTGACAGTCGTGCCTACCGTGTGCTTAATCTTCGGACAAAAATAGTCCAAGAATCAATTAACATTGTTTTTGATGACCACACATGTATTACTTCAAAATCTGAAGAGGATGATGTAATTGATCTCATTGACACTGATGAAATGTCAAGTGATCAGGCTGAAAGTGATTGTGAGAACAAGACATCCACTGAGAATGTCAAAGTCAATGTTCCACAGAATGATGAAGCTTCAGTCAAAATATCAACACCAACATTCACTTCAGACAGTGAAGATGATCAGGTGGTGACTGTCGAAGATGAACCAAGAAGGGATCCTCCAAGTTGAATTCGGAAGAATCATCCAGATTCACAAATCATTGGTGAGCAATCCGAAGGAGTTCAAACTAGAAGCAAGAACTCAGAGGAATACAAAGAAATGCTGAAACTGGTATGCATGTCTTCTTTAAATGTTTGTATGTCAAACACTTGCTTTCTGTCCAACATTGAACCGAAAAACATTAAAGATGCACTTAATAATGATTTTTGGATCAATGCTATGCATGAGGAACTAAACCAGTTCGTAAGGAACAATGTATGGGAATTAGTTCCACGCCCCAAAGATAAAAATGTGATTGGGAAAAAATAGATTTTCAAAAATAAAACAGATGAGTCTGGCAATGTTGTCAGAAATAAATCTCGTCTAGTCGCTCAAGGCTACACCCAAGTTGAAGGGGTAGACTTTGACGAAACATTTGCTCCTGTTGCAAGGATTGAATCCATTTATCTTTTATGTGCAATTATATGTTATGTGGGGTTTACTTTACATCAAATGGATGTTAAAAGTGCTTTCTTGAATGGTTTTCTCAATGAAGAAGCATATGTCGAACAACCTAAGGGGTTCGAATGTCATGAGAATCCATTGCATGTGTTTAAGCTCAAAAAGGTTTTGTATGGTCTTAAACAAGCCCCTAGAGCATGGTATGCTAGACTGATCGAATTTTTACTCCATTTTGGTTTTGAAAGAGGTCAAGTCGATAAAACATTATTTATTAAGAAGAATAAAAAGCATATTACTGTTGCTCAAATCTATGTTGATGACATTGTTTTTGGTTCAACGTGTACTAATCTGCTCAAAGATTTTGTAGACTCAATGTGCAACATATTTGAAATGAGCATGATTGGAGAGCTCAACTATTTCCTTGGTCTACAAATCAAGCAAGATAAAGATGGAATCTTCATCTCTCAAAGCAAATATGCTAGAGGATTGGTCAAGCGTTTCGGATTAGAGAATGCTAAACCAATGAAGACACCTATGGGATCTTCTGAAAAGTTGAGCAGAGATGATGTTGGTAGAAATGTTGATTCTACCATGTATTTAACAGCTAGTCGTCCTGACAATTATGTTTAGTGTTGGTGTTTGTGCGAGATATCAATCTCAGCCTAAACAATCTTACCTTAAAGCTGTTAAACGTATCATTCGCTATGTTTCAGGCACAATTGGGTTTGGTGTTAAATATTGCAAGAGTTCTAACACTCATCTTGTAGGTTATAGTGATCCCGATTGGGCAGGTGATGTCGATGACAGAAAAAGCACTAGCGGAGGGTGTTTTTATTTTGGCAACAATCTGATTTCATGGTCAAGTAAGAAACAAAATTATATCTCACTATCCACGACCGAATCAGAGTATGTTGCCGCTAGTTGTTGCTCTCAAATGTTGTGGTTAAATCAAATGGTGTTAGACTATGGTCTGGATAGTCCTTCTTTGACATTGTTATGTGACAATGTCAGTGCAATTGAAATTTCGAAGAACCCAGTCCAACATTCTCGCACCAAGCACATTGACATCAGACATCACTTTATTCGTGATCTTGTGGAACGAGAGATCATTAAATTGGAATACATTCCTACAGAGAATCAAATTGCGGATATATTTACTAAACCTTTGGATTTTGAGAGATTTTCTTCTCTAAGGAAATCTCTTGGAATGTGTGTCTGTTAGTCAATGCTGACATCCTGATGTTAAAGTCAATGTTATGATCTTTGACATCAGGTTCTATAATTCTGAAATTATTAATAAAAATTATGGTACGATGATATGGTTTTTTTTATGAATCAATTCATGAGAATTTATTCAATCATGACTCGTCTCCATTAGTTTTATTTAGTTTCAGAATTTGTTTTTTTATTATTTTTTATTTATTATTTAGTGTTTAAATAATAAATAATAATAGGGTTACAAAAAAACAAGTAAAACCTAGGCCCAATCTAGAAAGCCCAATACATATACAACTATACACTAATAATCACATATATTCTATAACACTCCCCCTCAAGCTGGAGCATATATATCAACCATGTCCAGCTTGGTACAAAGTTCTGAAAAATGTTTGCCACTCAAAGGTTTTGTGAAGATATCAGCAATCTAATTGGACGAAGGAGTGAATTGAGTAGCAATCAGTCCGCTCATGACACAATCACGGATAAAGTGGCAATCAACTTCGATATGTTTCGTCCTCTCATGAAAGACATGATTACTTGCAATGTAGATGGCTGCTTGATTATCACAATGCATGGATAAAGGTTCATTGTAAGCGAACCCCAATTCTTCAAGAAGATTCTTTACTCCAATCATCTCAGTAGCAGTTTGAGCCATAGCTCTATACTCGGACTCGGCAGAAGATCTAGCAACAACGTGTTGTTTCTTACTTCTCCATGTAATGAGATTTCCTCCCAAATAAGTGCAATAACCTGAAGTAGATCTTCTGTTGGTTTTAGATCCCGCATAATCAGCATCAGAATATCCTTCAATCTTAAGATGATCATTCTTTTTAAATAACAATCCTTTTCCTGGAGACTTTTTGATGTATTTGAGAATCCGAATAGCAGCATCCCAATGGACTTGCTTAGGTTTATCCATAAAACGACTAACCAAACCAACTGCAAAGGAGATGTCAGGCCTTGTTACAGTCAAGTAGATGAGTTTCCTAACAAGTCGTCTGTACCTAGCTTTATCCTCAAACGATTCTCCATCATCATCCCACATGCTTGGATTAATATTCATAGGAGTGTCAACTGCCTTTGTGCCTAACAATCCTGTTTCTTTAAGCAGATCAGTAGCATACTTCTGTTGACATAAAGAAATGCCAAATTTGCTATGAGCAATTTCAATTCCTAAGAAATACTTTGGATGCCCCATATCCTTCATAACAAAATGTTGTTGCAAATACTTCTTACTCTCTTCAATTCCTTGCAGATCACTGCCAGAAACTAATATATCATCAACATACACAACAATAATAATAGTCCCATTTGTGTGATGTCGCACAAACACGGAGTGATCAACCTTACATTGCTTAAATCCAATAACACTGAGAACATTACTGAATTTATCAAACCAAGCTTTAGGACTCTGTTTAAGACCATAAATAGCCTTCTTAAGAAAACAAACTTTAGTAGCATCCTTCCCCGGAGCAAAATACCCCGGAGGTTGCTCCATAAATACAGGCTGATCTAAATCCCCATAGGGAAAAGCATTCTTCACATCAAGCTGATACATAGGCCAAGAAAGATTGACAGCCAAAGAGAATAAAATCCGAATAGAGTTCAATCGAGCAGTAGGAGAAAATGTCTCAAAATAGTCAACACCAAAAGTTTGAGTGTACCCTTTAGCCACAAGATGAGCTTTGTATCGCTCAATGGTACCATCAGCATGATACTTCAAAGTAAACACCCATCGACAAGCAACAATGTCTGCCAATTGGGGAGCAGTCACAAGTTCCCAAGTACCACGAGATACAAGAGCCGACATTTCCTCATCCATAGCGGCCCGCCAGGCCGGTAATTTATATACCTCAGAATAAGTATTAGGGATGGACACAGAAGCAAGAGAAGCAGCAAAAGAACGAAAAGATGGGCTCAAATTATCAAAAGAAACATGATTAGACAAGGGGTGTTTAGTGGTGCATTTGCGTATACCTTTTCGATGAGCAATGGGCAGATCATGATCAGGAGGTAGTTCAGCAGGAGCTGCAGGCGTGGGACCAAGTGTAGGACATGAGACAGGCTCGGGCAGAGGACGAGGACGTCGAGTATACACCTGCAAGGGCGGAGGAGTAGGAGAGAGAGGTGGAGACAGTGGGATAGGTAAAGGAACATGGTCAGGGAGTTGACCTACAGTGGGGGAAAAGTACGACTGGGACTCAAAGAAAGTAACATTAGCACAAGTGCAATGACGATGGGTAAGAGGATCTAAGCAACGATAGCCCTTTTGAGTGCGAGAATAGCTAAGAAAAACACACTTAACAGAACACGGGACAACTTATCCAACCCAGGGGTAAAATCATGCACAAAACAGACACATCCAAATATACGAGGAGGAATATGATAAAGGGAGTTATTAGGGTGAAGACAAGAAAAAGGAATATCTCCATGCAAGACACTAGACGGCATCCTATTGATAAGGAAACAAGCAGTAAGAACAACATCAGACCAATAATATTTAGGAACATGCATGTGAGACATAAGAGTACGAGCAGCATCTAAAATATGACGATGCTTGCGTTCAGCCACCCCATTTTGTTGAGAAGTATGAGAACAAGACGTTTGATGAATAATCCCATGAGAAGCACAAAAAGTGGAAACGGACATTTGCGTAAACTCAAGAGCATTATCAGTATCGAGAATACGTAAATCAGCAACATATTGAGTTTTTATTTCATAATAAAAGGATTTGAGTACATTAGGGGACTTCATTACGCTGTTTAAGTAAGTACAACCACGTCATTCGAGAGTAATCATCAACAAAAATCAGAAAATACTTGAAACCCCCTCTAGACTCAAACCCGACTAGGACCCCAGACATCACAATGAACCAACTCAAAGGCAGAAGAACTACGTTTATCGACTATAGAAGGAAAAGATGTGCGATGGTGTTTGCCCAACTCACAAGACTCACATTGAAAATCAGTAAACACAACAGGAACTAAACTTTTAAGGCTACTGGGTGAAGGATGACCAAGACGACAATGCCATTGAAACGGAGACACGACAGCAGAAAGAGCTCGAGAAGAGACAGGTGCAACCGAATCCAAGTAATAATTACCAGCTCGCTCATGTCCTCCACCAATCGTCCTTTACGTCTGCAGGTCCTGAAGAACAACATGGGAACGGAAAAAATGAACAGAACATTGGTGAGATTTGGTGAGACAATTCACAGATAATAGATTAACAGGAAAGTGAGGAGCAAAGAGAACATTATCAAGAGTGAGATTGTTAGGAAGTCTCACAACACCGGATCCGGTGATCGGAGAGTATGCGCCATTGGCGACACGAATAGGAGGCAGAGAAGAAGAAGGAGAAAAAGAAGTGAAAAGAGATTTGGTACCAGTAATGTGGGCAGTGGCACTAGAATCCAACATCCAAGACTTACCCTGAGACACGGCAAACGCACCGACGCTGGAAGAGGCAGCAGTAGTAGAGGAAACAATAGAGGAAGTCTCGACAGCAGAGGAACTTGCATCAACAGAGGCATTGTTGGCCCAATCAGGTTTACCAAATTTGTCCCAACACTTCTCAGAAACATGGTTGGAACGACCACAATGAATGCAGTGACGATCATTGGGACCACGACCACAGGCTCGACCACGGGCTCGACCACGACCACGTCCACCACCACGCCCATGATGAAAACCACGACCATGAGCAGCCATGGCAGAGTTATCAATGTGGCCAGAATCAGTGCGGCCAGTAGAAACACGGAGAACCCGAGAAAGAGCATTAGATAAGGTGGGAACGTTGTCGCTGGACAATAAGCTATCACGAGTCTGTTGGAGATCAGCATCCAAACCGGATAAAAATTTGGCCACCATGAATTCCTCCCATTGCTTGGCCCGAGTAGTAGCATCACAAGATAAAGGATGATAAACCAAAAGTTCATCAGCAAGACCTTTAAGAGTAGAGTAGTAGTCATTAACAGATTGGCCAGCTTGAGTATGAGAAAAAAGTTTCTCATACAATTCGAAAACTCGAGAAACATTTTGGTCATTAGAATAAATCTCGTGGAGAGCGTCCCACATAGCCTTAGCATCGTTCAAGAACATGATGTTCTTACTCACCGATGGTTCCAGACTATTCAGCAGCCAAGTCATAACAGAGCAGTCATCAGCAAGCCAGGCCTCATACTTGGGATCCTTTTCATCCGGAGCAGAAGAAAGAACATGATGTTTTTTCTTCTGCGATCCCAAAAACAACAAAAAAGCCCGAGACCAAAGCAGATAATTGGAACCATCCAATTTAATGGTGGTACCAACAGTAGGTTTAACATCAGACATAGTGAAAAAAAAATTTAGGGCAGACGGCAGATAGCAGAAATAGCAGCAGCGGCGCAGGAGGCAGCGGAGAAAAAAAACTAAGGTTTAGGGCAGGTAGGCAGAAACCCTAAAAAAATAAGGTTTAGATAGGGCAGGAATCGTATTGCTTTGATACCATGTAGAATGGTAAAGCTGGAGACATATAGAGAAAAGTAGTATTTGTATATATTATTAACAAGTGAACAGCTCCCATATATATAGGGAGAGAAAATATGGTTACAAAAAAGCAAGTAAAATCTAGGCCCAATCTAGAAAGCCCAATACATATACAACTATACACTAATAATCACATATATTCTATAACAGACACATGAATTAATTATCACATATAGAACATCAACTCGTTAACATGAGAAATAATACAGTTGCGTTTGACCTGCAGTAGGTTTCCACTGTATGTATTCTCGTGCACTGAGAATTCATATGTACCGACAAGATTCTCACTATGATACAGAAGTATATTTTCATTTCAACCATGAGTGTCTCCATTTCCTGTATATTTTAGATGATTATTCGTGAAACCAATTAATCTCCACCAATGACCTATCTCAAACCTAAAAAAAATGTCAGTGATAAATATATTCAGATTTATGTCAAACAGTATCTAATTTGGCCTGGGCAAACAATGTTGGCAAAAGCCATTCCAGCCCCCACAATTCGATACACAAGAGCAAAAACTAAGAAAGTAGGTTAAATATGAAAAATAAGCGGCGAGATTCCGTGAGTGAATCATTTAGCTTGTCACTCAAAATCAAACTTCCTTGTGCAACTAGCAGAAAATATCAATGATGAAAAATTCTTTGAAATTGCAATCAACAATTCAATCTAAAATAAAAGTGTCATTTTCATCAATAAATTATAACCATCGCTATTAGAATAATTCATAAATAAGTGATGCATTAAGTTATCAAAATAACTCTGCTAGCACTCAAACACACGAATGAGGACTAAACATATTTATTTTGGAAAGTCCAAAATATTATCCCGAAGATCATAGAAGCTATTACTTTGTCTCTGTAAACTCAATCACATAACAAATTATGCACCTCAAATTTCATTAGATCAAAAGTGATAAATAAGCACATGAGCAGTAGTTTTGAAATTAATTAAATAAACACATGCTGGTTCTGCTAGCATTCGGCAAACCAAATAATACAAAAAAAATAATTGCTAGTTAATTTTCCAATTCACACACCAAATCAAAACGTGTAGCTTTTATCAATCAAAAACTACTTTCCCAAAGAAACACAACTCACCATGACAACAGACTTATCCAATCATCTCATTGTACAACTCTATTAATCAAATAATACACTTCCCTTCGGACATTCCACAAAGCTTCTGTTGCAAACTAATCAAAATATATGAATATTAAACACATGCAACAAGTGCCAATTAAGTTGAGGACATTCTCCCGACTGCCTTTCCATAATCTTCTTCTTCCAAATCATTCATTCCCACTATTAAGACAATGGCTAATTCTAATCCTTTCAACATCATGGATTGCAGATAGACCATTCAGATATTATGGAAATTCGATCAACCATGTCTATAAACTATCATCCAAATCAAAGCAATTGGTCTTTAAAAAATGTAATATCGATCAATATCACAAACTTTCTACGGATATTTCTTTTGATTTTCACTACAAATCAGGAGCAATTATTCAATACTATATGGTAAATGAACTAATTACCTGCTAGCATTAACAACCAGAGCAATGCTGGAAGCTGCTTGGTGGAGAAACACAGCGTTGTCGTTTTAGACAACCATTCCGCAAGCAGCTCGCTCTTCGGCTTCGTTCACCAATTTGTCATGAATTTGGGTGAGTTTGATCAGGACATCAGGTCCAATATAATCTCCTCACCATTGACGAGACCGAACATAGCTGTGCCATCTCCTTAGCGAATAATCGTTTTTAAATTGTTGTTCATTGAACTTAAATAAATCGGATAGAAGATGATGAACCCGGACAATCGTTACGATGTGGTGTAGATTCCACTACCTTAAAAATGATTACAGCTAGCCCGAGATGTAAAGCCTTATTGCTGGTCATTTCCAAGGTTCACACAACATTCAATTTTTCGTGCACACACACGAGAAATTGAGTTGGAGAACTCGATCAATTGCTCAGAATAAGAAGACAAAGAAGAAGGGCTTGAACTCCCCGTTTTCCATGAAGGAAGGAAAAAGTATATATATAAAAGAAATGATTACCGTTTCACCCACAATGCCGCAACCTCGTCGTGAAGTACTCTCTAACCAGTTATAAGACTTTTTCAATAGATAAATAGGGTAAAATCAGGTCAATTAGAGACGGCCCAATTGCAACATAAACAAGAGAAAGAGACGCAAAGCCCAAAAGAATATCAGGTCAAAAAAAGACGGCCCAATAGTTGTTGCCATCTCCAAGAGTTGTCACTCCAAATCCGTGTTGCTGCTATGCAAAGCAAAAAAAATAATGTGATTGAATGAGAAAAGGAACATTGAAGATGGATATCTTTCTCTCAAATAGTTTATCAAACACATGGTGTGCATATTAATACAAGCTAAATTTAAAGAATATGGAGGCAGAAACTCACCGTGATCAACAAACGCCAACAAAGAAAAGAAAAGGAGAACTCGTGCCCAATGTAACTGCTCCAACTTATGTAAAAAAATCATGCATCACAACACCTCCCAATGACCATTGCTTGGTTCGGAAAAAATTCTGGAAACAAATTGGGAGAAAAGGGAACACGAATAAATCGTTCCATATTTAATTTTCTTGTGCACCAAGATAATAGTCTAATACAGCGAGGATTAGAAAATTTCCTTAATTCGAATTATTTGGAGCAGGGAAGAAATCTCATGTAATTATTATGGTCGTCTGAACTAATTAACAAAAGGTGAAGAAGTGTTAATTTTGATTTATTACCACCAATTTTAATTATTAACTTCATCACAAGAAGGAACTTTCCATGATAAAATTTCCCTCGCTATTTGAGCAGCAAAGGAAGATGACAAGCGTAGTAAAGAAGAATCAAATTTCCTTCCAGATAAATTATCAACTACGTATTTACTCTCTCTGCATTTGGTTGTGATAGTCCCAAATTAAAGATGTGGGCTTGTGTGTAGCAATGATGAATTGGGCTACCAAGTTAAAATATATGGGCCCACTCCTAAATCTTTATTCTCGTTCCAAGGTAATGAATTGATCTTACAAGGTTAATGAAATTGGGGCCATTCTTGCAAACTCAAAATTGAGTGATAAAATTTAAAATTCAAGAACTCCTTGATACGAGTATAAACTATCTGATATATTTTAAAATTTAAATTTTAAAATGCAAGAACTCCTTGATACGAGTATAAACTATCTAATAAATTTCAAAATTTTAAATTCAAGAACTCATTTATACGAGTATAAACTATATAATAAATTTCAAAATTTTAAATTCATGAACTCCTTGATACGAGTATAAACTATCTGACAAATTTAAATTCCAAATTTAAAATAAAAAAACTCCTTGATACGAGTATACAATATCTAATAAATTTGAATAAAAATTTTAAATTAAAGAACTTCTTGATACGAGTATAAACTATCTGACATATTCAAATTCTAAATTTAAAATAAAAAAACTCCTTGATACGAGTATAAACTATCTAATAAATTTAAAATCCAAATTTTAAATTAAAGAATTCCTTGATACGAGTATAGACTATCTGATAAATTTAAATTCCAAATTTTAATTCAAGAACTCCTTGATACGAGTATAAACTATCTCATAAATTTAAATTTCAAAAATTAAATTTTAAGAACTCTTGAATACGAGTGTAAATTATGCACGGTTTAAATCCAAGAACTCCTAGACATGATATTAAACTATCTAACAAATTTTGAGACCCGTCCATTTTCATGACAAGTCACCAATGAACAAGTCTCAAGGGGGCATTTGTAGGCAAATTAAATTTATTGCCTATTAAATTATGTCGTGTGTAAAATAATGAATTACATATTTTATTATATTTTATTTATATTTTGGTATTAAATTAAATATGATTTCAAGATTAAATAGATATATAATTAATATTTATTACATTGATTTTACTGACTAATGAGAAGCTGACATGTGTCAAATCTACACAGAAAATAAAATATTTAATATGGAGATCTTTCATATTAAGATGAACCAATAGGATTGCGCCACATAAGACCTAGGCCCATGGCCACTCCATCTAAGCCCTAAAATCCAAACCATAATTTTCCTAAATTAAATCCTCCTATAGCTATAAATAGGGGTCTCCATATCATATGAAAAACATACCAAGAAATCATAATTGAAGAGCTCAAGAAGTTAGAGGAAAATTCTCTACGAAATTTTCTCCAGCATTCAAGGTATTCCAGTGAGATTCAAGCAGTTCTTCGTAGAAAGCAGCGCGTTCTTCACCGAAATCATCTAAAATCCAGCGTTTGATTCGGAATCAAGGTTTTCAGCCTTCCAGACGGCGTTATAAAGTCAAGGTGTTCTAGCGGGATTCAAGTCATTCTTCTTGGAAGCAATGTGTTCTTCGCCAGAGTCATCTCAAATCCAGCACTCAATCCGGAGAATGTCATCAAGTTCAAACAACACGTCCAAGCAGATCAAAGAGGTAAATTCACTTCGAAGATTTCAAGGACCATTTTTACGATCAAGTTTTGAAGAGAAGAATCAGAGGATCAAGACATGGATTATACCGCAATCACACTTTAATTCAAAGAAGAAATTTACTTGTACCCTTTTCGCGTTATTTATTTAAATACATGAAAATTTGTGTTACATCCACATAAATGGTATGAAATTATTGTTGTGACAGTTAAGTTTCCCTAAACTTGAGTGAAGATAGTTGTAGTTGAGATTTTTGGTTGAACTTGAGTGTGACCTTTGTACTTACAGTCGCTCACTGACGGTGACGACCTGCTCTTTGTGGTGGTTGAGTGAAGGCAACCACGATGACCTTGCCTTCATGATAGCTCATAGGCGATGAGCCCCATGGTTGAGAGGCGATGACAAGCTTCGCATATTTTTTTGTGGGTTGTAGCAGAGATGTCTTTTTTTGTGGATTAGGGCTGAACAGGTCCGAATTTCTATGGGCTGGCCAATCTAACATAGGTCTTATGTCAAACTTGTGTATGTAAGTCCAACTTATATGCAAATATATCACCGTCTTTTTATCCTGAAAATCAAAATGTGTAGAACTTGTTAGTTCCTATATTCTCACACATGCCTATTTGAACTCACCATATAATAACTCTTAAAAATAGATAGAATATTTGGTGAATAAATAATTTTAATAAATATTTTATTATTACCTCAAATTAACTTCGAAATTCACCCACAATTGAGTAGTGGATTGTCTCAATGTATTTAATTAAGGCCTCTTGGAGTAATAATCTCATTATATTAATGGTATCATTATAAACCTTAATTAAAAAATTCCGGCTAAAACCAAGAACATTAGGTTAATTTACATAATAATTGATAATGTTACGCAAGAACAATATGTTAATTAAGATTATTGGTCATAAGGTATAAGTTATGCCCTTTTTCTAAGTCTAACACACACAATATCTCATTGAATATATTAAATCACCTAAAATGGTAGGTAGCTACTATTATACCAAAAACTATATTAACAATATTCTATAAAATAAAAATAAAAATAATAGGCCCCCAATCCCTGTGGGAACTTAGGAACCAATTCAATCTCTATATTTGATTATATCTAATGACGACAATTTAGTTAATGTTTTAGTCAATGCAAAGTGACAAACTTGTAATATTGAGAACTTAATGAAGATGGGGTTATTTTCATAATTTAGAAATTATGTTATGTTTTTTGGATTTTGGACGCAATTCCTGAAATTAAATAAACAACTCTTTAAAACTGTTATCTTTTAGGCATTGACATGCAGTCGTTTCGCGATGAAAATAAATTTATATTCTCCTGTTCCCACAGAGAGCATAGCTAGCTGTGAGTAAAGGTCAATCCCACAGAGAGCTGATGCAATCTTACTTTTAGTCACGAATCACAAAAATGGTTTGGTATCATGGTCACAACAACTGAAATTTGAATCTACAAAAGTAAATAAGAGAAATATCAGATAACAAGAGGTTCTGGAATTTGAACTAAAATCCTATTTAATTTGACTCACACTCACTCGATCATGGGCACAATTATTTTTCTACATAATTCAGTCACTGAGTTATGGAGATCAGATCCCTAGCTATGTCTCCTTATTCGTCCTTTCAGATTAGATTTAAAAATGATTTCTCATCGATTAAATCCCTAACCTACCACCTACCTCTCGGTTCCCCTAAAAGATATAAATGTTGTGTTTACTGATTCCTCATGTGTCCACAACAACCCACTGAGTTCTCAGTTATTATTTGATTAACACACAGTCACGTTTAACTTTGTTGTACCCATTATAATTAAAGAGTGACCAGCCACATTAGCCATATTAAACACACTCTCAAGTGGAATAAGTACAAAACTGGCATAAACTTATTCATATAGTATTATGCTCATAAGATGTAGTGATCTTAACTACAATTATGGATTGTAATATGAACCTTACTTGTTGTAATATTGAAATGGGAGAAGAGAGACGAGAGATGTATAGAAGGAGAGGATGAGAGAAGTTGAGAGAGAGATTGGGATTAAACTTTTCTTGCTTTTCATTTAAGCTATATCATGAGTTTATATAGTACTCATAGTGGTCCCTTACAACAAGAAACCCTAATGCAATTATCATAGACTAAAGCACAAAATAACATAAATCTAATTTGATAAAGTTTCCTTTAGCCACTGTTTTGGGCCAGAACAGCGCTGAGGCCCAATTCGACTTGAACTGCTTCTCCGCTAGGCCCAGTCTCTGAACCTGGAACCGTTTCTACAGTTGGGTCATGCCCGCTTCGACCGACCCATTTCAGCCCTTCATTTTTCCTTTTTTGATTGACTAACCCTAGTTTATCCAAGATCGAGTCTTTAGCTAAAAACCTTATATTTCCTTCCATATTGCTTGAATCCTCACCTTCAATCATGACAATACCCCCCCAGAAAAGGCGATTCTTGTCCCTGAGAATCGAAGGTAGGAAACCTACGACGGAGTATAGAGTCGTCTTCCCAGGACGAAAGAACTGGAGCGGAGTCCATCCAAAGAACACGAGTCTGTGGAATTGAATGGCCGTGGATCTGAAGATTTTGATGGGAAAGAGTCTGCAAGGGTGTGATGGAGAAGTTCCCATCATCATCTGTAGCGGGAAGATCTGCCAAAGGTGTGTACTTCTTCCCAATATACTTCTTTAACAGTGATACATGAAAAACTGGGTAGATCTTAGACGTTGGGGGGTCCAGTTTGTAGGCTACCTTGCCTATCTTCTCCAGAATTGAATAGGGCCCGTAGAACTTAGATGATAGTTTTAGATTCCTCCTTAGAGCCACTGAGGTCTGTCTGAAAGGTTGGAGCTTGAGGTAGACTAAGTCCCCTACCTCAAAGCTTCGATCTTGCCGCTTTCTATCGGTGAACCATTTCATACGAGTCTGTGCCTGCTGTAGATTGTCTCTGAGAACTTGAATCATTTGTTGTCTGCTTGCTAGGAAGTCAGTAACATCCTGATTGCCAGAATCCAGGTAGGACGAAACTGATAGCATAGGGGGTGGAACTCCATACAAAGCTTGGTATGGGGTACACTTGAGGCTGGTATGATAGTTAGTATTATACCAGTACTCAGCTAAGGTAGGCCATTGTAGGCACTACCTTGGGTTTGCACTCACCATGCACCTGAGGTATTTCTCAAGACACTGATTTAGCCTCTCTGTCTGTCCATCAGTTTGAGGGTGGTAGGTAGAGGACATATCCATTTTTATTCCCATCAGTTTGAAGAGTTCTTTCCAGAAAGAACTAGTGAAAACTAGGTGTCTATTAGTAACAATGCTTACTAATTGCCCATACAACTTGTAGACACTGTCTAGGAATAACTTAGCCACAGACTCTGCTGAGTAGGGGTGGCAAAGTTGTATAAAATGTCCAAACTTGGTAAATCTATCAACCACTACCAAGATGACATTTTTACCTCCAGATTTGGGAAGACCCTCTATGAAGTCCATGGAGATGTGAGTCCAAGATCTCTGAGGAATGGGAAGTGGCTGTAGCAAGCCAGGGTATAGCCCATGGTTTGTCTTATTCCTTTGACAAACCTCACAACTCTGTACCCATTTGATCACTTCTGCCTTCATGTTAGGCAAGTAGAAAGCTACATTGAGCCTCATATAAGTACCAGTAGTGCCTGAATGTCCCCCATAGGATGAATCATGTAGAGCAGTAAGGATATCAGTCTTTAGCTCAGGTGAATCACCTATTCCCAGTCTGCCCTTGTACCTCACTAGTCCCTCTACAACTTGAAAATCTGGATAGGAGTCCTTATCAATGAGTTTAGCATTTAGGATTTTAGAGAAGAATGCATCGTTCTTGTAACTTTGAGTAACCTTAAGAACCCAATTAGGCACTGCAGTAGTAATGGCTGCACATTCAGCCTCATCTTTTTCCCTTCAAGATAAAGCATCTGCAACCTTGTTTTCATTACCCCTCTTATATTGAATTTCATAGTTGAAGCCTAACAGCTTAGTGATCCATTTCTGCTGCAAAGGATTCATGATTTTTTTATCCATAAGATACTTCAGAGCTTGTTGATCTGTCTTGATAATGAATTTGTGACCCTGTAGGTAAACCCTCCACTTTTGAATGGCCATTAAAACAAATAGGAACTCCTTCTCATAAATAGATAGGGATTGATTCCTTGGACAGAGTGTCTTGCTAAGGTAGGCAATAGGCCTGCCTTCTTGCATGAGTACAGCCCCAATTCCTGATCTACTGGCATCAGTCTCCAGTAGGAAGGGTTTACTAAAGTCAGGTAAGGCTAGGACTGGTGCAATAGTCATAGCCACCTTGAGCCTTTGAAAAGCCTTTTTTGCTTCAATGTTCCAATGGAAATCATCCTTTCTCGACAAATCAGTCAGGGGCTTGCTGATTTGGCCATAGCCCTTGATAAACTTTCTGTAGTACCCTGTAAGGCCTAAAAACCCTCTAAGCTGCTTGATGGTTTTAGGCAGGGGCCACTTGACCATGCAGTCCACCTTGTGTGGGTCTGTAGAGACCCCTTCTTTGGTGATGATATGGCCTAGGTATTCTACCTTAGTGCTGCCAAAACTACACTTGCTCTTCTTGGCATAAAGTTTGTAGTCCCTCAACAGCTGTAGAACTGTCCTTAGGTGTTTCAGATGGTCTTCCCAAGTCTTGTTGTAGACTAGGATATCATCAAAATATACCAGAACAAATTTCCTCAAAAATTCCTTGAAGGTTTGGTTTATGAGGGATTGAAAGGTAGCTGGGGCATTACTTAACCCAAAGGGCATGACCACAAACTCAAAGTGGCCATGGTGTGTGCTAAAAGCAGTTAGGTACCTGTCCTCTAGCTTGACCAAGATCTGGAAATACCCTAATCTTAGATCAATTTTTGAAAAATACTGAGCCCCATGTAACTCATCAAGTAACTCATCTATGACTGACATAGGATATTTATGTTTTACTGTAAGAGAGTTAAGATACTTGTAGTCCACACACATTCTCCATGATTGGTCCTTTTTCTTCACTAATATGACTGGTGAAGCAAAAGGACTCCTGCTATGTTGAATAAGACCTGACTCCAGAAGCTCCTTAACAATCTTTTCAATCTCATTTTTGTGGCTGTGAGAGGTTCTGTAGGGATGCTGATGTCTAGGAGTGCTGTTAGGATGTAGGATGATGTTGTGTTCAACTCCCCTGATGGGTGGGAGTTCTGTGGGTTCTTCAAAATCATCACCATACTCCTCTAGAAAGTCTGTCATATTAGGTACCTCACCAATGTCTAAGGCTTGTAGCCTAACTAGGTAGATCTCTTCAATCTCCTTCCTACAGCTGGAGTGAACCATTTTATAAAGTATAGGCCCTGCAATTAGCTGGCAGTCCACCTGGGACTTGGCTACTTGTAACTTAACCATCTCCTTCCCTCTAGTGACTGTGAAGGTCATGTTCTTGTAGTCTAATTCTATGGGAGTGCAGGATTTGAGCCAATCTCCCCCTAGAATTAGGTCATATCCTTCAGTTTGTAAGTCTCTTGGGGAGTAAACAAACTGATTCCCTTGCATATTCCAGCTGAACCCAGTGGCCTGGGCTTGACTGATCAGCTTCTGTCCATTAGCTACTCTGACCATAATAGATGGCACTTGCTCCAATACACACCCAAGCTTGGTGGCTGTGGCCTCTTGTATGAAGCTCAGTGTACTGTCTGTGTCAATTAGGATGTGCAACTCATGCTCCCCTACCCTTCTAATCACCCTCAAGGTAGTAATCCACTCTGAACCAGCTATGGCATTAACTGACATTTGTGCTTCTTCAATGTAAGGTCCTCTTATATCAGGTGGAATTAGTTCCTCATCTAGCACCTTACTAGATTGCAGATATGCTAATTCTTCCTCTTCCTCACTCATTATCATGTAGTGAATTCTATTTTTACATCTGTGTCCTACCACATAAGGCTCATCACAATTATAGTATAGGCCCTTCTCTCTTCTAACAGCCATTTCAGCAGAAGTTAAGAGCTTGGTTGGTGGCTTCGGAGTTGGAGTGAAAGGCTTAGGGGTACTGCCAGAGTTTGTGTCTGCCTTCCTGTAGTTGTTCTCCTGTCCTTGTTGGAACTTCACAGTACCTTTTAGCTTCTTTGAAATAGCTTCAACAGCGTATAACTTACTCATGCCCAGCTTAATGACCTGCTGCAGGGTTGTTGGCTTAAACAAGTTAATGGCAGCCTGTAGATCTTCACTTAGCCCACTTATAAAGCTAGCCACAAAGTAGTGTTCAAAATATTCAACAGGATTAAACATTAGCATACAGGCTCTTAACTCTTCAAACCTCTTATCATACTCATCATAAGACCCTTGTAGCTTCAGTTTATTGAATTCCATAATAATTTTGGTTTCCTTCAATTCTTCAAACCTAGCTGACACCACCTCTAGAAATTGTTCCCAAGAAAAATCCTTAAATATGTGGCTATAATTTTGGAAACACTGGTCTACCTTTCCTTCAAAATGAAGGGCAGCTAGCACCATCTTTTGTGAATCTTGGACATTATTAACCAACTGAAAATATTGGTTACATTTTAACATCCAAGAACGGGGTTGAGTACCATCAAACCTGGAAAAATCTATCTTGGGAATGGGGTGAATAACCTGAGACTGATTGTGATCCCCCACAACCCTACATCTATAAGTTGTAGAGTGTTGGGTTGGTGATCCACTATCAACCACTGTTCGATAATTATTTTCACCTAAACTGTAAGTGTACAGCGAGGCTTCTAGTATAGCGGTGAACAAGGTCGTATCGACAGGGATTTAATGATTAATCTACTAGTTCTTTTAATTTAATCCCTCGCAGTTATCTAGACTAAAAAACATGATTGGATTGAACTAAATAAAAACTGATAATAATAAATAAACTAAATTACCACGGCAGAAATTAACACAGATAAATCAAACAGTGAATAAAAGACGTATTCTAGGATTGCATCATCAACTAATCCATTCATTTAATCCTTTCATTCTTATGCCTATATTGGGACTTAAATTGTGTTAGAGCAACCACTAATTCATCCTAAACCTTCTCTCGAAGTGCCTAGGTTGTAGATTACAAAACTAGTACTAACGTCTCCATTCAATACCTAGTATGCAACTCCTAAAGGCTCCTAGGGTCTATTGCTCTCTCAATTAATCTCAACTCTCTCGAATGTTATTGATTAACAAGTTACTTATTCCAGATCACGTGTTAAAACTCCTCTCTCGATTTATAAATTAACATATCAAATTGTACTATTTATTGATCAGGTAAATAATACAGATAAAACGAGAATAAGCAAAACACAACAAAATCATAGGCATAAGAAATCAATAGATTAAATGAACTTCATAGTTTGAATCATAAACAACCCTAGAATACTAGGGTTTTAGCTATCCATAATAATATAAATAACAAAAATCATCTACAAAGAAAACATGAACAATTCTAAGAACAAAGAAAATAAAACCCGGAAGGTTTAATTTGTCTCTAATCTTGAAAGCTCTTGAATCCATTGGTCTTGTTCTTCACGTCTGTTTTTCTCTGCAGCAAACCTCTGGTGGCAACTTTGGGGTAGGTGGAATTGTGTCTAATTTTTATGCATCAAACCCTTAAATACCAAGTTAAGAAAAGTCCAAAAATAGGTCAAAAATCGGACAGGCCCGCTGCATTCGCGACCTCGCTCGCGACCCAGTCACCCACGACTCGGGTCGTGAGTCCACGTGGCGCTGACGTGGCCAAAATTCTTGAACGTACAAAAAAATGGGAAAAGTGTGATTCGCGACCCCCCGGGTCGCGAGTCCGGTCGCGGGTATTTTTCAGCATCGGCAGCCTCTCACTGTTTTGCTTCATTCTCACTCGTTTCTCATCCGATTGACCCGATTCTTTTTGTAACGCA
The DNA here is from genome assembly GCA_026008535.1 of Perilla frutescens. Taxonomy (NCBI): domain Eukaryota; kingdom Viridiplantae; phylum Streptophyta; class Magnoliopsida; order Lamiales; family Lamiaceae; genus Perilla; species Perilla frutescens. Next base: position 14,252,578 of record BRKX01000015.1, read on the forward strand.
TTCCTAACTTGATTTCCTATATATATAGGGTCTTCCTAAGCTCATTTGAAGTCCACACAAAAAATGGCATTAATTCCCTTCACAATGAACAAACACGTGACATTGCACAAAATATAGGAAACTATGCAAAACTTATCACTTCATGCATGCAATGCCTATCGAATACCACTCAAATGTACCTCAAAATACATGAAAAATATAAGGTTATCAACTCCCCCAAACTTTAAATATTGTTTGTCCCCAAACAAAGAATAAAACTAAACATGGAATTCAAACAATACATAACTCCACAATTTATAATCTAGCATCTACAATCTTCGAAAATCTAATCGGGGAAATGACAAGAACAAGCACAACACTCAAATCATGAACACATGCGATAGATTTCAACAAGAAAAATTTAAGCCAATGATCCTCACCGGTGTGTGTTTCACTCAAACACTCAAAGTGTGATAAAATAAGGATAAGCACTCATCGAAATATTGAACTATACACTTGATCTACCATAGGCTTGCATGCAATCTAAGCTCTCCACTGACAAACAAATGTACTCAAAATTAGGATCAAATAGGACTTTATTAAGGTTGTAATGTAGGCTTGGGTTAAGGGTAGGAATATTTGGCTAAAGTGACTCACAATTGTAGAACCAATTCACCACTTTTAATTTCTATTCCCCACTACTTTTCACATTCAAATACTAGTTGGAATTTTTCCAACTTCTTTCTACACATCCTTACATCATCCATATTTTTTCAACTCATGGACCTTTGGTCTCTTTTCCTTATTTCTTTTCATTGGCACTTTTCACACATTTTTTTCTTTTGTGCTATTTTCATTCATTTTTTCCTTTTCAACACTCACATAGCACTTTTTTTCCGCACCAACAAAAACCACCAATTATCTCCATTTTTTTATCCCAACTCCAAAATTCCTGCCCTTCTTCCTATTTCTTCACAAGAATCAACAAAATAATCCCAAATAGGCTCTCAAAGAAAAGCCATTTAGGCACAAAAGGGCTCGCAAAGGAATATAATGAATTTAGGACAGTGTATGGGATAAATGGCTAAAGAAAAGATGGCTTATTATCATATCCTATTTTCAAGCATAACAACTCAATCTCAAGCAAGACGACATGCAAGTTCTAGAGAAACAAGTGCATAGACAACCAACACACAAGAACAAAAATTAAGACAATAGTCTTATAGGCTCAAAATCTCACAGCTCACATTGGACAAAATAAAGCTCGAAAATCTCTAAAAACACATGCTCTTTCAAATCATGCTATACATGCTCAAGTCATTCCCAATCAAATATCTCGATTATAAACACTAAACCCTAAACCATAAAGCATATATCATCAAAATCCCAAGTAAAATCAAGACCAAAATTCAAAATTTTTCGAACTTTTCGGAAAAATAAAAATGAAACTAAACACGTAAAGCAGGTAAAATAAAATAAAGGTCTAGACACCACAAGCATACATCCCCCTAAATTTATTCAAATCCACGGGATGAATAAGTTTGCAGAAATGCATGTAGGTGTCATCGACCACTTACAACGATCACATGAATGTCCGTTTGGGTTTAACGTCCTCCCCCAAACTTGTCGAAAGACAAGTTGGTTAATGTGCTATCCCCCATATTCCAGAATCCATCCGTTCTTCAGCTGCACAACTCAGAAAAAGAAGTGAAAAACATAAATAAGAAAAAAAAAACTGAATGAAAAATAAAATAAAACATATTGGGTTGCCTCCCAACAAGCGCTGCATTTAACGTCGACAGCCAGACGAATTCAGGAACTCAAGTTCCCACAAGTGGGGAAATGGGTATCCCCCATTCTCTTCCCCGAGCATCCATCTCCATGCCTCCACTTTCAAATAGGAATTGAATGTGTTTATCTGCAAATCAGAGAGTCAGAATCCTAGTGTCCAAATCGATATTGGCCCGCCCGGTGCGCAAAAATGGGCGTTCCAAAATGAGAGGGACGCTTTTATCTTCCTCCATGTCCAGCACCACAAAGTCCACTGGGAATATGAAATCATGCACCTTGATCAATACATCCTCCAAAATTCCCTCAGGATACACCACAGATCGGTCGGCCATCTGCAAACACATAGTGGTGGGCTTGAGTGTCCCACCATTCAACTTCTTGAAAAATGAGAGCAGCATCAAATTGATGCTTACCCCCAAATCACATAATGATCGACCCCCAAGCTTGTCTCCAATGATGATGGGAAGTGTAAAACTCCCTGGATCCTTCTTCTTTACCGGGAGCTTTCTCTGAATGATGGAGCTGCAGTTCTCTGGCATGTGCACTGTCTCAAATTCCTCTATCTTTTTCTTCTTGGCCACAACATCCTTGAGGAATTTCACATGCTTGGGCATCTGTTGCAACACCTCCACCAAAGGAAGGTTGATCTGTACCTTCTTGAAATACTCTAGGAATCTAGAGAATTGTGCATCAATTTTCTATTTCGGGGTCCTCTGCGGGAATGGGATAGTCACTGTGGGAAGAACTGTAGGACCCATCTGAGAACTCTTGATGAAATCCGACTTGTCAGAGGCCGTCTTAGAAGGAACAACTGCAGCTATGGCGGCGATAATCGGTGCAGGGACTTCAGTGTACAGATGGATTGCATTGTACTATTCTTTGGGGTTGATTGTGGTGTTGCTGGGGAACTGTCCCGGTTGGTGCTGATTTCCTACAACTATAGCCACCTGACCCAGTTGCTTCTCGAACATCTTCATTTGCATACTTATAGCACCCACAGTATTCTCTAACTTCTCCACTCTAGCTTGCGACTCCCCATGAATTTATCGGTCTTCCTCATGAACGCCATCAACAGATCATCCATGTTTGGCTTCTTTTCCTCATTGATCACTCCATTCATTACAGAGAAGCCGGGAGGGGGCTGCAGTGCACCGTTGGGATTCCCATATGAGAGGTTGGATCTGTTACCTTGGTAGAATTGATTCCCACCTCGGTAATTATTGCCATCATGGCCACCTCTCTGATTGATGTAGTTGACATCTTCAACTATATTTCCCATGGGATTATCTACACTCGGTCGCGCCATAGCATCAAATCTGCTATTGATTGTGGCATTCAGAGTAGACAGCTGGGCGGCCAATTTGGAAATCGGATCACTATCATCAACTGCTGCAGCTCTCTTCAATATCTTTATTGGTCGATCCCCAGTCCACTGATAGCTGTTAGTGGCCATGTCTTCAATTATCATCACAGCTTGATCGTAGCCTTTGTTTAGCAGTGAGCCACCCGCAGAGGCATCCAGAAGCCTCTTCATCTCCATGTCGCATCCGTTGTAGAAGATGCAAACTTGATGGTCCACCCTGAATCCATGGTTGGGGCACTTTCTTAGCATGTTCCGGAATCTTTCCCAAGCCTCATACAAAGTTTTATCATCAAACTGACGAAACTATGTAATTTCACCCTTCAGCTTGAGAGTCAAGCCAGGAGGGAAAAATTTGTGAAGGAATTTATGCGTCAAGCACTCCCAGCTATCCACCGTACTGAGATCCAAGGAATGATACCAATCATTGGCAGCATCTCTCAATGAGAATGAGAACAGGCGAAGCCGAATTGCATCATCCAACACCCCATTCATCTTGATTGTACTGCAGACCTCCAAGAATTGTTGCAGGTGTGCATTTGGATTCTCAGTCTTGTGGCCTCCATACTGATGCTGCTGCACCATGCCCACCAATCCCGACTTTAGTTCAAAGTTGTTAGCATTAATGCCTGGACCGGGAACTTGTCCATGGTTGAGCACTGGTATGAACATCTGATTGATTGGAGCCGGCTCTGCTTCTCTGGCGGCTTCTTGCTCTTACATCCTCCGCTGCATCTCCTTCAACTGTCTCTGCATCTAACGCATCTGTTCAGCTGTAATAGGAGCTTGTTGTTCTGCCATCTCTCTTCTACTTCTTGCGTTGTTATGCCGAATGGTAGCTTCAATTTCAGGATTGAATTCTTCTAAGGCTCCTCCCTGAGATCGTGTACGCATACACAACCTAATCACAAGAAAAAGAATATTATAAAATTTAAACGAAAATAAACTGAAAAAAATGTCTAGATTAACACAAGAAATTAAATCTAAATAATAGCAAATAAAAAATTAAATCCCCAGAAACGGCACCAAAAACTTGTTCGATAATTATTTTCACCTAAACTGCAAGAGTACAGCGAGGCTTCTAGTATAGCGGTGAACAAGGTCGTATCCACAGGGATTTAATGATTAATCTACTAGTTCTTTTAATTTAATCCATCGCAGTTATCTAGACTACAAAACATGATTGGATTGAACTAAATAAAAACTGACAATAATAAATAAACTAAATTACCATGGTAGAAATTAACACAGATAAATCAAACAGTGAATAAAAGACATATTCTAGGATTGCTTAATCATCAACTAATCCATTCATTTAATTCTTTCATTCTTATGCCTATATTGGGACTTAAATTGTGCTAGAGCAACCACCAATTCATCCTAAACCTTCTCTCGAAGTGCCAAGGTTGTAGATTACAAAACTAGTACTAACGTCTCCATTCAATACCTAGCATGCAACTCCTAAAGGCTCCTAGGGTCTATTGCTCTCTCAATTAATCTCAACTCTCTCGAATGTTATTGATTAACAAGTTACTTATTCCAGATCACGTGTTAAAACTCATTTCTTGATTTATGAATTAACACATCAAATTGTACTATTTATTGATCAGGTAAATAATACAGATAAAAACGAGAATAAGCAAAATACAACAAAATCATAGGCATAAGAAATCAATAGATTAAATGAACTTCATAGTTTGAATCATAAACAACCCTAGAATACTAGGGTTTTAGCTATCCATAATAATATAAATAACAAAAATCATCCACAAAGAAAACATGAACAATTCTAAGAACAAAGAAAATAAAACCCAAAAGGTTTAATTTGTCTCTAATCTTGAAAGCTCTTGAAACCATTGGTCTTATTCTTCCGTCTGTTTTTCTCTGCAGCAAACCTCTGGTGGCAACTTTGGGGTAGGCGGAATTGTGTCTAATTTTCGTGCATCAAACCCTTAAATACCAAGTTAAGAAAAGCCCAAAAATAGGTCAAAAATCGGACAGGCCCGCTGCATTCATGACCTCGCTCGCGACCCAGTCACCCGCGACTCGGGTCGCGAGTCCATGTGGCGTTGACGTGGTCAAAATTCACGACCAGATGCCCAAATTCACGACCGGGTCGTGGGTATTTCAAAGGAGAACCCCCTCTCTGTCGAGAACGTACAAAAAAATGGGAAAAGTGTGATTCGTGACCCCGCGGGTCGCGAGTCCGGTCGCGGGTATTTTTCAGCATCGGCAGCCTCTCACTATTTTGCTTCGTTCTCACTCGTTTCTCATCCGATTGACCTGATTCTTTTTGCAACGCATTCCTAACTTGATTTCCTATCTTTCTAGGATCTTCCCAAGCTCATTTGAAGTCCACACAAAAAATGGCATTAATTCCCTTCACAATGAACAAACACGTGACATTGCACAAAACATAGGAAACTATGCAAAACTTATCAATTCATGGATGCAATGCCCATCAAATACCACTCAAATTTATCTCAAAATACATGCAAAATATGAGGTTATCAACCACTATATGTCTAGGTGGAGCTTCCAGAATAGATGGTTCCTCTTGAATTCCTTTAGCTTTGCTGAGATTAGTCAGCTGCATCTGAATAGTATTGAGTGTTTGATTGAGTGAATCATACTTAGAATTCACTCCCTTTAGCTAATCTTGCATCTCAGTGGTAATTTTCCCCAGTTTCTCTTGCATTTTCAATTCAGCAGCTTCTCTTTTAGATGATTCTGTTAGCCATACTTGAAATGGCATGGCTGACTGACTGACTTGATAGACTATCAAAGTTCAATTGATGACAGTGTGAACCTTTTGGAGAGGTTGAAAGATTGTTGGATGGTTGAAGACAGTCTGCTTCTCCTTGGGATATGATTGAGGTTTTAAAATCGGCAAGCAGGGCTATTGCTGGAATTTTATTGGCAAGTCTGTGATTCATGATGTGTTAAACTTGCACAACAGTTGGATGAAATGGATTTGATGATCCTATCTGATACGACCCAAGCCAAGGAGATGTCTGATCCAATCAAGGTACCGGAGGGGCCAGTTACACGATCAAGAGCTAAGAAATTCAAAGAGAGTCTCGTTGGATTTATACGAGGAGTCTGGACCCAAGAGGCGTCAAAGAGACCCGTTGAAGGAGTTGAAGCTGAGCATCGTTGGAGGACGAAGATCACATGTGAGTGTGAAACGGAGGGGCGATGCGGCCCGAGCACGGAGGAGGCGCGACCCGGGGACAGACACGGCGCGACCGAGCGTCGATGCAGAGGGGTGAAAAGTACCTAGGGAGGCGCGGCCCAGTGACAGATGTGGCATGACCTCACTCACGCCCACCGAGGTGCGACCCGACCGAAGGCGGCGTGACCGAGCCCGTGTCACGCCTGTACGGGCGGTTCCGAATTTTGGCTTATTTTGTTTCCTAGTTTGTGTAGGATTTTATTTTGGGACTTGATGTTTTGGACCAACTATATAAGTCCTTGTGTCTCATTATTTTCATTAGACAACTTTGATATTAATTTTAAACGTGAGTTTTCACTTTTCTCTCTGAGAGAATTATCCGAGTTTCACAACACAACGTGAGATTCAATTGACTTATCAAACGGATTCACATCCCCGTTTGTGGCGTCTTCCATATAACCCGAGTTCGTGTTTCCAATTGATCGAGGGTCGCGGATTCAATCAAATTCGTGGTTCAAATTCATTGTGAGACTAGGGTTTGGATTTTCATCCCCAATTGTTCGTGTAACCTGATACTCCTGGGAAAACAACGCCATCGTCGTCGTCTTGCCGGCGAGGATCGCATCAAGTGGTATCAAAGCTTCGGCTTTGTATCAGGTTCCAATTTATCCCTTTAATTTTTGAATTTTAATTTTCACCTATTGTTATAAAAAAAAAGAGAAAAGTCGAATTCAGCAAAAAAAAAAAGACGCTGAAAAGTTAAAAAAAAATAAGTAAAAAGGCGGGAAAATTTTTGGTGTTTTCGTTATATTTTATTGTGATATTTGGGTTGTTGGAGACGCGTATATTGCCTGAGGAGAAGTCGAAATTTTTTTCGAAAATTTTCAAATTTTCAAAAATTTTCCGGCACATATTTTAGTGAATTGTGATTGGTCTTTTGAGGTTTCATTGTTGTGTTTGTGTTCTAGTTTGATTTTCTTTGGAGAGGAAAACGAGTGGTAAAAGGCAAGAGTGTGTGAGATTATTAGAGTGAAAAGAGCCGATTGTGTGATACACGAGAGTAAACACGTGAGTTGAGAGTTAGAATTTATAGGATTCTTGTTTTTTGTTGCTCATTTTATTTAATTCGCATCATTGTATAATTTTATTTCTTATTTTGTTCATTGAGTAAAAAAAAAAGTCGATCAAAAAAGAAAAAAAAAATCGACATGTCTAACAAAGGTGCAGGTACCAAAGATAAAGCCGCAGGAACGAGTGATGAGACGCTCACTACATTTGATCCGAAGAATACAGTGGAGGCCATTCAACAACATCTGACGAAGTTGTTCAAAACTGAGATGGCAACGTTGAATGAGAGACTCAACAAGGTGGAGACGTCATTACAGAAGCAATCCCAACAAGCACCACAAGAGAACCGTGGTGGTAGAGGTGGGAGAGGCGGACGAGGAGCCCGGATAGAGGCTCGACGCTACCCACATGTGGAGAGACAAAGGACGGAATATTATGACACTGAGGGTGGAGATTCAGAGGAGGAAGATAGGTACTCAACTACTGGAGGAAGAAAACATGGAAAAGCAAAGAATCGAGAAGATGAAGACCTCGGCAACATCAAAATGAATGTGCCTTCATTCCAAGGTAAAAATGATCCAGCTTTGTACCTTGAATGGGAGCGCAAGATCGAGATGATGTTCGACTGTCACAACTATTCCGAGCTCAAGAAAGTGAAGTTGGCAGCAGTAGAGTTCTCAGACTATGCCATAGTATGGTGGGATCAGTTGATATCCAACAGACGGCGTAATCTGGAACACCCAATAGAGACATAGGGAGAGATGAAGGCGGTGATGAGGAAGAGATTCGTGCCAAGCTATTACTACCGGGAACTATACAACAAGTTACAAAACTTGAGACAAGGTACGAATAGTGTTGATGAATACTTCAAGGAGATGGAGATTTCAATGATCCGAGCAAATGTGGAGGAAGATAGGGAGGCCACAATGGCTCGATTTCTAGCCGGTTTACATAGAGAGATCCGAGAAGTGGTGGAGTTGCAGCATTATGTGGAGATGGAGGACATGGTGCAAATGGCTATAAAGGTAGAGAACCAACTCAAGAGGAGGGGTAACAACAATCGATCGAGTTCTTCTACATGGAAGTCGAGCTCAAATTCCAACGCAACCCCGTGGAAGACTACAAATCAAGGAAAGAAGGAAGAGAAACAACCGTTCACTAAGCCGAAGATCGAGGCACCTACAGTGACGGGATCAAGTAATCAAGACTCGTCAGGTAACCGAAACCGAGACATTAAGTGTTTTAAATGTCAAGGTAGAGGTCACATAGCCAATCAATGCCCAAACCGACGTGTGATGATCATGAAGGACAATGGTGAGATCGTGACGGATGAAGAAGAAGTCGATCCGGAGATGCCGGGATTGTCCGAGTCAAGTGAGGATGAGGAGTACGCAGTGCCCAACGCTCTCATTTTGGTTGCACGCAAGTCACTTAGCTTGCACACCAAGAGCGTCGATGAGGAACAAATGGAGAACATATTTCATACCCGATGCCACATCAAGGATAAGGTATGTAGTATGATTATTTATGGAGGTAGTTGTACTAATGTTGCAAGTGTTGTGATGGTGACAAAATTAGGATTGCCGGTTCTCAAGCATCCTAAGCCATACAAGCTGCAGTGGTTGAACGACAGTGGAGAAACCAAGGTGAACAAGCAAGTTCGAGTGCCATTTCGGATTGGCAAGTATGAAGATGAAGTGCTGTGCGACGTTGTGCCTATGCAAGCGGGACACATTTTGCTAGGACGTCCATGGCAATTCGATAGGAGGGTGAAGCATGATGGCTTCACAAACAAGTACTCTTTCGTACTTAACAAGAAGACGGTGACACTAGATCCTCTAACACCATCCCAAGTGTATGAGGACCAAGTGAAACTACAAGAGGAGGCCGATACCATGATGAAGAAAGGAAAGGAGGCCAACGTTGGAAAGGAGGTGATCCAACACGCTTGTTTTGCCACAGCCAGTGATGTCAAATGGGCTGTGCAAAATGAGAAGCCAATGTACTTGATGATCCGCAGAGATGTATTAATGAGTACTAACCAATTTGACCTATCTTTGCCTAGTTCTATTGTATCTCTTTTGCAGGAATTCAATGATGTGTTTCCCGAAGAGATGCCACCGGGTTTGCCACCAATTAGAGGAATCGAGCACCAAATTGACTTTGTGCCCGGTGCCACATTGCCAAATCGACCGGCCTATCGAAGCAACCCCGAGGAGATAAAAGAGCTAGAACGTCAAATACAAGAGCTGTTAGAAAAAGGACAAGTGAGGGAGAGTTTGAGTCCATGTGCGAGTCCAGTTTTGCTCGTGCCAAAGAATGATTCATCCCTACGGATGTGTGTCGACTGCCGAGTCGTCAACAACATTATGGTAAAGTATCGACATCCCATTCCTCATTTAGATGACATGTTAGACGAATTACATGGTGCACGCATATTTTCTAAGATAGACTTAAGAAGTAGGTACCATCAAATTCGCATCAAGGAAGGGGATGAGTGGAAAACGGCATTCATTACAAAATTAGGATTGTATGAATGGTTAGTTATGCCGTTTGGGTTGACAAATGCTCCTAGTACATTTATGCGTCTTATGAACCATGTTTTACGTGCTTTTATAGGAAGATTTGTTGTGGTTTATTTTGATGACATATTTATTTATAGTAAGAGTGAAGAGGACCATGTAGAGCATTTGAAATTTGTTTTGCAAGCTTTGAGGAAAGAACAGTTGTATGCTAACCTAAAGAAATGCACCTTTTGTATGGATAAGGTTGTGTTTCTCGGCTTTGTTGTTAGCGCAGATGGAGTACAGGTGGACGAAGAGAAGGTCCGAGCCATCTAAGAATGGCCGACGACAACAAATGCGGGAGAGATTCGAAGTTTTCATGGACTCACGAGCTTCTATCGGCGTTTTGTTCCACACTTCAGTAGTATTGCAGCACCCATGACTGAAGTGATCAAGAAGAATGTGGAATTCCAATGGGGAGGAGCGTAAGAAAAAGCATTTCAGATGCTTAAGGAGAAATTGACACATCCACCGGTACTATCTCTTCCAAACTTTGCTAAAACTTTTGAGATAGAATGTGATGCTTCTGGTGTTGGAATTGGTGCAGTGTTGATGTAAGAGATTCGACCCATTGCCTACTTCAGTGAGAAGCTTGGCGGCGCCACCGCAAACTACCCGACGTATGACAAAGAGTTGTATGCACTAGTGCGGGCATTGCAAACGTGGCAGCATTATCTATGGCCCAAAGAGTTCGTGATCCACACCGACCATGAATCATTGAAGCATTTGAAGGGGCAACACAAGTTGAACAAAACACATGCCCGTTGGATGGAGTTTGTTGAGACGTTTCCATACGTCATCAAATATAAGCAAGGGAAGGAGAATGTAGTAGCCGATGCACTATCGAGGAGGTACGCTTTACTATCCACTTTAGATGCTAAGTTGCTTGGTTTTGAATGCATTAAGAGCATGTACATTGATGATGATGATTTTAAGGATGTATATGTTGCATGTGAAGAATCTGGAGATGGAAAGTTTTATAGGCATGATGGATATTTGTTTAGAGAAAATAGGTTATGTGTGCCTAATTGTTCCCTGCGTGAACTTTTATTATTGGAGTCACATGGTGGTGGTTTAATGGGGCATTTTGGGGTAGCTAAGACTTTAGCTGCTTTGAATGAACATTTCTTCTGGCCTCATATGAAACGTGATGTGGAACGTTTGTGTGCTAAGTGCGTTACATGTAGACAAGCCAAGTCTAGAGTCCAACCACATGGTTTATACATGCCTTTGCCTATTCCTACATCACCTTGGATAGATATATCTATGGATTTTGTGTTACGATTGCCTAGGAGTAAACGTGGTCATGATTCTATTTTTGTGGTTGTGGATAGAATTTCTAAGATGGCACATTTTATTGCATGTTCTAAGACGAATGATGCTTCCTACATTGCTGATTTGTTCTTTAGGGAAGTTGTGCGTCTACATGGTATGCCTAAGACAATTATTTCTGATAGAGATGCTAAGTTCTTGAGTTATTTCTGGAAGACATTGTGGTGTAAGTTAGGAACTAAGTTATTATTTTCTACTACTTGTCACCCACAAACAGATGGTCAAACAGAAGTAGTAAATAGGACTTTATCTACTTTGTTAAGGGCTCTAATTAAAAAGAACATAAAGACTTGGGAGGAATGTTTGCCGCATGTTGAATTTGCATATAATAGGTCTGTGCATTCTGCATCTCAGTTTTCACCATTTGAAGTTGCATATGGGTTTAATCCGTTAACTCCAATGGATTTAATTCATTTGCCTGTGCATGAATATACTAATCTTGATGGGAAAAAGAAAGCTGATTTTGTGAGACAGATTCATGAAAGAGCTAGAGCAAACATTGAGCGACGGACTGAGCAGTATGCCGAGAAAGCCAACAAGGGGCGAAAGAGAGTAGTGTTCGAACCCGGCGAATGGGTTTGGTTACACATGAGAAAAGAGAGATTTCCGGCTCAGAGGCGTTCTAAGTTACTTCCTAGAGGGGACGGACCATTCCAAGTTATAGAACGCATCAGTGATAATGCATACAAGTTGGACTTACCAGGTGAGTATAAAGTAAGTTCATCATTTAATGTTGCTGATTTAAGTCCTTTTGATGTAGGTGACGAGCTGGATTTGAGGACAAATCCTTTTCAAGATGAGGGGAATGATACGACCCAAGCCAAGGAGATGTCCGATCCAATCAAGGTACCGGAGGGGCTAGTTACACGATCAAGAGCTAAGAGATTCAAAGAGAGTCTCATTAGATTTATACGAGGAGTCTGGACCCAAGAGGCGTCAAAGAAACCCGTCGAAGGAGTTGAAGCTGAGCGTCGTTGGAGGACGAAGATCACATGTGAGTGTGAAATAGAGGGGCGACGCGGCCCGAGCACGGAGGAGGCGTGACCCAGGCGCGACTCGGGGACAAACACGGCGTGACCAAGTGTCGATGCAGAGGGGTGAAAAGTACCCAGGGAGGCACGGCCCGGTGACAGACGCGGCGTGACCTCACTCGCGCCCACCGAGGCGTGACCCGATCGAAGGCGGCGCGACCGAGCCCGTGTCGTGCCTGTACGGGCAGTTCCGAATTTTGGCTTATTTTGTTTCCTAGTTTGTGTAGGATTTTATTTTGGGACTTGATGTTTTGGACCAACTATATAAGTCCTTGTGTCTCATTATTTTCATTAGACAACTTTGATATTAATTTTAAACGTGCGTTTTCACTTTTCTCTCTGAGAGAATTATCCGAGTTTCACAACACAACGTGAGATTCAATTGACTTATCAAACGGATTCACATCCCCGTTTGTGGCGTCTTCCATACAATCCGAGTTCGTGTTTCCAATTGATCGAGGGTCGCGGATTCAATCAAATTCGTGGTTCAAATTCATTGTGAGGCTAGGGTTTGGATTTTCATCCCCAATTGTTCGTGTAACCTGATACTCCTGGGAAAACAACGCCATCGTCGTCGTCTTGCCGGCGAGGATCGCATCACTATCCATTTGATACTCCAAGTTTTTTCTCATTACCAAAAGCTCATGCTATGAAAGACAGTGAGTAGGAAGTGAGACTTAATAGACATTGAATGTCTCCAGTTGAACCAATAGAAGTATCGGTGTAGTTGCTTGAATAGCTTTTGATTACTCTTTGCAACAAAAGTGAAGTGAGTGAGAAGTAGATTAGTTACCAATTTTTTTACAGTTTTGACGGCATATTCACTACTATAGAAAGTGCAAAGATTTTCCTCAGTCAGTTGGAGTGGAGGGCATGTACTTCTAATGTAATTAACTCCATAATTTGGGTGAGGGATTCTAGTGAATGGAATAAGCTCATCAGGATCAGAGAAAATCTTGAAATCAGTTGAGGAGTCGTTCTTCAAATTTGTTGATGGAATGGTTTCGGTAGTTGAATTGCTTGATGTTGTGTCATTTGACTTTGTCTTGGATCTTCTTTTCCTCTTGAGAAATTGAAGATGTGCGCTTCCTTTCTTGGGAATCCAATCACATATGAGAACTGGTAGGGCATCATTATTTGGAAGATTCAGCATATCTTCAATTAGCTTGCTAATTCTCAGAATAAGTCCTACCTTGGACTCGAATTTTCCAATATTCTTTGCGTCTGAGGCTTTGGTGACTTAATGCTTTAGTCAAGAGAATATGAATTCTGCCCAATTTGTTTGTCTTCCTTCTGCAAGATGAATCGGCTTGGACCATTGAGTCTTTCTTTGGGAGTCGAAAGACTTCTTCAATTATACTTTTAGTAACTCTTTCCTGTAATAGAAATTTACTCACAAAGTCTTGCCTAAAGAATCTTGGTGGAGTTTCCCAAGTAGTAGAGAATTACTGTCTTGTGAAGATTTACCAGAAGGGTGGGGTTGTTTGATTCATTTAAAATCAATTGAAATTTCTTTATATCAAGAAATTTATCTCTCAACATTTGATTTTTGAAAGATCTTTGTGGGTTGGAGAAATCAGCCATGTTTGGGAATTTTGAAGTTGGTTGATTTGAAGGGATTCGGGGATTTTGAGAGAGTTTTGGGAAGGCTGGAAGTGAATGTATGTATGAGAGGCTAAGGGTAGACGACATTTAATGAGTGTTGAATGGGACTCATAAATTTGTTGATTGATGGATGTTGGAAGAGTAATATCTTTAGCCCTTTTCTTTTGTGTCGTTGGCTTTTAATGATCAGACCACGTGTCAAACTTTGCAACGGTAAGAAATTTCAAAATAAATATTGACTGGACATTTATTAAGAAAAGAAAATAAACTTTTATTTACAAGATAGAATAATTAACAACTGAGTTACAAAGAAGAGACTTAGGGCTTCTAATCATTTGATTTAACTGTTGATTAGCCACTAATCCTTCTTGTGCTCAGTTTTTCTTCTCTTCACAACCAGTCTGCTCATGCTTTGTCCTTTTCCTTTGCTGCTGGATGAGTCAGTTTCATCCTTCTTTAAACTAGTGTGTACTTGCAGTTGCAGTATCAATTGTGAGTTCAGTTTTGTAGTCTCTTCAAATTGACGCCACTAATGTTGAAGATTATAGATCATTTCTTCATTTGAAGTAGTAAACTGAACTGCTGAACTGGTGCTTGGACATTCGAACTGTAGTCGATCAGCTATTGAATCGAGTTTCTTTCCTTGTTTGGTTCCTATCAGTTCGTTACATGGAACTGTGTGTGACTGCTTAGCATCTTCTGTTGGGGTTTTTTCGAATTAAACCACCGTAGGATCAATTTGGTTGTTCATTAATCCGAGTTCATACAAATCATAATTTTATGTAACATGCATGTTTATCACAGTCTAACCAAAAAGCATGCAAAGCAGATTCGAATCTAATAAAGCGGAAGACATAGAAACGAATCTACTTACAAATCGATAGACGGTCTGTGGACAAGATTAAAGATCTAATCTTGATGTTGAATGAACACTGTATGGCGCCACCTAACACCTCAAAAATCGAGCACCACAGATTCTACTCCAAGATCTTCTGTTGTATTCCCGGACTGTATCTAGATTCAGAGTGGGCTGAAATCTACTAGATAGAATTGTGAAATCTGTGGATAATTTTGAGAGACTAAGAGGGGCTGATTTCCTATGAATAATATCATCAAATTTTCGTGCCCCCCTCCCCTTATATATAGGGAGGGGTGAAAATTTCATGTTTCAGCCCTATTGGGCTGGGCCTCTATCTCAAATTCAATATCCAGTCCACATTCAGTCAATTGGGCTACAACAGGGATCTAGAAGAATATTAAATTGGCCCACTAATTTATTTAATATCTAATATCCAATAAACCTAGGATATAATTAAATAAATTAAGTTTTACTTTTATTCCACTAAAGAAGTAAAACTGACCTACCAATTTAATACATATTTACGAATATGCTTTCTCCTTTAGTCCAGTCATTCCCCGTGTTTATGTAACATCCCGTATTTTTGGATTATAGTTAAAAGTTTTCTAAATTTATTTAGAAGGTTACAAAAAAATTATTGGAGCTAAAATAAAGTAAAATAGATAAAAGATGCGATTTTAGGTATTATTTAAGATTGAAAAAAAATAATAGTTGGAATATTTTTGACGCGTGGTCAATAATGATTTTCGTGAAAATAGAACGACTTGAGAATTTCAATGGTACTTTTAAAATTTTATTTAGAGGTCAAACGAATTCCTAATAATATTTTTGGTAAAATAAATAGTAATTTTTTTATTCAATTTAAAAAGGAATCTTTTCTCGTTTTATTATCAAATGATATTTTCGGCATATTATTTTGAATTGATTTAATAGGAAATAATCCAATGAACCTCCCGGTATTTTTAGATTTATAATGCAAGATTAATTGAACTCCAGGTAAAATAAAACAACTTTTAGTTGAGTTAAAAAAAAAAACATTTCTTCAATATCTAATAAAATATTTATAATTTCCCCATCCTTATCATCATTTCCCATTTCATATTATATTAGAGAGAGATCATCTTATATTAGAGAGATATAGAGTCGAGAGAGTGAGAGATAAATGAAGGAAAAAAAAAAGAAAAAGAAGAAGAGAGAGAGAAAGAAAGTGATAAGAGGGGAGAGAGAGAATTGAGCGAGAGATAGAGGAGAGAGAGAGAAGAGAAATCCGAGAAAGAGAGAGAGAAGAGAGAGAGGAGGGAGTTGCCACTGCAGCTGCTGACCACCACCTGCCGCTGCCACCGCTGGAGCGCCGCCGAAGTCGCCAGAGATGCTGCCGGAGCAGCCGTAACCTGCCGGAAAATGGCGACGTTGTTTCCACGTTGCGCGGTCATCGTATCGGTCCATTTCTCGTTCTTTTTAGCCCAAATTTTAATATGTCGTGTATTTAAATGTGTTCTACGTTTCGTATGTTGAACGCGTTCCCGTCCGACGGCCGGAAACCGGCGAAATCGCCGGAAAACTGAAATTTAATAAAAATGCCGGTCAGTCACATTTTTTTCCATTTTGACCCGTTTCTGGTCGTCAAATCAAAAATGTTTCTTCTCGAAAGTTGCTCGAAATAATATTTCCTATATACCCGTCGAATTTCGTAATTTTTGGACGAGTTTTGAAAAATCTCGATTATTTAATTTATACAGTTATTTTTGTACCGGGAGCATGTGTTATTGAAAAATTCTAAAACTCTCAAACTATAGTCTTGGCATATATAGGATGGTCCTTGAATATTTTCGTAATTTTTAAACGGTTAAAAAGTGCCGTGGCACAAATCTGATAAAAATCGATTATATTGGCAAATTATAAAAAGAGACCTCTGTCAAATTGGTTGGTCCCAGTAAATCAAGAATAATATTTTAGAATTTATTTCCTTCTGCGTTAAATGTACACGAGGTCTCTAGAGTCGTCTGATATATTTTTGAAAAAAATAAAATTTAAATAATAGCTCGAATTATAGTATATTAATTCCCAAAAATATAGCGATTATTTTGAGTCGAAGATCGACCCTTGTAGGACCTGCAGAGCTTGCTAGGATTAATGAAACCATTTTTGAAGTTATTATGCCGCCATGTGCTCATCATCCAGGTGGGCTATATTTTTTCTCAAATTTATGCTCAGCTATTAAGCTCAACTGTTTATCAACCGTATAGCATGAATATCTGTATCAAAATGATTTAGCTCACTGTTCGTGTTCGCCAGTATCCTACGAAAACATTGAGTGCTTAACTAGACTCGAGTTCGGATCCTTTAAGCTTTGGGACCGTATACGCTATCCTTTATTAGACAGCTGGGCTGGAGGACGTGTATATAAGTTAAGACACTGTAGGAAGGGACAGTTGAGATAGAGCGTAAGTAAGATTAAAAGAAGCTTTATATACATGGAATGCTTTTTAGTTTTAAAACATTTCCATTGTTATACTTGTGTGGATACGATATTCATATTTATAAAATGTTTGTGAACTGTTTATCAAAATTTGCCCACTGGGTACGCTAGTACTCAGCCCAAATCTTTTCTAAAACATTTTCAGGTTGAGAGGTAGGCTGGAAGATGATGGAGCTGAGGCAAGGGCTGACTTTTTGTTATATGTTTGCTCTTTTTGTGTTTTTCAGAAATCTTAGATACTCTAAATCAATTAAGTACTTGAAATAATTTACTAAGATGCTCCACGCTTGTTCCGTTCACTCTGATACAGCTTGTCTTCATTGGTTTAAGGCATGTTATGATTTTTGCATATTCTTATGATGCTCCTTTACAGTTATTTGGTGAGATAAGTTCCCTTTGATGATTGATATATTATTCAGGTTCTTTTTAAACGCATTAGTGCGTGGTTCTATTACAATTACAGAGGTTATGTTGCCCAAATTTCTGGAAAATATAACCTATTCTTGTTCCAAAGTTATTTCATTTAATTATCTTTATGCAACAACCCCCTTCCCCCTTCCCCTAGTAGCGCACCGGTCCCTTGTCACTATTTTTCCGGGACTGGGGCGTTACAGTTTAAGATATAATGTTCATTAATTAATTATGTAAGCCTCTGACAGCTATAATTAATTAACATCTAAAACCTTGAGTAGTACCACACAAGCTTTATTCATGTACGGAATAAATTCCACCTGCAGGGTTTCAACATGAACTTGTGCTTCCTCAAGAGAACATCATCAACCTAGCGCACCAGGACACAGTGCTCATGCATACTACTCGAAACATCATGTATACATTATTATTACCCAAGATATCGAATTCGATCTACGAAAAGATCTCACCCATTGATAAAATCAAAGTAATAAACAACACACACATATGCTCGCTAATATCACATGAGTTCAGAACCCGAACTCTGTGGATCTTTATTCTCTCAGTAACTGGGTCAGAGACAGAGAATAGTATCCTATCGTGATCCTCCTCAATACACTAACGAGTGTACTAGAATAATCAGTTAGTCAAGATAAACTAACTTATCAGATTATTCTACGGTATACCGATGGTGTGTTCAGGACCATCTAAGCCGTGAGCTCTTTAATACATTACAAGGTTCTAATGATATGATCTTACCGTGTGACTCCCCACACCATATCATCTACAATGTAAGTATATGGAACATTGCATAAAACAATTATAGAACATAATCTAAATGCAAACAGTGACTGCAATAACTTTCATTTCATATCATCATATCATCAGAAAAGTATACAAAGACAAGTCTTCCAGTATACAAAACTAACATCTTCCAAACTGATGGTCTTCTCGAGGCTTGGCTCAAGAGGAGTCTCCGGTTCAGCTGCTTGGATCTGCTCCTCTACTCAGAACTGAATTGACAAATTGGCAGAAGAGGCAAGTGAAACTAAAGCAAGGTTTCCTTGTTCTTCGAATGATCCTTCCAGCTGAACTAATTGATCAGTTTGTGTGGCATCTGGCTCTTCAGTTGGAGTGATCGAGATTTCTACTGGCTCCTTAGGCTGAGCTGGCTGATCAATTGGCTACTTTGGTTGAGTTGATGGGTTGGGAAGCTCTTCTTCAGTTGCAGTTGTGTCTTCAAAATTTAGTTGACTTGCAACTATTTTCATAGTCTCTTGTCTTGAACTTGAGGCTTGTTCTCCTCCGATTTGCAGCTGATTTGTTTCAGTTTCTGGTTTTTCCCTGTGCATCGGTTCTGGCGACGGTTGTGGTTGCTGGTGCTGATGCTAATGTTGTTGTCTCATCCTTCGCAATGTTTTGTAGAGCCACTCTTGTTGTACTTATGAGTGTTTCCATGTTTCGCATTGCTCCTTATTTTTTAGCGGTAGTGATTTGATTCCTTCGAGAGCACATACTTCTTTTATAACTTCTCGCATTGAGCCTTGTGCTGGATTTGGACGAATCTTGCGGAGATATAGTTATCTTCGAATCTGTTTATCGGTTAACATCCCATCAATTTCTCCGTTTGTCCACCACAAGCACTAGTTTTCTTCTCGCTTCTAGAAACTCATCCCATGGAAAGCAAGTAATGTAAGAAAATATTCTAATACATAAACATCTCGCCATAGGTGCCAGTAAATGTACCTGGTTAGAGTGTGAAATAACTCTAAGTGGCCAATTAGGTCTGGGGTAAAGTACTGTGCAATGTATCAGTTCGTTGTTTCATGAGCCTGACTTTTCATCTCTTCAACTTTTGAGAAAGCACTGATGTTGCCTTCAATTTGAGCCATTGGCGGGCAGGTTAACCGGAAGTAGTCTGCTCCAGTTTCTTGATGTGGCACTGACGCGCGGTCATTTTGCGGTCAGAATAAATCTCAAGAGAGACTTATCCTTATGCCCACTGCAAGGTGTATCTAGCAACGAGAGTAAGGGTCGATCCCACGAAGAGCTATGAATCCTATCTTTCAGTGTCACTATTTCCAAAGGTTTGAGGGTTGTTGTGGTCTCCATAATTCTTAATATAAAAACTGTAAAATAAAATAACAAAACAAAATAAAGCAAAGGAAGGAAAATATTAGCAGTAACGTATTCCAGATTAGAACTTAGATTTCAAACTTAACAAACACATGACCGATCACAGGCACGCTGATTACTTATGTGAATCTAATTATCTGGTTATAGGCAACATATCTCTCTCACTTACCCAATCTATCCTTTCAGTTTAGCTTAGAGGTGATCTCTCATCCCCTAAACCCTAACATGTTGCCCAACCCCGATCTCTCATATGATTGTAAACAACAAAGCAACATTATGCCCTAGACAGATCCAGATTTACCTAGACACTGATCTCTTAGATGCCCTCAGTACCCGTGATATATCGCATCCCTTTATGACCAACACACAACTATGATTCATTGACCATTTATAGAGGTAGTGAACACAATTCTAATTAACGAGTGATCAGCCACGATTAACTAGCTTAGCCCATTTTAATGCAACAAAGAAAACGATTACACAACGGAACCAAATTCACACAGTTTATGCCTATAAGCCTCACGGTTCTTACGTGTTCATTAAGTTCTTATCTTTGTTCAATCTAGAATAACGATTCTAGCCGCTCATGCTAGACTTAGAACAATAGTAATAAATAAAAGAAATAAAAGAAGACATAATTTAAATGAAAAACTTACTTAGATTAAACAGCAAAAGTAATCCAACACCAATGCTGGACTTAATAACATAAACTGAAAATCCTAAAGCCTGCGGGCATAAGACCCGAGATTGTTCAACAGAAAAGTAAAAATTGCAGAGAAGTAAAAGTGAGAAAAAATAAATTGTTAAGAGTATTTCATGCGTGTTCAGCCTTTGCCATGAAATCTACTTATATAGGAGTATAAAGACACAAGGTAACTCCCCCACAGGTCGAGGGATCTTCAGGCCAATTCGCAACTGCCGTGCCCAAGACTTTCCATATTTGGCAGATTATTCCCTTATTTAGAAGATCATGTGTCGCAGATTCTATACTTGTCATGCCCTAGTACCGCCGACATGCAACTTTCCTTGTAGAGCCGATCCTCCTTCTGGAAGATTTGACTTGCCTTCTCCGGTACTTCTTTCCTTCGGCAGCTAGGGTGCACTGCTCCTGCTTCAACTGATAATTACTTCCCTTGTGCTCTGTCTCCTCTCTTTCTCTTCTCAATCACTCTGGGTTCATTGTGGCCACGATCACGAACTTCTCCTTCAGCTTTTGTTGGAATGGTCGACGATTTCCGTCAGGCTCGAGAGAGAGTTTTTCACTGAGAAGTTGTTGCCTATCTTGGTATCATTGGCATCAAAATTCCCTCCAGAAGTGATTCTCCTACCTCATGTTCCCCTTATGCCCATTATGGCTCTTTCCGACTAAAAAACATAAAAAATAAAGGATAAAAGAACGAGAAAAAGATATAAAAATACGAGAGATTCTGGACTTGTCACACTCCTCTCTCTAGAATTATATCTTCTGGGTTTGAGTAATGTGCCACGTCCTCTATTGTTAAGTTGGGAGGAAGCATTGGAGCTGATGGAGGGCCAATTTTCTTCTCTTGCTTTGGTTGGGATGGCTTGACTGCTTTCTTCTTTACTTGATTAGCAAGCTTCTTTACCTGAACTGATCTAGCATTTGGGCATCAGACTGAAGATTCCGGTTGAACTGAAAGAGCGGCTTCAGTTGCGGTTGAGCTTGATCTATCTAGGATCTGTCTGAGTGGTTAAACACTGATTGATGATTTGAATCTTTGGGTAATTAACACTTTATCATTAGAATCTGATGATATGTCTTCAGTGAACTCAGTTACCTGCTTATTTCTTTTATCTTCAACTGGCAACTTTTTCTTCTTCAGTTGAGCCGTCTGGTCTAGTTGATGATTTCTGATACTGACTCCAGGGAGAATTTGTCTTCTTACAGTTATGGGAATAAAGTCAGTTTTGTCTATGAGCTTTACTTCAGTTTCTTCGCGCATGAAGGCAAAGTTTTTCTCCAAAATATTGCTCACTCAATTGAGATAGCATATCATTTGATAGAATTTTGTCTCATCCCACTTCTTCTCAATGATATCTACGTATTTATTCAGTTGGTCAAAGAAGAACTGTGCTCAGTTGACTTTTTCCCTATTGATGATGGCAGCACAGACTTTGTACTTATCCTCCGACATCTCGGAGTGGCTGCCAGTTGTTCCAATGATCATTCTGGCGGCTATTGTTGCCAATATTTGGTACTCATCTTGGAAGCGTGAGATGAGGTTGGTGCTCTTGTATGGTTCTTTAATTTCTGGCTTCTTCCAGTGCTTGTAGGCATCTTGTTGGATGACATAGACATCTTGAAGTTTGATCCCTTTGTTTAGCAGATCAAACATTCAACTGAGTGATTCAGGAGATACTATAAACTTGCGTTCTCTTACTTCAGTATGAATCATATTGGGATCCGTTTTGCTGTCTGAATTCAAAAAGAATTCAGCAACTGGTTCTGGGTAAACTCTTGCTGGAGGGGTCTCGATAAAAACTTGCAAGCCTGCTTGTGAGAGCTTTAGTATGATGATATTGCATAGAGCAGAGTCTGAGCAAGCTTGCTTAAACGCTTCTTTGTCGAAGTATTTGTCTCTGTACAGTTTCTTGCGAAACATGGTTGAGTCTTTTCCAGTTAACTGGAAATTGAATCTCTTATGAATGCGACCACCAGTTGTATTCTGGGCCATGATGATTGTGGAGATAAAGAAAAAGTTTTTGATGGAAATGTTTCTCTGAAGATTTGAAGGCTTGGAACTTTGATCGAAGTTCGTGAGTAAGAGATAATGAGATAAAGATTGGAACAAATCTGGGATAAAAAGTAAAGTTTATCTCTAAATTAGCCGACTTATTTATAGTGCATGAAATGGTGCTTATCCAACGATTGTGATGATTCAAATGCCTTTGATCCGACGGTTCTAAGAGATGTAACGTTTGTAACTAAAGTACACGTTGATTGGCTGTAATGAAGAGAGAGAGTGGGTCCAACGGTAATATTTCAAACACACATCACTTTTACTATTTCCTCTCTTAAATTTAAACTTATCTGCTTCTTATTCTCCTGGTTACACGTGGCACAAAACTGATTGCTTTATCAGTTTGTTTAATTTGCGTGCTGTAACTGATGATATTCAATTGAACTGATCATGCTGACTGAGATTATTTCATTTCAGTTTCGTCTGCTTGCTCTGCTGCTTTCTTCAATTTGAACATATAAACTGATGACTCCGGTTGAACTGATTGAGCTAACTGAATGGTTTCAGTTCATTTGTCTTTTCTTTTTCAGTTTGCAATCTTTGTGCTTCACAAATGCTTAACTGATTAACACATCAGTTTAAACTTCATGAATGGTTGAACTGAAGCATTTTTGCCTCAGTTCTTCTTCTCTTTTCAGTTCCTATCTTCAGCTGGAGTGGACTTCTAATTAACTTTTTCTTCTTCAATCACTAGATCATCTCATCCTTTGATGCTAGTTCAAGTAGTTCCAGTTAAATGCATAGCTCCACAAATATTGCTTCAGACAACGGTTTTGTGAAGATGTCAGCAATTTGTCTCTCTGTGTTGACATACTTGATGCAGATGTCCTTCTTTTCTATATGATCTCTGATGAAATGATGTCTTATATGAATATGCTTGAATCTGGAATGCAATACTGGATTTTGAGAGATTGCGACTGCACTGTTGTTGTCACAGAATATAGGCACTTCTTCAGTTTCAACTTTGTAATCCTTCAATTGTTGTTTCATCCAAAGTATTTGTGCGCAACAACTGCTTACAACAACGTATTTAGCTTCACTTGTGGAAGTGGTGACTAAGTGTTTCTTTTTGCTAAACCAGGATATCAGTTTGCTTCCAAAGAACTGACAGGTTCCACTGGTGCTTTTTCTGTCAATTTTGCATCCACCAAAATCTGAGTCTGAGTAACCAGTTAGACTTAAGCTATCATCTCTTGGATACCAGAGTCCAAGATTTATGGTTCATTTGAGATATTTGATAATCCTCTTAGCTACTTCTAAATGACTCTTCTTTGTATTGGATTGGAACTGGGCACATAGTCCAACTGAATAGGAGATCTCTGGTCGACTGAGAGTTAGATAGAGCAGTGACAAGTCCAAATTCTCTCATGTTTTTGTGTTTTTTTCTCATTCGCTTGTCCTTTTTTTTCTCTTTTTTGAGTCAGAAGGAGCTAGTGTGGGCACAAGGGGGCAGGAGGCAGCAGAATCACATTTGGAGGGCATTTGGATGCCAATGATACCTTAGATGGACAACAACTTCTCAACGGAAAGTTCTCTTCTCAACGGAAAGTTCTCTCTCGAGCCTAGCAGAAATGCCCACCATTCCAGCATCACTGAAGGAGAAGTTCGTGATTGTGCCCATAATAAATCCAGTGTGATTGATAAGAGAAGGATATGAAACTGGGCACAAGGGTAACAATTACCAGCTGAAGTAGGAGTAGTGCACCCTAGCCACCAAAGAAAAGAGGAGTTTATAAGGAAAGTTTGATCGCATCTTTCAGATTCTAGAAGGTTGATCGGCTAATTAAGGAAGGTTGAATGTCAGCAATCTAGGGCATGACGAGTACAGAATCTACAAGACAGATCTTTTAAATAAGGAAAGAATCTGCCAGATATAGAAATTCTTGTGCACAATGACTGTGAATTGGGCTGAAGATCCCCCGGCCTGTGGGGGAAGCTACCTTGTGTTTTGTACTCTTATATAAGTAGTTTTCATGGCAGAGGCCGAACACACATGCCATATACATTATTATTTTCCTTTTACTCACATTTTAGTTCCCATTGAACAATCTCGGGCCTTATGCCCGTAGGCTTTAAGATTTCCAATTTATGTACTTAATTCCAACGTTGGTGTTGGATTATTTTACTTTTTAATCAAGTAAGTTTTTCATTTAATTTATGTCTTTATTTACTTATATTTATTGTTGTTCTAAGTCTAGCATGAGCAGCTAGACTGGTTATTCTGGATTAAACAAAGATAAGAACTTAATGAACACGTAAGATTCGTGAGGCTTATAGGCATAAATTGTGTGAATTTGGTTCCGTCGTGTAATCATTTTCTTTATTGCATTAAAGTGGGCTAAGATAGTTAATTGTGGCTGATCACTCGTTAATTAGAATTGTGTTCACTACCTCCATAAATGGTCAATTAATCGTAGATGTCTGTTGGTCATAAAGGGATGGGATACATCACGGGTACTGAGGGCATCTGAGAGATTAGTGTCTAGGTAAATCTGGGTCTGTCTAGGGTATAAAGTTGTCTTGTTGTTTACAATCATATGAGAGATCGGGGTTGGGCAGCAGGTTAGGGCTTAGGGGACGAGAGATCACCTCTAGTCTACACTGAAAGGATAGATTGGGTACATTGAGAGACATCTGGTATCTTTAACTAGATAATTAGATTTGAATAAGTAATTAGTGTGCCCATGATCGGTCAAGTGTTTGTTAAGTTCAAATCTAAGTTTCTAATCCGAAATACGTTACTACTAATATTTTTCTTTCTTTGTTTCGTTTTGTTTTGTTATTTTTATTTTACAGTATTTACATTAAAAAGTACGGAGACCACAACAACCTTCAATTTTGGAAAAGTGACATTGGAATATAGGATTCACAGCTTCTCGTGGGATCGACCCTTACTCTCGTTGCTAGTTATGTCTTGCAGTGGGCATAAGGATAAGTCTCTCTTGAGATTTATTCTGACCGTTAAACAACCGCACATCAGAATTTGCGATGTTGCCGGGAAGCTGATTCTAGAAATTTTATTTTTCTAACTTATTAGCCTGGTCAGTGGATGCCCAATACCTCTCCAGGAGATTACTCATATGATCCAGAACTTGAGAAGACTCTGAAGAGGAGGAGAGTAGAAGCACAGAGGGCACAACAAGTAGAAAGACTTACTCGTGAAAGAGAACTAGAGCAAGAAAGAGCTCAAGAAGAAAGGAATGAACTACCAAGGATAGTCCTGATGGCTGAAGAAGAAGGCAGAATACTAAGGCAGTTAGTCTTTCCGGCTAACATGAATTTACGTCCCATGGGCATTACACTCCCAACGATTATTGGAAATTGGGAGGTAAAGGAAAGTTTCATCCAGATCTTGCCCAAATACTATGGGATGATTGGAGAAGACCCTCAGAGGCATATTCAAGATTTCGAGATAATGTGTCAAACATATCCCATGGATGGGGGAAAAGAGCAATATGTGCGACTTGTCTCATTCCCGTTTACTCTTCAAAATGGGGCACGAAACTGGTTATACACACTGCCAACTGGCAGTATAACCACATGGGCACAACTGCAGCAGAAATTCCTGGAAAAATATTTTCCCGTATCTAGAGTTTAGAAGATGAGATGAAGAATTGGAAGTCTGAAGATGGGAGATAAATGAGAGCTTCTACGACTACTGGTATCGATTTCAGAACATGCTGACAAAGTGCCCACAACACTAGATCACAGATCATGATCTGATCCAATACTTTGTATCTACGTTGAGACCACAGGATAAAATCATTTTTAATTCTTCATGTAGAGGATCTATTCTGAATAAATTACTAACTGAAGCCTTCAGAATCTTGGCAGAAATGGCTGATGAAAATTGAGATGAAAGTGCTGAAGGCACAAGGATAGTTTCAGATGCTAGAAAATCAATGCACCTTGAGGTCAAAATGGAAAGAATTTTGGACCAGATGGAGAAAGTGATAAACCATACTGGGGCACCAAAGAAAAGAGTGTGTGGAGTGTGCAAGAGTGTGGCCCATTTCACCGACGAATGCCCAACACTGCAGAAGGAGGATATCGCTGAAGTTAACTCTCTCAGTGGGCATAAAAACAGGTGATATGATCCCCACTCTCAAACATACAATCCAGGATAGAGGGATCATGAGAATTTTAGATGGAAAAAGAATGATACCCATCAGCAAGATTTTCCACCACCACCGCTGAGGGCATGAGAAGCACCTAGCCTGACCGAACTAGTCCATGCCCTGGCCAAGGAGAATGTGAAGTCACAGTAGGAGAATGAGAGAATCAAACAAAAAACAAGGGCTGGTCTTCAACATGTGAGCAAACAAATTTCCCAACTAGCTCAAGACCTTGCCCAACTAAAGGAAAGAAATGGACAATCACCCTCTCAAGTGGTGAATCCTCGAGAACAAGTGAATGCTATGACCACAAGGAATGATGAAGAAGTGATGAAAGCTGAACTGAAAGAAGACACTAAAGGCATAACGAAAGAAGAAGAACAGACTAGAGAAGAGATTTCTGAGCCCAAAAAGCATGAAACAAAAATAGAAAGGAAGCCTCTGTTCCCTGAACGTCTTGCCCATGACAAAAAAGAAGAAGAGATGAAGGACCTTCTCAAGGTCTTTCAAAAAGTGGAAATCAATATTCCACTACTGGATGCAATAAGGCAAGTTCCTCGTTATGCCCATTTCTTCAAAGAATTGTGCACCAAGAAGGTACGATTTAAAGATGATATGAGACTTTTCATGGGAGAAAATATCTCTGTAATCCTACAAAAGAAAATGCCGAAGAAGTGTGAAGATCCCGATATGTTTGTTATACCGTATATAATTGGAAGCGAGAAGATTAAAAAGGTGATGCTTGATCTCGGTGCATCTATAAACTTCATGCCCATGAAGATTTATGAAGAACTGAATCTGGGACCACTCAAGGAGACAAGAGTGATCATTCAGTTGGCAGATAGATCAAATGTCTATCTCGAAGGTTTAATAGAAGATGTTTTAGTGAAGATGGGAGAATTAATTTTCCTGACAGATTTCTATGTCTTGGACATGGGTAAAACGACACCAACTACATCTATTCTACTGTTAGGGAGACCATTCATAAAAACTGCTCGTACCAAGATTAATATCGGTGAGGGCACACTAACATGTGAGTTCGATGGCTAGATAGTTGTGTTTAACATTTTTGAAGCCATGAAGTATCCACAAGATCTGGAGTCAGTCAACTTCGTGAACCATTGCTATGCCCAATCAGAAGCTATTCTGGGATAAATGAACAACCAAGAACCCCTGGAATGGGTATTGCAGACTGGGTTAACTGACTACAATGCCCTCGACAAAGATGAAAACACCAGAGAGACAATCATGATGTTATACTCTCTGCAAGAATTACTGCATGGAGTGGTGGACTACAACTTGCCCACCATGACTCTGACAAAAATGATGCTACCATCGGTACAGAGGGCACCAAAGCTAGAATTGAAAAATCTCTCAGACCACTTAAAGTATGCCTATCTTGGAGAGAATGAGACATTGTCGGTTATCATAAGCAATGTTCCGAGCCTTATTGAAGAAAATCGGCTATTGAGATTGCTATGTCTATACAAAAAAGCAATAGGATGGACTTTGGCTGACATCAAGGGCATAAGCCCTGCAGTATGTATGCATAAGATTCTCTTGAAGGAGGATGCAAAACCAGTGCGGGACCTACAACACAAGTTGAATCCCGCCATGAAGGAAGTTATGCTGAAGGAGATACTTAAGTTGATAGACATGAGAATCATCTATCCCATTTCAGATAGCAAATGGGTGAGTCCGATTCATGTCATGCCCAAGAAGTCAGTAATCCAGGTCGTAAAAAATGAAAGGAATGAGCTTGTGCCTATAAGGCTACAAACTGGATGGAGAGTCTGCATAGACTACAGGAAGCTCAACACGGTCACAAAGAAGGACCACTTTCCATTACCCTTCATAGATCAAATGTTGGAGAGATTGACTGGGAACAAGTTCTTTTGTTTCCTTGATGGATATTCAGGCTACATGCAAATTGTAGTAGATCAATAAGACTAAGAGAAAACTACTTTCACATACTTATTCGGCACATTTGCTTATCGGAGGATGCATTTTGGGCTCTGCAATGCTCCTGGAATTTTTTAAAAGTGTATGATGAGCATTTTCTCAGATCTTTTAGAGAAATGCATTAAGTGTTCATGGACAACTTCACAGTCTATGGCGATTCACTCGACGCATACCTCGACAACCTTGAAAAGGTGCTTAAAAGATGCGTGGATAAATGCTTGGTGTTAAACTATGAAAAATGCCATTTCATGGTTCGCGAAGGAATTGTTCTTGGGCACGTAATTTCAAAGAGAGGCATCGAGGTAGACAAGGCTAAGGTGGACATCATCGAGAAGCTATCCTACCCTACAATGATGAAGTAAGTTCGAGATTTCCTTGGGCACACCAGGTTCTATCGGTGATTTATCCAAGATTTTGCAAAGATCGCTCAACCGATCACTCATCTTTTGCAAAATGATGTGTCATTCGTCTTTGATGAAGTCTGTAAGGAAGCTTTTAACACCTTGAAAAAGAAGTTGGTCATGGCACCCATCATCCAACCTCTAAACTTGGGCATGTCATTCGAGATAACGTGCGATGCCAGTGGATACGCTGTGGGCGCAATACTTGGACAAAGGTGAGGAAAAAAAAAGCCATGTCATATACTATGCCTCCAAGATATTGAACCATGCCAAAGCCAACTATACCACAACTAAAAAAGATCTGTTAGCAGTAGTTTTTGCTTTTGAAAAATTTCGATCCTATTTACTCGGAGCTAAGAGTATGGTCTACACCGATCACTCTGCATTAAAGCACCTACTTGCAAAGAAGGAATCAAAACTAAGGATCATTTGGTGGATACTACTGCTACAAAAATTTGATTGGGAGATCAAAGACAAAAGTGGAGCTCAAAACTAAGTGACCGATCATTTGAGTAGAGTACTCAATGAGGAAAAAGATGTGGTGCCCATCGAGGAGTCCTTCCTAGATGAATACCTATTCAACCTCAAGGGCACTGCACCTTGGTACGCTGACTTGGTTAATTTCATGATCTCTGGAGAATTACCAACCAGACTCTCAACCTACCAAAGGAACAAAATCAGAAGTGAGAGTCAATATTATGTATGGGATGATCCCATACTATGAAGAATGTGCACATATCAAATCATTCAACGCTGCATGCCCATAAAAGAAACTAAGAGTATTATTGATCACTACCATTCCGAAGCATATGGAGGGTACTTTGGTGCAAAAAGAACTACAAAGAAGATTCTTGATTGCGGTTTGTTTTGTCCCTCATTTCACAAAGATGCTTATGAAGTGTGCTGACAATGCCCACACTGTCAGATGACTGGAAATATTTTCAAACATAATGAAATACCCATGACACCTATCATACCGGTAGAAGTTTTCGATGTTTAGGGAATTGACTTTATGGGTCACTTGACTAAATCCAATAGATATCAATACATAGTCCTTGTTGTGGAATATGTGTCAAAATGGGTGAAAGCAAAAGCTACTACCACAAATGATGCTCGCATGGTCAAACGGTTCCTGAAGTTTAATGAGTTCAGCTGATTCGGTGTGCCCAAGGCGCTGATAAGTGATTAAGGATCTCATTTATGCAATATGATCATCAAGAATTTGCTCAAGGAATATGGAGTAAGGCACAAAGTAATTACTGCATATCACCCACAGGCGAATGGGCAAGCTGAGGTTTCAAACCGAGAAGTCAAGTCCATACTTTAGAAAGTTGTAAACCCAATAGCAAAAATTAGAGTTTTAAGCTGGAAGATTCCTTATAGTCATATCGCACTGCCTACAAAACCCCCATTGAGATGTCTCATTATTACCTTATTTATGGAAAGAATTGTCACCTTTCAGTAGAAATTGAGCATAAGGCGTTTTGGGCAATTCAGAAAATGAACATGAAACTCGATAAAGCTGGAATTGAGAGAAAATTCCAACTTTAAGAGTTAGAAGAGATGAGGCTGGAGGCCTATGACAATGCAGTGCTCTATAAGAAAAGAATGAAGAGAGCCCATAATCACTTCATTCACTACAAACAGTTTGAGCGTGGGCAAAAGGTTCTGTTGTATAATTCCAGACTAAAGCTATTAGGAGGAGGACTCAAGTCCACATATGGTTCGGACCATATGAGATCCAGATTATGTGCCCAAATGGAGCAATGGAATTATTTGATTCAAGTACTAGAGAGACATTCAAAGTCAGTGGTCAATGACTGAAGCATCTCAATGACCCAACAGTTTCATACATGAAGGCTCTCGGGCTCCAACTCGTTGAGCCAACATACATGTGATGAAAGGCAAGTTTCGTGCCCACGACAATAACCGGGGCACTGTCTGAGAGACAACCCAGGTTCTTTTTGTATTTTCTGCAATTTATTTATTTCCTTTTTAGTGTTTATTCTTTGCCATGTTAGACTAGGAGTTGGATTTTACGGCTGGATTTTGTTTTGAAGTATTTTAGGTAAGAAATATTGGTGAATTTTTTCATGGAAGGAAAGTACCAAATAAAACTGGACACTTTCCAAGTTTAAGGGCACAAGATAACACAAGACCGAAGATCCGGGGATTTGTTCGCCCCTATGGGCACAACAAAAACCCAAACAGGAAAACCTTAGAAGCCCAAAAGTCATCTGACGGGCCTATCACATCAATCCTAATTGAGTGTATAGGGTTAATCGGCTGTACTTAACTACCCCCCTCACTTCTCCCCCAAAAATTCACTCACCATTTTCACCCAAATTCAAAAAAATTACAGCTCTCTCTCTCTCTCTCCAAAACTCCCTCTCTTTCTCTCTCAACCACCCAAACCACGATCACCATGGCCCCAAAAACTCGTACCTCTAAGTCCTCAAAGAAGAAGATAGAGTTCACGCCTTCTACTTCACCGGAAAGCACCAAAGACACCACCATCGACGCCGCTGCAACACCAAAGCCATCCAGCACCAACACCGCTGAAGTTCATCCCTCTACCACTATGGAGCAATCTTCGTCACTCATTTCCACCTGAGAGTCTGAGAAGGCTAACGAGCTCTCTCTGAAGATAGTAGAAGAGACCGCCCACGAGATAGATGAGCAGGAGAAGGCTAGTATGCAGAAGGATGCGACACCCAAGCCAACACCGGAGCAGACCCCTGAGCCCTCTGTAACTGAAAAGTTGAAGAAGGTGAAGAAAAAAATGGTCGCCGCTACTAAAGCTCCGTTGTAGTCCTTGAAATGGAAGAAGCAAGCATCGCTGACGGTGTCTGAGGAGGAAGAAGCGAAGCAAGAAGCTGAGGAAGGAGAGAACGAGAGCAGTGGAGAATCTCATGCCCACAAGAGCCAGGACAACCTGAATCTTTCCCTGGTAAAGAAGGTTGCCGAGGGCACAACATATACGCACTCAACAACTGCAAAGAGGAAGGAAAAGGCCCCTACCAAGCCGTCTGCTAAGAAAGGAAAAATTATAGTCAGCCCCACCTCTGGAAAAATCATGCCGAAAGGAGAATATGTCATGCCTATCAGGGACATCATCCACAGCAAGACCATCCACTTCGTCTCGCTCTCTGTCTTGGACATCGAGCAAGAGGTAAGAAAACTCTTCTCTAACATAGGGTGGTCATTTTTCATTGAATGCGATTGCTTGATTTTTCCTAAATTGGTGTATGAGTTTTTCCATGATTTAACGGTGAAGAGGATGGAAAATGGTGGTATGTCTGCCAAGGTTTTTAAGTTTAAAATTTTTGGTAAAAATTTTAATTTGTCTGCTGATAAGTTGAACATAGGTTTGGGCATTGTGTCCTTTCTGGATTTGAATGATGAAGATTATAAATATGTTGTTTCTATGGTGCCCACAGATGAGAACTGGGATAAAAAATGGGCTGATCTAGGTAACGGTTCTAAATTCAAGTCTAGAACTAGCAAAGGATACATGCTGAAGAGCAGTGCCCTTCACTTTTGTCACTGAGCTCTCGCCTATAATTTCTTTGGTCGAAAAGATAGCTCCAACTCCATCATCAATCAGGAGTTATTTGTCCTCTGGTGCATGTTACAAAAGAAGAGGATAAACTCTGGAGCTGTGGCCATAGCCCATTTTAAGGACACCCTTGCTCATGCCGTGAATGGGATCTCCTGTGCCCAACTGATAACCCATCTTGCTGAAAAATTGAGATTATTTAACCCCTCTTCTACTAATCTGTATTGCAAACATATTAAATTGTTTGATTTGAACTGTTTGAAGAGGATATTGGATGTTTTTTATGATGAGGGGGGAAAACCCGCATTTGGCATACTAAAGCTATAAACTTTGAGTAGCCTTAGTTTTTCTCTGAATGTAGGTCCCAGCAAGAGGCCCTTGAGGGCACATCAACAAGAGCTAGTAGCCACTACCATCATCTCTAGACTAGACTGATTGGAGACCGCCCTGCTCGCCTACTTTAAGCACATCGGATTCGTTTGTTTGACCCCCTTTGATACCTGAACTAGTACTCTTTCCCGTAGATTAGTTTTTTGTTTTGTTTTTTGTGTCTGTTTAGGTGTCGCCCCATTCCCACACTTTGCTTAGCGCAAAGTGTGTGGGTGTGGGCATTAGGAGTCTTGTGTTTTTTGTGTTTCTGTTTTTGTTGTTTTTTTATCTTGTTTTGTAGTTAGATGACCCCCGTAGTAACCCACTTTGCCTAAGGCAAAGTATCTGGGTAGGTGAGCCATCTAACGTTTCGTTGAGTTTGCAGTTCGTAGGGTAATCTTCTCGCACCCATTTTTCCGAAGGCAAAGTGTGTGGGTGGGGGGTTACTCTGCCTTCTTTGTGTTTTTTTAAGTGTCAAGCATGTGTAAATATTTGAACTTGTAAGCATGGACTCTAGGGTCTTGTGACCATAAGGCAACATATTTTACTTTAATTTCATTTTAGCATGTCTATGCTACTGCTTATATGATGAATGAACTAAGTACTTTGTGAGGAATTAAGCCTAAATTCACGATGCATGTGATTATTTTTTTCTTGTGTGATTTCTGTATTTTTGAATTTAAGCTAGAACTTGTTTTTGCTCTATTTTGAGGTCACAAACACATCTAGAGGGCATTTGGATGCCAATGATACCGTAGATGGGCAATGACTTCTCAACGGAAAGCTCTCTTTCGAGCCTGGCAGAAATGCATGCCCACCATTCCAGCATCGCTGAATGAGAAGTTTGTGATTGTGCCCACAACAAACCCAGTGTGATTGACAGGAGAAGGAGAAGAGACTGGGCACAAGGGTAACAATTACCAGCTGGAGCAGGAGAGTACACCCTAGCCGCCGAAGGAAAGAGAAGTTTATAAGAAAAGTCTGATCGCATCTTTCAGATTCTAGAAGGTGGATCGGCTAATTAAGAAATATTAAATGTCGGCAATCTAGGGCACGACGAGTATAGAATCTATTAGACAGATCTTTTAAATTAGGAAAGAATTTACCAGATATGGAAAGTCTTGGGCACAAGGACTGCGAATTGGGCTGAAGATCCCCCGACCTGTGGGGGAAGTTACCTTGTGTTTTGTACTCCTATATAAGTAGTTTTCATGGCAGAGGCCGAACACACATGCCATATACATTATTATTGTACTTTTACTCACATTTTAGTTCACATTGAACAATCTCGAGCCTTATGCCTGTAGGCTTTAGGATTTTCAGTTTATGTAGTTAATTCCAACGTTGGTGTTGGATTATTTTGCTCTTTAATCAAGTAAGTTTTTCATTTAATTTATATCTTTATTTACTTATATTTATTGTTGTTCTAAGTCTAGCATGAGCGGCTAGACTCATTATTTCGGATTGAACAAAGATAAGAACTTAATGAACACGTAAGAACCGTAAGGCTTATGGGCATAAACTGTGCGAATTTGGTTCCATTATGTAATCGTTTTCTTTATTGCATTAAAGTGGGCTAAGCTAGTTAATCGTGGCTGATCACTCGTTAATTAGAATTATGTTACTACCTCCATAAATGGTCAATGAATCGTAGTTGTGTGTTGGTCATAAAGGGGTGGGATACATTATGGGTACTGAGGGCATCTGAGAGATCAATATCTATATAAATCTGGGTCTGTCTGGGTAGAATAGAAAGAGAGAGAGCTCAGTTTTCTTGGTTGAGATTTTAGGCAAGGTTTAGGAAAAAGTTATGCGAAAGTGTTTCAAATTTTATTTCACTCGTCTTTTATAGAGGAGTGTATTGTGACCGTTGGTTGTGGCAGGTCTCTTGAGCGATCATAGGTTTGTTGGTCGATCAGGGATTTGTTGGTGCATATAGTCGTTGGCAAGGTTGTTGTAGCCGTTATTCTGCCATTGACTCTTTGTAACTTCCCAGAATTTCAGAGAGTTTTCTAAATTTATTTAGAAGACTAAAGAAAATAATCGGAGCTAAAATAAAGTTAAACATATGTAAGTCGCGACATTTTTGTGTCTTTTATATGAAAATCGATGATGAGAGTTTGCATTTGCCTCTAGAA
Organism: Perilla frutescens; assembly: GCA_026008535.1. NCBI lineage: Eukaryota > Viridiplantae > Streptophyta > Magnoliopsida > Lamiales > Lamiaceae > Perilla > Perilla frutescens. Next base: position 14,287,674 of record BRKX01000015.1, read on the forward strand.
GATAGTCAATATTGGTCTTTTCTGGAATGTAACAACTTAAAGGAAGCCGCTGGTGTTTTCAAAATTTTATTCTGACCTCTACAAGACTCCTGAAATTGAAAATTGTAAAGGGAAAACCTGTGAATAGTAATTTCTACGTGCATTCGTGATTTTTGAATCATTATAAAATATTTTGTATTGATTCGAGTCTTGTTTTAACAATTTGTTTCCATAGAAAATTGCCTAAAAAATCCATTCATGTTTCCGGATTTTCAATCAAAGATCAATCGAACGTTTGGGAGCGTTTTCAGTAAAAATGCCGAATAGTAAATTTACTTTTGAAAAGAGAATCTTTCTTCTATTTTCCTCAGACAACCTCCTTGTTTTTCAACAATAGGTTGGTTCAATAGTACTCGAGCCAACGAGTCTCTCGATATTTTTGGATTTTGTATCAGAGGTCATTTGGACCTCGCCATTGAATAAAGCAATTTTAATTGAATCCGGAAATTGCTTTATCAGTATTTTATATCCGAAAAATTTATACCCATCCCGGAGCCCTTTTTCCTATAAATAGAGAAGGGGGAGCTCATTTGCAATTGTTCATCTCTCTCTTCTCCTCTCATTCTCTCTCTAGTTCGTGTTGACGAACGAGAAAAATCCGGGTCTGCGCCGAGTAAATCGTGTATGCGGGCCCAAGTTAAGTTTTGTTGGGGGGTGCTGCTGCGGGAGCAGCTGCCGAGCGCCAGAAGGTTACCAGAGAGCTGCCTCTGCCGCCACTGCCATAGATGGTCGGAAATTGCCGTTGTCGTTCCGCTGCAGCGCCGCCGCTTCGGATGTCTCGTTTCGGACTTGTTGAGCCAGTCAGAGAAGCTGGCAGATGAGTATCGAGAAGTTTGATCACCTGAGTTGATCTAATCGAGGTGGATTTATTTGCAAAACTTATCTATATTTGAGTTATTAACTCATAAATGTGATAATCATAGTTATAATATCCAAATAAAATATTTGAGGAATTATCTTCTCAAGTCTCTGCTAAAGTAATATCATTATACTTAATGAGAACATAGTATTATACTGATGTATAACTATCGAGAACATAGATTATGCTTTGCCATAATTATTGAGAACATAGATTATGCTTTGCCACAATTATTGAGAACATAGATTATGCTTCATCATAATTATTGAGAATATAGACTATGATTTATCACAATAAACGAATATAGATTATGCTTCGACATAATTAAATAGAATAGATTATGCTTGGTCATAATTAAAGTTTGTGGGGTAAAAGTTAAGGTTAGAGTTTAAAGTTCATAGTATATAGATTAAGGTTGGAGTTTATATTTAAAGTCTAAAAGTCATAGTTTAAAGTTACAGTATATTAAATATTTATTGTATATTGATTATACTTGTTTATAATGAGTTATACTTTTTAGCTTGTACTTTTAGTATTAAGCTTAAGTTATAGAATGTTTTCTGTTTAAGGGATATGAAGCATAATTTAACTAAATTTGCTAGAGGAATTAAAGGTTAGCATAATTGCTATATTAAGAGGATGACATAGTTTTTATGCTTATGTCATATTACGCGTTTTATAGTGAACATAGAACAAAGGATAGGTAGGAACTGTGATTCTTGCAGTTGTGATGTTAATCACTAAAGGTGTGACTGTGAGGTAATCCCTGTACATACACGTGATCTGGGCATCACTATAAGGAGTTAATGCTAGGTAACCCCTAGTATACCCAGGTCAATGCTAGGTGATCCCTAGTACACTCTTCTCGGATTAGCGAGGTAATCCCTCCATTTTTCTACTAATGACATGTCATAGAGTGCAGTAGATGACAGGAGGAGCTACAGGGTACCAAAGAGAAGTAAATGTTTGCAGAAATGGGAAAGGCTTTCGTATTTTGCTTTCCATTATCTGTATTTATATTTTGGATATTCTGTTACAATTTTTATTAAAGACTGAGTTAAAAGTTTAACCCACTGAGTGCTTTAGTACTCACGCCCAAAATCTTTTCAAAATATTTTTCACAGGTTGAGATGCTGGAGGTGATGGCTAGATGTACTGTTGTGGGTTGATCTGGCCTTGTTGTCTCTTTCAGACTGAATTATTACTCATGAGTATGTTGTTATGTGATATAATATTACTCCATTATTTTTTTACTTAAACTCTGATACAGTTGCCCCATAGTATGATTTCATGTTATGTTTTATTTTTTGGCTTATCTGAATTGTATACCTTATTTGAATCATGATAAATAAAGTCCCATTTCTTTTTCATAGATTCAAGCATGTCTCTTTACAGTTTTTGACCTATGGATATGTCATATTTGGTTGAGTCTTGGATTCTGTTTATTTTCTAGTTAACCTATTAATGGGTCTTAAAGTTGATTAATTGCTTCTGTCCTATGAATGGCATATAAAATAGTTTATTTACCTCTGACTTATTGATGGGTCTTAGTTGTTGTGACCTATGAAGAGGTCTTGTTTATTTGAAGAGTCAGAATCATATCTATTAATTGTTGGATTCTGTTTAAATTTGATTGGCTTATGAATATGCATTCTTTTGACTTGATTGAATCAATTGACTTCGTTGATACATTGAAAGACGTGGATTTCTTCCAATTATAGAGGTTCTGCTACCCAAATTTCTGGGGAATATAACTTATTCTTGCTCTAAAGCCATTTCATTTGATTATCCTAAATAGTACTTCCTTTTTTAGTAACACCCCGACCCCCATTTATTATTTCTTTTGGGACTGGGACATTACAAAGGACCTCCTGAATTTTGGACTATGCTACCTTTTTTCTTGTATTTTTCCCGTAGTGCCCCCGTCCTAATCCTCGGGACCGGGGTGTTATACTCTTTGATATGCATTAACTGCGTCGATTGTGCAGTCAGTTGCCTTGGATTCGAGCCTAGCTGATTAGATCAGTTAATGCTTCAGTTCGGCCTCAAAGAGTCTTTTTTCTGAACGGCTTTTCAGTTCAACTGATCATGGGCCATTGGTTGGTTTGACTTGAGTATTAGCCTGGCTAGCTTTATCTTCAGTTTGGCCATTAGTTGAGTACTTTTAGATGTCAGCCCGACTGTCTTGACTTTTGCTCATCAGTTGGGTTGACCTGGCCTTCAGTTCCTATTGTCTAAGTCTTCAGTCTTGTTAACTTAGTCTTCAGTTTTTCTTGAGTGTTTTGACATCTCATCAAAACTTCATTTAGGGTTTCTGTTGATTGTTTTTCCTAACAACCTATATACATGCATCGATACATATATTGTGTAGAATATAAAAAAAGATACACATAAAAATATTACTACGTTAAAATGTTTTTTATTTTATTTTAATGTTGATAAAGTAATGCTACAAATTTACACTTCTTACGTATTGCTTTGAACACCAAAAAATCAAATACAAAAATCTAAATAAATTAATAAAACTGAACAATAAAAAAAATCATAATCACTACAAATACATTGGTTGTTCCAAAAATTGAAATAACTATGCTAAACGACATACTTTTTTGCTATAAACGACATACTTTTTTACTTTTATATATATTAATATTAAGATAAGATTAAGATTGTTGAATTATTTGGTCTCTTCAATATTCTTTGATAAAAAAAAGGACGAATGATTAATATTTGAGGCACACTTGTGTGAGACCGTCTAACGGGTCTTTTACGTTAGACGGATCTCAACCCGGATCCGAGTTGAATAAAATATATAATTGAAAAATAAAATGCAGATTTTTTTCTCTCTATGCGTGAGATCTGCGCTCTCAGATTTATAGATTTGCTCTCTTTCTCTCTCTCACGCGTGAGATTTGCTCTCTCTCTCTCTCTCTCCCCGAAATGCTCTGGCTACCTTCGATGGCGGCCACGGTAAGGCGTTTATTGCCATCTTTGTATTCGCAGAGGCAGATGACGCAACCACCGCCTACTTCTTACGCCGAGCTCTCTTTGCTGTAGGTGTCGGAAACCGTTTCGCCGCTGTCGAGGGCCGGCGCCTTGCACAACTTCTTCTTTATTATGGAGACAACCACCTCTCGACAATAAACAATTCCACTACAAACTCAAATCATAAGAACAACGATTAATATTATGAGCATGACCATATTCACAGAGAAAGGGAGATTTGTGTTGTTTTGAGTAATTCTTAGATCTAATTCTAGGTTTTGAGTTTGTAGCTGATCTGTTGTCACAGGTGCGTTGGGGGATGCCATTGTTGGTCTTGCAAGGTGGAAGATTGAGATCTTGTTGAAGATTTTTAATGATACTTTTCTTTGTAATTAGTGTTATTTTCTTTTGTAATCAGTGATACTTTATTTTGTAATCAATGATATTTTTCTCTATGATAATGAAATAATTTTTTTTACTCAAGAATAAGTTTTTATTGTATTCATAGACCCGATTCTCAATTTGAGATTATGTTTAAACTGATACTTTTCTTTCTAATTAGTGATACTTTCTTGTGTAATTAGTGATACCTTTTTCCATAGTAATGAGACTCCACTTCATAGGTAATGATACTTCACCCCATAAATAATGATACTTACATGTGAGTTAATTTAATGACATTTATCTATTCTGGATTTGATAATTAATGTTTAATCATCAATAATATCATATTATACTCCACTTCTGAGTTAATAATACTTCATTTCATAATTAATCATACTTCAGAGACAGTTAATGATACCCACCAGATATATATCTAATGATACTTCACTTAATAGTTAGTAATATTTTGCCAAATTTATATCTAATGATACTTCGCTTCATAGTTAATGATACTTTACCAGATATATATCTAATGATACTTCACTTAATAGTTAATTATATTTCACCAAATTTATATCTAATGATATTTCGCAGCACAGTTTATGATACTTCACTTCATAGTTAGTGATACTTCACACATAATGATACTTTACTTTATATCCAGTGATACTTCAGTGGTCACGCGTGGGGTGCGTGTAAGACACGCGTCTGCGCGCGAAAATGAATTTTGAGACGGGTTTGAATTTTATTTGACCCGTCTAATGTAAACAACCTGTTAAACAATCTCATACAAATTTTTATCTTAATATTTTTGACCGATACTATCAGTCAAAATTTGAATAGATTTAATGTCGCATATAATTTATAAATTTACTAAATGCATATTTGTATTCAAATTCGACTGATTTTTGGAGCAATTGCAGAAATAGTTTATGTTATTGGATTCAATCAATTATCATGGGGATAAAATTGTAATTTTGATCCCACGAAATATGACATCCCTCAATTTGATTTGAGCCCTAATTTGTTTCCAAATTGAAACTGTATTTCCTAAATGGCGTGACCCCTCTGTACTCCTCTCTCGTCCCCAGCGCATCCCAAGGCGTTCGAACTCCCGCTCGCCTGAGTCTCCGCCTTCAATGCCATTAAAAGGCAGGCTGGCTTCGCCGACGAATGTCGATCTTTCAGGCCACCACCACCGCTGCGGTGCATTTAGAAATTTCCAAAACAACAATCGCAACAGTCATCTCGAATCCAACATTGCCTCATGAACTTCGTTCATGATGTGCAGTTATGCACTAACAAACGGATTGGATGTGAAGGTCGAGACGGCTCTGATCAATATGTATTCGAAGTTTGGGGAAATGGAACTGGAAGGATTGAGTTTCGAATCCAACACTGCCTCTTGGAATGCCGTGATCAATGGGTCTATGAGGAATTGAGACTTTGGGGTGGCACTGAAGTTGGTCGATGAAATGCCTGAACAAGATGTTTTGTCTTGGACTGTATTGATCGGAAATTTTAAGATTATAGTTGGCCATGAGAGGTCAGTAACTTATCATTCATCATTGCACTCATCTCAAAGCAATGCTAATCTTTCTTGTAACCCTTCACCTCCCTGTAATTTTCTGGTAATTTTGCGGTTAGGGGGGTTGGATCCCCCAGCTCCTCTGGATCCGCCACTGAATTGGCAATGGTGTTCTGGGTTGGTGAGAGATCACTATTCAGATGGCAGACAGAGGAAGAAGGAGAAAGGGGAACGAAACTGTAGGGCTATATAAAAGAAGAGTGGAAATGGAAGAATGAGGGATCATGACATGGATCCTGAGATTAAAGTGCAGATGGAAATTCCTAGGTTGAGATCCTTTAGTCAATTGTCTCAGTTCTGCATTGTTACAATTTGGTGCTTGCAATGTAGAATGATCAAATGTCTTTATAGGAAAAGATGATGAATTTAAGGAAATTTTGTGAAGCTGTCAGCTTTGGTAATGTGCTGTATTTTTTATGTGAAATTGATAACTTGTGGTAGGAACTTGAATTGTTTGAGATCATGCTGTGTTTCTAAACTTGGCAATTTTTGGATTTTGGTTATTTGTGTTCAGTATTCTTGGATATAGCTTTGGAGTCCCAGAAATATAAAATGAATTTTGTTCTCGTGTTCTGTTTGATGTCAATTAGTCATATTAAGCCGACTTTGATAAGATAAAATGTAAATCAATTGGAATTAATATTCTTGGTCCTAGATATCCTAAATTTCTTTACTTCTCATTGCAAATGATTGCAAACATCACATTGGTTAGCTAAAAAATGCATCCTTCTAGGGTTCAAACTGCATATGAGGAGTTATGATATTCTTAAATTTCACTGGTTAAATCACAAGAGTCACATTTTTAAAAATGATTAGGCTAATTAAATCTGGCTTGGTACGAGTGTCAATAGATCACATAGTAAACGTTACAACAGTTTCTAAGTTCTTATGTTTCCCTGTTGATAGAGTCAAGGGCAATGGAATGACTGTATTTGGAGAATAATCTTAATTTTTATTTACAGAGAATAATCTTAAAATGACAGATCTCTCTCGTGCCCCTAGGAATTCTCCCATCAGACCGAACAGCCTACCCAATGTAAAGCTAAAGCACTCACTAATTTTTCAATGATCCCTACCTCTTCAATCTATTATATATATAATAAAACAAGAAAATTAGATAACTCTAAAATAAGCTAATCTAGTCATTCTATAAGTCATTTAATCAACTGATTTGATTGATCTTCTTTTCCTTCTTGGTATACTTCGAAAATAAATATTCTTAATTTCTTATTGCTACGAATGAATGATTCTTCTTGCTATCACCTTGACCCAATATCTAACCATGATGTTGGTGCTTTACCTTTTTTTTATTTTTTATGTTAATAATCTAATGAAAGTGTATCTTGTGTTTGTAATTAAGTTAAATATTTTCAAATTATGAGTGGCAATTAATGATTGGTTTTACCCCAAAACTCTTTAGGATGACCAAGATGGTGTTAGGACCGCGGATAGAGATAATTTCATTGATGTTAGTGGTGTAGACCTTTCTTACCGACTTACCGTTATGGAAGTGATAATGAACATCCTCCGATTCAAGCTCCCCAGGTTGGAATTATATCTTGTTTGGATTACACATTATTGTATTAACTTAATTTCTTGTAATGCATACAATTTAATTTTTGTGGAGAATAGTCATGACTTCTTAGCTCTTAGGGAATGGCGGAATCTACTATAGATCCACTTTTATTCTGCTCAACTCTACTTATTCTGGTTGTACAAGTCTAGGTTTTCCATAACATGACAAATATAAAGGGGCTATCCTGAGGCTGTAATGAAGATGTTAAATTGAATATAAAATTGATACTCTTACAGCTTAAACTTTCAGATGAGGTAGTTATTTAATATGGTACAATTCAGGCTAGCAATTTTTGACATGACACGAACATGATATGAAACGGGTAAGTGTCTGACCTTACTTATCATGTTTGTGTCATTGTTGTGTTGATACAATAAGGACCTGAAAATTATTGTGTCGTTTTTCATGTCAAACAGCTAAACACGATAAAAATTAACAGGCTACACCGCCTACACACGATAACCCGATAACAACCTGCCAACCTGTTAAGAATCTATTAATGCTAGCACGATATGAACCTAACATGCTAGCCCGTTACACGAAAAAAACATACATTTACTATTCCAATTTTTCTTTGTTTATATATTTTTTAATAAATTATATTTATTATTCTAGTTTTTTATTTATTGTCATGTCGTGTCGATATCGTGTCATTATCATGTCGTGTAAGCAAGACAAAATATCGTGTTCGTGTCGGGCACTGTCGTATTCAAGTGTGGCCTTATCGTGTTGTGTCGTTATCGTGTCGATGCGAGACATGCCATGATAACAGGAATTACCAGGCCTAGCAGCCATACTAAATGGAAATTGATGTGCTTCAACCTCACATCTACCACTTTATAAATTGATATGCTTCAACCTCACATCTACCACTTTATAAATTATTTCAATGTGCAGGGCGCGGGAAAAAAAAAGCTTGCACCTTAGGGGGTGTGTTGCGGACATTAAATTAAATATTAGAATGATACTCCGCTTTATCTTTTTAAGCTTTTAGACGAGTTGACCATTTAACACTGGTTAATGGTTTCCCCATTCCTCATACGGACACTGTTGTTTTTCGATATTTTCCCATGATATTTTTATTTCAGGGAAATAAGTCATTAAGAGGAACTTGTTCTGTCTATCTGTAATTGAATTCTCAATTTTATTGCATGAACCACCAAAGTCATTAAAGTTGAACTATTCTTTTCTGCTACCAAATTCCGCTATACCTGCAACCCCTTTATTCATAGCAATCCCCAGCTCTTCCCATCTCCTTACTTTTTATCTCTCTTTCTGTCTTTATCTACCTAATTCCGCTAAACCAGCAACCCCTTCATCTCCCCCACCCCCCAACCCGTGTGTGAACTCCAAGACACCCACGCCTATATATTAGATGCACCACAGAAACATACACATCCCTGCTCCAACTCACTTCATGGTCACTGATTAAGATACTAAAAAATTTGCTTCAATGAGTTCTCAACCGAAAGGAAACCAATTTGACAGAAAGGTATTTTGCTAATTTACTGGCTATAGATTATCACGATTCATTGTGTTTTGGCTTCAGTTCTGTTTTTCATATAAGGTTATTGTATTAAGGGTCAGTTATTGGGGTTATTAAGGAAATTCTATGGAATTAATTATTTTCTCTCTTGTGGCTTTATTTTGACGTTGAAATCGAGGAACTCCTCAAGATTGGAAAAAATAAGAAAAAGAAAGAAAGTTATCCTACTGGAATTGCATTGCTGGTCGAGAGTGTCTTGGCTGAACTTCACGTGGCTGTCGAAGAAGATGCGGAGCTCAATAGACAGGAGAAACCCGCAATCACGAAGTTGAGGAATCTGTCACTGTTGACAGATATCATCCCAAGGTCAGTTATTGTTCCTTTAATTTTTTAGGCCATGTTTATGATTTATTTTCCTTTTTTATGTATAAGTCCTGTCCCAGTGCTTGTATGATAGCTGCTTTGAATTTCTAGTAATGAGGGTTGCTTATCATGCAGAAAACACCTCCAGCAAGAATTTCTTGATCGTGGAGTTCTGGATGCGTTAAGGGAATGGCTCGAGCCCTTACCAGATGGAAGCATTCCCAGTATTGACGTTCGTGCTACTGTTTTGAAGTGCCTAAATGATGTGCGGAAATAGTTCTCTATTATTTTAGTTTATTTTGAGTATTTAAATAACAGGAAGATAATATTGTGTGCTACCTGCAGCTCACAATTGACTTAGAGCACTCTGTGCGCAGAGATCAAATGAAGTCGAGTGGCATTGGCAAGGTTAGGATTTGGTCAAATTTGGGTTTTCTTGCGGCTTTATATTTATTTTTTTGGCCAACTTTTTTTTAGCCACTAAAGATTCTAAAAACTTACTTTGGCCACCAACTTTTAAAACTATTAATTTTAGCCACTTTGGACAAAAATGTCCTTTCTCTCTCCTTCTCCCCCTTCCCCACACTGCAAAAATATTGGTGTTGGAGTGGTGCTGACGAGATCTCATCCATTCCCTTATCTTTCCTTGTTGTCTTTCCGGGTTGGGGTGAATTAAAGTAATATTTGATGTGTTGATTTCTATTTTTTGTGTTTGAATTTTATATATAACTTGAGCAAATGGGTTGTCGTTTGTGTTCATTTTGATCAAAATGAAATTTGATATTCATGGTGTTCTCAACTCACTTGCTCGTGCAGTAGGAACACTTGCGACAGGCCTGTGATGAACCATTGTTAATTTTTCCCAGATTTTCACCCTCGGCCTAAATTCCATATTTCTGTCAAATATAAATTTGGACAAAATTAAACCCAAATTCATTCATTTAGATGGTTTAGAAGTATGTTAATTCAGGCGTACAGTATAAAATTACTCAGAATCCTCACCTTCTTCGAAAGCCCGACTTCCTTCTCCTATTCTTGTTTTTTTTTTTTTAAATTGTTTTGTACTTGAAATGTTGAAATTGAGGTTGAGGGCAACCACAATTTTGGCGGTGAATTTAGAGGTGAGTTTTGGGGGTTTGGGGTGTTGGAGACTACGGGAATTGGGGAGGAGAGAGGTGAGATTTTTTAATAATGAATTAATTAAAATTAATATTAAAAATAATTATTGATGGATACTTTGATAAGGGTGGCTAAAATAAATAGTTTTAAAAGTCGTTGGCTAAAAAAGTTTTTAAAATTATATGTGGCTAGTTTTCCATATTGACACTTAATTTTTTTCATATTTATGTGGTTACATATTACTTATAGTAACTCTTAAGAGGGTGAATGATTTGGTTTGGCTAGAAGATTTGGGATGGGAAGGTAGTAAATTTGTTGTCTTTTTTGCTGTCGTCTATATTTTCTTATCCGGTTGATATTCCTTCCCCCCGTTCCACTCTGTCACTCTATACCTAGCAGCAAATTCCTGTGTTCTTTTTTCATTATAGTTTTCTTTCTGTCAGAAGATTTTTTAATTTTAATTCACTTAATTGTTTAAATCCTGATTCCTGACTCATTACTTCATGATATTCTATTCTTATTGTTTCCTTGTATAGACCATGTTATCAATTTTCTCTACTAATTTTGTTGATTATCATTCTAATATATTCTTTCTGGTCGCTGCACTGGTTTCAGTGTGCTCAACCAATAGTTTGAGGATTAAGATTGATGCCGAATCATATTTTGGCAGGCTGTTATGTTTTATTATAAGTATGAAGAGGAAACTACTGCCAACCGGAAACTTGCAAAAGCGTTGGTGGAAAAATGGGTATTTTAAATGTTCATTTTCTTTCCTTGACAAATTTGATGCTTCCTAGCTGTTGTCCTCTATTGCTGTTTTTACATATTCTATTCTAGAAATTTGATGAGTAGAGTGGAATGCTTTGTTTTTTATTTGTTATCAATCATTTAACAATCTTTTCCACTTTGTGTATGTTATTGGTATTTTATGCAGTGCCGAGTCATTTTTAGAAGGGACACGGCATTTGAGGACATAAAGAACCAGAATGAAAGAACCTACATAAGGCCACCTATTAAAAAGTACTTATCCTTATTTAGATTGCAAGTTCCATTGCTGATATACTTTTCATCTTTTTGGTATTTGCATGTGATCTTTTTCATCTACACGGCAATGTGTAGGGGGCGAAAATCTGGACCGTCATCTTCAAGCCAACGTGCCTCTAGGCCTGAAGCAATGTTGATGGATTTTGTGGTGCGTCCCCAATCGAAGGTTGATCCAGAAGCAGTACGGGCAAGGGCTAAACGAATGGTGCAGGATCAGCCCAGAGCAAAGGTTGATAGCTCTTTCACTAAAAAAACTCAGATTGATAATCAACATTCTTCAAAATTTAGGGCTTAATGAGGTCATATAAAGTAAGTATATAGAAGTGTACATAGTTAAGGAATAAATAACAAACTTTTCCTGATCTCTTTTAAAAATTATGTGCGCATCGTGCTTATGTGATTTTGTTCGCCCCTGAAGAAAATGTCATGCACATTCTCGTTATAAACATTTCTTTGGTTATGTTCTGATTCTTTTGGACATTCTAATTATACAGATCCTAATGTGATTAGACTGAGAGTGAACTTCAAGGAAACAATCATATATGAGTAATTAGCTTGAGATTTCCTTGTATGATTGAATTAGCTTAAACTTCTGTTTCTAAAAGGTGGAAGAAGCCCTGCACATGGCTTCAATGAGCACCCACCCTGTTATGATTTCTTTGGCTATCTATTCTAGGATCAGCTTGTTAAATAGATATATTTATGTAAATGTTCAATAAACGCTTATTAGTTTCCATCAGCTGTAACACTATGGTTTTCTCTTGACTTGTACTTCAAACACTCTTTTAAAAGTTATCATATATACATATTTTTTGTCATGTGCAGTTGAGCAAGAAGTTGGAAGAGATGAGAGCACCCAAGCGGAAGCAACTACAGGCCGTGAAACCCAGTGCGGATGGTTGTGACATGGTGAAATATCTGTAATCTTCTCGTTCAGGCATTAACTAGGACGACGGAGCAACTATGATGCATTACTAGCCGTATCCTAGTTACTTGCCTGGGTTGAAATGGTAGGAATAATCCACATCAGTCTGAGCGGTAGATGCTACTATCTTCACAGATCATGTGTTGTTTTGGGTCTTTCTTTTTCTTGTTTTAGGTCTTTGTTGTGCTGTGTACTATCTTTCGCAGCTTTTAATTGTATTTCTGACAATTCATCTTTTGATGATGTTACAATTTCTCTTGTTTTAAAAGATGAATTGCTGTTGGTTTTCTTTGGTGATGAATCATTTTTAATTTCTTTGGTTTATACTTCATTTTGCTGCCCATATTGACAGGAAGTTAACCACCAACAGATTTCTTGTTTATCGAAAAGCTTTTCCTAATGATTCAAATTATATCATAAGTCGTAATTTAAATTGCAATTAACCTTATTTTATTGAAAACATTCATTTATGGGTGTTTCTATTTACACCACAAGATTTTTTTTACACTCAACAAGTTAAATTAATACAAAAACAATGAATTTTGAGATTATTGAAATACTTTTTTTTTCCACTTCCACACCCTACAACAATTTCTTTACACACCACAAAATAAATAATGTAATAAATCTAAAAAAATATGAAGAAACCATTACCATTACTCCATATTTCTACCAAGTTAAAAACATCCAAGACTTAATTTTCATATATATAATCTTAAAACCCCAATTTCTAAAACTTTTGATTCAAATACATTGTGTGTTATATCAACTATGGAATGTAGAAACGATGAAGAAAATGAGCAATATATGTGATTTTCTACTATTTGCACCATTTTCACGAGTTTTTATCGAGTTTGTAATTGTAAATAGTCGAAAGGGTTTGAAAATCGTAGTATAAATGCCACAATGGGGATTTGGAAAGTGGTAGGTTTGGAAAATGATTTCCGAATGCCACTAAGGAGGTTCGAAAACTATTTTCAGAACCTACCATTTTGGGTTCAGAAATTGGTTTCCGAATCCCCATAGTGAACTTAGTGAAAATACTAAGGGCTTGTTTGTTTACATTTCCAAATGAAAATTTTTCACTTTTATTACTCAAAATATCACGTTTGTTTTACTCATTTTCAATTCCAATTTTCACTTTTTCAATTCTATATAACCTATTCAATCATATATATATCATTATAGTGGAACCCATTATTTAAATATTCATCAATTCATCATAGTCACACAAATATTTATCTTTTCATCACAACCACAAATTCAAATTCAAAAATATAATCGAACAAACATATTTCCATTTTCTAAACTTATAACTCTAAACATTAAATCATTAATCATAACAAAAGCATTACATTTTTTCAAAAACCAATACATCTCGTAAATCGAACTGAAAATGCTGGAAACCGAAAATTGATGTTGGAAATAAAAACAAACAAGGCCTAAATAGGCCAATCCAAATCTCTTAACTAATTTATTCGAGTACGTATTTTATTGTTGCACCAAATAATTTCTGAACGTACATAATGTAATGATTATTGTTTTATTACTCTTCACATTATAATTATATAAAATTAATATTATTGTTCTACTCACAACACCATATTTTATTTATACCCCTAACTTTAGAAAATAGTATTTAAAAAAAAAAAAATCAATTTCTCATTTTCTCAACTCTACTGTCCTAGCCCAGAAGGACCTTCTTCTTTCTTCCCCACCCTCATTTTCTCCCTCATCTCCCCGTCCACCATCTCTTCTTCCTCCACCACCGTGCCATCGTCACAGCAACCACGACCTGTCCTTCCTTCACCGCCTTCCGTTTCACTCCCGCTACACTCAATTTCATCGCCCTAGCTAACCCCGCTAAAAAAAAATTTCTTCGACCCAACCTAATTGAAGTTCGTCCAAGTTTTTTTGAACTTCTTAAAATCACGGTCTTCACCCAAAAGATTGAAAATTTGAATGGATCAACCCGACCCAATTAAAGTTCGTTTGGAAACATATGCAACGAACTGAATTTTTCGATCCAACAAACCGATGTTCAAAAAATATTTTTCAAAGTTGTCCCCGATTATTGAAAAAAGCATTTGAACATAGTTTCAAAAAATAGAGAAGCACTTGGGTGCAGGATCCCAAATGTGCAGCATCATCAGACGGTGCGTGGGCGTAGGCGTCTGTCATTTTTTTTTTCTGGGATTTTTTTGTCTGTTTTTTCCTTTTACTTTTTTCACAAAAATTTTATACTCTAAAATAAAAATGGTAAACCTTAAATTTAAACTGAATTGATTTAATTTAGTTGAAATAAATACAAATTCGATGATTTTCGCAATACATTTGCCCGAAGCTAAAGCGTGGGCTTGTGCATAGCGCTCGACAATTAATTTAATTTTTTTAAAACAAATATAAACGCTAATTGAACAATAAAAATTTAATTTTGAAATGTATACATGGAATTAGTGAGCACTAAAATAAAAGTGAAATAATTTGATTTTTTTTTTAAATCCGGCGACTCGATGCTAATGCGTGGGCTCGTGCATTGCGCTCGACAATTAATTTTTCCAACTTAAATATAACTTACAATTGAGATTAATAAAACTTAAAAAAAAAACATAAACCCTAAAAAAAAAAATAAACCACTAAAAAATATTAAAAAATCCTAAAAAAATCATGAACCCTAAAAAAACATTAAACTCCTAAACTCTAAACATTATTTGGAATGGAAAAAAAATCACAATTGAACTAAATAAACTAGCATAAGATAACTAGCAACCTTTTACTTTTTAAGAATACATTGACACTTTTCGAATTTTGAGTAACAATTGGTACTGATTTTGACAAAAATTTTTCCCGAGTTGACCGGTTTGAAATAAAACTTATTTACAAAAATAAATTTCTGACGCTCGAAATTTTGTTTTCGAAGGGGCTGACCAAGTTCTGGAAAAAAAATTCAAACATGTTTGTCTGTTTTTTGAAATTTTGTTTTATTTTTTTTATATTTTATTCAGTGAGGAAGGTAATTTGAGTAATTTTTTAATTAATTAATTTTAAGTGTGGTGTGATTGTGAATAGTAAACTTGTGGTGGGCTGATTTGCTTAGATTTAAATTTGAGTCCAAAATCTATATTTATAATGCTGAAAATTGAAATACTGAATGAATGCATATTTAAATTAAATATATATTATTATTACTCGACATATAAAAGGCACACAATTTAATTTCAGAGGAGAGAGAAAGCTTTGGGCTTCCGCTACGATTTAAAATCCGAATGAGGAGCTTCCTTACCCGGAAGAAGCTTACACCTTCACTCACCCAGAAAAGCTTACACCTTCACTCACCAACTTTCTTGCCTACTATACTCATCCCCACAGTTCAAACCGCCTATTTATTAACTTTTCATTTAATTTCATGGCCTATGGATCGATTCCCGTCTGTCATTTCGACCAGTTAGCTCTTTATTTCACCTTGGCCACACATGATTCACGCAACAACGAGCAAATTAAGGGTGCTAAAGTTGCACTGCAACGTGTAAAGATGCTGGATGACATTTGTACTGCGATGGGAAAATTGGTGAAAATCTTACACACCCAGCCAATTTACTCACTTCTGCTGTATCAAACGGACACTTTGAACATACAATCATGGGATACGAGAGCGACTGGTAAGTCCCTCTTTCCCAGATTTTGGATTGTTGAATTGGGTTTTTTATTTGTTTAATTTTTCTGTATGTGTGAAATTTGGGTTTTGATTGTGAATTGGGGGTTTTTCATAGGTTTATCGCTTTATGTCATTTTTCGTGAATTAGGGTTTTATGAATGTGGAACATTAGGGTTTTGATTATTAATTGGGGGTTTCCGTGGGTTAATTGCTATCTTTCTTTTTGGATGTTTATGTATCTGTGTGAGAATTAGGGTTAATGTATGTTGAATTTGGATGTGAAAAGCTCATTTAGGGTTTTTGGGTTTGTGAATTCAGTTACCGTGATGAAGCTGGCAAGTCACTGGCGGACTTGGGCGGGGATGCCGGATCTAAACCGAACGTGCCTCAGAAACATGTCCTGGATGTTGCTAGTGAGAGATCCCCAACTCCAGTGGGTTTGAAGTGTCGGAAGCTAGTGGTAAAAATAAAACCTGGTAATGAATCAGGTCCCGTGGATTTTAAATTGGGTGGAAATGGTGTTCCCGGGTTGGTGAGAGATGACTACTCAGGTGGCAAAAATAAGAAGATGGAGAAAGGGGAGAATAGGAAGAGTCTGGGGAAAAAGAAGAATGTGGAGAAAGGGGAGAAGGAGCCCAGGGTTAAGAAGAGCGGAAAACAGAAAATGAGGGACCATGACGAGGATTCTGAGATTAACGAGATGTGGGACACTATTGCGGGTGGCAATTCTGAGGTTGAATTCCCTTATTCAATTGTTTCAGCTCTGCATTTATTTCTTTTGTTACCAATTTGGTGCTTGCATTTAGAACTTCTTGTTGAAATGGATTTAATGAGTGTTTTGTGGTATGTATTACCTAATTTAGGAATTATACCATATT
This sequence comes from Perilla frutescens, assembly GCA_026008535.1. Taxonomy (NCBI): domain Eukaryota; kingdom Viridiplantae; phylum Streptophyta; class Magnoliopsida; order Lamiales; family Lamiaceae; genus Perilla; species Perilla frutescens. Next base: position 14,304,575 of record BRKX01000015.1, read on the forward strand.
GGGAAAAGGTAATGACTTTACGGAAAAATTTGGTGGTGGTGTGTGATTTGGCTTTCAGTTTGTGTTCGTATGTGCTGTATTGATCATTGGATCCATTTCTTTCAATTGTTTCACTTCTGCATTTGCTTCTTTTATGTGGCATTTGCAATGTAAGACAACCCATGTCTATTATTTACCTATTTAAATGTATTTAATGATCCTTTGGTGAGTTGTGGCCAAAATTTTGAATTATATCATATTCCGTGAATTTGATCATCTGGTTTGTTGTGTTAAGAGATAAGGTGCATGAGTTTATGGGTGTTTGGTATTTTGTACGGCCAATGAATAATATTTTATTCAATGAATTTGATGATCTAATATGCTACCTATATTGAAAAAGTTCTTAAGCTTACTGTTTGCAGAAATTCAAACAGTGTTTGGTGATTTGTTCAGCCCAATTTGTTCAAACAGTGTTTGGTGATTTGTTCAGCCCAATTTGTGAACTATATCATATTGGTTGCATTTTATGATCTAATTTTCTACCTTTATAGGAGAAGGTCATTAACGTACAAAAAATTAGTAGGTGTTTGATGATTCATGTAGCCAAATTTTGGATTTATTTCATATTCAATGAATTTCGATTATGTGACTTGTTGTCTGTATTTTAAAAGCTCACGAATTTATGAAAATTTGGTGAAGTTGTTTGCTTTGGCTTCTATTTTTGAGCATATATGCTTTTATTTTTGTTTGTTTCGCTTTTTATATGTGAAGTTGGTAACTTGGATGGTCTAATTCGCTTGTGGAAGGAACTTGAATCATCTGAGATCATGTTGTGTTGGTAGACATAGCAATGTTTTTGTTTTGGTTTTTATTTGAGTTAGTATTCTTTGATATAGCTTTGAAGTCCCCATAGTATAAAATGAAATTACGTTCTCATGCTCTGTTTACGGTCAATTATTAGTCATATTTAGCTAACTCGATGAGGGAAAATGTAAATCGATTTGAATTAATTGTTGGTCCTAGATATCCTAAATTTCTGCACTTCTCATCTCAAATAATTGCAACGTCACATTGGTTCAGCTCAAAATGTAGCCTACCTACGGGGTGTTTTTTAGTTGTCCATCATGTCTGTATGGAGTTTCTGATAGAGTAAAGGGTATCAAACACTCCGAAAAGAACAGAAAACGAATACTTGTATTAGTATTCGGAAAATAAATGGAGAAGAAGAAGCAAAATTTCAGAATGCCTGCCCACCCTAAGCTGATTTCTTAGGAATGCCTTGCAAATCTGTCGCTAAACTTAACAACTTAAATCCTAACCCTAATAAATGACAATCATCATATTTAATGTAACCTAGGAGCCTAATGTGATAAAATAGCAATTAATAAAATAACTATAGCTAATTCTATTTCTTCTCGGCTTAGACATATCACATATCAACAGTTTGTCACATCCATCACATTGAGGCAACAACTTAGGACAAACTTGTTCTGGACTTCTGGTTGACACCTTACAATTGGCTCGCAAAAATGAGCGCGAACTTCAACTGTCGTGGGAATATCAAATAATCGTGTTCCTTCCTATTCTTCTCATTCGGGTTATGATGTTGAACTGCAAGATCATGGTTGACTTCAAAGGGTAATTTAATATTCACAGCCTTGAGGATAAGGATGTTTCCCAGGAGTTTGCGCTCATTTTTGCGAGCCAATTGTAAGGTGTCAACCAGAAGTCCAGAACAAGTTTGTCCTAAGTTGATTCCTCAATGTGATGGGCCCGAGAAATCCATTGGGCAGGTTCAGTGCCCTAGAAAGTTAGAAAGTCGATCTTGGATATGGACAAAGAAACGTTCTACTTTGGATGGACCACCAAAGTTGAACACACGGCTAAAGGAGTGTAGCGGAATAGAAGCAGGCACCACTGTGGAAAGAGGAGCAGCTGGCTGGCTAGAATGAGAGACATCTATGCACTGACGACTTCATGAGACACGAATCCTTTATTGCAAAGCAGCTGCATTAGCATCTCCTCGATGCGATCAAGTTGCGCTAATTGACACTTAAATTCAGCCGGGGCTGCTGAAGTTGAGTCGACGCCCTTCTCTATGACTATCGTGTGTCATTTTGTTGCCATTCGGCAGGAAGAGTCGCAGGTCGGACCAATTGGCTAAGGGAAGGGCATCAAACACCCATATGAGAATGGAAAACAAACACTTGCAGTAATATTTGGAAATAAACAGAGAACAAGAAGCCAAACTGCAGGCTAATGCCTTCCCAGCCTGATCTGATTTCTAGTTCCTTCCTGCCCAGCAAATCTGCCGTCAAACTTAATAACTGGAATCCTAACCCTAATTAATGACAATCATCATATTCAAAATTTCAAATACTAAATAACCCTACAAGCCCAGAATCAGTTCGGTAAAAGACTGGTCCAAAAGGACCCTTAGTTAAATAAAACTAGAAACTTCATATGACAAAATGGCAATGAATAAACTAATTATAACTAATTATATTTCATCTTGGTGAGTAGTATCAGTTTCAGCTTGAGCTTCAATATTAGTTCAATATGTGGACTTGTGGTATTCTTAAATTTCCATTGCCTATATCACAAGAGTTGCATTTTTCAGAAGGACCATGCTAAACACATTTGGCTTCGTATGAGTGTCAACAGATCATACAGTATATTATGCTACAATATTTAAGTTCTTATGTTCTCTATTGATAGGTCGAGGGAAATGGAAATGATTTTTTATTTATTTATAGAATTGTCTGAAATCTTATTGATGAACTAAAGAGAACAAAGAAATAAAATCACCTCGGGATATCGCCCATGCACCCAAACGTAGTCTCATGAGATCCTGTCCAGCGTAAAGTTGAATTACTTGCTAATTCTAAAGTGACCCTTACCTCTTTAATCTACTTTCTCTATAACAACACAAGAATTCAATAGATCTTTAAAATAAGCCAGTGCCAGACAAACCTTAACTCTAAATAAATGAATAAATTAATCAACCGTTTTGGTTGATCTTTTTTCCCTTCTTTGGTGTACACCCAAAATGGAAGTTATTATTGCTATGAATGAAAAATCTATGTTGTTATTACCTATGACCCAATATTTACTTATGATGTTGGTTCTCAACTTTTGTTTTGTTTGTTATGATAATAATGTAGTGAAAATATGTATATTGTGTTTGTTTTTAAGTGAAATATTTTATAATTCGGAGTGGCTATTATTGATTGGTTTTTTACCCAATTTTTTTAGGATGACCAAGAAGCTGTAAGGACGGTGGATGATGATAATTTCATTGATGATAGTGGTGTAAATCTTTCCGACTGTTATGGAAGTGACAATAAACATTCTCCAAGCCAAGCTCCTCAGGTTGTAATTATATCTCGTTTGGATTACACATTTATTGTTCCATAGCATTGAGAATATGCATTCTTCTCTATATTACTAATTCTCGTAAGATCGATAATAAAAAAATTAAGAATGTCAAATTTAACATGGTATCAGAGCCATTTATATAAAGATTCCATATTCAAGGTTTCAATTTTTTTTTTATTTTTTTCTTAACTAACCTATAAATTAGGGAGCACGTGAAGATTTTAAATTAAATATTAAAATGATACTCCTCGTTGTCAGCTTAGGCTTTTAGATGAGTTGGTCATTAAAATGCGCATAGACAGTGCTTAATGGTTTCCCTTGTACTTATATGGACATTGTACTTGTTCGACATTTTCCTATTCCTCAATTTAATTTCATGGATAGAACTCATTAAGAGGAACCGGTGCAGACATGCAGTCTATCTATAATTGAATCCTCTATTTTATTGGAAGTACCTAAGTCACTAAAGTTGAACAGTTATTTTCTGCAACCAACCTCCATGATACCCGCAACCCCTTTTATCCTACCCCCCACTCCTGTTGTGCTCCAAGACACGCCCATGGGCGTATGATAAACATGCTACAGAAACTTACACTTCCTTGTTCTTTCACTTAATGGTCATTAATCTGATACTAAAAATCTGATTTAATGAGTTCTTAACTGGAAATAAACCAATTTAAATGAAGGGTTAATTGCGTATAAAATCACAAGCTTTCGCTAATTTTTGGTTTTAAACACAACTTTTGAATCTTGGCAATAATACCACAACTTTACATATTTTTGCAATTAAAACATTAGTGACTTTTTAGATAAAGTAAAACTGATGTGTCATGTAATATTACACATGTAAATATAACGTAGATATTCCACTTAAATTATTAAAACGGCGTCGTTCTCAAATGTGCTGTGGATATTCTACGTAATTTGATTTTCTGTAGATCTGAATAAAAAATCATATGCGACTTATTAGTTATTAATACGACAAATATGTACGAGAAAAAAAATTAATAAAAGAAAAGACGTTTAGTGTAATATATACATATTTTCACTTATATATACTCGCTTACATATATATATTGGCCGATATTTTTTTCCTTTCTTCCACATTCCACAGCATGTTTTACTTTTATGTTCGTTTCTTGCTTTAATTATCTTCCTAACACTTGCATAGATTAAGTGTATTGCATACACTAACTGCGAATGAGCAGAAGATTTCTTGATTTTATTTTTTTCTTGAAAATGGCCAAAAATGGTGATTCTACACCACCTTTGGATTCTCATGAATTTCATGTATTTTTGCCGTCGATGAAAGCTTCATCTGAAAAGTCACTAATGTTTTAATTGCAAAAATATGTAAAGTTCTGGCATTATTGCCAAGATTTAAAAGTTGTGTTTAAAACCAAAAAAATGGTGAAAGGTTGTGATTCTATATGCAATTAACCCTTAAAAAGGAAGGTATTTTGCTAATTTATTGGCTACAGATTATCACAATTCATTGTGTTTTGACTTCTGTTTTGTTGCTCATAAGGTTATTCTATCTAGGGTCAGTTATTGGGGTTATTAAGGAAATTCTATGAAAATAATTATTTTCTTTCTTGTGGTTTTATTTTGTAGGCGGAAGAGGGAGAAGAGGACAATGAAATCGAGGAACTCTTCAAGATTGGAAAAAAGAAGAAAAAGAAAGAAAGTAGTCCTGCTGAAATTGCATTGCTGGTTGAGAGAGTCTTGGCTGAGCTTCATGTGGCTGTCGAAGAAGATGCAGAGCTCAATAGACAGGAGAAACCCGCAATCACTAAGTTGAGGAATCTGTCACTGTTGACAGATATCATCCCAAGGTTAGTTATTTTTCCTTCAATTTTTCGGGCCTGATCCATGTTTTTGATTTATTTTCCTTTTATGTATAAGGCCTGTCCAAGTGCTTGTACAATATCTGCTTTGAATTTCTAGTAATGAGGGTTGCTTAACATGCAGAAAACACCTTCAGAAAGATTTTCTCGATCGTGGAGTTCTGGTCGCGTTAAGGGAATGGCTCGAGCCCTTGCCAGATGGAAGCATTCCCAGTATTGACGTTCGCGCTACTGTTTTTAAGTGCCTAAATGATGTGCGGAAACAGTTTTATTATTTTGGTTTATTTTTAGTACTTAAACAACTGGTAGATAATAGTGTGTGCTACCTGCAGCTCACAATTGACTTCGAGCAGTCTGAGCGCATTGCACAAATGAAGGCGAGTGGCATTGGCAAGGTTAGAATTAGCTCAAATTAGGGTTTTGTATTTAAATTTTTTATTATTTATGTGGCCGTGCATTACTTTTTATAACTCTAAAGAGGGTGAATGATGTGGTCTGGCTAGAAGATTTGGGATGGCAAGGTATAAAATTTGTTGTCTTTTTTTCCCTCGTCTCTATTTTCTTATTCATTTGATATTCCTTAGTCCTTACCTCCGTTCTACTCTTGTCACTCTATACCTAGTGACAAACTCCTATGTTCCTTTCATTATAGTTGTCTTTCATTCGGAAGATTTTTTTTTTTATTCACTCAAATGGTCAAATCCTGACCCATTACTGCTATGATATTTTATTTTTATTTTTTCTTTTAATAGAAACCTTGCTATCAGTTTTGTCTCTTGATTTTGTTGATTATCATTCATATATATTCTTTCTGGTCGCTGCTGGTTTCAGTGTTCTCAGCTTTTAGTTTGAGGATTAAGCTTGATGCTTCATCATATTTTGGCAGGCTGTAATGTTTTATTCCAAGTACGGCGAGGAAACTATTGCCAACCGGAAACTTGCCAAAGAATTGTGGGATAATTGGGTATTATAATTGTTCATTTTCTTTCCCCGACTTATTGTGACGAATTTGGTGCTCCCTAGCTGCTTTCCTCTATTTCAGACTGAATTCTTTGTTTTTATTTGTTATTAATAGTTATCGTTCCACTTTGTGAATGTTATTGATATTTGATACAGAGCCGATCCATTTACCGTATAAGCACGAACCATGAGGACATGAAAAACTACGAGGAGAAAAGAACCTACAGGAGGCCACCTGTTAAAAAGTATTTATCATCTTCTCTTTCGCTAGAAAGTTACCTTATGTTTGGATAAGTCACTTATGCATTTTCCTTGTTAATCTTCTACAGAACAGTGAGTAATGCAGCTGCAGGGGCATCGCAGGATGATGTCCTGGATGAAGAACTCTCACAGTAAGAATTTGTTTCCTGTTTGTCCTTCATTAGATTGAACATTTCGCAAATATACTTTTCATCCTTCTTGTGTTTGCATCTAATCTTTTTTATCAATGCGGGAATGTGTAGGGGGCGAAAATATGGGCCGTCTTCTTCGAAGAAACATGCCTCTAGGCCTGAAGCAATGTCCATGGACTTTGTGGTGCGCCCCCAATCAAAGGTTGATCCTGAAGCAGTACGGGCTCGGGCTAAACAAACGGGGCAGGGTCATAGAGCAAAGGTTGATAGTGGGATGGAAAACCATCATTCTTCAAAATTTAGGGCTTAATGAGGTCATATATAGTGGGATGTGTACATAGTTAATATGAATAATTTTTTGTGTGCAGTTGAACAAGAAGATGCAACAGCTGAAGGCGACTAAGAGGAAGCAACTACAGGTCGCGAAACCCAGCCCTTATATGTAATCTTCTCGTTGGCCCGACACATTACTACCCGTAATGTGAGTGGTGGATGCTACATCGCTACTATTTTAGATCTTTGTTTTGTTGTCTATCTTTCGCAGCCTTGAATTGGATTTCTGACAATTAAGCCTGACACTTTTTTAATTTCCTTTTTCTCGTAAGATGATGATTTGCTCTGGCTTCCTTTCTGCTTAAATTGCATGAGATTGTTATACTTGCATTTTTGTCGTATCTTTACCCTAGGTCTATTTTACAATATATAGGTTATTTGATAGTTGTTGTGACCTAAATATTTATGTATATACGTTAAACCCAAAGGCTTTATTTTTGGGTTGATTTTCATTTTGCAACGAGAATTCCCTAGTTGATCCTTCATAGAAACTATTTAACTCATGGAGGCTTCGATCGAGAAGTTATTTTTATAATGATCCATATTTAATTAAATCAATTTGCATAACAAAAAAAAGGAATAACTTTAGTAACGATAGTTAAAAAATGGTAGTTAAATCAATATAATAACGATAGTTAAAAAAGATAGTAGCGATAGTTAAACCAATATAATAACGATTATTAAAAAAATATTAACGATAGTTAAAAAAAGGAATACCGATAATTTAAATATAATAACGGTAATTAAAAAAAGAATATCGTTATTATATTTAAATTATCGTTAGTCGTTTTTTATTTATCGTTATTCTTTTTTAATTAAAGTTATGCATTTATCTTAATTATAGTTATGACTTTATTTCTAATTTTTGTTATGACTTTAATTAAATTATCGTTATGGCTTTATTTTAATTATCGTTATGTCCATTTTAACTAATGGTATGCTTTATCGTTAGACTTATTTTAATTATTGTTATGCCTTCTATTTAATCGTTATAGACATTATAAACTAACATTATGCCTCATCGTTCAAGCTCTCATTTATGCCTTCTATTTCTATCGTTATCATTATAACCTAACGTTACAGAATTAAAATCAAGAAACCATAACACTAGTTCATAAATTCAGATAATTAAGAACGTAGAAATATAACAATAGATGGCCTAAACTAAAAAAAATTCTACGTTTCTTGTAAAAATAAACTCGAAACGTACCTTTCAAAATTTGGGAACTTTTACAGAAAAATGTTGGTGTTTTGTTGATAAAGACGACGTTGTTTTCTTCAATAATCTTTTGTATCAAGCTCTCAATATATTTCTTCCCTTTTATTTGAGGGAATTCGACATTTTTTGTGTTTTTCATTTTGGGTGTTCCAGATCAAACCATACATTCAATATATGCACATTACACCACCAACCTCTCTTACACAAAATTAAATGCATTAAATTTTATTTAATTTTGGTCAACTAATACCTACCTGTACAAATACTTATTTATGCATTTTACCTACCTCATTTTGGTCGAAAAGAAAGAAAGAATAATGCATTGATATTCATTTAATGTTGGCCAACTAATACTTAATTGTTATGGCATAACGATTAAGATAAAAATGTAATCGTTAATCGTTATGTCATTTAATAACGACAATCGCTATTTATTATCATTTTCGTTATGCATTATTAAATGCATAACGTTAGTTTTTTTAAAAAAATTCGTTTTGCATTATTAAATGCATAACGTTAGTTATTAAAAAAATTCATTATGACAATCGTTATTTATTATCAATTTTCGTTATACTTTACGTGAAATTTAGGTAGGGATTGATCCTCTTATTTATTTTTATATGTTAGGTGTGTGTGCATTTATTGTTTAGTTATTAAAAAATATAAAAGGTACAGTTACACAATGATTGAAGTGTGGAGACAACTGACAAGTGTGTCATAAGGGTATTTTAGACATTTACACTCCAAATTGCTCAAATAATTCCCTATCCTTATATCTTTTTTTTTTCCCAATTACTATTTAGTTTTGTCTATTTATACATTTACACTTTATTTATTTAGTCGAGTTATTCTTATTGATATTATATTTTATTTATATTTCAGCTGCACCATTATTTGTATTTTTTAGGTGTTGTTTTCTTTTGGTTATTGATATATATTTATGAAAATAACTTCCAACTCAAAAATATAAAATAAAATAAATAAGAGGAATAAATATTCGATGGGGAAGGTTGTTCTTGTTCCTAAATTAAAGGCCCCAACAAATTCTTAGTTTGAATCGATTATTTAAGCACATTAATATAGTTGTGATAATTTACTTTATTGAATAGAAAATAATCAGTTTTTAACAAATTTATCAATGCTTTATTTCAATCCGAACCACGTATGAATAGTTCTTTGATTTTGATTAATGGGTTATTGAATCCTTACTTAAAGCGATCGTTTTAAAACGTGTTACATAGTTTTCAAACAAATGAGCTCTCGTTATTTCGTTTTTTTTTCCCCGTAATAAAACGAGTAACCAATTAATTTTCCAACTCTAAAAATAATTAATTATCGCAAGTCTAAAATGCAGTGAGTAACTATGATACTTTCGCATATGTAAACAAAAAGTGGCTGTAGTTTAGTGGTAAGAATTCCACGTTGTGGCCGTGGAGACCTGGGCTCGAATCCCAGCAGCCACACAACTAATTTAATTTTTGAATTTTTTTTATTGCTGTTTTTTTTGCCTCTTTCGACAAGAGATAATTATTCGCAATGACTTCACTTAAGATTTTTTTTTTTGAAATTAAGCTGAACTATCATTGTATCATTATCTAAATTTCTAAATACTAACAAGAGAATTTAACCCATACGAAATGCAATATTGCAATTAGACATTGATTTATTTTTTGGAATATAAATTATGTAAACATGGTGATTCATGATGAACTAAGGAAACATATACTGCACTAGTTTTTTTCCCGTGCGATGCACAAGGTATTTTAGAGTGTTGAATAAATTTAATAAGTATAAAATCATGATGAATAATATTATATTGTAAAAGCATGACTGAAAATAAAAATATAAATATTTTGGAAGGGTGACCAAAAACTAATAAATCTCTCCCCATATTTGATTATTCAATCAAGATAAAAGTATTGATCTCCCCTAAAAGTTAGAACTTAATCGAACTTTAACAAATTTTCATCAATTATTAGTATTTAATAAGTTACATGCAATAATATATTGTATGGCATTTTATAATTAGACAATCAATGTAGAATAGTTGTCGGTTAGTTTACACTGTACCACGAATATAAAAAATAATTTTACAAAATAATTTTACAAAAGTTACACAAACAACCCACTATTTTTTTTAAAAAATAATTCAAATAACTTAAAATCATTATAGGGTTTGAGCTTTCCATTTATCCATTATTTCACACCCTTCCACCGCTTCCTTCCGTTCCTTGCTGTTTCGCCCCCGCTGCAACGGCGAGTTCACTGTCAACCACATTTTGAACACTTGTATCGAAAGTGCAGATCCAACAGTTTTATGTCAATACTATACTCAGAGTTTGCTCAAAAGATGTCCTTTTTGAAAGGTATAATTGTTCATATATATATATATATATATATATAGGATATGGATCAAATATGGACTAATCCTTAGTGTGAAAAATAGGGATGACTCTCATCCATTAGATCTGATGAAATTGACGGATAAGATTAATTATTTTAAGTAGTTTAATTTCATTTTTTTTATTTAAATTAAGTGATAAGGTTAATGATGTAATTTAATAAAAATCCTGTAGAGTCATATATCTGTGCAAATCTTAACTTCCCTAATTAAACGGTTTTAATTGTGGCAAGTTAATATCTCCATTGATTTGTATGGTTTTTTTATGAATCTGGAAAAATTGTTTAGTTTACGGTTTCTTCTTCTTCTTCTTCCAACTCATAGATCAACGATGGAGACGACGCGACACTCACACGATTTGTACAGACGGTTTCTTCTCCTTCTTCTTTTCCTTATTCTTCTTCCAACTCATAGATTGATGATGGCTATGATGCGTCAATCACACAGCGATTCTAGCGGCGACGGCGGTTGTTGCGCGGTACTCACATGGTGATTCTGGGCAGCGGCTCGACTATGGCAATTCTGGGCAGCGTATTGTATTAATGTAGCAAGTTTATCTATTGTAGGAAGCATTAACAATACGTTTATATAGCATTGATTGATTTAGACGCAGATTCTACAGATTCATTATTTTCCGGTGAATTTTTCTTTGACGGATTTTTTGTTTTCCGATTTAGTGACAATGGAAGATTTAGGTTTTTGCACGTTTGTCATTTTTTATTGTTCGTTATGTATGCAACTGGATGAATATTATATTTTATCTTATACGTTTCAAATGGTTGGTTCGAATGCTCATGATTATGTACTTTTACGTATACAATTTATGTTGTTATTTAGCATATGTATGTTCTTTATAAAGCATCACAAGTTTTTGCTTTACAGTATTCTATGTTGAAGGATTCAATGTTATTGTTAGTGTAGCATGTTTGTCTATTGTAAGAAGCATTGACAATATGTTTATATAGCATTGATTATTTGGTGGTTTTTTTTTTTTCAGGGCTGATTCACTATAATCAAAGTGTTTTTTTCCCTTATTCCATTTTTTGCTTTGTTTTGTTTTTGGTTTACTTATATTTTCCCGTGTTGTTTTGTATGGTACAGTTGGGGTATCTTAATTTTTTTCGTTACATTATTTGTGTTATAGTAGAAATTTTTAATAAGGTATGGTTCGTAGTATGAAGCATTTAATTTATGAATGCATAGCATTAACTGAAGTATTCACATAATACAATGTAAATGAATATGCTTACGAAGCACCAACCACCAATTATGAAACTCTTAATTTAATTTATGAAGCATTAAAAGGAAATGTACGAAGCATTGTCTTTATATCATTCTTATTTTAACAAAGACATCATTAATTATTAGGATTAAGTCAAACAAAAAAAGATAGCATTTAGAGAAAATAAAATACGGAATTGATTGGATGGTTTAGAAAAATATAACTGGGCACTTGCTTGGTCATGACGAAATTCAATTTATCATATAGGAGTGTTAGTTATGACACTTACATGAAACCATGCGAAATACTAATCGGTAACATAAAAAGTACTATGTACAAGTAAATTTTAATTCAAAATGAATGAGATTAAGCGAGTTGAAGTTTAAGCGAGTCACTGCTTCCACTCTTGTCTTATCCCATCCCGGAGCTCCAAGTGCGTAGCGCTACACATTGATTAATAACCTAAAAATAAAGATTAAGTGTTAGTACAGAAATTGCTAAAACGTGACAACTATGGATAAATATCATCGCTGATATGCATAAATAGCATCACAGATATGCATGAGTAGAATCATAAATATAGTTAAACCAAAGCACCACATATATGCATAAATAGCATCAACAATACTAAATAAAAGCACCAACCCACATAAGTTATATTACCAACTTAATACACTAACACAGATAATCATAAATGACATTAAACATAAGCATGAGAAGCATCAATACATAAGTAACATCACATATACGCATGAGTAACATCACAAATATAATTCACTCAAGCCACCAAAGATATGCATACGAAGCATCAACAATACTAATTAAAAGCACCAACCCACACAAGTTATATTAATTCATAGCAGAATCATCAACATATCAGAATCATCACCCAATTTGTCAACCCACACTAGAAAATTACTCGATTTTTACTCAGAAGCATCAACATATCAATTCATAGCAGAATCACCCAATTTTTAAATCTATTTATTAAATTGATTTATTCAAAATGGCGCAAGCATTCATCAGTTTTCACCTATTCCAAATTTTTCCCCAAAATTCATCCTTAAATTCGATTTAAACCACTGAAACTTACCCGATTTCTTTCGACCTATGTTTTTTTGGCCTCTTCGATCGATCGCGTCGTTGCCGGAGGTTACAATTCACGCCGCTTTCTTAATTTTTGAAGCCGCAGTCCACGATAAACTCGCCAACCTTCGCCGGAATCATCATCGGTCTTGAGGATGTCGCACTCGGTTCCCGCCGCCTTGTTTATTGTTCTAGCCACCGCGCACAACAAACTCGCCGAGCTTCACTGGAATCATCGCCGATCTTGAGGAAGTTGCACTAGGTTCTAGCGATGGTCTAGGTTTTTGGATTTTGAGAGGCGGAGATTTCGATTTCTATACAAAACCGCTTCTTCTTTATCGATTTCATGGTTCCAGATTTTAAGGGATTCAGATTTTGACGTAGATACCATATATGAAATCAAGATGCGATTTGACATTAATACCCCTCCATGTTTTAATATTAATTAAAAATCATAAATTACCATTTAAAATCCTTTTAATCTGATCCATCCATCTTATATATGTGTAGGGATCAGATTTGTCCCTAATTTTCACACCAACACTTGTCCTCAATATAACCAGCCCCTATATATATATTATTTTATTTTCAGTTAGTTTTAACCATGGGAAGTGGTAATTATAAAAACATTTGTTTTTTTTACTTTAAATATAAAAAACAAAATAACTTATTTTTCGTATTGGATGTTTATTTTTTTGATTATGCTTACCTTATCATAAAAGGTTTGGTCTTGTTCTTGCAGACAAAGCTTCCTCACAATTCTCTGCTTCTAGACAATGGTTACTGAAGATTAAGTTTGCTTACGATTCTCTGTATCTAGACAACAATTAGTGAAGATTTAGTCAGTTACACATGAAGATTTTAATGTATTATGATAAATGCCTACCAAATTGGGTTTGTTTGAAGATTCATGGGTAGAAGAATATGATTTGTGCCATCTGGAAAATGGATCCACAATTTTTTTTTGTTCATCTAAAACGTGCAAAAAATAAAATAAGAACCAATGTATTAGCAACAATAATAAAACTTTGTAATGCAAAATAAAAAATAAAAAATAAAAAGCTAAGAAAGAAGAAGAGAAGAAGAAGAAGACTACAAAAATTATGTAAGAACTAAGACAAAGTAAAATCTCCCAGCTATTTATAAGGAAAATGTATTGTTTTGAAATGAAAGAATGGCTCCAATTTTTCACATTTGAAATTCAAAAAATACATTATTAATTGTGATTTTATTTTTGGCTACATAGCTAGGAACTGAAAATACCAATTATCGTTGTGTCAACTTACTTTTCCTCAAAAGCTTCAAAATTTTTATTATTCAAAAAATTATGAATTGAGCATAGAGCACTGTTATGGGCAGAAAAAAGCAGAGAGGACAACTCATTTCACAATTTTAGTCAAAATTTTAGGTGACAACATTTATTTTTTTCTTTCATTTACATGGGACATGCAGTTTGAGCAGCTAATTTGGGCGGGAATATTGTTGCAACAATTCAGTTTTAATATATTAGATAGATGTATAATATAATCTTGTGAATTAATTAACGTTAAAAAATCTCAAAATCAATGATGGACGGACCGGTCATTCTAACTGATAGATGATAATATCTTTTCATATTATCATGGTATTGTAATTATCATTTTATATCTTGTGCATTATTTGTTTTCCTAGAATAGATTATTGTGTGAATCTTTACCTCTTTCACTTCATTAGTCTAGGACTTCTGTAAGCTATTTATATTAGTTTTATTCAATATAATAGATGAGTTTTCCATCCATACAAAACCTAATTCCTATATGGTATCACACCGTACGATCTAAATCATCTTCCGCTTATAATCAACGTTTCGCTTCTTCTTTCTGATGACAACTCTCAACCCCATCCTCATGGTCTCTGGTCCGTCTGCCACCATTCAACAACTTCTAAACATCTCTCATCTCAACATACTAAAGCTCACCTCTACAAACTACCTCGCATGGAAACTCCAAATCGAAGCTCTCCTAATTGGCTACGACCTTTACGAATATGTGGATGGCTTGTACCCTTGTCCTGCTTCGACTACCAAAAGCGATGCAGGCAATGCTCCCAACCTCGACTACTCTGCTTGGATTTGCCAAGATATGCTGCTTTTCGGTGCTCTCATTGGGTCGATATCCGTCTCTCTCATTCCCTTAATCCAACAAGCTTCCTCCTCGAAGGACGCATGGCAAATTCTAGCCAACACGTACGCACGCCCCTCACGTGGTCACATTAAACAAATTAAAGATCAACTAAAACGCTCCACAAAGGGATCACAATCTATTTCTGATTTCATGCAATCAGTGAAGTGTCATGCTGATGAGCTTGCTGCTCTAGGGAAGCCGCTTGACGCCGAAGATCTTATTGAGACGATCTTAGCAGGACTCGATGAGAACTATCATCACATTGTGGACGTCGTAGAAGGTCGTGAGACTACAATCTCATTTGATGAACTCCACGAAAAATTAATTCATCGTGAGTTACTTTTGCAGCAATCTCAGCACCTCTCTTTGCCTTTTCCTGCCACAGCACATGTTGCCTCGGCTCATTCATTGGCTTCTTCTCGCCATCAACATGGTCGACAGAGTACTCGACCCCCCTCCCAGCCACATTTTACTCAACGACAACCCTCAACCCATACTTCTGGGTGTCGACCCTATCAAGGCAAATGCCAAGGCTGTCGGCAACCTGGCCACTCCGCGAACAATTGTCCACTGTTCACTTTTTTCCTGCTGACCCACAGCCTCCTGCACCAAATCGTCGCCCTTCCCAGCCACATCATGCCACTCATTCTTGGCCACCTACTGCACACATCGCTACGGTGTCTGATAGCTCCCCCCAGCTTGGCTTCTTGATAGTGGTGCTTCACACCATGTCACTTCTGATCTCAATAATCTTTCAATCTATGCTCCTTATGATGGATCTAATGATATTGTGATTGGAGATGGTACAGGCTTACACATATCTCAGATTGGTTCAGCTTCTATTTCCTCTTCTTCTCATCCTTTCTATTTACACAATGTTTTAGTGTTCCCACTATGAAGCGCAATCTCATTTCCATTTCTCAATTTTGCAAAACTAATCATGTTTCTATCGAATTCTTACCTTTATCTTTTCTTGTGAAGGATCTTCAGATCGGAGTGAAGCTGCTAGAAGGAAAGCCTAAAGATGGTGTGTACAAATGGCCGACCTCATCTTTGTCTCCACCAACAGCTCTTGCTAGTGTCAAACTTTCTTCTCAGCATTGGCACCACCGTCTTGGACATCCTTCCTCCTCTATCCAAAATCATATTCTATCCACCTTTCTCTTAGAGTCTATTTCATCTCGTTCTGCATTGAGTCATTGTAATGCTTGTTCTTGCAATAAAAGTCATAAACTACCATTTTTCACATCTACTGTTGCGTCTACTATGCCCTTACAAATTATGTTTTCGGATGTCTGGACATCACCACTACATTCCATTGATGGATTCAAGTATTATGTGATATTTGTGGACCATTTCACTCATTATGTCTGGCTCCATCCCATTAAAAAGAAAATCTGATGTAGCTATCGTTTTTCCCCGTTTCAAAGCACTTGTGGAAAACTTCTTCCACACCAAAATCGTGATGTTTTATAGTGATAATGGTGGTGAATACATTACTTTGGCTAACTTTCTCTCTACTTATGGCATTACCCATCTTACATCCCCTCCTCATACACCCGAACACAATGGCTTCTCCGAACGCCGACATCATCACATAGTGGAAACGGGTCTTTCTTTAATGACCAATGCCTCTCTGCCTCTTCATTTTTGGTCGTATGCCTTTCTCACTGCCGTCTATCTGATTAATCGCCTCCCCTCCCCTGCGCTCGATATGTTATCCCCGTATCACAAATTGTTTAATGCACCTTCTAACTACAAGAAACTCCATGTATTTGGTTGTCTATGTTACCCGTGGCTTCGTCCATATTCTCCACATAAGCTCGCTGTCCGATCTGCTTCATGTGTGTTTCTTGGATACTTCATCACTCAAAGTGCATATTTGTGTTATGATATTCGTGCGTGTAACATATTTGTCTCTCGCCATGTTTAATTCGTTAAACACGAATTCCCCATGGCTTCAATTGATTCTTAAATTTCTCGGTCCACAAAATCCACCACCACCACCTGGTTACCTCAAACTTTTCTGCTCCCGGCCGTACAGTCGCCATCTTTGACTACTTCAGTCGCACCCTCCTCTGAGGCTTTGACACCCCAGGTACATACTTCTCCTCCTCTATCACCTTATGTAGCTTCTCCTCTCATTGAGCTGCCCCAGCCCCCCTACTTGCAGTTCCCCCATTATCACATGCTCTCGCAACAACATCTTTAAACCTATTCAAAAACTCTTTCTCTCTGCTGAACTAACTCATTTGCTTGAGCCAACATGTGTTTCATAGGCTATCAAGGATAGTAAATGGAGAGCTGCCGTGTCTGCCGAATATGATGCCTTAATTCGGAATGGAACTTGAGAACTTGTTCCACCATCTGCCATTAAAAATGTAATTGGTTGCAAATGGATCTTCCGCATTAAACGTCATTCTAATGGTTCTATTGATAGGTACAAAGCCCGGCTTGTTGCAAAGGGCTTTCACCAATGCCCGGGCGTCGATTACCATGAAACCTTTAGCCCGGTCATCAAACCAGTCACCATCCGTCTAGTCTTATCTTTAGCAGTGAGTGGTAATTGGTCTCTTCATCAACTGGACGCCAATAATGCTTTCTTACAGGGCTCTCTTACTGACGATGTTTATATGGTCCAACCACCTGGGTTCATTGATGTTGATCGTCCTCACCATATTTACAAACTTCGTCAGGCTATCTATGGTCTGAAACAAGCGTCACGGGCGTGGTACACTGCACTTCAACAGTTTCTTATTGCTTCCAAGTTTACCAACTCTACAGCTGATACCTCTTTATTTATCTACAACAGTGGTGGTACTATTCTCTTTCTATTAATGTATGTTGATGATATCATTGTCACCGGGAACTCCTCAGCTTCTGTCCAAGCTTTCATTACCTTGCTTGCTCGCCGATTCTCAATTAAAGATCTCGGTCCTCTGCATTATTTCTTAGGTGTTGAGATTGTTCCTTGCTCTCATGGTATCATCTTATCTCAACACAGGTATATTGCTGATCTTTTTGCTCGCAGCAAGATGACTGATGCTCGTTCTATCACTACTCCAATGGCATCCTCACCAACTTTAACACTACATTCTGGAACTACTCTATCTGACCTTTCTGAGTATCGTACAGTTGTTGGGAGCCTCCAATATCTTTCCCCCACTCGACCGAATATTTCCTATTATGTCAATAAACTCTCATAGTTTATGCACCGCCCAACAGATGATCATTGGAACCCCGTCAAGCGGTTGTTTCGATATCTATGTGGTACGATACACCTTGGTGTCACACTACATCGTGACTCACCACTCACTCTTCATGCCTATTCTGATGCAGACTGGGCTGGCAACAAGGATGACTACACCTCTACCAGTGCATATGTGGTTTACTTAGGTCGTAATCCCATTTCTTGGAGCTCGAAGAAACAACCCACTATTGCTCGCTCTTCAACTGAGGCTGAGTACCATTCCATGGCAGCTACTGCAGCTGAGGTTTGTTGGGTTCGTTCTCTTCTTGGTGAACTCGGAATTTCACTTGCTGCCACTCCTTCTATCTACTGTGATAACATTGGCGCCACCAATCTATGCTCTAATCCAGTTTTTCATTCTCACATGAAGCATTTTGCTTTGGATTTCCACTTCATTCGTCAGTTGGTTCACGATGGCATTCTTCGCGTCACCCATGTGTCTTCCCATGATCAGTTAGCTGATGCTCTTACAAAGCCCCTCTCCCCTCTCTCGGGTTCGGTTTCATACTTTGGCTCTCAAGATCGGCGTCTCCTATCGGAGTTCTGTCTTGCGGGGGCATGATAGATGATAATATCTTTTCATATTATCATGGTATTGTAATTATCATTTTATATCTTGTGTATTATTTATTTTCCTAGAATAGAATATTGTGTGTATCTTTACCTCTTTTACTTCATCAGTCTAGGAGTTCTGTAAGCTATTTATATTAGTTTTATTCAATACAATAGATGAGTCTTCCATCCATACAAAACCTAATTCCTATACTAACTATGTGGTCAATGATGCTACCTTTTTTTTAAATGATTACTTTTCAGTGTTTGAAATGATATATTTCTTCACGGTTTTTTTTAATGTTATTTTCCAGTAAAAATAAACGTGATAATTTTCAATATTAGAAATGATTTTTTTTTTTCCGTCTGAGATAAGATTTACATATAACTGGTGTACATAAGACCAACCCTTTATGAAAATTATATATGATGCATTCTTTTATGTAACTTATATGAGGTACGACTCATAATATTATAATTAAAGCATCTGATTAAAATCGAAATAAGTTGATTCGTCTTTGTTTGTATTGAGAAATAAGAATAAAGATTGAGCCTCTGTGGAATATATTTATTTAATTATTTCCGATTAATGGAGTATTTTTATATATAAAACAAAATTTAAGAGATAGTGAAGTGAATCCAAACACGTATAATCCTCCTCCTCTAAACTAGTCTAGATTAGTTTTGTTTTGTTTTTTTTCTTTCCGAATAAATAGTCTAGACTAGTTAAATTCATCAATCCAACCTAGTAATTCATTAAACGTCATTCGATAATGGCAAAATAGTAAAGTCGTGATCCTTAACTTAGTACCCGTGTATAATACAAACGATTTATAAAGTCATATTATTCACATAATATATCAATGAAAGTCTCGGCAAATATTCAATCATGACGGTATAAGGGCTGTGGTTCGTGCCCTACTTCACCATCTCCCCGATCCTCTAGCATCCATCCCACTACATCGGGTTATGATCAAACTCAATCTCCATCATCGCAAGAGTCCCTCACAGCTTGTAGCACGATCTTCACAAATTCGTCAAGAACAATACCATCACCAACATTTCGGCATCAAGATCTCGAACCAACATCATCACCACTTACACCGTTTCTTTTTCCAATAACATTGATGGTAACAGTAAAAGAACTACAAAAATATATATTTAAAAAAAATTAGAAAAACAAGCTTACTGTCACTGTTGGAACGGGCCGATGGATAGACGGCAAAAATGCAATAAAGAAAGGTTGGGCTGCAGAGAAGACAACACCAACAACCAACTCCAGGATCTCATCAAATTAAAACAAACAGCACCTACACTATACATGGAAATGGAAAAGAATTCAAAATTCACAAATGAACGCACAAGAGGCTGAAGCAACTCAAGAAGAAATCCAAAATTTTGAAAACAAATGCATCGTACAGATGTATATATGTGCAAGTAAAGTTTCTTCAATCACATGAAGTTTTTTTTTTTTTTTAAAAAAAAAGAGAGGACCAAGCACGTCAAGTATAATCACCAAGTTATCCAGACGACAATGCTTCAAGAAATCCTTATCATGGTATGCACTCAAGGAGGTGTACAAATGACATGGAATAGAAAAAATAAATACAAAACATGGGTGCTTGCAAAATAGAAATAAAAGGATGTCAGAGAGGAACAGTAGGTGTAACAACCCGGATTTTCAGAAGGTGATTAAGTAATTCCTAATTTTAATTAGAAAATATTAAGAGGGAATTTTGAGCATAATAAAGATGTTTCGATTGTAAGCCGTGATTTTAGGATTTATTTTTCGTAAAATCGTCTTTTCGAGAATTTTGATCTGAGCTCAGTTGTAGCCGATTTTGGTCATGTTTGAAAGGCGTTAACCCAAGAAGCATGTCGGTGCTTTCAAATTTTGAATCTGAAGTCGTTTGAGTTCCCGGTGATTTAAAACGCGTTTAAAGAAGATATGAATAGTGTTTTTGTAATACCCCGTAAATTAATTACTGCTTAACTGCAGTAAATTGTTGCAATTACTATTTAGTATAGTAATTTTTAGTCAGATTAGGGTCGGAAGTATCCGTTAAGTTCCATGAATTCAAGGTTAATTAAAATCCCGTAGGTGGATTAAATATTCAGTTAGGGTTTAATTCCCTTTTCTGTATGGAAAGTCGGAATCGTAATTTCAGATAAATTCGATTCCTATTTTATTTACGGTGCGTGATTATCGTGAATCAGATATTCCGATAATTAATTTCAGGACTGGGAGACTCAGATATTCTCCAGTCAAGCAATTGTTTAAATTCAGATAATTTAAACGAGATGCTCAAGTCAAGAGAATCAGATATTCTCTAGGTTTCGGATGTTTTAAATTGTCGAGAAATTAATATCAGTGTTTTAAAGTGGTATTTTTTTTTGATAAATTATTGTTTTAAAATAAGTAAATTATTTTAACAATATCGGTTTAGTTTGGAATTTTTCCGGAGACGGAAAATATCACGATAACCGAACAACCGAGTATTTTTTTTTAAGTCAAACAAGCATGGGCTGAGTCATGTTTGACACGTGCCTTTGTCTCTTTTTCTTCTTATCCATATAAAAAAAAAGATATATTTTTGCATGGTTTTGTATATGTTGTCGAAGAGAGAGAGAGATTGGCATTCATCTCCTTCACCACCTTCATCTTCTCCACTTCTTCTCCTCCACCATCTTCTTCATCGTCTCCATTTCTTCTTCTTCGTTCCATTCTTCTTCATTTCATTTCCTACTCAAAATTTACGAGAGATAGAGAAAAGGCAGCAGCAGCAACTCCATCTTCATCACCTTCCATTCTAAAAAAAAAAAAAGAAGAAGAAAACTGTCGAGAGAGAGAGGAAGGAGGCAGCACCCAGCAGCAACTTCTTCTCCTTCAAGTTTCTTCCGACCTTTCTCCATCTTTGTTTCGAAGAGGTATTTCGAAAATAAACTTGTAGTTATATTGTTGCATGATTTATGTTCCAGATTTTCATGAGAAATATGTATATATATTGTGTTGCAAGATTTTGAGATAACATGTTGATTAATGTTTAAACATGTTGGGTTGAGGTTTGGTGTTTCAAAGCATGTTAAATGATTTAGAAATGAGTTTTTAGATGTGTTTTGTTGAGATTGAAAGCTTGAGATAGAGCTTCCATGGAGGCCATCGTCGTTCCCACGACTTTCGGCCTCAGTCCCGCGCGACCGCGGGGACGAGCGCGAGCGCGCACAGGTCGCGCGCCCGCGCAAGTCGCGCGACCGCGCACTTCGTTTTCGGCAGACTTGCCACCCTTCGGTAAAACGAGCATAACTCCCTCGTTTTAAATCCGTTTGAGACACCGTAAATTTTTCCAAAAACTAGACTTAATTGGCTTTCCAGTGGTATAGGTTTCATTCCCTAATTCGTTCTGTGTAAATTATGAAAAATCGGCGAAGTTAGGTCATGTTTTCTGTTTCGGAAATTCGGGACAGATTCGCTACCTTTTAGTAAAATGATCATAACTTTTTCGTTATTTATCATCTTGAATCACCGTAAATTTATCCGTAAACTAGACTCCCGTGGCTTTCTGTTGGTGTATGGTACAATCCCTACACCTTAGTGAGTCAGATCAGACAATTTTGCAAAGATAGACGTTGTGCGGAACCACGTTTAGTCTATGGGCTTATTGTTGATTTTGTTGCTAGAATCTAATTGCGATAATGTTAAGGTATTGTTGATACCTTAAATGATGATGATGTATGCCTTAATATGTTTAATAGCTAGGGTTGAGAATAACCCTTAAGCTAAGATAAAATTTAGAACGGATACTAGACCCTAATAGGCTTTTGTTTCGTGTTGAGTCCTATCGGATTTGGATCAACATGCTAAGTACATCTTTATATATTGAAGGCTAGCAGATCCGCAAGGGATAAGACCTGTGAAGAACTAGCAGCTGCCATTTTGAAACGTCGGTGAAAGGTGGGCTTTCTTTTCAATGGACTCTTAGTCCAAATATTGATTTGAGTTTTTACTCACCCACAGTTAATTATTCTGATGCAAATAGATGATTGTCATGCATAAAATATTTGTTTTGTATGATATCCTTATCCGTAATTAGTTAGCTCGCAAGGGGCTTTCTAACTGTTAAATCGATCGGGCCTCGTGCTAACTTAGCGTGTTAACCGAGGTTAGTGTACACTTGGGTCGGTGATATTAGGAAGAGAGAAAGGCTGAGCGGAGCTATTCTTGACTAAGACATCGACGGTTCTAAACGTCCGTAGAAAAGGCTGAGTGGAGCTATTTCTCGGAGTTTAGTTCAGATATGTATTCGTGGAAAAGGCTGAGCGGAGCTATTCCTCGATGTGTGCGGAAGAGGCTGAGCGGAGCTATTCCTTGGCACACCAGTTGGGATATGGATGATCATACAACAGAAAAACGCGCGTAATGACAAGAAAATGATTTAGTAAAACATAGGGCCTTCTCAGATAAAACCCCTATGTGTTTACTTGGATGCATGACAATAAAAGCATTTTAAGAAACGTTCATAATATCAGATATATTATGATATTTTGGCAATGTGTTCACTGAGTATACTTGTACTCAGCCCTGCATGTTTGTTTTTAAATGTGCAGGTTGAGGATTGATGGTGCAGGGTGAAGTGCTGGGAAAGAAAGTTATTTTGTACAGGACTCAGAATATCTCCTGTATTTTGTCATGTTATTTTGCTTCCGCTACTTTAGTATAACTGAGTCAAGTCTTCAGTATGTCTTGAACTCGATGATACCTTTTTGCTACTCTGAGGTATTTATTTCTTCAGTTGTATTTTGTGAATTGAAACTCACTTATGAATTAGAGTTCACAGTGAATTATCGTTCCTGGAATACGGTAGTTTATTCCTTTATTTAATTATTTCTGGTTCGCGCCTTGATCCATCCTTCATTGGGATCGAGTCGTGCCAGTCACACTTCATATTAATCAGATATTAATTTGGGGTCGTGACAGTTTTTCCGTAGGAGTGCGTTCGTTAGAAATTTGTGAAATCTCCTGTGTTGACCCGAGCCTTGTTCTTTCAAGCCTATCATATAAAAAATTTCTCAAGGAATCCGTTGGCGTTCCCGGATTTTCATTCTGAGGTCAATTGAGCACTCGGGAATTTTATTTGTTCCTTGTGTGGAATAGTAACTTTAATTTTGAAAAGAGAATATTTTCTCGTTTTCTTTCAAGATGACTCGTTCTTTATCCCGAGTCAAGTTGGATTAATAGTACTCGAGCCAACGAACCTCCCAATATTTTCGGATTTCATGAACGAAGTCATTTGGACCTCGACATCGAATAAAGCGCCTTTTAACCGAACCCGATATTTTTAAAGCAGTATTGTTGCATAGCTGAAGCTTCTCGAGGAAGCCATATTTTTCCCTATATATAGCAGCTCTCCCCTCCCTATTTCTCGCTCATTCCTTCTTCACCCCCATTTCTGTAGTAAGAGAGAGAGAGAGAGATGGGAGCCTCTTCGTGAGGCACCCCCAGTTAAGAGAGAGAGCGGAGTGAGGGGCGCCGCGGGGCTGGGGGGGGTGCCGTGGGGCTAGGCAAGGAGCCCCGTGGGGGCAAAAGAGCCCCGTGGGGGAAAGGGAGCCTCGCGGGGGCAAGGAGCGCCGCGGGGGTAAGGGAGCCCCGCGGGGGCAAGGGCGCCGCGGCGCTTGGGCTCGAGGGCGCGCGGGCTGGTTCGGCAGCTCCGGCACGTTTTTGTGCGGAGGCCATAACTTTATCCTCGATTAGAACTGTGGGGCCCATGAGTACTCAAATAGAAGCTCTTTCGATGATCTACGACATAGCTATGGCTGATCGTCCAAAATCTCGATCGTTCAGGTAATATTTTCTGTCCCCGTTTGTGGTAATTTCGGATGCCTTAATCGTTTAAATTTTCATGTTTTAAGTTATAGTTAAGGGTCAAGGGTTTAGATATCATTTCAATGTCTTATTAGGAGCTCGAATAAGGTTTCAAGTCATTGATTGACTTTCATAAAGAAGAGGTGGACCCTGAGGAGGCCCGAGGAAAGATTTTCGGCTCGTTGCTTCGTCTACGCGCTTATTATCGAGGTGCTCGTCATCGAGGTGGGTGGTTCTAAACCAAGTATAACGTTTGAGATATTAAGCTCTAGAAGCATGTTAAGGCAAGGGAAATATCCAATTAAAATATTTTATGCTCTGCCTGTTTAGTCTCTGTACAAGGAAAGGAAAGGAATAAAGAAATTTATATGCATGATATTGTTGAATTGTTATTTAAGTTTGATAAGGTTAAGGAAGTTGTTATAAGTTAAGTGAGCTCTCAAGTATGTTTAGTATGCTAGAATTGTTTATATACAGTTTATGCTAGTACGATGTGTTTATAATTGCTTTATTGCAATCGATGTTTATCCGCGTTCATTTCCTCATATTTGAATGTTTATGCTTTGTTAAAGCACGTATAGTTAAGGATTAATGATTGCCTTGTTAGTGTAGCGTTATATCCCTTGTAGTCCGAGATCATGCTCAATTAAGAATTAGCTTTAGATGATTGCTCTAGGCTTGGTATTGCTAGCTAAGTCAAGTAGGTAAGGAAGGTTAAGTAAGAAATGAAGTTAAGGAATGAAGGTTAAGGTTAAGTAAGGAATGAGGTTAAGGAAGGATATAGCTTCTTTTGTAAGCAGGTTATCGAGCTCAAAGAACAGTTTATTTCCATTATCATGCCGTGACCTTCGTGTCACTAATGTTGAACATTTGAAAGTAAAGGGAGTCACTACTGGGTAATTCCCTCGCATACTCAGAGGACATTTGAGGTATCCCTTCTCTCATCCTAAGACATAAGTGTGCAGTAGACAGCAGGTTTGAGCCAGGAAGGGCGCCAGAAAAGGAAGTAAAAGGTTTTACGGGTATGAAGAGGGCTTTTGCGTTTTGCTCTCCATATGCCGTCAGTTTATAAATTGGATATTTCAAGGTTTATTAAAGAGTTTTCTCATAAAACCCCACTGAGTACATTAGTGCTCACCCCCTCTTTTTCAAATGTTTTCAGGTTGAGATGCTGAGGCCGGTGATGTGCTGCTGCTGGGGTTGTCTGTGTTCTCTGAGGTTTCAAGTTTGTTGCTCTATATGGTTACATGTTTTTCTTCCGCTAAGTTTCTGCTAAGTACTCTGATGTTAGTATTTAGTCTTGATTTATGTAACTTGTTTCTTGATAATAGCATGTCTTAAATACTATGAATCCTAGTTATCAATAAAGTCTTTGAAGCATGTTCTTTTGACATCCCAGTTATTCCTTCATTAATTCCGAGTTAAATGAAGAGTCAATTAATGAGCATTCTGATATCTATTCATTTTCAATTGACTTGTGAATAAGTTTTGCATGCTTGTTGTTGTTGTTTGCCTACAAAGATGCTTTTTCCTCAAGCACGATTCTGTTCGTTCAAGTTAAGTTTTGAGGTAGGTTCTTGTTTGGTCCTATGAATGAGACATTATGATTTATTTAACTCCGACCTTTTTATGGATCTTAGATATTATGGCTTTTGAGGAAGTCTTGTTTATTTGAAGAGTTAAACTCCTATCTGTTTGTCTTTGAATTCTGTTTCATTTTCGGTTGGCCTATGATTTGACATTCCTTTGATTCGATTGAATCCTTTGACCCCTTTGATTTGTTGAAAGCGATAGTTCTCCCAAGTCATAAAGTTAAGTTGCCTAAGTTCTTGAGGTGCTAACTTAGTTTAATTCTAAAACCACCCCCCTGGATTTCTTATTTTTCGTGCTATTTTACGCACAATAACCCCATCCCCATCCTCAGGACCGGGCTGTTACAGATGGTATCAGAGCAGGTTTGCAACTCTGCAAACCTGTCTCTTCTTAAAGTAATTGATTGAGTTCTATGTGAATATTGAATTGTTCAATGGTATTAATCAGCAACCCCCAGCTCACCATCACCCTCGCATCTTCAACAAAGTTAAGGTATGATTGAGTTAAAGTATTTTGATTATATTTGGTATAACGTTTTGAAAGTACAAGATGGGGAGAAAAGTTTTGAGCAGAGCAAGGTTAGTCGATTTTCAAAGATTAATTCTTTCGAAATAAAATTTTTGGTTATACCAAAGTTTAAGATGGAACTTATTGAACTAAGATCTAGATCAATGTTTTAAAGAGTTTTGAGTTATTAAGGACTCGAGTAAGCAGCAGATCTTTTCAGAATATTATTTTCTGTAAATACTCAAACTATTTCGGTTATTTTGGACCGTGAAATTTTTTGAGTAAGTTATAAAGTTTGAAAGTTGATTTAAAAATCTTATTTGTGATAAAGGCTCGTCTACTGCCCGTAAGAAAAGGATTTGATGATGAGTTAAGGATGAATGAGGCATAGAGAATATAGTTAGAACATAGACTATAGCAAGCTTGGATTAAGGAGAATTCTAGAATTCCCTTTAGGTTCTCTTAAGAACCTAGATCGAATAAGTTCCCTCTTGTGGAACGGGCGTTAACTAGAGATGTTCGAAAGAACATTTATAGAGCGTTCATAAGAAGGATAAAGGATTTCGAGATTATAGTAGGATCGAGAAGAAGGTTATGAAGTTCAGTTTCGAGCAAGGAGCAAGAAGATAAGCAGTCAAGTTAAAGGTAAGTTATCCGATCGTGAATCTAATATAAGTTCAAGGAATCCCCACGCAAGAGCTTTCCACTCTAGAGAAGTCTTGTCTGAAGATCCAATCACGTTCGCAAGGAATGAAGATTAGTTTCCTTCGATAGAGGCTCGTTAATTCGATGAACATACATTCAAGGTCACGTCGCGTTCGATGCCCAGAAGTCGTCGCTTGTTTCAAGCCGATTAAGGAAGATGAAGATTTTCGCCATGACTATAGCCAAGATAGTTTGAGGATATGCTTATCGGTGTTCTACCAAGCTTCCAGGAGACATTGAAGTCAAGCTATTTTGAGTCCAAAAGGTGCCATGGATTAAGTTGCTTTGTCGTATCCCTTTCGATAGATAGGAAGTAATTCTCGAAACGTCGCTTTCCCAGCCGGTGCAAAGTCCAGCCGACTTGTGCTATTTCATAGGAACCTCGCCAAGAAGAAGGTGCGTGATGCTCAAAGAAGAAAGAGAGAAGACCCGAAGAAGATCGTTAAGAAGATAGACCTAGTGTTCTATAGATTGAGAGTTTCAGTTTGATGGAAGTTTTTGTTGAGTCTATTTACTCATTCTTGTGTTAATAGAATCGATTTGTTCATTCTCTTTTGGAATCGATTTATTCTCTTGTTAATTGAATCAATCGCCCTTCAATAGCTTCGTATCAATTGAAATTCTCCATTTATACCATTTGAAATTCTTTGATTATATCCGCTGGGATAATTTGCAATCTTTTGGATGATACTTCTTTGATCATCAAGAATCAGTAATAGCATTTCCTTGATAGGCTATGCTGTCACCTTTGTGAAAATATTTCAGCACGGTTTTCAGTTGCTAACCATTGATTTCTTTCATATCTTTGTTATATGCAAGAACCCTTCAAGGTTATAAGTCCTCCGAAAAGGCAATGTTTTGATATATATAACCTAGTGTTATATCTCTTCCAGTTTTTAAGCTTGTTAAAAGAATTGTTGATCAAGATAAAGCCCTCACTCAGAGGCATTCATTTTATTTTGCTCCCACTCATAGAACTCGAGTGTGGATCTCGGAAGAGAGCAGAGAGCTATAGTAGTATTCCTTTTAGTCAGGGTTGGAGGAATAAGAGATAGTATTTCCTAGTAGGAAGTAGAATCCAAGTAAGCGCCAGATAGTATTTTCTAAGTCTAGGACGCGCGTTTTCAAGAAAATTTCTCAGCTCGTTATGTTTGGAAGTGATCTAAGAAATGTCGGCAAGTAAGTTCCAAATGTGCATTCAAAGTCCAGACGTGCGATCGTTACGCCTGCAAGTGATGATGACCACCAGTAGGAGCCACGAAGTCAGACAACTGCTTCGAGGAAAAGAGACGACTGCGATGAAGAAGTTTAGATTTAAGTTGCGTCGAGTATTTAAGTTTGGAGCGCATCACGAAGTACCCCCCAAGAAGATGAAGAAGATGAACCTCAAGAAGTTAAAGATGAAGGTAAAGTGAGTTTTCAACGTGATAGAGCGTGCAATGAACCATCGAAGGAGGTTCCCGATTTTTTTCGAGCTTATCGCCTAGTTCGAGTTCGTTAAAGTTTTTCAAAGCTGCGAGAAGTAAAGTCAGAGGAAAAAGAAAAGACAAGCAAGACAAAAGAAGGATGGACTCATTGAGACCGCATGACTCGTGCACGAGGAGCAAGCTTGGTGAAGTTTTCCTTTCTTTTATTTCTTTCGTTAATCGAATAGTTTCTAGAGGTCCACTCGAATGTAAGATCATAAGGAGCTCGTGTTAAGCGTTGTTTCGAGAAAGATTTCATTAAGGAAGAAAAGATAGAAGATGCTAAGGCTTTGAGGAAGAAAAGAAGAACGATTATAGAAGTACTAGTCCTGCGTGAGGACTATTTTATTAAGAAAGGCTCCAGGCTATTCTTAGCCGTATAGTAAAGATTTCAAACCTATGTCGTTTCAGTAAGGCTTTAAGTTCATGAAGAGGTATCCAGATCTCTGTTGAGAGGAAGTAAATTTCGGGACGAATTTTTTTTTAAGGGTGTAGGATGTAACAACCCGGATTTTCAGAAGGTGATTAAGTAATTCCTAATTTTAATTAGGAAATATTAAGAGGGAATTTTGAGCATAATAAAGATGTTTCGGTTGTAAGCCGCGATTTTAGGATTTATTTTTCGTAAAATCATCTTTTCGAGAATTTTGATCCGAGCTCAATTGTAGCCGATTTTGGTCATGTTTGAAAGGTGTTAACCCAAGGAGCATGTCGGTGCTTTTGGATTTTGAATCTGAAGTCGTTTGAGTTCCCGGTGATTTAAAACGCGTTTAAAGAAGATATGAATAGTGTTTTTCCGTAGGAGTGCGTTCGTTAGAAATTTGTGAAATCTCATGTGTTGACCCGAGCCTTGTTCTTTGAAGCCTATTTTATAAAAAATTTCTCAAGGAATCCGTTGGCGTTCCCGGATTTTTATTCTGAGGTCAATTGAGCGCTCGGGAATTTTATTTGTCCCTTGTGTGGAATAGTAACTTTAATTTTGAAAAGAGAATATTTTCTCGTTTTTCTTCAAGATGACTCGTTCTTTATCCTAAGTCAATTTGGATTTATAGTACTCGAGCCAACGAACCTCCCGATATTTTCGGATTTCATGAACGAGGTCATTTGGACCTCGACATCGAATAAAGCGTCTTTTAACCGAACCCGATATTTTTAAAGCAGTATTGTTGCACAGCTGAAGCTTCTCTAGGAAGCCATATTTTTCCCTATATATAGCAGCTCTCCCCTCCCTATTTCTCGCTCATTCCTTCTTCACCCCCATTTCTGTAGTAAGAGAGAGAGAGAGAGGAGAGCCTCTTCGTGAGACACCACCAGTTGAGAGAGAGAGCGGAGTGAGGGGCGCCGTGGGGCTGGGGGGGTGCCGTGGGGCTGGGCAAGGAGCCCCATGGGGGCAAGGGAGCCCCGCGGGGGCAAGGGCGCCGCGGCGCTTGGGCTCGAGGGCGCGCGGGCTGGTTCGGCAGCTCCGGCACATTTTCGTGCGGAGGCCATAACTTTCGCCTCGGTTGGAACTATGGGGTCCATGAGTACTCAAATCGAAGCTCTTTCGATGATCTATGACATAGAAGTCGCCTATTGTCCAGAATCTTGATCGTACGGGTCGGATTTTTCTGTCCCCGATTGTGGTAATTTCAGATGCCTTAATCGTTTAAATTTTTGTGTTTTAAGTTATAGTTAAGGGTCAAGGGTTTAGATATCGTTTTGATGTCTTATTAGGAGCTCTAATAAGGTTTCAATTCATTGATCGACTTTCGGCTCGTTGCTTTGTCTACGCGCTTGTTATCGAGGTGCTCGTCATCGAGGTGGGTGGTTCTAAACCAAGTATAAGGTTTGAGATATTAAACTCTAGAAGCATGTTAAGGCAAGGGAAATATCCAATTAAAATATTTTATGCTCTGCATGTTTAGTCTCTGTACAAGGAAAGGAAAGGAATAAAGAAATTTATATGCATGATATTGTTGAATTATTATTTGAGTTTGATAAGGTTAAGGAAGTTGTTATAAGTTAAGTGAGCTTTCAAGTATGTTTAGTATGCTAGAATTGTTTATATACAATTTATGCTAGTACGAGGTGTTTATAATTGCTTTATTGCAATCAATGTTTATCCGCGTTCATTTCCTCGTATTTGAATGTTTATGCTTTGTTAAAGCTCGTATAGTTAAGGATTAAAGATTGCCTTGTTAGTGTAACGTTAAATCCCTTATAGGCCGAGATCATGCTCAATTAAGAATTAGCTTTAGATGATTGCTCTAGGCTTGGTATTGCTACCTAAGTCAAGTAGGTAAGGAAGGTTAAGTAAGAAATGAAGTTAAGGAAGGACGGTTAAGGTTAAGTAAGGAATGAGGTTAAGGAAGGATATAGCTTCTATTGTAAGCAGGTTATCGAGCTCAAAGAACAGTTTATTTCCATTATCATGCCGTGACCTTCGTGTCACTAATGTTGAACATTTGAAAGTAAAGGGAGTCACTGCTGGGTAATCCCCTCGCATACTCAGAGGACATTTGAGGTATCCCTTCTCTCATCCTAAGGCATAATGGTGCAGTAGACAGCAGGTTTGAGCCAGGAAAGGCGCCAGAAAAAAAAGTAAAAGGTTTTATGAGTATGGAGAGGGCTTTTGCGTTTTGCTCTCCATATGCCGTCAGTTTATAAATTGAATATTTCAAAGTTTAATAAAGAGTTTTCTCTTAAAACCCCACTGAGTACATTAGTGCTTACCCCCTCTTTTTCAAATGTTTTCAGGTTGAGATGCTGAGGCCGGTGATATGCTGCTGGTGGGGTTGTCTGAGTTCTCTGAGGTTTCAAGTTTGTTGCTCTATATGGTTACATGTTTTTCTTCCGCTAAGTTTCTGCTAAGTACTCTGATGTTAGTATTTAGTCTTGATTTATGTAACTTGTTTCTTGATAATAGCATGTCTTAAATGTTATGAATCCTAGTTATCAATAAAGTCTTTGAAGCACGTTCTTTTGACGTCCCAGTTATTCCTTCATTAATTCCGAGTTAATTGAAGATTCAATTAATGAGCATTCTGGTATCTATTCATTTTCAGTTGACTTGTGAATAAGTCTTGCATGCTTGTTGTTGTTGTTGTTTGCCTACGAAGAGGCTTTTTCCTCAAGCATGATTCTGTTCATTCAAGTTAAGTTTTGAGTTAGGTTCTTGTTTGGCCCTATGAATGAGACAGTATGATTTATTTGACTCCGACCTTTTTATGGGTCTTAGCTATTGTGGCTTTTGAGGAAGTCTTGTTTATTCGAAGAGTCAAACTCCTACCTGTTTGTCTTTGGATTCTGTTTCATTTTCGGTTGGCGTATGATTTGGCATTCTTTTGACTCGATTGAATCCTTTGACCCCTTTGATTCGTTGAAAGCGATAGTTCTCCCAAGTCATAAAGTTAAGTTGCCTAAGTTCTTGAGGCGCTAACTTAGTTTAATTCTAACAACACCCCCCTGGATTTCTTATTTTTCGTGCTATTTTAAGCACAACAACCCCATCCCCATCCTCGGGACCGGGCTGTTACAGTAGGAAGAAAGAGATAAAACTCACATAAACAACAAGCTTTCATCCAAACTTGAAAGAATCACTCCATCATCATTTCAGAAAGCTTCCTGGATCACTCCTCCCTCCAACGCATGTGTTAGAAGGAAATAATCAACAAAATCATAAATCAGGATCTAATTGATCCACCCTAGAATAGAATGATTTCTTTCCTAATTGGTTGTAAGAATCTCTCAATAAGAGGGGTGTTGATATTGGTTTTACAATATACAAGAAATACAATACAATCGTTCCTTCTTCTCAATTTCTCCTAACTATGATGTCAATACAAATTGACATGGTATCAACGTAGGAGACTCAGAAATATCTTCATCATCGTCTCTGAGCATACCTCACCCAATCTGTCGGCCAAGACAGTGCATATCTGTCCAAAAAAAATCACTATGACCGAACCAATCGAGAGTTTTGCAACAACAACAAACCCAACCAATACCACAGATGAACTAACCATACAACTCGCTAATTTCCTCAAAAATAGCCTCGGATTGCAATCATCACAAAACACAAATACAGATTCATTGTCAATAGGATTCAAGCTTAATGGGGACAATTATCCTTTATGGGCCATACTAATGAAGAAAGAAATTGGAGGCAGAGGAAAAACATCGTACCTCATCGGCGAACTGACTTCTCTGACTATATTCGATCCAACATATAAACGGTGAGAACAAGAGGATCAGTGTGTGTTTACATGGCTGGTTCAGAATGTCGAACCACACTTAATCAATAGTGTGTCCAAACATCCCACAGCTAAAGCCGTGTGGGATGGATTAGCACTTACCTACGGGAGCGGCACCGACTCTCTACAAGTTTTTGATCTTCACAGGAAGGCAAATACCATGAAACAAGGAGAATTAGCATTAAAAGAACTCTGGGCCAAGTTTCAAGATATATGGATGTCAATTGATCGCAAAGAGCCAAATCCTATGGAGTGTTCAAAAGATATCGAGGTATTTAACAAAATTATACAACAATAGAGACTCTTCCAATTTCTTACGGCCTTAGGTGATGGTTACGAACCTGTAAAGAAAGACATCCTCACATTGCGGTATGAAAAAGCACAGCAAAGACTCATGTTTCCAGTTGGTAGGATACCCGGAGTGGTGGGATGAGACGAAGAAGACCAAGCTTCCAATCAAGACCAGAGGAGGTGTCGCCACTATCGTCTACGCCGCCGACCAGGCTACCCTCGGGACAGGCAACTCCGGCGACAGCATGATTAGCAGTGGCTCGGTAGAGAACAGTGGTATGACGGAGGCTAGGGTTTCTTCAGAAGGTAAAGGTAGAGCATCGATAAATCTATCGGGTTCTGTATTATATTTGGGAGAGAAGACAAAAAGGAAAAATTGCAAATTGGCCCCTATAAAATTAGATAACCGGTTTTAGGCCCTTGAATATCTCTCTACAGCTTGTATAGCCCCCAGTGTTGGTACAGGAAAAAATACACAGTGGATTTTTGACTGTGGTGCAACCGACACTATGTCTTTTGATAAACTAGATTTTGTGGAATCTACATTATCCTGGAGGACACATGTACAAACAGCTAACGGAGAATTAGCCCCGGTTAAAGGAGCCGGAACTATTAATCTCTCCCCTACTTTAAAACTGTCCAATTGCCTTTTTGTTTCATCTTTGTCACATAAGCTTCTCTCAATCAGTCATGTTACCAAGGAACTTAATTGCACCCTCCTAATGCACCCTCATTTTTATCTTTTACATGATATCAGGACGGGGGCGATTATTGGGCGTGGCACTGAGCGCGATGGACTATACTATGTGGACGAATTAGCTCAAAAAGGTGCTATGATGCTAACTCACGGATCCAGCGACCGGACAGCTTGGCTTTGGCATCATCGGTTAGGACACCCCTCCATGGGTTATTTAAAATTTCTTTTTTCTAAATTAGTAATTTCTCCAGATATGTATTGTGAGACTTGTTTTCTGGCCAAAAGCCATAGACATACTTATAAGCTAAACAATACCCGGGTTGATACTATTTTTTCATTGATTCATTCTGATGTGTGGGGTCCTGCACCTATTATTGGGGGTTCTGGTTTTCAATATTTTCTTCTTTTTGTTGATGATTGTTCCCGCATGACCTGGATTTATTTTCTAAAGCATAAATCTGAGGTTTTTGATAAATTCACTCACTTTTATGCGTTAGTCAAAACTCAATTCCAGAAAAATATCCAAGTCTTATGGTCTGATAATGGGGGGAATATGTTAACACCCGTATGAAACAATTTTGTGCTACTTCTGGCATAATCCATCAAACTTCTTACCCTCACACTCCTGTACAAAATGGTGTGGCCGAACGCAAAAACAAAATTCTCTTAGAAATGGCCCGTGCAATGTTGATTAAATCCCAGGCTCCCACAATGTTTTGGCCTGAAGTCTTGGCTACCTCTGTGCATTTGTTAAATCGTCTCCCTACCAAAGCCCTGAAACTAAAAACTCCTTTGCAGTTTCTCTCTACCCAAGCTCAAATTCCCGTTGTCCTTACTCTCCAACCACGAGTCTTTGGTTGTTTGGTCTATGTTCATATCCCTAAACATAACCGGCACAAACTTTCTCCCTGTGCGGTGAAATGTGTTTTTGTCGATTATGGTTTACATCAAAAAGGGTATTGGTGCTATGATCCCAAAACTCGTTATATGTTCACTACCATGAACTGTGATTTCCTCAAAATAGAGTATTGTTACCACCACCTTAGTCTTCAGGGGGAGAAATGGGAAGGGAATGACTCCTTAAGGTGGTTGTCTATGCCAATGTCAAGTTCTGTCCCGGAAGCCGGTCCAACAGACGAAGTTAACAGCACCGCTGAGATCCCGTCTATGAAGTCCACCGAGCTTGATGTCAATGCCGAAACAACCTCCCCTCCTTTCCTGATATCTGAGGTACCTTGTCATGACACTATAGAGACTAGTCCTGTTTTTGATACTAACAATAATGACAGGATGCACATCCAAGATGGTGAGAATGAAGAACAAATCACTACTATTGATGAGTTTCCCACAGTTGAGGATACAGAGACAGGTCGATATGTGTTGCCATCTCGGAGTACAAGAGGGGTTCCGCCCAAGTGATATTCTCTGGAATATACTAGAAGAAAAACAAAGTATCCTATCGGAGATCTCGCTAAAGGCAACCTTACTGAAACAGCAACAACCTTCAAATGTGCACTCCTAAGAGAAGAAGAGATTCCTCGATCTGTCGAGGAAGCTATGAAACACATCCAGTGGAGGGAGGCTATGAAGAAAGAAATGGATGCATTAGCCAGAAATAACACATGGGAGAGGTGTCGGCTACCAGAAAATAAGAAACCTGTAGGATGTAGATGGATCTTCACCATCAAACGGCGACCTGATGGTTAGATTGAGAGATATAAGGCTCGACTAGTGGCAAAAGGCTATACACCGACATATGGAGTTGATTATTCTGAAACCTTCACCCCAGTTGTAAAGATGAATGTAGTAAGGGTTCTGCTGTCTATCGCAGCCAACCAGGATTGGCCTCTATATCAGTTTGATATGACTAATGCCTTTCTACATGGAGAATTAAAGAAGGAAGTGTACATGGAAGCACCACTTGGTTACTCAGGAGAATTTGGAAAGAATGAGGGATGTCGACTGAAGAAGACGTTGTATGGACTCAAACAGTCTCCAAGGGCTTGGTTTGGAAGGTTCACAGAGGCTATGATGAGGTACGGGTACAAACAGAGCAATTCTGACCATACTCTTTTTCTAAAAAAAGAGACAACCAGGTAACATGCTTGATTATCTATGTGGATGATATGATCATCACTGGGAATGATAACGAAGAAATTGACCAGTTAAAATAGAATCTATTTCAAGAATTTGAGATGAAGGATCTTGGGAACCTAAAGTACTTTCTCGGAGTTGAAGTGTTGAGATCGGGAAAAGGCATTTTTCTACGACAAAGGAAGTACATTCTGGATCTTTTAGCCGAAACAGGTTTGCTTGACTGTAAACCGGTGGTTACTCCAATAGTCCAAAATCATGGACTGCAGATTACCGAAGGGGCATAATTGGTTGATCAAAGCACGTATCAGCGTCTAGTAGGGAAGTTAATCTATTTATCTCACACTAGACTGAATGTTGCATATGCAGTTGGAGTTGTCAGCCAGTTCATGCATCATCCTCAGAAAGAACATATGGAGGCAACACTGAGAGTTGTTCGATACCTGAAGGGGACTGTTGGACATGGAGTGTTACTCAGCAGGCATGGAAATCTGGAAATCCATGGTTATACGGATGCTGATTGGGCAGGAAGTCTGGTAGATAGACGATCTACCGGAGGATATTTTACCTTTGTAGGAGGAAATCTGGTCACATAGAGAAGTAAGAAACAAAAGGTTGTTGCCTTGTCTAGTGCTGGAGCTGAGTTTCATGGAATTAAGAGTGGGATCACTGAAGTCCTTTGGTTACGAAAACTATTGACAGAGATTGGTTTTCCTCCAAAGTAGAAATATCAGCTATACTGTGACAATAAGGCAACGATTAGCATATCCAAAAATCCGATTTAACATGATAGAACCAAGCATGTGGAAGTGGATCGTCATTTTATCAAAGAGAAGATCGAAGGGGGCATTGTAAAGTTACCATTTGTTCGATCATAACATCAACTAGCCGACATCTTGACTAAAGCGATGAATGCTACCAATTTTGCTGAAGTTCTTGCCAAGTTAAGTGTTGGTGATCCCGTCACTCAACTTGAGGGGGAGTGTTAGAAGGAAATAATCAATAAAACCATAAATCAGGATCTAATTGATCCATCCTAGAATAGAATGATTTCTTTCCTAATTGGTTGTAAGAATCTCTCAATAAGAGGGGTGTTGATATTGGTTTTACAATATATAAGAAATACAATACAATCGTTCCTTCTTCTCAATTTCTCATAACTATGATATCAATACAAATTGACAGCATGCAGCGAGATTTCGGCCGACTGTGAAGAGCACAACAACGTCGTCCCACCTCACCTTCTTTTTCCTGAGATAGCAAAGTCACAAAGTTAGAGATCGCTGGAAGATCGAACGAGAAAATAGGAGAGGAGCCCGGCGTGGCAACAAGGCAGACTCTGACATTTTAGAGGCCCCAAGCGAAATAAAAAAAATGAGCCCTAATATTTTTTTACACGAGCAATTATTCCACTATTGTCTTAATCATTCTAAACCTTAAAAATGCAATCAACACATAAACATACAAGAAAACGATCAAATAATTATCAAAATAATATAGCAATTAACAGTTATAAAAATATTACAAGAAAAATACAAGTATAAAATCATTATCGAAATAAATTAAATCTTCTAGCATTTTGAGAGGCAAAATCATTATTAAGATCATCAAAATCAAGTTTTTCTAATATCTCATTTTCAATGCTTAAAATTGCTAACCCATTTAGCCTTTCTTGAGACATAGTTGAACGCAAATATAATTTTATCAATTTGAGTTTTGAAAAACTTCTTTCTGTTGATGCTACAGTAACCGGTATAGTCAACAATATTCTATATGCAATACAAATATTAGGAAAACATTCTGAAATTTTAACAAACTCAAGAATTTGAATAATTGACTTTATATCTTTTGGTAAACACATTTGTAGCACTTACAATTCAGAAAATAAATTATCAGCATCAATATCAAATTTATCATTATATTTCAAGGCATCTTGGAGCTTAACACAACATTCCTTCAATGTATTCTCATCCAATGAAGACAATTTCTTATGATTAAATAAAAAGCCAAAAATATCTTGAAAAACTTCCAATTGTTCAAATATCTATACATATATTAAAGCAAAATCGTAGGGGGAAAATTGTCATAAAAATAAATCAGTTAAAAAATTGTTAATAATAATTTTTTGCTGACAATTTACGTGAAGAGCTGTGCAGTGTAGTTGGTTGTGGTGTCCCCTTTCTACATCCTTGAGCGTGCGGGTTTGATGCATCCTCATACCTTTACGTAACTTTTTTTTTAATTTGATTCAAACTGACACACATTCATTTGAATCTTCCTCCTCATTTAAATTTTTAACTTTTTAGATTTTTTAAATAAAAAAATATTACCATAACATTCATAAATAATAATTAATAACCATTCATATCTTTAATTTTTAAAACTTTTTAAATAAAAAATATCATTAAAACTTAATAAAATATCCATCGAAAATATTTATATCTTTTTAATTATACTACTACTTAATTATAGTGTAAACATTCATATTTTTAACTTTTTACAATTTTTTTAAATAAAAAAATATCACTCAAACATGCATAGATAACAATTAATGACCATTCAAACCTTTAATTATTTAGATTTTCTAAATATAAAATATCACCGAAACATGATAAAATGTGCCGATATAAAATATTTAAATTTTTATTTTTAAATTCTAATACTACCTATGATGTAAACATTCATATTTTTAACGTTTTAAATTAAATAAAGAACGCCGATCACCAAAACATGAATATATAACAATTAACAATCATTCTCATCTTCAATCTTTTAGATTTTCTAAAAATAAAATCACCAAACATAGCAAAATGCCCATCGAAATATTTAAATTTCTAAATTTTTAATTCTAATACTAATTTTGGTGTAATTAAATGACTTATTATATAATTAATGGGCATTTTGAATGG
The DNA here is from genome assembly GCA_026008535.1 of Perilla frutescens. Taxonomy (NCBI): domain Eukaryota; kingdom Viridiplantae; phylum Streptophyta; class Magnoliopsida; order Lamiales; family Lamiaceae; genus Perilla; species Perilla frutescens. The sequence goes on from BRKX01000015.1 coordinate 14,343,710, forward strand.
AAACCATTTAATTTTTTTTAATTCTAATACTACTCATGGTGTTTATTTCCTAAATTGTAAATTTTAATATGCATCTTTCTTTAATTGTTCACAATTATAAATTGTTATTTATTAAAATCAAGTCAATTGCAATAGTTTAATTTTTTTTATAATATGTATTTTTATTTAGTTCCTAAATTTTATTTTTCTTTTTGTTTGTCCTCTATGCAAAATTTATCTTTTTATGTAATTGATGTGCATGTTGTTCTTTTAACTTGAATTGATATACTTTTTATGGTGCAAATGAAATTATCTGCTATATTTTGTGAACACTCCATGTTACACAATTAAAATTGTTATTTTTTCACTAATTGTAGCTTATGATTCCATCTGATTATCACGTAATCAAATGGGCTTATAATTAATGAGAGTTTTTATTGACAGACAAAAAATTGAAAAAAAAAACTCAAAAGAGAATAATAATAATAATAATAATAATAATAATAATAATAATAAATCAAATATGTATTTAATTGTTGACATATCTTTCAAATTCCCCAAAGATTTCAGCTAATTGAATTTTCTTTCATTACATTTTATTAATATATATACTATTAACATCATTATTTTTAAGGGTTTGTAGATAATATTATTTTATTTTATAATTTATAGTAATTGTATTAATTTTATAAATTCTATTAATTAAAAAAATAATATCATAGTTATTAATAATTGTTATCCATTTAATTTAACAATTAGAAAATAAAGCATGTCAAGAAGTTATACACATATGCTATATTATTGTTGATGTTGTTGTTGTTGTTGTTGTTGCATGAAATATATTTATTTAAATTTATGTATGGTCGTATAAAATATATTTAATATGGTAAATATATATATAAAACAGAGAAATTATTCAATTTTGTCTATCGAAAAATAACATTACTATGGATATGTGTTCATACACAAAAAACGTAAAGTGTATATAAATGTCCAATTGATTCAGTTTAAAACGTAAAAACATTCTAAACGTGTTTATGAATATATTTGAAAAATTAGAAATATAATGTTATATATATTGTAAACTATGATTTGATAAATTTATAATTTTTTCTTATTATATATTAATACTATTACAACCAACACTCCAACTATCATAAACTTTGAACTAAAAATGTGTACATCGATTTTCGTACATCGTACGGGAGATATACTAGTATTCTTTAAAGATAAAATAGCAATATCAACTACAACAACAAAATAATTAATCCTAAAAGACTCCTCAGCAGATAATAAAATCTCTTCACAACTATTTTCATCAAATTGTTTCTTCCTATGAATTATACGTTCTTTAGGAAAAACAGGATCAATTTTCATTTTAGATGCAAGCTCTTTGGCAGATGTCATGGCCGATTGAAAACCTCCTTCTCTATATTTTTCAAAATAAGAAATCAAGCATTTCAAAACATTTATTGCTGTATCAATTTGCATATCTTCAGATTGTAATTTTTTACTAATCAAATTTATTTTATTCAAAATATTATACCATATAGTCATGCCCAACAAAAATTCAAAATTCTCAAGTTCATGAATCACTAAAGACTCTGCCTCACTCCTAGTTTTGGCATCTTCACTAACTCTCGATAATTCAATTAGAGTATCTCTTATCTCATTAGGTTGAGTTATTATAGCCGTAATGCTATTAACATGACTTTCCCATCTTGCTGTTGATAATGACTTTAAAGTTAGTTGATGAACATGATCTTGTAAAATTTTCCACCTTTTTGTAGAACTAACAAATAAAGTATACAAGCGTTGTACAACTCCAAAAAAGGAGACAATTTTAACACAAGAATTTGCCATATCACATATTGTTAAATTAAGAGAATGACAAGCACATGGCATATAGAATGCTCTTGGATTTATTTCAAGAAATCTCTTTTGTACACCCTGATGTTTTCCTTTCATATTAGAATTATTATCATAACCTGTCCCCTCACATTATCAATATCAAGTTCAAGTAATTGTAAAGCAGATTACATTTCATTAAAAAGAGCTAATCCAGATGTATCCCCCACTTCTAAAAACTCAATGAAATATTCATCTACCTTTATTCGACAACCAAACATATCAACACATCGAATTACTAAAGTCATTTGTTCATTATGACTTGAATCTGAAGTACAATCAAGTATCACCGAATAATACTTTGCCTTTTTTATTTTTTCAATTATAGAAGTTCTAACTTTAGAGGCTAGTGTTGATATCAACTCATTTTGAATATTGTGACCAAGGTAATGATAGTAAATTTCTTTGTTCTGGACACGTCTAAGATGCTCTTGCATTACCAAATCAAATTCTGCAATTGTTTCAATTAATCTAAAAAAATTACCATTATTCTTTTGATAAATCTTTTCATTCTCCCCACGAAAATCCAAATTACATGATGCAAGACATTTTACAATAGAAATAATTCTTATTAAAACTAGTTTCCAATGTTTTTTCTCTTTTTTAATTTGCACTTGTAACTCTTTATCGATTGCTACATTTCTTTTCAATCTAATTTGCAAATCAATCCAAGTTCTCATATTGTTAATATGCTCAATACTATTCTCATGATTTTTTAGTCTATCACTTACATGTTTTCAATAATTCAAACCTTCATTAGCTAAGAGACTATGATTTTGAACCGATTTAAACAATTTACAACAAAAACAATATATTTTGTTTGCATCTTTTGAGTACACTAACCATTTTCTATCTTGATTTTCTCCATTTTGTAGTGTTCTTGTATAATGAGAATATGAAAAATGTCTAGAAAGTTCATCGAGAGCAAATGTGAGATTATTCTCTCTTAAAGGACCTTTCTTTACCAAGAGATCTCTAGTTTTATTATCAAGATTATCCCAAGTTCTTGGATCAAATATATTCAAAGTACGACTACTTTTTTCAAATTCATGTTCACTTTCAATTAAATCAATTTCTTCATTCAAAACAACCTTTTCACTCTCAATCACATCAACTTCTTCATTCAAAACAACTTTTTCACTCTCAATTACATCAACTTCTTCATTTAAAATAACTTTTTCACTCTCAATTACATCAACTTCTTCATTCAAAAACATTTTCACTCTTAGTTACATCAACTTCTTCCATCTCTTCATTCTCAATTACATCAACTTCTTCACTCTCAATTACACCAACTTCTTCGACCGAAGAACTAGTTTTAAAAAATTTATCAAGAGCTCCTGTTTGAGTTTTAATTAGCTCATCAATTCTTTTTCTTTTATTTCTTTTTTGACTTCCAGACATATGCTTTTTAGATATCATGTTTACACTACAAATTACTTAGCAACAAATAACAATGCACAATCACAACTAATTACCAATCAAAAAATAAACCAACACAATGAAATCAAGAACTAACCTTTCAACTCTAGCACTCACCAGAGCTGTAAGGATAGAAAAAATACCTCAAGTCCATAAGAGACACAAATGCTGTTACGTAAAAGGCCTATGTAACAGGAACACTCCAAACAAAAGTCCGCCGAAAAAATCCAATTTAAAAATCTGAAATTAAATGAAAAATACAAGATAAGTCCACAGAAGTAATGAATTGATGATCTAGTAAATAAATATGATACAACGATGAATATAACTCGAGCAAAGGAGACGCCACTCCTCCACAACTGACAGCTCCACCAATCTGCCCAAAAGGCCAAAACCTCACTCTATGTCGCTAATTTATCACCCCCTTCAACAGACAACGGGAAACTCTAAATTCTAATAATGCTCTATTTCTCAAACAACCCTTTCAGAAACACTAACTCTCCTCTCCCCCCTTTTATAAATTGACAAAAAGAGAACTAAAATTAAGAACTTACATTTAAATTGCAAAATGCCAATGCCCAATTGCTTACAGGCAGACCGCAGACAGCAGCCCGATAGATAGATAGAAAAAGACTAAGAGAGCGAGAAAGAGAGACACGACACAGAATTGAAGAAAGAGGGGCTAAGTAGTGCAAAGGGCCTAATGACTTAGTCATGTGCCGACTCCGAGATCGAGAATCGAGAGAGTCAGAGAGTTTAGAGACGTTGACGAAAGATTGAGAGAGTTTATTGTTTAGACTTTAGAGCCGTTGAGAGCTTGAGACCGTTGAGTTAGAGTCTTAGAGAAGAGAGATGAGGGCAGAGACAGAATAGCTAGGGCATAGCAACACTGGAGAAGGCTGGAGCAGATATCAGAATTAGTATAATTTTTTTAAGTATATAATGTATATAATAAAAGGGCAAAAAAATGGGCCCTAAAAATTTGTAAAATTTATGGGCCCTGGGCAGCGGCCCACATGGCCTACCCCAGGGCCAGCCCTGCGTAGCAACTCTCGGCTTCACTGCCAAACAGTAACTTAAAGTTATGAGCAAAATTAACTCTTCAAAGGTCGAAAGGAACAACGGTGGAAGGAATGGATATTATCTGCTGGCTTGTTCTAATCAAAGAAAAAAAATGTAGAACTCGAGAAAATATGGAAGTTATGTGCGTTTAAGAAAGTTATGCCAGGGTATTTATAGGGTCGAAAGTCTATAGATGGATGAGCATGGGAGCATGCTAACTGTTACTGTAACGAAAGGAGATACCCAGCAACAAATAAAATTCATAGAAATGTGCAACAAAGTGGTGTACCCATACTCTCTCAATACAGGCACTCTATCAATCCCAAACTCACACCTCCGGTGTCCTCACCTCTATCAGTTAATGAATAAAGCCATTTGTTGCAAAGAATGCAGAACTAGCACTAAGAGCCTTGAAGGATGCAGGAGTTGTACTATTAATATAGATGCTCCTATAGGGCTACAGAGCTTGTATTGCAGAAGTTGTTGGAATTCTGTTATTTTTTATTTTTTAAAAAGGGTAACAAACAAACAAAAAAAAAGAGTGCAGCGGATAAAGCAGGTGCTCTCGAAAACTAGTCCATGACATTTTTTAGGAAGTCCTCATGCTGAGTTGGAATACCAAACAAAAATCTTTCTGCCAAAGCAAGTCTTACCGATAAATGCTCCAAGAGCTAGGGCTGTGAGAATTTCAAAAAAAAAAATTGTTCACCAAACCATTAAATGTGTGCTGCAACAATGGAGTAACAAACAAACATATATTACAAAATTTGTACGATGAAGCATTGAATGGAACAGGTATGCCCAAGACCAATTCAAAATATCCATATAAGACAAGGATCATGCAGCAGCAAGTTGCATCCTCATCCCGATTGCCAACTCTTTTCAGAGACGGACGACTAGTGTTCTGAAACTGGGTCCATGCCATGTTGGGAACATCCTCTTTCGTTGCCAAGAAATGCCAAAATACAAGCAGTAAAGAAAATTAAAATGAAAAAGTTGTAACTTTGTTTTCAGAATAAATAAAACTACTTTATTATCTCCAGTTGGAAGAAAGGTCATTTGGGCTAGCAAACTTGGGACATTAAAGCAATATTTCTTTAAGTTCACAACTTGGTCTATTTAAAAAAATGATAAATAAATAATTTGGGCCTTAAAATATGCACTTGCCAACATAGAGCAAATTTTGAGAAAATAATAATATTGGGCCTCAATTGGAAAGCCCAGATTTGTCTATGCTTCGATAAAAGCCCATGAGTGAAAAATTCCTCAAATACATGAAAAAAAACAAACCAAAAATTCCTTGATAAGAGTATAAACTATCTAGTAAATTTTAATCAAATCCAAGAACTCCTAGATATGAGTATAAACTATCTAGCAAAATTTAAATCAAGGTGAAGAAACTCCTAAATACGAGTATAAACTATCTAGCAAAATTTAAATCAAGGTGAAGGAACTCCTAGGTACGAGTTAAAACTATCTAACAAAATTTTCAAAATATGAGACTCATCCATCTTCAAGACGACTTGCTCATGGACTCATCTCATGAGGGCATTTGTAAGCAATTAAATTTTATTACCAATCAAATAGTTCCACGTGGAAATCAAATAATTAAAATATTTAAATTATATTACTTATTTATATTTTAGGAATTTTAATTCCTAAAATTAAATATTTAACATGTGAAAAATCCCGACCTATAGAAATGCGATAAATGCCGAGCTCACATAAAGGATCAATACATTGTTATAGAGAATCATGAAATACAAGGCTCCAATTAACATGTGACACATAAGCCCTAGTGAGGTACTGATAAGTCCATTTCTTTTCATATTTTTATGGGCATTTTGTTCGTTATAAATGTCATTTTTGTTATGTTTTGAGTGAAAAAGAACCAGGATGAGGTCAAGGGGCATTTCAGAGGTCGAGTCTAGCAAAAGGGGCATTTTATGCCCTATTATTCAAGCATAATCCAAAGCTAAATATTCATTTAGAGGCACATGAGATTTCTTCCAGCATTCATCCTACATTCAGGTAGCGGAATGTGCATATCAGAGATGGATGAAGCTAACTGTATGATACCATGCCCACTTTGCTCGTGCAGACTCAACAGCATGACAGAATGGGCATTCGCAGAAAACTCGGGATTCAGTTGAAGGAGATAGAAGTGGAAGATAGTTGCATATCTGAAGAAGAGTTGGTGATAAGCTGGACTCTTGGAGGCACTGCAACGAAGAGATAATCTTAATCCCAGAAAAATAGGGATGTGGTCAAACTGAAGCTTATCCAGACAGATCATGGAGGGCACTCCGAGTCTAAAAATCCAGCGAAGACCCCAGCTTGTTGGGGAAACTCTAATTCGGAAATGTAACTATTTAAGCTATTTTTAATTGTTGGGAAAACAAGTTTATTTATTCAGAAACACTGCTACAATTTCTATTTTTCTGCATTTTAATTTCTCGTACGCTGCATAGCATCACAGACAATTCCAATAGGCCTTAAGCCTTTGGACGTAAGATTATGTTATTAAACTCAACGTGGGTGCTGAGTATTTTTGCCTATTAATTCTGTAAGTTTTATTTATATTTATGTCTTTCATTTCTGCTAATTTAATCATGTCTAGCATGCGTGGCTAGAGGCCTTATTTTTGGTGTTTGAACAATGAAAATGGTTTGAATATAAATCTGGACTCATGAGACCAAAATGGGCATAGTAATGCATGATAGGTTTCTGTTGATTCTTGTGCCTTGTTCCACATGAGTGTGTGTCTGAAATGCCCAATGTGGCTGATCACTCATTAGGTAAAGAGAGCACACCACCATTAATTGAATTGGTGAATCGTGACTGTGTGTTAGTTCATGTAGTAATAAGGGAATCAATAGATTGTTGTGGCACCCGAGGAATCGATAAACACAATAAACTTGGGTTCATCTAGGGCACACTACTGTCTGTTTGCTTACATCTTTTAGAGGAATCTAGAGGTGGGTGACTGATTCAGGATTTAATTGATGAGGAATTGCTTTTAAGTCTAAAATGAAAGGATGAATGAGGAGACGCAGAGAGGAATCCGGTCTCCATAACTAGGTGATTTATCATGTATAAAAATCGGTGTGCCCATGATCGAGTTGTTTTATATCTAAACCAAATTCAAGTTCAAATGCTAGAACTTTTGTTATTTGATATCTTCTTTACTTTCTTTTTACAGATTTAATTCAGTGTAGTGACAACACCAAAACTCTTTTTTTGTGACTGGTTACTAGAAGGTGAAATCACAACAGCTCTCTGTGGGATCGACCCCGTACTCATTAGCTGGCTACGCTCGCTATGGGCACAGGAGTTATAAATAATTTTTGGAGCATGAAACGACCGCACGTTAAAATTGGCGCTATTGTCGGAGAGCTGATTTCCTGTGATTTTACTTTCCACGCTAGTGAGCCTGGAAGTTTTGATGCCCGGGGGCTCTTCAGAGGAGACTCTATTGTACGATCCAAAGATAGAGAAGACTTTGAGGAAAAATAGGGCATCAGCAAAGAGAGCACGCCAAGTCACATGCAGACCTCGAGAGCCGACACCACTATCAGAAGATCAAAAAGATTAAGGAGACGAAGGGCACAAAGAGCAAGGATAGTTTGAGAATGACCACATCAACAACATGGCCGCAGAAAATGGAAATGCCGCAAATGGTAATTCGGATGATAACAGGACTCTAAGGCAGTTAGTCTTCCCGACCAACAAGAATCTGCGCCCAATGGGCATTACACTCCCAGCTGTGACACAGAACTGGGATATTCATACAAACTTTATCCAGATCTTGCCGAAGTTCCACAGAATGCCCGAAGAGGATCTACAGAGACACTTGCAAGATTTCAAGATGGTTTAGCAAACTCAACCATCTGACCATAGATGAGAGGAGTATGTACGGTTGGTCTCGTTCTCTTTCACCTTTCAGGATAGGGCACAGGACTGGCTGTATACATTACCAACTGGCGCTGTGACCATATGGAGACAACTTCAACATAAGTTTTTGGAGAAATATTTCCCAGCATCCAGAGTGCAAGAAATGAGAAGAAGGATAGGGAGCCTGAAGATGGGAACTAATGAAAGTTTCTATGACTACTGGGGAAGATTCCAGGCGATGCTGGCAAAATGCCCACAACACTAGTTTATTGAATATAATTTAATTCAATATTTTTTCAGAGGATTGAGACCACATGAGAAGACAATCGTGAATGGCTCATGTGGAGGGTCTATTTTGAACAAACAACTTGTTGAAGCATTCAGAATTCTCACTGAAATGGCTGAAGACAACCGAGATTTCGGTGGAGAGGGCATTCGGGTTGTAAGCGAATCAAAGAGGGCACCAGACTAGTACAGCTGGATTGATAGATTGTGTGACAGAATTGAAAAGATCTTATCCAGTGTGAGCATGATGAAGAAGCCAGGCCCTGCGGAATATCAAAAGTGTATCTCACTTTACTAATGAATGCCCTACTCTACAAGATGAAGTGGAAGAGGTGAACGCTGTAGGTGGCCAGAATGGGCATTCCAGAAGATATGATTCCCATTCCCAGACTTATAACCCTGTTTGGAGAGACCATGAAAATTTCAGATGGAGAAGGCCAGAGGATGGGCATCCTGCACGCCCATTACCACCGCTAGAAGAAAAGAGAAAGCAAAGGCTGAAGAACTTGTGTTTACTATGGCTAAGGAGAATGAAATATTCAAGGAAGAGACATGAGCTGGTCTCTCATACATGAGCAAGCAAATCAATCAGTTGGCTCAAGCCATGCACGAGATGGAGGAGAAAATTGGGAAATTGCCTTCTCAAGTTGAAAATCCGAGAGAGCAGGTGAATGCAGTGGCTCTAAGGAGTGGAAAAGAGCTTTCAGAGATGGTCAAGCCAGTGGAAGAGAAGGTTGAAGTGCCCTTGGAAGAAGAAGTGGAAAAAATTCCCACAGAGGATGAGGCACAAGAAGCTGAACAAGGTAATACTGTGCCTATTCCGGAAGTCAAGAAGCCTGCCGAAGTGCCCATTCCAGGAAAATGGAAGCCTCCATTTCTAGGGAGATTGGTATAGAATAGGAGAGAAGAGGAAACCAGGGATATGCTAAAGGTATTCAGCAAAGTGGAAATCAATATTTCACTGATCGAGGCAATCAAACAGGTGTCATGGTATGCCTAGTTTCTAAAAGAGCTTTGTACCAGAAAGGTGCGTTTCAATGATGATGCAAGATTTTTAGTTAGGGAAAATGTGTCGGTTGTGATACAAAAGAAGCTGCCCAAGAAGTGTGATAATCCAGGGATGTTCATGATTCCTTACATCATAGGAGACAAGAAAGTGGAAAAGGCCATGCTGGATTTGGGGGCATCAATCAACGTAATGCCCATGTCGATGTTCAAAGAATTGAAGATTGAACCTCTAAAAGAGACCAGTGTGGTCATTCAGTTAGCTGACCGATCGAATGTATATCCAGAAGGTCTTATTGAAGACGTATTAGTCAAGGTGGACGAGCTAATTTTCCCAGCAAATTTTTATGTGCTTGACATGGGCACAACGACTTTAAAATCTTAAGTGTTGTTGCTGGGAAGGTCTTTCATGAAGATAGCTCGGACAAAGATTGATGTGGACAAGGGCACACTAACGTGTGAGTTTGATGGGGATAAGGTGACGTTCAACATATTTGAAGCATTAAAGAACCCCCCAGATACAGAGAATTACAATTTTGTGAATTCCTTTCATCCACCGAGCCGATCTACCTTATCTATGGTGAACAATAGAGAACCATTGGGATGTTGTACTCACTGGAAGAAATGACATACTGTTGTGTGAATCATGGTGTGCATATTCGGAGAAATGATGATAAGCTGATGCTTTCTATTATCAAAGCACCTGACGCGCGGTCTTTTCACGCTCCAAAATACATTTATGATTTTTCTTATGCCCACAATAGGCGTAGCCAGAAGTGAGTAAGGGTCGAACCCACAGGGAGCTATGCATCTTTTCTTTCAAAGTCACCAGTAACAAAATGGAGGGGGATTTGTTGTGGTCTCGCTGCGAACTAATAAAAAGAAACTACAAAACTAAAAACAATATTAATAGATAACAAGATTTGAAATGAATAAAACTCAGAATAAACCAACAGACTCGGTCATGAGCACGCTGATTTCTTATGTGAATTTAGTCTTCTAGTTATAGCCCCCCAAATTCATCTCAACATAGCCAATCTTATAGTCATAGTAGATATAGCTATGGATTTCTCCAGAATGACCAATCTATCCTTTCAGTTTAGACTAGAGGTGATCTCTCGTCCCCCAGTCCCTAACCTATTGCCCAATCCCGATCTCTCATATGATTGTAAACAACAAAACAACATTATGCCCTAGACATACCTAGATTTATTGCAGACATTGATCTCTCAATTTGCCTACAATATCCGTGATGTATCCCATCCCTTTATTACCAACTCACAACTACAATTCATTGACCGTATATGGATTTAGTGTGCCCAATTCTAATTAACGAGTGGCCAGCCACATTAACCGGCTTAACACACTTTACTGTAACAAAGAAATCAAGATGTAACCAAATTCACACAGTGTTATGCCCATTCCGACATCACGAGTTCATGTCATTTATTCCTCATCTAATTCAATCCGGATTAAAGATTACCAATTAATAAAGTGAAGAACAATAAAGAAATAAAATAAAACATAACTGATAAAATAAACTTACTTTATTTAAAGAACGAAAATCGGCTCCAACTCCAACTTGAAAACATAAACTAAACTATCTACGCCTTGAGGGCACGAGGCCCCCAGGCTATTAGGGAAACCAAGAACAAAACTAACTATGCAACGTCCTATACTATATATTTGATATTTTCTGAATATTTTCTGGATGTTTCGAACTGAACTATACATCAAGTATTTATACAAGTAGGTCAATATTCGAGTTTGGCCTATGGACTGGCCCATCTTCAATTCTGAATCAGATATCAGTGTGTCCACGTCTTTCCTTATCTGGTAGATTCTTTCCTTGTAGAGAAAGGATATTCTAGCAATATTTTTGGGTGGATCTTCGCTACTTTCAATTCTGGAGAGATGCACTTTCCATATAGGGCTGATCCAATCTCAATTTTTAGGGATGTGGTCAACCTTCTTTTTTTACTTCCGTAGTGCCCTCAGCAGTTCTGCCTTCTTTCTGGATTACATTTGTGTGGGTTTCTTGTGCCCATAGTGGCTTCGTCAACTTTCTGAATTGAACTTTCCTTGTATGAACAAATCAACTTTCCTTGTAGAGACAGGTCAACTTTCCTTACAGAGTAAATTCTGATTCTATCTCTTCAGCTCGCGCCCACAGGAGGACGCTTTCCTTGTGGAGAAGATTGGTCTTCTAGAAGCTTTAAGATATCTTCTCCTGATTTGGTAATATCCTCTTTGATATGATCTTCCTTCCTTATTGAACAAAATCTGGAATATCTTGGATGACTTCTACCGAACTTCTTGTGTTGTGTCCTTACTGGATCTGTCTTTACTGGAATCTGCACGAGTCTTGTGGGCATGACAACAACTCTCGAGAGCTGAAGTGTTATGGGATCTTCAAGAAAGCTCTTTGCTTGGAGCTCAGTATAGTGAAGGTTTTCTAGCTCGTGCTCATATCATCATGTTTAGGCATCAAAATTCCCTCTGCGCAGGATTCTTCTTTTATCATGCCTTATTCACAAACCAGGTCTTTTCCGACTCAAAACACCAAAAAAAGACATATATTCTAATAAAAAAGACTCTAAAATACATAAAAAAGATGGACTTGTCACACCCACACACTTTAGGCATGCTTTTCCTCAAGCATGGGATGCAACGCGTCCAAAAAGAAACAAAAAGAAAAGAGGAAAAGACATACAAACAACAACAAATCTTGTAAATTCATTAACCCTAGTGGGCACAAAGTCTCAACAGCCAGCAAGCCAACATTCCAAAATTATTTGCAAATTAAATCATCATGCCCAACAACTCAAAATTAAACTTAGCAATGGTTTTCCTCCCATATTTTCTCTCTTCACTCTGTGTATAGGTTAATTGTTTACGCTCAAGGAAAAACATTCTCAAATAAAGTCATGCCATAGGCTTGTAAATGCTATTTTTCCTCCACCATTTAGAATTTTATTATGCACACTTATCTCTAGGACTTAATGGGTTATAATGTGGCTTAGGGTAAGGTTGAAAGAATTTGGAACTAGGCTTGATTTAGTCGAATTTCTCATTTGAGGAATTATTTGACTCTTTTCGGCCTCTCTGCTTATGCCCATAACAATACAAAAGCTCAAAATCACAATTTTTTTCTGTTTCGGGCAGAGTGAGCTTAAATTTAGGTCAGTGGTACTCCCTTGCAAGCTCTTCAAGCTCTTCTGCCTTACTCTGATAGCTTGTTGTGGAGACATATACACTCCTAGCTCAGCAATGGCAGACTTCCTAAAGCTCTTCACACTCAGCTTAGGATCACACATGAAGTTCCTCTCAAACTTCTTTGCCAGCCATCCTGACTTAGCATTAGTTCCATGGAACTGCCTTGCACATGTGTGTGTCAAGTGCAGCTCCCTAATTTGAAAGGAGGCTTCATCCTTAACCTTCAAGGCATTGATATGCCAGTCACACCCCTCCTCAGCCTTCTTACATCTTGCATAGACCCTTCTGGTGTCATTCTTGGTAAACTTAATAGCTCTACCTTCTACAATAGCTTGGCCAGTAACAGTATCCTTGAAATCATTCTTCGTGCTAAACACTTGACCTAATTGAAGCGCAGGCACCCTTGCTCTTGATCCCCCTACACCCCTTATATTGGTCTCTTCCTCTTCCTCTCCAGAATCTGCACTGTCAAAATCACTTCCCTCCAATGCGTCACCATCTTCAGAATCTGAAGTATCTGCCTCTTTATCATCATCCATTCCTCCTACCCACTCAACATCTCTATCTATGTTCTCACTGAAGATGATATCATCTAATAAATCATCTCAGCTATCATCATCAGCTGTGAAGTCAACATCTTCATCAGAAGAGTCTGAAACATCCTCTTCAACCAATATTCCCTTCCCCTTCCCTCTGTCCATCTCTCCCTCAATCCCATTCTTTGCATCCCCTGCATCAGTCCCAAGCCCCATCTCACTCTCAGTTCCAGGCCCCATCTCACTCTCAGTACCCAATCCCCTCTGAACAGTTAGATCAATAATGCCCTCATCCAAGCCTACATCATCTTCCTCAGTTTCCCCACCCTTTATCTCTGCCTCAGTTTCCCCACCCTTCATCTCTCCCTCAATCCCATTCTTTGCATCCCCTGCATCAGTCCCAAGCCCTATCTCACTCTCAGTTCCAGGCCCCTTCATCTCTGCCTCAGTTTCCCCACCCTTCATCTCTGCCTCATTCCCCTTCCTAGCATTAACAATATCATCTAGCTGAACCACTAACTGATAGGTTTTCAAATATCTTTCCTTCAACATTTTGGCAGTGTCATGCTCATTATTGTCAATATTGTCATTCTCTTCATCCAAATACTCTATCTCCCTTCAACACCTTCCACAATCTCACCCACAGACTCCTTCTTACCCTCCAAGTATATCACCTTAGCTCTAAGTATCAATAACCAGGTATCAGTCTCTAACAGGATAGGCTTCAACTCCTCCCTCTCATTATGTCCATAAAACCTCATCTCACCCGTGTACCCTAACTGCTCACAAAGCCCCTCTAAGTACTTCATACTCCACTTACATTTATCAACAAAATCAAAAATACTAAGGGTGTCTTCTAGATAGCTGTACTCACCTTCATCGTTGATTGCCATTTCTCCATGCGTCAGCCTTAGGGTATACCAGAAATCACACTTAACTGTAAAAAAACCATGAAAAAACGTTGTTACAGTGAGAATTGAAGTAAAAATGAAGGATGAGTGATGAAATTCTAACTGTGACCGATAAAATGAGAGAGGAAGACGCTTACCGTAATTTGGGTGCGGTAATGGCAAGAAAATCTTCCATCGAATCATGCTGGGTACTACTTTAGATGTAATTTCAAAGTTTGGTTGAATTTGGGGGTCAAATTAGGGCAAAATTAAGGTTTGGGTTTGGGTCAAATTTGGGGATTTCTTGAGGGTAGGGTTTGAATTTGGGAAATTCTAACTGTAGATCGACTTTTGTTTAACTCCCGCTTATTTAAGCCACGCGTGCCGCACGTGCGCCGTTTCCGTCAATTATCCTTTAATAGACGTTTAAACCCCTGGGACTAAAAGTGATAGTTTGAATCCTATGGGACTAAAAGTGAGCGATTTTTTTAAAAAAGGACCAAAACAGATAGCTCTGGGACCAAAAGGGGAGAGGGGCATGTCCTATGGGACCAAAAGTGAGATTTTCTCGAACTCATTCATATATTTTCTTCTTCTTTTTTTCATCATTTCTCATTGTTCTCTTTTTTTCTCTTTTTTTCAGAATTTTCTTTTATCATGGGCATTTCATGCCATCTTTTCATAACCACCAGTAGTTACCCTTTTCTTTGAATACCCCGATCTTTATCTGAGTTTAAGGAAAAAAAGAAAATTTAGTCAGGGCATTTTGACAATTCATAGCTCAAAAGGGTTGCAAAGCAGAATTACAAGTTAGGTATATTTTGGCTCTGTGGGCTCAAGAAAGAAAATTGCCTAAATCATCCAAGTGTGCATTAAAAATCAATATGACCTCAAAATAGAGCATAAGCAAATTCTAGCAATCATAAATTCAAGAATGTAAAAGCCACTTATGAAGAAAATATGCAGAATGGGCATAACAGAATTTAGGCTCAAAAGTCACAAGGTATGCTTAGTTCATTCATAGTGTATGGGAGCTACTTTGATCGATGCTTGGACAATCTAGAGAAGGTGTTGCAGCATTGTGTGGACAAATGCCTAGTACTGAACTACGAAAAATGCCATTTTATGGTCAGAGAGGGCATTGTATTGGGCCATGTGATTTTCGAGAGGGGCATTGAGGTTGATAAAGCCAAAGTGGACATAATTGAGAAATTACCATACCCCACTTCGGTGAAACAAGTGAGAGGCTTCCTGGGGCATGCTGGATTTTATAGGAGGTTCATACAAGATTTTGCAAAAATTGCCCATCTTATAACTCACTTATTGCAACAAGAT
Source organism: Perilla frutescens (assembly GCA_026008535.1). Taxonomy (NCBI): domain Eukaryota; kingdom Viridiplantae; phylum Streptophyta; class Magnoliopsida; order Lamiales; family Lamiaceae; genus Perilla; species Perilla frutescens. The sequence continues at coordinate 14,359,242 of BRKX01000015.1, forward strand.
GTCTCATTTGAATTTAACGAATAGTGTAAGAAGGCATTCAATTTTCTGAAAAGGTAACTGGTCACAGCACCGGTTATCCAACCACCCGATTGGGGAATGCCCTTTGAGATTATGTGTGACACCAGTGGCTACGCTGTGGGCGCTATACTGGGTCAGAAGAGAGCAAAAGAAAGCCATGTAATTTACTATGCCTCCAAAACTCTGAATGGGGCACAGTATAACTACACCACTACTGAAAAGGAGCTATTGGCAGTAATGTTTACATTCGAGAAGTTTCAGTCCTATCTTTTGGGAGCCAAGAGCATTGTCTATACAGATCACGGTGCCCTAAGACACTTGATGGCCAAGAAGGAGACGAAGCTAAAACTTATTAGATGAATCCTGTTCTTGCAGGAGTTTGATGTTGAGATAAAAGATAAGAGTGGGGCACAGAACTTGATAGCTGATCATTTGAGTCAGGTGCTGAATGAAAAAGGTGATGAAATACCCATTACGGATCATTTCTCTGATGAGCATCTGTACTCAGCATGGGGCACACTGGAGCCCTGGTATGCAGATATAGTGAACATTTTGGAGTCAGGAGAGCTGCCAATTGGGTACTCAAGGTACCAAAAGAACAAATTGAGGCATAAGAGTAAGTTTTATGCCCAGGATAGCCCTATTCTATGGAGGAGATATGCCGATCTAATCTTTAGAAGATGTATCCAGACTATGAAATTGAGGAGATTTTGAAGCATTGTCATAATTATGCTTGCGGAGGGCATTTCGGACCAATCCGAACATCGAAGAGAGTTCTGGACATGGGTTCTTTTGGGCCATAATTTTTAAAGATGCCCACAATGTTTGCAAAAGGTGTGATCAATGCCAGAGGGTCTGGAACATCACAAGAAGGAATAAAATGCCCATGACACCGATCATGTCAGTAGAAATTTTTGATGTTTAGGGAATGGATTTCATGGGACCCCTTGTAAATTCAAAAGGGAACCATTACATCATCCTGACAGTTGATTATGTGTCCAAATGGGTGGAAGCCAAGGCTATTCCTACCAATGATGTAAGAGTAGTAGCCGCATTTCTGAAATCCCACATTTTTAGCCGATTTAGTGTGCCCAGGTCCATCATCAGTGATCAAGGGACCCATTTTTACAACCAAATAATGGAAAGGCTATTGAAAAAGTATGGGGTAAATTACAGGGTTACAACAGCTGAAGCTGGAATGGATAAGCTGAAGTCTCAAATCGAGAAATTAAATTCATCCTCGAGAAGGTAGTGAATCCAAGCCTAAAGAACTGGAGTGCCCATCTGGATGATGCCCTGTGGGCATACTGGACTGCATTCAAGACCCCAATTGGGATGTCCCCCTATCGAATGCTATTTGGGAAGTGTTGCCATCTACCAGTCGAGCTAGAACATAAGGCACGATGGGCACTCCAGAAGCTGAACATGGACAAGGATGCAGCTGGGCATTTTAGAAAATTTTAGATTCAAGAACTGAAAGAAATGCGAATGGAAGCCTATGATAATGTTGTGCTTTACAAGAAAAAGATGAAGATGCTTCACGATCAAGTGATTAGAAGAAAGAGATTCTTCTGAGGACAGCAAGTGCTTTTGTACCATTCAAGGTTCAAACTGATGAGAGGGAGTCTGAGGATCAAGTGGGTTGGTCCATATGAAGTATATGCGGAATGCCCCAATGGGGCAGTTGAGTTGAAAAATCCAGATACTGTAGGGCAATTTAAAGTTAATGGCCATCGCCTTAGACCATACCTAGGGCATTCTGATCGGGATGCCATAGTGGTTTGGCTTGGAGAGCCCATTTATACCTGAACAAGGACTGTGTCATGCCCACGATAATAAATGGGGCACTACTGGGAGGCAACCCAGGTTTTTATTTGTTATAATCCATTTTTTATTAAATAAAGTTTCCAGTTAATTAAACTTGTTTAGGAGCAATTTTATGCTTGTTTGGATAAGGATGTGATATGCAGGTTAGGATCAGGAGAAAGAAGCAAGAGATAGAGATAAATCCCAAAAAAATAGGGATTCTGCAGCTGGGCCTTCCGAAGAGATAAAGATGGAGTCCGATTTTTCAGGGATAATGCTTATCCATTACTGTGGGCATACCGATCGCATAAAACCCTAAGAATCTGAAAGGTTGTGGTCACATCAAGCTACAATAACACTATGTTTAAAACAAACCCCACAAAATCTAAACAATCACTTTCACTCTCGCTTTCTTCAAATTTCTCTGAAACTTCCAAGCTTCCTGCGAAAACCACTTCAAGCAGAAACCTTCCAACCACCTCTCCAACTTTAAAAATGGTGAACACTAGAGGCAAGAAAGCTGCTCCAAAGGCGAAGGGCAAACTGGAGTTCGAAGCTCCTATTGTAACCGAAGAGCCAGCACAACCAAAAGTTGAAAAGAAGAAGGCCGTGAAACTAAAAGCTGGAACAACCACTGGAGCTGTTACCGGAACAACCAGCAATGTTGCTGAGAAAACTGTTCTCGAGAAAGAGCCCGTGAAGGAGGTGGAAGAGACAAGCTCATCAACACCATCGCAAGAAGATCAGCCGAAAAAAAATGCCACAACTGTGGGCATGCAGAAGGAGGAAATGGTTGCAGAGCCCATAGTAGAGCAAGTCCAAAAGGTGGTAAAGACTATCGTAAAAAAAGGAAAGAAAACGGCTAGGGTTCCGACACCCGAGCTATCTGAAGAAGCTGCTGAGGAAGATGAATGTGTAGAAGAGGAAGGAGATGAAGGTTTCGATGATTTCTTGAGAACCTATTCTAGAGCAGTCAGAGCAGCCTGAAGAGTCTCAATGTGAGGAGACCGTGAATGAGGCCTCTGAGCAAGAGAAGGAGGAGCAAGAGCAAAGTGAACGATCTCAAGCTCACACGCTCATTGATGAGCCCTCTGAGGACTCACTGCCCAAGCAGATGGTCCGCAAAGCTGCTGCCATAAAGGTAGGAGCCAAACTAGCTGGGGAGCTCTCCACAAGGAAAAGAAAAACTAAAGAGAGCACTCTAAAGCCCGAGCTAAAGAGAAGCAGAAGAGTGGGGAGCCCCACTTCAGGAAGATCTGGAAGCGGTCCACCACCGGTCCGAGGCATCATAAACTCCAAAGGAGTCCACTGTGAGTCTCTTATCACTCTGGGTATAGAGCAGGAGGTAAGGGATCTTTTCGCTGGTATTGGGAGGAGGTTCTTTCTTGATATAGAGTGTGTTATTTTATCTACTCTCTCGCGAGAGTTTATTTAAAATTTGAAAATCAAGGCTATGAATAAACCTGCTACTTCGACTAGGATAATGAGTTTTAAAATTCTGGGAAAACATTTTTCTATGTTTGCTGATGAATTAAACATGTTGCTGGGCATTGTGTCATATATGGATCTCCAGGATGATGTGTATGTGAATGTGGTAACTGTTGTGCCCGACTCTCCTGAAGGAGTCGAGGAAAAATGCGCAGAAATTGGGGATGGCTCCACTTATCACAGTGGAGCCATAAAAGACTATTGTTTGAATAAAGAAGCCTTGAGATTTTATCATAGGGTGATTACCTATAGTTTCTTTGGGTGGAAGGATAGCTCTAATTCTATCACTAATCAAGAACTTTTTATTCTCTGGTGCATGGTTAAGAAAATAAAAATTAATTTTGGCTCTGTGGCCATCGCACATTTCAAGGAAATAAAAACACACCCGAAGCATAGAATCTCGTGTGCCCAATTGATCACCCAAATTGCTATTAGATCTAGGTTGCTGGATTTGAGCACCACTGATTTGACCCCCCTGCCCCTTGAATTCTTTGATATTGCTTGTCTAAAAAGAATACAGGATGTGGTGGATGATGATGAAGGAAGGCCTGTTTTCTTTGTGCCAAGGGCAGACCCCTCGAGCCTTTTAATGATCGCAGGTACATCTAGGAAGCCACCAGCGGGGAGGGAATAACACGGGGAGCACCCAATTACTGTGATGATGAGGAAGTTGGAAGCATTGGAGAATGCCCAGTCCCAGACAGATGAGAAACTAGACCGTATTGAGACTACCCTGAAGGCCTCCTTTAAGCACGTTGGGTTTTCTTACCCAACGCCCCTGTCCGATTAATTTCTAGTTCTGTCTTCCCATAGATTAGGTTTTGTTTTTATTTTATTTTCTTTTTGTTCTTGTTCTTTGTTGTTTGTGTGTCGCTCCTGTTTCACCCACTTTACCTAGTGCAAAGTGTGTGGGTGGGGGTATTTTAGTTTGTGTTTTAGTGTCTTTGGTTGAGTCTGTTTTAACACTTTGCAAAATGCGAAGTGTGTAGGTGGATAGTTAGTCAAGCATGCTTCTGTGACGTCTATGTGACCATTCCATTTGATATTTTTAACATCAAACTGCTTTATATCAAAATAAGCATGTCCGCATAAGATAGGGATGACGAACGAGTTTAGCACGCCCTGTGAGATTTTAGCTTATATGTTGTAAGCCCATTTCACAACTTGCTTTACTTCATGTGTGAACAATTATGTGCTTAGGAATTCTAGAACTTGCCACTGTTCTGCTTGAAACTTGGAAACTGTGGATGCATAGGTAGATGATATAGGCCACCTTTTGCTGAGCCACCGAGATAAAAGTTTACCCACTAATAACACAGCCCTTGCAGTCCCTTGAGCCTATGAAATGCCCTGGCAGATTTCTTGTTTGGGATGGTAAAATATATAGCCAGGGCATCACAAGAGCCTGAAAAAGAAAAAATGGGGAAGACAGAATTATTAGGGGATATTTGTGAAAAGGCTAGAAAAGATAGGGGAATAAATAAAAGAAAAATAAATGATAACAGAAAAAAAAGAAAAAAAAAAGAGAGAAATAAATTCCCTTAGTCTCAAGTGTTCAGAATGCCCGAATAAAGAAAAAATTATTGTCTGAACAGGGTGCAGAAGGGTAGTTGATTAAGAAAAAATGGGGGGGCCTGTACAGAAATAAAGCTCCACCTTACATGAAATGCCTACTGTAGCCTAAAAAGCCCTATTGATACTTATGCATCTATGGTTTCTGAAGATTGATGGTAGAATTATAGCAAGCTTATGGGACGACTAAGTACATAATTGCATGGATTTGAGGGTATACACTAAGCCTAAACACTAAGTGAAGAGAGTTTGTGAAGATTACCAAGCTAAACTCATTTTTTACCTATTTTTGGTGTGCTGAAACTTTGCAGTTTTGTTGGAATATTGAATATAACGTGCCTACGCTGATTAACAGTTTGCATATTTTTGTTTTGAGTCTGTTTCTTTTTGCCTTTCTTTTCTTTTATTTTTTCTGGACGTATTGCATCGCATGCTTGAGGACAATCATGTCTAAAGTGTGTGGTTGTAATAAGTCCATTTCTTTTCATATTTTTATGGGCATTTTGTTCGTTATAAATGTCCTTTTTGTTGTGTTTTGAGTAAAAAAGAACCAGGATGAGGTCAAGGGGCATTCCAGAGGTCGAGTCTGGTGAAAAGGGGCATTCTATGCCCGGTTATTCAAGCAAAATCCAAAGCTAAATATTCATTTAGAGGCACATGGGACTTCTTTCAGCATTCATCCTACATTGGGGTAGCGGAATGGGCATATCAGAGATGGATGAAGATGACTGTATGATGCCGTGCCCACTTTACTCGTGCAGACTCAACAGCAGGCCAGAATGGGCATTTGCGGGAAACTTAGGATTCAGTTGAAGGAGATAGAAGTGGAAGATAGCTGCATATCGGAAGAAGAGTTGGTGATAAGCTGGACTCTTGGAGGTGTTGCAATGAAAAGATAAGCTCAATCCCGAAAAAATAGGGATGTGGTCAAACTGAAGCTTATCCAAACAGATCAGAAAGGGCACGCTGAGTTCAGAAATCCAGCGAAGACCCCAGCTTGTTGGAGAAGTTAGGGATCTCAATCGATGAACTTTCAACTAGTCGACTGATGATCAAAGGTTTTAACCACGAAGGACAAAGGGCTCTCGGTTCAATAAGATTGGACCTACTGATGGATGATATGGCTTCAACAGCATTATTCCATGTGATAGATACTAAGAGATCCTATATTATGCTTCTTGGACGGCCATGGCTATATGAAAATAGGGTTGTCCCTTCAACATGGCACCAATGCTTCAAATATTATTAAGGCAGTATTGTGAAGAAGGTGGTCGACGATAATAAATCTTTTATGGAGTTTGAATCATACTTTGCAGATGCAAAGTATTATCTTCCAAGCAAAAATTCGTTGAAGGCTACAGAAAATGATGAGGTCCAAAAGAGAAAAAATAAGGTACCTCTCATCAAAGGAGAGTCCTTAGGAGGGCTGGCGATGTGAATGACTAAAATTGATACCAAGAAGCCAATTCATCCACCACTTGAATGGTTTGTCCGACCAATGTAAGGAAGTATGATTGAGTATAGTGAACTCTTAGAACATACGATTCCTAAAAACTTTGGTCCAAAAGCATTTCCACTTCTCCTCAAAGCCAGATATGACCGAAGGGTAAAAGAACATCTCTCAAGAGACGACGGACAAAAAGGAGGTGAACGCAATGCCACTCAGAAATTCTCAAAAAATGATGGATATGTTGCTCAAAGTCCCAAAGTAGGATTGGGATTCACACTGCAAAACCCTATCTGTATTACGATCAAAAGAGCTAATGCTAATCATATTTCTGAAGATTAAACATCTTTAATGGCAAACATTAAAAATACAACTCGAGTATCCGTATTTGAAAGGCTTGGAAACAAACCTGAAAATAAGGAAAAGACTCCTTGAGTGTCCGTGTTCAAAAGACTTGTTAAGAAATTGATGAGTGAACCGACAGGTTGTCGGAAGTTGATTTTTTTCAAGACTAAAATTGTGAATAGACGACGAATGAAAAGTGTGGTCCCTCTCTGCAGAAAGAAACGAACCACATTAACCATAACATATGGAAAAAAGTTACAAGCTGAGATGAAAACTGTTATTTTAATAGACACCACCGACATAGAAGATGATAGGGAGAGTATCACTTTGTCATTCTACGTTCACGATTCAATCCCTCAGACGGTTCAAAGCTCGCACTTCAAGAAATGCTCATTTTGATAAGTAACAACATCATCAATGAAATGAGTGGCACAATGCAACTAGTTCAAGTGAGGCAAAGAGATGGAAGGATGAGAATATGCATAAAATTCACAAGTTTTAAGGAAGAAAATGAAGAAACCGCATCCTCACACCATATCACCTTAGATGAAAGAAACCGGGATTGAAGAAGAAGATGATGAAGAAACTCCCCCATATCTTGAAGAAGGGTTCAAAGTCTCGCGCTTCAAGAAATGCTCATTTTAATAAGAAACGACATCATCAATGAAACGAGTGGCACAATGTAACTAGTTCAAGTGAGGCAAAGAGATGGAAAAATGAGAATATGCATAAAATTCACAAGTTTTAAGGAAGCAAATGAAGAAACTGTATCCTCACACCACATCACCTTAGATGAAGGAATCGGGATTGAAGAAGAAAATGCCGAAGAAGCTCCCCCACAGCTTGAAGAAGGGGTCAAGGCCACGGTTGATGAACTAAAAGAAGTTAACTTAGGAAGTATTGACAACCCCTGACCAACTTACATCAGCGCACTACTGACCCATGATGAAGAGGAATCTTATATTGGACTATTGAGAGAATTTAAAGATGTGTTTGCATGGTCTTACAAAGAAATATCGGGACTAGATCCTAAGGTAGATGTCCACCACTTATCTATCAAGAAAGGGGCATGACCAATCAAACAAGCACAACGTTGATTTCGACCTGACTTGGTTCCTCTGATCGAAGTTGAGGTGAACAAACTTATTGAAGTTGGATTTATTAGGGAAGTCAAGTATCCTACATGGATCTCGAGTATTGTTCATGTTAGAAAGAAGAACGGGCAAATTTGAGTTTGTGTCGACTGTAGGGACTTGAATGAAGCATGTCCTAAGGATGACTTTTCACTACAAATTGTTGAACTAATGATTGATGCTACAACTGGACATGAAGCACTATCATTCATGGATGGATCATCTGGTTACAACTAAATTCGCATGTCTCCAAGAGATGAATAAATGACAGTCTTCCATACCCTAAAGGGCATATATTGTTACAAAGTGATGACATTCAGGTTAAAGAATGTTGGTGCCATATATCAAAGGGCCATGCAAAGGATCTTTGATGACATACTCCACAAGAACATTGAGTGCTATATAGATGATGTAGTAGTGAAGTCAAGAAAATGGAGTAGTCACTTGCAAGATCTATGATTAGTTTTCAAACGCTTAAGAAGATATCAGCTCAAGATGAACCCCTTAAAATGTGCATTTGGGGTGAGATCGGGAAAATTCATTGGCTTCATTGTTCGGCATCAAGGAACAGAGATTGAACAAGCAAAAATTAATGCAATACTGAGGATGCCTGAGCCCCGTAATGTTCATGACCTCAAAAGTTTGCAAGGAAAATTGGCATACTTGCGAAGGTTCATCTCAAACTTAGCAAGGCGATGTCAATATTTCAACCAAATCATGAAGAAAGGAGTCCTGTTTGAATGGGATGAGTCATGCCACAATGCTTTCAAAAGCATCAAAGATTATTTGATGAAAGCTCCAGTATTAGTCGCGCCAGTCGCATGTCGACCATTGATTTTATATATTATCACTCAAGAACGTTCCGTCGGGGCACTGCTCGCGCAAGAAAATGAAAATGGGAAGGAGAATGCACTATACTACTTGAGCAGGATGATGACACCGAATGAGCTAAATTATTCTCCAGTTGAGAAGTTATGCTTGGCATTGATTTTCTCCATTCAGAAACTAAAGCATTATTTTCTGACACATACAGTCCGTCCAATCTCAAGCAAATATATTAAAGTATGTGATGACATGGCCAATTCTCTCTGATCGACTTGCACGCTGGTATCTTCAGCTTCAACAGTTCAAAATTATCTATATTCCTTAGAAGGCTATTAAAGGGCAAGTACTGGCTGACTTCTTGGCTGACCATCCCATCCCTGCTGAATGGGAGTTGAATGATGACCTTTGCGATAAAGATGTCCTTGCCATTGAAGTATTACCTCCTTGAAAAATGTATTTTGATGGCGCATCTCATAGATATGGAGCTGGTGCTGGAGTGGTATTCATAACACCTGAAGGAGAAATGTTGTCATATTCCTTCACTTTAACTGAAAATTACTCTAACAATGTTACCGAGTATCAAGCACTCATTCTTGGGTTAGAAATGACAATAGATGCTAAGAAACTACAAGTTAAAGTTTATGGGAACTCCAAGCTAGTGATCAACCAACTATTTGGATTATATGATGTCAAGAAACCTGAGTAAATTCCCTACGTCAAGTATGCTCAAAGAATGATCGGATGGCTTGGAGATGTAGAACTTGAACATGTTTCAAGAAAAGAAAAAAACAAGAAGATGCACTAGCTAAGCTTGCTTCTACAATAGCCATGCCTGATATTAAAATTCATATCCCGATTTGAAAAAGTTGGGTTGTGTCCCCTTTGTTTGAAAATGAAAATGATGAAGATGAAGAAAATTATGCCATCGAAGTATTTGAAATCAATAAAGAAGATTGGCGTCAACCATTCGTTGATTACTTGAAATATGATAAATTGCCAAGTGACTCGCACCAGAGAGTTGACATTCAACGTCGAGCCAATCGTTTCATTTATTTTAAAGGTATGCTCTACAGGCATTCTTTTGATGGAGTCTTCTTGAGATGCCTAGGTGACAAAGAAGCAATACATGCTATAGAGGAAGCACACTCAGGTATTTGTGGGGCACATCAGTTCGGTCCAAAGTTGCATTTTTGAATTAAAAGGATGGGCTACTACTAGCCGACCATGGTTAAAGACTGCGTGGACTATGCACAAAGATGTCAACCCTACCAGTTTCATGCAAACCTCATCCACCAACCTCCGGATCCACTGCATCCTACAGTCACATCTTGGCCATTTGACGCTCGGGGTTTAGACGTGGTAGGCCCAATGACTAAGTCTTCTGGAGGACACTTATATATCTTGGAAGCAACTAACTACTTCTCTAAATGGGCTGAGGTCGTTCCCTTGAAAGAGGTAAAGAAAGAGAATGTTGCTGACTTCATCAAAGACAATATAATCTATCTCTACGGGATCCCTCGATATATCATCACTGATAATGGAAAGCCGTTCAACAATGCCTTGATAGATAAGTTATGTGAGAAGTTCGGGTTCAAACAAAAAAAGTCATCCATGTACAATACAGCCGCCAATAGACTCGCTGAAGCATTCAACAAGACCTTGTGCAATTTGCTCAAAAAAGTGGTCCGAAAATCGAAGCGTGATTGATATGAAAGAATTGGAGAAGCATTGTGGGCATATAGGACCATTCATTGACAAACGAGATTTTTACCCTATTTCCGAGCATAATTTCATTATCTGGGATGCACTTTTGCTTTATTTATCGCCTTAAATATCATTTTAGCTCTAAGTTGTTAAATAAATGTGTCTGACGTATTTGTTAGTGTTTCAGGGATAAAACGAACGGATCGAGCCTCCGAGGGCTACAATGAGACGTGACCCGAACACAGTGAGAGGCGCGATTGCGCGTGCAAACATAGGGCATAAAAGCCTATTGTACAGTGCGACCCGCGCCAAGATGAAGTGGCGCGACAAGCTCGGTCGCGCCAGGTGGCACGACCCATGCACAAGAGAGGCGTGACCAATCATCGTTACAAAGGCCTGAAAACCACACGTTGAAGCACGACCTGACTCATCCGGAGGTAGCATGACCAGCTCGGTCGCGCTAGGAGGCGTGACCTGTATGGAAAAAATGATGTGCGACCGACCCCGTGTCGCGCCTCCCAAGCCATGTTCTGAATTTTCATTTTTATTTTCATTTTAGCTTTATTTTTAATACCAAAAAATGTTGGGGTATAAATATGGATCTATGTTCAAAACTCTTGGGCAAGCCCCTCATTTTATCCCCAAATAGATACTTAGAGAAATTAGGAGCATTTTGGAAGATTTTTGTGCTTTGGAAGAGATATTGTACAAGAAGTTTGAAGTTTTGAAGATTTATCAATATTATTCGGGTTTACTCTACACCTTGTCTATGGAATTTATTTTTGTTGTTTTTCAATTCTAAGTATGGATAGCTAAGTTCCTTGTACTAGGGTGATGTGAATTGACATTGGATGCTTGAATTTTCACATGAATTTATGTTTTTCTCCTCTCTTTCTTCTTTATGAATCAATGTTTTGATTGCATATCTCTTTGGGTTGGCCACCCTAGGACGATATTTTGTGTTAAATTATCTTTGAGAAAAGTAATTTAGCATGGGTAATTGATTTATGAACTCAATTTGATATTAATACGAGAGTTTAACGTCTAATAGATGTTGGTGATTGTTTGAGCTTAATTTGGTGAAGTTAGAATTCAACCCTAGAGATAGGGAAATCCTATTTAGCCAATTATGTTCTAGAGACTCAAGAGAGTTCTAGGATTAATTTTATGTCAATCGAGAGTGGAAATTAGCTTGTCGATTCATGTCAAGATGATTGTACCTATGTTGATGAGCATTGCCCTAGAACCCTGTTTAATTTTTAGTTAAATCCATAAGTTTAGTTGTTTTGCAATTTCTCGTTGTAATTAGTTTCATGAATTGTTCGTCTTTATGCTTAGTTTAGAAAATTCTCAAAAATATTTGTTTAGTTTGACGTGTGGAACAACATCTGTATGGTACTTGTTTAACTTGAATTTACCTGAATTCCCTGTGTTCGACCCGATTCCGTGTGCTACGACACTATACACTTGTACTGTGGGATTGGTCTTTTAAAACTTATTTGATAGTGTGTGCATCTTAAAGAAAAATCTCATCAAGTTTTTGGCGTCGTTGCAGGGGAATTTAGTTGTTAATTCGAATTTTTATGCAATATCAATACAAGTGTTGTTTTGCTAGCTTAAACATTTTATTTTGCTTTTCTTGAAGTACCCAACTTATCTTTAGCTGTTCAACAGGTAGTGCATATGAACAAGGTCACAAGGTGACCCTTTGCTCAAAGTAGATCCGGAAATCGAAGCTACAAGCCGACATAACAACGCTCGTAGATGACGAAGAAGGATGTCGGACAATCCACCACCTAATCAAGATCCGTTGATCCGTCAAATGCAAATGCAGTTGGACAAGATGAGGGGACAATTAAGGGCTCGGGAGGAAGCCCGTGCTCAAGCAGAGGAGGCCTCAATCCAAAACTTGTTCCAACCAGTGATAAATGAAGGAGTAGTTAATGGCCCGTCTATTCAGGTGAATAATTTCGAACTAAAGCTGACTTTAATTGCTACGGTCTCACAGAATCAGTTTGGTGGATTGGCTTTGGAGGACCCTCACGAGCATGTGAATCAGTTTCTAGAGATTAGCCGGACCGTTAAGATCAATGGAGTGATAGAAGACGCTATCCACCTTAGATTGTTCTACTTCTCTCTTCAGGACAAGGCAAGAGCTTGGTGGTTGAACCAACCACCAGGGACCTTTTCGTCATGGAACGAGATGATTTCTGAGTTTCTCCAAAAATTTTCCCATCTAGGAAAACTCTTAAGCTTAAAGGGGAGATTACTCAATTCCGATAGGGGGATGAGGAGATAATGTGTGAAGTGTGGGAAAGACTTAGGGAGATGCTCAGAAAATGCCCGGGTCATGGATTTGGTACAGACCACCTAGTCTGTGTGTTCTTTGGCAGATACAAACCTCAAGTGAGAAGTATTTTGGATAAATCCGCTGGAGGCTCACTGTTCGCACGAGACCCCGAAGAGGCCATTACAATCATCGAAGAGATGGCCTCTAACGTCTATCAATGGCCGGAGGAAAGAGAAAATGTGCAAATTCTGAAGAAGGTCAATACCACTAGCACGGATGCTATTGCCCTTCTAGTTGCACAAATGACCACCATGAACTCAAAAATTGAAGTTATGACATCAACAAGGCCTAAGGGTTCCATGTTGCCTAATTTGGAAGAGTTTAACTATGTTAACCAAGAAGGATATGAGAACTATCAATGGACATTCAACTAATGCTTTAAACCTCCTTATGGTGGACCATATGGACAAGGGGGAAATCAATATCATCAAAGGCCGTCTTACCTAAATTTGTCATATGCAAATCCAAACAGTCATGTTCAACCACCCCCGGGATTCTCAGTCACAAACGGGGAGATAAATGATGAAAAGAAGTTAAAGATGGATGAGCTCCTCATGGCATTTAGGAGCAAGACGGAAAAATACATGGGTGAGACACAAACTCATTTTGAAAAATTGGAGGATCAAGTAGAAGCCATCGGTAGCCAAGTAAATATGCTAGAGAAGCAAATGAGCCAGCTTGCTACATACATAAGGAATCAACACCAACAAGGAAAATTCTCGGGTAACACAACCATCAATCCAAAGGAGCAATGTAAGGCCATACATGTGTTGAGTGTTGGGTCAAGGAAAAATTCAGAGGTTCTTAGTGTAAATCTTGATGAAAGAGAAGTTGAAAATGAATTGTAAACCAAAGAGGGTGACTTTGGAGTTGAGAAGAAATCGAAGGAGAAAATGTAAAGTAAGTCATTATCAACCTCTTTGCCTTCCATCCCTATTGTTGTTCCATATCCTGAAAGGTTGTAAAAGAATGAGCAAGATGAACAATGCAAGAAATTCTTAGAGGTATTTCGGAAAGTCCACATCAACTTCCCTCTTGCGAATTTGTTGCAAAGAATGCCAAACTACGCAAAAGTTTTTAGGGAAATGTTTTCAAAGAAGAAAAAGTTGGATGAGTGTGAAGTATTAAGCCTTACGGAGTAGTACAGTGTCTTTCTTCAACGGAAGTTGCCGCAAAAGTTACAAGACCCTAGAAATTTTGTTATTCCATGGGATATTGGCAAACAATTGATTGGGGAAGTACTTTGTGATCTTGGTGCAAGTGTGAATCTTATGCCCCTATCTTTCTTTCATAAGCTAAAAGTTAGGAATTTGAAGCCAACAAATATTAGCTTGCAATTGGTGGACGATAGCATTATTCATCCTAAGGGGATCATTGAGAATGTTCTTGTGCGAGTTGGCAAATTCATTTTTCCAGTTGATTTCTTGGTATTGGATATAGAAGAGAATGAAGAGACACCACTCCTTCTAGGAAGACCGTTTCTGAATACCGCAAGGGCCCTAATTGATATGGAAAAGGGTGAACTTACTCTTAGAGTTCATGAGTTGTTTGTGGTGTACCCTATAAAGAAAAGAAGAGAAGAGAAGTTCCCAAATAGGAAGGGCATAAAGACCCAGGGGAGTGTAAGGTAATTCGAGAAATCAAACCAAGCAAGATGATTTGTCAAGATAAGAGTGAAGGAGACATTCCTAATGAGTACTTTAGAATCTTTGACTCGGACTTGGCTGCAATACCTCGGAGAACTCAAGAAGGCGCTCTTGTGTGGCGAAGGAAGCCGCCATATCTAATTGGTTGACATCTAGATGCTTGGTACCCCATCGAGCTAACGACGTTAAATTTAGCGCTTATTAGGAGGCAACCCAATCTTTCTTTCATTTTCTTTAAAGTCTTTTTGCTTTTGTCAATTAGTTTTATGTTTGTTATGTGTTTCTTGGAGTTTTTGATTTTTGTGATTTGGTTTTTTAATAGTTTAGTGTGTTGAGTGTGAAGGTGTAGGAGATAGGGCTGAAAATTCACCAAGTGTTGAGCCCCAAGCACAGGATGGCGCGATCCAGATAGAGGAGTAGGCGTGAGTGCGAGGGCATAAAAGCCCGTTGTACGACGCAACCCGTGCCACAAGAGAAAAGGCGTGACCACCTTAGTATTGATATTGCATAAAAACTCGAATTAACAACTAAATTCCCCGGCAACGGTGTCAAAACTTGATGAGATTTTTCTTTAAGATGCACACATTATCAAACAAGGTTTAAAATACCAATCCCACAATGCAAGTGTACAGTGTTGTAGCACACGGAATCGAGTCGAACACAGGAAATTAAGGTAAATTCAAGCTAAATAAGTACCATACACATGTTGTTCCACAAGTCAAACTAAACGAATATTTTTGAGAATATTCTAAACCAAGCATAAAGAAGAACAATTCACGAAACCAAAGAGATATGCGATCCAAAATATTGATTCATAAAGAAGGGAGAGAGGAGAAAAACATAAATTCATGTCAAAATTCAAGCACCTAATGTCAATTCACATCACCCTAGAACAAGAAACTTAGCTATCCATACTTAGAATTGAAAAACAACAAAAATTAACAACAAAAATAAATTCCATAGACAAAGTGTAGAGTAAACCCGAATAATATTGATAAATCTTTAAAACTTCAAACTTCTTGTACAATATCTCTTCCACAGAACAAAAGTCTTCCAAAATGCTCCTAATTTCTCTAAGTATCTATTTGGGAATAAAATGAGGGGTTTGCCTTAGAATTTTAAACATAGATCCATATTTATACCCCAACAATTTTGGGGTATTAAAAATAAAGCTAAAATGAAAATAAAAATGAAAATTGGAAACAAGGCTTGGGAGGCAAGACACGGGGTCAGTCGCGCCTCCTTTTTGCCGCACGGGTCGCGCCTCGGTCGCGCTACCTTCGGGTGAGTCGGATCACGCCTCAACATGTGGTTTTCGGGCCTTTATAATGATGCTCGGTCACAAAATAGGGTGAAAATCCTGTTTGTAAACTCCCCCATACTTAAACCCTTGTTTGTCCTCAAACAAGAAATCAAGACACAAGGAATCGATAAAACAAACATAGGGGATTTTCAAACCTTATTGCCTCAGAAAAAAATCAAAGCCACCCAAGGCAATGAGATCAAAGATTTCAACATAAAGATCGAACTACGGAACTTCGGCCCCCCTCTCTTTAAGTAAAAAGATTGTACACACAAGTGAATCTCACGGGATTCAAAAGGGTATATTTTCACTCAACATCGAACAATGCCAACATGCAACCATAAGCTTGCAAGACAACTCATTATAATCAAAACATGTGCTAGAAACAAGAATCACATAGGTCTTGCGGGTTGAAGCGTTCGGCTCTTTAGACGGGTAGGGAAAATATAGGAAAAAGTGTCTCCAAATCATTCCCATTCCTAATAACAATCTAAACCAAGCAAAACTAAAGAGTTTCTTTCTACCCTTCTCATAATCACTTGGGGATTTAGAGCAATAAAACAGACAATCTTTAGCCTATTTTTGTTCATTTCTCCTATATGAAATCATTCACTTTTAGATCAAGAGCTAGAGTGTTCCCTTGTCTCTCTCTTTATTTTCTCATCCTCACTATATTACTTTCCTTTCTAGTTCTAGGAGAAAAAATCAATTTGCATTCAAAAAGGCTATCAATCACATTTTCATCTCAAAATATTTTTCAAGTTTTGTGCTCCCAAGTTTTTGTCATTTCAGGCCTACTATTCCCTTCAATGCCCACTACCTTTGGCTTCCAAAGAAAATAATTTCATTCACAGCTCAAACAGGGTGAACAAAGGTTGCATCTCATAACACTACAAGAAAAATGCACATAGACAACACCTCTGAGACAAGAGTTTTTTTACGAAACCGTTGTCTATTGGTAAAACACAACGGTTTTTTAAAAACCTATTATCTTAATGGGTTTTTCTTTTCTTAAGACAACGGTTGTAGTAAAAACACGTTGTCTTAATGCATTTTTTATTTTCTTAAGACTACGGTCGGCCTATAACTCTTGTCTATGAGCATATTTCCAATTTTTTAAGAATAAAAAAATATTAATATGAAAAAGAAAAAATGTGGTTTACGTCATTCAAACTGAGTAGAATCAATTTGTATTTCTAAGTCCTAATCTCCTCATTCCATACTTTCAAAATTTGCGATCCTTAATTCAAACTGTCCTCCAAAATTTTCACGAGATATCCAAGTTCACACCTTTTTAATAAAAAATTCAACTTCGTCGTCAGCACCATTGACTTCGTCTTATCCTTCTTCACCATAAATTTCATCAAATTCATCTTCTTCATTTTGGTGTGAAAGAGGCGACTAACTATTTGGAACTTCGGCCGCCTGATTGAACGATGTAGTTCTTTCCGGTCGGCTACACCCCCGCAAGAGGACGAGGTCGACTGTAGGGTGGTGAGCTGACTCGGGTCGTGTCTCTCAAGGAAAGCTTCGTGTGGGCAATTATCTTTCTATGCTATAATTGTCAACAATCACATGAAATAAAATACAACCTAAATATTCTGAACGAGGGGATGAAAGGATTTTACTACACTACCTAATTAAAGCAACTAAAACTAACTAACAACACCACCAACCACAAAGATAGATGATCGGATTATGAGAAGAGCATTAGGGTGTGGATTCTCTCATTGGTTTCTCATCAAGCTTGCTTCAAGTTGGTTATATTGATCTCAAACGCACAATAGACTCGTCAATTGATTTAACTTCAATTATTGTCACCAGATATCCATTAAACATCTATCTGCTATATCATACGTGCAAGATCAATATATTAGGCATATGAACCCAATTCACCTAACGTTGAAGGAACCTAGGTTGGGATTTAGAATCTCCTCTCGGTCTCATCTAAAGCCTAGCAATGCTAAGTAGTGATCAAGTACTCAACATGGTAATCACAATTCCAACAACAACAACCAACCATCACAAGTATAAATCAAAACTAAATCGATCATCCACCCCCTAATGGAGAGATTAGCCCAACACCAAGCTCAAAACCACACAATAATCATAAAAGTCATTTATTCATAGACCAAAAGATAAATTCATACAACTTTTACAATATTATTTGTTGTCTCGAGAGTTTTGGGACAAATACCCACAAATGGGCTAAAGCTAAAGGAAAGAATTACCAAAGTGGAGGTCCACATTCAAGCTTAGCTTCCGTGGATGGCTTGGAGTTGGACTCCTCTTCTCGGGCCGTCATCAAAGTAGAACTCCTTCCGCAAGCCTAGCTTCTGCGGATGGCTTGGAGTTGGACTTCTCTTCTCGGGCCTTCCTCCTCAAGCTCTAGCCCTCTTGCCTCTCCTCATCCTCCTCCTCATTTCTCTCTCTTTGGAATGGTAGTGAAGGTGGTGAAGGTCAAGAGAAGTGGTAGATGAAGTGGTGAATGGAGAGAAAAGAAAAAAATGAGAGATGGTAGAATCCTCCTTTTTTTAATGGGGAGATCGCTTATTTATTTGTGGAAGAGAGAGAAAGTGGGAGATTGTGTGTGTGAGATGAGAGAGAGTGGGATGGAGTGGGAAGGAGTTGGATGGAGTGAGATGGAGTGGGATGGAGTGGGAAGGAGTGGGATGGAGTGGGAAGGAGTGGGATGGAGTGTGTGATATATTTCCAAAAAGATATGGAAAGATATGGAAGAAAATGAGAGAAGATTTGGGGACAAAAATCAAAAGGCCAGGAATTAGGGGAATTATTCCCTACTAACCTAGACTCCAAAAATCTTCTCCTACTAATTAAAAAAAATCCAGCTGTGAAGTGAGGGAAAATTAAAGTCTTGATCAAAGTTGGAGAGAGGGAGAAAATTGATCTGTGTCAAAAACTGATCTGGGAGGTGAAACTGGGTACCCACGCGCCCGCGGGGTACTGCGCAGGCGGGGCCGAGGGAGAGTGCGCTGCGGCGGGGCCATGCTCGGGCGTGGGGGCTCTTTGCTTAGAGCCTCCATGCGCCGCGGTGGGGGTGTCCGGTTTCGTCTTCGGCGGCTTCCACGGTTTTGCTTCGTTCTCCCTCGTTTCTTGGCCGATTGACCCGATTCAACTTGCTATGCGCTCCTTATTCGATTCTCTATTTTCTAATTATCTTGAATCCCTCAAATTTTCCAGACATTTATCCTCCATTTTCTCAAGATATTGTGCAAATCTACACAACTCACCAAAAGAGCAAAAGTGAAGCAAATAACATAAAAATGACACAAAAACAAGGAAGAAACACCTACTAGAGATACAAAATTCCTATGATAAAATAGGACAAATATATACCAAACAACTGCCCACACTTAACCTTTTTCTTGTCCTCAAGCAAAAAAGAATCATTCAAGATATGAAGCAAGAAGGAATTGTCCCCAAGAAGATCATACACACTAGGAGCATTCCACATTATTTCAAACTAGAAAGCTTATCATCGAAGAGAATGACAACATTTATTAAACAAGGCATGTGGCTCGTCCAATGAGAATAAGCAGGCAAGATTTTCTTAAGACAAAATGCAACAACTAGCCTAGAAAACATTCCTCTTACTAACTCCCCCATACTTTATTCAAAAATAATCCGGGAATGCACCCAAAGGATAAAATTCATTAGGTGAAATCATCGGGGTAAGCCGAGCTTCCTAACGTGGTTTTCCATACTCATCATGGATAGATTCAAAGGAATAACACACATGATAGGAGCAGAATCCAAAATGCAATCCCATTTATTACAACAATTAAACAAAAGGACGTGGATCAAGCTTCACAAGGTTTATTCCTTAGGGATAAAATTCCTAGTGTCCTTGTGTGGTTTTCCATGCTCATAGTCGATTTAGACGACTAGAAAAGCAGAAATCCTTATTATCCTCACTTTATTAAAACATACATAACATTTTATTCATTTTTCATTTTTTTTTCAAATGGAAGGGAGTTAGAAGAGGGAATGATTTTTTGAGCATGTTTGACACATTTTTCGAGCATGATTGACATAATTGATTGAACGATGTAGTTCTTTCCAGTCGGCTACACCCCCGCAAGAGGACAGGGTCGACTGTAGAGTGGCGAGCTGACTCGGATCGTGTATCTCGAGAAAAGCTTCGTGTGGGCAATTATCTTTATATGTTATAATTGTCAACGATCACATGAAATAAAATACAACCTAAAAATTCTAAACGAAGGGATGAAAGGATTTTACTACACTACCTAATTAAAGCAACTAAAACTAACTAACAACACCACCAACCACAAAGATAGAGGATCGGATTATGAGAAGAGCATTAGAGTGTGGATTCTCTCATTGGTTTCTCATCAAGCTTGCTTCAAGTTGGTTATATTGATCTCAAACGCACAATAGACTCGTCAATTGATTTAACTTCAATTATTGTCACCAGATATCCATTAAACATCTATCCGCTATATCATACGCGCAAGATCAATATATTAGGCATATGAACCCAATTCACCTAACATTGAAGGAACCTAGGTCGGGATTTAGAATCTCTTCTCGGTCTCATCTAAAGCCTAGCAATGCTAAGTAGTGATCAAGTACTCAACATAGTAATCACAATTCCAACAACAACCAACCATCACAAGCATAAATCAAAACTAAATCGATCATCCACCCCCTAATAGAGAGATTAGCCCAACACCATGCTCAAAACCACACAATAATAATAAAAGTCATTTATTCATAGACCAAAAGATAAAATCATATAACTTTTACAATATTGTTTGTTGTCTCGAGAGTTTTGGGACAAATTCCCACAAATGGGCTAAAGCTAAAGGAAAGAATTACCAAAGTGGAGGTCCTCATTCAAGTTTAGCTTTCGCGGATGGCTTGGAGTTGGACTCCTCTTCTCGGGCCGTTATCAAAGTATAACTCCTTCCACAAGCCTAGCTTCCGCGGATGGCTTGGAGTTGGACTTATCTTCTCGGGCCTTCCTCCTCAAGCTCTAGCCCTCTTGCCTCTTCTCCTCC
Organism: Perilla frutescens; assembly: GCA_026008535.1. Lineage (NCBI taxonomy): Eukaryota > Viridiplantae > Streptophyta > Magnoliopsida > Lamiales > Lamiaceae > Perilla > Perilla frutescens. The sequence goes on from BRKX01000015.1 coordinate 14,379,921, forward strand.
TCCTTTCTCTCTCTTTGGAACGGTGGTGAAGGTGGTGAAGGTGAAGAGAAGTGGTAGATGAAGTGGTGAATGGAGAGAAAAGAAAAAATGAGAGATGGTAGAATCCCCTTTTTTGAATGGGGAGATTGCTTATTTATTTGTGGAAGAGAGAGAAAGTGGGAGATTGTGTGTGTGAGATGAGAGAGAGTGGGATTGAATGGGATTAAGTGGGATGGAGTGAGATGGAGTGGGATGGAGTGTGTGATATATTTCCAAAAAGATATGGAAAGATATGGAAGAAAAGAGAGAAGATTTGTTAGAAGATTTGGGGACAAAAATCAAAAGGCTAGGAATTAGGGGAATTATTACCTACTAACTTAGACTCCAAAAATCTTCTCCTACTAATTAAAAAAAAATCCAGCTGTGAAATGAGGGAAAATTAAAGTCTTGATCGAAATTGGAGAGAGGGAGAAAATTGATCCGCGTCAAAAATTGATCCGAGAGGCGAAACTGGCTACCCACGCGCCCGCGGGGTACTGTGCGGACGGGGCCGAGGGAGAGTGCGCCGCGGTGGGGCCATGTGTGGGCGTGGGGGCTCTTTGCCGAGAGCCTCCATGCGCCGCGGCGGGGGTATCCGGTTTCATCTTCGGCGGCTTCCACGGTTTTACTTCGTTCTCCCTCGTTTCTTGGCCGATTGACCTGATTCAACTTGCTACGCGCTCCTTATTCGATTATCTATCTTCCCATTGTCTTGAATCCCTCAAATTTTGTAGTTATTTATCCTCCATTTTCTCAAGATATTGTGCAAATCTACACAACTCACCAAAAGAGCAAAAGTGAAGGAAATAAGATAAAAATCACACAAAAACAAGGGAGAAACACCTACTAGAGATACAAAATTCCTATGATAAAATAGGAAAAATATATACCAAACATCGCCCTCGTCTGGAACTTCGACATCCGTTGATTTTATCTTTGAGCCCTTCTGGAGATTGTGCTGGTATTCTGACTTCAACTCGGCTGTCCTCAGCCCTTCCCCATCGACAGTCTAGTTAAAAAACTTTGACATTTCCATAAACACCCAATGGATAGACTCTCCTTCATCGGAAACCATCATTCTCATCAGAAACCACCATTGTCATGGATCTCGTGTCCACCACAAAAAGTGTGGTCTCGTAAGCAATTTCCTCTAATTTCATCTTTGCATTCATGAAAGACCTCTGTTTTTTCTTAGCATTCTTTCAATTTAGGTTTTTCTTAGTAAAAATATATTTCTTTTCCATTTTCTAAGTATAGGTTTTTATTGTTAGTTATTTTTACTTTTTATCCATGACTTTGTTTGCTAGACTAAGCACTTGGCGTTATTTCAGAAATTATAATCAATATCTGGTTTTGGAGGAATAGGAAATATGCTTGCTTTTCAAGTGATAAGTTTCTTTAATTTTCCCAGAATCACAAAATTGTATATTTCGGGTTTTAATTTATTTTATATCTTGTTAATTTACTTGCAACTATTATAGTAGAAGAGGGAACTGTTTCAAGATTTAGCCTCGTACGTTGTTGTGGAACTCCTTCAGTAAATTGAAGCTTTTCTACATGTGTATTTCTAACAACTGCCAATTTTCTCTGCTTTTGTTGTTTTGCAGGGCGTTCTAGTAGTTATGTGACTGTAACTGCTTGCTGTTTGATATATTTAAGTGGATTTACATGAACATCATCTAATTGAAAATTGTTTTGAATAATGGCACTACTTTCTTTTTTTCCAGTAATATGTATATTACTATATGGGTGACGTGTGTAGTTAAGTTTCACGGGTTTCACAAAATTTGTTTCAGAAATAGTCAAACAATAGGGGTTTGCAAGGAATCAAAAATCTAATGCATCCTACAAAAGGTAAAGTCCTAGTAATGAACTTTAAAATCCAAACTCAATATTTTCACAATCTGCGGTAACTTGAGCCTTGAGGATTTCTATCTCAATCATAATAGCTTGGCAGGTATAATTATAGTGATTTTTTTGTATCATTAATTAGAATATGATTTTACACAATCATATAACATATTATTAATTTATAATTTAAATTGAGATAGTAATTTTTTTTTACTTGAATTCTATCTATTCACAGGTGCATAAAATATTAAATGAAGTTAGATATCTCAAATCCATAATAGCTTAGGCCTAGAATGTTTTAAATTATGTTTTAGTTCAATTTTCAGAATTTATTTAATTAAGAATAACCTATAATTTTTTTCTCAATGAATGGTCCTGTTTAGCATTTTATTGGATTAATAATCTATAATTTTTTTATAGGATCAGTTGAAGAATATCTTGATGTGGTAAGAATGTAAGATCAGTTGAAGAAAGCTTGCATATTGAGAAATTTGACCGTGAGGCAGGTTGGTCAATCGAAATGATTGTCTTATTTAAAATTGATGTTGTTTGAGCATGCAAAGAGTTGAGAAAAAAATTGTTTATTTATTTTATCATCCTCTGAGGATTTGTTAAAGAGCTTTAGTTGCTAGTTGTTATACACTTTTGTTTATTTATTTTATCATATGTAGGAACATGCAATGTATATTTTTTTTAGCTTCATGTGATGATTTTGGTATTATGGATATATATGGTCATATTTGTATTCTTGATTTGAAGTGAGATTGTGTTGAATAACTTGAGTAGTAAAGTTTGATTTGCTGCAGATTTTGGAGATTCGATTATTTGTGATCAAGGATTCGTGTTAGAGATCTGTGTAGTGGAAGAGTTTTTTTTTTTTCTTGTTAATGTAAGCAAACAATGAATATGTTGGATGGATTGCTGCAAAGTTGTTGTATTATGAATGGATTGTTAGTTGTTGATTTTTTTTAGGATGGATTATTATTTGTATTTTGGATGGAAGGTTGATTTATTGGTATAAATTATTATCATTGGATATTATGATAGATTTTAATATTAGACTAAACACTTGTTTACAAGTGAACCGTTGTCGGTTCATTATCCAAAAGCTGTTGTAAAATCTTCTTAAGACAACGGCTTCAATACCATTACAATAGATTAAAACTATTGTTATAAAGCCTTAGGACAACGGTTTTTATTCTACCACAATAGATTAAATCCATTGTCATAAAACCCTAAGACAAGGGTTTTTATCTGTAGTTTATATTACCAAAACCGTTCTCTTAAAGATTTAAGACAACGGTTGTAATTCTATTACTACAGGTAAAATCCGTTGTTTTAAGGTCTCAAGACAAGGGATTTTCACCGTTGTCTATACAACTAAAACCGTTGTCTTAAAGTTTTAAGACAACGGGTTTTCACTGTTGTCAATGGGTGCCCTTAAAGACAACACCATCAAGCACAACGGTTTTTATATTACATAGACAATGGTTTTTGTCCGTTGTCTGTGCGCTTTTCTTCTAGTGTAACAAAAGAAAATTGGAGGCTCAAAATTTTGACAAGAACTGCCTTAGGTCATCTTCATATTTCTTTTAACACATACATAACCATAAGAGTTTGTCAAGTAAGTTCTAGAGATACTAGCATTGTCGAAGAAACTCTCAAGCAAAAACAACATGGCCCAAATCTCACGTAAGCTACAAGTTATGCCAAAATTCCATAATTCAATCCATACGCCAATCATTAATCAACCATTTCCATGCATGATTTTTTAAAAAATTTGCACAAATTTTTATCATCATAGGCACATTAACAACAAATCCCCAAAATGCTTAATCTCATCCTGTTTTTCTCTACTTATGCAAAGAAGACAAATAATAGCTCAAGCAAAGAAAGACATCATAAATAAAATCAAACCCAAATCCGAGCATAAATTATTACATAGCCCAATAATAAAATCCTAAATGATCAAATATCTCCATACATAACAACTAAGGCTATCCAAATAAAACATCCCAAATATCCAACATAAATTATTCAAAAATACTAAATAATTATTCAGAAATAGCTAAGGATTCACGATCACCACTAGAACACCCCCTCCCCCAAACTTGCACCAGACTAAGGGAAGGTCAAGTTTGTGAGGAAGAAGAGTGGGACCATGAGAGGGTGCAAACTCAGTTGCTGGAGCAGTCGGAGTCTTGAGGTGGTTGTTGGGGCTACTGTGGTGGGTACGGAGGATAGGGGAACTGGTACAGGTACGGAGAGTAGGGCTGGAACTACTGAGGAGGTCGCTGGGAAGATGAGCCTGGCCCACTCCACTGTCTCATCATATCTGTAATATCATTTAAATCAGACTGAAAATTGTTAAAACTTCCCTGCAGGCCCTGTATCTCAGCACTGATCTCAGTAAAATGAGTATCAATATGCGACTGGATGATAGTGAACCTCGTGTCAAACTCCTCATGCATGCCGGTAAAGCGGGTCCCAATGTCCTCCTGGAGGTTGGTGAATCTCGTATCAAACGTCTCCTGCATGCCCGTGAAGCGCATGTCCATCTCTGTGCGCAAATCCCCGAACCTCGAGGTCATATCTACCCGCATGTTGCCCATCTTTGTCGTGATCTTAGTCATCATCCCTTCATTATTGCTGAACCTCTCCTCAGCCACATCTTCTCGTGTTCTCCTATTCACTCTGGAGGCCTCTAAAGTAGAGGCACCCGCTCGAGAGGGCTGATTGGGACCGGTATCCAACCTCGTCATCAAGGCGTGGTGCTCCAGAGTGTTAATCATTCAGTTTCTCTGATCCTCATATATGGTGACTGAGGTGAGAGCAGGATTAGGGAGGGGGAATTGGGCACGATTCTTCATTTGAAATTGGAATGGTAGAGGAGCAGCAGACCCGATCATTCTTGCATTACGAAGGTGTTGCAGATTCAGCCTCCGGGATCCGAGAACAACCAAAAAGTTGGCCAAGTCCACATCAAGGGCCCTAGCAATTGGGGTGATCAAGCCCCCAATGCATACAATACCCCCAATTCCAGTTACCTGCCTTTTGCATTGATACAAGAAATGTGCAGCAAAATCCACATTTATAGCCTTCAACATGCACCAGATAATGTGGATCTCCTGGGTGCGGAACCCGCTGTTCTCATGACGAGAAAGGACAGTGGAAGAGAGAACCCACTGAATGTATCAGAAGACGGGTTTTTGAATGTGAAAATCTTTAGCCTTGCTCGAGTCATATCGAACCATCCTAGGGTCTGGATCCATAATGCGCCTCCAAAAATCATTCATGTGGTAGGTGGGGTTTGGATTTAATATACCTTCTCATGGTGTATCAAATATTTGGTTCAACTGGTCCACTGTGAGACGCCTATTTTGATTGCCCAAGCGAAAGGTGCACCAGATGAGCCCTCTTGCATCTGTGGACTTGACCTTAAGCATGGTCAAGAACTCCTTCACCAATACGGGATAGGTGACCCATCCTGCCTCCAAGGCACATGTCCACTCCAGATGGCCAAAAAGCCTCCACACATCATCATATATGCCCAACTGTCGGGTTGCAGCTGTATCAGCATACTTAGTGGCCAGTATTTGGAAATTCTTTAAAAGCTTCAACCATTTCTTCTTGTGGCCGCCTGGGATGGACACATGCCTTGGAGACAGGATAGGTCACCTACCCCATGTTTGTGAAGGATTTATTGGCCATGCTCAAGGTCAAGTCCACAGATGCAAGAGGGCCCATCTGGTGCACCTTTCGCCTGGGCAATCAAAACAGGCGCCTCACAGTGGATCATTTGAACCAAATCTTTGATATACCATGAAGAGGTATATGCAATCCACATTCCACCTACCACCTGAATGATTTCTGGAGGTGCATTATAGATCCAGACCCTAGGATGGTTCGTTATGACTCGAGCAAGGCTAAAGCTTCTCACATTCAAAACTTTCTCTTCCGATACATTTAGTGGGTTCTCTCTTCCACTATCCTTGCTCGTCATGAGAACAGCGGATTCCATACCCAGGAGATCCACATTATCTGGTGCATGTTGAAGGCTATAAATGTGGATTTTGCTATACATTTCTTGGATCAATGCAAAAGGCGGGTCGCTCGAATTGGTGGCACTGTGTGCATTAGGGGCTTGATCACCCCAATTGCTAGGGCCCTAGATGTGGACTTGGCTAACTTTGTGGTTGTGCCCGAATCCCGAAGGCTGAATCTGCAACACCTTTGCAATGCAAGGATGATCGGGTCTGCTGCTCCTCTACCATTCCAGTTTCAGATGAAGAATCATGCCCAGTTCTCTCTCATCCAATCCTGCTCTCATCTCAGTCACCACATATGAGGATCAGAGACAGTGGATAATGAACACTCCGGAGCACCACGCCTTGATGATGAGGCTGGATGTCGGTCCTAGTTGGCCCTCTCGAGCAGATGCCTCTACTTCACAGGCCCAGAGTGAATAAGAGAACACGAGAAGATGTGGCTGAGGAAAGGTTCAACAACATGGAGGAGATGATGGCTGAGATGACGACAAACATGGGCAACATGCGGGTAGATATGACCTCGAGGTTCGGGGATTTGCGCACAAAGATAGACATACGCTTCACGGGCATGCAGAAGACGTTTGATACGAGGTTCACCAACCTCCAAGAAGATATTGAGACCCACTTTACCAGCATGCATGAGGAGTTTGACATGAAGTTCACTAATCTCCAGTCGCACATTGATACTCATTTCACTGGGATCAGTGCCGAGATACAGGGCCTGCAGGAATGTTTTAACAATTTTCAGTCTGGTTTGAATGATATTACAGGTATGATGAGACAGTGGAGTGGACCAAGCTCATCTTCTCAGCGACCTCCTCTGCAATTTCAGCCCTATCCTCCATACCTGTATCAGTTCCTCTATCCTCCGTACCCATCACAGCAGTCCCAACAGCCACCTCAAGACTCCAACCGCTCCGATAATTGAGTTTGCACCATCTCATGGTCCCACTCTTCTTTCTCACAAACTTGACCTTCCCTTGGTCTGGTGAAAGTTTGGGAATGGGGTGTTGTAGTGGTGACCGTTGATCCTTAGCTATTTCTGAATAATTATTTAGTATTTTTGAACAATTTATGTTATGTTTATGTTGGATATTTGGGATGTTTTATTTGGATAGCCTTAGTTGTTATGTATGGAGATATTTAATCGTTTAGGATTTTATTATTTGGCTATGTAATAATTTATGCTCAGATTTGGGTTTGATTTCGTTTATGATGTCTTTCTTTGCTTGAGCTATTGTTTGTCTTCTTTACATGAGTAGAGAAAAGTTGGATGAGATTAAGCCTTTTAGGGATTTGTTGTTACCTTGCCTGTGATGATAAAAATTTGTGCAAAATTTTTGAAAAATCATGCATGAAAATGGGTGATTAGTGATTGGCGTATGGATTAAATTATGAAATTTTGGCATAACTTGTAGCTTACGTGAGATTTGGGCCATGTTGTTTTTGCTTGAGAGCTTCTTCGACAATGCTAGTATCTCTAGAACTTGCTTGACAAACTCTTATGATTATGTATGTGTTAAAAGAAACATGAAGATGCCCTAAGGCGGTTCTTGTCAAAATTTTGAGCCTTCAATTTTCTTTTGTTATGATATGCAACCTTTGTTCACCCCGTTTGAGCCGTGAATAAAATTATTTTCTTTGGAAGCCAAGGGTAGTGGGCATTGAAGGTAATAGTAGGCTTGAATCGACAAAAACTTGGGAACACAAAACTTGAAAAATATTTTGAGATGAAAATGTGATTGATAGCCTTTTTGAATGCAAATTGATTTCTTTTCCTAGAACTAGAAAAGAAAGTAATATAGTGAGGATGAGAAAATAAAGAGAGAGGGAGAGAGACAAGGGAACACTCTAGCTCTTGATCTAAAAGTGAATGATTTCATATAGGAGAAATGAACAAAAATAGGTTAAAGATTGTCTGTTTTATTGCTCTAAATCCCCAAGTGATTGTGAGAAGGGTAGAAGAAAACTCTTTAGTTTTGCTTGGTTTAGATTGTTATTAGTAGTGGGAATGATTTGGAAACACTCTTTCCTATATTTTCTCTACCCGTCCAAAGATCCGAACACTTCAACCCGCAAGACCTATATGATTATTGTTTCTAGCACATATTTTGATTATAATGAGTTATCTAGTAAGCTTATGGTTGCATGCTGGCATTATTTGATATTGAGTGAAAATATACCCTTTTGAACCCCGTGAAATTCACTTATGTGTACGATCTTTTTACTTAAAGAGAGTGGGGGCCGAAGTTCCGTAGTTCGATCTTTATGTTTGAAATCTTTGATCTCATTACCTTGTGTGTCTTTGATTTTTTCTGAGGCAATAAGGTTTGAAAATCCTCTATGTTTGTTTTATCGATTCCTTGTGTCTTGATTTCTTGTTTGAGGACAAACAAGGGTTTAAGTTTAGGGGAGTTGGCAAACGGGATTTTCACCCTATTTCTGAGCATAATTTCATTATCTAGGATGCACTTTTGTTTTATTTTGTCGCCTTAAATATCATTTAGCTCTAAGTTGTTAAATAAATACGTCTGACGCATTTGTTAGTGTTTCAAGGATAAAACGAGCGAATCGAGCCTCCGAAGGCTACAATAAGGCGAGACCCGGACACAGTGAGAGGCGCGAATGCACATGCAAATAGAGGGCATAAAAGCCTATTGCATGGCGCAACCCGCGCCAAGATGAAGTGGCGTGACTAGCTCGGTCGCGCCAGGTGGCGCGACCGAGCATCATTATAGAGACCCAAAAACCACATGTTAAGCCGCGACCCGACTCACCCGGAGGTGGCGCAACTAGCTCGGTTGCACTAAAAGGTCGCGCGGCAAAAAGGGTTGCACCTTCCAAGCCCTGTTCTGAATTTTCATTTTTATTTTCATTTTAGCTTTCTTTTTAATACCCAAAAATATTAGGGTATAAATATGGATCTATGTTCAAAATTCTAGGGCAAGCCCTTCATTTTATCCCTAAATAGATACTTAGAGAAATCAGGAGCATTTTGGAAGACTTTTGTGCTCTGGAAGAGATATTGTACAAGAAGTTTGAAGTTTTAAAGATTTATCAATATTATTCGGGTTTACTCTACACCTTGTTTATGGAATTTATTTTTGTTGTTTTTCAATTCTAAGTATGGATAGCTATATTCCTTGTTCTACGGTGATGTGAATTGATATTGGGTGCTTGAATTTTGACATGAATTTATGTTTTTCTCCTCTCTCCCTTTTTCATGAATCAATGTTTTGATTGCATATCTCTTTGGATTGGCCACCCTAGGACAATATTTTGTGTTAAATTGTCTTTGAGAAAAGTAATTTAGCATGGGTAATTGATTTATGATCTCAATTTGATATTAATACGAGAGTTTAATGTCTAATTGATGTTGGTGATTATTTGAGCTTAATTTAGTGAAGTTAGAATTCAACACTAGAGATAGGGAAATCCTATTTAGCCAATTATGTTCTAGAGACTCGAAAGAGTTCTAGGATAATTTTGTGTCAATTGAGAGTGGTAATTAGCATGTCGATTCATGTCAAGATGATTGTGCCTATGTTGATGAGCATTGCCCTAGAACCCTGTTTAATTGTTAGTTAAATCCATAAGTTTAGTTGTTTTGCAATTTCCCGTTGTAATTGGTTTCGTGAATTGTTCTTCTTTATGCTTATTTTAGAAAATTCTTAAAAATATTCGTTTAGTTTGACTTGTGGAACAACATGTGTATGGTACTTGTTTAGCTTGAATTTACCTTAATTCTTTGTGTTCGACCCGATTCCGTGTGCTACAACACTGTACACTTGCTATGTGGGATTGGTCTTCTAATACTTGTTTGATAATATGTGTATCTTAAAGAAAAATCTCATCACTCATCGAACCCCTACACAAGAAACTCCGTACTCATTGGTATATGGTGTGAAAGCTATCATCCCCCTCAAACAACAAATTCCGTCTTTGAGGATTGCAATGCAAGAAGGTTTAACTAAAGAAGAAAATGCATGATTGCGCCTTGAAGAGTTGAAAGCTTTAGATGAAAAGAGATTGGAAGCACAACAAAGGCTCGAATGTTATTAAGCTCATCTCTCGAGAATCTTCAACAAAAATGTGCTGTCACGCTCTTTCCAAGTCGAGGATCTGGTGCTTGCAATAAGAAAGCCAATCATCACCACCCACCGTGTTGGAAATAAGTTTGTTTCTAGATGCGACGGTCCATATGTTGTCAAAGAAGTGTACACAAACGGCACTTACAAGTTGATCTCTGAAGACCATGTGAGGATTGGTCCAATAAACGAGAAATTCTTGAAGCGCTACTATCCCTGAAAAAAGAGAAAAAAAAACTCTCAATAACATATGAGCATAAGCTGCATGTTACTCTTGACCAGCATGAGTATAAACTGTGTACGGTAACCACCAAAATGGTAAAATTTATGCGGTTAAACTATTATTTACTCTACTTTATCTATATAGAGGTAAAATAAATAGTCACTTCTGGCCCTCATGAGTATAAACTGTACATGGCACTCACCCCAAAAAAAAATGATCATTTGAACTACGTTCTGACTTGATCCCTCTTATAGGTACATAGGTAGCTTAGACCTGTTTTAAGTTCAGTCATGCTTTATGTTTTGCGTTATGTCTTTTAAGTTATATAGTTATAACAAAAAGATGTGACACAAGAAAGAAAGAAAGAAAGAAAGAAAAGAAGGTGCACAAGTTTGAAAATGTCTCAAAAGAAAGCATAATGACAAAGATATTCATTACAAAGAACAACTGGAATAAAGAGAACAATTGCTGTTGGAATAAAGATAACAACTGAATGAAAACAAACAAGACTAAAAAAATCCTACACAAAAGGATCTTGATCCTCCAAAGCTCTTTTGGCATATTCTCCAATGAGAACTTCGAATTCTTCAATATCTCCTCTACTTCGTCATCAAAAGAACCTTTGATCTTGGAAAACTCCTTTTCAAAAGAACCCTTGATCCTGGAAAGCTCCTTTTCATGTCCATAAATCTCATTCTGAAGAGCTAGACGAGATTCAACATACTCTTTTAAAGACAGATAAAGCTTTCTTTCGCTTCTCCAAATTAGCAAGCTATTCCCGAATGGACTCAATTTGACTATTATTTTCCTCCTCCTTGACTCTAGCATCGCGAATGCGATCACTGACTTCCTTATAACCACATGCAAGGCTTCATCAAGCTCAAAGAATGCTGACCTTGCTCCATCATAAGCCGCAGTGTTTGCAAAAAGGGTGTAACGACCCGACTACCGGACTGACTGCTGTCCCCACAAACCAACACAAGTCTTTCCAGCGTGCTACTCACACGCTCCCTGAGAAACTTCCCAGGGGGTCACCCATCCCACCATTACTCCAAGTCAAGCACGCTTAACTTTGGAGTTCTGGTGGAGTGAGCGCCAGAAAAGAAGATGCACCTTGTTAGTATGAGTAGCACCAATCAAATCCTTTAAGCTCTCCTCAACTATACAGTCTCATTCCTGTATAGCCTCACAATCCCTCTCTTTCGGATGGATTCAGTTCATTCGTGTGGATTCGGTTCATTCGTGTGCTCTTTCGCTTGGAAGTCTTATAGGAGCCGCTCTTTCTCCGTGCCTTGCACCGGCGATCACTCCATACTTTGGCTACGGGTGTCACAAAGGGTCTCTAAGCTCTTCGTCAGATGAGTAAGATCAAAGCTGTGGGGAGTGTTCTTCATAAGTGAAAGCCCTTCAAATGTCGTGTCTCGGAGTGACGAGATGGAATCAACAAACGTCCTCATCAACTTGTCATGAAGATCATTTCAATACACTTTGAGGAATGATCTACAACGATCATTAAACATAGCTTTGCCATCAAACTCGGTGATAACTTTGACTAATGGGATGTGCTCGCTAGCCATATGTCCATCAGAATGACAAACTTCAACTGATGTGTTGGAATCTTCTTTATCATGGCCATTCTATGACTCTTTTTGATCATCGGGCCCGAACAATTCCTTCACCAACTAAAAATGTGGCAAAAAAAACATTATTGCATTAATAAGAAACAAAATTAAACAAGTAAGGAAAAATAGAGATTGAAATGTGCGGGACCTCATTAGTAGATGCAACCGCATGACTAGGATCGTTTCCACCATGTCTTTCAAGATGTTGGGAAAGCTTGCGACTAGCCTTTTACCTCTTCCAATGACGCTCCACATTGTGTTGGAGTTTTTTCGAATTGAACCACCGCAAGATCTAATTGGATGTTCATTAATCCTAATGTCATGTAGGTCATAAATTCATGCATCTCATATGTTTTAATTAACCGAGTTTAATTAACATGCAAATCCGGTTTAAACGATTCTACTAAAGCGGAAACATAGAATCGAAAAACGACTTACAAATTAAACGACGGGTGGAGGACAAGATTAAAGATCTAATCTTGTTGTTGTGTATGATGATGATTGGCGCCCCACAATGATATTCCACTCCTTGATCTTCTGTTGTATTCCCGGACTGAATCTAGTTTCAGGGTGGGCTGAAATCTACTAGATCGGTATGGAATCTGTGGAGATAAAAAGAACACAAGAGGGGCTGATTATTCTTTTTAAAATTTCATCCCCCACCTCCCTATTTTTAGGGGAGGTGGTCGAAATTTCAGTGTCCCAACCCTACTGGGTTTGGGCCTCTATCCCTTTTTCTATCTCCAGTCCATTAAAGTCATATTGGGCTACAACAGGGATCTAGAAGAATATTAAATTGGCCTGATAATTTATTTAATTTCCAATATCCAATAAAATTAGGATATTATTAAATAAATTAAGTATTATTTTTATTCCACTAAAGAAATAATACTGACCTACCAATTTAATACATATTTCTGAATATGCTTTCTCCTTTAGTCCAGCCATTCCCCGCGTTTAAGATATAATGCCCATTAATTAATTATGTAAGCTTCTGACAGCTATAATTAATTAATATCTTATCCTTGAGTAGTACCACACAAGCTTTACTCATGCACGGAATAAATTCCACCTGCAGGGTTTCAGCATGAACTTGCATTTCCTCAAGGGGACACCATCAAACTGGCGCACCAGGACACGGTGCCCCTACATATTGCACAACCCATCATAAGTGTAAATGTCACAACCCAAGATATCGAGATTATTGATCCTACGAAAGAATCTCACCCTTTGATAAATCAAAGCTGCAAACACTACACGTATATGTCCGCCAACATATAGGGGTTAAGAACCCGAACTCTGTGGATTCTTATTCTCTCATTTAAGGTCAGAATAGAGAATAGAATCCTAAGTAGATCCTCCTCAATACACTTGACCATGTATTAGAATAATCAGTTAGTCAAGACAAACTAACTATCAGATTATTCTACGGCGTACCGATAGCAGGTTCAGTGCTATCTAAACCGTGAGCCTTTTAATACATTACAAGGAACCGATGATATGATCTAACCGTGTGTTTACCTACACCATATCATCTACAATGTAAGTATAGTGAACATGCATGTAAATATAACAATTTAAATGCAAACAGTGACTGCAATAATATTCATTCTATATCATCATAAAACCATTATCAATAAAGTATACAAAAGACAAATCTTCTAGTATACAAAACCAACAATCTCCCACTTATACTTGAAGCATGTCTTTCAAATATAAAACAAACTGGCTAACTCTCCAACTCTAACTAAAATCTCAAACGGCAACCCCGGGTCTGCATCTCACTCCCATTTTCTCCACGTGACCGTAGAAGGTCTTAGCCGGAAGGCTCTTCGTGAATGGATCAGCTAAATTGTCCACCGATGCAATCTTGACCACTGCCACATCTCCTCTCTTAACAATTTCTCGTATAAGATAGTACTTTCTCTCTATGTGTTTACTTGCCTTATGGGCTCTGGGTTCCTTCGAATTTGCCACTGCACCGGAGTTATCACAATATACCGTGATACTCTTAGGCAAATCAGGAACCACGCTCAAGTCCAACAAGAAGCTCTTGAGCCAGACGGCCTCTTTTGCAGCCTCAGAGGCAGCTACATATTCGGCCTCCATGGTGGAATCCGCAATGCATTTCTGCTTTATGCTCCTCCATGCAATGGCTCCGCCTCCCAAGGTAAACACATAGCCTGAGGTAGATTTACTCTGATCTTTATCGGATTGAAAATCTGAGTCCGTGTAACCCAAAGGCACTAGACTATCAGAGCGGTACACCAGCATATAATCTCGAGTTCTTTTTAGGTACTTGAGTATATTCTTAACCGTAGTCCAGTGTCCTTGTCTAGGGTTAGACTGATATCTGCTTACCGTGCCGACTGCATAGCATATATCAGGTCTAGTGCATAGCATAGCATACATAAGGCTTCCCACAGCCGAAGCATATGGAACGCCCTTCATCTCATCTATCTCAGCCTGTGTGTGGGGACACATATCCTTGGATAGATGAATTCCATGCCTGAAAGGTATAAAACCTTTCTTGGAATCCTGCATGTTAAACCTAGCTAGCACTGTGTCGATATATGTCGCCTGGGATAAGCACAACATCCTTTTCTGGTGATCTCGAATTATCTTGATGCCAAGGACATGTCCGGCTTCTCCTAGATCTTTCATATCGAACTGCTTGGACAACCACACCCTTATGTTAGATAATACTTTCTTATTGTTCCCAATAAGTAAGATATCATCAACATATAGCACGAGAAAAACCACCATGTTTCCGTCACTTTTCTTGTACACACAGCTCTCATCCGGACATTGCACGAATCCATATGACTGGATAACCTCGTCAAACCGGATGTTCCAAGACCTTGACGCCTGCTTAAGTCCATAAATGGATCTCTTAAGCTTGCACACTAAGTGCTCTTGGCCTTTAGCAATGAAACCCTCTGGTTGCTTCATGTGGATGTTTTCCTCAAGACTTCCATTCAGGAAAGCCGTCTTGACATCCATCTGCCAAATCTCATAATCCAAATGAGCGGCAATAGACAAGAGAATCCGGATTGACTTAAGCATGGCTACCGGCGAAAAGGTTTCCTCATAATCGATCCCTTCTTTCTGAGTGTACCCTTTTGCCACCAATCTTGCCTTGAAGGTTTCAACCTTCCCGTCAGCTCCTCTCTTGCGTTTGTAAACCCACTTACACCCAATGGGTTTTACCCCATCTTATGGTTCTACAAGCTCCCAGACTTGATTGTGATCCATAGATCTAATCTCAGACTCCATTGCAATTTTCCAAGAGTCTGCATCTTTTTCTTGGATCGCTTCGTCATAGGTCCTGGGATCCAATTCATTTAGTCCTTCAGGGAAATCCGAAGATTCACCCAAACCAATGAATTTGTCAGGTTGGCGTACAACCCTCCCACTGCGACGAGGCAGTTCCTGTACTTCTGTGACATGTTGTGCAGTAATTTGTGGTTCCTCTTCTTGTACTATTGGTGTCAGATTTGAATTTTCCCCTCGAAGTTCCTCGAGTACTATCTCACTTCTTGGCTTGTGATTTATTACATAGT
Source organism: Perilla frutescens (assembly GCA_026008535.1). Classification (NCBI taxonomy): domain Eukaryota; kingdom Viridiplantae; phylum Streptophyta; class Magnoliopsida; order Lamiales; family Lamiaceae; genus Perilla; species Perilla frutescens. Next base: position 14,395,335 of record BRKX01000015.1, read on the forward strand.
CTTCCTCTAAGAATCGAGCATTGGTACTCACAATGATCTTCTGATCCTTAGGACTATAAAATAAACCACCTTTCGTTCCTTTTGGATATCCAACAAACAGTCTAACATCCGTACGTGGTGCCAGCTTATCAGCTTCCTTATCCAGCACATGTGCTGGACTACCCCAAATCCGAAAATGTCCAAGACTGGGCTTTCGTCCAGTCCAAAGTTCTGTGGGCGTAGATGGGACTGATTTTGATGGAACCACATTCAGAATATAGGCTGCCGTTTCCAGGGCATATCCCTAGAACGAAATAGGCAGATCTGAATAGCTCATCATCGATCTAACCATCTCTAACAATGTTCTGTTCCTTCTCTCCGCCACGCCGTTCTGTTGTGGTGTTCCCGGCGCAGTCAACTGGGATGTAATCCCATTCTCTGCTAAGTAGTCCCTAAATTCATTCGAGAGGTACTCACCACCAAGATCAGACCGTAGTGATTTGATACTTTTACCTGTACGTTTTTCCACTTCCGCTCTGAATTCTTTGAAAGTCTCAAAGGATTCTGACTTGCGGCGTAATAGGTATATGTATCCATATCTTGAGTAATCATCAATGAACGTGATAAAATACTCGTACCCTCCTCGAGCCTGAACTGACATAGGGCCACATAAGTCAGAGTGAATCAAATCTAGTACCTCTTCAGATCTATTCCCTTTATCCTTAAAGGGTCGCTTGGTCATTTTACCTTCCAAACAGGATTCACACAAAGGGAACGATTCTAGGACCAATGAAGACAAGGGCCCATCGCTTACTAGTCTTTGTATCCGTTTAAGGTTAATATGTCCGAGCCTAAGATGCCAAAGATAAGTTTGATTCATTTTCGAAGGTTCTTTTCGTTTGTTAGGGTTTATGACCGATGTATTCAGTAAATGCATTTGCGTAGTGTTTTGCATAGGATGAAGTAAATAAAGATGTTCATCCAATGTGCCAGAACAGATAAAACGTTTATCACTAAAGATAACAACCTTGTTATCAAAAGAAACAGAATATCCATCCATAAAAAGTTTAGAAACTGAAATCAAGTTTCGCCTAAAACCAGGCACATAAAGACAATCCTTTAAAACTAATATCCTATCACTACTAAAAGATAAGGTTACGTCTCCCACTGCAACTGCCGCTACTTTCGTAGCATTGCCCATGTAGACTGAAATCTCTCCATCACTCAGCTGTCTTTTTGCCAGGAACCCCTGTAAAGACATGCAAACATGATCAGTAGCTCCAGTATCTACTACCCATGACTGAGTAGAACAAGTAGCTAAACATGTTTCAATGACGAGAGATTGAGACGTACCATTTTTCTTCTTCTTGTTAAGACAATCCGCCTTCCAGTGACCTGGTTGGCCGCACTTGAAACACTTTGTCTTTGACTTAAATTCCTCGGAAGAAATCTTAGTCTTAGACTTCTTCACCTTAGGCATCCCCTCTACAGCTTTCTTGGGTGCGTTCTTCTTCTTCCTTTTAGTACCGGAAGAAGACGCCCTATTTTCAGCTAGGTGTGCCTCCGGATTTCCTTTTTGAAGTAACTCAGCTGCCTGAAGATCCATGAGCAGTTCAGTCAGGCTGACATCCCTTTTAATCATGTTAAAGTTCAGCCTGAACTGCTCAAACCTCGAGGACAGGCTATGAAGAACAATGTCGATTTGAGAATCGCCATCCAGCTCTCCACCCAAGGTCTCGATCTCAGCCAGATACCCCATCATCGTGAGAACGTGATCCCTAACAGGTGTGGAGTCAGACATTCTCGCATCCATTAGTATCTTCATCGCCAAATGGCGTGCCGAGCGGTTCTGATGACCGAAGAGCAGCCTAAGGTTGTACATGATATCATAAGCGGTTTTCATAGGTTCATGCTGATGTTGCAACACATTCGACATAGATGCTAGAATGTAACAGCGCGCCACCTCATTGGACCTAACCCACTTATCATATGCAAAATTTTGGGCTTCGTCAGAACCCTCATCTGGCTTCTGAGGACATACTTCTTCAAGTACGAATTTGTGTCCTTCCGCAGTGAGAACAAGATTAAGGTTTCGAATCCAGTCATTGTAATTTTCACCGATTAACTTGTTTTCTTTGAGAATAGTGGACAGGTTGGAGAGTGCCATGATGATATAGAATAACTGAAAAGTAAACATGTAGTACAGTCACAAACTTTAGGATACTCACATATAATCGTATACCTCAAAAAATTTATATGTAATCCACCGACATTTTAAAAATGTTTCTTATAAGCCACGTTAGTGTGGACGTTTATAAAATTCATCCTTAAACAGGTAAAACCACCTTTAATTTACCTCCAGTCAAATTTCTTTATGACAAGTAAATTAATAGTCGGAAATAATCACGGTCGTGTAACTTTCCAATTAATAAGCCACGTTATTGTGGACGTTTATTAATAAATTACACTTAAGTATGAACACCATCATCTTAGCACCAAGTCCACTATTTCGAACTCCCTGCTCCAGTTGGAGGAGTCAGTTTGTTCTAGTAGTGTTCTACAGCTATCTTGATAAAGAAGTTTAATTTCTAGAGATAACAGTAATATGACACATCCGTTATGGAGGAAGACCTATTGTCAACTCGCATGTCTATCACATCTCAATTAAACCAGATTAATGGAAACCGTTTGAGATTTCTACATACTTTGGTATGAATCTCTCCCACTTAGTTATTTAAGATTAAGGTTTCATTTTATCCCATTGTAAAACATGCAAACATCACATAAAATGATAAAACACCATTGCATGCTTCAAACAACATAATAAGCAATAATAATAAAAACCAACTATCATGGCTTATATCTCATGTTGCTGAATGAGATAAAACTGGAAAGTCAGCTCCGGAAACTCGGGCATGGCCGCCGCCCTTATCACTGCGCCTCGCCGAAAACCTAGCTCCAATTAGGATTTCGGGATGTGAATTAGTGATACTTCCTTTCTTGAGCTGTGCCACTCTCCTTCTTTGAGTTGATCTTCAAACTTTATTCAATATAGAATATCTATTCCTTAAAGGAAAAAACTAATATATCTATAATAAAATTACAACTCAATGACTTGGTCTAACAGTTTTATTTCTATTACATTAAAACAACATAAAATAAAACCTAGACCTAATCCATGGATTTTCTCATGGATTAAAATCACGTAGCCAAACCGGCATACGGCCCATCATACATCCAACATAAATTAAAACATACATCACATAATTAAGGAGCCATGATAGTCGGTAACCCTGCAAACAAGTCAATCTACAAAACCAACAATCACAATTACATGATTAGCATAAAATAACATATGATACCCAAACATGACATATTAAATAATATTCAAATTTTACAATTAATTAAATTAATTAATTCGATATTATCCACAAGATAAAAATTAGAGATTAAAATAATTATCCACCAATTTAAATCTTGTTATATTTCGAAAATATATCTTAAAATAAATCTGGAAATTATTTATAATTATCCACCAAATTTATTTAATATTTTCTAACCACCCTAATTAAATAATAATTGGATATATTGATATAAATCAAAAATCTAATCCAAATATTATCCATAAGAATCTAAATCTTCAAGGATAAGGTTTGGAGATTTGATTCCAATCTAAAATCTTCCAAAACTTATCCAAATTTAAAATCTTATCACAATTGGATTTTGATAATTATTTGTATATATCCAAAATCACCTTATCCAATTTTAATACAAGATTTTCGAAAATAATCAAATAATAAATCTGGAAATTTGATCCACTTCAAATTCTTCCAAATTTAATATTATATTTTCAAATCTATCTAGATTAAAATTAGGCAAATTAAGATATACATCAAATAACATCAAATCTTTAATCCAACAACTAAATTTTCGATCCACCTTAATAAATAAATCTGAAAATTTGATTTTCATCAAAATCTATTCCAAATTAATTTATTAAAACCGAAAATTAACCTATATTTCACATTTGGAAATTTTGACATTAATCAAAAAACTTATTCCAAATGATATAGTTATAGGATTTGAAATTTTCAAGAATTAAAAATCTGGAAATTTTGATCCACTTCAAAAATTACCAAATTTAAAATTCTAATTTCAAACCTATCTTGATTAGAATTTTGTAACTTTTGATATACATCAAAAATCACCAAATCCAATTCTAATCACTAAAAATTTCAAACCCTATCCAAATTAAATCTGAAAATTTTGATGTTGATCAAAAATTCATCCAAATTTAATTCTAGGTATTCGAAAATTTTAGAACACAAATTAGGGAATTTAATACATCAAAATTCGAAAATTTTGAACTCAAATTTTCGAATCCTACACTTAATAAATCTGAAAATTTTGAGTTATCAAAATTACATTCCAAATCCTATTAGGTGTAGATCGAAAATTACAATTCATCCAAAACTAGAATTTTCGAAACACCATCAAAAATTCATCCAAGTTTTGAACACAACCAATTCGAATATATGAACATATAAATCTGAAAATTTAAGCAACATAAATATTTCATCAAATTTATACATATTTTTCGAATTAATCCTAGGATTAAATCTAGAACAGTGCCAAAACCCGCTCTGATACCAGTTGTTGGGGTTTTTTCGAATTGAACCACCGCAAGATCTAATTGGATGTTCATTAATCCTAATGTCATGTAGGTCATAAATTCATGCATCTCATATGTTTTAATTAACCGAGTTTAATTAACATGCAAATCCGGTTTAAACGATTCTACTAAAGCGGAAACATAGAATCGAAAAACGACTTACAAATTAAACGACGGGTGGAGGACAAGATTAAAGATCTAATCTTGTTGTTGTGTATGATGATGATTGGCGCCCCACAATGATATTCCACTCCTTGATCTTCTGTTGTATTCCCGGACTGAATCTAGTTTCAGGGTGGGCTGAAATCTACTAGATCGGTATGGAATCTGTGGAGATAAAAAGAACACAAGAGGGGCTGATTATTCTTTTTAAAATTTCATCCCCCACCTCCCTATTTTTAGGGGAGGTGGTCGAAATTTCAGTGTCCCAACCCTACTGGGTTTGGGCCTCTATCCCTTTTTCTATCTCCAGTCCATTAAAGTCATATTGGGCTACAACAGGGATCTAGAAGAATATTAAATTGGCCTGATAATTTATTTAATTTCCAATATCCAATAAAATTAGGATATTATTAAATAAATTAAGTATTATTTTTATTCCACTAAAGAAATAATACTGACCTACCAATTTAATACATATTTCTGAATATGCTTTCTCCTTTAGTCCAGCCATTCCCCGCGTTTAAGATATAATGCCCATTAATTAATTATGTAAGCTTCTGACAGCTATAATTAATTAATATCTTATCCTTGAGTAGTACCACACAAGCTTTACTCATGCACGGAATAAATTCCACCTGCAGGGTTTCAGCATGAACTTGCATTTCCTCAAGGGGACACCATCAAACTGGCGCACCAGGACACGGTGCCCCTACATATTGCACAACCCATCATAAGTGTAAATGTCACAACCCAAGATATCGAGATTATTGATCCTACGAAAGAATCTCACCCTTTGATAAATCAAAGCTGCAAACACTACACGTATATGTCCGCCAACATATAGGGGTTAAGAACCCGAACTCTGTGGATTCTTATTCTCTCATTTAAGGTCAGAATAGAGAATAGAATCCTAAGTAGATCCTCCTCAATACACTTGACCATGTATTAGAATAATCAGTTAGTCAAGACAAACTAACTATCAGATTATTCTACGGCGTACCGATAGCAGGTTCAGTGCTATCTAAACCGTGAGCCTTTTAATACATTACAAGGAACCGATGATATGATCTAACCGTGTGTTTACCTACACCATATCATCTACAATGTAAGTATATTGAACATGCATGTAAATATAACAATTTAAATGCAAACAGTGACTGCAATAATATTCATTCTATATCATCATAAAACCATTATCAATAAAGTATACAAAAGACAAATCTTCTAGTATACAAAACCAACACATTGCTGCTAACAGAAACCGCCGGATCAACATTTCTTTTGCTCTTACTAAAAAGATTAATCCATTCCACCTCCTCTCGGCTTGGTAAGACGCTATCTGATCTGAAATGAGTCAAAAGCTCAACATTTCTATCTAAGAAGTTATCGAAGACTTGATCCCACCGTTTCTTGTATTCAGTATCAGGGAACTTCTTCAAGTTTAAGGACAGACATGGGAAACATGCTCTCATCATAGACTTGTGCAACAAGCAGATACGCCAGTATCTAAGACCATCTACCAAAGAAACCTCCCAAACATTCTTAGTAAGAACTCGTGGAACCATCTGATGATACCCAAATTGTCGACTGAAGCGATGTGGATTGTAAGGCTCAATAATGAAATAATCACCTATCCTCTTAGCCAGATAATTGGATCAGATAGCTATGAAGAACCCACAATCTAAGTCACTCACATTCTCATCATCAATATACATGATATCCTTGGTTATGAAAGATATGGTGCAACGCCAAGAAACAAAGTCACCTCTATACATCCTCTTGCGAGCCTTAATAGGATCGTAGAATCTTGCGTCTCCTTCGCCCGAATACTGAACCATCTTGGGAGCATCCGTCTTTTCTTCAAGAATGAAATGAGTCCGAAAATAGCATATCATCTAACTATAGACAAAATGGATGAAGAATGTTGAGTGGCCTTGATGCGGCTTTGCAATGCTTGAAATCTTATTAAGTCTGTTGTAAATGCTTGCTAAGACCGGTATGGCAAGAGACACCTTTTCACCACTCGTCATGATGCTCGCTATCTTGAAAACACTTGGCCAAATTAAGCTGCTGTCACCTCTAGAGAGGACAAAACTACAGAGCTAACACACAAGATGAGCGGCCAAATATGTTTCATTTTGATGCTTCTCTCTGATGCCAAGCTCTACAAATGGAGCCCTTTCGGCATGAGCCAATTCCTCATGATCCTTGATTTTTTGAAAGGATTGTAAGTTAATTTAGAGCGTGGACCCTTATTTTCCTTATGAGGTGGAGGTCGTTGATGTCTTGGTTTCCTCCTCGACCAGAACTTGACCTATTTCTCGATCGACACAGAATAATGCAAAGCTTCATTGACTTCTCTTTTGAGGAGGTGATAAGCATGGAACAAGTGTCTACAACTCGCATGGACGAATAATTTGCCTCTCTTGTTGACTTCAGTAAGCTCATCTGTCCACACCAAAATTTATCCCACTGGCCGTGCCAGAATTTGTAACACAAACTATGTATTTATATTAATAAACACCAAAAATGCGTACAAAGAAATATTTTTTGGATTGAAGATGGAGGTTGTGGCAGCCTATCGTCTTCAGCAAAGAGGAAAAAAAATGGAGGTGATGGTGGCTCGAGCTGACGTTGAAAGAGAACGAACGAGTGAGAGGTAAGAGAGATAGTTGCGAGAGTGTGGCAAACAAGTGAGATCACGGTTCTATTAGTTCCATGGCGGCACTTTGCTTTTCTTCCCGTGGAGGGTTTTTTGAGAGAGAAGTAGCAGCCATTGATTTTGCTGAGGTTGGGAGCTATGGGAAAGAGTTAAAAAATCTTGGTGATGGGCCACAAAAATTAAAATGAGGAATTAGGCCTTCCTCTTTTTTTTTTTTTGCCCTTACATTTGGGCTTCTGTGTATGTTTTTGGGTTCTAATCTTTTCTTTTCTTTTTTTTTTGTAGGAATTTATGTTTGATTGAACTTGCTAGTGAATTTGATTGAGACGCCCCACATTTGTGCTAAAGGATTTAAGGATTTTTTTTTAATTTGGAGGTAGAGTTTTTTTTAGCATATTTCATACTTTTATTCATTATTTTATGCTTGATATTTGTATTTCCAGGTATGATTTATTTTCAAGACACGAGTATCTCCGGGAAGCAATATTTAGTGATTGCGAATGATGACAAACAGCCTACGAAGAAATGGACTCATCTGAGAGCCCGTGAATCACTTATTGGGGAGGATGCATGTGAGTGGCCTAGACTCACGAATTTACTTCATAAGCCATACTGGTGTCGTCAAATTGCCTTGACGAAGATGACGAAGGCGTGGACTCTACAATCAGCTCATCATCAACAAAGCGACGAAGTTTACTTCCTCCTACTTTCGGGGCGACAAATGGCAGAACAAAGCAAAGTGGCATGATATAATTGAGTTTTTTTGGCGAATTCCATCACTTTGGAGGATATTGGGAATGGACTGAGGATGTGCTTAGTCATTAGGGCAATAACCTTCGTGATGCGGGTATATATGATCCTGTCTATGCCTCGTTCTTCACATATGACCGAAATACCGAGGTTGTCAAAGCTTTTTGCAAGGCGTGGTGTCCGTTAACAAATACGTTGTTAACATCCTCTGGCGAGTTGTCGATATCCTTATGGGACTTGCATATGATGTCTGGCCTTCCTTTAATTGGGATTCTCTATGACGAGATGGTGCCTAGGACAGATGAGCTTACTAGAGTCAATAAGAGAGGTAAATTATTCGTCCATGCGAGCTGTAGACACTTGTTCCATGCTTATCACCTCCTCAAAAGAGAAGTCGATGAAGCTTTGCATTATTCTGTGTGTCGATCGAGAAATGGGTTAAGTTCTGATCGAGGAGGAAACCAAGAGATCAACCACCTCCACCTCATAAGGAAAATAAGGGTCCACGCTCTAAATTAACTTACAATCCTTTCAAAAAATCAAAAATCACGAGGAATTGGCTCCTGCCGAAAAGGCTCCATTTGTAGAGCTTGGCATCAAAGAGAAGCATCGAAATGAAACATATTTGGCCGCCCATCTTGTGTGTTGGCTCTGTAGTTTTGTCCTCCCTGAAGGTGACGGTAGCTTAATTCGGCCAAGTGTTTTCAAGATAGCGAGCATCATGGCGAGTGGTGAAAAGGTGTCTATTGCCATACCGGTCTTAGCAAGCATTTACAACAGACTTAATAAGATTTCAAGCCTTGCAAAGCCGCCTCAAGGCCACTCAGCATTCCCCATCCATTTTGTCTATAGTTAGATGGCATGCTATTTTCGGACCCATTTCATTCTTGAAGGAAAGACGGATGCTCCCAAGATGGTTCAGTATTCGGGCGAAGGAGGCACAAGATTCTATGATCCTATTAAGGCTCGCAAGAAGATGTATAGAGGTGACTTTGTTTCTTGGCATTGCACCATATCTTCCAGAACCAAGGATATCATGTATATTGATAATGAGAATATGAGTGACTTAGATCGTGGGTTCTTCATGGCTATCTGATCCAATTATCTGGCTAAGAGGATAGGTGATTATTTCATTATTGAGCCTTATAACCCACATCGCTTCAATCGACAATTTGGGTATCATCAGATGGTTCCATGAGTTCTTAGTAAGGATGTTCGGGAGGCTCCTTTGGTAGATGGTCTTAAATACTAGTGTATCTGCTTGTTGCGCAAGTTTATGACGAGAGCATATTTCCCATGTCTGTCCTTAAACTTGAAGAAGTTCCCTGATGCTGAATACAAGAAATGGTGGGATCAAGTCTTCGATAACTTCTTAGATAGAAATGTTGAGCTTTTGACTCATCCCAGATCAGATGGCGTCTTACCAAGCCAAGAGAAGGTGGAAGGGATTAATCCTTCTAGTAAGGGCAAAAGAAAGGTTGATCTGGAGGCTTCTGTTAGCAGCAATGTGGAGCGTCATTGGAAAAGGCAAGCTGCTAGTCGCGAGCTTTTCCAACATCTTGAAGGACATGGTGGAAACGATCCTAGTCATGCAGTTGCATCTACTAATGAGGTCCCTCACATTTCAATTTCTCTTTTTTTTCTTACTAGTTTAATTTTGTTTCTTATTAATGTAATAATGTATTTTTTTCACATTTTTAGTTGGTAAAGGAATTGTTCGAGCCCGATGATCAAAAAGAGTCACAGAATGGCCATGATCAAGAAGATTCCAGGACATCAGTTGAAGTTTGCCATTCTGATGGACATACGGGTAACGAACACATCCTACCAGTCAAAGTTGTCACCGAGTTTGATGGCAAATCTATGTTTAATGATCATTGTAGATCATTCCTCAAACTGTATTGGAATGATCTTCGTGACAAGTTGACGAGGACATCTGTTAATTTCATCTTGTCACTCTGAAACACGGCATTTGAAGGGACTTATGAAGAATACACCCCACAGCTTTGACCTTACTCATCTGACGAAGAGCTTAGAGACGTTTTTCGCAAACGCTGTGGCTTAGGACGAAGTAAGGTCAGCATCCTCTGAGCTTGATGAAACTTCTGCATGTCGTTATAAGGAAGTCAATGATCGCATTCACGATGCTAGAGTCAAGGAGAAGGAAAAGAATTGTCAAATTGAGTCCATTCAGGAAGAGCTTGTTAATTTGAAAAAGCGAAAGAAAGCTTTATCTATGTCTTTAAAAGGATATGTTGGATCTCGTCTAGCTCTTCAGAATGAGATTTATGGACATGAAGAGGAACTTTTCAAGATCAAAGGTTCTTTTAGTGACGAAATGGAGGAAAAATTGAAGAACTCAAAGTCCTCATTGGAATATGCCAAAAGAGCTTTGGAGGATCATGATCCGTTTGTCTAGGACTTTGTTTAGACTTGTTTGTTCTCTTTCAATTGTTATTTTATTCCAGCAACAGTTGTTATCTTTATTCCAGTTGTTCTTTATAATGAACATCTTTGTCATTATGCTTTCTTTTCTAGTGCCATATATTTTTGTTATAACCATATAACGTAAAAAAGATAACACAAAACATAAAGCATGACTGAACTTTGAACACATCTAAGCTGCCTACGTACACATAAGAGAAATCAAGTCAGAACATAGTTCAAATGATCATTTCTTTTTTGGGGAGGGGGTGTCGTTCACAGTTTATACTCATGCGGGCCAGGAATGACTATTTATTTACAAAATGGAATAAATAATAGTTTAACCACATAAATTTACCATTTTGGTGGGATAAATAAAAAATTAAAAAATAAACAAATTAAAAATTATATACTGCAATTCAGATGTGAGACTCATTAACGTATATATGATATATGTGCAAATATGATATGGCAGGGAACCTCTAACACAATCCCTACAGGCACAGCTATAATGTTTTAATTCAAGATTGGCAAACCCTAAACCGGTCTGAAAACCCAACTCGAAGTTTCTGATCGAGAGAGAGAGAGATCTCAAAAGCTTGCCGAACATCTACAGTTGTGATGGGTTTTGAGGAGGGGCTTTCTCTTCCCAAGGACATTCTCATAAAGTTGCCGTACATCTGCAATTGTGAGGGGCTTTGAGGGGTCGGAGGATTCCTGTAATGTAAATATGAAGATAAATGATTTTTGCAGTGAAAGCTAATGCCTTGGCCTTTTTGAGCTTATTAGAGTTAGTGGCATACCACAAAGGAGAAAATCTCATTTTTCATGTCACCAATTATGCTTAGCACTTCCATCTTCTCAACATGGCCAATCTTATTCAGAAAGTCAAATTGAGAATCCTCTAGTTTCTGAACATTCTCATTCCATTTCTGATCTGCCATTCTCTCATACTCAGCAAGTGAATCTTCCTTGTCAATCAAGAACCCGATTCGCCTCTGGGCATACAAGTCCCAACACTGTCCACATCTACACAGCCATTCTCTCCAACCATTAGGAAGAAACAGTGGCTTGCTGATTTCGTTAGCTGGGAGATTGTCAAGTAAAATGCACTTCATACTCGGGCCAGCGCCTTCCCTGCATTCTTTAATTACAGCTTATGCATCAGCTTCTACAGGTTCACTATAAGAGTTTGCATTGCTTAAACTAGAGTCAAAGGAGCAAGTACCATCATCAAGCCTGTCTGACGATATTAGAGTTGAGTTTTCAACAGCCTTTTCCTTCGCAATATCTGAAGGATTCGATGCTGACATGATTTGAGGATAGCAAGTCAGAAAAGAACAAATGACTGCACACCCCTGGCAGATAAAATCCTCATACAGAGGCCCGCCTTCCTCATCTCTTGGTATCTATTTTAAAATATAAAGATAAACATAATTTCAAATATATAGAACAAAATAGCCAAAGGAAAAAAAAAACCAACATTTCCAGGTATCCTGAAGACATAAAGAAATATAATAGATACTAACCTTGTCACCAGACTGAAGACCTATATGCTCCTCGTGAAACCAGTCCTCACAAATACAACACTGAATCATCTCAATTTCTTCTACAACATTAGGATCAGGGTCAGGCCGATCACATGTACAGTAAGTACCTTTGAAATTGTGGTTGTACATGTTCTTTGGATTCTCTACATCTTTGCTTGTCAAAAGCTTGCAGAAGAACTCCCCAAATTTTGAATTTCCACAATCACACCTGAAATTTCTTTTGGTCCATAGTTCCAGAATCTATTTCAAGCAGCACATAGTAACAATTAAAATATGCCTATTAAAGTGTGTCCTATTTCTTGCACATTACCATTCCATTTGTAACATGTGTAAAAACTAGAAGATTTATGTATCATCTCAATAGATGGGTGTGTCCACCTGTTTCCAAAGTGGAGACCATTTTTGCATTAGATTCAACTATCATAATTTCAATTATTTCGCATCAAAGACCTATACCAATCCGTTTGCAATAACCACAAGCAAGTAGAACCCAAAAACATTCACAATGAGAACCGAACTTAAAGTAAACTGATGATCACATCTAGAAACAACTTAAAAAGTCATTCTGCAGTCAGCAAATGACTTTCCTGGAAACAAGGGCAAATATCTTAGAACCAACTTCTGTACAAAAATTGAACTCAAGGTTATTATCTAGGCTATTATGGATGTAACAGCCATAGTAGCCAAAAGAACCAAAAGCAATAAGATCTTTGGAGCACCAGCACAATTGCAGAAAAAAGCTAGGGAAGCTAAGAAGTTACGGTGCACATCCAAGCATCACTTACTTGCCACTACAAGCAAAAAAAGAAAAAGAAAATCCACATAATTATCACAGGTATATAAAACACGAAGTTATGGTACACATCCAAGCATCACTTACTTGCCACTACAAGCAAAAAGGGCATCCACATAACTATCACAGGTAAATAAAGCATGAATGAATGCATCATAAGAATTTAATCATGGGACTCCAAACTTTACTAATGAACCTGTGCATACCTCATGGCCATCATGGCAAATCAAGGAACACGCTGTGCACACCCCAGCATTCCCATCAGGTGAGCAGGTCAAACATGAGAAAATTTCCTGTCTTTTAACATATCCTTCACTGTAGGTACACTTCTTGCCCTCATCACCTCCCAGAATCATATCTGTATTCTTTAGAATATATGAACCCAAAAGAGGAAAAACATTCAGTGTCTATTAAATGGTTGGTATAAGGAACTATTTAATATATAAAGGAGCCACCAAGCTCCCAGGTCAAAGTTGTACGCTAGAACAAGGAACATTCTTTTAATTAATTTTAAGAGTGATAGTCAAAATGTGAGTGGAAAATAGGAGGTACTGAAGAGAGAGACCAAATGACAAGAAACAGTAAAACTACATATGCATGAAACGAAACTCCACAGTAGCTGTTTGGGACTTGTTGTGCCCGAGAAATCATTGACAAAGTAAGTATAAATTCTATCAATTCAGATGGAAATATGGAACTTTACAGAGAATTTAACATATGTAGTGTCTATTTTGTCTCAAACGGAAAACCAAATGCAAATGTAAAAATCAGATTTCATAAATATGTTTATCCTACAAAAGAATCATCTGAACTTCCATTTGCAAGTCCCCAATCGCCACATTAAAAATTATGCTCAATCTATGACCATTAGATATTAGATTGCACTCAGTGAAAGGTGAAACAAGCATTCTAGAATTTAACTACAATCAATACACAAATTTTCGATGCCCTTCAAATCTTTTAGCACAAATCCCCCGCCCGAACTAAGCCCCCTTTTCATTTTTTTCCATAAACATCAAGAAAACGATAATCGCGTACTAATATAGGAAAAATCGCTCACCAACTCCTCATCTTCAACATTTTCGAGGTAATCCCAAAATGAAATCGTGGGCTCAGCATCAGCTTCATCATCAAACACGTCAGACATTTCCCCCTGCGAACAGAATCACGCGAAAAGGCTATAAAAGAGAACGAAACTCAAGTCTATTCTGCATCCAAATAGGAAAAAAAAAAAAGAAGAAGAAGAAGAAACAGAGCTTTGTGAAGGTCAGTTATAGATGGTTGAATTTAGAGGTGGAATTGGACCACATCAATTTAGCAAGAGAAATCGATTTCATAATTTGCGTTAGGGTTCTTTCTAAGATGAGGGATGTTTGGTTTTGATTTTCAGTTTCACTATTCAAATCTTCAGCGTTATTTACAAAGTGGTTTGTTTGTTAGAGGATATTGATTTTATGAACAGTTCAGTGCATCATACGAGGAGGAGATTAGTATATAAAATAAGTGAGTTTCATTTTATTAAAAAGTATTATTATCAAAAGTAATATAAAGTAAATGGATTTCACTTTATTAAGGAGTATTATAATAAAAAATATTCTTAACTATTTTCTTATTTAGAATGGAACTTGCTATTGGCACACCTAAAAAGAAAAAGAGACTTGCTGCTAAGACGGAGGGAATAATAGATAATAAAAACTTACTTTGACGTGACATTTTCATGCAATTATAGAGATTATCTAATCAGTAAAATGATACCTTTTAATATTTGAAGTTAGATATAATACATTTTTTAATATTAAAAATTATACTTTTTAAATTTTAATAATTATAAAAATACCACAACCCTTCTTTTGATTCAAATAATTATAAAATTACAATAAAAATAATTACAAAATTATCACCATTTTTTCATGCAAAATAATAGGAATACTTTTCAGCATTACAAACAATACATTTTCAAATCAAATTATTTACCAAAAATCTACCACGCTTTTATATTAAATCCAGGTTAAAAAAAATGTCTGTTGAATTTACCAATTAAACAGACTTATATAAGTTTTTGTCATAACAGAATACATCCACATATGAGATCACAGTTTACATGAAGCTATATAGCTCTTCATATTGTAATTTCCTTGCTTTCTCACTTCAAATCTTTCTACTACTACTTTCAGAAGTGAGGGTAGTGGAGTCAACCAAAAAAACTTGAGAGAGAGCGAGAGAGAGTCATTACAAGGATACAAAATCTACAACACAATGACAGAACTTGACATGCATATATAGCAGTCTACCCATTTTTCTTGAAATTAAACTCCCAATACCAACTACAGAGTTGATAGATTTAGACTAGCAGTTAATTAAAACTTTGCTTCATAACTTAATGATCACGCTTTCTCTTCTTGGCAAGATTCTCAAAAACCTGCTGAACATCTGCAGTTGTGATAGGTTTGGAGCGGTCAGACGATTCCTGTAATGGAAATATGAAAATAAATGACTTGCAGTGAAAGCATTGCCCTGAAGCTTTTTAAGCATAGCAGCATACCAGGAAGGAGAATATCTCATTTTTCATGTCAGCAATTCCGCTTAGTATTTCCATCTTCTCAACATGGCCCAGATTATTCAGAAAACTCATTTCAGCACCCTCTTGTTTCTCAATATTCTCATTCCTTTTCTGCTCTCCCATTCTCTCATACTCAGCAATCGAATCCTCTTTGTCAACCAAGAACCCGATTCGCCTCTGGGCATACAAGTCACAACACTTTCCGCACCTACAGAGGCATTCTCTCCAACCTTTAGAAAGAAACAAGGGCTTGCTATTCTCTGTAGATGAGAGATTGTCGGTTATGCCTCCAACAATACACTTGGTACTCGGGCCAGCAACTTCTGCATCAACGTCTACAGGGACAGTAGGAGAATTTGTTTTGCTTATATTAGAGTCAAAGGAACAATTCCCATCATCGGGTTTGACTGATGATATAAGATTTGAGTTTTCAACACCCTTTTCCTTCGTAGTATCTGAAGGATCTGATGCTGAAATGGTTTGAGGATAGCAAGTAAGAAAGGAACAAACGACTGCACACCCCTGGCAGATAAAATCCTCATACAGAGGCTCGCCTTCCTCATCTCTTGGGATCTATTTGACAATAGAAACATGACCAGAAGTTCAAATATATAGAACACGATTGCCAAAGGAAAAAAAACAATTAAAAAAATAGAACAAAAGAAAACAAAAAGGAAACCAACATTCCCAGAATGGAACGAATTTACTCTTAGTACTTAATAACTACATAAATGTTTGTAGACAAGATTACAAGAAGATAATAGTGATTGTGCACCTCTTCAGCAAAAGATACGCTATGAACTTGTAGTCACACCAAAGAGCACTAAAACAAATTCATGCCACAGAGTAAAACAACACACCAGGGGCAGAAACTAGTACCACTAAGACCAAATTAAAAAACAAAAAGAAAAATAATAGATACTAACCTTGTCGCCAGACTGAAGACCAATATGCTCCTCATGAAACCAGTCCTCACAAATACAACACTGAATCATCTCAATTTGTTCTTCAACATTAGGATCAGGGTAAGGCAGATCACATGCACAGTATGTACCTTTGAAATTGTGATTGTACATGTTCTCTGGATTCTCTACATCTTTGCTTGCCGAAAGCTTACAGAAGAATTCCCCAAATTTTGAATTTCCACAATCACACCTGAAATTTCTTTTGGTCCATAGTTCCAGAATCTAGTGCAAGCAGCATATAATATCAATCAAAATCCATAGTGTAACCATGTAAGTAATTTAACTCTTTCAGCATATTAAAGTGTGATCCTATTTCTTGACCATTACCGTTCCATTTGCTAACTGTCACAAATCTGAAAATGTAGAAGATTTATGTATCTTCACATTATTTCAATTGCAGAAAACAGCTAGGGAAGCTAAGAAGTTACAGTACACATCCAAACATAAGGAAAAAGAACTTCCACATATTTATTACAAATATATACAGCACAAATGAATACATCATAAGAACTTAATCATGAGAATCCGAAGCTTACTAATGAACTCAAACATACCTCATGGCCATCATGGCAAACCAAGGAACATGCTGTGCACACCCCAGCATTCCCATCAGGTGTGCAGGTCAAACATGAGAAAATTGCCTGTCTTTTAACGTATCCTTTACTGTAGGTACACTCCTTACCCTCATCACCTCCCAGTATTAAATCTGCTTCCTTTAAAATGTACAAATGCAAAAGTGCAAAAAAACTTTCAGCCAGTCAAGACACCAAATCTAAAAAATGGCATGTGATCAAAAGAAAATATGAAAATTGAGCTTAACAACCTCATGCAAGTAGAAAAAGCCCGGGATATCAACAATACAGCTGATGAATCATTATACATTAACACTAATGTGTATTCTGTGTGTCCTATCTATTTCTACGTTAATTTATAATTTAACTAGAATTAATACTCAATTTTTTCATGTCCTTAAAATCTTTAGCAGAAGTTTCCATCCCGAATTACGACTCCTTAGAAACCTAAAGCCCCTTTTTTCTTCCATAAACATCAAGAATTTTTTATAAGCTTATACTAAAGTAGGAAAAATCCCTCACCAATTCCTCTTCTTCGACAGTTTTGAGGTAATCCCCAATCGAAATCGTGGGCTCAGCGTCCCCTTCATCGTCAAACACGTCAGACATTTCCGAAGTCCCTTCAAACACAATCCCGCGAAAAAAAAAACTCGGTCTATTTAGTAACCGAAATCCTCACGATACAAATATGTAAAAAAAAAAAACGAAATTCTCACAGAAACACTAAAAAGTAACGCACCTTTGTTAGAGCGAGACGAAACCCTAGATTGCAAACAGAAACAGAATTTTGTCAAGATCAATTTCAGATGGTTGAATTTAGGGGTGGAATTGGATGATAAGAAAATGAGCTTCAGAATTTTGTGTTAGGGTTCTTCCTTATATGAAAAATGAATTATCTCGTCAAGGGACTAAATTTCAGCTCTGTAAAGGACTTTTCCCGCCAAATACATCCCCATTTTTTTTTTGTCGGGTAAGATGTTCAAATTATGCAAAAAAATGTGCGATTATTTTAGGAAGGGCTAATTGCTTTACAAATTATGAATTTTGAGTGTAATTATAAATTTAATATGTTGTTAAAAATAAGTAATTAGAACATTAATTTTGAACTTGTGTGTTGGCGGATCTTTTATCCCTGGGAGGGGTCTCCGTCAAGGGGACCTTTATCTCTGTTTTTTTTTTTTTTTCTGTTTTGTGCAAAGGCTCTATCGCTCTCAACCGAAAGGCGGAAATTCAATCAATATTACATGGGGTTCCCTTGTGCAGAAATGCAAATCCGGTGACACATTTGTTCTTTGCAGATGACAGTATCATTTTTGGGAAAGCCAACGAAACTAAGATTTTAAAAGTGAAGCGACTCTTGGAAGTTTATGAAAATGCATCCGGCCAAGTTCTCAATCTTGATAAATCTGAGATCGCATTTAGTGCAGGGGTTCCGTTGAATACTGCAGAGGTTTTGGCGGAGAAAATGGGGACGAGAAAGGTGCAAAAACAGGGCATCTATCTCAGGATCCCGTGTACTATCGGGAGGTCCAAGAAATAAGTATTTCAAATGTTAGTTGATCGAGTTCAAAAAAAACTCAAAGATTGGAAAAAGCAGTCAATTATCGAACGCGTGACGAACTATTCTTATTAAGTATGTTGCCCAATCAATTACAACCTACCTTATGAGCATTTTTCTTATTCAGGAGCAGATTTGTCAACAAATAAACTCCCTCTCTACAAACTTTTTGTGGTGATAGAAGGCGAAGGAAAAGTGCATGCATTGGTGTAAATGGTCTATTGTTTGTCAGTCGAGAAGTAGGGGTGGGTTAGGCTTCCATGATATTGGTCTTTTCAATAAGGCGCTTCTAGCAAAACAAGCATAGAGGCTCCTTCAAGATCAAGGACCGATCATCGTCCAACCTCTAAAAGTCAGTTATTTTCCTCGGTGAGATTTTCTCGATATCGTGATAGCGAAAATTCCTTATTTCACTTGGAGAAGCATCATGGTTGGTTGAGATTTCATCAAAGAATGAATTACCTAGTATGGTGGGGATGGCCAAAAAATTCGAGTATGGAAGGCTTGATGGATTCCAAATCTGCCTAGTCATTTGCTTCATTTTGTGGGAGAGGAGGAGCAATTGAACATGACTGTCTCTGAACTTTTTGGAGAAAATAATGAAGGCTGGGATGAGGAAAAGCTTGCTGATATGTTTCCAGCAGAGGTGAGGAACCAAATTTTAGCCATACCACTGCCTATCCATAAGAGAAAAGACAGATGTATGTGGAGGTATACTACTTGGAGTTTACTATGTGAGAACAGGGTTTTATATTGCGAGCCAAATTCGGAATTTCCAAAGTGTAGCAACTGAATCATCTGCAGGAGATTTATCTTTGTGGAAATGGATTTATGATATGAGAACTTTACCAAAAATTCACCATTTTTTGTGGAAGTGTATCAAAGTGTTAGGAAAAACTATCAAGGAACTCCTAGATAAGGTTTTGATGAGATGTCAAAACTATTCCTGAAAAATTGATCAAGATCCAAGCTGTAGATCTGAGCTGACCAATCCAGAGCTCAAGAAGGAACTCAACTGAAGCCAGAGTCAACCCAACTGGAGCATGGTCAACCAGCTGGAAGGATACGCCAACCAGTCAAAACTCAATCCAACTGAGGGTTAAAGGAGTCGAACCAGTCAAAACAAACTGACAGCTAAGTCAGCTGAGCTGAGAGAAAAATCAACAAGACTGAAGAAACTGATAAGAGATCAGTTTAACTGAAGACTGGAAGTATCCAGCTGATGGCCAAACATAACTTCAGCCGAACTGAAGTAGACAGACAAATCAATCAAAGGCCAGAACTGAAGTCAGCCAGCTTGTAGGAGAAAATAAGCAAACATCTGACGAGGAAGCTCGGAGAAAGATCGGTCAAACTGACAAGCTAGCCAACAGCTTGTGATTAGTTAAGCTGACAAGAAAGCTCAAGAAAGACCAGTCGAACTGACAAGCTATTCAACAGCTTGTGATCGGTCGAACTGGAGAAAGAAGCTCAGAACTGCCAACTGGAGTGATAGCCGAACTAAGCAGACAAGCTCAGAACTGCCAACTGGAACTCAAACTTACTAAACTGGAGCTCAGAACTGCCAGCCAGAGAGTCCTGGAGTTAATGCTCCAATAAATATTTTGGAATAAATGCTCCAGCGAAGATCCTGGAATTAAATATCCAACAGAGATCGATTGGCAAAGCAACGACTATTGGAATTGAATATCCAACAGAGATCGATTGGCAAAGCAACGGCTACTTCAACCAAAAGCTCCAACAATCATAAAGACCATCTGCCATTGATGAACCAACAGAGCCACCGATCAATGGAACTCAACAGTCACAAAACTACTCCTCTATAAAAGATGAGTGAATCAAAGTTTTCAAATGACTTTTCACGACTTTCATTCTTGAAACCTTCATTCAAGTTGTTTCAACTTACAACTGAGCTTTCTTTCTCCCTCTCACATAGCTCAAGTTCAGCATTTGCTAAACCTGCGAGAGTCCAACTGAGAAGAAAAATCCACAGAATCATAGCATTCAGCTAGTTGTTGATAATCCAGCCATAGCAACCTTCTCAGTTTCAGAAATATACCGATCAACTACCCAGCTCAATTGAAGGAGCACATCAGTTGATATCCCCTGTTCAAGAATAACCTCTTGAAGATCGAAAGAGATCTAAAACCTTGTAAAGATGTCAATAGCACCTACCTCCCTAGCGAGCAGTTAGGGATTGCAAGTATGAGCCGTCGACCCGCTGAGGTAGCGAGCAGTTACCAGGTTCATCCAACTGTCCTTCATTATATAATTTGTAAAGAAACTCAAGTTATATAGTGGAGTTGCCCTTCTATGGAAGGAAGAGAGGACGTAGAAGTTTGAGACTTCGAACCTCTATAAATCGTATGTGTGCTATACTGTTTTGCTTATACTCGCATATCTTTGAACTGTACACAAGCTCACACACTCTGCACTCAAACTGTCTAAAAGTGCTCAACTGATCTATGCATAGATAAGTTGCTAAGCGAGTCAAGGGCCCTTATTATTCCGCATTTGAAGTAAAGTTTTTATATCAGTTTATTCACCCCCTCTCTAAACTGACATCGACTCACCTGGGACCAACACAAAGGAATCCTACCAATGGCTATGGAGTTGAGGAAAAGACACATTGATTGTGATGCAAAATGTCGACGATGTGGAGAGGAAGTGGAATCCATGGAACACTGTCTTAGAGATTGTCCTTGGATTTCTTTCTTGTGGCAGATTAGGCCTCTGCGCATTAGAGGTGAATTGGCGAAGAAAGGAAGTCCTCTGCGAGAATGGTTTAGGAAAATAGCTAAGATGGAAGATCCTCAATACCAATCCCTTTTTGTTGTGATTCTATGGGTAATATGGAAACAACACAACCTCTTTATCTATCAGAAGAAGAGCACGACTCATCAGATGTGCTTGGACAATGCCTTAAACTTGTTTCAAGAAATTTAGGAGACTTTAGAGAGACCACTCCTGCAGCCAAAAGACAAGAACATCGTCCAATGGTAGAAGCCTCCGGCGGGTGTCTGGAAATTGAATGTGGATGTTGCATGTAAAGATCAAAGTGGAGTTAGTGTCGGAGTAGTCATTAGGGACTCAGAAGGCGAGGTTCTTGTGTCTCGATGCAAGAAGTTACAGTCACGACTCACTCCAAAGGTTGTTGAGGGTTTAGCTTGTCAAGAAGGGATTGTGTTGGCTAAGGAATATGGCTGCTCCAAAATCATCTTGGAAACCGATTGTCAATTAATCCATTTGCTTTTGAAAGCTGGAAATGAAGATTTCACATATAAAGGAGGGGTCTGTGAGTCAATCCGAATGGAAGTCTGCTATTTCGAGAATGTGATCTTTAGCTGGGCGAGGAGAACTGCTAACCACATGGCCCATGCTTTGGCAAGTCTAGCATCTAGTAATTCTGCTTTTAGTTATTCTACCGGTATTTTACTGGATGTAGTTTGGGATATCATTTTCAGGCATTGAACGGGACTCTTAACTTTTTGTAAAATTTCCCTTTCCTAAAAAAACTCTAATTTTTTGTTAAGTAATTTTTAATGACGGATCGAGTGCGTCGTTAAACATTTTAATAACAGATTTAGTGACGAACAAAATTTAACAATGGAATTTTCCATTGGTCTCCAAATTAGTAGTTAGAAAATATAAAAATTAAAATTAACGATATATTTAGCGATGGAAAATTTTGTCGCTAAAGAAAATAAATTAAAAAATATATAACGTGAGGGTGCATACCGCATAGTTTTAGATTATATATATAGACACATAAAAAAACTAAGGGTGTTAAGATTCGGTATATATTACTTTTTTGTCATACCTTATACCTTACCTTAATTTACGGTATGATAAAAATTATATTATTATCATACATTTACCTCCGGTATACCTTAAGTTCGGTATAACACATAATTCATACATTTTCCATATCGTTATTTCGATATGTCTTACCGCACCTTATTTCGGCATACCTTATTTTACCTTGTTAGAAAAACTATCAAGAGTTACCTAATCCTTACTGTGGTTTTGATGAGATGTCAAAACGTGTCAAAACGCTTTGAAAAATTGAAAGAAAATCAAGCAAAAAACTGAGGTTGATCAAAGCAGAAGTTTGAGCTAAACTAAGCCAAAGAATGATCAATCCAAAAAAAGAGAGAGAAAAGAAAATAAAATGAAAAGAGAGAGAAGAAAAGAAAAGAAAAGAGAGAAAAGAAAAAAAAATAGAGAAAGGAAAAAAAAAATCCAGCAAGGGCTGAGAAAAAGGAAGTTGTAGCTTGCTTACTAGATCAAGTTAGCAAGACAAGCAAACTGAAGATGCAGGAACCAACAGGTTCGAAGTTTCTATTAAAGCACTTCAGTCTACAGCTTTTAAGCTGAAGAAAGAACCAACTCAAGGCACAAGTTCAAAGTACCAACTGATCATCAGGATCAGAATGAATTCCAGCTGAAGAAACAAAGCCAGCTGAAGACTGTACCAGTTCAAGGAATGAGCTGAAGAAAATACCAGCTCAAAGAGGTACTAGCTGAAGAATGAAGTATCAGCTGAAGACTGTACCGGTTCAAGACACAAGCTGAAGAAGTACCGGCTTATAAGTACCAGTTCTGAGAAAATCAGCTGAAGATTCATTAGTTTAATACTGCCAGCTGAAGAAGACCAAACTGGAGCTCAGAAAGCATCAGGCCAGAGCCCAGAAACTGTCAGCTAAAGAAGACCCAACTGGGGCTCAGAAAGCATCAAGCCAGATCCCAGAACTACCAGCTGAAGAAGACCAAAGTGGAGCTCAGAAAGCATCAGGCCAGAGCCCAGAATCTCCAGCTAAGAAAACATCTCAAACTGAAGATCACAACTGCCAGCTGAAGTCCAGAACTGACGATTGAAGACAGAAGCCGAAACTGAAATTCAAATTTCAGAAGCTGCCAACATGAAGATCTTAAAGTTAATGCAACCAAGATCCAAGAACAAAAGCTTGTTAGAAGAGCAAAGGCAGTACAACAGCTACTTCAACAAAAAGCCTCTCAACGGCTTTATCAAAGTCAATGGATCATTTATGATCATTCATTGATCCACAACAGTCGCAAGCCACTCATCTATAAAAGATGAATAACATGACTTGTGAACTGACTTTTTGCAAAAACATATTCTTGCCAATACGACTTTTCCTAACAAAAGAGAAGAACAGCACTCAGAGCTCAAGCTCAAAGTCGTCTATAGCAAAAAAGGTCCCAGCTGAGAAAAAGAAGCACATCGCTCATCAAGCTAGTTGTTGAAGAAGTCTAGCCAGAGCCAGCTTCTCAGTTTGAAGATTTAGATCGATCAACTACCCAGCTTAAGCTAAAGGAGCACATCAGTTGATTACAGTTTCAAGACTGCATTCTTGAAGATCGAAAGAGATCTAAAACCTTGAAAAGACGGCCAATAGCACCTTATCTCTCCAGCAAGCAATTGGGAATCACAAGTGTGAGACTATCGACCATCACCGGCTGAGGAAGGGCGTATCGACGGGTCCGTTGTTCTGGGACAGCAACAGTTGAAAAGGGGACCGTACTCGAGGGAAGGGTGCCATCGTCAGGTTCCACATATTGTCTTCACTGTGTAACTATAATAAAGAAACTTTATACTTGCATAGTGAATTGCCCTATTCAGTTAGGAAGAGAGGACGTAGAAGTTGAGCTTCGAACCTCTATAAAACTGTCTCTGTGTGCTCAGTTTATTACTTTCAATTGCACGTATTAACTGCACACCTCAAGCACACAAACTGCACTTAGAGCAAATTGATCATCTCAACTGATCAAGTGTGCAGATAACTCCGCGAGTCAAAGGGCCCTATCTATTCCGCAATTATTGTTAAGTTTTGGGATTAGTTTATTCACCCCCCTCTAAAGTGATTCTGACTCGCCCCGGGACCAACATACCTATATTTCGATACGTATCATACCGATATTTCACGGTATATCAAAATTATCATTATACTAAAAAATATTTAGTAAGAAAATACGTGCATAAAGAAATATTAATCAACAATACACTTTATTTATATAAACATAAATATATTAAAGAATACACCTAATTTTAATTTTCTCAATAATTCATCATAACTTTTAGTCTAAAGGTTAAAGAAGAATATAAGATTATTATTTATTACATTAGATTTCACATTGTTCAGTTTTTAGTTAGGAGTTTTGTATTAATTATATGAAATACAACATTTTCCTAAATATTTATGATGGACATATACTAAGTATTGTAGCATTGTATATCATATCTAATTTTATTTTAAATTTTTTGATAATACATCATAACTTTTAGTCTAAAGAATAAAGAAGAATACAACATTATTATTTATTACATCTGATTTCACATTTTTTCAAGTTTTAGTTAGGAGTTTTGTATGAAATTATATGAAATATAATATTTTCCTAAACTTTTATGATGAATATACTAAGTATTATAATATTGTATATAATATTTCATTTTAGTATATTTTTCTGTACTATTTATCATAATTTTTAGTCTAAAGTTTAAAAAGGAATAAAAGATTATCAATAACATTTGATTTCAAATTGATTAATTTGTAGTTATAATTTAAGTATTAAATTATATGAAATTTAATAATTTTCAAAACTTTCATAATAAACATACTGAGGCATAAATATCATTTTATTGAAAAATATATCTCATTGTCTTTAAAATGTTTAGACCATTCATCATAACTTTTAGTTTAAATATTGAAAAATAATGTAATTATTATTTATTACATTTGATTCACATTGTTTGATTTTTAGTTATAACTAGTATCTGACTCGTACATTGCACGGAAAGAAATTTACATAGCATATACTATAAAATTAGTTAAATTTAATATTATATTATCTTTTAATGTAATTTGAGTAACATTACTATTTAAATTAGTATAAAATTTATAAAATATTAGCATAATTGTTAATTCGCAAATACTTACCTGCAGTAGGTGTATATATCATTATTTCAGAAGGGGCCAGATCAGGTTATACCCAACCCAACTTTTGACCCGCTGTATATATTGGAAAAAAATCGATTTGTTGATTTTTCCCATTCACAATCCTATACCCTAATCGAAGCGGAGAGAGGAGAGGCTGAGAAACCCGACCCCTTCTCTTGTGCCTTCCAATTCAGAATCTTAAACCACAATTTGAAGTGAAGAGGCGGAATCATTACTTCAATCGAGTTTTTCGATTATTTTCTTCGATTCAGTGCCATTAGAGGTTAGTTTCTTAAGTTTTGTAGTTTTTTTTTCATTTTTTATTTATGATTTCGTTGCCTTTAGACTTTTATTTATCTATATTTGATTTTTTTGTACCTGTGTTTTTTCATTATATATATATATATATATATATATATATAATTTCATTGCCATTAAGAGTTTGATTTTTCTGGATTTGGGTCTTTTTTGGGATGTGTGCTACTCCTGATAATGAATTGGAAGAAAAATGGATGAGTAATATATTTTCTAAGGTAATATTTTTTAACATAGTGCACCATATAGGAAGGTCTGTATTTTGTGCTTGAAGTGATAATTCAATAAAATTTTATGATATATGTTTTTTTGCTATAAAGTTGATACTCTTATGCTATATGTATGATACTTTTTTGTATGTAGAGATAAAACTTTTAATGTATTGAGATATATATTGCTCTTTAAAGGAAAACCTTTTTTTGGAGACGATACCATTTTCTTCCCTATTCATTTTTGCAAACTCCACTATATGTCATACTGAGTTTTGTGTGGCTACAATGTATGATTGGGTTGTCGTGTTTAATTAGCTACAAGATAGTCCAACCTATAAGAGTGTATGTATTTGTGTTTGAAACATCTATTTATGTGCTAATGATAACAAGAATTTGCAATTTATTTGGCTGATCAGTTTGCTATGTTCCCATTCTTCTTGCCAAAGACATCAAAATTGAAATATCATGACTTTAGTGAATGTTGCTTATGGTGAGTTTGATTATGGTGTTTTTATTATGAATTTCGTGGAGAATTTTGATGGCAATGTGTATTCATGAATTTATTGAAGGTGTGAATCATTTATATATTACTTTTTTTTAATGTTAGGCTTATTTTCCTTTTTTTTAATTGATCTGTAACTTTTTTTTTTTTTTGCAGTCTCTCAGTAGAAGGAAATTATGAGCCCTTTATTGTGCTCGTATTACCCTTGCAGTCACCAATGAGTTGAGATTTAACATCCACAAATATGTTATTGCATTAATGAACATAAAGAAGAAATGATTAGTGTGTTGATTTGTACTTGTTCTTGGGATGTTGTGGGATGATGGTTGGAGTCATGTAATTAATTTGTTTTCGGTGTATGGGGGAGAATGTTGTTCTTGGTTATGCTGGATTTGTTGATTTATTTTGAGATTAAATATGTTTCTACTCATGTATATGGTTGTATGGATGAATACTCTATGGTTTTCATGTTAGTTTTGGTCATGATGAGCAGGTAGATGTTGCTTGATGTATTAATATTGATGTTAATCTGTATTACTTTATGTCTTATTGCATTAGGAAAATATATCAACATTTTAGGGTATATGAATTATTGAAGTTTTATAATGTTAATTCTCCATGTTTCTTTGATTTCAAAATGGTTTTAGTTCTCCAAAAATTTTGTAATGATTTTTACTGAAACAATACATTCAACATAAAAGTACAATTTAATATTAAAAAAAGTATCAATTGTCATGTATTTTGTCTACAGTAAAAGTTTTATGTTTTATAAATAATCACTATATTGTTCATAACTAAACGACTATGAGCCAGAAATTAGTTCATTCAACAACATTGCATTGAAATAAAATAAAATTTTGGTTTAGATATAATAACATATTACATATATAGTCGAAAAGTATCACATGAGATACTAAAAAGTATCATATGGAAAAGGAAAAAAAACTCATACTCCTGGAAAATGCAACCGTAGCCAAGACTATGTTTTTTGTGAGGAAGGAAGAGACAATTAAGTATGTTTGGGAAAATCAATAGTTAAGATCTGAAGTGAAGTCCCGTAAATTTCTTTAAAAAAGTATCATTCTATACTAACAATTGATTAATAACACAAACTCATCAACAACTTGTACGAATTCATGTTCATGTATAAAATCTCTCATTATTCAAATATAACATTACTAAAAAATTGTATTAAAAAAAAACATTACGAAAAAAATATGATTTAGCTTAAAGAAAAGTATCACTTATACAGCCTTAAAGTATCATATGTCATACATAAAAGTATTATTCAGATATAGATCTAAAGGAATCGAGCATTGTGAGCCAAACTCAATCGATTGAGTAGTCTTTACAGCATTATTGGCGTTCTTCTTCTTGCCTTTCTTGATCTGTCTTTAATTCTATTTTTCCTCCCTTTTGTTGTTGCTTTTGCAGGATTTAGTAAACTCAACCCTTCCAGACATGTAGATAATGCAATTCATATATCTCTTCAAAGTGTTCTGTCTCTTGAAATCAACTAGAGAGCCATGAAAGTGTAACGTATCATTTGTATGGCATAAAAGTATCACCGAGTGTACAAAAAAAGTATCACAAATGTTGAAGACTTAAAATATGAATTAAGATTTTTTTACCTCTTTCAATCAATGTAAAACAGTAGGTTCATCAAGTTTATCCCCAAATTTATCAAGTATAACTATAGCTTGTTCATATTCTCAGTAGTAATGAAAATAATAATGAAAAAATCAAATTTCTTACAGAAATTGTGTAAAATAATTTTATACAAATGTAATTACGCGCAATACACAAAATGAATTGAAGAGCTAAAAATTCTACAGACGAAAATTCTTATAGCTGAAAATTAGATAAATTATAATCATAAAATTCATCTTGTTTTGTGATTTTCTTGAATAATAATATTGTGAAAGTTGAGTTTTGTTTACCTAAAAATATATGAGAATCGTAAGAAAAGTTGTTGGCTCAACTTGAATGTGACCTGTCTTTGTGGTGGCTCAATGGCGGGATCAACATAATCTTTGCGATGCTTAAGCATAGGGGTGAGCAAAAAGTACCAAGAACCGAAAACCGAACCGAACCGAATTAATTCGATTTTTTCAGTTCGGTTCTTTTCAAAATTCGGTTCGGTTCGGTTCTTTTTCTAGTAAAAATTCAGTTTTCGGTTTCGGTTCGGTCCAGAGAGAAAATAATCGAACCAAACCGAAAAAATGAATTTATATATATTAGCAATAAAAATACTAAACTTTGTTGGACTTTATAGTTTATTCGATTTTGTTTTGTTGGAATTTATACCTTTTTGGACTTTATTCAATTGTTTATTGGTGTTTTTTAAACTTGAATCTTGATAATTAAATAATTCATACTTATACATATTTAATTATATCAAATGAAGAGAATTTAAAGCAACAAAAAGAAATCAAAAAATTTAAGAAAAATTTCGGTTCAAAACCGAACCGAACCAAAATATTTCGGTTCGGTTCGGTTCGGTTCTATTTTTAAAAATTTCAATTTTTTTTTGTTTTAACATTTTCGGGACCGAACCGAACCGAAAAACTGAATGCTCACCCCTACTTAAGCGAAGACAGCCACGGCGACCTTCCCTTTGCAGTGGCTTAGAAACGATGAGGACCTTGTCTCCTCGTCGCTCAACAACATTTGTAGTGGTATTTTTATCATTATCATCAAGTAATATCTTTAATCCACCACGGCTTGTAACCTTTGAAATAGCAACGTACAATTGGCGATGAGTGAAAACTGGTTTCTGTAACAACAAACCAATGTGAGAAAGTAATTGTCCTTGACTCTTGTTTATTGGCATTGCATATGAGGCTATAAGGGGAAATTGTCTTCTCTGAAACTTAAAAGGTAATCTTGGATCAACAGGGTAAGAGACATTCTTGGAATTAGTACCACTTACTGTGCATTTTGACCTGTTAGAATTTTTTGTTTCCACAACATGATTGCCAAGTCTTGTGACCATCAATCGAGTCACATTACATAAACCATTTGCATGATCTATGTTTCTCAACAACATAACAGTAGTGCCGATTTTTAAAAATAATTCATGATTCGAAACGCCTGGGCATTTGATACTATTTAAGAATTCTGAAGTATGAACTTCTTGCAACAAACATGTACTATTATCTGATTTAGATGTCGAATCAGAACTTAAATACAATTGACCCTCACATTTGTTCAAAGAAATCATGTATTGATTTACAGATTCAATAGTATTTAAAGTTGGAGCAAGTGTTGCTCATTCTTGTAGATAAGTTGTATCTGCAATATCAGTACTATATGATGGAAAAGTACTTTGAACAATTGCTGAAATTGGAGCTTCAGACCATTTCAATACAATGTCATTCGGGATGTCAATATTGATATGTCTATCATTTGGGCCACCAATTGTACCATCACCAATACTGGCAATCCAATTTACAAATTGTTCTAACTCATTAGTTGCATCATTAGGACCCAAATTTGACAGTCTTATATTTTTTGTCAATCTCAATACCTTGCAATTCTTTCCATAGATAAGAAGAATTTATTGTGGCATGAACAATATCTTGTCTGCTTTCTTTTGGAATAACTGGTAAAATCTATCGAAAATCTCTTCTAAAAATTATTGTTTTTCTTCCAAAAATTATGTGTGCACTTGATGAATCAGAAACACGCATTATATCTCAAAGTGTTCGATCTAAAGATTCAAAGCAATACTTGTGCACCATAGATGTCTCATCCCAAATTATAAGCTTACATCTAACAATCAATTCTGCTAGTGGACTTTCTTGGCTAATGTTGCAAGTGGAATCCTCATTCGGAATTAATGGTATTTTAAACCGTGAATGCGATGTCCGTCCACCTGGTAATAATATAGAAGCAATACCACTTGATCCAAGATTTAACACAATTTCTCATATTGATCTCAATGCTGCTGATGATGTTTTCCATATAAATATCTTTCCAGTACCTCCATATCCATATATAAAAAACATGCCCTGAATCTGATGATATAGCATCCAAAATAATTTGATACACATTGTGTTGTTCATCTATAAGCTTGCCAACAAATACTTTGTAATCATTTTCCAAATTTTTTTTTTATCATATCTCATTTCATCATTTATCAATCTATTTTCTTTTGATTGAAAAAACTCATAACTTGGAAATGGCATACTTTCAAATTCTCGTAAACTCCTTCCAAAATTCTTTATCAACTTTTCAATTTCCACTGGACAATAACTTTTAATTTGTTCATCAGTCAAATGCAATTCTGTAAATTTATAAGAATATTAAAAAAATAAA
Organism: Perilla frutescens; assembly: GCA_026008535.1. Taxonomy (NCBI): domain Eukaryota; kingdom Viridiplantae; phylum Streptophyta; class Magnoliopsida; order Lamiales; family Lamiaceae; genus Perilla; species Perilla frutescens. The sequence goes on from BRKX01000015.1 coordinate 14,426,290, forward strand.
CACAATATTGAATAATGTAAATTAAAATAATATAAAAAAATTCAATAAATATTAAATTAGTATATTCTTATGTACCTAGATATTGTAGTAATGATCGTTCATTATATAATATATCATCATATAAATATATCAAATAATTATTCCATACCACTTTAGGACGTCTCATTGAATTAGATGCTAACAATGAAACAAGCAACTTTCTCAAAGATTGAACAGATGACTAATATCTTGCTTCAACAATTCCATTAATATCTTCATTATCATCGTCCAATAATCTCAATGCATAACATGCATCTCTGAATGAAGCATATTGCACACCATTAACTTTTTTTATTTCTTCATAACATGTAGGACCTCGTACCACATTAAGAAAATATCTCAAATAGTACATTTTTCCATTACCCGTAGGAATAAAAAAAATCTTCCAATTGAGAAATGTTTTTTTCTCGGTAGCAATTATTTTGTAGCTTTATTCTTACATTGTCTCTACGTCCATATATCGGATAACCATCTTCATCTATGGTTGTTGTCTCGGTAAAAATATGGAAAAATATTTACTGCAACGACAATTTCTCATGCATGGAGAATTTTTTTCGCAGCACCACATGGACCATGAATCGTGAAATCTTGTATAGCTGTGTAATATTGTGGATCCGACTCTTTGTTAGGTATTTCAACTGATATAATTTTGTCATCCACTTCTGATCTCGGATTTTTATCTTCTTTCGATATAAAAGGCAATGTATGTGCATGTGAAGACATCGCTTTTGAAATTCAACAGTGTATACCATTATAATTAAATTAGAAATATAATTAATTTAAAAAAACATAAAAAGTTAGCTAGAAAAAATAAAAATAAAATAAACATGTACCTGCTTTAACATTTTTAAAAATATTTTTTCGACGCTGATCTTGAATCAAACTGTCCAACTTCATTTTGAAGACTCGACTAATAATATCGGGACGATCTTCAGGTTTCAATCCTTTTTCTTCACATATCTTACTATTTATAGCCATCTTGGATTGCATGTAAATGTGATAAATAGATTAGGATATCTAGCCAGGAGCGGAGGGACATGGGTGTCGGGGAGGCACGGGCCCTCCTAGAATTTTTAAAAAATTGATATAGTAATAATATTTCTAATATTAAAAAAATTGAAAAATGTACTCTTCTCTCCAACTCTAACTCACGGCCAGCAATTTCAACCCCAATTTTCCAAAATACCAAATCAATTTCCAGCCGCCAACTTCATCCCCAATTTCTAAAATACATGAATCCCGATTCCGATCTCCCCTCTCATTTTCTTCTTCAATTTTTTCATCCTAGTGTTGATGTGATACGACCCGAACTCTAGGAATGAACACACGTCGACACACGTAAGTTTTGTGCCTTCTATGACTCAAACAATCAAAGTAAAATTTACGGAAGATTAACGGGACAAACTAGACGACTAGAACTTAATTAAAATACCTAGACTTATGACACACAAAATAACACAATATCCAAAGGGAAGGGGGCTGATTTGGACGGTAATAGGGATGAGAATTATGAAGGTGGTTTGGACGAGAAATATGGTTGACAAAGGGTTGGGGTAGATAGGTTATGATAGAGTTAAACGGACTTACGGATTGAACGAGACGAACGACAAATTGGACACGAACGGCGGCGGGCTTGGACGGCGGTGTTGGTGGCTGGACTTGATACGGACGGCCGGTGGTGGTGGTGATGTCGTAGAAGGTGGACGGCGGTGGTGATAGTGTTGTGAATTACAACCCGAAAGTTGCCTTGGATCTCGAACGTATACAAGGCCAAATTCTTTAAGTTGCTCTTCGATAGCGAGTTTCCGACGATCCCTCGAACGTGGACGGCGAATTCCCTTTGTAAAACTTAGAGTTGCTAAATCTAAGAGTATGAATTTAATTATCTAAACTCACAAAGATCAAAAGGGGAGAGACGATATTGAAAGCAAAGGCTTAATAATCAAATATAGTCTAAAGTAACAATGAAACATGGATCCCCTATTTATAATAATAGGAGGACCGAAAATCCTATGCTAATATGGCCGAAAATTAGTGTCCAAATCAATCTAGAATTGGACTTGGAAGTTTCCTAAACTAGAATTCTATTTAAGGTAGAACTTGTAGATCTTACCTTATCTAAAATCCTAGTCAACCTATGACTTTGAATAACCGAAAATTACCCTAATTTAATTAAATAAAACTGATCCAAACTATAGTATAATTAAATAAAATAAATACTATAGTCTAAAATAAAATAACTACTAGATAAAATAACACAAGGACCGAAAATTGGCCTTGCTCAATTCGACCGATCCTCTTCACTCTTTGAGTTCATGCACACGTCCACATGCACACATGCACATCTTCATGTTGTGTTCTCCATGTCTTGATCTCCATCTTCCAATGACAACAAGTTCATCATCTTCAAGCTTCCTTGCACGTCGTCTTCTTCTTCGAGCTTCTTGCGAATTGTAGCTTGCAAATAATCTTGCAACTTCTTAGCTCGTAGTCTTGTGACGAGTCCTTTGAATTGAAGCTCTTCATTGACTTCCTCATTTCTATGGATGTCCTCATCATGATGTTTAAACTTTAGGCCGGGTTCATTGAAGATTTGTGGTGGAGGTTACAAAATCAAAATTTTAAAATTTTTAAGGTAATATTCTTTACATTGGCATTTATAATTTATTTTTTGTTGAATTGATTTAATTGTAGAACTTATTATGCATTTTTGTTATTTGATTCGTTGTCGAGAACAAGTTGTTGATGCTCGGTTTCCTTCTCTTGTAGTGTGCATATTTATCCGGGACCGCATATTTTGTTAAAGGTAATGAAGCTTTTTTATTGTATCAAAACATAGCTTTAGTTCGTGAATTGTGCTGGGGAAAAAGGTCTAGTAGATGAGTAATACCACCTTAGTGTCTTTTGTTTTTTCTGTAATAATGCAATTGATATATCAAGTTTTCTACTAATCTACTAGAGTTTTTTCCCCAGTTTCACAACATTCACAAAAGCTTCTATACAAGTAAACAATATTGTTGACTTATTGTCACAGTTGTATACATTTACAAGTTGAATGTATAGTTTGCAGAGCATAGAAAATTTTGAGATTCCTAGTTTGTTTTGTATTTTTATTTTATCGAAATAGTTAATGGAATTACTCTTGAGAAATTTTAATAATTTTTAATTCATTTTAATCACTATGAAATAGTTGAAACGATAGCTCTGGATTTCAAATCCATCAAAACTTCATTTTAAAATGAATATGGTCATGTAATCTTAGCAAGTTTGTTAGATTTTAAATATATTTTTTGAATGGGTTTTGAATTAATGAATTTGAATTCTCCTTAATTTGCATTAGACATGTTCATTGTTTAATTTTGTTAAATTATTTCTTAGATAAATAGAAACGTTTCTATCAAAAAATATCATCTGTGGTAGATGCTAATCAACCTAAAATTGTACAACCTCAAGCATCGTCGAAGGACAAGAACATTGAAATTGATTTAAAAAATCTTTCAAGTGATCCAGGACTACGACTTGATAGAATGAGCTATCCAACGAACGTAATAGAACATGTTCATAGAGCTTACTTGTTAAAAGGTCCATAGCAACCACGTAAGCATGATTTTCCTAAAACAATTGATAGAAGCTGAAAATGCAAATTTGTTAAGTTTTGGTTTGATGAATATAGCACTTGGTTGGAGTATAACATTGCAAAAGATGTAATATTTTATTATATTATTATCCTTTTTCACTGGGGGCGTAGAGAAAAGGAGCATAATGCTTTTGTATCTAGAGGGTTTAATTCTTGGCGCAAGAAAAAAAATTGAGAGATCATGTGAGTAATCACAAAAGTGTTCATAATACATGTAGATTGACATGTCAAGATTTGATGAAATCAAGGCCAATACATTAAAGTATCTCTTTTTAAAGTGTCAAATCAATCTAAGATTATTACCGTTGTAGATTGAATGCATCAGTTGTTTGTCTGCATTATCTCATTATGCAAAGGTCCGTTTTTCGAGGAAACGATGAGTCGGAAGAATCCCTAAATCAAGGAAACTTTATTGAGCTTTTGAAAGTTATTGCTTCTTGCAATGAAGAAATATATGATGTTGTGCTAAAAAATGCTCCTGCCAACCTCAAGCTTACATCTCCAGATATACAGAAAGATCTTATAAATGCTGTTATTGTTGAGACCACAAAAGCTATAATTTTGGATATTGGAAATGATTTTTTCTCCATATTAGTGGATGACTATCGGGATGTTTATGTCAAAGAGAAAATGGGAGTTGTTCTACATTATGTGAATAAGGATGGATGTGTTATTGAATGTTTTCGTGGTCTTGTGCATGTTAGTGATACAGCGACAACTTCACTTGAGAAGGGTATTGACTCTTTATTCTCCACTTATTGCTTAAGCATTTCTAGTTTGAGAGGTCAAAAATATGATGGTGCAATCAACATGAGAGGTGAATTCAATAGATTAAAAAGTTTGATACTTAAAAAGAATTCTAATGTTTATTATGTTCATTGTTTTGCTCATGAACTCCAACTCACAATTGTTGCTATTGCTAAAAAGCATATAATTGTTGGATCTTTTTTTAATATTGTTACACATTTATGTAATGTGGTTGGAGGTTTTTGTATGCACAGAGATATGCTTCGAGAGAAGCAAGTGGAGAAGATCATTCAAGGGAGTGCAAATGATGAAATTAAGACCGGAAGAGGGTTAAGTCAAGAAATGGCATTGAAGCGACCAGGGGATACTCATTGGAGTTCTCATTATGGTACTCTCATCAACTTAATGCATTTGTTTTCTTCTGTTGTGGATGTTCTTGAGTATGTTGGGAAGAATAGATGATGATGCACAAAGGGCCGAATCTCTTGATTTGTTAGAAGTTATTAATCGCTTTGAGTTTGTCTTTGTGTTACATCTTACGAGACAAATATTGGGGATTATACATGAATTATCTCAAGTGCTACAAAAAAAGGATCAAGATATTCTTAATGCAATAAATCTTGTTAATGTAGTAAAAACTCGTTTGCAAGCTATGAGAGATAACGGCTGGGATATTTTAGCAAGTGAAGTTTCCATGTTTTGTAGAAAAAATGAGATATTTATGCTAGATATGGAAGATGAATATGTAGCTCGAGGAATAGGGGAGAATTAAGAAAATGACAAATCTCCATCATTATCGAGCTGGGCAATTTTATTCTGTGATTGATATGCAAGCTCTGGAGTTAAATTAGTGTTTTGATGAAGTAAAAACACGGAATTACTTTTATGTATGACATGTTTCAATCCTAGAGATTCATTCTCTGCATTTGATAGCAGAAAACTACTTCCACTTGCAAATTTTTACCCATCTGAATTTTCCGAAGTTATTTTGTATGAACTTGAAAGTCAACTTGAGAATTTTATTATCGATGTGCACTTAGATGAAAATTTCTCAGAAGTATCAGGGATTGGAGGTCTTGCTCAAAACATGGTTTCTACAAAAAGGCATGAAATTTTTTCGTTGGTTTATCTGTTAATTAAGTTGTCTTTGATTTTACCAGATGTTACTGCTACAGTGGAAAGAGCTTTCTCAACAATGAAGATAATCAAAAGTTCTCTACGTAATTGTATGAGAGACCAACTATTGAATGATTATTTGGTACCTTACATCGAAAAAGATGTATTTGTTAATGCTACTAATGAAACTATCATGCAACAATTTCAGAATATGAAGAATAGAAGAGAAATGTTATGAGGTTGCCATGTTTAGCTCTTTATTTTCAGACGTTGTGATGTAATTTTAAGAATATTAGACTTGTATTAGTTTTAATTTGTATCGTTTTATTTATGAATCTTTACATTATGAATTTGGGCCCTCCTGGGCAATATTCCTAGCTCCGTCACTGTATACAGCCCATTGACAAATAGCCATAACATCTTAATAATTTTGAATCATGTATCGAGCACCACTAGTGAATGTAGAAGGTAAGATAATTTCATCCCCCTTGGGTTGCGGGATTTATTTCACCTTTTGTTAGAGCCTATTCTAAACCTTTGTACATATTACATCTCAACGGTTGTTGATGTGTACGTATGTATAACAATCTAGCTAATTCAATTATTGTGTAGGCATCAACAACAAATTGTTGGAATAATCTTCTTGAGCTTAGGATGGTTGTTGCCTCACAATCTCTTTCTTGCAACTGATAAGCAAAATATTCTCTGATGCTGATCGTATTTCGAGCATAACTTGATGACGGCTTCAAATCTGAAAAATGTATATCTTTTCTATAACCATCTTCACCATATGGAAACAGAACATGATATTGTAAAGCCAAATATGATGTATTTAACTCATTAATGCATTTCAATTCTCCACTTTGAATTTCCAATATTTTGTCTTTACCTCCAAAAGACTGATCAAAATCACTTACAATTAATGATGTCACTTCAGACACAATTGGAAGATTATATGTTCGAGCATCTCTTCCACGTCTACCGATAAGTTTCAACTTAACATCAAATTGTCCAATATCAACAATGTTCTCTCTTACCATCCTAAATGACTTCACAAGGACATTATTATCATCTAACATATTTTTAAGTTCATAAACAATCTATGCATGAAGTTTATTTATGCCTCTTTTCTCCCTACATAAATATAAAATTTAAATTTAAATTAATAAAATATTACATAATATTTATAATAAAATAAAATAAATAAAAATAACCTCATAGACATCATTCTGTTTGCAACTTCCTTTTTAGTATCATAAATATATAACTGAGCAAACTTTGGTGTAGAACCTTGAGGTGACAATTGTTCGCTCTTTTATTTCACAAAAAACACGACTCGCAAGTGTACGAGGTAAATTACAGTAAAATATCAGTGATAATAGATATCGTATCCACGGAGACTAGCTATGCAACCTAATTAAGTACTCAATTCAACTTATCCTAGTTTATCTAGATGACCGAACCAAGTTTTATGTTTTGAATAATAAACTAAATTAAATAAAAAATAAAGCAATAGAAGAACAATACTATGAATAACTTGACAGAAAAATATAAAATAAATGGATTCTAGGGAATGCACGCATATAGAATTCACGATTTCGATTAACATACTGAACCAATTTTAATTCATAAATCTACAGAAGAATTACAAATGTATCCAGCTCCTCTCTCTCTCGAGTAAGTTCCAGACGTAGATTAAATGCCAAATTTTATCTCTCGATCTCAATCTGTCATTTAATTCCAAAATAATCATAAGATTTATTCTTCTCACATAAACCTACCAATCTCTCGATCTAGAAAGTATGTGTTATGTATTCCTAATCCGTTAATTAATTAACCTCTCTTGAGTGATAAATAATTAACTATACATGTGTATTTGATGGCCAAACAAATTCACAAGATAATTAAATCAAGGAAACATAAGCAGATGAAGAAATGAAACAATATTATAAATCAAAATCGCAAATATCCATAATTGTAGCAAACCCTAGAACCATTAAATGTTTAGCCTCTCATACTCAAATTACAATCTAAAGAAAATAATAGAACAATCGAGTCCAACATGATAGAAACAACTTATGCCATGTCAAATCTCGAATTCAGTTGCTCTCCGTGTTCTTCCGCCTTTTCTTTTATTTCTCTGCTCTTCAATAGGATAAAAGGTTGGTGTAAAAATCATCCAAAGTAGAGCCTTATATAGCTGGGTAACACAGAGTCCAAACAAGGAAGGAGTCCAACTTTTTTGGAACACGTTGCACGGGCCGTGCAGTGGGTTACATGAGCTGTGCAACCTATAAATCGGCGTAAATCTTCAGTTTACAGATAGCAGGCCGTGCTACAGGTTGCACGGGCCGCGCAATCGATACCAAGTGTTTTTGATAGCTTGTCATATTGCACAGGCTGTGCTACTGACAGCACGGGCTGTGCAATCTGCAGCCTCCCGACACGCTTCGTCGTTTTGCTCCGTTCTCACTCGTTTCTCATTCGATTGACCTGATTCAAGTTGCAGTGCGCTCCTTACTCGATCTTTTATCTTTTTAGATACTTTTCAAGCTCAATAGAGTATCATAAAATAAATGGCATCAAATCCCTTCAAAATGAGCAAACACGTGACACTGCACAAAATATGGAAAACTATGCGCAACTTCTCAACTAATGCAGATAATGCTCATCAACTACCATCTAAATGACCCTCAAAAGATATGAAAACCATGGGTTTATCAGCAGTAGACTACCAATCATATGATAAATCTGACCATGTAGTCAGAATGTTGGTGGAGAATTACTATTATTTAAACTAAAATCTATCTTGTCTCCCATTGATGTAAAAGAAAACACTATTATATGCACGAATATTATCAAGGAAATGTTTACTCTTATGGTCATTTCCATACAACAAGTTTTCCAAAACTATAGGAGGTCTTTGAACTGCTGGCAATTTAATTTTTCCTTTGAGACAATATGATAAGTATTTTGTAGTGCATGATTTGGTGTTTTTTCCCAATCTTTCAGCATACCAAAAACATGTTCCACAAAATTCACACTTAAAAACTGGATCACCAAGATCTGAATAATTATGAAAAAGTTATAAATATTGAATTTTAAATGAAGATTAAATATCAGTCATAAAAAATAATTATAATAGTTATAAAATCATATTTTATTAGTAGAAAAAGTATTTAGATAACTAAAAAAAAGTAAACATATTAAATTTACGAGTAGAAGTGTGACTCGCATTGAAATCATTTCCATCGTTAGTTGCCAAAAAAAACTGCCGCCGCAATAGCTAGCTGCTGGGGACTGCAAGTGTGAGTTGTCGACCTCGTTGAGGTAACCGTGTAAAGGAACTCGCTGTTACCAGGTTCAGCAAACTTGTCATTCATTGTATAATTTGTAAAGAAACTCAAGTTATATAGTAAATTTGCTCTTCTGTGGAAGGAAGAGAGGACGTAGAAGTTTGAGACTTTGAATCTCTATAAACTCATTATGTGCTGTACTATTTTACTCAAAGTTGCATATCTTTAAACTGTACACAAAGTTCACACAAACTGCACTCAAAAGTCAACTGGAAATTATCAAACTGACAAGTGCATATATAAGTTTTTAAAGCAAGTTAAGGGCCCTTATTATATTCCACATTTATGTTCAAAGTTTTGAATCAGTTTATTCACCCCCCCTCTAAACTGTACCGACTCACTTGGGACCAACAAGTAGTATCAAAGCCAGGTTGATTCTAAGGATCAGTCATTTCTGCAGATCAACTAAATCAGATCTAGTTATCTGTGCTAACGTTTGAAGCTATGGAAAACTATAAGCTACCTCTTTTTTCAGTTGAAAATTATGACAATTGGAGCAGAAGGATGAAAGCTCATCTATGTTCAATTCATGAAAACATGTGGGAGGTTATTGAAGATGGTCCAATCACCATTATGATGGACAATGAAGCCCACATAGTTGATATTAATTAACCAGCTAGGATTTTTAAACTAATTCATCATCTCACCAGTGAAGAGAAGAAGTTGAAGAATCTAGAGTTTGTTGCTCAAACTACATTATTTTAAACTCTAGATGAAGATAGAATGAAGGATACCTAGAATTGCAGAACTGCCAAGGAGATATGAGACTTACTAGTAGATCTATGCCAGGAGGCTGAAGCCATCAAAAGGAACAAGCTCCAGCTGGCAGTTGACAAGTACGAATCCTTCAAGATATAGCCAGAAGAATTCATCTCAAGCCTTGAAACCAGATTTCTAGGCATAATCAGTGAGATGACCAACCTAGGAAGAAGTTATCCTAACTGTGAGATAAATTTTAAAATCTTAGACAATCTCACAGAGGAATGGGATATGAAAGTGATAGCTATAAAAGAATCAAGAAATATGAATAACATCACTCCCATAGAACTGTTTGGCTCTCTCAAAGCTCATTAGTACAACCTAAATTGAAAGAAAGAAGCATCAACATCATCCGTTCAAGATGCAGCTTTCTATGGTGAAAGAAATCGATTTAGAGATACTCAAGGAAGAAACAACTTCCGGCCAAGAAGTTCACCAGACAGAGAGAACCAAGGAAGATCAGCAACTGATCGAAGATAAGACACAGCCAAGAAAAAGAAAAACCTGACTGAAGATATCAATGATCAAATTCAGTCAATAACAAGGTTGTTAGAAAAATTGAAGAAAGTCAAGGACTAGTAATCAGTTTTACCTTAAATTGATGAAATCCCAAAAGCTGAAAGAAGTCAGCAACAAGCTGAACAATCAGCTGAACTAGCTGGGGGTGACAACCGAAGCATAGGTGAATGTTTTCACTGCCACAAGTAAGGACATTACAAATATGAATGTCCTGAACTCCCTGAAGATAAGAAGGCCAAAATGATGAGAAGCTTCTTCAAGAGAAAAGTAATGATTGCAAACTCCAAGAATGTCATGCTAGATGATTCAGACTATCCATCTAGAATTAACTCTGATGGCTACAACTTAGATGATAAAGCACCATTCTGTCTCATAGTTGATAATGAGGAAGAGGTTAGTGCAACCAACTCTCAAACCTCTTTTTTATCACATTAATGAAGCAACTGTTTCTAGCATGGAAATAGATGAAAAACTTATATTGTTAGAAAATCAGCTAGCTTCAATATCATATCTGCATGTTGAACTGAAAGATAAAAATGATGAACTTAGAAATAAGGTCAGAAAACTGAGCGTTGATCATGAAAGAATGAACTACCTTGAAGCTCAGTTAGTAGAATTTGAAAATTTGAAACTAAAAACTGTTGATCTAGAAACTGAGAACCAAAAGCTGAAAAAGGAAACTTATAAAAGGGAATATGTATCCCTTAAATTCAGAAAGGGATCTCAAAATTTGGATGAGATCCTAAGCCATCAAAGAACTAATGCTGGAAGCACAGAATTAGGATGTAGTAAGTTCACTCCTGCAGAAAAAAGAAAATCAATTGCGAAAAGTAATGATACATGTATTCTAAAGGGGTTCACTAAGTCTAGTCAGCCACAACAAGTTGACAAAGGAAAAGGTAATCTTAAAACCCCTCAAGCTTAGCCCAGACAGTTCAGTCATCCCTCTCAGTTAAAATCACCAGTTCAACTGAAATCAACCTTCCAGCTAAGGCTACCAGTTCATCCAAGGCCACCAGTTTATTCAAGGCCACCAGTTCATTCAAACCCATTAGTTCATTCAAGGCCACCTTATCATTCAAGGTCATCAGTTCAACTGAGACCATTAGCTTACAAGCCACGAGTTTAATAAAGGCCACATGTAAACGGAACTGAGAGACCAGTTGATTCTAGAAGAGACATTTACTCTAGATCTCAAGCCTACCATTCTCAAAAGGTCAATCAACATGTCCATAGATAATATCAAAATGCCTACAGGAGAAAACCAAAAAGCTCATTTGAACCCAGAAATTAGTATGATGAGTACCTGGATTACAGAAATGATTGAGGAAGGTACAACCCTATAATCTGGAAGTATACAAAGAATTGGCCTGATCAAAGAGCTCAAAGGTCTCAAAATCAAAAAGTAGTAGTTGAACTATTTTATCCTACTAACTCTCATCGCAGAAACCGCTCAACTTATTCAACTCAAAGAAAAAGAGTTGAAAGAAGGTCAAAAATGATCAAACGATCCAACTCTAATGGATTACTGAATGATGAATAGCCAAAAGTTTGGCAATTTTGGATTCTAAAGAATTTGATCAATCAACAAGGACCCGATATCAAACGGGAACCTAAATGATAATCCTTGTTTTTGCAGGATAAGAACATCCTATCTATGAAGAAAACCAATGATATTTGGTATCTAGATAGCGGGTGCTCCAAGCACATGACTGGAGATAGAAAGGATCTAGAAGGTTATAAAGAAATCAAAGGCCCACTTGTCAATTTAGAGACAATTCCAAGAGTCGAACCATTGGAGAAAGGTTTATGGTAAAAGAAAAGTTCATAGTCAATGGAGTCTCCCACGTAAACGGACTGAAGCACAAACTGCTAAGCATCAGGTAGCTGTGTGACAATGGCTATTCAGTTGACTTCAATAAAAACTCTTGTGACATAAGAGATAAGTTAACTGGAGCAATCCTTCTAACTGGCGTGAGAAAAGGCAACATGTTTGTTGTTGACATGTCAACCGGCTACTCAAAGGCTTGTTTTTTCTCAAAAGGATCAACTGAAATAAGTTGGTTATGGCATTGATGACTGAATCATCTTAACTTCAAAAGCATTAACTACTTGGCCAAGAAAGGCCTAGTTGAGGGGCTTACCAAGGAGATCTATAAAAAAACTGGTATTTGTGGACCATGTCAGAAAGGGAAGCAAGTGAAGTCATCCTTCAAGAATAGAAGTCATCCCCCATGAACAATTGTATGCCTCCAACTGCTACACATGGACCTATTTGGACCAGTCAAAATGCAGACTCCAAAGGAAAAAAGATTCATACTCATAGTAGTTGATGATTTTTCAAGATATACTTGGGTGGAATTTCTGAGGAGTAAAGATGAAACTTATGCTAAGCTATCAACACTGATCAAAAGGCTACATTATAAATGTAAGGCAGACTGGGCCTCCTTTATCCTTGCTTAACTGCGACGTAATGTTCACCGAGCAAAGTTCAATCACAAAATCAGAACCTTTCAAAAAAAGGTTGGTTTCGTGAACCGCATCAATCTCATCATCCTCACTCATGTTCATGCGCAAATTCTAACCGATGAAGTAGTTGGAAGAATGGACATAATCCCAACCATTTTTGCTAATCGGAAAACTGGCTCCAAGGCTACCTGAACCAGTAAAGAAAATCAGTTGATGGCTGAAACTGACAGCCCTAGCCGAGGAAAGAAGTCGATGATTGAAACTGACAGTTCCTGCTAAGGAAAGCAGCCGATGACTGAAACCGAGCCCATCACTCAAATGAGTGACCAGTTAACTGTACCAACCAGCTCATATCTCCTCACCTCAGTTCAAAAGGATTTTATTGAATAAGATTTTGACTAAACTCTTGATCACCAGCTTCGAAGCTGCTTTGGTCTAATTGAGGATGTTGACTCCTCCCTGTTTATAAATTTAAAAAGATATCTCCAATATCATCTCTGGAGATTCCAAGTTGATGAAGTCACCCTACTTTATCTCATCAAAACTCGCGGTGCATCCTTCTGAATACAAGAAGGACACTGGAGTAAAAACTGGATGAATCATCCCTTTCTGCATGACGTCGACTCTCTCAGAGATCATGGATTCTATGATCAAAAGAATATAATGTGAAGTCTTAGCTGAGGGTCCTCTTCCAAACAATGAGCCAGCTAATTCTTCTTCTACACCACCTCTTGAAGACATACCAATACCCTCTGATGATGAGCTCTTCACCAATCTGGCGACCATATGTTTCAGAGATCAAGATCACTCTCCTCTTCTAGATCTTGGTCATCTTATGCCCACTGAAGAAGCTTATGAATGGTTATCTTCACATATGCCCAACCCCCCAGTTCTCACTGCTTATGACAATAACTTGGCAACCACATTTATAATTATGCCAAGTATAACCGTTCCATCCTACAATCTGCAATAATTTACCCTTTAGATGATGCCAAAAAAGGGGAAGATGAAAGATATGATGATGAAAATTTGAATCTTTTAGATCAGATTCAAAGGGAAGTTCATCTTTAGGGAGGAGCTCAGTTTGAGGGGGAAGTTCAGCTTTCAAAAGAAGCTTGAGGCATTCAAGGAATTAGAGAGAGAGGAAAATCAAGTAAGAAGAGAAGGAGCTGAAGAATATGGAGACATGAGAAACTTTGATGCTGATCAAACCCTGACACCAAACACTAATACCAAGTTTTAGTCTTTAGAACTCTGATGCCAAATTGTTCGCAAAACTGAATGTAGATTATGAGATATATATCTAATCAGTTGTTGCAATCAGGTTCTCAGTGTTTCTGAATAAATTTGGTATTTTGTGTTAAAATCAGTTGATGCAAGTATTCTCAATCAGTTTTTCCATCATCATTGCCAAGTTTTGACATCATCAGAAAGGGGGAAATTGTTAGGAAAAACTATCAAGTGAAACCCTAGATGTGGTTTTAATGAGATGTCAAAACGTGTCAAACACTTCTTGAAAAACTGAAAGAGATCTAAGTTTACCAAACTGAGCTCTGAAAAAAAAAAGTTTCAGCTGAAGCAAAAGTCAAACCAAATTGGAGCATGGTCAACCCAGCTAGAGGAACATGTCAACCAGTCAAAAGATAACCCAACTGAGGGTTAAGCTCAACATGAGTAGAACCGGTTACTACCAAACTGACAGCCAAGTCAGTTAAACTGGAGAAGCCAAGTCAACCTGACTGATGAGACAGATGATATGTCGATCAAACTGACGACTGGAAACATCCAACTGATGGCCATAATTAATATCAGCTAAACTGAAGCTTAAAGACGAATCAACCGCTGAAGGCTAGAGTTGAAGTCAGCTGACTGAAGCTCAAAATAAGTCAACTGCTGACCAAGCTGAAGAATAGACCAGTCGACGATTTGTAATCAGTTGAACTAACAAAAAAACTAGAAAGATAAGCCAACTAAAGCGACAGCCAAATTGAGCAGCTAAGCTCAAATGGGGGAACACATTCTATGAGATCATATATTATATGGGAGAAGTTGTTTAAAAGTTCCATTGAATTAATAAAGTATCATAAGATAAAAAAAATGCATCCATTTCGGTGGTTTGAAATTTAATCTTAAATATAGATTAATTATGTCATAATCTAAAATTTCATATTTAAATCTTTAAAAGATATAATATTTAATTAAACTATTGATTCATTTTATTTATGAACTCAGGGCTACATTAAGAGCATATAATATTTATTAAATGTTAAACAGCCGTACCAATACCTTAAATTATATAATACATTAAGATGTTATATTTAATTTTTTAAATCCATAGTCCATGGATTAAAAGAATAATATATATATATATATATATCTACATATATATATATATATATCTACATACATAAATATTCATGAATAATAATGAGACCGAGAAGAGGATTAGTGTCGAAGCCGCCACTGTTTAGGGATATCTTAGTGCTCTATTCTCATTAAAGTAGTTTAGCTTCCACTATATTATGCTTTAAGGGATATCTTAGTGCTCTATTTCTTGTATGTGTATTACACTTTGACTGAAATGTTACAATTGAAGTACAAGATAGAAGAGGTAGAAGTAGAGCAATTACAATATAAACTGAAAGTAAGCAAAGTAAATAGAAACTGGAACCGATATGGCAGATTCCGGCAAGCCGAGTCGAGGGGTCCTCTCTCCGCAAGACAAATACGCCCCGGCTAGTGCTCACGGTTTGGCTGTTGTCTTTCAAAGATGAAACGGCTTCGTCCTTCCGGCAGTAGCACCACAAGTCCGGCAAGGCTCCGGCGAACTAGACAATGTCGAGAACTGAGAGACTGTAGACTCGAAGGGAATTTTGTATGCAAGCAAGATGATTGTGCAAAATGTAGCATTGGAAGCCATGTAGGATGTCCTATTTATAGGCACATCTCCACTGCAGGGGACATCATGGTTTGAGGACATTCAAACCAGGTGTTGTAACCTCCAGGAGTTACAACTTGTCATTTAAGCCTCTAGGAGTTACCTTGTGCAAAGCCTGACATGTGTCCAAGGCAGCTGCTAGCATTGACTCCCGACAGGGGTTACTGTCGGTTACAACCCAACCACTAACTCCACTAGCTCCAGGGGTTACTATCGGTTACAACCAGCCACTAATTCCACTAGCTCTAGATGACAGTTACTCACTTGAAGGCTCTTAACTCATGGGAGTTACACCGTTACACCCTTCAAAGCTGGACAAGCACCATGCACCAAGTGCACCCACGACCCGGTCAACCGATCTGCTTCACAGCCGTTATAGACCCGGATCCGCCGACCCACTCCACGACCTGAAAGTCCACCCAAAGTCCAATTTCCAAGATCCAAGTCCAAGGACGAGACGAGACGAGCCGAGCACGGGCTCGGGCACGGGTGAGCACGCGCGTGTGTGCGTGTGTGGGCTCATGGCCCACATTCTTGTGCACTTAATTACTTCACTTAAGTGTCAATACACTTAAATACACTTCTTAACTTGATTAAGAAATCAATGTGGGATTATTTAATGTGTCTTAAACACATTATCCCATACACCATAAATGCCCAATCGTGTGACCAACTTCAACCATTTATTTCTCACTCACCGAAAATCAGATTTGAGCAAATAAAAATACGACGATTATCTACTCACAACATAGAACAATCGAACGGTATTTAATTCCTCCAAAATTAAATATCCCGATCACGAAAAATCAGATAAAATAAGTCAAAACTCAATTTATGAAATCCTATTTTCCAACACTATTCTCTATATGAGGTTTTGACATTTTTATGAAGCTATCTTTATGTTTGATTAAGGATTTTTGAATTTTGATATTTGCAAGTTTCATTTGCTGCTTTAACTTAGCATGGTTTAAGGTTAGGTGAGAACTTGTAATTTTTGTGTAAATATCCCTCTGTTTTTTGCGGGTTATTGTAGTTTTAATATATTTATTCGAAAATGGGAGGAATTTAATTAAAAATGAGATAAAAGATATAATATTTAAATTGGGCCATTCATTTTATTCATTTATGGAATAACACATTGGTCAGTTATTTAGGCCTACAATGAGATTTTAGATTCTATTTGAACTAAAAATCATTAGACTTAAACATTTATCATGTTTTGTATGTGGATTTAACATTCGACCGATTATAAATAATATATGGATATAGGGTTAGCTCCTCCACACATTTTGTGGAAGAAAATGTGTTTTGGGAATGATTTCAGGTGATTAACACATATATGAAGGAATTGGCCAAGATTGTGGAGGGTCTGGAAAGTACGCAGTATGGGCATACTGCCTAGAAGCCAGACTGTATGGGCATACTGCCTGAGTGAGGTACCGAGATGACAGATTTTGGGCCTGAGCGCGAAGAGTTTAGGCCTGAGCGCGAATTTTACTTAAAGCCCATGGCCTGGACGCGAAATTGAGAGTCCCACCGCCTCTAGAAGTCTTTGTTTTGGCAATTACCTAGTTTAGATAGATTAGGATGTTAATTTCCATGTTGGATACTATTTTATTAAGGATATTAGATATATATTAGGATTGGATCTCTTTGAACAATCAATTTCACGCCGCAACGCAGCAGACCATAGAGACGCTATTCCAGAAGATTTTTTTTTCATCTTTCTCGTTACTTTCATCATGTTCTGCTCGTTATTATTTTATAGTTCGAATTCAATTATTAATTCGAGCTAGACTCGCTTTTATTCCGGTGAAGATTAATGAAGTTCTGGCGTAATTATACTGTGAGATTTAATTGTTCTTTTTATTTTGATTGATTGCATGTATCTGTTATTCTCTGTAATGCGAGTCGTTAATTGTTTCGATATTGCTAGATAGGTGCACATATTTAGTAATTCGGAATTAATTAGTAGCCAATTAAACCGACCATCCGTAATTGTGGTTTAAGTTTAATTAGTGGTAAAACGGTTCTTCATAGCTAGGGGAATAACAGTCAAGTCTCGATTGTCCTGTGTCAGAGTCAGTTGGATTTGAATCGGGTTTCTCTAGGATTAAATGATGTCGGCTCATTAAACCTATAGAATGTCTCTTACGGTTGTCAGTCGATTAGGGAAATAATTGGTGAAGTGTCTTTCTGATTATCGAGAAACTAAGGAGAAATTAGGCTGCGTCAGTAAGTGTCTTCGGTGGCTATAACTGGTTTGCATGAATTAATTGGAATTATCTCTGTATCAAGGATCGGTATAATTAAGCTAGGGTGGAGTTAATTGGAAACCGGAATGCTTTTTATAATCTGTTAAACCCGTTTTCTTTATTTATTTATTATTTTCGTTCAGTTTATTATAAGCACAAAAACCCTCTGGAAAGTTTAGTTATGCAGATTGGAAATATAGAGTAATTCTCGCCGGTCCCTTGGGAGACGATCTTGCTCGCCGCTGTACTCTGCAGTAAGGGCTTACCGACTGGTTTGTCAGGACATTTATTTTTGGTGAAAAATGACGCACCAAATTTTGGCGCCGTTGCCGGGGATTGGTTTTTAAGCAGTAATTATTCTTATATTTTCAGTTTGTATTTTTTTTTCTTCTTTATTTTATTTTGTTCGAGGGAAACATGGCCAACAATGAGAATCAAGCTCTCGCCAATGCCGACGAACCTGCGCCTCTTATCAAGGAGCTCGGCCGCCATAGAAGTAACAGACCTATCGGCA
The DNA here is from genome assembly GCA_026008535.1 of Perilla frutescens. Taxonomy (NCBI): domain Eukaryota; kingdom Viridiplantae; phylum Streptophyta; class Magnoliopsida; order Lamiales; family Lamiaceae; genus Perilla; species Perilla frutescens. The sequence continues at coordinate 14,444,639 of BRKX01000015.1, forward strand.
TCGTACTACCCCCCATTGCAAACAACTCGGAGATCAGACCCAGATTCATACAAGTGCTACCAAGGTTCAGTGATCTGCCAGAAGAGAGTGCGCATAAACACTTAGCCGAATTTGATCTAGTCTGCTCTACTCTTCGCCCTCAAGGTTTTTCTTCTGATAACTTGAGATTACTAACTTTTTCTCACACTTTGCAAGGCAGGGCTCAAGATTGGCTATTTGATCTTCCATCGGGTTCAATTACTACCTGGAATGAATTGGAGGAGCAGTTCCTACGTAAATTCTTTCCGGAGTCCAGAGCTGTAAACTTAAGGATGGCGATCAGCAGCATTAAGCAAAAGCAAAATGAGAGTCTAGCAGATTACTGGGAGAGATTCCAGCAGCTGTGTCGCAAGTGCCCAGACCACGGGTTCACGGATTACCAACTGCTAACAAATTACTTTTACCGTGGTATGTCTTCTTTTGACAGGAAAATTATTGATGCTGCGAGTGGAGGATCTCTCACAAACAAGACCCTGGCCGAGGCTAAACAACTCATCATTGACATGGCTTCCGGAAGGTAACAGTATGAAGATGAAGATGAAGATAGACACCGGCCAGTAAGGGCAATTGATGGAGCTGAACACTCCAGTGTCAATGAGAAGATCGACGCTCTAACTTCTCTGGTTAGAGGTCTAGCTGTGGCGCAAACTCAAAATCCCCACTGTGGAGTTTGCTTGGAGAATGGCCACCTTACTGATGCTTGTCCTGCTTTGCACGATCCTCGTACTGAGCAAGCCTACTATGGGTCCGGTGATGCACAATATGATGCTCAAAGACGGAGGAACTATGATCAGTACTCAAACACATACAACCCATGTTGGAAGGACCATCCGAACCTTGGCTGGAGGCAGCCGCAGGGCAGTCAGTATGCCCATACTGACCAACCTGCACCGAGCATGAGCGAGATTATGAAGTGTTTGGAGCAGAGCAGTGCCCTTGTCAACAGCTTGGCGCAGAGTCAGAAGGCTTTCCAGCAGGAGACGCAAGCTGCCCTAGGCAGTATGGGCACACAGATCACTCAGCTCGCCACGCAAATGAACAAGATGCAGGCGAATCAAGGCAAACTCCCACCCCAAACTGAAATGAATCCAAGAGCGCATGTTTGCGCTATCACTTTGGAAAATACGGAGGAGTTAACCAAGTTGGAGGCTAAGAAGAAAGCAAAGAAGCCGGAAGGGCATACTGAAGGGCCGAAAAAAGAATCTGGTGAAAGGAATGAACAACCTGCTATGTCTCTTCTCTTTCAAACTGAGCCGACTCCAAAAGTGAACGTTAGTGCTGTGACCCTTAGCAGTGGAAAAGAGTTGGCTGATGTGGAGGCTAAGAAGGAAAAGAACCCACAGTATGGGCATACTGCACAGACTGAAAACAAATCTAGTGCAGAAGAAGAACATCCAGCTGCCAAGTCTGCCCATACTGAGGTAAAAACTGAAATTAGAATTTCTTACCCACTGATTGCAGTTCCTTTTCCTTCCAGGTTGGTTCAGAATAAGAAGGAGGATGATGATAAGAAGATCCTCAAGCTGTTCAAGAAGGTAGAAGTCAATTTGCCTTTGATTGATGCTATTAAGCAAATTCCCAGGTACGCCAAATTCTTGAAAGAGTTGTGTGCTAAAAAGATGAGACATGGGAAAGACGCGAGGATCAAAGTTGGGGAAAATGTGTCTGTTGTAATTCAAAGAAAGTTACCACAAAAATGTAGGGATCCTGGTATGTTTACTATTCCTTGCATTATTGGCAGTAAGAAAATTGAACGAGTTATGCTAGATTTAGGCGCATCCATCAATGTTATGTCTTTATCTATATATCAGGAATTACAATTAGGGCCTATGAAAGAAACTCGTGTTATCATTCAGTTAGCCGATAGGTCTAATGCATATCCTCAAGGTTTAGTTGAAGATGTTTTTGTAAAAGTTAATGATTTGATATTTCCTGTGGATTTTTACATTGTTGACATGGATGATTCTTTTTCTGCACATAGATCTTTGATTCTTTTAGGAAGACCATTCATGAAAACTGCAAGAACAAAAATTGATGTTGATAAAGGCATGCTTAGCTTTGAATTTGATGGTGATATTGTAAGATTTAATATTTTTGAAGCTATGAATCATGTTGAGGGTCCTGAAGCTTTGTATGTGATTAATAGCGTTGACCCATTAGTTGATGATTTTGTTGAGCACAATTGCAGGAAGGATAAGTTAGAGCAGGTCCTATTTGGTGGAGTTATTGCAGCTGCTGTCCATATAAACGAAGAGAAAGTAATCAGGGAGATTATTCAGCAGATGCATGCCGTCGATGAGTTTTCGACTCAGAATCTGCCAGGCCGTATGCCCTTACTGACCAACTCGGAACCGTTTTTACCATCTCATGTGAAGGCCCTCGTACTGGAGCTGAAGGGGCAAGAAGCGAGGTTGGTCGAGCTTTTGAAGAAACATAAAGGTGTGAGGATGGAGACGACTACTTTCGACAGGGGTAGATCTGCTACCCCTGAAATTGTCTATTGATCGTGCCTTCTATATATCGAGCCTCGGACGTTAAATAAGGGCGCTTCTCGGGAGGCAACCCGAGCATTTATTTACTTTCTGTTTTTATTTTATGTTTATTGTTCCCAAAAAAAAACGTTCTAGTCCAGCCTTCTAGTGCAGGGTCTTTTCTTCAGCGCCGCCCCTACCCTTGCCGAGCCCATGGAGTTGTTTGACCACTACACACCAAGCTGGACCACTACACTGGAGCATCGTCTGTATGCCCTTACTGACCGTCTCCCCCCTTGATTTCTAGTTTGCCCTCTCTATCCCTTTGTTTTTATTTTCTTTTATTCTTATTGTGTTCGTTTTGTTGGCTCTCTTCTCTGCACAGTGAGGACACTGTGTTGTCTAAGTATGGGGGGGAGGAAGTTGCTGTTTTTATGTCTGTTTCTTTTCTAAATCGAAGAAAAAAAGTTGCTGTTTTTATGTCTGTTTCTTTTCTAAATCGAAGAAAAAAAACTTTTATGTTTTACGTGTTTTTGTTGAGTATTGGCTGCTTGAGATTGAACAATACAAGGAGGAAGGGTTATAGCATGGATTATCTTGGTTTGTTTGATTGATTCTCTTGTGATTGAATTATGCTATTGCTCGTATGTATTCTTGAACGATGAAATGTGCAACTTGATCAACTTTTGATGAGCTTATAAACGTGAGATTTGAGCCTTTTGAGCATGTTATATATATTGAAAGCTCAATTTCATTCTTTTGATAAGTGTGTCAGATTTGAATGCTGAATTTCTGATTTGCCTTGTTGCCATGATCATACTGCTTGTGAGTTTTCTTTTGCATGAAAATGATAAAGGCATATAGGATTAACCATTGCTTTGGCCTGGATAAATTATCCATACCCGACACTATCCCTTAGTGAGCTCATTTGTGCCTGAATCCTTTCTTTCTTGATTAATAGCCACTAAATAATTAAACCTTAACCCTTTTTAGCCTGCTCTTGTCCCTTGAAAACATGTGAGTTATATTGGATTGTGTTGAGATGAGTTTGAAATTTACTTGAAAGAATAGTTGGTGCTGGAAATTGAAGAAAATTTGTGAAAAAAAAAACTACTGTCCTACTCCTAGAAAAAAAAGAGAAAGAAAAAAGAAAAAAATAGGCAGTATGCCCATACTAGACGTGGAGGAGATAGGGTTGCACTCGATTGATGTTAATTTTTGTTGCCTTATATTGTTTTTGAAGACCAGCACTCAACTTGGAATTCATTAAGCTATTTGATAAGTTATAGCCGACTTTGAGGATTGTATTTTGATGTGCTTACATGTTTTCACATATTTGAGCCATTTTACCCAAATTATCCTACCTATATGCACCCTAGCCCCATTACAACCTGTTTCAAAGACCTTTTGATTTGTGCATAGCTCTCACTTGTTGGTAATGATTTTGACATATGGGTAAATCTATGTTTGAAGGTATCAAGTCGTGACTAGTGTGAATTAAATTTTGTCCTTACTTTCTTTTGAGAGAAATTGAGCGAACCTTGGTGAGGCGGGATTGAGTTTGCATATTTTTGACTTGAATGAAGAGCATGTGTACAGTTTTATGAAACAAGAGAAGGGTTAGTGGATTGTGGATGGTTGTGTTGTAATCCTAACTTTGAGTGTGTTCAGTTTAAGGCAGCCGGTACTTGACGTGTCATTTTCTATTTTTATTTTAGAGTCTGTTCTTTGTTTAGATATGCTCGAGGGCGAGCATTGTCTAAGTGTGGGGGGATTTGATTGGGCTATATTTATATACATATTTTGGGCCATTTTTGGTATTGTTTTGATATGTTAATTGCCTCACGGTCGTGTTTTGCGGAAGAAAATGTGTTTTGGGAATGATTTCAAGTGATTAACACATATATGAAGGAATTGGCCAAGATTGTGGAGAGTCTGGAAAGTACGCAGTATGGGCATACTGCTTGGAAGCCAGACTGTATGGGCATACTGCCTGAGTGAGGTACCGAGATGACAGATTCTGGGCCTGAGCGCGAAGAGTTTGGGCCTGAGCGCGAATTTTACTTAAAGCCCATGGCCTGGACGCGGAATTGAGAGTCCCACCGCCTCTAGAAATCTTTGTTTTGGCAATTACCTAGTTTAGATAGATTAGGATGTTAATTTTCATGTTGGATACTATTTTATTAAGGATATTAGATATATATTAGGATTGGATCTCTTTGAACAATCAATTTCACGCCGCAACGCAGCAGACCAGAGAGACGCTATTCCAGAAGATTTTTTTTTTCATCTTTCTCGTTACTTTCATCATGTTCTGCTCGTTATTATTTTATAGTTCGAATTCAATTATGAATTCGAGCTAGACTCGCTTTTATTCCGGTGAAGATTAACGAAGCTCTGGCGTAATTATACTGTGAGATTTAATTGTTCTTTTTATTTTGATTGATTGCATGTATCTGTTATTCTCTGTAATGCGAGTCGTTAATTGTTTCGATATTGCTAGATAGGTGCACATATTTAGTAATTCGGAATTAATTAGTAGCCAATTAAACCGACCATCCGTAATTGTGGTTTAAGTTTAATTAGTGGTAAAACGGTTCTTCAGAGCCAGGGGAATAACAGTCAAGTCTCGATTGTCCTGTGTCAGAGTCAGTTGGATTTGAATCGGGTTTCTCTAGGATTAAATGTTGTCGGCTCATTAAACCTATAGAGTGTCTCTTATGGTTGTCAGTCGATTAGGGAAATAATTGGTGAAGTGTCTTCCTGATTATCGAGAAAGTAAGGAGAAATTAGGCTGCGTCAGTAAGTGTCTTCGGTGGCTATAACTGGTTTGCATGAATTAATTGGAATTATCTCTGTATCAAGGATCGGTATAATTAAGCTAGGGTGGAGTTAATTGGAAACCGGAATGCTTTTTATAATCTGTTAAACCCGTTTTCTTTATTTATTTATTATTTTCGTTCAGTTTATTATAAGCACAAAAACCCTCTGGAAAGTTTAGTTATGCAGATTGGAAATATAGAGTAATTCTCGCCGGTCCCTTGGGAGACGATCTTGCTCGCCGCTGTACTCTGCAGTAAGGGCTTACCGACTGGTTTGTCGGGACATTTATTTTTGGTGAAAAACGACGCACCACTTATACTCACTCTCTCACTCTCACTATCACTTAAGAGTAGCTGCAGATCTTCGTCGCACTCAATATGCAGGGATGAGATCCTCTATTTCAAATTTGGTGTTTCAACTCGTATTATACGATCAAATTCACAAGTTTAATAATAGATATTATAAAAATAAAAATTAATTATAAAATAATCGATCTAGTCATATTTCTCAACAAAAGATTAATTTTAAAAATTACAATTATATTTTTAAAATAATCAACAATAATAATCATTTCTTTGAAAATTAAATATTAAAAAATAATTATAAACCCTAATTGGATGGAGTGAACCCTAAAAACAATCATAAAATTAAATTAAAACATAACAAATTAAAATTGATGAAAATAAATAAAAGAAAACTTCATAAATTTGATCGTAGAACACGGGTTGAAACACAAAATCTGGAACAGAGGATCTCATCCGCAATATGCAGATCCCCACAGCTACAGATCTCCGCCAAACTATAAATCCGAGATCCACACTCTAAATTCTCTCACTTGTGCGACTGCTCACCATCATAACTTCTCTGCCCGTGCCGTCTCTCTCTCTCTCTCTCTCTCTCTCTCTCTCTTCTCTGCTCCCCACAGCTACACATCTCCGCCGCACTCAATCTGTAGATCCCCGCAGCTGCAGATCTCCGCCACACACTATATCGGAGATCCGCAGTCTAAATTCTCTCGCTCGTGCGACTACTTACTATCAACTCTGCATCCACCTCTTCCGTCTCTCTTTTTGTTGACTCCCACTCTCAATTCTCACACACAAACAACAACTGATAATCAAATATTAGCTCTGTTTCTCTCTGAATCCGCTCTACCTCTCATGTCTGTCATACTCCGCCTCCCACTCTTATTTTCTCTCACACACAAACAACTAAATCTTAACTCTCCCTCTCCACCTCTACCTCTACACCATCTGTTTCTGTTGACTCTCGTTCTCACTTGGTCTCACACACAAACAGTTGAAAATAAGGTTGGTTCATCATCGGTTGGGTGATTGTTGGTTTTTGAGTGTCACAATAAAGTTGGTTGAGTCTATTTTGGGTTAAATTTGTTCAATATGTTCAAAAAACCAGTTAAGTTCATATATTTTGCTCACTCTCACTTTAACTATTCCACGAAAGCAGATCTGGATCTAAGCAAAGATACGCTTTAGCTTATGTTTCTACTACTACACACGGTATTTAGGTCTTGGATCTAAGCATATCTAGATATGGATCTAAACAGATGCATGGTTCAGATTATGCTGACATTTTTTATTGGAGGCTTTGTTTTTAGGCAGTTGGGGGAAATAAAAATATTAAAATACATTTAATTTGATCAAATATTAAATTTGTAATTTTTTTAAAAAATGGATACTGTTTTGTTAATATAAAAAATGTGAGCTATTTACTTTTTTTTTTTTACAGAAAAACTTAAACCTACTCCGTGGTGCCGAGATTAATTGAACAATGCCGATCATTGTGTGACTGATCAAAATTTGTATCCCTAATAACATGTGAAAATTAGATTCCTTCGTAGCATGATTCAAAAATATTTAAGACAATTTAGTTTGGACAACTAAATTTTCTAAATATACCACCATCTTTAAAGAAAAATTATTATTTTTCCTTCACACACCACACTCGTTTTCAATTATACCGTTCAACTAAAAAAATAATTTAAACTAATAAAAGAAAAAGGAAAGAGAGAGAGAAGAAGAGCAATGTGAATTTTGGTTTTTGAAGCAAGAGAAGTTATCGATGTTAAGATTACTTCTACACATTCCACAATTTTTTTTTCGAACTACAATGTGAAAATATGCACGAAGAAGGGGGGTGGTTAGGGCGGCGGAGAGCGAGCTAACGTGAAGGGAGAAAGTGAGGAGTGTGGAAGAAGTTGGGCTAAGCGGAAGTGGAGGTTTGAAGACAATAAGAAAATGGTTTTCAATTTGCAGAAATGGAGGAAGAAGATAATTGAGGAGAAAGAGAAAGTGTTGAATTTTTTTTTTTTTGGCTCTTGTGAAACTTTGTAACTTTTAATTAATGAAACATCTTTTTTTTTTTAATTGGAAAAGTTATTTAAGCAAATTAATAATTATTTATTTTTAAATTAAATTTGATAGTGGTATATTTAAAAAAAGTATTGATATATATAGAAACACCATTTTATTTAGATTTTGGAGCTAACACTTCCTTCCTGAAATTCATCCAATTATTTGATTTTCTTTGTCTCCTGTAAGTTGCACTTGAATCTTTGGTATTAATTAAAGGAAAATACTAAATGGCTCAAATTGTGTTGTGTCTAGGGATGGGAAAATATACCGAAATACCGCACTTATCGTACCGAAAAAATATCGAAAATACCGAATTTTCGGTATATCGAGATTTTCGGTACGGTATCATACCGTACCGTGAGTTTTCTGTACGGTAATGGTATGCACTTTTAAAAATTACGGTATACCGCGGTATACCGAGATTTCGGTATATACCGGTATTTCAGATACCGGTATATACCGAAATACCACGGTATACCGGTATGCAGACGGTATATTAATGTCTCGGTATTGTACGGTATGTCGGTATATCGATACATACCGTCATTTTCAAAAAAAATTACATCTATAAAATTCAATGTTGTAATTATAATATTGTAACATATATTAAAATTTACATTTATAATTATTACTCAAGTGTTTAATAATATATATATATATATATATGTGTGTGTGTGTGTGTGTGAGAAAGAAAAAAAATACAATGCAATAATATAAGATTTAGTAAGTTTTTTATAAAAGTTTAGCAAAAATACGATATTTGAAAAATATTAAATATATATGAGATATAAATAAATTATGAGATTTAAGAAAAACACTTCACCATTTATATATTGATTTTTGAATATGTCTCATGTTGAAAAATAATATACTAATGTGAATGAACTATTTAACTAATGTGATTTATGAGTAAAATAATTAATAAAATAAAATAAGAAATAATTAATCAAATAATTATATTAGAGTTCATTTGATTCTACAATATTGCAATATTTATTTAAAATTTGGATTCATAATTATAACTCAAATATTATTCCAATATATCAAAGATTCAAAATGAGAAAAAATAATACATGTAATAATATAACATTTAACAATTGTATCATACAAAAGAAAAAAAATTATAATTAAATCACACGATAATTAACATCTTCATTCAATTAATAATTTAATATCATGTAACTCCTAAAAGATCCTAAAGTTTGATTCTTCTATACTATAATATACAACTATTAAATATACCTAAAAATTACTGAGATCTATGTATATGAATGATGAAATAAAATTTTATCTGTCCATTAATTAGTTATTCACTGTACTGCATAAAAAATTATTAACTATATAAAATTATATTTATATCTATATCTAAAAAATTAATCATCATAGAATACTAATAATTAAATATTTAGTAAATAAATTTAATACATATTAGTGCATATTTTTTTTAATAAAGCATAATCAAGAATTGTTTATATAAAAAATCTCATTACTTAAGTCTCATCTAAAATGTGAATGACTCTCATCATCAGAATTATATTTGATTCTTCTATACTATAATATACAAATATTAAGTATATCTAAAAATTATCGAAATATATATAATTCATAAACATCCATTAATTAGTTATTCACTCTACTGCATAAAAAATTATTAACTATATAAAATTATATTTATATCTATATCTAAAAAATTAATCATCATGTTACACTAATAACTAAATCTTTAGTAAATAAATTTAATACATATTAGTGAATATTTATTTTAATAAAAATCATAATCACGAATTATTTATATAAAAAAATCTCATTATATAAGTTTCATTTAAATTGAATAACTCTCATCATTAAGATATTTTTTATATTACTTATGCAAAAAAGAATGACATATTTTATAATTATTTGATAACTTAATAGGTATAGTAATTGATAAAATCTATAAAATAAAATAAAAAACTAATAAAAAGAATTAAAATATAACTAAACGTATTCATTCACTACTCATTTCAATTCCCAAATATCAAAATCCCCAAATCAAACTTTCAAGTCTCAAAACCCTTTTCTTCGTGCTCTGCCGCTCTCAATCCATCATCCATTGCTCCTCAACCGCACCACCGTGGTAACTTCAAGTCCGGCAGCATAGCAGTTGCAAGTTCGACGCGCGTAGAAGAGCGGTTCCAACCTGTAGCAACAACAACACCTTCGAATTTCATTCGCCTTCAACATAGATTATTCAACAATGTGAGTTTTCGTTAAGGCAATGTTTTTTGTTTCTTGACAAGGGCTTTTGCTGTTTTGTTGTTGAAGGGTTGTGAAATATATGTTTGTAGATATATTGTTTGTGCGAGAAATTTTTTGGAGCATCGTTTGTCGAGAGTGAGAAAGAAATTTTATTTTTAAATGAAACCTCTTTTCTTGTTCTGATTTCAGGGTTGAATCTGAATCATCTCATACAGTGCCAAATCCACCAGAAACACCACACACAGTAGAATCTGAAAGACAAGCTGATATCACTGATGAGGGTACTAGTAAAAAAGACCAAGAGAAGGTTCGACACAAAAACCTCCTATAGTGCCTAAAAGAAAAAGTCCATTTTGGGAGCATTGTGAGAAAGGATCAAGAAAAATGAAGGATGGCAGCTTACAGCAAATAGGGATATGTAACTACTGCAAGACTGAGATCCCGGTGGCTACTGGAAGTACTAGTGGGTTAAAAAACCACTTAGTAAGGAGGTGCAAAGGAAGTCCATTGTACGAAGTGAGCCAAGATGAGAAATGTCAAACTACATTGACCATTGAGACTATGGGGCAAGGAAGTGGAAGTAGTCACGTGGTTTCTCACTCTTTCAATCAAAAGCGGTGTGAACAAAAGATTGTAGAGTTTGTAATTATTGACGAAACATCATTTCGAGCTGTTGAATGGAAAGGATTTGTTGGTTTAGTGAATGAATTGCAGCCGAGATTTCGAATTCTTGATCGCAAGAAAGTTGCAGGTATGGTTTATGACTTGTTTTTAGTTGAGAAAAGTAAGATACATGGTCATGACTGCTCATTTTCTGGATAGTGATTGGAAGTTGCATAAAAGGATAATTAACTTCACAAAAATCACTAGTCATATTGGAGGAGATATTGACAAGATGATTGAAATTTGTTTGAGGGATTGGGGGATAGAAAAAGTATTTTTGATAGTAGTTGATAATGCTTCATCTAATGATACTGCCATTGAATACCTGAAAAAAAGAATGAGAATTGATAATACATTGTTGTTTGGAGGGAAATATTTACATTTGAGGTGTGGATGCCATATACTTAACTTAATTGTTAAGGATGGTTTGAAAGAGCTCAATTTGTCAATTAAGGCTATAAGGAATGTTGTTGTATTTCTTCATTCTTCTCCTTCTAGGTTGAATAAGTTTAGGGATTTTGCTGTACTAGCCAAGTTTTCTAGTGCATCAACAGTACCTATGGATGTCAAAACAAGATGGAATTCAACCTACAAAATGCTTGATGTTGCATTGAAGTATAGAAAGGTGTTTGAAATGATGTCTGAAGAATGGTTGCCTTTTAATAAATATTTTCATGAAAATGATGACAAGAGGAATGAGAGGATAGGGCCTCCAACTGTAGATGATTGGGAGAATGCAAAAGCATTTGCACATTTTCTGAAAAAGTTTTATGATGCTACTTTACAGCTAAGTGCATTAAAAACTCCTACATCCCAGTTGATTTATCAATTGATGATTGCTCTAGAACTTGAGATTGAGAAAAAGATGATTGATGATACAGATCCAACTCTTAAGAAGGTTGCAAGTGCAATGAAGGAAAAATTTGACAAGTATTGGGGGGATTGGAATAAGATAAATCCTTTGGTTTTTATTGCTAATGTTTTGGTTCCGAGAAACAAGTTTCAAATGATCAAAGTCAGTTTCAAGAAATTGGTAAGTACTCCAGAAAAGGTCAAAGAGTTCATTGATCAAGTTAAAAAAAATTGATTGCTTTGTGGACAGAGTACAAAGGAGTGAATGATACCTTAATTATTGAGAAACAAAACATGCAAGTTCCTTGTGATGGTGGAGTTGATAGTGGTGATCTTTGTGATGAATTATTCAATGACATGGAGGCACAAAATGAAGAAGAACAACTTCAAGAGATTTCTAATGAAGTGGATAAGTACTTAGCTGATGAGATTGAGAAAAGATCTAATTCATCTTTCAATCTTTTGGAGTGGTGGAAGGGAAATGAAACTAGGTATCCAATCCTTTCATCTATTGCCAAAGATATATTTGCAATTCCAAGTTCAACTGTTGCTAGTGAGTCTGCCTTTAGCTTGGGCAAAAGAGTTGTGGATCCTTTTGGAAGTAATTTGAGTCCGAAAATGGTAGAGGCATTAGTGTGCACTAATTGATGTGACCCGGACAATGAATCCAAGACACGAAGAATACGTAGGCGGAAGACTTTAAGGACTCGAACAACGTCAGCTAAAGAAGGATTCAAACCGACTCGAATTAAACGGTAAAACTTACTAGAAATTTGAACGACGAAAAGAACGACGATGAGGACACTTGGAACACTTGAAGATGGCTGGAATTACGGTGGTGATGGTGGCGGAAGTTGGTGAAGGTGGCGGCGATGTTGATGAAGGTGGCGGCGATGTGTTGTTGTGGATCGGTTAGATTCGGCGAACCCGTGTTGAATAACCCGAACGCGCACGTCTAGCTTCTCCGGATAGCAATTCTCCCAAGTACTTAATTATACCCTGAAGAACTTAAATAAGACTATTGATTTGCTAGAACAATAGAATTGTAGATAAAAGTTTGATCAACCGAAGGATCGTGAGACAGATTGAGAATAACTCTTTATTTCTTGCAATTGTCTGAATTATGAATGTCACATGGTGCTCCTATTTATAGGAGTGTAATGGACGAAAATTAAACCCTAATTAACTAGATAAACATTGAAAAATACTAATCCTAATCAATCTAGGATAAAATCAAAAGATACCAAAAATAAGATAACAAAAATCTATCTAAATCTAACTAGATAAGGATAAATCCTAACTAACTTTGGGCCTCTTATTTTCGCCACTTTTGGACCTTTAATAACACAATATGGGCTGCAATATATCATAAATAATTCGTGGCCCATATGTATTATTCTTGCAACCTTTGCATGAAAAATAGCATCTCCCGATTTCCCATGCAAACGCGTATAACTTTTAATGCACACGTCCAAATGGCGTCATTCTTCTTCTCACGTCTTCATGCTTCCTTCTTCATCATCAATGGATAGCATGTTGACCAATCTCGGGCTGAATATTTGATCTTCATGAACTGCCCAAAATATCTGAATATTTTCATGCACTTGTGTTCTTCAAATCTAGATCTCCAATCTTTAATCTTGAACAACATGATTATCTTTGAAGCTCTCAATAGTATCTTTGGATTTGATTCTTTTATGCTTTTCGGGTTCGTATCACTAATGATTGGTTAAAGGCAGATGGTTTCAACATTTACAAGGATCCAACCGATGAAGACCTTGATTTATATAAGGAAATTGAAGAAATTGAAAAAAGTAAGAGTTTCATTGTATAATTAAATTTAAATTTAAGTAATATTTATTTATATTAATATGAAATGAAGTGTATTGATAATTTCTAATATTTCTTTTACAGATGCTAATGCTAATCAAGACCGTTCTCAAAATTCAAATCCAATTTCCATTTAGTCTTTGTCTCTTTAGTCTGCCTTACAACTTGAAAGTAAGATTATATTTGTAGAATCACATGTTTTTGCTTTCCCGTTGAATATTTATAAATTATAACTAATTATTTTTTGATTTTGCAGGTTTCTTATGATGTTGGACTTTCAAGTTGTAAAATTTCGGATTGGTTTTAGATATATTTTGTGTTGATGTTGGTTGTTGATGCATGAATTATTAGACTTATTTTGATGTGCTCAAGTAAAATTGTTGGATCAAATATAAATATTTTTATTTAGTTTATTATGTTGGATTTTATTTGTTTTACAAATATTTTTGGTATTTTCGATAAACCGTAAATTTTCGGTATTTTCGATATACCGTGAATTTTCGGTACGGTACGGTATATCGGTATATCGACACGATACGATATACCGAAATATGGATACGGTATCGATATCCATTTGTAACATACCGAAAGGTTCGGTATACCGCAATACGGTATACCGAAACTTTCGGTATGATAACGGTATGAATTTTTTCGATATCGAAATTTTCAGTACGGTAACGGTACGACGTAAAATTTTCAGTATATCGTACCGACCCAACCCTAGTTGTGTCGGGCACAATTGTTGTATATTCTTGTAATATTTGTAAAAATAAATGTTTGCTTTGTCAAAATTATCATTGATAAATACTTTAGTATTTTCATTTTTCAATCCACCTTGAAAGTTTAAGAAAATTGAAAAATGTTCCATATCCACTAAAATCCGTGTTGGACTTTAAAATTTATCATTCCATTAATAGGTGTTTACTAACTTAATTTAATAATTTTAGATCAATAAAATTGCCAATAATCTCTACATATGCAACTTAAACTAAGAAATCATATAATATTGAATAATAAATATAAAAAATTTATATTTATTATATATAGTGTACATCATCATATATTAAGCCTACATGAATCAGTGGCGGCCGGATACAATAGGGGGCAGCCCCCGACAACATTTTAATTTTTTTCACATATGATTATCACATGTAATTAAGATTAAGACTTTAAGAGAAAGGCTTAATTCATTCATTCATTTATTTTATTATTCTATTTTTAATTTGTGTAAAATATAGAGAAATTTTAAAATAAAATCGCACAAGTATCTTTTCTTTTGCTTTCAATGAAGTTAATGTTTGTTGAAAAATACTACCTCCGTCCCAATAGCAAAGTCCCCCTTCTATTAAAATAGAGAGAGTAAATAATAAAAAGGAGGACCTTGCTATTGGGATGGAGGGAGTGTTAAATTAGGGATTGATTATGAATTTTATGGATTATAATGAAATTGAATAAATAAGATCAAGCTTTGAATTTCATTTATGATCTGTGAATGTCGCATATTCATTTATATTATTAAAATAATTTAGAAGAAAAAAATGTTAAACGAGTGGAATGATGTTATCAACTCTAGAAATAAGAAAAATATATAGTACATTAGTAAAACAATTATGTTTCAACTGCACAAATAAACTCGAAAACATTAAGTAATTAGTCGTTCCGTCATATAACAATGTCGCCTCCTTTAAAAAAAATATTGGATCTGACACAACCTACAATATAATTATTTATCATTTTAATTGATCAGTGCACGAGTAGTATGCTAATCATAGAATATGATATATTATTATATTAAATAAAATAAGATTAAAATGAGTTGATGATATTGCTTATTAATCAGTTAAAAATAAGTAATCAATAATAAATGAAAAATACGTGAAAATGTTTGAAGTTTTAAACATATGATAATGTATAATATAATAAAATATTATTATATGTCTTAATTGTTTTCACGTTCATATTTGAATACTTGTTGCAATATTATTTTAATAATTAAATGAAATGTCAATTATATATGTGTGTGTGTGTTGACATTGTACAAAATGAGTTGTCGGAAATGGGGCTAACAAAAAGCATAAATATATGAAATAGACACTATTTCTCTACAATAATCATTTCTTCGAATATAATTTCATTATATTTTCATAAATGTGGACAAACTTTTTTTCCATAATGCATTGAAAGAATTTATTTGCATGCATGTATGCGTGCATTTGTTTTATCAATATTGAAAATTGGATGTAAATTAAATGGTAAAGTATTTCACTTTTTTTAATTGAATTTGGATTAAAAATGCATGAAGACTAAAAATGTCTTTTTAATTTGATTTAATGAAAAATAATGTTATTGTGTCGGAACAATTTGTGCCATTTAACATACATCATCCTTAATTAAATTAAATTATCAGTTTCGTCTTTTAGCGTTTCTATTTACAAGTTAATAATAGACGAGGACCAAGAACATCATATTAAAATTAGTGATTTCTTCAAACTCAAACAACAAAACAACGCTAAGAAGATGCCTTGGAAGAACAAATATGACCTTGAAAAAAAAAGTGGGGACATATTCAATTTTATTACAAACAATAAATATATTTTATTATATTGAAGTGAATCATGTATATCGCGTATATATATAATAGTGACATTATTATACATACTTAAATATTGCATGATACAGTAATGAAATATATATGAGATTAATTTTAAAGGAAGAACTTTATATTTGTGGTAGTTGTTTGGCTTATATTAATTGCTGGTTAATAATTACTAATTAATATTTTAGATATAAATAAGTGAAGCATTGTGACAGAGGGTCAGTTTACCTTTAAACCTACTATGATTTGTTTCAATATCAATAACTCGTGTCAATGCCTACAAGTGTACAAGCATGTGATTGTAGATATGATGATACGAGGTCGATCCACAGGGAAATTGAATAGAAATTAGATGATGCAATTACCACAACGGAAGAAAAGCGAAATATCTAGACGAACAATAAGTAGGTGGTGTGTTTTAACTATATTGAAATGTCAAACAAGAACCAAAGACTCATACACATAAACAACAATACTTCAATATATTTTTCACTCAAGAGTCAATACCAAACAAAGGAAGCTTTGAAGATGAAAAAAAAAAAACGAAACTCTAGGACAAGGCTACACAATACTCATATTGACCTACAATGTGGAATTACACATACATTGCTGCAAAGTTCATAGATAGGAAGACCACAAATATAATAAGAGCATCTCTCGAAAATCTCTTAAATTGCGAATGCGACAAAGATGGCTATCTCTAACGCATTCTAAGGTCGCACCTACAAAAGGATCTAAGGGTCACATTTCCTTCCACATAATGACATTCGACTAAGAAGACAAATATGTGGATTTGAGCTAGGCATGCTTATGATCACGGGATTGACTAGATACAAGTGAATCATACATGTGATGTTAGTGAGATGGCCAATCAAACAACATCATTCAAGCCCTAGCATAGATCAAAACCTTGACAAAGCAACAACACATATATTCATCCCAAATCAAAGATCAATATTCACATTGTTTCACCACATCCTAGAGCCCTAAGGCTCTAGCCAACCATATTCAAAGTAAAATCAAGATTACAAAAAGAAGGACAATAACTCATTCTAAATACAAGTCAAAGAAGAGAGAAGCAGTGATAAAACCCAATGTAGAGTACTCCTTCTTCAATCCTATGGCTTGGATTCTCAAATGGATGGTTGAATCTTCAATCTTCTTCTTGATCTTCAAAAATCCCCCTTCTTGATGTTTTTCTTGAGTCTATTTCGTTCTAAGGTCGATTGGGCATCGTTTGAAAATCCCCCAATGTATACATAAGTAATGGGCCAATAATGGAGTGCCAAAAGTCAATTTTTGAAATCCGTCAAGGTGAAATGCGACCCCAGGTGATCGCGTTTTGGGATCGGGTTTGGACTGAAGAAAAACAGCTCTCTGAAGCTTGTACAGAGCGACCGAAGGGGTCGTGCTTTTTCATCGCGCTTGTTTCTGCCTTGGAAGTGCGACCTGAAGTAGTCGCGTTTCTGGGTCGCGCTTCCCTTTGTTTTTGAAACGCGACCCCAGGTGTTCGCGCTTTGCTGTCGCGTTCCAGCTGGAGAAAATACCGTCTCTGAAGTTGTCGAAGCGCGACCAAACGGGTCGCGTTTTAGGGTCGCACTATAGGCCGGCTGTGGCGCGACCTTGAGGTGATCACGCTTCATGGTCGCGTTTTGACTTGCTCACGTTTTTCTTGTCTTTTCTCATCTTTGTGCACGCGTTGATCGATCAACTCACAACCTGACTCCTTTTTGGCATTTGTTTTCCCAAAAACTCCCTAAATTGGTCACATTATACCAAAAAAAAGATTTAAACTATATTAACATTATTTACAACATATATACATGATAACTAAGTGCAAATGCACTCAAAATGAGTGCAATTTATGCACTCATCAACTCCCCCAAACTTAAATATTTTTTTGTCCTCAAACAAAACAAGAGTAGAAGGACAAGGCAATTGAGCATATTGGAATCAAGATGACAATTTGCTTCAAAAATCCAAAATCAAATAATGCATAGATGACAGTGGCAATCAATAATAAACAAGATCATCAAAATCATCATGATACAATTTGTGAAGTTCAAACTCTCTCAAGGATCAATAGACGCACATTTCGAATGTATAGGCTAGAAGTGTATCGCTCAAGGTCGAGGGTGCACTAGAATTCTACCATATGCTTGCAAAGTGACTTCAATCTCCACTACTTAGTGTGTGTTTTCAACCAAGAATCATTAAGGTCTTCTGGGATTGTAGTGAAGGCTTTTCGGAAAGGTAGGTATATATTTGGCTAAGTGACTTCCCAACATTACCAATTTCATTACCAATTAAGAAGAACAAATAAAGTTCTCTTCTACCCTTATTTCTTCAACCCATATCTCTTTGAGATTTTCCAAATTTCTTTCAATATTTCATACTTTGTGATGCATATGTAGAACTATCTTTCTTTTACTTCATTTTCAATTATGATCACGATGATTCACTTCCTTGTGTTCTTTTCCATCACAAGAGTATTCATTGTTTTATCCTTTTTCATTTTCCAAGATTTCTCAAAGATTTTATTTGAAAAAGTCCACATAAATCTTGCCAATTATTCCATTCCCAACCCAACCAAATCAATAAAATAGTTTCAAGGCTCAAAGGGCTTGCAAGGGATTAAATTTATATTGGAAGGTTAAGAATTTGGATTTTTATGAGGTTTAGAGATGGCCTTAAATCATTTTCAAGAGATCAAACACACTAATGTAACCTCAATCAAGTCACAAAGCAAGTTCTAGAGAAAACTCAGTGCACTATGAAGACCAATAATCACTCATCAAAGAAAAGATTACACTTGTGTAATCTTTGGATCAAAATCTCTCCACGGTAAGTTTTTCCTTCCCAAATTGTACTTTTGAGACATTAAAGAACTTTGGTTACAAAATCATGCCATGACATTATGTTTTTTATCAAAATTTTGCAAAAAATTTTCAACATAAGCTCATGCTTATCAAGGATTCCAATTTCATCAATAATCATGCTCTCAACACCCCTATTATTGTTGCAAGAGCATACACCTATTTAAGTCAAAACAACCCCAATCCACAATCATAAGGCAATTGAACAAAAATATAGAAAAAATATCACATGCTCATGAAGTAAAACGACATGCGATATCATAATCCATCAACTACCATCATCCATACATACCAACGAAGAATATAAAATCCTAACATAATCCAAACATTAATAAAAACATAAGCATGCAAGCATGCTCCAATATCCGAAAGCATAAATAAATAAATAAGTCTTAGAAAATAAAGCGGTAAAAAGTTCATAGAAATGAACAGAAAAGTTCCTTGCCAACCACTACTCTCTTCCCCTCCCCCAAACTTATTTTGATCCAAAAGAGGAAATAAGTTTGAAGGCAAAAAGGTGGTGGCAAGGGTCACTAACGCTCAATGAGGTGGCTGCTGGTGATGAGAAGACTGGTGGGGATGTGGAGACTGCAAGGGGACGAAGATGGCATAAATTGTGAAGGCTGGAATTGCTGGAACTGCTGAGAGGAGGAGGCCATGAACTGACCCGTCAGTATCTGCGGAAAATGCTGTGAAGAAGATGACGAGGCCATGAACTGTCCAGTCGAGAATTGCTGCAATGACTGGAATGGCGGCTGCTGCTGAAACTGCTGCTGATGCTGGTAGGAGTTGTAGGAAGTCATCTGCTGGTGCTGAGATGGGGTATAGGGCTTCTGCTATGACCCAGACCCGGTGTTCATGCCCCTGAAGATCCCGGCTAGGTCCTATATCTCTGATCGGAACGAGCCCATATTATCAGCAAGTCCCCTGATGTCACCCCTAAGACCTGTAAACCTCTCGTCAATATCCGTCTGTATGGCATGAAATCTGTTATTTACGCTGGACTGAATTTGTCCCATCCTGCCATGCATGTCGTGTCGGATATCATCGAATCTCATGTACATGTCTTGCCTTAGTGCTCCGAACTCATCGTGCACATCATCCCTCCAATTGTACATGGTCTCCTCTAGTGCATCAAAGCGGCCAGTAATCTGTTCTTCATTGTAGCACCGTCCACGTCTGAATGCAGCTGTAGATGACCCTTCTCCTCCTGTTTCACCTCCGTCATCTCCTTGGCCCTCAGGATTGCCTCGAATCCCTCGTTATTGCCCTGCTATACCCATAGCTTGAAGATGGGCAACCGTCTCTATCTTTCAATTTCTCCTCTCAGTCCAATTCGACACATATGTGAGAGCTTGATTTGGCAAAGGGAATGTTCCCCCAGCTCGTATGTTCAGCAGATATTGATTCAGATCCGAGGCCAGCATCTTCACATTCCTCAAGTGATTAAGGTTGATTATCCTCAACCCCGGTGTATGCAACTCTTCTGTTAGGTCGACATCGAAGTAATTTGCTATTGGAGTGATCAATCCGCCAAGGCAAATGTGTCCACTGTCGAGGTGGGATTGTCAAAACATCTGCTCAATTAAGAAGGCACCAAAGTTCAAGTGCCTTCCATTCAACATAGCCCACAAAGCAAACAACTCCTTCGTCTTCAGCCCACTGTTGTCTCTTCTTGCCCAAACGGTGTTGGCAAGGATTCGGTGTAGATATCGAAAGACCGGGTTGGGCATAGTGGATGCCTTGGCCATACTAGAGCTGTAATTCTCCGTCTCCATCTCTGTGAGGCATAGAAGGCGGTAGGTGACGTTTTGGTTGAATTCTCAGGGCTCATGGTAAATGCCCTCTTGTGTGGCCCCAAATATCTCGTTCAACTCATCTACTGTTAGCTCGCGGTCTTGGTTTCCAAGCCGGAAAGTGCATCGAACCGGCCCCTTCTTGTCTGTCCTCTTCATGTCAAAAGTGCCCATCACCTCCTTTACTAGGCGGGGATGCGTCAAACAATCCCGCTCTAGAGCTTGGAGCCAACCAATTCGGTCCAAGAGCTGCCACATATCATGTTTGATACCAAGGGCTTCGCATGTTCCCTCGTGCATAAACTTGGTGGTTGCAATGGTGACGTTGAAGATTCAATTCCAGTTCTCAATATGTTCCTCATCATGGAGGATGACCCCATACCTCATTGGATGGCTTACCGGCAAGTCCTCATCTTGACCCTCGTCTTCGGCCTCAATCTTGGGGTCAGACACAACATGTGTCCTCTTAGAAGACCTCCATTTTCTTGGCATTTTGGGGTGAGATTGGTACCTACAAAAAAAAATCCAACAAAGTTTAGGATAAATGAGCATAAAACACGTTAGTTTAGCAAAGATAGTGGGGTTTTAGACATATGACAAAATCCAACACAATCCCCCGTGTATCTTTGTTAAACTATTAGAGACTTTGTTGTGAAACATAATTATAGACACATAGCCAATCTTTCCCAACAACTTCCTCATCACAAAAGAACAAATATGAACATCTTTATCTCGAAAAGAAAAGGCCTAAAGCCACGTATGACAATATCACAATCACTTTCAAGATAAAACTTGTTCTTCAAAATCAAAACATGTATAACAATTGAGGCAAGGCCATGGTGCTAAACATATATGACACTATCAAACTTCAATTGCCCATAACAACATGCTCAATGTATTATAATGTGTATTCAAACTAAAATAGGGGCTGCCAAGCATATGACAATGTAAAAAACACAAAGCCCCATCAAAAACATGTATTCACAACAACATCTACGACATCATCTCTTATTTTGCTATCTTTGTCTAATCAATTCACCTCATAACTAGAGCAACAAGGTACCAAATGTATGCATAGCCACAAGTGCAAAGACAAAAAAAACATAGTCATCTTCAAGTTAGAATAACATTCTAGCATATAAAATGGATAACCTCATTTCCCTCAACAATCTTTGTCAAACATTGAAACTCAATCCAAGTTGGGAACATCATAAGCATACCATGCAAGAATGTTTCAACATCTACAAAATTTAGACCAAGGTTCCCCTAATAAGGCTATAGCATGTGAAAAATCAAATAATCTCTAACATTCATGCTCAATTTTCACAATTTTCCAAAATTCCAAGCCTAATTCTCCAAATTATCAAAATTTCCACAAACCCACAACTCACCCATGCTATCAATTGCATTGTTCTTCAATGTACAAACAATGTGAGCATATTCATTAGGAGTTTTGTTCATTTGAGACCTAGGGTACAACATCTTGATATTTCCCCAATTTTTCAAATAAATGGACAATTAAACCATAAAATCAACATGTATGGGTAATGTATGTAGATACATAGAATAATTGAGGGAGTTACCTTGAATCTTGATGGAGAGAATGTGTTTTTGAGTGTGCTCGAGTGAAAGGTGAGTGTGAGTGAAATTTGAAGTGTGTGTGTGAAATGGAAGGAAAAAGGGTTAAAAACCCGTCTGTACTGGGCAAAACGCGAGTCGGGTCGCGCTTTGAAGTCACGTGTTTACTGAAGAAAAAAGCGCGAGCTGGGTTGCTCGCGTTTTTCGGTCGCGCCCGTGAAGCACAATGAAGTGCGACTCCAGTTGCTCGCGCTTCTGGGTTGCGTTTTATCTTCGTGAATTCATGTCTCTGAAGCCCTGTACAGTGCGACCTTCGTGTCGCGTTTTTCCATCGCGTGTCGCCTTGCTTTTGAAACGCGACTTCAGTAAGTCGGGCTTCGGGGTCGCGCTTTAACCCTGTTAAAACGCGACCCAAGCTACTCGCGTTTGATGGTCGCTTTTTCCATTTTTTAACTTCGAGCCCAGTTTTGGGCTCCTTTTCAACACTCAATGCAATCCTATTTTTGTATCTTTTTCTACAGCAGCACAACTTCTACAAAACAATACATAACTATCCCCAATTTCTCCAAAAGATGCACAATTAAAACACTTAATTAAACTTTAGACAAAAATCATAAAAACTACATAATAAAAGAAATTTAAATCAACAAGACTTAAAGCATTGGGTTGCCTCCCAATTAGCACTTAATTTAACGTCGTGAGCTCGACGGGATACGGTTCTTCAAAGATTTGTCAAATGAAGGACAAACACTTCGGCTTGCTCCTCCGCATTGTAGAATTTCTTCACACGTTGCCCATTTACAACGAATAAGCTCCTATCTTTGGCTTGCAACTCCACCGCTCCATTTTCGAAGATCTTTGAGATGAAGCATGGACCTCCCCATTTTGTTTTGAGTTTCCCGGGAAACAACCTCAACCTCGAGTTGAAAAGCAACACGGCATCACTGGGTGCAAGTTCTTTCTTTCTTAAGAACTTGTCATGATAAAGTTTGGTCCTCATCTTGTAAATGGAAGAATTTTCGAAGGCCTCAAGCCTAAATTCATCGATTTCATTCAAACGGAAAATCCTTTCTTTTCCCGACATCTCAAAGTCGAGATTGAGCTTCTTGGTGGCCCAATATGCCTTGTGAGTGAGCTTGATTGGAAGGTGACAAGACTTCCCAAATACCATTTGATAGGGAGACATCCCCAATGGAGTCTTGTAGGTCGTTCGATAGGCCCAAAGTGCCTCATCGAGATGGCTTGCCCAATCTTTCCCATTCGTCTTCACCACCTTTTGGAGGACTTGTTTGACCTCTCTATTTGCAAGATCGGCTTGCCCATTGGCTTGTGGGTGGTAGGGAGTCGTCATCTTATGCTTCACTCCATGCCGTGCTAGGAGGCTCGTCATCCACTTATTGCAAAAGTGAGTGCCCCCGTCATTAATTAAGGCTCTTGGAGCCCCAAATCTTGTCAAAATATTCCTTTGGAGGAACTTAAGCACAATCTTCGAATCATTAGTCTTGGTTGGGATTGCTTCAATCCAACGTGAGAGATAGTCAACCGCCAAAAGTATGTAGAGATTTCCATCGGACACCACAAATGGTCCCATGAAGTCAATCCCCCCATACATAAACAATTCCACTTCTACAATTGCACTCATCGGCATCTCATCCCTCTTTGAAATAGATCCCATCTTTTGGCATCGCTCACATGTCTTCACAAACTCTTCACAATTTTTAAAAATGAAGGGCCAATAGAACCCGCTTTGTAGAATTTTCCTAGCGGTTCTATTGGAAGCAAAATGGCCTCCACAAGGTGAATCATGACATGCCTTCATTATCTCGATCCATTCTTCCTCCGGCACACATCTTCTAAAAAGATAGGGCTCCTCCCATATGTAGAATTTGAGATCATGAAAGAATTTTTTTCTTTGATAGCTCTCCATCTCTACCGGTTTCATCTTGGCAACTAGGTAGTTAACAATATCCGCAAACCATGGAACTTTTGTTGAAGCCGACATGATTCTCTCATCGGGAAAACTTTCATTTATTGGCCATGTGTTCTCTTCTTCTTTCACGTGTTCTAATCGGGACAAGTGATCCGCCACCACGTTCTCGCATCCTTTTCTATCTTTTATCTCCACATTGAATTCTTGGAGTAGGAGAATCCATCGGATAAGCCTTGGCTTTGCATCCTTTTTGGCAAAAAGATGCCTCAAAGCGGCGTGGTCGGTGTGCACTATGGTTCGGGCCCTAATGAGATAGGGCCTAAACTTGTCGAATGCGTAGACGACCGCCAAGAGTTTCCTTTCTGTGGTGGTGTAGTTGACCTAAGCGGGATCCAAAGTCCTACTCCCATAGTAGATGACTCGGAAGAGTTTGTCCTTCTTTTGGCCAAGAGCGGCTCCTACCGCTATCTTGCTTGCATCACACATCACTTCAAAAGGCTCACTCCAATCGGGTGAGATAAGCACGGGTGCCGTGATTAGGGCCTTCTTCAATGTTTCAAAAGCATGGAAACAATTAGCATCAAAGTCAAATTCAACGGCTTTTACAAGTAAACGACAAAGAGGCTTAGAAACTTTGGAAAAATCTTTTATAAAGCGCCTATAGAACCCGGCGTATCCCAAGAAGCTTCTAACTCCCTTTTCATTTGTTGATGGGGGTAGTTTTTCAATGGCCACTATCTTGGCCCGGTCCACCTCTAGACCTTCACCCGACACCTTGTGTCCTAGAACAATGCCATCTCTCACCTTGAAGTGGCATTTCTCCCAGTTAAGCACTAGATTAGTATCTTCACATCTCTGCAATACTTGTGTTAAATTATCAAGGAATATATCAAATGTATCACCAAACACAGAAAAGTCATCCATAAACACCTCCATGATGTTTTCAATCAATCCATGAAAGATGGACATCATACACCTTTGAAAGGTGGCGGGTGCATTACACAACCCAAACGACATCCATCTATACGCAAAAATATCATATGGACAAGTAAAGGCGGTCTTTTCTTGGTCTTTGGGGGCAATCATGATTTGATTGTACCCGGAATACCCATCAAGGAAATAATAAAATTCGTGACCCGCCAACCTATCTAGCATTTGATCAATGAAAGGTAATGGAAAATGGTCTTTCCTAGTATATGCATTCAACGCCCTATAATCTATACACATTCTCCACCCCGTTACTACTCTTGTAGCAATTGTCTCTTTATTATCATTCTCAACAATAGTCATCCCCCCCTTTTTAGCAACCACTTGAGTAGGACTAACCCACTCACTATCCGAAATAGCAAATATGATACCAGCATCAAGCAATTTTAGAACCTCTTTCCTAACAACTTCTTGCATAATAGGGTTGAGTCTTCTTTGATTTTGCACCTTAGGTTTATAATCTTCCTCAAGCAAGATTTTATGCATGCATATCGAAGAGTTAATGCCTTTTAAGGTCGGAGATTGACCATCCAATAGTGCTTTGATATTTTCTCAACACCCTTAACAATTTATCGCATTGTTCATCGGATAAGAGGGAAGAAACTATTACCGATTTTCTCTTGGCTTTATCAAGGTAAGCATACCTCAAATATGTAGGTAGGGGTTTCAACTCCATGTCTTCTTTTACTTTCAACTCGTCCTCTTCCTTTGATGTTTGGTCCTCGTTTCTTAATGGCAAGAACTTTGGCTTCCTCAAGTAGGATTTCTGAAATGAATTCATCATAGAAACAGAATCAAATAGACCAAAATCATCATTGGATAAAGAATTAAAGATAGAGTTAGAAATGCAAATCTCAAGAGGATCTTTTGGGCTATTTGGAGCACTTTGCACTCCTCGATATTTTTTGCCTCTTCTTCGGGATGTTGCATCGCTTTTTGGAGGGAGAATGTGATTCTCTCCTCATTCACTCTCAAGGTAAGTTCTACCTTTGCCACATCTATCAAGGCATTACCCGTGTACAAAAACGGTCGCCTTAAGAAGAGGAAAACTTCCTTGTCTTCTTCCATATCAAGAACCACGAAGTCTACCGGGAAAATGAAGTTGTTGACCTTTACGAGCACATCTTCCACCACTCCCTTTGGGTATGTCAAGGAGCGGTCGGCCATTTGGAGACAGATGGTGGTAGGCTTGATCTCTCCCATTTTCAATTTCTTAAAGAACGAGAGGGGCATCAAATTGATACTCACCCCAAGATCACACAAAGCCTTACCAACGTGATTTTCTCCAATAGTAACCAAGATGTTAAAGCTTCCTGGATCTTTCATCTGTGCGGGCAACATTCTTTGCAATAAAGCACTATAATTCTCGGTCAAATTAACCGTCTCATACTCCCCCCATCTCCTCTTTTTGGAAATCGCATCTTTCAAGAATTTTGCATAATTTGGCATTTGTTGAAGTGCTTCAATAAGAGGGATGTTGATTTGTACCTTCCTGAAGATGTCGAGGAATCGAGAGAATTGCTCGTCACTCTTCACCTTTTGGAGTCTTTGTGGGTAGGGTATGGGCACTTTGTATTCTTCCGGCATCACCCTTTTTGGTTCTTCTTTATCTTTCCCTTTTTCAAGGGCATCATGTTTATTTATTTTGGGACTCAATTCCTCTAGACTCGGTCCCTCTTCTTTCTTCTTCTCACTTGGTTGCTCATCAACCTTTCTTCTGCTTTCCTCATCATCCGGCATCTCGGGGCCATCATAAGCGGTTCCACTCCTCAAGGTAATCGCCTTGAATTGATCCTTCGGGTTCACAGTGGTATTATTTGGGAACTTGCCTTGTTGATGTTGGCTTCCCAAGATAGTTGCAAATTGTCCCATTTGCTTCTCCAAAGTGTTAACTTGGTTGCCAATTGCTCCGATGATATTTTCTAACTTCCCAATTCGTGCTTGAGAGTCTTTCATGTAACTCTTCGTCTTCCCCATGAATGCCATTAGAAGTTCATCCATCTTGGGCTTCTTCTCCTCATCAATTACACCATTTGTGACTGAGAAGCCCGGAGGTGGTTGGATTGCATTGTTCGGGTTACCATAGGAGAAGTTCGGGTGTTGAGCTTTATTTTGATAACCCGAATTTCCTCCATATTGGCCTCCGTATTGGGGTTTGTACCCCTGATTGAATTGCCGTGGTTGATTCGAGAAGCCTCCTTATTGATTCACATAGTTTATATCCTCAAATTAGCTTTGAGATGTCTCGGCCTTTGGATTTGTAAAGGCCTCGATTTTTGAATTCAAGGTTGCTATTTGAGCTGCCACAAGCCCGAGTGCATCTGAACTTGAAACAGAAGCCACTTTCTTTAGAATTTGAACTCCCTCTCTTGTGGCCGGCCATTGAAAGGAATTTGAGGCCATTTCTTCAATAATTCTTAAGGCCTCTTCCGGCCCTCTTGCCAATAATGATCCACTTGCGGCCGCATCCATTAGTGTTCTTACTTCGTCTTTGCTTTCTCCATAGAAAATGCATACTTGATGATCGGTCCCAAAACCATGTCCGGGGCACTTGCGTAGCATCTCCCTAAAGCACTCCCACACCTCATATAGGCTCTCTTCATCCCATTGTTTGAACACGGTGATCTCTCCTTTCAATTTGAGAGTTTTTCCGGGTGGGAAAAACTTGTGTAGGAACTTTGTCACCAATTGATCCCAAGTTTGAAATGTTCCTTGAGCATGGTTTAACCACCATGTTTCCGCCTTGTCGATCAATGAGAATGGAAAGAGTCGGATGTAGATTGCATAATCCGGGACTCCATTCATCTTCATTGTCCCACTAACATTGAGATATTTTTGGATATGCTCATGGGGATCCTCCATTGGTGTCCCTCTGAATTGGTTCTGTTGGATCATTAGTATGAGAGAGGTCTTAAACTCGAAGTTGTTGGCTTGAATGGATGGCCCATTGGCCACCCCTTGATCAATGACGGGTTGAAAAAGGTTCCGGATTGGTGCCTCCACATTTCTATTACGAACCTCCTCTTGGGCTCTCAATTGCTCTTGCATTACCTCCAATTGCCTTTGCATTTGGGCAATCATTGGGTCTTGAATGTGTGGAGGTAGATCCGCCATCCTTCTCCATCTACGTGCGTTGTTGTGGTGAACCGTTGCTTCAATCTCTAAGTCCAATTGCAATAGGTGGTTCTCCTTGAGAACGAGTGTGCATACACTTCCTATCAAAAAGGACAAACAAATCAAGAACAATTCTTTCAAATAAAACAAGTAAAAATGTCTAAAGTAATCCACTCAATCTTTATCACAATATTGCATTTATCAAATAAATTCCGAGTTCCCCGGCAACGGCGCCAAAAACTTGACAGAGGGTCAGTTTACCTTTAAACCTACTGTGATATGTTTCAATATTAATAACTCGTTTCAATGCCTACAAGTGTACAAGCATGTGATTGTAGATATGATGATACGAGGTCGATCCATAGGGAAATGGAATAGAAATTAGATGATGCAATTACCACGACGGAAGAAAAGCGAAATATCTAGACGAACAATAAGTAGGTGGTGTGTTTTAACTATATTGAAATGTCAAACAAGAACCAAAGACTCATACACATAAACAACAATACTTCAATATATTTTTCACTCAAGAGTCAATACCAAACAAAGGAAGCTTTGAAGATGATAAAAAAATGAAACTCTAGGACAAGGCTACACAATAGTCATATTGACCTACAATGTGGAATTACACATACATTGCTGCAAAGTTCATAGATAGGAAGACCACAAATATAATAAGAGCATCTCTCGAAAATCTCTTAAATTACGAATGTGACAAAGATGGCTATCTCTAACGCATTCTAAGGTCGCACCTACAAAAGGGTCTAAGGGTCACATTTCCTTCCACATAATGACATTCGAATAAGAAGACAAATATGCGGATTTGAGCTAGGCATGCTTATGATCACGGGATTGACTAGATGCAAGTGAATCATACATGTGATGTTAGTGAGATGGCCAATCAAACAATGTTAGTGAGATGGCCAATCAAACAATATCATTCAAGCCCTAGCATAGATCAAAACCTTGACAAAGCAACAATACATATATTCATCCCAAATCAAAGATCAATATTCACATTGTTTCACCACATCCTAGAGCCCTAAGGCTCTAGCCAACCATATTCAAAGTAAAATCAAGATTACAAAAAGAAGGACAATAACCCATTCTAAATACAAGTCAAAGAAGAGAGAAGAGGTGATAAAACCCAATGTAGAGTACTCCTTCTTCAATCCTATGGCTTGGATTCTCAAATGGATGGTTGAATCTTCAATCTTCTTCTTGATCTTCAAAAATCCCCCTTCTTGATGTTTTTCTTGAGTCTATTTCGTTCTAGGGTCGATTGGGCATCGTTTGAAAATCCCCCAATGTATACATAAGTAATGGGCCAATAATGGAGTGCCAAAAGTCAATTTTTGAA
Source organism: Perilla frutescens (assembly GCA_026008535.1). Taxonomy (NCBI): domain Eukaryota; kingdom Viridiplantae; phylum Streptophyta; class Magnoliopsida; order Lamiales; family Lamiaceae; genus Perilla; species Perilla frutescens. The sequence goes on from BRKX01000015.1 coordinate 14,474,164, forward strand.
ATCCGTCAAGGCGAAACGCGACCCCAGGTGATCGCGTTTTGGGGTCGGGTTTGGACTGAAGAAAAACAGCTCTCTGAAGCTTGTACAGAGCGACCGAAGGGGTCACGCTTTTTCGTCGCGCTTGTTTCTGCCTTGGAAGCGCGACCTGAAGTAGTCGCGTTTCTGGGTCGCGCTTCCCTTTGTTTTTGAAGCGCGACCCCAGGTGCTCGCGCTTTGCTGTCGCATTCCAGCTGGAGAAAACACCGTCTCTGAAGTTGTCGAAGCGCGACCAAACGGGTCGCGTTTTAGGGTCGCACTGTAGGCCGGCTGTGGCGCGACCTTGAGGTGATCGCGCTTCATGGTCGCATTTTGACTTGCTCACGTTTTTCTTGTCTTTTCTTGTCTTTGTGCACGCGTTGATCGATCAACTCACAACCTGACTCCTTTTTGGCACTTGTTTTCCCAAAAATTTCCTAAATTGGTCACATTATACCAAACAAAAGATTTAAACGATATTAACATTATTTACAAGATATATATACATGATAACTAAGTGCAAATGCACTCAAAATGAGTGCAAATGAGTGCAATTTATGCACTCATCACATTGGCATAGTGACAACTAATTAATTGAATCATAAATAATAAATAAGCCATATATATATATACACACTATAGGGGGGTGTGTAGGTCGAGGTGGTCTCATTGACATCAGATGTACATGAGGTCTTATATCAGATAAAAAATGTATCATTTATAATACTGACAAATATCACTTATAATACTAAAAAGTATCATGTTTATTTTACTAAAAATTACTACTATAAATAAAAAAGACGGTGATATTTTGTTATTATTACTCTATTTTTTGGACTGAAAATAATATAATTTCTAATACTGAAAAATAACACTTAATTCTAACACTGAAAGCATCATAAATTTTAGTAAATTAAACCAGTTTGATACAACGGGTGTACCTAAATTTTTGCCATACATTTATGAACCTCTTAAAATATGTATCTCTCCAATTCGAATAGATGATACTATGATTTAGGTAGGGAATGCATGTGATTTCGAATTGGAAGTGCTGATACATATATTTAATTTTATCATCATGCTGTATCACTGATTTGGAAGCATCCTCAACTAATATAACGTGTGAATGAAATTATGTTGGTCAACGTGATTGTTGTAGAGATTTCAGCTCTTTTTTTAGGGGGGGAAATTAATTCCAGCTCTTAGTTAATCTCTAAAGTAACACAGCATGATGATAAAATTAATTTTTAGACATCATTTGATTATTCGAAGTGCCTTCTTCGAAGTGAAAGGGAAAGATCAATAAATAGTTAATTTATTCAAATCAAAGTTGAATAGTCCAATATTCGAATCTTCATGTCTAAGCACCTTATGTGTAGACCTATATTATAAACTTGACATCAAATTGATTAATATTCGGACCACTTTCTTGGTGGATTTGTTCATCATTTGGACCACTAAAGAATGGAAATGTAAGGGGAAAAGTGAAATTTCAACAAAACATTATTCCTAATTTCTTCTCCAAATTAAGATAAAATTTACAGCTATTTTAATTTGTTACGTAATGATTTAAATACGATAGTTAATGTAGCTAGAATAATTTGGCATATGTATATAAACAAGGTCCTTATCTTAGTGTAACACAAAAATTTTATATTTAATTTGGTAAAACACAAAACAGTGTACAAATAAAATTATTTATGGATCAAAACATATTTATACAGACTCAATAACTATTTTTCCTCTGATTCTTCTCTTTAAAACTTCTCTTTAAAACTTGATCTTCAAACGGTCCTTCGAAGAAGCTTTCGGGGAAGATTTGTATCTTCTATCTTCTTTGACTTGGTATTTGGACTTGATAATGTTAACCGGGGGTGACGACCTTGATTCCAGATTGAACGTTGGATTTGATATGATTTTGATAAAGAACGACTTGAATCTTGCTAGAATACCTTGGATATCGGGGAAGATTTATATCTTCGATATTCTTTGACTTGGTATTTGAACTTGATAACTTCGATATTCTTTGACTTGATATTTGAACTTGATAACGTTAATCGGAGGCATTAACCTTGATTCCGGATTGAACATTGGATTTGAGGTGATTCCGACAAAGAACGACTTGAATCTTGCAAGAACACATTGCATATATATATTAGGACTTTATAACATCGTCCGGAGGGTTTGAGAACCTTGATTCCGAATCGGATGTTGTATGTCGACTTGAATCTTGCAAGAACACCTTGGATATATATATTAGGACTTTATAACATCGTCCGGAGGGTTTGAGAACCTTGATTCCGGATCGGACGTTGTATTTGAGATGATTACGGCGAAGAATGGCATAAATGTTGGAGAGAATTTTTCTCCAACTTCTTAAGCTCTTCAATTCTAACTTCTGGTGTGATTTTCAACTGATATGGAGGCCCTATTTATAATTATAGGTATGAGTATCAAGGGCTGACATGGCGCAATCTCATTGGCTCTTAAATATTGATATATATCTCTTCAAAATATTTACTTGTTGCTAAAGACTCTTAATTTTTATCATATTATCTAATTTTGGATTTCATAAGATTTCAAAACTAAATAAATATATAAAAATTAATAAAAATATTATATACATTTTATAAAATTTTACCGCCTACACTCAGTTAGTCGTTAATGAGGAACTAATAATATTAATATTTATTAATTAATTAAAGTATTGTTCGGAAATAAAAAAAAATTAAGTAAATATTTTATTCAAACCACGTATCCATACATATCCATTGCTCTTAATTAGAAGAGTTCTAGATAACTCGATTTAGGGTATTAATATGATTCGAATTTATAACTTTTCAATTGTATGTAATCTACGCCACTACTAGGTCATTAGGTCATGCACGCACTATACATTAAGCATAATTAATTACATAACTTCACGTATAGTAGTTTAATTTTTATATATTTTTGTGGGATGGTTATATTAGAGTAAGAATTGTTATTATTTTGTTTAAATTAATTCTGAGTAAAATTATAGCGATGAGCCTACAGTTTTTGTTGACCAGATTAAATTAATGGTTGGAAAGTTGGGAACTTGGGACAGTAGATTTCTTACACATCAAATTAACTAAATATTTTTGTATTGACAATTGTCATGTGACTCTCTTAATTGCAGACACTTCAATCCCGTGAAAAAGGTCAATGATATATGGATTAATTAATTGTTATATAATCCTTTCACATATACCATATTTCCACGTAACATTATTTGGCATCAATCACCATTAATTCATTTTAATTAATGATCATCACTGCCTCATTATCAACATTGGAGGCAAAAACACTAGTGGGGGTACTGTTTTTAGTTTCGCAACTAATTAAAGATAGGCTATGTCGTTGATATATAATTTTAGTCATAAAAAATTTAGAAGACGCAATATTTAATTTTTTTTATACATGATCGAATTTCACATTTTTCTAATCCGTTAATCGGATAGGATCCTCTGTTCCACATTCGGTGTTTTAATCCGTACGTATTCCACGATCGAATTTATGAATTTTTTTCTTCCATTTTTTCATTAATTTTAATTTATTTTACTTTAGTTTAATTTTACATTTTAATTAGGGTTGGCTCTACCCAATTATGATTTATATCTAATTTTTAGTATTTAATGTTTAAAGAAATGATTATTACGGTTAATTATTTTCTAAATATGATTTATAATTTTTTAAATCCCATTTTTTGTTGATAAATATTACTAGGTCAATTATGTTATAATTAATTTTTATTTTTATAATATCAATTATTAAATTAGTAAATTCAATCGTGGAATGGGGTTGTAAAACCAAATATGAAATAGAGGATCTCATCCATCAATTAATTTGAGATTCATGATGAATGCGTGGTAGTCAAATTTGTGATTAATTATGCATTAAAATTTTAGAATTGCTATAAAAAGTGGCAAAACTAAATTTCCAATATATTGAATCCCCAGTTAGCAAAATTAAAATGACTGAAATCCTACAAATTCTAAAGCTGTCAAGATTGAATTGATAGCTATATATCGAGACTAAAAACGTTAGTTACACGATTAAATTTACATTTGTCCCATATGACGTTAATTAGTTGTCAAATGATAATGTAACAATAGACACCACATTATAATATTATATTTAAATCGGACGTAACTAGAAGTTAGCTAGCCAGCGAGGGCATATCATCAATATTAATTAATTAAATTGGGAGAGTGACTTTCAACAATGAAGAAATACTCGACATATATCGCGACGAGCCATTTCCCATCGCCATCTCATAAATGCAAAAGTTCACCCAATTAAATTTCACCAAAACTCCACGTCGGCACCACCCTTGTGGTCTACATTAACAAAACGTGAAATTTTGGCACGTTCAAATCTCACCCGCCATACACATACACCCTTCAAACCAACCCAAACTTTTTTCCCTAGCTACTACTTTTTTCGATAGATCGACCGATCTCTTTTTTTTTTTTTCTCTCCAAAAATAAAAAATAAAAATAAAAAAGAAAGCAGGTGAAAAGGATTATGGAGAAAACAAAACCTATTTTGCAAAATACAATCACGAATAATTCTTCGAAGCATGCAGTGTGGGACTGCGGCAGCTCGCTCTACGACTCGTTCGAGTTGAAGGCGTTCGAGAGGCAACTCGACTCGGCCATCGTCTCTTCAAGAAGCATGTCCATGCCCCACTTGTCCGATCACCGCCGCCAGCCGCCTCCGCCGCCGCCGAGCAAGAAAGCCGCGTCGAAGATATCACGGTCTCTGCAGAGGCTCATGCGTTCAGTGTTTGGACACAAGAACGGCGGGAGTAGTAGTAGTAACATTCGAGAAGGTTCTTATGTTGTTTACGATAAGTCGGCGGCGCTTTGTACGATCCCGGAAGCGCCGGAGTTCGACGGGCTGTCGCCGGAGATCAGGTCGTTGGTGACAAGAACGGCGTCGGATAGATTTAGTCCGGCGACTTCGATTGGTATTTCTTGTGCTTAATATATGTGTCTAATTACTTATTTGTATAGTAGTTTGAGACCATTAATTCCTAGCTAGTGTTTTGTTTTTTCAATATGTTTTAGAAAAGTGTTATAAATATTGTCTGTTGCCTTTGTCGGAGATGCAGTACTATGGTACGTAAGAACTTTCAGATTGCTGGGAAAAAAATAGGTCTCGTTGTCGAGGACGATATATACGTACTATTAGTTAATTTTATGAATTTATATAGTTAATTAAGCTCAAAAGTTGGTGTTTAATTTCCATGATTACCTGACTTTAGCCTTCTAGGTGTTATAACATTAGGTATAATCTCTCTCTCGGCGTGCGTGCGCACACACACATAGAGGAAGAATGACACGGTCGATATCATTTGTAACACTAATAAATATCATTTAAAAGTCCAAAAGCATTACTTGTATAATTACTAAGTATCAGTCAGAAAAAAAAAATAAAGAAAAAAATAGTTAAAATCAGTATAAACAATAATACTAAAAAATATTACTCAAAATTCAAAAAGTATCTCTTGTATCCTAAAAAGTATCATCTATTTTGATGATTTTTTGGTTAACGCGTTGACCGTCTTATGTACTGGAGAATTTGCGATAATAATAAGGAATATAATAATTCGTCTCCTTTTCATAGTTTTGTACCTCTCCTTCAAATTTCCTGGAATTCATTAAATTGCAGGTGAGATGTGCTTATCGATCAATTAATTAATTAGACATCCCATCTTATTATATTTCCTATTTATATATATAGTATGGACAAATTATATATATAATTAATTAAATATACATATGTGCATCATCTTCGAATTTGGACAGTGTAGCTATAGACTCCAATAAAGTTAATTTCCCCCTAAATTAGACCTTAAAATTAATTCAGTGCCGTTTTAGAATGTTGTAAATATAGTTTCTCTAGTACTCCTATATGTTTGATTCTCTCTCATCATTCATTCATTTGTTTCGCACCTTATACTCTTTCAACCTTTAATTTAATTACTAAGATAGTTTATCGGTAATGTTTTAGTGTTTTAGAGTTTCTTAATAACCGTACGTGAAAATGTCTGAAAATTAAGACACTCATTAAAAACTATATCTGGAGGGATATACGTACTGTAATTTTAGGTGAAATAAATAATTAAGGTTCTATATTAATGCTACCGATTATGATGTTTTACCAAATAATTTACTTTATTATTTTATTTAATTATTTAATATATGTTGGTAATTATTTTACATAATAAAATCTACCAAATGCTATTAATTACTTCTTAATATGCGAAAATTCACATATTTATTCATTCGTATAAATAAATTTAAATGTCATGCCGCATATAATGAAATGCGTTATAGAATATAATATAAATGAATTCAATAGTTAAAATTAAAATACGACATGTAGAGAGAGAGATGATGATGATGAGATAATCAAAAAGGAAAAAAAATATTATTTATATTAACTATAGATGATGTGATGTTTTGAGGGAGAAAATATTTGGACAGAACTTCATTTTATTATATTAGATTAATATATATTACTATTAATATTGCTTTCTTTTGTGATTTTGTTGAATTTATAATTACTGACGTGATTGTCGTTTCTGTTTTCTCTTCATCCCTATTTATGGTCAATTATCGTTTCTTCTTAAAAAAAACATGTGAGGAATAATGAATGAAAAATTCTTGAGCACTAATTATTTGGCCTGACGACGTATATACGGGCGAACAACTCATTTAACTCGAAGAAGTTATGAATGCTAGTTCGTACAGGAATTTAATTCCAACAGTTTTAAATGCATGTTCCTACCTCCCATATAAATATAATAGTATAATAGTATGTAATGCCGGTGGGATGACCAGTGGGATTATTTAGAGATCAAAAAGTCACGATTCGAATTTTTAATACTATAGGTCGGGTGTGTGAATAAAAAAATAGTGTGTGTGTGTGTATGTATATTACTTTTTATGTTTTTCATTTTCTTTGAAACTAATGCATACTCCATCCATTTCTAAATAAATATTATTTTAACATTTTGATTTTATTTCAAAAAAAATATCATTCTACAAATTCGAGATATAAAATTCACATTTTTCTCACATTTACCATCATTTAATGCATTTAAACACCTATATTTAACTTATTTAATGTATCCATACAAGGGTGTATTAGATAATTTAATTAATTTATTAATTTGTATGCATTCATTCAAAATGACATTTAAATGAGAACGGAGGGAGTATATATATATATATATATATATATATATATTACATAAACTGATAAATAAGCAACATGAAATTACACTAATTATTTTGCAAAATAAGATCCACCAGGACCACCACCACCACCAATATTTTGGTTCAAATTTCATGTTATACTTTTTCGTGTTCCACTCTATGTTTCACTAGCAAATTTTTTATTTTAACAATACTTGTTAAAAATAAAAATTAATTGTAACATAAATAATTATAGTAAACATTTATCAACAAAAAAATAAATTAAAAAAATTATAAAATTAAATTTTGAAATAATTAACCATAATAATGAATTATTAATTGACAACTGAAAATTAAATACTAAAAAAGAATTATATACTGTAATTGAGTGGGGCAAACCCTAAGAAATAATCTTAAGATTGCATTAATTATAAATCACATAAAAAATAAAATTGAAAAAAAAATATAAGAAAAATTTGTAATTAAAAATGCAACACAGAGTGTAACACAGACGACACGACAAAAAATCACATGTGATAATATTGGGGGTTTACAATGTAGTATCTGAGCCTCTGATCACTATTTAATGATTATCTTGATATATATTTTAAATAAGTCATATATACTTATTTTTATATATGTCAATTGCATTTATATATGTGTAAACATGATTATGCCTATAATCTATTTATTTAATAAAGATATAATATATATATTAATGATTTCTAGGTATATAATAAATAGAATAAAATATAGGTTCGTACACATAATATATTAGTAGAAATGAATATTATATTGATTAACTTAAATAAATATATAAGAATTACAACTTTTATTTTATGCCTACGTGACCTTAGAAGAGAGGATAGGTGTAAGACTCTAGTAATATGTATATATATTATGGGCACACGCGTGTATAAGAGTTGCAGAGTTGATTTATGGAAATAAAATTAAGTAATATTTCATTAGACAAAAAAAGAGAGAGAAGAATGTCCTTGCCGTCAATTATTGAGAGTTGAGATTACTGAGGTGAAAGAAATTGGAAACCTTCCACAAATTGATGAGCTTAATGTTTTACTCTAACGTTTAATTGTGTTATTAATTTAGTTTATAGTTTGTTACAATTAATGATATTGAAGAAGATAATAGTGCAACATCTATATTATGTAACTTTCTTTTCTATAATGCAAAGAGCAATATTTATTTAATTGTATTGTTTTGGAATTATTTAGTTAGTTCCTTCTATGTCATCAGGATTATGGTTTTCCTCTTTCCGAGTATTGATGATATTGTATTTTCAGACTATTTTGATCCTGCTATTTTAGGTTTTCTTAGAGGAGTATTCTTTTTTCAAAGATGATTTTTTTTTTCAAATTGGATTTACCATTTTGATTTTGATGAGGTTCCGATCCTTAGAGTTATTATGTTGTGATTCCGGAATTTTTAGGCTTGGTCTCTTTTCTTTTTCTTTATATATACACTTCATTTGAGAATTATTACTTTTTTTTTAGGAATATTGAGAATTATTTAGTTAGTTCAATTGTATTGAACGAAAAAATAGTGAAAGTGGATTTTTATTTAAGAATAGTTGTATGTGGGTTAATTATTATTATTATCAAATAAGACCAAGTTTCTTTATTTCCTTGAATCTTATGAATAGAGAATCATTTATTTTAATATCATATGTTTTAGATAAGAGTTGTATAGTATCATCTAATAAGAAATAGTGTTAAAGTTGTTAGAATACTTTCATCTGAGTACATAATAATGTTTTTCTTAATTTTTAATTGAAGTTTCGAATATATTAGTAAAATCAAGTTAAAATATTTTTATTCCATCTTATACTCTCTAAGCTTAATTGATATTAGGTTACACTGAACTCATATTTAAATTATTGATGATATAAATTTTAGTACATGTTGCTAAAAAAATGAATAAGAAACTTTATTTAATTCCATTTTATTATTACAGACCGGTTAATAAAATTGAGTTAATTTATTATCTATGTTAATTAGATTCTCTTGAGAAAACACCGATTTTAGGATTTCAAACCTTTTAAGCTTTAGACTTAATCGAGGCAAGTAGAAATGCATTTGCAACTATAATGCATGAATATATTATTATTTGATTATATGTGGTTATTATTTATTATCTGTAACACTATAATTCATTATTTTATAAATGGGTGGTATAATATACTTGTGGTATTCTATTCCACTGCATTAAATATCTTGTACATAAGCACAAACATATGCATGCACGGCATGTAGATGTTGTCAAGAATGCATGCATGAAATGATTTTGAGAGAGAAAAAATATTTTGTTTGGGATTGGTCACCACCAACCCATGTTGTGTTGTGTTGATATTTATGCCTCGAGTGGGATGACTTTCATGTGGGATCGAAGGGAACAGATACGGGGCGTGTCTTTTGGGGTCCAGGGAGGAAGGTCCACTTCGACCACACTTTTGAGGTGATGAGTGGCTGATGTGGGATGACTTTCACGTTGGATCAAAGGGAACTGAAAATGAGCGTGTCCCTTAGGGTCTAGGAAGGATGAGCCACATGAGTGCATTAATCACATTATGAGCTAGTGAAATTGATTATATTATGAGCTCGTGACTCATGTTGGTGTTTAGTGAAGAGAGCCAAATTTCCTAAACAATGAAAATTCTTTTGAGATGAAATGATTTTATATTACACAAGCATTTGACATGGTGTGGTATTTTCCCTGTGTGTTGCATATAACAAGTCACATGCACGATTTCTGCTTGTTGAGCTTTAGCTTATGTAGTTCATGTGTTGTACGTGACTCTGATGAAGCTTGAAAGTATATGGTGCACGACGTGGAGTTTCCTACGAGTTCATATAGGTCTATGTACATGGATGACGATTTGACGGGCTTTTGTTTATAAGCTTTTCGCATAAATTTTGACTCTATTTTTGTTCAAGTGTGAAACTTCTTCTAAGTTCACTATTATGATTGCGTAGAAACTTTTATTTTCCTTGATGTACTCTTTTGACTTCGGAGTACACTTTCTCTTAATATATTTATGTAAATTATGTGTGGAAGTGAATCTTATATTTTCTTAAGTGTTCCAATACTTTCTATTTCGAAAAAAATTTATGAAGCACGTTTATATTGTTAGTCATTTTCTCTATACTCGTTTGAGGGTGCCACAGAGTAGTATCAGAGCCTAGGTCATACTTCTGCAGACTATCCGTATACATAATCTCCGGACTTTAGAACAACATGCACCCGTAAGTTTTATTTGATTGAATGTTTTTATGTATATTGCAAAAATATATCTATTGTGTTTGTATCAGACTATATATATAAGTTATTTTACCATGGTGAGAGGTCGATGTAGGGTTGGTAGTGGAGAGAGAATGGTGCGATCTGACCCAGGACTGTATTAGGTTACAAGATGTAATCCCTCGACCCGAGCCTCACAACGCAAACGAATCGTTGATATATGAAATCGACGACCCTACTGAGATTAAATGTAAGAGTCTCAGAACAATAATATAGATGCCACAAATAGAGGTGATGGATCTGTTTGACAAGTCGTGGGTGTGAACTCACAGTTTAAAAAAATTCTCACGCAAAGAAAATATCAAATTCAATAATATAAAAAAAAAACTATCTAATGAAAATCCAGTGCAAGTCATTATATAGGTGGGCAGAAATAAGCAAACCCTAGTTAGGAATTAAAAAACAAAAATGAAATAAATAAGTCTAAAATTAAGAAATAACTAGAACTCCGCTACTGGGCGCGACACGGGGTCACTCGCGCCCTGGGTTACGCTGTACCTTACGCCCAGCCTAAAGAAATACCCCCTGCAGTATCAATGCAGATCACTTGCGCTTCCACCCACGCTGCACATCGCGCCTTTTGGTGCGACTGGTCCACTCGTGCTACAACTCACACTCTTTCTCCTGAACACTCGAACTCTATCTTTGACACCTCACCTAGGATATCGTATCATTCCCCTTCTTTTGAAAGAGATTTGTCCTCAAATTCAGATCTTTGTCAGCAATTTATCAAGCACATCCTCCAGTGGCACGATGCAAAGTTCACCACATCACCTTTCTCCACCATGTATCAACAACCAGTGACTGGGATGTCTCAGAATGCTCCGACAACTCCTTCAATGATAAATCTGGTGGAACTCCTTTGTGAACCTGTAAATATATGGTATTATAAAAGATAAGATATTTTAGGTTAGTATGATGCAGCCCGGTTTCTTGATTCTCTTAGAAGCGGATAGCTCATGCAAGACATGAGTGGTATATCAAGTTACGCCCATTATTTCTCCCTTCGACTGCTCCCCTTTGGTTTTCATTTTGTCCACCTCTTTTTGCAGTAGCTTCTAATCCTCAAACACTTGAGATGGTGTTAAATGAGGAAGTGTCACTGTATGTTGTTTGTGCACAAACGAATACTTATTGGTGAAACTATCATGCCCCACACGTTTGTTAAAATACCATGGACGTCTCAACAATAAGTGCCCCGTCTGCATTGGTACCACGTCATACAATACCTCATCCTCACATTTCCCAATCTGGAATGGCACTCTCACTTGCTTCTTCACCTTGGTCTTCCTACTATCATTCAACCATTGCAACTTATATGACTTTTGGATGTTTTAAGATAAGTAGGCTTAATTTTGTCACCAAAACCACACTAGCCACATTAGTACAAATCCCACCATCTATAATCATAAAACATACCTTATCATTGATGTAGCACCTAGTATGAAATAGATTCTCCCGCTGCTCTCCATCAGTCCATTAGGAATATAAGCTTAACGACTTCCTCATGACCAACGTGAGAGCCGGTGGTGCCACACACTCCTCATCAATATCTTCTTCCAACACTGGTATTTGCGGATCAACTTCTTCCCCATCGATCACAATCTCTCCATTATCCAGCAACATCATCACCTTCTAATTCAGACATTGATTAGCTATGTGTCTTCTTTCTTGACATATCAACCACTTGATGCGATCCTCCTAGGAGTATCAGGTTACAACATTGGATTTTGGGGAAATCTCGAACCCTAGCCTCACAATGATGTTGAACCATGAACTAATTGGATCCGCAACCCGCGATCAATTGAAAGCACGAACTCGAAGATGGTGGTGACGCCACAAACAGTTATGGATTGACTATTTGATAAGTCAAAGAAGTCCCACGGTGTGTACGTGAGAAAGAGAGAATTCTCCAGAGAGAAATAACTCGCAAATTAAAATTAATATTATGAATAAAATGTCTTTAATTACAATAGAAACAACCCTTATATAGTTGGGCCCAAAATAAAATAAAACCCTAAAGTCAAATCCTAATCTAAAAGAAAATAAATAAATAAAAATTGGATAAATCAGCAACAGTCCTAGTTGGCGTGACTCGGGCCCACTCGCACCCCGGGTCGCACTGTAGCTCATGTCAGGCCCAGAGCAGAACACATTGTGGGCGCGACCGCTACGCTCGCGCCACCACTCGCACTGTAACTCGCGCCCATGGGCGCGACCGGTTCACTCGCGCCAGGACTCGCGTTGCCACTCGTGCCAGCCTCTCTGAACGCTCGAACTCGATCACTGGCACCTCCTCTAGGATCGTATCATTCCCCTTCTCTTGAAAGGGATTTGTCCTCAAATCTGAACCTCCACCTGGATCAAAGACAAACATGATCCGAACATCAAAATCTTCCACCACAAGCTGCATAAGAGATATCTTCAAAATCATCTAGCCTGTGTCAAAAGGTCGCCACTTCATCACCATCGAATGCCTGATCAAATGATTCAAAAATAAATCTGGTGGCACTTCTTTGTTTGGTGTTACATCTTCGTCAACCTATATTACAAAAACACTAAAAGAAAGAGTTTGATCAATGGAGTTAGAACTTGGAATATCCTCCACATTTGCTTGCCCATACTCCATTTGATCCACATCCACTTCTCAACAGATACCATTCTCCTTTTTAGAACAAGGTTGTACTATCAGCTTATCTCCTTTAATTTCCTTTTCTAACGGCTCGTCAACAACTTGTTCTTGTACTGTCTCTTCTTCATGCTTAAATGGAAAACTGTAAAATTGGCTACCTTCCAAAATAGTCTCGGCATGAACTGAGTTATCTACAGTTGTCAACTCTAAATTGGGAACTTCTAGAAAAGCCACCTCCAAAACAGGTTCATCCACAATAACTGGAACTGACTTTTCTGGAATTGCTTCAGCCCTAAAATTTTAAGAAATTGATTCGTCTATGGTTGTCTCCCCTATATTCGAATCCTCCTCAACAAACCCCTCCGGATCATCAACATCTTTGACAATCTCATCTCTTTCATTGCAAATATCGGAATTGTAGGAAGTCGCCAATTCTAATCCTGACTCTAGCATGTGTGTGATAACACTCCAATCAAAATCTCGAGTAGAGGATTTCTTCGGTGTAGTATCACTCCACTTCTTAAGTCGATTCTCCACATAGATTATATTTTGCACCATGTCCTTCAACTCCGCAGAGCGCCGTAATGCCACTCTTTCTCTAATCTCCATGCGCAAACCTGCTAGAAATCTAGCCATGGTTTCCTTGGGGTTTTCCTCCATGTCATCTCGACGTATGGCACCCATCATTTCCTCGAAGTATTCTTCTACTTCTACTTCTTTACTTCCCTACTTTAGGTTCTCTAGTTTCCTTTCTAGCCGTCAATGGTAGCGATAATGCACATATCGGGCTCGCAACACCATCTTCATCTCTCTCCACGTGTCTATTGGTGGACTTTGATATCGTCTATTGTAAGTGAATTGATCCCACCAGGTGTCAGCATCTTCACAGAATCCACTAGCGGCTACCTTCACCTTTTTTCGCTCAGGATAATTATGACAGTCAAACAACAGTTCAATCTTCTTTGCCCACTCTAGATATGTCTCAGGATCATTCGTACCTCGGAAGAATAGGACGTCTGTCTCCCAGTACTCCTTCCATCCATCTTTGTGGTATTTTCTACTTCCATATCGAGCCGAACCAATCATCTTCTTCTTCTCTTCTTTTTTTTTCATGTTTTTTTAACACCAACAATACTCTTCCTCAATACACTCCAAACACCAAAACAACACTCCCCAGCAAGTTATATCAACACCACAAAACTCAACGAAATTTCCAGTGAAAATTTAAAAGAAAAAATTCGAACACTTTCCCAAAAATTTTCGATTCTCCCACGGATGATGTATGAGCTCTAGGGATCACAAATAAACAAACAAAACAAAATTCAATGATTTTTTTCTTTCGATCAGCTTCATTTTTTTTTTGCTGATTTTTTACTTTTGCTATTTTTTTTGGATCAGCATCTCCCTTTTTTTTGCTAAACTCGACTTTTTTTTAAATCAAGAACAAAAATTAAATACAAAAATTAAAGGATAAATGGAACTTGATACAAAGCCGAAGTTTTGATACCACTTGATGCGATCCTTCCAGGAGTATCAGGTTACAACGGTGGATTTGGGAGAAATCTCGAACCCTAGCCTCACAACGATGTTGAACCACGAACCAATTGGATCCGCAACCCGTGATCAATTGAAAGCATGAACTCGAAAATGGTGGTAACGCCACAAATAATTATGGATTGATTGTTTGATAAGTCGAAGAAGTCCCACGGTGTGTGCGCGAAAAAGAGAGAAATAACTCGCAAAGTAAAATTAATATTATGAATGAACTGTCTTGAATTACAATAGAAACAACTCTTATAAAGTTGGGCCCAAAATAAAATAAAACCCTAAAGTCAAATCCTAATCTAAAAGAAAATAAATAAATAAAAATCAGATAAATCCGCAACAGTCCCAGTTGACGTAACTCGGGCCCACTCGCGTCTTGGGTCGCGCCAGCCCCAGAGCAGAACACATTGCGGGTGCGACCGGTACGCTCGCGCCACCACTCTTGCTGTAACTCGTGCCCATAGACGTGACCAGTTCACTCGCACCAGGAATCGCGCTGCCACTCGCGCCAGCCTCCCTGAACGCTCGAACTCGATCATCGGTACCCCCTCTAGGATCGTATCAGACTTGATATCCCGATTTCTAGTGCCAGTTTTAGGATTATCTTGGCTAGCATTGGCAGGTGCTTCAGAGCTCGTCTTAGATGGTAGCTTTCCATTTTCTTTTGTCCCATGACTCAACTTCCACAGTAGAGTACTAGTGTTCAGGTTCGATTACCAAGTGGAGGAATTCAAATGGTTGTAGTTGTTCCTCCGCTTGAGTTGATTCTCTACCTTGTTGGCCATGTGTACCATTTTCTCTAACTCAACATAATATTGCAGTTCTACCACCTCCCGAATTTTTCTTTACAAACTCGCTAGAAATATCGCCATAGTAGCTTCCTTATCCTCCTTCACATTAGCTCGGATAATAGATATCTCCATCTCCTTGTAGTACTCATTAGCATTGTTTGATCCTTGCCTTAATGTTTGCAGCTTGTTATACAACTCCTGATATTAATAACTCAGCACAAATCTCTGTCTCATGACTGCCTTCATCTCCTCCCAAGTCTCTATCGGTCGTTCTCCATTACACCATCTATTGGCTTTCAACTAGTCCCACTACACAATAGCATAATCAGAGAACTCAATAGATATTAACTGTACCTTCTTCAACTCTGAGTATCTATGACAATCGAAATCATCTCAATTTTTTGCTCCCACTCCAAATATAGCGACGAGTCATTCTTCCCTTGAAATAAAGAAACGTCCATCTTGATATTGTCAAGATAATCATCCTCTCGATTTCTCATTCTTCCATATCAACATCCTCCAGCTATGGAATTTCTATCTTCCTCTTCATAGTTTTCAAAATCTGATTCGTAGTACTCTCCACTCTCTTTTTCTACATGAGGATAGCATCTAACCTCCATGCGACCTCCTCTTCTGCCTCTACCACCGTGGTTCACACAAGGAGCTGGCGTGGCTTGCTGCTGGTTTAATTGCTTGATAACGTCATATTTTGCATGTATTTTAAGGTACATTTGAGTGGTATTTGATGGGCATTGCATGCATGAAGTGATAAGTTTTGCATAGTTTTCTATGTCTTGTGCAATGTCACGTGGTTGTTCATTGTGAAGGGAATCAATGCCATTTTTTGTGTAGACCTCAAATGAGTGTGGGAACACCCTAAAAATATGGTAAATCAAGTTAGGAACGCGATGCAAAAAGAATCGGGTCAATCGGACGAGAAACGAGTGAGAACGAAGCAAAACAGTGAGAGGGTGTCGAAGCTGGAAAAAACCCGTGACCGGAGTCGCGACCCTCAGGGTCGCGACTGCATGGTCACGAATTTTCTTCTCCATTTTCCTGCACGGTCGCGACAGGGAGGGGGTTCTCCTGTGTATTATTCGCGACCCCACTCACGAATTTTGCACTGGTCGCGAATTTTCTGCCACATCAGTGCCACGTCACGCCACGTCATGCCACGTGGACTCACGACCCAAATAGCGGGCATCCTAGTCGCGAATCTGGTCACGAATGTAGTGGGCCTGTCCGATTTTTGGCCTATTTTTGGGCTTTTCTTTACTTGGTATATAAGGGTTTCAATGCACGAAAATAGACACAATTTCCACCCACTCCAAAGTTGCCAACAGAGAGTTGCTGCAGAGAGAAACAGACGCGAAGAACAAGATCAAAGGATTCAAGAGCTTTCAAGATTAGAGACAAATTAACTCTTCCGGGTTTTATTTTCTCTGTTCTTAGAATTGTTCATGTTTTCTTTGTGGATTATTTTAGTTATTTATTTTTCCATGGATAGCTAAAACTCTAGTATTCTAGGGTTGGATTATGATTTATTTATGAAGTTCTTTTGATTTATTTTGTTTGGTGTCTATGATTTAATTATGCTTTGATTATTCCCTCTTTTCTCTGTATTATTTATCTGATCACTAAATGATGCAATTTGATGTGTTAATCCATAATTCGAGAGATGAGTTTTAACATAAGATCTGGAATAATTAACTGGTTAGTCAATATCACTCGAGAGAGTTGTGATTAATTTAGAGAAGAATAAATCTTTGGAACCATTAGGAGTTGCATAATAGGTATTGAACGGAGACGTTGATATTTGTTGTGTGATCTACAATCTAGGCGCTTCGAGAGAAGGTTTAGAATGCATGAGTGATTGTTCTAGTATGATTTAAATCCCAACATAGACACTAAATGAATTGATTAAGAGAATGAATTAAATAATGAGTATCCAATCCTAGAATGCGTCTTTTATTCATTGTTTGATTTTTCTGTGTTGATTTCTGCTGTGGTGATTTATTCTATTTATTATTTTTAGTTTTTAATTAGTTCAATCCAACCATGTTTTGTAGTCTAGATAACTGCGAGGGGTTAAATTGAATAACTAGCAGATTAAATATTAAATCCCTGCGGATACGACCTTGTTCACCACTATCCTATAAGACTTGCTGTACACTTGCAGTTTAGGTGAAAATAAATACCGAACAAGTTTTTGGCGCCGTTGCCGGGGATTTAATTTTTTTTTATTTGCTATTATTTAGATTTAATTTCTTGTGTTAATCTAGACATTTTTTTCAGTTATTTTCGTTTAAATTTTATAATCTTCTTTTTCTTGTGATTAGGTTGTGTATGCGTACACGATCTCAGGGGGAACCACTTCAAACTTACGATCCTAAGATTGAAGCCACCATTCACCACAAAAAGGCAAGGAGAAAAAGAGAGATGGAAGAACAGGCAGCACCTGTTACAGTTGAGGAAATACAGCAGATGCAGCGACAATTGGAGGAAATGCAGCGGCGATTTCAAGAGCAAAAAGCCGCCAGAGAAGCAGAGCCGGTACCAATCAATCAGATGTTCACACCAGTGCTCAACCATGGACAAGTTCCCGGTCCAGGCATTAATGCCAACAACTTTGAACTGAAGTCGGGATTAGTGGGCATGGTGCAATAGCATCAGTATGGATGCCACAAGACTGAGAATCTAAATGCACACCTGCAACAATTCTTGGAGGTCTGCAGTACAATCAAGATGAACGGGGTGTCGGATGATGCCATTCGGCTTCGCCTGTTCTCATTTTCACTAAGGGATGCTGCCAAGGATTGGTACCATTCGTTGGATCTCAGTACGGTGGATAGCTGGGAGTGCTTGGCGCATAAATTTCTACATAAGTTCTTCCCTCCCGGTCTGACTCTCAAGCTGAAGGGCGAAATTACACAATTTCGTCAGTATGATGATGAAACTTTGTATGAAGCTTGGGAGCGGTTTCGGAACATGCTGAGGAAGTGCCCTAATCATGGATTCGGAGTAGATCATCAAGTCTATATTTTCTACAATGGATGCGACATGGAGGTGAAGAGGCTCCTGGATGCCTCTACAGGCGGGTCACTACTGAACAAAGGCCACGATCAAGCTGTGACGATAATTGAAGACATGGCCACCAACAGCTATCAGTGGACTGGCGATCGACAAGTGAAGATTTTGAAAAGAGCTGCAGCAGTTGATGACAGTGATCCAATTTCCAAGATTGTAGCTCAACTGTCCACATTGAATGCTACTATCAACAGCAGATTTGACGCCATGTCTCAGCAGACTGCCAATCTCCCCATGAATCAAGCAGTGGAAGATGTTAACTACATAAATCAGAGAGGCAGTTATGAGAACAATAATTACCGAGGTGGAAATCAGTTCTACCAAGGTAATCGATCCAACCTTTCTTATGGTAACCCTAACAACGCAGTGCAGCCCCCTCCTAGTTTTTCAGTAACAAATGGAGTGATCAATGAGGAAAAGAAGCCGAACATGGATGATCTATTGATGGCGTTTATGGGGAAGACCGATAAATTCATGGGGGAGTCACAAGATAGAGTGGAGAAGTTGGAGAATATTATGGGTGCCATGAGTGTGCAAATGAAGATGTTCGAGAAGCAACTGGGTCAGCTGGCCACAGTTGTAGGGAATCAGCACCAACCGGGACAGTTCCCCAGCAACACCACAGTGAATCCCAAAGAGCAGTGCAATGCAATCCATCTGCACACTGAAGTACCTACACTAATCGCCGCCGCTGCAGCTGTTCCTCCCAAGATGGCTTCTGACAAGCCAAATTCTACTATCAAGAGTCCTCCAATGGGTCCTACAGTGCTTCCCACAGTGACTATCCCATTCCCACAGAGTACTCTAAAATAGAAGGTTGATGCATAGTTCTCTCGATTTCTGGAGATTTTTAAGAAGGTGCAAATCAACATTCCTTTGGTGGAGGCGCTGCAGTATATGCCCAAGTATGTCAAGTTTCTCAAGGATGCTGTGTCCAAAAAGAAGAAGATAGAGAAGTTCGAGATGGTGCATATCCTAGAGAACTGTAGCTCTGTCATCCAAAGGAAGCTCCCAGCTAAGATGAAGGATCCAGGAAGTTTCACACTCCCCATCACTATTGGGGACAAGATAGATGGTCGAGCACTGTGCGATTTGGGGGCGAGCATCAACTTGATGCCGCTCTCATTTTTTAAGAAGCTAAATTGTGGGAAACTCAAGCCCACAACCATGTGCTTGCAGGTGGCTGACCGATCTATGGTGTACCCTGAGAGAATCCTAGAAGACGTGCTGATAAAGGTGAAGGAATTTATTTTCTCGGTGGACTTTGTGGTGCTGGACATGGATGAAGATAAAAGTGTCTCTCTCATTTTGGAACGTCCATTTTTGCGCATCGGAAGAGCCAACATCGACCTAGACACGGGGATCCTCACTCTCCGATTTGAAGATGAACACATCCGGTTCTTGTTCGATGTAGAGGAGCATAAGGCAGCTGTGGAGTGTAATGTCATCAACACACATGAAACTGGCTGCATTACTGATGATGGAGTCATGGAGATGGATGATCGGGGAAGAGAATGGGGGATACCATTTTCCCCGTTTGTGGGAACTTGAGTTCCCATACTCGTCTGG
This sequence comes from Perilla frutescens, assembly GCA_026008535.1. Taxonomy (NCBI): domain Eukaryota; kingdom Viridiplantae; phylum Streptophyta; class Magnoliopsida; order Lamiales; family Lamiaceae; genus Perilla; species Perilla frutescens. Next base: position 14,494,347 of record BRKX01000015.1, read on the forward strand.
CTGTCGACGTTAAATGCAGCGCTTGTTGGGAGGCATCCCAATATGTTTTATGTTATTTCATTTAGTTTTTTTTTCTTATTTATGTTTTTCACTTCTTTTTCTGAGTTGTGCAGGTAAAGAATGGGTGGATGCTGGAATATGGGGGATAGCACATTAACCAACTTGTCTTTCGACAAGTTTGGGGGAGGAGGTTGAACCTGAATGGTCATCCACTTGATTTCTGTGAGTGGTCGACGACACCTACATGCATTCTTACAAACTTATTCCATCCCATGGATTTGAATAAGTTTGGGGGGATGTATGCTTGTGGTATCTAGACCTTTATTGTGTTCTTACCTGCTTTACTTGGTTAGTTTTTTTTTTGTTTTTCCGGAAAATTTGAAAATAGTTTTGAATTTTGGTCTTGAATTTTTGTGGGATTTAGATGATATATGCTTTATGGTTTATGGTTTAGTACTTATAATTGAGATATTTGATTGGGGATGATTTGAGCATGTATAGCATGATTTGAAAGAGCATGTGTTTTGGAGATTTTCGAGCTTTATTTTGGCCAATGTTGAGCTGTGAGATTTTGAGCCTATAAGACTGTTGTCTTAATCTTGTTCTTGTGTGTTGGTTGTCTATGAACTTGTTTCTCTAGAACTTGCATGCCGTCTTACTTGAGATTGAGTTCTGTGCTTGAAAATAGGAGATGATATTAGGCCATATTTTCTTTAACCATTTATCCCATACACTGTCCTAAATTCATTATATTCCTTTGCGAGCCCTATTGTGCCTAAAATGCCTCTTCTTTGGAAGCCTATTTGAGATTTCATTTGTTGATTCTTGTGGAGAAATAGGAAGAATGGTAAGGAATTTTAGAGTTGGGATGAAGAAGAAAATTGTGATAATTGGTGATTTTTGTTGGTGTACAAAAAAAAGTGCTATGTGAGTGTTGAAAAAAAAACGAAAAATGAAAAGAGCACAAAAGAAAAAAAATGTGAAAAGTGCCAATGAAAAAAAAAGAGAGACCAAAGGTCCATGAGTTGAAAGAAAGAAAGAAATATATGAATGACTTAAGGATGTGTAGGAGGAAGTTGGAAGAATTCCAACTAGTGTTTGAATGTGATAAGTAGTGGGGAATAGAAAGTAAAAGTGGTGGATTGTGTTACAATTGTTGAGTCACTTTAGCCAAATATTCCTAGCTTTAACCCAAGCCTACATTACAACCTTAATAAAGTCCTATTTGATCTTAATTTTGAGCACATTTGTTTGTCAGTGGAGAGTTTAGATTGCATGCAAGTCTATGGTAGATCAAGTGTATAGTTCAATGTTTCGATGAGTGCTTATCCATATTTTATCACACTTTGAGTGTTTGAGCGAAACACACACCGGTGAGGACCATTGGCTTGATTTTTGCTCCTTGAAATCTTTTTCATGTGTTCATAATTTGAGTGTTATGCTTGTTCTTGTCATTTCCCAGTTAGATTGTCGAGGTTGTAGATGCTAGATTATAAATTGTAGAGTTATGTATTGTTTGAATTCTATGTTTGGTTTTGTTCTTTGTTTGGGGACAAACAATGTTTTAAGTTTGGGGGAGTTGATAACATCATATTTTGCATGTATTTTGAGGTACATTTGAGTGGTATTTGATGGGCATTGCATGCATGAAGTGATACGTTTTGCATAGTTTTCTATGTCTTGTGCAATGTCACGTGGTTGTTCATTGTGAAGGGAATCAATGCCATTTTTTGTGTAGACCTCAAATGAGTGTGGGAACACCCTAAAAAGATGGGAAAACAAGTTAGGAATGCAGTGCAAAAAGAATCGGGTCAATCGGACGAGAAACGAGTGAGAACAAAGCAAAACAGTGAGAGGGTGCCGAAGCTGGAAAAAACCCGCGACCGGATTCGCGACCCTGAGGGTCGCGACTCCGTGGTCGCAAATTTTCTTCTCCATTTTCCTGCACGGTCGCGACAGGGAGGGGGTTCTCCTGTGTATTATTCGCGACCCCACTCGCGAATTTTGCACTGGTCGTGAATTTTCTGCCACATCAGCGCCACGTCATACCACGTGGACTCGTGACCCAAGTAGCGGGCATCCTGGTCGCGAATGTAGCGGGCCTGTCCAATTTTTGATCTATTTTTGGGCTTTTCTTTACTTGGTATATAAGAGTTTCAATGCACAAAAATAGACACAATTTCCACCCACTCCAAAGTTGCCAACAGAGAGTTGCTGCAGAGAGAAACAGTCGCGAAGAACAAGACCAAAGGATTCAAGAGCTTTCAAGATTATAGACAAATTAATTCTTCCGAGTTTATTTTCTCTGTTCTTAGAATTGTTCATGTTTTCTTTGTGGATTATTTTAGTTATTTATTTTGCCATGGATAGCTAAAACCCCAGTATTCTAGGGTTGGATTATGATTTATTTATGAAGTTCTTTTGATTCATTTGTTTCGTGTCTATGATTTGATTATGCTTTGATTATTCTCGCTTTTCTCTGTATTATTTACCTGATCACTAAATGATGCAATTTGATGTGTTAATCCATAATTCGAGAGATGAGTTTTAACACAAGATCTGGAATAATTAATTGGTTAGTCAATATCACTCGAGAGAGTTGCGATTAATTTAGAGAATAATAAATCTTTGGAACCATTAGGAGTTGCATAATAGGTATTGCACGGAGACGTTCATATTTGTTGTGTGATCTACAATCTAGGCGCTTCGAGATAAGGTTTAGAATGCATGAGTGATTGTTCTAGTATGATTTAAATCTCAACATAGACACTAAATGAATTGATTAAGAGAATGGATTAAATAATGACTATCCAATCCTAGAATGCGTCTTTTATTCATTGTTTGATTTTTCTGTGTTGATTTCTGCTGTGGTGATTTATTCTATTTATTATTTTTAGTTTTTAATTAGTTCAATCCAACCATGTTTTGTAGTCTAGATAACTGCGAGGGGTTAAATTGAATAACTAGCAGATTAAATATTAAATCCCTGTGGATACGACCTTGTTCATCGCTATCCTATAAGCCTCGCTGTACACTTGCAGTTTAGGTGAAAATAAATACCGAACATTGTTCCCTTGTAGAGAATTGTTCAAAGAACTCCTCCATCTAATTCTTCATGGATTTGTTAATCTCTTGCAGTAGTACATCTAACATGTACTTAATATTGAAGTTCTTGTTAGCTTCTTCTCCAAGACCTGAAGAATGATTGGACATTCTTTTTTCGTCCTTTTTTATTTTTTTTTATTTCAGCTCAAAGTCTCCAAAATTCTCCAACACACTCCAATCACAATACAACACCTTCCGACAACTCAATTTAATACCAGAAAATTGATCCCAAAATTTCACCGAAATTTCAAAACTTTTCAAACAAATTTTGATTTTTTTTCTTGGAAGATATTTAATCCCTTGGGAACACGAAAAATTGCTAGAAGCAACGAAAAAGCTAAAAATTTTCCGGCCAAAAAACCTTTTTTTGGGTGATTTTCTTCATCATTTTTTAATAGATGGCGAAAATTAAATACATGAAACTAAAGGATAAATTGAATAGAAACTTTATACAAAGATGAATCTTTAATATCACTTGATGTGATCCGACCCAGGACTATATCAGGTTACAAGATGGGATCCCTTGACCTGAGCCTCACAACGAGACGAACCGTTAAATGTGAAATCGACGACCCTACTGAGATTGAAGGCAAGAACCTCAAAACATTAATATAGATGCCACAAACAGAGGTGATGGATCTGTTTGATAAGTTGGGGTTTGAACTGACAGTTCAAAGAAATTCTCATACAGAGAAAATATCAAATTTAATAATATAAAAAAAGACTGTCTAATGAAAATCCAGTATAACCTCTTATATAGGTGCATGGAAATAAGCAAACCCTAGTTAGGAATAAAATAACAAAAAGGAAATAAATAAGTCTAAATTTCAGAAATAATTAAAAATCCGCTACTGGGCGCGACATGAGGTCACTCACGCCCTGGGTCGTGTTGTATCTCGTGCCTGGCCTAAAGAAATACCGCTTGAGTATCAATGCAGATCACTCGTGTCTCCACCTGCGGCTGCACATCGCACCTTTTAGCGCGACCGATCCATCTACACCCTTACTCATGTTGTAACTCGTGCTCTTCCTTCTGAATACTCGAACTCGATCTTCGGCACTAACTAGGATCGTATTAGAGAGCATCTAGTGAGGGAACTTCTAATTTAGGGATGAATAGAGATGCTATTATCAATCGACTTACCAAACTTGTGGAAAGACAGTCTGGACAAATTCAAGAACTTATCCAACAAAGAGAGGCAATTCGACATGGTACAAATGATGAAAATTGGGTCAGACATCAAGCTAAGCATGTGAAAATAGTTGGAAAAAGATTTAGGAAACTAAATCCACCGACTTTTGAGGATACATTGGATCCTACTTATGCAGGAGATTGGCTGAGGATGTTGGGAATATGGAGTTCCTGAAGATAAAAAAGTTATATGTGCCACTTTTATGCTACGGGGGAGTACAGATCATTGGTGGGATATTGTGACGAGCATTGAGAATGTCGCTGCCATGAGTTGGGATAGATTCAAAGAGTTATTTATGAACAAATATTTCACAGCCCCTATTCGTGCACTGAAGATGAACGAGTTTATACAACTTAGGGCAGGGGACTATGACAGTTGGAGACTACATTTGAAAATTTAAATCATTGTCTAGGTTTGCTTCGCATATGATTAACAGTGAGGTGCTCGAGATAGAGAGATTTCTTGAAGGGTTGAAGTCGGAACAATATAGAGATGTGAGCATTGTAGCGACCCAGAATTTTTATAACATTTGCTACATTTTATTTCCAAAAATGATTTTTATAATGCATGTTATATTATTTTATTATGTTCCTATAAATCATGCCTATATTATTATTATTGTTATTATTATTATTATTATTATCTGATTAATATTATTTTAATAATTTGATTTATCCTCTGAAATTTGAAACATACATTTATTTTGTATAGCCTAATTTTTTTGATTTAAGCCCAATATTTATTTAATTTGAGCTCACCAACTATTTTGTTTTAATTTAAGCCCAAGTTATTAAATGAAAGCCCAAATATTTATTCTATTATTTGAGCCCAAATAATGTCCAATTGGGAGTTGTCTTCTTCACAGGGAAAATACCAAATAAGAAATGAGATGTTCATTTATTTTCTGCAAAAACGTTTCTTCATTTAATAGATGTTCTTCTAGCTTCATCAAAAATTGATTATGAAAATTAATTGGAGACCTTTCGTAGTGCTGAAATCTAGTATAAATAGAGGTATATAATTTGTTTTTAAAACACACCAGTCATTTCTCAAAAGCATTTTCTGAGCATTTCAAGAGCAATAGTATTACCTTTGAGGTGGGTGTGTGTGTGTGTGTCTGTGTGTATAATCTTACTTGAGTTTTTGAATTCATATAGGAGTTGAGTGAGATTATGGGAGATAAGCGGTGAGGAAATTAAGTAGTGTCCGGCAGCTGCTATGGAGAAATAATCTTCATTAGCAGTCGTTGTTCCCAGCGACGGTAGCGTAGATGAGAGAGATGGAGTAGATATAGTTTATTTTCCAAAGTCAAATTCAAGTCAAGGTGGGGAATACGATGTGACGCAATTATTATTTATCCTTATTATGCTCTTATGCATGTATATAATTATTAACATATGGGTTGTAACTATTATCATTGGCTGACGGGCTGTATATGTCCTGATATTTTAGCTGCGGGCTACCCATATTATAATTTATTATAATTATATAACTTGGATAAATATGGTCACCACTGAGTCAATAGCACTTACCCCAAAACTATTATTTATTTCAGGTTGATGATTTACTCAAGTGATGTGCGTGGTGATGTGTGATGATAGATTTTAAAGAGCTTTTATTATTTAACTTCCGATGTCCATTCTTTATTATTGTTATTATTTTATTTTATGAAAATTGGGGCGTGATAAGTATGACAGGGGTTCAAGGAGCAACATACTCACAAATTGCCGAACGATCTCTAGTTGCTAAACAAGCTGAACTTGGGATATTTAGTGCTCAAGAAATGCGACGTCAGCTTAGGCAGGGGCAAGGCCAGAGGTGGGCTTGAGGTGAAAAAAGAACATTTCTCTCAGGGCCAAAGGCCTAGGTTTTAACCAAGTCAAGGGAAACAAGCATGAGATTAGAATAAACGCCAATGAACAGATCAGTGTAAGGCACCTACAGTGCAACCTACATCCCTCACATGTGGTGAACTACACTCAGGAAGATGTTATGCCAAATCTTGTAATTGCTTCAAGTGCGGAAAACTTGATCATGTTATCAAAGCTTGCCCCAAGTCTAGTCCTACTACATAAAAAAGATACCAACTAGGGTGTTTACTATCGCTAAATTAAAGGTAATGCAGAGACGGAGCCATCGGTAGTTACATGTAAAATTTCTATCTTTTGAGTTTCAACATTTGTATCGTTTGATTCGTTCATTTGCATCCACTGAGTATGTGAACTGAGAGAGAGAGAGAGAGAGAGAGAGAGAGAGAGAGAAGATGATAAACTGGGTTTTGCGCTATTTTAGAGTCTATTTTGGGATTGTTATCTACTGAGTGCATTACTTCATGTTTATTTCAAATTTCACTTGTTTGGACAAGATGGTGTTTGGTTCTATTTTGTAGGAAATTGGACTGAAAACCATTAAAGTTGATGAAATCCAACTCCAAGATTGTGCTATTTTCTCGGCCATTTCGTGGATTTTCCTTTTGGTGCTGTTCATTTCCATCTCGAGCTTGGACCACCTCCTAATTATTTAAAGGTTATTTTGCACAAAAATTCGACACCTTTTACACTATAGAGGGAGTAGAGAACATTGTGGAAAAGACGAAGAACATACTACAGAGAAATTGAAGAAGCACATCATGGACTAAGTTTTATTTTATGCTTTATTTATTCGGGATTACTACGTTGACTATTGATTCATATTTGTTTTCTTTGGATTATGAATATAATATGAGTAGCTAAACTTCTAGAGATCCTAGAGTTGTTGAGTGTTGATGGATTTTATGATTTGAAGTCATTTATTGTTCCTTTCTTCTATTTTTTATTTGTGCATCTTCGGTTATTATTTTCTTATATGATGGAATTGATCTCCTTTCGCATTTGTGTAGTTAATTTATTATCACCTGAGAGAGGTTAGTAGATTAATAGATTAAGATTGCATAATACGAGTCTCATAGATCAAGAGATCGGTTGGTGTCGTGAGGAAAATAATATGAGATTCTAATTGGAGTTAGATAATAATTCGAGATCGGGAGATAAAAATTAGAGTCTGATCTACTTTCATAACTTACTCGAGAGAGAGACTGTGATTATATTAGTGATTCTCCTACAAAATTTAGAATTAAATTGGTTGGATAAATTGTCTAGGATTGTGAAATCCATTTAATAGCAACATCCCAGGATCTGTCTCTTCATCTGTTTATCTAGTTTTCTGTGTTTGATTTCTTTATTTATTTACAGCATTTAGTTAATTAACATTAATACTCTTTAATTTGGTTCTCTAGATAAAGTAGGACAATAAAATTGAGTGCTTAGCTAAGTTACATAGTCAGTCTATGTGGATACGACCTTTCTCACCATTGTTTTGCTATAAATTACCTCATTCTCTTGCGAGTAGTATTTTAGGTGAAATGAAATATCGAAGAAGAGAGAAAGAGTATTAGAAAGTAAGATATTTATAGAGATTAGAGAGAGATTGAGAATTGGTGTGAGTGAAAATGGTGGAGGAAATGATGTATTTATAGGTGAAAATTGGGGAATGGAGGAGGGGAAATTTGAAATTCTTTTTTAAAAAACACTGCCTGAACTGTCAGTTTCGAGCATAAAACGCCGGTTTGTGCTTCCTAACCTGCGGTTCCACATCAATGATTTGGTGAGAATTGTTTCCAACCATAGATCGAGATCACGCGGATCACGATCTCAACCATTGAAGAAAAAAAAGGAAAACCGACGGTTTTATCACCAAACCTCCGATTTGTGAATTTTAAGGGTCTAACCAAAATTGGATCGGCAGAATCCCAGTGACAGTTACAATTTACCGCCGGTCTGATTTACTTTGGGCACCTCAATATTATTTCTTATTAAAAGGTTGATTTTTTTCTTCTTGCAAAACTAACGAGAAAAGGTATCTACGTGACTTCAAACTTAAACAATGATCATGGCAAAAACAGTCGGTCTAGACATGGCCATCCAATGATCTACAAGAAGAAAAATAAAAAGCCAAAAAAAAAAGTCATCTACTCTGTTGAATTGAAAATTTAATCGAAAGCATTTTATTCATTGTATCACAGAATAAAACTCTCAAAGTATTTCAAAGAAATTTTACAATCGTAATCTCTCAAGTATGAAATCTAATTACAGTGAGTGTGCTTTCTCTTATTTATACTAGATGCATTGAGTAAGCAAAATATCTAGAGTAGATCTGACGGTCATCTTAGTTGATCCGAGCCCGCTTGCTTGGACGGATGAGATCACAACTGCAGCTCATGCATGGATTCACTCCAAGCTGTGTGGTCCTGCAATAAGCATGGTGTAGGCAATTAAATTTCTATCACCAATCAAATGGTGACATGTGTAAATTAAACAATTAAAATATCCAAATTATATCATTTATTTATATTTTAGGAATTTTAATTCCTAAATTAAATAAATAAATTGGTATTCAATATGTGGAAAAATCTCGACCAATAGAAATACGACACATAAACGAGCTCACACAAGAAATGGCCATGTTGTTGTAGAGAATTACAAAGGGTACAAGGCACCAATAAAATTATGCCACATAAGCCCTAACAAATGGACCAATGAGACGTCGCCACCTAAGCCCTAAATACACCCTCATTTGCCTATAAATAGAGGGCTTGGTTAAGGGAAATGAACAAGTTTAAGAGCTCAAGTTTGGAGAAGGATTCATCGGAGAAAGCTCTCTTCAATCTTCAAGGTATTCAAGTTGGAGATTCAAGGCGTTCTTCACATTCTTCCCCATAAATCATCCCAGCCTCGACGTTCGATCCGGATCCAAGGTGCTCGGCCCTCCAATCGGCGTTATCAACCTCAAATCCCCAAGAACAACTTGAAGATTCAAAGTGTTCTTCAACAAATCATCTCAAAAACTACGTTCAATTCGGAATCAAGATGAAAATCCTTCGAATAGACGTTATAAACCTCCCAGCATCGGATTCCTGAAGATCGAAGAGCAAGAACAACTCGAAGATCTTAAAGAACGATGATGAACAAATCCTGAAGAGAAGAATCAGAAGATTTAGAGAGAGAATCGAACCACAAATTGTAATTTCAATCTAAAATCTTTTCTTTGTACGATTTTTCGGTGTTTATTAATTTAAATACTCGAAATTTGTGTTACAAATTCTGGCACACCCGGTGGGAAAGCTCTACTTCTCATCTCTTCTCTTCGTCAAATTTCAAATTTGAGGATGTCTAACACCTCAAATACTTCAGAATCCATCGCAAAAGGTGTCGGAGTGACTACAAGGAATATGGCCAAGCAAGCATTGGAAGCTTCCAAGATGACTATTGTTGAGGAAGAAGTGCCCCATCTTAAGGGAGTCGACACGACCAATGAAGGAATGGAAAGCGATTTTCCATCACAAACAAGCGGCTCACTCGAAGCAGCTGTCATGATGGCAAACGATTCCACTATAGAGGATCAGCTTGCAAATATAACTAAGCTCATCGAAGGACTTTACAAACGTATGCAGCATCAAGACGATGAGATCTCAAGGCTTAAAAGGGAAAAGGGTGAGGCAAGTCGTGCAAATGAAGAGGTGAACAACGAAAATGGTGATGAAGAAACACCTGCGAAGCAGCAAACAAACAAGAAAGAAACGTTTGCGTCCAAAGGCTTCCAAGTCTCCGACAACGGATTCATTCAAATCAATCAGCTGAAAGAGTTCATCGAAAGGACCATCAAGAGCAGGTTTGATGGAGGCTCTAAGTCATCCTCAGCTTATTCCAAGCCATATACCCAAAGGATAGACGATCTGAAGATGCCTTCAGGCTATCAACCTCCCAAGTTTACGCAATTCGACGGAAAGGGCAACCCCAGACAGCACATTGCTCATTTTATTGAAACGTGCAACAATGTTGGGACCTACGGGGACTATTTGGTAAAACAGTTTGTCCGTTCACTCAAAAAAAACGCATTCGACTGGTACACGGACTTGGAACCCAACTGGATCGACAGTTGGGAGTAGTTGGAATACGAGTTTCTCAACCGTTTCTACAGTACGAGAAGAACGGTGAGCATGGTAGAACTCACAAACACTCGTCAATGGGATGAAGAGCCTGTCATTGACTACATCAATAGATGAAGAAATTTATGCCTCAATTGTAAAGACCGCTTGTCCGAGATTTCCGCCATTGAGATGTGCATTCAAGGAATGCGATGGGGCCTTCAGTATATCCTTAAAGGGATCCAGCCAAGGACCTTTGAAGACTTGGCTACAAGGGCTCATGATATGGAGCTAAGTATGACCGCTAGTGGAATTAAGGATCCACCAATCCAAGAGTCCCGAAAGCCAAAGAAAAGACAAGAATTTAAGAAAGGGGGCAAGCCAGTTGATAAGAACCCAAAGAAGGAGTCCATGGAAGTGAAAGCAACGCCCGTCAAATTCTAGAAAAATGAAGAGGCTAAGGAGAAAAACAGCACTCCACCAGAAAGAGTACAAAGGAAATTTACCGTAAAGGAAATGCAGCAGAGGGAATACCCCTTCTTGGACTCAGATGTTCCTGGAATTTTTGAGGACTTGCTCAAAGCAAAACTCATCGAACTACCCGAAATGAAGCGGCCTGAGGAATCAGGACGAACTGATGAACCAAAGTACTGCAAATACCATCGTCTGGTCGGGCATCCTATACAAGACTGCTTCATCTTTAAAGATAAGGTCATGCAGCTGTCACGCCAAGGAAAGATATCACTTGAGGAGGATGGCGCCACTACTAATCTCATCACGTTAGAATCCAGCAACATGATAAGTGATGAAGAAGTTATGAATCAAGCAAAAGACCAAACTTGAGAAGGAAATATCAGCAATCATTGATGAATGCATAACCTTCACTGATGAAGATTTAGAGCTTGGTTCTGACCCTCACAATCGACCTCTATTCGTCAGTGGCTATGCTCGTGAACAAAGGTTGAATAGGATACTCGTTGATAGAGGATCTGCAGTCAATATCTTGCCTCTACGCATGTTGAAGAAGTTAGGGATCTCAACTAATGAACTTTTAACTAGCCAACTGATGATCCAAGGTTTTAACCATGAAGGACAAAGGGCTCTCGGTTCAATAAGACTGGATCTACTAATGGATGATATGGCTTCAACAGCACTATTCCATGTGATAGATGCTAAGACATCCTATAATATGCTTCTTGGATGGCCATGGTTGCATGAAAATAGGATCGTCCCTTCAACATTGCACCAATGCTTCAAATATTGTCAAGGCAGTAGTGTGAAGAAGGTGGTCGGAGATAACAAACCTTTTTTGGAGTCTGAATCATACTTTGCAGATGCAAAGTATTACCTTCCAAGTAAGAAGTCGTTAAAAGCCACGGAGAATGATGAGGTCCAAAAGAACGAAGATGAAGCACCTCTCATCAAGGAAGAATCCTTGGGAAAGTTGACAATGCCGTTGACTAAAATTGATGCAAAGAAGCCGCTTCCTCCACCACTTGAAGGGTTTGTCCGGCCAATGCAAGGGAGTTTGATTGAGCATGGAGAACTTTCGGAGCATACAATCCCTCAAAACTTTGGTCCAAAGGCATTTCCATTGCTTCTCAAAGCCGAATATGACCAAAAGGTAAAAGAACATCTCTCAAAAGATAAGGGAAAAAAGGAAGGTGAATGCGATGCCACCCATAAATGCTCGAAAAATGGTGGATACGCTACTCAAAATCCTAAAGCAGGATTAAGATTCACACCGCATAACCCTGTTCGAATTGCAATCAAAAGGGCTAATGTCAACCATATTTCTGAAGAGGAAGCTCGAGTGTCTGTATTTGAAAGGCTTGGAAACAGATCGAAGAATAGAGAAAAGACACCCCGGGTATCCGTGTTCAAGAGACTTGGCAAGCAATTGAAGAATGAACCAACAGGATATCGGAAGCTGAGTTTTGCCAAAACTAAAATTGTGAATGGGCGACGACTGAAAAGAGTGGCCCCTCCCTGAAGAAAGAAACAAACCACATTAACCATAACATGCGGAAAAGAGTTACAAGACGATGTGAGAACCGTTGCTTTAACAGAAACCTCCGACATTGAAGATGATAAGGAGAGTGTCGCTTCATCATTCTACATTGTTGGTAGAATCCATGATCCAACCCCTCAAACGGTCCAAAGTCTCGCACTTCAAGAAATCCTCACCTTGATAAGAGATTACATTATCAATGAAAGGAGTGGTATAATGCAGCTAGTTCAAGTGATGCAAAGAGATGGAAGAATGAGAACATGCATAAAATTTGTAAGTTTTGAGGAAGCAAATGAAGAAATCGTATCCTCACACCACATTACCTTAGATGAAAAAACTGAGATTGAAGAAGAAAATGCTGAAGAAGCTCCCCCACAGCTCAAAGAAGGGGTCAAGGCCACTGTCGATGAACTAAAAGAGGTCAACTTGGGAAGTATTGACGACCCTCGACCAACTTACATTAATGCACTGCTGACCATGGAAGAAGGGGAATCTTATGTTAAATTATTGAGAGAATTCAAAGATGTGTTCACATGGTCTTACAAAGAAATGCCAAGATTAGATCCTAAAGTAGCTGTCCACCACCTATCTATTAAGAAATGGGCACGACCAGTCAAGCAAGCACAGCGTCGATTTCGACCTGACTTGGTTCTGCTGATCGAAGCTGAGGTGAACAAGCTCATTGAAGTCAGATTTATTAGGGAAGTCAAGTACCCTACATGGATCTCAAGCATTGTTCCTGTTAGAAAGAAGAACGGGCAAATTCGGGTTTGTATTGACTTTAGAGACTTGAACGAAGCATGTCCTAAAGATGACTTTCCACTTCCAATTGCTGAGATGATGATTGATGCTACAACTGGACATGAAGCACTGTCATTCATGGATGGATTGTTTGGATACAATTAGATCCGCATGTCGCCAAGGGATGAAGAAATGACGGCCTTCCGTACCCCAAAAGACATATATTGTTACAAAGTGATGTCATTCGGGTTAAAGAACGCTGGTGCCACATATCAAAGGGCCATGCAAAGGATCTTTGATGACATGCTCCACAAGAATATTGAGTGCTACGTAGACGACGTGGTAGTAAAGTCAAAAGAACGGAATACTCACTTGCAAGATCTACGATTGGTGTTCGAACGTTTGAGAAGATATCAGCTCAAGATGAACCCCTTGAAATGTGCATTTGGGGTGAAATCGGGAAAATTCCTTGGCTTCATTGTCCGCCATTGAGGAATAGAGATTGAACAAGCAAAGATCGATGCGATACTGAAAATGCTTGAGCCCCGTAATATTCATGATCTCAAGAGTTTCCAATGAAGGTTAGCATACTTGCGAAGATTCATCTCAAATCTAGCAGGGCGATGTTAACCTTTTAGCCGAATCATGAAGAAAGGAGTCCCATTTGAATGGGATGAATCATGCCTCAATGCTCTCAAAAGTATCAAAGAATATTTGACGAAAGCCCCAGTATTGGTCGCACCAGTGGCAGGACGGCCGCTAATTCTATATATTACCACCCAAGAGCGTTCTATCGGAGCACTGCTTGCGCAAGAAAATGACAATGGAAAAGAGAGTGCGTTATATTATTTGAGCAGGATGATGATGCCAAATGAGCTAAAGTACTCTCCAGTTGAGAAGTTGTGCTTGTCGTTGATTTTCTCCATTCAAAAGCTAAAGCACTATTTTCAAGCTCATACAGTTCGCCTGATCTCAAGGGCAAATCCATTGAAGTACGTGATGATGCGACCAGTTTTATCTGATCGACTAGCACGTTGGTATCTTCAGTTCCAACAATTTGAGATCATCTATGTTCCTCAAAAGGCTGTGAAAGGGCAAGTACTAGCAGATTTCTTAGTTGACCACCCGATCCCGGTTGAATGGGAGTTAGATGATGACCTCTCTGATGAAGATGTTCTTGCAATCGAAGTTCTGCCCCCATGGAAAATGTATTTTGACGGAGCCTCTCACAGAGAAGGAGCCGGGGCTGGAGTTGTATTCATAACACCTGAAGGGGAAGTGTTGCCATATTCTTTCACCTTAACTGAAAATTGCTCCAACAATGTTGCTGAGTACCAAGCACTCATCCTTGGGTTATAAATGGCAATGGATGCTAAGAGACTTCAAATCAAAGTCTACGGAGATTCCAAGCTAGTGATTAACCAGCTACTTGGATCATATGATGTCAAGAAACTTGAGCTAATACCTTATGTCAAGTATGCTCAAAGGATGATCGGATGGCTTGGAGATGTAGAACTTGAACATGTTCCAAGGAAAGAAAACAAACAGGCAGATGCACTAGCTAAACTTGCTTCTACGATAGCCATGCCTGACAGCAAAATTCACATCCCAACTTGCAAAAGTTGGGTTATTCCCCCTCTATTTGAAAGTGAAAATGATGAAGAAGAAGAAAATTGTGCTATTGAAGTATTTGAAATCGATAAAGAAGATTGGCGTCAACCATTCGTTGACTACTTGAAATACGATAAACTGCCAAGTGACCCACGCCGAAGAGTCGACATTCGACGACGAGCCAATCGTTTCATTTATTTTAAAGGCACACTCTACAGGCGTTCGTTTGACGGGGTCTTCCTAAGATGCCTAGGTGACGAAGAAGCAGCACAAGCCATTGAGGAAGCACACTCAGGCATTTGCGGGGCACATCAGTCCGGTCCGAAGCTGCACTTTCGAATTAAGTGGATGGGTTACTACTGGCCGACCATGGTCAAAGACAGTATGGACTATGCACAAAGATGTCAACCCTGCCAGTTTCATGCAAACCTCATCCACCAACCTCCAGAGCCACTGCATCCCACAGTCACCTCTTGGCCATTTGACGTCTGGCACTACAAAAATTTAACCTTTTAACCACACATGCGAATGTGGCTAAAAATACACTTATGTGTATGTAAAACTTTTTAGCCACACATAATATAAATGTCAACATGTGTGGTTATATTTCCGCAGGAAAAAAGTTTTACCCACACATATATATATGTGTGGATAAATCAATGAGTTTTACCTACACATATATATGTCGGTAAAAGTATAAATTATATGTGTCTAAACATGTTTGCTAACTACATTGATGATGTGGCGCCATGACTACATTGATGATGTGGCGCCACGACTATCCCATGTGGCACTTGAAATGTAACAACACGTGACATTTTTTATGTGTGGGCATTTTTTTTGTAATTAATAATATTAAAATAATAATTTTTTGTAGATTTAAAATATACATTATTTGTGAATATTATTATTTTTTATTTTTAAATTACAATTGCTTAAAATATACGTGTATATATGAATAATTACATACCATATCACATTTTTGTGGGTCAATATGTTGAAAAATTAATACAATTATAAATTGAAGACAATATATCAACATAAATAGATATTTTACTAACTTTGTTCAATAAAATCAAAGTAAATAGGCATTGTCTAAACACGAATTATGAATAACTTTGTTGTAATAATCCAATGATAAATACATTGAGGTAATGGAATTGATGGTACAAATTAAAAACTCTGGCCCCAAACTTATACCGTTCTGGTTGCACCAATTGTTCACTTGTCTGCAAAACAGAGAAAGACATATAAATGATAAATAACAAGTCCTGCTCCATACGATGGGCTCCAAACACACTGCACCATGTTGATTCAACAGTTAGAGATAAGAAGATCTGTCACTAGGTTTTCATATAGATATATAAATAAATATATAACAGATCTTGAGTACATACTCTCTAAGTGGTGTGTGAGCAGTTGAGTAAGCTTCAGAAATGGGAACAATATCTTGTGCAAATTTTGTAAGAAAACTATCAGCCAAACAATTCAATAATAAAAACTATTACTGAATCAGTTCACAAACTCAAGGAAGCCAAAAAGTGCAAGATTCAATCACTCAAGATTTTAATTTTCTATTATATATTCAATAACTAAACGAGATGAATTCTTTCTACTTCCATTCTTTGCAAATTCGTAACAACCACGCCAACAATAACCAACCATTTCTACACATCACTGTTACAAAGAAAAGAAGACCAGAACCAAACATGTTTAGTGTACCTTGCAAAATGAGCCAGATCTGCTACAGTCTTTCATGCGCCCATCTGAAAAATAATGCATGCCAAGTTATGGTACAACGCACATACAAAAACGGTAACAATAGAAAAAATATCTTACCACCATGTGTATCTTGTTCATGCGATCTTACTTTCCCACTGCATAGGCATACACACCAGAATAACTAGTTAAATATACAGTTGCAGAATGCCCACATAAACCTACAGTTTATGGGAAAACAATGCAGCATAAGTATGAAGCTCACCCCATTGCATCTCGATCTAGACCCAGATCGAATGTATCCAATTCAAATCTCTTGGGTAAAATAATAGAGTGATAATGTCTCCGCGATAATCCAGTGTCTGCTCGTGCACTTTTTCTAGCCTTAAGGCCATGTAGGTTTGTTCATAATTTCATGACAGTCATGAAATAGATACTCAACCTTCTTTAAGTAAATTCTCACTATGCCAAGAAGGAGGAAGGGTAAAATTCTATGAGTGACTACATGAACTTCATCATCCAGGATCTTATCTGATGAGAAATAATTGTAGACGAACAAGATTAGATGCATCAAATCTTATAAAAAGGTAAGCAACTAGAAGAAGAAAACGTCAATTCAGTTTTTAAATGTATAACATTCATGAACTTTGAGAAAAATGGCAGACAAAATAAGTGGAACAAATCTTAAAAATTATACAATCATAAGAAACATCAACCTCGGCATCACATAAAGAATATAAGGGATATTAATAAAGCGTTACAAAAAAAATGCGCATACGATATATCCCGACGGTACCTATCCTTGCAATATGTTTTCACATAACAGCTATATCTTCTCCTTGACATGTTCACTATCCCATAAACTTTTCTATTTCTTACTAGGGGAAGAACTTAAGGGCTTAAACACCTTAAACAACAAAATGGCCATCTTATGCAACCAGGGATAACATAATAAACACACGTGCTAAGATCCATTCATAATAACAGTTATCTAACAGAGGAAAGCCAAAATTATTGTCCCCATTTTTTAGAGCATGTCCTTTTTTTTCTTACAGAGCCAGCGGCGGATCGGGACTCATGTGGCTTCACAGGAGCAGATTCAACTCCAAAAGAAACTGAATTTTCCCCAATTGCATCCGCTGGTATAGCTCTAAATTCTTCACCATACATCTACAACAAGAAAGAGAGGCAGCTTCCCAATATCTATTCAACAAAATAACAATAATATTAGATCGAAATTTTTGAAAATAAAAGAAACCTGATTTCTGAATCGCAAAAGTTTGAGAGAAATTAGAGAAATTTAATTTTTACGGCTACAGAGAAATACCGATTTGGCTGTGGAGAGTGAATAATTCTAGAACCTAAATTTGATGGCAGTGAATCAAAAGCAAAACCCATTCCAAGTAGAGATGAGAAACAACCCTGCAATAATTCTCTACAGTTCCTGAAGATCCCAGCGCAAGAGGACGGATCTGGTTGGCCTTTGGAGCTACCATGGTCATTGAGCGAAAGAATTGAGCAAATAGAATGATTGTTTAGTTTGAGTGGTGGGTGGTTTGAGAGATATCGGGGAGGAGGGGGGTGTATCACGTTTTACATTTTAATTTCCGCGTATTTTGAAATTTTCACTTTTCAGTTTCCCGGTTGAACTAAAACAAAATTATTTGTGTTGCATTTGGTATTTTTGCTCCATTTTAATTCTTTATAATGTATTTTTATTGAATATCATATTATTTAATATTGATTATTTGCTAAGAAAAGAATAAAAACATTAATCCTTTTACATACATATGTAGTATATTAGTATTTGAAAAGAAATTGGAGGTTTTTATTAAAAAAAAAATAGTGAGAAATAAAATTAAAAAATTTGTAGTGCAGACTAAATTAATTCGACCTTTTAATTGGATGAGGGAAAAAATAATTTATTTCATTATCCACCATCATAGAAAAATACCCTATATTTAATATGAAATTATTTATTATACTAATAATTTTAATTTTTATTTAATTATATTAATGAGGATGAAATGAGATTTTTTTCTTCAAAATACGTTAGCTATAAATTTAAATTGTGATTGCATTGATGTGGATAAATTATAAAAAGAAAAATAAATAATTGAAGAGAATTAATTTTCTTAAATATCAAAAATTAAAATGAACAAGTAATTTGCATATAATTTTAGGTCTAACCAGAATTTAATACGGCGAAGAGAGCAACAACATTTGCGCCATGCCCGCATCTTCTGTAGTTATGTAACAATTGTATGATTATAAATTTTTTTTAGTAATTAGAACACAATTCATAAACTTGAATTTAAAGATTTATAATATAGAATAACTTACATAGATGGTCATGTGTTGTCAAAATCATCATCATCATCATGGTCATCACTAGAGTCATCATCAGTCTCGGATTCTAAAATAGATTCATGATTAACAAAAGGTCCTCCATCATCATCGTAATCCTCAATATCCTCCATCTCGTGATCATTAAGATTTGACTCTCTAGTACGTAATTTAATCACCACCTCATGAGGTACGGTTACTGGATCAATATCTTCTCGAACCAATAAAGATGTGTCCACCACCTCTTCTGTTGGATTAAAAGGTGGCAACTCATTTGAATCGCCCTCTTGAAAAACATCGCTAGTTACAGTCTCTTCATCATCACGTTCAACTATATCAAAAATATTACGATGATTTACTTTTTGTACAATCATCCAATTCTTTCCCCGAGACATATCCTTCAAATAAAATACTTGTTGAGCTTGTGTGGCCAAAATAAATGGCTCATCTGCATACCATTCAGATGTAATATCAATCGATGTTAAGTTGTTATCAACTAACATTCTCTTCTTCTTTGGATCGGTATTGTACCATTTGCAGCGAAACAAGAATACCTTTCTTTGGAAGATAAAATCCAGCTCTAAAATTTCAAGTACAACACCATAGTACATGATATCATCATTCTCACCACCACCCCATGTAAAAACTCCACTACATTGTGTCTTGAACTTGTCATCACGTTCCTTACAACGAAATCTTACACCATTAACAACACAGCTAGACCAACTCATGCAACGATCATCCGAAAATTGTGAAAGTGCATATAAATCATCAGTTGCCCTTGGATCATTGTTGACTTTAAGAATAGCCATCTGTAAGTAATAAAAAAAAGAGATTATTGTCATTATTATTATTATTATTATTATTATTATTATTATTACTACTACTACTACTACTACTACTACCACTACTACTACCACCACCACCACCACCACCACCACCACTACTACATTGTATACTATACCTTTTTCTTGAACCAAATAGGAAATTCACTTTTTTGAATTGCATCATAATCTTCTTCTCTTATATCTCTAGAGCGCAAAACTTCTTTATGCTCGCTGCAATAAAAAATAAGTGAGATCTATGAAATTATAAATAAATTTTACAAATATGAAAATATGTTTAACTCACTTGATATAAATATCAACTTCATCTCCACAATTATTGAGAAGATACTACTGCACCACATTGTGATAATCCCCTAATAGTCCAAATGTAGGTGTTCCCAATGTGCGAATCTTATTATTGAATAACTCCATTGAGTATGTTGTAATGGGTACATCCCAGTTACGTTCTAGACGAGTGAATCTTGTCTCGGTATTATGTAAATAACGAGATAAAAATGTAATAGCCTCATCAACAATATATGCTTCTGAAATAGAACCATCAGGGCATGCAAAGTTATGGACATATCCCTTATATGTACCCATACGACGTTCAACACCAAACATCCATCTTTGACTAACCGGTCCTCCTAACAAAGCCTGTTCTGGTAAATGCACGCATAAGTGAACCATGACTGTAAAGAATGCCGGTGGAAATATCTTTTCAAGTTTACACAATAAGATAACAATCCCCTTTTTCATGTCCTCAAGCTCACAGACATATAAAGTCTTTGCACATAATTTTTGAAAGAATTGAGAAACCTCAATTAGTGATGCACGTATTTTCTTATCTAGGAATGGAAGAATGGCTGTCGGTAGTATCTTTTGGAGCAATACATGACAATCATGTGTTTTCATTCCCTCGAGTGTGTTAGAATCTGTCACACACTGACTGATGTTGGAAGCATAGCCATCTGGTAAGCGAACTGATTTTATAAAATCACAAAACTTCTTATAGTCGACTTTACTCAATGTGTAATTTGCATGTGGTTTTTCAACTTTGCCGTTCCTCTCTCTCAGCCAAAATTCCTTACGAATATTGAGATCTTGCAAGTCTAAATGTGCTTTTGCAGTATCCTTGGACTTTGTGGGATCATTTAACAATGTCCCAAGAATATTATCGCAAACATTTTTTTCTATATGCATGACATCAAGATTGTGACGCATCAATAGCTTTGACCAATACGGGAGTTCAAACAAAATACTTATTTTTGACCAATTCAACTCATCTACACCGCGTTTACATTTTCTATCTTCATTATTAGGTGCTTTTCCAGGAGTACGTGCAGGTAACTCTTCCAATTGCAACAAAATATCATCTCCAGAAAATTGACGAGGTGGCCCTCTTTTTTCTTGTTTTCCATCATACTCTGTGCTTTTTCTCCACGAGTGCATTTCACTTAAAAAATATCTATGTCCAGTGTAGCATTGTTTTCCACGAATTTGTTTGGAACGAGTGTCCTCAAGACATATTGGACATGCTAATTTTCCCATAGTGCTCCACCCAGATAAATACGCATATGCCGGAAAGTCACTTATTGTCCATAAAATTGTTGCACAAAGGGTGAACTGTGATTTTGAATATTCATCATATGTTTGAACCCCATTTAACCATAAAACTTTAAGCTCATCCACGAGTGGTCTCAAAAAGATGTCAAAGTCTTTACCCGGGGACTTTGGCCCAGGAATTAATAATGTCAAGAAGTAGTTGCTCTTATGCAATGTACACCAAGGCGGCATGTTATATGGCATTAAAATAACTGGCCACATACTATGTGAGGTTGTCATATTGCTGAAAGGGTTAAATCCATCTGAAGCTAAACCCATCCGTACATTCCTTGAATCATTAGCAAAATCAGGATATAATTCATCAAAATATTTCCATGCCTTTCCGTCAGCAGGATGACGTAACACTCCAGGCTCTTCTTTACGAACTTCTTTATGCCAACGCATATCTCTAGCTGTGTGTCTTGAAGAATAAAGTCTCTTTAGACGAGGTGTGATTGGAAAGTATCGTAATCTCTTATACGGAATCTTTTGACGAATGTAGCGATTGCTTTCACAAACTGGACACCTTATAGCATTTTTGTGTTCGCCATAAAAAATAGCACAATCATATCTACAGACATCAATTGCCTCATAACCTAAACCGACTTCACAAAGTAACTTCCTAGTGTTATAATAGCTGTCTGGGCAATTATTACCTTGGGGTAATACTTCATGAAGTAACTTTAACAGCATCTCAAACGATTTATCGCTCCACTTGTTCATCACTTTGATATTCATTAGCTTAACTATAAAAGTCAATGAAGATTCCCCACATCCCCCATATAAAGGATTATTTATAGCTTCATATAGCTTCTCGTAACGAGCATTCTCAACAACAGGTTGTTGGTATTCATTGAAATCATCAGTAGGGCCAATATCAAATAAGTGATTATCCATAGCATCATGCAATCCTGCTTCTAAACCATTAGCATCCTGATCATTAGCAAAATTATCACCACAATCTTCATTGATTGCTTCCTCACCATGGTAGATCCATCATGTATATGTATTATCAATTCCCATAGTAATCAAATGAGCTTGAATGTCTTCTATACCTCGCAGCCTTGTATTGAGAAATTTATTGCAAGGACATAATGTTAAGCCATTCGAATTCAAACATTGTCTGGCAACATCTATAAACTCCTTGATCCCATATACATACTCAGAAGATACTCGATTTGTGTTCTTTACCCATTGATGATCCATGGCATACTTATGTATCTATAAATAAAAATAAATAATAAAATTTTAGTCTTAATATTATGATGCATAGTGTTTGGAATAATAATAATAATAATAATAATAATAATAATAATATTATTATTATTATTATTATTATTATAGGCTAATGAAACAATAAAAAATAGAATTATATACATTGTTAGTGACTTTATTCATTTTATATCTTAAGTTATTTATTATCAACATTATTACAGCATTTACTATTTATTTAAATTATATTATAAGTTTTGTTTTTATAAATAAACTAGTATTTCTCCCGTACGTTGCACGGATTTAAACATTTATGAATTTATATTTTAAATTTTAAAGACCACATTGTAATTGAATGGGAATATATTACGGGTCTCAAATATACTCAATATGTTTATATGTGATTAATTAAGTAAATACATAAGGATGCGATTAATTAAAATATTAAATAGCAAATGGTTACAATATTAAATAGGTAGAATTAATGTTAATTAATAAAATAAATGGACTTGACTATACCTAAATGTTAAAATAAATTAAAGAAATAAATAAAATAGTTACAATAATAAATAAGTAGAATTAATGTTAATTATCAAAGTAAATGGTGAACTTAACCACGACTAATATACCTAATAAATATCGAGTAATAAAAAATATGAAAAATGGTAGAAATAAAATAAAAAATTGAAAAGGATAATAAAAGAAAAAAACAAAAAGGAAAAAATAGAAAAAGCAAAAATAAAAATAAAAAAAGGACAGGTGATGGGTTACGCAAGGTTCGATCCCGGCCTTTTATGAATTTGTGTGTTCCGTGATACCAACTCCACCACAATAATGGTTTTGAATTTTTTCAAAAGAAATATTATTTTAAATCAAGTTTTGGCTGTCTATTTTGTATGACAATTTTGCTCCTGCGATTTTGATTTAATATATGTATAGATTTAACATTACCATACTAAATGATAAGCGCAATGCCATTATGTTCATTGAAATTTTTAACAATTCATGTGACAAACTTTTGACAATTTTATAAAACAAAATAGAGATATATAAAATGGAAACCACAAATTTAAATAAATGAAAGTCACGTTTACATCACTGTTAGTTTTTGTTGTTTATCTCAAAATGTGTTAATTTTATTTTAGGCCACCATTTTATGTATTATAGACAACAGAATTTGAGTAATAGACTACAGTAGTGCACTCTGACTAGTTTCGTACTCTGTTTTTTCCTTCAAAGAAATCAGGGACTCTGATTATTTTCTTTTAACTGCATGAAAGTGAACATTCATAAACTCAAAAAATGATAATTTTGCCACAATATATTCCACGTAAATGTGATAGAGTTCAAGAGCTATATTCAACGTAAATGAGAGAGTTCGAGAGCTTATATTCGACGTAAATGAGATAGAGTTCGACAACCTATATCTAACTTAAATGAGACAGTTCGACAACATATATTCGACGTAAATGATACAGAGTTTTGGCAGCCCCTGATGCAAATTTAAGATTTGTTAGCCACCCCTTTAGCAGACCCAACTAAGACGTGCAAAATGGGAATGTTTACATCATCATTTTCATCTATAAAAAAATCTTTACTTTTAATCCTTGCTATTAAGGATTTAGGTGGCAACAATGGGCGTGCACATATATATTTTTAACTAATCAAGCCATCTCAAACAATTTAAGAAGTTGATACATGTGTAGAATACCTGTTTAATTTGCCAGAGCAACGTCCAAAAGAACAGTCCAGTCGTCGGCCCACCCTCAAATAGACTAGCTTTCTTCTACTTGATATAACGTAGACTCTGAACTCTCTTCAATTTAGAATAAGAGCCGAATATCAATGAGAAGAGTTTCAGTATTTCAGTGGCTATGTGTACAAAATAAGAGTTCAACGGGAATTAAAGAATTTAAGTCGAAGAGTTCAAATAAAACGATGAAGAGTTTCAGTTATGAGTTGATGTGTATAAATGTTCGACGCGATGAGTTTCAGCTGCGGAGAGAGATGCAATGATAAAAAAATTAAAAACAGATAAAGTAGAATGAGTCTTCAACTTAACGGCAGGAAAAGAAAAAATAAAGAAAGCTATTGTAACAAATCTTAAGCGGATAAAGGAGAGAGAGTATTGCAACATATTATATATATATATATATATATGTGCAAAATCTATTGAGATTTTATTTGATATTTCAAATTCTTTTTAATATTTTTTTAATCTGAACATTAAGATGAATTGAATTTTTAATAGTCTGTTGAAATTTTTCCGCTGATCACAATTCACAACCGATACACTTCTTTGCATCTTCAACAGAATTCTACTTTTTTTTATATTAAGTCTTATGAGAATTCTATTTTTTCAACTATCAGACAATCGTTTTCTTCTTCATCGCCTTTTCTTTTCTTTTTTGGGTTCTTCTATTTACTCTCGTAAGTTCTAGCTTTCAAGATCATTTACACTAATTATCACACAGGGGATTCACTTCTTTCCTAATCGAGATTCACGTGGGCTAGCGGCTTTTGAAAGTGATATCTTTGCTTGTTGTTTACTGATTATTATTATTATTTATAGTCCAAACGGATTTCTGGTCTTCTTACTTTATGTTTCAGAGTCATTTGATCCCGGCATATGGTAAAAGAGTATGTAGTCCTCTTTCCCATACATTATTCAACCATTTTGTACAGCAAGATTTCGTTTGTAATAATACAATTTCAATTCCCTCAAGTAACTAAACCATGTGGACAAGTAAGATGCATGCTTTAGATTGTCTGTACGATTTAGACGAATCTCAAAACTACTTTGTAAGCAACAGACAGTATGGTTCATTAGAATGGATTTGAGGCTTAGCCATTATTTTGTGCGTGTATCACTGCATATCTGTCATTATGTGGCTTGTAATTCATCTTTATTTTACGATGCATATTCAGAGGCAGTAAATGTTACTTTTCAGGCCTTTAATACAATTGTTGCTGGAATCCTCCACGACATAGTTGATCACACTTGTGGAAGTTTGGACAGCAGAGAGAGTGAATTTGTTCTATTCAATCTGACCACAACAGGCATTCTACGTTTCTCTCCTTTATATATGTTTTTCGTAAAAAATTAGGATGATGATAGTTTATAGTCCCTCCATCACTGTTATTTGAAAAAAAATTATGCTTTTTTATTTTGGATTGTGATTTATTTTTTCATATTCTGCATCAAGGTATCTATAATTTGCTTTGTTTTTCTACCCTTTTAATTGTATGATATTGCCTTGAAGAAATTCACTGCAGGAATTCATTATTTTCTCTTCAATTCATTGTCTTTAATCTGATAAATTTCTAGTTCTCATATCTCGATAGTGAATTACTTGTGCAACTTTGAGTAGTAAAACAGAGTGAGGTTAATTAATTTGTAAAAGATTAAATTTGTGTTGAGTTTTTTTTTTTTGAATGTGTTGATCCTTTATAGCTGCGCTATAAATATTTGTAAATTATCCAAACTTTTTATGAATAAGGTACAGTTATTACATGGCTAATCGACGAGACGGACGAGGCGGATGAAGTGGACGCGGCGGACGTGGCACGGAGCTTGTTGCCCCCTCCACCATATTGCATTCCGGTTAGATATGAAAAAAAAAACGCATTATTACTTCTTCATTTTTAATTTTTTGTATTTAAGCAAATAAAATGTCTAATTTTTTTTTCTTTCACAGACTCGTCTGCATCTATGCAACCACGAGTTGGTTAGTATGTTTAAAAAAATATTAATATGATCATAAACTTCATAAGAATTTAGTTGCTTACAATAATTTTTGTCTAACTTGTCGATATTTATGTATAGATATCTCCCCGCTAGTAACAGAGACAGAAAATGGTTAGTAAACTACCGATTTATTTTAATAAGCAAAAATATTTTAAGTGCATGGTATCTATGTAACTTGTATAATTTTTATATTTAATATTTTTCAGTGGCAACACAATCAGCCTCAATTGGATCAACACCTGTGGATGTGGAATCAACAAGGCATTCTAATGTGCGTGGGATTACTTGTGGCCAAGGTGCTCGAAAAGCAATGAGAAGTGCTAAGGGTAGACTAACTGTGCAATTTAATTTTTCATTAAGGCTAGCAATATGTGACAATGCAGAGGCCTTCAACAATGAGATTGGTTACATTGTACGTAAGGATTGTAGCTTACAGTACAAAGAGTGGAGATATGTGCCTCTAGAAGTTAGGGCGCCACTTCGACACAAACTTCTTGTAAGTTTCTTAATATATATAAATAAGTTGAAAACTATTATGACATGATTAACTGAAAATCTGAAATGTCTATATTAAATTTTGCAGACACTTTTCGATATTGATGTTGAGGATAAAAAAGTACAAGAAGTTATTGATTGTCAAATGGCAAAAGCATGGAAAGGATACAAATATAAACTACATGCTTACTTTAAGAAAATTGGAGGAGAAGAAGACCCAATTAATGCTAAGAGGCTTGGTAATGACGAGGTTAGCAAAGAGAATTGGGAATATCTTTGTGATCTTTGGTCTGACCCTTCATACAAGGTAATGCATTTAATAATTTAACTTTACAATGAATCTAACATGTCTAATTTTATTACTTTTTTTATTTGTAATTAATTTATAATTTCTTTAAAGGAACGCGCACAAAAGAATGTTGAATCTAGAAATAAGCGAATGGGAGATAAGAAATGGTTCGAAGACTACAGCACGCCATCATATTGCTCGTGGAGTTGAATTGGATGCTCCTACAGGTCAAATAGAGACCTGGCGGAGTCGAAATTATCATGCTGAAAAGGGTTGGCCGGCACAAGAGCTTGAAACTAAATATGTAAGTAAGTATTACTATTAAAACAATTCACTATTATTTTTAGTTGGAAATTAAATTTGAAAGTGGCTGTTACCACGTAATTTGAATGAATTTGGCTATTCAACTAGATATTTTTTTTTATCTTGTTTGAGGGTTATATCTGAAAAAAATTGTATGCAATAAATACTTGGAATTCATTTAAATATGTTGTTAATGGTGCATCTCATTATTTTAAATTATATTATTATTATTATTATAAATGAAAAAAAACTATATTCAACAGGAAGAAATGATGCAGCTGAGACGAGATAACCCGCCAGAAAAATTGACTGATAAAGCAATTTTGGAGATGGTACTAGGCCGCCAGTCAAATCGTTTGTTTGGATGGGGGCGGTCACCTAGTAAATCACGAGACACGTGTAATGATGACTCGAGTCGTCCCACGTATAATCAAGTTCTCAATGAATTACATGAGTACAAGTCTCGTTTTGAAGCACTTGAAGGTGATTTTCAAAAGTTGAGACAACTATTGATTGAAAAAGATATTGTGCCTCATTCTGCCATACCACATATACCATCAAACCATGGTGCTGGACCTTCTCATGTTAGTACATCTCCTGCTGCTGATGATCTTGATTATGATTCTGAGGATCTGTGTTGATTGTTTTCTTTGAATTTCAGTAGTGATACTTTTGGTCTTATATTTTTAAATTACTTTCAATTCATTGAGATTTTGACTTCAAAATTATTAAGTTGGTTCTAGATAGTGATGTTTTCAGTTTAGCAGACAATTTTCATTAATTGTTGGCATTTATGAGTGAGAAAAAAAAGTCACATTTATATTATAGTGTTATATCTATTTTTATTTTTTATACCCAATTTACGCTTAATTTTTTTCAATTGTTTGTGGTGCATAAGTTTTGTTAAAATTTCAATTTCATAATAAAAATATCATTTTTTCCCTTACATATTGGTTTCTATTTAATAGATTATAGATTATGTGCGTTAATTCCGACTTTTTTTTTTAATTTAATGATTTCTCTTTACAACTTTTTTTTGGTTTATGAAGAAAATGAATTAAATTATTAGACACATAATAACTAATTATACATGTTTTGACTCATATGATTTCATTTTTTCTAGATATTTTAATAATTGTTAAATATTTATTTTTTAATTAGGTTATGTGGTACATTAAATAAAGAAATTAATTATTTGTTTGGACTCATATGATTTCATTCTTTTAAAATATTTAAAAAATTGACAAATACTTTTTTAATTAGGTTATGTGAAATATTCAATTAAGTAATTAACTATTTTCATGTAACCTGCAAATTATTCTGCTTTCATGCCCAAAATCATGCAAAGCTAGGGGAGGGTGTTAAACAATGCTCAAAAATTACATGTCACCTATGTCATCACCCACACATAAATATCTACTACGTACTTATATGTAATTAGTTATTTATTTAAATATATATATATATATTTAATTATCACGTAGAAATAAAAATATTGAAAAGAAGAAGAGAATCACTGATTTCATGTCTTATACCCACGCATTTACATAACTATTAATTATGTGTTGTTAACCTTTTTTTAATTAAAAAATCATTTGTTTTAAAATTCCACGTAGGAATAAAAATATTGAAAGAAATCACGAATCATTTCTGCCAAAATTGTGCATATGCCTTTTACCCACATATTTACTTAACTAATAATTATGTGTGGTTGATTTTTTTTTTATAAAATTAACAGTTTTGTTTATATAAAAATGCCACATATGCATACAATATTTAGAAGAAAATCTGGAATTCATTCTGTTAACATAAAAATATGATTAAAAATATTTCAGCCACACACATTAAATGTCGAAATATAAACAAAATTGTCAACTTCATTCACCCACACATTTTATAATTATGTGTGGCAAAATACCCACACATTATTATGTGTGGAAAATTTATGTGTTTTTACCACATTTATACATAACCGCTAATTATGTGTGATTAATTAATTATTTTTAAATTTTATAAAAAAATATTTATTTGAAAATGCCACATAGATGTAAAATAATTTAAAAAGAATCTAGAAGTGTTGCGTTTGATTTTCCCTTTACCTACACATATACATAACTAGTAATCATACGTGGTTAATAATTTATTTTTTAAATTATGTAAAAAAATATTTATTTGAAAATGCCACGTAGGTATAAATAATGTAAAGGAATCTAGAACATCCCGTCAAAAATTTATTTTTTCCTTTTACCCACACATATACATAGCTATTAATTATGTGTGGTTAATTATTTATTTTTAATTTTTTATCTAAAGAAATCAAAATAAAATAAAATGCCACATAAGCATAAAAAAATTAAAATCAATTTGGAATTCATTCCGATAAAATGAAAATGTGATTAAAATATTTTAACCACATATATTAAATGTGAAAAGGTAAATAAAAATGTCAGATATATTCACCCACACATTTTATAATTATGTGTGGCTAAATGCCCACACATTATTATGTGTGGTAATTTTATGTGTGGTTAAAACTTCAATTTCTTGTAGTGTGGGGTTTAGATGTAGTAGGCCCAATGACTAAGTCCTCTAGCGGACACTTATATATCTTGGCAGCAACTGATTACTTCTCTAAATGGGCCGAGGCTATTCCTTTGAAAGAAGTGAAGAAAGAAAACGTTGCTGATTTCATCAAAGGCAACATAATCTATCGGTATGGGATCCCTCGATACATCATTACCGATAATGGGAAGCCATTCAACAATGCCTTGATAGATAAGTTGTGTGAGAAGTTTGGATTTAAACAAAGAAAATCATCAATGTACAATGCCGCCGCCAACGGACTCGCTGAAGCATTCAACAAGACCTTGTGCAATTTGCTCAAAAAGGTGGTCGGAAAGTCGAAGCGTGATTGGCATGAAAGAATCGGAGAAGCATTGTGGGCATACAGGACCACTCATCGGACTCCTACTCAAGCAACTCCGTATTCGTTGATGTATGGTGTAGAAGCTATCATTCCCCTCGAACAACAAATCCCATCTTTGAGGATCGCAATCCAAGAAGGTTTGACTGAAGAAGAAAATGCACGATTGCGTCTTAAAGAACTGGAAGCTTTAGATGAGAAGAGGCTGGAAGCACAACAAAGGCTCGAGTGTTATCAAACTCGCCTTTCAAGAACTTTCAACAAAAAAGTACGGCCACGTTCTGTAACACCCTAATTTTATAAACATAGAATGCTATTTATTTTATAAAATCTAACATGTAAAATAATGACTGAAAGAGAATTTAAAACATTTTCTCAAATATGTAATAAAACTAATACTAGAAAATCATAATAATTCATATAACATAGTGCGGAAGCGATTTTAAATATTTCAAACATCTAAACATTTTTAAAATAAGAAATACACAATCCAACAGAAATATCAACTAAAGTTTTAGTAGTCAAAGTTTAATAACTTAAATATTTAAATAAAGACTAGTTAACATCCATCTCCTCCTTGCCATCTCCAAACTCCTCAACCTGAAATGTTGTAATATAGGGAATGAGTATAATGAATACACTCAGTGGAGAATACGCATTATCCAAAACATATTAAACGAGTAACTCATATTCAGACATTCATGCCATGTCACATAATAATAATTGTTTGAACAGTGGGGAGTCAGCCCAAAGGCAACTTATCACGGCCTCAGACCTATTAACGGTCTCTGAACAAGTATATGCATATACACATGCACGGTGGGCGACCCAAGGACAACTTTTACGGTCCCGGACCTATGAACGGTCCCTGGCATACTTTAACTTTAACTTTCACATAAACATTCAGTCGAACAATAACTCACAAGATCAATATATAATGGATAATAAATAACCACGTGCGTATAAAATTCCCCACCTTTACTTTGAAGATCTTTGACTCGACTTTTCAATGCAAAATATTAAAGATTTGCAGGAAGTAATTCACCTTCACCTAGCAGAGAGTATAATTAATTATATTAAATAATTAATGTTATTAAAATATAAAATACTTAATTCTATTAAAAGATTAAAATCTTAAAGTTCTTAAGCTTTACGTTTCTATAAAAAAATAAATTATGTGAATATGTTAGTTATAATTGAATTTATTTGATATGGTTGGATATAGAATTTATTTAATTATTCTTCTTTCTAATTTTCGTGACTTTAATGTTTATTGGAACATAATAGTTTTATCATTTAAAAACAAATTAAAGGTCATGTAGATTGGAGGCAGATTATTAATAGCCTAGGAATTGGTGCACGTATTTAACCTAAACAAATATTAAATGTCAAGAATAGAATTCCCAATACCAATACTCTTTTTCTTAAATCCCTAATAGACCGTATCTCTCTCCCTCTCTCTTAATCTCCTCTGAATCTCATCTCAGTCATCTTCGTCTGCTATTTCTCTCGATCTCTTAATTATTTTCTTTTCCTTCCTACATCAATCTCTATTGATTTCTTCCCAAACCACATTCTCAAATATCAAAATATTCCATTAACCACCTAAATATCGGTAGGAATGCGAGAATAGAGAATTGGAGCTCTCATTAATGTTGAGTTGCAGATGAGTATCGACTAATGGGGTGATGAATTATTCAAAAGAAAACACAGGGATTATCCTAAATTAGAAGATCTGGTATCAGTTTCAATGAAATTGAAGATTTATTTCCTAGGTTGGTTGACGGAGAAAAACAGAGATTCTACAGGTAATACGATACACACATATTTCTATTTATTATTAAAATTGACATTTTTATTTTATTATTCATGGAAATTGAGAAGTAAAATTTAGTGATTTGATACAGATTATTGTTGGAGTTTGAAGCCTTACCAGTTATCAAAGTGACTGAAATTCCTTGCTGATTAAATTAGAGTGTTTCCAAATTTCTGTGCGGTAGAAGAAGGGAAGAAGAAATGAATGTTTGGACAAGGATAATATCCAGAAATTATATGAAAACTTGGTTCGAGTGAATACCTGACTTGGATTTTTGACTTGAAACTTAAATTCCAATTCTTATTTTGAATCGCTTTTTGAACGAATTGATGGACTCTTCATCTTGATTCAAATATAGAAATGTGGCTTTGAATTGGAATATTTGATGTGAATATAGAGATACTTCATTGTTGCTTCAGAGGATGGTTATCAGAATATTTAGATGGTTTGAATGAATTCAGTTGATTTGAAATGAAAACCTTTGTGAAAGGTAGAAACTGTTCTGTGCAGTTGAACTGAACGTGAGATTGAGGGAGAATTAACTATTTATTATTATTATTATTATTATTATTATTATTATTATTATTATTATTATTATTATTATTATTCAGTTTCTATTTTAGAATAATTATTGTATCATAATTTATTTATTTCCATAAGGATTTATGGATTTAATATCTTATTCAATATTTTATTTAATTATCAGTCATTAAATATTAAAATTTAAATTTTCTCTGCTGGCGACGCGACTAAAAACATAAACGGTATAACTGATATTATTATAACGATAAGACTAAAAATACTATATTTATAAATAATAATTTTGAAAAATGGGTCGTTACAAAACTCCCCCACTTAAATAAATTTCGTCCTCGAAATTAACTTACTTGACTAGAAAAATCGGGGTACTTAGCGAGCACTTCTTCCTCTCTTTCCCATGTTGCTTCATCTTTTCCATGTCTACTCCATTGAACTTTGATGAGAGGAATCATTCGATTTCTTAAAGTATGGACTTTTCTTTCAAGCACAGCTACAGGAACTTCCTCGTACGAGAGATTTTGGTTAACATCCATAGTCTTATAGTTGACTACATGACTTGGATCGTGGATATACTTCCTCATCATAGAAACATGGAATACATTGTGCACGTCTGCCAATTCTGGCGGCAAGGCCAACCTGTAGGCTACATTACCAATCTTCTCAAGTATCTCAAATGGTCCAATAAATCTTGGCCTCAACTTTCCTCTCTTTCCAAATCTAACTACACCTTTCATAGGTGCAATTTTCAAGAAAACTTTATCACCAATTTCAAAATGCAGATCTTTTCTTCTTTTATCAGCATAAGACTTTTGGCGGTCTTGTGCTATCTTCATTCTTTCTCTGATCTTCTCTATGACTCCAACAGTTTGTTCAACAAGTTCCGGTCCCAATATTTTTCTTTCACCAACTTCATCCCAATGCACAGGGGACCTACACTTGCGTCCATAAAGAGCTTCATATGGCGCCATACCAATGGTAGAGTGGAAACTGTTATTATAAGCGAACTCCACCAAAGGTAGGTATCTTTCCCAATTTCCTTCAAAATCCAAAACACAAGATCTCAACATGTCTTCTAGTGTTTAGATCGTTCTCTCTGACTGACCATCAGACTGAGGATGATAGGCAGTGCTGAAGTTTAATCTTGTACCCATAGCTGATTGTAAACTCCTCCAAAAGTTCGATGTGAACTTAGAATCTCTGTCAGATACAATTGACACAGGAACTCCATGCAACCGTACTATCTCTTTAATATAAAGTTGTGCGTGTTGCTCCAGTGTAGTAGTTCTCTTAACAGGTAAGAAATGAGCACTCTTTGTCAAACGATCAACTATAACCCAGATTCCATCATTTCCTCTACGTGATCTTGGAAGTCCATATACAAAATCCATTATTATCTTTTCCCACTTCCATTCCGGTATTTCTAATGGGTTAAGTAATCCAGATGGGCGTTGGTGTTCCGCCTTAATTTGTTGACAAGTTATACACCTTTCCACGAAACTTATAACAGATCCTTTCATATTTCTCCACCAATAAATTTTTTGCAGATCTTGGTACATCTTTGTACTTCCCGGATGCACCGTGTAAGGTGTACAGTGAGCTTCCTCAAGAATTTCTCGTCTCAAATTTTCATCTTGTGGTACACATAATCTTCCTTCAAACACTAAGGTACCATCATCAGTTAAAGCAAACCCTTTGATATCTCCAACATGAACTCTATTCTTCATATTTTCTAAGAACTTATCACTCATTTGAGTTTGCTTTATCCTCTCTCTCAAAGTAGGTTTGACCACTAATGTTGCCAACACCGCTGTTGTGCTACTTGGTGGAACCACTATCTCAATCCTTAGTTTGCCCAAATCTTCAATTAATTGCTCTTGACTTGTGGGTAAGGCTGCTAACTGACCATTATTCTTCCGACTCAAAGCGTCTGCAACAACATTTGCCTTTCCCGGATGGTAATGAATGGTACAATCATAGTATTTTACCAATTCTAACCATCTTCTTTGCCTCATATTCAACTCCTTCTGGGTTAAGAAGTACTTTAAGCTCTTATGGTCAGTATAAATATCACACTTACCACCATAAAGGTAGTGTCTCCATATCTTCAGAGCATGAACTACAGCAGCTAACTCCAAGTCATGTGTAGGGTAGTTCATCTCATGTATCTTCAATTGCCGAGAGGCATAGGCAATCACCTTACCACGTTGCATTAAAACACAACCAAGTCCAAGTTTCGATGCATCACTGTAAACTACAAAATCTTCTGAACCATCAGGAACAGCTAGAACTGGTGCTGAAATTAATCGATGCTTCAATTCTTGAAAGCTGTTTTCACACTTATCAGACCATTCAAACTTCACTCCCTTTTCTAGTCAATTGTGTCATTGGTCCAGAAATCTTTGAGAATCCCTCAATAAACCTTCGATAATAACCGGCTAATCCCAAAAAACTTCTTACTTCACTCACATTCACCGGTCTACTCCAGTTTGTTACTGCTTCAACTTTAGCAGGATCCACTTCTATCCCTTGTGCAGTAACTACGTGTCCCAAGAAGACAACTCGATCCATCCAAAACTCACATTTCTTGAACTTTGCATAGAGTTTCTCTTTTCTAAGTGTTTCCAAAACAATTCTCAAATGTTCTTCGTGTTGCTTTTTGTCTTTTGAATAGATCAAAATATCATCAATGAAGACAATAACAAATTGATCTAAATATGGATGAAACACTCGATTCATCAAATCCATGAAAACTGCTGGCGCATTTGATAACCCAAAAGGCATCACTATGAACTCATAATGTCCATAACGAGTTCTGAATGCAGTTTTTGATCTATCCCCTTCCTTAACCTTCAATTGATGGTAACCTGACCTTAAATCGATCTTTGAGAACACACTTGCGCCTTTCAATTGATCAAACAAGTCTTCTATTCTTGGAAGTGGATATTTGTTCTTGATCGTCAATCGGTTCAACTCTCGATAATCTATGCACATTCTCATGGTTCCATCTTTCTTTTTCACAAAAAGAACCGGTGCTCCCCAAGGTGAGACACTTGGTTGAATGAAACCTTTATCCAAAAGCTCTTGCAATTGCACCTTCAATTCTTGAAGTTCTTTTGGTGCCATTCTATATGGAGCCTTTGATATCGGAGCTGATCCAGGTAACAAATCTATCGTGAATTCCACTTGTCGATCTGGTGCAATCCCAGGTAAATCATCTGGAAATACATCAGGAAACTCTTGTACAATTGGCACATCATCAATTTTCGACTCAGCTGGTGGAGTGTTTATCAAGCTAACTAAATAGCCTTCGCAATTTCCTTTCTTCAACATTCTCATCGCCTTCATAGCAGATACAACTCGAGGCATTGATCTTATCCTTGCTCCGTAAAATGAAAATGGCTCTTCTCCAGGTCTTTGGAAAATCACTTCTCTTTCTCGACACTTAATCGTAGCATAATTCTTACTAAGCCAGTCCATTCCTAGAATTACATCAAAGTCTTTCATCTCTAGGAGATACAAATCAGCATCTATGTTCTTTCCACTAATGTCCAGCTTTACATTCTTAGCCATACGATTAGTTCTAAGTGTCTTTCCTGAGGGAATACTAATCTCTAGTGCATCATCTATTCTATCACAAACAACGCCAATTCTTGAATAAAATTTTGCAGATATGAATGAATGTGTAGCACCAGAATCAAAAAGAACATATGCAGGTATATCAGAGATGTTCACCATACCTGTCATAGCCTCAGGGTTCTCTTCTTCATTCTTCTCAGTCTTCTGTGTTGAGTTTCCCAAATTCAAACGGGATGATATAGCTAGAGCACGTCGAACCACATTACTATAAGTAGTAATGTCAGTACCAGCTAGTATTCCACTGATTTCTGAGCGTAGTCCCATTTCAAACCTTCTTGCTTTCTTGACTTCAGTGTTAATCAAGTGAGTTGCATATCGGGAGAGCTGATTGAATTTTCTTTCATAGTCCACAACAGTCATAGTTCCTTGCTTTAAGTTAAGAAACTCATTCTCTTTCTCATCCCGAAATGACTGTGGAAAGTACTGTTCTATTATCATCTCCTTGAACTGTTCCCAAGTCAAGCTATTAAGCTCCTCTTCAGTCATACTACGTGAGACAGACTCCCACCAATGTCCAGCATCTTCAGCAAGTTGAAATACAGCGCACGACACTCTTTGCTCATCTGTGCACTGGATATGCACAAAAATTCTCTCAAGTTCCCTTAACCATTCTTCAGTAGCCAAGGGTCCTTCTCGACCTTTCAGTGTTGGTGGTCGATAACGACGAAACTGCTCCACTGCCATACTGATATTGTTATTCTGATTTGGACGGTTTTGAGCAGCTGCCGTCTGAAGAAAATTCATGAAATCTTGGAACAACTGCGCATTCATATTCTGATTAGGCGCCTCATTACGTTGTTCTTGAGTTGCAGATGCATTGGTATTATGCCCAGTATTGTCGTCAGTGAAAACATTCCGACTGACATTATCCTCAACTTCGGTGTTCGAGTCACCTCTTTGATTGACATTCCTTACTGGTCTTCCTCGACGTCCACTTCCACGAATCATCTTATCCTAAGGCAATAAATAATTTTTTCTACTTAGTAAAGGGATTCTAAGCAAGCATCTAATTTCGAGAACTATTTTTTTTTAAAGACATTACTCTAATAATAGCATCAATACATATACTTTAAGTAAATAAACTGTGAACTGTACTAGAATACGATTTATAATGAATAACTGCATCAACATACACTTTGCATAAACATGAACTTTCAACTTTATAATAATTCAATAAACTTCACATAGATGCAGTCAAAACATTATTCAAAGTATTTATAATTAAACTTTCAACTTTCAACTTTCAACAATAAAATATAAAAATACTTTTTACCTTGGAGTCGGCGAGGCGTGGCGGAGAGGATGTTTCGGTAAAATATTTTACATTAAATGCAAAATTCATACATTTAACTCAAATACTTGACTTAAAACTTTTACTTTCCAAATAAATAAATAATTTATAATTTTAAAAGTCTACATAAATCTAAATAAAATTTATAATTTTTCAAGTCTACAGAAACGTAGACCTGCTCTGATACCATTATGTAACACCCTAATTTTATAAACATAGAATGCTATTTATTTTATAAAATCGAACATGTAAAATAATGACTGAAAGAGAATTTAAAACATTTTCTCAAATATGTAATAAAACTAATACTAGAAAATCATAATAATTCATATAACATAGTGCGGAAGCGATTTTAAATATTTCAAACATCTAAACATTTTTAAAATAAGAAACACACAATCCAACAGAAATATCAACTAAAGTTTTAGTAGTCAAAGTTTAATAACTTAAATATTTAAATAAAGACTAGTTAACATCCATCTCCTCCTTGCCATCTCCAAACTCCTCAACCTGAAATGTTGTAATATAGGGAATGAGTATAACGAATACACTCAGTGGAGAATACGCATTATCCAAAACATATTAAACGAGTAACTCATATTCAGACATTCATGCCATGTCACATAATAATAATTGTTTGAACAGTGGGGAGTCAGCCCAAAGGCAACTTATCACGGCCTCAGACCTATTAACGGTCTCTGAACAAGTATATGCATATACACATGCACGGTGGGCGACCCAAGGACAACTTTTACGGTCCCGGACCTATGAACGGTCCCTGGCATACTTTAACTTTAACTTTCACATAAACATTCAGTCGAACAATAACTCACAAGATCAATATATAATGGATAATAAATAACCACGTGCGTATAAAATTCCCCACCTTTACTTTGAAGATCTTTGACTCGACTTTTCAATGCAAAATATTAAAGATTTGCAGGAAGTAATTCACCTTCACCTAGCAGAGAGTATAATTAATTATATTAAATAATTAATGTTATTAAAATATAAAATACTTAATTCTATTAAAAGATTAAAATCTTAAAGTTCTTAAGCTTTACGTTTCTATAAAAAAATAAATTATGTGAATATGTTAGTTATAATTGAATTTATTTGATATGGTTGGATATAGAATTTATTTAATTATTCTTCTTTCTAATTTTCGTGACTTTAATGTTTATTGGAACATAATAGTTTTATCATTTAAAAACAAATTAAAGGTCATGTAGATTGGAGGCAGATTATTAATAGCCTAGGAATTGGTGCACGTATTTAACCTAAACAAATATTAAATGTCAAGAATAGAATTCCCAATACCAATACTCTTTTTCTTAAATCCCTAATAGACCGTATCTCTCTCCCTCTCTCTTAATCTCCTCTGAATCTCATCTCAGTCATCTTCGTCTGCTATTTCTCTCGATCTCTTAATTATTTTCTTTTCCTTCCTACATCAATCTCTATTGATTTCTTCCCAAACCACATTCTCAAATATCAAAATATTCCATTAACCACCTAAATATCGGTAGGAATGCGAGAATAGAGAATTGGAGCTCTCATTAATGTTGAGTTGCAGATGAGTATCGACTAATGAGGTGATGAATTATTCAAAAGAAAACACAGGGATTATCCTAAATTAGAAGATCTGGTATCAGTTTCAATGAAATTGAAGATTTATTTCCTAGGTTGGTTGACGGAGAAAAACAGAGATTCTACAGGTAATACGATACACACATATTTCTATTTATTATTAAAATTGACATTTTTATTTTATTATTCATGGAAATTGAGAAGTAAAATTTAGTGATTTGATACAGATTATTGTTGGAGTTTGAAGCCTTACCAGTTATCAAAGTGACTGAAATTCCTTGCTGATTAAATTAGAGTGTTTCCAAATTTCTGTGCGGTAGAAGAAGGGAAGAAGAAATGAATGTTTGGACAAGGATAATATCCAGAAATTATATGAAAACTTGGTTCGAGTGAATACCTGACTTGGATTTTTGACTTGAAACTTAAATTCCAATTCTTATTTTGAATCGCTTTTTGAACGAATTGATGGACTCTTCATCTTGATTCAAATATAGAAATGTGGCTTTGAATTGGAATATTTGATGTGAATATAGAGATACTTCATTGTTGCTTCAGAGGATGGTTATCAGAATATTTAGATGGTTTGAATGAATTCAGTTGATTTGAAATGAAAACCTTTGTGAAAGGTAGAAACTGTTCTGTGCAGTTGAACTGGACGTGAGATTGAGGGAGAATTAACTATTTATTATTATTATTATTATTATTATTATTATTATTCAGTTTCTATTTTAGAATAATTATTGTATCATAATTTATTTATTTCCATAAGGATTTATGGATTTAATATCTTATTCAATATTTTATTTAATTATCAGTCATTAAATATTAAAATTTAAATTTTCTCTGCTGGCGACGCGACTAAAAACATAAACGGTATAACTGATATTATTATAACGATAAGACTAAAAATACTATATTTATAAATAATAATTTTGAAAAATGGGTCGTTACACGTTCCTTCCAAGTTGGGGATCTGGTGCTGGCAATGAGAAGGCCAATTGTCACCACCCACCGTGTTGGAAACAAGTTCATTCCTAGATGGGACGGTCCGTACGTCGTCACAGAAGTATACACAAATGGCGCTTACAAATTGATCTCTAAAGACCGTGTGAGGGTTGGCCCGATAAATGGGAAATTCTTGAAGCGTTACTATCCCTAAAAGGGAAATGAAGCAAAAAAAAAAAAAAGAAAAATGTGTACAAAAAAAAGAGAAAAATGTGTATAGCAAAAAAAAAAACAACAACAACAACAAAAAAAAGAAAAAATGTGTACAACAAAAAAAAGAGAGAAAGAAAATGCTCCATGACGCACAAGCCTAAACTGCATGTTACTCCTGACCCGCATGAGTATAAAATGTGCACGGTAACCACCAAAAGTTAAATTTACGTGGCTAAACTGTTATTTATCCCACCAAAATGGTAAAATTTATGTGGTTAAACTGTTGATTACTCCACTTTGTCTATATAGTGGTTAAACAAATAGTCACTCCTGGCCCGCATGAGTATAAACTGTGTACAGCACCCCCTTTCAAAAAAAATTTCATTTGAACTACGTTTTGACTTGATCCCTTTTATGGGTACGTAGGCAGCTTAGATATTTTCTAAGTTCAGTCATGTTCTACGATCTGTGTTATGTCTTTTATGTTATATAATTATAACAAAAAAGGATATGACACCAAAAAGGGAAGAGAAAACAAAAAATGCACAAATCCAAACATGTCTCAAAAGAAAGCATAAAGATAGAGATGTTCATTATAAGGAACCACTGAAATATAAATGACAACTAAAAGGAGGGATAACAAACAAGTCCGAATGAAGCCCTAGATAAAGGGGTATTGATCCTCCAAAGCCTTCTTGGCGTGCTCCAACGCAGACTTTGAACTCTTTAGCTTCTTCTCCGCCCTACCATCAAAAGAACCTCTGATCTTAGAGAGCTCTTCTTCATGACCATGAATCTCGTTCCGGAGAGCTAGACGAGACCCCACATGCCCTTTCAAGGACATAGTCAAATCCTTCATCCGCTCCTCTAAGATAGCAAGCTCCTCTCGAATAAGATCAATCTCACGAGTCTTTTCATCCTCCTTGGCTTTAGCAGCACAAATGCGATCGTTGACTTCCTTACAATGCTGTGCAGAAACCTCATCGAGCTCGGAGGACACCGACCTTGCCTCATCATAAGTTGTAGCACTCGTGAAAAGTATCTCCAAACTCTTCATAGATGAGAAAGGTCAAAACTGTGAGGAGTGCTCTTCATAAGTAAAAGTCCCTCAAATGCCATCTCTCGAAGTGACGAGAGGGAATCGACATGCGTCCTCATCAATTTGTCGCGGAGGTCACCCCAATACATCTTGAGGAACGATTTGCAACGATCATCGAACACCGCCTTGCCATCGAACTCAGTAACAACTCTAGCTGGTAGGATATGCTCACTATCTGTATCTCCATTAGAGTGGCAAGCTTCGGCCGGTGCATCGGAGTCCTCTTGATCATCAGAGCCAAACAACTCCTTCACCAACTGAAATGCAAAAAAGTATATTGGTTAATAGGAGACAAAATAAAACAAAACAAGAGGAGGGAAATAAAAATGGACGAAGATACGAGAAACCTCTTCCGTAGAAGCACCCGCATGACTAGGGTCATTCCCACCATGTCCCTCAAGAGGAAGGGAGGATTTGCGATTGGTCATTTCCCTCTTCCAGTGACGATCCGCGTTACTGCTTACAGAGGCCTCCGGATCGACCTTTCTCTTTCCCTTGCTGGAAGGGTTAGCCTCTCCCACTTCCTCTCGACTTGGTAGTAGACCACTTAGTTTAGGTTGAACTAAAAGCTCGACATTCCTCTCCAAGAAGTTGTCAAAGACTCGATCCCACCACTTCTTGTATTCGGCATTAGGGAACTTCTTCAAATTTAGAAAGGGAAAACATGCTTTCTCCATAGACCTGCGTATCAAGCAAATACGCCAATATCTAAGGCCATCAGCCAAAGAAGCCTCACGGATGTCGTTGGTAAGGACCCCTGGAACCATCTGTTGGTAGCCAAATTGCCGGCTGAAGCGGTGTGGGCTATAAGGCTCGATAATGAAATGGTCATCTATCATCTTAGCCAAGAAGTTGGATCGGATAGCCATGAAGAGTCCACGATCTAGTTCGCTTGCGTTTTCATCATCAATAAACATGAAATCCTTAGCTCTAGAAGGCATGATGCAATGCCAAAAAACTAGTTTAGCTCTATGCACCCTCTTGCGAGCCTCAGCAGGACCATAGATTCTAGCACCGCCTTCGCCCGAATAACGAACCATCCTGGGGGCTTCCTTCTTTCCTTCAAGATCGAAATGAGTCCGAAGATAGCACGCCATCCATCCATAAACAAAATGGATAGGAAAGGCTGAATGACCCTGAGGTGGTTTGGCAAGGCTTGATACTGGCTATCTTGAAGACACTGGGCCGGATCAAACTACCATCACCCTCGGGGAGCACAAAACTGCAAAGCCAACAAGCGAGATGGGCGGCTAAGTACGCCTCATTTTGATGATTCTCCTTGATTCCAAGCTCGGTAAGTGGAGCCCTCTCAGAAGAAGTCCACTCTTTGTGGTCCTCGACTTCTTCAGAAGGGTTGTGCGTTAATTTGGAACGCTGACTTTTCTTCTCCTTACGAAGTGGAAGTGGTCGGTATTTTGATTTATTCCTCGACCAGAACTTAGTCCACCTCTCAATCGATACGGAGCAATGTGAAGCTTTGTCGTCTTCCCTTCCAAGGAGGTGGTAGGCATGGAATAAGTACTTACAACTCGCAGGGACAAATAGCTTGCCTCTTTTGTTGACTCCGGTAAACTCCTCCGTCCGAGGCACCATCTCATCACAAAGAAGCCCGGTTAAAGGAAGACTGGCCATCACGTGTAAGTCCCACAATGATATAGATAACTCACCAGAAGAGGTCAGCAAGGTATTCGTCGAGGGGCACCACGCTTCGTAAAAGGCTTTGACTACCTCTGTATTTCGGTCGTATGTGAAAAGAGAAGCGTAGACAGGGTCGTAGATACCCGCACCATGAAGTTTACCACTGCAGCGACTGAGCACGTCCTCGGTCCACTCCCAATATCCGTCGAAGTGGCGAGATTCGCCAAGGAACTCGACTTTGTCGTGCCACCTTGCCTTCCCTTCTACTATTTGGCGCCTTAGAAATGGGAGGAAATCAGCCCCGTCACCCTGTTGATGATGAGCTGATTGTAGAGCCCACGCCTTCGTCACTTTCGTCAAGGAAACCTCATAATACCAATGAGGCTTGTGAAATGGATCCGTAAGCTTAGGCCACTCACAAGCATATTTTCCGATAAGTGGCTCACGAGCTCGAAGACGAGTACCTCTCTTCATGGGCTGCTGATCATCATCTGTGATCACTAAGTAATGTTTTCCAGAGACGCTCGTATCCTGAAAATGAATCATACCTAGAAACACAAGAAAAAAAAAAGAAAAATGAATAAAGTGTGAAATATGCCAAAAAGGGAGGCATGAAATACACTAAAGAAGAAAA
Source organism: Perilla frutescens (assembly GCA_026008535.1). Lineage (NCBI taxonomy): Eukaryota > Viridiplantae > Streptophyta > Magnoliopsida > Lamiales > Lamiaceae > Perilla > Perilla frutescens. The sequence goes on from BRKX01000015.1 coordinate 14,537,839, forward strand.
AAAGGAGGGCTTTACCTCCGAATTAAAAAAAAAATTCTCAAAATCCTTTGGCACAAGTTTGGAGCGTCTCGATCAAATTCACGGGCAAGTTCAATCAAACACCAAATCCTGCAAAAAGGAGAAAGAAAGATTAAAGCCCAAGCTATTTGCAAAAAGGAAAAACCCAAATAAAAAAATGGAAGGAAAAGCCCAAAAGGCCCAAATAAAAAAAGAGAAGAAAAAGACGAGGCCCAATATTAAAAAGGGGGGGAAGGAAAGAATTTGGGCCCAAAATTTTCATTTTTTTTAGCCCAAGCCCATTTTCTTTTTAGAAGCCCAAATTTTTTTTTTACCCTAATAAGTCAAATAAGCTCTCCTCTCTCTCCCGAAGCGCAAGACTAATCTTCTTCAGAAAATTCGAATTCCCCCAAAACTGAAATCAGAACCCTAGCTATACTTCTCCTCCTCTGGCGACTATTGCGTCTCGGGAAATCCCAATCTCGGCGGTGCTGCTTCTTTGCTCTATTACTTCATCTTCTCGCATGAGCCGCTCGCTCGCCTCACCACCCCTCGATGCCCTCATCGCCGGCAAATCGTATATCTCCGGAACCCAGTTGGCTAACATTGATGTCGAAGTTTACGCCGCCGTTGAGAAGCCAAGCACCGAGCTTTACTCTAACGCCAACAAAATTCGACTTCTCTTCTTCACAAAGCTTGCAGTCGCCGATCGAATTCAGGGTTTCAAAATGACGGCAATGGTGTCGCCTGAATTTTCGACCTCCTCTCCTTCACATTTCGCCGCCATCCTCTTCTCCACCGGAGCAAGAGCAAGGGGAGAACGAACAACAAGGAGAGGTTCTGGACGATGATTTCGTTCTCTCCAGCGAAGGAGAAAATGAGCTCGTCGCCGGCCGTATCGCTGTCGTCATCCCAAGACAAGAAGAATAAAAAAGGCGAGATGAAAAATGGAGTTATAACGCTTGCAAGGGATGTTTACAAGAGGGCTGTGAATAAGCTGGGGGATGATAAGTAGGTAGAGGAGTTGTTTGTGGCTTTTGCAGAGTTTGAAGAGAAAATGTAAGGAGACAGAAAGAGCTGGATGCATATACAAATATACATTGGATCATATTCCAAAGGGGCGGTTAGAAGAGCTTTACAAAATTTGTTGCAGAATGTGACTGAAGTCAGTTTCTTTTTCCAAACATGTCAAAAGTTGGAGTCTTGGTTTTGTGTGGTTTCTGTGTGATTCGGGCAAGTTAGGAGAGTAATGATTGGGAATAACAGTAAGGAAAAGAAAGGCATGGGAATCAAAGCATTTCGAATTCATTGAATTTCAGTCTCCTAAGGTTGCCAAAGTTGGAGGATGTCTTCCTAGAGTGTCAAGTAGCAAATTCAGAAACCATAAATCAACAAGAACACAAGGAACAGAGAAAGCCAAAATCAATAACCGTGCACAAATAAAACAGAAAGGGGATGCTTCAGCAAGTTTTCGTAAAGGCAAAAATATATATCAAAAGGGAAGGAGAAGTAACTGCAATTTGCCTAGAGTCACAGAAGCAAGAAATGACATGAAGAAGATGAAAAAAACTTACAACCTGAAGCCTCAAAAATGCTAGCTTCTCCTCCGTCAACGTGTATGCAGCGAGATTTTGGCCAATCCCGTTATGCCATCCCGGAACGTTTCTTTCTACCTGAAACAGCAAAGCTACATGTTACTGGAAGATCAAAAGGAAGAGGAAGCAGAATAGCAAGATAGGGGAAAATAAACTCACCACCTTCCAACAAACAAAGAAGAGCCTGCCTGCCCAGATGAAGCTCTCACAGCCTCTCTTCTGCTCACCAACCCTCTTGACAAAAGCCCTCGAAGTCTCTCTCTTGCTGTTATGGAATTTTTTTTTTCAGAACTTGGAAATCGTATGAAAAATGGTATAGAGCTTCTTGAACGATTGTGAGGATGTGTGCTTGATGGTGAATGCATGGAGGGAGCCAAGGGTATTTATAGAGCCCGAATACAGAAAGGAGCTGGTACGTGAATGCTTTGCAGATATGGTCTTTGAGGCAGGTGCTCCTGAATCAGCCCATGGCATGTACTTTGCTGTAGATGTTGTTTAAAATAGGGGGAACAACAAACGGATTCTACAGAAACACAGTAAGGTGGTGTGCTTGTACTCCCTCAACCAAGCTGCCATGTATACCATCCCGCTCAAATTGAGTAACAACTTGAAGAAGCAAAGAAAAAATGTCCTATGCTTTGCTCCAGTCTTTTTCAGAAGACAATCAATGCACTCTTGGCAAAATTGGGCCATTAAATAAATTTGGAAAGATTTCGGCCCATTAGACTTTATTATTAAAAGAGAAATGGAAAGTGTTGGACTTGGGCCGCCACTACAAAAATGGGCTCAATCTCTTTTAAATAATTCAAGCCCATTGATATATGCATTTACTAGATATCTAGTGGACAAAATAATGCCGTGACTAACTCCTAGATACGAGTATAAACTATCTAATAAATTTTAAATTGAAATGAAGAACTCCTAGATACGAGTATAAACTATCTAATGAATTTTAAATCGAAATGAAGAACTCCTAGATATGAGTTAAAACTATCTAACAAAAATTTCAAAATATGAGACTCGTCCACTTTCAAGACAACTTGCTCATGAACTCGTCTCATGGGGGCATTTGTAAGCAATTAAATTTTTATCACCAATCAAATGGTGACACGTGGAAATTAAACAATTGAAATATCCAAATTGTATCATTTATTTATATTTTAGGAATTTTAATTCCTAAATTAAATAAATAAATTGGTATTCAATATGTGGAAAAATCTCGACCAATAGAAATACGACACATAAACGAGCTCACACAAGAAATGGCCATGTTGTTGTAGAGAATTACAAAGGGTACAAGGCACCAATAAAATTATGCCACATAAGCCCTAACAAATGGACCAATGAGACGTCGCCACCTAAGCCCTAAATGCACCCTCATTTGCCTATAAATAGAGGGCTTGGCTAAGAGAAATGAACAAGTTTAAGAGCTCAAGTTTGGAGAAGGATTCATCGGAGAAAGCTCTCTTCAATCTTCAAGGCATTCAAGTTGGAGATTCAAGGCGTTCTTCACATTCTTCCCCAGAAATCATCCCAACCTCGACGTTCGATCCGGATCCAAGGTGCTCGGCCCTCCAATCAGCGTTATCAACCTCAAATCCCCAAGAACAACTTGAAGATTCAAAGCGTTCTTCAACAAATCGTCTAAAAAATTACGTTCGATTTGGAATCAAGATGAAAATCCTTCGAATCGACGTTATAAACCTCCCAGCATCGGATTCCTGAAGATCGAAGAGCAAGAACAACTCGAAGATCTTAAAGAATGATGATGAACAAATCCTGAAGAGAAGAATCAGAAGATTTAGATAGAGAATCGAACCACAAATTGTAATTTCAATCCAAAATCTTTTCTTTGTACGATTTTTCGGTGTTTATTAATTTAAATACTCGGAATTTGTGTTACACACGGTTTAAGCAGATGCTGACATGGAAAGAACATAATACAATCCCATGCAAAGGAGCTCCATGCAAATGAGCCATTCAGAAGTAAATACATGCAGGGTTTGAACACTTTCAACACCCTCCCTCAAGATGAGCCTGGTGAAGATCCGCGACACTCATCTTGGACAATAGGAAATGAAATCGCGAGGTAGGGAGTGACTTGGTAAATAAATCAGCAAGTTGGGATTGAGAAGAAACATATGAAGGTAGAATGAACCCTTTCTTAAATTGCTCACGGGAGAAGTGGCAATCCAAATCCAAGTGTTTGGTCCTCTCGTAGAAGACCGGATTCTTGGTGATATGCACAGCCGCCTGGTTATCACAAAAGATATAAAGAGGGAGAGAGACCGACACATGAAAGGCTTGCAAGAGATAATAATGAATCCACATAAGCTCACGCACTGTGGAACTCATGCTGCGGTATTCCGCTTCAGCGGTAGACATAGAGAATGTAGTTTGCTTTTTGCAACGCCATGAGATCAGGGAAGATCCTAAAAAGACACAATACCCGGTCAGTAACCGACGGGTGTCCGGGCATGGATACCCGTCAAGATGGAGTAGAGATGGTTTATTTTCCAATGTCAAATTCAAGTTAAGGTGGGGAATACGATGTGACGCACTTATTATTTATCCTTGTTATGCTATTATGCATGTAATAATTATTAACCTATGGGTTGTAACTATTATAATTGGCTGACGGGCTACATATGTCCCGATATTTTAACTGCAGGCTACCCATATTATAATTTATTATAATTATATAACTTGGATAAATACGGTCACCACTGAGTCAATAATACTTAACCCAAAGCTATTATTTATTTCAGGTTGATAATTTACTCAAGTGATGTGCGTGGTGATGTGTGATGATAGATTTTAAAGAGCTTTTATTATTTAACTTCCGATGTCCCTTCTTTATTATTGTTATTATTTTATTTTATGAAAATTGGGGCGTGGTAAGTATGACAGGGTTTCAAGGAGCAACATACTCACAAATTGCCGAATGATCTCTAGTTGCTAAACAAGCTGAACTTGGGATATTTAGTGCTCAAGAAATGCGACGTCAACTTAAGCAGAGGCGAGGCCAGAGGTGGGCTTGAGGTGAAAAAAGGACAACCTTTCTCTCAGGGCCAGAGGCCTAGGTTTTAACTAAGTCAAGGGCAACAAGCATGAGATTAGAATAAACGCCAATGAACAGATCAGTGTAAGGCACCTACAGTGCAACCTACATCCCTCGCATGCGGTGAACTACACTCAGGAAGATGTTATGCCAAATCTTGTAATTGCTTCAAGTGCGGAAAACTTGATCATGTTATCAAAGCTTGCCCCAAGTCTAGTCCTACTGCATATAAAAGATACCAACTAGGGTGTTTACTATCACTAAATTAAAGGTAATGCAGAGACGGAGCCATCGGTAGTTACATGTAAAATTTCTATCTTTTGAGTTTCAACATTTGTATCGTTTGATTCGTTCATTTGTATCCACTGAGTATGTGAACTGAGAGAGAGAGAGAGAGAGAGAGAGAGAAGATGATAAACTGGGTTTTTGCACTATTTTAGAGTCTATTTTGGGATTGTTATCTACTGAGTGCATTACTTCACGTTTATTTCAAATTTCACTTGTTTGGACAAGACGGTGTTTGGTTCTATTTTGTAGGAAATTGGACTGAAAACCATTAAAGTTGATGAAATCCAACTCCAAGATTGTGCTATTTTCTCGGCCATTTGGTGGATAAAACATGTAAAATAGATTTAATTGGGTTGGATATTGATGATGTGGAAGAAAAAGAAATTAATTAAATATTGAAGTAGTTAGGTGGTTGGAGTGGTTGATGTTATTTGTACTCTTTGTTGTTGGTAGTTGTGTAAAAATCTCGATTGCAGCTACGCAAATAGGCAAAGTCTTGTAATATAATATTAGTCTCACTATACAACTTTAATTTATAACTAGCTAGATACAAGCAATGCACATTCCATTATTTATACACAATCTCTAAACTCAAAGTAGGTTTAATATACGTACTCAAACACACTCTATGATTAAATATTTTTAATTATGAACAAATTAATTTAATATTAATTACCATTTAGGAATTGATTTAACAGCACTACTCCCATTAATATTTAACATAGGGAGGCCGGACTGTCACCATGGCCCACGACTTTAATCGGAGGAATTGCTAATTTAATTTTTCGATTAAATAAAGGGGCCGTCCTCGCAAATAGCAATATAATATTAATAATGATTGTATTCGAATTAAAATTCAAAATTAATATACCATATATAATTAATAAATTTTATCTCGAACTTAGTTTATCCTAATCTTAAAATCGTGACTTCTTTCCACGTTAAGAAATTGAGATATTATGGCAACTAATTAGACTCATAATAATTCAGGACTTGGTCTAGTGACTTATTTCGACGTACGCCTATATATATGTGTGTATGTATATTTAGACCCGATATACTCGCCATCAAATTAGAGAGAAACCCTAGAATTGTAGCAAACAACTCAGAAACCCTAAAAGAAGAAGAAGACGAAGAAGAAGAAGAAGAAGAAGAAGAAGAAGAAGAAGAAAGCATGGTGAGGAGAAAGATCGAAATCAAGACGCTCGAGGATAAGGGGAAACGACACACGACCTTCACGAAACGGCGTAATGGCCTCATGAAGAAAGCCAAGGATTACTGCCGCGTATCAAGCTCGTCGGCGGCGGTGATCACCTTCTCCAATGCCGGTAACTGTTACGTCCTGGCGCATCCCAACGTCGATACCGTTCTGGAACGCTACGAGGACCAAACTGCTCCCGCATTGGCGGAGGAAGCGGGGACCAGCGCTGCCGGGGGACGTGTGCATGGCGGTGATGAGGAGGAGGAGGCGCCGCTGACGGAGGTGCAGACGAGGATCGGTGAGGCGATCAAGAACGGGCGGTGGGAGGAGGCGGTAGGGGGGTTGGGATTTCAGGAGCTTAACGAACTCTATGCGGAGGTGGAGAACATAAGGTGTAAGGTGGTGGCGCGTGAGAGGAAGGATGCGGCGGCGATGGTGGAGAAGTCGTCGGGGAGTGGATCGTCCGGTAGCGGTAGTGGCTGCTGTTAATTGGGTAACAACTAATTATTTCTGTCGGTTTAATTAATTACCTAAGAGAGATTAGATTCAGATTTTGCAGCTTCTTTCCTTTTTTTGCTTATTGTAACAAACTTTAATATTTTAAATGAGAAACTTCTTTAGTTTATGTTGTTATATATGCACGGCTTAATTTGATCCATTTTATTTTATTTTGAGGAGATTAATTAGTACTGATATATATATATATATATACACACACACACACAACACACATACACACACACAGGCTTTGATTTTTGGATGTTTTTGTATTAGTTGAGGAACTAATTTTATATGTGGTAAGCAAGAAGTCGATCCATATATATATAATAATTAAGTACTACTATAATGATTCTTCATATTTATTTCCTTTTGTAAAATTTTATGTATTCTAAAAGATAAATAAATAGAAAGCAGGCCGGTATTGCAAGAAAGTAACTAAGAAAAGACAAATTAAATTATATTTACAGTCATCTTGTTTTTCAATTTTAGAATAGAAATGTTTTGAATTGTCGTTATTGATGGGATGAATATTACTATATTTCTAATTTTGCAACAACAGCAAAATCGGTATATTCACATATAAATCCCAACGTAATTAACACAGCAAATTAGATATAGTATAGTACGTAGCATCGATATTTTAGTAGTAGTAGTTTTGCAATGTTGGATCTTCTATTCCTAGCCGAGTAAGCTGCTGTAGACGATTTATCTTTATTATTCTCTACCTAGTATATAAACCCTTGGAAGATTAATGGGCTGTACGTAATATTGTGATGAATTATTATTCTTCTAGATACTTCAAATTCTATATAACCAACAAATATTTCTCATCACACATTTATAGAGAAGGCAGCAAGATAGCTGATTTGTTAGCATCTCATACTGTTCCTTTTAGTTTTTGGTTTGGTAGTATTCCTTGTATTTTAGAGACTGTGAATTATGATAATTGCGGTATTCGTATTTTTCGGTTTGTTTAGAGGGGTAATCTTTTTCCTGCACGATTTTTTCGACTGAATTTTCCACGTGGGTTTTAATGAGGTCCCCGTCTTTAGGTTCGGATTTCCTTTTCTTTTATTTATAAACTTCATTTAAAAACAATTTTTTCAACAAAAATATAGTCTATGGAGTGATGTTATAATGTCTCCCAAAATTCGAATCTCACCACTACACCACTAGGTGTGAGCTTGTACAGCGTAAACTCAAAACTAAAACTATCAAGTTCGAATCACGCGAACCGTTAAGTGCGTCACATTTGAAGCAGGTGTATTACCGTTGCAAATAGATAAGCCTACTGTAGTTTGAGCTCTTCAATCAATTCGCAACGAAAATGGTAAGCTATCTGCAAATTCAATACCGCTCCAAGAATCCGCTGTTTCTGGTTTCATCCTTGTTCAACGACGAATCCATTTTCACATTCAAGAATCAATCCCAACTCAATTACTGTGTCCAAACTGTAAACGGGAGGATAATAAGATCTACAAGAAACGGAAAATCGATAGTGTGCGGTGGGATTTCGTTTCCGATCGATTTATGGGCCGCGGAAGTTGATTCTCCGGCGATAGCTACGCAGCTCTCTGCTCTCTCTCTCATACCTTATTTGGGTTTCTTGTATTTCATTACCAAATCAAAATCCGCCCCACCACTCACGCTTTTTGGATTCTACTTTTTGCTTGCCTTCGTTGGTGCCGCCAGTAAGTCATCTTCCTTTTTTTTCATGGCTTTCTTGTTTTTCATTTGATTCCTGGAAACAATGTGCAATAATATCTGTTATGATATACCAAAACGTAAGCGACTTTGTATAGATTGTTTATAAAAATGTTGTCAATAATTTTCTAGCTACTTTGTGGTGAAGGTACTAAGATGTCGTGGCAGCAATTTTACTAGTATAATTTGGCTTATATATGTAGCTCTGTCTATAGTTTTGATACTATTTTCTCTGTTGTTGTATTTGCATTTTCCGTTTTCTGCCTCTGAACTAAATTTTTGGATATGTTCTATGGGATAGACTTATTAGCATAGCAAGTGCTTCGAATTCTTCATGCATCTACTCAAGGGAATTAACTGAAGGATTCTATGAGGAAAACATTTATTAGAGAAGGCCAACCTTAAGAATCATGTAGTTAAGCATTGTGGATTCAGGTGTGCTTCCGATGTAAGATCGATCTATTTTCCATATCGATCCTACATAAGGTTTATAATTGATTCCGATGATATCTGCTTCTTGCCCTGAATGAACATTAGAGTCTCACTTCCCTTTGGTCACGAGTGATTTTATCTTCCTTAATTTGTGGTCTCAAACTGCTGTTATGATATTTAGTTACACTGATTTGTCCAGCAAATGTTACTCTTGTTTTTCTGTGAGCATTTGAATTTGAAGTTTCAGCACTGTTAGTTAATACAGACAGATCTTAGATTTGAAGAATTTGAAGAAGTTTTTCTACGCTCTTCTGTGTTTTTCTTCTGTTTTTTCATTTTTTTTGGTCTGAAAGCAGTATGTACTAATTACTTCCACATTTGTCTTTGTTGCATCACCTTCACTCTGCAGTACCAGCAGGAATTTATGGTAAATTTCTCCCACAAGACTTGTTTAGACGTTATCTGAATCAAAATTTCCATATTTTAACCCTCATGAATTATGCTCTCTTCTGACAGCAAAGGTGCACTATGTCAAATCCTTGGCTAATGTCGACTGGTTGCATGGTGGAGCTGAGTCACTGCTTATGCTTACCAACCTAATGATCGTGTTGGGCCTTAGGGGGGCTCTTAGAAAAGCTGAAGACAAAAGTAGAGACACACTGAATGTTACTACTGAAATCAAAGAAAAGGAGAAGTCATCGATCTAGGTGATAGATTTACATTTTTTATATGCTCCAAGAAATATTAGGGTGTAATGGATTTATACAATTAGGACACCACTTTCTTTGTAACTAGCAATATGCAGATTGTCTCATCTTCAGAAGCATGCTCAAATGCTTTAGGCCATTCATGACAGGTAGAAAGGGATTCTCACATAGGGCACGGACTCTGTTGTGTATTTAAATGTTCATTCTCTGGGTTATATCACTTCTATCTGCAGATTTAGGTTCATCTATAGAAATAATTTTTGTTATCATTTTCCATTTACCAATGAGTCAATTTACATGTAAAGTAATCTTAGAGCAGCCGGCGTTTATGTTTATTGTAGTATGCTGTTTCCATCAAATCTTCCTGTAAAAGCTGACCCATGAGAGATTAAAAGGGCCTTATCATGTTTCATTATTAGTTATCGTCTTAACTCTTAATGCAGCAGTGGAGCTATACTCTGAGCAAGCCCTCTACATACATGTGGAGTCATCATACATGGCAAGATTCTTCATTCATTTCAATATTTGTTACAACTGCTGGTGCATGATTTAATGTACAAGGATTCATCTGTTAAATAGCATGCTAATCCTTGATGTTTTTATATGAACCTTTGCAGGTTGCTTTAGGTGTACGTTCCTGGTTGTAAATGAAAACTGATCAGTAGAATTTGCTTTTGATGTTATTCTCTAACTCTGGCCTTCATGTGTCTAGATAGTTCTGCAGATACACTTCTCCCTATTACTTCAAGCAACTAGAGTAATGGTTTTACTTCTCTTATTTGGCCACTACTCTTAAAATTCGACTATCTGAAAAATCCAGAGGTACTAAATGGGAAACTTGGATCGAGATCTAACGAATCAATTGGGAAATCCACGCTTCCCATTGGAGAGTTGGTTGTTGATGCATGAGCTGAAACAATCTCCGCAATATCAGATTCTGAATGTTGATAAGTATGAGACTGAGACCCTCCAAAGTTGTTCATGTGGTGGGGTGCTGGAGAGAAGTAATTTGTTTCTGATGTGGCTGGAGATAGAAACAGAGGGGAATATGCTCCCAAATGAGTATTATCGCCAACAAGAGCAGAGAATGAAATGTACTGATTTTCTCCATCGCTTAATTCATATGTTGAAGGGAAAGAGAACTGAGCTGGCATCTCCTTGCTGTCTGAGTTGTCAGTGCTCACTCTCAGGTTAGCTTTTAAGTTCAAAAGTGCCTGATTCTGTTGCTGTGATTGATGGTTGTGTGAGATGTGTCTCAGTTCTTGCTTTTCCGGCGATGCTGGCGGTGGGACTGCATTCGTCGACTGGTTGCACACGTGAGTTCCTTTGTATGTGATCTCAAATACGGTTGGATCGTCATCAGATCTTTGCACTTGCTTTGTCGCCCAACAATTTTGAACAAGACGGTAAGTGCACCGGTAATAGCTCCTGATGATATTATTAACATAATTGTATTAGCCAGCTGTATGTTCATATAATCTCTCTCTCTCTCTCTCTCTCTCGCTCTCTCTCTCTCTCTCTCATGTGTGTGTGTGTGTGCACGTGTGTGCGCGTGGCTTTTGTGATTTTCTTTTAGGAAGAATAAAAGAAAACAAACCTGGGATATTTAGCTCCCAAAATGTCTTTCTGCCCATATTTTCTCCAACTATATCCATCATCAGTAGGCCCTTCAAGTCCATTTTCAGGGTTAACTTTTACTTGTTCTGTCCACGTAGGCTGCATCTTTCTGTGGCATCAATTAAAATGTGAGTCGAAAAATTCACTTAATTTATTGCTGAAACTGAAATTGTGCACCTCCAAAGTGAAACTTACCTCTTTTTTGATGTATTGTAGTCCTGATGGTCCCTGAAACTATTGTTCATGTCCTCGCTTCTGCAACTCCCATCTACAGATATTGATGACTCCACAGCACCCGAAGCTGGCGCTGCTGCTGCTGCTGCTGCTGCTCGAGTTGGTTCGACGGATCCCTTCCAATTCAGGATCAGCAAGGCCTTCTCGTAAGAGGATAATATCCTCTGCATAAGCATGTCCTGAGCTGCAGACGGGGACGTCGAGCACAGATGAATCTGGAGCTGCTTAGCTTTCTCCATCCCTTGCACTAGCTCATTGATCAGCGTCTTGTATTCCCAGGTATAAGTGCTCTCCATTTCTACTTCTTTTTCTTGGTTTGGTATGTTCGATAAAATGCTTCAGAAACACCGAGTCAGGAGGCGGGACACTGAATGTAGAACTGTCACAGTTCGGCTTATGCAACAGAAGTTGAACACTTTCATATATGTTGAGGTAGGTTTTAGGATTCTTGGATAGCTCGGACAGTTTTGGATAAAGTAGTTTTTTTGGTTGTTCTTGAAAACTAGGATTCAGTTAGCTGTTATAAGGGTTGTTGGTGAAGATGATGAAGCAGAATTTGAAGTGATCTGAATATAAATAAAGGTTTTAGGCATTGATTGGTGATGTGCTAAAAGAAAAAAAGAGAAAAAAAAAAAGAGTGGTGGAGTGGAAGTTTGACTGAAGAAAACGAGTTATTCTGCGTGGACTAGTCATTGGTCTTATTGGAAGTTTACTGTGATGCTCACAAGTAAGGAAGTCAAGTGCTGACCACTTCAAACACACACACACACACTCACCCCCCCATATATGCCTAACAACTTCAACTATTATTTGGATTTGAAAAAGGAAAGGAAAAGGAAATTTTGTGGGGGATGAATTAGTGGTGGTTTGATATTTATGAACATTTATATCTGCTTGAAAAATGTAGCATGCATCAATTTTTGGAAATGTGTTTAGATGTGGGATTAAAGTGTGATTGTTAAATATATATTATTCTTATGTTTTTTTAAATGTGTTTTTTTATAGCAGTATTTAGATGCAGTACACAGTTCAATGATTAAAATTTGATATGACATCGTGTTTAGGATGGATTTTTTTCTTTTCTTTTTTGCATGTTTAGGATTCGGGAGAAACTTCAAAACCATGTTAAAAAATTTAAAATAAAATAAAATTCAAAAACATTCTTGTGTTCATTCGCTTATCATTCTTCATTGATTTATAGATATTGATGAAACTCAACGTCCAATATGGTTCGTAAACTTTTGAATTGTCATTTTTTTTTTTTTGAGAATTCACTTTTGCATATCTTAGTCTTTTTTTTCCTTTTTTTTTTTTTTTTTTTTTTTTCTTTTATTGGACACTTCTAAAATAATCTATGCATCCTAGTATGCAGTATATTTTGCCATGCGGTGCTGACCAATTCAAACTCGTGAAAAAAGTCATGTGATAAATGAATATAGTTTCAACTTTCAATAGAAGAATGAATGAAGTATATATAGTAGTCAATAAATTGGTATCATAATCTTAAGATTCCTTCTAATTCCGCGTTATTTGATTATTCTCACTATATTACTGAATCGTGTGCTTCCCCATTCTATTTGTCATTCAACCAGCTGACGTCACATTTTTTTTTTCAACTTGTAAATTAAACAATAAATTGCTGCAAAGATAAGTAAATTATTTGAATTTTATATTTAGATTTGGCATTCGTAATCATATGTCTCATCGATGATGCTCAAGCAGTAGAAATTTGTGTAAATGAATTTTCTGGGTTCGAAATTTACCGTTCTCCTTTCTTCCATTAAAAAAAAGTTGTGTATTATATTTAGATTTGAATTTGAATAATTTGACTAATTGACTGTGAATCTTAATAAGAAAAAATAACGTGTATTTCATGAATATGAATATAACTGTAAAAAAATATTCGATTTGTATCTTCACGAATATTCAAACAATTTGTATATGGCAATTCTATTTAATTACATATCTAATTAGTTTTGCAATATTATAGGAATATTTTTTTGATGTAAAACTAAAAGGAAAACAAGCAAGAATGTCAAGTACGCTAATATTCAAATCATTTCAATATATTCGGATATGTACTGTTTTTCATATCGAATAGGAACAAGCTTCGACTTTGAATATTAAAAATATTAACAATAAGAATATGATCTAAATAACCTAAATATAAATAGAAATTTAAATATCCTACGTAATTGACTTGATTCATTCGTAATTAGTTTAAACATCTAGGTTATGGGTTGTTTAATATAGAATTACTAGTTTTCAAAATAACTTGAATGTGTAAGTACCATATTATCATTGTGTTTTCCTCACATATTTTAGTTAGTAGTTATAGTATTTTTTTAATAATTATTTTATGAATTACACAAACTTACATTCGAGATCCATTTTGCATTCTATACACAATTGACAATTGTACAGATAAATATACCAAGTCAAGATACAGATCCAATTATGGATCCAACTACCCCTTAATGAATTTATAATAAATAGTCCAATGATCCATGGTAAAAATTCCTCGTGAGTGATAATTATATAAAATATTACAAATATCTAAGCGTGATACTTTTCTTGGCCAGTGAAAAATAATATGTTTTTTTTTTCTTTTGGGTGTATGATTTGGTTTGTTGGACTTGGACCCTATAATAATAATAATAATAATAATAATAATAATAATAATAATAATAATAATAATAATAATCATAATGATGATGATGATGATGATGATGATGATGATGATGATGATGATAGATTATGTGGGAAATAGATATAGGTCTGTAGAATTATATTTATTTTTATTATTGGATGTGTACACTGTATAAAAAATAACAGAAAGGGGGAAAAGACAAAGAAGAAATAGAAAATGTTGATAATTTTTGTTATTAAGAGTTTGAGTTTGGATTATTCTCGTAGAAATTGAAGATGTTCAACCCTTGAAAAGGAAAAAAAAAAAAAAAAAAGATTACATTCAACAATTTTGACTGGCCGAGTCTATTTTGTGCCAATACTATTCAACTACAGATCATCATAGTGGAACGTCAACATTCTAGAAAACTTTTGTCTTAACCACAATTAGGTACTAAATTATTGATGTCTATGATAATTATTCTCAATGATGTGACAATTTTTAGGATGCTTTAGCTCGTTTAAATTGACAGTAAACTTGATTTGATTAAATAAGTTTTAAGCATGTTGGGACAAGTGATGATATTTTAAGTCTACCACACCGAGAAATTAAACCAATTTTTTCCTGCTTAAAATTACATTGACAAGTGGAATCTCAGTTGCATTTATTAATTACGTGTATTTTTTTCCTTGCTCAGATATATACGACTTACGATTTATTGTATTCATGCATGTAATACCATATTATTCACACAATAACAAAATAACAAGTGTGATATTTAATATCATATATAATTATTAAAAATTACTGATTAAAATAATTTTGTAGATATATTATAACAATAACATGTGTGATATATAATATCATATATAATTATAATAGCATGTGGCCTTATTTATTTATTTATTAAAATGTCATATTTAAAATTATTCACTAGGTTATATGTATGCTCATTATAAAATTATAACATTTACATGATTTTTTATTTTTAACATAAATTTTAAACTGTTTTGTAGCGCTCCGGTCCCGAAAGACCGTGGAAATGGACGCCACAGGGGTTGGAATTAAGAAGCGGGAAAGAAAGGGGTAATTTAAGTAATAAAATCTCAACAGAAGACTCAAAATATTCAAATATACTTTTTCATACATATACTGATCCAAAACACCAAGATTGAGATTCTTAGTGTTTTAACAAAAAGAATATAACAAATGCGGAAGCTCCATTATTAACAGAATACTTAACAAAAAGGGACAATAGAAAATATGTAAATAACATAAGCCCATCTCTCAGCATCGTCACATCCACGCGCCAGTCTACTGACCTGAAAAATATTTGAAAATATTTGGGCTGAGCACTAGTGCACTCAGTGGGCAAGTTTTTACAATTCAAGTTATGCAAATCATTTTGTTAAAGTAATCTATCTGTGTTCATACATGTAGTAAAGCTTAGGAGGTTTTAAAATTTAAAGCAACCTAAGTTCACCAAAACATTTTATCGTAAAGCGCTTTAGAGTATACCCAGTCATCACCCGCAACCCGTACTACATCACCAACGCGTAAAGTTGAGTATGGTCATAGTATACCCAATGAGTATAACCAATAAGTGTTTCATTTTAGTCTCACCGACAAGGAGTAGGGCATGACAAATAATGCATGCATACTGTAGCTACTCACATTGACACAGCGCTGGTGTATGAGACTCCGACAACATACAGTAGCATGTAAATATTTAACATAGATAGTCACATATGTAATTTTAGCAAAGCAGGGCTTAATAACTCGAAAGATACAATTTGCAAAGATATAGTATAACCCACCTGGATAGTAGATAAGATTTCAAATTCTGGATTGATTCTACTCGCTTTCTGCTACTTCTTTAGAGCCTACAACAACCAACCTTGGTTTAGTTTAACTAAAGGGCCTCTATCAAAACTCAATCCCTAAGCTTTCTTTTAGTTTAGTTTATGTTACTATATTATACTTTGTATTTTATTATTATTATTATTATTATTATTATTATTATTATTTTATAAAACATTAATTTGATCTTTCAAATTTGCATTTATTCCTAAAATATCAATATACTCTTAAAATTACTATACTAATATTCCCAGTTAATACCATTATTTAATATGATCAATTTAAAATTATTAAAGCATAACAAAATTAATTAAAAATTTACACAATAGGGTTGTAAGTTACATAATTCTAAAAGTAATTTTTTTATATACTAGAGAAAATATATTATTTAGGAAATATTATAAATTTAAATAAATTCAAACTTATAGAATATGTACAGTTTCTTTAGTTAATGAAAAATAATGGTAATTAAATATTACTCCCTCTGTCCCGTTACTAAAATCCCATTTGGTTTGGACACGGAGATTAAGGAGGAATGGATTAATGTGTTAAGTAGTGGGTGGAAAAAAGTGGGGTCCATTTAATTAATGGGTAGTAGGTGGAAAAGGTGGAGTATTTTATTGTTATGTTGTTGGGGTTTTTTCGAATTAAACCACCGCATGATCAATTTGGTTGTTCATTAATCCGTGTTCATGCAAATCATAATTTTATGTAACATGTATGTTTATCACAGTCTAATCAAAAGACATGCAAAGTAGATTCGAATCTAATAAAGCGGAAGACATAGAAACGAATCTACTTACAAATCGATAGACGGTCTGTGGACAAGATTAAAGATCTAATCTTGCTGTTGAATGAACTGTAGTTGGCGCCACCTAGCACTCAAAATTTCGATCACCACTGTATTCCACTCCAAGATCTTGTGTTGTATTCCCGGACTGTATCTAGATTCAGAGTGGGCTGAAATCTACTAAATAGAATTGTGAAATCTATGGATAACTTTGAGAGACAAAGAGGGGCTGATTTCCTATGATTTTCATCATCAAATTTCGTGCCCCCCCTCCCCTTATATATAGGGAGGGGCGAAATTTCATGTTCCAGCCCTATTGGGATGGGCCTCTATCTCAAGTTCAATATCCAGTCCACTATCAGTCAATTGGGCTACAACAGGGATCTAGAAGAATATTAAATTGGCCCACTAATTTATTTAATATCCAATATCCAATAAACCTAGGATATAATTAAATAAATTAAGTTTTACTTTTATTCCACTAAAGAAGTAAAACTGACCTACCAATTTAATACATATTTACGAATATGCTTTCTCCTTTAGTCCAGTCATTCCCCGTGTTTAAGATATAATGTTCATTAATTAATTATGTAAGCCTCTGACAGCTATAATTAATCAACATCTAAAACCTTGAGTAGTACCACACAAGCTTTATTCATGTACGAAATAAATTCCACCTACAGGGTTTCAACATGAACTTGTGCTTCCTCAAGAAAACATCATCAACCTGGCGCACCAGGACACAGTGCTCATGCATACTGCTCGAGACATCATGTACACATTGTTATTACCCAAGATATCGAATTTGATCTACGAAAAGATCTCACCCATTGATAAATCAAAGTAATAAACAACACACACATATGCTCGCCAATATCACATGAGTTCAGAACCCGAACTATGTGGATCTTTATTCTCTCAGTAACTGGGTCAGAGACAGAGAATAGTATCCTATCATGATCCTCCTCAATACACTAACGAATGTACTAGAATAATCAGTTAGTCAAGATAAACTAACTTATCAGATTATTCTACGGCGTACCGATGGTGTGTTCAGGACCATCTAAGCCTAGAGCTTGTTTAATACAATACAAGGTTCTAATGATATGATCTTTCCGTGTGACTTCCCACACCATATCATCTACAATGTAAGTATATGGAACATTGCATCGAACAATTATAGAACATAATCGAAATGCAAACAGTGACTGCAATAACTTTCATTTCATATCATCATATCATCAGAAAAGTATACAAAGACAAGTCTTCCAGTATACAAAACTAACAATCTCCCACTTATACTTGAAGCATGTCTTTCAAGCATAATAACTAACTGGCTAACTCTCCAATCAAAACTATCAACTCAAACTGCATCCCTAGGTCTGCATCTGTAACGCCCCAATTTCACTTTAATAGAAAAATGCACGTTATCCATGCTTTTCATTAATAAAATAATTTTCTTGAAATACAGCGGAAATTTCAAAGCATAACTCAACATTTATTACATAAAATAAAGTCAAAAATAAATTAAATCTTTAATCATGCTTGATCACTTGACCACCATCATCACATCTTGTCCGCTACGCATCACTCGAGACAACACCTGAAAAGATAAGTAGATTTTTGGGGTGAGTACTACTGACTCAGTGGGGAGTGTCCAATTATCCAAGTTATATATCAAACAGAATAATATGCAAATCATAAACTTGTGTTCAGTTCGTAGATCAAACCATGTAGCCCGGAGGCTCTGCGTGATAGCTCGAAAGCTCTTCATGATAGCCCGAAGGCTCTGCGTGATAACCCGTAGGCTCTTGTTATGCTGTGACATCACATATATTCGGTAAAACATATAGAGAGGATAACACGGACAAAATCAACATAAACCCCATCTTAACCGTGACCTTGATATTAACCGATTAAGTATTGCGCGCCTTACCTATAAATTAATTATCTTGAATTAATAAAATGCATGACATGATGTAATTAAACTATGCATGAATTCAAATTATGATGCATGTTTTAAAACAATAATCATATATAGTAACATAATTCTTTAATCTCTTTTTATTTATACATGCGTATATTAATATATATATATATAAACATTACATATATATTTATATATATTCACGTAACCACATACATATATTATATAGGTATTAACGCACAACACACACACATATATGTATTACCTATCATCAACACACAAATATATTATATATCACGCACAACACACACACACATGTGTGTGTGTATATATATATATATATATATATATATAAAACGCACACTCATACATATTATATATATATATATATATTCACATTAATCATGCACAGTACACACGCGGCGAACTACGATCTTATGTATGTATAATGTAGGTATATATATATATATATATGCATCAAGGAAATAAGATCACATACCTACAAACGACGACTTCTTCGAACTAGGAGAAAAAAAAAAAATATATATATATATATATATATAATCACTCTCTCAATTATTTAAGGTGTGAAGTAAGAATGATAGGGGTCGTCTATTTATAATGGTAGGTTAGGGTTTCATAGAGGAGTTTGGTAGAATAAAGATTTTCTCGTAGTTATCTTCTACTTGGAGGATAAGATAAGAAATAAATAAAAGAAAAAAAAATATAATAAAGATTTGGGCTTTCTTTCTATTGGGCTTCAGAAACTTGGGCTCAAAATAAAGTATTTGGGCTTCAAAATAAAATTTGGCTAGAAAATAAACTTTGGACAAAAATAAATAAAATGCAATATATTAGGCATTCCAATTAAAAACTACATGCATGCTCATGACCTGAAACAACCATATACTAAAATAAATCCATGCTAACATATTTATTAAACTTATTTAGGCGCGACTTATTAGACTTAATCATTTAATATCACACATAATAAAATGAAATATTTTTTTAGAAAAAAAATGTAGCAATTTAAATATAATTAGAAAACTGGGTTGCTACAGCATCTCACTCCCATTTTCTCCACGTGACCATCAAAGGTCTTAGCCACCAGGCTCTTCGTGAATGGATCAGCCAGATTGTCCTCAGATGCAATCTTGATTACCGCCACGTCTCCTCTCTTAACGATTTCTCGTATAAAATGGTACTTTCTCTCTATGTGTTTACTTGCCTTGTGGGCTCTGGGTTCCTTCGAATTTGCCAGTGCACCAGAGTTATCACAGTATATCGTGATAGTCTTAAGCAAATCAGAAACCACGCCCAAGCCCACTAGGAACCCGTGGAGCCAGATAGCCTCTGTTGCAGCCTCAGAGGCAGCTATATACTCAGCTTCCATGGTGGAATCCGCAATGCATTTCTGCTTAATGCTCCTCCATGCGATGGCTCCACCTCCTAGTGTAAACACATAGCCCGAGGTAGACTTACTCTGATCTTTGTCGGATTGAAAATATGAGTCCGTGTAACCCAAAGGTACTAGACTATCAGAGCGAAAAACCAACATGTAGTCTCAAGTCCGTTTAAGGTACTTGAGAATGTTTTTGACCGCAGTCCAGTGACCTTGTCCAGGGTTAGACTGATATCTGCTTACCATGCCAACGGCATAGCATATATCAGGCCTAGTGCATAGCATAGCATACATCAAACTTCCCACAGCCGAAGCATATGGTACTTTCTTCATTTCCCCTATCTCAGACTGTGTTTGGGGACATATTTCCTTGGATAGATGAATTCCATGCCTGTAAGGTATAAAACCTTTCTTGGAATCTTGTATGCCAAATCTAGCTAGCACTGTATCGATATAAGTCGTCTGGGACAGACATAACATCCTTTTCTGGCGATCACGAATGATCTTGATGCCAAGGACATGTCCAGCTTCACCCAGATCCTTCATATCAAACTGCTCGGACAACCACACCCTAATGTTTGACAACGCCTTCTTACTGTTTCCAATAAGCAAGATGTCATCAACATAAAGTACGAGGAATGCCACCACGTTTCCGTCATATTTCTTGTACACACAGCTCTCATCCGGACTTTGCACGAATCCATATGACTAGATAACCTCATCAAATCGGATGTTCCAAGACCTCGTTGCCTGCTTAAGTCCATAAATGGATCTCTTAAGCTTACACACCAAGTGCTCTTGGCCCTTAGCAATGAATCCCTCTGGTTGTTTCATGTGAATGTTTTCCTTAAGACTTCCGTTTAGGAAAGCCGTCTTGACATCCATCTGCTAGATCTCATAATCCAAATGAGCAGCAATAGACAAGAGAATCCGAATTGACTTAAGCATGGCTACCGGCGAAAAGGTTTCCTCATAATCGATCCCTTCTTTCTGAGTATACCCTTTTACCACCAATCTAGCTTTGAAGGTTTCAACCTTCCCATCAGATCTTCTCTTGCGCTTGTAGACCCACTTACAGCCAATGGATTTTACCCCATCTAGTGGTTCTACAAGTTCCCAGACTTGATTGTGATCCATAGATCCAATCTCAGACTCCATTGCAGTTTTCCAAGAATCTGCATCTTTATCTCGAATTGTCTCGTCATAGGTCTTGGGATCCAATTCATTGAGACCTTCTGGGAAATCTGAAGCCTCTCCCAGAACAATGAATCTATTAGGTTGGCGTACAACCCTCCCACTGCGACGAGGCAGTTCCTGTACTTCTGTGACACGTTGTGCAGTGTTTGGTGGTTCCTCTTCTTGTACGATCGGTATAGGATTCGATCCTCCCCTTAACTCCTCAAGGATGATATGACTCCTTGGTTTGTGGTTTATGACATAGTATTTCTCTAAGAATCGAGCATTGGTGCTAACAATGATCTTCTGATCCTTAGGACTATAAAACAAACCACCTTTCGTTCCTCTAGGATATCCAACGAACAGTCTTAAATCAGTACGAGGAGCCAGCTTATCAGCTTCCTTGTCCAACACGTGTGCTAGGCTACCCCAAATCCGAATATGGTTCAAACTGGGCTTTCGTCCAGTCCATAGTTCTGTAGGTGTAGCAGGAACTGATTTCGATGGAACCAAGTTAAGAATATAGGCTGCTGTTTCCAGGGCATATCCCCAGAACGAAATAGGCAACTCAGAATAACTCATCATCGATCTAACCATCTCTAACAATGTACGATTCTTTCTTTCCGCCACGCCATTCTGCTGTGGCGTTCCAGGCGCAGTCAACTGGGATGTAATCCCACTCTCTACCATGTAATCCCTAAATTCGCTTGAGAGGTACTCACCACCACGATCAGAACGTAGTGACTTGATACTTCTGCCTGTTCGTTTCTCCGCTTCCGCCTTAAACTCTTTGAATTTCTCAAAGCATTCAGACTTGCGACGTAACAGGTAGATATAACCGTATCTAGAGTAATCATCAATGAGAGCGATGAAATACTTGAACCCTCCTCGAGCTTGAACTGACATAGGGCCGTATAGGTCAGAGTGAATCAAATCTAATAGCCCTTCGGATCTATTTCCTTTTGACTGGAAAGGACGCTTGGTCATTTTACCTTCCAAACAGGATTCACACAAAGGAAACGATTCCAGTACCAAAGAAGATAATGGTCCATCATTGACAAGACTTTGTATCCTCTTAAGGTTAATATGACCTAGCCTTAGATGCCAAAGATAGGTTTGATTCATTTCCGAATATTCTTTTCTCTTGTTAGGGTTTATGATCGATGTATTTAAAAGTTGTCTTTGCATAGTGTTTTCAGTTGGTTCAAGAAAGTATAAATGTCCATCCAATGTACCAGAACAGATAAAATGTTTACCACTAAAGATAACCATCTTGTTATCAAAAGAAACAGAATATCCATCCATAATCAGTTTAGAAACTGAAACCAAGTTTCGCCTAAAACCAGGCACATAAAGACAATCTTTCAAAACCAAAGTTCTATCACTACTGAAAAGTAAAACAACGTCTCCCACTGCAACAGCCACCACTCTCGTAGCATTGCCCATGTAGACGGTGATCTCGTCCTCACTCAGCTCTCTTTTTACCAGGAACCCCTGTAAAGACATGCAAACATGATCAGTAGCTCCAGTATCTACTACCCATGACTGGGTAGAACAAGTTGCTAAACATGTTTCCACAACCAGAGTGTGAGATGTACCTCTCTTCTTCTTCTTGTTAGGACACGCCGCCTTCTAGTGACCTGGTTGGCCGCACTTGAAGCACTTAGTCTTCGACTTGAACTCCTCAGGAGGAATCTTTGCCTTTGGCTTCTTCACCTTAGGCGCCTCATCTGCAGCCTTCTTAGGTGCGTTTCTTTTCTTCCTTTTTCCACCAGAAGAAGACGCTCCTTTTTCAGCTATGTGGGCCTCAGGATTGCTCTTTTGGAGCAATTCAGCCGTCTGAAGATCTATGAGCAGTTCAGTCAGGCCGACATTCCTTTTAATCATGTTAAAATTCAGCCTGAACTGTTCAAACTTCGAGGACAAGCTATGAAGAATAATGTCGATTTGAGAATCGCCATCTAGCTCTCCACCCAAGGTCTCGATCTCAGATAAATATCCCATCATCATGAGAACGTGATCCCTAACAGGTGTGGAGTCAGACATTCTCGCATCCATTAATTTCTTCATTGCCAAATGGCGTGCCGAGCGGTTCTAATGACCGAATAGCTGCCTAAGGTTGTACATGATATCATAAGCAGTTTTCATAGGCTCATGCTGATGTTGCAACACACTTGACATAGATGCCAAGAAGTAACAGAGCGCTATCTCATTAGACCTAACCCACTTATCATATGCAACCTTTTGGGCTTCGTCAGAATCTTCATCTGGCGTCTGAGGACAAACCTCTTCAAGTACAAACTTGTGTCCCTCAGCAACAAGAACTAAGTTAAGGTTACGAATCCAGTCATTGTAGTTTTCACCGACAAGTTTGTTTTCTTTGAGGATTGAGGACAGATTGGAGAGTGCCATTGATGATATGAAATAACTGAAATTAAACATGCAGTACAGTCACATAACACGTTTAGGATAAACAGTATATAATCGAAAGCCTCATAAAAATTATATACTTTTCCACCGACACTTTAAAAACGTCTTTTATAAGCCACGATAGTGTGGACGTTTATAAAATAGGTTAAACCTTTAATTTGCCTCCAGTTGAGTTTCCTTACAACAAGTAAATTAATAGCCAGATAATAAACACGGTCATGTAATCATCTAACTGATAAGCCACGATCGTGTGGACGTTTATCAATAAATTACATCTAAGTGTGCATACCATTATCTTCGCACCAAGATCACTATTCGAATTTAACCGCTCCAAATAGAGGAGTCAGTTAGTTCTAATAGTGTTCTACAACTATCCTTTTAGGAGATTTAATTTCTAGAGAAATCTGTGATATGACACATCCGATATGGAGGAAGACCGATGTCAACGCGCATGCCCATCACTTCTCAATTAAACCAGATTTTAATGGAGACCGAATGAGATTTCTACATACTTTCGTATGAATCTCTCCCACTTAGTTATTTATGTTTGAGGTTTCATTTTATCCCATTATCGAACATGCAAACATCACATAAAAAGATAAATATCCATTGCATGCTTCAACATAATAAGCAACAGTAATATTCCAACTATCATGGCTTATATCTCATGTTGATTGATGAGATAAAACTGGAAAGGCAGCTCCGGAACAGGCTAGGAACCGCCGCCCCCTTCACCGCGCCTCGCCAAAAAACCTAGCTCCATTTAGGGTTTCGGGACGTGACCCGGTGAACCTTCCTTTTTGGTGCTGAACCACTTTCCTTCTTTTGAGTTGATCTCCGATCTTTATTCAATACAGACTATCCATTCCAAAATGAAAAATCTAATATTGCTAGAATAAAAATTACAACTCAAAAACTCGGCCTAACAGCTTTATATCTATTACATTAAAACAACGTAAAATAAAACCTAGACCTAATCCATGGATTTTCTTATGGATTAAAATCACGTAGCCAAACCGGCATACGGCCAACATCCATTCAACATAACCATACATCACATAAAATAAAGGAGCCATGATAGTTGGTAAACCTGCAAACAAACATAGTCTACAAAAACCAACAATCATGTATTATATGATCCACATAAAATAACATATGATATCTATGCATGAATATTAAATAATATTCGAATTTTACAATTAATTAAATTAATTAATTTGATATTATCCACAAGATAAAAATTGGAAATTAAAATAATTATCCACCAATTTTAATCTTGTATATTTTCGAAAATATCACTTAAATAAATATGGAAATTAATTATAATTATCCACCAAATTTATTTAATATTTTCAAGCCACCCTAATTAAATAATAATTGGATATCTTGATATAAATCAAGAATCTAATCCAAATATTATCCATAAGAATCTAAATCTTCAAGGATAAAGTTTGGAGATTTGATTCCAATCCAAAATCTTCCAAAACTTATCCAAATTTAAAATCTTATCACAATTGGATTTTGATAATTATTTGTATATATCCAAAATCACCTTATCCAATATTTAATCCCATAGATTTCGAAATTATCCAAATAATAAATTGGAGATTTGATCCACTTCAAATTCTTCCAAATTTAAAATTCTATTTTCAAATCTATCTAGATTAAAATTAGGTAAATTAAGATATACATCAAATAATATCAAATCTTAATCCAACACATGTAATTTTCGATCCACATCAATAAACAAATCTGGAAATTTGATTTTTATCAAAATCTTCTCCAAATCATTTTATTAATTTCGAAAATTACATAAAGTTAACACATTTGGAAATTTTGACATTAATCAAAAAACTATTCTAAATAAATACCATAGGTTTCGAAATTTACCAAATAATAAATCTGGAAATTTTGATCCACTTCAAAAATTACCAAATTTAAAATTCTAATTTCAAACCTATCTAGATTAGAATTAGATAATTTTTGATATACACCAAAAATTACTTATCCTAATTCTAATCAACTAAATTTTCGAACCTCTACCAAAATAAATCTGGAAATTTTGATCTTGATAAAAAATCCATCCAAATTTAATTCTAGGTATCGAAAATATAGAACACTAAATTAGGGAATTTAAACACATCAAAATTCGAAAATTTTGACCTCCAAATTTTCGAAAATTATGAGATACAAATTTGAAAATTTGAAGAACATCAAATATCATTCCAAATCTATATCCATAATGAGCGAAAATTCTTAACCACTCAAAACTAGAATTTTCGAATTTTTCATCAAAAATTCTTCCAAGTTTTGAATACCATAAAATCGAAATACATAGCCAATTAAATCTGAAAATTTAAACACCATAAATTTATCATCAAATTTAATTATGCAATTCGAAATTATGCCCGGATTAATCCTAGAACAGTGCCAAAACCCGCTCTGATACCAGTTGTTGGGGTTTTTCGAATTAAACCACCGCAGGATCAATTTGGTTGTTCATTAATCCGTGTTCATGCAAATCATAATTTTATCTAACATGTATGTTTATCATAGTCTAATCAAAAGGCATGCAAAGTAGATTCGAATCTAATAAAGCGGAAGACATAGAAATGAATCTACTTACAAATCGATAGACGGTCTGTGGACAAG
Source organism: Perilla frutescens (assembly GCA_026008535.1). Classification (NCBI taxonomy): domain Eukaryota; kingdom Viridiplantae; phylum Streptophyta; class Magnoliopsida; order Lamiales; family Lamiaceae; genus Perilla; species Perilla frutescens. The sequence goes on from BRKX01000015.1 coordinate 14,564,042, forward strand.
ATTAAAGATCTAATCTTGCTGTTGAATGAACTATAGTTGGCGCCACCTAGCACTCAAAATTTCAATCACCACTGTATTCCACTCCAAGATCTTGTGTTGTATTCCCGAACTGTATCTAGATTCAGAGTGGGCTGAAATCTACTAGATAGAATTGTGAAATCTATGGATAACTTTGAGAGACAAAGAGGGGCTGATTTCCTATGATTTTCATCATCAAATTTCGTGCCCCCCCTCCCCTTATATATAGGGAGGGGCGAAATTTCATGTTCCAGCCCTATTGGGCTGGGCCTCTATCTCAAGTTCAATATCCAGTCCACTATCAGTCAATTGGGCTACAACAGGGATCTAGAAGAATATTAAATTGGCCCACTAATTTATTTAATATCCAATATCCAATAAACTTAGGATATAATTAAATAAATTAAGTTTTATTTTTATTCCACTAAAGAAGTAAAACTGACCTACCAATTTAATACATATTTACGAATATGCTTTCTCCTTTAGTCCAGTCATTCCCCGTGTTTAAGATATAATGTTCATTAATTAATTATGTAAGCCTCTGACAGCTATAATTAATCAACATCTAAAACCTTGAGTAGTACCACACAAGCTTTATTCATGTACGGAATAAATTCCATCTGCAGGGTTTCAACATGAACTTGTACTTCCTCAAGAGAACATCATCAACCTAGCGCACCAGGACACAGTGCTCATGCATACTGCTCGAGACATCATGTATACATTGTTATTACCCAAGATATCGAATTTGATCTACGAAAAGATCTCACCCATTGATAAATCAAAGTAATAAACAACACACACATATGCTCGCCAATATCACATGAGTTCAGAACCCGAACTCTGTGGATCTTTATTCTCTCAGTAACTGGGTCAGAGACAGAGAATAGTATCCTATCATGATCCTCCTCAATACACTAACGAGTGTACTAGAATAATCAGTTAGTCAAGATAAACTAACTTATCAGATTATTCTACGGCGTACCGATGGTGTGTTCAGGACCATCTAAGCCTAGAGCTTGTTTAATACAATACAAGGTTCTAATGATATGATCTTTCCGTGTGACTCCCCACACCATATCATCTACAATGTAAGTATATGGAACATTGCATCGAACAATTATAGAACATAATCTAAATGTAAATAGTGACTGCAATAACTTTCATTTCATATCATCATATCATCAGAAAAGTATACAAAGACAAGTCTTCCAGTATAAAAAACTAACAATGTGGACCCACTCCACTTATCTATTTTCCTTTTTCTTTATCTCATTTTTGATTCTACATTTTATCGAGTAATATTTGTACGAGCGATTTTTTGTCGAGCAAATTCTTTACGATCTATTTTTGTCGATCATTTTTTTGAGAATTGAAACTAACTATGTTTGCCAAAAAAAATGGAACACTTCGAATTGATTAAAGAAATTGGAACAAAAATTGAACACTTCGAATTGATTAAAGAAATTGGAGTACTTGAGTGTTGAAATTATGAATAATTTAAAATTTCAAAGTACATTGGCCAAAAATTTGCCACCAAAACAATTCCCACCATAATTCAAATATAATCTAATCTAATCCTATAAATACAAGGCTCAAAGACTACCATTTTCACTACAACAAAAGTTCAAAAACAAAATAACCCACAATGCCGAAGAAGTTCACTGATTCTGAAAAAAATCAAGCTTTGGAGTATTTTCTTGACTGCAGCTGCGACGGGAAATTAGCGAGGGGCAAAATAAATGAAGCTGCGGCCAAGTTCCAGGTTAGTAGACACACTATATGGCGACTGTGGGCTGAAGCAAAAAAAAAGGAGAGAAAATAATGAGCCAATGCATATTCAACCAAAACCAATTTTCCAAAGAAAGAAGAGAGCTACTCTTGATTTAGATAGAGTATCCATGCTACCACTTAAGCAAAGAAGTAGTATAAGAACATTAGCCAAGGGCATAGACTACAAAAAATCCACAGTTGGGAGGTGGATTAAGCAAGGGCTGATCAGAGCTCACACCTCAGCTATTAGGCCTGACCTAACAGCTTCTAATAAGCTGTTGAGGCTGAGATTTACACTTGAGGCCTTGGAACTAGACAGGAATGCAAATATGCTAACCTTTAAGAGCATGTACAACACAGTTCACATAGATGAGAAGTGGTTTTACATGAAGAAAGAGACACACAGATTCTACTTGACTCCAGAAGAGGCTGAACCACACAGATCTTGCAAGAGCAAGAAGTTCATCTAAAAAATAATGTTCATGTGTGCAGTGAGTAGGCCTCTCTTGGCAGTAGATGGTAGTGTGCTATTTGATGGGAAGATTGGAGTGTTTCCTTTCACTCACAAGGTCCCAGCAAAAAGAGCAAGTAAAAACAGAAGCAGAGGCACACTAGAGACAAAACCAATTGAGTCAATTACACAAGAAGTGATCAGAGACTGTCTGATCAACCAGGTAATGAAACAGTATTTCTGTTTCATTAAATGATCATTGTAATAAATGATCTAAAGTGGTTCTGTTTCATTAAATGAAACAGGTTTTGCCAGCTATAAAGTTAAAATGGCCTGTAGAAGCAAGCAAAGTTATTTACATACAACAAGACAATGCCAAACCACACATAAAGGATTTAGACATAAATTTCAGAGAGGCATCACAGTCAGATGGCTTTGTATTCACACTAATACAACAGCTACCTAACTCACCAGACCTAAATGTGAATGATTTAGGCTGGTTTAGAAGTATTCAGTCACTGCAGACTGAGATGGAGACAAATAATGTTGATGAGTTAGTGAATGCAGTGGTTACTTCTTTTGAAAATCTATGTCCAACAAAACTAAACAAGATTTTCTTGACTCTACAGAGTTGTATGCTTGAGATCATGAAGGTAAAAGGGCACAATGCCTATAAGATCCCACACATGGGGAAATATGCTCTTAGTAGGTAAGCAAGCTTGCCTCTGAACTTGGAAGTCCCACCAGAACTGGTGAGACAGAGTATAGATCACTTGATTGAAGCTGGAGTAGGGACTGATATAGAAGAATTGAAGAATTCCCTAGGTGTTGACAGGCTAGATGGGAATTAACAATCACACACAACCATTTTTTGCAGGTTGAAGTGATTATGTGCATAAGGTTGAAGACAAGTTTTTTTGCAGAAGACAGAAGACAAGTTTTTGTGCAGAAGATTGAAGCCAAGTTTTTGTGCAGAAGATTGAAGACAAGTTTTTTGTGCAGAAGATTGAAGTGAAGTTTTTGTGCAGAAGATTGAAGTTAATTTTTATATAAAGATGCAACTGAACATTACATATGTTCAATTTTTTTGTAAAGATGCATAAGATATGAAGTGAAACACATAAATGCAACCCTAATCTAGTATCCAAGGCATGACATCTCATATCATTGATGTCATTGGCCAATAACACTTAGTGTGAGCACATGTTACAATCATTTCAGCCCAATTAACCTCCCATATTCAAGCCAACAGAACCAACATCAACCTTCAATCAATCCAACAGAACCAACACAACCAAGAATCCAACATAAATTGACCGACTGAATCAAGGCTCAACAGAAGTAATCAAGGCTCAAGAGCATCAACATAAATTGACCAACTCAATCAAACCTCAACAGCCTCAATCAACACCTCAACAGAATCAACATACATTGACCAAAAGAATCAAGGCTGAACATAAGCAATCAGGCTCAAGAGCATCAACATAAAATGAACAACTCAATCAAGCCTCAACAGCCTCAATCAACACCTCAACAGAATCAACATACATTGACCAAAAGAATCAAGGCTCAACAGAAGCAATCAGGCTCAAGAGCATCAACATAAAATGAACAACTCAATCAAGCCTCAACAGCCTCAATGAACACCTCAACAGAACCAACACAGCCAAGAGCATCAACATAAATTGACCAATAGCATCAACACCTCAACAGAACCAACATACATTGACCAAATCATTCAAGCCTCAACAGTTTCAATCAAGCATCAACAGAATCAACAAACATTGACCAACATAACCAAGCCTCAACAGAATTAATCAAGACTCAACACCAACATCGAAATATTGAACGACATACAGAGAGGGTTAGATCTCACTAGAGGAGACCCAAATGAGACAGATCTCACCGATTCAAAGTACAAGGGGAGGAGTATTCGGAGCATCGTCGTGACAACCTCTGCTCTCCAGTCTGCTCCAGCCGCTTCAACCACCGCCACCGCACCGTCCGTCGCCGTCACCAGGACACCCATCGAAGGCTCTCCAGACTCAGCAACGTACTCCATCAATAGGTATTCGGGAGTCTCCGGTACGATTTCCTCCGAATCGGGCGCCACCTCCACCGACGGTCGGTAGAGATCGAGGCAGAGGGAGATGTGAAGCCGCATGTTCGCGGCGTGTGTTGTAGAGGACTACAACAATTCGGAGATGTCAAAGAGGTTAGGGCTTTCGTCCGAATCAGGCTGCATCGGGGCCGAAACATCATAGAGCTCCGATTTACGGTGGGAATCATCACTGCTCTCAGGCATGGCGGCGGAATAGGGTTAGGGTTACTGTGTGGGACGGAGGGTAAGTGAGAGTGAGGAAAGAGCGAGAGGGGGCCCGACGGTGGTGTGGGGTGTAAGTGAGAGGGGGCCCGGTGGTGGTGTTGCTGGCGGAGAGAGGGCGGCGGTGAGAGCGAGAGAGGGAAGCGGAGAGATTGAGAGATCGAAATGAAAGACCAAATGGGGCAGTGGATCGAGAGAGGATGGGGGGTTAGGGTTTGGGTTTGGAATGGGCCCACTTTTTTTTAATTAAGTTAACAAATCCTGATTAAGGCCCTTATTTTTTGGCTAATTTTTGCCAAAAATGGTATGGGACTTTAGTATTGGGACAGCCAAATAAGGAAAGTATTGGGACGGAGGGAGTATAATATATCATTCATAATTAATTAGAAACACTAGTTTTAGTACAAGATTTATGCAAAAATGGATGGTTAAAAGCTATATATATATACATATATAAATTTTAGGAATTTATAATTATAGTATGAACTAGAGATCTTACATCCATACTCCATAATCTTGATTTCATAAAATAAAACTAATAGAAAGTTATAGAAGATTACCTTGAGTACAAGCTTGATTTGGCTAAGCACTCACGATTCTATTAGAAAATTTTCCTTTCTTTCCTTTCTTTTTAATTTAAAGTTTGATGAAAATAAGTTATAACAACTAAATCAATTCTTTAAAAGTGTGCGTATTCTGCACTAGCTAATTACTTCACTAGGTGATTAATCCTATATTGCCACATCACTTAACTAATGTAGGGTAGTGACACGTGTAGGGGTTAAAAATGATGACAAATGAATCCTACAATTCACATACTTATATATAAATATATATATATATATTCACGTAATAATATATTTTTTTATTATATATAAATAAATAAATGATATATACACATGCATATATATATATTCATTTTTTTTATGCGTATGCATGTATTTATCACAATAAATCTATTACACTCAGTAAATAAATTCTAATTAATCAAATTAAGTGCATATCTAGGGTTCTAAATTAAACACGAGAATGTTCTAATTAAGGGTATTTCTAACACACTCAATGGGCACACATCCCTAAAAATGTAACCTAGAAGGGTCCGTTTTCTCCCCTAGATTATCTTTATGGTTAGCATATGCTATATATATATAACTATTTTTAATACCAAAAAGTTTTTGATATTACACTTGTTCTAACTATTATAGTTAGACATTCTTAATTAAATTTAGATAATAAAATTTTGGGGTATTACACCCCTCTCCCCTTAGAAGAATTTCATCCCGAAATTCACGTTCCTTCAAATATCTCGGGATATTATCCTCTCATCTTGCTTTCTAGTTCCCACGTTGCTTCTGTTCGATCATGATGATTCAATTGGATAAGCACCAATGTGATTTGTTTGTTTCTTAGGACTTCAACTGTTCTATCTAAAATCTCATGGGATTTTCCTTCATACGTCATATCAAAATGTAGAACTAACTCACTTTCTTTGATAATATTTTTTGAGTCAAACACATATTTCCCGAGCATTGAAATGTGATATACATCATGAACTTATGATAAGTCCGATGGTAGAGATAATCGGTAAGCAACTTCACCAATTTTTTTCTAGTATCTCGAATAGCCTAATAAATCTTGGTCTTAACTTGCCTTATTTTCCGAATCTAACAACATCTCGTGTTGGAGATACTTTTAAGAAGACTTTTTCACCAACTTGAAATTGTAGATATGTTATTTACTTATCTGCATGAGCCTTTTGTCTATTTTGCGCTTCTTTCATTCTCACTCGAATTTAGTCAATTATCTCGATTGTGGTTTGTACAATATCTGGATCTAAAATTTTTCTTTCTCCAACTTCATCCCAGTATAGGGGCGATCTGCATTTGCGACCATACAAGACTTCATATGGTGCCATTTTTATAGTTGATTGATAACTATTGTTATATGCAAACTCTACTAAGGATAAAACGTTTTCCCAACAGGTATTTCCGCCCAACACAACTCCACAAAGCATATCTTCCAAAATTTGTATCGTTCTCTCTAACTGGCCATCTGTTTAGAAATGGAGAGTGGTACTGAAGCTTAGATTTGTTCTATTTGCTTCCTGGAAACTTCTCTAGAACCTTGATATCAAACGAGTATCACGATCCGACGTGATAGTAATTGGAATTCCATGCAAATGAACAATTTCTTTTACATAAATATGTGTTAATTTGCTTAACTTTTTTTTATTGGCACGTAGTGTGCTGATTTGGTCAATCGATCTATAATGACCCAAACTGTTGAGTTTCTTTTCATTGATCGCGGTACGCCTACCATAAAATCCATCGTTATATGCTCCCATTTCCACTCTGTAATTTCCAACTGCTGCAATAAACCTGAAGGTTGTTGATGTACGACTTTCACTTGATGACATGCCACACATCTCTATAAAAATGCTATTATCTCTCTTTTCATATTATTCTACTAGAAATATATTTTCAAGTTCTACAAGGATCAATCCTTGATTTAGGATCGATATAACCACTTTCGGAATTAATCTAATATTTACTTTAATTTAATGGGAGCTTAATTCATTTACTTTGACTAGAAATGCACAATACTCATGTTTAAAATCCTACATGACTCGATAGTAGGTTCTTAATATAATTTTCAATTAACTTGAAACAATTCTGACGAATTAAATGGAACAACTTAAACCATGACAGTAACTTCAAAATAAATCATAGAAAATTCAATTCAAATCTGATAAAGACACAACTAGCAGCCACACATTTGTCATAAAGAAGCATACAATTGGTCAGAAGGAGTCGGAGAAAGATTCCGATTACCCTAGCCTAAAATTGGCCGAAAAGGCAACTGTTGTTGTTTATCGAACATATTGATCAACAAGAAGTTTGGGGCTCGATCAAACTCGATACTCAATGGATTTTCAATCAAAAGTAGAATTTTTCATAGTATGAAAGATAAGGAATTTAATGAAACAAATGGCCAATAATAAAATGGCTACAATGATTGAAAATAAGCAAGGAATATAGCATCTTCAACATAGATAGAATCTGCTAGAAAAGAGTGTGGTTTTCGAGAAAAACTACAGGTCGAATACAGAGGATCAAATGATATCTGATCTTAGATCGGACATAAGAGATTGAAAGATCACAAGGAGGAGTTGTTGTAGACCAAAAATCAAGTTCATACATTGGAGAAAATGACGGAAAACAACCTCTGAAGTTGCACTCGCAACACAAGGATTTTTGTGGTAGATTTTGACGAGTCAATTTGTGATGTGTCTTTGATAGACCAAATGATATCAAATTGATGATTCGAGACTTGTTATGAAAACCTTGAAGTGCTAGGTTTACAATGATGTAAACCTCAAGGAAAGAAAATGGATGGATCAATAGAAAAAGATCTCGCAATGGGACTGCGACACAACTTAGCGACTGGAAACACCACTAAGATTCTAGGCCCATTTTCTCAACTTTCGGGCACCGGTTGGAAATGACATCAAAATGAATTTTGTTCTACCATGATGAAGAAATGTGTGTATAAAGTTTCAGAATTTTTCTAAATGGATTTCATTCCTAAAATGAAAGAAAGCTGGCTGTTTGGGGAGGAGATGGTTGAGATGATAGAGAGAAAGAAAAAAAATGAGTCATGTTTCATTATGCTTGCTCATTGTTTTCATGGTTGGGAATGTTCAGCTGCCCACCCTTGACAAGTGTGGTGACACAAGAAACAAGATAAGGTTGAGTGGTGACAATCAATTTATGATCTATTTTAATATACGATATTGGGTTGAGATAGAGAATGAATAAAATTCTATTAGAAGGTCGAGCAAACTCCGTTTTTAATGAAATTAGTGACCACACAATTATGAAAAGATTTGTGACTCCTAGTCAAAAATGAAATAAACTTCAAAGTTTTGAATAAAATGGTAGAATTTTAAGAATGAAAAGATGGTCTTTCAATAATTAGGACGCACAAGATTCAATAAACGTCCAAATGATGAATGGAAAAGATTCATAGAAATGTCTAGTCATGAAAAACAAGATAGGTGATCGAGAGAGATTTAGAAGATGACATGATTTTAAGAGTAGAATTGAGTTTATATCGGGAGTCATTGTCAACTTCTTCTTACACTCTTGAAAACTCTGTTTACTAGCTTATGTACACTTAAAGACTACGTCTTCCTAAATAGTGTATCATAGGAGAGGCTATCTTTGAGAATTATTCAACAAATCTATGATAGTCTCTTGTAAGATCGAGAAAACTATGTTCTTCTAAAGGATTTGTTGGTTCAGACCAATTATTAATGGCTTCAACTTTGTTTAGTGTAATGACCTAATCCCGAAAAATAGGCAATAAACGAGAGATATGGTGTTAATTAAAAAGAAAAATGAATTCGGGGACATAAATCAATGGAAAGGCATCAAGAATAGTATGATAGAAAACATATAGATCCAAGAATAGGTTATGTCTTTCGAAAAATTAGACAGCATAAATTATGTAGCTTGAGCAAATCTATGTCTAATATCAGCTTATAAGAAAGAAATGGAACCTAGAATGAATCAAGATGTTCATTCCTAGATGACAAACAGACATCAACAAGAAAATTGACCTCTTTATAGGCCGAAAGAAAATCAACTAAGTCCTCTTCATAGGATGGAACAAACAAATAACAAGTAGACCCATTCATAGGTTGACTAAAAGTAAATAGACAGCAACAGATGAACAAATAAGACCCATCGATAGATCGAGACTTAAGATAATGAGAAATAGCTCAAAAGAAATGGGGATTCATCCCCTTAACTAGTAAACGAACAAAGATCAATCAAAATACCCGATCGAAGTGTGTGTAAGGTTGCACAAAAGCTAGCTAAACAAGATAAAAAAAATAAAAATAAAATATTAAGCTTAGAGCACCTATCGGAATGACTTATATTGTGAAAGTCTTACATCAACCCATAGCATCAACACATCATCACACCTTGTTTCCACTGTGGTTTTCTCATTGCAGATAGATAATTGTAGGACATCCTTCCAGTTTGTGTTCTAATCAAGGAAAACTTCTTGAAGCATGTATCCTTTATTTTGTATTTTTCGTATTTATTTAGCCATTCTTTTGCTTGTGAGGTTCAATTTTGTATACATAGCTTCCTGATTGAACATCGATGTGAATCACGCTTCTCGATCTGACGTGATTGAGATAAGAATTCCATATAGATTTACCATAACTCATATGTATAGCTAAGCTAGCTTGTTTGAGTCCATCTCTATCTTGATTGGTATGACATATCAGTCCACAAAAATCTCTTGTTCCACTATAAAAATATTCGAGTATTTCTTGCCTTTTTTTTACTTATAACATCAGCTATCTTGCTAGGTCCCCAGGGTGGTAGATTCCGATCTATTGTTGCATGTGATATCAGGATAGACTTATCAAAAGAAGATAATGTTCCAGATCTACAAAAATGCAAAGTTGACTTAATATCAAATTGTCAAACTTGACCTAATAACATCACATAATCATCTATGGTCATCGTACGTTCATCATCATCATCTATTTGCTCATTATTAATCGACTTCCAACGACCACATAATGTATACAACATCAACTTCAAATGATGGCGCCAAAGTCCATAAACTCATTATCATTTATTGAGTAAACTTTATGACTTTATCTCCACAGATAGGTTTAAAAGATGGTGATCGGTCTACCTCGATATTTCGCTCGGGTGACAGTTCTGACGTTGAATCTTGTTGGTAGTACCCATCATCATTTAGCATATCTACCCACGAAAATTCTCAGTCTCCACATCGATTACTGAGTTACATTTTTTTAATGAATATTTCATTGCTTAATATGTCTATCTTTCTAACGTAAATTCTTAGTCAACCTTAACACAACCTCAATCTCGACTCCCGTAGAGTAAGTTATTCTCCAATAAAATCAAACACTGAAACAATCTCTTTCTTGGTATACGTATGAAATTTGGTAATCCGCTCATCAATCGTGATGTACGTGTGGCAACTCTTCTGAGCCATAAGTTTATCTTCAGATATTAAAATGAAATGTTTCCTCAGTTAAACTATGTTCTTAACAATCTCATAAGTGTTTACAAGTCTAGCCTAAGTTCAGCCACTAGGCTAATAATCTTACATTATCAAGCTTTCAAGTTCTCGTTCTCATTCCCGAGTATATATAACAAACGTTTTTCGGCTATCACAGTTCACAGTATGCATTCTGCTCATTCCCAATATCACAAGTATGCACAAGGCATAGATAAACCAGTTCGTACAATTATGTAATCAACATAGTTTTTAGACAAAAACCAATATGCTCACAGACGTTTCAAAACCAGTATGTTATCAAAATACCAACAGAGTACGCAATCCGCGTATTTAATCAGAGTATGCAATCAGCATAAAAATCAATCTTTCGAGGAATTCCCATCACTATGGCGAATCCTAATATTTCATTTTTAGACAATCTTAACATTTTAACAAATAATGTAAACTTTTAAAAAACTAAAATCCGCATAAAAACATGCGTACCTTTTGGCTATTGCGTGAGTGACGAGCTGAGGGCTTATATAATATCACATAGGAATTTAATGAAAAATAAATTAAGTTGACCCAGCAGGTGTACAGAGTTGCAAAACCTTGCTCTGATACCACTTTGTAGCGCCCCGGTCCCGAAAGACCATGGAAATGGACGCCACGGGGGTTGGAATTAAGAAGCGGGAAAGAAAGGGGTAATTTAAGTAACAAAATCTCAACAGAAGACTCAAAATATTCAAATATACTTTTTAATACATATACTAATCCAAAACACCAAGATTGAGATTCTTAGTGTTTTAACAAAAAGAATATAACAAGTGCGGAAGCTCCATTATTAACAGAAAACATAACAAAAAGGGACAATAGAAAATATGTAAATAACATAAGCCCATCTCTCAGCATCGTCACATCTACGCGCCAGCCTACTGACCTGAAAAATATTTGAAAATATTTGGGCTGAGTACTAGTGCACTCAGTGGGCAAGTTTTTACAATTCAAGTTATGCAAATTATTTTGTTAAAGTAATCTATCCATGTTCATGCAGGTAGTAAAGATTAGGAGGTTTTAAAATTTAAAGCAACCTAAGTTCACCAAAACATTTTATCGTGAAGCGCTTTAGAGTATACCTAGTCATCGCCCGCAACCCGTACTACATCACCAACGCGTAAAGTTGAGTATGGCCATAGTATACCCAATGAGTATAACCAATAAGTGTTTCATTTTAGTCTTACCAAAAAGGAGTAGGGCATGACAAATAATGTATGCATACTGTAGCTACTTACATTGACATAGCGCTGGTGTATGAGACTCTGACAACATATAGTAGCATGTAAATATTTAACACAGATAGTCACATATGCAATTTTAGCAAAGCAGAGCTTAATAACTCGAAAGATACAATTTGCAAAGATATAGTATAACCCACCTGGATAGTAGATAAGATTTCAAATTCTGGATTGATTCTACTCGCTTTCTGCTACTTCTTTAGAGCCCACAACAACCAACCTTGGTTTAGTTTAACTAAAAGGCCTCTATCAAAACTCAATCCCTAAGCTTTCTTTTAGTTTAGTTTATGTTACTATATTATACTTTGTATTTTTATTATTATTATTATTATTATTATTATTATTATTATTATTATTATTTTATAAAACATTAATTTGATCTTTCAAATTTGCATTTATTCCTAAAATATCATTATACTCTTGAAATTACTATACTAATATTCCCAGTTAATATCATTATTTAATATGATCAATTTAAAATTATTAAAGCATAACAAAATTAATTAAAAATTTACACAATAGGGTTGTAAGTTACATAATTCTAAAAGTAATTTTTTTATATACTAGAGAAAATATATTATTTAGGAAATATTATAAATTTAAATAAATTCAAACTTATAGAATATGTACAGTTTCTTTAGTTAATGAAAAATAATGGTGATTAAATATTATAATATATCATCCATAATTAATTAGAAACACTAGTTTTAGTACAAGATTTATGCAAAAATGGATGGTTAAAAGCTATATATATATATACATATATAAATTTTAGGAATTTATAATTATAGTATGAACTAGAGATCTTACATCCATACTCCATAATCTTGATTTCATAAAATAAAACTAATAGAAAGTTATAGAAGATTACCTTGAGTACAAGCTTGATTTGGCTAAGCACTCACGATTCTATTAGAAAATTTTCCTTTCTTTCCTTTCTTTTTAATTTAAAGTTTGATGAAAATAAGTTATAACAACTAAATCAATTCTTTAAAAGTGTGCGTATTCTGCACTAGCTAATTACTTCACTAGGTGATTAATCCTATATTGTCACATCACTTAACTAATGTAGGGTAGTGACACGTGTAGGGGCTAAAAATGATGACAAATGAATTCCTATAATATAGGTATATTGCCACCGCACCGTCCGCCGCCGTCACCAGGACACCCGTCGAAGGCTCTCCAGACTCAGCAACGTACTCCATCAATAGGTATTCGGGAGTCTCCGACACGATTTCCTCCGAATCGGGCGCCACCTCCACCGACGGCCGGTAGAGATCGAGGCAGAGGGAGATGTGAAGCCGCATGTTCGCGGCGTGTGTTGCAGAGGACTGCAACAAGTCGGAGATGTCAAAGAGGTTAGGGCTTTCGTCCGAATCAGGCTGCATCGGGGCCGAAACATCACAGAGCTCCGATTTACGGTGGGAATCATCACTGCTCTCAGGCATGGCGGCGGAATAGGGTTAGGGTTACTGTGTGGGACGGAGGGTAAGTGAGAGTGAGGAAAGAGCGAGAGGGGGCCCGGCGGTGGTGTGGGGTGTAAGTGAGAGGGGGCCCGGTGGTGGTGTTGCTGGCGGAGAGAGGGCGGCGGTGAGAGCGAGAGAGGGAAGCGGAGAGATTGAGAGATCGAAATGAAAGACCAAATAGGGCAGTGGATCGAGAGAGGAGGGGGGGTTAGGGTTTGGGTTTGGAATGGGCCCACTTTTTTTTAATTAAGTTAACAAATCCTGATTAAGGCCCTTATTTTTTGGCTAATTTTTGCCAAAAATGGTATGGGACTTTAGTATTGGGACAGCCAAATAAGGAAAGTATTGGGACGGAGGGTGTATAATATATCATTCATAATTAATTAGAAACACTAGTTTTAGTACAAGATTTATGCAAAAATGGATGGTTAAAAGCTATATATATATACATATATAAATTTTAGGAATTTATAATTATAGTATGAACTAGAGATCTTACATCCATACTCCATAATCTTGATTTCATAAAATAAAACTAATAGAAAGTTATAGAAGATTACCTTGAGTACAAGCTTGATTTGGCTAAGCACTCACGATTCTATTAGAAAATTTTCCTTTCTTTCCTTTCTTTTTAATTTAAAGTTTGATGAAAATAAGTTATAACAACTAAATCAATTCTTTAAAAGTGTGCGTATTCTGCACTAGCTAATTACTTCACTAGGTGATTAATCCTATATTGCCACATCACTTAACTAATGTAGGGTAGTGACACGTGTAGGGGCTAAAAATGATGACAAATGAATCCTACAATTCACATACTTATATATATATATATATTCACGTAATAATATATTTTTTTATTATATATAAATAAATAAATGATATATACACATGCATATATATATTCATTTTTTTTATGCGTATGCATGTATTTATCACAGTAAATCTATTACACTCAGTAAATAAATTCTAATTAATCAAATTAAGTGCATATCTAGGGTTCTAAATTAAACACGAGAATGTTCTAATTAAGGGTATTTCTAACACACTCAATGGGCACACATCCCTAAAAATGTAACCTAGAAGGGTCCGTTTTCTCCCCTAGATTATCCTTATGGTTAGCATATGCTATATATATATATATATATATATATATATAAATATCTTTAATACCAAAAAGTTTTTGATATTACACTTGTTCTAACTATTATAGTTAGACATTCTTAATTAAATTTAGATAATAAAATTTTGGGGTATTACATGTTTGAATCCCACCAACACTGCTAGAATAAGATGTTTACAATTATTATCCCTTGTAAATGACTTAGTGATGAAATGTTGTAAGCTCTAGATCAAAGATTTTGAGTTCGAATCCTACCAACACCACTAGGTGTAAGTAAGTTTGTTACACACCTGGTTTATCAAGTGTTGTTGTTTACTTCTTCTGTGAGGTTTGCAGGCTATTACACAGAAGCAGAATTTATCCAGTACGCAGTATCGGGTAGCAAATGCGGGTTACTCTCGAGATAAATGAATATTTAAAATTATTATTGTGTTTTTAATGTTTTTTATTTTATAAAATAAAATTGGATATGTTGATTTTTAAGTTTTTATTTTTAAAATTTTACGCAAATTTATTAACATTTTTAATGCATAAATTTCAAGATTCTTTCTATTATATATATGGAATTTGTTATTTTTGAATTGATACAATATATTGGCAAAAGATTAATTAAGTATAAAAATTTTATATAAAATATAGGGTTAATTGCAGAATTTAACACAAATTTTGCACCAATTTAGAATTTCGCACAACATTTAAAAATTATAATTCATATCACAATCTTTAATATTTTTGTAATTGTAACATCCCCTATATTAATTCGACATAAAATGACATTTTATGGAGATGAAACTAATGGAGAATCTTACTATATATGGTCAATCTATATAACGAGGTCATTTAGGTAGCCGATAATAGCAGTAAAGTTGGATTACAAATCGGACACGTAGGATAGATTTGCAAATTAATATTGGGGATCATAAATTATAAATTATAATTGATATATTCATAACTTATATAAATATAAATTAAAGATGGAGATTCTCGATTTAAATAAATGTACAATTATAGAAATTTATAAAGAGAGCATATTTTTTTAATACAATTAAACATTAAGAAGACATAAAATTCAATTATAATATAATGAATATATAGTCTGTATTAAAAAAAAAAGACAATAGGTTCGCTACGCTTATTGTTTTTGTGATTAATTGATTGATTTCCTTAAAAAAAGATTGAGATTCATATATGAAAATAATATATTTGTTATGTTTAATGTTTCTATTTTTAATTGATTTTCATTTTTTTATGGAGGTAGGAAAAATAATTATTATTAATTGCATGTTATTTATGGATATTATTATAGATATTATTAAAAATTAATTTAATAATAATTTATTCTAATTTTATATTAAGTATATCTATATCCGAAAATGTGATTTGGGCAGGAAGAAATGCATAATTCTATTTTAAGTAATATATATATATATATATATATATATAGGGGTGGGTTAAAATGAAGACCACTCCCCTATGTAGGAAATAAGAACAAATATTGTCCATAGATGTGCTGAAATTGAACGTCCAAGATTCAATCTGACATCTAGAGGTCAAATTGCAAATTTTAGCTTTTTTATTCATATATTGAATTTTGCAGGGGGTAATACAGGGTAAAAAAAAATTCCATAATATCACGTTCGTGAGATAATTATGGAATGAATCCTACCAAAACACTCCACATTAAATTAGATTTGACTGATCGATTCATTTCCAAAGGCAAAGCTAGGGTTAGTTAATAGCATCATTCATCGATTCATTTGAAGGTTTGTAGTGACGATTTGTCTCCCATTGGGGGGAAAAACGGCAACCCAATAGGCGATTTTTTTGCTTTTCTGGTGACGGGGTGCGATTATACTACACCATGAAGGCTCTATTATAGCAGCAGATAACAGGAAAGCATGTGTCAAGGAGAATTCTGGGTGAGTTTGCTGCGTTCTATTTTTTTTTTTACAGATGCCATTGTACATATTAATCTATAAAATTGTGTTCTTTATAGTTTAATATGTGTGTGCGTACTAGGGTTTATGTTTTGGGTTTTTTTTTACAGATGCCATTGTACAGATTAATCTGTAAAATGGTGTTCTTTAGATTCACACGTCTTAGCAAAATCGTAGGTACAATTAATTTTGACTAAACACTGATAGCAAATCATGTGTATATTTTTAGCAAATATGAAGAAGTCTGATAGCAATTATTTTTTATTTGATTTTAGCAAATTTGTGTTTACTAGATTTTTTTTTTTTGTGTTTACTAGATGGATTTGAAACACAAATATCTGGGGGGGGCAATTTTGGCCATTGATTGGTTTTTGTACTTTTTCAAATATGAAATTGCTCATTTGTGTATTTTATTGAGTTTTATGTTTTTGATTCTCACGTATTAGGAAAACCTTATGTGAGTAGTTGCAATTGTTTGAATCTAAATACGAATAGCAAATCATGTGTGTGATATTAGCAAATATGAAAGAATCTGATAGAAATTCTTTATTATTTATTTTTAGCAGATTGTGTTTAATATTTGTATTTGAAACACAAAATTAAGGGGGAGAAAGTGCAGCAAATTAATGTTAATAAAATTAATTAAATTTTGGCTATTGATTTTTTTTGTCTGTTTGAAATATCAACTTTCATCATTTGTATATTTTCTTGGCTATTCTGTTTTTTTATTCTCACGGTTTAGCAAAATGTTAGATTCCTACTTGCAATTATTTTCATATACATACGGATAGCAAATCATTTGTACATTAGTAGCAAATATGTAGGATTCTGTTAGCAATTTTCTGTTATTTGTTTTTAGCAAATTTGTATTTAATATGTGAATATAAATCACAAAATGCAAGGTGGTAAAGTGCATCAAAATAATGTTAATTAAATTTAGCTATTGATTGTTTTTAGTCTGTTTGAAATATGAAATCCATCATTTGTGTATTTTCTTGGGTGTTCAGTTTTTTATTCTAACATTTTAGCAAAATGTTAGATTCCTAGTTGTAATCATTTTCATATACATACGGATAGCAAATCATGTGGACATTATTAGTAAATATTTAGGAGTCTGTTAGCAATTTTCTATTGTCTGTTTTTAGCAAATTTGTGTTTAATATTTGAATTTAAATGACGAAATGCAGGGGGAAAGTGCAGCAAAGAGAAAACAACGGAAAGATTTCAAAGGTATTTAATGATTTTTAGAAATTATTATTCAATTTAACATATACGATTAAGTGCGTAGCTTTACAGATTAACATGAATATGAAATCATTTATATATGAATATGAATCTGGAACCATTCAATATTTATTTGGTTTTGATTTGGTTTTGATCTGTTTCAAATATGAAATTGATAAGTTGTGTATTTTATTGGGTTTTCTGTTTTTTATGCTCACGTGTTAGGAAAATGTTAGGTTCATAGTTGTAATTATTTTCATCTGAATACGGATAGCAAATCATGTGAACATTATTAGCAAATATGAAGGAGTTTGATAGCAATTGCAGCAAAGTGACGTTAATAAGATTTTGGCTATTGATTGTTCGTGGTCTGTTTCAAATATGAAATTGCTCATTTGTGTATTTTATTGGGTTTTCTGTTTTTGATTCTCACGTTTTAACAAAATGTTAGATTCCTAGTTGCAATTATTTTCATATACATACGGATAGCAAATCATGTGGACATTATTAGCAAATAAGTATGTGTCTGTTAGCAATTATTTGTTATCTGTTTTTAGCAAATTTGTGTTTAATATTTGAATTTAAATCACGAAATGCTGGAGGGAAAGTGTAGCAAACTGATGCTAATTAAATTATGGCTATTGATTATTTTTGGTATGTTTGAAACATGAACTTCATCATTTGTGTATTTTCTTGGATGTTCTGTTTTTTTATTCTCACGGTTTAGCAAAATATTAGATTCCTAGTTGCAATTATTTTCATATACATACGGATATTAAATCATTTGTACATTAATAGCAAATATGTAGGATTCTATTAGTAATTTTATGTTATTTATTTTTAGCAAATTTGTGTTTAATATGTGAATTTAAATCACAAAATGCAGGGTGGTAAAGTGCATCAAAATAATGTTAATTAAATTTGGCTATTGATTGTTTTTGGTCTGTTTGAAATATGAAATCCATCATTTGTGTATTTTCTTCGGTGTTCTTTTTTTATTCTAACGTTTCAACAAAATGTTAGATTCCTAGTTTCAATTATTTTCATATACATACGGATAGCAAATCATGTGGACATTATTAGCAAATATTTAGGAGTCTGTTAGCAATTCTCTGTTGTCTATTTTTAGCAAATTTGTGTTTAATATTTGAATTTAAATCATGAAATGTGTTAGCTATTATACATGGATCGTGTGGTGCTTGGATACAGAAGAGTACTGAGGGATATCCCAGCTATCAAACAATGGAAGAAAATTATGCTATTAAGAAGGCAGAATATGGAGATTTCAGACGGAGGATTTGGACAAGGATTTTGCGATGTTCCGTGTACGGTAGAAGAGATTTTGATTGTTGCTGCTGAACCTGTAGCTGATATGTGTTTTAAATAGAAAATTGTTTAAGTATATTATACCAGATTATTTCATTTTATATGGATGTGTGTAAAATATTTTCTTTTATATGTAAGCAAATTGTTTAAATGTCGCTATCAAATATATGTGGGTTGTAAACATCTTTAAATCCATTAATCTTTAACATCTGCATCCGTTGACATGATTTTCTATTTTTAAACTAGCAAAAAATCATTGGGATTATCGAATTTATCTTTATTAGCACGTTGGGTATTTGTAATTATCAAACATATGAGTTGTAAATGGAAAAATGTTTACTTGTAAAATAGCAAATGATTTTTTGGTTGAAAATATTTATTAGTTATTGGTAGTTTCAAATTTTTTTTAATATTTGTTAGCAAATTATTTACATGTAAATACCAAACATATGTGTTGTAAAATGAAAAAATTTAAAAAGTGAAATAGCAAACAAGTTTATTGGGTGTAGCGATTTTTTGTGTATATGGTAGCAAATTATTTTACTATAACTAACAAATACATGAATGCATAGAAGTATATATTTTGCATGTTCGTGATACCACCAATATCATCCTCAGCCGCATTCTTTTCACCCTCACAATTGCAGTACACATACCTCCAAATAATAACACCATCATTAAATCTTCTAGCTGTACTACGATGAATATTGTTCGGTATTTATTTTCACCTAAACTGCAAGTGTACAGCGAGGCTTATAGGATAGCGGTGAACAAGGTCGTATCCACAGATATTTAAGATTTAATCTGCTAGTTATTCAATTTAACCCCTCGCAGTTATCTAGACTATCAAACATGGTTGGATTTAACTAATTAAAAACTAAAGATAATAGATAAAATAAATCACCACAGCAGAAATCAACACAGATAAATCAAACACTGAAGAAAAAGACGCATTCTAGGATTGGATAATCATTATCTAATCCATTCTCTTAATCAATCCATTTAATGTCTATGTTGGGATTTAAATCATGCTAGAACAATCACTTATGTATTCTAAACCTTCTCTCGAAGCGCCTAGATTGTAGATCACACAACAAATATTAACGTCTCCGTTCAATACCTATTATGCAACTCCTAATGGTTTCAAAGATTTATTGTTCTCTAAATTAATCGCAACTCTCTCGAGTGATATTGACTAACCAGTTAATTATTCCAGATCTTGTGTTAAAACTCATCTCTCGAATTATGAATTAACACACCAAATTGTATCATTTAGTGATCAAGTAAATAATACAGAGAAAACATGAATAATCAAAACATAATTAAATCATAGACACCAAATAATATGAATCAAAAGAACTTCATAAATAAATCATAATTCAACCCTAGAATACTAGGGTTTTAGCTATCCATGGCAAAATAAACAACTAAAACAATCCACAAAATAAACATTGTATTCTAAGAATAAAGTAAATAAAACCCGGAGATTCTATATTGGCTTTGGTCTTGAACACTCTTGAATCCTTTGGTCTTGTTCTTCGTGTCTTCTTTTCTCTGCAGCAACTCTCTGTTGGTAACTTTTAGGTAGGAGGAATTATGTGCAATTTTCGTGCATTGAATTCCTTAAATACCAAGTTAAGAAAAGCCCAAAATAGGTCAAAAAAATCGGACAGGCCCGCTACATTCACGACCTCGCTCTCGACCCAGTCACTCGCGACTCGGGTCGCGAGTCCACGTGGCAATACGTGGCATGACGTGGCAGAAAATTCGCGACCGGGTCGCGAGTAAAACAAAGGAGAACCCTGCCTCTGTCGCGAACGTACAGTAAAATGGAGAAGAGGTGATTCGCGACCTCCCCAGTCGCGAGTCCGGTCGCGGGTAAATTTCAGCTCCGGCAACCTCTCACTGTTTTGCTTCGTTCTCACTCGTTTCTCGTCCGATTGACCCGATTCTTTTTGCAACGCGTTCCTAACTTGATTTCCTATCTTTCTAGGGTGGTCCCACACTCATTTAAAGTCCACACAAAAATGGCATTAATTCCCTTCACAATGAACAAACACGTGACATTGCACAAAACATAGAAAACTATGCAAAACTCAACACTTCATGCATGCAATGCCCATTAAATACCACTCAAATATACCTCAAAATACATGCAAAATATGAGGTTATCAAATATCAAACCCACTTGCTGCAGCATAATTTCTATAAAAAACAATACTATCCTCAATACTTTTGAACTTCTGTCCAACAAATGCTTTTAAAGATTAGTCACATTCTGGTATATAATCCTCAATTACATCATTTTCTGAAAACAAATTAGTGCCTGCCATTTAAAATAATAAAAAAGTCATTAAATTACAGAAATAAAATATTAAAAAATAAATATCATGAACAAAGTAATAATATTGTTGTTTAGAAAAATTATGTATATTACTAATATCATGTTACACACTAACACCACAAATAAAATGAAAGCACAAACAACACAGTAACATAAATATTAATG
Source organism: Perilla frutescens (assembly GCA_026008535.1). NCBI lineage: Eukaryota > Viridiplantae > Streptophyta > Magnoliopsida > Lamiales > Lamiaceae > Perilla > Perilla frutescens. The sequence continues at coordinate 14,585,541 of BRKX01000015.1, forward strand.
TGCTGTTTTAGCAAAATCAGAGCATTAGCCAATGTTAAGATGCTGGATATTAAAAGTCTCCATTTTGTAAGCAAGGTTATGTAATGATATAAACTTCATAAAGACGTGTTTACACATACAACACACACATACAAAACTATAAATCACATTATATCACAATAATGAAAGCACAATCAGAACTTCATCTCACACATTAAATTTATGAATTACCAAAACACGTTTCATTTGTTAGCAAATAATAATATGGCTGATAGCAAACTATTGACAATAATGAAATCACAATCACAACTTCAACCCATACATTAAAGTTTTGAATTAGCAAATTACGTTTTATTAATTAGCAAATAATAATATGGCGAATAGCAACAAGTCTACAACTTGTTAGCAAACGTTTTTCACACGATTTCTTTCATGTCTTCTTTAGCTTTATATTTTCCTATGTCAATTAATGTACTGAATTATCCTAAAACATGTCATATTAAAAAAAAACACATTCTACCACTAAACGTATGATACAACCCACTACCGCACATGTTATATGTTCTACTATTTTCCAATGCATTGCAACCTTTATCATAACTCATAAAAATAAGAAAATTATAATAAAATAACTAATTTTAATCACCACACTAATTGTTGTAAAACAGTAATTGAACATGGAATACCTAGATTTTCCATAGATATTGCAACCTTGTATATAGTACGAACAATTGACGAATAATAAACTGAAAAAAAAAGGTTCCAAAATGAGTGAAACTGGACCGAAGATGGCAAAACTAAATGGATTTCAACTTCCCATGAATCGGTTTCTTAAGAAGTTTTTCACGCGAACTCCAAAAAAATGGAACCGCTGCAGATTGAAATGACTGAAAAAAAAAACCGCTAGATTAATTGTTTGAAAAATAAAGGAAATAGAATCCAATATTGCATGGAGATTGTATTCTCCATGAATGGTGGGATTTTATTTATGGATAAAATTTAAATTACTACTATAACCATATCTTATTTTAATTATCATCTAATTGCAATCTAACCCCCATTTATAAAAACCGATCCAGCCATTAAAATAAATTGATTATATGGCTGTGATTAATTCCTATTTCCTACATGAGAATAGTGTTCCTATTTGAACTCTTGTCTATATATATATTTATATATATATATATATATATATATTGGTGAAATATCTAAATGTTTATATTTAGCATAGTATAATATGTTTCATTATAAAAACACTATTTAATTTATACATTATTACATAATGCACATCTTTCATTTTTTGTTAAAATTATATATTCTACCAACCTTAGAAGTTACATATAACGCAAAAATCGTCCCTTGTCATCTTTTCCAATATATTAATTAATATATTTTTAAAGTGTATTCAAAGTGTAATAAATATATAATAACCTAAAATATAATGATCACGAAGTTAAAAATGCTTAATATATATTTTTACATATCAAATGGTTTTGGAGAGCCTTCTCTTGATGGAATTCACATTACAAAGGTAAAATGTTAAGAGCATTTACAATGGTTAGAAACATGTTAGCATGACACTTAATATATTCCTATACTTGAGGTATTTTCTGTTGTGGGAAGGAAAATGGTGAAGAGGAAGGTTGGATGGAGAAGCCCCACAACTATCTAGGAATTTTAGAATAAAAAAGAGTGGGAAAAGGAGATAAGGGTGGGGCAACGCTATGAGAAATGGAAGGAGGGCACGTGGGTGCATGACTACTGTGTGACTGTGTAGGGGATTGGTGCGGATGTGGGCCCCCACCTACAGCGCCTGCTCCCTCCACATTTAAATTCTTTTTTTTTTTTTTAATTTTTGATCTTGTCTTGGGTGGGTTTATATATATATTTTTTAATTTTTGTCAAACCTTTTTCCCTTTTTATAATTTTATTTTTATCATTCTCGTAAACTTTTGTATTTTGTATTTAGTGTATTGTGTGTTTTAATTTTTTAATGATTATTGTTCACTAGTTTTGTGTTTAAATATTTTTTTTATTTATTAGCATTGTCTGAAATTATTATTTTATGAAATTATATTATAAATTAAATTATCTATCTATATATACATATATATATTTTAATAAAAATATTATGAATAATATTTAGTACTATATAAATAAAATCATAAAATAAATTAGTATATATATAAAATATGGAATGATTTGATAGTGGGACTCATGAATAGTTACATTTGAGATAATTGTTGAGGAGGAATATGTTTAGAGGAAATAGTTATTTAACTTTTGAGGTGGCGCGGATGTGACGATAAAATATCTGAAAATGGGGAAGCATCACTGAAGATGCTCTAAATGAAGAAATATTATTATTTTTCAGTATAATTTATTTTATAACTATATATGTTCTCTCTCTCTGTTTTTTATTTTTATTTTTTTGATAAAAAGTTGCAAACTTCATAATAATACTTCAAACTTGCACTTCATACATATTTCTTTGAACTACCAATCTCAACAATATAAAAACCAAATGCACAATCATTATATAAATATTTAGATATTTACAATGTTGTCTTTAAAAAAGCACTTATCTCTCCAAGATGAAAATTAACTGGCATTTAAACAAACATCATATATTCAAATTCTCAAAAGATAGAAAAATTGATTGGAAATCTAATTAAAATGGCACTTGAATCTCCCTCACCTTCAGCACAATCGCTGGTTATTCTATGATTTGTTTTTTTAAATCTTGAGGTTTATTCATTTTGATTCCTAGCAATTCTTGAATGAACACAATTTTTAATTTCATATGAAAATATTGATTGGAACTATTTATCTTCTCTCACCAAACATGCAAGAATTAGAAAATTAAGTTTTAAAAAACCCACTTCAAATAAAAAGTTTCAATACCTTTTTAAAACAAAATAAAATTGGGACCAATTAATATTATAGTACAAATAACTTTTTTGTGATTAGTTGGTGTGAAAATGTTTAATTCCAAATATAATTTATATGATTTTAGACTAAAAGTTTATTAACCCAAATAATGCGTAGATTTTTTTATGTTTTAGAAGAAGATTGTGTAATTAATCCTTGAGCCAAATTTTTAAATAGTCATTTTGACTTAGTAAATCATATAAATAGCCACTTTTTAAAAAAATAATGTATCTAGCCATTATGAAAAAAAAAGGTACTATAATACCCTTACTTTCATATTTAATATTAAGAAATATTATATATATATATATAATGTTCATATATCAATAAGATTTGGGGAAAAATGATCTGATTTTTTCTCTCTTCAATCTATAACCGTCGTTCTCTCACCCACTCGCCTCTCTCCTTTTCAAATGATGTTTTATCATTCCCAACAAAACTACCATTAGCGAAGGTCAGAAGCTATGATTTTTGAAGATTATCACGATTTTTCATCTATATAATCACCGTTGCAGCGATAAATTATCTGATGCAAAGTCAAATATTAGGGATTCCTTTGCGTTGCAGCGATAAATCACCGTTGCAGCGAGTTAAGCGATTTTAAGAAGTTCTGTTGATATTGCGTGTGTTATTTTTTGCGTCAATAAGATATGATTTTTATGTATCTGTACTATATTTTTATTGATCTAGATAATAAGTTTTTGTTTGAAAGTGGTGGAAGAATTGAATGTTCTTTGGAGCACGAATCGATTTTCTTTGACACACGAGTATTGGAGTAGAATCGTGCACCAATTTATTTGTAACGTGTGGAATATCCATTTTTTACTGTTTCACGATTACACAAATTAACAGAATAATGAACTCGTGTGTATCTATGAATTTTTTAAGTAGTGCATGAATACACGAATAAATATACTAATGCAGTCGTGTTTCAAGTTAATATTCAAATTCTACACGAGTACACGAATGAGCATATGCGTGTTCTCGTGTATTGAATTGTTATATTGAACTATTCGTGTACTCGTGTAGCATTTGAATATTTAACCAATGCACGATAACACGACTTAAATTACTCATGTCGTAGCACTCGTGTACTCGTGTTGCATTATAATTTCGATTTAAACACCAGTATATAATTTTTCTACTCGTGTAAGAATCTTATATATAGGCGTTGCTATAACATGTCATTTATCATTCATAATTTGGTGATTGTAGATGAGTCGAACACATATTATTGTTGTTCATGGAGGTGTTTGGAATATAGTTGGAGACAAATATGAGAATGTGAGGCAAGAATCAGCGAGAAAATATCAAGTTTGATAAAGGATTACTATGAATCTGATTTGTTTTTAAATATATTAGATTATTCTGAATCTGATTTGTTTTTAAATATATTAGGATATTTTTATTTTAGGAAATAATAATGTTAAAAATACATTATATTCAAAAATTATTTATATGGAAGTAAGGGTATTGATGCATATTTACATCTTAAAATGTTAGATACATTATTTTTTTAAAAACTAGCTATTTACATTATTTACTAAGTGATAATGGCTATTTACCCCTATTAACACTTAATCCTTTGTGTTACGCTTTATCATCCATTCTATAAATATATAAAAATATTACACATGATAAGATATTCAATTATAAAATAGTGCATCTAATTAAGGTAAATTAGAATTAAATCAATTTTAGTTGTTTTCGTCTTCATATTACGTGGATTGTTGGGCTATATATATCCAATGCACATATTAGGCACATTTGACTTGATATATATACATATATATATATATATAGTTATATTAAATTAAGTAATTAATTATTAAAAAAATACATTAATAATTTTTATATATAGAAATGTCATTTGAGTGGGAAAATTTATAGTTTCTATTTTCGACCACAGTTTCGTTATTATATATTATATAGATTAAAAATTACAGATATTAATTAAAAAATAGTTTCGAAATTAAAATTTTATAGAAAATTATAATATATATAAGTAAACACTATATTATTAATACTGAAGAATGAGCGTGTAATAACACACTTTCATTGTCACCATTATATGTGATGAGAACGGTCCAAGCAACAGTGAAGAAGAAGACGTCAAGCTGCAATTGAAGGGACCGATTACTCGACTTCGTCCTATGAATCTTCAACAATATTTACAAGTGTTAATTAGAAGGAAGTTCGAAGTTGGAGAGCAAGAAGATAAATGCAGCCCAAGAATTATCACGGTGTTGACAATTGAAGATCAAGCCCAAGAAGATCAAAGTTGATTAAGTAGCGTGTTGGATCAGCCCAAGTGTTGATTAAATTCGCCCCTTATGAAGCCCAAGTCCAATTGGATTTATTTTATCTAGTTTAGATTTTTATTACTTTATTTTTGGTCTTTTTGGATTATTCCTTAAAAACAGATTTTATTTAAGGAAACAATCCTAGTTGTTTAGGACTCTTTATTTTCGGCCTTATCATGTTTTTGGCCTCTTTATTTTTCGTTCCCTATAGTAGTATATATAGGAGAACTTTATGTCATTTTTAACTTAGACATTGCATGAATAAATCAAGTTTTAATTCTCTTTGTCTCACGATCTAAAGGTTGATTAACACATTTACACGCTCTTGTGACCTAGCAAATCATAAGTCCTATCTCAAGCTTTTTCTAGTTTCATCGAGTTCTAGAGGAAGTTGCTACCAATCCGGAATATACGAGAAATCGCGTTTCGCCTTCACCGAAGACGAGGTTCGAGTAAGTATATTTCTTCTACCTTTCAATTCCTCACCATCGTTCACCATCATCCATACCATACTGCCGTACACTTCATCATCATCCATCGATCATAATTCATCCTTAATTCACCTCCACAATTAGTCCATAATCGCCTATATTCATACACGTTTATTTCTCCCTAAATAGCTCCTATACCGATCTGTCCTATTTTCGTACCTTTAAGTGTTTAATTGGTTGTGTTTTATTTGGTTGAGTCATAATCTAGGTATTTTAAGTGTGTAATATTTCGAGTCTAATTCAGCATATTAATCGAGTCCTTAGTTGTTTAATTCCGCAATTACTTTGATGGTTTGATAGTATCGTGATATTGAATCCTTACATTATCGACGTGTGTTGCGTTCTTGTTGTCTGCGTACTTTGTTGGTCGTGGTCTTATCGTGTTGAGATCACATCAATATGAAGCTAAGTAATTTACAAATGATTAGTTTGCTCATCATGAATCAGCACGTTAATGTATAGGCGTGAGGTTAGTAATGCCAACCTCAGTTAAGCTTTATTTTACGACATACTAGTGCTAGCCCTTATTGCAATGCATACCACATTATGAATGGTCGCATTAACATGTTCATTAAATAAGTGATTATTACTCATATGCTATCTTAGATATGATTTACAAGTATCATTAACGTGAAAAATCAAAACATATATTGGAATATGCAATTTTTAAACATAAACCGATACCCGAATTGTTTGGTGTAATAATAAATAGTCAATTTCATCTGGAAATGATATTGGATATTCAAGTGAAATTCTAAATATAGCACCCATTTCTCCATTTATAGCCCCTAAAATCAATAATGTCCTTATAGCTTCCCTCATTTAATTTAACAACAGAGCATCTTGCTTTGGATAATCTGACTAATCTTTGAGTATTGTATTGATTAAATTTGTTAGAGAAATTCCAACAAGAAATTCGAACTTGAATTTCAAGATTGAGAAGTATTTTCAAGAATTGGGTAGATTATCATTGAGTGATTGTATACCTTCGTGGATTTCTAAAAGAAAGAATATAAGAGCTTAATGTTTTTATTAGGTTTTCAAAATGTGCTAGACGTATTTATTAGGTTTTCAAGTGATTTGTTTTAAGAGCATAAAAGTCTATCTTATTAGTATTTATATATTATAAAAATATGGGTGATACTTTAGAAAAACAGGGGCAGTGTTTCCAATTCATCAATTTTATTCGTCATGTATATGGGATAGGTTTGGGTTTAACCCAAGACAAAACGGGGTGATTCTATTCACAACCCTCATTTTTCTCATCATAACCCCCAAAATTAACATAAATATAAATATATTTTTGGTAGACTGAAGACAAAGGCTAGAAGAAGATCCAATAAATTTATTTGTCCAACTCAAATATTCTAGGTTCAGTATGTCAGCAAAGGAAGTCAAAGAAGCCAAGATCCTTGTCCGAAAATAAATCCGTAAATCCTGCAGATCCAAATCACAAGGGATTAGCACCATGTTTAGAATAATTTGGTTTGGTTCCGAAACAGCTAAAACCGAACTGAATTAACCGATTGTTCCTCCCTATTCATGGTACAGTTCAGCATAACAATTTACAGCTGAATCAACAATATTGTGATCTGAAACCCGATAAATACAAGGTCAGTGAAAAGAACATCCAGTACAGAGGTTACTATACCTTCGTTATCAACACTGATGATGTTCTACAATCGAACATACACACTATTCCTGATCCCAATAGTTTCTAAGCTGTGACATGTGCAAAAGAAGCTCGTCCCTGCCTAACCCCGTCACGCTGCTGGTCATAATCCATGGAGGGTGTTGCCGATAGTTTTCTCGGATCAGCTGTTGAAAATCTCTGATGTTCTCATCAGGCCTTTTCGCTTTTTTGCCTCCTTTCAGCTTATCACACTTTGTAAAAACGAAAGTCATGGGTATCTACCAACGACATGCCAAAACAAACATGCAAGGAAATGTTAGATACAAACAGCACAATTACAAAAGAGAAAATTATCACACTGATAAAATAGCATACATTGTTTCGTCCAAGCCAATTTGCACAATCAAGGTCAATTTTCTGAGGTGGAACGCTTGCATCCACCAGAAGCAGAACAGAGACCAGAGTTTCACGATTCAAAAAGTAGCCTTTAGTAAATGAGGACCAATCCATTCTAGCAGACTCGGGGGCATTAGCAAATCTGCACATGAAAGAAGATGTACGAGATTCAAGGCTATATAATCATAAACCTGAGAAAAAAATGGAGCGACAGTCATCACACAATGTGCTTATATTATAACAATCCCATTCATCATGCACCTCAAGTAAAATCGAGAGACGGCTTTATACACGTACATATATACGTATAAAAGTAGGTTTCTGAGAAATTTTGTGATTTAGTAGACAATCCATCACGGTAAAGCTAATAACATTCAAATCTAAGTACAACTACTTTATAAACAAGTACATTTTCATAAAGGAAAAGAATTAGCAAATTCTGTGGTTACGCAATCTTACTTTTAGAAAGGTAACACTTGATCCTAATAGTGATGAGTGCTTATTGCGTTTACTCCATTATGCAACTATATTGTCATCACGATTCTTAAAAGTCAACCGACTAAAATTGTCTACCTTCAATATATATTTATACTGTGTAAAACATGATGCTTATCGCCACACAGAAACAATGTAATTCTCAAATCCCATGTATCCACCACATAGAATGCATGCGATGCACAAAATACTATACTCAAGATCAGCATTCATTTCCATGGAACTAATCTGTTTCTCAACATCAGCTACTCATATAATCCTACTGAATTCATGCATTAATGGATAAAATCACATTTGCCAATTTCCCTTCAGATGCATATGCTAGAATTTAAGCAACTAAAACAGATTACAATTCAATTTGCATCAGTTTCTCCTCAAACCAAGCCCAACTCCTCGTCATTTCTCCGATATCCAATAAACCATTAAACCTGGAGCTCAAGCAATAGGATCTAAATCAATAAGCACAACACATTGTCCAAACGCCATTAACTTTCAACAACTAACAGTCTAAGAAATGCAAGAATAATGGGAATCACTAAGCATACGTACATCTTCATATAAAGATTAGCAGAAAGAAACCAACAGCTCACCCATATCCGGGCAAATCCACAATGTACCAACTCTTATTTACCAAGTAATGATTAATCAACTGAGTCTTCCCTGCAAGAAATATCTCCAATCAAAACAATATTTCATCTCTAAACCACAGCACAAATCCAAAAACTAAGAAATAATACACAAACTCGAAACCTGGCTTTTTCGAAGTGAGCGCAACTTCCTTTTTGCGAACTAAGGAGTTGATAAGCGAAGATTTCCCGACGTTGGAGCGGCCGAGCATGGCGAACTCCGGCCGGTCGTCTCTGGGGCATTCCTTGGGCCGGTTGCTGCTCTTCACGAAATTCACCTCCTTGATTTTCGCGTCACCTGCGTACGGCCCCACCACGATGTTCGACCCGGGCAGGACCATATCTTCAGTGACGTCATCCGGCTCGATTCCCGGCGGCACGAATAACATGGTCCGCGCGAAATGAGCGGCTTCAGAGGCCGCCGCCACTGGTTTTGAGGGATCGGCGGCGGAGGCGGTCCGGGAGTTTGTCTTCTGAGAAATGGAGGCGCGGAGTGAGAGAGAAAACGGTGGGCTTTTGTGAGGGTTTGGAGATGGGAAGTTGAGGAGAGAAGAGAGATTGGGGTTCAGCAACCGATGACGTAGCTGCACTAGCATTTTCACGGCGGCGCTTCCGCTGCGAGTTTGCGGAATTCGAATTTGACGGTTAAGCAAAGCAAGAGTAGGAGAGGAGAGAGAGCTGTGGTATTGGGCTTTGAAATCTATGAGGCCATTTAGACCTCACTAACATTAGAACCACTTTCATGAATTATTAACCCTATAATGCCGAACACATGCTTTATCCACTACACACAACATAACACTGTTCAAGAGCAGCAAATGTGCTCAAAATCTCATACTCAATACCACCATGCCACAACAAAGCACATAGAGCTCAAGAACAAACTGTGAATAAGTTCGAACTCTCCTAATGTGAATTCACTAAAAAACAAAAGCATAATGAAGACCAAAAGAGAAGTTAAACAGTATTCACACACATCCACAAAACACTCATTGCATTGTAACACCAAGCATATGCCAAAGAATAAGATTATGGGAGTTTCTATTTGCACCACTAAATTTACTCTTTGCACCACAAAAGAAAAAAAGAAAAAATAAAATAATTATGAAATTACTTCAATACCCTTTTATTACTTGTTCATACTACTAAAATTACTTAATGCACCACAAATTCAAAACTAAAAAAAATTAAAAAAGAAAATAAATTAATCGAAGTATTCATCAACTTCTAATAGTTTATTAGAAGTATTAGATGCTAGTATGAGTGTATTGATCGAAAATAATCGAGTTTAGAAAGTGTTGTGGAGGTTTTTTTTGTTCAAATCGCGATATGTTCGAACTGAAAATTTCGAACATTTTGGAGTGGTTTGAACTCCATTTTTCGAACAACACTTGGAGAAAAAACGGAGTTCAATGTGTTCGAATTCAATTTTTCAAAAATATTGGAGTGGTTCGAACTTTAATTTTCGAACATAGTTTGTTCGGAAAATAATTTCTAACACCTTTGTATCTTGAAATTTTCTAAGTGTCGTTCAAACTTTAGTTTCTGAACAAATGAGGGTTGTTCGAACTTTAGTTTCCGAACAAATGAGGATTGTTCAAACTTTAGTTTTCGAACCAACTTTTTTTTTCTAAGTATGAATTGTTCGAATTAATATTTTCGAATAAGACGAATGTGTTCGAAATTTTGTTTCCGAACATATTTTTTTTTGTTTTTTTTTTCATGTAAAACAAATATTTTTGGAGTGAGGGGTAGTAATGTAAATGTGTATGGTGCAAAGAGTAAAAATAATGGTGCATGGAGTAAGTGTAGTGCAAAGAGTAATTTTAGTGGTACATTTAGAAACTCCCTAAGATTATATTAGAGTTAAATTATACTCTATACACGGAATCATGGATGCATACAGCTCGTGCTGCCTCTGCTACGTGGCATCAGTGCCACAATATTAGGAGATTAGTTAGTATCAGTTACGTGTTAGATTAGTTAGTTAAAGAGTAGTTACAGCTTAGCTTATTCTTTAAATAAGTGTGTAATTGCAAATCTCATCATTCAATTCAATAACAAAGATTGAAACTCACAGACTCTCTGCTCTTCCTATCTTCAAATATGTTCTTATATTTCTGTTAACAGATTAGAACGCAATTCAAAAGTGCCTAAAATGTTTAAGCCACATTTTAAGCATTAATTTTCCACGAAAATCTCCCAAAATTCAAAATGAAACTTCAACACACTTCTTTATGCAATTGTGAAACCCTCATGGAAACCTATCATATTTCCCAGGCCCTATATTCGTAGTATAACACAATTCAAGCAACAAAGAGCCTCAATCTCGAAGATTTAAGCCTTAAAATGGGTGCCCACCAAGTGTTCGACAAAAGTCCCCAACGAAAATTCAAAGTTTTCAAATTGATTAAGCACACAGTCGGGTTACCCGTCCTCTCTAATCATCACCAAGCAACTCCAAGAAAGAATTAAAGTACAAAAAAGGTACCTTAGACGAGAGAAATTTGATAATTTCAAAAAAATTCTCCAAGTCTCCAAAATCCTTCTTTGCTTGAATAACTAGCTCAAGCGTGCTATAAGGTGGAAGTGTGATTAAGTAAATGGGGAATGGAGATAAACGAAGATTGAATAATCAATCTGAGGGAGAGATGACGAAAAAGTCGGGTTCCTCTTTCAAGATTGTGGCGTGCGCGTGTGTTTGTGAAGAAGGAGAGAGCCGCATTCGCCTAGCTGGACTGTGCACTGTCTATGCTACGCGATATTTTCTATTTCTTTTCTTTTTTTTTTAATTCATAAACGGATAAAAATAAAACTAGCGAGAATCCAAATTTCAAATATAGCACAACCTTTCCTGAAACTTTTGTTTAAAAAAATTTCCTTCCTAAGAATTAAGATCTATGTGCCTAAACTGGTTGATAAGAACAAAAGTGCGAGTTCTAAAAATATGAAGTTGTTTAATAATTGACAATAATTTGTCTATATCTAAGAATTTTCTATGTCAAAACTGGAGGAGAATTCAAATAATATTTCAACAATTTTGGCTGGAACTAAAAGGCTGTCAATGGACCCATATCCACTGCTGGGCTTTTTTATAGAAGGACCAAAGGGTTTATTTGAGTCAACATTTCAAAATAAATTCAAATGACTCCGTCTTAAACTTGAATTATTTTTACAAAAATTCAATCAAACTGGATATACTTGCAGCTAACTACGCAACAAAGAGTATCAGAAACAAAAAAAAAAAAAAAAAAAAAAGAGTATCAGAAACACAGCAGAATAAAAAAAAAAAAAAATTAATGTCCATCAAAGATGAGGAAATTTAGCTGCTCCCATTTAAATATATTCTCGTTATCTTTTTTTATCGTGCATGTCATGCATCGCGAATTATCAGATAATTTAAGAAAATGATGGATTTTCAAATCACATAAACAAATTCAGTTAATTTTAATAAATTTTTGTGATGTGATACTAATATTAAAAGACGTAGGGTAAAATCTGAAATGTAAAACAAAATTTATAGGGCTCGTTTGGTTGACAGGAAAGTAAAGTTTTTTAAGAATATGATTTCTGGGAATGTGATTCCAAGGAAAATGATTACTAACAAAATCTTTATTCTGTGTTTAGAACACAACAAGAAAATTGTAATGATTCTTTTTTTATTATTGGATTGAATTTAAACAAGATTAGATAATTAAATATCTAAAATATATATTGTATCTTATTTCATATTACCAATATATATAATTTTAAATTACGAACCATGTAATGTGTAATTCTTCAATTAGCATTAGTATTATAGATATTGAATGCAACATATTATTTCAATTTAAATAAAATGATATGACTAAAAAATAATCAATTAAAGTAAATATTGTATTGGTGATCCAAATATTTTTTATTGAATTTGAAATCAAAATTATCTGCATAAATATTTTTTTATTGAATTGGAAGTCAAAATTATCTATGTTGACAATGGTATGGTCGTCGTTTAGTCCGCAACATTGTCTCAAAAATGATATTATTGAAATTTTGATAGAAATGCCATAAAAATGATTGATAAAATATTCAAATTTTGGCCGTAATTTCTTCAATAGAAAAAGTATCACATTTTTTAATTTCTTTTTTTTTCATTTATAAATTTATTTATTTTTTTCAAAAATGAACCAAACACAATAATGTTAAAATATGGAATCAGATTATTTTCCCAAGTCAGATTCCGTGCCAACCAGGGACCGTAGGGTTTTTATTTTATATTTTGAGAAAATTAAAACAGAAATTATATTGTTTCCAAAAGAAAAAAAAAGAATATGATTTCCCAAAAAAGAAACCCCCTCGCGGCGTGTGAAATTACAATTATAACCTCAATTGGCTAATTGAGCCCTATTATTTTTCTTCAGAATCCCAATCCAATTGAGTTTCTCACTCTCTCTCATCGATCACTCTCCACTCGAACTCGTTCAGGTTAGACTCATAATCGAGTAACGTGGCTGTTTAACTCTATGTATTGATTGTTTACCAACTAAATAGTTTTGTTCATGTTATTCTGTGATTTTATGCAAGTTGCTGTTTTGTGGGTTTTTCTGGAATTTTTAACGAAACACTGAATTTGTTATGTTAGTTGCACGTTTAATTAAGCAAGTTTTCTTAATTTCGAACATCTCTGAGCTTTTTACGCTCTAATTTTGTGATACAGAGCTTAATTCTTGCCAGGGCCGGCTCTGACATTTTAGAGGCCCAGGGTGAAATAAAAAAAATGGGTCATGGGCAATTATTCCACTAGTCTTAATCATTCTAAACCTTAAAATATGCAATCAACAGATAAACATACAAGAAAATGACAAGTATCAAATAATTATCAAAATAATATAGCAATCAACAGTTATAAACATACTGCAAGAAAAATACAAGTATCAAATCATTATTGAAATAATTTAATCTTCTAGCATTTTGAGAGGCAAAATCATTAATAAAGTCATCCAAATTAAGTTTTTCTAATATTTCATTTTGAATGCTTAAAATTGCTAATCCATTTAACCTTTCTTGAGACATAGTTGAACGCAAATATGATTTTATCAATTTGAGTTTTGAAAAACTTCTTTCCGTTGATGCTTCAGTAACCGGTATGGTTAACAATATAAAATATGCAATACAAACATTAAGAAAACATTATCATAACATTGTCCCCTCACATTATCAATATCAAGTTCAAGTAATTGTAAAGCATATTGCATTTCATTAAACAGAGCTAATCCAGATGTAACCCCCACCTCTAAAAACTCAATGAAATATTCTTCTACTTTTATTCGACAACCAAACATATCAACACATCGAATTACTAAAGTCATTTGTTCATTATGACTTGCATCTGAAGTACAACCAAGTATCACCGAATAATATTTCGCTATTTTATTTTTTCAATTATAGAAGTTCTAACTTTAGAGGCTAGTGTTGATATCAACTCATTTTGAATATTGTGACCAAGGTAATGATAGTGAATTTCTTTATTTTGAATACGTCTAAGATGCTCTTGCATTACCAAATCAAATTCTGCAATTTTTTCAATTAATTTCAAAAAATTACCATTATTCTTTTGATAAATTTTTTCATTCTCCCCATGAAAAGCCAAATTACACGATGCAAGACATTTTACAATAGAAATAATTCTTATTAAAACTAGTTTCCAGTGTTCTTTCTCTTTTTTAATTTGCAATTGTAACTCTTTATCAATTGTTACATTTTTTTTCAATCTAATTTGCAAATCAATTCAAGTTCTCATATTGTTAATAAGCTCAATACTATTCTCATGATTTTTTAGTGTGTCACTTACATGTTTCCAATCATTCAAACCTTCATTAGCTAAGAGACTATGATTTTGAATCGATTTAAACAATTTACAACAAAAGCAATAAACTTTGTTTGCATCTTTTGAGTACACTAACCATTTTCTATCTTGATTTTCTCCATTTGTTAGTTTTCTTGTATAATGAGAATATGAAAAATGTCTAGAAAACTCATCGAGAGCAAATTTGAGATTACTCTCTCGTAAAGGACCTTTCTCTACCAAGATATCTCTAGTTTTATTATCAAGATTATCCCAAGTTCTTGGATCAAATATATTCAAAGCATGACTATTTTTTTCAAATTCATGTTCACTTTCAATTACATCAACTTCTTCATTCAAAACAACTTGTTCATTCTCAATTACATCAACTTCTTCATTCAAAATAACTTTTTCACTCTCAATTACATCAACTTTTTCACTCTCAATTTCACCAATTTCTTCACTCTCAATGACACCAACTTCTCTACTCTTTTCACTCTCAATTACATCAATTTCTTCACTCTCAATTACATCAACTTGTTCGACCAAAGAACTAGTTTTAAAAAATTTATCCAGAGCTCCTATTTGAGTTTTAATTAGCTCATTGATTCGTTTTCTTTTATTTCTTTTTTGATTTCTAGACAATATTTTTTAGATATCATGTTTACACTACAAATTACTTAGCAATAATGCACAATCACAACCAATTACCAATAAAAAAATAACCAAATACAATGAAATCAAGAACTAACCTTCCTACTCCAGCACTCACCAGAGCTGTAAGGATAGAAAAAATACCTCAAGTCCATAAGGGACACAAATGATGTTGTTACGTAACGGGCCTATGTAACAGGAACACTCGAAACAAAAGTCCACCGAAAAAATCCAATTTAAAAATCTGAAATTAAATGACAAACATAAGATAAGTGGACAGAAGTAATGAATTGATTATTTATTAAATAAATATGATCCAATGTTGAATATATCTTGAGAAAAGGAGGCGCAATCCCCAACCCTCCACAGCTCCACAATTCTGACCAGTGACCTCTCGACGCTCGTGGCCCCCTCATTTTTTATATATTGACTATATTAATAATCAATACAATATCACAACAATCAACAGGGCCGACAATTAGAGAACAAAAAATTAAGAACTTACAATATGCCAAAAACCAAAAATTGATAAAAAAGAGAACCAAAATTAAGAACTTATAAGATGCTAATTCTCAATTGCTAGCCAGATTCGGGAGGCGAGTAGGCAACACCTGCACGGCTGCACTGGCGGCTGGCGCTGTGGCGCACCGCGGCAGATAGCTAGAAGGAGAGAGAGAGAGAGAGAGAGAGAGAGAGAGAGAGAGAGAGAGAGAGAGAGAGAGACGCAGACAACAAAGAAAGAGGGGATGAGGAGACCCGAGACTGGAGACGAGGAGTGAGCAGTGCCGCAGAGGCCAAAGGGCTTAGTTAGAGAAACTGAAGTGAGCCGTTGAAGTTAGAGAAGAGAGATGATGGCAGAGAGTGAGACAGAATTGAGAATAGAGAGAGTCAGAGAGAATAGCGAGGGCTGTTGTGCTGTAGCAGAATTAGAATAGGTATAATATTTTTTTTTGGTGTATAATGTATATAGTGAAAATTAAAAAATATGGGCCTAAAAAAATTGGAAATTTATGGGCCCTGGGTGGAGGCCCACTTGGCCTACCCCCAGGGCCGACCCTGTTCTTGCTCAACTTTCATAGTGTTGGTATGAATGTTGACAGTTTAGCAATGATTATTCTACTATTTGTATAATTTTTTTGGTTAATTGACGTCTTATGTGAAAAAATATGCTATTTTTATCATTTAACTACCACTTGTAGTCTTTGTAAATTAAGCAATAATTATAGTATAACTCATGAATTCAAATAAGGAAGAAGAAGATGTATTGCCAAAAGAGTTGCTCAACAAAAGGAGGCTTACAAAAGTGAAGTGCAAAAAAGTGAAAGACACAAGTCCTATACAAATGACCTTAAGAGATATATTAGGGCAAAATAGAAAAGACTAAACTACCCTCAAAGATAAGACAAGTAAAATACACTTATATAAATATTTCCAACACCCTCCCTCAAACTCAAGATGTCGCTGCTAGGAGCATCGAGAGTTTGCCAACTAAGAAATGAAAACGCGGAAGCGGAAGAGACTTGGTGAATAAATCAGCAATCTGCGAGGAGGAGGTGAGAAAGGGAAGCGTGAGGGTGCCAACTCGTAAATGATATCGAGTGAGATGACAGTCAATCTCAATATGCTTGGTCCGTTCATGAAAAACGGAATTATGAGCAATCTGGATGGCACTCTTATTATCACAATACATAGGAGTGGGATCAGAAATGGGGACTCCCATGTCGGCAAGAAACCAACGAAGCCAAACAATCTCAGTAGTGGTGGAAGACATGGCTCGATACTCGGCTTCAGTAGAAGAACGAGAAATGACATGTTGTTTCTTACTTTTTCAAGAGATAAGAGAATCGCCAAGAAATACACAAATGCCAGTGGTAGACTTTCAATCAACAGGATCACTAGCCCAATCAGCATCAGAAAAGGTGCGCAGGGTAAGGGAGGAGGTAGATGGAAACATTAGACTCTGAAAGATAGTACCTCGAAGATATCGCAGAATGCGGAGAACAACCGCCCAATGGATGGTGGTGGGAGCAGAAACAAACTGGCTGACAATGTGAACAACATATGCAATATCTGGACGAGAGATGGTGAGATAAACCAAACTTCTAACAATAGTACGGTATAGACTAGGATCATCTAGGGGTATCTCATCAGAAGGAGAATACCGAACATTCACTTCCATTGGAGTGTCAAGTGTTCGAGTATCAGTGAGATGAGCACGCTCGAGTATATCAGTGACATACTTGGATTGGGATAGAAGGTAGCCCTTTGGAGACCAACATACCTCAATACCTAAGAAGTAACGAAGAGGGCCTAAATCTTTCATCTCAAAACGAGATGCCAAATCTGATTTTAAAAGAGAAATCCCATCGGTGTCACCACCGGTAATAATCATATCATCAACATATAAAGATAGAAGGATAATACCAGAGATGAATCCTTAACAAAAAGGGCACAATCATTGTTGCTTGAAAGAAAACTAAGAGAAGTAAAGGCATCTGAGAAAGTGTCATACCAAGAACAAGAAGCTTGTTTGAGGCCATACAATGACTTCTTAAGCTTACAAACATGTCCAATCTTGTGAGGTACTCCTGGTAGAGGAGTCATGTAAACCTCGTCAACAAGATCTCCATGTAAAAATGCATTCTTGACATCCATCTGAGTGATGGACCATTAACGAATGGAGGTAACTGCAATAAGAGTACGAATCCTGGTCATCTTGGCCACTGGAGCAAAGGTTTCTTCATAATCAAAACCATATTGTTGGGAAAAACTTTTGGCTACTAACCGTGCTTTGTATCTCTCAATAGACCCATCTGACTTGGTCTTGATCTTATATACCCAACGAGATCCAATAGCATGTTTACCCCATAGAAGAGGTACCAAATTCCAAGTTTTGGTCTTAGATAGAGCGTCAAGCTCATCAGCCATAGCCTGCTGCCATATAGGATCAAAAACAACCTCTTTGTATGAAGAAGGTTATGAAATCTTATGAATGGAAAAAAGAAAAGAAGTAAAAGAAGAAGAATATGAAGAGTAAGCAAACTCAGGGAGACGAGTGGACTTACGAACATGATCTGATCGATGAAGAGAAGGATCATCAATCCTAGGAGGAGGAGAGGGAACTGGCGAGTCAGGAGGAGAAGCTGTATCATCAGGATCAGCACCTGTAGAATCAGAGTCTGTATCGCTGCCAAAAGGGTTAGTGAGAATGAGAGTAGATAGAGATGCATTATGAGATGAAGAGGGGATAGAAAAGAAAGGAATGCGTTCAAGAAAGAAAACATGACGAGAAACATAGATTTTATGACTAACAGAATCAAAACAACGATACCTTTTTTTACCATTCTCGTACCAAGAAACACATATAAAGCGGAATGAGAAGACAACTTACTGCGTTCAACGTGAGGGCGAAGAACATAGTAAGAACTACCAAAAACACGTAAGGAAACATAGTCAGGGACATAGCCAAAAAGCTTCTGAAAATGGGACATACCAGAGGTAATCATAGAAGGAATTCTATTTATTAAGTAAACAACAGTAAGAGCAGCTTCACCCCAAAATTCACTAGGAACAGAGGCAGATAAAAGAAGAGAACGAGTTGTTTCCATAATATGTCGATGTTTTCTTTCAGCTACCCCATTTTGCTCAGGTGTATCCGTACAAGAGGTCTGATGTATAGTACCATCTGATGCTAAAATCTCATGAAAGCTATTGGAAGTATATTCCCCACCCAAATCACATCGAAAACATTTGATAACAGCAGAAAATTGGGTTTTCACAAGAGCACGAAAAGCACTATAAATCCCCAAGAAATCAGAACGATACTTCATCACATATAACCAACAATAACGAGTATGATCATCAATAAATGAGACATAGAAATGGGATCCTCCCTTAGTAGCAATCGGGGAGGGACCCCAAACATCAGAGTGAACTAAATCAAAAGGAGAAACAGAAATAGAGATGCTCTTAGAGAAAGGTAAAGCAGAGAATTTTGCAAGTTTACAACTACTACAACTAGAAATATCATGACTTTTAACCTTGCCTAAGGAACTAGTAGAGGCTAAATAGTTTAAACGAGAAGATGAAACATGTCCAAGGCGTGAATGCCACAAATAAAAGTCAGAAGAAGAATGACTCAAATGAAAGCTAGATAAATCTGCACTAGAGGCAGCAACTCCAGAAACCTGAAGATCATCCATGATGTACAACCCTCCCTGCCTATGGCCTGTCCCAATCTGCCTCTTGGAGTGAGGATCTTGCACATGACAAGCAGTAGAAGAGAAGGTGACAATATATCCTGAATCATAAAGTTGACCAACAGAGACTAAATTTAACGCAAGTTTAGGAATGTGATAGACATTTGAGAGAGAAACATGTGAGGAGACAATAGAGCCAACACCTGCTAAGGGCATTGGAGTGCCATCAGCAGTCATAACAGACACAGAAGTGGAAGGAGTAATGGAAACAAAAGAATCAGCAGAGAGGGACATATGATTAGAAGCACCCGAGTCCAAAAGCCAGTCTGAAGAAGATATACCTGTAGAGCTCGGAGTGGACAAACCTGCTGAAATAGACATGGTATATTGTTGGATGAGGAATCTTTGGAACTGCTAAAAAATATCGTCAGGCACAGGACTAGCATTGGTGGTGGTGCAAGAGTTAGTCTGCTCGGTAGGCGGAACAGCAGCAGCAGTATTGGACCACTTGAACTGTCGTGTCTGGACATGAGTCAGGTGATGCTGAGAGGGACGAGATCCGGAGGAAGAAGACTTGGCTAACAAAAGAGGGCACTGAGCCTTTCAATGTCCCGGCTGGTGACAAAAGTTATATTCATTTGGCTTAGAACTCGGTCTATTCTGACTTTTGTTGTGATTTTGATGAGGACGTGAGTGAGCAGCCAAAACATTCTGACTTGGAGGGGGAAGAATTCTCTTCATCGTTCCAGTATTCTGGCGAGTTTCCTCAGCCAAAAGTTCATTAAAAGAATCCACAGAGGGCAAGGGACTACGATGAAGAATGTTGCCACGGAGTCCTTCAAAATCATCACGAAGATCCATCAAAAACTGAACCAGACGTTCTTCCCTTTGTGAAATATAAGCATGAAATGCTCTAAGTTCAGCAGATTCGGTAAGGGCTAATTGATCCCATAGATTGGTCACGGCAGAATAGAATTCTTGGACACTCATCTCCTTTTGGGATAGAGACCGAATATCCATCTCCAATTGATACTTCTTAGCAAAATTCGATTGAGTATACAATCGTTCCAAATGATCGCAAACCTCTTTTGCCGTGTCATATTTTGCCAACTGTATTCCAATAGAACTCTTAACAGAGTTGTTGATCCATGTGATGATTTTAGAATTGCTCATCTCCCAAACATCAACCTGCTCAGCATACTTCTCATTATTTTGTTCAATAGGCTTGAGTTGATTCCCGATTACATATCCCCACATTTTTTTGCCTCTCAAAAAATTCTTCATTACATAGTTCCAGTACGAATAATTTTTTCCATTCAAACGAATACTAATTAACTGCAAGGAGTCATCCTTCTCAGTTGCCATCCTTACAGGGATACAAATCCAACAAAAAAACAAATACAAGTACAGAATAGACGAAGCAGACTAGGGCACGGATAGAAATAAACGGATTTCTAATGAGTTCAGAGAAATAACCATAGATTGCGAGTTCACCTGAGAAGCGAAGGATCATCGTGAACAGTAACCACAAAAATTCGAGATTGGACACCAAGCAAGAGATTAATCTTGCTCTGATACCATATAAATTAAGCAATAATTATAGTATAACTCATGAATTCAAAGAAGGAAGAAGAAAATGTATTGCCAAAAGAGTTGCTCAACAAAAAGAGGCTTACAAAAGTGAAGTGCAAAAAAGTGAAAGACACAAGTCCTATGCAAATGCCCTTAAGAGATACATTAGGGAAAAATAGAAAAGACTAAACTACCCTTAAAGATAAAATAAGTAAAATACACTTATATAAATATTTCCAACAGTCTTGTATGCATAAGTATGGTGTTGATTGCTGAATTTAATCTTTTGTATGTTTTTGTAGACTTTCTATACTTGCTGGGGGGCATTTCATGAGGACATTGTGAATTGGATAAGCAAAGCCTACTCCCTTGTATGGAAGATCGCGATTTTGTTGTTGGCCAAGAGTTTTCAGATGTTAAGGCCTTTCGTAGTGCGATTAAAGAGGCTGCAACACTTTGAGCTTCGTATTGTTAAAAGCAATCTCATTCGGTACATAGCTAAGTGTGCTGCGGAAGGGTGTCCATGGCGCATACGTGCAGTGAAGCTTCCGAATGCTACAACTTTCACGATAAGAAGTCTAGATGGAACACATACTTGTGGGAAAAATGCACATACAGGGCATCATCAGGCTTCTGTAGACTGGATTGTCAACTTCATAGAGTAACGGTTGCGTGACAACATAAATTACAAGCCAAAAGATATTTTGCGCGATGTATATGAACAATATGGGATAACCATACCCTACAAGCAGGCTTGGCGTTCTAAGGAGCGTGGTCTCCAAGCCATATATGGCTCTTCTGAAGAAAGGTATTACCTCCTTCCCGCGTATTGTGAGCAAATAAGGAAGAACAATCCGGAAAGTGTTGCTGAGGTGTTTACTGCTGGTTCTTGTAAGTTTTGAGGATCGAAATACCAAAAAAATCTCCAATATAATTGTGTGATTGAGTGTGTAAATTTTCAGATTTGGAGATGATATTTGAGAGATAGAGGAACAGTAATTCACTTCTTGGAGAGGAGAGTTCTACAAAATATTTTGTGGTTCATACAACTTGGCTTCTCCAATACACCTTATACTACTAGACTAGGCTAGGCTAGGTTACTATTACAATCTTCCAAGAGAAGTTTTCATTTAACTAATACATATCAATTATATCTAACATATTAATTAAAACATTAGCACATTAACTACATTTCTCCCCCTTAATGTGCTTCTCCATCACTCCGAGAAGTTCTCTTAACTTGAAAATTTTCTCCTTTGGAAGTGCTTTGGTGAAGATGTTCGCCACTTGATCTTCGGACTTGCAAAACATGAGTTGAACTTCACCTTCTTCGATGGCTTCTCGAATGAAATGGTACTTGATGTTGATGTGTCTCGTGTGACTATGAAAAACAGGATTCTTGCTCATGGCAATCGTCGACTTGTTGTCACAAAATAGCTCGATCGACTAACCTTGTTTCATTCCAATATCGGCAAGAATTTTCCTCAACCATATCACTTACGAGGTTGCCATGGCAGCTGCAACATACTCGGATTTAGCCGAGGATTGTGCCACACTCTCTTGCTTCTTTGAACTCCATGAGAACACACTTGAACCAAAGGAAAATGCATATCCGGATGTGCTCTTCATATCATCCATGCATCCGGCCCAATCGCTATCATAATAGCCTTATAGATTCACTTGAGCACCTCTCCAATATTTGATTCCAAAATTTTTCATGCCCTTGATGTGCCTTAGCACCCTTTTTGATGCACCAAGATGAACTTGACTCGGAGTACTCATGAACCTCGACAACATACTTGAGGCGAACATGATATCCGGTCTTGTTGAACAAAGATATAACAAACTACCAACCAAACTTCGATATGTGGTAGCATCAATTTTCTTCTCATCATCATCCCTCTTCATTTTTCCATTCACCACCAATGGAATAAATGTGGAGTTGCAATCACTCATGCCAAACTTCTTCAAAATATTTTCAGCATATTTATTTTGACGAATAAATACTCCATCATTCTCTTGGTAAATCTCCATGCCCAAGAA
Organism: Perilla frutescens; assembly: GCA_026008535.1. NCBI lineage: Eukaryota > Viridiplantae > Streptophyta > Magnoliopsida > Lamiales > Lamiaceae > Perilla > Perilla frutescens. The sequence goes on from BRKX01000015.1 coordinate 14,608,687, forward strand.
ATGATATAGCAATCCCATATCACTAATCTCATATTTTTTCATCATTTCATTTTTAAAATCACGTATCATCTTCTCATCGTCACCACAAAATAACAAATCATCAACATATAATGCAACAATGAGTGTAGATGTACCTTGAGTCTTCACATACAATGTTGACTCACTTTTGCTCCTCTTGAAACCATGTTCAATGAAGTATGAATCAATTTGGCTATACCAAGCTCTCGAAGTTTGCTTGAGCCCATACAATGCTTTCTTCAACCGATAGACTTTTTCTTCGGCTCCTTCAATCACAAAACATTGTGCTTGCTCCACGTAAATCTCCTTGGTTAATTCACCATTCAAAAAGGCTGATTTGATGTCAAGTTGATATAGTAACCATCCTTTTTGAGCGGCAAGTGCAATAAGCATCCAAATTGTGTCGAGACGTGAAACCGGTGAAAAAGTTTCATCGTAGTCAACTCCGGGTTGTTGTGTGTACCCCTTTGCCACAAGTATTTTCTTTGTTTCTTTGAAAGGATCCATCTTCATTGACTTTAACTTTGTATACCCATTTCACTCCAACAATTTCTTTATTTTCGGGTCTTTCGACTAACTCCCAAGTTTTGTTTTTCTCGATGACTTCAATTTCTTCTTGCATGGCTTTTCTCCACGCTTCTTCCTTTATTGCCTCTTCAAAGTTTTCAAGTTCAATCATGCAAAAATTGCATCTCGCATACACATCTTCCAAACTTTTCATTTTTCGATTTAAATTTGATGCCGATGAAGATGAACTTGCTCCCGAACTAGAACTTGAACTTGAACTACTCGGGTCATCACTTGAAAAATCTGCACCTTCATCATCATTTTCTTCCTCTTCATTTGTTGGAACTTGATTGTTCTCATCAAAAAATGATGCACTCTGCTCGACTTTCTTTGTTTTCCAATTCCAAGTTGCATTTTCATCAAAGATCACATCTCGACTTGTGATTATTTTCTCCATCTTCAAGTTGTAGAGTCTATAGCCTTTGGACATGTTGCTATAACCAAGAAGTATGCACTTCACACTTGTTTCATCAAGCTTTTGTCTTTTTTCTTTTGGAATTTAGGCATAGCAAACCGATCCAAAAATTCTCAAATGTTTCACCGATGGCTTTCTACCACTCCAAGCTTCATGAGGAGTTCTATCCATCACGGCCTTTGTTAGACATCGGTTCATCAAGTAAACCGCAGTATACACGGCCTCGGCCCAAAATTCTTTAGGCATTCCTTTGGCATGCAACATTGATTGCCCATTTTCATCACCGTTTGATTTTTTCTTTTGGATACACCATTTTGTTGTGGTGTGTATCCAACCATCAATTGCCTTCCAATGCCTTCATCTTCACAAAATTTTGTGAATTGGTTCAAAGTATATTCCTTTCCATTATCACTTCGAAGGACTTTGATAGTTCGACCACTTTGATTCTCCACTAGGCACTTGAATTTTTGGAACACTCCAAACACCTCGGATTTTTCCCTTAAGAAATAAACCCAAGTCATGCGAGTATAATCATCAATAAAAAGAATAAAGTACCTATTTCTTCCTTGGGAAATTGTCAACATCGGACCACACACATCGGTGTGTACAAGCTCGAGAGGTTGTTTTGCTCTCCAAGCAACTCCTTCTGGAAATGGTTGTCGATGGTGCTTGCCTAGTGCACATCCTTCACAAACTTGCTGCACTTCTTCAATTTTTAGAAGACCATGGACCATATTCTTGTTGTGGAGAAGTTTGAGACTTTGAAAATTCAAATGACCAAGCTTCCAATGCCACAATTTGGATTCATCCATAACTTGTGCTTTCATCGCCACATTTTCGGGATATTTGAAAATGAGTAGAAAGTTTCTATTTTTCTCCATTTGAATTTTCGCCATAATTTGCTTCGGCTCTTCTCTATCAAGTATCATACACGTTTTACCTTCAAAATGGACTGCAAAACCATGCTCAATAAGTTGCCCAACACTCAACAAATTTTGCTCCAAATCCGGCACAAGTAGCACATCATGTATACGTTTGGAAACATCTTCCTCTTCCTCTACCACGACCTCTACCACGACCAAAGTTACCACCACCACGTGATTGTTGTCCTCCACTAGACGACGATTCACCAACATTTTTGTTATTCACATTTAACTTTGATTGAAAAGCACTTTCAATCGACTTCTCCGATTGTCTAGCCAACCTTTCTTCATACGATTTCAAAGAACCCATCAACTCATGAATACTCATTTGAGAGATATCCTTAGTTTGCTCAACAATAGCCACAATAGCATTAAATCTTTCGGGAAGACATATCAAAAATTTTTCAATCATTCTTTGGTCCGAAATCACTTCACCATAAGTTTTCATTTGATTTGTGAATTCAATAAATCTTGAATGGAACTCACTCAAACTCTCTTTATCCTTCATTCTCATGTTCTCAAAATCTCTTCTAAGGGTTTGAAGTTTTATAGATCTTACCTTCTCATCTCCCCCAAATTTTTTTTGTAGGATTTCCCAAGCTTCCTTCGATTTTTCGGCACCCATTATTCGGGGAAAAATCGAATCTGCTACAGCTTGTTGTATCTTCGACAAGGCTGCAACATCTCTCTGTTTTAATTTCTTCAACTCCTTTAGTTGAGCCATGGTGAGATCTTCTTCCGCATCGTCAAAGCCTTCATCTACGAGTTCCCATAAATCCAATGAAGCTAGTAAAGTCTTCATCTTCTTGCACCAAAACTCGTAGTTCTCTCCGGCAAAGATTGGTAGAGAAACTTGTTGTGTATTTTCCATTTTGATGTGAAAAACCACTATCGACGATCGACGGCGTAAAAATCTTCCTTCTTGGTGGGTGCTCTGCTCTTGCTCTCACCCTCTTTTTTTTTTTTTTTTGGGAGACTTCCTGATGGAGAAATTTGGTATTTAAAACCAAGCTCTTGATGCCAAATGTAAGTTTTGAGGATTGAAATACCAAAAAAATCTCCAACATAATTGTGTGATTGAGTGTGTAAATTTTCAGGTTTGGAGATGATATTTGAGAGATAGAGGAACGGTAATTCACTTCTTGGAGAGGAGAGTTCTACAAAATATTTTGTGGTTCATACAACTTGGCTTCTCCAATACACCTTGTACTACTAGACTAGGCTAGGCTAGGTTACTATTACAATCTTCCAAGAGAAGTTTTCATTTAACTAATACAAATTAATTATATCTAACATATTAATTAAAACATTAGCACATTAACTACAATTCTGACAACCGGTTTGAGCGTGTGTTCATTTCCTTTTATGGTTCTATAAAGGGATTCCTCCAGGGTTGCCTCCCTATCATTGGGCTTGGTGGAATTCCGCTTAAAAGTAAATATCTATCTGGGCACGTTACTTTCAGCAACTTCCTTTGATGCTGATGGTGGATTGTTTCCTCTCGCCTTTGGCGTTGTTGATGTAGAGAATGATGAAAGTTGGATGTGGTTCTTGTCGGAATTACACAAGGCTCTTGAGACACATATAGAGATGATACCACATCTTACCTTCTTTTCCAAATGGCAGAAAGGTGTAGGGGATGCTGTAAAAAGAAAGTTCCCAACATCTTGTCATGCCATTTGTATGAAACACTTGAGTGAAAGCATTGTTCGAGAATTCAAGAATCCTCAGCTTGTCCAACTGCTGTGGAAAGCAGCATACGCCACTACTACTTCGGCGTTCAAAGAAAAAATGGCTGAACTCGAGGAGGTTTCAGCAGAAGCAACCAGATGGCTACAACAGTATCCACCTTCTCGTTGGGCACTGATATATTTTGAGGGAACACGCTATGGTCATCTCTCATCAAATATTGAGGAGTTCAATCAATGGATTCTTGAAACTCGGGAGCTACCAGTAACTCAGGTGATTGAACAGATCCACTGTAAACTGATAATGGAATTTGAGGAAAGGCGTGCAAGGTGTAAATCATGGTTCTCCATTCTTGCTCCGTCTGCTGATAAGCACGTGATTGAGGCCATGAATCGTGCTTCCACTTATCAAGTTCTTCGATCAGATGAGGTGGAGTTTGAGGTTCTATCGGCTGAGCGTTCAGACATTGTGAACATCAGAACCCATTCTTGTGTCTTGTCGTGATTGGCAGTTGTATGGATTGCCATGCTCACATGCTGTTGCAGCCCTCATATCCTCTAAGAACCACGTCTATGCCTTCACAGCAAAGTACTTCACTGTTGCTAGTTACGCTGCTGCATATGCTGAAGAAATACATCCCGTGCCTGGTAAGATTGAGTGGAAGAAGGATGGTGAGAGTGAAACCATCATGGACAACGAAATAATGACTGTAAGGCGCCTCCTAAGGTAAGACGGCCTCCTGGACGCCCCGAGAAGAAACGAATGTGTGTGGAGGATCTCAATCGCGAGAAGCATACTGTCCACTGTAGTCGATGCAATCAGACGGGGCATTATAAGTCGACTTGCAAATCTGATGTTTGTAAGAGTATGCATCAACAACAACAAATCTAGGAGTCTCAATTTTGTAATTTAGTCTCTCTCTCTCTCTCTCTCTATCTCTCTGGTGTAAGGTTACGCTTTCCCCTACTGCTTTCTTTGTACAGAATAGTGAACGTCTTGTATATATAGAGTTCATGTTGTAGTTCAATTGTGGCTAGAACATAAAAGATGTGTTCTTTGTATATTCTCTTTTGGCATTTTGCTATTTCTGGGCTTTTGACAGTTTGAAAGCATTTATCAGGTAAAATTGACTAGGTAGGACTGGATTTGATACATTATTCAACGCAAACGGAGACTAAATTGTATCTGCAATTTTTGGCTTTTGCCTGATTTACAGGCTACTGGTGGAGAAGACATGGATCAAACTGTCCAACAAAAACATCAAGCATTACAACAATGTTGATGTACGTAATGAGATTGATAATGTAAGGCTCGATTCTAGTCCAATTCTTCCGCAGTTGTGAATGCATAGGCAGGTTTACTTGTACAACTCCTTGAATCTTCTGCAGGCTTCCAAAACATTTTCCCTGTGTCCGAAGGCACTGACTCTGACGAAACCTTCACCACCGGGTCCAAAACCACTCCCGGGAGTGGTAACGACATGGGTCTTCTCCAGAATCTCACTGAACACATCCCACGAGCTACGGCCAGGAAAGTAGACCCAAACATATGGTGCATTTTTACCCCCATAAACCTTGAAACCAAGCGAATTGAAGGTGTCTACTATAATAGCAGTGTTTTCCTTGTAAAAACCGACCACCTCATGCATGGCCTGCACATAGAGATTCATGGTGATTATTTGAAGCATCATTTTTCAGCTTTCTCAAATTTGATGTTTCTCAGTACGTGTGTGTGTTTTCTGCTTAATTCTGTCATTTCTTAAAGAAACTATTTAAGATTGAAAATGGGGCAGAAAAAGAAAAAGATCTGGAGGAGTGACCTTAATGCCTTCAGGTGAAACACAAGCCAGAGCACCAGCTTGAGCAATGTTGGATGCACCATTAAAACAAGTACAGACTATGCGGTTGAAGTCCTTGGCAACAGGAAATCCATCAGAATAATGAAGCTCTTTCGGGATTGCTGTCCAACCAAGGCGAACTCCAGTGAACCCAGCATATTTGGAGAAGGAAGACACTTCAAGTGCAACCTGCAACCATTACAAAGAACAAATTAATTCATGCCTCTCGCAAATTATTATTGCCAACTATGCGTATGAAGGAAGAAAAACACTAAAATCTCCCATCATATTTATTTCCACGAAGCAATATAAATAACCAACGTAAGAGCAACAACGATTAATTGATCAGAACTATCTTTGAGAACATGAGTTTGTCATCAACCATAAGCATTCTTTTCTTGAAAAATATTGGCGTTTGTGGATATAAAAATAAACAATGCAAGATAAACACAATGTACCACAAAAGTTGAACCAGTTCTGCACAAATAATGTCTCAAAAGCTCTCCTATCAACTTATGACAGTATAATACATTCTGCCACTGGACATAATTGTACAAAAGATAAAAATCATTTTCATTTTCTTTTGATATGGCCTGGAGTGTCAAAACATGAAAGACTAGCAAATGCACAAGAAAGCATCCATCCCATAACAAGCAAAAACCATGATTACAGTTACTGTAACAAACAAAATAAACTGAGAATCTTAGGAACATCACATAAACACGAGAGAATAATAATAATAATAATAATAATAATAATAATAATAATAATAATAATAATAATAATAATAATAATAATAATAATAATAATAATAATAATAATAATAATAATTCTTTAGGACTAGAAAATTTGGTTAAAGACAAACCTCTTTGGCTCCAGGAATCTCAAAAATGGATCTTGGACTATCATCTGACACATACATGGCATAAGCAGAGTCGTAGACTATGATTGAACCATTTTCTTTAGCGAATTGTACAAGCTTGGTTAGTTGCTCTCTTGATGCAGCATAACCAGTTGGGTTATTGGGAGAACAAAAGAAGATTATGTCTGTCTTACGAACAGAGGATAAATCAGGAAAAAACCCATTTTCTGGTGTACATCTCATGTACTCAATATTTGCGTACTTCTCCACATCTTTCTGAAACAGCCCAGTCTGACCCAGAATGACGCTCGAATCCACATAAGCCTATATTTCATAAAATTCCAAAAAAGGGCAAGATAATCAGGTAGAACTTATTTACAGAACCACCAAAAAATCCTCATCTTGCCAAGGTGCAATAAGACTAAGGTGATTCTCAGATGCAGACAATTTTTAACCAAATGACATGACAGAAGATGGCAACATCATCATAGAGCCTTACATTTTACCGTTCGAAGACTCATACAGCAAGATTAATTAAATTGTAATAATAAGTTGACTCACATTTATGAAATAAAGCATAACATATTTACCGGGTACGATGGGTCTTGAACAGCCATTGTCACATTAGATCCAAAAAGGACCTGCCAAACAAGAATCACAAACAACTATAAGCAACTGCAAGGTACATCCAGTAACAAAAACCCCGATATATTGCTGAGATACACCCACAGGAGAAGTGCAAAAAGGCTAACCTGGAGGCGAGATATGTCACTTTTTGCACCATCAGATACAAATATATCCTCTTCTTCAATGCCAAGGCCTGCATAATAGGTTGCAGCAATGGCTGCTCTCAAGTTCTGTTAAGAATCAGATTAAAAAATGAGTGCCTTTGCTACAGCAGGTATAGAAAAATGGAAGTCAAAAACATCATTTGCAGGAAAAGGAAATACTGATGGAGGAAAGGGGGTGAAAGACAACACATAGAGCACAAGAAAACAACCTTTTCACCTTGTTCAGCACCATAACCACTGTAACCAGCAACTGTTGACAGCGCATCTGATCTCTGATATGAGAACAAAGTCATGATCATCAGGGAAAAGCATCAATAACCGACCTATCTATCTAAGAACAACAATTTCCCAATCTAACCTACCTTTTTTTCTTTTTTTGCCTATTTGGATGAATCTAGTTACATATGGGCAGCTTAATTGGACCATAAATTCCATTGATGCAAACAACACCTATGGAGAAGCTAATAGAAGACAGGAATCTTGCCACAAATTCACCACACGGGGAAGTGGGATCAAGCACACACCCATATAATAGGACAATAAAAGCCCCAAGTTCAGCAAGCTTTCATACCCAGAGGCAGGATATGGTGTTGCTTGATAAACACTTCCAAATCATTCCCACAAAACAAAAAACTACAAGGCAAATGATCAGGTTCAGAACAATAATACCTTTGACATGGCAGAAGTAATGACTTCCGGAATCGGCTCAGTTGTGTCACCGATTCCAAGGCTGATAACTTTGGCATCAGGATTTTTAGCTATGTGTGCATTTCTTCGTCTTGCTATCTAATAAAAACAAAAGGAGCATTTTTCAATCCAAATTTTACATCAAGAAACAAAATAGAATAGCAAATTGCAGGAGCATTTTAATCCAGAACAAAAGGAACAACTTCAAATGTCTGCCTCCTCATTACCGCATAAATCCAAAGAGGAAAAAAAATGTAACAGTCATAATATCATTCATGGAAGATAAGAATGAAACGAGCACATCAAATTTTCATTTGACTCAATGTGTGGACATTTGCCTTTTGAAATTGGAGTAGCTACACTACTTTCAGGAATGTGGAAAATATATATGATCCAGAGTGAAAAGATATGATATAAACTCTGAATAATGCATTTTTCAAGCTTAATTTAGGAACAGTTTATGCTTTCTCGTAGAAGCTTCCTACTAATTCAAGTACCAATATATATAATTTCAAAGAACACAAAATTAAGATTGGAATCCTCTCTAATGTTAGTGTAGAAATGAAACATGTGGAAATTCAGATTAACTAAAACATGCATCAGATATAACCATAATTAAAACGGATATCAAATCAGAAATATTAGTCCTGAAACAGACCTCAGGAAAGAGGTAGCCAGCTTGCAGTTTAGCTAGGTTTTCATTGCGTGCCACATTTGTCTTATGAGCTTCATCAGAAGTAGCATCAAAAAGTCAGCATATTCAAATAATTTAAGTGTCGAATCAATTTTCACATGAAGTAACTACACAAAGAAAAACTCATGCATAATAACAATGTGTTGGAAGAAACCAATCAGAAGGCATTCAGCAATAACATGTTCATCCCTTATTGTCTTCCGCTATTTTAACCCCCATATTGTCTTATACGGAATAGCACTCTCCCAAATTGGTCAGTGTAGTGAACTAACTCATTCTTCTTCCTAGCAGTGAAGCAGTGTTCTTAAAAGTTACAGTCAATGAGTTGTCTCACTCTCATCTTTCCAATGTTTCTCACTTTTACACAATGAATCCTAGCATAAACTCAGCACCTTCAAACACTCGAGTATGTATTCCGGAAATATATATAGGGAATGGTTATAATGAGGACTAGTGCTTCGCTTGTAAACTTGAAAATCAGCTTCTTTACTTTAATTTTTAGTGATTTCTTATTGTATTTTGATGCTAAAATATAATTCAGCAAAAGTACACACATATCTATGGATTGAAAAAGAAAATTAACACATGCGTGAAGTAAAATCACGAAAAATAATTTGGGAAGGGGCAACAAAACCACATTATTCGATAACGAGAGAATCAGTCACCAGTTTTCTCAGCTGAAGGCGAGGCGACACATTTCACAACCGCGCTCATTCTCCCCGCTACCGAGACATGAGAAGGCCTGTAAAAATCAAATCAAATCCGCATTGAGCAAAACACGGAAGAAAATAATGCTAATATATATATGTATGTATATATGTTTGGAACCTGAAGCTCTTGAGATTGTTGTGGCCGAGGAAAGTGGAGGTGGATGAGGATAGAGAAGTGGAAATATTTTGGTGAATCGCAGACATTTTCGCAAAGTCAGCTGAGAGAAGTGAAGAGAGAGTGAGCGTTTGGGCGATTGTTATTCCATACAGAGCCGCCGGTTTATCATTTCTTCGCTTTCTAAATTTTTAATACAAAACCCTACATTCTATTTGTAGTAATCGTACTTTTCTGTTTACACGTCATGAACTAATTACTAAAGATGTACTTCTACTCAAAATATATCTATTATTCTGAATTATTACATCTATAACGATGGATCATACACTAAAATACAAAATTTTCTTTAAAATTAATTTTAAGGAGCTAATATTATCGAACAAGGTGAACGTGTTCGAAAATATATTTCCGTACAGATTTTATTTATTTCTTTAAAGTAAACACAGTTGTTTTTAGACTGAAGGGCATTAATATAAATGTGTGTAGCGCAAAGAGTAAAATTAAGAGTGCATTGATCTAGTGAATTGCAAACAGTAAAATCAATAATGTAAATAGAAACTCGCTTAATTTTATTTTTAATCTATTGATTGGAAAATTGGTTCCATTTCTTTTTTTATTGAGAGACATTTTTTAGTAGAAATAGAAATACTGTACATATTAAAAAAACAGCTATATTTATTAATACGCAGTTAATATTTTAAAAGTTAAAATTTAATAACAAACGGAGAAATGACTAAATTGTAGTTTTCCACTAGAAAAATCATCAGAATTTGATGAAATTTGAAGAGTTATTGTGCTTATGTAATTTTATTCGCCTTATATCTAATCTAATAAAAAATAATATTAAGGCTCATTTAGTCTTCAAATCATTGGACGGGAAATAATTTAGTAATTAAAAGTAAATACTACATTCGTTTCAAAATGTTTATTGTTTTAGATTTTTTTTGTTTCAAAATGTTTGTTGTTTTATATAATTTGACATCTTCTCTCCCAATTTTAACCCTCTCAAATCCTATGAATAGAGAAAAATATATGGAGAGAGGAAATATTGTTATTTTTTAGGAAAATATAGATGAATTAGATAAAATATTATTATTTTTTAGAAAAATATAGATGAATTAAATTTTTAGGAGGGATGGTTATATTTGCCCATAAAATTAATTATTAATTCCAGATAAAAAAATAAAACAATAAATATTTTAAAACGGAGGAAGTATTTAATTTGAAGCGAAATAAAGATATCCCAAGCCCATCAACGCTTACATCTTCTTCCCCTTCTCAACCCTAACTCGCAAACCCCCTCGCTAAAATATTGAATAATTGCAAGGGACAGAGGATTATCTAAAATCTTTAGCAATTTGAAGGAAGGAAGGATCGCAATCGCAGATTTGTGCGGTCCAAGCCGTTGAAATTTCACAACCGTACGGTAATCCCATCTCCAATTTCTTTGCTTTTTTCTAATCTTCAGTTTACCTTGGAAGTAAAATATGAATCCTTACGTATATTCATTGACTATAACTCTGACTATTGGCTTGGGCAAGTATCGTGTTAGGGTTTTTGTGTGAATGCTTTTTTATTTTCTTCAATTCATAGTTCGCAATTTCAAAGAATTGAAATTTACCAATTTAAATGTGATATTCATACAGCAGCCACGGTTGATATTCATTCACACATTTGAATATGAATTTAACAATTTAGAAAGAGCATGAAGATGTTTTTTTTTACTTTTCTACTAGAATAATTTGGTTTCCTTGGAATCTCAATGCCTGCGGTTGAGGCCTGGGGTAGGCCAAGTGGGCCGCCGCTCAGGGCCCATAAATTTCCAATTTTTTTAGGGGCCATATTTTTTTAATTTTCACTATATACATTATACACCCAAAAAAAAAAAAAAAAATTATACCTATTCTAATTCTGCTACAGCACAACAGCCCTCGCTATTCTCTCTGACTCTCTCTATTCTCAATTCTGTCTCACTCTCTGCCCTCATCTCTCTTCTCTAACTTCAACGGCTCTCTTTAGTTTCTCTAACTAAGCCCTCTGGCCTCTGCGGCACTGCTCACTCCTCGTCTCCAGTCTCGGGTCTCTTCCTCATCCCCTCTTTCTTTGTTGTCTGCGTCTCTCTCTCTCTCTCTCTCTCTCCTTCTAGCTATCTGCCGCGGTGCGCCACAGCGCCAGCCGCCAGTGCAGCCATGCAGGTGTTGCCTACTCGCCTCCCGAATCCGGCTAGCAATTGGGAATTGGCATCTTATAAGTTCTTAATTTTGGTTCTCTTTTTATCGATTTTTGGTTTTTGGCATATTGTAAGTTCTTAATTTTTGGTTCTCTTTTTGTCGGCCCTGTTGATTGTTGTGATATTGTATTGATTATTAATATAGTCAATATATAAAAAATGAGGGGGCCAGGGGGGTCGAGAGTTCACTGGTCAGAATTGTGGAGCTGTGGAGGGTTGGGGATTGCGCATCCTTTTCTCAAGATATATTCAACATTGGATCATATTTATTTAATAAATAATCAATTCATTACTTCTGTCCACTTATCTTATGTTTGTCATTTAATTTCAGATTTTTAAATTGAATTTTTTCGGTGGACTTTTGTTTCGAGTGTTCCTGTTACATAGGCCCGTTACGTAACAACAACATTTGTGTCCCTTGTGGACTTGAGGTATTTTTTCTATCCTTACAGCTCTGGTGAGTGCTGGAGTAGGAAGGTTAGTTCTTGATTTCATTGTATTGGGTTATTTTTTGATTGGTAATTGGTTGTGATTGTGCATTATTGCTAAGTAATTTGTAGTGTAAACATGATATCTAAAAAACATATGTCTGGAAGTCAAAAAAGAAATAAAAGAAAAGGAATCGATGAGCTAATTAAAACTCAAACAGGAGCTCTTGATAAATTTCTTAAAACTAGTTCTTCGGTCGAACAAGTTGATGTAATTGAGAGTGAAGAAGTTGATGTAATTGAGAGTGAAAAGAGTGGAGAAGTTGGTGTCATTGAGAGTGAAGAAGTTGGTGAAATTGAGAGTGAAAAAGTTGATGTAATTGAGAGTGGAAAAGTTATTTTGAATGAAGAAGTTGATGTAATTGAAAGTAAACATGAATTTGAAAAAAATAGTCATGCTTTGAATATATTGATCCAAGAACTTGGGATAATCTTGATAATAAAACTAGAGATATCTTGGTAGAGAAAGGTCCTTTAAGAGAGAATAATCTCAAATTTGCTCTCGATGAGTTTTCTAGACATTTTTCATATTCTCATTATACAAGAAAACTAAAAAATGGAGAAAATCAAGATAGAAAATGGTTAGTGTACTCAAAAGATGCAAACAAAGTTTATTGCTTTTGTTGTAAATTGTTTAAATCGATTCAAAATCATAGTCTCTTAGCTAATGAAGGTTTGAATGATTGGAAACATGTAAGTGACACGCCAAAAAAGAATAGTATTGAGCATATTAACAATATGAGAACTTGGATTGATTTGCAAATTAGGTTGAAAAAAAATGTAACAATTGATAAAGAGTTACAATTGCAAATTAAAAAAGAGAAAGAACACTGGAAACTAGGTTTAATAAGAATTATTTCTATTGTAAAATGTCTTGCATCGTGTAATTTGGCTTTTCGTGGGGAGAATGAAAAGATTTATCAAAAGAATAATGGTAATTTTTTGAAATTAATTGAAACAATTGCAGAATTTGATTTGGTAATGCAAGAGCATCTTAGACGTGTCCAGAACTAAGAAATTCACTATCATTCCCTTGGTCACAATACTCAAAATGAGTTGATATCAACACTAGCCTCTAAAGTTAGAACTTCTATAATTGAAAAAATAAAAAAAGCGAAATATTATTCGGTGATACTTGATTGTACTTCAGATGCAATTCATAATGAACAAATGACTTTAGTAATTCGATGTGTTGATATGTTTGGTTGTCGAATAAAAGTAGAAGAATATTTCATTGAGTTTTTAGAGGTGGAATGCAATCAGCATTACAATTACTTGAACTTGATATTGATAATGTGAGGGGACAAGGTTATGATAATGTTTTCCTAATGTTTGTATTGCATATAGAATATTGTTAACCATACCGGTTACTGTAGCATCAGCGGAAAGAAGTTTTTCAAAAGTCAAATTGATAAAATCATATTTGCGTTCAACTATGTCTCAAGAAAGGTTAAATGGATTGGCAATTTTAAGCATTGAAAATGAAATATTAGAAAAACTTAATTTGGATGACTTTGTTAATGATTTTGCCTCTCAAAATGCTAGAATGCTAGAAGATTTAAATTATTTCGATAATGATTTGATACTTGTATTTTTCTTGCAATATGTTTATAACTGTTGATTGCTATATTATTTTGATAATTATTTGATACTTGTCATTTTCTTGTATGTTTATGTGTTGATTGCATATTTTAAGGTTTAGATTAAGACTAGTGGAATAATTGCCTGTTAAAAAAAAAATATTAGGGCCCATTTTTTTTATTTCGCCCTGGGCCTCTAAAATGTCAGAGCCGGCCCTGATTGGCATGGGAAAATTTTTGCTCACTTGGCATATTTGATATGTAGAAATGTTCTAAATCTGCTTCTACTATACAGGAAATTCTTCTCTTGGCCTATTGATATCCTTATTGAGGTTTCAATATGGATTTGGATAATGATTTGATACTTGTATTTTTCTTGCAAGAAAACAGAATAGCTGCCATTCTTTTAAAGGAGGCAGCAGAATTGCGTCGTGAGGCTCAGAAGGAAGGTGCACTTGCTTATCTTCGAGAGCCCACTGTTAGGTATAGGCCAAATTCTCGTTTCTTGACGGCAACTGTTTGTGGAGTACAACAAGGTTAGTTTTTGCTGCAATTTTTCTTTTTGGTGTTGGAAATTGGTGCTATAATTTAAATATATCTGAGCTTCTCTTACAAATGAAGATAGTGGTTTTTGTTCCTTAGGGTTGTGCTCTTATATAAAAACTTAGTTGGATTGGAATTGCCTTGTTTTCAGAAATAATACAGGGTGTTCTCAAGCAAATACGTACAAACTCCCCTTATTTAATTAATAATGTTCACCTAAGTAAGCTTGTCAAGGGTGATGGCAATTTTTTGAGGGTTTTATGCTCATTATGCCTTATTCATAAAGGACTGAAAGATAGCCTTCCCTTTAGCTAGTATGGAATGCCCACTTTCCGCATTTTATATTCAAAATGTCATTAATTTTTCTCTTATGTTTTATTTACTGTATTGAAGTTGTACGAACAGATATTTGATCAGATTTATAAATGAAATGTTGTGTGCATCATAAAGCTGAACTTTTTTATCTCCTTAAGATCTTACTTGTTCTTTTCAAAGTCGATGGAGGCTCCTGCTAGCTTGTCAAGCTGTTATTCTCTCCTAGCTTTTAGTCTTTGAAATTTTTGGGGTGAAGTTGGGTTCGGCTTACCTATTTTATTTGCTTGGCAGATTCTCAGCTTAGCTCCCATGTCCTAAATTTGTTTGATATTGCAGCCTTCTAGTTTACACAAATCACAACATCTTTAACTGAATGCTGGTTGAAACATTCTCATGGAGATGAGAAAATCTGTGCATTTAGCAGGCAACTAAAAGAAGCCAAAGTTACACTTTTCATACCTTTGAAGTTTGTTTGATCTGCCGAATATTATGGGCCTAACAGTAAATTGAACCTATCTTTTCTGACTTTTTTAGCTGTTGTCTGGAAAGCTGAAGCTGTGCTACTGTTGGTGTTTTGAGACTGCAAGTAGCTTTTTTTTAAGAATAGCGAGTTGCACACAAACGGGGTTATCTTTTCTAGCCAGTTCTATTATCTTATACGTACATATACAGCATTGCCTCTCTCTGACTCCCCTTTAAATTTGGCATAACAGCTAATCGTGCTGTCGAAGTTAATGAAATGTGGCGACTGAGGGAAAACAGCTGGAACTGGACAACAAGCTTAGAGGCATCAGAAATGGAAGCAATAGTGGAAGAGGTAACAGGGACATTAGTGAATCTCATACAAGTACGAGTAGAATATGCAATGAAGTTGAAACCAGTGCAAGTGCTTCTCTCTCTTCAAAGAAAAGATCTGTTGAGGATTTCAATCCGATGGAGGATGAAGGTTTAAAGGATGATGAGATCGACCAATTTTTGCAGTCCAGGTTTGTTCGCTCACCCGTGTTGGTCTGAATATTATTTGGTTATTTTGGGCCTTTTGGCAGCTTTCCTTGTACACCTAATATTTCCTTAGCTAATTGCATTATCTTTCCAATTATAGGACAAAGCGAGGCAGGGGTTCTATTGGATCAAGGATGGACGAAACTGGCCCTTACCTACCCCTTAGTCCAGATCCTAAAAACATGTATGAGAGCCATAATGAGATGCCAAATAAAGCGAGAGTCGTGCTTGGCCCAGAGAAGCCTTATCCCTTGAAGTCGAGTGAATCATCATCGGATGATGAACCCCGTTCACACAAGAACAAGAAATCTAAGGCTGGCTCAAGCAAGAGGCATTCCAGGAAACACAGATCAAAAGAGCAGTCGAAAGATAAGAAGAAAAGGAAGAGGAAGGACAAGAAAAGTAAACATCATAAATGACCATTTGACGCCTCAAGCAGTGTAACATTTTTTCAGATTCAAAGCAGCAAAATATGGCTTAGACCTTGTTTTAGGGTCGGTCAATATTTCCATATATTTTGGTTGATGTGTTTGGAATTTGTTGTGTACATTAATACAACTCTTTTCTCATCTCTCTACTTACATTGTGAAATCTATTTACGTTGTGTTCTTCAATTACTACTCCAAATGACTAAAAAATTTCCAGCATGTATGTACTGACTTATATTAAGGTGGCTCGTATTCACAATGTATGGTTCAGTATTGATACGGTTAATTACATTTTAATACGCAACGTCTCAAAATTGCCCTAATCTTTCTCAAATATAAGATTGGAAATCTGGACCAAAATTTCAAGATCTAATGTAAGATCAAATAACATTTTTAGATCAAATTGTATGTAAAATCAAAATTCAAAAAATTAGGACAGTTATGAAACAAAGATTAAACACTGGAGCATAATTGACTCAATTACATTTCACGGTACTAGCTAGTTACACAAAATATTGCTAATTTGCACGAGTGATTCATCTTCGCTTTTTTATGATGTAAAAATTTAAAGAGCTTTTCCGAAAGGGCATTGCTATTTACATCATAATATTTTCTTTTCACACCATAATTTATTTACACATTACAAAAATTATTATTTTTTTCATTTTTTCTTTACACACCACGTCAAAAGACTATTTTATCCTTTAATTTAAAAATTTAAAAATAAAACTTTAATCTTATTATAATTTTTAAAAAAAAAACCAGAGAAAGAACTGTTGCCTTCTCCTTCCTCCTACAGCCCGCCTCCACAGCCTCCCGCCGCCGCCCCTTCTTCCGAAAAGCCTGTCCTCGCCGCCTGCCCTTTTTCCAAAAATACCAGAACCATTATCACTTTCTTCTCCACCCCCATTCTTTACTTTTCGATAGCCGCCACGCCTTTCTTTTTTCCTCAACAGTGTCATACTTCCCCTTCTTTCTTCTTCCGTCTTCTACCTTTGCAAATTAGGGATTCAAAAAATGGATTTCCAAACTTACACAGGTTCAGAAACTAATTTTCAAACGACACATTGGTGAATCGAAAAATAGTGTTCGAATCTATTCACGGATATTCGGAAATAAATTTTCGAATAATTATTCGAATCATGCATTGTCCATTCAAAAAAATAATTTTCGAATATATGTGAAAGGATTCGAACTGAATTTTTCAAACCCATTTCCAGCAATAGAAGTTTACAGAGGAGCAATTTTCGGCGATAAAATTTTTCAAATGAGTAATTTTGTGAGTGGTTTTCCAAATTTGACAACCCTGAAAGTATTTGAGCGCTTGGGAGGGGGGGGGGGGTTGAAACCAAGGGTGGGGAAGAAATGGATGGTGACCGTCGACAGTGGTTGCCGGAATCTGCATATTTTTCTTAAGGATGAGACGGGGGTGGAGGCAGTGGCGTGGGGAAGATGATACAGCTTTTTTGTTCTGTGTTTTTTTTTACATTTATTTTATTATTATTATTATTTATTTTCTGGTGTGTCCGTGTGTGTAAGGAAAAGGAAGATTATTTCTGTAATTTAAAATTTTATTATTTTTGCATTAATTTTTTTCTAGCGTGAAGAAAATTTGATGGTGTACATAAGAACACCCTTTCCAAAAACAAGAAACCATCTTACTTTAAGAACAATTGAAGTTCATATTAATTAATATTCAAATTCCAAGGACATTTTCACATCAATTTATAAAACTGAAACTGAAGAAAATCTTTGGGTGGATTGGTTATCTCGACAAAAGCAAATAATAAAAGGGAAAAAGCAACAAGTTTTAAAACATAATAGTTTTATCGATAATTTGTACTTGGTTTATACAAGATCATGCAACGGGTCCCATAAAATTTGATTTGAGTCTGAAAAAACTTACACTCTTGTACTTTTAACTGTCAAAAACTGCAAAAGAAAGAAATAAATATGATATAGCTTTTGAATTAAACCTCCCCACCAACCCTACATCTCTCCTCTCTCTCTCTCTCTCATCACTTACATCTCTCTCGCTCACTTACAGATTTTGAAAACCAAAAATAACAGACGATAACATCGATTATTTTTCCGAGCCCAAACATAGATTTAGGGTTTTAGTCGCGGTTATTATGTTAATCTGTGCTGGTTATTGCTAATGTTGGGTTAAGCGTTCATGTTATATTAATTGATGGATAAATTATGTTAATCGAGGCTTGTTTAATATTAATAGTGGATAATTTGATGCTAATGTATTAATCGATGACCTAAATTAAAATAATCGAGGCCTATTAAAACAATCGAGGAACTTTAAAAAATAATCGAGGAAATAAAAAAATAACCGAGGACCATTTTTTATATTAATTGATGAACTAAATTAAAATAACCGAGGCCTATTAAAACAATCGAGGAACTTGAAAAAATAATCGAGGAAATAAAAAAATAATCGAGGATCATTTTTTATATTAATCGATGAACTAAATTAAAATAACCGAGGCCTATTAAAACAATCGAGGAACTTAAAAAAATAATTGAGGAACTTTAAAAAATAATCGAGGATCTTTAAAAATAATCGATGCTATATAAAAAACAATTGAGGCTATTTTAAAAAAAATAACCGAGGCAATTCTGTAAATTAATATAGCCTCGGTTATATTAATCGATGCTAATAGAATTTTTGAACTATAATAGATTATTAAAAACTATAATCGATGCTAATAGGTTTCATGACTTATATATATATATATATATATATATATATATATACACAATCGAGGCTAATAGAATTTTTTGAACTATAATAGATTATTAAAAACTATTATTAAAAACTATAATCGATGTTAATCGTGGTTTTTGTAATTAATCAAAGTTTAATTAATTTTAATCATGAGTTATGATGTTAATCAATGCTTCTATTATGTTAATCATGGGTTTTCGCAATTAATCGAGGCCTTGTTATGTTGTCACGATTATATGTCCACGATTAATTCATTTGATTATATGTCCACAATTAATTCATTTGAGTATATGACCACAATTATATTTATAGTGCATATGTTGTTTCGAGAATTTATAATCAAGAATCCATTTGATTATACTAAAGTGTATAGATTATATCGGGATTTTACTTGTGATAATCAATTTAATTTTACTATAGTGTTTAGGTTGTTTCGGGAATTCATAATCGATAATCAATTTGATTATACTACAATGTGCGTTGTATCGGGATTCACTTGCTGGAATCACTTTGATTATACCATAGTATATAGGTTGTTTCGAGAAATCATAATCGATAATCAATTTGATTATACTATAGTGTTTAGGTCGTATAGTGATTTCACATGTGAGAATCAATTTGATTATACTATATAGTGTATAGGTTGTATTAGGATTTCACATGTGAGAATCAATTTAATTATACTATACTGTATAGGTTGTTTCGAGATTTCATAATCGATAATCAAAGTGATCATCACAAGTAAAATTTCGATACAACATATACACTATATTAAAATCAAATTGATTACACTATGGTGTGTAGATTTTATCGAGATTTCACTTGTGAGAATCAATTTGATTATACTATATAGTGTATATGTTGTATTAGGATTTCACATTTGAGAATCAATTTAATTATACTATACTGTATAGGTTGTTTCGAGATTTCATAATCGATAATCAAAGTGATCCTCACAAGTAAAATTCCGATACAACACATACACTATATTAAAATCAAATTGATTACACTATGGTGTGTAGATTTTATCGAGATTTCACTTGTGAAAATCAATTTGATTATACTATATAGTGTATAGGTTGTATTAGAATTTCACATGTAAGAATCAATTTAATTATATTATACTGTATAGGTTGTGTGTAAATTTAATATAGCATCGAATAAATTTAAAATAGTCTCGATTGATTTTAATAGCATCGATTATTTTAATTAATTATTTTAATCAATTATTTACAATCGATTGTAAACAATCGATTATTATACAATCGATTGTTTTAATCGATTATTTACAATCTCAGCCTCAATATTCCTCGATTAATGTCTTGAATTTAAGCCTCGATTATTTTACAATCTTTCTGGATTAAATTAAACTTATCATCGATTAACTCTAATGTCCTCCATTAAATCTAAAAATGTCTCAATTACTTTACATTATTCCTCGATTGACTCTAATGGCCTCGATTAGTCTAG
Source organism: Perilla frutescens (assembly GCA_026008535.1). Taxonomy (NCBI): domain Eukaryota; kingdom Viridiplantae; phylum Streptophyta; class Magnoliopsida; order Lamiales; family Lamiaceae; genus Perilla; species Perilla frutescens. The sequence goes on from BRKX01000015.1 coordinate 14,628,791, forward strand.
AAAATGTCCTTGATTAATTAAAAAAAGCCTCGACTAATTTCAAATATCATCGATTACTTCTAAGAGCCCCCCATCAATTAGTTTTAACATATACCTCGATTAATTTTAATCTATGCCTCGATTAATAGTAATTTTAATTATGCCTCTATAATTTAATAAGGTCCCCGATTAAGTTAAAAAGGTCACGATTGCTAGTTCAAATATCCACGATTATTGCTAAAACAGACATCGATTAATTTCAAAGGACCATCTATTACTTTAAATTTAACCTTGATTAATTTAGCAAATTATTGAAAACAACAAATAATAAAAGGTTCATAGATTGATAAAAAATTCATCGATTATTCTAAAATATTTATCGATTAATACTAACATCGATTAATAAAAAAATTCATTGATTGTTCTAAAAGGTTCATCAATTAATAAACTCTTCATCGATTATTCTAAAAATTCATCGATTATTCTAAAATATTCATCAATTAAATTATAAGTGAATTCAATTTATTCATCGATTATATTGTGACTAACATCAATTAATCCTAGAAGCATCGATTATTCTAACTACTTCCTCGATTAGTAAAAAAACACATCGATTAAATTTAGAATAGCATAGATTAATTTTAAGAGCCTAAGAGCCTCCACTAATTCTAAAAAATAACTAGATTAATTTTAATAGCCATGATTATAGTCAAAAACATGAAAATCATAAATATATTACAGATACAAGGGTACGACATGTGTATCTCTCTCTGTCGCCTATTTTCAAATTAAAAAATAATCTATGCTTCTAAAAATTAGTCGATGAATCTTAAAAATTAATCGATGCTTCTTATAAAATAATCGATGTTTCACAAAAATAATCGATGTTGTTTTAAAATTAGTCGATGTTGCTTAAAAATTAATCTATGCATTACCAAAGTTAATCGACGAACCTTACAACATAATCGATGAACCTTACAAAGTTAATCGATGAACCTTGCGTGACTTTTTAAAATAATCGATGCATTACTTTTTAAAAATTAATCTATGCATTACCAAAGTTAATCGATGCTTTACTTTTAACTAAATAATGGAGACACTTTTTACAATTATTCGAGACATTTTTTACATAATAATCGATGCCAAGAATTAGTCGATGTGCGCCCAATAATAATCGAGAAATTTAGAATTAGAGTTTTGGTCTTAGGCTGTGCATTGTTTAAATAAATAACTGATAAAAGTACACTGTGGCAATGATTGGGTGTGGAGACCAAATATTTAATGGTACAAATTGCCTAACAAACTACCTATTTTTAAAAGTTGTTGTTTTTTCCCAAAAACTATTTTACTTTTGTCGATTTTTACCTATTTTGACAAAATCTTATGTGGAAAACAACATTAGATTTCTTATAATAATGACTAATATATGACAACACTGAGAAAAGGTGAAACACAACAAGATTCAATTTTGAAGAAGCTGAAAATCAAAATCATAGCCACTTAGCTACAATTGTTAAATTGTACAGACTCCATTGAAGATTTAGATAGGAAAACAAAGGATCAATTGTTTTGTATATTAGAATAGATCGATTACAGTTCTCTTTTAAAGAGACTTCTTTGTACAAATAAAAGGAAATAGATCAATACAAATCCCTAATTTTCTGGTACTAATTTGGGCCCCTTATTTTCTGTTCTTTCCTTCTAACACTCCCCCTCAAGTTAAGTAGTGCTATCACCAATACTTAACTTGCGAAGAACCTCAGTAAAGCTTTTGGAATTCACCGCCTTTGTCAAGATATCTGCTAACTGATCCTCTGACCAAACAAATGGTAGCTCAATAACGCCACTTTCAATTTTCTCTTTGATAAAATGTCGGTCCACTTCAACATGTTTGGTTCTATCATGTTGGATTGGATTCTCTGAAATACTGATTGCTGCTTTGTTATCACAGAACAATTGGCTCTTTTGAGATGGGGAAAAACCAATCTCAGTTAATAACCTTCTTAACCATAGGATTTCTGTGAGCCCACTTTTGATCCATCTGAACTCTGCCTCGGCACTTGACAAGGCAACCACCTTTTGTTTCTTGCTCCTCCATGTGACTAGATTTCCTCCAACAAACATGAAATACCCTTCCATAGATCTTCTATCCATAAGATTTTCTGCGCAATCTGCATCTGTGTATCCATGAACATCAAGATGTCCGTTTTTCTCAAGCAGTACACCATAACCAACAGTACCCTTAAGGTAGCGGACAATTCGTAGAGCAACTTCCATATGCTTTACCTGAGGTTTGTGTATGAATTGACTGACAACCCCTACTGCATAAGAGATATCAGGTCGAGTATGGGATAGATAAATCAGTTTCCCAACTAGACGTTGATATCGTCCTCGATCGGTTAATGCAGCTCCTTCAATAATCTGTAGCCCATGATTGACCATGATTGGCGTCTCTGCTGGTTTACAGTCAAGCAGTCTAGTCTCAGCCAATAGGTCCAGAATGTACTTCTTTTGTCGCAGGAATATGCCTATTTTTGATCTTAGTACCTCGACACCGAGAAAGTATTTCAGTGCCCCCAAATCTTTCATTTCAAATTCTTGAAACAAGTTATGTCTCAACCTTGTGATTTCTTTAGTGTCATCTCCGGTGATGATCATATCATCTACATAGATGATTAAGCACGTCACTCGGTTGTTTTGTTGCTTCAAAAATAAGGTATGATCAGAATTACTCTGTTTGTACCCATATTTCACCATGGCATCTGTAAATCGTCCAAACCAAGCTTTAGGTGACTGTTTCAGACCATACAATGTTTTCCTCAGCCGACATCCTTCTCCACTTTTGAATTCCTCTGCAAGACCTGGAGATGCTTGCATATATACTTCTTTCTTCAGCTCTCCGTGAAGGAAGGCATTGGTTACATCGAATTGATGAAGAGACCAATCCCAGTTCGCTGCAATGGATAGCAGTACTCGTATAGTGTTCATTTTTGCCACTAGAGCAAAAGTCTCTGAATAATCAATCCCATACGTCTATGTGTAGCCTTTTGCTACCAGTCTTGCCTTGTATCTTTCAATTGTACCATCCGGTCGACGTTTGATAGTACATACCCATCTACATCCAACATGTTTCTTTCCTTCCGGCAACTTGCATTTCTCCCAAGTATTATTTCTAGCCAATGCATCAATCTCCTTTTGCATTGCTTCTTTCCAATGTTTATGTTTCATAGCTTCTTTGACTGTGACGCCCGGGGCTGAAGTATGGAGTGATCGCCGGTGCAAGACACGGACAAAGAGCGGCTCCTATAAGACTTCCAAGTGAAGGGGCAAATGAATGAACTGAATCTACCCGAAAGAGAAGGATTCTGAGGCTATACATGAATGGGACTGTATAGTTGAAGAGAGCTTAAAGGATTTGATTGGTGCTACTCATACTAATAAGGTGCATCTTCTTTTCTGGTGCTCGTTCCACCAGAACTCCAAAGTTAAGCGTGCTTAATCTGGAGCAATGGTGGGATGGGTGATCCCCTGGGAAGTTTCTCAGGGAGCTTGAGCTTGTGAGTGAGGACAAAGCACGCTGGAAAGACTTGTGTTGGTTTGTGGGGACAACCGTTAGTCCGGTAGCCGGGTTGTTACAGGTGGTATCAGAGCCGAACCTCTCGCAGTAAGGTGTGGTTCGGGGACGAACCAAGCGGAAGCTGTTGGGCATGTGACGTCCGGGGCTGAAGTATGGAGTGATCACCGGTGCAAGGCACGGACAAAGAGCGGCTCCTATAAAACTTTCAAGCGAATGGGCACATGAATGAACTGAATCTACCCGAAAGAGAGGGATTCTGAGGCTATACAGGAATGGGACTGTATAGTTGAGGAGAGCTTAAAGGATTTGATTGGTGCTACTTATACTAACAAGGTGCATCTTCTTTTCTGGCGCTCGTTCCACCAGAACTCCAAAGTTAAGCGTGCTTAACTTGGAGCAATGGTGGGATGGATGACCCTCTGGGAAGTTTTTCAGGGAGCGTGTGAGTGAGGACAAAGCACGCTGGAAAGACTTGTGTTGGTTTGTGGGGACAACCGTCAGTCCGGTAGCCGGGTCGTTACATCGACCGATGATGGAATGTCTTCTTCTCTCAGAAGAGCCGCCTCAAATGCTTGAGCTGATATAGTAAGATGGCTCGTAGCATAATCTTCAACAGAATACCGAGATCTCCGTCTAGTATGTTCAAGAGAATATCTCTTGGGTGGTACTCCTCTGTTGCTTCTTGGTGGTAAGACATATCTCCCGACTTCTGTACTCCCCTCCGTGCTTTCACTATCAAGGACAACTTCATTACCTATCTCTTCATCACTGATTACTCCTTCCAATTCATTAGCATCAGTGTAAAAAAAAACTAGAATTACTACTATCATTAGAAGTTTGTACCTCGGGTATCAGGAGAGGAGAAGACGTCTCAGAAGCATGGTCACTCAAAACTATGGACTGTACTATGTCAGGAGATGTCTCCGCGGTGGTGTTAACTTCAGGGCCGACTGATACGACCCGGACTCTAGGAACGAACACACATCGACACACGTAAGGTTTTGTGTCTTCTATGACTCAAATAATCAAATTAAAATATGCGGAAGAAAACTAGACGACTAGAACTAAATAAAATACCTAAACTATGACACACAAAATAACACAAATCCAATGAATGAATGGGTTATTATGAGCGGTTATGGTGAAGGTATGGATGAAGGATTTTCGATGTTTATGGATGGGTTTAGAAGGGCTTGAGTAGATAGGTTATGATAGAGTTGTATTGAACTTACGGATTGAACGGTAAGGATGGTGAATTGAACACGAACGGCGGCGGGGGCTTGGACGGCGGTGATGGTGGCTGGACTTGAGGTGTACGGTGGTGGCGGTGGTTGACGTAGTACGGCGGTGGTGATGGTGGTTTTGTCGATGTGAATTACAACCCGAAAGTTGCCTTGAATCTCGAACGTACACAAGGCCAAATTCTTTAAGTTGCTCTTCGATAGCGAGTTTCCGGCGATCCCTCGAACGTGGACGACGAATTCCCTTTGTAAAACTTAGAGGTGCTAAATCTAAGAGTATGAATTTAATTATCTAAACCCACAAAAGATTAAAGGGGGTGAGACGATATTGAAAGCAAAGGCTTAAAAATCAAATATAGTCTAAAGTATGAATGTCACATGGTACCTCTATTTATAATAATAGAGGGGCCGAAAACTATAAGCTAGGGGCCGAAAATATGAGTCCAAATCAATCTAGGATTGGACTTGGAAGTTTCCTAAACTAGAATTCTATTTAAGGTAGAACTTGTAGATCTTTCCTTATCTAAAATCCTAGTCAACCTATGACTTTGACATGACCGAAAATTGACCCTAATTAATTAAATAAATCTGATCTAGACTATAGTCTAATTAAATAAAATAAATACTATAGTCCAAAATAAAATAACTACTAGATAAAATCAATAGGACCGAAAATTGGTCATCTTCAATTCGGCCGATTCTTCTTCACTTTCTTGAGCTCATGCACACGTCCACATGCACATGTGCACTTCTTCATGTTGTGTTCTCCATGTCTTGATCTCCATCTTCCAAGGTCAACAAGTTCATCATCTTCAAGCTTCCTTGCACGCCGTCTTCTTCTTCAAGCTTCTTGCGAATTGTAGCTTGCAAATATGCTTGCAACTTCTTAGCTCGTAGTCTTGTGACGGGTCCTTTGAATTGAAGCTCTTCATTGACTTCCTCATTGCTATGGATGTCCTCATCACCGGCTCTGACATTTTAGAGGCCCAGGGCGAAATAAAAAAAAAGGGCCCTAATATTTTTTTTTTCACGGGCAATTATTTCACTACTCTTAATCATTCTAAACCTTAAAATATGCAATCAACACATAAACATACAAGAAAATGACAAGTATCAAATAATTATCAAAATAATATAGCAATCAACAGTTATAAACATACTGCAAGAAAAATACAAGTATCAAATCATTATCGAAATAATTTAAATCTTCTAGCATTTTGAGAGGAAAAATCATTAATAAAGTCATCCAAATTAAGTTTTTCTAATATTTCATTTTCAATGCTTAAAATTGCTAATCCATTTAACCTTTCTTGAGACATAGTTGAACACAAATATAATTTTATCAATTTGAGTTTTGAAAAACTTCTTTCCGCTGATGCTACAGTAACCAGCATGGTTAACAATATTCTATATGCAATACAAACATTAGGAAAACATTATCATAATCTTGTCCCCTCACATTATCCATATCAAGTTCAAGTAATTGTAAAGCAGATTGCATTTCATTAAACAGAGCTAATCCAAATGTATCCCCCACCTCTAAAAACTCAATGAAATATTCTTCTACTTTTATTCGACAACCAAACATATCAACACATCGAATTACTAAAGTCATTTGTTCATTATGACTTGCATCTGAAGTACAATCAAGTATCACCGAATAATATTTCGCTTTTTTATTTTTTTCAATTATAGAAGTTCTAACTTTAGAGACTAGTGTTGATATCAACTCATTTTGAATATTGTGACAGGTAATGATAGTGAATTTCTTTGTTCTGGACACGTCTAAGATGCTCTTGCATTACCAAATCAAATTCTTCAATTGTTTCAATTAATTTCAACAAATTTTCATTATTCTTTTGATATATTTTTACATTCTTCCCACGAAAAGCCAAATTACACGATGCAAGACATTTTACAATAGAAATAATTTTTATTAAAACTAGTTTCCAGTGTTCTTTCTCTTTTTTAATTTGCAATTGTAACTCTTTATCAATTGTTACATTTTTTTTCAATCTAATTTGCAAATCAATCCAAGTTCTCATATTGTTAATATGCTCAATACTATTCTCATGATTTTTTAGTCTGTCACTTACATGTTTCCAATCATTCAAACCTTCATTAGCTAAGAGACTATGATTTTGAATCGATTTAAATAATTTACAACAAAAGCAATAAACTTTGTTTGCATCTTTTGAGTACAATAACCATTTTCTATCTTGATTTTCTCCATTTTTTAGTTTTCTTGTATAATGAGAATATGAAAAATGTCTAGAAAACTCATTGAGAGCAAATTTGAGATTATTCTCTCTTAAAGGACCTTTCTCTACCAAGATATCTCTAGTTTTATTATCAAGATTATCCCAAGTTCTTGGATCAAATATATTCAAAGCATGACTATTTTTTTCAAATTCATATTCACTTTCAATTACATCAACTTCTTTATTCAAAACAACTTGTTCATTCTCAATTACATCAACTTCTTCATTCAAAATAACTTTTTCACTCTCAATTATATCAACTTTTTCACTCTCAATTTCACCAACTTCTTCACTCTCAATGACACCAACTTCTCCACTCTTTTCACTCCCAATTACATCAACTTTTTCACTCTCAATTACATCGACTTGTTCAACCGAAGAACTAGTTTTAAAAAATTTATCAAGAGCTCATGTTTGAGTTTTAATTAGCTCATCGATTCCTTTTCTTTTATTTCTTTTTTGACTTCCAGACATATGTTTTTTAGATATCATGTTTACACTACAAATTACTTAGCAATAATGCACAATCACAACCAATTACCAATAAAAAATAACCCAATACAATGAAATCAAGAACTAACCTTCCTACTCCAGCACTCACCAAAGCTGTAAGGATAGAAAAAATACCTCAAGTCCACAAGGGACACAAATGCTGTTGTTACGTAATGGGCCTATGTAACAGGAACACTCGAAACAAAAGTCCATCGAAAAAATCCAATTTAAAAATCTGAAATTAATATAGTTAATATATAAAAAATGAGGGGGTCAGGGGGATCGAGAGGTCACTGGTCAGAATTGTGGAGCTGTGGAGGGTCAGAAGTAATGAATTGATTATTTATTAAATAAATATGATCCAATGTTGAATATATCTTGAGAAAAGGAGGCGCAATGCTCAACCCTCCACAGCTCCGCAATTCTGACCAGTGACCTCTCGACCCCCCCGGCCCCCTCATCTTTTATATATTGACTATATTAATAATCAATACAATATCACAACATTCAACAGGGGCGACAAAAAGAGAACAAAAAATTAAGAACTTACAATATGCCAAAAACTAAAAATCGATAAAAAGAGAATCAAAATTAAGAACTTACAAGATGCCAATTCCCAATTGCTAGCCGGATTCGGGAGGTGAGTAAGCAACACCTACACAGCTGCACTGGCAGCTGGCACTGTGGCGCACTGCGGCAGATAGCTAGAAGGAGAGAGAGAGAGAGAGAGATGCAGACAACAAAGAAAGAGGGGATGAGGAGACCCGAGACTGGAGACGAGGAATGAGCAGTGCCGCAGAGGCCAGAGGGCTTAGTTAGAGAAACTGAAGAGAGCCGTTGAAGTTAGAGAAGAGAGATGAGGGCAGAGAGTGAGACAGAATTGAGAATGGAGAGAGTCAGAGAGAATAGTGAGGGCTGTTGTGCTGTAGTAGAATTAGAATAGGTATAATTTTTTTTTTTTGGTGTATAATATATATAGTGAAAATTAAAAAATATGGGCCCCTAAAAAAAATTAGAAATTTATGGGCCCTGGGCGGCGGCCCACTTGGCCTACCCCCAGGGCCGGCCCTGGTTAACTTCATATGTTGGTCCAGTTTCCGGTATAGGAGCCGGAGCCGAGGAGTTTAGCAGTGGTATTGACAACCAACTTAAGGAGTGTCTACTAGTTCCCATACTCTCCCCCTGACTCCGAAGATGGTTAAAGAAATACTCATTTTTCAAAAAATCACAGTTTATAGTTGTGAACATGTGACGAGATTTGGGATCATAGCATCGGTACCCTTTCTGATGAATACCGTAGCCAACAAAGACACATTTAACCACACATGGGGAAAGTTTGTGACGGTTATGTTTAGGGAGTTGAACAAATACGGAACAATCGAAAACTCTTGGTTTGAGGGTAAGAGGAACAGGGATCTCAGCTTGTGTGGATAGGACTTGGAGAGGAGTTTGGAGTTTTAACGCTTTGGTTGGAAGACGATTTAGAAGATAGACCGATGTTGCAAGCACTTCCGGCCAAAAATAGTCTGGTGTCCCAGACTCAAGCAACATAGCTCGAGCCATTTCAAGAAGAATTCTGTTTTTCCGTTCGGAAACACCATTTTGTTCAGGAGTGCAAGGACAGGTGGTTTAATGAACTATGCCATGAGTAGCACAAAATTGGGACATGCGAGAGTTAACATATTCCCCCCATTGTCAGAACGAAGAATCTGAATAGACTTCTGAAACTGAGTTTTCACTAGAGCATAAAAATGGGTAAATTTGATAAAGACTTCGGACTTATTTTTTAAAAAATAAATCCAAGTCATCCTAGAACAATCATCTATAAATAATAGGAAATATTAATACCCAGGACCCCCAATAATTGGTGTAGGACCCCAAATATCAGAGTGAACAAGAGAAAATATAATTAACTCGTGTATTATTGAATTTAAATGACTGTCGATGACTTTTGGCCAAAAAACAAGTATCACAATACATGCCTCTAGAAGTAATAAGCTTTGGAAACAACAGTTTTAGATAACATGGCATTTATTTAAAACAACGCTTATTTTGAAAAGAAAAATATACTCTAAAATGACATTTATTTTGAACGGCAATTGAGTAAGATTTGTGCTAACATGATCTGTTAATGACTTAATAACATGTTTAAAAATAAATTATATATTTACTAGTATTATTAATAAAAAAATATTTAAAATTTAGGGCAAATTACAATTTAATTCTCAACGTTTGAAGGTTTTAATAAAAATAACCTAACATTTTAATAATAGCAATTTAATTCCCAACGTTTGAATATTGTAACAGAAATAATCTAATGTTTAATATTAACAATTTAATTCCCAACATTTGAAAATTTTAACAGAAATGACCCAATATTTTAGGCTAAAAAAATTATTTTGGTTGATTTCAATCACATTTACTCTCAAGTGAACTAGAGACTCATATAACAGACTAACATTTTTGCCGAAAAAATAACCAAAATGGTATTATCGCCTAAATTATCAGGTCATTTCTGTTAAAATATGCAAACGTTGGGAATTAAATTGTTAATATTAAATGTTGGGTTATTTCTGTTAAACTATCTAAACGTTGGGAATTGAATTGTAGTTATTAAAACGTTGTGTTATTTTTGTTAAAACTTGTTTAATATTTACTTTTATGCCATTATGGCATGAATATAAAATGTAAAAATTACACACAAAATAAAAACTAAAGTTATATAATAATAATAATAATAATAATAATAATAATATTAATAATAATAATAATAATAATTTTTCGTCTTGCACACAGATTTGTGTGTTCTTATAATAATTAAATATATTTATCGTGTCATGTATATGTTAAAACTTATTGCATCGTGATATTATCTATTTATCATGTTGATAGGAGTGTCAATAAGCTCTAATATTACAACTTTTATCATCTTTTTTGTTTTTTCACATAACATTTCAATTTTGCAATAATGTCACAGCCTTATCTTTTTTGTTGCAATGAAGTCACAGGCTGAAAATTAATATGAGGTGACCTAAATTTTTTATACATGCGCACCCTTAATCTAATGTGGCATAACCTAAATACAAAACAAAAAAGATTACGAGAATTTGTGGAACTTATACAATACAATGAAGAGATTCACCACCGGTAAAATCTTCGACACGGAATTATGTCGGCTGTCGATGTCTAACGTTGACAAAACTTTGCTGCAATGGAAGTTGCATAACGAGTCTTTGAATTGGATGATTTACTCGAGCAACAATAACCCTTAAAGAAATAGTTTGAAAAGAATTACCAGATTATTGACGGGATTTTGATTTTGGTGGTTCAATGTGATGTAAATTTGAAGAGAATGAAACTGAAATTCAATGTTGTGAAGATTTGAGAACAGAAGTGCCCAACGCTTACTTCAATTTAGGAATTGCATTTCATCGAATCATGTCATTCAATTTTTTCCACATCAAATTAAGAGAGCACATGTGTAAAGAATTTAGGTCATGTCACATTAATTTTCTTATTACGGCTTAATTGCGATGATATAATAAAGTAAGATTTTGAAATTATTACAAAAATTAAAAGGTTGTGTGAAGAATAAAAAAAGAGTTGAAAGATTGTGATATTAAAGATTATTAACCCTTGATAGAACACACGATATATATGATTGCACGAATTGTGAGCTATAAATAAAAGATAATATATTATGCACGTGGAGGAAAATTTGATAGTGGGCTCCTAAAATGTAGGATAAAATAAGAGAAGCTAAAGTGAGATGCTAATGGTAGGTTTTGATACGATAATTCCTTATCCAATTTGAAATAAATTCAGTTGGATGTAAAGCCAGAAATAAGGGATAAGTCAAAAGGCAAGAGTGGAAAATTGTCAAAAATATATTCGAGACCTCCCAAAAATTGAAGAGACATACACAAATGCATGTGATGTGAATATGTACGAAGGGATAAATACCTGTGTTTTTTTTTTTTAAATAAATAAAGAATATTGAAAATTTTAGTAAATTGTATATAATCAGTTGCGAAGAATGATGAGAAAAATTTCAGTCATACCACGCATATGTTTTGTTATATTCTAATCTACCTTATTATTTTATCAATATGCATTATACATATCCTATGACGTATTGACGTCAACACTATAGTGAATTAAATCCAAATCCAAAGATATTAAAAAGAAAATGGTGAATTGTTAAAAAAAAATTACAGCCTCATCCGCAATTTATGACTTGATGGAGATAGAGAATGCATAAGATTTGTTGCTATCTTTTATTGAACTAATTTTATACTACAGTGTTTTAGTTCCTAGGATTATTAACGATGGATGTTTATAATTATTAGTTTTATTTGCTTCTATGTTAGTTCCCTAGTTGGACAAGCATCCTACCTCGATTAGATTTATTCTAAGTTGCTAGGGGTTGCAGAGAATTACTCTTTTTTTTCCTTCAATATATTGTATTCTTGTTCAAGTTATAACTTTGGCCTACATTAGAATTTGATAGATCATTAGAACCCATTATTCTATTTAAATTTCATGTTATTAAATATACTAAAAAAATCTTTCAATTTTCGAAAATTATTTTTGGAAATACTATACCAGTTAGAAGTTACAGAAAAATCATAACATGAAAACATACAATAACTACAGTGAAAAAAAAGTTTAAAGACAGTGTTAAAATCTGCTAAAATTAGGGGTGTGCAAATGATTGGTTCAATGCAAAACCGAGCCAAACTAACAAAACTAAATAAAAAATTTCTTAAAAAAATTCAAACCGAGTTAGCCAAAAAAATATATACAACCGAACCCAACCAAACCAAACCAAACCATAATTCTTCGGTTAGTTTGGTTTGGTTTTCGGCTTAATCAAATTTTCAATAATTATTTTTGTTTTTCCAAAACAATTATACCTAAAGAAAGTAACTTGCACTCAATAGATAACAAACGATATAGTAGTATTAAATAAGTAAATATTTTAAAAATTCTAAAACTAGAAAATTGAAACTAAATATTATAATTACTAATATTATTTAGGCATATAATACCTTTTTTAAATTTATTAATTTGGGCGTATATATATATATATATATTGATATTGATATTGATTTAGTTTAAACCAAAATATTTTTTACTTAAACCGAAACCGAATCAAACTATATTTTGATTTTAATATTTAAAATTTAAACCAAAATTAAAAAAAAAAAATCAAACCAACCGAACCAAATAACTAAATTTGGTTTGATTTTTTAGTTTTGATTCAGTTTTGCTGGCCCCTAGTTAAAACACTGCATGTTCCTTGACCTGTTAAATCGAAGTTAAAACCAGACCGACTCTCACTAGAAGATTTAATATAATATACAGAAGTCAACATCCATGATCTTTGGATTTAAATATTTGCAATTTGAGGAAGTGGAGTTTTGAAGTGTACCCTATGAAATATTCTTACCAAATAAGTTGCCCTTCTGAGGGAATCAGTGAGATTTGTTTTTTGTCAACTGCTAAAGATATGGATACCCTACCAATATGCCCAAGAACTTTCCTTCACATTTTTCCTATATATAACCTCTTTTCACTTCAATTTTATATAGAACATACAGTCCAATCAAAACAGATCTCCCATCACAGATCAATGTGATAACTAACTAAAAAAAAAGTATTTAAAAAAAATTGCAAAGCAAATGGTTTCTTACTCTCCCTCAAGGGCTTCTAATCTTAGCCATGCAAATGTAGAAGTACGTAATGGGCCAAGGTTAGATGCTCTTGAGGGGGAGGAAGAGACCTTTCTTTGCCACTTCAGGCAGGCTTTATATATATATATATATACACACGTGTGTGTGTGTGTGTGGCATTTTCATGATCAGAGAGGCCTAGTGCATATGCCATGCTGGAGATGCTCATGTAAGATATGCAACACATTCCTATATGATTGATATATTTGATCAAATCTCTATACACTTAACAGGGTGGTCAAGTGCTATAGAAACAGGCATTCGAGTCGAGTTTCTTCATGGTTATAGAGACCGACTCACTTACACGGATACGTCCTTCCATTTGAGATATTACCAGCACATTTCTTACTTCTTACAAATCAATGATCAATATATTGCTTAGTAGTTACAGAACAAACTTCACCACAATCAGAAGGAAGAAATGCACTCACCTGCCTGCTGGCTGCTCGTCAGTTCTGAGCATGGTAGCGGGCTAACTTGAACTGCAGCTCCACTTACATCAGAGCACTGCCAAGGCAAATTTCTTGTGCCCGGGGCGCCACCGAGACTAATGTTGGAGAGACAAATCCCAGTAAATGGTGAATTTTTCAGACCGTGAACCAGACCAGGTTGCTGTACCCTTTCACCCCAGACATCCTTAATTGTAACATCTTTGAGAACTGGGAGAGCATTCGGATTATAATTTTCATCTGGATGGTCCCCAACATCACCCGAAATCTTTATCCCCTTTCGTACTTTGTTCATGTATACGTTCGACACGGTGATGTTTCTTATAACTCCACCCCTACCAATATTAGTCTTCAAATGAATGCCAACTCCCATATTAAATAGAGTTATGTGCTCAGCCAGAACATCCTCGACACCTCCAGATGTTTCACTTCCAACTGCAATTCCAGCAAATGATGATGATCCAGTTACCCGTCTAATGGTTATACGACGACTAGGACGGCCATAAGCGATTCCATACTCATCCCACCCACTCTTCACAGCTACCAGGTCATCTCCTGTCGATATGTAGGCATCTTCGATGCATACATCGGAGCTCGAGTCTGTAGTAGGAAACAATGAGGATGCAAACTTCAATATTATCCTTATTACATGAGACTTCATAAGCTATACCTCAAAACACTGAAGAAAATAATCTTTGACTAATGAGCGAACATAACTTTTGCAGTTTGAGCATCACTCTAAATTCATAAGTGTGATCCAAAATTGACAACACATTATTGTGATACAGACTTGTTATGCATTCCTGAGTCACAGCTTCCGTTTTTGCACCAATACAAGATAAAAATTGAACTATAAGCATCCAATGCATTTCATGTAACCAACCAGTTATATCTACTTATTTTGAAATATTAAGTAACAAAATAACATTTTATAGCGCACCTGGATCTATTCCATCGGTGTTTGGAGAATCAGCAGGAGCCAGTATGGTGACATAATTGATGACAACGTTGCTGAAACGAGGAAAGAGAAAGTGAAACCAGGTCACCAACCCTTACAGGCATACAACATCCAAGATTAGAGTGTTACAGAGCAATTGATAAGAGAACTCAATATAAAACATTCCCACAGTTTATTCGTATCCCTGGCACTCTCATATTAGAGTAACTAAAGAAATTTCAATCATTTGAAGCACATTTATAAACAAGAAAAGAAAAGTTATAATAAGAAAAAAGAAGTGACCCGAAAAACATGGTGATTAATTGCATAGGATGAGGTCATGGTGTAACCTCTGAAACCCTTGAATTAAATCTAATCCGCATCACCAATGTTCCCAGTGATTATTCTAACCATGATATTTACTAAACAGGGAATTATAAGTCGTCTGGTAGCTACCAACCAGAAAAATAAACATTATTCATTCATTGTAAACAACTAGCAGCAGCTACTAGAAGAAAAGAGGAAAGTAGCAAATAATTGAGTTATTTACCTGCAATACACAGGGTGTATGTTCCAAAACGGCGAGTTTTGGAAAATTATATTGGAAATGATTATATTTCTGGAATTCTTCAATTCAACTAGGTTGGGTCTAGTAAATTGAAGAGTTCTTTGCCTCCACATGTTCCACCAAACCTCACCTTGGCCATCAATTGTCCCATTTTCACCTATAAACATAGCAGTTTATGAACAAAAGAGAGCTAATAAAGTCGAATATTTCTTTTAAAATAGCACTACTCAAGAGTTAGTGCTGCATATTTTACATCTTTTCAACATTATAAAAGTAGATAGTTTGCAAACAGCCTTCAGAGACATTGTAATTTTTTTTATCCACAAAAGCACTTCTTCCAAATTCTTAGATAATAAATCTAGCAAGAATATACTAACCTGTTATTATCACATCATGGAGTCCATCCCCATGGATGAAGCTCATATACCTTCCTCCAGGTCGTTCTCTTCCTCTCCCATAGGAAGGCAAGGGAGCTATTAAGGGCCATCGGTCAGTATCCTGCAGCATTGAATATAGGATAAAGTTAAAGACCATATGAAATGTGTGTATACTGTGAAAAAAAGGAAGAAAATTGGTTTTCAGCATCTAGAATGCAACAAAATATTCATAAAATCATGCCACCAATTGAAAGAGCTTAAATATTTATACTCATTAGATATGAAGTGCTCACAATAAAAGAGACGACATACCTGAATGAATAGCATGGAAACTACGTATTGGCTATATTTTTTCCTTCATAACAATATAAATAGCATTTACAGGCCTTCAAAACCAGGAAATATTACTTTGTGAGTCCCAAAGAAATCACATAATTCTTTCTTTGCCTAGGAGGTAAACTAATTGCTAGAAAGGAGCAAAACTATTGGAAGTCCATTAGGGGCAAGAAGATCCATTAAAGAGCGTTTATTTTAAAAAATCACAATTGGCTGCTAGTGTCTTTCATCAGTACACTAAACTAGTCATGGTTTTGAACGAAAAGCTTTGGGAAAACAGTTTCAATTTTCAAGACACAAACTAAGAGTAGAATATGATTTTTATAAGGAGAAGCTAGTTAACATCTACTAAGTTCCACTACCGAATTGCAGAAACCAGTCAGTATCCGCAACACTCCATAAGCAATCCAGTCAAAAAGAGGCAAATAAATTAAACACCTTCACTCTACCATCTACCTATGCCAACTAACACATGCAGGACAGTAATAACAATCAAAATATGGAAGACAACACAAGATCTGAACCAAAAAGGGATGACACAGTATAGAATTAAAGCCAAAATAACAACAAAGGAGACGATTCCAATACCACTGTGGCTTTGACAACAGCACCTCTTGCCAAGTATAGAGTCATCCGGCTGGTGAGATTAAAGGGTCCAGTTAAGTACTCCCCGGCAGGAATGTAGAGAAGACTGCCGCCTGTCCTGTTCAAATGCTTAATTCTGTATATTGCCTCTCTGAAGGCTTTGGTGTTCAAAGTCACTCCATCACCCACACCTCCAAAATCCGCAATCGATATGTTATCATCACGATACTTCATGGGTACGATTCCCGAGCACGTTACCCCATCGGCTTTAGCGGATACCAAGCAATTTATCAGAAGTACAGCAACTCCAAAACGTAGGAAAACCGAAAATCCACGATCGTGCATTTTGAGCTGATTTTAGTTTTTCAGAAAAAGGGAACCTCAGAATCTTGATCCCAAATAGGGGTGGATAATAAGTGGATTTGGTAAAGAACAAACAAACAGAAAGTAATAAAAAGTAAGTACTCTTATGGAGTAGGATTTTTCTGGCCCTAATTAGGAAAAACTCAATAATTCACGGTTAATGCTTGTTGCTAAAACCTAAAACTTAGATTCCGACAGTGATGCTGAAGTGAGAAAGAGACTTCTGCTTGTTTTCTGCTATAATAAGAAGCATATTCACGTAATTAAACACGCATTAAAAAGGCAATAGCAAACGCAATCTATAATAAAGTGAGATCTGGAAACTAATCCAAACAGAAAACTCCAAATATGAATCTTCTGCAATGCTGATTAAGCAAATTTGCAGAAAAAAGGAAAATTAGCAAAACATTAAGAAAGGAAAACGTGAGGACATAAACTAGAGGAAAAATCTAGAGCAAAAAGTAGAGTGGTTATGGAAATGAAAGACGACAACACATGAAAATAAACAAAAAATTAGTGATAAAAAACACACAAGCGGATACATCATAATGTGTGCGCGCGCGTGTGGGTCGTAGTGAGTAGTGCTACCTGAACTGGCAAGCAGAAATTTTCCTCTGTCTGGAAGCGGTTGTCTTCTCCACAGAGAGAGAGAGAGAGAGAGTGACGTTGCGGAGAGATTTAAGCTCAATTAGCTGCGGCGTAATATCTCGATAATTTTGATCACCTCGTTTGTTTATTAAGAAACGAATCCATAATTAACGGATAGTTTTTGGGGAATGTACGATTTTTCCACGCGACCATTGTCGGCAACCGATATTACTATAATATATTGCATTTCGTACAATTATTATAAAATAATGAATCTAATTCTTTCCCTATAAAAATAATAATTATCAAAATATTATAGGATACATAATTATTTGTGTGATAAGTGATAGCATTATTGGGAAAATTATAGTTTTTTATTCTAACCTTTAAACTTTTTTTTTTTCAAAGTAGCGAGTAGTGACCTTTAATTCAGTACAAATATATATTGATCTATTAGTTTTCTCATGAATCTAACACCAAAAAAAAAGTTTCGGCGCGAGAAATATGATGTGGATTGTTGGACGCGAACGCAATTATGTAAAATAGGAAAATGACATGAAAAAATTATATTTCCACATCATCATGATATGACGTTTTGTGATTTAACTAATTTTAATCAATTTACTACACGTTATATCCATCCTAGGTGATTTAATATAATTACTTATTAAAATTAAGAAAATAATAATATATATGTATATATATTGTGAGTCCCAAAAAATCGCTAAATAAGTGATTAAAGGTGTCAATAATCACGACTAAATCACTTAAATAAATTATTAAAGTTACGGAAGTGTCAAGCTAGAGACTTGCTAAAGCGCTCAATTGAAGGAAAAACATCGGTTAGTTTTCCACGTACTAATTTCTCAACCAAGTTTTCTACCAACTGGTTTTACTCAGTTGTAGAGGTATATATGATTTAGAATCGATAAACACTTTGGACAAATTTTTCAGCAATCACACACAACGAATACCTGATTATAAGATAATTAAAGAGAGTTATAAATAAGACAAGATATGTAGAAGTTCGAGTCTTAAACTGACTCTACGTTATCTTCTCTTCCAGATAGGTAATCACTATGCTTTTAGAATTCAATAGTCAATTGCTCACACATACAATGCTCAGCTCCAACTGTTATTGTTGGAGATCTAATTTTATGTCAAGTATGACAATCTCTCAACTCACAGGGCTTCGCTGAGGGCTTAGCACTACAATAAAATCGCCAACTACCGAATCCGTTGGTAAACATCAATTTTCCGTCGTTAAGTTAATCTAACGACAGACACGTTCCATCGTTAAAACATTCGTCAGCAGCTAAGTTAACGACAAAAATATTCGATCGTTACATGTTAACGATGGAATTAACGATAGACATGTCCATCATAAATTTGATCCCCATCACAGGTTGTCTGAGACTCTAACGACGGATCTGACCGTCGTTAAGTCTGTCGTTAATATCTAACGACTCCACATTTCCATTGTTAGAAAGGTCGTCTTAACGGCCGTATTTTCATATTAACAATGACATATTTCGTCGCTAAGATGGTTGTTAAATCTAATGACAAAAATATTATGTTGTTAATTATTATTATTATTATTATTTATTCTGATTTCAATTTTTGTTTATAAATTTTGTCAAAACACAAATAGAAACACATAAAATGATATATATATATATATATATATTCGATAAAACACATTAAATGTCATAAAATATTGGTATAATATTTTCTAAATGACAATAAATGTAAAAAAATAACAGCATTTGTAAATATAATCAGGATGGAGATGGAGGAGGACCCCTTAAACTGCGCCCGCATCTACTCGAATATAGCCGTCTGCTGCTGTATCACCTCCTGCTACTGACGTATCTGTTCTTGTCGAGCCTGGAGAAGCTCTGCATATGCGTCCGTATTCACATGCAACTCCAAGATTGCAGCCTAAGTGTCGGGTTGTGAAGGAGCAACAAAAGATACACTAGCGGCTAACATGCTCCGTGATCGAATGCCGAGCCCAAATATGTGGTTCTTCTTCGAGTGCTGGCGAATAGTATCGACATAAATTTGGCTCATGTCCATCTCTTGCGGCTCATCCATACTAAGAATCAGTTGGCTCAACTCCTCAACCCTAGCTAATACATCAGCATATACACAAAATCAAATAAGTTAATTAAATATATATTTTATATCTAAAATTAACATTTATAAATATTTACTAACAAACTTACAACAATATGAGCAGACTTCCCATCAGAATGTGACCCATTAATGGTGTCGAGCAGTCTCTTAAATGTCTCCCACGCCACG
This sequence comes from Perilla frutescens, assembly GCA_026008535.1. Lineage (NCBI taxonomy): Eukaryota > Viridiplantae > Streptophyta > Magnoliopsida > Lamiales > Lamiaceae > Perilla > Perilla frutescens. Next base: position 14,648,586 of record BRKX01000015.1, read on the forward strand.
TCATCTGGCTTGATACCCTTTTCCTTAGCCTATTTGTAGAAATATATTAGCATACACATATTACAAATAAATTAATAAATTATTCATTTGGGGTTCACTACAAACCAAAGCTGCTGCATGTGCAACTGCACTCCTAGATCATCCTCGATGCTTGACAATGCCAGTGCTGGGACCATCAAGCTTAGTAAGGCGATTTTTCGATGCAATGATAGACTTGATCTTGAAGGCCTCACTGTCTTGATAAGCACAGAAACCGTCCCACACCTCAAGAGATATAAAGTTAGAGAAGCCCTTGGTCCTATTTTTCTTGAAATAGTGGACCATGCCTTTGTATCTTTTAGCAGCCTTTGAGTTCCATCTCTTCACAATAATATCCGTCTCAACAAGATCCCAAAAAACACTTTTTGCAACATTTTGAAAACATATAACAATGTTAAACTTTAAAAAATAAATCAAAATATAAGTTAAAACTCAAAAGATTAAGGAACAATACCCGAAACTCATCCATATACTGCATCCTGACCTCAGCGGGCACCATCTTCCAAGTGTAGCCCACTGGATGCAAAAATTTATTAAAATTTACTGTGATGCTGATGCGACTACATGAACTGGCATCAAATCACTTAAAATGCACAAAAAAATAAGATATTAGAATATATAATAATAAAGATGACAATATATAAAGTTTTGTTCAATTATAACTCAACATACTCATCCTCAATCCAACAAAGTCGACATCTTGATGTATTAAATATAATGCAGGACGTGATTATCCCTCTAACGAGACATATCCCCAACTGAACCACTAAGACCCACAGATGATGATGATGATGATGATGATGATGATTCAGATCGTCCAGATCCTCCACCTCTAGTACCGCCTCTAGGCATCTAAGAAATTAAAACATATTAATTTAAAAAGGGAACAACTACCGTCAAATTAGATGTTTGAAAATCTTCATTTGGTTTCTGCGAGAGACAAATAGAGAAAATAATCCAAACAAAGTAAGGTTTTCTTAATCAAATAAATCACGTGTTGAGTGTTTCATACAAGAGGAATTAACCAACATTTTATATTTACCTTATCAAGTCGATATATCATAAACTATGAGTTGTTTATCATCATCATTATCATCATCATTATTATTATTATATGAATGAACGATGTGAATTTGATACTTGAATATTGTAAAAATTGTTAGCATGTGGCTAGTCCTATAGGGGGACTCTTACAATTTATTTGCTTTTAGTTTTTTTTATTTAAATTTAAAAAAATAAAATAAAGAAATTAAAGTTTCTTACATCTACACCCTCATTGATAATGGAAACTTAATCTAAATGGTTCTATTTGAACTTGGAAATATATATTAAGTTAAATGGGCTCGTAAAAAAAAAGAAAAAAAAAAGGAGCTGATATAGACTTGGGAGTCAAAACTTTAGTTCTATACATATGAAAAGTTCAATTTATTGATAGCCCTAATTTTATAACTACTATACGACCTAATATTAATTAAAATATAAATAATTTTTTGAATACTCCTTTATATTACATATTAGCAGTCTGGTTTAATATTATGGATCACTCTTCATATGAATTGCGTGAACTATAGAGTTCAATCCTTTGTTCTCTCCCCCCATTTGAGGAAAAAAATGATTCTCATCACTCATTATATAATATATTACGCTTAGATGATCATCAAGTGTTCAATTATTAACTTCATTAAAAAATTTAGTTAAAACATATTGTATGTGTATATATATTTATATAGTTATCCAAATTTAGTGATATAATATTCAACACATGTGACTTGTATTCATGATAATTAAACTGGTATTTATCATAACTAGTTTAGTATATCAATTTGCAAATATAATCTGCACTCTATAAACATATTTACCACATACGTACTTTCCAAGACTTTTACTTTTGGTAGTTGAGTATTTTAAAAAAATTAATCACATGCACTTTGATAAATGATGAGAATCGGCGGGTCATCATAAAGTGACCCCTATTCAATTAGCCTAATCGTGGCCATTTGTGTGTGTTTGTGTGTGTGTTTTATTTTACTCATATGCAAAGAGAAAAAAATGACACGATTTAACTATTACAGAAGTAAAAATTCACATGTAATCTCAAAAAATATCATTCACATATGTGGCATTAGTGTGTTTATATATATTCATCAACTACACACTCATTTTTCTTTCATTCCATCCGACCAAAGGTTTGAGGTATTTTTTTTCAATCCTTTTGTTCTACTAAATTAGAATTATATATTTTAATAGTAAGAATATGTATATGTAGTTTTAAATTTTTAAATTTCTCATGATTGCTCGTGAAATCTTTTCAATGCTAATGAATATTTATCGACGCTAAGGAAATTTTAACAAACGCTAAAGAAAATTTATGAGCGCTAAGGTTATTTGTTTTAAATAAATGTATTTTCGACTTAAAATGTACTTGTATAATTGTATTTTTCATGCACTTGATTCATATCAAAATTAATGTGTTGCAGATGCAATTTCAAAAAATATCATTCACATATGTGGGGTGTGTGTGTGTGTCTAGACCAAAGTTTGGAGGTATTTTTTCAACTACTTTGTTCTATAAATTAGAATTACATATTTTAATAATAAGAATATGTATACGCACTTTTAAATTATAAAATTTATCATGATTAATCGTGAAACATTTCCAGCACTAATGAACATTTACTGGTGCGAAGAAAAATTTCACAGATGCTAAAAAAAATTTACGAACGCAAAGGTTAGTTATTTTAAACAAATATATTTTCAAATTGAAATGTACTTGTATAATTGCATTTTTTATGTTGTTGATTCATATGAAAATTTTAATGTGTTGAATACCTATATATTGATTTTTTTCAATATCGATATATTATTAAAAAAATGAAAACAGTTAAAAAGGCTTAGCTCTCACGGAGACCATATATTGGTTGAGACGTGATTAAATGTCATTAGTTTATGATAATTAAAGAATTTCTTATAGTTTAATTCAATTCATTATTATTTGACCTTGTATCCTTAGTTAAATGTTTATTAGTCATTTATAGTATTTCTTTCACGGTGGAAGCTTATCCTTTGTATTGATTAATATTGAGTTGGCGATAGAATTATCTCTTTATTTCCTTAGCCATATATATATATATTATTTCTTATAAATGACACAACAATTAGTACGAATAAATATTTAATTATATCTTATAAATGGCTTTCCAATTCATAATATCATTTAATTTCTCATTATTTTTTCACACCATAGTTTTGATTAAATATTTATCGATCATTTTGTAGTATTTCCTTAGCGATAAAATTATCTTATACTAATTAAATCTCTATAGTATTTCTTAATAACGGTAACAAATTCGAACATCATATACTAATAAAAATTGAAGTGAATACTATAAATTTCTCATAATCGTTCATGAAATCTTTTCAATTTTAAGGAAATTTACGGATGCTAAGAAAATTTTGTGAGCGCTAAAATAAATTTAATTGATAAAATAATGGTTTCATATATTAAATACGGATGTCGTCTTGGAAAAGTGTGATTGTAAGATACAGTGGTTAGTGGGAAAGTTCTGAATATATGGGCGGGGATGAAGAGCTTATCTACATTGAAGATGATTCTATGTCTCTCTCATCACTAACTGAGATGGTCAATCGTATTATGCGAGCAAATTCATTGAGTTTCGACTACTTGTTATATTACAGAGCGCGATCTCGTACTAGTAGGACCGTTAAGACCCTTCTCAGTATAGATCAAGATGCCATACGCTTGTATTTTAGAGAGGAATATCTTATTGTGTTTGTTGTGCACAATCAAAGGACCAACGATGCAACGAGCTCCCACGAGCAATCTTATGTACCATCATTCAATATTTTAGTTCTGTTATTGATAGTAGGTTATGAGACTGAATATGATCCTTCTCTCGATATTATTAACAAGTTTTATACATTTTCTAAGATGTGCTTCGATAGTGGTAGTGGTGCTGTAAATGGTATATGCAGTCCAAACCTAACACCTCATTATGATGGTGCATAAGAAGAATGAGAATAAGAAGAACAAGAAGAAGAAAATAATGGCGATGGAGATAATGATGATGAAGAATAAGTAGAAGAATAATAGAATGACGAGAGGGAGGATGCGACTTGGTTTATTAAATACACATTTGCTAAGTTTGTCACATGGATCCATAAAGAGGACTACTTAAATAAGATCATGTCTATACTCAGACCGAGCTAACCGCCACTGATCAACCGCGATATAGAATCCCCACATGTAGAAGAAATACATAATAATGGGCTAATTCCATTTATTTTGGTTGCTCTATTAGCGTCACTTATTGTAAGTGATTTGGATCGCATGCGGGGATGGGTAACTACGTTATGGGTCAACATTTTAGAGCAAAAATAATCTAAATATTGATATCAGAATATGGCATATGGAGCACCGCATCAGATTTAAAGTGCCTATTTCAGGTAGATCCAGAATGAAATGCATATGCAAACATGGTGGCGGTTTCCCTTTCGAATTACATGCATCGGTGGGAGGGAATTTTCATATTGTGTACAAGTTTATACTTGAGCATACTTGTCATTTAGATTTGGGGACCGTTGCCCCAAGACAAGCATGTACCAGAGTGATTGCAATATATTTTTCTCTCAAGATGCATAACAAAAGATCTATCATGAAGTCTATGGAGATATAGTGTGAGTTGTTAAGAGAGTTTGGAATCTAGACGAGCTAACATATGGCATTCCGTACATAAAATTTGGCAATGGAGATGATCTATGGTGCACATAATAAATCCTTCAAGATACTTCCTCGATATTTGTATATACTAAAAGAACACAATCCTAGTACTGTTGTTGAGTTTGAGACTAAAATTGATGGCCGGTTTAAATACTTATTCGTAGCACTTGGAACATGTCGCACAACATTTGCCATGTGTTGCAGACTGGTGATTGTGATTGATGGTACATATCTAAAAGAAAAGAACAGGGGCATTTTATTTGTCACAGTGACAATGGAAGGCAACGAGAGTTATTTCCCGCTGGTAGTTGGAGTCAGTCTGATCGAGAATGATAATCTTAGATTTGGTTTCTGAGAGAACTCAGGATAGTGTATGGATGCACTCCAAAGATGTTGATCGCGTCCGACTAACACATCATCATAAGTAACACCGTAGAATAAATGTACGCAGACACACCCCACGGTATCTATTATTATCGTTTGTTGAATAAGATCAAACGGTGGGTTCAAGGTATTCTCAAAATGTACCACAAAGCGGCCTATACATATCGTCTATCAGTCTATAAGAAGGCTTTGTCATCTATTAAATCAACAAGTCCTAATGGTGTCTACTCCGAGCTTATGAGTGTTGGTCTCAAAAGATGTGCTCGATCAAAGTGCCATGTCCGCCGCTATAATTCTCTCATGTTGAATGTGGCTGACACATTTAATGGGCATTTGTTATGGATTAGACGTTTGCTAATTTGTCAACATCTGCCCACTTGCTCATCGAGGTGGGAGTATTTCTCCATCTTTTTCAGTTTGCAGATGCATCCATCTTGTTGTAGCAATGTACCAAGACAAATCATCAATGGACTTGAGAAATGCGCGTATCTATCCATTCCCGTATGCATAATTCTTGTCTTCGAGCAGCGACGGATGCACCATCGAACCTCCTTCCTTCATAGAATTCATCTCCATAGAGCCAAAAATGTGTAGATACTAGCAAAAACTTAGAATCTCTGTGTTTTGTGAAAAATAACTCTCTCTTGATGCTAATTAAAATTGCTGAAGTGGCGTAGATTTGTGGCATTCTTTATGAGTGTTCAATGTAGTGTGTGAACAATAGTTTGAACAACAAGATGAACACAACAATATAAATAAAGCACGTAAAGAACCCAATGAATGATAACCCAGTTCGGTTAAAACCTACTCTAGAGGACTTGCGTCTAGCTGAGAAATAATCCACTAATCTAATGCAAATTCGTACTCAGGTACTTATATGATGAACTACCTTAACTCGTCACCCTTTCTACCATTTGCACCATCTTTCATGAATTGATGTGAAGATCCCCTTACACACTATACTCCCTCCATTCTCATAAGCAAACTTGCCCTTACTTACTTCTAAGTAATCACTCAAAATTTAAGTCTTAGAAAGAGATTCTAAACACTAAGGAGTTAGACTTCACTTTGAATACCAAAGTAAACAACTCTAGCTATGACCAAAAAACATAACACTCAAAATAGGTAGAGCACTAGAAAGATTTTAAACTATGTAAATTATGCACTTTGGTCAACAAATAATAAAGATCTGCATCACATCTTTTATAGAGGATTAAACTGTCTTCAATCTGGAGAAGGAAAGTCAGTTTTCTTTAAAAGCACAAATCCTAATATGGTAAGACTTTCCTTGTTGGTTGTGGTTCCTGAAATCCTTCATTGTTGGATCTTCAATCTTGATTCTCCCTTGTATAGATGTCAGAATCTTCTAGTACACAACTCGAACAAGTTATCAAAAATCTGCAAAACACCACTATCCATCGCAAAAACCATCATCACTCGATCTGAAGTTGATTGTTGTAACTCGCAGTGAACTCCCAGTTGAACACCATTCGGAACACCATCCAAAGTCTCTCATCTTTGTCTATTATTTTGAACACTAGTGTGAGCACCACCCCTGAAGTCTTCAATCTTCATAGAATGTTTTGAACACATGAATGAATACCAAACATTGAAGTCTCCTGTCTCTAGCCTTGTTGTTCCTTTTACACAGCGGAATTATGAACACTTCAGTGGAGCTTCACTTTAAACACTTCGCAAAACATAATGACATGTCACTAAAATAATGACGATCACAAGTACGTGCACTATTGCACTAACAATGTCTTTAAGTAATAAACTAATAAATACTAATAAGTAATTTTACAAATATTTTCAATTTCAATTGTTATCCACAAGATTTATTATCTCTAATTCAAACAAGCATAAATTCTTAATTTACGTTAAAAATTTCTGAAGTTTGAAACCAAGAACTATAGAAAGATACAAAACTAAAGTCTTAGTACTTAGATACATTCAACAAACTCAAAATCTTGACTCATCCAAAGTTAGTTACACACACACATATTGTAACACCTCAATCCCGAAAGAAATAATAATTAAAGAACAAGGGTGTCACTTAAAAATGATTAAGGTTTGGAATAAATGATAATTTAATAAAATGGTTTTGGAACAAGAATAGGTTATCTTTCTGAAAATTTGGATTGCATAATCTCTGTAACTAGAGCAAATTCTCATTTAATAATGGCTTATAAGAATGCATTAGAAGTGGCAAAATATCCAACAAGCTCTTATATATGTAAAATAAAGCGATAAATAGATACCAATAATCAATGATCCATTTATCAGAGTTAATCAGGAATGTCACATTCATAGGACGGAATCAAGATATCATATAAGACTTATTCATAGGTCGACTTTAAAGTAAACAGATACCAACATGTGATGAAGTGAGACCCCTTCATAGGTTAAAAGCAACAAATTGATAGTTGGCATTTCAATAAATAGAGCTACATTCCTCAATTAGATATTATTTAAAATAGGCATTATTGTACTAATAGCATATTAAAGTGCTATCATGATAATTCATCATTAAATACTAAATGCTAACGTCAGAGTATTCAGCAGAAACATATCAGAAACACTTTATTTAAATAACCAGATGGGGAAGCATCTCAGTCAACCCCACCATTAGCACATCACCACTGTATATGTCTTAAAACTTAACAAATAAATCATAAGCCTAATCATGCTCATAAAACTATTCCACAAGTATGGTTATATCCTAGTCACAATATCTCAATAATGTTCCAACAATATTCTAGCAGTATTCAAATAGTATCACAATAGTATTTCAATACTATAACATAACAATATTCTGTAATTTCTCCTATAACAATGATATTAAACAGGTAGAACATAAAATATTCATTTGGATATTTCTAATCATATTTCTAAAGAGTTACTACTCTTAAACTGTATTTATTCTTTGAAATAAATCCACATTGATAACGAGTGGGTGGTGGTGCAACAATTTCCAGGATGACTTTCTTTCTCTTGGCATGTTCCACGGGCCCTTCCATGGGCCCTACAATATTGGTGCGCAACTTAGAATAACTATTATAATTTTCAGAATTAATCTACTATATTTGGAGCATTTATCTATATTTATTTAATATTATTTCATTCAAAAATAGTTTGCGCAACTCTAATGACCTCATAAAATTTTGTCACAAAAGGAAATAAATTCTAAAATAATGTTTTTGATTTACCGAGACCAACAGATTCGACAGATGTCACTTTCCGTAACTTGCCATTTTACCCGATTTTTATCAGATTTGCACCACGACACTTTTTAAACTAACAATTGATCAAAAATTATGAAAATATTTGGGGACAATCTTATATATACCAAAACTAAAGTTTGAGAGTTTTAGAATTTTTCGATAACACATGCTCTCGGTATAAAAATAAATAGGCTTGGCAAAAATACAACTTTTTGACACGCTCAACGAAAAGTTCCATCGACTAGGTCCCTAATCATAATAATGTTGGTTTTGTATACTAGAAGACCTGTCTTTTGTATACATTATTGATGATGTTTTATGATGATATAGAATGAATACAATTGTAGTCACTGTTTACATTTAAATTGTTATATTTACATGCATGTTCACTATACTTATATTGTAGATGATATGGTGTGGGTAAACACATGGTTAGATCATATCATCAGTTCCTTGTAATGTATTAAAAGGCTCACGGTCTAGATGGCACTGACCCTGCTATCGCTACGCCATAGAATAATCTGATAGTTAGTTTGTCTTGACTAACTGATTATTCTAACATACGGTCAAGTGTATTGAGGAGGATCTACTTAGGATTCTATTCTCTATTCTGACCTTAAATGAGAGAATAAGAATCCACAGAGTTCGGGTTCTTAACCCCTATATGTTGGCGGACATATACGTGTAGTGTTTGCAGCTTTGATTTATCAAAGAGTTAGATTCTTTCATAGAATCAATAATCTCGATATCTTGGGTTGTACCATTTACACTTATGATGGGTTGTGCAATATGTAGGGGCACTGTGTCCTGGTGCGCCATGTTGATGGTGTCCTCTTGAGGAAACACAAGTTCATGTTGAAACCCTGCAGGTGGAATTTATTCCGTACAAGAGTAAAGCTTGTGTGGTACTACTCAAGAATAAGATATTAATTAATTATAGCTGTCAAAAGCTTACATAATTAATTAATGGGCATTATATCTTAAACACGGTGAATGACTGGACTAAAGGAGAAAACATATTCAGAAATATGTATTAAATTGGTAGGTCAGTATTATTTCTTTAGTGGAATAAACATAATACTTAATTTATTTAATTATATCCTAAGTTTATTGGATATTGGATATTAAATAAATTAATGGGCCAATTTAATATTCTTCTAGATCCCTGTTGTAGCCCAAAAAGAGACTGAATTGGATTGGAGATAGAACAAGAGATAGAGATAGAAGTCTAGTCCAACTGGGACACTAAATTTCGTCTACCCCCTTATAAATAAGAGGGTGGAGGCACGAAATTTATATAAAAAATTATCAGCCCTCTCGTGTTCTCTTGATCTCCAAAGATTCCATACCGATCTAGTAGATTTCGGCCCACTCTGAATCTAGATAAAGTCCGGGAATACAACAGAAGATCAAGGAGTGGAATAGCATCAAGGGCGCCTATTATCATTTATACAACAACAAGATTAGACCTTTAATCTTGTCCTTAACCCGTCGTTTAATTTGTAAGTCATTTTCGGTATTCTATGTTTCCGTTTTTAGTAGAATCGAAAACCGGCTATGCATGTTAATTTAACTCGGTTAATTAAAATATATGAGATACATAAAATTATGATATACATGACATTAGGATTAATGAACATCCAATTAGATCCTACAGTGGTTCAATTCGAAAAAACCCCAACAAATAAGTTATTTGGAACAACTTTGCAATACAAACTTTTTCAAATTGGAGACTTTAAAGGGCCGAAAATGGTAAGAAAGAGGGTTGATCGGCGTCCATTTTATTTTCTATTTTCCGGTGATTTCATCGATTTTCATTCATCGGACGGAAAAGTTTTAACATACGAAATGTAGCATATATTTAAATACATAACATATTAAAAATTGGAATAAAAAGAACGAGAAATGGATTGAGACTACCCGCCTGGAAGGCAGCAGCTGGCGGTGACAGAGATTTTCGGTGGTGGCGGCAGCCCCTCCTTTTCAGCTCCTCCTCAACTTAATTCGTACCTTAAAACTCGACTCGTACCACGACTACACTCGACTTCGCTCGAGAACACTTGAATGTCACTCAATAACACTCAAACTCTCTCTATTTAAAGTTGTTAACATAACTTGAGATGAAGAACTGTGAATGGGATATGTCCCTTTTATAAACAAAGGCTTGGGGGTCAGGTATCGATTTTTCGGATATAAAAATACCGATAAATTTAGTTCAAACGTGATTACTTTTTTAAAAACACTATTCACAAGTTGCTTTATTGTGAGGAAAGCTCATTTGACCTCATACATAAAAAGTAAGAATATCGGGATACTTCTTAATTTATTTCCTATCAAATCGACCAAAAATGGTCGGCTGATAAAGTCGTTTGGTAGCCGAACGAAGAAAGATTCATTTTTCAGGCTATCTAGAAATCAATATTCACGACGCTCCGGATGCTGCCGTTCACTCGTTTGACCTCAGATTAAAAATCTAGAAACACCGACAGATACATTGGCTCGATTCCTATTGCGGAACCTTGTCGAATAATTTCTCAGGATAACGATCGGGATTTCATAAAAGATCAACATTAAAAGCAAGTTGAAAAGTTACTATTCACCATTTTGTTTTTTAGCTTTGTGACCGTCGAGAATTTGATTGACCTCGGATTAAAATTTTGAGAGTACCAACGGATTTCTCGGGTCCTCCTCTTTCAACGAAGTCTAAAACTGATTGTATCTCAAATTTAATAGCAAACTTTATTTAAATGGCTTTTCAAGAAAACGACACCTAGATCAAGTAAATACAATTATAATTAGAAAGCTCTTTATCTATAATTCAAAAATACGGGGTGTTACCCATAAATATAAAACTACAAATATATATACTTTGTGTTTCTCAACCTCAACATAGTATGCATTTATGCCATAAATACTATCCTGGTTCCTTTGATGTCGAGATGCCATCATCCATCCAAATTTCATTTTCAATTATTACAGTGAGTGAAAATTGAGATGTTAAGTGACGAAAAGAGGTGGAAATGAAGAGTGATGGAAAGAACGTAAGCCCGAGTTGAGAGACCAAGAAGTTGTGGGCGTGTTTGGTAGATAAAATAGGTATAAATCTTATTAGGTGAGCTTTTGGGCATGTTTTCTTACAACGATATAATGAATTATGAATTCACACTTTAGTTTAATATTTCTTTTAATGTAGAATGTCATGACCCTAAACACGATTCACTCGACAGTGTATCCGGATGCAATGCATACCATCATTCGATCGTCGCCACGTGGATCATTTTTCTTTTAATATTCGCCGATCATACTGTTTGGTGGTTTATTTCATTTACCTTAGTTAGAAACAAAAAGTACAAAAAAGGTTAAAAAGTAAAAAAGAAGCTCAGATTTTCTGCGCATCGAAAGACTGTCAAGTTATCGTCATGTTCTATCAGCTTTCTTATTATTCAGCCGATACGTGAGTAAAATTTATCAATGAAGATTTGTCTATGAATATGGGAATATCCAAATGGTTTTATAACATCGGCTGAATTTAATAGTTGATAAATTTACAAAAGCAACTCAAAGTAGCCCTCCTCACCGCTGCGATGATATATAATTTTACAGAAATCGAGACATCTCCGGGATGTAATAAAAGAAAATGAGGCATGGTTTGGCTTCATTTTGTTATCGGGTGGTTTCTGAACTTGGAGAAGAGGAAAAACGGGGAAGGTGACTATTCGATGCAACATTTCTCACTGTCGGTTGAATCGGCATGAAAGTTGAAGTTCATCGTGGGTAAGACGTCTATTTGTCCTTTATAAATATTTTTCATGATTTATTTTGGATGCATGTTTTCTTGAATGTGATAGTTTGTTTTTTGAACGTTAAAGTTAATTTTTGAGACATATATTGCACCCCCTTCTTGCTTTTGTGTACAGTGGGTGATAATTTTGGTTTCAATTTTGTTGTGGAAGTTGTAGCCGATCTCCACTGTGAAGTTGTTTTCCAGCAAATGGCAGAGTAGTGACGAGTCAACCAGGGTCCGGCCGAGGTCATCTGAAACACTTTTTTGGCCCTATCATTTCGTGATTTTTTATTATTATTTTCATAAAGTTTGATGAACTGGGGGTTTCTTAGTTTTATTTTGAAAAACTGCAGTGGGTTATATTCATTATTGTTGTTTTGGTTTCTGGTTTCTTTATGAGTCATTGTCTGAAGCTATAGTTCATGCTGCATTTTGTTCGCATTCAATTGAATTTCATTTGAATTTTTTATTTTTATGTTGCATTCTAGGAGCCCTTGTGTCTGTTAGATGCCACATTGGTTGGCTAAGAGAAGTGAAGAAACTGTTAGGGCATGAGAATATTCTACATCTGAAAAACTCATGCTTTGGACATCTATTTGATATAGCTGACATGTAGTTTCAAGGATAACTATATCATATACTTGTGCGAAATCATTTAATTCCTGAGATGGAAAATTGACTTTGTTTCAATATCAATGGTAGAGTGCATGAGTTTGGACCGGTAAAGTATGGTCTCATCAATGGGTTGAAATTCAGTGGTATGTACGAGTCCCCAGTCTTCGACGATTCACAATTTATTATTCACCAACCGGTGGAGCCTCAAGTTTATTGACATACCTGCTACCTTTCAAAGTGAATGCGAGAAGACTGGATGCCGCTCTCTTTTGGCATTGAAATTGGCATTTCTCTTCGTTCTTTATGCGGTTGTATTGCCTCACGATCGAAAGGAGAAGAATATAGAGATGCAATATTTGCACATTATCGATGATCTCCAAAAATTTAAAGAATATCCATGGGGACGCGTGTCGTATGAGTACCTTGTTAGAGCCACTCTTTCCCGATGTAGAGTTGTTGATAATTTGATTAGACAGGGAAAGAAGATAGTGTATGATGCTTATGGTTTTGTGCTCACTCTGCAGACATGGGCTTATGAATTGATGCCCAATTTAGGTCGAGATTGCATTACTATTATAAAAGAAAATCTGAGTAGGTTCCCTAGGATCCTTCGTTGGAAGGTTTTTGAGTACTATCAACACGATTACTTGTTGGGTTATTTTGCACCCCAGTTTGCTGATCGTCTGGTTAGTACATGTGGTTTTGTCATTAACTGGCAGTTGCTCTCTATTTGTTAGTTTTAGTTAGAATGTTGACAAATGAAGAGTTAATTTACTTTGTGTTTTGATAGGGGATTGTGAGTCCATCTAAGCAGGAGTGGCAGTAGCTCCAACAGTTGGGTCTATAGAAAAGACACATGTCTCCACCCGAACTGTATGTGAAGTCTCCGTTGAAGCAAAAATCTTGTGAAGGTGATGTCGCAGGTGTTCAAACTAAGAAGGCCAAGATTGCAGGAGATTTTATGAAAGACTGGCTTCCATCTGCTAGAGAGAATGAGAAGATTGCGCATGTGGACTCAACTGCAGAGTCTAAGAGTGAGCATGTGAAGGAGAGAAGCAATGAAAGCCCTGCAGAAGAGATATTCATAAATGTAAGTTTCTTTTAGGGTTAGGTTTTAATCTGAAGATGAATAATCTGACCTAAGTGTTTATGTATCATTTCAGATCACCCTGCAGGAAATTGATGCCCTGATTAAAGAATTGGGACGTAAGTTTGATGTTCTTGAGGGTTTGATACGTCATTGTAAATATTATTGGAAGGATGAGGCTGAAGCAGCAGTGGTTAATGAAGAGCACAGAGTTGGTGCTGATTGTGATGAAGATCATGCAGTTAGGGCTGATTGTGATGAAGAGCATGTAATTGGTGATGATTGTGATGAAGCACTTCTTAATGAAGTGTTGGAAAAAGCTAATGGAAGTGTTGACATTTCTGTGACTGAAGTGGAGAAAGAAGGAGATCTTTTGATGGTTGGAAAGAAGAAAGTAGTAGATGAATTCCCCGAGCCTGAACTAGGTTTGTCTTCAAAGCCTCATAAGGGCTTAGTGTTTGGAGTGAGTTTGCCGTCATCCAGAGCAGTGATGAGGTCAAGCAAGCGGCTATTTGAAACTCCGGTAATCTCACTATATGAACGTGGATTATTAGATGAAGAAGAAGATGGTGAGCGCACTACTTCTATGCTGAAGAGATCACCATAATCTGCCAGACCATCATCCACAAAATCTGTTCCACATCAATTGTTCGTGACTAAGAGCACAAAGTATGATCTCTTGGAGGCATCATACCATCACAAGTTGATGAAGCAATTCCAGACTTGATATACTGCAGCCTTGAAATTAAAGCCGTGAGTTTCTTAGTCCATTTGAACAACTTTGTATTTTAGTAAATTGAAGATTGTGTATTTTGACTATGCTTTAAATACACATTGTTATAATTGCAGTGAGCATGAGACTCCACTTTTGATCGTCAGCAAATTAAGGGTGAAGGTGCCATTGTTTGATCCATTATGGAAGAGAAGGGGTTAGCTAGCTGATGAAGTAAGCTTAATCTCATTGTTTTAATTTTTATAATTAATAGTTCATTACTTCTAAAATATTGTTATTCATTTACAGCATATTGATGCCTTGACGAACCTGCTGCTATTGAAATATAAGAGATCGAAGGATCATTTCTTAAGAGAATGGGCTATGATGGATGCCTTGGGCACGATAAGTCTTTCATTATCTCGATTTATGTCCATAAATGGGAGGGAAGTTTGATGATTTTGCTGTTAATATTATAGGGTTTCATATGTCATGGAGAATTCAATGCCACAACTAAGACAGTGATGGAATAGATTAGTGGGAACTGGCTATGAAAAGGAGGTTTGCCCTGGGTCGATGTAAGCCAAGTCATTGGCATGGCCAATGTAAATGTGAACCACTGGGTCTGCTATAAGATTCATTTTGAGACTCAAATTATGACAATTTTGGACTCCATACATGGAAAAAATAATTGGCAAAATATTGCGAGTTAATTCAATCACATGGTTCGATTCATTCCATGGCTCTGCCATCATTCTAGAATTTAGGAGCAGAAGAAGATGACTGTTGAATTAAGAGATGTGTGGGAGATTGTCTCTTGTGAAGAAGCTCCTCAGCAGACTAATAAATTTGATTGTAGTATCATGGCTGTGAAGTATATGGAATGCTTGGCTTCTGACCACGACCTCAGCAATCTGGATCCAAAAAGGTGTGGCATATTTTGACGGAGCTATTGCACCCAGCTTTTTGAGTTGGGTTGTGAATTCATGGCTACAGACTGATGAAGAAGAATGGTGCAAATCTTTTGGAGCTGAAGATGACTATTGATCTTGCATGGTTAGTGTTTTATTGTTTAAATAGTAGTGGATATTTTGTGATTTGCAAGCAAAACAAACAATGACTTCTGGGTTTGTAACTAATATATTTCTTAGATATGGACTGCTAGTAGTAGTAAAAATGGTCAGTATTAGATGTGGACTGGTAGTATTAGTAAAAATTATCAGTAGGCCTTTTATTTAACAAGTTGGATTATAGCGTAGATATGGAGCCTAAGGCTTTTTAGGTAATGATGATGGATTTTTATGCAAATATGTGTTCACTAATTTATTCACAGCTCATTTTATGCAAGCCCAACATATTTAAGGCCCACATTAGCATGAACGAGCAATCACAATTAAGTATACCAAAATAGGCCCATTTGCAAATTAAATAGGCTCAATTCCAATTATGTCATTGAAATAGGCCCAATTCTGATTATGAAATTGACATAGGGCCATTTGCAACAATTCAATAATTAGAAAGACAAAATGTTTCGACTCCTTTAACTTAATTTTGCTAAGGCAGAATCTTTCTAAGCTCCTCAGAGTCAAAGTTTTGTTAATTTAGAAGAGAACAACTCTCCCATACAAAGTTTGGACTGCTTGAGATGAGAAGAATACACGCAATTATCAAGTATTCCATAATGATGCAAATTGGGTATGCAAATATTGTTCGACACAACAAAGTAGGCTACAATAAGTGACATTGATATAAGCATTAATACATAATTCTCTGATGAAATGGGAAGAAAGACTATAGAATACATGAACAAATAAGCAACTGAGGGTGAACACGCAAAAGAACACCTCACCACCACGAAAAAGGGCTAAAAAACCTTTTTTTAGAAAAATCTTAAAATATAATTTCTCATTTCATGCCTGTAGCCAGACCTTCCTTCTTCAGTTGGAATGCTTCTCCAACATATATAATCCATCGACATTTTATGAAAATTTAAAAATTGAATTGAACTAAACATATTCAGACCACAAAGATGAACGACAAAATCCACCTACATGCGAAGATCTGAAAATATAGTTGCAAGTATCGAGATTTCGAGACTCACCTAAATTATTCAGTTAGATTACGCCTCCTATATATCATATTCCATGAACACTTTCTGCAAATTTCAACAAATCGAAAGCAACGAAAGAAATATAAAAGCACCCGATTTGAATAATTGAAAACTGCGGAATTCCCAAGAACAGAACTTGCGAAGCCCCAAGGCGCATAGTTTTCACAAAAGAAATCAATGATGTCGGAGACGCGAAGTGTGGCCTTATAGAAGAGAAAGGGCTTTGGAAGAGAAAGGGGATCTAAAAGAAAGGATTTATTTTGGAAAGAAAAGATGCGAAGCAGATTACCCTGTGAATGGTGATATAACATCAATTTATTTTCAATGGTTAAGTTTAGTTATGTCTTTATTAAAAGTGAAAATCCCCCAAACAACAAATTTAATTAATATAACATATTATTTATTTATTGTTAGGCCAAAGTCAAAGTTAGAGTTAGTGGTGTTACGTACATTATCTGTGTATTTATAAGCGTGAGTAATGAAATTATAATATATAATTTAGTGTTAAGCCAAACTCAAATTGTTAAATTAGTGGCATTACATTATTAACTACATAAATTAATTTTTGTAAAACCAGCAGCATTAGATTAATGAGTAAAATAACCTTTTTACAAAATATATAAATATCTTGTAAAACGTGTTTATTTGCACTATTAAATCAATGTTATATTATTTTCATTATCCCAACTGCATAGAGGTAAATCTTCTAGTCATCATAGTAATGATGAGTATATTTGATTCATTATCCCAACTGGGATAGTTACAATTGCACATTTATTGTAGGGCTGTAAATAAACAGAATTGAATCGAATATCTTCAAGTTGGAATTCGAGTTCATTTATTCATATTGGGATCGAATTTGAGTTCAAATTCGATTGGAGATTTAGTTTATTGTTCGAATTCAATTCGAATAAAAGCAACTATGATCGAGTTTGATTTGATTTCGGCTTGAGATCGACTCGATAAAGAGTTCGATCAAAGTTCGATATTCAGTTTGACAAAGAATTTGATAAAACTTTGATAAACAGTCCGATAAAAGCTCGATAGTTCGTAACACAAATAGTTCAATAATACTCACTACAATAATTAAAGTTGGAGTGTAGTTACCACTGTTCGACTCGAACAAGCATCAATCTTGAATGTTCTGTACAAGACTAGGACATATACAATTGCCCGTTTCTTAGTTCGATCAATAGTTGTGAATGATTACTACAACAATTAAAGTTGAAGTGAAGTTACCGCTATTCGACTTGAACGCACATTAGTCTCAAATGTTTTGTACAAGACTAGGATATATATAATTGTTCGTTTCTTGGTTCGATCAGTAGTTGTGAATGATCACTACAACAATTAAAGTTGGAGTGAAATTACCAGTGTTCGACTCGAACGAGCATCAATCTCGAATGTTCTGTACAAGACTAGGACATATACGATTGCCCGTTTCTTAGTTCGATCAATAGTTGCGAATGATCACTACAACAATTAAAGTTGGAGTGAAGTTATCACTGTTCGACTCGAACGAGCATCAATCTCGAATGTTTTGTAAAAGACTAGGACATATACAATTGCCCGTTTCTTGGTTCGATCAGTAGTTGCGAATGATCACCACAACAATTAAAGTTAGAGTGAAGTTACCACTATACGACTCGAATGAGCATCAATCTCGAATGTAATGTATAAGACCAGGACATATACAATTGCCCGTTTCTTAGTTCGATCAGTCATCGGTCTCGAATGTTATAGCTTGCAAACATTTTTATTATAATATTTTATTTATTTACTATAATTAATAATACTTATAATTTATTTATTGATTTATTTAAATATTAATCTTGTTTATAATAATAATAATATTTTTATTTGATGAAAAATAATTTTGCTATTTATTTATTAATGTTATTATTATTATTTATATCATTATTCTTTATTTATATTAATATTATTATTTCCTATATTATTAAATTAATCTCAATTAATATTTACAAAATATTTTCATGAAATATGGAGGGCTTTCAAAATTTTCGAAACTTCATATTTAACCCAATTTCAATTTCAAATATGATCATTTGACTTTTTTCCAAGCTTGCGGAGGAAGACTTCTACAGTAAAATATTTTCTTATCCATATCTTCACTTTATTGCTATTCATATTTTCAGCTCTTCTTCAATCTCCTCTTCTTCTTCTTCTTCTTCTTCTTCTTCTTCTTCTTCTTCTTCTTCTCCTAACTCAAATGTCTTTAAGCATGCGATGGTGACACTAGTCGGAGACTCCACTACAACGACTTCATCTACTAAACAGTCCACTAGGTCTGCAAGTCCCTTCATTTGTCATCTTCATGGGGTGGGAGAGCTATACGTGTGTTAGACAGATGCTAATCCATTCCGTCATTTTGCCCATTGCCCTCAAAGGAAGGTGTATTTAGTTTTGTATGTGGATTGCAGTCATATTTCTCGAGTTTGTAGATAGTGAAATTACAGATTAATTTAACCCTCATATTAGGATTCCAATTGCGATTTCTTTCGATGGGTGGACGACAAAATGACACCTCATTGCCTAGCATCCGTGCAACGACTGAAGCAATAAAAGGACTCGCTAGAAAGTTAGCTAAAATGCAAGACTCTATTGACTGAGGTGTTGTACAAAAAGATTAAATTGAGGGATGATGTGTTGCAGAGCTTCAGGTGTGAAAATGTCTTCGTCGATACGACAACGTCGATTATGAACCGCAAGCGATTCATCTTAGCTGTAGGTGGTGCAAGTGTAATGTTTCTTCTTGCAGTGTTTATGAAATTGTTCTAAATTGTAGAACATAAATTATTATTATTATTATTATTATTATTATTATTATTATTATTATTATTATTATCGAATATATATGATGCAGTTTGTGTGAATTTTAAATATGTTCATATTTCAAATTTTTAGCTTTCAATATGTAGTAAATATGAAGGCATGGATCTGCATTTAAACCTTTGAGATTTTCCTTCCTATTAATACGATACTTTAATCGAAATGGACTTATTTTATAGAGACCGTGCATAAAATATTTATGCTCTGAAGAAGCCAAATGGTACCGTCATTTCCGAGTCTTCTATTCATCATCTATGAATATGGCACATAGACTCATGTAGTGCAGCTCACCCATCACCCTGTATGTGTGTGCCAAAGGCGCCAACTGCAGAAGGATGAGGTAAGTTTAACGAAACTTGTGAGTACATCGGCAAATGTAAGCTAGATTGATTGACTCACCGTAGCTAGTTCGGAGAAGGTCTCTTCGTCCATTGTGATTTCATTTGATTGCTCATCCCAGTACACATTATAATGGCCTTTTATGAATTGAAATGTGCCTTGTCTCTTGAATAGACGATCAACCTTCTCTGCATAGTAGGCTGTTGGTAGATTTGTTCGGAACTTTGAATTTAGCATTGGGGTAATGTGTTCAATGAAAGCCAGATTATGCCAGTTAGGCCTAACCCTCTATATTCCATTTTTCTTAGAAGCCACCGCCTCTTTGATGAATCTGTTCTCCATCTCCTTCATCCAAATGCAGTCGTATAAATATCCAATATAAGCCATGATACATGTATATTAAAATTTTTTCTTGCTGGTTTTTAGTTAATTGTATTGGTTTCTATGTGTAGGATTTATATAGATGAATAGAGCATCTCAGCCATTACCTAAAACAATTAGTAAAGGACAAGAGTTTCTTAAAGTTAACAAGGGTTCTTTTATTACATACCCAACTGGATTTATTTATTGATCAAGTACATGGTAGTAATATATATATATATATATATATATATATATATATATTCCCTAGGGAAAGGTCATCCCTTTAACTAAAAAACTGGAATTAGATTTAGACAATGACAAATAGTTGAACACTAATGTTCGCTAGATGAGGTTGAATACCCACGCAATGAAAATCTTTGAGAGTGTGAAGGGCTTTCATTGGATTTCTTGGCTCGAGTTGATGAACTCGATTCATTCATGACTTCGCTCACGCACTGATTGTGAGATAAATCACCACTCCGAGCATTGTCTGCGAACTGTGAATCTGATACAACAATTATCTCCTAGAATAAAACTCTTAGCTGGTCCCAACAGGGTTCCCCCTTCGGCCTATAAACAAGCAAGTTTGGACGAATCTGCATATTGCATTGAACAATTAGAGTCAGTTAACAAATCCAATAACATTTATGTAGATGCAAATACTTAACTTCTACCCTTGTTGTTTCAGTCAGTCTTCAACAGAGGCCTCCACGATATTAGCGTATGGGTAATAGAAAATATCAGGCTATGAGATCAAATAGTTGAATTGATTGTAACGATCCTCCCATTGCTGCAGTTTCTCCAAATAAACAGCAAATAGAATGTTGACACCCATCTCTGCATTTACCTCATCTCTAACAATGCAGAGACACTGCCTATTGTTCTGAAGGTCTCCAACAATCCAATTCTGATTCCATTGCTCGAAATCCAATTTCGAGAGAACATTGCTTTCAAGATCTTGAGACCACACCCTCATGAAAAAAGCATCATCTTGAGAAATTGGATTGGGCCCAGTCATTACATGAAAGTTTGCTTCATTACTTAATGCGGCCTCAATTTATTTATAGTTTCTAACAATCACTGTAATATCACAAATGAAATAGTAACATTTTGTCCAATGTCCTCACAAATAAGTTAACAGATAAGAAATAACTGGCTAAAGTCCATAGCTCACAACCATCTCAGAGTTAAACATAAGGCATTGTATTGTCAAATCTGCTTTCCTTGTTTCACCTGCAGCAAATGACAAAAAAAGGGAAGCAATCAGATATTGTGAAGAATCTCTTCACTTCTATTAGCCTAAATGTTTTCCAAACTAAATATAATATTCAACCAATTAATAACCCTCACAAACATTGCACTCACCCTTTCTTTGTCCACATCTTCCTCAAAATCCATAGTTGTTGAAATTAATCGCAACTGCTGTGAGTTAAATTCCTGCACTTAAGAAGAAAATTGATTAATTTCTCATCAACACAAAAATATTGAGCTCAAGCAACAAATTCATCATCGAAATCATACTCGACAAAATTGAGGGCAATATCGATCTGGTTCCTTGAAGGAGTTCTCCAACTCATTTCTTGACTCAATCATTGAACTTGGTTCTTTTATTTGCACCTGCGCTCACACTCGACAAAACAAAGTGTACGTCATTAAACATAAATCCGTATTAGTTAACATTGATTATACATATGACACAACAAACCTTCTCTATTTCTTTTGAGCTTGGAATTCCTCCACTTTTGACACACGGACTTTTCATAAATTTTCACAATCGATGGGTTCCTCATCTTCTGGACACTACTAGTTCCATTTCCTGGCTTTTTGCTTGTTGTTTGCTTTCTAGTTCACGATCTTTGAACAACTGCTGCCACAGCTTCGACATATACTTATGCATGTGTGACCTGCTGTCAGCATCACCCTTTGCTTCATATGCCATGTCTTATGTTAACCTCATATTGCTATTCACGAAGACTAGGCCAGATAAATTATCATTAACAGTTGCTCCAGAAAGATTATTCAAAGTGGGAACCCATCTTCGTTTTCAATCTCAAGTCCATCTTTCAAGTATGTGTTGTTTGTGCATTACTTCAACATTCATCAAATGAAGAACTTTGAATATGTGCCAGCAAAAAACTCCCTTTAACTCCCACATACGACAGCTACGTGAAACTTGGCTTTTCTGATTGAAAGAAACAGATCTCGTCCGATCCGAATGAGGACTCGAGCTCACTTTGAACACAAGGTCATTGGAAACATAGTCTGGATGCTCAATTATTTTGATATTCATGGAATGATGAGCCTCATAATCAAATATTTCAAAGATATTGCATGTGAATACTTTTGCAACATGTGTTAACAACGGGTTGTCCTTAAGAAATTACCCAGTCATACCTCGACAAAGAGCATCTAGTGCATTCTCATGCTGACACCATTAATTCTGTACTTTACAATAGCGAACAAAAAACTTGTAGAGTGTATTGCTTCTATTTCCTAAGTCTTTTAAAATTATATTAGTCACCTCACTCCTAGACGTAGCATGCATACCCGCTGAAAAATGATCATTGGTGAACACCAAAGACCACCTGTTTCTCAAATTACACATATTACGAACCATCTATTGTTCGTCAGCTCATAAGTATAAATTAGTTGCTGCCATACTTCCTCAAACTCATCTTCAATCTCACAACCATTCATACAATGATTCCATAATTTCTTAAATTCAATATTCCCATTGGTAAAAAAAAAATCAAATGCAACGTGGCAATCATCCAAACCGGGTATGTAATGTGACCGAATGTAGCATCGAATCAAGCCCCTAAACACCATGTGTACATATAATGTGTGCATTGTATGTAAAGTTGAGCTAAACAAATCCCAAATTTTAGTTAAAGAATCTTGCAGATTTAAACATTATCAATCACTTCATATATATTGATAGAATCTTTGCAATAATATATATGCTAAAAACTCTCCTTATAACATGAAAAAGGAAACTCATCGCGAATGAAATATCATATAACTCGAAGAAAATATGATATGCGCGAAGGAAATTACATCTCACTTTTTAAATATTTCAAGATTATAATCATTTTACATTAGGTTAATAAATTTGGTAATATAATTAGAAAATCTCATAATTGATATTTTAAAATTTTGGTTCTCAAAATACCAATTAGAATTTTTTTGGATTTGCATGAAATATATTTATTTTTAATAATATGAAGTTGAAAAAGATTAGTAAAAAAGTTAAAGAATATCTTTATTGGTTAGTTAAATTTGAAGTCCAAAATAATGAAATAATATTACGTTAGTTATATAAGAAAAAAATTATTCAACTCGCATGCAATTGAGATGACGAAAACAATGTATTGTCTTATTACCAACCATTCACGCGCGCGTGCACACAGTGTGTGTGTGTAGAGAGAGAGAGATAGATATTTTCTACATGTAATCGGGTAAATTAAAGGCATAATTGATGGAGTCACACGTTTCCAGTCTCTTTGTCATTTTACACTAGAGCACTAGAGGTGGCAATTTACTCCCGGCCCAATGGGTTTGGCCTGACTAGGGCTGGAAAAAATACCGTGATACTGTTATACCGTACCGAAAAAATACTGAAATACCAAATTTTAAGGTATACTGATATTTTCAGTAAGGTATGATACCGTACCGAGATTTTTTGATAAGGTAACAATATGAAATTTTAAAAACTGAGGTATATCGGGATATACCTATACTGATGGTATACCGAACTTTTTTGGTATATACCGTTAGTTCGACATATGTCGTTGGTGCGGTATATACCGATATACCGTTTGTGCAGTATATAT
This sequence comes from Perilla frutescens, assembly GCA_026008535.1. Lineage (NCBI taxonomy): Eukaryota > Viridiplantae > Streptophyta > Magnoliopsida > Lamiales > Lamiaceae > Perilla > Perilla frutescens. Next base: position 14,672,664 of record BRKX01000015.1, read on the forward strand.
CGTTATACCGGTGTATATCGTTGGTGTGGTATATGTCGAACTAATGTTATATACCGAATTAAATGTATATATTTTGATATAGAAAAATTTACCATAATTTATACATGAATTATAATTAAACAATGAATAATTTAAATTATATGAAAGAATTAATATTACTTTTTTTTCCTTAACCTTTGATTCAAATTACAATTACAACTTTATTATAATGAGATAAATAAAAATGAGAAATAAGAACACAAATAATAATAATATTATATTTAGCAGCTATATTAATTCATTTAATTGTACATTTAAATTAACATATATGTGTGAGAGAGAATAAGAGATGATTGTTATGTAAATATGTAATAATACTTAGTATAAATATTATACATGCATATATGTAATTATATATATAGTAACTTTATGATATCTTATCTAATTTATTATTTATTACATTATTTAGTAAATTTACGATATCTAATACATATAATCATATTATATATTATATGTAACATCCCACAAATTTCAGAATATATTAACGAGTTTTCTAAATTTATTTAGAAGACTAAAGAAAATAATTGGAGCTAAAATAAAGTAAAACAGATGTAAGTCGCGACCTTTTCGTGTATTTTATGTGAAAATCGATTATGAGATTTTGCGTTTGTCTCCGGAAAATAGTCAATATTGGTCTTTTCTGGATTGTAATGACCTAAAGGAAGCTGTTGGTGCTATCAGAATTTTATTCTGACTTCTACAGGAATCCCGGAATTGAAAATCGTAAAGGGAAAACCTGTGAATAGTAATTTATGCGAGCGTTCGTGATTTGAAAAAATTACGAAATCCTTCTCATTGATCTGAGACTTGTTCTATCAAGCCTATCTTATAGGAAATGACCCAAGGAATCCGTTCGCGTTCACGGATTGCCAATCTGAGGTCAATCGAGCGCTCGGGAGCAAAATCTGTCAGTTGAAATGAATAGTAAAAGTACTTTTTGAAAGAGAATCTTTTCTCGTTTCTCTTCAGACGACCTCCTCGTTTTTCAAAGATGGGTTGGTTCAATAGTACTCGAGCCAACGAGTCTCCCGGTATTTTCAAATTTTGCATCAGAGGTCATTTGGACCTCGCCATTGAATAAAACATCTTTAATTGAATCCGAAAATCACTTTATCAGTATTTTATATCCGAAAAAGTTATACCCACCCTGAAGTCCCTTTTCCTATAAATAGGGGGGGGGGAGCTCATTTCTCCTTGCTCATTCTCTCCCTTCTCTCTTTTTCTCTCTCGTTCGTGTTGACGAACTAGAGAAACCCGGGCCTGCGCCGAGTAAATCGCACATGCGGGCCCAGGTTAAGTTTTATTTGGGGGGCGGGGTGCTGCTACTGCGGGAGCAGCTATCGAGCGCCGGAAAGCTGCCGCCGCCGCCGCCGCCGTGGATGGCCGGAATTGCCGCCGTCGCGCCGCCGCTTCGGATATCTCGTTTCGGTCCATTTGTCATCCTTTATGGTTGAAATTTTAATATGTTGTGTATTTTAAATAGTGCTCCATTTCGTATGTTGAGTGCGTTATCGTCCGGTGGCCGGAAACTGGCCAAATCGCCGGAAAACGTGAAAAATAAAGGGGTGCCGATCAGTTTCGGTTTTTGCCCGTTTTCGCCCATTTCGGGTCGTCAAATCGAAAAAGTTTCTTCTGTAATGTTGCTCAAAATATTATTTCCTATAGGACTGCCAAGTTTTATAATTTTCCGATAAGTTTTGATTAAAATCGATTATTTTAATCAGGCGGTTATTTTTATAATTAAAGCATGTGATTTCAGAAAATTCTAAAAATTGTATAGTTTAATAAAGATATATGTAGGGTCATGCCTGATTATTTTCATAGTTTTTGGACAAGTAAAAAGTGCGATCAAGGTTTGCTGTGTAAAATTTAATTAAAATGGCAAGTTACGGAAAGTGACATCTGTCAAATCTTTTGGTCCCGTTAAATCAGAATTATATTTTGGAATTTATTTCCTTCTGTGTGGAAGTTGTACGAGGTCTCTAGAGTCGCGCATTCTTAGCTGAAATATAATTAAAGTGAATAAAAGCTATAATTAAATTAAAGTCGAGTTCTGAAAATTAAAGTAGCAGTCCTAAAATAAGGCTTGACCTTGTAGGACTTGTTGAGCCGGTTAGAAGAGCTGGCAGATGAGTATCGAGAAGTTTGATCACCTGAGTTGATCTAATCGAGGTGGGTTTATTTGCAAAACCTATCTATATTTGAGTTATTAACTCATAAATGTGATAGTCATAGTTAGAATATCCAAATAAATATTTGAGAAATTATCTGCTCAAGTCTCTGCTAGAGTAATAGTATTATACTGTTGTATAATTAATGAGAACATAGTATTATACTGATGTATAATTATTGAGAACATTGATTATGCTTCATCATAATTATTGAGAACATAGATTATGCTTCATCATAATTATTGAGAATATAGATTAAGCGAATATGGATTATGCTTCGACATAATTAAATAGAATAGATTATGTCTTGTCATAACTAAAGTCTATGGGTTAAAAGTTAAGGTTAGAGTTTAAAGTTCATAGTATATAGATTAAGGTTAGAGTTTATATTTAAAGTCTAAAAGTCATAGTTTAAAATTACAATATATTAAATGTTTATTGTGTATTGATTATACTTGTGTATAATGAGTTATAATTTTTAGCTTGTGCTTTTAATTTAAACTCAACTTATAGAATGATTTCCGTTTAAGGAATATGAAACATAATTGAACTAAGTTTGATAGAGGATTTAAAGGTTAGCATAGTTGCTATATTAAGAGGATGACATAGTTTTTATGCTTATGTCATATTACGCGCTTTATAGAGAACATAGAATTGAGGATAAGTATGAAATGTGATTCTTGCAGTTGTGATGTTAATCACTAAAGGTGTCACTGTGAGGTAACCCCTGCACACACACGTGATCTGGGCATCACTATAGGAGTCAATGCTAGGTAACCCCTAGTATACTCAAGGGTCAATGCTAGGTGAACCCTGGTACACTCTTCTCGGATTAGCGAGGTAACCCCTCCTTTTTTCTATCAGCGACATGTCATAGAGTGTAGTAGACGACAAAAGGAGCTACAGGGTACCAAAGAGAAGTAAAGGTTTGCAGAAACGGGAAGGGCTTTCGCGTTTTTCTTTCCATTATCTGTATTTGTATTTTGGATATTCTGTTACAGTTTTTATTAAAGATTTAGTTAAAAGTTTAACCCACTGAGTGCTTTAGTACTCACGCCCAAAATATTTTCAAAATGTTTTTCACAGGTTGAGATGCTGGAGGTGATGGCTTGATGTACTGTTGTGGGTTGATCGTGCCTTGCTGTCTCGTTCAGACTAATGTATTGCTCATGAGTATGTTGTTATGTGATACAATATTACTCCATTGTTTTCCGCTTAAACTTTGATACAGTTGCCCCATAGTATGATTGCATGCTATGTTTTATTTTTTGGGCTTATCTGAATTGTATTCTTATTTGAATCATGATAAATAAAGTCCCATCTCTTTTCCTTAGATCCAAGCATGTCTATTTACAGTTTTCGACCTATGGATAGATCATATTTGGTTGAGTCTTGGATTCTGCTTATTTTCCAGTTGACCTATGAATGGGTCTCAACTTGATTAATTGCTCATGTCCTATTAATGGGACATAAAATAGTTCATTTACCTCTGGCCTATTGATGGGTCTTAGTTGTTGTAACCTATGAAGAGGTCCTGTTTATTTGAAGAGTCAGAATCCTATTTATAAATTGTTGGATTCTGTTTGAATTTGATTGGCCTATGAATAGGCATTCTTTTGACTTGATTGAATCATTTGACTTCGTTGATACGTTGAAAGACGTGGATTTCTTTCAGTTACAGAGGTTATGCTACCCAAATTTCTGCGGGATATAACTTATTCTTGTTCTAAAGCCATTTTATTTGATTATCATAAATAGTACTTCCTTTTTGAGTAACACCCCGACCCTCATTTATTATTCCTTTTGGGACCGGGATATTACAGAGGACCCTCTGGATTTTTGATTATGCTACATTTTTCCTTCTATTTTTCCCGTAGTGTCCCCGTCCTAATCCTCGGGACCGGGGCGTTACAATATATATATATATATATATATATATATATATATATATATATATATATTACTCATACACCTGACCTGTGGTATTATCATTTGTTATATTTAATAGAAAGTAATAATAAATATATTCTTATTTAATTCTTAGTAAACAATTTTTATGATTTTTAAGTTAACGATTTAAAATTTATAGTACTTAGTAAGTTTATAATATTTTATATAATTTACAAATACATTATAAAAAGATGTGATGTATAATATTCTTATTGTTTCTTACGGATTTATATTTACAATGTAATATAGTTTGTAATCTAATAAATAAAAATAAGAAATAAGAACACAAACAATAATATAATATTTTTATTAAGTTAGTTAATGTTTGTGATATTATATGTGTGTGTGTGTGTGAATTATAGATGATTGATATATAATACTTAGTAAATATGATATACATATATAAATTTCTAGTAAATTTACAATATATAATACTTATAATTAATCTTATGTTATACTTAATGCATAGCAATGATAAATATGTTCTCATTTAATACTTAGTAAATAATTCTTACAATTTTATAAGTATACGATTTAAAATTTATAATATTTAGTAAGTTTATAATATTTTATACAATTAATAAATACACTATAAAAACATGTGATGAATAATATTATTAACATTTCTTACAATTTTAGATTTGCAATACAATTATAGTTTGTGATCTCATAAATAAAAATAAGAATTAAGAACACAAACAATGGTATAATATTTAGCAACTATAATATCATTACATTTAAGCTAGTTAATATTTGTGATATTACATAAACATATGTGTGTGTGCGCGCGCGTGTGTGAATTATTAGGAACGTTTCATATTTTTGGTAAATATATGAGATATATTGTAAGATGGTATGGTACAGTATATTGATATCGGTAAGGTATACCGATATTAGTAAGGTATACCGAAATAAAAGATAAGGTAAAGGTATGTCATTTGTTTCATACCAAAATTAAGGTATACCCTAGGAATGTATACCGAATGTTAAGAAAAGGTAACGGTATGATTCTCCATACCGTACAAATAAGGTAAGGTGAAGGTATGATGACAAAAAATAAGGTATACCTTACCGTCCCACCCCTAGGCCTGACTAGGCCAAGTTTTTGTTGGCTCGAAATGACCTGGCGAGCAGCTCGACCTAGCTCAAAAAATTGGATGGCCCGAATGGGTCGGACCATATAACCTAAAATGGAAAAATATACGGTGGCGGGCAAACGGCCCCGCCCTGGCCCGATTTTTTGGTCAAGATAGGCCTCTAAAATATTATTGGCCTGAAATGATTTTGGCTTGGCCCGATCTGATTTTTGTCATTGTCCTAACAGGCCTGGACGTGCGGTCCAATTTTCCACCCCTAATTTACATAGGTAAGGACACTGATAACCTCATATTTTGCATTTATTTTAAAGTACATTTGAGTGGTATTTGATAGGCATTGCATGCATGAAGTGACAAGTTTTGCTTAGTTTTCTCTATTTTGTGCAATGTCATGTGTTTGTTCATTGTGAAGGGAATTAATGCCATTTTTTGTGTGGAGTTCAAATGAGCTTGGGAAGACCCTAGAAAGATATAAAATCAAGTTAGGAATGCGTTGCAAAAAGAATCGGGTCAATCGGACGAGAAACGAGTGAGAACGAAGCAAAACAGTGAGAGGCTGCTGGAGCTGACGTTGAGTCACGACCGGGTCGCGAATCACTGTTTTTCACTTTTTCTGCACGGTTGCGACAGGGGTCGAGTTCTCCTTTGTTTTATTCGCGACATAGTCACCAATTTTGAGGTTGGCCGTGAATTTTCGACCACGTCAGCGCCACGTCATGCCACGTATTGCCACGTGGATTCACGACCTGAATCGCGGGCGATGAGGTCACGAATCTGATCACGAGTTGAGCGGGTCTATCCGATTTTTGACCTATTTTTGGGCTTTTCTTAACTTGGTATTTAAGGGTTTTGATGCACGAAAATATAGACAATTCCACTTACCCAAAAATCACCACCAGAGGTTTGCTGCAGAGAAAAACAGACGCGAAGAACAAGACCGAAGGATTCAAGAGCTTTCAAGATTAGAGACGAATTAAACTTTTCGGGTTTTATTTACTTTATTCTTAGAATTTCAATGTTTACTTTGTGGATTGTTTTAGTTATTTATTTTGCCATGGATAGCTAAAACCCTAGTATTCTAGAGTTGGATTATGAGTTATTTATGAAGTTCTTTTAATTCATTTTATTTGGTGTCTATGATTTGATTATGTTTTGATTATTCCTGCTTTTCTCTGTATTATTTACTTGATCACTAAATGATGCAATTTGATGTGTTAATCCATAATTCGAGAGATGAGTTTTAACACAAGATCTGGAATAATTAACTGGTTAGTCAATATCACTCGAGAGAGTTGCGATTAATTTAGAGAACAATAAATCTTTGGAACCATTAGGAGTTGCATAATAGGTATTGAACGGACACGTTAATATTTGTTGTGTGATCTACAATCTAGGCGCTTCGAGAGAAGGTTTAGAATACATGAGTGATTGTTCTAGCATGATTTAAATCCCAACATAGACATTAAATGAATTAATTAAGAGAATGGATTAAATGATGAGTATCCAATCCTAGAATGCGCTTTTTCTCAAGTGTTTGATTTATCTGTTTTGATTTCTTCTGTGGTGATTTATTTTATTTATTATCTTTAGTTTTTAATTAGTTAAATCCAACCATGGTTTATAGTCTAGATAACCGCAAGAAGTTAAATTATAATAACTAGTAGATTAATCATTAAATCCCTGTGGATACGACCTTGTTCACCGCTATCCTATAAGCCTCGCTGTACACTTGTAGTTTAGGTAAAAATAAATACCGAACAAGTTTTTGGCGCCGTTGCCGGGGATTTAATTTTTTTATTTGCTATTATTTAGATTTAATTTCTTATGTTAATTTAGACATTTTTTATTCTCTGTTGCTTTTTCTTATTTATTTCTCTTTTAAGTTCTATAGGTTGTGTATGAGCACAAGATCAAAAGGGGAACCTCTGCAAAATTTTGATCCAGAGATTGAAGCTACCGCTCGACACAACAACGTTAGAAGAAGAAGAGCAATGACAGAGTAACAATCAGCAGCTCCTATTATAGCTAATCAGATGCGCCGTATGCAGCATCAGCTAGAGGAAATGCAGCGGCGATTTCAAGAGCAAGAAGCCACCAGAGAAGCAGAGCCGGTACCGATTAACCAAATGTTCACACCGGTGCTCAACCATGGATAGGTTCTCGGTCCAGGCATTAATGCCAATAACTTTGAACTGAAGTCGAGATTGGTAGGCATGGTGCAGCAGCATCAGTATGGAGGGCACAAGACTGAGAATCCGAATGCACACCTGCAACAATTCTTGGAGGTCTGCAGTACAATCAAGATGAACGGAGTGTCAGATGATGCCATTCAGCTTCGCCTGTTCTCATTCTCACTGAGAGATGCTGTCAAGGATTGGTATCATTCTTTGGATCTCAGTACGGTGGATAGCTGGGAGTGCTTGGCGCACAAGTTTCTACACAAATTCTTCCCTCCTGGTTTAACCCTCAAGCTGAAAGGCGAAATTACAAAATTTCATCAGTATGATGATGAAACTCTGTATGAAGATTGGGAGAGGTTTCGGAGCATGCTGAGGAAATGCCCCAATCATGGATTCGGGGTGGATCATCAGGTGTGCATCTTCTACAATGGATGCGACATGGAGGTGAAGAGGCTTCTGGATGCCTCTGCAGGTGGCTCACTGCTAAACAAAGGCCACGATCAAGCTGTGACGATAATTGAAGACATGGCCACCAACAGCTATCAGTGGACTGGGGATCGACCAGTAAGGATATTGAAGAGAGCTGCAGCATTTGATGATAGTGATCTAATTTCCAAATTGGCGGCTCAGCTGTCAACGTTGAATGCTACTATCAATAGTAGATTTGACGCCATGTCTCAGCAGACTGCGAATCCTACCATGAATCAAGTTGTGGAAGATGTGAACTACATCAATCAGCGAGGGGGCTATGATGGCAACAATTACCAAGGTGGAAATTAATTCTATCAAGGTAATCGATCCAACCTCTCATATGGGAATCCTAACAGTGCACTGCAGCCCCCATCCGGCTTCTCAGTAACAAATGGAGTGATCAACGAGGAGAAGAAGCCAAAGATGGATGATCTGTTGATGGCGTTCATAGGGAAGATCGATAAATTCATGGGGGAGTCGCAAGCTCGAATGGAGAAGTTGGAGAATACTATGGGTGTTATGAGTGTGCAAATGATGATGTTTGAGAAGCAGCTGGGTCAGCTGGCTATAGTTGTAGGGAATCAGCACCAACCAGGACAGTTTCCCAGCAACACCACTGTGAATCCCAAAGAGCAGTGCAATGCAATCCATGTGCATACTGAGGTTCCTACACCTATTGCTGCTGCTGTAGCTATTCATCCCAAGATGGCTTCTGACAAGCCGGATTCTACCATCAAGAGTTCTCAGACGGGTCCTACAGTTCTTCCCGCAGTGACTATCCCACTTCAGCAGAGGACTCTAAAAGAGAAGGTTGATGCACAATTCTCTCAATTTCTGGAGATTTTTAAAAAGGTGCAAATTAACATTCCTTTGGTAGAGGCGTTGCAGCATATGCCCAAGTATGCAAAATTTCTCAAGGATGCTGTGTCCAAGAAGAAGAAAGCTCCTGGCCAAGATGAAGGATCCGGGGAGTTTAACATTCCCCATCACTATTGGAGACAAGATAGGTGGCTGAGCACTATGTGATTTGGGGGCGAGCATCAATTTGATGCCACTTTCATTTTCAAAAAGCTGAACAATGGGCATCTAAAGCCCTCAACCATGTGTTTGCAGATGGCCGATCGATCTATGGTGTATCCTGAGGGAATTTTGGAGGATGTGTTGATTAAAGTGAAGGATTTCATATTTCCAGTGGATTTTGTTGTGCTCGATATGGAGAAGGATAAGAGCGTTCCTCTCATTTTGGGACGCCCATTTTTGCACACCGGATGGGCCAATATTGATCTAGACACAGGGATTTTAACTCTTCGATTTGAAGATGAACAAATCCAGTTCTTGTTCAATGTTGAGGAGCACAAGGCATCTGTGGAGTGTAATACCATCAACACTCAAGAATCTGGCTGCATTACTGATGGTGGAGACATGGAGATGGATTATCGAGGAAGAGAATGGGGGATTTCAATTCTTTCATTTGTGGGAACTTGAGTTTCCAAATTCGTCTGACTATCGACGTTAAATGCCGCGCTTGTTGGGAGGCAACCCAATATGTTTTATTTTGTTTCATTTAGTTTTTTTTCTTATTTATTTTTTTCACTTCTTTTTCTGAGTTGTGCAGGTAGAAAATGGATGGATGCTGTAATATGGGGGATAGCAAATTAACCAACTTGTCCTTCGACAAGTTTGGGGGAGGACATTGAACCCGAACAACCATCCACTTGATTTCTGCAAGTGGTCGACGACACCCTCATGCATTTTTACAAACTTATTTCATCCCGTGGATTTGAATAAGTTTGGGAAGATGTATGCTTGTGGTGTCTAGACCTTTATTTGTTGTACCTGCTTTATGTGTTTAGTTTAGTTTTCGTTTTCCTGGGATTTTTGAAAAATTTCGATTTTGTTTGGTCTTGAATTTTACTTGGGATTTTGATGATATATGCTTTATAGTTTATGGTTTAGTGTTTATAATCGAGATATTTAATTGGGAATAATTTGAGCATGTATAACATGATTTGAAGGATCATGTATTTTAGAATTCATCGAGCTTTATTTTGTCCAATGTTGAGCTATGAGATTTTGAGCCTACAAGACTGTTATCTTAATTTTTGTTCTTGTGTGTTGGTTATCTATGCACATGTTTCTCTGGAACTTGCATGCCGTCTTGCTTGAGATTGAGTTGTTGTGCTTTGAATTAAGATATGATAATAGGCCATCTTTTCTTTAGCCATTTAGCCCATACACTGTCCTAAATTCATTATATTCCTTTGCGAGCCCTTTTGTGCCTAAATGTCTTTTCTTTGAAAGTCTATTTGGGATTATTTTGTTGATTCTTGTGGAGAAATAGGAAGAAGGGTAATGAATTTTGGAGTTGGGATGAAGAAGAAAAAAATGGAGATAATTGGTGATTTTTTTTGTTGGTGCACAAAAAAAAGTGCTATGTGAGTGTTGAAAAGAAAAAGAAAAATTATAAAAAGAGCATTAAAAAAAATGTGAATAGTGCCAATGAAAAGAAATAAAGAAAAGAGACCAAAGGTCTATGAGTTGAAAGAAAAAAAATGTGGATGATTTAAAGTTGTGTAGAAGGAAGTTGGAAAAATTCCTACTTGTGCATGATGTGAAAAGTAGTTGGGAATAGAAAGTAAAAATGGTGGATTGTGTTGCAATTGTTGAGTCACTTTAGCCAAAAATTCCTAACCTTAACCAAAGCTTACATTACAACCTTAACGAAAGTCCTATTTGATCTTAATTTTGAGCACATTTGTTTGTCAGTGGAGAGCTTAGATTGCATGCAAGCCTATGGTAGATCAAGTGTATAGTTCAATGTTTCGATGAGTGCTTACCTTGCTTTAATCACACTTTGAGTATTTGAGCGAAACACACACCGGTGAGGATCATTGGCTTAAATTTTTCTCGTTGAAATCAATCGCATGTGTTCATGATTTGACGGTTTTGCTTGTTCTTGTCAATCCTTTGGTTTTGTTCTTTGTTTGTGACAAACAATGTTTTAAGTTTGGGGAGTTGATAACTTCATAGTTTTCATGTATTTTGAGGTACATTTAAGTGGTATTTGATAGGCATGCATGCATGAAGTGACAAGTTTTGCTTAGTTTTCTCTAGTTTGTGCAATGTCATGTGTTTGTTCATTGTGAAGGGAATTAATGCCATTTTTTATGTGGATTTCAAATGAGCTTGGGAAGACCTTATACAGATAGGAAATCAAGTTAGGAACGCGTTGCAAAAAGAATCAGGTCAATCGGACGAGAAACAAGTGAGAATGAAGCAAAACAGTGAGTGGCTGCCAAAGCTGACGTGGAGTCGCGACCGGGTCGTGAATCATGGTCGCGAATCACTGTTTTTCACTTTTTCTGCACGCTCGCGACAGGGGTCGGGTTCTCTTTTGTTTTATTCACGACCTGGTCGCGAATTTTGAGGTTGGTCGTGAATTTTCAGCCACGTCACGCCACATATTGCCACGTGGATTCGCGACCCGAGTCGTGGGCGATGAGGTCGCGAATCTGATCGTGAGTCGAGCGGGCCTGTCCGATTTTTGACCTATTTTTAGGCTTTTCTTAACTTGGTATTTAAGGGTTTTGATGCACGAAAATACAGACAATTCCACTTACCCAAAAGTTGCCACCAGAGGTTTGCTGCAGAGAAAAACAGACGCGAAGAACAAGACCAAAGGATTCAAGAGCTTTCAAGATTAGAGACGAATTAAACTTTCCAAGTTTTATTTACTTTATTCTTAGAATTTCAATGTTTACTTTGTGGATTATTTTAGTTATTTATTTTGCCATAGATAGCTAAAACCCTAGTATTCTAGGGTTGGATTATGAGTTATTTATGAAGTTCTTTTAATTCATTTTATTTGGTGTCTATGATTTGATTATGTTTTGATTATTCCTACTTTTCTCTGTCTTATTTACTTGATCACTAAATGATGAAATTTGATGTGTTAATCCATAATTCGAGAGATGAGTTTTAACACAAGATCTGGAATACTTAACTGGTTAGTCAATATCACTCGAGAGAGTTGCGATTAATTTAGAGAACAATAAATCTTTGGAACCATTAGGAGTTGCATAATAGGTATTGAACGGACACGTTAATATTTGTTGTGTGATCTACAATCTAGGCGCTTTGAGAGAAGGTGGTTTAGAATACATGAGTGATTGTTCTAGCATGATTTAAATCCCAACATAGACATTAAATGAATTGATTAAGAGAATGGATTAAATGATGAGTATCCAATCCTAGAATGCGTCTTTTTCTCAAGTGTTTGATTTATCTGTTTTGATTTCTTCTGTGGTGATTTATTTTATTTATTATCTTTAGTTTTTAATTAGTTAAATCCAACCATGGTTTATAGTCTAGATAACTGCATGAAGTTAAATTATAATAACTAGTAGATTAATCATTAAATCCCTGTGGATACGACCTTGTTCACCGCTATCCTATAAGCCTCGCTGTACACTTGCAGTTTAGGTGAAAATAAATACCGACCAAGTTTTTGGCGCCGTTGCCAGAGATTTAATTTTTTTATTTGCTATTATTTATATTTAATTTCTTGTGTTAATTTAGACATTTTTTATTCTCTGTTGCTTTTTTTTATTTATTTCTCTTTTAAGTTCTATAGGTTGTGTATAAGCACAAGATCAAAAGGGGAACCTCTACAAACTTTTGATCCAGAGATTGAAGCTACCGCTCGACACAACAACGTTAGAAGAAGGAGAGCAATGGCAGAGTAACAACCAGCAGCTCCTGTTACAGCTGATCAGATGCGCCGTATGCAGCAGCAGCTAGAGAAAATGCAGCGGTGATTTCAAGAGCAAGAAGCCGCCAGAGAAGCAGAGCCGACGCCAATTAACTAGATGTTCACACTGGTGCTCAACCATGGATAGGTTCCCGGTCCAGGCATTAATGCCAACAACTTTGAACTGAAGTCGAGATTGGTGGGCATGGTACAGTAGCATCAGTATGGAGGGCACAAGACTGAGAATCCGAATGCACACCTGCAACAATTCTTGGAGGTCTGCAGTACAATCAAGATGAACGGAGTGTCGGATGATGCCAGTCGGCTTCACTTGTTCTCATTAAATGATGAGTATCCAATCCTAGAATACGTCTTTTTCTCCAGTGTTTGATTTATCTATTTTGATTTCTTCTGTGGTGATTTATTATATTTATTATCTTTAGTTTTTAATTAGTTAAATCCAACCATGGTTTATAGTCTAGATAACTGTAGGAAGTTAAATTACAATAACTAGTAGATTAATCATTAAATCCCTGTGGATACGACCTTGTTCATCGCTGTCCTATAAGCCTCGATGTACACTTGTAGTTTAGGTAAAAATAAATACCGAACAAACACGAAAGCTAATGAATATATATATATATATATATATTGTTGTCCCGGTGCGAGTATATGTCAGTTTAGAAGGGGGTGAATAAACTGACTTCAAAAACTTAAAATAATTACGGAATGTTTAGGGCCCTGACTCGCTTTCAATATTTTATCTGTGCACTATTCAGTTGAGCTTGAGAGCTTGACTTAAATCTCAGCTGGTGAGCTTGATCAGTTAGGACTGATAGCTTGAAGACTTAGCTTAGCTTGTTAGTGTAGCTTGTGTGCTAGAGTGTGCAGTTGAAGAACATGCAAAGCTTAAGCAATAAGTACAACACACACAAGACTTATAGAGGTTCAAAGCTTTCTGCTTCTACGTCCTCTCTTCCTTCCGCAGAAGGGAAATCCACTATGTAAGAGTAAAGTTTCTTTATTACAATTACACAGTGAAGAAATTCTGCTGGACCTGAAAACAGCACCCTTCAAACCGAGCGCGACCTCCTTTCCAACTGTTGTTGTCCCGAAAGAACGGACCTGTCGATACACACTCCTCCTCAGCCGATTTCTAGGTTGACAGCTCACACTTACCGGTCCCAACTGCTCGCTAAGACTTTAGGTGCTATTGCCCGTCTTTTCATGATTTTAGATCTCGCTCAATCTTCAAGAATGCAGTCTTGAACCTGTTATCAACCTGGAGTGCTCCTTTAATCTTGAGCTGAGTGGTTGATCTTTGAAGAACTAAACTAAGAAGCTTTGCTCTGGCTGGAATTTTGCGTCAGCTAGCTGCTTGCTTGAGACTTAAAGCACGCCTTCTCAGTTGTGACTTTTCGCACTTAAGAGGTTTAAGCTTTGAGTTGTGGGGAGGGAGAAAGAAGAGCTCAATATCTGCAAGATAGCAAAAGTTAGATTGACGAAAGTCTCTGTCAAAAATGTGTTCGCTCTCTTTTTATAGATGAGTGATCTTTTGACCGTTGTGATTGGTGAATCTGTTGAATTCACCGGCGGCAGTTCAATGCCTGTAGCCGTTTGAAGCTTTAAATGAACTAGCCGTTGAGTTTAATGACTTCTACTCAAAGATCATCAGGATCTTTCCAAGATTTTCTATCAAGATCTTCATTGACTGCTTGTCAGAGAGAGCATGTATTTCGGCAATCAGTTTTGGACATTCAGCTGATGGGCTTTCAGCTATCTCGGCTTTCAGCTCTAAGATTGTCCAGTTGGTAGTTCCTCAGCTGCCTTACGCTTCACTTCTGGAACAGTCCAGTAAAGCTGCCTTGGCAACTTAGCTTCAAAAAGCTTTCAGTTCTGGACTACAAGTTGGCTGTTTGTTTGAGCTTTTCTTTCATTGAACTGATCGTAGGTCAGTTCAGTATTAGCTCAAAGCTCTTTGAGCTTTCTCCCAGCTAACTGATCTTTGATCAGTTTTAGGATTGGCTGACTGATCTTTGATCAGTTCAGCTTCAGCTTTTCAAGCTGGCTCTATTCTCATCAATCTTTCTTGGCTTTCAGCTAGACTGATGGTTACTCATCTGTGGATGCCTACCAGTCTCCAAAGTTCTCTTCCTCCTCTAGCTTTTTAAGCTTCGAAGAGTTGACTCTGACTGGTCTGACCAAGGCAACCTTTAAGCTGGTTTACCATGCTTCAGGACAGCTGACTCTTATTTCAGCTAGACTTTGTCTGAAGTCTTACTTGATCATTGCCCCTGATTTCCAGCTTCAAATAACCTGCAGTTTTTCATTAAGATCATCAAATATGTTTTAACATTTCATCAAAACCATCAGTTGGGTTTTTCCAACAATTTCCCCATTTTTGATGATGTCAAAATGAGTTGATTTGATGATTGAAAACTGCATGAGGTTATCTTTCATGAATGAACATCTAAGCTTGTACCAGTATTTGGTATCAAAGCTTATATCAGACCATGTTCTTAAGAACAATCTTAGATGCTGATAGCTTTTTAAAAAGCTTATAAGTTTTCACATTCATGAGTATCAAGGTTTTGACATGAGTATCAGAGCTTTGAACAAAAATAAATGAGTGTCAGAGCTTTAAACAGAAATAACATTTGAGCTTAACGAGTTTTATCTTTCACGCATCAGGGTTTTTGCTATCAAGAATTATTGCTTAAGTAGCCTTAAGATATTTTAATACTCGTTTGCATAGCTTGAAGAAGCTTCAAATATTTCAGTTCTAAAGCAGCTCAATTCTGATTATCATACAGATTTTGTTTAATTATCAGAGCACATTGAAAGCATTAAGCTATTCAGAAAGGCATATCAGCATGATTAGAATGTATTTGTATTATTTACAAAGATCATATTTAGAGACTGATTGAGTAAAGAAGATGTAGAAATTTAAGGAAGTAACAGAGAGAGAATATCAAGAACTGATATTTTAACTTCCTTATTCAGTTGGAACTGTTCACCATTCAGTTCATTCTTCTTTTGCTCGATTCTCCTTTCTTGCATTTGCAAGAAGAGATGCCCGGTATACTGTGGATATCCCAATCTTGCTGTTGTTCCAGCTGGGCATTCTCCTAAGTTCAAATGTCGTTTTGAGCTTGCCATTGCTCAATTTGGACTTCCCCCTGAAAGGTAGCTTCCCTCTGAAGTTGTACATCTCTTTGTACTTCTCTTTGGATCTCATCCCTAAGAGTTAGATCACCTTACCAGTTTCCATCATGTGCTATTCCACATGCTTTTCCATCATCAGCATACCCTTTTCCCTTTTTGGCATCATCTAAAAGGGCGAGCTAATGGAAATCATGATTTGGCAGTGACAACTGTGGCAGAAGAGAGAAAGAAGTGGCCAGCAAGTTTTCAGTGATATGGAGAGCTTGGGGTGCAGGAATGAGAGTGGACAGCCATGCACAAGACTCCTCAGTCGACTTCAGTTGGTCAAGATCAGGTAGAAAGAAGAGATCTTGTCTGGTGATAGAAGCTTATGCGAGTTCGAGAAGTGGCTCGTCCGGGAGGGTGAAGAGTGGATCCTCTTGAAGAGAAGTTATAGATGAATTAGAGGGCTCATGGTTTAGGTAGAGTGCATCATGAGGTACCGAGGTTTGA
Source organism: Perilla frutescens (assembly GCA_026008535.1). Lineage (NCBI taxonomy): Eukaryota > Viridiplantae > Streptophyta > Magnoliopsida > Lamiales > Lamiaceae > Perilla > Perilla frutescens. Next base: position 14,688,979 of record BRKX01000015.1, read on the forward strand.
AATCTCTTAATCATGGAATCCATGATATCTGGAAGAGATGGAGGTGAACTGAGTGGATAGTTCATCTAACTCCGACTTCATTGTCCTTCCTCTATCCAATATGAGTAGCCTTGCTTGTCTGCCATGTGCAACATGGTGGCATCATCCACTTGGAATCTCCATAAGTGATACTGAAGATATCTTCGAAGATGCTCGAAGAGAAAGTGACTGAGATCCCTAATTTGACCAAAACAGCTCTGCAGCTGATGGTCAATGCTTGTATTGAAGCCTTCTTCCAGAAGTTCTGGGGTAGTGATGTAGGGAGGCTCACTAGTTACAGGTGCAGTTGACTCATCACTAGTAGAAGTGAAATAGTCACTGTCAAGTCATAGACTGATCTGCATCAGCTGGAGGTTCAGCATCAAGGAGCGGCTGCTTTCCTTTTAGTGAGCTAGAGTCCTCCTTCAACTGAAGCCTCGACTTCCTAGGGTGGCCAGTTATTCTATGATGCTTTCTATGGATATAAACTGTAGGAAGGAGATCTCTTCTGGTGAGATTGAATCCACCAGGAACTGCTCCAAGTTGCTCCTCAAGGATGTGACTGAGTCGATTGGAAAATCCTAACTTGGCTTTAAAGGTGCCAGAGGTTAGATCGACCTCAGCACGCCTCGCATGCATGTGAAGCTGAGCCAATATAAAGGATGCCCAATTAACTTTGCATCCATGATATATGGTGGCCATGAGGTGAGTAGTGTTGTCATTGAACTGCGCATTTGTAATGCTGTTAAGAAAAGTATGCATCACAATGTCCATGATCTGGACTATTATTGGAGGGAGACTATCTTTCAAATTATTTGAAAAGTCTATGTGATTAACAGGTGGAAGCTTCCAGCCATTCCACAGTTCCAACTTAGAGGGGAACGCGAGTTCATGCACCTGTTGGCCTTCATCAACGAGCTAGAATAGATCAGTTAACACTTCTTTATCGATGGTGATAACCTAATTGTAGACAACAGAGATTATGTTGTCTCCCTTGATCTCCGCATTATAGTAGAACTCAGCTACAAGTGAGAGATGTTTCCTCTTGGGCTTAGTTGTCATGAACGACAAGAGCCCGCATGTCTTTAACAAGTAAAAGATTATGCTAAACTTCTATGGACCTATTTGAGCTTGAAGATACTCTTGGTTCAGAAACTTATCCTTTCTGAGCTTCTGTATGAGAAGTTTGATATTCACCGAGTGTAATGGAAGAGACATTTTTCAATGACAGAAGATATGAGCTAGAAGAGAGCTTTGGATAAGTAAGAGAAGACATGGAGAAGGAATGTGTTGAGAGTTCTATATTTTTCATTCCAACTTCTCCGCTGCTTATAAAGCATTAATTTTACATGCATTAACCATAGCAATCGAGTGTTTCTGGCTGATCAGCTATCTGATTTGATAGAAAGTTAGTTGAGTTAATGATGCATGCATCTCAGTCATCCACTTAGACTATTGCTTTTTGATCAAGCGGCTAAGATCTAAGGGTTTTGAAAATCTGGGTAGTTGCCATAAATAGCAAAATATTTTGCCAGAAGATTTTCTATTTATATCCCTCAGAAAATTCATCTCTTTATACTTTAATGCTTAGTATAGAGACTTTTTAATGGCAACTCAGATGAATAGTAAGCTTATTTTGAAGTTGTAACGATAACTATTCAAAAGTAAGCTTGAGGAATAGAGAGTAGAGAAGCTTATCAAGAAGGATTGATCATGCAGCTGATGAGAGATGGGGGGCTTGCTTGAGGTGTCAGTTTCCTGCTGAACTGATGATACACCTTTTGAACTGATTTGATCAGTTTTGTTGATCGACTGTTGATTGACTTTTCGTCAGTTTCCTCTTCTTGAGTGGTCGGACGGGGCTAGCTTCTCTGCATTCTCTGGAGTTGTTTGACCTTTTCCTTTTGGAATCTGAACTGAGGATGTCCTTAAAAGAATCAGTTCTGGCTGCAGTCTCAGCTTGCTGAAGTTGCTTAAGAGCAACTGCTGAGCTCTTTAGTTCCTCTATAGGATGAGCTGGACTGATTCTTCATCAGTTTTGCATCTCTTGAGCAAGACTTGATAAGAGGAGTAACATAGCTTCGGGACAGGAGATCTGGTGATGTGGCAGTATCTTCATCATCATTGGCTCCTTTTTGTCTATGGTGTTGACTCCTTGGGGTCGTCACGATTTCAGTGTGAGATAGAACTTGATCTATCTTTTTTGTGGCCCCCACAGCTTATAGTGATACCTCTTCTGACTGAATTGGATCAAAATTCAGTTTTAGGCAACATTGATCGACTGAATTGTTGACAAACTGCTCTTCAGTTGCAACTTCTTGCGATCTCAAACTGGCTTGAACATCAGCTAACATTGCTTTAGCTGGAATGTTATTATCAAGTTGATGCTTCATAATCCGCTGGACTTGCACAATAGTTGGAGGAAATGGATTTGAAGCCCCAATCTATTAAATGTTCCAAGTCTCTTCACGTTGCCAAAAGCTCATGCCATGAAAGACAATTAGCAAGAAGTGTGACTGGATTGACATAGAATGCCTCCAGTTATACTAGTAGAAGTACCAATGCAATTGTTTGAACAACTGATTGTCTTGCTTGGAAACATAGGTGAAGTGAGTGAGAAGGAGTTTTGTTACATCCTTCTGTGCACTCTTGACCATGTATTCGCCACTGTAAAAAGTGAGAATATTGTCTTCAGTCAGCTGAAGAGGAGGACAAGTTCTCCTGAAGTAGCCAGCTCCATAATTTGGATGAGAAATTTCAATAAATAGAATGAGCTCATCTGGATCAGTGCAGGGCTTGAAGTCAATTGATGATCCATTCTTAGAGTGTGGAGAAGGAATTTCATTGGCAATTGAGCTGCTTGAAGTTGTATTGCCAGTTTTGGCTTTGGATCTCTTCTTCTTCTTGAGTGACTGAAGATGTGCTTTCCCTTTCTTGGGAATCCAGTCGGAGACGAGGACTGGCAGCGCATCATCATTTGAAAGATTCAGCATATCTTCTAGGAGCTTGCTTATTCTTAGAACAAGTCCTACTTTGGACTCAAATTTCCCAGTCTTCTTTGAGTCGGCAGCTTTGATGTCTTGATGCTTGAATTGGGAGAATACAAATTCTGCCCATTTTGCTTCCAATCCTTCTACAAGGTGTATCATTACCTTGTATCTTTCTTGAGTTAATTGACTCAAGCTTCCAATGGCACCGAACATCATTTTGTTCGTGACATCGAGTATAACTCCATACTCGGGCTTCAGATCAGTCTTAGCTGTGGTAAAACTGAATTTCTTGGTGCAAGTTGAAGCACGCCATTCTTTCTAGTATGGTTCAGCTGAATCTTTCAGATCTTGAACCCTGGAACCCTTTCTGGGAAATTGAAAGATTTCAGCGATCTTTCTTTCAACGATATGGAGTTTGTTTCCTTGAATCACTGAGTGTATAACCTTCTATCTGCAAATACCTTGACTTGAAGCAAGAACTCACCGACCAAGTCTTGTCTAAAGAATCTTGGAGGAGTTTCAAGGTAGTGCAGAATTCCAGTCTTATGGAGATTGACCAGAAGAAATAGGTTGTTTGATTCCTTAAGAATCAATTGAAATTTCTGTCTTTCCAGAAATTTATCTCTCATCATTTGCTCTTTGAAAGAAGTAAGAGCTTTGAATGATTCAGCCATTTTTTTTGAAAATTTTTAGCTAATCTTGAATTGAAGCCTTTTTAGAGAGAGAGAGAGAGAATACTCTTTTTTGGAAGATGGTTTTTGAAAGAGTATATGAATTGTGCTTCTGTATTCTCTCAAAATTTTGAGCAAAGGGATTTATGAGTGAGAGGAATGACTCATAAATTTGTGTTGGTTGAAAGAATTAAATAGTCCCTTATCGTTTTCCTTTGGTTTTTTAATTTTTGGCTTAGGACCAACGGTAAAAAACAATAAATACTGACACAAGCATTTATTTGAGCCAAAAGATATTTTTATTAGAAAATTAAGAAATAAACTGATTTACCAGAAGTTGTCTTAAGGCGTCTAGTCAGCTGACTACATAAGCCTTCAGGTTTTCTTGCGTTCAGTTTTTCTTTTTCTTTAACTTTCTGGGGCTGTCTGAAGTGCTTTCACTTGAAAAGTCTTCTTCTGAATCTTCATCTCCAGAGTACGCTTCCAGTTTCATGATAGAATCAGAGAGCAGCTTTACATGTTCCTTCATGCACTTGATAAGTGCTTTGAGTTGGGTTGAGGCTTTTTCTGATCACTATCTTTTGGCTTGTTGGGCTCGTAGCTGAGTTTCTTCTGCAGTCGGCTGATGCGCTTCAGTCTTATGATCAATTTTCAGCTGATGCTCAGCAGTCTATTCTCCTGCAGTTAGCTTTTCAACTGATTCAGACTAAATTGGAGACGCATTTCTTTTGTTAATTGGACTCTTCCTGGAGTCTCTTCTGCCATCATCCCTTTCTCCTGAGGGGACTTGTACTTTTCAACAACAACAAGAACATCATCTGAATCAGAGTTTGATTGAACTTTCGATTATGCTATCTTGGCTTTCCATTTCCCTCTTGTTATTGGAGCAGATGGAATCTACTTTTACCTTAGTCGTTGTTGTGGCTCTTTGATCATCAGTGGTGGCATTGCTCCTTCTGCCACTTTTGGAATGAAATCATCAGGATCTACTGGCTGGTGATTTGTTTCCTCCTCCATCAAATCGGGAAGTAGCTTTTCTAGGATGAAGCTGACTTTGTTGATGTAGTACATCTTTTGTGGAAAGCACAATCTACAATTTGTCTCTCTTTCCACGATGTCTACAAACCTCTTTAGCTGTTTGAAGAGAAATGATGACCAGTCTATTCCTATAGTTTCCCAGATGGCGTTGCATATTTTATATTTAACTTCAGACATTTTCATGGTGGCCTTCGCATGATCCTATCATCATCTATGTGGCCACAGCTGCTAGCACATGAAATTCCTTTTAGAATTTGGACGTTTGATGATTGATTTGGAAGTCTCCTACTGCTGAATTCATTGCCCAATTGTTGAAGCAGAAACGGGCATTTATTGCCGTTTCTTCAAGGTTGTCCCCTTCTTCTAGTAATCCAAAAATGTTTCTCAGGACGGAAGAGGTGATCAGGATTTGAGTACCCTTTACTTCATTGACAATTATCCAAGAGTCTTTCTCACTGAAGGAGTTGAGAAAGAACTCCGCCACGGCTTCTGGATATACCTTAGTGGAAGTACTTTCGGTGAAGGTTTTTAGTTTCACCGATCTAATCAGATTGAGAATCAATTCACCTATTTTTGAAAAGTTGGTGAATTGTCTGCTATTGGCTGGGTTCAGTATCTTATCATGACCCAGATCTTTGCAAAAGACTCCTGAGTTTTCACCGAAAAGTCTGAAGTTTCGTGGTTTTCGATAGAGGTTGGAGGAGAATTGGGCCATTTAGAAAGAGGTTTTGGGGATATTTGGAAGGCTGGGTAGAAAGGGAGTTTTGGATAACTTTTGAAAGAGGGAGACTAGGTGCTTGAGTTCTTTGGTCAGCTGTGTGGGTGATTTTGGGAAAAACAGCCAGCCTATACATAGACTCAAGCAAACGATGTATTAAATGATAAAAAGAATTTGAGTTAAAATCAAAATCAAACGGTTCCGAATAATTCGTCAATTTTAATTTTAAATTTATACATTGAGATTAATGAGGAGAGAGAGAGAGAGTGGGTCCAATGATAATATTGAGATGACACGTCATTTTACCGTTCAGTAATAAATTCAATCTTTGAACTTATCTGGTTATGGCTCTCCTCCAGTCTCCACGTGGCATTAAGCTGCTGACGTCATCAATTGGCCTTGCGACTGATAATCTTCTTAGCTTGGAGTGATCAGTTCCAGCTGGAGTTTCTTCAGTTGATTCCTTATTTCGTCAGCTTGAGCTGTCTTCTCAGCTTTGCTCCACCTAAACTTTTCAGCTGCTTCCTTCAGCTGAAGCTTTGCTTTCATCAGTTAGTTCTGGATTTAACTGCTCTCATCAGTTGAACATGACTGGTTGAGAACTGATGCCTACTGCGATCAGTTTACTCATCATCATCCCTCAGCTTCCATTTGGCTTTAGCCATTTTCTTCAGAACTAATTTGGTCTCATCAGTTTAAGCTTCAAAGCTTAACTAACTGATGTCATTTTGAGTCAGTTCTCTTCTTCAGCTAGAGTGTTCATCTTCACTCCATCTCTTGGCTGATCATCATCCTCCTTTGAAGCTAGTTTGAGCAATCCCAGTTGGATGCACAATTCCACAAATCTAGCTTCTGGCAATGGCTTGGTGAAGATGTCGGCTATCTGCTTCTCCGTGTTGACATATTTGATGAATATGCCTTTCTTCTCAATGTGATCTTTGATGAAGTGGTGCCTGATATCAATGTGTTTCATCCTTGAATGCAATACTAGGTTTTGAGATATTGCAATAGCACTATTGTTATCACAGTAGATGGGAACTTCTTCAGTCTTCACCTTGTAATCTTTTAGTTGTTGCTTCATCCATAGGATTTGAGCATAGCAGCTTCCAGCAGCTACATACTCAGCTTCAGTTGTTGACGTGGCAACTGAGTGCTGCTTTTTGCTAAACCAGGATATCAGTTTGTTCCCAAAAAACTGACATGTTCCACTAGTACTTTTTAAGTCGATCTTGCATCCTCCAAAGTCTGAGTCTGAGTAGCTGATACGACTCAAGCTGTCATCTTTGGGATACCATAACCCAAGATTTATGGTTCCTTTGAGGTATTTCATGATCTTCTTTGTCGCTTCAAGATAACTTTTCTTCGGGTTGGCTTGGAACCTTGCACACAGTCCGACTGAATAGGAGATGTCTGGTCGGCTGGCAGTTAGGTAGAGAATAGATCCAATGATTCCTCTATAGTGCATCTGGCTGACTGATTCTCCTTCTTCATCAAGAGTCAGCTGCACTGATGTATTCATTGGAATTTTGAGAGTTTTTTCCTTATCAGTTCCAAACTTCTTGACAAGCTCTTTGGTATATTTAGCTTGGCTGATGAAGATTTCGTCTTTCAGCTACTTCACTTAGAGTCCTAGGAAGAATGTCATTTCTCCTATCATTCTCATCTCGAATTCGCTTTGCATCAGTTAAGCGAATTGAGTGCAAAGATCTTTACTTTTTGATCCAAAAATTATGTCATCCACATAAATTTGGACCATTAAGATCTCCACTGATCATTCTATTCTGAATAGAGTACGATCGATGACTCCTTTCTGAAACTCATTCTTCAGTAAGAATGTTGTAAGGGTTTCATACCAAGCTCTTGGCGCCTGCTTCAAGCCATATAGAGCTTTCTTCAACTTGTAGACTTGATCTCCAATTTTGAATCCTGGAAGTTGCTCGACATACACATCCTCCTTGAGCATTCCTTGTAAGAATGCACTTTTGACGTCCATCTGATAGACCGTGAAATTATTGTGAGCTGCATAGGTGAGGAACAATCTGATGGCCTCCAATCTTGCAACTGGTGCGAATGTCTCATCAAAGTCGATTCCTTCACTTTGAGAGTACCCTTTGGCTACCAGTCTGGCCTTGTTTCTTGTGATCACACTTTATTCATCCAGTTTATTACGAAAGACCCATTTAGTCCCAATGATTTTTTAGGTTTTTGGCCTGTCAACAAGAAACCAAACGTCATTTCTTGTGAACTGGTTCAACTCTTCTTGCATCGCAGTAATCCAGTCTGAATCTTCAAGTGCTTCCTTGACGTTGGCTGGTTCCATCTGTGATATAAAGCATGTGAATAGTGCATGCTCAGTTGATCCTTTGGTCTGGACTCTACTTCTTGGATTGCTAACAATTTTGTCGAATGGATGGCTTCGGAGCCATTTGGGTATGTTGGCTTCTTCTGTGCCCTCAGCTGGTTTATTAGTTACTCTTTCAACTGATTCTTCGGCTGCTCCATCAGCTGATTCTGCTGCTGGTCTATCAGCTGATTCTTCAGCAGGTCCGTCAGCTACTGCCTTGGCTCCGACTTGTTCGTCGTCTTCACTGATTCTTCCCCCTGTTTCAGTTATGAGTTTTGAGGTTTCACCACAATTTGTGTCCTCATTGACCAAGTTGTCTTCAACTGGTCTAGAATCAGTTTCAATGCCATCTTCTAGTGAAGCTTCAAACTACTCTGGGACAATGTGATCAACATAATCCAGCAGGCTTTCACTAGGCACAACTTGTACTGATGTAGAGTTTTTCTCCTTAGTCCTGTACTCATCAGTAAACTTATCAAATACCACATGACATGTTACTTCCACAATCAGTGTTCTCTTGTTGAACACTCTGTAAGCTTGTGAATGAGGGGCATTATAACCGAGAAAGATCATCTCATCAGCTTTAGCACTGAAGGCTTTCAGCTGGGATTTGCCATTGTTGTGGATGTAACATAGCTTATCAAAAGTCTCATCCTTACTTCTCAGAAACTCCACCCAAGTATATCTTGAGTAGTTATCTACTACTACAAGAGTAAACTTCTTGTCTCTGGGGGTTGGTGGTTTCACTGGTCCAAACAGGTCCATGTGTAGCAACTGAAGAATTTCAGTTATTTCTTAAGGATGGCTTTTGTTCTTGAATGACGACCTCACTTGCTTCCCTTTATAGTATGGTCCGCAGACACCAGTTTTCTTGTAGATCTCTTTAGGAAGCCCATCAACTAGCTCTTTCTTGGCCAGGTAGTTGATAGTTTTGAAGTTGAGATGGTTAAGTCATCGATGCCACAGCCAGCTTGCTTCAGTTGATCCTTTGGAGAGAAAGCAAGCTTCTGAATAGCCAGTTGACCAGTCAACAATGTAGATGTTGCCTTTTCTTACTCCAGTTAGGAGTATGGCTCCAGTTGACTTGTCTCTGATGTCACACGAGCTGTTGCTGAAGTCGACTGAGTACCCATTGTCACAAAGCTGGCTGATGTTTAGCAGCTTGTGCTTCAGTCCTTCAACATGTGACACGCTATTTACGACAACTTTCCCTTTGACCACAAACCCTTCTCCAATGGTTCGGCTCTTTAAGTTGTCTCCAAAAGTGACTAGTGGTCCCTTAACATCTTTGTAACCGTCGAGAACATTTTTGTCTCCCGTCATATGTTTTGAGCACCCGCTATCTAGATAACAAGTATCTTTGATCTTTTTCTTGGATAGGATGCTCTTTTCCTGCAAAACAAAGATCAGGTTTTAGGTACCCGCATAATATCGGGTCCTGAGAGGTTAATCAAATATTTGGGAATCCACATTCACCACATTTTTGGCTTTTCTTGATTAAGAGATCCTTCAGAATTAGATCTCTTGATCAATCTTGGACTCCTTGTAACTCTTCAATTGAGAGTTGGGTCCATTGATCTGTACCTCCGATGAGTGTTAGGATAGAAGACTTCAACTAATATCCTCTCATCTTGTGACTTTGTTGCTCTTTGTCTTGGCTAATTTTTGATAGGCCTTTGACTTTGAGCTTTTTGGCCTTTGAGAGATGGCCGTTTTCCAAACCAGTTATGATTGGGATTGACTGTTGGTTGATCTCTTGAGTTTAAGTACTCATCATAATGGATTGCAAAGTCACTTGGAGTAAATTCTTCCAGAGAGATTGGATTATGCTGTCACACATAGTACAATCTTGTGTACACATTTCTCTTAGGATTTGAGGAACTCCCAGGTTGATACACAGCTGGCCTTTGAGAATAGGCTTGTCTAGAAAAGGTTGTAGCTCTTTGTTGAGCTGATGGCATGTTTTGAACTGATGGCCTTCTTTGATGGAATGGCCCTGAATAGGCTTTAAGTCTCGGTTGTGTTGATGACCTGGAGTGAGCTGAAGGCCTTTGTTGAAAGTTTGGCCTTGGACGAGCTTTTGATCTAGCAGTAGATCTGTGCTGATTAGCTGATCTATGTTGAACTGGTGGCTTTAACTGAGCACCAAGCCTTTAAAAGACTGACTGTCTTTGAGTTGCCCTACTCGACTGATCAGTCTGATTTCTAGGCTAAGCTTGAGGAGTTTCCAAGATACCCTTATCTTTGGATTCCTCAACTGGGGGGAATAAGCTGGTCTTGTGAACCCTTTTAGGATTCCAGATTCACAGCTTTGAGCTACTACCTTGCCCTTCTCGGTGGCAGTGTACTTGCTATATCCCAGCCCTGGACTCCCAGCTTCGATTCTCTGATGACTCAGAATTTCATCTAGAGTCCGGGATTCTTTCTTAAATTTGAGGGTTAATTCCTTTTTTTCAAGAATTTCTAGCTTAAGCTGCTCATTCTCAGCTTCCAGTTCAGCATTTCTCAGCTTCAGCTAATCCATTTTAGTTGACTGAGCTTCAAGACTTTTCAGTCTTTCATTTTCAACACTCAGCTCATCAACTCTGTTTCTTAGCTCATCATTCTCACTTTTCAGTTCAATATGCATGCTTGATACATAAGCTAACTGATCTTCTAGGATTCTTAACTATTCATCCAGTTCATTCCTAGAGATTGAAGCTTCATGTATGTGATAGAAAGAGGTTATTGAATCAGACATACTAACCTCTTCATCTTTGTCGGCCATGAGGCAAAGTAGGGCTTTATCGTCTGATCTATATCCATCCGAGTCAATTCCAGATGGGTAGTCTGAGTCATCGAGGATGGCATTTTCAGAGTTAGCAATCATAGCTTTCCTTTTGAAGAAGTTCCTCCTCACTTTGGCCTTCTTATCTTCAGGAAGCTCGGGACACTCAAATCTGTAGTGCCCTTGCTTGTGGTAGTGGAAACATTCCTCTATGCTTCGATTAGCCACCCTGAATTGTTCAGCTGATCGTTTAGCTGGCTGCTGGCTTCTTTCTCCTTTAGCAGCATCGTCAGCTTGGGGTTGAGCTGATTGTTGATCTCTAACCTTCCTCAGCTTTTCCAGCAATCTTGTCATTGACTGGATTTGCTCATTTATATCCTCAGTCAGGATCTCCTTTTTGTCGGCTAACTCTCTTTTTCGATCAGTCACCGATCCCTCTGGATTCTCTCTGGCAGGTGAGCCTCTTGGTTGGAAGTTGTTTCTTCCGCGGACTTCTCTGAACCGATTTCTTTCAGCATAGAATGAAGCATCATGGGAAGAGGAAGTGGATGCTTCTCTCTTTCGGTTCAGGCTATACTCATGAGCCTTGAGAGATCCAAACAACTCTATGGGAGTAATACTATTTAAGTCTCTTGACTCTTTAATAGCAATTACTTTCATATCACATTCATCTGTGAGATTGTCAAGAATTTTCGAATTCATCTCACTGTTGGGATAGTTTCTTCCCAGGTTGTTCATCTCACTTATTATGCTAAGAAATCTTGTTTCTAGGCTCGAGATGCTTTCTTCCAGCTGCATTTTAAAAGACTCATATTGATCGACTACAAGTTGGAGCTTGTTTTCTTTGATAGCCTCGGACTCTTTGCACAGATCTGTAAGCAAGTCCCAAATCCCCTTCGCTGTTCTGCAGTTCTTTGTGTCTTTCATGCGATCCTCATCTAGAGTTTGGAATAGTGCTGCTTGAGCAACAAACTCTAGATTCTTCAACTTCTTCTCTTCACCCGTGAGAAGATGTGTTGGTTTTAGGATCCTGGCCGGTTGGTTGACGTCCATGATGTGGGCTTCATTGTCCATCATAATGATGATTGGACCGTCTTCAATCACCTCCCACATATTCTCATGGATGGAGCATAGATAAGTTTTCATCCTTCTGCTCCAGTTGTCATAATTCTCAACTGAAAAAAGAGGTAGCTTATGGTTTTCCATAGGTTGAAACGTTAGCACATATAAACAGATCTGATTCAAATGATCTGCAGAAATGGCCGATCCTTAGAATCAACCGCTCTGATACCACTTATTGGTCCCGGTGCAAGTTTATGTCAGTTTAGAGGGGGGTGAATAAACTGACTTCAAAAACTTAAACTAATTACGGAATGTTTAGGGCCCTGACTCGCTTTCGATATTTTATCTGTGCACTATTCAGTTGAGCTTGAGAGCTTGACTTAAAGCTTAGCTAGTGAGCTTGATCAGTTAGGACTGATAGCTTGAAGACTTAGCTTAACTTGTTAGTGCAACTTGTGTGCTAGAGTGTGTAGTTGAAGAACATGCAAAGCTTAAAGCAATAAGTACAACACGCACAAGACTTATAAAGGTTCGAAGCTTTCTGCTTCTACGTCCTATCTTCCTTCCACAGAAGGGAAATCTACTATGCAAGAGTAAAGTTTCTTTATTACAATTATACAGTGAAGAAATTCTGTTGGACCTGAAAATGGCACCCTTCAAACCGAGTGCGGCCTCCTTTCCAATTGTTGCTGTCCCAGAAGAACAAACCCGTCGGTACACGCTCCTCCTCAGCCGGTTTCTGGGTTGATAGCTCACACTTACCAGTCCCAACTGCTCGCTGAGACTTTAGGTACTATTGCCCGTCTTTTCATGATTTTAGATCTCACTCGATCTTCAAGAATGCAGTCTTGAACTTGTTATCAACCTGGAGTGCTCCTTTAATATTGAGCTGAGTGGTTGATCTTTGAAGAACAGAACTAAGAAGCTTTGCTCTGACTGGAATTCTGCGTCAGCTAGCTGCTTGCTTGAGACTTGAAGCACGCCTTCTTAGTTGTGAATTTTCGCACTTAAGAGGTTTAAGCTTTGAGCTGTGGGGAGGGAGAAAGAAGAGCTCAATATCTGCAAGATAGCAAAAGTTAGATTGGCGAAAGTCTCTGTCAAAATTGTGTTCACTCTCTTTTTATAGACGAGTGATCTTTTGACCGTTGTGATTGGTGAATCTATTGAATTCACCGGCGGCAGTTTAATATCTGTAGCCGTTTGAAGCTTTTTATGAACTAGCCATTTGAGTTTAATTACTTCTGCTCAAATATCATCAGGATCTTTTCAAGATTTCCTGTCAATATCTTCATTGACTGCTTGTTAGAGAGAGCAGGCATTTCGGCTATCAGTTTTGGACATTCAGTTGATGGGCTTTCAGCTATCTCAGCTTTCAGCTCTGAGATTGTCCAGTTGGCAGTTCCTCAGCTGCCTTAAGCTTCAGTTCTGGAACAGTCCAGTAAAGCTGCCTTGGCAACTTAGCTTCAAAAAGCTTTCAGTTATGAACTACCAGTCGGCTGTTTGTTTGAGCTTTTCTTTCATTGAACTGATCGTAGGTCAGTTCAGTATTAGCTCAAAGCTCTTTGAGCTTTCTCCCAGCTAACTTGATCCGTTCAGCTTCACCTTTTCAAACTGGCTCTGTTCTCATCAGTCTTTCTTGGCTTTCAGCTAGACTGATGGTTACTCATCTGTGGATGTCTACCAGTCTCCAAAGTTCTCTTCCCCCTCTAGCTTTTTAAGCTTTGAAGAGTTGACTCTGACTGGTCTGACCAAGGCAACCTTTAAGCTGGTTGACCATGCTTCAGGACAGCTGACTCTCGTTTCAGCTAGACTTTGTCTGAAGTCTTACTTGATCATTGCCCCTGATTTCCAGCTTCAAATAACCTGCAGTTTTTCATTAAGATCATCAAATATGTTTTCACATTTCATCAAAACCATCAGTTGGATTTTTCCAACAATTTTCCCAACATATATATATATATATATATATATTCAGATTTGGCAGGCTTCTTTTATAGTTTTGGTAGCATATGTTTTTAGGGGTCTGTGAAACCGAATTGAAATAAAAAATTCGAATCAAACCGAGCTATTTGGTTTGGTTAGTTTGGTGATTTTATCTTTAAGTTTGATTTTGATTTTGAATATTAAAATCCAAATATAATCTGATTTAGTTTCGGTTTTAAAATATTTTAATTAAAACCGAACCAACCAAAGAATATAAGTTATATTTTTTGATTTATTATTTTAATTTATATTTCTAATATTACACATAAATTATTTCAAAAATAAAATTATACGATCAATAGTGAACTAGGACAAATGCAAGAGTGCTTTAACTTCAAACTAAAAGATTTGCGAGATATTTTTGTGTATTGAATTATTAACCGTTAACTATAATTTTAACTTGTGATATTGTGATAAGTTGACCATGTACGCGATTGAATCAGGAGATATTATTATTATTATTATTATTATTATTATTATTATTATTATTATTATTATTTAATGGTGTCATTTGTTATTAATTGAGTTCCAATATTATTTTTCTTTAGATATAATTGTTTAAAAAACATTGATATTTGGTTAATCGAAAATCGAACCAAACAAACCAAAGAATTATGGTTCGGTTATATTGATTACTTTGGTTGGTTTGGTTCTCAATTTCTTAAGAATTTTAGTTTATGGTTTTATTTGTTTGTTTTGGTTTGCACTGAACCAATTATTTGCACATCTCTACATGTATTTGCACCTCAAAGGATGTTATGGTCTATGGTCTTATACCACAAATATATTTATGCGGTGCAAAGATTATAACTATTTAATTGTTTTCGCAAATAAACTTAGCAATATGATTCTTACAATAAACCTCCCATAATAAAATGTGAGATATCATTAAAATAAGTAACAAAAAATATCATGTTCTAGAGGGTACCAAGTAATACTAATAGCCTAATTCCTCCTTAAACATGTATACCCGCGCTACATGTTGATATGCACTAGAGGATAAACTAGCATATTCATATTTAAAATGGAATTTGAATTCGAGATCTTTAATTTTTGATTACGCAACTCGATTTTTAGGACAAGGTCAGCGATGAGACTTTTGAAAATGAGAAAAACAGTTGAAGGTAGTTCTGACGATAGAGGATTAGAAGAAATTAATTTTGAAATGTTAGATGATAAATCATTGTCTGAAATCGACTACAATCCAATTGATTCCGTTGTATTTCAACACTTCCACCTCAGTTGGATAAAGCTGAACATGCGAAAAGTAAACTGTCATTATTGGAGACAAACACATTGATGCAATTTATTGCATCACTAGTTTGTATCACTTAATTTTCATTCCAACTTCTTTTTAAACAATAAAACAACCATGCCGTATTTTACCTAATCAATAAACACTAGACTTAATAAAATGAAATTTCCATTTATATCCAAAGATTGTCATAATTACTTTTTTAGCAAAATTTTGCAATAAGATATAATATATGAATATAACGTTATATATATTTTGAATTAAAACTATATACTATATATACACACACACACGCATTAAACCTAGCAGGTTGACTACTACATCTACTAACATAACAACTCGGTTCACCAAGTTTTTTTAAACACGTATGCAACACATAAATATATCAACAATATTCCTAATTACTTCTAGTGATGAAATAGATTCGAAACAAGATTAAAAAAACATAAAATCATTCGCGGTAAAAAGTCCACCTAATTTGTAATAACTTCCCATATTAACTCCGGGTCGTACGACGGCAGCCGAGCAAGCGAGCACCCCTCAATCTCCCCCACCTCCGCCTCCGCCGCGGAGCACCACTCGTACGACACGGACCCCGGCGAATCGCCGCCGCTCCACAGCCCATCTTCAGAAAAACAAGCAGCTCTCCAGCTCTCCGCACTCACTCCCAAAGATGGAGACGACAAAGTTTTCTTCACGCCACTCCCATTTCCACTAGCGCCAGTTTGATCAGAGCTGCTCTTCCCCTCCAATTTCTTGGCTGCTCTGCGGGCTTTTTTCTCTCTCTTCACCTTCTGCCAAACCGCCTCAATCTTAGCATCCACGGCCCTCTTCAGAGCGTCGAGCCTCGGCCCGTCTCCGAGCCCCAAACGGGCCGGGTCGCGAAGGTTGGGGAAGTTGAGGCGGGCGTACTCGCCGCGGAGCTTGTACGCCGCCCGGTCGTAGGCATAGGCGGCGGCTTCCGGAGAGTCGTAGGTGCCGAGCCACACTCTCATTCTGTTCTGCGGCAGCCTTATCTCCGCCACCCATTTTCCCCATTGCCGCTGCCTCACTCCTCTGTACAGCTTGCTGTTTCTCGGCCCGAAACACGTCTGCATGAGGCCCGGCCTGTTGAGCTGGTTTTGAACCGAGATTCTTGAAGTTTCGGGCTTTCCACTGGAGAATTGATTGATCAAATCTCTCTGCCGCAGGTATACAGATGATCCCAGCGGCTCGAAAACAGGGCCCGTTGCAGGGCTTGATTGGTCACAGTTGGAAAAGATTGAATCCAAAGTGTTTGAATTATTACTGTTTAAAATGAGTTGTGATAGAGAGAACCCAATATCGGAAGCATCATTGTTTTCAGTGAAAAAAGGGACATTTTCTTCGATTCTGCTCATTTTTTCTTGATTTCAAGAACATGCAAACAGGGGAGGGAGATGGGAACTAAAAAAATTGTCCCTTTTCCTCAAAAACAAAAAAATTAAAAATTAAAAACTAGCAACGAGAATTGAGTAATGAGGAGGAGATTGAAAGTTAAGAGCAGAGTTTTTGACAAGAAAGGAGATATTAGAAGAATTGTTGAACCTCTTTGAGGAAGAAAACAAAAAAAAGTTGGGTTATTTTTGGGTGTTAAGATGAATGTGGTGTATTTATAGAGGTGGAGTCTTATCTTGTTTCCAGCTGTAGTAGAATTGAGCAGTTCACATTTATGATTCGACTTTATGCATCTTTATCGCCTGAGAATGACTATTTTGCCACTCAAAATAATTATTACTATATTTGATATGAAGAAATTCAATTTAATAGGTATTATACCCTTCTAGAGGAATTGCTTTCATTTCTAAGGGACATACATATATCTCGTTAAAATAAAGCTTGATTATCAATTTCTCCACAAAAATTTATATCCTTTCTACTATTTCGTCACTTTTATCAATGAACTAGGGACATCACATATTTAATTATACTATTATATTTATAGAATAATTCGTAATATTGAACTACTCACATATCAGTTTATTACAAATTAAAATTCTATAAAAATATACAACCTGAATTCAGATATGTTCCACGTCATGTAATTAATTATATACTAGTATATTTTTTGTCTAAAAAATATGTAGTCTTTTTGGGTTAGAAAGATTTGAGTTCCCATTTGATCAGTGTAACTCGATCTCAACGTGTGGACCCCATCGTGGTCCGTACATCTGGGAAAACTTTTAAAATCCACTTTATGAATTAATTAGAGGTGGGGCCCCATTCAAAGGTGGTCACAGAAATATGGCAACGCCACGCGTTTTTCTTTCGGTTTAAATTTACAGGAGAATTTTGATTCCTCCCTCTTCTTTCTTCTTCTTCTTCTTTTTTTTTTTTTTTTTGTTTTTTCCTTTGTTAATTTGATAAATAAATGCATATCAAGTCTGAACAGGCCAAATGACTCTTTCCTTTATGTAATTTTTGTGTTTGGATATATAAATATTCAGATCTGAACGATATTACTTGGATTCTAATTTATAAAATATCGTTGTCATTGTACAAACTAGTTCACACCGTAATGATTTTTTATAATCGACGTAGATTGTGCTTGAATTTGACGAAATATTGTATCCAAAATTGACACAGTTTGGTAATCCAATATATAAATTTGTTTATTATATCTAAAATAAGACAAAACAATTTACTAGCACGTGATTAAGCAAATCTTGTCGATCATCATCTTCACCAAAGAAATATAGCTATTAATGAAGAGTGAACTTACTTCACGATAACTCCGACTATCACAATATAGTGAGACAGAAGCATATGATAAGCCTACAATTTCAAATACTATTGAACTCAACAACGTGGATGATATGTTTTATCAATTTATACATATTATTATAATGTAACTAGTGAAAATGAATTGAATACCATTTTGATATTAGGTATCATATGATATATAATAACAATATTATCAATAGTGGCGGTACATTTAGAAATTCTTATAGATTAAAACTTTACTAATTGTAGCACCATTTATACTAAAATGTAAAAGGCATATTTTATGATAAGCCAATTGTAGAGATTTAGCAATGGGATTAATGATCTCTCGGATCTAGTATTTTTTTACACGTTAGGCTTTGAAAATTTTGGTATGAGATTTCGTATACAACTTAAATTACTAATAACCATTATGAAGAGTGGGTACTGTTTGTAGATATAAAGAACTAAATTGCTATATATACACATATATATGGAAGCTGAAAATCCGTAATTACTTGCATTGCATCGATCAAAAGTTGTAAATTAAGTTTATATATTTTAAATGTTGTTAGGACTTAATTAGTAGATTCACACATCTTGTCACAGAAGCATGATGTGAAATTTGCTTGGGTACATTGAGATCTTTTTTTTTAAAATTTTAAAAATAAATCAATGTCGTATTAATTATAAGATCCCTCTCTCTAAAAATATATTACTAGATATTTGAAGAGTTCATGACTTTTCAAAGATCTACTGAAAACAAGCTACTCTCTCCCAGAGAAAGAAAAGAAAAGGAACTAACAAATTAATGGGTTCAAAAAAATCCTCCGAAAAATGAGATGTGCTTGTTAGTGACATTCTTAATTAGGCACTTGTTTGTTTTAGTAATGATGTTCGAGCAAGTGTTCGAATATTTATTCCTGATGTGGTGCGTTGATTCCTCTGTGTGAATAAATGAACAAGTTGTGTGTTGTTTCTTTTGATGTTCCAGGAGCTATTCCCGACAATTTTATATTTGACAGTTTTTGTTTTGAAGAGATATTGCACGTTTTGGTGTGGAAGTGCAAGAATCGAATTATTGACTGCCTTATGTAGTAGATATTATGCTGATTCGAACCCTCACTAACAAGGAAATCATCTACACAAATATAGAATGAATCACAAACCCTAGATAACTTCCATGTGGTCAAAGATTGAAGATCAAGACTTTTTGGGATCGTTGCATTATAAGAAGGCCGATTTCATTCACAATCGGTGCACGAGATATTATTGATTCACTTATATTATTATTTGTGACTCGTGGGTTTGTGAGTTTTGTAATAGCTATAATTGTTCCTTAAAATGTTCAACGTGACAGTCTAGCACAATTAGTGTTTTCATGCACTTAAGGATCATTTTGATATTTTGATTCGTGATATCGAGAGAGATTGCTAGTGCAGTTGTGGGGTAGTTAGGATATGCTAGCTAACACAGTTGTGAGGAGAAACTTTCATTTATCAAAGAGTTCGTGTTGAATAAAGGGCATAAGGAGGGATTCATGTATGTATAAGTATCCTGAATAATCTCCACAGGGGAGTAGTAAACGAATCTTCAGTTTGGGAGAAACCCCCTAGAATAGGTTGATTAACTGAACTGTGTTATCAATCTCATGCGTTATTTACTTCTTTTTACTTTTCTGTTCTTATTTATGTTAACAACACTTGTAGCAGTATATCACAAAAACACATGCACACAAATATATAATTTCAGTGCTTAGTATACGTATATACATATCATTTAATAGGACGTGTTTGAAATCTATTGATAATATCTCATATATGTGTCCAACAATCAACTACCTATATGAAAGAATTCATGAAAAATGAAATAAAAAAGTTGAGGAATCCCACCTTTTAGGCCAATAATGCATTGAAGGTGTAAAGGTGAAGAAGGTTTGGAGAAAGAAGAAAATTATGGTTATGGCCTTTTTTGGAAGAGGCTCTCGTGATGTTCCCATTTATTTTCAAAAGGCTTCAAATTTAATGGGGAAAAAGAAGAAGAAAAAAAAAAGGGAGAGATTAATTAATTTTGTATACTTATCTACATGTGAGACCATACCCAAATACTCCCAAAGTCAAAGCCAAATCTCTCTCATCACTTTTGAGCTGCCACGTGTTTCTTGATCTTTAACTTCGCCCACATTAATTTGAAAGTAGCTTTTTGTCAATAGGAATACTACTCAGAAAGTAAAGAATGAACATGAACCACGCTGCATTTCATTATTGGTTTAATCGACTAAAAGGTATAGATTTTCGTAATATTTTAGTAGTTGTTATTAAATTAGCCATTTTTTTAGTTTAATTTTGGTTATTTATCAAATCGAACCAAATTAGATGTGCAAGCAATAAGTTGGAAATTTTTAATATATTGAAGGATCTAAAATTGTAACTACTTTTATTTTAAAATTATGACCCTAAATATGATTTATCTAGAATGAACTATAAATAATGATTGCGAGTCACTTTTATCACAAAAAAAAAAAAAAAAAAAAGAAAAGAAACTGCGTATACGAAATCATCTAAAAAATATTAACAATTTTACTCAGAAAATATCATTTATTATTATTTTAAAGGATCTAAGAGATGAAAAATCAGAGATAAAAAAAAAAATCCTTTTATATGTGAAAAAAAAACTCTATATTCTCAACTATATCTAATGAAAAATAAAAAAAAGGATTTCACAAACTTAAAAAAAAGTTGGCAATTGAAAGTGGGAGAAGAAGATTGAATACTCCCACTCTTAAAAGATAAGACA
This sequence comes from Perilla frutescens, assembly GCA_026008535.1. Taxonomy (NCBI): domain Eukaryota; kingdom Viridiplantae; phylum Streptophyta; class Magnoliopsida; order Lamiales; family Lamiaceae; genus Perilla; species Perilla frutescens. The sequence goes on from BRKX01000015.1 coordinate 14,709,342, forward strand.
ATGAGTGGAGTAATAATATGAAAATACGATTTCCTTTGGAATTGGAGGAGGGGTAGAACGTCATTAAGTCTAAATTGCGCATTAAAACGGCATTAATTAAGTTTTGAGATTTGTAAAAAGGTATAGTTTGTCTTCTAGTAAGATGTCGGCCCACTCGAACAAACCGCCAGGTGGTCCCCACTGTTACAAACAGAGACAGGTCACTGCCCAACTGTGCGCCAACGTGTCGTTCCGTCAATTATGCACTGCGATTAATTATTTCATTAACTTTCTCAAATAATAATGATAATAATAATAATAATTATTATTATTAGAGTAAGAGTTTTTTTACCATGCGGTTTTCCTTAGGGTGGGAAGATAAATATACTTTATATTTTTTTATCATATCATATATTTTACTTTAATTAACGGTATAATAAAAATCATATTATTATCGTATTTTATCTATGGTATAATTTGAATTAGATATGACACATAATGTATACTGTTATCATACATAGTTACAGTATACTTTATCATACTGGCATTACCATACTAAAATTTTACGGTATACTAAATTTTTTGGTTCTACTGAAAATTATTTACCAACAAAACATGCGCATAAATAAAAATATTCACATCAAACGCTCATAATAACAATTAAATACCAACACACAAATTATTAAGTCATATCACACCAATCAAACTCCAACACAACAAAACAATTTATATCTTAACAAGTTAACAACCAAACTCCAATGCAATAAAATGAAAACAATATAATACAGTTATGTTAAAATTCTAACAAATATTAATAATACAATTCTTAAAAACGCAATGCCAAGTCCCAACAAATATTAAAAACATAAAAATATAATTCTAACATCTTATATTATATTTTTCCTAAATTTTATGATAAACTCACCAAATATTCATAATTTACATATATCTCACTTTTTTTTCTAAATTTTCTCAATTAGTCATCTTAACTTATAATTTTAAAGATCGAAGAAGAATAAAAGATTATTATTTATTCCATTATTTTTAGTTATCATTTAGCTATGTAATGAATACATTAAATATCATATTTTTTTGCTAACCTTTTATAATAAATTTACTAAGTTAAATAATTGCATTATTATATTATATATTCTTATATCTTATAATTTACGTATATTTCATTTTCTTTTAATTTTTCTCAATTATTCATCTTAACTTTTAGTTTTATTGATTGAAGAATAATACATTATTATTTATTACATTTAATTTTAAATTGTTAATTTTTTAGTTATAATTTCAGTATTAAATAGGTAAAATATCAAAATTTTGCTTAACTTTTATAATACATTTACTAAATATTATATAATTGCATTGTAATCCTATTAAGAGTGCGCAAAAAAATATAATAAAAAATATATATTAAAATTCGGTATATGTCAGTATGTCAGTATATGCTGAGATATATCGGTACTTTGGTACATACCGCAGTATAGTATTTGGTATATCATTTTATTTTTTAAAATATATATTGATACTTGGATTATTTATTTTGAAAACACGTAAACGAGAGATATTTTGAAACAATGTCTCTTCAATATATATACACACACACAAACACAATTTTTTTTATTTTTTTTTTATTTTTATATTTTATTTTTTTGCGATTGCTAGCTCAATTATTATGTGAAAGATTTGGTTAGGAAGAATCTCAATTCTGCATACGTTTACTAAATATTATATAATTGCATTGTAATCCTATTAAGAGTGCGCAAAAAAATATAATAAAAAATATATATTAAAATTCGGTATATGTCAGTATGTCAGTATATGCTGAGATGTATCGGTACTTTGGTACATACCGCAGTATAGTATTTGGTATATGATTTTATTTTTTAAAATATATATTGATACTTGGATTATTTATTTTGAAAACACGTAAACGAGAGATATTTTGAAACAATGTCTCTTCAATATATATATATATATATACATACACACAAACACAATTTCTTTTATTTTTTATTTTTATTTTTATATTTTATTTTTTTTTGCGATTGCTAGCTCAATTATTATGTGAAAGATTTGGTTAGGAAGAATCTCAATTCTGCATACGAGTATTAATAATTGGATAAAACAGGATAAGAACATACCTAGCTACTTGGCTACTTAAAGGGATCGAGGAAATAAATCTATATATTTACGGAACTAACATTGGGGGTGAATGAATAGTGTTACATTTATTTTAATTAGCAATGAATAATGTTGCTGCTCTAGATCTATAATTTTAGCGATACAGTATCTTTGAACATGACGAAGTCATTGTTGTTTAAAAATAAAACTTAAAAAATTCACAGCTCGATTAGTTTACAATAATTCAATGCTAATTAATATCCTTGATTACGAACATACAGCATTTATATCACATTGTCATTTAAGTTAATTTTTATTTTTCCTCAAAGAAAAAGTTAGGTTTTTAACTACTCTTATGGCACGTTTGGTTGGTATGAAAGTAAAGTTTTTTGGGAATATGATCTCTGAGAATGTGATTTTGAGGAAAATGATTACTAAAGAGTCTGTGTTTGGAACATAACAAGAAAATTGTTAGGATTCTTGTTTTACTATTGGATTAAATTTAAACAACAGTAAATAATTAAATATCTCATATATATATATATATATGGTAGGGTTCACATGAGAACCATTCCCCATGTGAGAACTAGGAACTAATCTCAACCACACAATGCTTTAATCTCAATGGTCCAGATTTAAATAAAAATGTGGTGGCATAATGGTAAATATGAGGAAGTCAAACTTACTTCTGGTCAAAGCTGACATCTGCATCCTTACACAAAATTTATTTAAACTTTAAACATTCATAACTTGCTCATTTTTCATTAGATTAACGCAAATTATATATCAAATTAAAGCTCTTTTCGTTCTCTTTCATTTAAGATCCATTGTTCATATATTTATTCGAAAATATATTTTTTTCATCTATAATAGCGTGATGTTAAACTCAAAATAGCATGACAAAATATTCACGATAACATGAAAGTATACACATAATAGCATGAAAAAATATTCATAACAACATGAAAAAATATTCATAAAACACATAAATTTTACTCATAATAGCAGTAGTAGTGTTCGTTAATAGTAGGACATTAACTGTTCATACTAGCATGTATATATATTCATATTAGCATGTATATATGCTCATAATAGCATGATAGTACTCTCATTTTAGCATAGCGAAATTTATAAGAATAGACAACGGTTTTAAAGTGTCGTCTATATGATTTCCAAAAATTATGCTCAAATATTACAAGTTTGCCACCCCGCCTTTGACCAAAAATTGACCGAATCTTAGCTATCTAAATCAAAGCAATGGATGTATGAGATGAGTTCATAGTTCTCACATGGGGGCTGAGTTCTCAGCTTTGACCAAGGGTAAGTTTGACTTCTTTATATTTACCATTATGTCACCGCCTTTTTATTTAAATCTGGACCATTGAGATCAAAGCATTGTGTGGTTGACATTAGTTCCTAGTTCCCACATGAAATTGATTCTCATGTGAACCCTACCCTATATATATATATATATATATATATATATATTATTTCATATTACCAATAGTTTATAATTTTAAATTACGAACAATATAATATATAATTCTTCAATTTGCAACACTATTATATATTGAATGCAATACATTATTTCAATTAAAATAAAATGATGTGACTAAAAAATAATCAAGAAAATTATTTTATAATTTTGAGTTAATATCTTTATGATCAATTAAGGCAAACATTTTGTAAATTATCTATATTGACAATGGTATGGACATATGATCGTCGTTTAATCTGCAACGTTGCCTCAAAAATGATATTATTGGAATTTTGATCGAAATGACAAAAAAAATGATGGATAGAATAATCGAATTTTGGTGGGAATTGCGTCAATAAAAAGTATCACATTTTTTTTATTTCTTTTTTTATAATTTATAAAAATTTTAATTTTTTTCCTTTTTTTTCTATTTTACTCATTTTTTTATTGAATATTTTAATCCAAACTTAGTATTAATAAAAAAAGTTGATAATAAATCTTTTTTTTTTTCAATTTAAAAAAATAATTTTTTATTTTTGGGTTAAAAAATATGAATCCAAACTTAATAGTAATTTATAATAAAAATTAAATAATAATCTATTTAATATTATAAAACGGAGTTATCGCCATTGGGTATCTTCTTTCACAAGTGATAATTGATTATGTAATTTAATAATAAAAAATAATTCCACTTTAGGTGCCTTTTCGACTACCTATTGAAATTTGGAGCCCAAATCAATTTCAAAATTTAAAATTCTAATCTCATTTCCAGTTTGCAATAAGGAGTTTGGACATTTCTTTATAACATTTATCTTTTTAATATATTTTATTTTATTTATCTTCTTATATTTTGACAAAATAAATTCATTATCGATAGTGCAATTTATACACTATATTATAAATATAATTACTATATATATGTATACTCAAGCAATTTGTTTTAATCTATTGTTAATTTTAATATTTCAAATTCAAAATAATAATTATTTGATATAATAAAAGAATCTAATAAATAAAATACAATACTAACTTAATAATTAAAATATTATCATGAAAATATAACACTTAAATTTAATAACATAATAATTGAGTTTGAGATCGTAAATAACTATATGCGATCCGTGCGCGGGAGGATGTCTAGTAAATGAAGAAACCAAACAATGAAACCAGTTAACATTAGATTCCTAGAAACAAGGAATAAGAATACCTACTTAGAGTAGGTATTCACATTCCAGGAAAATTGCACAATTTTTTGTGTTTTGAGGAATCTGATTTCTTTTCATATTACATAAAAAATGAACCAAACACATTAATGGTAAAATAAGGAATTAGAATACTTTCCCCAGTCAGATTCCGTACCAACCAAATGGGTACTTAAAGTAATATACTGTGAGATTATGTCGAGTATAATCTATTATAAATTGGCACCTTCTTTTGTCAAAAGGTAATAAAATTTCATTCATCCACAGACTCTCCTCAACCAAGGAGGAAAATTGTTAAACCAAATAAATAAATTATCACTCTCCGCACCAAATTGAGCGAGTGTGTGAGCCACAATATTCACCTCACAACGCATATGTCTAAAAGCTAAAATTCCACCCCCTCTGAAAACCTCCGCTAGACGTTGGAGTTCCCTTTCATGTAGTCCTTGCTCTCCTCACCATTATCCAACAATCGAATAGCTAATAATGAATCAGAATACACAACACACGGCATCAAACCCTCTTGTAAATAAAAACTAACACCAAAAAGCACGCCATTAAGCTCCGCATCGAGGATTGATGTGGGTTGGAATGATAGGTTTGGACAGAGCCGCTCGAAATTTTTCCACTGTATAAATTAACACTTATACATCAATGTTTTCTTCACAACAAACAAAAACATATAATTTGGCAGTTACATACAATAATTTGTGACAGAAATAATGCAATTCGAGAGGTCTACTGTTATGTCTTGATCGAACATCGTAATTTCAAAGAAAACGGTTTGACAAAATTATACTATAAATTTAGCGATATGAAACTGACGACAATTTCAACTACAAGGAATTAAATGAATGTCAAATTTGCAAATTCCAACCTACTTTTCGATGCTATTTTAATTAAACAACATTAATTTCTGTACACCTGGTTCACTGTCACTCTCTAATTATTTTAGAACATTTGACTTGGTCCCTTCCTGAGGTGGAAATTAGACGCCGACTAGTTGAAAAAAATTCCCAACTTATGATCTGTGTGACAATATTTTATTTCATTCTAGAACTAGAATTTTTTTTAAAAGTTAAGTACTGTAATTAATTGCATATATATGTTTCTTATATATATATATATATATATATATATATATTATTTAATATGAGCAACTAACAACAATACATATAGATGACATGCATTCGGTGGGAACAACCCAAACCGCAGACTTTGGCCCTTTACTTTTGCAACATAAATGAGCCTCATCTAGCATTTCAGTATCGAGGAAGTCAATTTCATATGTTCCCTCAATATTAAACTAGTATCTCATCCGGTGAATATTATTAAAATAATATTTATGTATAATAATAAAATTATATTTAACTATTAATTTAGTATATATATATATATATATATATATATATAGGGGAGGGTTACAATGCAAACCCTACCTAGTGTAGGAACTAGGAACCCATCTTACACCATACAATCAATAAAGATCTATGGTCCAAATTTGATTAAAAGGAGTGGTGGCAATCTTGTAATATTTGGAAAAAAAATTCGCGCGGGAGTATTAACGTAATTTGGTAATTCTTATAAAAATCGCGGAGGATATTTGATAACATATCGTCATGCTAACGAAGTATTATCATCATGCTAACGAAGCATTATATTTATGCTAATGAAAATTTTTCTCATATTGTTAACGAAAAATTAAATTCTAAAGTGTAATTATAAATTCTAATAGGATGAAATAAACTATAATTCAGATATAATAAACTTAAATAATCTAAAGATAGAATTAAATTCTAAAAATTAATTATAAACCTCAATTGGATGGAATAAATCATAATAACAATATAAATATAAAACATTAGCATAATGATATTATTTTATCAGCATTGCGAATAAACTATGTTAGCATATGACAATTCATCGTTAGCATAAGTTATAAACCATAAATAGATGAAGAACTCTAACTAATATATTCTAATTTGATGAAAGGAATAATATATAATATTCAATTAGTAATTAAAATATAAAAATTAAATCATAAAAAATAATTATAAGTCATAATTGAAATGTAATAAATCATAATAATAATATAAGTATGTGTAGTACGTTAACATTATGATGATCATTCATTAGCACAATAAATGCAATATGTTAGCATATAACAAATGCTAACGAAAGCATTTTCGCGCTGGACACGAGTAAAATTTATATTTTGTATTTTTCGTCTATATTTATTTGAACAAACATATCCATGACTGATCTTGAATTAAAGAGCATGAAAATATCTTTAATTTGGTATATTATTTGCATTGATCCGATTTGAAACGAGTGAGTTATGGTCGTTCAAAGTTTTTAGGAATTTTTTTTTAAAGTGATGACATCAGCTTTTTTATTGAGATTGGACAATTATACCCCCGCCTCCTTCTTTTTGTCTTGACTTGGACATTTAATCTCAGCCATTAGATCATCTAGGTGGACGGTATAAGATGGGTTCCTAGTTCCTACACCAGAAAAAGGTGTATTTTTTATCCAACCTATATATATATATATATATATATATATATATAAGAACATCATTCTTCCATGAACTTCTAATTATGTGGATCCTCATAACAACATATTTTAGTTGTAATAACTAAATTGTCTAATATGTAAACTATTTTGGTAGCAAATTTTATTAGGGTGAGAAAATTTAAATTTAATATGTATGATCGTTTACTCTTGCATTTATAAATATATAGTAGATAATATTAAGAATTTCATATAAATACAAAGCAACATGTAAAGAAAAAAGTTCATTACAATAATATTTTATTTAGAAGTACCACCTAAAAAGAGAAAAGTTGCTAGACTAACAAATAAAAATCACAATCGCATATCATGGTAAGAAAAAAAGATTTACAAAAAATTAGTTACCAATATTTGCTCCAATAACCATAATCCAAATTTAAAAAAAATCAAATACAAACTAAATATGAATCAAATAAATTTCCATTAAATCAATACATCAAGAAAAAAAAGATAATTCACTGAATCTTTGTTGACTCATGTGAAATATAATTTGATTTAATGAGATTGAGAGCAATCTAATTAATGTTAGCTAATTTAATTACAATGTAAACATCAACCTTTAAAGTAAGATGTGTAATTTTTCAACTAAAATGCATCCCACAATTTATTTTTAAGTGTATCGATTTGCTTCCATCGTTGTTTCTTCCATTAACAACGCTAGTACACACTAATAAATATTTTACTCACACTCATTTCTTCTCACGCGCCTACATATATTTTCTACACATACAGATTAACACATAGAAAACCTAAAAATTATGGTATAGAATAAAAAATTCCCGACTCATCAATAAAAATTTGAAACAAATAGAAAATTCAAAAATTTCTTGATGATTTATATTTAATTGGCTTCCTAAAAAACCCATAAAACAAATATAAATCTTAGTTAAAAAAGATAGAGTACGTCTTTGGTTTTCTTTAGTGAATTAATTCAATCCAAGTGCTCTTGGAAATTTTTAAAATAAAGATTAATTTGTTATGCGACAATTCTGTAATAATACAAAGTATAAGTTTCAATCACCATATTTCTATTCATGAATGAATAAAATATATAAATGTGTTAATTAAAATTGTTAATAACTATATATTTAAAATATCAGAATTATATCTACAACAAAAATGCTCTTGAACAATCTACAATTATACAACTCAAATTTATGGCAAACATAATCCTATTACATATCATTCATCTTAAGTTGTTCTTGTAGTTGAAAAATAGATCTAATCAAAACAAAAAATAATAAAAGAAAGAGCTGCACTTGCGTGCAACATAGCCTTCCGTGCAGCTATTTCAGGCGGGCACGTGGCCCCACGCGCCCGTCTTTTTTTTTTGCGATTTTTTAATTTTTTTTATACATGTTTTTATCATACTTGATATCTTATTTCTTATCACATGGTACTTTTTATTGTAGTTGGAATGATGATAGTATTAATCTCAGGTTGATACCTGTCTTTATCATACTTGATACTTTTCTTCTTACCATATGGTACTTTTTATTTTACCGAACTCATGTTTTGCTTTCCTTTGCAAATTCTTGGAATGATGATTGTTTTAGATTAATCTCAACACATATAATATAAAAACTGAAAAAAAAATCAGAATTTGAACTAAATAAACTAGTATAAAATAACTAGCAGACCCCTTACTTTTTAATGATATAGATGGTACTTTTCGAATGTTTTGTGATACTTTTTAATAGGAAGATTGGTACTCACTTTGTATAGTTTTTTTTATGGGTTGACCCAGTCAAAGCGGATTGACCCACGTTGACTGGGTCAAAGCGCAGGTTGACCCGTGTTGACCGGGTCAAAAGCGGGTTTGACCGACCCGTCTCATATAGTGTTATTTGCATCATGATGCATGCAAGTTTTTGCCTAAAAGAAATTATTGTACTCCAATAAAAAAAATGTCTTAAAAATAACAATATCAATAATGAATAAATAACATTCTCATATAAGAGTCAAACATTCAAACTAAAATTTCACAATAAAATTGTGAATCATTGAATTACAAAATATAAGTACATCTATTTACAATTATACTACATCACATTATTAATTAAAAAAAATTGAAATAAAAAAGGTTCACACATTTACACATATTGAATTGAATCTACAAAGTAACTATACAATATGTTTTTATTTGTTCCAAATACTTCTAATCTCCATTATTGGAGTCACATTAAAACCTCATTTTTTGAGATTACCCTCAAACTACACCGAAAATTCCGAATATATAATTCATCTTGCTTCTCTAATTGAATGTTCATCATTTTAAATTGTCTTCACCTTGAATCCTTTCTTGAATCATAAGAAAAAGGGAAAAAATTGAATGATTAGAATTAGCAGCAACAATTTAGGTTATATGCAATTCGAAAAAAAAAAAGACGTACTCTTCTCGGTTCTTTGAGCTTCTCAGTTTCCATTGGGCAAGATTGGGTAGCTCTAGAATGCTTGCTAGATCCAGAACCATGAAATGCTACTTCTGATCCAAATCTGAACGACCTCCCATTTTTCTTCCCTCCAGATACTTCAAAGAAAATAGTAAAATCATCCACATTTTTAACATTTTGAGGTAGAGTCTTCCTTCATCTTCTTAAATGCGTGCTACAAATTAAATATAAAATGTCAGTTATAGTCACATATATATAATATATTATAATATAAAATTTAAATTAAATATTGAAATATATATATGCTTACGTTTACGTTCTTTGCTTCCGTAGTTAACCATTTATCTTTCTTCTCATCAAAGTTTATCTTTTGAAAAACCTCAGGGATACTAACAGTTCGTCCCAATTCTTTAGCCTAAAATAAAATTAAAAATCATGAGGTATGAACTTAAGTTATAAATATATATATATATATATATATATATATATATATATATATATATATATGTAGGATATGGATCATATGAGAACACCTTGTTGGTGTGAGAAATGAGAACACATCTTACACCATTCAATTTAATGATCCAATGGTTGAGATTTAAGGTGGCAATTTCGTAAATAATAGGGCAAAAAATAAGGAAGGAGGGCTATTTTCGTCCAAATCCATTAAAATTGATGATGTCAGCAATTAAAAAAAAATCTTAAAAACTTTAATCGACCATAACTTCCTCGTTTTTAATCCAATGCACACAAAAAATATATCAAATTAAAGCTCTCTTCATGCTCTTTCATTTAAGATGTCGAAAGGCTATGTTTGGATGAAAAAAGATGAACGAAAAATAAAAAATAATTTTTTTTACACGTGCCCAGGTTATAAATGCTTTCGTTAGCATATAATAATTCTTCGTCAGCATTATGGTAACATATGAACGTATGCTAATGAAACATTTGTCATATGCTAACATAATATATTCGATGTGCTAATAAAGAATTATGATAATGCTAACATAGTATAAATTTATTAGGGTTTATTAAATCTCAATTATGGTTTATTTAATCTCGATTATGGTTTATTCCATCAAATTATCATTATTCTTTTGAAATTTAATTTTTTGTTTATAGTTCTTAATTGATTATTATGGTTTATCCTATACAATTATAATTTATAATGTATGTTGATAGAGTATTGCCATATGCTAACATAGTGTATTCGCAATGCTGACGAACCAAAACTATAATGATAACGTAGTACAAATATATTATTATTATTATTATTATTATGATTTCTTTCAACTCATTTAGGGTTTACCACATCCAATCAATGTTTATTTCATCTAATTAGGTTTATTTCATCCAATTATGATTTTTTTCCATTTAATTAGGGTTTATTAAATCGAATTAGGTTTATAATTAATTTTTAGAATATTTTTTTCGCCAACAATATTTGAAAACTTTAATTAGCATAACTATAATGCTTCGTTAGCATTATGATAATACTTCGTTAGCATTATGATCTGTTATCAAATCCTCCGCGATTTTTATAAAAATTACCAAAATTACAGTAATACCCCCGCGCGAAAAACTTTTAAGATATTACAAAATTGCCACCGCCTTTTTCATCAAATCTAGACCTTTGATTTTTGATGGATGTGTGGTGTGAGATGTGTTCTCATTTCTCACACAAGGGGTTATTTTTATATAACCCCACCCCTATATATATATATATATATATATATATATAGATATAGGGGTGGGTTAAAATGAGAAACATACCCCTATATAAGAACTAAGAACAATTTACATTCATATATCTATAAAAAGTTAATGGACAATATTGATTTGGGATTTTAGGGGTCAAATTGAAAAATGGTAATTTTTAAGCAATATTTTGACTTTCATAAGGGTATTAATGAGAAACCAAAATCTCCATGATATCACGTCCCCCATATCTAGACACAATTATGGGACGAATATTATAGAATATAGAGAAACTGATATACCAAAATCTCAAATAGGATGGGCCATTTCAAACCCTACCAATCGCCGCTCTGTACTCCCACCGTTCTCTCCGTCACTGTCCGATTTCAATGTCGCCCCCAACAGTTCCGACTACCCACCCAGCGTCGCTGCTATTTGTACTCCGACCGCCCTCCCTCCGAATTATCATCACCAAAACTTCCGACCGCACCGATCGCCCCCCCTTTCTACTCTAACCCACCTCTGTCACTTGGTCGACACTACCGGGGGACGACGTGGAATAACGCAGTTGTGGCCGACATCAATGACGGGCAAAAAGGTCACACGAACTGGTATTTTTTCTGTCATTTTCATATACTATTTGGATATCTAGAAAATTAAAAAATGAGTAATGGTCTCTTTTGGTAGAATGTCGATTTAATTACATGTTTCCTGTATTCATATATTGTTAGCAAATTATGCTTGGGTTGATAGTAAATTATTTCTTCGCGTTTAACAAACCGTGCAGCTGGTTATAGATTCTAGAAAATATTTTATCTGTTTGTTGCTAGTTATACATCTGTTGATAGCAAATTGATATATATTTATAGCAAATTTTTGTAGTGTTGGTAGCCATAATTATGTCGAGTGTGGGTAAAAAAATGTTTAATGTGTTTATAGTTTTCGGTAATGAGTAAAGGTCTATTTTGCTAGGATGTCGATTTAATTGGTATTTGTTAGTAATTTTTTTAGCAAAATATTCCTCTATTGATAGCAATTTTTTACTCCGTGTTTAGCAAATTGTACAGTGGTGTTTAGCAAAAAAATTTAACAAATTTTTTTCCCGTATTCATATAACTTTAGCAAATTATGCTTCGGTTAATAGCAAGTTATTCCTTGGTGTTTAGCAAACTGTGAAGCTGGTTATAGATTATAGCAAATATTTTATCTGTTTGTTGCAAGTTATCCATCTGATGATATCAATTTGATAAATGGTTATAGCAAATTTTTGTAGTGTTGTTAGCCAATAATTATGTTGAGTTTGGGTAAAAAATTGTTTAATGTGTTTATAGTTTTCGACTTACTTGAGATTCATAATTCCTCTTTAGCAAATTATTTTGCTGTTTATAGTATTTGTATCCGTATGTGTTTCGCAAAGTGTGCAATTGTTTATAATAAAGTATGCATTCTTTTGTATTCCTCTTTTTCTAGCAAATTTTCCCGATATGTATATCAAATTGTTCATTTGTTTTTAACAAAGTTGCATGATTTTCATATTCTCATTTTTTAGCAAAATATTCTTTTGTTGGTAGCAATTTTTTACTCAGTGTTTAGCGAATTGTGCAGTGGTTATAATAAAATTTAAAAATTTCCAGTATTCATATTTTTTTAGCAAATTATTCTGCTGTTGATAGGAAATTAATGCTTGGTGTTCAGCCAATCATGCAAATGGTTATAGCAAAATTTCACTTTTAATAGAGTGAATCTCTTGTACTGTGAATCTCATGGTTTGCATATGTGCAATAATAGTGATCTTCGACTGTCATTCCCACATAATCCTATATTTTTAGCGAATTATTCTTTGATTATAGGAAATTGACATTTTGTTTATAGCAAATAATTTATATGTTTATAGCACTTAATTGTATTTTACATTTATCTGTTCATCGATTTTTTAGATAGCAATCAGAAAACTGACAGTAACGTACACAAGGAGCATATATTCGCTGAGGTAAGCCTCTATTATAGGATGCCAGGATGGACAACTGAATATCGACGCCATGGTTACGAATAATATCTAGATTGAATGAAACGTACAAATCTTTTTCTGTAATTATTAGAATAATTCGTCTGTTGATAGCAAATATTCATTCCTTGATAGCAAATTATTCATTTGTTTTTAGCAAATTATGATTCGACTTATAGCAAAACATTCATGTTTTAATAACAAATTATACTTTTATTTTTGGAAAATATTTATCTTTTTATAACAAATTACTGATCGATTTATATCAAGTTATATCAGTCATTGTTAACAAATTACTATTCATTTTATACCAAATTGCTCATTCCTTTATACAAAATCGTTATTCTTTTGCAAAAACTGAAATATGTATAAAACCACATATTCTCAAAACGGGCTAGCTAAATATTGTAGCAATCATGCAAGGTCATCATAAGATAAACAACGATTAATTAAGTACAATGGAACAATTAACTCGATCTTTGTCACAGTGGATATCATATTATACCGTGGTTATTTGCTCTGTTTAACCAATTATTATTAAGTTTATAGCAAATTTCCCCATTTATTTTAGCAAGTTATTATTCATTTTATATCAAATCATTCTGGAGAGTTTACCAAATTATTCCTTATATTACATTTAAAATTCAATGGCTTTTAGCAAATTATTTTGATGTTGGTAGCAAATTAGTATAATATTTATAGCAAGCTATTGTACACGTGATAACAAATTAGTCTTGATAATGCAAATAACAAATTATGTGTAAGCACAAATTATCATATTAGATAAATATAGTCTGACCCCACAAAAGTAACTAAGTTATATACAAATATTTACTAATACCTAGTTAAGTATTTGCTAATAAGAAGAAAACATAAACTACTTAACTGGATTGTACTCACGTTGCATAAATTCATGCAATAAAAATAATCATTTAAAATAAAAATTAATATCAAACTATATAATAAATCAATAGTCATAACAATGAAATGAACAATTCACTCTTCTTGAAACTCTAAATCTCTTCTTCTTCTTCTTCTTCTTCTTCTTCTTCTTCTTCTTCTTCTTCTTCTTCTTTCTTCTTCTCATCATTGTTGACTTCATCTGGAAATGAATTTTTTTTTCCCTTCACGATTACAGACCAAATACTTTCAAATAATAACACCATCATCAGCCTTTTTTCCGATCCAAAATGAATATCGAAATCACTTGCTTCAGCATAAACCCGATAAAAAATAATTGCTTCTTCAAGATTTTTAAATTGCTGGCCAATAAATAGCTTTAAAGATGGATTACATTCTGGTATGTGACTTCCACACGACCTCACAACTGAATCAACATTAATTCATGCCATTTAAAAATATTGCTATAAGCACATATATTGTATGTTATAAAAATATAGATAATAAGCTATTAATAGTTCCATAATTTGCTAATAATCATTCATACACTATTTTGTACTCAAAACACCATTGTGTACAAGCAATGTCCAACATGTCCATATCATATAATGATCAATCAAAAAATAAAAGAAACCCATACAATAAAATCGATGACTAATTTGCTAAAAATAACTACAAACTTTGCTATAAACCTATGCATATTTTGCTACAAATACATTCTTATTTTGCTAACATTCATTCATGCGATTTTAACTAAATTTTTCTTAACAACTTGAAAACTTCGACAATCAAGTACGAAAAGCATCTATCTTCCATAATAAACATGATAGAACCATTATCTACAATCAATGTCCAACATCTCGGTATCATGTAAGGCACAGTCGAATAATTTTTTTAAAAAAACTCACATAATAAACAGATGTATCATGCTACAAAATGATACACAAACTGCTAAACACAGATGCATAGTTTGCTAAATATTAATCCATACAATTTCGCTCAGTTTTTGCTTAACAACTGACAAACTACAATAATCAAGTTAATAATAAATGTGTCTTCCATGAGAAACACGATAAGACCATTGTCCGCAATCAATGTCCAACTTCTCGTCAAAAAATAAAAGAAACCCATGTAATAAACATATGACTCATTTTCTATTAACACATACATAATTTGCCAATCACATCTACATAATTTGCTAATATTCATACATACAAGGCCATAACAGATTTCGACCAGTTCTTCTCTACATCTAAAAAACCACATTAATGGAGAACATAATACATGTATCTTCCATAAGATATATGATAACTGGTGTGATGAGAATATATGATCGATTCAGAACTTGTGAAAAACGACTCCTGCAGATGAACAAATGGACGATGAAATTCGATGAAGACGGCGACGAGAAAACTTCGAAGACGATGAACAAGTGGGTGATGTATAAAACAACGATAGATACAACCCTGTGAAAAAAATATCTGTTATAACTGTCCAAAAATAAAAACTGCATGATATAGGAAATCCCATGATATATGGAACCGATATATTTACTCCAGATTTTTAATATGAATTGCAATTACATGTATACCCTTAAGTTAAAAATAATTATTAAGATATTGCATTTTTTACCCCATTTTTACAGATCAATATCAACCTTACAAAATAAATGAATCAACGCTCCAGATTAGTTCATAGTTCCTACATATGATTTTGGTTCTCATTTGATCTCTATACTATATATAGCTGCCTCCTACGCTTAGTTATAGAAATAGCATCACATTTATTCACTCTACATTTCTTATTGGACGTTGAATTCTTCTTGTTTTGTTCAGACAACTTCTTAAATTTAGGATCAGATCTCTATCTTTCTTTTAGAGCAGCAAGTACCTTTTTGCACACCAACTACCTTCCGATTGTTTTCTCCGAATGTCACCGAACATGTTTCTTATTACCTTTGCACTTTTCTGCCTCCATATGCGAACGATGTCATCATGGTCGTGCTCATCCCATTTACATTTTGTCTATATAAAATGTAGTTAATTATATAAAATTTTAACATAACAAAAAATGAATATTAGAAATTGAGTATAAAATTACACATTATTACCTTAAAATCTTCAAACCACATCACGTAATCCACAGCTTAGGATATCGACTTTTTTTATAATAGTTGAAATCTTGTTAACCGTTTGAATAGGATAAAACCTGTTGCAATAGAGTATAAAGATATATGAATTGTATGACTATGACAAATATAAAATAGAAAGAAATTGAAAACATAATCCTTTCCATTTGGCCATATCATCATTCTACTAGAAAGCTCCCCAGTTTCTAGCACTCCCGATGGAACAACTGGTGAACTTTGACGAGACGACATTTGATTACTAACAGGGGCATCAGTTGAAAGAGTATGTCTTCCAGATCCTAATCTTGTGTGGGTGTTGGAGTACCTGATCTCAATCCTCCTCAAGATATTGATCCTCTTCGTCGATCTTCTTGAGATCTTGATCCAAGGTGTGAATCTCTCACCGGTTGGAGTACCTCGTCCTGATCCATGAGATGAAGGACCTGATCCAAGATTACCTCTACGTGCACTCCCACCTCGACTTCTCTCCATCTGTGAATATTTAAAATAGAAAAAATAGTTTTAGTAATTAATAAAAACATGAATAAAATATTGCTACAATAATAAAATCAAAGATGATTCTCAAACTAATATGAGGAGAGGGGGCTTAATTATATATTTTTATTAATTATTAAAAACATACATAAATCTAAAAATAAAAAGGACCCTCTAAATTTAAAAACCCCATGCAAGAGTAAAAATTCGGAAAGTGATATAACCCTTTCCATACCCCAATAACCGGCCATGGCAATAGATATAAATCTAGATTAAATTTAGGCATGTAAGAAAATCAATTGACCACATGCACGTTTTCGAAACTTTTCGGCTGTCAATATGTTTTTAAATCTCTTTTTTACTAAAAAAATTATTTTGATTTTGTATATAGACATTCTCTATTTAGATCCACAAGCATGCATTCATGTCACAATTGCAATAGAAAAATCAATTCATTTGTTAATGCTAAAATTTACACATTTTTTTAATGCGCTGTTATGAAATTGAGTATTTATTTATATTGATTGAGTTGGGCCTTTGTTTATTTATCTCCCAATTACTTTTCTATTTTGGGTAATTCTATACATAGCCTCCTTTTTTCTTATTATAGCCCATCTATTTAAAAAAAATAAAAAATTATTAATTCATGTACTGTTTTACCCCTATAGTCCCCAACTTAAAACCCTAATCAAAGAAAAGCCTCCACTGTTTTTTCAGGCACCGTTTTGCATAAAAAAAAAAAAAAAACCACCCCCACCTTTACATCCATCTTAGAAATCTTCATAAATAAAAAGAAAAAAAATGATATAACCTCCACTCCATTAGCATCATGTCTGCTGCACTCTTGATCTTCTCGTATTTCATGTGTTTCAAGCGTGAAGCAATTTATATTAATTAGAAAATACCTCCACGCCATTATGCCAAACATGATGCAAGAACTAGATGGAAGAAGAAAACATTAAGTTGAAGAAGAAGACCTTAAGTTGTAGGTTCTATCGCATGTGTAATCGAAAAATTTATTGGAAAAATATTATCGAGAAAATTGAGTTCATTACTTTAAATATTGGTTATAGTTCTAATATTGTTCCGTTGTTGTTCATCTAATGTAGCTAGAAATTTTATTAAGCTTTCATTCAGTCTGCTATTGTTTGGATTAATGATCCTTCAATTCCTTAGCCCTTGGAACATCAACATAAATGATGCAGATGATCGGATTCTCCTACATGCATATTTTGATCTTAGTTTATTCATTTATTTATTTCTTTTTTGCAGATTTCTTAGATGTGTATATGAAAACGTATAAGAAGCTTTATTCTTTTATTAATTAAATGAAAACGTATAAGAAGCTTTATTCTTTTATTAATTAAATTTGAAGTGGGGGGGGGGGGGGGGTTATAGGGTTAAAGTAGTACATTAAAAAATAATTTTTTCTTTTTTTATTAATGAAGGCTACAATGAGAAAAAATTAGGCTTTGTATAGAATTACCCTTCTATTTTCTATACTCTTATACGTATATTTAGACTAGAGTACTAAACCTCGTAAACTCATTATGCACGATTTATTAGAGCTCGTTGTAACACAAATTTTTATATTTAATTTAATAAAATACAAAACAGTGTACAAATACAATATTTTCGGATCAAATTTGTATTTTTGGATCCAATTTCTATTTCTCCTCTGATTAATCACTCCAGGAACGATCTTCAAAGTTTTCGGGGAATATTTATCTCCTCGATCTTCCTTGACTTGGTATTTGGTCTTTGAAAACGTTAATTCGGAAGGCCGACGCCTTGTTTCCGGATCAAACGCTAATTTTGGGTTGAATTTGACGAAGAACGCTTCTGTCTTCCTTGCTTGCCGTCTTCAGGATGAATTTGATGAAGAACGCCTTTGAATGTCACAAGAACGCCTTGAATATCTTTGAGAATTTCACTTATGGAAGTTCTCAAATTCTTGAACTCTTCAATTGCTTGTGGATCAAAATGCCGTCTTCGGGATGATTTTGGTGAAGAATGCCTTGAATATATTTGAGAATTTCACTTATGGAAGTTCTCAAATTCTTGAACTCTGCAAATGACTTCTGGTCTCATTTTCATTCTCCATTTGGCCTCTATTTATAGGTGTAAGGAGAGAGAAATTTGGAGATTTAGGGCTGAGGTGGCGTGATTTGATTGGCTCCTCAATATTTTGGACTTATCTTTATCAAATCCTTGATTTCTGCACAGATTTGACACGTGTCGACTTCTAATTGGCCGAGATTATCCATGTATTTAAATATCAACATTTATTTATTTAATTTAGGAATTAATTCATGTAAATCCCTAAAATATAAATAAATGATATATTTTGATATTTAAATCTTTATCTCCAAATATTAAATATCAATATCTTTTTATTTAATTTAGGAATTAATTTAATTAAATTCCTAAAATATAAATAAATGATATAATTTGATATTTAATTATTTGCATGGCATAATTTAATTTAGCCATTAAAATTTATCCGTCTACACTCATATAATAGGTTTCTTTTTAATTTTAATGAGAAATTCTTCAACAATAAGCATATACTATTTTATTTCGGGATAAGAAAGTCGCAATATCGCCTTGAGGATGATTTAGCGGTGGAGTGATATTATCTTAAGGTCAATGTCTCAAGTTCAAATCCCACCAACACCATTAGATGTGAGTCTGTCTTATTCAGACATTAGGTGTGACTATTACACAGGGACAACTATGGTTTACAGACTATTATAAAGGGGCGGAATTAACCTAATGTGTTGTGATTATTACACAGGGATGAAGATTACCCAACTAGACGGAGATTAACCAAGAGATTACCCAACTGTGGTTTACAGACTAGTACAGAGAAACATAATTTACCAAATACGCAGCTCAATAGCGACTGCAGGTTACCGTCGACATAAAAAAAATTGGCAATGGGTAATGGAACTAAATACAATCCTAATTTTAGGCTGGTCAAATCGGTCAAATCTATTAAATAATGTTTTCGTTGAAACATTTAATAAAAATCCACTAACTCAAAGTCCATTTTCACCCTCAACCCAACAAAAAAAATGTGAAGATCAATTTTCAACTTTGATTAGCTCGGTCGTCGAAATTTGACCAAATAATTATTCAATGATTTCGTGGCCTTTCATCTAACTTAAGGCTAATGAGAGTTTAACAAAGATAATACCGAATTTTCGTCCAAAAGAAATTTGAGGGTCAAATCGACAATTCACTTATGTGGATGCAAGATAAACACATATTTTAAAATTTATGATCAATTACCTCTCAAGCGATGGAGGCCAGTGTATAAAAAGAGAATGCCTCAAATTCAAAACTCCCACCACTCCTTTCGTAACTAAAAAAAAAAAAAATGAGATGCAATTTTGAAAATTGTCTTCGCTAACAAATTAGGTGCGTTCAAAGTGTTGGTTCAATCACACTAAAACAATCAAATCTAAAATAAAATTCGATTCTCTCTTCCCTGATTGGAAAATCAAAACATTTTTTTTTTTTGAAAAAGCTCGTGTAAATTGTTGACAACTTACAATAGATGGATATTAAAAAAAATCGAAGATATATCTTATCATTTCCAAGTAAATTAGTACAATATAATATGGAATATGTTTCTAAATTATATATATACACATTTTTGCCACCTCATTAAATGGAAGATATTAAGATCCGAAGCCGATCCTAGCTTCCTAGCAAAAACGCCGAAACAAAAACACATGTCTCTGCGCACTTCCATCTCACTTCATTAAATAATTAATTTGGTAATCTTACATTTTTTTTTCTTTTAAAATTCTAATAGTAAAACAAAATTAAAACAAGCTACATTTATTGATCTCTTACCTATCTTTTTTTTTCTTTGTAGTATTCAATTTCCACCACCTTTCCCTCCTAACTCCATAATATATATGCATATATCTATACACACTCTTCTCGTTCTCCCAATCTCAACTCTTCCTAATTTCGTCTACTTAATTATCCTTTGCATTTTCGCAACTCGATCATTTGAGTTTTCATTAAACATTTCTGGCTAAGAATACGATTAGCGTAATTAAGGTGTTAGAGAGTAGCTAGTATCATTTAATATTTGAATTAGTATCTTCAAGAAACACAATGGATGAGAAATCTCTTCCAATGGCTGCCCTTCTAGTAGTGGTGTTTTGGGTGGGGCGGGCTACGGCGGCCGGACATGACTACGGCGAAGCTCTAACAAAGAGCATTCTCTTCTTTGAAGCTCAGAGATCCGGCTACTTGCCCTCTAACCAGAGGGTTCAATGGAGGGGAAATTCTGGCCTCACCGATGGCAAAATCAATGGGGTACGTCGTCTACCTATATTATATATATATATGTGTGTGTTGGTTTTCGACGTCGTCGTTTCAATATATAATAACAATATATATATTAATGCAGGTGGATCTTGTGGGAGGGTACTATGATGCTGGTGACAACGTTAAATTTGGATTGCCGATGGCATTCACCATTACTATGATGAGTTGGGGCATAATTGAATATGGTGGCCAAATTGATGAGAGTGGCCAACTTCAACATGCCCTTGATGCTGTTAAGTGGGGGACTGATTATTTCATCAAAGCTCACCCCCAACCTTATGTCCTCTATGGAGAGGTGACCACATCTACCATATCTCCAAATTAATTAAAATGTCTTGTTATCAGTACTAATGATTCAATTGACATGTGCATGCAGAAAATCAATTAAAAAAATGTGTATTAGGACATATGGATCTAATGATGATGTGTAGTACGTGTGTACGATCGACAGCTTGATACTTACATATAATGATGAATCTAAATCTGATCAGACATTGCATGTCTCTAGAAACGATGAAGCTCTTTTAAATAATGTAAATATTTGAGTTTGCTCTGACCAATTTTTATAGAAGACGTGGCAACCCTGTTTTTAATTAATTTAAAATTTAGGAGATTAATTTAATTCGAATTTGTGAAGGTGGGAGATGGAAACACTGACCACTACTGCTGGCAAAGGCCAGAAGACATGACCACCTCTAGAGCTGCTTACAAGATTGACGCCGACCATCCGGGATCCGACCTCGCCGGCGAGACCGCCGCCGCTATGGCCTCCGCTTCCATCGTCTTCCGCCGCTACAATTCCTCCTACTCGGCGGAGCTTCTCAAACATGCTCATCAGGTCAAATATATTAATTAGTCAATCGTTTTAGCTCTTTTTTTTTCTGCGATTCTTTACCTGCCTAATTATATATACTAATTTTGGAAAATGTCCATTTTAGTTTTTAGCGAACTGGGGTAAGATGCCTAATTTACATGGAATGGTTCAAATTGTTAGGCAGTTAAAGCTTTGCTGAATCTTTTATTGCATATTTGGTCTTGCATTCTCTATTACACACTCGATTTTTTAGTTTTTTTAATTTTTTTAGTTTTTTCGTTGATTTCAATTTCTTATACTTTAATTTAATTTTACACCTATCATTTAAAATTCATCAAACCAAATTAGAATACATTGTAATTTTTTATTATTCAATTTAAAAATTTTAGTTATTAGCTGATTATTTAAAAAATTAAATACTAAAAAAATCGAATGTGCAATATCAAATGCAACACAAAATGTGCAATAGACGATTTCAAATGGTTAAAGCTGGTATCAGCTTCTCTGTCACTCAATAAAATAATGTTTCTGCATATTGGGTAAAATATCCAACTATATATAATCAATTAATTGGTCAGATCTATGGTTATAAATTAATTAAAGTGAAACATATTATAATTTTAATCTTATTAAATATATTTTCTTAACAATATGAAAAAAAAAACACACCATTAAATGTGATTTGCTGTATTTGATTATTTCAGCTATTTGATTTTGCGGACAAGTATAGAGGCAAATATGATAGTAGCATCACCGTAGCGCAGAAGTACTACCGATCTGTGAGTGGATACGCCGTACGTGAATCCTACCCACTTTAATTAATCTGATTTTAATTAATTATATTAATCAGTAAATTAACTAATTATTAAAAAAATCAAAATTTGATTTGGGCAGGATGAATTGTTATGGGCCGCTGCATGGCTATACAAGGCAACAAATAACGAGTACTACTTGAATTACTTGGGTAAAAATGGCGATTCACTGGGTGGAACTGGTTGGGCCATCACTGAATTTGGTTGGGATGTTAAATATGCTGGGGTTCAAACCCTCGTTGCCCAGGTACCTTTTTCTTTACCAACCAAACTATCCAAACAAAACTTAACGTATGACTTTTAACTGTCCCGACGGGGTTGACCTAATGGTGGAGTGAGATTGCTTGGATACCAAAAATAAAAATAAAAAGTACGACTTTTAACCTCGTATTTCATTTCAGTTCCTGCTGGCTGGAAAAGGCGGCAAACACACACCAATCTTTAAGAAATACCAAGAGAAGGCTGAGTATTTCATGTGTTCATGCAACGCCCAAAAAACTCCCGGTGGCCTCATTTTCCGGCAGAGGTGGAACAATATGCAGTTTGTAACCAGTGCTTCCTTCCTCATGACTGTCTACTCCGATTATCTAACCTCTTCTGCCAAGTCCCTCACTTGTGCCAACGGCGTTGTCGTCTCACCACCCGAGCTTCTCGCCCTGGCTAAATCTCAGGTGTGATAGCCTACATATTTGTAACTTTGCTGGTGTTTGTTTGGAGACTCCTTCATTGGCTAAAATTGCATCCAATTTTATGATTATTAGGTGGACTACATTCTTGGAGATAACCCTAGAGCAACGAGTTACATGGTGGGATATGGGAAGAACTACCCTCAACAAGTGCACCACAGAGCTTCCTCCATTGTTTCTTACAAGGTGGATCCTTCATTTGTCAGCTGCAGAGGAGGCTATGCTGCATGGTTCAATAGGAAGGCCAGTGATCCCAATATCCTCACTGGTGCAGTCGTGGGCGGCCCCGACGCTTACGACAACTTTGCTGATCACAGAGATAACTACGAGCAGACTGAACCGGCTACCTACAACACTGCTCCACTTGTTGGTATATTGGCTCGTTTGCATGCCGGTCATACTGCCCACAATCAACTTCTTTCAGGTTAATTAGTTTGTTTCATCAGTACTTAATTGTATGTTATATGTTTAATTTTTCTTCAACTTTTTTCAAGATTCGTTGATATTAATTATTAATTCCCCTGTTGTTGTTTCAGTTGAGCTACCAAGTAAACCAATTGCTAATGTAAAACCAGCTACAAATTATCAAGGCCAAGGTAGAAACCTAGAGTATCATTCTGTTCATTAAGCAGTGCATGGTTCAAGAAATTAAATTCATGTTGCTTTTGCAGCTTCGTTGAGCATGATTTCTGTTGATCAGAAGGTGACAACTTCGTGGATTGATGAGGGAAGGACTTTCTACAGATACTCAGCGATAGTTACAAACAAATATTCGAAGAATTTGAAGAGTTTGAAGCTTCGTATATTGAATCTGTATGGCCCTCTATGGGGTCTCAACAGGTCAGGTGACTATTACTTCTTCCCAGATTGGATCGACTCTTTGGCTGCAGGGAAGAGCATTGAGTTTGTGTATATTCACTCGGCTTCTCAAGCCGAGGTCTCGGTTTTGAGCTACACTCTTGTATAGATCGATGTAAAGTTCTCTCTCGAACTTCACTAATTTTTCTTGGTTTTAATTTGGGCAAGGAGTAATTGTGCAGATGTACAAGAAGATTCGTTTATATATGTTACTATTGAGTTGATCAATTTCTTGTTGATTAGTAATATGAGTAGTAGGGTTTAGATGAAACTAGAGCAGACGAGGTTGTCAAGAAAAGAGTAGTGTTCATGAACAATCAAGAGAAATGTGTTGTTGGGTACTTTCTAGCCTAGTAAAAACAGAATTTTAAAGTATTTTACCTTGAGTTACTCTGGTTCTATTCTGTTTAGAATTTGTATTGATTTCACATTTGGCTTGTTGACTGAAGATGAGAAAGAAAACCACAACAAAACTAGCTAGCTAGTACAGCCGTGGACAAAGGGAAAAGCAGCTAGTTAATAAAAAAAGATGCAAGATAAATTGATCAGTTGAGGTGTACAACAATGATGCTGATGTTGTCTTTGCTTCCCTTAGCAATAGCCAGCTCAGCAAGCATTGCGGCGGCCTGCGAAGCGCCGCCTCCTTCCGACGGGAAACTCCTTATTTTGCCATCAAGGCACTTCCTCACTACTTCACAAGCCATCTCCTTCCCCATCACGTTCCACAGACCATCACTTGCTATTATTAGGAAGTCTTCCGAGTTTTCATTTCGCCTCAGCACAGTCACCTCTGCAGCCTCCCAGATTCTCTCATGTTTCTCACATCCATCACCTGCCAACACCGATTTTATAAATTTGTTTGGAGATCGAAGAAAGATCACTTCGATCCATTAACAGCTTCAAAATTATATGTATGTTAGACTAGTAAAAAGTTCATTCTCGATCTGTACTTCTGAATCTTGATCTTTCTTTTTTTTTATGGGAAATGAATCTCTATCTATTATAATTATAGCACAGATCACTAGTTCAAGACTTCAAGTAGATCGAAGAAGCATCTAGAACTACTTAATTAGAGCATAACTTCTAATAACATGCTAAGATTTTATCTAAAGAAGAGATGTGATAAGGCATATGTGCAAACACTGACACCGAGAGATGATGATATAGATGCACAAATAACACTATACACACACACACATTTAGTTATTTAATTTATTCAATCATAAGCCATATATATATATATATTGTTGTACCTTGGGATCTTGAAGTCGAGACGAGCCCATCATCATCACTACTTATGATCGTTCCTCCCGCAGCTCTAATGCTCTCATCATCTGCTTCATAGGGCTGCATGCCAACAAAAACTAAGATTATAATAAAAACTAGTAGTGCAAAACTAGATAATGTAATTAAAGACGTAACATAATTAATTATGCAATATATAATCTCATCCGATTTGATGGAATTCCAAAAAAGGAAAGAATGACACATTCATGATTCATCACCTTATTATGATAGTTCCAAAGAGGGGAAGCCACTCCGCCACTCCAAAGCACCGCCCTCGAACCACCGCAATTCACCAACACCACCTCCCCCTTCTCGACGCCCACCACCACCGCCGTAAACTTCATCATCCTCTCTGCAGCCGCCGCCGCCGACGACATCCCCTCTCTCTGCTCCACCTCCTTTCCACACATGTCCTCATACATACAGCTGAAACAGTCCATCAACAACTTCCCCCATTGAATCCCCTTCTCCTCCGGAAGCTTTGCCGCCGTCTCTGTATGCTTCTCCAAGCATTGATGTAACTTGTCTGTGCACATCTCCGCTACATTAGCTCCGCCGCGGCCGCCGCCGTAAGCTGCGAAGAACGAGTAGCCGCCGGGTAACTTCCGCGGCGGTACCACCATCACCGGATCCTCCATAACTCTCTTGCGGCCCAGTATTGAGACGTATCCATATTTCAAGGGTTGGCTTATCGTCTCCGACTGCCCTTCTCCGTCGCCGCCGATAGTTCTGTCTATTTTCCGGCAGCCTTTTCGCGTTTCTTTTGAATGTGAACGGCTTGCTTTCACTGATTTGATCATTCTTTTACGTGCAGATTTTTAAAATCTGGCGTTTACAGCTTCAATGTATTTCTCTCATTGTCGGTATTTCTTGGGCTATATATAGCTCTCTCTCTCTCTCTCTCTCTCTCCCTCTCTCTCTTACTGATACCAAAACATTCTATTATAAGTTATAACATTTGTTTATATTCCCCAGAAACATACACCTCTTTCTATTAGGCCACATCATGTGAAATTTTCCAACACTTTCTCTCTCTCTGAATTGAGTGCACGCATTTCTATTTATAAACTTTTAGTTGCATACTTTTATGCGTAAATCAATAAATATAGACAAAAAAAAAAAAAGGGAAAAAAATGTAACATATAAGGGTGTAGTAGTTTCATAGGCAATTTGGAGTTATGACACACTTGGCCCCACACTCAATGATTGAGGAAATGTACTTTTTATGGTTTTTTCAACACTAAACATTAAATGCACCCTAAAACCCTAAAGTTTAAAAACCCTAACATATACAAACCCTAACATATAAAAATAAATACATGATCGATCCCTACCAGTTTTTTGTAGATAATTTATTTTTAAAATTAATAAAAATGAATAACGATAAGGATAACGAAATTAATAGTAATGATAATAACAAAATTAATAGTAATGATAATAATAATAAGAATAACGAAAGTAATAATAATAAGAATAACGAAAATAATAATAATAATAATAATAATAATAATAATAAGAAGAAGAAGAAGAAGAAGAAGAAGAAGAAGAAGAAGAAGAATAATAATAATAATAATAATAATAATAATAATAATAATAAGAATAACGAAAATAATAATAATAAGAATAACGATAGAAATTAATAGTAATGATAAGAATAACGAAAGTAATAATAATAAGAATAACGAAATATAATTATTGATAATAACGAAAGTAATAATAATAAGAATAACGAAATAATGATAATAAGAATAACGAAAGTAATAACGATAAGAATAACGAAATAACGAAAGTAATATATCATTATATATTGATAATAACGAAAGTATAATAATAAGAATAACGAAATATATATATTGATAATAACAAAAGTAATAATAATAAGAATAACGAAATAATGATAATAAGAATAACGAAAGTAATAACGAAATAACGAAAGTAATATATCATTATATATTGATAATAACGAAAGTATAATAATAATAATAACGAAATTAATATTAACGAAAACATTAAACGATAGTTCATTATATAGGATTTTATGTATAACGAAAATATTAAACGATACATGTATAAAAACATATAACGAAAATTTATCAATATATAACGAAAACTTATGACGAAACATTTATAACGTTATGCATCAATGCATTATTCTGTCATTTCTGTGTGGTCAACATGAGGTAGGTAAAATGCATAAATATTTGTATTTGCATAGGTAGGTATTAGTTGGCCCAAATTAAATGAAATTTAATGCATTTAATTTTTTGTAAGAGAGGTTGGTGTCATTCTCCTATATTTACACTACACCGATGCATCAATTCAACCCACACCCAAATAGAAGAAATAGTTCGAGAGTTTGGTGAATAAAATCTCTGAATTCACATAAAAAATGAATGTTTGATCGTGCAAGCGAGAAGATCATCGTCATCAACAAAACATCATCATCGGTGAAATTTCGCGGAAAAATTCTCCAAAATTGAAAGGTACGTTTCAAGTCTTGTTACGTTCCTTACTTAGAAAATTGTTTTAGGTTTTATTTAGCCAAAATTATGTTCCTGCAATTAGGCTATAACAAAGGCATAACGATAAAGTATAATGATAGTTTTAATTTTCCTGTCGTTATGGTTAGTTTCAATTATTGTTAAAGTATAACCCTAGTTTTAATTTAATTTTCGTTATTGTCCAATTGAATTGTCGTTATGGTTAAATAAATTTTTTCGTTATGGTTAGTTAATGTTGAAATTTAATTTGTGTTAATGGTTATCGTTAGGGTTAGTTAATAGTTAATGGTTAAACATAACGAAAATTTACGTTATGGTTATAGTTAATGGTCATTTCGATATTGTACTAACCATAACGAAAATGTCATTTCGATAAGTAGAATTATCGTTATGGTTATAGTTAATGGTTTAGAATTATCATAACGAAAATGACATTTCGTTATGGTGGAATTTAAATTTTCGTTATTCTTAAAATGTCATTTTCGTTATGGTGTAATTTAAATTTTCGTTATTGTTAAAACTAAACTTTCATTATTGTTTAATTTGAGTATTCCTTATGTTAAAAAAAATTTCATTATGGTTAATTGTTGTATTTAAATTTTGTGAAGATATTATTAATTTAAAGTTTCGTTATTTTTAAAACTAAACTTTCATTATTGTTTAATTTAAAGTTTCGTTATTATTGAAATTTAATTTTCGTTATTGTTAAATTTAAAGTTTCTTTATGTTTAGAAATTAACTTTCGTTATTGTTAAATATAAATTTCGTTATGTTAATAATAAATTTTCGCTATTGTATAAATTCAATGTTAGTTATGGCTAAATTTATATTTCGTTAGGTATAAAATTAATTTTTGTTCTGTATAGTTATGCTTATTTTTAAATTTGTTTTAGGCAGATGGTTAGACGTCGTATTATTGTACGACATAGTGGCCGATGGGATAGAGCTCAGTACGTAGATGGTGTGGAGGAGTTGATCATCATGTCATCGGATGATTTATGTTTTAGGTCACTGATCAGAGAGATACATGAGTTATTGGAGACCGATCCCACATGTGTCGAGTACCAGTTATCATGGATGTCGAGCACCAATAGTGGTAGACAGATCAAGACAAGACTGAAAGATGATGCTGGTTTGCTAGACTTGCTCCATGAGCAGAGTCAAGAGATGGTTGTGTATGTTGTTCAGAGAGGCTGCAGCAGCTCAAGGGTCATCCCTGGCACCGAGCCTGAGTACAGAGAACCGATCAGAGAGGAGGTTCGTGATGATACGCAACACTATGAGGCTCCAGAGCAGGATTTTGACGACGATGCATTCCCGCATGAAGGAGGAGAAGAAGAAGAAGAAATTCCTACTACAGATGAAGAAGTGGAGGAGAATGTGAGAACGGACTTGCTCGAATCAGTGTTCACAGAGTTCACGGGATGGATTCGTTCTACAGGGGGTACAGGACGATTGATAGGCATGACCGGAGGAGCATCATCGTCGAACACTAGGGCTGAGGATGTATCTGAGAGGGGTGGGAGCAATTGGCTTGTTCCACTTGCGAATATTGACGTTGCAGGCCCACTGAGTTGGGACGAGCCTTCAGCAGCCAATACGGATGAACTTCAGAAAGGTGCGATTTTCCGCACCAAGGATGATTTGGCCCTGGCCGTGGGACTGTATCACATGCAGAATAGAGTAGAGTATGCCGTGTATCGATCGAACAAGACACAGCTGGTCTACATGTGCAAGCATGGCAGGGAGTGCCCGTTCAAGCTGTGTGCCGTTGTGGATGGAGTTGTTTGGAGAATCTACAAGTTTGACGGCACTCACACTTGCCACATGGATATGAGTCGAGTTGCCCCACGACAGGTGCTTGCACGGGTGATTGCAAAGTATTTTACACGTAAACTGATCGATGAGGGGGTTGTTCTGAAGCCCAAAGAGATGGTCTCCGAGCTTCTACGTGAGTACGGGATCCAGATTGATTACAGTTTCGCTCCGCGCTCGAGAAACATTGCAATTGAGATGATCTATGGGGACTTTGATAAGTCCTATGCGCAATTGCCCGCATTTCTACACACGTTGCAGCTACGCAATCCCGAGACATTGTACGAGTTTCAGACGAACACCGTACATGAGCTGAAGTATACATTTTTGGCACTCGGACCATGTATCAGTGCCTTTCATGCGGGTGCAAGACCAATGGTCGTGATTGATGGGATACACTTGAAGGGGAAGAACAAGGGGATTTTGTTTGTTGCTGTGACGAAGGACGACAATGAACAGGTGTTACCTATTGCAGTTGGTATCGGTCCGATCGAGAATGATGACACTTGGATCTGATTCCTGAATCGATTGCATATCACTTTGGGCGAGATAGAAGACCTCCTGATCGTGTCCGACCAGCACAAGAGCATTAAGAATGTTGTCGCGGCTATTTTTCCAAGAGCGACACACGGATTGTGCTATTATCATCTACAGACCAAGATGGCAAAGCGCGGGTCCAATGTCATTGGGTTGTTTAAGGAGGCTGCATATGCATATCGGACAGATGTATTCCAGAGGCACTTGTCAACATTGGAAATGCTGAGTAGACCAGCATACGAGAAGCTTTGTAATATTGGTCCGCAGCATTGGTCCCGATCGCAGTGTCCCGTACGGTGTTTCGGATTCATGACATCTAATGCGGCTGAGTCACTCAATGCCCGTCTACTGTGGGCTAGGAGACTGCCTATTTGCTCAATGCTTGAGTCGTTCAGGAAAATTGTGGAAGAGTGGTTTGTTGAGCGTCGGGCTGCAGCGCAGACGTGGGATCACGTGTTGACACAGCCCATTGTGGACAAGTTATCCAAGAATGTCGAGCAAGGACGATGTTTTTCCGTTCGATGCACGACCTTAGCATACCTGTGGAAAGTAGAGGTGAGCATGAAGTCTTTTATGGTCGATCTTCATCATCGGACCTGCGATTGTCGTGAGTTCGAGTTGGATTTGATCCCGTGTAGCCACGCTGTAGCAGCGATCAGGTACATACTTGTTTAAATTTTTTAACACTATCATTGTTGTGAGTAATCATGTTTTTTAACTATAATTCGTGTTTACATGTAGATTCTCCGGTGGAAACATATACGAGTTTGTGGATAGATGCTACAAGACGGAGACAATTGCCAGCATGTACGACTCAGTCATCATGGGCTTACCCAGTCCAGAAGATTGGATTGTCTCGCCTGACGGTTGTCCACTTGTGCGCGCTCCTGTGATAACAAAACAGGCCGGTCGTCCTTGAATGTCTAGAGCTCGGGGAGGTGCTGAGGCGTCATCCAATCAGCGGAGGCAGATCTGCACTAGATGTCATGTCCCGGACCATAACAGACGTGTATGCACAGCCCCGGTGCCCATTGTCGGTGTGGACTTAAATGCACCTCCAGAGAGCGCGCCACCGGAGTCTGCACGTAGAAGAGCACCTAAGAAGTGTGGTATTTGTGGTGAGACGTCTCATACTCGTCCCAGGTGTCCGAGTAGACAGACGGAGGACCTAGATTGATCATGTCTACATTATTGTCGTTGGCTTGCAGTGATAATATGGTTTATCTCGACTTTGGTTGTATTTGTTTAAAATGATAATGATGTCTACTTTGGTTTTATTTGTTTAAAAATCATGTAGTCAACAAACATATTTGAATAAAATGAACGAGCAATGTCAAATACAATGCATACGTGAAAGACGTCAAGTACAATACATATATAACATCATAAGTCACTCTAGACGGCCATAGCTAAGTGAGAAGATCCTCTTTGCTACAGAAAGCCGATATCTCTGAATATCATATGTACCGACATCAAGACCAGGAGTGTCAAACAACAAACGATCCACATACATCATAGCATAAACACCACAACTGATGCTGTCGAATTGTGCAAACTGCTCTTGGATAGTCTTGTCCAGTGTCATGGCTAAGAGATGTGTATCTGGCCTATTCCGACCTCTCCAAAAACCAGCGCTCCACATGATGCGTGGCAGTAGACGTAGGAGCGGTGGCAGCTCTCGATCACGCCTCTGATCCAGCTCTCTGTTCTCCGGGAGGTGCATCTGGAACAATAACGAGTCATACAACTCGACCCTCCACGTCTCGAAACAGATACGTACAGTGACCCAGTGAGCATTTCCAACATTGCATATCATGATCGCCTACATAAATGATAATGATTAACGGATGAATATAAAAAAATCATCATAGATAGTATGATAAGTGTACTTGAAAGATCACTTACATAAGCTGCTCTCGTCCACGGGACCTCCTGGACGCCACCCTTGCCTCTGATTATTAAAAAAGTATAATTATTTATATTAATTATTTTTTATATTTTTATTTTTTACTATTATGATTACTTACACGAATATTATTATTATTATTATCAAAAGTATTATTGTTTATATTAGATGTTTTTGTTATTTTTATTTTTTACTAATAGTATTAATTAGACTAATATTATTATTACTATTATTATTAATTTTTTTATTTTTTTTATTTTTTACTAATAGTATTATTTAGACTAATATTATTATTAAAAAAAAACCGTACAATATGGTTTGGTTGAGCATGACTATATCAATTCTAATTAAATTAAAGTTATCATTCAATCTATTTAACATAACGAAAGTTAATTTAAAATATAACGAACATTTATATTTAACTATAACGAAAATTTCAATTTAACATAACCATAAAATTAACGAAAATTTTAATTTAACATAACCATAAAATTAACGAAAATTAAAGCTTCAACATAACGAAAATAAAAATTTAACATTAATGAAAATCTAATAACAATAACAAAATTTAAATTTCACGTAACAATAACATTAACGAAAGTTTAAATTTCACATAACGAAAGTTTAATTTTCACATTAACGAAAGTTTAAAATTCACATAACGAAAGTTTAATTTTCACATTAACGAAAGTTTAAATTTCACATAACAATAAAAATTTAGCATTAACGAAAATATAATTTTACTAATAACGAAAGTTTTAACTTTAACATATCGAAATTTAAATTTAGCAATAACGATAATTAGATTTTAACAATAACGAAATTTAAATTTCACATAACACGAAAGTTTAAATTTTAGCATAATGAGAATAAAATAAAAATTTACCATGAACGAAAAACATAATTTTAACAATAACGAAAGTTTTGCATAACGAAAATTAAAAGCATAACAATAACATTCACGAAAATTTAATTTTTACCATTAACGAAAATCAAAAGCATAACGATTATGAACTTTTCGTTACATATAAATTCACTTTCGTTATGGTATAAACTAACTATCGTTATAATCGATCTGGGTTCTATTGTTCAGCTCTTTTCACGTCTTGAACTAAGATATCGTTATGAAAAATCTTTAGCTTTCGTTCAAGTATAGTTTTATATTTATGTAAATCGTTATGCATTTTTTAACAAAACGCCATAACGATTTCTTTATTAAAAATAGGCCATAACGATTTCATAAATTTAGCATAACGAATGAATAAAATTTGCTTAACGATTAATTAAAAAAAATAACGATTAACTAAAAAAGCCATAACGATTTAATAAAATTAGCAAAACGATATGTTATAAATAGCATAACGAAAGGCCATAACGATCTATTCAAATTCGCATAACGATTAATTAAAAAATCATAACGATTCATTAAAAAAGGCCATAACGATCTAACAAAATTAGCATAACGAAAGACCATAACGATCTATTCGACTAACCTCTCCCGCTTCGGCTTCAGAAGGTCGAACTACATCTTCACGTCGTCCCTCCATTGTCTTCAAGTCCAGTCCGGCGCCGGCGAAGAATATGGAGTTTTTTTTTTTTCGTTTCACAGAACAAGGAGGCGAGAAAGGAAGATATGTGAGAAATAGAGAGAATAGAGGGGTAGTTACAATAATTGAATACCAATATTAATGGAGTTGATTCCACAATCTTTTTTTTTTTTTCAAACGAAAATCGAGTTTGAATAGAGAAAGATTTTGTTCCATGCATATCTCTTATGGAAAGTACAAATTGTAAGATACTTTTCAGAAAAAGTAAAAGGAATATTCAGATTTTGTTGGTCAAAAATTCAAACATAGTACAAATTGCCCATATAACTCCTACACCATTAAAACTTGACCAACTACCCCAATTTTAGAATTAAATTGTCTAGATAAACTTTTCTCCCTACTTTTATTTTAGATGAAATTCTTTGTCTTGAATCGTGTGGTATTTTTGTTCCACGAGTCATATTTTTGAGTTGAAATCTTCTATTGCACATTTTGTGTTGCATTCACACTCGATTTTTTTAATTTTTTTTTCAATTTTTTTCCTTGATTTCAATTTCTTATGCTTTAGTTTAATTTTACACTTATTATTTAGAATTCATCAAACCCAATTATGATGCATTGTAATTTTTTATTATTTAATTTAAAATTTTGAATTATTAATTAATTATTTGAAAAATTAAAGACTAAAAATATATATAAAACCCTAATTGGGTAGGATGAACCCTAAATAATAAGTGTAAAATTAAACTAAAGCATAAGAAATTGAAATTTGAGAAAAAAATTGAAAAAAAATAAGAAAATCGAGTGTGCAATACGGAATGCAACACGAAATGTGCAATAGACGATTTCAAATGCATATTTTTACCTTTTTTTGTTTTGTTTATTTTCATGAAAGTATTTGCTCCTTTGATTTATATTTAATTACATGAATAAAGGTCATTATACATTTTTTGTTTGATTTGTATTTGAATTTAGTCAATTTAGTTGTCAATATTGTCCTGGATCAAATTCTAATGCGAATAACAGTGTAAGGACTAAATATTTATAAATCGAATTACAAAATCTACTTTTTCAAATAAAAGTACAGATATAAAATTGAAAGTTATACATCCATCATAGGAATATAAATTTACTTATATAACCTTTGAATTTTGATGTACTAATTAAGCCAATTCTTCAAATTTTACGACTGCTTATATCAAGTGTCTTTTTTAAAGGACTTAATAAAGAAAATAAAAATAAATTTACTTGTAGAAGTACAAAGATTTAAAATATACACATATATATTATTTTTGTCGTAGATTACTCATCCTGAATCCTGACACATGAAAATACCTCGAGAAGTGATGTTTACGGATGAAGATCCTCTGCGGTGCAAGGGGGCACAGCACCCCTTGCTGTGCACTTTTTTCTTCATAAAAAATGCATCATTTTGCATAATTTTGTTCTTTTTCTTTCTTCCTTATTTTAAAATACTTAAAATTAATTATAAAAATAATTCTAGCTATGATAATTAATTATGCCGAACGATATTTTTTTCGAATGTTTTAATAGTTAGATAGATGTTGAATTTGTAAATTTTGATTATTTTATAATTAGAGTTATAATTGTTCTTAATTTAGTTTTAGTTATTAAATATGGCTGATTATTTCACAATTAGGATTTATAATTTTCTTTTTATATTTAGTTTATAATTATTAATTATGATTAATTATTAAATTTAGGGTTTATATGTATTTTTTAATTTTTTGTTAATCTCTTTTATTAGGGTTAATTTTTCATAATTAGGGTTTAGTATCATCTTTAGTATTTAATTTTAACTTTTTGGTTAAAATTTTATAATTAGGATCAGTTATTTACAATTAAAATTTATTATTAATTTAAGTTTTGTATTTGATTTAATTATTTTAATTAGAATTATAATTAATTTTAAGTATTTAAAAAATAGAAGAACAAAAATTCGTCCAAAATAGAATTATGTGAAGAAAAAGTGCACAACAACGAGGAGGGTTGTGCCTTCTTGCACTGTAAAGGATCCTCACCCAATGTTTACATCAATATTACGAGAATCATTAATTTCCAAAAATAGGAAATAAAAAAAAATGTGACGACATGGTTGTCTTTTGCAAATTCAAAGAGACAGAAGCTTTAATTAATTTATTTAGCCTCTCAAATGGATGGGAGGCAGCCATCAGCTGACACTCACAAATTCCATACAACGGTTGTTGACAAATGTCTATGTACCCACTAAATTTAAATATTTATATTATACTTTTTATTTTGCCCAATAAAAGTTTCCGACAAAAATTTGGATATCAATTAAAATTTTGACATAATTTATCTATAATATTACACACTTTTTATCAGGCAGATAATAAAAATTGAAAATAGTAAAAAAGAGATATAATTTTTTTATACGATTGACTGCTAAGTATATTATTGTACAAAAATATAACTTTTGAGTGCACACACTCAAATAACGATTGTCGGGTTATTGTGATTGAAAATACTCCCTCCATCCCAATTATATAGTCTCATTTCTCTTCACACGTAGATTAAAAATATTTATGAAAACAAGATATTAAAGCTAAACTTCCAATAACACCCTCATTCAATATTTAAGACTTTTAACTTTTAAGTTATTATTTTTTTAATTTTCAAGATTCAACCAGGATTTATTTGAACATTACTAAGAAAATTAATAATACTTATAGTAATGAGACTATATAATTGTGATACCTCAAAATAGTAAAAGAGACTATATAATCGGGACGGAGGGTGTACAATTTATTTATCGGGACGATGATTCACGGACGACATATTGGACGCAAATGAAGGATATCCTGCCTACATAGTTCAATTTAAATATGAGCATGCTACGCTGCATCATTACATTATTAATTTCTATCAAAATTACAAACATTCATGAATTACCCTAAACTGATCCACCTTCACCTCATCCTTATCTTTTTCCTTATTCTCAATCAAATTAATATTCACTCTTCCAAATATATAAAACTCTTATCTTTTTTTTTGCTTTGGATTGAAGGTCGTCGTTGGCGGCTGAGAAAATTGTAGATTTTTCTAGAACAATTAAAATAGGCCCGTGGAAAGACCGCTCCGTCGTTCAAAAATAATTAAGTGATTTGAGTTTTTTATTTATTGTAATTTTTTTTATAAATTATCAAATTTTATATTATAGTGAAAAATTATTTGGATCATTTAGACAATTTTTTCAATCCTTATTCTTTCGTTTGACTTAATTTTAAAAGGTTTTTAATGAATTTGTTCAAATCATTTCTTCATCCAAATACAATTTGAAAATAAACGATAAATGCAGTTCTGACGCCAAGATTTCGAACTCCCGGTAACATATATAATTTATTATGATTTGATGTAACTATAAATTTTTATTCAGAATTCATTGTTCTCAAATTAGAGCATATTAAAAAAAATTAATTATGACCTGTGACACAAACTTAGATATAAAGAAAGAGAGAAGACACTCTGAAACAATTTAGACATGATAATCATAATAAGTAAATGTCAGAAGCATGAACTTATTGTTGCCCAAAGGCAACCGTTATGACAATTAATAGTGTAGCATCACTTAAATGAAATATCAGCAGGTAATTTTCCAGATGAACTAACTGATGCCCATGATTCAAAATTTCCTAATTACCACCCATTTTACTATTAATCCAAACTTCCTCTTTCCCCACCCCAGCCGGCGAAGGTCTCTGTCTCTCTCTCTCTAGAATTCCAGACATGCTAGCCTATAATAAGAATTCTTAGAATAACTACAATTGTTTGGTTATGTAATAATAATTCTATTAATTTGACCTTTTCTTCCCTTTCCTCCTCCCCTTTACCTCTTTCTCTAAGCTCTTGATCCTCTGACTAAGGACCGACGACGACGGTATTCTCGGATTTGCAGGTTTGGACGATTCATCAGCAGGTGTTGGTGGTGATAAAGAGTTCTGCTGATGCTGCATCTGTTGCAGCCGCTGCTGGGATTCTGCATACTTCTTCAGCGATTCAAAAAACGAGAGTGATTGCTTCTGATCAGTTGAAGGTGAAGGTGGTGGCACTGGTATATCGGGTATGCCCAACATCTTCTTCACCTCAGGCTTCTTTATCACTGAAAATTCGAGTGACATTCAACGAAAATAAGAAGCGGAAAGAACTTGATATTAACGGCTGCAGATTATTATGAGAAACGAACACAAGAATCATTTGAAAAAAAATCATATAATGATAAAAGAGAAGAGCGTT
Organism: Perilla frutescens; assembly: GCA_026008535.1. NCBI lineage: Eukaryota > Viridiplantae > Streptophyta > Magnoliopsida > Lamiales > Lamiaceae > Perilla > Perilla frutescens. The sequence goes on from BRKX01000015.1 coordinate 14,747,711, forward strand.
CCATTATAAATAAACAGGACTCACCCATTCCATATGCGAGTGAATACAGGTTGGAGGTAATCCAATAACAGAATATAGCCTGTAGATGTATGCACAAATTAACATCATGGAACTACAAGAGAGAGAGAGAGAGAGAGAGAGAGAGAGAGAGAGAGAGAGAGAGAGAGTTCATAAATAACAAGCATGCATCCATCTTCCCCAACAGAGTAATCAAGAATCCATCAAGGATCTCAACAGATTTTAGCTGTAATGCAATCACATGTTGGATAATCACTTATCTTTAGGGTTTATCACAATGAGGAAAAGCAAGTTGGCAAAGGTAACGAGAAGAAAGTAACTCGACAAAACTCATTATCTATGCAAGGAATGATATTTATTTTAAGGAAATAGAATTAAATTGTCATCTGATTAATCTGAGTTAGAGTTTGCATATTGCTTTTGAATTTTGATGTAAACCTCAGCGTAGGAACCACTTCTCATGTTAAATGCAAAGCTAAAATGGGACAACATTAAGCATCCAGATACTAGGAAAGTTATTAGAAGGCCTTGTGATCATGCAGTTGTTTTAATGCCGTGGAGACAAAATTATATGACCGTGACTTTCTACATTCCAATTCCATAATCAGGGTATATAATACGTATAACATTATATCGTGGTGAGTCTAAGCAGTAAAATGGAACGATTTTAGTTTTCTATTTATTCAAAAATTATACAAAGTTCAGCAGAAGTATAATGCAATACCACATACCTTCGGGAAAGATGCAGTGAGAGGAATTGTTAATGCTGCAAAGACTCTAGAGACTTTCTTGATCGTTCCAGCAGCAGGATTGCCTTCCAAACCTTCTTGAGCGTTCAACTGAAAATGGATTATCAAATTAAACCTACGAACTGAGCAGTCAGATCTGACAGCAAATGAGAAGTCAGCATTAAACATATGGGATCCCTAATAACCATCAGCAATAAAAAGAAATGATTTTACACTGACATCAAAATTCTAAAGATTAAAGAAAATCATCATTTGCAAGAGAACTATGTCGTTAAACTCAAGAGAATAAACAGAATACCCACACTTTTGCAGACCGAACCACAAGATAAGGAGAAGGTATGATTATTTGATTATAACTAAAAACATCGGAATACTTAATAATTTATAGATCAAGATATAAACCTTGTATGTAGCTAAATACATGATCAATATTCCTAGATTTCCTTTCCTCTTTCCCTAGTCCAAAATGGATACTATTACCATAAATTTATTGTATGCACACTGACTAGGTCCAGGTCCTAGCAAATAACACCATCACCAGCGAGCAAAACAGAACGAAAGCTCCAGCAAAGATAGCAAAGTCACATATAACATCATATACATATCAATAAATTGATAACCTCATTAAACTTGTTAGAAACAAAACATTAATTTATTAGACGTCTTGGAAAATGAATAACAGAACATATTTTTAAGAAGTCCTTAGGGCCCACAAAAACATAAATTAGTAACTGACAAGGAATGTTAATATCAAAGAGGCTCCCTCGTATCTTCTTGGTAAAATCTACTTTCTGTTATAATATCCCACATCAATTCCACATGAAAGAGTGGAAGGGCATATAAGTGGGGGTCAACCCTTTACCTTTGACCATGGTTTTGGGTTAACTTAGGGCTCCCTATCTTATATGCCTAACACTTTCTTAATCCACCTCACTTACAAGATAAATCTAACACCTCACCTTCAAAATTTTGCACCACATCTAACATATATTTAAACAATAATACACTCTTTTATCTGATACATAGAGAAACTAATGGCTTTTGAATATTAATACGATTTGCATTCTACTATGTGCTAAACATCTTGAAAATGCAACCTTTCCCATGGCATAAAATTTGAAAATTCAGTTATTGTACATCCTAGTCTTAAAAGAATTTACATCAACATGTATATTGCGTTTGGGCTCCTGTCTATATATAATCATCATAACCTATTGCAACTTCCCATGTAAAATATAACTTTCCACCACATATGGCATATCAATAAAAATTCTTACTCATAATCCATGTGTGATCTTGGTTAATAGAAAATGGTACATATACACAAACAAGTAACACATTTAAAGTTTAAACTTTATGTAGAACTAATGAATTAATCTACATATAACTTCTGGAATTTTTCAATAAGTAAATTCATAACCCCTCAACATTAGAATTTTTCATAATTGTATTAATAAATATTTTTGAAGGTTTTACTATGTGTCAACTGTCAAGATGCATGGTGCTTCAAATATAACAAGAAAGCATTCTAACAATTACCAATACAGCAACGGATAAACTGAAATTAATATAAGTCCATATTGTCAAGTGGATTGATTCAGGCATTATGTCATAGGATAAAAAAAACACATATTGACAGATATCAAGCAAACATAGATACTGAAAAAGTGACTGACCTCCACCGTTATCCAAAATGTCAATGCCGTCAAAACTGGCAAAATATACATTGCATCTGGCGTAGTCAGATCGGTAAACCAGAATGCTCCTCCATCTTTGAAAGATTGAACTTTTTCTGCCATGTTGTTGATCTGCACAGAAAGTAATGAGGTAAAAGTGTCGTATAGTTTATAAGTGAAATAAATGAGGGATTACCATAAAAGTATAGAAAGTAGATGGCCCATGTAGATGAGTTATAAGGAAATGTGATCTTACTGCTAAAAAGAAACAGCAAAACACAGGCCCCACAATTAGAAGTCCCTTCATGGGGGTGAAGGGTGTAACACCAGATCTGTAACAGTAAGATGCAACTATCTTTGTGAATGACATATTTTTAATCCAAGTGTTTTAAAAGGAGTTTAAATAATAATGACAACAAAGGAATTTAGCTCTAGGCATCTTATTGCTCTTCTTGACTTCAGAAATCAATAAATGAGGCAAAAACTACAAATGATGTGTTAGATACTATTGATGGAAGATTGATCACTTCAAGTCCAAACAAAGTCCACAGGCTTCAGCCCTGGACCATGGTTATGGTCCAATGGCTGTGGAACAGGAAATGCTAGAAAAAAGACTTAGGCATTCAAACAATTTGCATTAAGAAACAAGGAAGGCGTTTACCCTCTGATGGTCAAATCAACCAAGGGATTTAAAATCTTATTGAGGTCTCAAACAGTTCAAACCAGTAAAATGGCGACATTATTGGTGACACCATTTTATAGGCTATATGGAAGGATTAACCCAAAAAAGGGCACAACTGACATTATTGATGACATAATTTTATTACACCAGCTTTATTTTCTAGCCTTGTAAAATCCTTGTAGCTACACCATTTGTTTCTCAATTTTGGCCATTGTTTCACCTTCACATTGTTATATGGGCATACTTTTTAGTCTTTTTTAATGTTTCCAAAAGAGTTCTCTTAAAAAAAGTAATAGGCATGCTAAAATATTGACATCTCTGAGGAAAATTGCATGCATGTATTAGTAGAGGGAACTAGATAAAATCTCGGCATTCAGGCAGGTCGATCTGAACGGTGGATATGCTCTAACAGAACCATAGGGTATTTGCATCCCTTTTTGCCTTATCAAGACAGAAATGACCAGTGCTATAAAGACTTACAAAAATGCAGTGCTTCCTGCCTTCTAAACTTTAATGGAAAGTTGGAACACCCCAAAAGAAAAACTAAATAAATAAAATGACAAGGTTGATAACTCTTAATTAGGAAGAAGAAAAAACTACATACTCATTAAATAGTTTTCTCATTCGCGCCTGACCTTCAGCCACTGCAGCGGGACTCATATCCTGGAAACATACAATGAGTATTCATCAGGAGCAGGAAACAATTACATCACATAAAAGTGTAACCATATGTGGCAACAAAAAGGGGCTTCTGCAGCATAATCCTTGTATGGAGAGTATCATTTGAGTAGACACTGCCTAACAAGCCTCCAGACATATATTCTAGCAATCTAGAAGAAGTTCACAGCAGCCAATAATAGTATGATACACATACCCTACTCTTTATTTCTTCCTGAATCGCCTCCAACTGAGGCCGTAAAAGCTGCATAAGACATAGCTTTGGCATCAGAAAAGGAGGCAGGCATACTTCTTAACGTACATGGAATGATGGAATGAAAGATGATACTAACACATGGATTTGGACAGAAGTGCAATGTGAAATGGAAATAAGCCAAGGCGTTAGAAAAAGATATTTTTATTTTTATTATGTGAAATTGACCATAAGCCTTTCTAGAGAAGATAAGAACTTAGCATCCATAACAGAGATATTGCCTAACAGAGAAGATAAGCCACAGGGATTTTTTTTTCCCTTTCTTTTTCTTGCCATTACCCCCTTTTCCATCATTCCATGTCATTGTTTACTTTATTTTCCATGAGCTCAGATTGTTCTTCCAAAGATATTCTATTTACATCTCTGTCTTCCCCTCATCTTATGAACATAAAGGAGAATGTTGGGGATTTAATAGAAAGAATTTAATACATTACTATTATTTAGGTGTGAATAATATGGTCAGAGGCGTCTCCAGGGGGAGGCCACCTAAGCATGGGCCAAGGGCCTCCCCATAATTAGGGCCTCAATTTTTTCTAAAAAATTATTAATTATATATTAAAATAAGTATAAGTATACCTAAATTAAAAACAAAGTAAGCCAAAACTTTATACACAAGAAAGAAAAAAAAAGCAGCAGATATATCAGAAGAAAAAGAAAGCAGATTAGAAGCTATAGCAGAGAAGACTAAGATTAGCAGAAGAGGAAAAATTGTATACTCCACGTAACTATTCTATTGACACTCTTAAGGTATGATTTTTTTCTATTCTCTATAGTTCTATTCTAGTAAATTTGTGGATATTGATGTATTTATATTATTATTTTTTTAGATTCACGTGGTGAATTATGACGGGCAAAAGAAAATTCAAATCGGGAAGTTCAAAAAGAAAGAAAAAAGAAAGACAAGAGGCCATTACGAAATCCCAAGCCGGATTCATAGATAGGTAGGTAAAATCTACGACAATTCCTATTGTCGAAGTACCTATTGCACTTGTAGTTGAAGAACCTATCGAATCTATAATTGAGTCAATTATTTTCTATTGTTAGTTGATAATGATCTTTCTTCACTCAAAGCAAGATTTGGGCAGTTTAAAAAGTATGAAGAGATTTTTGGATTTCTATTTAATTTGGAACAGTTGAAAGATGCAGATGACGAGAGTTTGAAAAGTTCATGTGCTACATTGGAGAATGTTTTGAAACATGAGGATAATTATGATATTTGTGCGCATGACTTATTTTCAGAACTTCAGTTATTGAGAAAAACATTTCCACGCGGATTAACTCGGCCAATTAAAGTTTTGGAGTACATAAAAAATTTGCGTCATAGATTTCCTAATGCTTGGGTAGCTTATAGAATATTATTGACTATATCAGTGATTGTAGCATCTGCTGAAAGAAGTTTCTCCAAGCTAAAGTTGATAAAGAATTATCTTCGATCAACTATGTCACAAGATATATAGATTGATTGGTTTGGCCATGTTATCTATTGAGAAAAAATGGTAGCTGAGCTTGAGTATATACAGTGTTTTGATTGATACTTTCGCACAACAAAAAGCGCGAAGACTGTGAACTTAGTTAGTGTTTATTTTCCAAAAATATTATTTGTCGATGAATTGATGTACGTGGTTTTGATTATATTTTATTTTTTCATTGTTCACTAGTGTTTAATATTTTTCATTTAATACCAACTATGAGAGCATCTCCAGTGGTGTACCATAATTTTGGTATACATAACTCCGCCATGTCATCGCCACATCAAAAATTATATACCTACTTTTTTAAATACTCATTCCCTTCAAATCACCCACTATACCATATGGTACATACATAATTTTTTAGGGTCCTACAATTATATCACCCATTTAATAAAATATATATTAGACAAATGGTATTTAGACAAATGGGATAGACGGGCCCCACATTTGACCAAAACAAGATGAAATCTTGGTACATATATTAGAAATGGTATTTAGTTTTGTACCAATTTTTTAAGCCTCCACTATAGTATGTACCAAGAGTTGGTACATACAACTCTTTTGTACCTAAAAAAAACCATCTATTGTGGATGCTCTGAGTATATAGTAAAATATTTGTGTTAGATATGGACATATAGTTGCTAGGGCCTCATAAATCCTAGAGACGGCACTGGATATGGTTCCAAGGTAATAAAAGAATGATACATGGAGGATAGTATGGTTCCAAGGTAATAACATAGTGATGCATGGAGGAAATCCGTAGGCAATGAAACTATCCAATTCATGCCAAAATCAAAATGTAATGGCAATACAAACTGACAGAAAGGAAAAAAGCATGTTCAAACTTACAGTGAATTTGGAAGTAGCTTTAATTTGATGTATCGTAAGAGGAAGTTGAAGCGTCCGAATCAAAACAGTCGTCAGAACAATTGATGCCCACCTAAACACAACCAATTTCAGGAGATCAATATGAAGAATCATAACAAAAACACAATGCGCATTCAATGTCATACGATGAAACTAATGACACAAAATAAAAACGTAAAAATCATCCGCACCAATTCAAGCCAGTAAAAAAATGCACATAATCAATAACGTATTGGAGTGCAGCCACTGGAAAGAATGAGTCCGCAGCCGCGACCGCCACCTCATTCACCACCGGGGCCACCTGTGCAGCCACCTCAACAGCTTTCTCCCCAAGCACATCTGCCACGTCAGTCATTATCTCAATATTGTCAGTTATTATCTCAATATTGTCAGCCCCTGACCCTTTTCCTAGAGTCGACATATTCCTCACAAAAACTGGAGCGAAAGCTGCCGGAATTGCAAATCTCCGATCTTGGAACGAATTCATAGAGCCACTAAAACTGCCCACATTATCTCCGGCCCCAAGAAGGCGGCTCCGCCGGAGATAATCAGGGATCTCACTGCCATTGTAAATGGGGTTGTGACGCGGCAAATTTTCACGGTCGTTATCATCGCGATCAATATGCGAAAATGGAACAGCAATTCGTTGCTGTTGATAAAGAATCTTGGCGCGTGCAGTGACGCTTCTTCTGAAAGCCATTAATCTTTCTGTTTCAGATCAAAATAGCAACAACGTCAGGGGAAAAGATTATTTTAAAAAAAAAAAAAACGTATCTTACATAAATCTTTCAAAAGGGTTGCATATTTCCGACACTAAATAAGAATTTATGGAATTTCTCTTCAAGATTGAACACTTACGCGGTGCAATTCGAGGAAGAAAATGACCGGACACAAGGGTTTAGGGTTTATGATGTGCGATTGCTGCTGTTGACAACATACGCAGTGTTGCGACCTGCGATTCGTTGCAGCTTCACTTCTTCCCAACTAAAGTCGCGTTTCCTGTTTCGCTGCTGCGCTACGATTTTAGAGCAAATTGTGGTAAAAAACTTTCTGTAGTGAGTGGGGAATTTTTCATCTCAGGAATATTATTTTATGCAATTTCTATTAGAAGTAATTAAATTTTGTAAAAATCAATAATGGGTAGAGGTGGGACGGTAAAATATACCTTACCTTACTTTAACATTTGGTATACTTTTTTACGGTACACCTTAATTAATTTCGGTATGAAACAAATGACATATTTTTACCTTACTTTTATTTCGTCATACCTTACCGACATCAGTATACCGTACCATACCATCTTACAGTATATCTCATATATTTACTAAAAATATGAAACACTCATAATAATGATCAAAATTCAACAAAATAAAATAAATCTTTTCATGTTACGTTAATTAAATTCCAATAAACACTAATTAGATCTAATAATTAAAATCTAACACTCCAATGCAACATTTAAAATAAAAATAACCACTTGATATTTGTAGAGGTCATATTTCTGCATAGACTCAGAAATTAGGCCCACGCCTATTTGAGGGTCTTAAAGAAACCAAATAAGATCAATATCTTACGATCAAACCCCTCGAGATCCAAGCCTCGAGGTCGACACCCTGTTCTTCGAAGTCCAGAGGTCTAAAGCAAGAAGTCCACAATCGAACAGACTCCTAGAGAAGACTGGGTCAAAGAGTCCGTTGAAGATAAACAAGACCCCGTCAAAAATCCTAAAAGGAATAGAAAAGATCCCTAAAATATCGGGATTCAGTTAGCAGTTCACTAGTATATATATACACACTCATCATAATAGGGAGACAGGTTTTGATCGATTATTCACTCAACATTAGCTTTCCAGAACGAAATAGAAGCATTTATTTCACAAATCCGAGGCCAACACATAAAGAAAAATCCACGACAGCGAAGCTCGATCTCCCTTTGAATTACTAAATAACTCTTATGATTCAGCAATCTATTCGTTTTTATCTTTGATAATTCGATTCTGACTTGAGCATCAGAGTCCGTTCGATCGTCACCCCCCGACGGTCCTTCGACTTCACGTGCTTTCTTTGTCTTGTAGATCGTCGGAGCCCGAACTCGAAGAACGATTAATTGTAGAGACTTTTTGACCTCTACAATTTGGCGCCCACCGTGGGGCTCCGATCGATCACTTCAAGATGACGAACAACAACCGAAAGGAGGCAACGATTGTAGAGGGTGAATTTCTACAATTATTTTCATACTTGGTTCGGGCTCTGGCGACCGATGAGATTTGGTGAGGCTAAAGAATGAGTCGAATGAGATCGATTAAGGAATGATTGAGTGTTTAAAAGATCGGAATAATTTGTTTAGCCAATGGTTACTCGGGTGTCTCCATATATCTTTTTATTTTTCACCTCCCTTCGCGATTTATATAGGGGAAGCCGTAACCCCTTCCCGATTTTCAAGGGATTTTTCGCTATCTTTGGGGGTAGACCCTTATCCCCTTAAGGGTTTTTTACTGGGTCATACTTATCTTCCAACGTTCCCTTTGACCTGGTCTCTTTGTCCGAACTCTGTTCTAGCCCCCCTTTATGTTATCTCCTCTTCGGACTCGGCTCCTTCGATCTCTAAGCCCTGGACTTCGACACGCGTCTACTAGGCCCTAAGACCCTTAAACGAACATGGGTCTTATTATTGGGCCTTAACGAAAATAGACCTCTACAATTAGCCCCTCATTACTTGAGGCTCGAGGATCATGTAATGAATGTTGTCACGACGCTGAGGGATGATCATAATATATTTCGGATGATTTATGAAGCCCCAAGTTTGACATTATTAACAAATGATCATGAGATCGAAAAAGGGTCGTGAAAGAAGACCTCGTAAGGCCCCAGACCTGAATGAAGGTCCTGGGGAGCTAAAAAGAGGTCGTGAAAGCAGACCTCGTAAGACTCCAGACCTGAATGAAGGTCCTAGGGAGCTGAAGAGGTCGTGAAAGCAGACCTCGAGAAGCTCCAGACCTGAATGAAGGTCTTGGGAAGCTGAAGAGGTCGTGAGAGCAGACCTCGAGAAGCTCCAGACCTGAATGAAGGTCCTAGGGAGCTGAAGAGGTCATGAGAGCAGACCTCGAGAAGCTCCAGACCTGAATGAAGGTCCTGGGGAGCTGAAGAGGTCGTGAGAACTGGCTTCGAGAATCTTTAGACCAGAAGGTAGGTCCTGGGGGTAAAGTAGTCTTTTCAACCCTTCTCACCGACTTTCCATCTTCTCCTATAACCCTAGCCGTCCGATCCGCGGGATATGCGACTTAGATTTAATTTTGTTCCTTTGCGGGTTTTAAGCACTGATTCGTCCAACCCTTCCCTCCTTACTTTCATTCAAAGTAAAACCGTCCACCAGTTTCCTCCTCAACTCACATTCAAAACATGCCCAGTTACAAATTTCCTTCGAAGATTTTGCTTGAATTTCTCTCTAAATCTCGCGTGCCTCCATTCTTCCCGGAATCCAAGTTTCTTCCGTGCCCGACAAAACTTCGATTTTCTAGGTTATTCCTTAATTCCCTTTCTCGTTTTCTTGAGGATTTTTAGGTTGATGTTTAGTTGTGGTTTTACTTTAATAGTTTGAAGAAGTAGAAGTTTTTAGGCTTGGTTTTCTGTAGGTTTCGTATACATAAATCTGGTGGAGGCTTTTGGAATTTTTATCGACTGCTGATAGTTTTTATCACCGATGAAGTAGGGTTTGAACAGGATTAGGGTTTAAACAGGGGGTAGATTCTTGGTGTTTCTGGGCATAACTTCTTGATCCCTAATAGGGTCTTTTTCTGGCAATCGCCTGTAGATTCACATTCGTGTTAGGATTTTCTCATCATGAGTATGTCGGGTAGTGGTGATTCTGATAAAAGGACCCGGAGTTGGGGTGGTGGTGCTAGGACAGCTAAGTCAGAGCAATCCTCCAGCTCTGTCTCTGAATCGACATAAGTCATTATCTCTCCTACCAAGCCATCTGGGGAGAGTTCTGCCATTATTCCCTGTGTCGGGGGAGGGTTGGTGGTGAGTCACCTTAAGGCTTCGAAGGTGGCCACCAAAAAACACGTGAATAAGTCGAAGACGCGGAAACCCGAGGCTGCGAGCTCTCCCTCTTCGAATGAAGGTTTCAAAGCTGCCGAGGTCGCTCCACAAGTAGGGGTAGACTTAGTTAAGAAAATAACTTCTCCAGAATACTCGGGGTCGGGGGTAGAGATCCACATCCCTAAGCCTTCGGATAGAGCCAACAGACCCCCTCCGGGCTTTACTGCTTTTTATACCTTAGTTATCGACAAGGGCATAGGACTTCCTCTTTATTCTTTTTTCGCCACGATCTCACACTTTTATGGAATTGCTCCTGCCCAAATATCACCAATAGGGTGGTATCATATGCTGGGCATGTACTATCTCTGGGAAAATCTAGGGTTTTCTGAACCCAGCATCGGGGAGTGGCACTCCTCATATAGAATAGTGGCCACCCCGGACAGAAGGGTTTCTATTACTTTACCAAGTGGGTCGGGGAATGAGCCCCTCTAATAAACACACTTTCTTCTTCGTCAGGGGATTGGAAGCCGAGGTTCATCTTCGTCCTAGCAGAAATTTCGATCGATAGAATCTTGCCAGCATCGTTCGCCGAAGCCCGTAGGTCTTCGAAGCCTGTCTCTCTCTCTTTTTTTATATATCATAACTATCCTTGACCTCGTGCTTTGTGTCTTTTTGCAGGCTTCCATAAGTGAAGAGACGCAGCTGGCACTAAGGCCGAGCGAATTGAGGTCACCTTCTCCCTTTCCGAGGAAGATCATCAGTTCGAAGCTGTTCGTCAAGGCCGAACCCTATTCGACATGAGAAAGTTGAAGATTCGTCCCTCTGATGACAAGGTGAAGGCCTTGGCTATAGCTAAGGTGTCGAGCCCCTTATCGTCCGGCATCAAGAGACTTGCCGGGGCCACTCCTTCAGCCTCTCCACCCTTGAAGAAACAAAAGGACCAACTTGGCCTCGAGGCTCCCACTCCGTCGCTTGTGCCCCAACCCATGATCAATGTCGATGCCTTGGCTCCTAAGAAGGCTTCGAAGGAGTCGAGCAGTCTTATGGTTCCTCTAAAGCCTTTCCTCCTCGATGTCCAATTCGCCATTGCCGATGGCTACTCTCCTTTAGAGTTCGAGAGAGATGGTCTGGAAGAGTAGGCTCGACTCGCCTTCCAAATGCTGTCGAAGGTTTGCTTATCTCTCCTTGTTCATAATTTCTTTATGTGTTTTATACTTGTGTTTAAATGAGTGCTTAAAACTGGTTTGTTATGTCACAGGCCCTGTTCTGTCAATACCAGCTCTGAAGTCGGGTCTCAGGAGACGCTGAGGGCCTCGAGAAGAGGTTGATGGAGCTCTTCGAGGAGCAGGAAAGGATCACTGAGGAGAGGTGCGACTTTGCTGCAGAGAAGTCAGCCCTGCTCGTCGAGAGAGACTCAGCTCGTGCATTGGCCGTCGGGGCTCAGGTGCAACTTGACCGGGCTTTGGATCACCAAGCCCGTTTGGAGATATTGAAGGCTTCTCTAGAGTCAAGGCTGGCTACTGCTGAGATGAGGATAAAAGAGCTCGAGGCTTGTCATGCGACTCTGGATTTCACCTCACTGGTTGATTCTGCGGAGTTCGAGCCCTACAAAGAGCTCTTCTATCAAGAGGGCGGCTCTGCAGTGATCGAGGTGATCAAGGAAAGAATGCCTGATCTCAACCTCTCATTCTTTGATGCTGATGACGAGGTGGAGACAGAGACAGTCAGGAGCTCTACGGACGGGGCCGGAGAGGAGAAGGGAGCCAAGGCCGGAGAAGACGCTGCGAGGATGGTTGCTTCGGAGGTTGAGAAGAGTACGGAAGATCAACCGTGACTTCTTTTTTCTTTTTCTTTATGATACATGTGGACATGTTTTAAACAACAATTGATATCTTTTGTGAGAATTTACCGTGAATAGTTTGTTCATATAATTTTGTCCGTCTTCCGAGGACTCCTTCTGTGGCTAGTTAAAGAGAAATGAACGAACGTGAGGCGTGAGCGCTTTTCCGAACTTATAGTAAAATATGATCAAATCACTAGGCTTTTTCTCTCCACTTTGCTGGAAGGCGGGAGTAGAGGCCCCTGGACTTCGGGTTCTGTTAGTTACTCCGACGCTCAAGTCAGTAAACAATCAATAAAGTACTTTAAAAATTTAAAAAGGAAATAAGTAAAAAATGAGAAATATGGTACTCTTTTTGGCTTCGAGATCGATTTCTTCTCTCAATCTTGTTGGAAAGTGGGGGTCGAGACTCCTGGGCTTCGGGTTTCTTTTAGGCACTCCGACGCCCAAGTCAGTAAACAATCAATAAAGTACTTTAAAAATTTGAAAAGGAAATAAGTAAGAAAAGAGAAATACGGTACTCTTTTTGGCTTCGAGATCGATTTTTTCTCTCGATCTTGTTGGAAAGCGGGGGTTGAGACTCCTGGGCTTCGGGTTTCTTTTAGCCACTCTGATGCCCAAGTCAATAAAATAATAAAGTACTTAAAAGCTGAAAAAAGAATAGAACGTTGAAGGGTTTAGAAATGATATTGTTTTAAGTGGATGGCATTCCAGTTATTGGATATCGAATGCCCTTCTCTCGATCAGAGTTTGTAAGCTCCGTTCTCTATGACTTTCTCGATCTTATAGGGGCCTTCCCAGTTCGGGACTAGTTTTTCGGCTCTGATTTCCTTTGTGTTCTGGAATACTTTCCTTAGTACCCAATCTCCTGTTTTGAACGTCCTTAGCCTTGTGTTCTTATCAAAGTGTCTTCTTATTTTCTGTTGGTAGGCGGATATTTTTATTGCGGCTTTATCTCGAAGTTCATCTATGGTGTGGAGGTTGGCTTCGAGCTCAGAGTCGTTGGTTTTATCCAACCATTCAGTTCTTGCCGATCCTATTTCTGCTTCTGCTGGGAGGACTGCTTCCGAACCATAAGTGAGAGCGTACGGGGTCTCCCCCGTAGCGGTCCGAGCGGTGGTTCGATAAGACCAGAGGACTCTTGGGAGTTGTTCAACCCATTGTCCCTTGTGTTCAGGGAGTCTTTTCTTCAAGGTGTTCAGAATTGTTTTGTTGGTTACTTCGGCTTGACCATTCGATGCTGGATGTCTTGGTGTGGAGAAAGAGAGCTTGACGTTCCAATGGCGACAGAAGTCTTGGAATTTTGAACTTATAAATTGGGAGCTGTTGTCGGTGACTATTTCTTTAGGGACTCCGGACCTGCAAATAACGAGTTTCCACAAAAAATTGCATACCTCGGTATCTCTTATTCGTGTGAAGGCCTCTACCTCGGCCTATTTGGTGAAGTAGTCTGTCACGACCAAGATAAAGCACTTCTAATTCGATTCCTTTGGTAGTGGTCCCATGATGTCCATTCCCCACTTCATAAATGGCCAAGGTATGGATGCGGTATGTAGAGGTTCTGGTGGCATATGACTCGTCTGGGCAAACCTCTGACATTTGTCACATTTTTTGGCATAATTCTTGGCATCTTCCCTCATAGTTGGCCAGTAAAAGCCGGCTGTTAATGCTCGGTTAGCCAAGCTTCTATGCCCTGAATGATTTCCGCATTCGCCATCGTGGAGCTCGGTTAAGATGTATTTTGCTTAAGTCGGGCTTACACATTTCAAATATGGTCCTGAGAAGGACTTTCTGTACAAGGATCCGGAGATCATGGTGAATTTTGGGGCTTTCGCCCGTATTCGTCTTGCTTCGATGGGCTTTTCGGGGAGTTCATTTTCTGTTAGGAATCTGCATAAGGGGGTCATCCAATTTACTTCGATGTCGACGGGAAGGGCTTCAGGGTTGTCGCCTTTCCACACTGAGGGCCATTTGGTGTATAGGACCTGGATGTTTTTGTTCTGGTTAGTTTGTATGGCTGATCCCAAATTAGCTAATGCGTCTGCGTGGCGATTTTCTTCTCTAGTGATGTGTTGGGCTTCGATTTTTTCGAACTTGGCCGCTGCTTGTTTTGCGACCGCGAGGTATGATACCATCTTCGAGTCCTTTGCTTGGAATTCTCCTTCAAACTGATTTATTATCAATTACTAATCACTCATGACTCGGATCCTTTTAGCTCCTACGTCAGCTGTCAAATTTAATCCTGCTATGAGGGCCTCGTATTCTGCTTCGTTGTTGGTGGTTTTGAACCCGCATCGGATAGATCTTTCTATGATTATCCCTGCTGGATTGATCAGTACTAAGCCCATACCACTCCTCTTCGAAGTGCTAGATCCATCAACTTGGAGGGTCCAGTACTTTGAATCGTTGCCTTTGATGTTCATCAGCATTTCTTCTTCCGGTTTGGTCTCGTAGGAAAAATCTGCAATGAAATCCGACAGGACTTGTGATTTAATTGACATTCGAGGAATGAAGCCTATATCGTACTCCTCGAGTTTGATAACCCATTTTGATAATCTTCCCGCGAGGTCTGGCTTACTTAACACGGCTCTTAAGGGAAACTATGTGACCACTTTTATTGAATGGCTTTGGAAATAGGGTTTCATTTTCCTGGACGCCATGATAAGTTCTAAGGCTAGCTTTTCGAGCTGTGGATATCTGGTCTCGGCATCTAGCAGTGAGCGACTGGCATAGTATACGGGGTGTTGTCTTCCTTCGTCTTCTCTAACAAGGACTGCACTGACAGAGTTAGTAGAAATAGATAAATAAACGAGGAGTACCTCACCGTTGATTGGTTTGGATAGAAGAGGTGGGCTTGCGAAGTATTTCTTGAGGTCTTCGAGGGCCTTGGCGCATTCCGGAGTCCATTTGAAGTCTTTGTTCTTTCGTAGAGTCTGAAAAAATGGTCGGCTTCTTTCTAAATATTTAGATATAAAGCGGCTGAGAGCTACTAATCGACCGGTTAGTTTTTAGACGTCTTTAGGGGTTTTGGGGTGCTGAATATTCCGGACTGCTATGATTTGGCTTGGGTCGGCTTCGATACCTCTTTTCGTTACCAGGTACCCCAGAAATTTCCCCGACGTTACTCCAATAGCGCATTTGGCAGGGTTCAACTTCATGTTGTATCGGCGTAGGACTTCGAAGGTTCGTCGTAGGTGCATGATGTGGTCATGAGCTCGTACTGATTTGACTAGCATGTCGTCGATATAGACTTCCATTGTTATTTCGATGAGCTCTTCAAACATTCGATTTACTAGCCTTTGATACGTTGCACCTGCATTTTTTAGTCCGAAAGGCATAACTTTATAACAGAACATACCTCGATGTGTGATGAACGCTATTTTTTCTTGGTCTTCGTGGTGCATTAGGATTTGATTGTATCTCGAGAAAGCGTCCATGAAACTCATGAGCTCATGACCTACCGTTGCATCAACTAAGGCGTCTATGTGTGGGAGGGGAAAAGAATATTTAGGGCACGCCTGATTGAGGTCGGTGAAGTCTATGCATAACCAGTTCTTTCCATTCTTCTTTTTGACCACCACGATGTTTGCTAACCATTCATAAATAATGAACCTCATGGATATGTTCATTCTTTAATAGCTTGCCTACGTCTTTGTCCACGATTTTGTTTCTTTCTGGGGCAAACTTTCATCTTTTTTGCTTGACGGGATTCTTTTCCGGGTCTACCTGCAATTTGTGAGTTATAATAGAAGGGTCGATACATGTCATATCCTCGAATGACCATGCAAAGTAGTTTTGATGCTCTTTAAGGAATGTGATCAATTGTTCCCTGATGTTCGAGGTTAATCTGGATCCGATAGATACCCTGTGATCTGAAAGTTCGGGATGAATCTGTACTTCGTTGAGGTCTTCGATTTTTTATTCTTCGTAATTTCGGTCTTCCATGCTCGCGGAGGTTGATCCAACCTTTATCTAGTTGACCTCAATGATTCCTTTCTGTTTGAAGGTGGTGATATAGCATTCTCTGGACGAGACCTGTTCTCTCCGTACTGATCGAACTCCCCAAGGAGTAGGAAATTTCATGATTTGGTGGTATGTTGAAGTTACCGCTCGGAGCTCATAGATCCAGGGTCATCCCATAATCAGATTGTATGATGAAGGTGCGTCTATTTCTTGAAATTTGGTGAGGAGGTTAAGCCCCTCGATGTAAGTGGGGAGCGTGATTTCTCCTAAGGTCGTTTTATGTTCTCCGTTGAAGCCGATCAATGTTGTTGACTTCTTTATGATGTCTGTTTCTTTCATCTGCATTCCTTTCAATGTATTAGGGAAGATCACGTTAGAGGAACTCCCGTTGTCAATGAGAGTTCGTTTGATTAAACAGTTCGATATTAAAAGGAAAATGACTAGTGCGTCGTGGTGTGGGTGTGAGAGTTCAGATACTTCACTACTGGAGAAGCTGAGAGTTGTCAGATCACTAGGTTCAGCATCTTTGGGTATGCTTTCTGTATATTTGAGAGATCGACAGTGCCTCTTTGCTGATGACTGGGAGACGCCACTGATCTCCGAACCTCCGGTTATGTAATTTAAAGTTCGATCGATTCTCGGGGCTTTGATGGGTTGAGTTTCCATACGATCGTCTCTTCTGTTCTAATTTTCTTTTCCTTTCGAGGTCAGGAGATCAATCAAGTGGCCTCTTTTGAGAAGCTCGATCACTTCAAGTTTGAGTGTGATGCAGTCGTCTATCCTATGCCCATGATCGTTGTGGAAGTCGCAGAATTTGTTTCTATCTTGCTTGTTATCAGGTGTTCTCATCTTTAGAGGCCATTTGACATTTTGCCCGAGCCCTTTCATCGCATTTACGGCTTCCAAAGGTGTTATGCAAAGATTATACTCAGGTAGTCTTTTGTCCTGTCACTCGGGTGCTCTTCTATCTCTGGGGTCGAATCTGGGGTTACGAGGATAGGGGTCTGCTCGATATCTCTCATTTCTTATGTGAGACCTGTGCTCCTTGCGGGGTGGATCATTTCGGGATTTAAACTTAGATGAGTTTGCTTCATCTTCTTCCCATTTGATTTGTGCCCATGCTTTGACGATGACGTCTTCCATCATTTTGCATGGATATTTGGTTAATTCTTTGTAGAGATCTGAACCCCTCTTTAACCCCTTCCTGAAGGCGGATACGGCAGTGTCGATATTGCATCCCGGGATCGACACTTTTTCTCTGTTAAATCATCATACGAAGCTTCGTAGGGTTTCCTCTGGTCTCTGGATCACTGTATAGAGGTCGTCGGCGTGTTTCTCAATCTTTCAGCTACTAGCGAACTGCTCGACGAACATGTCTTTGAGCTGGACGAAGGTGAAGATCGACGAGTTTGGCAAACTCGTAAACCATTGGAGTGCTGGTCTGAATATGCTGCTTCCGAGCCCCTTGCACATTCCGGCCTCTCCACTTTGTCGCGGGATCGAAGTGATAAACATCCTCTGCTTGTATTGTGCTATATGGTCGTCGGGGTCGGCTGTGCCATCGAACAGTTTCTTGGATGGAAAGGTGAACTTCGGTGGCATCTCTACGAGGTTGATTTCTTCTGTAAAAGGAGAATCCGCGAAGCTTGTCGGGGCCGTCTTACGGATGGGGGTGGGACCCCCGAGGATTCGTGTGAGCATTTCTTCCAACCGCTTCAGTTTGCTCTCAACCTCGATTTCAAGCTGGTTCTCGATATATTCGAACTCGGGGAGGGGGGGGTCCGAGATACGGAACGCCAGCATCTTCTTTATTTCGTTGTCCTTCACTAGTTTCTGCAATGTTTTGGTTAGCAGTTTCTTTAGCGGAATTTAAAAGTACCTGCTGGCGTAGCTGACTGGTTTTTCGAGTTCCTTGGGGTTGTTGATGAAGTCCGTTAGGAAATTGATTCGGTGGACTGAACGCTTCTATCCGAGCTTTAAGGACTGAATTTTATGTTCGAATAGCCGCGAGTTCCACAACGGTGGAGTTGAGTTGTTGCTGGATCGCTCGCAGCACTTGAGCAATGTCCCCGTTTTCTCCTGCAGGAGGGGTTACAGATGGTGATTTCCTCCGATTGTCTTGAGGGTTCAGGGTCTTACTGCTTCGGTCGTCGATAGTCATCTTCAATATGGTCGATCAGAGCCCCATGGTGGGCGCCAAATTGTAGAGGGTGAATTTCTACAATTATTTTCGTACTTGGTTCGGGCTCTGGCAACCGGTGAGATTTTGTGAGGCCAAAGAATGAGTCGAATGAGATCGATTAAGGAATGATTGAGTGTCTAAAAGATCAGAATAATTTGTTTAGTTAATTAGATACCACCACGGTCGAACTTGCAGCAATCCGAACCGAGAACTCAGCCTTAAAGGCTAGAGTCGAAGCCATCTCGCAACCAAACTTTTTTCTGAACGGATCCACACGAACTCAATTGTCCCTACTCTCGCGAACTTGCACAGCAAATGAACTCCGAGAACAGGTACTTCTGAACTCGACACATGAGTTAACTAACCAATTCAATGCAGGCACAAGCAAAGAACCCTTGATTAAGGGTAAGGGAAAAAAGACTTCCCCCTAGGACCCCACCTGGATTCGAAGATTATGAACCAAGATCGGAATCCGAGGTTGAAAAGAAGATCCAATGATTGAAAGATATCTTAACCCGAATCCCAGGAGTTCCTGCTCTCATTAGGAAGTCAGCACCAACAAGTTTTGCAGATTCTCCCTTCACCGACGAGATCAGCCTTATAGAGATGCCCTCAAAGTTCACATTTCCAAGCATGAAGCTGTTTGATGGCGCATCCGATCCCGACAACCATGTTGCCCAATATAAACAAAGAATGTTCACCACCACAATACCGCGTCATCCTCGAGAAGCCAGCATGTGTAAAGGCTTCGGGTCCAGCCTCGTCGGCCCAGCACTCTAATGGTTTATCAACCTACCCAATGGGATGATCTCATCGTTCGCCCAGCTTAACGACCTCTTTGTTGAATAGTTTGCCAGTAGCCGTAAGATTGAAAAACGCGCCGACGACCTCTACCCAATCGTGCAAAGGATGGAAGAGCCCTTAGGAAGTTTCGTCAGAAGATTTAACAGAGAAAATGTATCAATCCCCAACTGCAATATCGATACCGCAATTTCATCTTTCAGAAAAGGCCTTAAGAAAGACTCCGACCTCTATAAGGAGTTAACCAAATATCCCTGCAAAATAATGGGGGATGTGCTTGCTAATGCTTGGGCTCAAATCAAATGAGAGGAGGATGAAGCAAACTCAGCCAGACCTCGTACCAGGAATGAACATCCAAGAAAAGAGCAAAGGAATAACAGGACAGATAGATTCAGAACAGATCCTTATCCACGAAACCCGCGATTCGACCCAAGAAGTAAACGAGATCAAGAATCTCAAACCCACAGAAGACTTCCAGAATATAGTCTCTGCATATCACCATCCGAAGCAGTCCTAGCCCTCAAGGGACTCGGTCAGAACATAAAATGACCTGCAAAGATGAAAGCCACAGACAACGAACGTGACAGGAGTAAATTTTACGAGTTCCACAATGATCACGGGCATAAAACAGACGAATGCATAGCTTTGAGGCTCGAAGTCTCGGAGCTCCTAAAACGGGGATATCTCACCGACCTCCCGACCCTGAAAGGAAAAGAAACCTGGGCATGAAGGGAAAATCAAAAGGAAACACAGCTGCCAGAGCCCCCAAGGGTCGATCGCACCTTGAACTGTATAACAGGAGGTTCAGAAGTAAGCGGAATTTCATAGTTCTCAGTGAAAAGACATTGTCGTTTGATAAAGTACAACGGACACATCCCCAGACACGCTAGATCAGACGACCTCGTCACCATTGATTTCACTAACAGAGAAGCTTCCGATCTCTCACACCCTCACCACAATGCACTAGTCATTTTCTTACTAGTCTCTAATTATTTAATTAAGCGTGTTCTTGTAGATAATAGAAGTTCCTCTAACGTGATCTTCTTGAGCACATTAAAAGGCATGCAGGTGAAAGAAACCGAAATAATCAAAAGGTCAACCACCCTAATCGGATTCAGCGGAGAACAAAAAGCCGCAATGGGTGAAATCACACTTTCCACCTATATCGAAGGGATGGACATCTTCACAAAATTCCAAGTAATCGATGTTCCTTCAGCCTACAATGTCATAATGGGGAGACCTTGGATCCACAAACTCCGAGCGGTACCATCAACCTATCACCAGCTCATGAAATTTCCTACTCCTTGGGGAGTTCATGAAGTCCGAGGTGAACAAATAACAGCTCGACAGTGTTACGTCTCCACCTTCAAACACAAAGGAGCTTTGGAGATCAACCAAATGGAGGCCGGATCATCTTCAACCAGTATTGAAAATCGCAACTACGAAGAACCCGAGGTGGAAGATCTCGATGAAATTCAGATACATCCTGATTTTCCTAACCACAAAGTGTAAATCGGATCAAGACTTACTGCAGAGATACGAGAACAACTAATAAGATTCCTTATCGAACACCACGATTATTTCGCATGGACTTTCGAAAACATGACAAGTATCGACCCCTCAATCATAACACATAAATTGTAGGTCGATCCAGACAACACCCCGGTGAAACAAAAAAGATGAAAGTTCGCAGCCGAACGAAATAAAATTGTGGATGAAGAAGTCAATAAGCTACTCAAGCACGAGCACATTAGAGAAGTACAATATCCCGAGTGGCTAGCGAACATCGTGATAGTAAAGAAAAATAATAGCAAAAATAGGCCATGCATAGATTTCACCGACCTCAATCAAGCCTGTCCAAAAGACTCATTCCCCTTACCTCACATCGATGCATTAGTGGATGCAACGGCTGGACATGAACTGATGAGTTTCATGGATGCCTTCTCAGGATACAACCAGATTCTTATGCATCCAGAGGACCAAGAAAAAACCACCTTCATCACCCATCGAGGTATGTTTTATTATAAAGTTATGCCCTTCGGACTAAAAAATACAGGTGCAACTTACCAAAGGCTGATGAACCGAATGTTTGAAGAGTTAATCGGGGATACTATGGAAGTCTATATCGATGACATGCTCGTAAAATCTCCCAAAGCTCGAGATCACATCGATCATCTCCGCCGAACATTTGAAGTCCTTCACCGATACAATATGAAATTGAATCCCGTAAAATGCACATTTGGCATGACTTCGGGGAAATTTCTCAGTTACCTCATTACCAAAAGAGGTATCGAGGCTGATCCCAGTCAAATCAGAGCCGTCAGAAACATATAACAACCTCGAAATATAAAAGAGGTACAGAAGCTTACCGGATGACTTGCGGCCCTTAGCCACTTTATCTCGAAGTACTCAGAAAAAAGCCACATCTTTTTCAAGACGCTACGTAAAAACAAAAGCTTTGAATGGACCACTGAATGGTCAAAAGCCCTCGAAGATTTAAAAGAATATCTTACGAGCCCGCCTCTATTATCAAAACCCTTAAATGGAGAGGTACTTTTAATTTATTTATCTGTTTCGACTAACTCTGTCAGTGCAGTTCTAGTCAGAGAGGACAACGGAAGACAACATCTAGTCTACTACGCAAGTCGATCCCTACTAGATGCCAAAACCAGATATCCACAGTTGGAAAAGCTGGCATTGGCCTTAATCATGGCTTCAAGAAAAATGAAGGCCTATTTCCAGAGCCATTCAATCAAAGTGGTCACCGAATTTCCGCTCAGAACAGTATTAAGAAAACCAGACCTCGCAGGAAGACTCTCTAAGTGGGCCGTCGAACTCAGGGAGTAAAATATAAATTATGTACCCCGGACCTCGATAAAATCCCAAGTACTTTCAGACTTCATCACGGACTTTTCCAATGAGGCCCTGACCGAAACAGAGAACGAATTAATGAATACAGAGAATTCGAAGTTCTGGACCCTTCAAGTTGATGGCTCCAACACTTCGAAGGGGAGTGGTCTAGGCATGGTACTAACAAGTCCAACGGGAGAAACTACCGAGCGATCTGTTCGATGCGGATTCAAAGCAACCAACAACGAAGCCGAATACGAAGCCCTCATAGTAGGATTAAACCTGGCTATTGACCTCAGAGTCAGAAACATCCGAATTCAAAGTGACTCCCAGTTAATAGTAAATCAATTCGAGGGAAAGTTCCAAGCAAAAGATTCTAGAATGATCGCTTACCTCGCTGCAGCAAAAGAGACAACTTCAAAATTTGAGAAGATCGAAACCCAACATATTACGAGAGAAGACAACAGACATGCTGATGCACTGGCCAATTTGGGATCGGCTATCGAGACCACCGAAGCAAAAAACATTCTAATATTATTCGCAAAATGGCCAGCTATTTGGAAAGAGGAGAGCACGAAAATTTTACCCGTCGAGAATAGCACGAACTGAATGACCCCTCTCACTAGATACATAATCAAGAACGAGCTTCCCGAAGATCCCCTCGAGGTAAAACGAATCAAGGCCAAGGCCCTGAAATTCGCCATGATCTCCGGATCCCTCTATAGAAAGTCCTTTTCAGGACCTTATTTGAAATGTGTCAGCCCCGTGCAAGCCAAGTATATCCTAAGCGAGCTTCACGAAGGCAAATGCGGAACTCATGCAGGATACAGAAGCCTAGCTAACCGGGCCCTGACGTCTGGATTCTACTGGCCGACCATGAGAGTAGATGCAAGAAACTACACCAAAACATGTGATCGATGTCAAAGGTTTGCACAGACAAACCACATGTCTCCAGAACCCCTACACACAGTAACCATCCCATGGCCATTCATGAAATGGGGAATGGACATCGTAGGACCGCTACCCAAAGGCAAAAATCAGAAATGCTATATCTTGGTGCTAACAACTACTTCACCAAATGGGTTGAAGCCGAAGCCTTCGCACGAATCAAGGATATAGATGTACAAAATTTTTTGTGGAAATTTATTTTATGCAGGTTCAGAGTTCCTAGAGAAGTCGTAAAGGATAACAAATCCCAATTTATAAGCTCAAAATTCCAAGACTTCTGCAAAGAATGGAACATCAAGCTCTCTTTCTCCACTCCAAGATACCCCGCAGCCAACGGTCAAGCAGAGGCCACGAACAAGACAATTCTGAACATATTAATGAAGAGACTATTCGAGCACAAGAATCAATGGGTTCAAAAACTCTCGAGAGTCCTATGGTCTTACAGAACGACCTCGAAAATAAGCACGGGAGAAACCCCATTAGCCCTCACATTCAGATCAGAAGCCATGCTACCAGCAGAAGTAGAGATTGGAACAACTCGGACCGAATGGTCCAGTCAATCAAACAATAAAGAGCTCGAAGCCAACCTCGACTCTCTTGATAAACTCTGAGATCGAGTAGCTATGAAAATAGCGGCATACCACAGATGATAAGCCGACACTTTGACAAAAACATACAGCTTCGAACATTCTAGGGTACTCAGGAAAGTGTTCCAGAACACAAAGGAAAGTGGGGCCGGAAAATTGGTACCAAATTGGGAGGGCCCATATCAGATCAAACAGATCGTAGGGAACGGAGCTTACAAAGTCCAAACCAAGGAAGGTCGACCCATAACCAATAGTTGGAACTCGATACATTTAAAATAATGTCACTTCTAGAACTCTTAATGTTATTTCTCATTTTCTGTTTGTTTCTTTTTAAGATTTGTTTACTGACTTGAGCGTCGGAGTAACTAACAGAACCCTAAGTACAGGGGGTCCCGACCCTCAAGGAAATGAGAGGCTCCGACCCCGAAGTCAGCCTTACAAATGAAGAGTAATGTAATTGTTCGTTATTTACTTTTCAAATTCATGTTATTTATTTAAAGATTTGATTACTGACTTGAGCGTCGGAGTAACTAACAGAATCCCAAGCACATGGAGTCCCGACCCTCAAGGAAATGAGAAGCTCCGGCCCCAAAGTTAGCTTTACAAATGAAGAGTAATGTAATTGTTCATTATTTACTTTTCAAATTCATGTTATTTATTTAAAGATTTGATTACTGACTTGAGCATCGGAGTGACTAACAAAACCCCAAGCACAGGGGTCCCAATCCCTTAAGTTCGACAAGGCCCTAACCATGAAAAACTACGATTCGACCTCGAAGTTAACATTAGTTCATGAAGTCAAATCGAAAAGGCCCAAACACACGACTCGGAATATAAGAGCAAGTCTTGAAGCTCAACTATGGCTCCAAGAGGTACGCCCGAGTTTGTTAATTTTTATTTTTCTATTTGTTATCCAGTATGTATATAATGACCCTTGCAGTTTGTACCATCTCCAAGAGACGATAAGTTAGAACAGAATACGCAAAATGGGCACATATAAAAGTAAAAAGATTTGTGCATCGAAGTTAAAAATTGGCAAAGTGCCAAACTGTCTACAGCCTTCATGAAAGGAAACAAAAAATATATATACTTACATATAGTTGTTTGTTTGAAAAAGCATGATAAAAGTTCGTTTATAAGAAGGATCAGATTTAGGCCTCGTCCCCGGCCTTGGCACCATCATCAACAGGCTCGACACCCTTCATACTGATCTCCGCCTCCTTCACGCCCTCGACTGCAACCTCAGTAGTACGACCATCCTTGAGTGCCTCAATCTCCTCATCTTCTTCGAGGAATGATAAGTCGAGGTCTGGCATCTTTTCTTTGATGGCTTTAACGACCACCGCCCCGCCTTCTTGATAGAGAGCCTCTTTGAGTGAAATGAAATCCGTGGATTCTAGTAGAACATTCAAGTCTAGGGAGGCCTCCAGATCCCTGATCCTGGTCTTCGCAAGTGCTAGCGAGGCCTGAAGCCCGCTCTTCTCTGTCTCCACCCTAACCTGAGCCTCGAGGCTCTTGTCCAGTAAGGCTTTGACGCCTGCAGCTTTGGCCTTGGCCGCATACCTCTCCACCAGAATAACAGACTCTCTATAAGCCATTGCTCGCCTCTTTTTCAGCCACATTCTCCAGCTCTTCAGCTAGCTCGGAGACCCTTGCCTGGAGCCCTTCCTCGTGGCTAGCAAGAGCTGACGAAGCCAGAATTGACTAAACAACACCTAAAATATATATATATATATATATATATATATATATATATATATATCAGAACCTCAAGTTTGGAATTACGAGCATGTAAAGAAAGTGTTAGGGAAGAAATGCTACCTTGGCCATTTGGTCAAAAGAGATGAAGACCTGCTGTTCGAGGCTATCTTTTTTGTACACCTCGGGGGCGCCGAGGCCAGCAATGGACTTCTGGATGTCCATAATAAAGGGCTTCAAAGAGACCAACTTCGAGCTCGAGGAGGCGAGAGCCTTCTTAGATGACTGAAAAGCTTCCAGATCAACCACCTCCGAAGGAGGAGGCATTGCAGTGAGGGCGAGAATTGTAGCATCATCCTTCAACTTCTTCGACGGAGGTGTAGGGAGAGGACTCACGTCCCTAAAACTCTTCAACCCAGAGGAAGAAGAGGCCCCGATCTTGGTGGCAGCTAGAGCTTTGGCCTTAGCATCTGATGGCTTGATTTTCAAATTTTCCATGTCAAAAAGGACTCGGTCTGCTCGAAATGTCTCGAACTCACGCAGCTCGGAGGACACAAGGAAGGCTTCTGCGATGTGGCTGGCCTTGTCCCCAGCAAGCTCACCTCGTGAAGGAAAACCTGCACGGAACAAATGATTATAAAGTTCACAACTGAAAAAGTAAATAAAGAAGTCGGCGCAAAAGACCCACGGGCTTCACAAAATTCAGCAGGAAAGATCGCTCCTTCAGAAGTCTGCGCCGGAACAAAGATGAATCTGGGCTTCCAATCACCCGAAGAAGATGGTAAAGTCGATATCAGAGGGGGTCAGTCCCCTACCCATTTGGTAAAATAGTAGTAGCTCGGTTGTCCAGCGTTAGCTATCAGCATGTACGCCTCGTGCCACTCGCCGACAGTAGGCTCTGGGAAGTCGAGCTTCGACCACAGATAATATATCCCAATCATATGAAACCAACCTACTGGCGTAATCTGAGTAGGGGCAATACCATAGAAGCCCGCAATCTTAGTAAAGAAAGGGTGAAGAGGCAGCCCGAATCCCTTCTCGGCGACCAAGGTGTAAAAGGCGGTGAGTCCACTAGGAGGTCGATGAGCCCTGTTGAGAGGTCCAGGAGAATAGACTTCGACCCCGGCTTCCGAGATCGACGGAGAGGTCAACCTTTTCAATATCTCATCAGTTACTTTTGGAGCAATGTCCGCCGCTCGAAACCCTTCACCTACAGGTTGTACCTCGTGAATTTTCACTCCCTTAATCTTTGACAAACTACCCGTATCCGCTGGGGCTCTTCTTTTGCTTATTACCGCTCGACCAACTGAGCGGGGAACGACTACTGACGGCCTCTTACCCTTAGCTCTCTTAGTAATCCTAGTTATCACAATAGAATCAGAACTACTGGAATGCCTCGACCTCAAAGAAGTCTCTTCCTCATCTCCTCCATAACTCCTCGCCTCCTCAGCGTTCAAGTCGTCACTCACACTCATGGTTGATTCAAATGTGTTCTAACAAGCTAAGCAAGAATCGACCAAAGAAAAGCCTAAATGTTGTCCTACAAACGTTTCGCCTTGAAAATAACCGTCACCCAGAAACTCCAGAAGCCCAGAAAATTGATAAAAATACCCAGAAACTTCCCAAAAATCGAAAACCCTAGAAGAACCTAGAAATCTCCATAAATCCTCCAAGAAATTCTAAAGAATAATCACCAAGTAGCCTCAAGAAATACTAAAGATATGCTATGTAATTCCCTCAGTAAAAGCTACTAAATTCCCAAGAAAATTCCTTAAGACCTACAGCTACACATCTATGGCAGGTAACATTAAAAGAGGGAGAAGAGTTGGATATAACCTGGAAACCGTGCGGTAACGAAGACGGAAGACCACCATAGCAAGAATCCTTAAAAAGCGTGGTGTGAGCAGAGATGGCAGCGGGAAGAATGGACCAAAGATCTTTCAAGAGATTGCTTTTTACCGGTGAGTATTTCTCTCGCGAAAAGAATTTGAATGAAAGATGACTGTTGGAATTCTGAAGAATGAGGAGAGAGGGAATAGTTCTCCTCGATATTTGAATTACGGAAAAGGGATAGCTTGATCTGGGCACACGTGTCCTCATCTGAAGGTTAGGGTAAACCTAGGGAATGAGAAAAGTAAAGTCCATACTCAAATTCTAGAGCTCCACGAGGTCCGCTCTCACGACCTCTTAAGCTCCCCCAGGACCTGCCTTCAGGTCTGGAGCTCCGCGAGGTCCGCTCTCAAGGCCTCTTAAGCTTCCCCAGGGCCTGCCTTCAGGTCTGGAGCTCCACGAGATCCGCTCTCACGACCTCTTAAGCTCCCCCAGGACCTGCCTTCAGGTCTGAAGCTCCACGAGGTCCGCTCTCATGACCTCTTAAGCTCCCCCAAGGCCTGCCTTCAGGTCTGGAGCTCCACAAGGTCTGCTCTCACTACCTCTTAAGCTCCCCCAGGGCCTGCCTTCAGGTCTGGAGCTCCACGAGGTCCGCTCTCACGACCTCTCAAACTCCCCCAGGACCTACGTTCAGGTCTGGAGCTTCATTAGGTCTATTTTAACTAATTCATGGGCCTCCTCGGACATGGGATCTTTCAAAAGCCGAGGATCCCTATAAGAACTCGTTTACGGGTATCAGGTTTAAACCAAATGTAAATTTGGGATCTGAAAACTAAATAACGCTGAAATTCATTACCCGATCCTTGAAATACAAGAATCAAGTAATGAGGAGCGAACTGTAGAGGTCATATTTCTGCATAGGCCTAGAAATTAGGCCCACACCTATTTAAGGGTCTTAAAGAAACCAAATAAGATCAATATCTTACGATCGAACCCCTCGAGATCCAAGGCTCGAGGTCGACACCCTGTTCTTCGAAGTCCAGAGGTCTAAAGTAAGAAGTCCACAATCGAACAGACTCCTGGAGAAGACTGGGTCAAAGAGTTCGTTGAAGATAAACAAGATCCCGTCAAAAACCCTAAAAGGGATAGAAAAGATCCCTAAAATATCGGGATTCAGTTAGCAGTTCACTAGTATATATATACACACTCATCATAACAGGGAGACAGGTTTTGATCGATTATTTACTCAACATTAGCTTTCCAGAACGAAATAGAAGCATTTATTTCACAAATCTGCAGCCAACACATAAAGAAAAATCCATGACAGCGAAGCTCGATCCCCCTTTGAATTACTAAATAACTCTTATGATTCAGCAATCTATTCATTTTTATCTTTGATAATTCGATTCTGACTTGAGCGTCGGAGTCCGCTTGATCGTCAACCCCCCGACGGTCCTTTGGCTTCACGTGCTTTCTTTGTCTTGTAGATCGCCGGAGCCCGAACTCGTAGAATGATTAATTGTAGAGACTTTTTAACCTCTACTATATCCTAACAAATACTAGAAATTAAATATATTTATAAATTATGTAAAATATTATAAACTTACTAAATGTTATAAATTGTAAAGAGGAGGTCTTCTGTACACTAGTCTGATGGGCCGGCCCATCAGACTGACCCGACCCGACCCAATATATATAAAAAATATTTTTCGACAGGCGCGTGCACCACACGCGCGCGGGCCACGCGCACCTGTACTATTTTTTTATTTTTTTTTTGATTTTTTGATTTTTTCTGATTTTTTTTATTTTTCAGTTTTTTTTTGTGTCCCCCCCCCCAAATTGTATACCATAAAATACAATTAGTGAACCCTAAAAATTAAAATAAACCCCTAAAAATACCCCAAAAAAACCCTAAAAAAATAAAATAAACCCCTAAAAACACACCCAAAAAAATCCTAAAAAACACAAAATAAACCCCTAAAAACATCCCAAAAAAAATACTAAACCGTAAATCCCCCCCAAACTATGAACCCTAAAAAACCTAACCCCCCCCCAAGTCTAAACATTAATTGGAATGAAAAAAAATCATAATTTAAACTACATAAACTCATAAAAGATAAGTAGCAGACCAGTTACTATTTAATGATACAATTGGTACTTTTTGCACTTTAAATGATATGTTTTAGTGTAAAGATTGATACTACATTTTACCGATTTTTTTTAGGCGGGTTGGAGCGGGTCGTCTGATGGACCGACCCATACATCCTAATGTACAGGAGATTTGGCGAATTGTAAATTATTAACTTAGAAATCATAAAAATGGTTACTAAGCATTAAATAAGAATATATTTATTATTATTTTGTATTAAATATGACATATGATTAGATATATTAGATATCGTAAATTTACTAAATAATGTAATGAATAATAAATTATATAAGATAATATCGTAAAGTTACTATATATATATGCATGTATAATATTTATACAGTATTACATATTTACATAACAATCATCTCTTATTCTTTCTCACACATATATGTTAATTTTAATGTACAACTAAATGAATTAATATAGCTAATAATAATAATAATAATAATAATAATAATAATAATAATAATAATAATAATAATAATTTCTCATTTCTAGTTATCTTATTATAATTAAATTATAATTGTAATTTGAATCTAAGGTTAAGGAAAAAATTAATATTAATTATTTCATGTAATTTAAATTATTCATTGTTTTATTATAATTCATGTATAAATTACGTATGGTAAATTTTCTATATCAACATATATACATTTAATTCGATATATGCCGATATACCGATATATACCGTTAGTTCGGTATATACCACACCAACGGTATATACCGTTACAATAGTATGTGTCGAACTAACGGTATACACCGAAAAAGTTCGGTATACTATGGTATACCTTCATTTTTAAAATTCAATACCGTTACCTTACCGAAAAAACTCGGTACGTTATCATACCTTATCGAAACTATCAGTATACCTTAAAGTTTGGTATTCCAATATTTTTTCGGTATGGTAAGTACGGCATGACGGCGTAGGAGGTCAAAATTAACAATATTATATATAATATTTTTATTAATTTTTATATATTTATTTAGTTTTGGAATCTTAGGAATTCAAAATTAGATAAAATATTTAAATAATAAAGATATTATTATATGATAAACATCAAGAGTCTTTGACAACAAGTACATATCTTTCAAAAGATATATATCAATTTCCAACAGCCAATGAGATAGTGCCATGTCAGCCCTAGATCTCTCTCCCTACAACTATAAATAGGGGTCTCCATATCAGTTGAAAAATCACACCGAAAGACAAAATTGAAGAGCTCAAGAAGTTGGAGAAAAATTATCTACAAAGTTCTCTCCAACATTCAAGTCGTTCTTCATCGGAGTCATCTCAAATCCAGCATCCGATCTAGAATCAAGATTCTGAGACCCTCCAGAAGACGTTATAAAGTCCCAATATCCAAGGTGTTCTAGCAAGATTCAAGTTGTTCTTCGTCAGAATCACCTCAAATTCAATGTTTAATCCGGAATCAAGGTCATCGGCCCCAAATTAACGTTATTCAGTCCAAATATCAAAGAAGATCGATGATACAAATTTTCCCCGAAAACTTTAAAAACCAAATTCAAATACCAAGTTAAAGAAGATCGAGGATACAAATCTTCCTCGAAAGCTTCAAAGACCATTTGAAGATCAAGTTTTGAAGAGAAGAATCAGATGATAAATAGAGATTGGATCATATAAATATATTTTGATCCAAAAATCATCTAAATTGTACACGTTTTGTGTTTTACCAAATTAAATACAAAAAATGTGTTACAAATTTTTTCTATGATTCTTCTCTTCAAAACTTGATTATCAAACGGTATTTGAAATCTTCAGAGTAAATTTGTCTCTGATTTTCTCGAACTTGTTGTGTAACACCCCAAATTTTTGGATAAGGTTTAAGATAATTGTTAATGTTAATCAATTGATTAAGGAAGAAATTTAAATAAGTTAATTAAGGTTGGATGTCAGTCACGACTTTAAGAGTCAGTTTTTAAGAAAATCGCCTTTTCAGAAAATATAATCTTAATTCATTTATGACCATTCGTGGTCTCGTTAGAAAGGTTTTAACTCAAGGAGTATGACGGTATTTTCAGATTTTAAATCTGAAGTCATTTGAGTTCCTGGTGATGAAAAACGTATTTCAAAGGCGAATGAATAGTAACTTTTGCGTGCGTTCGTGTTTTGAGAAATTTACGAAATCCTCCTCATTGATTCGAGTCCAGTTCTGT
The DNA here is from genome assembly GCA_026008535.1 of Perilla frutescens. Classification (NCBI taxonomy): domain Eukaryota; kingdom Viridiplantae; phylum Streptophyta; class Magnoliopsida; order Lamiales; family Lamiaceae; genus Perilla; species Perilla frutescens. The sequence goes on from BRKX01000015.1 coordinate 14,779,172, forward strand.
CAGGCCCCACTTATGGGAAATCACTCAAGAATTCCATTGGCGTTCACGGATCTCCATTCTGAGGTCAATCGAACGCTCGGGAGCAAAATCTGTCAGTCTCAGTGAATAGTAAAAAGTAATTCCAAAAAGGGAATCTTTGGAATCAAGTTGCTTCACTAGTATTCGAGCCAATGAGTCTCCTGATATTTTTAGATTTCGTGTCTGAAGTCATTTGGACCTCGACATCGAACAAAGCAGCTTTTAACCGAACCCGGAGTAACTTTTGCAGTATTTCCGCACTGCAATGGCTTCCAAGGGAAGCCAAAGCTTCTCCTATAAATAGAGCGCCACCTCTTTTGCATTCCTTTGCTCATTATTCATCCATTTCACTTCTAAATCGAGAGGGTGAGAAGCTTTGAAAGCCGAGAAGGTTCTGTCGAAGTAAAAGCGTTCTTCGTGAGTGTTCTTCAAGACGACGAGCGGAGTGGCGTGGAAGGGATGCGGTGAGGGAATGTGCTAGGGGCGCCGTTGGGTCGTAGCAGGCGGCTCTGCCGCCGTTGCGACTCGACGAGACGCCAAGCTAGCCACATTCCTTCGACGCACCTAACCCCATCCATTCTTGTTTTTCGGTCTCGACTCCATTTCTTTTTCGTCTTTTAAATTCCGCATTTACTTTCTGTTCTTACGTTCTTCGCGTTCTTCATTATTGCTCGCCTAAATTGTATTTTGATTTTTATTGAAGTTCTAAGATAATAACGTTTACATTATATTTCCCGCTTTATTCCTGTCGTTATTATTCTTAAGATTAGCCTCGTTTATTCCGATAAATTCCGTTTAAGCTATATTTAAGAGATTTCGTCATTATTCTAATTATTAAGGAGGATTATCATGTTTATGCCGTTATAATGCCAAAATTCTTTTTAATTTAAAGCATGTTATTACATGCTAATTTCAAGTATGTTGTTTTTATGAAATTTCGGATTAAGTGTTCTCGTGTTCTTCGTGTTCATCGAAAGAATCAACGAACACGAAGAACCCAGATGAGGATCGCCCAGAACTGGGTTGAAGAGAGAGAAAGGAGAGAGCCCCGCGGGGGAGGGGGGGTGCGCTGCCGCGCCATACCCCCCTCGGCCTCCTCCAGCCCGCCGGTGCCCCAAGCGCCGCGGCGGGGGGGTGACCGCTGGCGGCTAGGTGCGCCGCGGCGCCCCCCTTCTCCATGTTGTTTTTCACCATTTCTTTTCCGGCTATTTTCGTACCCTCTTTCTGAGTTTTTCGAGCTTTTCAAACCATGATATTTCCAAGCTATATTCAAGTTTCAATTTTAGAGAAACATTCAAGTTATTCCCGATTTAATTTGATTAAGCTATTCAAATTTATTTTCCGTCTAAAAATTGAGAAATCAAGTCGAGAAGTTCCTTAATTAAAATAAATCCTTCTCGGATCTTTATAAAGTCATAAGGTCATGCCATCCATGATTAAGTCCTAATTATAAATATATAATATGGGTATTATTTAATTCCATGTTTTTAGTAAGAAATCCTCGTAGTATGCCGCTAAGTCGATAATTCGACTTTTGTAGGAGGAAATGAGCCTCGTGGGAATTCGAAGAAGGATCATCAACTCATTGCCTCATCTTCTGCTCCGTGATCGAGGTGGGTAAATCTATACTCATCTAAAGTTTGAGCTAATAAGCTCTAGAAGCATATAGGGCAAATGAGATATCCAATAAAGCATTTTTGCTCTGCCTGATTGATCTCTATACAAGGAAGAAAGAAAATGGAGATATTATGTTATAATTGAGTTCTCTAGTATGATTAGAATATATTGAGATGCTAGAGTTTTGTTTATACTTAGCAAGAGATATTTAGAATCGTCTTTAGTTACATTTCGCATTTATTTATGTTTATCTCTCTTATACGAATGCTTATGCTTGTTAAAGCTCGTACAACTGAGGATTAAGGATCTCCTTTTTAGGTAGTGTAAAATCCTTTATAGGCCGAGATCATGTTATATCAAAAGATTAGTACCTAGACGTGCTCTAGGATTGGCTTGATAGCAAAGTTAAGAAAGGAAGGAACTTAGCATTTCACATTCGGATATTTGAGGTAACCCCTCTTCTATCCCATGACATGCCTAAGGGTGCAGTTGACATCAGGTTTGAGCCAAGTTGGGCCCAAAAGAAAAGAAAAGGTTTTACGGATATGGAGAGGGCTTTTGCGTTTTGTTTTCCATATACCGTCAGTTAATTATTGGATATCTTGAAGTTATTAAAGTATTTTTGCTAAAATCCACTGAGTACATTAGTTCTCATGCCCCCTCTTTTCAAATGTTTTCAGGTTGAGATGCTGAGGATGTTGGTGGCTGTGGATGTGGGTTGGCTGTCAAGATTGTTTTGCTATTTATCTGAATTTCTTTTGAAATCCCATGATGTTTCTGCTACTCTGATACACTCTTTCTAATTCTATTTAAGTTCTGCTATGATCGTCAAGACACTAAGATTATCCCCAGACATGATTAAATATTTATAAGATACATATTATGTTTATTTCCGTTTCTTGAGTATGATTTTCGTTCACCTATAAAGAGGCTTATTCAGTTGATATCTGTTATTCGTTTTGACCTATGAAGGGGTCTATGCTTGTTGGTATCTGATTAGTTAGCCATTTTATTCCGCTTAAGCATGTTTCCATTTTAACTCAAGTAAACCAAGCATCACCACCTATCCTCCAAGCATATCTTTGTTCTTAAACTCCTTTGTTAATCTTCCGACTTTATTCACTAATCTCTTAATAACACTCGGTCCCCATTCGTTAATCCCTATCTCGGGACCGGGCTGTTACAGATGGTATCAGAGCCAGGTTTGCAACTCTGCAGGCCTGTCTCTCTGTTTAAGTTAAGCTAAAATGTTTGTGTGAATATAAGTTGTTCTTTGATAAGTTAAAGTAGTAACCCACAACTCGCCACCACCCTCGTATCCTCAACCAAAAATCAAGGTATGATAGTATAGAATTTTTGGATGTTGGATTCATGATTTTTAGAATACAGAAAAGGAAAAGATTTGAGCAAGCATACCTGTTTTATGGATAAGAGAAAAACCGTGAGAATGAAATTCCAAGTAAAAGGTGTTCGGGTAAGATGATTTCCTAGATGGAAAATTTGTGAAAAGATTTTTCGATCCCAAAAAGGGCTTAAATTCATTTCTCGAAATTTTGACTCAAAGAAAAGGTAAACAATGTATGTTTAAAGACTTTGGGCACCAAAATTTTTATAAAATTGTCAACTGCTTATTAAAAAGGAGCTATGTATGCAAGATTAATCTAGACGTCAGTATAATCTCAGGAGGACCTTAGGTCTCCCTTTTATAATCTAGACTGATTAAGTTATTCTCTTCTAGATGGTTAAGCGTCGCTCGACAACTAGAAAAAGTGTGCCTCTTTTTCGCCCCGTGCAAGAGAGGGTTGAAAGGTTCAGAAAGGAGACATGGAATGGCAACGAGCAGTTGCTATCTTATATGGCAAGGTACCTTGAAAGATGGGCTTGGGCAAATGGTTACGGAGGGGAGCCTGGAAGCGTATCCGATTTGGAAACATGCATCCGCATGTGTGAGCATGCGCCACCTGCTTGGAGGCCTACAATGTACCGTATCTTGCAAAGCATGATCACCCGTGATCCCGAGACGTACGCCGAAATCGGAAATCTGACGGAGTTCTCGTCAGCCTTGATGGCTCATTGGGTATCGGAGTATGGCCACGTGCACGCCTTAGCCGAGCAGCAAGCAGATGAGCAAAACCCCTCTCTCGTGGTAGAGCTAGAACTGCAAATGGCGACTCTCAACAGTCCTCCTGGGTTTCAAGCGCCACGCCCTCACGATGAAGGAACCGCAGGAGCAGGACCCTCAAATGTCCGGATTGTGAACCACACCGAGTCCCTATTTTCCTGCACTCCTCAAATAAACCAGTGGACCCCTGTGTCCGCTTCTCAGGGTCTGGGACAGTGTATGCCCCATCAGTATCCTGAAGGGAGTGTCTGCATGAGAACGTTCAAGTTCAGCGTTCCAGAGACAGTTGATGTTGGAGACGAGGAAGAAGAAGACGGGGACCCAGAGGAGGGCGAAGAGGAAGTAGGATCGCCATGTGAGGAAAAAGGGAAGGGCCTGGCTTATGATTGAACGTTAGTAGGAAGTGAAGGAGGTGTTAAAATACCTGATTGTCTGATCTATCAGCTGTCTGTCTGTATTTCTGATGCCCGTTTAATCCACTTTAACCAAGACTCTAATATGTAATATATGCTTTAACCTCTCTAGACTCAAATAGCGGCAGTGAATTTTCCAGGAGACTGCCCTATTCCGTTTGTAACCCATAACTTCTGTTATGTTATCGGTGCCAAAGTCCTCATAACGAGGCAATTTTCCCATTATGTTTGAATGACGTTTAAATTTCCGCCTTATTTGACCTATCTTAAATTAAAACCTTATCGAAAGACATCATTGCTTTGTGCGAATTCAATCAAGCGTCGCTAATATCTAGTTCTTTAGGATGCCGCCCCGAAGACGTCAAGTTGAGAATGAAGATGAGAACGAACCCGAGTAAGTCCCAAACCCCGGTCCAAGAGTCGAAAGTGTGTTTCTCAAACACAACCCTCCATCGTTTAATGGTTTAGGAAATCCAATGGATGCCGAAAAATGGGTTCGCTCCTTAGAGCGAATTTTCAATTTCATAGCTTGTTTGGAAGAAGAAAAGTTAAGTTGTGCTCTTTTCAAGCTGACGGATGATGCGGACTACTGGTGGGAGTCCGTTTGAAGGACCATAACCCCGGAGCAATGGGAGGACTATAGTTGGGAAGATTTCAAGCAATACTTATATCAGAAGTACATCCCGGATTGTTATCGAGAGGCAAAAGAGATGGAGTTCTGGAACTTAAAGTAAGGAAATAAGACAGTGTCAGAATACGATAGAGAATTCAATCAATTGTCAAGGCATGCTCCACATCTAGTGGACACGGACGGGAAAAAAACACGCAAGTTCAAGAAAGGACTTAGGTCCAAGATTGGTATAGCCCTCGCTGGGCAAGAAGACATGTCTTATGCTCGAACCTTAGCCAAAGCCTTAAGCATAGAAGCTATTCTCTCTCGAGAGAAAGTTTAGGCCCCTCAGCCATCTAGCGATCTACCTGCCTGTCTGGAGGCAGCCTTGGCCGCTCTTTTGGAAATACGTCGGGGTATTCTCTTACGATTGGAACGTCTTCGATTGAAAGCTCTCCTTCCTCCTTCCTTATTAGATTAACTAAAAAGGCTTGGCAGCTATTCTTCCTTATCATTTTCGTAGCCTTCAGGGCGGATATCACTGGGATTTTGGTTCCCAGCCTTGACCCGTAGATTTTTACCTCGGGTTTCCCAGGTGGTCGAAACACTACCTCCCTCTCAGGGCAACTTATGGAAGCATAAGCTGAGGCTAACCAATCCATTCCTAGGATTATATCGAAGTCCTGAATCTTTATCACATAAAGATTTGACTTAAAGTTTTCCCCTTCTATGTTCAATTCTAGGTTAGAGCAGACATTCCTAGACATCATTCTTTTTCCAGAGGGAATACTTATCTCAAGAGCATTCTCAGCATTCTCAGGTTTTATCTTCAGTTTCTTACAAACAGATTCAGCTATATAACGAATGCGATGCTCTAGTATCGAAGAGAGCTAAAACTGGCGTCTCGAGGAGGGTAATCATACCTGCTAGATTACCTGGGGCCTTAGCAGCTTGCTGCTGATTGAGAGCATAAGTACGAGCTGGCTGAGGTGGTCTTAGTCCTTGGTTAGAACTTTGATCTCGCCCTTAGTTCGGCCTTGGATTCATCCCCGGCCTTTGACCCTGAGGTCCTCCTTGCTGCAGCATTGGCTGATTTCCAGGAAGTTGCTGAAGTGGTTGCGGGTACATGGGTTGTTGTGGTGTTTGAGATCGTCTGTTGTTTCCCTTAGGACACTCTAAAAGAAAAAAGAAAGTGGGAAGGAGGAAGAAGAGATGACAGAGGAAAGAAACCCCACTGGCAAAGCCGAGAATTAGGAGTGCCTCGTAGTCAGCCTGGCAATACCCCTAGCTATAGGCCATGTCAAAAGTGCGGAAGGATGCATCCTGGAGTCTGCCGAGCAAATCACACTGGGTGCTACAACTGTGGCGAAGAGGGGCACTTCAAGAAACTCAAAGTTCAACTGTAAGAGTTATTAGACCTAGGTTTTATCCAACCTAGTGTGTCGCCTTGGGGAGCACCAATCTTGTTCATAAAGAAGAAGGATGTCACATTGAGAATGTGCATCGACTATAGCGAGCTCAATAAGCTAACCATCAAGAATCGATACCCTCTTCCAAGAATGGATGATCTCTTTGATCAGCTCAAAGGAGCAAGTGTCTTCTCCAAGATAGACTTAAGATTTGGGTATCATCAGTTGAAGATCTGAAAGGAGGATATCCCTAAGACTGCCTTTAGAACTCGCTATGGGCATTATGAGTTTGTGGTAATGCCATTTGAATTGACCAATGCCCCAGCAGTGTTCATGGATTTAATGAACCGGGTTTTTCACCCGTACCTAGATAAGTTTGTTCTAGTTTTTATAGATGATATCCTCATCTATTCTAAGGATGAAGAGGAGCATCAAGAACACCTAAGAGTGGTGCTGGAGACGTTAAGAAGAGAAAGGCTTTATGCTAAGTTCAGCAAGTGTGAGTTTTGGCTCAAGGAAGTTATGTTTTTAGGTCATATAGTTTCAGTGGAAGGAATCAAGGTAGATCCAGCCAAGATTGAAGCCGTAAGCAACTGGAAGTCTCCAAGAAGCGTGAACGAGATAAGAAGTTTTCTAGGACTCGCTGGATATTATCGCAGGTTCATCAAAGGATTCTCGACTATATCCAAGCCCATGATGCGATTGCTAAAGAAGGACTCCAAGTTCAAATGGACGCCTGAGTGCGAGGAAAGTTTCCAAACTTTGAAGAAGATGCTAACCACAACCCCTGTGTTGGCCATTCCGGAAGGGAATGAAGATTTCATGGTTTACGCAGATGCATCGAAGAAAGGATTAGGCTGCGTGCTGATGCAGAGAGGAAAGATGATTGCTTATGCGTCGAGGCAGCTTAAGAATCACGAGCAGAACTACCCTACGCATGACTTAGAGCTAGCAGTAGTTGTTCATGCGCTGAAGATCTGGAGACACTATCTCTACGGAGCTAAGTGTGAAATCTTCTCAGATCACAAGAGTTTGAAGTATTTCTTCGAACAAAAGGATCATAACATAAGGCAGAGAAGATGGCTAGAACTTGTGAAGGATTATTGATAGGACATATTCTACTTGTTTTATTACTATCTTTTGATGCATTTTCTCCTAATTAATTACCGTATATTTGTGGATATTGGTAGAATGATGTGTTTGTTGAGTTGTGTAGGGATATGTTTCAAAGTTGGAGAAAATGGCATGTTTTTGGTGCAAAAAGAGGCTAAGGAAAATATAGAGCCAATTTCGAGTCTGAGCAGATCATGCCGAAAGGCCTTGCAGCTGGGAAGCTGGAGCAGAAATTCTAGAAGCTAGATTGGATACGCGTTTTGGGCTTGCTAAAGCTAATTCTCGGCCCAAGTTTGGACCTGGGCGCGGAAATACATCTCCTAACCGCCTTTAGGAGTCTTTTTGCATGGGAATTACCATGTTTATCTAGATTAGGATTTTATTTCCTATTAGAACTCTATCTTTTATGGTTTGTAGATATATATTAGGATTCTAGTTTTAATTTGGACACACTTTTAGACGTGAGAAAAATGCAGTAGCGAGAACGGTTTTTATTTCAGATTTTTTTTCTCTTCGTTTGAATTCTTCACACTTCTCCACGATAGTTTTTGTTGCTCGATTCAAGCATACAAATTAGCTAATCTACTTATATTCCGGTGACGACGACAAAGCTCCGCTTATACAAACTGTGAGATCTAATTTATTCGCTCATAATTAATTAATGCATGTACCTGTTGTTCTTGAATTTCGAATTGATAATTATTCTAAGTCTATTGAATAGTTGCAAATATTCAGTAGGTTGAGATTAATTACAAGCCATTTAGACCGTCCATACGTAATTGTGGGTTAGGTTTAAATAGTGGCAAAACGGTTGCTCAAAACTAGGGGAACAACAGAGTTAATTTCACAGTCCTGCGTCAAAGTCTGTAAGATTAAGAATCGGGTCTCTCTTGTGCTCATTGCTTTCGGTTCATTAAACTTAAAGAGCGTCTCTTATAGTTGTCAACCGATTAGAGAATAATTGATGAAGCGTCTTCTTAATTATCGAAATAGTATGGAGAGATTAGGTCATGTTAGAAGCGTCTTCGATGGCTATAACTGATTTGCATGGTTTGATTAATTAATTATTGCATTTGTGATCAGTCTTTATAAGTGGAGTGGAGTTTGTTGAATCCGGAATACTTTCCTTTATTGATTTAAAATTCGTTCTCTCTGCTCGTCTATGTTCGCTAGTTGTTCATTTAATTATTTAATTTATTTTGCTGTATAAATCATACAAAACCCCCCCTTGAAGATTTGGTCACGCAGATTGAAGGTCAAGAGTAGTTCTCACCGATCCTTTGAGAGACGATCCTGCTCGCCACTGTACTCTGTAGTTTGGGCTTGCCGACGAAAGTCGGAACATTTATTTTTGGTGAAAAATGATGCACCAATTATGACTGCACGATTCACTACCATCCGGGCAAGACGAATGTGGTAGCAGATGCCCTAAGTAGGAAAGAGAAGACAGAATTAGGACTCATTTTAGTCCAAGAGGATCTTCGCAAGGAATTTGAGAAGTTAAGGATCGAGGTGTTAACACCACCCGAGACCATTCAAGCTCATGTCGCCATGATAGTCGCTCAGCCCAACCTAAGGCAAAGGATAATTGAAGCCCAGAGAGGAGACGAGTTTCTCGAAAGGAAAAGACTAGAAGCACGATTTGATAGCTCGCAAGACTTCACGGAAGTCGACGATAACGCGCTCTTATTCAAAGGAAGGCTTTATGTGTCGAGCAAGGAAGAACTAAAGGAGGAAATCATGTGCGAAGCACATGACACGCCTTATACAGCACATCCCGGAAGCACCAAGATGTACCAAGACCTCAAAAGGAACTTCTGGTGGAATAACATGAAGAGAGAGATAGCCACCTTCGTGGAAAGGTATTTGAACTGTCAACAAGTGAAAGCCTTCCATCAAAAACCTTCTGGGTTGCTTCAACCCTTAGAAATTCCCGAATGGAAGTGGGATCATATCAATATGGACTTTGTCATAGGTTTGCCAAAGTCTAAGCGGGGAAATACCGCTATTTGGGTAATCGTTGATCAATTATCCAAAACAGCACATTTTGTTGCTGTTAAGATGACAGATGGGCTAGATCAATTAGCCTAGCTATACGTTAAGGACATTGTGCGTTTGCACGGAGTGCTGGTCTCGATTACATCGGACCGTGATACAAGGTTTACATCAAGATTCTGGAGGAGCCTACAAGATGCAATGGGATCAAAGCTCAATTTCAGCACGGCATTCCATCCCCAAACAGATGGCCAGTCCGAAAGGACTATCCAGATTCTGGAAGACATGCTCAGAGGAGTAGTCATTGATCAAGGAAGCAGTTGGGAGGAATTACTGTCTTTGGTAGAGTTCGCGTATAACAACAACTACCAGTCATCGATCGGCATGGCCCCTTATGAAGCCCTGTATGGAAAGAAGTGTAGATCGCCCCTGTATTGGGACAAAGTTGGAGAGAGAATGATACTCGGACCTGAAATGGTCCAGGAAGCTGTCCAGAAGATCGAACTTATTCGTCAATGAATCAAGGAGGCTCAAGATAGACAAAAGGCTTACGCGGATGAAAGAAGAACAGAGCTCAGTTTCGACGTTGGAGATAAAGTGTTCTTGAAGGTGTCCCCATCAAGAGGAATAGTTCGTTTTGGCAAACGAAATAAGTTAAGGCCCAGATTCATTGGACCTTTTGAGATATTAGAGAAGGTGAATGAAGTAGCATACATGTTGGCCTTACCACCCAACCTGAGTAACGTTTATGATGTCTTCCATGTCTCAATGTTGAGGAAATACGTGTTTGATCCAAAGCACGTGATTGGCAAAAAAGAAATAGTCCTGAATGAGGACTTAGACTATGAAGAAAAGCCCCAGGCCATCGTCGATCGAAAGATCCAAAAGCTGAGAAACAAGGAAATCGATCTTGTGAAAGTAATCTGGAACCACCATGGTTCAGAAGAAGCAACCTGGGAGCTTGAATCCGAGCTGCTCAAGAAGTACCCTGATATCGTTTACCATGGTTAGTAAATTTCGGGATGAAATTTTCTTTAAGGAAGGTAGGATGTAACACCCCAGATTTTTGGATAAGGTTTAAGATAATTGTTAAGGTTAATCAATTGATTAAGGAAGAAATTTAAATAAGTTAATTAAGGTTGGATGTCAGTCACGACTTTAAGAGTCAGTTTTCGTGAAAATCGCCTTTTCAGAAAATATAATCTTAATTCATTTATGACCATTCGTGGTCTCGTTAGAAAGGTTTTAACTCAAGAAGTATGTCGGTGTTTTTAAATTTTAAATCTGAAGTCATTTGAGTTCCCGGTGATGAAAAGCGTATTTGAAAGGCGAATGAATAGTAACTTTTGCGTGCGTTCGTGTTTTGAGAAATTTACGAAATCCTCCTCGTTGATTTGAGTCTAGTTCTATCAGGCCCTTCTTATGGGAAATGACTCAAGGATTCCGTTGCCATTCACGAATCTCCATTCTGAGGTCAATCGAACGCTCGGGAGCAAAATCTGTCAGTCTGAGTGAATAGTAAAAAGTAATTCCAAAAAGGGAATCTTTGCTCGTCTTTCTTCTGACGACCCTGTCTTCTTCACGAATCAAGTTGCTTCACTAGTATTCGAGCCAATGAGTCTCCCGGTATTTTTAGATTTCGTGTCTGAAGTCATTTGGACCTCGACATCAAACAAAGCAGCTTTTAACCGAACCCGGAGTAACTTTTGCAGTATTTCCGCACTGCAATGGCTTTCAAGGGAAGCCAAAGCTTGTCCTATAAATAGAGAGCCACCTCTTTTGCATTCATTTGCTCATTATTCATCTATTTCATTTCTAAATCGAGAGGGTGAGAAGCTTTGAAAGCCGAGAAGGTTCTGTCGAAGTAAAAAGCGTTCTTCGTGAATGTTCTTCAAGACGACGAGCGGAGTGGCGTGGAAGGGATGCGGTGAGGGAATGTGCTAGGGGCGCCGTTGGGTCGTAGTAGGCGGCTCTGCCGCCATTGCGACTCGACGAGATGCCAAGCTAGCCACATTCCTTCGACGCACCTAACCCCATCCATTCTTGTTTGTCGGTCTCGACTCCATTTCTTTTTCGTCTTTTAAATTCTGCATTTACTTTCCGTTCTAACATTCTTCGCGTTCTTTATTATTGCTCGCCTAAATTGTATTTCATTGAAGTTTCAAGATAATAACGTTTACGTTATATTTCCTGCTTTATTCCTGTCGTTATTATTCTTAAGATTAGCCTCGTTTATTCCGATAAATTCCGTTCAAGCTATATTTAAGAGATTTCGTCATTATTCTAATTATTAAAAAGGATTATCATGTTTATGCCGTTATAATGCCAAAATTCTTTTTAAGTTAAAGCATGTTATTACATGTTAATTTCAAGTATGTTGTTTTTATGAAATTTTGGATTAAGTGTTCTCGTGTTCTTCGTGTTCGTCGAAAGAATCAACAAACACGAAGAACCCAGATGAGGATCGCCCAGAACTGGGTTGAAGAGAGAGAAAGGAGAGAGCCCTGCGGAAGGGGGAGGTTGCACCGCCGCACCACACCCCCCTCGGCCTCCTCCAGCCCGCCGGGGCTGAGGAGCCCGCCGGCGCCCCTAACGCCGCGGCGGGGGGGTGCCCACCGGTGCCTAGGTGCGCTGCGGTGCCCCACCTTCTCCGTGTTGTTTTTCGCCGTTTCTTTTCCGGCTATTTTCGTACCCTCTTCCTGAGTTTTTCGAGCTTTTCAAACCATGATATTTCCAAGCTATATTCAAGTTTAAATTTTAGAGAAACATTCATGTTATTCCCAATTTAATTTGATTAAGCTATTCAAATTTATTTTCCGTCTAAAAATGGAGAAATCAAGTCGAGAAGTTCCTTAATTAAAATAAATCCTTCTCGGATCTTTATAAAGTTATAAGGTCATGCTATCAATGATTAAGTCCTAATTATAAATATATAATATGGGTATTATTTAATTCCATGTTTTTAGTAAGAAATCCTCGTAGTAGGCCGCTAAGTCGATAATTCAACTTTTGTAGGAGGAAGTGAGCTTCGTGGGAATTCGAAGAAGGATCATCAACTCATTGCCTCATCTTCTGCTCCGTGATCGAGGTGGGTAAATCTATACTCATCTAAAGTTTGAGCTAATAAGCTCTAGAAGCATATAGGGCAAATGAGATATCCAATAAAGCATTTTTGCTCTGCCTGATTGATCTCTGTACAAGGAAGAAAGGAAAGGGAGATATTATGCTATAATTGAGTTCTCTAGTATGATTAGAATACACTACTAAAAAAACGCAGATACATAACATTAAATACATAACGGTTTTAACCTAAAACCGTTACGAACTGTGTATATGTAACGGTTTTTAAAAAAACCGTTATGTATGTGTGTGTGAACACTCATATATGTAACGGTTACCATTAAACTGTTATGTATGTGTATAGAATACATAACGGTATTTAGAGTACCGTTACCTATGTGCGTGTTGTACGGACACTATAAATAACGGTTTTTTTAAACCGTTACGTATGTGCGTCTTTGTTTTAATAACAATTGTTTACTGTTATGAGAAACCGTTATATATAACATTCTTTTTATTTCAAAAATAAAAAATTATAAAAATCTAAAAAAATTGAATTAAATCAATTGTTCCTCCAAATTTCCCAAAAACACTCCCTCTCCGGTGAACTTAAAACCCTAGCAGCAATATCATCTTTCATCTGGGCCGCAACCTCTCTCCAGTGCCGGTGCCGCCAGCATGAACTCTTCGTTGGCGTCATGAAAGCCTTCAGTCGATGATGGTTTAATTGTAGACTCCAGATCCAGAACCCCCCTGGACTCCAGCCTTCACTCATTTTCTTTATTTTCGCTGCATCTCTATTTGAACAGCGTTCGTCGTCATGTTCTCCAACAATGTAAAGAGCTTCAGAGAGAAATTTGCACGACATGATAGATGTGGCTCGAAAGCGCGCGCAGCGGCTCGACGACCTCCAAATCTAGGCTGCCAGATCCCACTGCTATATCTACCATGACGGTGCCATCTTCCAGGCCACTAAGGATTAGCAGTGCCCGTATGATTTTCCTTTTTCCCTAATTTTGTTTTTGCTAGAAGTTTGAATGAAATAATAGGCCATACACCATTTCGATGCTTATAATAATATTTCTTTCTCTCATCTAGCTTGTAAATACATTAACCTAACCCTTTTGGATCTAAATAGGATTTCTTGGGATGGGGAGCACCATATTTTGTTTGACAAATAATGCAATTTTAAAGACTAATCAAACATTAGGTATATCCTGATTTGAGCAGAATATGAGGGGAGATTATGGGAGGACCGGAAGACTAACTATGGCATATTTTATTTTCAAATTTGATGGTTGCGCTCTTCTTGATTTTATTCGAGATAGTAGTTCTAGACGGCTTCAGGTTCCGGAGAAAACTGAGGAAGAGGAAGAGTTATGAGTGTTTGTTAATTTTGAGTACTATCAAAACTTATTTAAGCATCGGCGTAGAGGATGTCGGTACTTTTTTGTTTTGTACAAATTAAATTTTTTACTTTACTTTATGTTAAATGTATCATATTTGGGTAAACTCAATTGTTAATACATTTTATCGGAATAGAAAATTGAATGCTATGAATAAGCTATTGATGGAGGAAAATTATCGCCTGCAGAAGCAGGTTTCTCAATTGTATATTTATTCCTAACTAATTGCTTTTTGATTTTGTGTTTTACTTCTTCCTTCTAATCCTTAGTCCTTATGAATTCCTTTCATACCGTTGGACGAACTATTTGATGACAGATATTAAGAGGGGAATTTCAACTTACAAGAAGAGCATATCGTAACTCAGCTTCACGCTCTTCTTGGAAACAGGTCTGATTCTTGCATTCATAAATTAACTCATGTCGAATTACATGATCCTCTGCTAGAAAAATCATCAGATTGCTGCTAGAGCTGTGGCTAAGAAGATTCGAAAGCAATATGCAGAAATTGAAGTAAGTTTGTTTGTTGAACAACTTTCCACACCATTTCTTTAAGATGTACTCAACGAACTGCATGTAGAAGTATAAATTTGTTATTTCTTAAAGGGTTGATTTGTTAACTTCTACATAAAAGGAAAACCTTGTAAAAAATTGACATAACTATCCCCATAGATTTAGCTAGCCCAAAACATGTTTATCTGTTTCATATATGCTTTAAATGGTTATTATTGTTCTCTTATAGATTAACTGTGTCTGGTGGGTACAAATTGAAAACCCTATCTGCACTTGAATGATATAAATTCGTCCTTTAGAGCTTCTAAACTTAAGGCTGCTGATTGTGAAGGATATAATACTTGCTCTCGAGTGGTGTAAATGCATGCAAGGCTGCAACACTTCTGTTATCTTTTGCTGCTGGAATATAATTGATGTAATTTGAATTTAAAAGCGTTGGGATGCAAGAACCTTGACTATACTGCAGCACTAATGTTTTGAAGTTTCTATTTTTCTGCTCTAAAATGTCTTAACTACATTTTCTTGAGTTCTGGGCTGGTTGTGAATGTGCTTATCTATTTGATTATCTGTTCTAAACTGTGATTATTGCTTTGTAGTTTGCATCTGTATCATGTGGACAGAATTTGAAAACTTGAATCCAACACTGAAGCTTCCAATCTACTTATTCTGGTCTAACTCATGCATAATTGTAAGTTTCTTCTATAAATTATGTTATTGTTGTTTAGAGTTGTGGGCTGTATCAAGAAGTTGATGGATGAAGGATGTTTTTTGTTTTATATTAAATGGTGAAATTAGTGATGGTTGGAGGATGTTTTTTGTTTCACTTTGTTTTCCTTCACTCTTAATTTATTGTATTTAGATGGCATATGTTGTTATTATTTGTTGATTTATGCAATGTTTTTTTTATATATGTTGCAGGAATGTTTTAAAATGTTGAATTTGTGGAGAAACTCAAGAGTTCCAGCTTGTTTATTATTTCAGCACCAAAGAACCTGATGGTTATTACTCTTTTTATTTAAATATTGGTACTTGGATAACTTCTTACACTACTAAAAAACCGCAAATGCATAACACTAAATACATAACGGTTTTAAGCTAAAATGGTAATTAATATGACTTAATTATTTTATTAAATTAATATGGCTGAATCATAGGCAATGAGAAAAAGACCAAGCTGAAGAAAGCATTGGAGGAGGAATTTTGCAGTAGACAATATCATCCAATTGTATTTTGTAAGTAATTATTTTTTTTGCACCAATAATTAAGTTGTTCACTGTTGATTTATTTCACGCGTTTAATCAATTTTTTTCTTCACTCTTTTTTGTATTCCACCCGGCATATATTGCTATTATTTGTTGATTTTTGCAATGTTATTTTTTATATAGGTTGCAGGAATGTTTTAAAATGTTGTTGAATTTGTGAAGAAACTCGAGAATTTCAGCTCGTTCATTACTTCCGCACCAAAGAACATTATGGTTATTTCTTTTTTTTTATTTAAATATTGATACTTGGATGAATTATTCTTATTATGTATTGAACTAGTGTTGAATTTCCTTCTGCATTTTAATATTGATACTTGGATAATGTCTTGATATTATAATGACTTTACATTTTAGTGTTGAGTTTGAAATATTATTTAGATTATTTAAAATTTAAAAATTCATTTTATTTTTAATTAATAAATTCTTCGCAACCGTACTATACGTAACGGTTCAATAAAAAAGCGTTATCTAAATATGAGAATACGTAACGGTTCTATACAAAAGTATTATCTAAATAAGAGAATATGTAACGGTTCAATACAAAAGCGTTATATAAATATGAGAATACATAACGGTTCTATACAAAAGCGTTAACTAAATGTGAGAATACGTAACGATTCAATACAAAAGTGTTATCTAAATATGAGAATACGCAACGGTTCAATATAAAAGCGTTATCTAAATGAGAGAATACATAACGGTTTTATATCAAAGCATTATCTAATTGAAGAATACGTAACGGTTTTACAAAAAAAGCGTTATCTATGTCAAGAATACATAAGCTTTATGAAGGTTTTGTAACGGTTAAAAACCGTTATCTAAAGTAGTATACATAACGGTTTTTAACCGTCATCAATTCTAGGTAGAATACATAACACCACTATATATAACGATTTGAAAATGGCATACATAACGGTTAATCACCGTTATGTATGTGCATTTTTTTAGTAGTGATATATTGAGATGCTAGAGTTTTGTTTATACTTAGCAAGAGATATTTAGAATCGTCTTTAGTTACATTTCGCATTTATTTACGTTTATCTCTCATATACGAATGCTTATGCTTGTTAAAGCTCGTACAGCTGAGGATTAAAGATCTCCTTTTTAGGTAGTGTAAAATCCCTTATAGGCCGAGATCATGTTATATCAAAAGATTAGTACCTAGACGTGCTCTAGGATTGGCTTGATAGCAATGTTAAGAAAGGAAGGAACTTAGCATTTCACTTGACAAGATTTAAGTTCAGAACTCTTAAGGGAGTCACTGCTGGGTTTTCCCTCGCAAACTCGTTCGGATATTTGAGGTAACCCCTCTTCTATCCCATGGCATGCCTAAGGGTGCAGTTGGCGTCAGGTTTGAGCCAAGCTGGGCCCAAAAGAAAAGAAAAGGTTTTACGGATATGGAGAGGGCTTTTGCGTTTTGTTCTCCATATACCGTCAGTTAATTATTGGATATCTTGAAGTTATTAAAGTATTTTTGCTAAAACCCACTGAGTACATTAGTGCTCATGCCCCCTCTTTTCAAATGTTTTCAGGTTGAGATGCTGAGGATGTTGGTGGCTGTGGATGTGGGCTGGCTGCCAAGATTGTTTTGCTATTTATCTGAATTTCTTTTGAAATCCCATGATGTTTCTGCTACGCTGATACACTCTTTCTAATTCCGTTTAAGTTCTACTATGATTGTCAAGACACTAAGATTATCCCCAGACATGATTAAATATTTATAAGATGCATATTATGTTTATTTTCGTTTCTTGAGTATGATTTCCGTTCGCCTATGAAGAGGCTTATTCAGTTGATATCTGTTATTTGTTTTGACCTATGAAGGGGTCTATGCTTGTTGGTATCTGATTAGTTAGCCATTTTATTCCGCTTAAGCATGTTTCCATTTCAACTCAAGTAAACCAAGCATCACCACCTATCCTCCAAGCATATCTTTGTTCTTAAACTCCTTTGTTAATCTTCTGACTTTATTCATTAATCCCTTAATAGCACCCCGTCCCCATTCGTTAATCCCTATCTCGGGACTGGGCTGTTACATGTTGTTTGAACTTTTTCTGTAAAGTTTTCGGGAAAGATTTATATCCTCGATCTTCTTTGACTTGGTATTTGGACTTGATAACGTCAATTCGGAGGGCCGAAGCCTTGTTTCCGGATCAAATGCCAACTTTGGGTTGAATTTGATGAAGAATGCCTTTGACTGCCTTGCTTATGGATCAAATGCCGTCTTCAGGATGAATTTGATGAAGAACACCTTGAATATTTGAGAGAATTTCACTTATGAAATTTCTTCTCAAATTCTTGAACTTTTCAAATGACTTCTGGTATGTTCTTCAAATGACCCACCGGGCGTGCCAAAATGTGTAACACAATTTTTGTATTTAATTTGATAAAACACAAAAGGGGTAAATTGGCTTAAAATACACGAACTTTGGGGTCATTTTGGTTTTTCACACGATTTTAAAAATGTAGTTTCAATAACACGAACTTAACCTCTGTTTGGTTTTTCACATGATTTTCAAATTCCGGCAAGTGGAATCTGATGTGGCAGCCGGAACTGCCACGTGGCAGTCAGAGATGCCACGTGTACATCTACGTGGATATTAAATTGCCTTAAAATACACAAACTTTCGACTGATTTTGGTTTTTCACACAAATTAAAAAATATCAATTTTAATTTTTTTTTTTGCTTTTTTTGTGTAATACAGAAAATTCATCGATTATTACTATAGAGTTGTTGTAGTAGACATTGTGAAATATTTTGAATTTTCTTAGTTGATGCAATATATAAAATTTAGGTTCGAAAAAATAAATAAAATAACTATCGGACCTTTTTAGTTTTCAATTTGAAGAAAAATTTAAATAATATGACTTAACCTAGTGTAATGGTATACATAATTGAATTCTGAATACAACAATCATCAAGTCATAAAAAGTGGTCAATGACGTATCGTATATGTTGATGAATAATATTACACAATTAATTAATTGAGTTTACAAATAAATTGATCACGTAGTAACTACATATTAATTTTTCATATATGTATAATAGCATCTTCTGATATAATTTGAGATTATCTAACATATAAAGTTATATCAAAATATGCTATTAAACATATATGTAAAATTAATATGTAGTTACTACGTGATCAATTTATTTGTAAACTTAATTAATTAATTGTGTAATATTATTCATCAATATATACGATATGTCATTGACCACTTTTTATGATTTTATGGTTGTTGTATTCAGAATTCAATTATGTATACCATTACACTAGCTTAAGTCATATTATTTAAATTTTTCTTCAAATTGAAAACTAAAAAGGTCCGATAGTTATTTTATTTATTTTTTCGAACCTAAATTTTATATAGTTCATCAACTAAGAAAATTCAAAATATTTCACAATGTCTACTACAACAACTCTATAGTAATAATCGATAAATTTTCTGTATTACACAAAAAAAGCAAAAAAAAAAAACTAAAATTGATATTTTTTAATTTGTGTGAAAAACCAAAATCAGTCGAAAGTTTGTGTATTTTAAGGCAATTTGATATCCACGTAGATGTACACGTGGCATCTCCGACTACCACGTGGCAGTTCCGGCTGCCACGTAAGATTCAACTTGCCGGAATTTAAAAATCATGTGAAAAACCAAAAAGAGGTTAAGTTCGTGTTATTGAAACTATGTTTTTAAAATCGTGTGAAAAACCAAAATGACCCCAAAGTTCGTGTATTTTAAGCCAATTTACCCAACACAAAAGTGTACAATTTAGATAATTTTCGGATCAAAATATATTTATATGGATCCAATCTCTATTTATCCTCTGATTCTTCTCTTCAAAACTTGATCTTCAAATGGTCTTCGAGCTTTTGGGGAAGATTTGTATCATCGATCTTTTTTGACTTGGTATTTGAATTTAGTTTTTGAAGTTTTCGGGGAAGATTTGTATCATCGATCTTCTTTGACTTGGTATTTGGACTTGATAATGTTAACCCGGGGCCGATGACCTTAATTCCGGATTGAACGTTGGATTATGGGTGATTCTGACGAAGAATAACTTGAATCTTGCTAGAACACCTTGGATATTGAGACTTTATAACGTCGTTTGGAGGGTTTCAGAACCTTGATTCCAGATCGGACATTGGATTTGAGATGACTCCGACAAAGAACGACTTGAATGTTGGAGAGAACTTTGTAGAGAATTTTTCTCCAACTTCTTGAGCTCTTCAATTTTGACTTTCGGTGTGATTTTTCAACTGATATGGAGACCCCTATTTATAATTGTAGGGAGAGAGATCTAGGGCTGACATGGCACTATCTCATTGGCTGTTGGAAATTGATCTATATCTTTTGAAGGATATTTAATTGTTGTAAAAGACTCTTGATGTTTATCATATAATAATATCTTTATTATTTAAATATTTTATCTAATTTTGGATTTCATAAGATTCCAAAACTAAATAAATATATAAAAATTAATAAAAATATTATATATAATATTGTTAATTTTCGCCTCCTACAAATACCCCCTCGAGACTTGTTCATGGGCGACTTGTCATTTGAAATGAATGAGTCTCGAAAGCTAATTAGATAGTTTAAACTCGTATAAAGGAGTTTTGAACTTGAATTTATTAGATAGTTTATACTTGTATCAAGAAGTTCTTGAAAGTAAATTTGTGAATAGTTTATATTCATATTCAAGAGTTCTTCAATTTGAATTTATTAGATAGTTTATACTCATATCAAGGAGCCTTCAGTTTGGATTTGGATTTGGATAGTTTATGCTCGTATCAGGGAGCCTTCAATATTTTTGACTTGGATAGTTTATGCTCGTATTAGGGAGTTTTCTTAAACTTGAATAGTTTGTGCTCATATCGAGGAGCCTTTAACTTGAATTTGAACTTTGTAGACCTTTTATACTCGTGTTCGTGAGTACTTAGATTTGAATTTAGATTTGTGGACATTTTATACTCTTGTCAAGGAGTCTTGAAACTTGAATTTGTAGACATTTTGTACTCGTATCAAGGAGTCTTGGATTTGAATTTATAGACCTTTTATACTCATGTCAATGAGTCTTGGATTTGAATTTGACTTTATAGACATTTTATACTCGTGTCAAGGAGTCTTGGTATTTCTTGAAGAGTTTAGATAGTTTTATGTCTTATCAACGAGCTTTGGAAGATAGTTTAGGCCTCTTATCAAGGAGCATTTGTATTTTGAAAACCTTAGATGGTTTTGACTCTTGTCAATGAGTTTTGAAGATAGTTTAGACTCTTATCAAGGAGCATTTGTATTTTGAAAACCTTAGATAGTTTTGACTCTTGTCAAGGAGTTTTGAAGATAGTTTAGGCTCTTATCAAGGAGCATTGTCATTTTTCTTTTCCTGGATTGTGACATATATTGGAAGACTTGAATAGGCCCATGATGAGATTTATAGTCACTTCTTCTTCTTCTTCTTCTTCTTCTTAGAGATTCCTCAAAAGGTTTGCCCCCATCATTTATTTCTTGTTCTTCTTCAAAGTTGTGATGATTTTGCATCAACAGTTCTTCAACTTCATTTGCGGCCAAGCTTAATTCCATGTCGTGAGCTCTAGTAGCCAATTCCTCGAAGGTCTTTGGTTGAATACCTTTCAAGATATATTGAAGATCCCAACACATGCATTGGATGCACATTTTAATTGCTAAATTTTCTGATAATCGATCTTTACAATTCAGGCTTAAGTTGCTCCAACGGTTGATGTAGTCGATGACAGACTCTTCTTTTTGTTGATTTGTATTTGTGAGTTCCATCATGCTAACTGTTCTTCAAGTGTTGTAGAACCGGTTGAGTAATTCTTTCTCTAATTGCCCCCAATTATCAATCGAATTTGGTTCCAAATCGGTATACCAATCAAATGCGTTGTCTTTCAAAGAACAAATGAATTGCTTCACCAAGTGATTTTCGTATGTTCCAAAATCATTGCAGGTCTCTACAAAGTGAGCCACGTGTTGTCTCGGATTGTCTTTGCCATCAAATTGTTGAAATTTTGGCAGTTAATAGCCATCTGACATCTTCAAGTTGTCAATTCTTGGGGTATATGGCTTGTTGTAAGTCCATAGTGATTTACGGCTCTCTCCAGACTTGCTTTTGATTGTTTTCAGTATGAAATCTTTGAGTTGATCAACTTGTATTGAGCCATTAGATGACACTTCAATTTCTTTGGCTGTAGATTTTCCACTTTTGTTGGCACGTAGCTTTGCAGATATCTCAGCTTCATTATCTTCATCTGTTTGCTAGCCACCAAAATCAACAATCATTTTTTTGTTCAGCTTCAAGATTTGAGCATCTCGTTCTTGTATCCGCTTGGCAAGTTCTTTGGCCAGCTTCGTCAAATTTGTAATTTGCTCTTCCAAAATTGTAGACATCTTGATGCTTTATGAAATTGGTGGAGAGAAGAGATGAGAGGTAGGGATGGTCCCACCGGGCGTGCCAAAATTTGTAACATAATTTTTGGTATTTAATTTAGTAAAACACAAAACGTGTATAATTCAGATGATTTTCGGATCAAAATATATTTATACGGATCCAATATCTATTTTTTCTCTGATTCTTCTCTTCAAAACTTGATTGTCAAATGGTCTTTGAAATCTTCAGAATAAATTTATCTCTTTAATTTTCTTGGACTTGTTGTTTGAACTTTGTCTTTAAAATTTTCGGAGAAGATTAATTGTATCATAGATCTTCTTTGACTTGATATTTGGACTTGATAATGTCAATTCGGAGGGCCGATGCCTTGTTTCCGGATCAAACGCCAATTTTGGGTTGAATTGATGAATAACGCATTTGACTGCCTTGCTTATGGATCAAACACCATCTTCAGGATGAATTTGATGAAGAACGCCTTGAATATTTGAGAGAATTTCACTTATAGAATTTCTTTTCAAATTCTTGAACTCTTAAAATGACTTATGGTGCGTTTTTCAACTGATATGGATGCCCCTATTTATAGTTGTATGTATGAGTATATAGGGTTGACGTGGCGCGATCTCATTGACTTTTGAATATTGATATATATCTCTTTTACTTGTTGCAAAAGACTCTTGATGTTTATCATATAATAATATCTTTATTATTTACATATTTTATCTAATTTTGAATTTCATAAGAATCCAAAACTAAATAAATATATAAAAATCAATAAAAATATTATATATATTTTATAAATTTTTGCCACCAACAGACGGTATGATAGTATTTTTCTTCGGCCCTAATAATGGGTACTATAATTCGTAAAAACTGATCACTTAAAAAATTCGGAGTTCTATATACTTGGCACCTTGTAAAAATTGTACTTTCTATAAACTTAAAAAAATAAATTTTCGTCTTTATGATTTCAAAATAATTTCCCCTAAAAGCTTTCTCGTGTTATTTTAGGATTAATATTATATTTTATCCCATTCTAAAAAATATATATATATATATATATTATATTTTATCCCAAGCTTTTAAGAATGTTTCAATTTTACGTCATCCTTCAAAAAATATAATTTATGAGGCAGACTTGTGTGAGACCGTCTAACGGGTTGCTTACGTTAGACGGATCTCCCCTGACCCGACCCGGTTCCACCCGACCCACCATATATATATTAAAAAGAATCAGATTTTTTTCTCTCTCATCTCTCGTTGCCATCTCGTCTAGGTTTTCTCCCTCAGATCGCCACGCCGCTAGATCTTCCCGTCCAGCTCGCCGCCCCGACCACGTTTCCCCATCCAAATCGCCGCGTTACCTAGATTTTCCCGTCGAGCTCGCGACGGCGTGTAGATTTTTTCCATCCGGTGAATTATGAACGACTCAATGGATAATTTGAGAAAGGTATGTAATCTTCATCCCGTTAGAATTCTGGTTAATTCCGGCGAAGAAACAATAGCAACGACCGTATGTGTTCTTATTTTGGAAGATTTGAAATTTTGTATCAATTGTTAACCAATTATTAGGTATATCAAATTTTGAATTCAAACTGTTCGATAAAATGCTACTATGAACTGATTCATTAAACTTTTGATTTAGTAATCTATTAGTGTTATAGTAATTCTAAAAGTGATTTAAATTTTCTAAATTTCAGATATTGTTATACTTGATAATGAAGACAATGTTGAAGATGTAGAAAAAAATCTATCAATGATGATGAATCTGTTATGTTGCAAATTGACAGTAAGCAGTACTTTAGTTCTATTCTTTGATTTTGTAACAAATCAACTGCAAAATGTATTTCGTAACTTAGTGATACTTCTATAATATTTAGTGATACTTTCTATCGTGATAGTAATCCTTCATTTTAATTACGATTCTGCCTGAATAGATCAACAAAACTGTAAGTCGCATGAATATATTGAATTTTGTACACTAATAATACTTCTATGGTATTTAATGATACATTTCACACATTTATTGACATTATTTTTTTTCTATCTCGGTAAATCAACAAAAGTGCACATCACACGTTATATTATATTTATATACAGTAGTGATACTTCTATGGTATTTAGTAATAATTCAGTAGTATTTTGTGAAGAGTTGTTGAGTACATAACAAGGTCGTAGCATATGTTGAAGAGCTGTTGAGTATAGTGCCTTCCGTGGTGGATACGGATGCTTCAAGCTCTTCTATTCTAATATTGGATCCTGCACGTTCAACCACAAAGGGTAGGAGAAAAAGAATCAAATGGCACCTTCAAAAAAAAAAAAAAGAATACAGGTGGCACTTCAATTTCAAAGGAGTTTGGGTCCAAAACCCCTAATCCCAGATTGTCTTGAGAATGCATTCAGATTGTTTTGAGAAATGTATCCCAGATTATATAATTGAAATTGTGACTATCAAATAGTGTTACTTCACAGATGCTTAGTGATACTTTATTCATCAGTATTGATACTGTAATTTTCTTCATCATATAACTTGTGATTTTCTTATTATATTATTGTTAAATCATAAAACATGTTATATTATTTCTTGATAAATTATTTTAACAAAATGCTTTGCATTAAATTATTCATGCAGTAAACAGTGTTACTCCACAGCATCCACAGTGATACTTTATTCATCAATATTGATACTGTGATTTTCTTCCTCATATAACTTGTGATTTTCTTATTATATTATTGTTAAAATCATGTAACATGTTGCATTATTATTGTAACATTTTACTTAAAAAAATGAAACAGTGTTACTCAAAAATCATGCAGTAAATAGTGTTACTTAATGGTATTCATAGTAATACTTTCTTCATCACTAATGATACATTACATATAATTTATCAATTTCTTATTTTTGATAGTCGTTACATTATTATTGATATCAAAATATGAAAAAAATACTTAATACATTTTTGTAACAAAATGCTTTGCATTAAATTAATATGAAGGATATAATAGTAAATGCTTTGTAACAAAATATTTTGACTTCATGTTCAGAGCAAGAATCTTCAACATTCTTATCATCACTATCATCAGATTCCTCATCATTATGTTCACTGCAATATGAAAAGTAAATTAAAACATTGAAGTATTACTAATAATCCATATGAGCATCATTATCTATCCAGTAAGTATCACTAATGATGAACAAGGGATCACTAAGTAAAACAGCCACTAAGAAAAGATAAAGTATTACATAATTAAAAAAACTCACTGAATTATACAGTTAAGCATCACTAAGTAAACAAAATAGTATCACTAAAAACCTGTCAAGTATCACTATTTAAAAATACAGTATCCCTATCCAATGAATGTAAAAATAAGTATCACTATCCAATGAATGTAAAAATAAGTAACAATAAGTAAAATAGTATGACTAAGTAACAGAAAAGTATTACTAATTAACATAAAAGTATCACTATTTAAAAAATAAGCATCCCTACTTATAAAAGTCAGGAATCACTAAGTCACAAATAAAGATAAACCTGAAGAATGTAAAAGTATCACCAAATAAACATAAAACATCACTAGGTGAAAATAAGTATAAAAAACTGATGTAAGTATCACTAACTAACATAAAAGTATCACTAAAAATCTGTCAAGTATCACTATTTAAAAAATACAGTATCTGCATATATATACTACATGACTACAACATCTTTATCTTTCTGTTCCTTAACAGATGGTTTACACCTCTTATATATTCGTACAACGTCAACATCTGTTTCTGTATGCTCACTGCAATAAAAAATGACATGATTTAGAAAAATTAACACTACTAACATAAATAATTTGTAACACAAAAAAACAACAGACTCATTAAAAAACTAATAACATGATAATTTGAAACACAAAAATTCATACCTGGTAGCATCATCTTTCTTCTCCTCAGGTAATGACTTACTAGGTCGCTGCAACCTCTTTTTAATTCTTTCCATCAGTAAAATATTTGTTCAAAAATCCAACTGCAAAGCATACAATAAAAGCATCAGTGTCAACAACTAAACACAAATTCATAAAATATACTAAATGAAAATCTCAAGATAAAAAAAAAAATTTAATTACGGCAGCTATGTTAACAAACCTTATAATTTCCTGAAAATGCAACTGTAGAAAAAGCTCATGATTCATAAACCATGTGGTACAAAAACAATCAAGTCATGTTTGACAGTTTTCTTCATAAGAAATTTTCAGAGACTAGCTTCCTCTAAATTTAAATCCATTGATACATAGTTGAGAAAATGGATCTGAATTACCATCAGAGACATGAGAATTTGATCCGCAGCAAAAGTTTTCAAGAAACTTAAAAAACAACTATATTCACTTGCTAACATGTTAGAAACAGAGGTAGATATACAACAATCACTCCAAAACATTATATAAATTAAATGATTAAATTTCAAAATCTCAACACAAATAGGTTTCTAGAATTGGGAATCTAAATTTCCATACAAACACACAAGACTTCAATATTAAATTATGGTTTATAATTCTCCATCAAAGAATCATTTCATGTTCAGTACTCATTACTATAACTCACAAGGCTAGTACATAGAAGCAGATTATTTGCCATCAGAAGCATTGTGACAAGTTGTGTATCAGTGTTGTGAGTGTAGGACTAGCCGGCAGGGAAAGAGGATCAGATATTGACTCAAATATTCATTACTATACAAAATGACAGGCACGATGGAACACTTCTTTCAAAGATGAAGGAATCGGTATCGCATGATAAATCTCTTACAATCACAATTAGTCACTTGATACAAAAGATACTTAGATTAATTCATCATTCTTATGATACGATAAAAAAGAAGAAAAAATGTATCATACCCTTTCTGAGACCTCACAGACCATTTGCCTTCGAATTTCTTGAAATCACCATCAACCATAGAAAATTGAAGTTCACGGTTATTCTCTTGAATTATAGGAAATAAAAATGGAAAAATTAAAATTTCAAATTCAAGCATACCGACACAAGCAAATGCTCATCTTACCAGCACACTATAAGTAATTAAATTGAAAGAGTTGCATAATGTAAACTTCTACCAACGAAATCTCTTTTCCAATTACCACATCTTTTTCCTCACAAACCAAGAAAACTTACGAAAATTGCCATCAGAAGCAGATTATTTGCCATCAGAAGCATTGTGACAAGTTGTGAACTCAATGTAGGATTCTCTATTATTTAAAATTATAATGCCCTAAATTAAAAGTACTAGATAAACTTACAATAAGAAATTGAACCCTACGTCGAAGATGTTGACGATAGAGCGCTGATTACAGATAGGACTACGGTGCCGGTGGTCGTGATAGTTGGTGATGGTGGTGGCACAACTTTCTTCGGCGGTGGTCGTGATAATTCATGATAATTGATGCGGTTGTGGAGGAAGATCGTGGAAGGTCCTGTGTTGGGGAGAAGCAGCGGTTGTACGGGGGAAAATCGTCGGTTGAAGACGGAGGAGGAGAATCGCCGGTTGAAGACGGAGGAGATGGTGAGAGAGGAGAGTATAGAATCGCGTAGAGAGATGAGAGTGAATCACATCAGAGAGAGGAGAGAGTGATTCAGATTTTTTTTTTAACATATATATGTGCCGGGTCGGGTCTCAATCGGGTCGGGTCGGGGGAGATCCGTCTAACGTAAGAGACCCGTTAGACGGTCTCATACAAGTTTTTGTCATAATTTATATATCAACTTTTTTTTTCCTTTCCAGTTGTATCCCAAAACCTAATACTAGTAACAAATATGTGGCGTGGCTCACTGGAAGCTTATGATTTTTAATCTGATTTACACAGAAAAATATATCAAATTAAAGTGATTTTCATGTTATTTAATTTAAGACCTCAAAATGGCTATATATGAAGAAATATTGAG
Organism: Perilla frutescens; assembly: GCA_026008535.1. Classification (NCBI taxonomy): domain Eukaryota; kingdom Viridiplantae; phylum Streptophyta; class Magnoliopsida; order Lamiales; family Lamiaceae; genus Perilla; species Perilla frutescens. Next base: position 14,807,033 of record BRKX01000015.1, read on the forward strand.
AAAAAAATACAAAACATTCATTTTTAATATAAATACAAACTTTAAATGAAATTAAATTATAAATAAATAATTATGAATCTTAATTGAGTTGTAATATAACCTAATTTGGATGAAACTTTTAAGAGTCAGAAATGATACCTTTTAATATTATAAGTTATATTTTTCTGACATTTTTTCATAAGATTGGGCTGATTTTCGGGCCGACCCGGCTATCTAGGGGATGTACGCAAATGTTTTCGTTTAAAAATATGGAGAGATCTATTTTTTTTAAATTAAAATAAAACGTGATTCTTGCAAACTCCCCTTTCAATTTGTTTAAAATGATTTTTGTGTTTCAGGACACGGCAAGAACAAAAATATCAGTAAATTTTGATTATTATATTTATTTGCATTAAAAAATAGGGGGTTATTACACCAAATTAGTATTTCTCTCATGCGATGCATGAAAATGTATATATGTCAAATATAGAAGTAGAAGGACTTACAAAAAAAAAATGTACAAAGTCTTATCCAAACAAAACATAAAGTTACATGAATCTGAGAAAATTTATCATCTAAGTAAAATGAATTATTTATTTTCATATGATATAAATTAAATTGATAACAACAAGTCCATTAATAATTAGAAATAATAATGTGTCTATTATTAGTATGTATTGATAGTCACTATAGTGTAAAAGATAATATATATATATATATATATATATATAATTACTTGTAAGTGTAAAATTCAAATTAATATATTTTCTTATAAATAATATTTAAATAATTATCTTTTCACCGATATGTATATTTAAATATTAATCTCTATGTTATTAAAATTATATCAAATAAAAAATTATCGTAAGTTAAGGGTTAATAAGTTCAAATATCACGAACTATACATACTAATACCCCTACAATAAAAAATTATCTTGTGACAGTCACGTTAGACTTGATTGCACCCAATTTCGAACTGATATTGTAATTACAAAAAATGTAAGTTATATGGCAAGTATATCGTTTTAAAGTTCATGTTGAGAATCAAAATGCATATATAGTTTATGATATTTAAATCAATTAACCCTTCGTTTTTATAATATGTGAAGCATATTTTGACAAAATAAGTAAATTTTTCATAAAAATGGTTTTTTGATTTGAACTGCGTAACATTAAATTGCAACATAATTTTACAAATTAATAACTTTAAAAAACTCACTTTAATACAAAGAAATAATTTGCCAAAATAGTATTTTATTAAATAAATTGTTATTAATACAAACACATAAGTGATAACTTTTTTGTGCACTCAAGAGTTCCACTCCACTCTTTGAAATGAAATCATTGCTATAAGTAAATGCATATTGCATTTTGCTATTTTTTATATCTATTTTGGTTCATCAATATTCACATTTTCTTTTGTTAAGGGATGGGGGGATTGAGATTCATACCCAAGTCTCTTACTCTTACCCTTACAATGGAAGGAGTACTAACTAAGTTATATGCTAGTGGTACCAATATTCACCTGATATCACATGATGTAAATTAGTAATTCATATTTAGAAATTAAGATTGAAATATATTGAATAAACTGTAGGGATATATAATTTTCAAATAATTTATTGCAGTTCGATATGATTTTTAAAACGTTTCAATAATATCACCATTTTTAATGTGTATATTCAACATCCAAAGTATGCGAATTCAACATTTACAAATTGATGTAAATATACATTTAATTTCTCAATTAAAAAATAAATATTTTTTTTACATGAATACACGAGCAATGTATTTATGGTTAATTCATAATCCATCTAATCAACGTATAGTGAATTAAGGATATTATTGGATTGCCTAAGATTCTATATTAAATAGATTGTGTAACTAAAATAAATATAAATAAACATTTATGTGACATCATTCAAAATTAAACATCATTTCATTTTAACCTGTTTTTTTAGAGTGGGCACTCGCTTTTAATTCATCATTTCATTTCAGACATCATTCGAAATTAAATATATATATTTATATAATGGTGTCAATAATATTGTTTTAATGACTTCCGTATATCATATTCAATGAAAGTATCAATATGATCAAAATCTTACAAATGATTATTTTCTTTGTCAATGAAAAGTACATGATATTTTATTCTATTATCTTTGAAGAAAATGTATTGTAGGAATATAATAGGCAAACTAAAAATTGCAATGCTCTTTTTATAAAGTAGATTATATATATATATATATATCAATAGTAGATTATATTTCTAACTCATATGAATATGGATTTGATGAAGACTCATATTCGTGCTTTTTTTCTTTATCTTTTTACATCCTTTTTAAGTGTTCAGTATAGAGTCTAGTCTAGTTTTGGGGGTAAAGCTGATTACAGGAGGATGAGGGCACAAAACCACCACAATAGGCACACACAGGTGCTATTTATGCTGAGGGCACAAAGGACTAATTTGCCTGCCGAGGACCCAGTCAAAGTTGTTGCGAGAATTACGCAACAGAATCGCGGGGCAGCTCCTTTATGCACGTGGAGGTGATGTGGCGGTCAGTTCCGAGTCTTGGGGAGGTCCAAACACGTTGGGAAGGAAGTGGGGACATCAGGAAGCTACTGGAGGCACTAGGGTTTGTTGCTACCACTCCTAAAATCAAGGAAAGAACATGGAGCATGAACATGAGGAAGTGGAGGAGTGCAAGAGCCCCTGCGTGGGTGAAATCTGGGCTGCTTGAAGCCTTAATTCAGTTGCTATAAATACTTTTACCTGTTTTCATATAAAACACTCATTTTTGCACCTCGATGATACAATTTACCGTTTTCATACTTAGTTTATTTTCTGGATATTCTGTCTGCCTGAAGCTAGCGGTTTGCCCACATAAAGGTAGTTCAGTTGTTTTGTTGGCAAAACTGGGGTTGGGCCCAAAAGTTAATCCAGTTTATTCCTTTCCAAGTAAGATGTCTTTTATCATTTCTTTTACTTCCGTTTCTATGTTTAGTGGCTAAGTATCCACTGTTCAAGTCAAGGTAATGGTCTAAGGGTAGAATATGTGCATGAGGTGATCGGACTTTAACGCCTTAAGGGTTCACAATCTTAACTTGTTTTTCACTTAGACATAGGTAAAGGGTGGTTGGAGATGAAAGCGCGCATTTCTGATTAACTGGTACTAGTGTTAGTTACGTGGGAGTGTATAGGTGACCCATGCCTCGATACCCGCATAGTAACAAGTCCGGGGGTGACAACCTTGATAGTTAAGATTGAGTAGTATATGCAGGCACAAGACCGTGTCAAACCTACTAGAATCGGGTCGCTTTTGCCCTCAAAGCTGCTATACTTGCAAAACCTTTGTGTGATTCTCTCCTTAAGTTCCTGTATAGTTAGGTCCCTAGGTGCCGATCGTATCATCTAGACGATATAATGTAAGAAGTGATTGGGGAGTGGCCGATCGTATCCATTTCCTATAACCGGTTAACCCTCAAAGTGACAATTACCCATATTTGGTCATAGGGATTCGATTTTTGATCTTTCTGCTAGTGTGGGCACAACGGGTAGTAGTGGTAATTACATATGTTTTACCCGGGATTGCACATACCTACCGAATGACTCGATGCTTTGACTTGAGCACTTTTATTACTGATATTTTCTATTGTGATTTCGTTTTTAGCATTTAGTTAGTTTAAGTTTATTAGCAAGGTTTTTAGAGTGACACTGAAAAACCCAAACCAAAACTAAGAAAAGACAGAAGGTTATGAACACTCCTCGTGGGATCGACATTTGTCTTCACCAGCTATACTAGCCATTGAGGGTAGATTAAGCATTTGTGGACTATTTGCCCGCAAGTGTATTTTGCACACCAAAATGACGGTGTGCCAAAATTGGCGCCGTTGCCGGGGAGTGTAAGCGTACTTTTCTGTCTATTTACTGTTTTACCTTAGTATATGCGTCGTTCTAACCACGCAGGAGATTTACTCTACGATCCGGAGATAGAGAGGTCAGCGAGGGCAAGAAGGGCACAAGCTAGGGCATTTTTGAAAAGGCTGCAGGAGGATAATCAAACTGAAGAACCCAGTGACGATTTGACCTCAGGCGGAGAAAGTCAGGCAAGCAACGAACAAGCTAAGACAAGCAACGTCAATCCACTCTATTCCGAAGAAGAGATGGAGGACGATCAGATATCAAACAACGAGGAAGAAGAACATCAAAGACCAACACCCCACGCCCCCTGAAGCATTCAAATACCCCCCCACTCTCGATTTCTCACAAATCCAGCAAAGCAAACCCTACATCTCAAATTCCCCAACCCCTTGTCAAAGAAAAAATGGTGAAGGTGAAGAAAACTGGAGACACTACCAAGCGAGGCACACGTTGCAGTGCCCGCAACACCGGCGAATCATCACAAGAAACAACTCAGACCATCCAGTCAACCCAGATAGAGCAGCCGACACAAAACACCGAACCCGTTCTAAACCCCTCACCAATCCAGACCATTCTGCCACAACACCCACCGCTCCCGCCGCCGCAAGCAGAGAAAAAGAAACGAGCACCGCCGAAGACTAAGGGCGGTGTGTCAAAGAAGAAGAAAGGTGAGGCTGATAAGGGCAAACCTCAGAGCCCGTCACAAGCTGGGCAAAACCCTGACCCAACGCCCGCACCTGAGAAGCCACAAACTCCTGAGAAGCCGCCAATATCCCAACCCAGCGAAGAAGCAAACGATTCTGAGCCTGAGAAGGAACCAGAAAAGGACGGTGAGGACGATGGTGGACCAGAGAAAGAAGATGAGGCGGAGGAAGAGAAACAAAATGGCAGCGGCGATGAAGAAGAAGGCGGCGATGAAGAAGAAGGCGATGATGAGTCTGAAGGCGAGAGCATGGAAGTAGACGACAAAGAGAAGGAGAAATCAGAGCAAGATCATCAAGAGGAGAAGGAGAAAGAACCAGAACCGGAAAAAGAGAAAGAGGAATCGATGGAGGACGACAAAGTTGCCTCAGAAAGATCTACCTCTGAGAATGCCCACAGCCAGTCTGAGTAACAAAAACAGGCACAACCAAATCCACCCGCAGAGAAGAAAAAGTCGAAGAAGGCAAAACCACAGGAGGTCTCAAAGGAGGCACAAAGGGAATCAAGTCGAAGAAAGGGTCTCGATGTGCCCGGAAAGTCTAAGAGCAAGTCAAAGGGAACCAAGTCAACCAGCAAAGAGTCAAGGAAGCCAGTCAACAAGGAGTCGAAGAAACAAGAGAAGCTACCCACCAAGAGGAGGCTAGAAATGGAGCAGTCCAACAATGAAGAGGAAGAGAAGTCGGTGCACAGTGAGGAAGTGGAACCGGAAATCCAAATCATCCCAGCTCCTGTTCAATCCTATGTGCCCGCAAAGGTGAAAAAGGGCACAAAAAGCAGGGTGCCACTCAGAACCCTTCCACGCCGCTTGGCGAAGGAGGAGAAGGAGGATCCAAGCAGCTCAAGACAAGGAATTGTCGAGAGATTGAACAAGAAGAAGCATCTGCCCGTGTATGTTCTTCATGACAGCATGCTAAATACACTTGGAGTCATGGACCAAGTGTATGAATACTTTGCCAACATCGGTAGGGAGCAAGTACTCGGCTGGAGGAACACGGTACGCCCTTCTTTAACCATCGAATTCCTTTCCTCGTATGAGTTTAAACCAGTGCAGGGATTTGGTCTGGAGACACCCGGAGTTGTGAACTTCTATATAGCTGGAGAAAGCTATAACATGTCAATCTCAGGATTGAATCTGTTGTTGGATTTCATCCAACCAAAAGATGTGCATGCAAAGTGGTACAAAGAAGCAGCAACCAGCGTCGACGACGACTGGAGTCCAAACATTCAGCAACGGTGGGAGGAAATTGGAGGCAAATGCTTCTATCTTTCGGGCTCAAGCAAGGACAAGCACCTCTCTGACCACACCCTCCAGATTTGCCATAGATGGATGGCATTCAACCTTTATGGGCGCAAGGATGGCACAGGCCAAATGACACAGCAGGAGGTATTCCTATTATGGAACATGGTGCACAAGCGGAAGGTCAACCTCGGCTACATTCTGGTGGTCCAATTGCAGGCTCAGACCAGCAACACCAGAGCAACTGTTGTAGCTTTGGGCATGTTCGTGGCTAGAGTGTTTGAAGGTTTGAAAGGTGGCGACCTCGACGACATCTTTGAGGGGTACCCAGAGCTTGACGAAGTGACAGAGTATCTCGATGCCCAGAGGCTGGAGCGGATGCAGCTAGTTGGGTTCACTGAAGAAAACACCCCATACTTCCTCCCTTTTGACAAACCAACATACTTTGACAAGAGAAAGGCCCCCAAGGCACAAGAAGGATCACCTAGGGCACAAGAAGGACCGAGCAGGGCACAGAGCAGTGCAGATTCAAAGAAGCTTGAAAGAGTTGAGAAAGCCCTACAGAGCATTTGTGTTCATGTCGGGTTAGACTACCCCTCCTCTCCTTAAATCATGTTTTATCCCCAGTAGTTTAGAATTTTCTTTTATTTTTGTTTGTGTGTTTAGTGTCTATTTTTGTTTTTGTATATTTGCGTCTGTATATATATAGTCTGTTTTGGGTATATCTAAACCACATTACTGCTTGTGCCCGCAAGGGTACTTTGCACAGCAAGTGTGTGGGAGGAATATGCCTAGGTTGTGGTGTTTGTATGTTTTGTTTTTATTTTGTTTGTGCATGTTGAGTCTATAGCATATGAGTCATAAATTGACATTGGGCATATATGGACATAAATTTATTGTTAGGCAGATGGAATTAATCAATCGCATGTGAAAGCAATATATAACTACCCAGTGAGCTTTGAGCCCAAAGTAACATTTGCGACTTCTTTCTGTGTGTTTAAATTCCACCACCTCATTTGATGCTTACTTGCTTGTGCCCTGTCAAACTTGATTTCATGCATGCTTAGATGATTAAGGTATTTTCTTTCGTCGTTATTTGGCCATATTATTCACTGATAAATGCTTCTCATTGCTGCCATTATTTGAGCCTGCTTAATTGTTCATGACCTACGTTCTGAAAATCTCTCTTTAAAGAGTATCTTATGACTGGGAATGAAACCTTTATGCTCGTATTGGTAGCATGTTTAAGCCAAATAGTGACAGGATGCCAGAAATGGGCACAAAGAAATAAAATAAATAAAAAAATAAAAAAATAAAAAATGTTTGAATTTTTATTTTCCCCAGGTTGTTATGTGGGCACAAAGCTGCCAGTGCTGATTTTGCCCGAATACTATTGAAGGTAGCCAGTTCCTAAATATTTCCAACCTTGATCCGCATGCCCCATTACAACCCTCACAAGACCTTTTGATATGCATGCATGTGAATAACGTAAATTGTTTATACAGGGTGTTTGCAAGTTTGTTGATGATAATTTGGTGGAATTGTTGAGAGTAAACACTTAACCAAAACACTCGAGAAAAAGGCGAGCTGAGTGTACACTACAATAATAGCCTGAGTTTGATTGATTCGATTTGCCTGCATCATTATGTTCAACTGTTATGCCCTTTATCAACTTATGATTCATATGCTGTATTGTCTTGTTTTGAGTCATTTGAGTCTTCTGTTTGTTGTTGTTTCGAGTAAAATTACATTCATACTTGAGGACAAGTATAGTCCAAGTGTGTGGGTGTGATGAAAACTCATATTCGTGCTTTTTTCCTTTATCTTTTTACACCATTTTTAAGTGTTTAGTATAGAGTCTGGTCTAGTTTTGGGGGTAAAGCTGATTACAGGAGGATGAGGGCACAAAACCACCACAACAGGCACAGACAGGTGCTATTTATGCTGAGGGCACAAAGGACTAATTTGCCTGCCGAGGACCCAGTCAAAGTTGTTGCGAGAATTACACAACAGAATCGCGGGGCAGCTCCTTTATGCACGTGGAGGTGATGTGGCAGTCAGTTCCGAGTCTTGGGGAGGTCCAAACACGTTGGGAAGGAAGTGGGGACATCATGAAGCTACTGGAGGCGCGGGTTTGTTCCTACCACTCCTAAAATCAAGGAAAGAACATGGAGCATGAACATGAGGAAGTGGAGGAGTGCAAAAGCCCCTGCGTGGGTGAAATCTGGGCTGCTTGAAGCCTTAATTCAGTTGCTATAAATACTTTTACCTGTTTTCATATAAAACACTCGTTTTTGCACCTTGATGATACAATTTACCATTTTCGTACTTAGTTTATTTTCTGGATATTCTGTCTGCCTGAAGCTGGCGGTTTGCCCGCATAAAGGTAGTTCAGTTGTTTTGTTGGCAAAACTGGGGTTGGGCCCAGAAGTTAATCCAGTTTATTCCTTTCCAAGTAAGATGTCTTTTATCATTTCTTTTACTTCCGTTTCTATGTTTAGTGGCTAAGTATCCACTGTTCAAGTCAAGGTAATGGTCTAAGGGTAGAATATGTGCATGAGGTGATCGGACTTTAACGCCTTAAGGGTTCACAATCTTAACTTGTTTTTCACTTAGACATAGGTAAAGGGTGGTTAGAGATGAAAGCTCGCATTTCTAATTAACTGGTACTAGTGTTAGTTACGTGGGAGTGTATAGGTGACCCATGCCTCGATACCCGCATAGTAACAAGTCCAGGGGTGACAGCCTTGGTAGTTAAGATTGAGTAGTATATGCAGGCACAAGACCGTGTCAAACCTACTAGAATCGGGTCGCTTTTGCCCTCAAAGATGCTATACTTGCAAAACCTTTGTGTGATTCTCTCCTTAGGTTCCTGTATAGTTAGGTCCCTAGGTGCCGATCGTATCATCTAGACGATATAATGTAAGAAGTGATTGGGGAGTGGCCGATCGTATCCATTTAATATAACCGGTTAACCCTCAAAGTGACAATTACCCATATTTGGCCATAGGGATTCGATTTTTTATCTTTCTGCTAGTGTGGGCACAACGGGTAGTAGTGGTAATTACATATGTTTTACCCGGGATTGCACATACCTACCGAATGACTCGATGCTTTGACTTGAGCACTTTTATTACTGATATTTTCTATTGTGATTTCCTTTTCAGCATTTAGTTAGTTTAAGTTTATTAGCAAGGTAGCAAGGTTTTTAGAGTGACACTGAAGACCCAAACCAAAACTAAGAAAAGACAGAAGGTTATGAACACTCCTCGTGGGATCGACATCCATCTTCACCAGCTATACTAGCCGTTGAGGGTAGATTAAGCATTTGTGGACTATTTGCCCGAAAGTGTATTTTGCACACCAAAACGACGGTGTGCCAGGATTATATTTTGATATTACTAAAAAAATAATAAATAATGAAAATAAAGTACAAGTTTCTTATTTTATGTTGTCTATATTAATCAATATATGCCTTCAATGTCTTGGTTGTTACTTTTTAAGAATATTATTGCATTTTATGATTTTTATTTAACGAATAATTTGTTTTATTAATTAAGAAATTGAAATATTTTATATATATTAAAAATGGTAGCAAATTATAAATATATTGATTTTTTATTTTTATTTTGGTAGACAATTAATCACACCTTTAAACTAAAATGAGATATTTCAATTAGGACTTTCTTTTGATTGATTTATGATTTACAATGTTTAGTATTCACGTGAGTTTGCTACTAATTTGTAAAATAAATTGAACTTCACAGACTATGAAATTATTAAGAGATGTGATCTTGAAAGTTTGTTTAACCTATTATTTTGTATCTTAAATGTGTACAAACTTGCGAATTTTTATAATGTGTTTGAATTTAAATTAATTATTTTAATGATTATATATGCTATCTTGGTAGGTCTTTAACGAATTAGAATTTTTAGTATTAGAATGTTAATTAATCATAAATTGGTTATTAGAATACAAATAATAATAAAATATTAAATAATATTAGATGATTACATTATTGTCCAATTAAAATATAAATAAGATTATAATAGGTAAACTCAGAATTGTAAGATAACACACTCTTTATATTAGCAGTATATATACATTTTTGAAGTGTATTAATTTCTTTCAATGTGTGAAGTTTTCAAAGCTACTAACTAATGTTGGTAGTTTATCTAAAAAAAAAACTACTAATGTTGGTAGTTAAGAGGTATATATTTATTTATCTGGACACAAAATCCAGACATTGATCTCTCTAAATTCAAAATTGGCAGCAACGTACAATAAAAAAAACTAGACTGCAGAGTATAGTAGTAGCCATGATCCAATGTAGAGTTAATTTCGATTTTGATCTAATAGGACATTCGGTATTTTGATTTTGGTCCCGACACTATCTTTTTTGGCTTTTTTTCAAAAAAATCACCCAGTTTTAGTCCCCATAGGTTTAAGAATATTATTTTTGGTCCCATGATTTCAAGGCGAAAAAGGGACCAAAATCGATACTAACTCTATTTGGGACCAAAAATGATAGTGTCGGAACCAAAATCGGAATATCCGATGTCCTATGGGACCAAAATCAATATTTTCTCATCCAATGTACGTAGTTGGTGATGGAGAAAACTAGATGTAGATTTCATTGAGCATACATAAGATCATATCCATGCAACTATATATGGCTCATAGCAATTTTTAAAATCAGCGAATAAGTTAGAATTCCACCCCTAAAATATAGAGCATGATGATCATAAGGGGCGGGTGCCATTCATCAATTGAAGGTGGTGGCACTTGTAATAGATCCCATGAAAGTGGTGGCTCTGCTACATCGGGTATACCCAACATCTTCTTCACCTCAGGCTTTGCCAGCACTTATATCCACACCAAAATAACAATTAACTTTATATATATATCAAAGGAAAAGACAATAGTACTATTCGCGATCGATAGATTAAAATATTAATAGACAGGAGGACTCACCCATTCCAGATGCTAGTCCATACAGGTTGGATGTAATCAAATAAATTAATACAGCCTAGAGAGAGAGAGAGAGAGAGAGAGAGAGAGATTCATAAATAACAAGCAAGCATGCCTCCATCCATCATGTATAAATTATAATGCAATACCACGTATATATATGTATATTTACCTTGGGGGCAGATGCAGCGATAGGCAATGTTAATGCTGCAGCAACAGCTCTACCACCGTATGCAAACCTTGGATCAGCGTGGCACTGATGAAAAGGGATCATCAAATTAAACAAGTTAAATCTACGAATCTAGTCGAAATCTGACAGCAAATGATCACAAGTCACATTCATGGAAATGGGATATAGACATATTATTGAGAGAGAAAAAGTGGGTGACCCTCAATGCCATCCAAAAAGCGAATGCCGCCAAAACTGGCAAAATAATGGTTGCATCTCGAGTAGTCAAATCGGTAAACCAGAATGCTCCTCCATCTTTGAAGGACTCAACTTTTCCTGCCATGTTGTTGATCTGCATATATATAATAAGTAGGTCATGATCTGAGGCAATTATATTAAACCTTTAAAGTATTGCTGCAGTCATATATATAGTTTATAAGTGAGGGAGAAACACAAAAGTAGAGAGAGTCGAAGGAATCATCTAGAAGAGTTATAAGGAAATGTGATGGATGATCTTACTGCCACAAAGAAGAAGCAATAAAAAGGCAATGGGGTGAGCGCAGTTACATATGACGCCAAGGGGATGGTTCGTGTAAAGCCATATCTGTCACAGTAAGATGCAACATTCGCATATTCTTCATTAATCCAACACAAAAGTTCAAGTACATGAACATGAATTATTGTTTAACAAAATGAAGTAAATTATCGCAATTCACAACTATGTTTTATCATTTATGTAGTGTGAGAGTATTTAGCTCTACTAATTATGCTACCAGCTATAAATACAATTGCTCTTCTTGATCGACTTCAATAAATGAGGCAAGAACTACAAATATATATGTGATATATATATATATAGTCAACAAAAATGTAGTGTAAACTTTTGTGGAGAAGAAAAATAAATAAATAAATAAAAGGAAAAAGTGAGTAACTCAGAAGAAAAAGGTACATACTGATTATATAGTTTTCTGATTCGCGCTTGAACTACAGCCCCGGCAAGGGGACTCTTATCCTGGAAAAACCAATGAATCAATTACATCAACATATATATATATATATATATATATAAATAATATCTTGCATATAGTATAGTATGTAGTATGATGCACGTATATATGACGTACCCTGCTCTTTATTTCTTCCTCAATCTCCACCACTTGAGGCCTCGTATGCTGCATCAGACATAAATTTAAAGATAATGATACCAACACAGGGATTAATGGGATTAATTGGACAGAAGAGGCTATAAGAAAGAGACGAAAAGGGCAGCTGGTGCATATCAGAACTCAGCGAGAGAATTGAATGTATTAATGTAAATATTATTGCGATTCATCAGTTCAATTTATATTTTTAGTTGAAAACATATCGATCGAGATCTCCAAAATTGAATGAAAATTAAATCATGTTACAACTCAACTTACAGCGAATATGGTAGTAGCTTTGATATGATAGATCGTACAAGGAAGTAGAAGCGTACGAATCAAAATAGTGCAGAGAGCAATTGATGCCCACCTAATCAAGACTCCCCCAATTTCAGAATATTAATAAAAAAAACATTCAAATCCATAATAAAACAGAAAATGTAAAATGGTAGAATAATCCGTACCAGTTCAACCCAGTAAAAGTGTGCACATGATCAATCAAGTATTGACATGCATCCACCGGAAATTTGCCAAACTCAGCAGCCGCCACCTCATTCGCCACTGGAACACCCACCGCCTCAATAGCTTTCTCCCCCAACTCATTCATCATCTCAACCTCCCACCCTTCTCCGCCACTCGACGACATTTTCCTCACAAAAACCGCCGGAATACCAAATCTTCGATCTCCGAACAAATTCCTCGATCCACTAAAACTGCCCCAATTATCTCCGGGGAGGCGGCGCCGGAGATAATCACTGACCTTGTAATTTTGACCGCGAAGGTCGTCGTTATCATGTCGATCAACATGCGACAATGGAACGGCAACTCGTTGTTGCTGTTGATAAAAAAACTTGGCACGTGCAGCCACGCTCCGTCTGAAAGCCATGAATCTGATCAACTTCAAAACACAAACAACAACTCAAAATATTCCTACTTTTAATATTGCTCAATAGAATACGACCCAAATCCTAACAAACAACAAAAAAATCCTGATAAATAGCTCAAGAATAGGGTCCCACTATTAACAAATTTCCACACACTCGAACATAATTTTTTTTAGTGTTTATTTTTTCAGTTAAAACAGCAAAATTGTGTGTATCTTTAGTTCTTTACAGGGTTGCAGTCTTATTTTCGAGAAACACGTCGTCGATAATATGAAATCTTTCACATCTTATAAACTCTAAAACAATTTATACAGCCTCCTATTACTCGAAAGTAAAAATGAAAGGAATATGATAAAAATAAGAGGAATTTGTCCTTTGAATAAAGAAAAATGGAAGGAATGTGTATATTTTTAATAAATAAAAAAGGCATTTCTCTAGTCCCGAAACAATTATGATCATATATATGAATTTAACACTTGTATATATAGTCTCCATTGGCCTTCAACACTATTTTTGCTGTGAACATGGTATAGAAGTGGCTAAGTATTAGCCGGTCAAATGTCACGTCTCTTTATCGGTTGGGTCTTGTTATTTTATTAAATCAAGGATTTTGGTTCATTAGGGTTATTTTATGAAATGTAGTCACCTGTGTAATATTGTAAGATTTAATTCCACTTTTTGCTATGTAAAAAAGTAAGCAAGAAATATACTAATTTTCTTTCCTACATTCTTCTTACTCTCCCTCTTTTGTTCTATAACTACTTCTCTCGTTTCTACCACCAAAAATATAATAAAGATTATCATTGATCCAATTTTTACAACATTGTCTGACACAAGAACTGTACAATAGGCAGAAGAAAAAAGGCAAATAATTCAAGGGATACAACTGAGATCATTACAATTTTCCACGTGGAATAATTTGACCCTATTAAAATTCATTTTTTAAGGAAAATATGAGTGAATAAAATTTGATTTCATATAGAAGAAAAAATCTATATAATATATAATAACGACTCCGCATCCGGAAGTAGAAAAGAGTAATTTTCCCTCCTAAATAACATTTCCGAATCTAGAAATAAAATTCTATTTTTACAAATATTTAATTACTTATTTTAATATAACTATATTTAATATATATATCCCCATAAAATCCGCCTAATAAGAAGAATGTATCTACTAAATTAGTTTATAATTTTTTATTTTCCTTAATTAATTAGGGACGTAGTAGGATATAATATATTGTATCTTAATTATTGCATTAAATCCAATATATAATCTAGCTTTAAATTCGGAATACATACATACATACATACACTTCAAATTGATATGTATAAATGTTATATCTATGTTTATATATATGCTATTTAATCGGATGCAGATTCAATTATTCAAATTCATGGTATAATATCAATTCGTGTAAGTCTTAAACTTGTAATGACTATTTATGAAAAATATTCAATTATCAAGATATGGAATATGGATCATATTCAGAGCTGAGAACACATTATTTTTTATGTGACCCGGACGATATGTCTAAGTCAAATCTAAAGGAAACGTAGCGGAAGACTTAAGGACTCGAAACACGTCAGATTTAAGAAGGATTCAATCCGACTAAACTAGACAAAAATAAACGACTAATAAGGGAAATAAGACTCGATTACATGCTAGACACCTAAGATACTTAGAAATATGACTCAACTAAATAAAACACACACAAATAAATAGATAGATAGGCGATTTGGAACAAATTTGTTATACGTGTTAATTAAGGCGAATTGGACACGTATAGGTGATGGACGATTTATGGCGATGAATTATGGCTGGATTATGGATGATGGCTGATGATGAAACGTACGTAGATGGTAGATGAAGGATGGTGAACGATGGAGATGAATTGAAAAGGTAGAAGAAGTAAACTTACTCGAACCCCGTCTTGCGGTGAAGACGAAACGCGATTTCTCGAATACTCCAAGTTGGATAGCACTTCCCCCTAGACTCGATGGAATAGAAAAGAGCTTGAAATAGGACTTTAGATTTGCTAGGTCTAAAGAACTTGATAAATGGGTGATCAACCAAAGGATCGTGAGACAATTGAGAAATTAATCTTTTATTTCATGCAACGTCTGAAAAATAAAGTTCACAACTGATCCCTTTATATAGATATAAGGGATGGATGAAAATAAAGTCTAAAATACTAAGAAATTGAAAATAAAAAGGTTTTCTAATCTAACAAGGATTCCTACCTTAATTAGAATTCTATTTAAGGTAAAAATCAAAAAGACCAAAAATAAGATAATAAAATCTAAACTAATCTAGATAAAATCCCACAACTTGGGCCTTCAAAATCTCGCCAATTTGGACTTTAATTAACACAATATGGGCTGCATAATTTCGTCCATAATGTGTTCAAAATATCCACCACCTTTGCATGAAAAACAACATCTCTCGGATTCCCATGCAAACGCGTAGAACTCTTCATGCACACGTCCAAATTGACTCGAACTTCTTCCTAAGCTTTTGAACAAGCTTCCTTATCATTAATGGACGTAAACTTGATCCATCTTTGATGCCTAGGCTGCTCGTCGTTCACTGGAGTTTTCCAAACACTTGTGTTCTTCATGCCTTGATCTTCTTCAAATCTTGATCTCCAATCTTTAATCTTGAACAACATGATTATCTTTGAAGCTCTCAATGGCTTTCTTGGATTTGATTCTTTTATGCTTTTCAGGTTCATATCAATTTTACCCATGTGTGTGTGTGTGTGTATGAAAAGATTTGCAATTGATTAATGTAATGACTATATATGGAAAATAGTAATTATTATTTGCACTATATATATAGAGTCAAATTTTTTTTAGCCACATAAAACTTTAAAAAACTTATTTTAGCCACTTATTTTTAAATATAATTATTTTAACTGCTTTGAACCAAAATACCCTTATTTATAAAATAAAAATTAAAAAAAGAAAACAAAGAAAAGAAAAAGAAAATTTGAGCAAAAATTAAATCACTGTTCATCTTCTTCTTCATTACTTCTCCAACGCCACACTCCTCCTCACTGGAATTCATCGATTCATCTCCATTTTAATTCACCGCCTTCAAACACTCATCTTCATCAACAACCTTTTGCAAATTTGGAGACCTATCCACCTTCATACCATCTCAATTCAAATTGAGATTTAGATCGTGATTCAAGCCAAGCTCCAG
This sequence comes from Perilla frutescens, assembly GCA_026008535.1. NCBI lineage: Eukaryota > Viridiplantae > Streptophyta > Magnoliopsida > Lamiales > Lamiaceae > Perilla > Perilla frutescens. Next base: position 14,823,247 of record BRKX01000015.1, read on the forward strand.
ATTTGAAGAAAGAGTCTCCCGCTCATCAAGCCAATCATTCCGACGATCCTCCTTCTCCATTGCCAGCCGCATATCCTTAATCTGATCCAGTGTTGGAGCATCGGGATCAAAATTCTCAAACAACACAGGCTTGGTCTTCTTCAATTTGCCTCCTCCAACTGAGTAAACTTCAAACCTTTCTTCAGAAGTTGTTCCCAGTTTCCGGGATCAACTTTAGCCACCAACGAACGAGTTTGACGGCAATAAAAATTGGGAGCGGAAAGGTTCGATGTCCCATTTGAAGGCGACGCCGGCCGAGATCCTTTCAACTCCGAACTGGTAATCAAACTGGAATCCCAAAATTATCTGCGATCGATCTATGTTTCGCCGGAAAGAGGGAGGGAGACGGGAAAAATTGAAAGAGGAAGCAGTGAGGCGGTGGGGCTATGTTTGCGAGAAATCAGGAGGAGGGAGAGAGAGATAATATTCTTTAGTTTAATTTTTTTTTTCAAATTTAAATAAGGGTATTATAGTAATTTTAGATAAAATAAATGTATTTAAAAAATAGTGGCTAAAAAAAGTTTTTTAATCTTTTAACTGGCTAAAAAGCCATATTGACTCATATATATATATATATTAGTACACGCAATACACTTTAAATTAGTATGTATATATATTATATAGATGTCTAATTTAATATATACAAATGCTATATATACATTATTGATTTTGTAGTTTAAATCTGAAATATATTTTAAATTTCAAGCAAACGATTAATTATTTAAGGTACTTGATTACATAAACCTTATCATATATATATATATATATATATATGTAATCACAAGGCCGCATCCGAAAATAGAAATTTAGTATTTTCCCGCTCATTTGCACCTTGTGAAAATGGAAAAATAATATTTTATATTACTCATTTATTTATTTTTCGGTTAAAAGATTGAATATTATTATATTCTAAATATATGATTATATATTTCCAAAAATACTAGATTGCACACAACTAATTATGGGAACTACAATTAGGAGGAATATATGTTTACATAATTATATATATCTAATGTATATACATCAAAAGACCACAATTACATTAATAATTTTTTTTTTCAATCCTTAATATATATGTAATTAGTTATGGTAAATATGTACCTTATGTTGCTCCAAGTGAGGTGGAAAATTTGAAAAAATTAGATAATAATGTGTTTGAGTTTATGTTTGCTCCTCCTGTTGCTCCAAGTGAGGTGGAGGATAATGTCGAGAATGTGACTCCTATGCTGTCTGAATCTGAAAATGTGTCAAATGATTTACATGTCACTGGGCATGAGTCTGATAATCATAATGTGGATGAGTCTGTGTCTGAGCATGAGGCTAATGATGAGCCTATTAATAATATGCATGTGTCTGATTCTGAATCTAGTTCTAGCTCTGAAAATGAAACTGAGACTATTCCTGAACCTGAGAATTTGAACAATTATCAACTTGCTAGAGATAGGGTAAGAAGGAATGTGAGATTACCTGCTAAATATGATGATTATAATCTGTCTTTATATGCATTTAATGTATTTAGCAATGTTGATCAATTTGAGCCTAGAACCTATAATGAAGCTGTCAAATCTAATGAATCTGATAAATGGCTTGCTGCAATGAATAGTGAAATGAAATCCTTGCATGATAACAATACATGGATACTTGTTAAAAAACCTGATGATTGTTCTATTGTTGAATGCAAATGGTTATTTAAAATCAAGCATGAAATTGATAATGTGAGGTATAAAGCAAGATTGGTAGCAAAAGGTTTTACACAAAAGGAAGGTGTTGATTATAACGAGATATTTGCTCATGTTGTTAAGTTCACTACTGTGCGAATAATGCTTGCTCTTGTTGCTCACTTTAACTGAGAACTTAAGCAAATGGACGTTACTACCGCTTTTTTGCATGGTGAACTTGAGAACAATATTTATATGAAACAGCCCGAGGGCTTTGTTGATAAAAACAAACCTGAGCATGTGTGTTTGCTAAAGAAGTCACTATATAGTTTGAAACAATCCCCTAGGCAGTGGAATATTAAGTTTGATCAATGCATGAAAAGCATGAACTTTACTCGTTCCAAATTTGATCATTGCTTATATTTTATGAAGACTGCTACTCCCATGTTCTTGCTTTTATATATGGATGATATGTTGCTCATTAGTCCTTGCATTAAAACTGTGAAATATGTTCAAAAATGCCTTTGTGATAATTTCGATATGAAAGACCTAGGTGATGCTAGGAAAATTCTCGGCATGAACATTGATAGGAATAGAACAAAATCCACTCTTGTGTTGCATCAAACTACTTATGTGGAACACGTTCTTAAGAAATTTAACATGGAAGATTGTAAGCCTGTTAATGTGCCTCTTGCTTCTCATTTTGTGTTATGTAAGGATCAGTCCCAAAGACTGACTCTGAAATGCTTGAAATGTAAATTGTGCCTTATGCCAATGCTATTGGTTCTGTGATGTACTTGATGATTAGCACGAGGCCTGATATTGCATATGTTGTGTCTTGTTTGAGTAGATACATGGCCAATCCGGGATTACCTTACTGGGAAGCACTTAAGTGGCTTCTCCGGTATTTAAAATCCACTATGAAGAGTGGTCTGACTTTTGGCAAGTCAGCAAATGGTGTGAAATGTGTTGGTTATGTGGATTCAAACTATGCGAATGATAGAGATAATAGGAAATCCACAACATCTTATGTGTTTACTTTGTGTGATTCATGCATTAGTTGGAAATCTCAGCTTCAATCAATCGTTGCTTTATCTACAACTGAATCAGAATATATTGCTGCAACTGAAGCTATGAAAGAGGCTATATGGTTAAATGGTGTGTTGTCTGAGATTAAATTTATTGAAGATAAGCCTATGCTCTATTCTGATAGTCAATCTGCTATTCAACTGTGCAAAAATCCTGTATTTCATGATCGAACTAAGCATATTGATGTGAGATTCCATTTTATTCGTGATGTTGTTGAAAAAGGGAAAGTGTTGCTTGATAAGATCCCCTCTGAATTTAACCCTGCGGATATGGGCACTAAGTGCCTTCCAGTTGCAAAGCTATTATACTGCAAGAGATCTTTGAACTTTGATCTTGGTTAAATTCTTCTATGTGAGCTTTATGTGATGGTATTCTAGTCTTTTGGCTGGATACCTTATTTGTTTTTGTGTTTTTTCTTTACTTGTTTTTGTGTGTTGGTTAGTTTTTCCCGTTGGTACTGTGCTAGGTTGCATCTCGATCAAGGATAGTCATCAAGTGACTTGAGATGATTTGCAAAAGGGTTGGTCTCTAGTGTTGAGATTGAGTTCAAATACGCATAGTATTGTTCTCTCCCGCTCTTGTCTTGTCTTCGTGATAGACGTGAGTAAAAATAGGCGATGATGTTATCCATATTAAGGTGTGCGGTGTTTTCTTCCCTGGCGACTTAATGATCAATGGGCCAAAGGTGGAAATGTGGATGTTGGCCCAATGATTCCTAAATGGGCTCATTTAATTCTTTGATAGCCCATATTCACTAATTAGCCCAAATCCCTAATTATGCCCTAATCTCTTTCTTCTTCACCATAAATTGAGAGAGAACGGCTACTATTTTGATTAAGCTTGATATTACATCACTTGAGAGAGGGCTCTGCTATTCCCATTCTCGTCTCTTCGTCGGATTTCTGTGCTCCGGGTCTCCTGATTAGCGTTGAGAGTGCAAGCTTCGTGAGAGAGAAAGCATCTATTGTCTTGTCCGATTCCTGCCTTTCATCTCTTAGCCGTGCTCTGTTCTTGAGCTGTTCATAGTTGGGCTTGATTGATCGTTGTTGTTGCCGGAAGAGGACGCCGCCACCTATTTGGATCCTGAGCCAACCCTTCTTCATCAAATCCACCGATTTCTATTCTATCCTTCTCTCTTATTTTTCCTTTTATTTCTATATTGCAGCATCATTATAGATACATATTGATTGGAGAGTTACATACATATATATACATTCATATATCTACATATATATATATATATATTCATGATTTGGGAGTTAGTTGCAGTCGTATCCTTCCTGTGATAAAGCAATAAGAGTATTTCATGTTTGCAGCCATATAGCAGTTCGCCAGAGCCACAAGTTGCTGTTGTTCGCTGCTGTAATTCTGCTCGCCGGAGAAGTGAACCGACACTTGTGCTCGACTGCTTGAATCTGTCCATAGCTGTCCTCTGCCGAAGAAGACGACTACTGCAACAATATTGTTGATCGAATAAGGGCTGCAACGCTGCTGCTCTTGAATCTGCAGTGATTGATAGCTGATTACATATATATTCAGATATCTCTATATTTACACTTTTCTCCAGCAAGCTCTGCTCTTTAATCTGCAATTAAGTGCTATCTCACTAAACATGCTGTAGTTGTGCAGTTCGCTAAAGAAGATCGTCGAAGTATTTACCTCGACTGCAGGAGATCGACGACATTGCCGTGTTGCTGTCCTAAGTATCGTTGCTGTTGTGCAGTCGAGAAACCGAAGATCTTTGTTACTGTTGTGTGCTATTCTTGTTGCTGTTTAATTAAAGGAGAAACGACTCACAAAGTTGCTGCCACGTCTCTTGTTGAAGCCAGGCGACCGTGTGGCTGACCCCGACGAGTCGGGAAACAAGACGGTGAACCCCGGCAGGGCACGGATACCCAACAATGAAGTTGGTAATTAACGATCGAGGAGAAGACCAAATATATATCTTGAAGGTTTCATAGTTGTACCCTTATAAGAACATTGTCTAACCAGCGAAAAGCAAAAGATCATTCATCAAATTAATGTAATAGGATAAAGGAAAAGCAAAATAACCGTGAGCCATTCACCAAATGAAGCTGGTAGTACTAGCAACTTTCTATATAAATATTTGGGTATACACAACATCTTCTGCACCTCAGGCTTCTTCTCATCACTGAAAACCTGATATGACTTTTATCAAATAAGCAAAAAGCCCAAGGGCCGGCAGACTTTTATCAATTGTAGGTATTGATGTATGAATCAGATGATGACAGCCTTTATATGGTGGTCTAGGCGTTGCTATATCATGTACACCCAACATCATCTTCACCTGAGGCACCTGCATCACTGAAAAATCAAGACAAAAATTGCAAGTTTAAATTAAAGGTGGCTGGCTACAGATCGATTACTATAAAAATGAACACAATAATTGTTTGGAAAAGAAAAGAGAAGTATTCGATATGATTAGAAATAAACATGACTCACCCTTTCCACATGCGAGTGAATACATGTTGGAGGTAATCCAAAAACATAATATAGCCTGGAGAGAGAGAGAGAGAGAGAGAGAGAGAGAGAGAGAGATTTTTAATTGACATTTCGCAATCACATATATGTTGTATAATCTCTAGGCAAGGGGCAGTGACATGATATTAACTTAATGAAATTCATTATCTAAGGATTGAATTATTTTAAGGGATTATAATTCAGTCCGACTAATCTGATACTATTAATTTTGCATAAGCATAAGAACCAATTCTCATGTTATTTTACCCAAGAACTTAAAAATAATAATAATAATAATATACCATTTCTCCCATATTTTTTGAAACACAATGTTATATTATCAAAAAAATGACAAATTCTCACCCATCTCAAATGAGTGTGAACAAAAATCTCTCTCTACTCTTTCTCGGTCATTCAAAAAAGAAAATCCACACCCAAAACGATTTCAATTCTTACAATTTCAAGATTAACATATTGGTAATTAAGATATTATTTATCTTTTCTTATTTGATGACGTTGTATTTATAAATGAAATATATGTTAGTGAAGTTAAGTTTTTAGGTGAGTTTAGAGTTTAATTAATAGTTTTTGGTGGTGAATAATAGAGTTTTTGCAGTCATTGCATTGACTAGATCCTCGATGAATGCTCGATTTAGATTGAAAAATTCCTGTCATCGAGCAGCTTTTGTATAGGTGCGAAGGAGTGTTCGAGTACTTAACCACTTCAAGCCGTGTAGTAGAGTAACTCGAGCAGTCTGTCACTTCGAGCCCTAAATAGTCATTAGCTCGTGTCAGCCGCACTCAAGCCCTCGAATATTGGCTGCCAACAGCTAAAGTGCTCGAGTACACGATTAATCGAACACTTCGAGTGGTCAAACACTTGCAAAATGTTAGTTCATGTCAGTCTTAATCTTCGAGTGCTCACATGCTCGAACAGTTGAGTTTCGAGCACTAGTCGTGTTCAAGTTTGTTTAGAGCCCAGATATTTGGGTGAAACTAAATACTATCAAAATTAACAAGAAATAAATGTTTATTGCCTTCATTGGATGGACAATTAGGACGAGTACGAACCTCTTCAATGAAATCACCCTCACTAGCCATTTAAATCGAAATCGAAATTGCTCTACTTTTTTCAATTTGGAGAATCCACCAACTTGAGGTTTTTACGTACTATCGTTTTTTTTTACCTACCCAAACCTTAAATGAATTGTTTTGGGGAGGTATGTAGGTCGGCGATGGGGTTGCAGGTGCCATGTTTGAGGTGTGGTGGCGGCAGTTTTGATTTGGGGTTGAAGAAGATGGCTCCAAAATCAACATGGGTGGTCAAATGATTTATTAAGCACATTTGTCACATTTCAAGCCCAAAGTGAGTGAAATAAGTTTTTTACAAAGCAAAGTGGGTAAAATAAATTTTGACTCAAATTAAATTATATATATATATATGCCAATTTTCATAACAAATATATTTCCATCATTTAATTTTTCTATTTATTTGGAAATTGTACAATTACTTAATAAGTTAGTTGATACCTTGGGGAAAGATGCAACCAAAGGCAGAGCTAATGTTGCTGCGATGGCTCTACATGATTGGTCTACCTATTCATGTTCAGGATTGCTTTCTGGAAAAATTTCAGCGTAGCTCTGAAAATGAAAGGGTTTGAGCAACAAATTAAACAAGTGAAATCGCTAGTTACATTAAGCAATATGTAATCTCATGAATTACCATAAGCAATAAAAAGAACACATATATCTTACATTTATGAAGGCTAGGTGTAATACTCCAAAACTTTACAATTGGACTATATTATGTAGTCGGGCCTCTTTTAACCTAGAGTCCAAACTTACTCTAGTGGGTTTAGCTCGAAATTTATTATTTAAGCCCAAATCATTTTTATTTTCAGCCTTTGAGCTTCTAGCCCAACATGAAGAAAATATATATATATATATATATATATATATCATTTTATTACAAGCTTAATCTAATTATTGTACAATTAAAATTTATTTCTTACTACCCGTAGAGAAGAGGCAGATATGCAGCGGTTTGTGTTTACTCCGGTTGACACTTCTTGTGGCAGGCTTTGCCTCTCGGTCTTGTATAGATCGTCAGTAGTGGATATGAGTTCGGAGCCTTCAACTCCTATATCCCCGCAATTCATTCAAGAATATGTTGGGAGTCCCATGGCAGAACCTCTGAAAAGGTTGCCATCTGGTTTCGTATCACAAAGCTCCCCCTCTTCATCTCCATTCGGAAGGCGCCATAGTTGGAGTTATGACTTGTATAGAGCATCACCACCTTCAGTTAACCCTTCACCTTCACCTTCACCCACATACTCTGATTCTCATGCCTCGTTAGCAAAACAGCGTTGTCGTCGTCTTCCTCCACCAGGCTTGCCTCATCATTTACCTGATGAAACACTGGCTACTCATATTAAAAACCCAAGTTATGATGAGTATTGGCCATCCCCTGTGTTTTCACCATCCCCATCTCCGTCGCCTCCCACTTATGTTCCTAATAGTCATATATCGAAGGCTCTTTTGCGGTTAAAAGATTGAATATTATTATATTCTAAATATATGATTATATATTTCCAAAAATACTAGATTGCACACAACTAATTATGGGAACTACAATTAGGAGGAATATATGTTTACATAATTATATATATCTAATGTATATACATCAAAAGACCACAATTACATTAATAATTTTTTTTTTCAATCCTTAATATATATGTAATTAGTTATGGTAAATATGTACCTTATGTTGCTCCAAGTGAGGTGGAAAATTTGAAAAAATTAGATAATAATGTGTTTGAGTTTATGTTTGCTCCTCCTGTTGCTCCAAGTGAGGTGGAGGATAATGTCGAGAATGTGACTCCTATGCTGTCTGAATCTGAAAATGTGTCAAATGATTTACATGTCACTGGGCATGAGTCTGATAATCATAATGTGGATGAGTCTGTGTCTGAGCATGAGGCTAATGATGAGCCTATTAATAATATGCATGTGTCTGATTCTGAATCTAGTTCTAGCTCTGAAAATGAAACTGAGACTATTCCTGAACCTGAGAATTTGAACAATTATCAACTTGCTAGAGATAGGGTAAGAAGGAATGTGAGATTACCTGCTAAATATGATGATTATAATCTGTCTTTATATGCATTTAATGTATTTAGCAATGTTGATCAATTTGAGCCTAGAACCTATAATGAAGCTGTCAAATCTAATGAATCTGATAAATGGCTTGCTGCAATGAATAGTGAAATGAAATCCTTGCATGATAACAATACATGGATACTTGTTAAAAAACCTGATGATTGTTCTATTGTTGAATGCAAATGGTTATTTAAAATCAAGCATGAAATTGATAATGTGAGGTATAAAGCAAGATTGGTAGCAAAAGGTTTTACACAAAAGGAAGGTGTTGATTATAACGAGATATTTGCTCATGTTGTTAAGTTCACTACTGTGCGAATAATGCTTGCTCTTGTTGCTCACTTTAACTGAGAACTTAAGCAAATGGACGTTACTACCGCTTTTTTGCATGGTGAACTTGAGAACAATATTTATATGAAACAGCCCGAGGGCTTTGTTGATAAAAACAAACCTGAGCATGTGTGTTTGCTAAAGAAGTCACTATATAGTTTGAAACAATCCCCTAGGCAGTGGAATATTAAGTTTGATCAATGCATGAAAAGCATGAACTTTACTCGTTCCAAATTTGATCATTGCTTATATTTTATGAAGACTGCTACTCCCATGTTCTTGCTTTTATATATGGATGATATGTTGCTCATTAGTCCTTGCATTAAAACTGTGAAATATGTTCAAAAATGCCTTTGTGATAATTTCGATATGAAAGACCTAGGTGATGCTAGGAAAATTCTCGGCATGAACATTGATAGGAATAGAACAAAATCCACTCTTGTGTTGCATCAAACTACTTATGTGGAACACGTTCTTAAGAAATTTAACATGGAAGATTGTAAGCCTGTTAATGTGCCTCTTGCTTCTCATTTTGTGTTATGTAAGGATCAGTCCCAAAGACTGACTCTGAAATGCTTGAAATGTAAATTGTGCCTTATGCCAATGCTATTGGTTCTGTGATGTACTTGATGATTAGCACGAGGCCTGATATTGCATATGTTGTGTCTTGTTTGAGTAGATACATGGCCAATCCGGGATTACCTTACTGGGAAGCACTTAAGTGGCTTCTCCGGTATTTAAAATCCACTATGAAGAGTGGTCTGACTTTTGGCAAGTCAGCAAATGGTGTGAAATGTGTTGGTTATGTGGATTCAAACTATGCGAATGATAGAGATAATAGGAAATCCACAACATCTTATGTGTTTACTTTGTGTGATTCATGCATTAGTTGGAAATCTCAGCTTCAATCAATCGTTGCTTTATCTACAACTGAATCAGAATATATTGCTGCAACTGAAGCTATGAAAGAGGCTATATGGTTAAATGGTGTGTTGTCTGAGATTAAATTTATTGAAGATAAGCCTATGCTCTATTCTGATAGTCAATCTGCTATTCAACTGTGCAAAAATCCTGTATTTCATGATCGAACTAAGCATATTGATGTGAGATTCCATTTTATTCGTGATGTTGTTGAAAAAGGGAAAGTGTTGCTTGATAAGATCCCCTCTGAATTTAACCCTGCGGATATGGGCACTAAGTGCCTTCCAGTTGCAAAGCTATTATACTGCAAGAGATCTTTGAACTTTGATCTTGGTTAAATTCTTCTATGTGAGCTTTATGTGATGGTATTCTAGTCTTTTGGCTGGATACCTTATTTGTTTTTGTGTTTTTTCTTTACTTGTTTTTGTGTGTTGGTTAGTTTTTCCCGTTGGTACTGTGCTAGGTTGCATCTCGATCAAGGATAGTCATCAAGTGACTTGAGATGATTTGCAAAAGGGTTGGTCTCTAGTGTTGAGATTGAGTTCAAATACGCATAGTATTGTTCTCTCCCGCTCTTGTCTTGTCTTCGTGATAGACGTGAGTAAAAATAGGCGATGATGTTATCCATATTAAGGTGTGCGGTGTTTTCTTCCCTGGCGACTTAATGATCAATGGGCCAAAGGTGGAAATGTGGATGTTGGCCCAATGATTCCTAAATGGGCTCATTTAATTCTTTGATAGCCCATATTCACTAATTAGCCCAAATCCCTAATTATGCCCTAATCTCTTTCTTCTTCACCATAAATTGAGAGAGAACGGCTACTATTTTGATTAAGCTTGATATTACATCACTTGAGAGAGGGCTCTGCTATTCCCATTCTCGTCTCTTCGTCGGATTTCTGTGCTCCGGGTCTCCTGATTAGCGTTGAGAGTGCAAGCTTCGTGAGAGAGAAAGCATCTATTGTCTTGTCCGATTCCTGCCTTTCATCTCTTAGCCGTGCTCTGTTCTTGAGCTGTTCATAGTTGGGCTTGATTGATCGTTGTTGTTGCCGGAAGAGGACGCCGCCACCTATTTGGATCCTGAGCCAACCCTTCTTCATCAAATCCACCGATTTCTATTCTATCCTTCTCTCTTATTTTTCCTTTTATTTCTATATTGCAGCATCATTATAGATACATATTGATTGGAGAGTTACATACATATATATACATTCATATATCTACATATATATATATATATATTCATGATTTGGGAGTTAGTTGCAGTCGTATCCTTCCTGTGATAAAGCAATAAGAGTATTTCATGTTTGCAGCCATATAGCAGTTCGCCAGAGCCACAAGTTGCTGTTGTTCGCTGCTGTAATTCTGCTCGCCGGAGAAGTGAACCGACACTTGTGCTCGACTGCTTGAATCTGTCCATAGCTGTCCTCTGCCGAAGAAGACGACTACTGCAACAATATTGTTGATCGAATAAGGGCTGCAACGCTGCTGCTCTTGAATCTGCAGTGATTGATAGCTGATTACATATATATTCAGATATCTCTATATTTACACTTTTCTCCAGCAAGCTCTGCTCTTTAATCTGCAATTAAGTGCTATCTCACTAAACATGCTGTAGTTGTGCAGTTCGCTAAAGAAGATCGTCGAAGTATTTACCTCGACTGCAGGAGATCGACGACATTGCCGTGTTGCTGTCCTAAGTATCGTTGCTGTTGTGCAGTCGAGAAACCGAAGATCTTTGTTACTGTTGTGTGCTATTCTTGTTGCTGTTTAATTAAAGGAGAAACGACTCACAAAGTTGCTGCCACGTCTCTTGTTGAAGCCAGGCGACCGTGTGGCTGACCCCGACGAGTCGGGAAACAAGACGGTGAACCCCGGCAGGGCACGGATACCCAACAATGAAGTTGGTAATTAACGATCGAGGAGAAGACCAAATATATATCTTGAAGGTTTCATAGTTGTACCCTTATAAGAACATTGTCTAACCAGCGAAAAGCAAAAGATCATTCATCAAATTAATGTAATAGGATAAAGGAAAAGCAAAATAACCGTGAGCCATTCACCAAATGAAGCTGGTAGTACTAGCAACTTTCTATATAAATATTTGGGTATACACAACATCTTCTGCACCTCAGGCTTCTTCTCATCACTGAAAACCTGATATGACTTTTATCAAATAAGCAAAAAGCCCAAGGGCCGGCAGACTTTTATCAATTGTAGGTATTGATGTATGAATCAGATGATGACAGCCTTTATATGGTGGTCTAGGCGTTGCTATATCATGTACACCCAACATCATCTTCACCTGAGGCACCTGCATCACTGAAAAATCAAGACAAAAATTGCAAGTTTAAATTAAAGGTGGCTGGCTACAGATCGATTACTATAAAAATGAACACAATAATTGTTTGGAAAAGAAAAGAGAAGTATTCGATATGATTAGAAATAAACATGACTCACCCTTTCCACATGCGAGTGAATACATGTTGGAGGTAATCCAAAAACATAATATAGCCTGGAGAGAGAGAGAGAGAGAGAGAGAGAGAGAGAGATTTTTAATTGACATTTCGCAATCACATATATGTTGTATAATCTCTAGGCAAGGGGCAGTGACATGATATTAACTTAATGAAATTCATTATCTAAGGATTGAATTATTTTAAGGGATTATAATTCAGTCCGACTAATCTGATACTATTAATTTTGCATAAGCATAAGAACCAATTCTCATGTTATTTTACCCAAGAACTTAAAAATAATAATAATAATAATATACCATTTCTCCCATATTTTTTGAAACACAATGTTATATTATCAAAAAAATGACAAATTCTCACCCATCTCAAATGAGTGTGAACAAAAATCTCTCTCTACTCTTTCTCGGTCATTCAAAAAAGAAAATCCACACCCAAAACGATTTCAATTCTTACAATTTCAAGATTAACATATTGGTAATTAAGATATTATTTATCTTTTCTTATTTGATGACGTTGTATTTATAAATGAAATATATGTTAGTGAAGTTAAGTTTTTAGGTGAGTTTAGAGTTTAATTAATAGTTTTTGGTGGTGAATAATAGAGTTTTTGCAGTCATTGCATTGACTAGATCCTCGATGAATGCTCGATTTAGATTGAAAAATTCCTGTCATCGAGCAGCTTTTGTATAGGTGCGAAGGAGTGTTCGAGTACTTAACCACTTCAAGCCGTGTAGTAGAGTAACTCGAGCAGTCTGTCACTTCGAGCCCTAAATAGTCATTAGCTCGTGTCAGCCGCACTCAAGCCCTCGAATATTGGCTGCCAACAGCTAAAGTGCTCGAGTACACGATTAATCGAACACTTCGAGTGGTCAAACACTTGCAAAATGTTAGTTCATGTCAGTCTTAATCTTCGAGTGCTCGCATGCTCGAACAGTTGAGTTTCGAGCACTAGTCGTGTTCAAGTTTGTTTAGAGCCCAGATTTTTGGGTGAAACTAAATACTATCAAAATTAACAAGAAATAAATGTTTATTGCCTTCATTGGATGGACAATTAGGACGAGTACGAACCTCTTCAATGAAATCACCCTCACTAGCCATTTAAATCGAAATCGAAATTGCTCTACTTTTTTCAATTTGGAGAATCCACCAACTTGAGGTTTTTACGTACTATAGTTTTTTTTTACCTACCCAAACCTTAAATGAATTGTTTTGGGGAGGTATGTAGGTCGGCGATGGGGTTGCAGGTGCCATGTTTGAGGTGTGGTGGCGGCAGTTTTGATTTGGGGTTGAAGAAGATGGCTCCAAAATCAACATGGGTGGTCAAATGATTTATTAAGCACATTTGTCACATTTCAAGCCCAAAGTGAGTGAAATAAGTTTTTTACAAAGCAAAGTGGGTAAAATAAATTTTGACTCAAATTAAATTATATATATATATATGCCAATTTTCATAACAAATATATTTCCATCATTTAATTTTTCTATTTATTTGGAAATTGTACAATTACTTAATAAGTTAGTTGATACCTTGGGGAAAGATGCAACCAAAGGCAGAGCTAATGTTGCTGCGATGGCTCTACATGATTGGTCTACCTATTCATGTTTAGGATTGCTTTCTGGAAAAATTTCAGCGTAGCTCTGAAAATGAAAGGGTTTGAGCAACAAATTAAACAAGTGAAATCGCTAGTTACATTAAGCAATATGTAATCTCATGAATTACCATAAGCAATAAAAAGAACACATATATCTTACATTTATGAAGGCTAGGTGTAATACTCCAAAACTTTACAATTGGACTATATTATGTAGTCGGGCCTCTTTTAACCTAGAGTCCAAACTTACTCTAGTGGGTTTAGCTCGAAATTTATTATTTAAGCCCAAATCATTTTTATTTTCAGCCTTTGAGCTTCTAGCCCAACATGAAGAAAATATATATATATATATATATATATATATATCATTTTATTACAAGCTTAATCTAATTATTGTACAATTAAAATTTATTTCTTACTAAGTTAGTCAAGGAAAAAAAAAATAAGTTCATGCTAGGTTAATCATCATAGTCAAAATTTAATCTCGATGCTAAATTTTCAAGCCCATTTCTGGGCCAAACTTGAAATGATCCTCCAAAGTTTATATTTTTAAAGCTAAATTTTATGTACATTAATATTTGCTTAGGTGTTGCATGGAAGAAAAAACAACCTAATAGCTATCATCTCTCAAACTCACCACCTAAGCTAGTTAACTTGTAAGACTTACACGTATCAATACTAGTGTATATGTGTAGGTGCAGCTGTTGGAATATCAAAGAAAGATAGGAAATCAGCAAAATAGTCCATGGTCACCATAACTTCTTTACTTTTCTTATTTTCTAAAACCTCCGCCGGCAGCCACCAATTTGTTCTCTCTTTTCCATCACCAAATCACAACCCAAAATTATGAAATATATGTGATGCTTTTCCTCTAATCTAATATATTGCATCTGTAAAAGATTTCATATGAATAGGAATTTGGAAGTATAAAACAAAGGCAAAATCCACATAGAGCTGCTGTCCCGCCACCTTTCTCTGCAGCCAACTTGCAGTTAGATTTCCGGCCAATCCGACCATCATATTTGCCTCAACTTTATACCGTTTCGAAGCTCTTCTTACAGGCTACACATATCTGGATCCCGATCATAAATCAGAAGTCATTAGATTGGCTGAAATCACGGCGAAAGGTGGTGTAAAATTACTGTCAAATGTCAAGGTGTGCTGCTGTTGCTGCTTTGACTACATGTTTGTAGCCTTTTCGATTATCAAAACTTATCATGCCATAGATGGTAAGAAATCTCTCCTTATAAACTACTCACTCATGGTTTCAGATCATAATTTAGACATTAGTTGACCTATCATTTTGATATCGAAAGTTGACGGAAAATCTTTGTTGGATGTCGATGGTCGCAGCTGCCGCTGCACGTTCTCAAGTCTTCCTTCAACTATATACCTATTTACATATTAAGGATATTTTGGGGCTGAAGTGTTGGGGTTGGCCCATTTGTCCCTTTTCTGGCCCATTACTAAATTATCCTATCTACCCGGCCCAGCCCCAAACCCTTAACCCTAATTGTCGATCCAACTTCTTAATTAAACAGCATTAAGGCTGTTGGTATTTCCCTATGCTCTAGAAGCATCTATAATATCACTCATCTCCCTCACTCTCGATACACTAGATCTCAGAATCTAATCTCACATTCTCTCTCTCTCTTTTTGGATCTTCTCACCTCGCTCCCACGGTTTCTCTGGCCGAAGTTCTGTCCATCGGCTCCTGTTTGGCCGCTGAGTGTTTGGGAGGAGTGTGTTGTGAGAAAGAGAGGCTGAAACCCCCTGCCCCCTTGAACCCTAGCCACCCCGCTTCCTCTTCCCCTTCCCTGGACTCTTTCTCCGGTCGCCGGAGAGGGCTTCTGCCGATCCCAGTGGGAAAATCTGAGCCGCCGTGTCCCTTGGGCACTTTTCCCACCGATTACTCTCTGATTTCTCCTATATCTGGCCTTATATCTCTTCTGTTGTTTGTTCGATACATTATCCCTTTGTCTCTAACTCTCTGTGACTTGGTGTGTGCAGATTTGGCTAAGGCTGGTCCCTTGCCTGTGAAGAAAGCAAGTAGATCCCCAAGATCTACCCCTCTGAGGCTATCTTCTGTGGATGAACACGTTGCTAAAAAAATACTTTGAAGTTTGATCCTTTGCACTCTCTGTAATTGATTGTAATAGTTTGTATGTTCTTGTGGGTCTTGCTACTTGAGTAGCGAGTGTGTGAGACCGCAAGAGGCTAGGAAAATAAGCAGTGTAATCTCCGGCTAGGCGATACCACAACATGAAGCATGAAACATATATGATATATATTAATAGAATGTGATTTAAAATAGATTGGTGTTGGCCGAATGGTGGAGTTGGCCGTGAGTTTAGTTAAGTGAATTTTGTATTATCCTTCAATTTGGGAGGTTGTTTTGATGTATTTCCAAAGTAATTAGGGCTGTTATTTATTTTAAAGAAGGTGATGGGCAATCATTTGATAATTTAACAAATTTATGAGTTGAAATGCAAGTGGTGAAATACCAATTTTAAATCCCCAATTTTTGAAAAAAGTATTATCTTGACCAAAATGTTAATTTAGGCCGTTTAGATGCAACGACCAAGGATTGAGTCCAAATTTTATGAGAAGTTTATTCAGGCTTGTATTTACGTTATAGAACCAATTTTTGGCCGTTACGATAATACTAAAAGGTAGCTCTTCTTGTAGACCATGTACGAGAAATTTAGACTTAGAAACTACAAAGATCGTGGTAAAGGCTTCAACTATTATAGCTATAAGGTGGGTTTTTGCTAACCAAAACTTATGTTTTTAAAATGCTTTCGACCATATATGATTTACGAATATTTTCACTCTTCGTGGATATGATTTGACCTGCATGATGAATTCTGACATGGTCAATTATATTGAAAGATAGTTATGTGATCACATATGGTCTATATCCACGTGTGGTCTTTTGAGCGCATTGGCTTTTGATTGAATTGTTCACTTTTGAATAAATATATTCTTAAGCGCATGTGTATGAGAATGAATATTCATTTATCAGCTTTTGAATAGATATTCTTAAGCGCATGGACATGGTTATAAATATTGGACTGTTGGATTTTGATATGAAAAATCCTTACATGTGTTTGGACGAACACGATAAATCCACTGAGTGTTTTCTGGCACTCAACCCACGTTTTCTAAAATGTTTTTCAGGTACAAGGTGATGCAGGCAGCTGACGTGGACATATGGGTTCTATCAATTTTTGACTAAAATTGAATTATGAATGTTGACTTCGGTCAATATTTTGTCATATTATACTTCCGCTGAATGATTTAAATATTTCAAAATATTAAAACTTACGTGTCCCACCGTTATTTCGGACTCGTTCAAATGTTAGACTTTTAATATTGACTAGTCAATTATGAAATTGATTGACGAGTCATTTTTGAAATATATTTGTGATTTGTTGTTTGAAAAAGTCTTCTAAAACGGTGATTGGTGGATTTTATTTCTAAAGAAATTACCAAAAATATCTTGTCTTTTTAAAGGTAAAATGTTTATGAAATTAGGAATTTTATTTAATCTTGTGTAGCGCCTCAGATTTCAGGAATTGGGGCGTTACACTAGGTTTTACTAGATATTCTAACGGGAAAAATCTGAAGTTAATATAATTCCGTGTTGCATATATAGATTGATTCAGACATATGTGGATGTATATAGAATTATATTAAATAATAAAACATATATATATACATATTGACAAATAGTCACCTCCATTGCTCTCCAAAACGTGAATGCTGTCAAAATTGGCAAAATATGCATTGCATCTGGCGTAGTCAAATCGGTAAACCAGAATGCTCCTTCATCTTTAAAAGATGCCACTTCGCTTGTCATGTTGAATAACTGTTTATAAATTAAGTAGAGTGAGTCGATGGAATCATGCATACATGATGCATCTAGCTCTAGCTAAAAATAATATTAATATTAATTAATTAAGATGTGAACGATCGATCTTACTGCAATAATGAAATCGCCAAGGGGAATTACCGCCACATATCGTGTAAAAACAAGATTACGATATGATCTACATATGTGACAACTCAAAACAGTAGGTAAAATGGTCACACTATATGGAAGGATAATTATATATGTATTATTAATTACATCAGAAACATATCACCTGTATAGATTGCTTTAAATTATGATATATCACTTAGAAATCTATATATATATAAAAACACAGCTTTACTGACCCGATTTTTGGCGCCATTTTTTTCATGGTGTTTGCAAATGAAGTTTGTGGTAACTGTTTGGTAGTTTTCAGATCGTGCGAGCAGTTTTCTTATTTTTGCAGTTTTATTTTCAAAATTTCCCCACTAGATTACATAAAATCTAAAACTCAATTGAAACTTTCAATGAGAAAGCTTCGCTACTCGATCTGTGACTCATTCTGAAGATCTAAAAGGAGAAAGCTTTGCCTTCAATGATAGTCATTCCTCGAAAAATCATTGTCTTATTCTCTACCTCCTCTCTCGCTGCCAACGTCGACCATTAGAGTTGCATCAGTGTAAAGGGAGTCATCGATGTCTTCCATCTACGAACAGTCGGCTCTCTTTTCCGCGTGGTTATGCTCCTTCCTTTTACTAAAGATATGATATTGGTGCCACTATTCGTATTTGTAATTAGGTATGCTGATTAATTTTGAAGAAGTGCAGTTTTTTTGTCTTTCCTAATGTATTACGGTGCATTATCCTATGAGGTTGTGTGCTTCAGGAGTGACGAAGGTAAGATGAACGACAATCTTCCTCTCTTTTCCAAAAATTTTCAAAGCTATTCTTATATATAATGTGGTTGTAAAAAAAATAAAAAATTCTTTCACAGTGAAGGCACTGAAAGAACAAAAGGTGTTCCACTAAATGCTTGACTCATGAATTAAGTAGTATTTCTTGAAACATGTATGAAATATTTCATTCAAATATTTATGATGAATAGTCGATTACATGTCTGTTTTTTTCATTCAATCTCTCTATGGAAAACCTAATTCTAACAAGCATTTCTGGTTTTGATTAGTCATGATGTTAGAATTGAGGAAGCTGTTTCCAGGGGAATGTCAAGATGCCGCAATCCTTGGCCAATGTAGGATCCTCTGCTTTTATACTTATACCCTTCCATGATTTGAAACTAATAATTTGTTTCACAAGGCATTTGTATTGTTCTCTACTTGTCTTCTCGATAGCAAACGAATTCCTAATTTTCTGTCAACAATCTAATTAAAAACATCAGCCAAGCGGATGTGAAGATTGCAATGGAAATTCATGTTTTAGTTGTGTATATTGTATATTAATGCATGGCTATTGCCGCCAACACCCATATCCAAACAAAACACTTTCCTCTAGGAATGGAAGTCTTAATATGTAATTGGAAAAATAAAATATCCTCTCCACATTTTGTGTGTTGATGTAAATATTTAAACCTTATTTGTCCTAATTGGTATGGAGTTGTTTTTCACTATGGTATGTATAATCTTTCCTATATTTTTTTTTTCTATGAGTAAATGATTACTCCTCTTTTGCTTGATGAATCTTTTGTCTGGTGCTTATGATAGATATAACTAACTTTTTTTATATGCATATAAAAACGAATCTAATTGGTATTTTAGAATGGATGAGGCAATTCCTATGAACAAGTAATTTAGAATATATGTTGAAAAATTGTTTAGGAATTTAGAACGTATTCTCTAATATTTTTTTGGAGAATTATTGTTTTTATCTTGTGCTTTGATTTTTGAGTGGACAGTGGTAACTAAAAGATTATGAAATAATTCAATCACAATGAGAATTCTTAGTTGTTTTGGTTCAAGAAATGAGTTGAATCTTAATTTTGAAATTTAAATGCAGGAAAAATTTGAAGATTGCTTATTCGTTGATAAGATGGAAAAACTTGAATTTTATTCTTTATTATCCGTTTCTTGGAGTTCCTATAATTTGAATGCATATTTTTCTAGCCTTATGATTTGATGATGCATAGACTTTTTTCTCAAATGGTTGTGGAGTTTACTCTTTCTAAATAGTGTGCTTATGTTTGGTAATGCAGGGGAGCAGTATTTTGTATTTCAAAATATGAATTTTTGAACAAGTTGAGTTAGGATTTCAATATTGATCATATTGTATAGTTTTTTTCAACTATCTCATTTGTTTATACATAAACTTATAATATTCATTGCTTTAAATTATTACCGTGCATCGCACGGGTGCAAAACTAGTTAATCTAAAACGAAGGTTAATGTTGATTATATCTGAAGATTGAAAAACCTACATACTTATCACATAGTTTTCTCTTTCTCGCAGTCACATCCTGCGAAAAACAATGCAGGCAAAATGATCGATCAATCCATTGGCATCAAGTTTAATTTAAACATAACCATAACGATATATATGTTTATGTTTATGATTATGTTAATGTGGCAACAATAATTATAATAGTTGGATGAACATACACTATTAGTTTCCTCCATCTCCCGCCATATAAGCTGCATATCACTTAGGATCAGAGGAATTGAAGAGGCAGACATAATTTATATTATATTATGACGTAAGATGATAATTAGGTATAATTTGGACAAAAAATATGGAAGAAACGAATTATATATAAATCATGTCAATTACAACATATTACATCGAATTTGGAAATAGTCTTCATCTGAAGTATCTCAAGAGGAAGTAAAATCGTACGAATCAAAATAGTGGCAACAGCAATTGATGCCCACCTGATTCATTAATAATTAACAAACATTCAATTCAAATCCATATATATTAATACATAAATGTAATTAATAATTAAACGTAAAATATAACCCGTACCAATTCAAGCCAGTAAAAGAGTGCAGATAATCAATCGAGTGTTGGACTGCATCCACCGGGGAGAATCCTGTCGCAGTCGCAGCAGCCGCCACCTCATTCGCCACTGGAGCCACCACCGCCTCAATAGCATTCTCCCCCAACAAATCCGCCGCCTCATGATTCATTATCTCTGTTCCTATTGCTTCACCTCTCGACGACATATTCCTCACAAAAACCGGCACGTAAGCCGCCGGAATAGAAAATCTCCGATCGCGGAACAAATTGCTCGACCCACTAATATTATCTCGCAGCCAGAGATAATTTTGACGGCGACGGTCATCGTTATCATGACGATCAATATGCGACAATGGAACGGCAACTCGTTGCTGCTGTTGATAAAAAAACTTGGCACGTGCAGTCACGCTCCGTCGGAAAGCCATGGATCCGATGAAAATAGATACAACTCAAAATCCTACTCAATTATTATTGCTGAAGACGATTTAATAATAAAAGCTGCTTTATTTTGATTTTTTGAGACCCAAATCCTAACTAATAACTAAAGACTAGGACGCATAACAATATCACGTGAACCATGGGTTCCACTAATAACAAACTCCCACACACTCGGACACAATTTTTAATTTTTTTTCAATTTTTTTTTTCCAGTTGAAACAGCGAAATTTTGTGTGTATCTTTACATAAATCTTTCAAAATGGTTGTAGTCTTATTTTCGAGAAACACATCGCTAATATGAAATATTTAATATCTCATAAACTCTAAACAATTTATATAATATAAGAATTTATACAACCTAGCTCCTATTAGTTGAAGATAAAAATGAAAGGAATATCTGTTCATTGAAAATTCCAAATAATGGAGACCGAGGACCAAAGGTTTTCAAAAAGAAAAATAATAGAAAGAAGGAAGGTGTATTTTAATAAAATTAAAATAAAAAATTGCATTTCTCTTTCCCCAAAACAACTATATGATCTTATATATGAATTTAACACTTGCATATATACTCTCCATTGGCCCTTAAAATTATTTTTCCATAATTTGAAACTAGTTCCAAAATGTCTAAATTCATGACTTGATTAGGTACACTTACAGGAGAGGACAAATCACTAAGATATGAATTGTCACTTCTCTTGCCTTCAGTACAGGAATGGGTTTATCGTTCCCTCTTTAGTTCCCACAGTTTCCCAACTTACCGATGTCTTCACCAAATATCTGGCCCGCATTTTAAGGAGCTCTTGTCCAAGCTTCATCTTAGTGATTTGCACCAAGTCTCGTTTGCAGGGGGGGCCGTTGAAGGCTTGCATGTGTGCATGCAGGCATGCAGTGTACCATACCACTGCATGCTTCCGCTGCGTGACATGTGACAAAATAAAGGCTGCTAATAAAAGGTTATTATCCACGTGGCACTCACTTGCATTGCATGCGAGTGCATGGACCACAAAGGCGTGCACTACTCACCGTAGATCTAGTATCTTATTCTGCTCTTAGCCGTAGATGTATTCAAACAATCTAGAACACCTTCTTCAGTTAGTTGAGCTATATAATCCTTTTTTGTACTGTTTCATTGAATATGTTGAATAACATATCTATTTTCCTCCGGAAATATGCAATATCAATTTCCTAGTTTCATTCGATTTCATCAAGTACACTTACAGTATTGAATGTGATTTTGATCGTTGAAAAAATAAAAATAAAAATAAAAAATGAACATCCATAGTTTCATTAAGATCATATGAAGTATGAAATTGTTAGTAGCAATGAACTTCAAGAAGAATGACAACCGGAGGCTTTCGTTTACGCAGAAAGTAGATTCGAACTCATCTCTTCTTACAGAAACTTGTGGCCAAAGTTTTGACCAAATTTAGTACGTATAGCTCAGCTCAATTCAAGAAATATGTTGAGAATGAGGAACAAAAAACACAAAAACGTCAACTTCCAACCCTTTAACTTTTAATATATGGGAGCTAATATTTAAACTAAAATATTTTAATATTTATTTCAGAGAAATTATGCTACTATCCTGCAGCTTAATGAAAATAAATTATCTATATATATAAAAAAATATTGTCCTGAGAATTTTTTTGGTAATCAACCCTCCGTTTTTTTGCCCAATATCGGGAAGGGGAGACGACAACTACAAATTTATATCTATCTCAACATATTGACATGAAAAGGACACAAATTTGAGAAAAAAAAAAAAACAGAATAGAAGAAATTTAGCGAGAGACGTGTTTTTGGTCAAGATATGTTCGCAGTTTTTTTGATGTATTTGGTCAGTTTCTTGCCGCGCACTACTCCATTTATTATTGTAGAAAACTGTGTTTATATATATATAGATTATAAAGATTATAGTATATATTTTTAAGCCACCTATAAATTTGTTTTTTTTTTACCACCTATAAATTTGTTGGGATCAAAAAATTTAATTTATTGCAACTTTGATAAAGTGTTACGATATGATACATCAATTATATTTTAATGAACAATCTTTAGAACTCCTACTAGCTAGTATTCAAACACCATAAACCTATCTCTAGACTAACTATAAAATAAATAAATTAAACCAAACGTATCCAGTTAAACAATAATAAAAATCTGACTTAATATATAATTTTTTTTAACCAAAAGATAGATGTTGACGCTTCTAAACAAATCTGAAACGTACAATATATACCGATTTCCAAAAAAAGACGAAGTCGTGGGAAGAAAGAAAAAGTGGCAGCTATATATATACATATATCCCCTGGCCCAAGTAAACAACTGGTTGGAGTTGCAATTATTAAATCGAGTTGCGTTTTGAAGTTTTTAGTTTGAGAGAAAAGAAAATGAGGTTTTATAAACTATATTATTTCGCTGACAAAGTCGATATCGCACTTATGGTGGTTGGTACGATATCAGCCATTGGGAATGGATTATCGCAGCCGGTCATGACCCTTTTTTTCGGCCAGTTGGTCAATTCCTTCGGTGGCGCCGCCCAATCAAATATAGTACATGTAGTCTCCAAGGTATATATGTATCCATTAATTAATTACGTATTTACGTCTTTTTTTTTTGTTGAATGAATGGTTTCGAATAATATAAACAGACTTGAAAATTTTTGACAGAAATTAAGAAGAGTGTCTTGGTCGTGGGTGAATCGAATTTTCATGTCTATATATTAATGCTAAGAATTAATATGAGTACTATTGTTTGTTGGAGAGGATATTGCCTGCCCTGGTTTATTTGAATTTGAAGGCGATGGATGAGTTGGCTGAATGCTCATATATATTAATTTTTTGTAAAAATTTTCAGGTATCCTTGAAATTTGTATACTTGGGTATCGCCGCTGGTGTTGCTTCATTTCTGCGTAAGTACTAGCGTAGGTCATATATAAAAGTATTGTACGTACGTATACCTGAATATTTAAAAAAAAAAAAATAACATACGTAATATACATAATTTTAATTTTTATTATTAAATAAAAGTGACATAATATAAATGTATATATATTAATTAATTACATTACATTACATTTAAAAGAATCGAATTAACATAGTTTTGAAGCGAATGAAACTCCCTGTTATATTTAGTTGAACACTCTATGCTACATATTTAAAATCATTAATTTTTATTCCATTTCTTCTTTAATTTCAATTGGTTGTGCTTTAGTTTAATTTTACTGTTGTTAATTATTATATACGGTAACTAAAAAGTATAGAATTAAATTAAAACACATTCATTTGACATCGAAGGAAAAAAGGGAATAAAAATTCATAATTTTAAATGTATAACATAGAGTGTGCTACATACATAATGTAGCAAATGATTTCATTGGGTTTTGAAATGGTAATTAGCAACATGTAGTATATATAACATATCTTGATTATTCTTGAACAGAGGTGGTATGTTGGATGGTGAGTGGAGAAAGACAGGTAGCTCGGATAAGAGGGTTATACTTGAAAACGATCATGAGGCAAGATATCGAGTTCTTTGATACTCAATCAACCACGGGAGAGGTGATTGGGAGAATGTGTGGGGACACCATTCTCATACAAGAAGCAATGGGTGATAAAGTAATTCATTCATTAAGGCTCCAATAATTTTATTACATTATTATTATTAATATGATAAATTAAGTATTCAATTTGGATCATCATATCATATATATGTATATATGCAGGTGGGAAAGTTCCTTCAGTTTGGTTCGACATTCCTTGGAGGGTTTGTTATAGCTTTCAATAGAGGATGGCTTCTGTCAGTGGTGCTATGCTCGAGCATTATTGCCATTGTGATAGTAGGATCATTTCTCTCTCTCATTAACTCAAAGATGGCAAACCGTGGACAGGATGCATATGCTCAAGCCGGAGACGTAGTTGAACAAACGGTTGGAGCTATTACCACGGTACGTGTGTGTGTGTATATATATAATGGCCGGGAAGATGATTTATATATAATTAATTAATTGTCTTGTATTTAATTATATGTATAGGTACAATCCTACTCTGGTGAAAAAAAAGCAGTGGAAAGGTACGGCATAAAGTTGCGAATTGCTTACGCGTCCAGTGTGAAGCAAGGGTTAGCTTTAGGCGTTGCGTTTGGCGTCGTCTTATTTATTGTGTTCAGCACATACGGACTTGCAATATGGTATGGAGCCAAGCTTATAATACACAAAGGATACAGTGGAGGGGTAGTGGTCAATGTTATCATGTCCATCATGACAGGGGGAATGTAAGTACTGTATACATATGAACTATTAACTTATAATTTCTTAATAAATTTTGACATTAATTAATTAGTATATATATTGCCAATTAATTCCAGAGCACTTGGCCAAGTTTCTCCTTGCCTAAATGCATTTGCAGCGGGTGAAGCTGCTGGACACAAGATGTTTGAAACAATCGAACGAACGCCGAAAATCGACGCAGCAGACACTAGGGGGACTGTGTTGGAAGATTTGAGAGGCGAAATCGAGCTTAAAGATGTTCATTTCAGATATCCAGCGCGGCCAGAGGTCCCCATATTTTCAGGATTCTCACTAAAAATACCGTGCGGGAAAACTGTAGCTCTGGTGGGGCAGAGCGGCAGCGGAAAATCAACGGTGATCAGTTTGCTCGAGAGATTCTATGATCCCGAAGCTGGACAAATACTGATCGATGGAGTTAACCTCAAGAATTTGAAACTGAAATGGATGAGACAAAATATGGGACTAGTGAGTCAGGAGCCTATATTGTTTGCGACAACTATAAAGGAGAACATTCTGTATGGGAAGACGGATGCGACGGAGGAGGAGATAAGAAGAGCGGTGGAGGTGGCCAACGCCGCCGGTTTCATCGATAGGCTGCCGCAGGGGGTGGACAGTGTGGTAGGAGAGCATGGGTCCCACCTCTCCGGAGGTCAGAAGCAGAGAATAGCCATCGCTCGAGCGATTCTCAAGAACCCTAAGATTTTACTTTTGGATGAAGCGACGAGTGCTTTGGATGCTGAATCGGAGCACGCCGTTCAAGAAGCTCTTGATAGTGCTATGAAGAATCGGACGACCGTCGTGGTTGCGCACCGCTTGGCAACCATTAGGACTGCTGATATCATCGCAGTCCTGCACTCTGGGAAACTCATTGAGGAAGGTAATGTTGAATATAGGAAGCTCTCAAATATAATAAAGAAGAATTTATTATTGCAAAGTATCACACTCAATTTACAACTCTCACTAGCAACTCTCGACTATCTCTCTAGAGTAGCTAATATATTGCTTTTCTTACACTCAATTGTAGCTCACTTACTTGCTACAAAATGGCTAGTATCTAGGCCTATTTATAGTAGTGAATGGCGGTGGATTTAAGAGCTTTCAAGCTAGCTCTAGAATCCTCTGCTACCTACTAGCAATATTTTATTCTATAGACTAAGTCTCCTAGGTTCTAGATACTCTAGCTAGTGCTTGTAGCTTCTCCATGTTTCTAGAGGGGTAGGTGGAGACATCTCAATACTCCCCCTCGACACCGACTCCTTCATGCTCCACGCTTTCCTTCCGAACCAATCCGAGTTGTGCTCGAAATTCTTCAAACTTGGAAACGTTGAGCCCTTTGGTGAACACGTCAGCTATTTGTCTTTCTGTGTTCACATGCTCCATCTTGATTTCTTCTTTGAGCACCTTTTCCCTTAGAAAATGGTAGTGCACCTCCACATGCTTCGTTCTTGCGTGACAGATTGGGTTCTCTGCTATGCGGATAGCTGACTGATTGTCGCAATACAACTTAACCGCATAGTTAGTTGGTTGGCGTAGATCCTTCATTAATTGTACCAACCACACACTCTCTTGAGCTGCTATTGCTGCTGCTCGGTACTCGGCTTCTGTTGTGGACAGTGATACCGTTGGTTGTCTCTTGCTGCACCAAGAAACTGCCCCTGATCCAAAGTTGAAGACATAGCCAGTAGTGGACCTTCTCGTGTCTCGGCATCCGGCGTAGTCCGCGTCACAGTATCCAATAATCTGGAAGTCTATATTTTTCTTGTAAAATAATCCATAGTCAATAGTACCTTTTACGTACCTGAGTATACGTCGGACTAGCTCGAGATGTGGCTTCTTCGGTTTCTCCATAAACCGACTCGCGATCCCTACTGCGTATGTGATGTCTGGCCTCGTCAGAGTTAGGTAGATTAAGCTCCCGACCAACTGCCTGTACATAGTGGCATTCTCCAAGTCTTTGCCTTCATCGCCGCACAACTTGATGTTTGCTTCGATCGGTGTTGATGACGGCTTGCAATCCAGCATCTCGAATTTCCTCAGTAGGTCAGTAGCATACTTCAGCTGGTACAGGAACAACCCTTTATCTGTCTTCTTTAACTCGAGCCCCAAGAAATGCTTGAGCTCTCCGAGTTCCTTCATTTGAAACCTCACAGATAGGTTTCTCCTGCTTTGCTGAATCTCTTCTTCGTCATCTCCGGTGATGATGATATCGTCGACATACACTAGCACTATTGCTAGTTTTCCTCCACATTCCTTGACGAAGAGACTTGAATCTGCTGGTGTAACTGAATAACCACACTGAGTTAGAAATTCAGCAATCTTACCGTACCATGCTCGGGGTGCCTGCTTCAACCCGTATAATGCCTTCTTCAGCTTGCACACGTGGCCTGGATTTTTCTCATCTTCGAATCCCATGGGCTGCACCATGTATATCTCTTTGTCGAGCTCTCCGTGTAAGAACGCATTCTTGACATCCATTTGCCACAGCTTCCATCCCTTGCTAGCGGCTAATGCGATCAGCACTCGTATTGTGGTGATCTTCGCAACTGGGCTGAAGGTCTCTTCGTAGTCCAACCCGTATTGCTGTGAGAATCCTCTGGCCACAAGTCGAGCCTTGTACCTCTCTATCGATCCGTCAGGCCGCTTCTTGATCTTGTATACCCATTTGCACGAGATGGGTCTAACTCCGGCTGGTTTGGGCACCAAATCCCACGTCTCATTTTTCCTTAGAGCCATGATCTCTTCCCCCATCGCTTGTCTCCACTCACTGCGTTGGGTTGCTTCTTCAAATGTCTCTGGCTCTTTCATATTTGCGTCCTCCTCGACGGCTACATTGGCGTACCTGGGATTGGGCTTCCTCTGTCTCGTAGTCCTCCTTAGTTGTGGTGGACTTGGAGATTCTTCATCTTCTTCTTGCGGTACCTGGATCTCTTCAATTTGGCTCGGCCTTCTTATTTCTAGAGAGTCTCCTCCGACATTCGGCTCTTCAGCGCCTTCGATCTCTTTGTCACCTTCTTGAGCTTCTGGAAGCTTCACCAACTCTTCTTCGAGCCTGTCTTTAATCTCCTTTGATCCTTGAAACTCCAACTCTTGTTGTGTGTTCCAGGAGGATGCTTCATCGAAGACCACATGGCGTGACGTGTAGCATTTGTTCGTAGTTGGATCGCAGCATCTCTATCCTTTCCTCTGGTTATCATATCCCACGAAGATACACCTGATCGCCTTCTTATCGAACTTGCTTCGAAGGTGGCTCGGCACAAACACGTAGCACACACATCCAAACACTCTGAAGTGGTTGACTACCGGTTTGGTGTTCCATAATTTCTCGAACGGTGACACAAAGCCCAACTTTGCTTGTGGTAGCCTATTTATCACATGTGCTGCTGTGTTCATGCACTCCGCCCAAAATCTTGCTGGTACATTCTTAGCATGTATCATACTTCGACACGTTTCAGCAAGGTGCCGATTCTTCCTTTCAGCTACACCATTTTGTTGTGGTGTATTTGGGCACGTCAACTGGTGGTGTATCTTTTGCTCACTGAGATACTTGGAGAATATTTTTGATGTGTATTCTCCCCCGTTATCCGTGCGAAGACACTGGATCTTATCTCCGATTTCTCTCTCCACATTTTCTTTGAAATCTTTAAATATTTCAAAGACTTCTGATTTTTCTTTCATAAAGAAAACCCACACATACCTTGAGAAATCGTCGATGAACGTCAGCATATAGCGCATCCCTCTAATTGATGGTTGATTGACCGGTCCGAACACATCGGAGTGAACCATCTCCAACGGCTTCTTTGCTCTGTAGTTTGATTTTTCAAATGGTAGTTGATGCGCTTTACCGTATTGACAACCAGCACACACCGTGTCTTCTCGAACTTCCAGCATAGGGAGTCCCTTGAGCATCGACTTCTTCATCATCACTTTGAGCTTATGGTAGCTCACGTGTCCTAGCCTTGCGTGCCACAAGTCTGCAGTCTCGTTCTTTCGAGTCTTATCTACATATGCCGACTCAGCCGACATAACATAAATAGACTCTAGTTTTTGACCCTCCATGATAGGTGTACCTATAACTTTAAGATTTTGATACACCTTAACATCCTTAGGTCCGAAAAGTACGTATTTACCTGTATCTGTCATTTGCGCCACAGACAGGAGATTCTTCTTCATTCCCGGAACATGATAGACGTCCTGCAGCTGCACTTGACTGGGACTGAACCGCGGTGTGATGAGTGTCTTGCCGATGTGTGCTATCGGTAATCTTGAGTTGTCGGCGGTCACCACTATTTGGCCTCCTCGATACTCCTTTGTGTCTTGGAGCTTCTCCTTGTCTCCCGTCATATGATTGGAGCAGCCTGAATCGACTATCCAATCTTTCTCGTAGTTTATCTTCCCAACGGGGACGACTGCTAGCGCCAATTCTTCTATTGGCCTCGGCTCAGCTTTCTCAACTATCGCAGTGGATGCCTCAACGACCCACTCTTCTTCACTGCTACAATTTTCTTTCTTGTTGGATGTGGCTATATTCCCTTCGGCAGCATTCATCCTATGCCAACAATCTCGGGCATAGTGATTTGGTTTGCCACATACGTAGCAACTCCCCTTCTTGTTGCCCTTGGACGTTGGACCCTTCTTTTGACGATTTGGTTGGATTCCTCTAGCCTTAGAACTATTTTCTTCTTTTCCTTTATATTCATTTTTAAGATGCGAGAATCCTTTCTTTTTATTATGGCTAAATAAGGCTTCATTATCTCTTTTTAATGAAACCTCCTCCATTTGTCCGGTCAGAGCTTCTTGGTCAGCCAAAAGATTTTCAAGATTGACCAAAGAAGGTTGCTCTGACCATCCTTGTATGGAGGTCATTATTGCCCTAAATTCGGGTTTTAGCCCATGTATAATTATTCTACGCATCTTAGCTTCTGATATTTTACTAGAGGAATCCAATTCCGAAATTTCACGGCAAAGAGTGCGTACCTTGTTAAAATAGTCGCGAACTGGCATATCTCCTTGCCTGAGTGATAGGAGCTCATTCTCCAAGAGTTGCAGCTTGAACTCATTCTTTTTGCTGAACAGTGTCGCCAAATTGTCCCACGCCTCCTTTGGAGTGGTAGCTGCCCGAATATGCTCCAACAAATTTTCACTTACTGTAGTCTTGAGCGCGTACATTGCTTTCCCCGCCTTGATCTTCCATTTTCTCAAGGCTTCGGCTTCCTCCGGCGGCGTCGTCTCTTTTCCACCAACTACCTCCCACAGATCTTGCCCTTGGAGATAGGACTCCATGCAAGTCTCCCAAGTGGTGTAGTTATGATTATTGAGTTGCTTCATTCCGCCTACCACGTGTAGTTCGGCCATCGTGACTTTGATTACCTCCGCGTAACAAAGTAAGCCTCCTCGCTTCACAATCTGAGATTGTGCACGACCTTAATAATCTCCTCTTGTGTTGACGACGAACCCACAGCCTTGCTTAACCACGCTATCGATTAACGTGGCTCTGATACCACGTTGTTGAATATAGGAAGCTCTCAAATATAATAAAGAAGAATTTATTATTGCAAAGTATCACACTCAATTTACAACTCTCACTAGCAACTCTCGACTATCTCTCTAGAGTAGCTAATATATTGCTTTTCTTACACTCAATTGTAGCTCACTTACTTGCTACAAAATGGCTAGTATCTAGGCCTATTTATAGTAGTGAATGGCGGTGGATTTAAGAGCTTTCAAGCTAGCTCTAGAATCCTCTGCTACCTACTAGCAATATTTTATTCTATAGACTAAGTCTCCTAGGTTCTAGATACTCTAGCTAGTGCTTGTAGCTTCTCCATGTTTCTAGAGGGGTAGGTGGAGACATCTCAATAGGTAATTCATGACTAATTCATAAATAAACTAATTATTAGTTTCATTCAAAGTTGAAAGTAACTAACCTTTTGTTCTATATATATAGGCACTCATGATGAGTTAATGAGAGATCCTGACGGAGCTTACACCAAGCTTTTTAAACATTCTGAAACGGCAGAACCAGAAACTAATAATAATATCACATCTCTAACCAAGGGTAGAGTTGTTGCTGCTGCTGCTGCTGCTGATATTATTGATGATGGTGGTGATGATGATGATGGTGCAGTTGAAAAGAATGAACATATTGGAAACAAGCTTCTTAGGCTTGCATACCTGAACAAACCCGAACTTCCGTATTTGCTGCTGGGATCTGCAGGGGCAGGATTTCAAGGCTTGATTTTCCCAATATTCGGGCTCTTGCTGTCGACAGCGATCAGGATTTTCTTCGAACCACCGAATGAGCTGAGAAAAGATTCAGAATTTTGGGCACTGATGATGGTGGTGCTAGGCCTCTGTTGTGTAGTGGCCATTCCTATTCAATACTATTGTTTTGGAATTGCAGGAGCAAAGTTGGTTGAAAGGATTCGCTCTTTGACATTCAAGAAGGTAGTGCACCAACAAAAAAGTTGGTTTGATGATCCTGCCAACTCAAGGTAGTAATTAATTCGTTTAATTAATGACATCTTTTCTTTCTTTTTTGCTGTAAATGTAATTAAATGAATTAATCTGTACGTGCAGCGGTTCAGTTGGAGCAAGATTGTCGAGTGATGCGTCTACCGTTGCAAGCCTCGTGGGGGGTGCATCGGGATTGATAGTACAAAACATGTTCACCATCATAGGAGGGTTAGTCATAGCATTCACAGCTAATTGGCTGCTCACCATCATAACCTTAGCCGTACTGCCTCTTGTTGGTTTGCAAGGACTCCTGCAAATCATATTTTCTAAATTAGGGATCTCTGGTGATGATACCAAGGTCAAGTCCATGTATGGAGAGGCTACTCAAATAGCATCCGACGCCGTTAGCGGCATCAGAACAGTGGCGTCGTTCGGTGCTGAGGAGAAGGTGATGACGATGTATAAAAAGAAATGTGAGGCTCCTTTGAAGCAAGGAGTCAGAGTCGGAGTAATTAGTGGAGCTAGTTTTGGTGTTGGCTCTTTGGCACTCTATTGCACACAAGCCTTTTGTTTCTACATTGGATCTCTTCTTATTCAACATGGTAAAGCATCATTCGGGGATGTATTCAAGGTAACTTATTTTAATTTTTATTGTTACCATTGGATTTATTTTGCATGTCTAACAAATTAAAACAATGCAATGCAGGTTTTCTTCGCCCTAACCATGTCTGCCACTGGAATTTCCCAAGCATGTGCAGCAGCTCCAGACATAAACAAAGTTAGAGATTCCGCGGACTCCATATTTGAGATACTTGACAGCGAGCCGGAAATAGATTCAAGTAGTGATCAAGGGATCATACTGGCTAATGTTCGCGGCGACGTTGAGCTTCGAAACATAAGCTTCAAGTACCCAACACGGCCTCAACTCTTCAGAGATTTGAGCCTAACTATACCTTCTGGAATGGTATGTGCGTGTGTGTATATATACAGATATTTCTTCACTTAATTCACTAAACATAAATAAACTTGGTTTTTTTGCTTTTTCAGACAGTAGCTCTAGTTGGAGAGAGCGGTAGTGGAAAATCAACTGTTATCAGTCTGATAGAAAGGTTTTACAATCCTGAGTCGGGGAAGATATTGTTGGATGGGGTAGAGATTGAGAGACTGAAGCTGAGGTGGCTGAGGCAGCAAATTGGATTGGTGAGCCAGGAGCCTGTTCTCTTCAACGATACAATTCGGGAAAATATAGCGTACGGGAAAGACGGAGAGATGAGTGAAGAAGAGATGATGGAAGCAACAAAAGCTGCGAATGCTCATAACTTCATTTCTGGATTGCCACAGGGCTACAACACTCGTGTAGGAGAGAGAGGAGTTCAGCTTTCCGGTGGTCAAAAGCAGAGAATAGCCATGCAAGAGCGATTGTGAAGAATCCCAAAATCCTCCTTCTGGATGAGGCGACCAGCGCGTTAGATGCTGAGTCGGAGAATATAGTGAAAGAAGCGTTAGATAGGGTTATGGTGGGGCGGACGACCGTGGTTGTAGCACATCGGTTAACTACGATAATTGGGGCTCATATCATTGCTGTTGTGGGGAATGGAGCCATTTCTGAAATGGGAAGCCATGATGAGCTCATCAAAATCCAACATGGAGCCTATGCATCCTTACTTGCTATTAATGCAACTGCAACCCACTAAGGATTAGCTAGCTACTAACTCATCATCATCCACACCAACTATTTTTAAAATTTCACCTCGAGCTATTTAATATTAAATAGTACAGCATCTGTCTTTAATTTTGAATACATTAATGTAATTGGTATTATATGCTTTCATTATTCAATTTTTTGTTCTTATCTATAATAGAGTTTAGAATGAAACTATACTTGTTCAATTTTATAAGATTAATTGACAATAGATGCAGATCTTGTTCGGTTCTTCCATGTCATGTATTTATTTATTATAACAGTGCAATAAAGTCAAAACCTTTTGAAATTGAAGTGTAATTAAAATTTTGAAATTAATCACTCTACCTGTAATTTTTTTTGTCTCTGTGAAAAATCTGATTTTTTAATATATAAAAAGATCACCAAGCTGAGCTTCGTGATGATCCGATGAAGTTGTCAATTAACGATTGAGGAGAAGACCAAATATATATCTTGAAGGTTTCATAGTTCTACTCTTATAAGAACATTGTCTAAGTAGCAAAAAGCAAAAGATTCATCAAATTGACTTTATAGGATAAAACAAAAGCAAAATGACCGTGAGCCATTCACCAAATGAGGCTGGTAGCACTAGCAGCCTACTATATGAATATCGTTTCCCTGCGATATTGGGTATGCCCAACATCTTCTGCACCTCAGGCTTCTTCATCACTGAAAAATCGACATGAAAATAATAAGTTGACATGAAAAGAAAAGACAAGAGACAAGAGTGTTCGATCCGTTATAAATAAACAGGACTCACCCATTCCACATGCGTGTCCATACAGGTTGGACGTAATCCAATAACATAATACAGCCTGGAGAGAGAGAGAGAGAGAGAGAGAGAGAGAGTTTCAAAGTTGAGCACATGAATATATATATATATATATATATATATATATATGATGTATAATATAAAGCAATACCACATTACGTTGGGGGAATGCTGCATGAAAGCCACTAGTGAAATCATCACTCAACCATGCATCATCGTGGCACTGCAAAGGGATTATGATTATCAATTATAAAAACAAGTTAAATCTGCGAATTCTCATCTCTCACAGCAAATTAAGCCCTCGGATCCTTACACTGAAATCAAAATTATTACAAAAATCAGAGCAAACTACCACTAATCAGTGATGATAGTCAGCATGCTTTTGCATAAATAAATGATAGAACATATATACATATTCAGAGATATGAAGAAAACATAAATAGAGAAAAAGTGGCTCACCTGCAGTGCTTTCCAAAACGTCCATGTCGTCAAAAATGGCAAAATATGCATTGCATCTAGCGTAGTCAAATCGGTAAACCAGAATGCTCCTCCATGTTTGAAAGATTCAATTTTTCCTGCCATGTTGACGATCTGCATATAAAATG
This sequence comes from Perilla frutescens, assembly GCA_026008535.1. Lineage (NCBI taxonomy): Eukaryota > Viridiplantae > Streptophyta > Magnoliopsida > Lamiales > Lamiaceae > Perilla > Perilla frutescens. Next base: position 14,858,073 of record BRKX01000015.1, read on the forward strand.
ATGATGAGCCAAAAGCGTCCTATCTGCTATCTATCTATTACTATAATAAAAGTATGAGGTTTTACAAATTACATGCAACGTACATGATCTCCGCTAGTAGTTTATAAGTGAGGTAGAAACACAAAAGTACAGTGAGTCGAAGGAATCATCTAGAAGAGTTATAAGGAAATTTGTCGTCTTACCGCCGCATACAAAGATAAAACAACAATGAATTGCGTTACAGATGATGCTAAGTTGGTGAATCGGTTAATGCCATATCTGTAACAGTAAGATGCAACCATCTCAGTGAACGTCATATTCTTAATCCAAGTGCTTTAACAGAAAAGTTCAAATAATAATAACAAGACAAGAATTTTACAAAAAATGAAGTACATCATCACAAGTATGTTTTATGTATAGTTTGTGGAGCATAGTGAGAGAGTATTGAGCTCTACTTATATATGCTTATATATATTGCTCTTATTTGACTTCAATAATTTAAATGAGGTAAGCACTACAAATGATGTGTTATATACTATTGACAAAAGATAGATCACTTCAAGTTCAACTTGAAGTCCACAGGGTTCAATCCGGCCCGGACGAGGATTATGGTCCGATGGCTGTGGAAAGAGAAATACACGTTCAGACATTTTGCATTAGGAAACGAGGGTCGATGGATAAGCTTAACCTCTGATAGTCAAATATTATTGAGGTCTCAAACAATTCAAAGCAATAACCTGGTGACACCATTTTATAAGCTATATATATGGAAGGGATTAGACAAAAAAAAGGGGCACAAAACTGACATTATTGATGACAATTTTATTATTTTCTAGCCTGGTAAAATCCTTGTAATTAACTTTGGCCAATGTTGCGCTTCACCTTCATGTTGTTATGTGCGCATACTATTTCAATGTTCCCAAAAGAGTTCTCTTGAAAACAAGTAAAGAGCATGCTATAATTTATACCAACATCGATCTCTGAGGAGGACAAGCACAATTGCATGCATATCTTAGAAGTAGATAAGAGTGAATTACATACTCATTTAATAGTTTTTTCATTTGCGCGCGATGTAAAGCCAGTGCGACGGGGCTCTTATCCTGGAAAAAAAAAAGAAATGATTATTCATCAGGAAAAACCAACGGAAGCTATTTCATCAAGTAAAAGCAACAAAAAGGGACACTGCCTAACAAGGCATCAGACATGCATATTCCAGCAATGTAGTTCACAGCTGTCAATAATAGTATGATGCACTAACGCTACTCTCTGTTTCTGCATGATGAATCTCCAGCACTTGAGGCCTTATACGCTGTGCATCATCAGACATAAATTATTTTGGCATCAGAAACAGAAGCAGGCATAACGTACATGGAGTTAAAGCAGGAACTGATAGTTGCATAGCCGAACTGAGAGAATGTAAAAATTGCAGTATGTATCTCAATTCATCAATTAAACTTTTTAATTTCTCTTTCATGTTTTGTTTTATCCTCAACGTAACCAGATGCAATTTACCATGCTCTACATATAATTTGTATTTGATTTCTTCTGGGATTCTTGTAGACATTTCGTCAAACATGATTTGGGCAGCAGATATTTCTTAGGGAAAACTTCGAACTCCCACCTTTTAAACTTTTCTCACCCATCTTCTCTCTCATGAACCCAACAACACACACTGATACTCCGAACTTCCAATTGTTCATGTACATACTTAAGTATTAAATATACGTATACTACTATGTCCTCATAACTTCCTCACTCTTCATTCATGCCCAAAAGAGATCTCAAAAAGTTACTCTGCTACAGACTTAAATAAAATAATGCATTTCTTCCTTAATTCCAGAAACCCCATATGTAGGTATGCATGGGAAAACAATTGAGGAAATATGTATGCAATGAAACAATCCAGATTCAAGCCAAACTCACAATGGAATGAAAAAAAATATTTAACAACTTACTTTGAATTTGGAAAGAGCTTTCAATTGATGTATCGTAAGAGGAAGTAGAAGCGTACGAATCAAAATAGTGGTGACAGCAATTGATGCCCACCTAAACACGACCCCCCAATTTCAGAATATGAATAAAAAAACATTCAAATCCATAATAAAACAAAGAAAGTTGAAATGGTTGAATTATCCGCGCCCACCAATTTAACCCAGTAAAAGTGTGCACATGATCAATCAAGTATTGAACTGCATCCACCAAAAAGTTGCCCGACGCAGCGGCTTCGCCACTGGAACGACCACCGCCTCAACAGCTTTCTCCCCGACCACATCTACTCCGTCAGTCGACATATTCCTCACAAAAACCGGCGCGTAAGCCGCCGGAATAGCAAATCTCAGATCTCCAAACAAATTCCTCGACCCACTAAAACTACCCCAATAATCTCCGGGGATGCGACGCCGGAGACATTCACCGCCCCTGTCACTTGGACGGAGACGGTCGTCGTTATCATGACGAGCAACATGCGACAATGGAACGGCAAGTCGTTGCCGCTGTTGATAAAAGAACTTGGCACGTGCAGTCAGGCTCCGTCTGAGAGCCATGAATACAATCAAAATTCAAAACAGAAACAACTCCTCAAAATCGTGGTTTAATTTTGTTGGTGAAGACTTGATAATAAAAGCTGCAGCTAGCTAACCTGCAGCTTCAGCAAACAACCAAAAATATCCTAACAAACGGGAAGGACGACGCATGACAAATTGACAATTCACTAATAACAAAATTCAAACGGTAAAAGGTTTTGAAAAAGAAAAATGGAAGGAAGGAATGTGTATTTTAATTAAAAAAAAAAAAACAAAAAACAAAAACTCTTGCCACGAAACAACTATGATCATATCTGTGAATTAACGCTTGTATTTTTATTTTTTTATTTTTTAAAAAAATTACCGCTTGTATTTAATATTTATTGGCCTTAAACATTATTTTTCCATAATTTGAAACTAGTTCCAAAATGTCTAAATTCATGACTTGATTAGGTACACTTACAATGTTGGATGTGATTTTCATCGTTGAAAAAAAAAATTGGGTATTCGTAGTTTCATTTAGATCACATGACTGACCTAATGTAATTGTTGTAATTTTGTTTTGCTTGTAAGTTTCATTATTTTAGAACTGTTTCAACGTTTTAACTTCCTATAGGACTGCTAGAATTCGAACAAAAGTATTTTAATATTTTTTTCAGAAATATTAGGGTACTGTACCTCATCGGCTGAAGGAAAAGAAATGGTCGTGAGAATTTTTTGTTAATCAACTGACCCTATTTTGGCCCAGCATCGGAAGGGGAGACGATGACAACGAATTTATATCTATCTCCAAGTAAATGATACGAACACCCGGCCCATCCAAAGTTGCAAGTTAAAACCCAAAGGCTCAAAGACTCTAAAAGACTACCAATATCAGTCACCACGCGAACCACTCAATCACTTTAATATTTAATTAATTTATCTTTCTTCCACATCATCAATATTCATTCAACTCAACCATATCTATTTTACAATTTTTATCCATAACCACCCAACCACACCACTATATATAATTATTTTATTTTATTTTTTATTTATAAGATTAAAATATTACTTGTGCTAAAAATAATATAAAAAAATTATAATTATAAACAAGAAAATGACAATAGTCCAAAACGAAAATCGCACTCATTAAACGGTATTTTTCAAAATTACATGAAATAAAAATTTATTATTTTGATATATAGAAAATTAGAGGAAAAAATAATAATTTTAAAGTGTGTTAAAATATAACAAAATTAATGTCCATTTATAGAAAATGAAAAAATATGAATTTTGGTATATTTTTTATTTTATTTTATTTTATTATATTTTATATAAAAAATATATCAATTACATATATATATATATACACATATATATATCAAAATAAAACTAATTGACCAATAGGAATAGGATGAAGACAAGTGTCTCTATCCTATTGGCCAAAATAATGGTTGAGAAGAGACCTCAAATGGTTGAAAATGGGGCTGGTTGAACAACCTTTATTGAATTTTCATATATTTTTTTTAATTTCAGACGTGGAGGGCGACCACTTAGTCTGAGAGTTGTTATACATAATTCAATATGCTTTTAACACCTGATGGGGACATTATAAAAGGTTAGAACTGCATAATAGAGATATAATCACGTCCGATTTCCAATTCTATTTTCGAGAACATATATAGCACTATACATAATTATAGGAAGTGGTCACATATAAAATCAATGTATTCACGTTTTGTAACACCCTAAATTCTATAATTTAAAATGTTACTCTTTCTATTCTTTAAAGCGGAAAGTTATTAACAAAAATAACAGTTCGAATAATTTTTTTTTATATTTAATTTTGCTAGAAATTCTAAGAAGAAAATAGAACCATATATTTTCAGAAATATATGTACTTAGTTCAAAATACCTACATTTCATAAACTCCAAGTTCATTTCAAAAAGGAACTCACAAATTCTAAAATATAAAATTCACACTCCTAATATTAATAAAACCATATTAGCAAACTACTAGTTTAGGTTAGTTCAAAAACACTGACAACTCACATAATATCAAGTTCAAAATAGTAGACTCTAAACAACAAGCCCAAAAATTCAGGTCGGGTAATCTAAACTTCTTGAGCATGCCAACCCTATTTCCTTCACGCGGCTCCAAGCTCACTGACCTGAAAACATTTAAAAATGTGGGGTGAGCACTCTTAAAACGTACTCAGTGGTGGGGAATCATGAGCATTTCTTTCTATTTATCCAACATAAATAAATCGCGGGAATAATGGATTTAGGGTACTCTTCTTCTGATTTTAGAATACATCTTGAACTATGCATAGGACATATTCTGATGCGTACGAAACGCTATTCTGATCTGATGCGTATAAAACGCTATCCACATTCCATCCACGATAATTCAAGTTGGATTAAAACATTTCTGACTCAAAGAGCATATAACATATACTTTTATTTCAAAAATAATAATTTCACCCACCTGAGAATAATGAGCACCTAAAATTGAGCAGAGAATCACAAAATAAACGAAGATCCTAATTGCGCCGCACCTAGTATTAAAATAACATTAATTAAATCATTTGTATTGAATTATATTCTATAAAATTAAAATTAAACTTGATTTGAAAACTAACCTTCTTTGTATTCTAACTCCAGCTCACTACCGTTGTATAACTCTTTCATTTCCTAGCCATCTTATAAAATCTGTAGTGCATAGTTTGCTTGATATTATTATTATTTTTTTCTTATGCATACGGATTAATAGATGTATACATATATATATATACCACCACCGCCGCCTTATTTCCTTCATAATCATCCTAATTTCCGCCGCCTTATATCAACTATATTATAATACATTTTATTGGATGAAATAATAAAGAGTAAGGCGGTTAGATTTTCTATTTTACAAGTTGATACATCTTGGACTATCTAGTCTATATATATTCCTCTCTTGATCGACTACTATAGCTATTGCATATCAAAATTATTTTAAAATCTAATATATATTCACACATGTAGTAATAATAAATTACACCTCAAGACCTATAATTAGGACACATGTATTCATAATCATTATCACTATTTATTACTATTGTGATTATCTTTAAAAAATATTTTTATTTTATATTATTAAATCCCACACCTAACATAGTCCTAATCCTTATCATTTTTTTTAATTTTTATTTTTATCTTAATGTCTTTGATATTATTATTATTATCATACAATGAATTTATCTAATGTGTAAATATATATACACACACGAATTAACATATATAATTAATCATAATTGATTGATTTATGTAATTAAAATAAAATTATACTCTTAACTTATATAACTTTTATCTAAACAAGACTAAATATATATATATATATATTTATATATATTATATGGCTCAAACTAAACTTTTAAAACCCAAATAATAATTAAAAATATTCTTGATATATACTAGGGGCGCAACTTCGGACTCCCTCAAGTCCAACTAATTTTATTGAGCGTTATTAAATAAATAAAACTCAAATTTTTTTTAAATAATCAAATAATTTTTATAATTTTAAATCACGTAGAAGTGGGATGTTACACGTTTGTTTTAGAATTAGTATTCACGATTTACTTATTTACAGAATTTGCAAAATAATTTAACTTATTACGTTTAAGTGTTTTGAAAATGTAATATCTATATATATATTATAACACACAACTCTTTTCTCTCCAATTTATATGGATATTTTTGTCAGTTTCTAATACTATAATTTAAGGTAATATTTAATGAAATTAATGCTATAACATCTATTTTTCATAGTTATTTTTACGTGAGTTAATGATAATTTATTACTACAATTTTAAAGAATTAATCCATAAAACATGTCCTTTTAAATGAATTGTTTATGCCTATAAATACTTGGGGTTCTGTAATCAAATCTTAAATCCAAGTTTAGTATTGTTGATTGTTTATCTATTTTTCATCCATAAATATTTTTATTCATTTTTTGTTATTGAGATGGTTGTGGGACTTAATGTTGCTGATATAATGATGAGTTAATTACTTTTAAAATCATGAATTTTGAACTTAGTTGCAAATTTAACAAGATCTTTAAAAGTGGGTAATTAAAATACAACTTTGAATATATATATATATATATATATATATATTATTCAACGTCCTCATTTTTTTATAAAACAAATTCACCTTCAATCCAATATATAATTATGGTCACTTTGATGTTATTTTCAAAAATTGATGGTCGATTCATGACGGACTCGATGAAACGAGCAATTGTATGTTGGATCAGTGATCAATTTATTTTATAAAAATTTGGGGATGCTGAATGACACACAAATTCAAAGTTTGTGTTTTAATTGCCTATTTTTAAAGTTTATATTAAATTTGCAATTAAGTTCAAAATTCATGATTTTAAAACAATTAATCATGTAATGATATACATGTAAATTTATCAGATACCTATTTTTCTTTATGATGAACTACAGTTTAATGTTATTTTTTAAAATTGTCATTATTGAACAATTATTTTATAATTATGTAGAAATATTCATATTAATATTGGTCCAATTATATTTTGATTTAACACTAAATTGCAAAATTATTAGTTGGACATCTATATATTATTTCTATTGATATCTATCCAATAAAATCCACAAACCTATTGATTGCTCAATTATGCATTGTTTTTTTTTTTTTTTAATATGAATTAGTTTGTGTTATTGTAGTATTATCAAATAGATGATGAAATTAATATTGTAAAATCAAGCTTAAATGACTACATATTTGTTAATACTTTTTTAAAAAAAAAATAACTAATTTCTAATACAATTTCACATGATGCTAGAGGTTTTGAATGTAATGAGAAATTTGGATAAATGTTGTAGTTATTATTCTTGCACAATATGGATATGAATTCAATTAAATTACTCCTATTTATTTTAATATTTATTACTCTCTCCATTTCTATATAAACGTCATTTTTGATGAATGCACACAAATTAATAAATTAATTAAATTATCTAATATACCCTTGTGTGAATACATTAAATGAGTTAAATATAATTTATTTTTTTAAATTCATTAAATGAGGGCAAAATATGTGAAAAATGTGATTTTTTTTTGTCTCGAATTTGTATAATAACAATTTTTTGAAACAAAATTAAAATGTTAGAATGATACTTATTCAGAAATGGAGGGAGTAGTTTTTAAAACTAAGAGCAATCGTCTTTTTTCGTTTGTTCTATTTATATTGTTATTTTGAGTTTAAAATTATATTAGTTTTTTTTTTGAATTAGATATGTTTATTTTTTGTATTTATTTATTTTTAATTTAAATATCTATCAATTTATTATTATATATATTTAAATAATATTTCATTAATTAAATATACAAAAAAATCAATTAAATATATGTATATTGAAATTTTTAAAAATTTAAATGTATTTGAGTTTGCAGTTTGAAATATATTTTAAATAATTAAATAAATCTTTTTTCAATAAATTATTCCACATTGAAGAAACGATAAATATTATTTTGTATGAACAAACTATAAATTTAAGAAAACAAAGAGATTAATGTTTTTTTTTATTTTTTGTTTTAATATTTGATTTTGTATCCTCTTTAATAGATAATGTTTATGCTCTTCAACTACATAGTACATTATAATTATTATATATTTATAATTTAAAGCAAAATAAAAAGTAACTATACAAATTTTATCCGTGCATCGCACGGGAGTCATTCTAGTATATATATATATATATATATATATATATAGGGGTGGTTATAATGCAAACCAACAATAAAGATCTATGGCCTAGATTTGCTTAAAAGGGTGGTGGCAATTGTGTAATATTTGAAAAAAAAATCATGCGGGGGTATTTACGTAATTTGGTAATTCTTATAAAAATCATGTGCGATATTTTATAACATATTGTCATGCTAACAAAATATTATCATCATGCTAATGAAGCGTTATAGTTATGCTAATGAAAATTTTTCTCATATTGTTAACGAAAAATTAAATTCTAAAGAGTAATTATAAATTCTAATTCGATGAAATAAACTATAATTCAGATATAATAAACTTCAATGATCTAAAAAATAGAATTAAATTCTAAAAATTAATTATAAACCCCTAATTGGATGGAATAAACCATAATAGCAATATAAATATACAACATTAGCATAATGATATTGTTTTATTAGCACTGCGAATAAACTATATTAGCATATGACAATTCATCATTAACATAAGGTATAAATCATAAATGGATGAAGAAAAATCCTAACTAATATATTATAATTTGATGAAATAAACAATATATAATAATCAATTTGTAACTAAAATACAAAAACTTAATCATAAAAAATAATTATAAGTCCTAATTGAAATGTAATATATCATAATAACAATATAAGTATGTGTACTACGTTAACATTATGATAATCATTTCATTAGCACAATGAATGCAATATGTTAGCACATAACAAATGCTTCGTTAGCATATGTTATCAACTTATCATAATGCTAACGAACCATTATTTAAAAGCTAACGAAAGCATTTTCGCGCTGAACACGAGTAAAAATATATATTTTGTATTTTTCGTCTATATTTAATTGAACAAACATATCCACGGCTGATCTTAAATTAAAGAGTATGAAAAGATCTTTGATTTGGTATATTATTTGCGTTGATCCGATTTGAAATGAGTGAGTTATAGCCTTTCAAAGTTATTAAGATTTTTTTAAAAAAATGATGATATCAACTTTTTTATGGGTATTGGACAATTATACCACCGCCCCCTTCTTTTTTATCTTGACTTTGACATAGCCATTAAATCATCTAGGTGGACGGTATAAGATAAGTTCCTAGTTCCTACACCAGAAAATGGTGTATTTTTTATCCAACCCCTATATATATATAAACTTAATGATGAAAAGATTGATATATTCTAGATGAATATATAGTTATCATGTCCCATGATGCATCTATGTACAAAATGAAAAGAGCAATGTACTGCGTTAAATGTGACGCCAAGTTGGTGAAGGGATTAATGCCATATCTGTAACAGTAAGATGCAATTATCTCTGAATGTCATATTCTTAATCCAAGTGTTAACACAAAAAGTTAAAATAATCATAAAAATGCAGGAACTTTATCCCAAGTATGTTATATGTTTAGTTCGTGGAGCATAGTGAGAGAGTATTAAACTCTACTTCTGCAGTTATGCTACAGGCTTATATATAATATACATAATTCTCTTATTTGACTTCAATAAATGAGATACGCTACAAATGATGTGTTATATGCTATTGACAGAAGATAGATCACTTCAAGTCCAATTTAAAGTCCACAGGGTTCAGTACCGAACCAGGATTATCGTCCAACGGCTGTGAAAAAAAATGCTAGAAAAGTGAAATACACATTCAGACAATTTGCATTAGGAAACGAGGAATAAGTTTAACCTCTGATGGTCAAATCTAACAAGGGATTAAAAGCTTATTATTCAACGCAGCAAGCTGGTGACACCATTTTATAAGCTATATGGAAGGATTAACCCAAAAAAGGGGATAACTGACATTATTGATGACATAATTTTACTATTTTCTAGTCTAGTAAAATCCTTGTAACTTTGGCTAATATTGCTTCAACAGTTCAACTTCATGTTGTGTTATGTTAATGTTCCTAAAAGATTTCTCTTAAAAACAGGTGATGGGAACACTGTAATTTATACCAACATGGATCTCTGAGGAAGACAAAAGCAATTGTGCGCATGCATATCTTAGACTTAGAAGTAGAGTGAATTACATACTCATTTAATAATTTTCTCATTCGCGCCTCACCTACAGCCACATCAACAGGACTCTTATCCTAGAAAAACCAATGAGTATTCATTAGGAAAAACCAACGGAAGACATTTCATCAAGTAAAAGCAACAAAAAGGGACACTGCCTAATAAGGCATCAGACACATATTCCGCCAATTTAGTTCACAACAGCCAATAATAGTATGATGCACGTACGCTACTCTCTGTTTCTTCACGATTATTCTCCAGCACTTGAGGCCTTATAAGCTGTGCATCACGAGACATAAATTAATTTGGCATCAGAAACAAAAGCAGGCATACCGTGAGGAGGAGGAGGAGGAGGAGGATAGTTGCATAGCAGAACTGAGAGAATGTAAAAATTGCAGTATGTATCTCAATTCATCAATTCAAGTTTTGTCTCTTTCATGTTATGTTTTATCCTCAACGTAACCAGATGCAATTTACTATATATGCTCTACATTTAATTTATATTTAATTTCTTCTGGGATTCTTGTAGACATTTCGTCAAACGTGATTTGGGCAGCAGATATTTCTTAGGGAATACTTGGAACTCCCACCTTTAAACTTCTCTCCCATCTTCTTCTCTCTCATGAACCCTCACTGATACTCCGAACTTCCAATAGTACATATACATACATAAATATACGTACACTGCTACAGCAAAAGAGATCTCAAAATGTTATTTTGCTACAGACCTTAAATAATGCATTTCTTCCTCAATTCTAGAAACGCAATGTGTGTAGGTAAGCATGGCAAACAAATGAGGAAATATGTAGGCAATGAAACAATCCAGATTCAAGCCAAACTCACAATAGAATGAAAAAATCATGTTACAACTTACGTTGAAGTTGGAAAGAGCTTTGAATTGATGTATCGTAAGAGGAAGTAGAAGAATACGAATCAAAATAGTGGTGGCAGCAATTGATGCCCACCTAAAAACAACCAATTTCAGAAGATCGCTATTAAGAATATTAACAAACATTCATTCATTCAAAACCATAATAAAACTGAAAAAAAGATAAAGTTCATCAACGCGCACCAATTTAACCCCGTAAAAGTGTGGACATGATCAATCAAGTATTGAACTGCATCCACCAAAATGTCGCCCGACGCAGCAGCCGCCACCTCATTCGCCGCTGGAACCACCGCCGCCTCAACAGCTTTCTCCCCGACCACATCCACTCCGTCAGTCGACATATTCCTCACAAAAACCAGAGCGTAAGCCGCCGGAATAGCAAATCTCCTATCTGCGAACAAATTCCTCGACCCAGCAAAACTGCCCCAATTATCTCCGTGGAGACGGAGCCGGAGACAATCACCCTCCTTGTAACTTTGACGGCGACGGTCGTCGTTCTCATGACTAGCAACATGCGACAATGGAACGGCAAGTCGTTGCTGCTGTTGATAAAAGAATTTGGCACGTGCAGTCAGGCTCCGTCTGAAAGCCATGAATACGATCAAAATTCAAAACAGAAACAACTCCTCAAAATCTTGGTTTAATTTTGTTGGTGAAGACTGAAGAGGTCAATATTATCTTTGCTAGTATTTAGGAGTTTGTTTTGTTTGTTGAATAAAGTCCTAGTCTCTAGGCTGCTTTCTTTTAGTCGTGTGTAGTCTGTTAGCTTGTTAGCTAGTTTATCTGAGTTTCTGTTTTGCTCACGACGACGACCACAATAATAATAATAATACAAGAATTTTTGTATGAGGAGTGTTTTCATCATACATTTTGACGACATACAGTAATTTTTGTAGAATGAATTTAGCTAAAGTCAGAGTTGAGAGTTGATTGAGAATGAAAAGAACATAAAGTGAACTTTCATTTATAGACAAAATAATTATTGTAGCTAACGGCTAATTGGCAACAACTATTTCAGTATGCCGACATCTCTACCGACATCACTGTAAAGTTGCCAACATCTCTGCCGACATCAGAAAGTAAAAATAGTATTATATATATATATATATATATATCATACAATATCTTTATTTACAATATTTATCTATAAATTTAATTTAATTTAATTTTCATAATATTTAATATCTCATAAACTCTAAACAATTTATATAATATAAGAATTTATACAACCTCCTATTAGTTGAAGATAAAAATGAAAGGAATATCTGTTCCTTGAAAATTCCAAATAATGGAGACCGAGGACCAAAGGTTTTCAAAAAGAAAAATAATAGAAAGAAGGAAGGTGTATTTTAATAAAATAAAAATAAAAAAATTGCATTTCTCTTTCCCCAAAACGACTATGATCTTATATATGAATTTAACACTTGTATACATGCTCTCCATTGGCCCTTCAAATTATTTTTCCATAATTTGAAACTAGTTCCAAAATGTCTAAATTCATGACTTGATTAGGTACACTTACAATATTGGATCTGATTTTTGTCTTTGAAAAAAAAAACTAAAAAAAAATTGGGTATTCGTGTTTTATTTAGATCACATGACTGACCTAATGTAATTGTTGTAATTTTGTTTTGCTTGTAAGTTTCATTATTTTAGAATTGTTTCAAATTACATGTACGGATCGGCTGCGCAGCATCAGAAGTCTGAAATTAAATCTAACGGGAAGGACAACTGGACACTTCAGTTTATGCAGAATTGTTAAATTCATATTCATCTCTTTTTATAGAAACTTATGGCCAGAGTTATGAAAATGTTGAGAATGAGGAACGAAAAACAAAAACGTCCTCTCCAACGCTTTAACTTCCTATAGGACTGCTAGAATTTGAACAAAAGTATTTTAATATTTTTTCAGAAAAATTAGGGTACTGTACCTCATCGGCTGAAGAAAAAGAAATGGTCGTGAGAATTTTTTGGTAATCAACTGACCCTATTTTGGCCCAGCATCGGAAGTGGAGACGATGACAACGAATTTATATCTATCTCCAAGTCAATGATACGAACACCCGACCCATCCAAAGTTGCAAGTTAAAACCCAAAGGCTCAAAGACTCTAACACAACCAATATCAGCAACCACTCCGAACCACTTCAATATTTAATTAATTTCTCTTTCTTCCACATCATCAATATTCATGCAATCCAAGCATATCTATTTTACAAGTTTTATCCATGACCACCCAACCACACCACTTTATATAATTATTTTATTTTATTTTTTATTTATAAAACTAAAATATTACTTGTACTAAAAATAATATACAAAATTTATAATTATACACAAGAAAATGACAATAGTCCAAAAAGAAAATCGCACTCATTAAACGGTATTTTCTAAAATTACATAAAATAAAAATTTATTATTTGAATATATAGAAAAGTAGAGGAAAAAATAATAATTTTAAAGTGTGTTGAAATATAACAAAATTAATGTCTAGAAAATGAAAAAATATGAATTTTTGTATATTTTTTATTTTTTATTATATTTTATATAAAAAATATATCAATTATATATATATATATCAAAAATAAAATTAATTGACCAATAGAAATAAGATGGAGATAAGTGTCTCTATCCTATTGGTCAAAATAATGGTTGAGAAGAGACCTCAAAAGGTTGAAAATGGGCTGGTTGACCGACCTTTATTGAATTTTCAGATTATTTTTTTTTAATTTCAGACGTGGAGGGCGACCACTTACTCCGAGAGTCGTTATACATAATTCAATATGCTTTTAACATCTGATGGGGACATTATAAAAGGTTAGAACTGCATAATAGAGATATAATCACGTCCGATTTCCAATTCTATTTTCGAGAACATATATAGCACTCTACATAATTATAGGAAGTGGTCACATATAAAATCAATGTATTCACGTTTGTTTTAGAATTAGTATTCACGATTTACTTATTTACAGTACTAGCAGAGAAAGCGTGCATTGCACGCACTTCAACTAATTTACTTAAATTAATAATTAAAGTTTGAATAATTTTACTATATTAAATTTGAGCAGGCAATTTAAAAAATACATTTCAATATATATATATATATATGTATATCATTTTATAAATATAATAATATCTGAAAATTCTAGATTAATCAATAATCAGAAAAATGATATAAACATAAGAGACATAAACTATAATTAAATTGTAACTATTCGAACACGAACTCGATATTTATAGTCTTTTAATTTATTTATATTTTTGTTGTTTTAATACACACACATAGGGAGAGAGGGATGCATGTATTCTTTCTCAACATCTTTTTTTAACAACAATTCTCAACATTTGATTGTTGACGTATATATGTATTAATATAATTCAAATCTTCTATTCAACAATTTTTATTTTGATTTTACTATCTAATAAAAAAAATTTAATTAATATAAATTCACAAAATCTTGCTTCATCCATTTCAAAAAGTTTCGGTATAAAGTTAATTAAACTTACTAAAATAATTTAAATAGTTAATGAGTTCAAATATTATTAATTATATAATTTTTTACTATCATGACAAAACACCTTATTGCACATCAATTAATATAGATTATCTCAAAAGTAAATTATATTTTTAACCCCTCTATGTTATCAATTAATTCACGTATGATATCACCATACACTGAATCAATTGAACTATTTTAATTATTACACATGTCGCAAAATATTAACTTTTTTGTGTGTATTTTATCCAAACATACATTTAATACTATATTTTTTATTGAAATATAAATGACTACATTGAACAAATAAAACTAAAAATAACTTAACTAAATTAAAATGGTTTTGAATGTATAAATATCATGTGTTTAAAGATATATATATATATATATATACACACACACAAAACTTTATTATTATAGCAACATGTGTTGCTCAATGATAAAGAAATGATAAAATTTCAAAGTTTGATTAATAGTTTGTTGTAATATATTGTGTTCAAGGTTTCATGTTCAATACATTTTTCAAAATGTTATACAATTGTTTACAATTTTTTTAAGAAAAATATAATTTGATTGGCAGTTGTAATTCTTGATTCAATGACTAACTAATTTAATTAGTAGTACAATATATATCACTCTTTCCACCCTAGGAGTTTAATCATCTCATTCAACCACAACACATAATATATATCATTCTATAAAAAAAAATTCTAATGTATAACACTTGTACATATAACTACGTATTATATTATTATTCTATATTATGTTTAGCTAAATAATTTGGGAATTTATGTTAAATAATTAGTAGTTCAATCTAAGTGGGAAATATTCAATTCTTCTAGTACTTCAACTCTTTTATCAGTAATTTAACTATGTTCATTCAAAGTCACATGATTATGGGTAGTCAACATAATCCATATTCCCAAAAATTGTGCAATATTCATTCCAGCCCCCACATTTAATTAATTAACTGAATAATCTAATATAAAATACATTATATATAATTATCAAACCAACCAATATTCTAAATTTCTCAAATTATAAATTAATAAGTTAGAAAAATATAACAATTAAACCAAAATTTAAAATTTATTTTTTCAATCAATCATTTATTATTGTAATATTTTAAAAGCAATGTATAAATTTTAAATTTGTTTAAAGTTGGTGATTTTTTTTACAATTAACCATATTTTTAAAACTTTGTCTAGCAACTTTCAAAATAGAGATCCCAAATTTTTCTACATTAATCAATTCTTATATTTATCTTCATCATTGACTTTTTTTAGGTGTTCTTCACATTAATAGATATATTTTCTAATAGTTCAGCATATATCATCTACGTGTCTTGTTGGTGCAGTCAACATTATCGGAGACCGACAATAAATAAAGAAGTTGAAATTTAGTTTCAATAAATTTAATTAAAACTACTTTTAATCATATGAATGAGAATGAATACATAAATTTCAAGGAATAAATTAAAACTTAGCATTTGTATACATTATGGAACCTTTTTTTTTTCAATTTTCTTCCATACCATATAACATGATTCAGAACACACACACACACACACTTTTGTATTAAAAACTACTTAAATAGCTTGTATTGAAGGAATCAAATCACTGATTGAATGTCATTCCAATTGATCCTCTTATCTTTTTTTCCCACATTAATAATTGATGGAGATGTAATTCTTAAATATTGACAGATAACTTCTTAAGGACAATGAGGTTAGTTGATAATCTTTTCATAAATTTAAGTTTTTTATTTTTCAATCCCTTCATTGGGATGTAATATGTATAAACTATGCAATAGTACAATTCTATTGAAATAATATTTAAATTATAAAATATAATATATATGTGGAGAATTAATTATATATATTATGTTTTTTTATTTTTTTTCTTGTTTGATATGACTAATATGATGCATAAATAATTGGTGGAGAATTAATGGATGAAGAATTATAATAGTAAAATACTATTGAAATAAATATAATATATTACAGGTGAATAATTAAATATAGAATGATTGATGGAGAATAAATTTTAAACTTTTTATAGATAACTTCTCAAGTATTATCGACTTAGTTTATAAGATTTCTGTAAATTCAAGCTTTTATTTTTCAATCTCTTCATTCGAATGTAATTTATATAGACGATGTAATTGATGGAGAATTTATTCATGTGTGTGAATGAAAAATTATAATACTACAATTCTATTGAATTGATTATCTAATATATTATATTGTTGTGGGATTATACTTTTTATTTTCTTTCTTGTTTGTTGTGGTTGATATGATAGAGAAATAATTGGTGGAAAATTAATATGATGTGGATATATAAATAATTGAAAGATACAATACTATTGAAATAAATATAATATATTATACTGAATAATTAATTATATAATATAGTATATTACTATTTTACCCTTAAATTAAGTGCATATTATGGATATAATAGACATATCATATTTTGTAAGAAATTAAATAAATATAATATATTATATTTACAACTAATTATTTTTAATATTTTATATTAGGGATAATTTTATATAATAGAGTTCAATTATGACAAACTATTAAAATAAATATAATATATTATATTACAAAAAAATATTATTTATAATATTTTATATTAGGGATAATTTTATGTGGTAGAGTTCAATTATACCAAAACTATTGAAATTAATATAATATATTATATTTTAAAAATTTGTAATATATTATATTACTTTTTTACCCTTAAATTAAGTGCAAATTGTGGACATAATAGGCAAATCATATTTTGTAAGAAACATCCACACTTTTTATATAGGTATAGATTTGCAAAAATAATTTAACTTATTACGTTTAAGTGTGGAAAGCGCCTACACCTAATGGCTTAAGCCGCTGTTCCCATTTCCTCGCTGACCTATCATGCAAAAGATACGCCGTTAGAGTGAGCGCGCTTGACTAATCTAATCGAAAGTAAAGGCTCCAAGCTCCGCTCCTTTGACTGATTGTTCGCATCGGATCTTAGGTTCTCTATTGCACTCCCTAAATAGGGTTCTTTTCACCTTTCCCTCACGGTACTTGTACGCTATCGGTCATCGAGGAATACTTAGGCTTAGAGGGTGGTCCCCCTTTCTTGCGTAAAAGCGATCAGAATTCGAACACATCGCGTTTTATTGGGAAGGATCGAACCATGGGAACGAATCTACAGGGCTATCACCTTCTTGATATAATATATATATATATATATATATATATATAGGATATAGATCATATGAGAATACTTTGTTGGTGTGAGAAATGAGAACCCATCTTACACCCTATCCAATTTAATGATCCAATGGTTGAGATTTAAGGTGGCAATTTCGTAAATATTAGGGCAAAAAATAAAGGAAGGATGACTATTTTCGTCCAAACCCATTAAAAATGATGATGCCAGCAATTAAAAAAAAATCTTAAAAACTTTAACCGACCATAACTTGCTCGTTTTTAATCCAATGCACACAAAAAATATATCAAATTAAAGCTCTCTTCATGCTCTTTCATTTAAGATGTCGAAAGGCTATGTTTAGATGAAAAAATATGAACAAAAAAAATAAAAATTTACGCGTGCCCAGGTTGTAAATGCTTTCGTTAGCATATAATAATTCTTCGCCAGCATTATGATAACATATGATAACATATGCTAACGAAGCATTTGTCATATGCTAACATAATGTATTCGCTGTGCTAACAAAGAATTATCATAATGCTAGCGTAGTATAAATTTATTATGATTTATTAAATCTCAATTATGGTTTATTTAATCTCGATTATGGTTTATTCCATCTAATTATCATTATTTTTTTAAAATTTAATTTTTTGTTTATAGATCTTAATTGATTATTATGGTTTATCCCATCCAATTATAACGTATGTTGACAGAGTATTGTCATATGCTAACATAGTGTATTCGCAATGCTGATGAAGCAAAACCATAATGCTAACGTAATATAAATATATTATTATTATGATTTGTTCCAACTCATTTAGGGTTTACCACATCCAATCAATGTTTATTTCATCTAATTAGGTTTGTTTCATCCAATTATGATTTTTCATTTAATTAAGGTTTATTAAATCAAATTAGGTTTATAATTAATTTTTAGAATATTTTTTTCGCTAATAATATTTGAAAAATTTAATTAGCATACTTATAATGCTTCGTTAGCATGATGATAATACTTCGTTAGCATAACAATCTGTTATTAAATCCTCCGCGATTTTTATAAGAATTTTACCAAATTACATTAATACCCCCACGCGAAAATCTTTTCAGATATTACAGAATTGCCACCGCCCTTTTCATCAAATCTGGACCTTTGATTTTTGATGGATGTGTGGTGTGAGATGTGTTCTCATTTCTCACACAAGGGGTTATTTTTATATAACCCCACCTCTCAAATCTAGGTCATAGATCTTTATTGATTGTATGGTGTGAGATGGGTTCATAGTTCTTACACTATGGTTGGTTTGCATTATAACCACCCTAATGAAGTATTATCATCATGCTAATGAAGCGTTATCGTTATGCTAATGAAAGTTTTTCTCATATTGTTAACGGAAAATTAAATTCTAAAGACTAATTGTAAATTTTAATTAGATGAAATAAACCATAATTCAGATATAATAAACTCCAATGATCTAAAAAATAGAATTAAATTCTAAAAATTAATTATAAACCCTAATTGGATGGAATAAACCATAATAGCAATATAAATATACAACATTAGCATAATGATATTCTTTTATCAGCACTACGAATAACTATGTTAGCATATGACAATTCATCCTTAGCATAAGGTATAAACCATAAATGGATGAAGAAAAACTCTAACTAATATATTCTAATTTGATGAAATAAACAATATATAATAATCAATTAGTAACTAAAATATAAAGACTAAATCATAAAAAATAATTATAAGTCCTAATTGAAATGTAATATATCATAATAACAATATAAGTATGTGTACTACGTTAACATTATGATAATCATTCATTAGCACAATGAATGCAAAATATTAGCATATAACAAATGCTTCGTTAGCATACATTATCAACTTATCATAATGTTAACGAACCATTATTTAAAAGCTAACGAAAACATTTTCGCGCTGGACACGAGTAAAAATGTATATTTTATATTTTTCGTCTATATTTATTTGAACAAACATATCCATGATTGATATTGAATTAAAGAGTATGAAAAGATCTTTAATTTAGTACATTATTTGCGTTGATCCGATTTGAAACGAGTGAATTATGGCCATTCAAAGTTATTAAGATTTTTTTAAAGTGATGACATCAGCTTTTTTATAGAGATTGGACAATTATACCATTGTCCCCTTCTTTTTTGCCTTGACTTTGACATTTAATTTCAGCCATTAGATTTTTTGCCTTCTTTTTTGCCTAGTTCCTACACCAGGAAATGATGTATTTTTGATCCAACCCCTATATATATATTTATGTATATATATATATTTGGGTGGGTTAAAATGAGTACCACCCCCTATGTAGGAAATATGAACAAATTTAAAATCAAAGATCTCCCCCAAATAAACGGTCCAGATTTAAATTAATTTTTAGGGATCAAATAGCAATTTTTTCACTAATGTCAATTATTTCTAGATGTAAAAGGGTAAAAAAAAAACCAAGAATCACGTTCCATTAATTTTGGCAACCACCCGGATCCACAAAATTTATGTAGATTTGCAGTGGATTTACTTCATCCGCCAAAAATCTAGGGTTACTTTTAGCAAACTGTGTTTAGGCGTAATTTTTCTCCAAATCCAAAAATCATAGTCGTGAAGCGCGGCAGCAGAGATAGAACTTTTAACAGCAAAGGAGAATGACGGGAAGGCGTTCAACCAGAAATAGCCCAGGTCTTAGTTCGAGATTTTTTTGTTTGCTAAAAGTTGTATTTTTATCCGTTTCGATTCTGGGGATTTTTTTTACTGTTTTTTACGGTAAAACTGACGTGAGTTGTTGCTACATGGTTCGTCTGTATTTTTACTCTGTTTTTGTTTGGGTTCGCCGATGCAAGTTTCAACTAGTTTTTTTGTTAACAAATTGATTTAAACTTGTGGTAATTAAAAGTATGAATGTTGATTGGATTATTGGGGTTTTTAATGATGAATAATGCACACGTGTTCGTAAAAAGGTGCAATTGAACAACTTTTCCGTGGGGGGGGGGGTGAACCGCTAAATAGTATGAATTTGGGGGAAACGTGGATGTGGGCTCTTGTGCGTGATAATTGATTTACGATTTTGTTTTGCGGTGCGCATGTTTTTGGAAAAATATGTAGTCAAATCTAACTTCCCTTTTATTGAATATATATAGCGAAAATGGTGAGCAATATTGGCAGTTTCATGTTTGTTATTTGTTTGATGACATGTAGCTAGGGGTGGAAATGGGCCAGGCCGCCCGACAGGGGCCTATGGCCTGGCCTGATTTGGGCCTGATTCGGCCTGGCCTGATTAGTAAAGAGGCCAGGCTCAGGCTTGGTTACAAGCTTGTATTAGTAAATAGGCTTGGGCTTAGGATTTGAAAAAAGCCCATTTATCTTATCAGGCCGGCCTATTTATAATATATATATATATATACATATATATATATATATTGTAACTATGTAAGTTAATAAAAATAAAATCATCTATTATATATTTTTGTTTAATTAAAAATTGAATTAATATCTAATTAAAAGGTAAAAAAGAAAGGGGGGAAATGGGAATGCTCTAAAGTCTAACCCTAATAGTCTAATACTTTCTCGCCTAATTCAGCCTCAAGCAGACTTCGCGACTTCTGAGCAGACCGATAGGGACTCACGCCGCTGAATCCAATGGGCGACGGGTAACGAGAGAAGCGAGGTGCTGAGTTAGTGCTTTTCCCTAGTGATTATATTGCTGCTTTTGATTTTTTACTGCTAAATTCATGATGATGAGTTCCTTAACATCTACTAGGTACTCCGGCTCTCACATCAAAGGGATTCATTGAGGAAGATTTTGCAAAAGTCGCAGAGTTCTTTGATGCTGATGTAAAATTCAAGGACTGAAGCCAAGCTCGCACTCCTGAAGGTAAAATGGGTCTGTAGATTATTCTAATTTCTAAGCATTATTTTGGAACTTGGTACTTTCTTTTGTTTTTGGAGATGAGTATAGCTGTAGCCAGTAGCCAACCTCTCTGCAGAATAAAAAACAAAAAAAAACAAAAGGATTAATTACGTGTGAAATTTTGGAGATTGGAGTCATATATAAATAAATTAAATAAAGCACTGTTATTGCATTGGAAATTTTTGGAGATTGGAAATTTTGATTGATCTTCAGATTTTGCATTTATGGCACTATTATTTTTCCCATCAACCTGAATGTTGAATGTTTCATTTATATAATAACAACTTTTTATTTTTTAGAATACTTTATCGAATGCTTGATTTTAGAAGATATAAGAATATTTGAATTTTAATTTAAATATTTTCCCTATTTGGTTTAGGATAACATTATGTTTGTTATGGGACGAGGGCCCCTGGATCCCTCTTTATTACTTGTTTAATTTGTGTGGGACGAGGGCCCCTGGATCCCTCTAGAGTATAAATATGAATTGTTGATGTTGTTGGTATTGTTTATTTTTAGTTGTTTTTTATACCTGTTATACGTTTCTTTTTTAGTATGCTAGTATCTATTGTATGTAGGTAATAGGGAAAATGGCTTCTCAATCAGAAAATAATGGATTAAATTCAATATCTTCTCTGCCTCGAAATGAGTCAATGGAAGCAGAAAACAGTAGAGCTGATACTGAAATTCAAGATAAGAACGATGATGTCTGTGTTATAAAAAAGAAGAGGAAGAAAACATCAGATGTTTGGTTTGATTTTGATGACGTAGAAGATCCTAAATTGGGAAGAAAAGCAGTTTGTAAGCATTGCAAAGATAGATTTGCATATGGTGGGAAAGGGTCTAGCACTAGTCATCTAAAAAGACATGCAGATTCTTGTTTCCAAAAAAAGTTGAAAAACAATACATCAACAAAACAATCCACCATTCCTTTCAAGTCTTCCACTTCTTCTATGAACCCATTTTTGGTTCCAGGTGCCAAGTACTCTAATGAGAAAATGAGAGAAATAATTGCTTCATCAATCATGGTTCACGAGCATCCTTTTAACATTGTCGATGATCAAGTTTGGATGTGGGGCTTTCAATATGCTAATCCAGAATTTCAAAAAGTTTCTCGCAAAACAGTTAAAAGTGATTGTTTGGCCATATATGAGGCAGAGAAGAAGGATTTGAAGGCTTTGTTGAGAAGTGTGAATAAGATAAGCTTAACCACTGATATGTGGAAATCGACACACCAGGTGATTGAGTACATGGTTATCACCGCTCATTTTGTTGATATGGATTGGAATCTTCAAAAGAGAGTGTTGAGCTTTGTTAAAGTTCCTGCTCCTAGACGTGGAATTGATGTGGCAGGTGCAATTTTTAAGTGTTTGAAGGCTTGGGGGATCGAAAATAAAATTTTTTCTGTCACGGTTGACAATGCTCTTTATAACGACTCTTGTCTACGAACTCTCAAGGATAACTTTTCACTTAACAGTAAGTTATTGCTTGATGGTGCTTTGTTTCATGTTCGATGTTGTGCTCACATATTTATTGAATTAAAAAAGTACTACAAGTTGAAGCAGTCTGCAGAAGGGTATTTGTTTGATAACTTTTTTATGCAGGGATAGCAATTAATTTGATTATCGTTAGCATATTAATGTGTTATATTTAGCAAATATTGTTGTTTGCGATTTCATTCTTTTCGTGGTTTGAAATTATCAAATTTATGAATGTTAGTGGCAGATTGCAATTTTATTTGGTTAATGTTTGCAAATATATTGGACAATATTAGCAAACTAATTTATTATATTAGGGAATGATGTTGAAATTGATAGCATTTCTTGTTTGTTTGAAGACATGTATCAAAGAATACGCTCCTCAGTAGCAAATTTGTGAATGTTATTAGCAAATAAGTCTGGATATGTTAGCAGATTTATTTTGCTTAATTTTGACATTATGTATTACTAGCTAGGTATTTATGAATCAGTTAGCAAAGATAAATATATATGTTAGCATTTATGTAGGATCTGTGAATTATAAAATTCATATTTGTGTGTCGCTAAATTTTTTTGAATGTTAGCAATGTTTTTTTGTTTGAGGACATGTAGCAGACAATTTGATCTTTATTAGCAAATCTATGAATGTTTATAGCAAATAAAACTGAATCTGTCAGCAAATTTATTTACTTAAAAAGTGCTAGAATTTGAAGCAGTCTGCAGAAGGGTATTTGTTTGATAACTTTTTTTAAGCAGGGATAGAAATTAATTTGGTTATCGTTAGCATATTAATGTGTTATATTTAGCAAATATTGTTGCATGCGATTTCATTCTTTTCGTGGTTTGAAATTATCAAATTTATGAATGTTAGTAGCAGATTGTAATTTTATTTGGTTAATGTTTGCAAATATATTGGACAATATTAGCAAACTAATTTGTTATATTAGCAAATGATGTTGAAATTGATAACATTTCTTGCTTGTTTGAAGACATGTATCAAAGAATACGCTCCTCAGTAGCAAATTTGTGAATGTTATTAGCAAACAAGTCCGGATATGTTAGCAGATTTCTTTTGCTTGATTTTGACATTATGTATTA
This sequence comes from Perilla frutescens, assembly GCA_026008535.1. NCBI lineage: Eukaryota > Viridiplantae > Streptophyta > Magnoliopsida > Lamiales > Lamiaceae > Perilla > Perilla frutescens. The sequence continues at coordinate 14,882,476 of BRKX01000015.1, forward strand.
CTAGCTAGGTATTTATGAGCCAGTTAGCAAAGATAAATATATATGTTAGCATTTATGTAGGACCTGGGTATTATAAAATTCATATTTGAGGAATGTGGGTTTTGTTACCTTTAATTTCCTAATGGTGGTGGGGTCCTGTTTATTGTTTGTTGTCTTCTTTAGCAGGCGGTACATCATCAAATGCAGCAAAAAAATGTGCGAGGGCATCATATTTGAATCTAAAGAATAGAACAAGTCCAGTTGATCTGACAAAGGCTATACAAACTCAAAATGAGAAATCGGAACAATGCATGCGTGTAAAAGAAAATGAACTCAAAATAAGTAAAATATGGAACAATGCATGTGTGAAAAAATATGTTGCAATACGTAGCAAATAAAATAAGTTGAATATCACCTGACTAACGTTTAAATAAGTAACGTACATTGAGAACTTGGAACAATGCATGTGTGAAAAAGAACTGAATTAGTAGTAGTAGTAGTAGTAGTAACCTTTTTACTACAGCTTAATTTGGGTTCTAAATAAGAAAAAAGAATAGGTCATAATTTAGTTTTTTTTAGCAAGAGAAAAGTAATTTAGGTTTTTTTTAGCAAGAGAACGGTAATTTAGTTAATTAAATGTAAAAAATTGAATTTCAATTCACTCAGAGAATTAACTTAATTAATCTACATGGGACTCTACAATTAATTAATTTCCTTATTATTTGAGAAAAAAAGGACGAATAATTAATTTCATAGTAAATCAAAATAGAATCCAAAATTGCATGGATTATGGAAATTTTCGTAAATCATGCGATAAGATTTTGACATAATATGATAAATTACAACTATAACCCTTATTTAATTAAATTACTAAATAATTGCAATATGATCATTACTACAAAATCTGATCTTGACCATCCAACTAATTAGATCCTATGACTGATATTCATTCCTATTTCCTACATAGAGTTTGTGTTCCTATTTGAACTCATATATATATATATATATATATATATATATATATATATATATATATAGGGGTGGGTTAAAATGGATACCACCCCCTATGTAGGAAATAAGAACAAACTTAAACCATAGATCTAGTCTAAATAAATGGTCCAGATTTAATTTCATTTCTAGGGGCTAAATAGAAATATATTTAATATTATTATACAATATTATATGTGAAAGGGTAAAAACGGGTTGGGGTAAAAATCCCAAAAATCATGCCCCCATTAATTACGCTAATCAGCCAAATCGAGCAATAGATTTGGATGGATTTCATTTGCAGCAAAAAAAACTAGGTTTTAGATTTAAGATTCTGTATTGAGCAGACGAAACCCAGGTTTCAGTTCGCGGTTTCTTTATTTTCCTGTCACTTTGGTTGCTAACAACCGTATTTTTTTGTGTGTTTTTGCTTGAAGTGTTTTTTTTTTCACTTTTTTTTGCTGATGAAGTTTGTATTTTTTATTTTGGTTCTGGATTTCTGCTGTTTCTTTTTTTTGGCCGTTCAAAAATACATGAATATCATGGGGTTTTTGTTTGTTTTTACCGTTTTTAAAGGAAAAGTTACGGCAATGTTTGCTTTGGGATCTACTCATTTTTTTATTTGTTTTTTTTATGGAAGTTGCTTTTTTTGTGGTGCGCTGATGATTGTTTCTACTGGGTTTTTCGATGAAAAGTGGTTGAAAGTAGTGATGATTAAATATATGAATGTTGTTGGGTTTATTTTTCGGGGGGTTTCCTATGATGCATGATGCACACATGTTCAAAAAAGAGGTAAAATTGGACAAGTTCTTCGTGGGGGGAACATTATTAGCAAAATTATTTGTTCTAATAGCAAATCTGAATGAAACTAATAGCAATTGGTATTTGGTTGAATACAGTTAGCAAACAATCTAGCCTTTATTAGCAAATAAATGTTTATTGTTAGCAAATAAATCTGCATATGTTAGCTAATTTTTATATTAACCAAAATTGCTACAATTTGAAGCTGAGTATCGAAGGGCAGTTAGTTGATTACTTTTTTTCAAAGAGAATAACAATTGATTTGGGCAGTATTAGCAAATTTATATGTTCTATTAGGAAATATGGTTGAAGCTGATAACAATTGTTATCTGTTTGAATATATTTAGCACACTATATGCTCTTTATTAGCAAATGAATGAGTATTGTTAGCAAATAAATCTGCATATGTTAGCTATTTTTTTTGTTATAAAATTGATACAATTTGAGCTGAATATAGAAGGGCAATTGATTTGGACAGTATTAGCAAAATTATTTGTTCTAATAGAAAATCTGAATGAAACTTATAGCAATTGGTATTTTGTTGAATACAATTAGCAAACAATCTGGTCTTCATTAGCAAATAAATGTATCTTGTTAGCAAATAAATCTGCATATGTTAGCTAATTTTTATGTTAGCAAATAAATCTTTATATGTTAGCAATTATATGCAGCTTATGGTGCAGATAATCTTGGTGATATTCCAGAAGATGTAGCAGGTGCAGATCAACATGCGAATGGTCCTCCGTTAAATGAAGCTCATGATGTGGGTAACATTCGCAATGAAGGGATAGCAAAAGACAATTAGCAAACAATCTCGTCTTCATTAGCAAATAAATGTATCTTGTTAGCAAATAAATCTGCATATGTTAGCTAATTTTTATGTTAACAAATAAATCTGCATATGTTAGCAATTATCTGCAACTTATGGTGCAGATAATCTTGGTGATATTCCAGAAGATGTAGCAGGTGCAGATCAACATGCGAATGGTCCTTAGTTAAAATACAAAATATATTTTGTTTTATATGTTAACAAATTATTTTACTGTAACTAACAAATATATGTGTGTAGTAAACATCTATAAAGCAGTTAATTTAGGCATTTGTAATACATATGTTATGGTGATTAGTGATTTTTTTATTTGTGGGCAAATTGTTTGCCCATAACTAGCAAACATATGTGTTGTAAATAGCAAAATATTTAACTGATAATAGCAAATGATTTTATTGAGATTAGCGAAGTTTTGTGTATGTATTAGCAAATTATTTACCTATAACAAGCAAATATATGAATGCATAGTAGCATATATTCTGTTTGTTTGTGATACCAATATAGCTTACAATTTCTGTTATTGTGTGCAAATTTGACACAGATATTTACGAATTTAAAATTTGCTTTTTTTTGGGTTAGTTAATTATACTACTTTAAATACATTTAAAACCCTTAAAATTAAGTCATATATATGGTGTATTCTAAAATTTAATTTATTTTCTTTAATCTTGTAGACAATACTTAAAACAAAGTAGGAATATTATAAACATAAAGAAGGCAAATAATTGGAGCTAGCTAGAGTCCAAAATAAAATTAATCGCATATAATTAAGTCCAAGTATATAATCAAAGATATTTTAACAACAATAATGAAGGAGTTGGATAGTTAATTAGACAATGATTGATGAAGTAATTTTTGTTCGTGGTAGTAAACAAATTGCTAGTTATAGCTGAACAATTTGCTAACATATACAAAAAACTTCGCTGATCTGAATAAATTCATTTATTATTTGACAATTAAAGTTCAACTCTTACATTAAAGTTCTGAATTAGCAAATCCCGTTTCATTAGTTAGCAAATAATAATATGGTGGATAATTCAGAAGTTAATGAATTCTTTGAACTTCTAATTAACCGTTTGATAAATAACCTGTTTATTAAAAAATAAAGCAACGTGACGGCTAATGGAAAAAAACCATCCAACTAATTAAATGCATCCATAATCGAAAATAAAGGAATAATTGTCAATTACAACTGATTATGGTAAATTTTCCAAATCGTGGGATTAGATCTTCACATAAAAATGTCAATTACAACTATAACCCTTGACTAATTAAATTAATGAATAATTGCAATCTAATCCTCCCCATAAAAAACGAATCCTCACCATCCAAAAAATCAAATCCTATGTCTGATATCCATTCCTATTTCCTACACAGGTTTTGTGTTCCTATTTGAACTCTAGTGTATATATATATATATATATATATATATATATATATATATATATATATAGGGAAAGGATCAAATAAGAACCAATTCCCCCCGTAGGAATCTAGGAACTAATCTGATCCGCACATCTCGTTTCACATCCACGGTCTAGATTTATTGAAGTAGACGGTGGCATAATTGTGATTTCCACCAAGTTTTAGTTATGCAGGGTTATTTTCGTCTTTTAGTAATTTACCATATATATCGTCTTTTATTTTAGATAGGATTTGTTCTTAAATTCTCAGCTCTTTCTTCGATTTTTCATTGGGTTTTTTGCTTCCATAATTTGTGAGAGAATTCGCGAAGGTCTTTCATTCTTCATCGTGTTATTTCTTCCTCAGATTTTCGTTCACCGTCTGCGATGGAAACTCCAGGTATTTTTCATATTCTTCAACATTCAATTTTCCATAATTCTGTTTCATAATTCAATGTCAGAGGTATTCAATTGTTTAATTAAGCAATTATCTATTCGTTTGATTTTTCTACAATCAATGATTTCGTATTTTGTGTAATTTTATACATACTATTTTTTTTGTTTATTCACCGTTCCTTTTTTCTATTTTTTGCCTTTTTTTTGTTTATTCACCTTTTCTTTTTTTTTGTTTTTTGCCTGACTAGTGTAGCGTATATGTTTGTTTGTGTTTTTTTTGCTAGTATATTTAATCAATTTCGATGAGTTCTGTTTTTCCTGTAGTATGGCCGTATGTGTGTTATAGAAAATTCTGTCGATTTATAATTGTTGTTAGTTATAGTATATTTTTTAATTAAGCAGTATATTTAATCTGTTTGATATGTTATCATGTTAGCTTATTCTTCATTAAATGTTAGCAACACACACACACACACATATATATATATATATATTGTTAGTATCATTGCTCATGTTAGCAATACATTTTATATTTATATTTACTTACAATCTGTTCATATATTTTTTGTGAAAATGACAGGTACTGATGTGGTGAGTAATTCTAGTGTTGTTACAATTGATATTTCACCTGGTGGGAGTGAATACCATATCCCAAAGTATGATTTATCATTGCAACCATTTGTGAGTCAGAGTTTTAAGACTCTGCAGGATGGTATAGATTTCTACAAGAAATATGCTGAAGCATGTGGCTTCGATACACGTCTTGGTTCGACAAAGAGATGGAAGGATGGTTCGATTACTTGGAAATATGTATACTGCAACCGGGATGGAGATAAGCACACTGAAGATTATTTTGTTATGGTGGGTAGTGTAAAGAAGAGGTGTAGAATTTCTAATCGAGTTGGTTGCAGAGCTCGTATTGTTTTTAAACATAGTGCAGCAGATAGTTATGTTGTTAAGTTGTTTGAGCATCGACATTCGCATCCATTAGTGTCAGACCAATTTAAAAAATACCTTAAAGTAAATAGAAATTTAAGTTTTGTTCATCAGAATTTTGTGTTGAACTGTTCTAGAGCTGGCATAGGGGCAATGAGATGTTATAGAGTTTTTAAGGAATTTGTAGGGAGATATTCGAGTGTTGGTTGCACGTGTGTCGATTTTAAGAATTTATCTCGTGATTTGAGGGCCTATGTTGAAAGGGTTAATGCTCAAATTATTTTGGACAAACTGTTTCGGAGGCGTGAGGCGTGTACTGGGTTTTTTTTTTACTATTTTGTTGATAAAGATGATAGATTGAGACGTATCTTTTGGGCGGATCCTATTTCAAGGAGAAATTACCACATTTTTGAAGATGTTGTATCATTTGGCGTCACATATTCAACTAACAGGTATCTTTTATTTATGTGTGTTGATTTTCTTGAAATATAAATATATTTTTATATAATCATGAGATATTAGCAAGATGTAGATATTACATTAGCATTTCATTATCATCATAATAGCTTTTAATACCTCAGATATTAGAATTGTAGATACAGTTCTATACTTATATGTGTTAGCATTGGTAATGTTATCTACAGTGTTATATTAGCAAGTATTAGACAAGATATGAGCAAGTCAGTGTTATCATGTTTCCTTTTTTTTGCACTAGGTATCAGATGATTTTTGCTCCATTTTCTGGGAAAGACAATCACGGTAAGATTGTTACATTTGGTGCTGGGTTAGTATCGGGTGAAAATAATGAAGAATATGCTTGGTTGTTTGAAAAGTTTATGGAGTGCATGGGTCGGAGTCCTAGAATGATTATCACCGATCAGGATCTTGGTATGAAGGTTGCATTTAAACAAATTTTTACTGGTACGAGGCACCATCTTTGCATGTGGCATATTATGATGAAGGTACCAGAGAAGGTCCCAACTAAATTGAAGAATGATGCTACATTCAGGCAGAGGTTTAATGATGTTGTCTAGACTGATGTTGTTGAACCATCAGTTTTTAAGCAACAATGGAATTTAGTTATGGTTGATTATGGCTTGACAGAGGATAAATGGTTCAAGGCCATGTATGAAATTCGACAATACTGGATTCCAGCATACTTTAGGGATGAACCAATGAGCGGTGTTTGTAGAACCACATCAATTTCAGAGAGTGTCAACACCGTATTCAACTTGTACTTGAACAAGAGATCAAATCTTGTTGAGTTTTCCATGCACTTTGATAGTGCTATTGATACACAGAGGCATACATATGATCTTCAAAATAGTGTGGATTATTCTGCAGTGCCTCTGTTGAAAACTCCATTGAGTCTCGAAAAACATGCTTCTGCAACTTACACAACAACAATATTTTCCAAAGTTCAAAAGGAAATTGAGGCTACTTGTTTTAAGTGCAGTGTGATAAGCATTAAGGAAACTGATGTCGGAACAGTGTATGACATTGATGATGGGACTACAGTGGTTTCGACAGTTTGTCACAACATAGGAGAGGATACTATTACCTACAACTGTAAGAAGTTCGTTATGTATGGGTTACTATGCAGTCATGTGTTTGTCTTATTGAAGCATTTGAAGTTAGAAGCTATACCAGATAAATATGTGGTTACGTGATGGACAAAAGATGCATATTTGAAGTCTGTAATTGATGATAGTGGTGATATCTTAGATGGTTGTGCTGATTTGGAGGATAACAAAAGAGTTATGAATCTATTGATTTCAGAATTCTATTCTTGTTTGGGAATTGTGGATGGTAACAGGGAAAAGATGGATGCAATGTTGTGTGGTATACGAGATATGAGAGTTGCGCTGCAGCCTGGTGATGGTGATAATCAGTGTTCATTTTTTTATAGCATGAAGGAGAGGTTGTTCAAGAAATTTTATGGCGCAACCAATCCTTCTGTAGTAGAGGTTCATCCACCTGTTGTAGTTAAAACTAAAGGCAGTGGCAGCCATTTGAAACCAAGAGAGAAAAATCTTGAACGTGCCAAAAAACCTTTAAGAATGTGTAGGAAGTGCAATTAGTTGAACAACCATGATTCCAGGAATTGTAAGGCACAGATTAGCAATTGAGTGTTTTCGTATTAGCGTTTTGTTATCATCATGTTAGCATCTATATATCATCACTGTTTAGTCTATATATAGATGAGAAAATATTCCTAAACATGATTCTAGGAATTGTTGGAGTGTTTGATAATTTTTTTATTGTTGTTTTTATATTTTCAGACATACAAACAGTTTATTTTCGAGCAATGTCATTATATTGGTATGATTATGATATAGTTACATATTAGCAAATTATTGTTACCATATTAGCTTATTGATATTATCATATTAGCAGCTCGATGTTATCACTATTTATACCATATTGGAATTACCTGCTTTCGAAATGTTTGCTCGTGCTTTAACATGATCATTTTCATGCATTCCTTATCGTATTGATTGAGAAGCATCTCCATTGTTAGACAACACAAAAATTCATACAATCTATTTCTGATTCTTGCAACCTACGCTTTTTGGTGTTTTTACAATCAATAATCTTCATATTAGCAAATTATTGTTATCATATTAGCTTATTGATATCATCATATTAGCAGCTCGATGTTATCACTATTTATACCATATTGGAATCATACATAATATATTATTATGAATTTAGGAACTATAATTTCACAAGTTAGCAATGTCGTTGAAACTAATGATTAATGATATAAAACAATCTAATCATATAAGAAAGACTATTCTTAACAAAAGATTATATACATAGCATTGTGAACCATTACGTTCATTGTATTTAACAGAAGTGTATTTAAACCAACATAAGCAAAACAGATGAAGTATGTCTTTGTATCTTGATACCCACATCAAAAGAAAAAAAATAGTGTATCTTCAATGTCACACAGCAACAGAAACTGAAAACATAAATCATTCACCATGGATCATCGCATTCACGCAGAACAATTTCATTAACATTTATGAGGCCATCTTCAGATGATGCTGCATAGTGGAAGGTAGCCTCAGGAAGAATGCCTTCTCTCAGTTTGTTACTGTTTGCATCTAGGATTGCAACACAGTATTTTGCTCTTAGGAATTTCATTTGTCTCGTACTATCTACTTTCAGGCCACTCTTCCAATTCCTCATTCCGTTCCCCTTGTAGGTTTCCATATGTCTCATTACATATATCCCGCAATCTACCTTGTTTGTGTCATTTTGCCATGGCATCTGCAACTTTTGCATGGGCTTCATCTTCTTCACAATGGTTGATGCTTTGTTTTCCTCACCATTGTTCTTCAGGAATTGGATGAAATACCTTAGCTGATATAGTTGAATGTTAGTACATTTTTTTATGAGTGAAGTTTACAGTAAAGTTTCATAATATTTTAATTATATACTTACCAAGCAATCTGGGATATGTCCATAAACCAAAGTCTAATCATTGTTTTCTCCACCGAATCCAATTAAATTATCAATAATATCACCTTTGCAGTTCTTAACATCAATGCACAACAAATAAAAGTGTTGTGCATGATATATGGGGAAGAAAAACTGTCACAGAAAAAGCAAGTGTATTTAAGTAATAATGTAGTCTAAGTTTTGGAATTGAATGCATATATGTATTACCATTTCAATGTCAGCTAGTTGCAATCCTTGAAAAACTTTAATCGCAGCAAGCAGTCTATCAGAGAATTCTCATATTCTTTTTTCTGTGTCCCACTTTTTTGGTGCATTCATAATTGTATACAGCTGTATAAAGACATTCTTACATTGTTATTAGAAAATAAAATATTTTAGTGTATTGAATAATGAATATATATATATATTACTTACACATGGATTTTTTGTTGCGAAGAATCTTTTAAGGGAGTTCAGTGATCTTTGTCTCTCGTTGTGATTAAGGATGGTGCTCCACACATCTATAACTGAAACATTTAAGTATCGTCCTGCTCTCAATGTCTCCATTTCTTGTCGTCGGAGTTGTACATGTCCATCATTATACACTACATCCTCTCTGCACTCAAGAGTGTATATATGTTTAGTGTTATTTATAGTTTAATTTATATCACAGATTTTGCCATACCTGTTTGATTCACTTCTGCACATCATCCAATAATACATAAATTTTTGTTTTTGTCTAACTTCTCATCTGCAACGATTGTCCTTGAATAGTATGGAGACACCAATATCTCTGTCTTTTTCAACAGATTTTTGTTTCGGGTTACCATTCTATCAGGTTCATGTGCAATTGTTCAATTATGATTATATTTTAATTTATAGAATCATAAACATTTTCTTATTTATTATGGATGTTTTGTATTGCACATGAATGATTTATAATTTTAGACATGTGCTGCTAACATAATGTATACATTTTGCTAGTATATGGCATACATATTGCTAATATGACATATATAATTATAGCATAGCGTTCTATCTGTATAATAGGACATTTAAATTTAAAGTGTATGCATTACATACCTTCTCTTTGACCTGCCCTTCCATCTGAACATCTTCCTCAGTATCCATCTTACCTTTTCCCTGAGTATCCATGTATGAATTAATGAATATAATGAGTAAATCAAACTGTCTTTAATAAATACAATATTTGATATAGTTTACATTATCATTACCTTAATCTGGACTTCATTATCCTCTTCAACATTTTTTTCAATTTCCTGTCACCGTGCTGAATATTAGAATTATAGAATAAAATAAAAAAATTATCATATCAATTATATTAATGTTTAGCTCTGCATCTCCTTTGTTCTTGTCTTTTGTAGTACTTTCTTTTCTTGATGTAATTTCAATTTCATCAACCACATTCATTACATCTTCCCATATATTCTGTGACAATCCTAAGCTGAATGTAGGCGCATCATCAAACTTCTTTTTAGAATTGTCTTCCTCAGCGTGCATCTTACCTTTTCCCTGAGTATGCCATGTATAAATTAATGAATATAATGAGTAAATCAAACTGAATTTGAAGTTAAAGTGTTTTTGAACCTTATCTTGTTTTGCAATAGTTTGTGGCTCATCTGATACTGAATCATTCTTGTTCTCTACTTCATTATCCTCTTCAACCTATTTTTCATTTTCCTGTCAATGTGTTAAATGTTAGAATTATATAATTAAATAAAAAAATTATCATATCAATTATACTAATTTTTACCTCTGCATCTGCTTTGTTGCTATCCTTGGTAGTACCTTCTTTTCTTGATGTAACTCCATTATTATTAGCCACATTCATTTCATCTTCCCATGTATCCTCCGACAATCCTAAGCTGAATGTAGGTGCATCATCAAACTTCTTTTTAAAATTTATTCTCATCATAGCCGCCTCTTCAATCTTTGCAATTGCAGCAATGTGTTTTGGATTACTCCAGAAGTCATCTTCTTCTTGTGATGATGATTGTTCAGAGGGTTTTTTTTGCTTTTCATCTAGTAACAGTGCCCTTTCCAATGTCCTCCTTAGAATCACATTCTCCAACATCTTGTCTGGTAAAGCATCAATCATTGTAATTATGTTTGTGAATGTATCGTATATTGTCTTGGTCATTGTGATGAGCTTGTCAGTCACTGAATGCATATCTTGATTGTCTTGAGGTGGTTCAAGATCTGAAAAAATAGCTTGTTGATCATCATTGTTCACCTCTGCATTGCTTGGACCTACTTGCTCACAAGGAGGCTCTGCGGGATTGTTTGGTTCTGGTTCGTCAACAACAGACTGTTCATTCACAACTGGTGGTGTAGCAACAACGTTTTCCTCATTTGGCACAGGTTGATTTGGTGCTACTACATTTATTAGCTCGTTATCAATCAAGTCTGGGTTTAATATTTCATCCATGGTGCATGGTTTATCAGGAAACCCTTCTCCGAAACCTCCTCCAGCAACTTCCATACTCTGTCTTACTGTTACGAGTTCGTTTGTCCATTTGATGGTGGCTGGTATACTTCTGGGTACAGTTCTGTAACCCAGGACTACTCGATCAACATAGAAGAGCTGTTACAATTTATTTTGTAAAAAAAAATATTATTAGAACTGCATAAGATAAACTGAAAATTTTAAATACACATACTAGTAATAACAATTGTTATGCTTTGTTATTTTTTATGTATTATGGGAATGCGATATTGTATGAGTTATATTGCAAATATCTATTGGAAAGTTGCTAATAACAAAGTTAAATCTCGCTAATATCTATTTACTGTATTGCTAATAAGTAAGATTTATATTGCTGACATGTTTTTCAATGTTAGCTGAAAATTAACTGTAATGATGCAAACATTAATCATGTTTAAACATTATAAACATTTGTTCCAGCCTTAGTGTTGTTAGGAAAAATATTTTTACTTTACATAACTATCTAATAATACGAGATAAAGTAGATTTGAGTTCTTAAAGTTAGAAACAGGGTCGGGCCAGTATAGTAATTCTTTTTGTCCTTCTGCCAGTGTGAGGTGTGCTTGGTCAAGCATCTGATGACATTATGACACCAGTTTAACTCTGAAACCCTGTCGATATCACCCAGGTTGTCCATAATTTGCGACGATATATATCCATTTCCAAAGCTTTCAATCAGACAGGCAGTGAGAAATACCAGGAATTGCCTTTTAAACCATTCTCCCCCTTCTTGTTGTTCAAACATGTTAGTGTACACATGCTTTGGAAGTATTCTGTTGCTGGCTTTTTCAAATCTTTATCTCCATTTATCTATCAGGGTATTCTCATGATTCTTTATTCGTGATTGAATCAAATGTTCTCCCCTCGGCAAGCCAAGAATCATCCGTACATCATCTTCTCCAATGTGTACTTTAGCATCCCCTTTCAGTTGTATTTCACACCGTTCACTGTCAAAGTTTTCCAACAGCCAATATGCTAACTTCATCAGAATGAGATCTATCTGATATTAAAGAAGGTTGATACCATAAGCACCAATGCCATTGCCCTTCTAGCTGCCCAAGTATCAACCATGAACTCAAAAATTGAAGCAATGACCTCTACAAGGCTAGAGTCGTCCGTGTTGCTTAACTTGGAAGAGGCTAGTTTTGTTGGGCAAGGAGGTTATGGAGGTTATCAAAGACCATATAATCAAGGCTTCAAGCTCCATTATGGAGGGCCACATGGGCAAGGTGGTAACCAATACTGTAACGCCCCAAACTACTCCGTTTGGCCACGTCACTTAACATGCAATTTACTCACATATTTTGTGTGCTTATTTTAATATGAGCGGAAGTTAAGTTCAAGAGCATGATAATGGCATAATAAGGTAAGGTATCATAATTATCAATATAAATTTTTGCAATTAAAGCATGCAATCTATCATGTCTATTTTGCCACACAAGATGTTATCAAACGGAAACATTGCATAAGCCCATCCACATCAACCATGTAATCATCTAACCTATCGGGCTCATAGGTCTCACTCAACCCGCCCGTCTACCATCCTAAATTTTAACATACGTATAAAGGCTCAACAACATACTTCATACATAATAGGCTCCAAGGTTGAACGACCCGCCTTTAGATTGTTTGGCATAATATCAAGTTATACACATCGTAACCTACAAAAGATCGGGCTATTCCCATCCCCAATAATCATTGATCATAAAGCAAAAAGAGTGATCAATGTACTAATAATAATAACATAAGTATTTTCAAAAGAAGAGCATGCAAAAGATAAACACAAGCTTGTAGGGTTCTCTTGTGTTCACAACGCTCCTACCCGGGCTCCGACTCCTCAACCTGAAATTCATTGAATGAATAGGGTGAGTATTTAACAACATACTCAGTGGGGAACACTGTAAACAGTTATAGCTAATTGCACAAGTGAAAATATAACATATGGACTTTTCATTACTTTGTGGAGACTAGTCTCAACCCCGTAGGGTCTAAACATCATGATGCCCCTGTTAATGAACATCTTTGGCCCTGTAGGGATGCCCGCAGACATACTACCCCCCAGGGAGGACATTAACAGGTCTATATTTGATCCCAAAGGATCTCTGCCCCGAAGGGTCTCTTTGTCGACCCCGAAGGATCTCTTTTATCTCTGGTCCGAATACCCTTCATACTTATACAATCAAAGCACAACAATAACTATAACCTTACACGTGTTCACAGTTTAGAGTTACCCCACCTTAAGAGATGCTTTTGAATCCTTATAACCTTGAAATACTCATTTGCCGCCCACAAGTTGTCCACCTCGAGCCACAACACGTCACCTAGCACCCTTTTAATCATCTTTTCATTTTAGATGTCGACTTATTCAATTAAATCATAATTTAGACCAAACTCATGCTATACCTTACTTTAAAGACTTCATACATATCCATATACATAACTTTGGATATACCAACTCATAATATGATTTTGGACTCAAAATACACATTAAAACTCTTTGAAGCATTTGATCGAACACGTTACGGGCACACATTTAAACCACATGCTCATGACTCATTTTAAATCCTTTAGACCCAACATTTCAAATACAAACACCTTCACCCTAGGGCTCTAACATACATGAAAATCAACCCCATACAACCCTCATAACATCTCCATACAATTATCAACAAAACAAAGGGAAATTAGGGCAAAAATCCAAACCCTAGCAACAATGAACCATAGGAATTCGATATAACTTCACATATAGCCTCAAGGAGGTAAATAAACCATACGTTCAAGATATCAAAGCAAGAGGATCAACAAAATCGAAGAATCCCTAATTTTGAATAACAAACCCTAGGTTTGATTCAACAAGAAATGAGTGTTTAATCCCAAGGAGAAGAGGTATAGAGGTTACCTTGGTTGATGGATGATGATGGGAGGATCCACTCCAAAAGTTGAAGGATTTGTAGAGAGAAGGGGGAGGAAAATCGGCCAAAGAAAAGAAAGAAATGAGGAAGAAATGAACAAGTGTTGTATTTATAGGTAGAAAATCCCCAGACCCGCACGACCGCGCAGCCCCCGCGACCACGCGACCATGCTCTCGGTCCATGTTCCCCGCGAGCGCGCACACCCCGCGGACGCGCGCCTCGCCCACGCCCCGCGGGCGCGCGCCTCGCCCACGTCCCGCGGGTGTGCAGCCTCCCACGGCCGCGCACCACCCCGCGGGCACGCGGCGTGCCCCCTTCAACCCCGATTCTATTTTAACTCCCGAACATTTTTAACTCCATTTTAAAACGACTTAGATTTTCGAAACACTTTTAATACACACTGAAAAAGCAGGGGGCGTTGCCCCCTAGCCCCCATCGTGGCGCTTCGCCCCCTGAACAACTCAGCGTTAGAGTGTTCAAGGTTTTGGCAAACAAAATTCCATGCAATAACATTCATTCATTATCATATAACTCGACACTTTAGTATTAAAAATTCAAACTGTGTTATACACTCAGTATAACATCACTGTGCTATGACGTATCGGCTCGAGTGGAACAACCTGTAATAAAACAACGACATAACATACAAACATACTCACATGATTAATATTCAACAATATTAATTCGAAATCATTTACTAAAATTATAATTTATAATTTAGCAAAAAGGGTCGGGGTATCACAAATACCAACAAAGGCCATCTCACCCGAATCTATCATACTCAAATCCAAATAATCATCTCCAACCGCCTCCCGGATTTTCTGTCACCAATGGAGTTATAGATGAGGACAAGAACACAAAAATAGATAAGCTCCTTATGGCCTTCATGAACAAAACTGACAAGTACATGTGGGATTCTCAAACATACTTTGAGAAACTAGAAAGCAACCAAGCCGCTGTGAATACTCAATTGAAGATGCTCGAAAAGCAAATGGGACAACTCGCCTTGGCTTTGGGAGGCTAACACCATCCAGGGCAATTCCCCTCCAATATCTACCATTAACCAGGAGAATTGCAAGGTCATAACTCTTCGAAGTGGCACGTCCTACAAGGAGCCCGATATGCCAGACTAAGAGAAAGACACTAGGAGTGGGGATGAGCCAAGTGTAGAAGAGAAATGAGATTTTGAAGGTGAGAAGAAAGATGCACCAAAGGGTGAATGTCTCTTATCCTCAAAGGCTCCGAAAAATTAAGCATAAGGAGCAATTTTCTAAGTTCTTGGACATTTTTTGAAGGGTTCAAATAAATATACCCCTCGTGGAGGCCCTGCAACAAATGCCGACATATGTTAAATTCCTCAAAGAAGTCATCACGAAGAAAAGAAGGTCAGGTGATTTTAAGACAGTAAATCTTATGGAGAATTGTAGTGCTATCATCCAACGGAAGTTGCCCATGAAGAAAAGAGACCCGGGGAGTTTTAATATTGCGGTCACTATTAGAGATCATTTGGAGGGAAATACTCTTTGTGACTTGGGAGCGAGCATCAATTTGATGCATGTCTCATTTTTCTCCAAGCTCAACATAAAAGAGATGAAACCAACAACCATATGTCTTCAAATGGCTGATAGGTCATTGACATATCCATGTGGGCTAGTTGAAGATCTGTTGGTGAAAGTCCAGGACTTCATTTTTCCTGTAGACTTTGTTGTGTTGGATATGGAGGAGGACCGGAGTGTGCCATTGATTTTAGGGCGGTCGTTCTTAGCAATAGGAAAAGCATTTAGATGTCTCCAAGGGAGAGCTTACACTTCGGCTAAATGATGAGAGTGTCACTTTTTCCATCTATAAGGCAATGAAATTCCATGATGATGATGAGGCCAAATGAGTGCAGGAATGAAAGGTTATGAAAGTGGTTGACTCGTGTGTAGAAGAAACATTGGCTGACTTCTACAACTCACAAGATGCCTTAGAGATGTGCTTGGTCAGTTCTCTCTACTTCTCATCTCCCTTTAATTTGTTTAATGCTAACCCCAATATTGTGGAATATGCTTGTGCTCTTTATTCTTTACAGGAAATACCACGTAGAGGGAGCCGTTTCTTGCCACTAAGGGATGAAAAGGAGGAAGCCTTGAAGAAAAATGAAGATGAAGGAAAGGATCCCAAAGTTGAATTGAAGCCCCTTCTGGGGCATTTGAGGTATGCTTCTCTGGGAGAAAATGAGACTTATCATGTTATTGTGTCTGCTTACCTGTCTACATCTGAGCTTGATAAGTTGTTAAGAGTCTTAAGAAAATATAAATATGCTATAGGGTGGTCTAATGCTGATTTGAAGGGAATTAGCCCCTCTGTCTATATGCATAGGATTTTGCTTGAGGGTGAGTACAAACCTCGTATGCAACCACAACGAAGGCTTAACCCAATAATGTAAGAAGTAGTGAGAAAAGAGGTTCTAAAATGGCTAGATGCAGGGATAGTGTATGTTATATCCGATAGCAAGTGGGTGAGCCCCACTCAGGTTGTAGCCAAAAAATGGGGGCATGACAGTTGTTGAAAATGAGGATAGTGAATTAATAACTACTAGGCTTGTGACAGGATGGAGAGTATGGATTGATTACCGTGCCTTAAATGCCGCCACTAGGAAAGACCATTTTCCCTTACCTTTTATCGATCAAATGCTTGATAGATTAGCAGGGTATGAGTTCTATTGCTTTCTCGATGGCTATTCTGGTTATAATCAAATTCTTATAGCACCTGAAGATCAACACAAGTCTGCATTTACATGTCCTTATGGCATATTTGCATTCCGTAGAATGTTTTTTGGTTTGTGTAATGCGTCTGCTACATTCCAAAGATGCATGATGATAATTTTCCATGACTTGATTGAAAATATTATGGAGGTTTTTATTGACGACTTTTCTATTTTTGGGAATTCGTTTGATCACTGTTTGGAAAACCTAACCCAAGTTTTGCAGAGATGTGAAGAAACTAACCTTGTGCTCAATTGGAAAAAGTGTCATTTTATGGTTAGAAGCAAAATTGTCCTTGGGCATAGGATTTCTATGTCATGATAGGAGGGGTGAAGTTGAACGATTCAGATTTTGGAAAAAAGATAGAGTCTTTGGAATTAGGGTTCATTGCAAAGTTGCAGAGCAAGAAAAAAGAAATTGGGGATTTTGGTCTTCATGGGTTGACTAGTGAGTAGCTGAAAGAGTGCCACACGTCTGGTATCTGTGAAATGGATGGGTGGTCCAGATGATGAGATGTGTTATTATTTCATTTGCTGTTATTACTTTATGTTAAGTTTTATTATGACATTTTTCTTTATGCTAGCTAGGGTTAGTATTTGTACGGGACTCTTTTGTAGTCAGTATTTATATATTTTCTTTTGGAGAAATGAAGCAGAAAATTAAGCACCAATCTACCTCTCTCTCAAATTCTCTCTCTCTCTTTCTCCCTACAAATCTTCTCTATCTGTTACATCTTTATCTTCAAAAATACCAAAAAATAAAAATACAAAAACAATACAAAAATCTGGAAAGTATCAAAGATATAATAATTGGTATCTAGAGCCTTCGATCTTCGGAAAGATGGCAGAAGTTACCCATTTCAAAGACCTACAAGAAGCACAGAAAAAGATTGATCAGAACATAATAGCTGAAACACTACACCGTGAGGCTTTGGAGGTGAAATTGCAGGAGCAGATTGGTGATGTAGCAAACAATCTAGAATATCAGATGAGTGGGCTGTATGGAAAGTTTGATAATCTAGAAAAAACCTTAGCTTCCATACAGTTGCAGCTCTCCAGTTCTCAGAAAGAAAAACTGGTTGAAGAGACTTCTATTCTAGGTGAGCCGCCCTCAAACTGGACCAAGGAAGGGAATTATTCCAGATCTCACCTAAAGGACAATGAAGGTAACTATTCCAGAACTCAACCCAGTTATAAAAATCACATGATTATGGAGTCTTCTGGAATGATTACCCCCATCCCAAAAAATGAATTTCCTAAGTTTGATGGTTCCCAACCTAGAGCTTGAATTTTAAAATGTATGTGATCTTTTGATCTAGTCCCTAATATTCCAAATTACCAGAAAATCACTCTAGCATCCATACATTTTGAGGGGAAGGCAGCTCTATGGTATCAGAATCTCTCTAGCAAAAAAACTGAGCTCAGTTGGAATCAGTTTTTGGAACTGATTTCTACTGGGTTTGAAGAACTGAAAGAAGGCAGGATAATTGTGGAGTTCAATAAACTTAAACACACTGGTTCATATGCAGATTATGTGGATAAATTTAAAGAGCTTAAGTCTTGTATGCAACTTGTTAATAAGGGTGAATTTTTTGAAGAATACTTCATGACTAGCTTTGTTAGTGGCCTTAGTGAAGAGCTGGAAGCAACTAGGAGGATGTTCAAGCCAACAACACTTCAACAAACCATAGAATTAGGGCATGATCAAATTCAATCAATTGAGCCCCTTACTAAGAAGCTAAGAGGACCTACCAGATTTAGTTCCAATGCTAGCAATGGATTCAAGAGAGGTGACATAGCTAATAGCTATACCAAGGTTTTCCCTGCTAGTCCTAAACCAAACTTCAAACTACTCACTTCTGCTGAAATGACAAAAAGGAGAGAGTTAGGCCTTTTTTATAATTGTGATGAATCTTTTACACCAGGGCATAGATGCAAGCAAAGGATCTCTTATATGATAATGTCAGAGGAAGAGGAATTTTATTATCTGCAGAGTATGAGTGAGGTGTTGGAAGAAGAAGAGGAAAAACAACCTGAAATGGAAGAAGAAGAGGAAAAACAACCTGAAATGAGGTTGATGGGAGATGTGGGAGGCGATCCAATAAATATACTAATAGATTCTGGAAGCACTCTCAGTTTCTTCAATGAGGCAACAACAAAGGATCTAGAATGTAATTTGGAACCCACCAGACCCATTCTAGTGAACGTAACCAATAGACAGAAAATGGTTAGCTCAACAAGGATAACTAACTTCACCTGGAGTATGCAGCACCATAAGTTTACTTATTCACCTAGGATTCTTGCCACAGAGGGATGTGATCTCATCTTGGGAGGTGACTGGCTCAAATCATGTACCCCAATCGAGTTTGTAATATCCCGAGATATTTTCATAACTATTATTTAGAAACCTAGATACCTATTCCGAAATAGTCATATTAGGACCTAATGATAATCCTATATTAGAATCCTATTGAATTAAATCAAAATTTATTTAAGACAAATATTATTATTTAGTAATTGTACTATTATAAATTGGTAGCAAATTAATTAAATTTATACAAGTATATATTATTAGTGGTCGTAGGTGAATTTGTAATATCGAATTTTAATTTATTTGATTACACTTGATAGAATTAGTTGGACGTGATGAAATTTGAAATTTTGCTCTTAGTGTTAGAAATATTTGAAAAAAAAATCATTTTTAGTAATAGAAATATTAGAATTAATAGTTGAAGTTAGAAGTTTATTTTACAAGTCTTGTTAATTCGCATAAGGGTACCTTGGTAATTATTATTTTCTTTAAGGTTATTAGATAGTTTAAAAAGAAAAATGATTAAGATATTTATTAAAATTCTTCAATTTCCCATTAATCATACACATAGGAATATATATCAACTCACAATTTTGGAAGACACTTGTCCAATTCTTAATCTCTTGGTTAGTCAATCAAATACCACAAAGATTTTCCTTCGCTTCAGATTAAAAAAAAAAAGAAGGAAAACAGAACTAGAACTCCAAACTCCTCGTCTGGAAATCAAGTTTCACAGCAAACTCACAGCTTTTGGTAAGTTTCCTTTAAATTCATTTTTCTGTAGTAGCTCTATAGATTACACGCCCAATAACCTCAGCAAATTTCCCAACTTCAATTAATCAACACAAAACTATGAAATTATATCACTATAAACCATCAACTCCTATTTCTTAAAGCACCAGTTCAGCACCAAAATAGAACCACCCTCAACTAGATATAACAAGATCAATTCCAATATATCATATTCCAATCAAATATTTTCTAGCCAACACACATACATGGTTCTGCAGAAACTAAAATTATAGAATTTCAGATATATAATTTGATATTAGGAAATTAAATAGAAATAGAGAGGAAGAAACTTTGTCAAGAGGGGAAATGAGAATTAATTTGGGGATCTTAATTTCTAGTTGATTCACGTGAGTTTTAAGATAAAGGAGAGAGAGAGAGAGAGAGAGAGAGAGTTGACATTTATTTCTAATTTAGTTTATTTGTGTCATAACTTTAGACAAAAGGGAAAATAAATCTTATAGCAAAATAAGATCAATTTAATAAAGGACCAAACTTTTCTTTTAAAATCTCGTATCTATATATAAGTGCCTATTTTGATTTCTTTAGAGGTTTGGTACTTGAGTAATATTTAAATATTTGATACTTGGGTAATAAATTATTTAAATATCAATTTATCCAAAAGTTTGTTTAAATTTTCTATTTAACCGAGAATTCATAAATTAATTATTTAGGAACATAAATCTTTTATTGTTAGTGTAATACCCCGAAATATTTTAGAAGGTTTAATTCAACTTATGTTACCCTCTGGTAAGTTAGAAAATAAGTTGGGTCCTTAAATGACTCAAATAAAGGAAAATCGCAGCTAGGGAAATCTGTTAAATCTAATTTGGTCAAAAATTACCTTAAAAATATGTTATGATATTTTTCTCGGGTTGATAGGAAATATTTCAAGAATCGTGCCAACCTTTGAAATTTTAAATTTCGAGTTCAAATGAGCTCTTGGCACAACTTTAAGTTGGAAAATAATAAATTTAATATAAAAAGGCACATTCGTCATTATCCAATTTCTTTTTCAAAAGATTATCTTATTCTTAATTATCCTATTCTTTTTCCATCATTATCCTCTTTCTTTTATTCATTATTATCCTATTTATTTTTCCTCTATAAATAGGAGCTTAAGGTTTCATTTTTCATTCATTTTCAAAATCGAAACGCCGAACAGCTTCCAGAGAATATACAACTCTAGTTTCCTATTTCAATTCTGAAATAGTCATTTTGAAGGTGTCAACGCGTAGATCACGAATACATGATTGAAATGATGACACGAAGGATGATCACGATGGAAAATCATCGTGACCGCTGTCAATTCCTCGGAGAAGGTACTTTCTCCGATTCTGGTCATTCGGACCGATGAATTTAGAAATTTCAAGTTCTAAATATGCTTATATTGCGATTATCTTTAATTCTACCGATTCCGATTTTTGATGTTGTGAGTTTTCGGTATTTTTCCCCGTTTTCATTTTATGTAAATCTCAGATCTACTCTTCCTGGATAGTCGTATTAGAAATCTTCTTTTTATAAATAGTCTTTGATCATTTGAATCTTGTAGTTAACCGGAATAGATTTTTGATTTCTTGTCGTTTGAAATCCGGATCCGAATATTACATTATAAATCTGCCAGTTTCGAATTTATGATCTAGCCGTTCGATCTTTGATCTGATTACACCATTAAATTCCTTATTTTCTGCACTATCAAAAATTGTACTTTTGAGCGAAAATCCAACGAGTATCGAGCTCGATCGAGACCGATACATTTTCAGCTAAAATCTGTGAATATTCTTACCGAAACTCCCGTTTCACCCATTTTGGGTCGTCAAATCAAAAAAGTTTCTTCTCGAAAGTTGCTCGAAATAATATTTCCTATGCTCCCGTCGAATTTCGTAATTTTCGGATGAGTTTTGAATAATATCGATTATTTAATATAAGCAGTTATTTTTATACTGGAGTCATGTGTTATCAAAAAATTCTAAAACTCTCAAACTATAGTCTTGGCATATATAGGATGGTCCTTGAATATTTTCATAATTTTTGAACGGTTAGAAAGTGCCGTGGCACAAATCTGATAAAAATCGATTAAAATGGCAAGTTTTGAAAAGAGACCCCTGTCAAATCGGTTGGTCCCAATAAATCAAGAATAATATTTTGGAATTTATTTCCTTCTTTGTCGGAATTATTCGAGGTCTCTAGAGTCGCGCAATCTATTTCTAAAAAGAATAAAATTAAATAATAGCTCGGATTACAGTAGATTAATTTCCGAAAATATAGTAGTCGTTCTGAGCTGAAGATCGATCCTTGTAGGATTTGCGTGACTTACGAGGAAGGTGAAGGATTGAATCTCGAGATGGTTAGAGCATCTTAGCCTAGGGGAACCAGGGAAGGACTTCTGTATGTATAAGGTGGGTTATACTATACTATATCTTTGCAAATTGTATCTTTCGAGTTATTAAGCTCTGCTTTTGTCAAAATTGCATATGTGACTATCTGTGTTAAATATTTACATGCTACTGTATGTTGTCGGAGTCTCATAAACCAGCGCTGTGTCAATGTGAGTAGCTACAGTATGCATGCATTGTTTGTCCTGCCCTACTCCTTGTCGGTGAGACTAAAATGAAACACTTATTGGTTATACTCTTTGGGTATACTATGGCCATACTCAACGTTATGCGCTGGTGATGTAGTTTGGGTTGCGGGCAGTGACGGGTTATACTCTTAAGCGCTTCACGATAAAATGTTTTGGTGAATTTAGGTTGCTTCCAACTTTTAAACCTCCTAAGTTTCACCACCTGCATGAACACAGATAGATTACTTTAATAAAATGATTTGCATAACTTGAATTGTAAAACTTGCCTACTGAGTGCATTAGTACTCAGCCCAAATCTTTTCAAACATTTTCAGGTAAGTAGGCTGGAGCGTGGAGGTGACGAGGCTGAGATATGGGCTATTATGATTTACATATTTTTCCGTTGTCCCTTTTTGTTAGTATTCTGTTAAGAATTGAGCTTTCGCACTTATGGTATTCTTTTGCTAAATGCTAAGAACTCTGATCTTGGTATTTTGTTGATATGATTCTGCTTCTCTGATTCTGAACATTTGTTGACTTCCTAGTTAACATGTATCATATGCTTAGCTACATAATTATTCCAAGGGGAGGAAGTCCGTCTTTCGTTATGTCTATTTGATCATTCATTTTGGCCTATGGAAGGGCTTCATTTGTTCAGCATATTGGTGTCTGTTTCTTTGTCGACCTATGAATGAGTCTATTAATTGTTGGTATCTGGTTATTTGTTTCCGTTTGGCCTATGAAAGGGCTTATTGAATTGTTACAGCTTCCATTCTTCTCTTATAAGCCGTTATAAACGGGGATTCGCTCTAGTTACAGAGGTTATGCTGCCTAATTTTTCGGAAGGCATAACCTATCTTTGGCATACTCGATTGTTAAATTTTATTCCAAACATTAATCCTTTTGGATTAACACCCCGTCATTAATTTAATTACCCCATTTCTTTCCCGCTTCTTAATTCCCACCCCCGTGGCGTCCATTTCCACGGTCTTTCGGGACCGGGGCGCTACAGTTAGATATATTAAAAGTAGATTGTACTTTTACGTGATTAATTAGCTTTAATAACAAATTAATCATCTATGTTCTATAAATTTTATTTGTTGCAGAGAATAGTTGTTTATTATGTAATCAAGAGTAATTGATTTAACAATACGTCATAGTGTTAAGCTAATTATTATTTGATCATTTAACACTTCTCAATAATTGATATAGTAAAACAAGTAAATGATCAGTGTTCAATTTTGAGATACAATATTTACCAGTTATTTAGAAGATAGTATCCCGAGTAATTATGTTACTTCAATTTTATGAAATAATAATTGTATAAGCATGCTGGATGTATTCTGTTTTCTATTCTCTAACTTAGAAATGATATCAAATTTATAGGAAATATAGAATTAATTAATAATGAAGTTTAATATCAAATTTAAACACTAAACTTAGGAATTAAGTTTTGATAGAGGCTCTTTAGTTAAACTAAGCCAATGATCATTGTTGTAGGCCCAGAAGATATAATAGAATCTCAGCAGGATCAACCAAGAGTTTGAAAGTTTATCTATTATTCAGGTGGGCTATATTTTTTTCAAATTATGTTCAGCTAATAAGCTCAACTGTTTATAACTGTAAAGCATGAATATCAGTATCAAAATGATTTCTCTCACTGTTCGTGTTCCCCAGTATCCTACGAAAACATTGAGTGCTTAACTAGACTCGAGTTCGGATCCTTAAAGCTTTGGGACCGTATACACTATCCTTTATTAGATAGCTGGGCTGGAGGACGAGTATATAAGTTAAGACACTGTAGGAAGGGACAGTTGAGATAGAGTGTGCAAGTAAGGTTAAAAGAAGCTTTGTATGCATGGAATGCTTTTAAATTTGAAACCTTTCCATTGTGATACTTGTGTGGGTACGATATTCATAATTATAAAATGATTGTGAACTGTTTATCAAAATTTCCCACTGGGTACACTAGTACTCATCCCAAATCTTTTCTAAATATTTTCAGGTTGAGAAGTGGGCTGTAAGATGACGGAGCTAAGGCAATGGCTAGCTTTTTGTTATATGCTTGTTCTTTTTGTGTTGTTTAGAGATCCTAGATATTCTAAAACAACGAAGACGTTTGAAATAATTTGCTTAAGTTTAATAAAGATGCTCTGCGCTTGTTTCATTTACTCTGATATAGCTTGTCTTCAATTGTTTGAATCATATTATGATTTGGGCTTATTGTTAAGTTGTGCCTTTACAATTGATTGGTGGGATAAGTTCCCTTTGATGATTGATAATTTATTCAGGTTCTTTTTAAACGCCTTAGTGTGTGGTTCTATTACAGTTATAGAGGTTATGCTGCCTAAATGATTGAGGTACTAACCCTACTTATATAATTGTCTTTATGTAACAACCCCTTTCCCCCTTCCCTCTAGTAACGCACCGGTCCCTTGTCATTATTCTTCCGAGACTGGGGCGTTACAGATTGGTATCAGAGCGGGTTTACAACTCTGTAGACCTGCAGCATTACTCTTTGAGTCTAGAATTATGTCTAGTCTCTTAAACTACTCATTCAGCAGCCCTCAGCACGTCATCTATGCCGCTCTCAACATAAAGGTTTGCAAGTTTTTATAAAATTAAGGTATATGAGATTGTAGTTAGACACGCTGTATATTTTTCTAGATTTCATGATTATATGTCATGATTCATTTATCAAAGCTATATCCAGGTTTCACGATAAGAAATTGTGATTCTTTCTATTCAGGTTTCATGATAAGAGGTCATGATTCAGATATTTTCAGGTTTCACGATCAGACATCGTGATTCGTTTATTGAAAAATATTTTTAAGTTTCATGATTAGTAATCATGATTCGTTTATTGAAAATCTTTTACAGGTTTCATGATTATATATATCGCGATTCAATTATTTAAAAATATTTTTCAAGTTTTGTGATAAGATATCATGAATCGACTATTTATAATATTTCAGGTTTCAAGATTACATTTTGTGATTCATTTGAATAAAAGTTATTAAGGTTTCGCGATGAGAGTTCGTGATTTGTCTAAAGTTACTCGAAGATGTTAAGACATCTAGATTTTGGTTTTGACCAAAAGATAGTAATAATTAAAAGAGATTAGAATTACTTTAAGTGATAAGAATAAGTTGTGAATGACTTTTAGATTGAACATAGCAAAGCATTTAGATTATAGTAAGTTGAACCTATCATTGACCATTAAGTTATCTTGTTGCTCTTGAAAACTTAGACTAATTTAGTGGAATTCTTCAGATGGCCAGGGTGATTGAGACAGCATGGAAGCGTACTCGAAATTTCTATACTTCTGAGGAGCACATTAAGAGATTTCAAACATATGTCAGAGATTGATCCGATACTGTCCCCGAGTACATTGGGCATTTTGTGTCGCTTTGGCGATGTGCCAGTGGAGCCGAGGGAGGAGTTTTAGACTTCGAGGCCTCTTTCAGATTGGCTTATGGTTTACCACCTTGTTGGAGACGGAGAGCGCTACAGGTGTTGGGTGATACGGTCGATTGTGACCCTGATACCATGGCCGAGATCGGAGACTTTTCTAGATACTGTAGTATGATTCTAATGATCTGGGCACTTTATAAATGATGTCCTCCAGTAGACATAGCAGCACCCTCACGTAGTCCCGGTCCACAAGGTTCTTCCGGACAGCAGGGTGTGGAGGTAGATGTTGGTACGCATGTCTCTAGTTTCATTCCTCATGTAGGTACTCACGATGCCGAGGCTGGACTATCAGGCACGCAGGCTGATCAGACTGATGGGTCAGTACCACCTAGAGCTCAGGATGATCAGGACAGGAGGTGCGGCATGATGGAGGATGATACAGATGATGAGGACACAGATGAGGAGGATCTTGTCGAGGATGAGATAGTGGATTCGACTGGAGATTAGTAGATGGTTGGATGATGATAGCACTTGGCTAGGTTAGCTAGGCATCTTTTTTTGATTGTATCGTGGGTCTGGTAGCCTTTTTGTTCATACCGACCCGATATCTTTTTGTATGGGTAGTAGTTTGTATTGTATAGTTTGGTATATATATGTATTGTATATATGATGTATGATGTATGTACATAAACAGTGATCATTGTATATATGTAAAAGTCCTCTTTTGGAGGCACTTTTCCTTTATCGTTCATGTATGGCTGTTACTGTTTATGGCCTTGATTTATATGTGTATAAAAACCATTCTTATGAGGCAACCAATGTTTATTTTATTTTATTCTATAATATTTCTTATTATTACAATTTTAAAAAAATATTATACATATTAACTTATGTTTTCAATTTATATTTAGGATGCCGCCACGTAGGAGATTGCCAATCTCAGAAATCCGAGAAGAGATACTAGAGGTAGAAATACCTATTCACCTGTCATGAATTGAAAATGACTTTCGAAAACATAATCCACCTATGTTTAATGGAACGGGTGATCCAATGGATGCTGAGAAGTAGATTCGTGCTTTGGAACGAATCTTTAATTTCATGGTTTGCACCGATGAAGAAAAATTATCTTGTGCTCAATTTCAACTGACAGATGATGCAGACTACTGGTGGGAGTCTGTATGTAGAACAATGACGGAAGAACAATGGCAAGAATTTTCTTGGGATGATTTTAAGGCTGAGATATATCAAAAATATATTCCAGACTGCTTTAGAGAGAAGAAGGAGTCATAATTCTTGAATCTTCGGCAAGGAAAATCCAGTGTCACAGAGTATGATAGAAATTTTAACCAACTGTCAAGGTATGCCCCACATCTTATGGACACTGATAAGATCAAAGCAAACAATTTTCGAAAGAGCTTGAGACCAGAAATTAGGATGACCCTAGCAGGTCAGAATGAGATGACGTATGCACAAACTTTGAGTAGAGCTCTGAACATAGAATCCATAATGCCAATGGAACGAGTGCCACAACATCCACTACAGCAAACTCAAGACCCAAAAGGAAAAAAGAAAATGGGAGGATAACAGTAGAGGAAATTTCCAAGGAAGAAAACAGCCATGGCAGGAAAACAATCAAAATAACCAGTTCAATCAACAGAGAAACAACAGGCCTTGCCCAAGATGCCATAGGTACCACCTAGGTAGATGTATGGCGGGAAATGATGGATGCTTTATCTGTGGAAAGCCAGGGCATATGGCTAGGGATTGTCGCAATAATGTTAAAAATAATAGACCACCTCAGCGACCAAATCAGGGAAACAACCCTAGGTCGAATCAAGGAAACAACTTTAGGCCACAACAAGGGGGAAATCCCAGGTCTAATCAAGGTCGCAATCCTAAGCCAAACCAAGGAAGAAATTCTGTACCAAACCAAGGACAGCGTGGTCAACAACAAGCTAGAGTTTATGCACTGAACCAGCAGCAAGCTGCACAAAATCTGAAGAACCTAGCAGGTATGATTAACTTGCTTAATATACCTGTACTAGCATTGTTCGATACAGGGGCAATATATTCTTTTATTTCGCAAGAAACATGTAAACAATTGAACTTAAGGCAAGATGAAGCTGTTAATGCCTTAGAAGTTAGCATTCCCCTAAGAAAAACTTTGATAGCAAAGAAGATGTGCTTGAACATAGAACTTGCTATAAGTAACAAGAAATTTAAAATAGACTTGCATGTTATCAAGATGAAGGATTTTGACCTAATTCTGGGAATGAATTGGTTAACCACGGTATATGCAACAATATGTTGTCATGAGAGAGAAGTTATTTTTAAGAAACCAGGAGAAAAAGAAGTTAAATTTTTCGGAGCAAGGATAGGTACAAAGGTACCAATCATTTCAGCATTCAAGAGCACAAAGATGTTGAAAAATGGAACTTGTCAGATGTTTTTGATGAACCTAACAGGAAAGAAAAATGACAACATAACGATAGATCAAGTCTCTATTGTTTAAGAATTTGAGGATGTATTTCCACAAGATCTACCAAGAGTACCACTTGATAGGCAAGTTGAATTCACAATTGACTTGGAGCCGGGAGCAGCCCCAACTTCCAAAGCACCATATAGAATGGCTCCCAAAGAATTGCAAGAATTAAAGGTGCAATTACAAGAACTGTTGGACTTAGGTTTCATACAACCTAGTGTTTCACCTTGGGGAGCACCTATATTGTTTGTTAAGAAGAAATATGGGATGTTGCAGATGTGTATCAATTACAGAGAACTAAATAAGTTAACTATAAAGAATAAATATCCTCTTCTGAGGATAGATGACTTATTCGACCAGCTCAAGGGGGCACGTGTGTTCTCAAAAATTGATCTACGATCTGGATACCACCAACTTAAGGTTCGAAAGGAGGATATTCCAAAAACTGCATTCCGGACACGCTATGGACACTATGAATTCATAGTAATGCCATTTGGGTTAACAAATGCACCAGAAGTCTTTATGGATTTAATGAACCGAATATTTCATCCATATTTGGATAATTTTGTCTTTGTGTTTATAGATGATATTCTTATATATTCCAAGACTGAAAATGAACACCGAGAGCATTTGCGAATAGTGTTGGAAACACTACGAAAAGAAAAGTTATATGCCAAATTGAGTAAGTGTGAATTCTGGCTTGAAGAAGTAATGTTTCTTGGTCATATTGTGTCAGCACAAGGGATTAAGGTAGATCCTGCCAAGATTGAAGCAATAAGCAATTGGATATCACCTACCAGTGCACATGAAATAAGAAGCTTTTTAGGATTGACTGGCTACTATCGAAGATTTATTGAAGGGTTCTCTAAAATAGCAAGACCAATGACCCAAATGTTGAAAAAGAAGATCAAATTCACTTGGTCTGAAGAATGTGAGAAGAGTTTTCAGACACTTAAAGAAAAGTTAACCACAGTCCCGGTACTAGCCATACTAGAAGGAAATGAGGGATTTGTCATCTTCACTGATGCATCCTTACAAGGTTTAGGTTGTGTTCTCATGCAAAATAGGAAAGTCATTGCTTATGCATCTCGTCAACTAAGACCACATGAACTGAATTACCCTATACACGACCTTGAACTAGCAGCAGTAGTGCATGCTTTAAAAATTTGGAGGCACTATCTATATAGTGTAAAGAGTGAGATTTACACAGATCACAAGAGTCTTAAGTATTTCTTTGAGCAAAAAGACTTGAATATGAGACAAAGAAGGTGGTTAGAATTGGTGAAGGATTATGATTATATGATTCAGTACCACCCTGGAAAGGCCAACGTAGTTGCAGATGCCCTCAGTCGAAAATCCAAAGCAAATTTCGGATGTTTCTTGACCCAACAAGAGAAACTCGTGCAAGAATTTGAGAATTTAATAATAAAGTTGGTACAACCACCAAGCTCTACAAAAAGTTACATAGCTGCTTTAACAGCTAAACCTGATTTAAGAGAGAGAATTGTAGAGGCACAGATGAAAGATGACTTTCTAGAAAAGATGTGCTCACATGTAAGATCAGATGATCCTACAGGTTTTGCTGAAGCAAGTGATAATGCTCTTATGTATGAAAGGAGAATTTGTGTGCCCCACGATCAGGAGATAAAGAATGAGATAATGAGTGAAGCTCATGATACTCCTTATACAGCACATCCTGGGAGTACAAAATGTATCGAGATCTGAAGAGAAATTTCTGGTGGAGAAATATGAAAAGGAAAATAACCTCATTCGTGGAACGTTGTCTGTCATGCCAGCAAGTGAAAGAAATATACCAAAGACCATCAGGACTTTTACAACCACTAGAGATTCCCGAATGGAAGTGGAACCACATCAACATGGATTTTTTTGTTGGTTTACCAAAAACAGCACGTGGAAACACCGCTATCTGGGTGGTTGTTGATCGACTAACCAAATCAGCACATTTTCTTCCAATGCGAATGACCTTAGGACTGGACAAGTTAGCACAATTATATGTCAAGGAGATTGTCAGATTACATGGAGTACCTGTGTCTATCACATCTGATCATGATACAAGGTTCACATCCCGATTCTGGAAAAGTTTACAAGATGCTATGGGCACTAAATTGAATTTCAGCACAGTTTTCCATCCTCAAACTGATGGGCAATCAGAAAGAACCATACAAACACTTGAGGATATGCTTCGAGGAGTAGTAATTGATAGAGGAGGAAGCTGGGAGAATATTCTACCTTCAGTAGAATTTGCCTATAACAATAGTTATCAGGCTTCAATAGGGATGGCACCACATGAAGCCCTGTATGGCCGAAAGTGTAGATCACCACTTTACTGGGATGAAGTGGGTGAGAGAAAAATATTGGCTCCAGAGATCGTTCAGAAGACAGTGGAAATAATCGATAAAATAAGAAAAAGAATAGTAGAAGCCTAAGACATACAAAAGGCTTATGCAAACAAACGTTGTACTGATTTGCATTTTGATGTTGGAGATAAAGTATTCTTGAAAGTATCACCAACAAAGGGAGTGGTAAGATTCGGAAAAAGGAGCAAATTAAGGCCAAGATATATAAGACCCTTTGAAATCCTTGAGAGGATTGGAGAAGTTGCTTACAGATTGGCATTACCGCCAAGTCTAGAAGGGGTACATGACGTGTTTCATGTGTCTATATTAAGAAAATATGTGTTTGATCCTAAACATGTAATTAAACATCATAAAGTGGTCCTAAGCGAGGATTTGACCTATGAAGAAAAATCAATAGCTATACTTGACCGGAAGGTACAAGTATTGAGAAATAAACAGATATAATTGGTGAAAATTTTATGGAACAACCATGGAAGTGAGGAAGCTACATGGGAGCTAAAAGATAAGATCCAGGAGCAATACCCTGACTTGCCATTTAGAGGTATGTCAAATTTCGGGACGGAATTTATTTTAAGGGGGATAGAATGTAATGTCCCGAGATATTTTCATAACTATTATTTAGAAACCTAGATACCTATTCGGAAATAGTCATATTAAGACCTAATGATATTCCTATATTAGAATCCAATTTAATTAAATCAAAATTTATTTAAGACAAATATTATTATTTATTAATTGTACTATTATAAATTGGTAGCAAATTAATTAAATTTATACAAGTATATATTATTAGTGGTCGTAGGTGAATTTGTAATACCGAATTTTAATTTATTTGATTACACTCGATAGAATTAGTTGGACGTGATGAAATTTGAAATTTTGCTCTTAGTGATAGAAATATTTGAAAAAAAAAATCATTTTTAGTAATAGAAATATTAGAGTTAATAGTTGAAGTTAGAAGTTTATTTTACAAGTCTTGTTAATTCGCATAAGGGTACCTTGGTAATTATTATTTTCTTTAAGGTTATTAAATAGTTTAAAAAGAAAAATGATTAAGATATTCATTAAAATTCTTCAATTTCCCATTAATCATACACGTAGGAATATATATCAACTCAGCAATTTTGGAAGACACTTGTCCAATTCTTAATCTCTTGGTTAGTCAATCAAATACCACAAAGCTTTTCCTTAGCTTCAGATTAAAAAAAAAAGAAGGAAAACAGAACTAGAACTCCAAAGTCCTCGTCTAGAAATCAAGTTTCACAGCAAACTCACAGCTTTTGGTAAGTTTCCTTTAAATTCATTTTTCTGTAGTAGCTCTATAGATTACACGCCCAATAACCTCAGCAAATTTCCCAACTTCAATTAATCAACACAAAACTATGAAATTATATCACTATAAACCATCAACTCCTATTTCTTAAAGCACCAATTCAGCACCAAAATAGAACCACCCTCAACTAGATATAACAAGATCAATTCCAACATATCATATTCCAATCAAATATTTTCTAGCCAACACACATACATGGTTCTGCAGAAACTAAAATTATAGAATTTCAGATATATAATTTGGTATTAGGAAATTAAATAGAAATAGAGAGGAAGAAACTTTGTCAAGATTGAACTGATTGGGGAGTCGAAGAAGAGGAAGGCGATGTCGGCTGGCCTCAGGTCTCGGCAACGTTTGTCTGACTCGCGTCTCGTCGTCGAGGCCGGCTAGTGTGTGTAGCAGGGGAGAGTAGTGTCAGGCTCGGGCTGTGCCGGGTTGAATATTGAGCGGGTCTGGGTTGTATCTGTGGTCCGAGTTATGTTAAACATTCGTCGGTATTGCGTTGAACTCTAAATGGAGTCGACTCTTGGAGACACCGGTGAATCGCCGCTGCAATTGAACTCGAGTCATGCCTTTATTGAGTCGGGTCTTGTTGGAGTCGCGAATGAACCCATCTGGCTCGAGTGGGCTGGTTGATGGAGGGCGGCGTTGAGTTCATCAGAATTGGGTGGAAGAAGAGAGAGATGGAGAGTTAGGGATTTTAGGTAGGGAATTTGGGGATTTCTATTTCTTCCTCATTTTTAGCCAAGAGAGACAGAAAGAGAGTGAATGAGAGGGGAAATGAGAATTAATTTGGGGATCTTAATTTCTAGTTGATTCACGTGAGTTTTAAGATAAAGGAGAGAGAGGGGGGAGAGAGAGAGAGAGAGGGGGAGAGAGAGAGAGAGTTCACTTTTATTTATAATTTAGTTTATTTGTGGCATAACTTTAGACAAAAGGGAAAATAAATCTTATAGCAAAATAAGATCAATTTAATAAAGGACCAAACTTTTCTTTTAAAATCTCGTATCTATATATAAGTGCCTATTTTGATTTCTTTAGAGGTTTGGTACTTGAGTAATATTTAAATATGTGATACTTGGGTAATACATTATTTAAATATCAATTTACCCAAAAGTTTGTTTAAATTTTCTATTTAACCGAGAATTCATAAATTAATTATTTAGGAACATAAATCTTTTATTGTTAGATATATTAAAAGTAGATTGTACTTTTACGTGATTAATTAGCTTTAATAACAAATTAATCATCTATGTTCTATAAATTTTATTTGTTGCAGAGAATAGTTGTTTATTATGTAATCAAGAGTAATTGATTTAACAATACGTCATAATGTTAAGCTAATTATTATTTGATCATTTAACACTTCTCAATAATTGATATAGTAAAACAAGTAAATGATCAGTGTTCAATTTTGAGATACAATATTTACCAGTTATTTAGAAGATAGTATCCCGAGTAATTATGTTACTTCAATTTTATGAAATAATAATTGTATAAGCATGCTGGATGTATTCTGTTTTCTATTCTCTAACTTAGAAATGATATCAAATTTATAGAAAATATAGAATTAATTAATAATGAAGTTTAATATCAAATTTAAACACTAAACTTAGGAATTAGGTTTTGATAGAGGCTCTTTAGTTAAACTAAGCCAATGATCATTGTTGTAGGCCTAGAAGATATAATAGAACCTGAGCAGGATCAACCAAGAGTTTGAAAGTTTATCTATTATTCAGATGGGCTATATTTTTTTCAAATTATGTTCAGCTAATAAGCTCAACTGTTTATAACTGTAAAGCATGAATATCTGTATCAAAATGATTTCTCTCACTGTTTGCGTTCGCCAGTATCCTATGAAAATATTGAGTGCTTAACTAGACTCGAGTTCCGATCCTTAAAGCTTTGGGACCGTATACACTATCCTTTATTAGACAGCTGGGCTGGAGGACGTGTATATAAGTTAAGACACTGTAGAAAGGGACAGTTGAGATAGAGCGTGCAAGTAAGGTTAAAAGAAGCTTTGTATGCATGGAATGCTTTTAGATTTGAAACCTTTCCATTGTGATACTTGTGTGGGTACGATATTCATAATTATAAAATGATTGTGAACTGTTTATCAAAATTTCCCACTGGGTACACTAGTACTCAACCCAAATCTTTTCTAAATATTTTCAGGTTGAGAGATGGGCTGGAAGATGACGGAGTTGAGGCAATGGCTAGCTTTTTGTTATATGCTTGTTCTTTTTGTGTTGTTTTGAGATCCTAGATATTCTAAAACAACGAAGACGTTTGAAATAATTTGCTTAAGTTTAATAAAGATGCTCTGCGCTTGTTCCGTTTACTCTGATATAGCTTGTCTTCAATTTTTTGAATCATATTATGATTTGGGCTTATTGTTGAGTTGTGCCTTTACAATTGATTGGTGGGATAAGTTCCCTTTGATGATTGATAATTTATTCAGGTTCCTTTTTAAATGTCTTAGTGTGTGGTTCTATTACAGTTATAGAGGTTATGCTGCCTAAATGATTGAGGCACTAACCCTACTTATATAATTGTCTTTATGTAACAACCCCTTTGCCCCTTCCCCCTAGTAACGCACGGGTCCCTTGTCATTATTCTTCCGGGACTGGGGCGTTATAGAGTTAGATTACGACAAGATGGTTTTTACAATTACATTGATGGGAAAAAGGGTGAAAATCCAGGCTATAACTGGGGAAGAACATTGTGAATATATTTCAGGGCCAGCTCTTTACAAATTAATCCATTCAAAGAATATAGAAGAAGCATTTTGGGTGAAAATCAAAGATACTTACACTGAGGATCACTCACAATTAACAGACCTCCTCCAGGACTATGAGGATGTCTTTGCAGAGCCCAAGGGGTCACCTCCTATTAGAGGTATTGAACATCAAATCAATCTCAAAGTCGGGAGTTCCCCAAAACATCAGTACCCCTATAGAGTATCCCACAATTAGAAGAATGAGATAGATAAAATTATGGGAGGGTTATTAGAGTCTGGTGAAATACAACCTAGCAAGAGCCCTTTTGCTTCACCAGTTCTACTAGTAAAGAAGAAGGACTTGTCTTGGCGGTTGTGCATGGATTACAGATATCTGAATAGTATGACTATTAAACATGACTACCCCATGCCGGTAGTAGATGAATTACTTGATGAACTCCATGGGCCAAGTATTTTTCAAAAATAGATCTAAGTTCAGGATACTTTCAGATATTAATAGCTCTAGAACATAGACATTTGACAGCATTCTGAACTCACAATGAACATTGTGAGTTCTTGGTGATGCCGTTTGGGCTTTGTAATGCCCCAGCTACCTTTCAATCCCCGATGAACAAGGTTTTTTGGGTACAATTAAGGAAGACAGTTTTGGTCTTTTTTGATGATATACTAATTTACAGCACTACTTGGAGTGACCACTTGATTCATTTGAGGGAAGTGCTATAGATTTTGAGGGAACGCCAACTATTTGCTAAGAGGAGCAAATGCCACTTTTGGGCAAACCTCTATTTCCTATCTGGGACATATCATTAATTAGAAAAGAGTCTTAACTAACCCTGAGAAGATCAGTTGCATGGTTAGTTGGCCAGTGCCAAATAATCTGAAGAAGTTAAGAGGATTTTTAGGGCTTACAGGATATTATAGAAAATTTGTCAGAGGATATGGAATTATCAGTATACCCTTAACTGCTCTCTTGAAAAAAGGGTCATTTGGCTAGAATGAGGAGGCTGATCAATCATTTAAGAAACTTAAAGTTGCTATGGCTACTACCCCAGTGTTGGCTTTGCCTGATTTTAGTAAACCATTTGTTCTAGAAACAGATGCCAATGGTAAAGGAGTTGGTGATGTCCTAATGCAGTGTGGGAAACCTATAACTTTTCTGAGTAAAAGGTTATGCCCTAAACATCAGGAACTATCAATTTATGAAAGAGAATTCTTAGCAATCTTGATGGCAATTAAGAGGTGGACTCATTATCTTCAAGGGCACAAGTTTGTTATTAAGACTGATCAACAGGCATTGAAGCATTTATTAGATCAAAAGGTCACAAGTCCACTGCAGCAGAGATGGATAACCAAACTACTGGGATTAGACTATGAGACACATTACAAAAAGGGGTGGAGACTAGAGTTGCAGATGCTCTTTCAAGACTAAGACCAAACACAGTTAACAACTCGACAATTTTAATAGTTCTACCTACATGGGTCACACAATTGATTCAAAGTTATGCTCACGACAAATTATGTGAGGAACTTCTGAAATCAAAGGCTATTGATTCAACCACCCATCCAGAATTCTCCTTACATGGAGGGTAATTGAGGTATCAAGGTAGAGTTCTCATTGGGAAGACAGGAGCTCTTAGGGAAGCTATCATTAAGGAAATGCATAACACAACCTATAGAGGACATTATGGGGTTCAAGGAACCTATATGAGAGCTAAATGAGTTTTTTATTGGCCCAATATGCAGAGAGACATCACTGACTGGGTAAAAGCTTGTGATGTATACATCAGGAACAAACCGGATGGTGGTTTATACCCAGGGCTCCTTCAACCTCTACCAATTCCTAACCAAGCTTGGTCACATATTTCAATGGATTTCATTGAAGAGCTACCAAAGTCTACTGGGAAGGATGTTATCCTATTGGTTGTAGATAGGTTCACAAAATATGGCCACTTTATACCTTTGTCGCACCCATACATGGCTCATATAGTGGCTAAACTATTTTTGGATCAGATTTACAAGCTTCATGGCCAACCACTCAGCATTGTGTCGGATCGAGATAAGGTGTTTACAAGTTTATTTTGGAAGAAACTCTCTCATTTGATGGGCACTAGTCTGGATCAGTCTATGGCCTACCACCCTCAATCAGATGGGCAGGGTTAACCAATGTCTAGAGACTTATTTGCAGTATATGGTACACCAACACCCAAAACATTGGTTGAAGTGGATTTCCTTAGCCGAATGGTGGTATAACACCAACTACCATACTAGCCTCAAGTTCACCCCTTTTAAGGTACTCTATGGTTATCCACCACCTATGTTTTCTCTCGATCCATTCCTCAGTACTGATCAAAAAGAGGTTAAGGATTTTTTCATACAGAGATGAGAATTCAGACAAACACTAAAGGAAAATATTTTGCAGGCTCAGAATCACATGAAATTTTTTGCTGATAAGAAAAGGCAAGACAAAGAGTTCCAGGTTGGAGATGCAGTGTATTTGAGACTACAACCCTTCTATCAGAACTCTGTACAACTCAGAAAAAATTTGAAGCTATCTGCTCGCTACTATGGACCTTACACAATACTAGAAAATATTAGGAATGTGGCATATAAACTACAGTTACCTACAGCTTCAAAGATCCATCCGATCTTCCACGTCTCTCTTGTGAAAAAATCTATCAACCCGCGGGCTCTACTTTCTTCTATTTTACCACCGACAGATTCAGAAAGGTCTTTCATCGTGGCTCCAGTTGCCGTGGTTGACTGGCGCACCATTAATCATTGGAGAGACACTATATCGCAGCTACTGGTTTAATGGTCCATCCACAATGGCTATCCTGTTTCTACTTGGGAGGATGAGAAGTTTATGCGGTGGAAATTCCCCAAGATGATTCTTGGGGGCAAGAATCTTAGAGGGAAGGGGATATTGTCATGATATGAGGGGTGAAGTTGGACGATTCAGATTTTGGAAAAAAGATAGAGTCTTTGGAATTAGGGTTCATTGCAAAGTTGCAGAGCAAGAAAGAAGAAATTGGGGATTTTGGTCTTAATGGGTTGACTAGTGAGTAGCTGAAAGAGTGCCACGTATCTAGCATCTATGAAATGGATGGGTGGTCCAGATGATGAGATGTGTTATTATTTCAGTTGCTATTATTATGACATTTTTCTTTATGCTAGCTAGGGTTAGTATTTGTACGGGACTCTTTTGTAGTCAGTATTTATATATTTTCTTTTGGAGAAATGAAGCAGAAAATTAAGCACCAATCTACCTCTATCTCAAATTCTCTCTCTCTCTTTTTCCCTACAAATCTTCTCTATCTGTTACATCTTTATCTTCAAAAATACCAAAAAAAAAAAATACAAAAACAATACAAAAATCTGGAAAGTATCAAAAATATGCTGCAGGTTTGGAGGTAGATCGGGCAAAGATCATTGCCATCGAGAAGCTCCCACTTCCAACAAATGAGAAAAGGGTTCGAAGCTTCTTAAGCCATGCTGGGTTTTACCACCGCTTTATCAAGGATTTCTCAAAAATCTCTAAACCCTTGTGTCGACTTCTTGAAAAAGCAAATGAATTTATTTTTGATAATGATTGTTTGCAGGCGTTCGAGATGCTCAAGAAGGCCATAATAACTACCCCAGTGCTCATCACTGTAGACTAGAATGAGCCGTTCAAGTTGATGTGTGACGCAAGTGAAGTGGCGGTGGGGGTCGCATTGCGCCAAAAGAGGGAAAAGATATTTCGTGAACTTTACTATGGGAGCAAGACACTCGATCCAGCCCAAGTAAATTATACCACTACAGAGCGTGAACTCCTAGCTGTGGTGTACACCTTTGATAAGTTCTGGCCCTACCTCATTGGGGCCCGGACTATAATACACACGGACCATGCAGCAGTGCGATACTTATTTACAAAGAAAGACGCCAAGCCCAGATTGATAAGGGGGATCCTGTTGCTACAAGAGTTTGATGTTGAGATAAGAGACCAGAAAGGGTGTGAGAATGTGGTAGCGGATCACCTCTCACGTCTAGAGCATACCCCGAGTGAGTTAGAGGACAAAAAACCTATCAATGATGATTTTCCAGACGAGAGGATATTAGCTATAAAAGCTATTATACCTTGGTTTGCGGATTTTGTGAATTATTTGGTAGATCTTGAGAGTTATAAATGGAAAAAGTTCTTCCATGATGTGAAATTCTTTGTTTTGGGATGAACCATACCTTTTTAGACGCTGTGCAGACTTGGTATTGAGAAGATATGTGCCAGAAGACCAGTGGGGAGAGATTCTAGAGGCATGCCACACCGGGCCAAGTGGTGGCCATTTTGGTGCAAATCGGACCGCTAGAAAAGTCCTTCAAAGTGGATTCTATTAGCCTACACTGTTTAGGGATGCAGGAGGATTTGTGAAGAGTTCTGGACAATGTCAGCGGATGGGCTCTATTTCCAAGATGGACAAGATGCCTATGAGAAACACAATTGAGGTGGAGCTCTTCGATGTATGGGGTATAGACTTTATGGGTCCGTTTGTAGCTTCCAAAGGGAATTTGTATATACTCTTGGCCGTAGACTATGTATCCTGTTGAATAGAACCAGTGCCCACGAAGATAAATGACTCTAAGGTGGTACTCAAGTTCTTGAAAAGGAATATACTCACTCGTTTTGGTACCCCGAGAGCTCTCATTAGTGATGGGGGCTCACATTTCTGTAACAAGTAGATGTCCATGCTGCTTGCTAGACATGGGGTGAAACACAAGGTGACCACACCATATCACCCCCAAGCAAATGGCCAGGCGGAGATAGCAAATAGGGAGGTCAAACAAATTCTTCAGAAGGTGGTCAGGACTAATGGCAAGGATTGGGCCTCATTGTTGGATGAGGCACTTTGTGCATACCGGACCGCATATAAGACGCCATTGGGAATGTCACCATACCAACTAATCTTTGGGAAATCTTGCCACCTCCCAGTTGAGCTTTCTCACAAGGCTTTTTGGGCAACTAAGAAACTTAACTTCGATCCTATGACATCTAGAGGAAAGAGGATATTCCAATTGAATGAGCTCGATGAGTTTAGGATGGAAGCATTTGAGAATTCAACCATCTACAAGCTCCGGACAAAGTTTTATCATGATAAACTCATAAGGAATAAGGAGTTGGCTCCGCGGGATGAAGTGCTTCTATTTAACTAGAGGCTTAAGCTCTTTTCTAGGAAATTGAAGACGAAATGGAGTGGCCTGTTTACAATAGAAAGAATTTTCGATTGAGGGGCGGTTGAGCTCAAGGGAAATGATGGATGCCTTTTTGTGGTGAACAGGCATCGGGTCAAGAAATTCTACAAGCCAGAAGATAAGCTCGGAGCTACCACATGCTACCTCTAAGACGTCTAGAGCATGGTAATCTGTCAAGCTAACGACGTTAAACTTAGCGCTTATTGGGAGGCAACCCAATTTTTCTTTTGTTTCTTTTAAATCCTTTTTGATTTTTAAGTTTTATGTAGTTAGGTGTTTCTTGGTGTTTTTAGTCTTGGTATTTTGTTGTTTCTAATAGTTTGGTAAGATTAGTGTAAAAGTGCAGGGGATAAGGCCTAAAATTCACCAAGTATGGAGCCCCGAGTACAGGGTGGCGCGGCCCAGGGATAACGGAGGGGCGAGTGTGCATGTACATAGAGGGGGTAAAACCACGCAGCACGGCCCAACCCGAGCACAAGCTGAAGAGGCACGAGCAGCTTGATCGCGCCCTGAGGCGTAGCCCGATCGGCACGAACACGGGCACGAGCAGCTCAGTCACATCATATGGCATGGCCCGAGCGCCCCTACTAGTCGCGCCCCGTAAGCGGGTTTTTAAAACCCTTCTTCTCTTTCATTTTCATTCACTCTTCTTTTTTATTTTTCTCTCCCCCCTCACACCCACACACAAAAACATCAAAATTCTCCACAAATCTCCACTCTCACACACACTAGGACACTCTAATCCAAGGTATGAACTCTTTAATCTCCTTTTCTCCATTACTTTTGGTAAAAATTCTCTATGTTGAAATTTTGGGGAAATCTTGATTTAAGATGTGCATTGTGCTTGTTGTTGGGTGATTTGTCTTCCTATCTATGAGCTTGAGTGAATTGTGTGAAAAATTTGGTTGTTTATGCTGGAATTTTGGAGTCCCCAAAACTAGGGTTCTTGGAAATTTGGGAAATTTTGATTATGATACATATTATGCTTTTGTTGGAACAATTGATGTTTATTTTCCCCATAGACCATGAGCATGTATGGATTTTGTTTGGATTATGGCTTAGAATTGCAAATTTTAGATTTTCATAAATTAGGATTCTTGATGATTTTGGGGAAAATGCTATTGATTTGAGCCCATGTGCAAATTTAAGATATTTTAGGTCAAATGTTTGCTATATTGTTGTTGCATTGTCATTGGAAATTTAATTGAAGCATACATATGTTGGTTTGATGAAGTATGGATAGGGGCCATGAAGATTTTAGGGGTTTTATGTATTATTTAGAATTTTGTCATTTGATGAGCTTTATTTGCACAAGTATATGCCCCGTGAATTTTAATTGAGCATGTTGCCCTTTATGCTTGTTCGTGGTGCAAATTTAACATATAGAGATGTGTATGATTGAAGTGAATATTGCTTGGGTATTGTTAATTGATGAAGGAGTTGAAATTGTGTACGTGGTAGTTGTGCTTGAGTGTCAGCTCTTCATAGTCTAGAGTGGTGCCTACGTCCGTTACGTGTTATACCTTTTAAAATGTATCCTTAATGGGATTTTGTTTTGTATATGCAAGGTATGGCATGACGGGAAAGAGAGATACGTAGAAGGAGGCAAGTCGAGTCTGAAAGTGAAGAGGAGGAAGCTCAAGACTACCAACAAGAGTCTGAGGAAGAAGAAAGTGAGAACGAAGAGAGTGAGAATGAAGAGGCCGAGGATGAGGAGGCCGAAGAAGAAGATGAGGAAGATAACATCGACGAGGATGAGATCGAGGAGGATGAGGCCTCGTTTCCTCCTTTAAATTGGAACGGGGATCATTCGAGCCAAGTGGGAGTTCATTTGCTCAAGCATGAACAAAGGGTAAATTGGTTGAAGATGGTGAAGCATTTCAAGATTCAGGCTACAAAATTTACAGATGCAATAGCTGCCCGACAGTTGGGCATCTATGAAGACGTTTGGAGATTATTTGGTCATCTGGAGTGGACAAATGTGTTGGAAGGAGGATGGGTCACGTACCTTGTTTTGGTGAAGGAATTCTTATCTACCCTCAAGGTCAAGTCCACGGATAGGAGAGGGTCTATCTGGTGTAAATTTCACCTGGGAAATCAAAACAAGCATCTTACAGTGGATCAGCTGAATCGCATCTTTGGCACCCCACATGATGGGATTTTCCACTCACATCCCACTTTTTGCCTTGAGGACTTTATGAGGTGCATCATGGACCCCGATCCCAGAATGGTTCGATATGATTCAAGCAAGGCAAAAGCCTCACACATTCAGAATCCAGTCTTTAGGTACATCCAGAGGGTCCTCTCTTCCACCGTCCTAGCCCGTCATGAAAATAGCAGATTCTTTGTGGTCGTTGGTAAAATTCCCTGTTGGGGTTAGCCCATTTATCCCTTTTCTGGCCCAATTACTAAATATCCTATCTAACCGGCCCAGCCCCAAACCCTTAACCCTAATTGTCGATCCAACTTCCTAATTAAAACAACATTAAGGCTGTTGATATTTCCCTATGCTCTAGAAGCATCTATAATATCACTCATCCCCCTCACTCTCGAAACACTCGATCTCAGAATCTAATCTCATATTCTCTCTCTCTCTTTTTGGATCTTCTCACCTCGCTCCCACGGTTTCTCTGGCCGGAGTTCTGTCCATCGGCTCCTATTTGGCCGCTGAGTGTTTGGGAGGAGTGTGTTGTGAGAAAGAGAGGCTGAAACCCCCTGCCCCCTTGAACCCTAGCCACCTCGCTTCCTCTTCCCCTTCCCTGGACTCTTTCTCCGGTCGCCGGAGAGGGCTACTGCAGATCCCAGTGGGAAAATCTGAGCCGCCGTGCCTTGGGCACCTTTTCCCACTCTCGATTGCTTTCTGTTCTTTCCTGTTACTCTATTTATTGCTTCTGCTGGATTATCTAACTTGTTCATTTGATTTCTCTACAGATCTGAAGACATCTGTGCCTATGAAGAACCTTGAATGTCCCCTTGGCCTTCATCTCTGAGGCCGTTGCTGTTGCAGCTTGAAGAAACCCTAGACTAGTTTCTGTAGTTGACATTTCTTGTAAACCCTTGTAAATCTTAGTTCTAGCCACTTGAGTGGCTTGTGTTAGGAACCGCTAGAGGTAGGGAATCAAGCGGTGTAATCCCAAGCTAGGCGATATCACAACAGTGGTATCAGAGCCTGGTTTAGGCCTAGCCGGGGGCACCCTCTTGCCTCCATTCCTAGCACCCCGCCGCCGGTAAGGGCCGCGCACACTTCGCCCCCCTCGGGCTCCGATCTTAGGGTAAGTCCGGCTTTTCCCTTCCTGGGAAAGTCGGCTCTGGTATTGTTTCTCAAAATCTTAAAACTCCTTAGTGGTATCTTGTCGATCCTGTGCCTTAATTGCTTCCGCTTATTTTTTGTCTCTGATCTGCTCCTTGGCATTCCAAGCCAAATCCTTGTCTGTTGCTTACGGTCGGGACCGTCTGGATTCCCCTGTGGGTCTCGTCAAAGCGGGTTGCCCCGGTAGCAAAGATAAGTAAGGACGTTTCAGTGAGTTTTGGGCTTGGTTGTTGTGTATTTTGTCTGTTTTTCGTTGATTGTTTGTTTCACACCCTGTTTCTGTTGTTGTACCCCTGAGTTGGGTTCCTGTTGACTTAGCAATAAGTCTGTAGTGGTGATTTGTGGCTGAAAAGGTGTTAGGGATTGACCTGAGTGACCCCCTGCGCCACAGATAAATCTGTGTTGCGAGCTGGGATAGCCTCAGCTCTAGATTCCCCAGGTGTTCCTTTTCTGGCCTGAGGAAGCTCTGCTTCCTGATTATTAGTGCATTCCTGTGTGTTTGCCTGTGTATTGGTGATTATTCTGTGATCATTGGGTGATTCTGTGAAATTTCTGAGTTTTTAAGTGAAATTTCTGTGTTAAGCATGAATAATCTTAGTGTTGTCCCTTTTAATGGGAGTGGTGAT
The DNA here is from genome assembly GCA_026008535.1 of Perilla frutescens. Lineage (NCBI taxonomy): Eukaryota > Viridiplantae > Streptophyta > Magnoliopsida > Lamiales > Lamiaceae > Perilla > Perilla frutescens. Next base: position 14,926,593 of record BRKX01000015.1, read on the forward strand.
TTTGGTGATTGGCAGACTAGGGTTGAATGTATTTTGACTAAAGAAAATTTGTGGGATGCTATTTCTGATAGAATTGATGAGCATGAAGCTGATAAAAATCTTGCAAAATTAAATGCTGGTGCTAGGGCTACAATTATGTTAAACCTAAGTAGTGCCATTGTAAGGCAAGTGTCTCATCATAGATGTGTTAAGGATTTATGGGATGCCTTAACTAATCTGTTTATTGCAAAATCTGAAGAGCATATATATTCCTTGCAAAGCCAAATTATGTCTTTTCAAATGGATCCCTCTAAAGATGTTGACACAAATATGCATGAATTCACTAAGCTTTTAAAGGATGTAAAACTTGCTGGAGATGATAAAATTGAAGCTTATGCTCCTCAAATCTTGCTTGGTGCTATTCCAGAAATGTATGCTGAAGTTAAATCTGCATTGAAGTATGGTGGGTGTAAACTCACTTGTGATATGATTGTGTCTGGGTTAAAGGCTAAAGAAAATGAAATCAAGAAATTAAATTCTAAACCTCTGCAAAATGAAATCATGTATGTAAATAAAAACTTCAAAAACAGGCCCTATATTGATTTCAGCCCAGAAAACCCTAGTGTATTAAATGCAGAACAGTATAAAAGAGAATCTGATCTTGAGGAAAGACATAGGAGGGAATGCAGAATAGAGAAATCCAACAACCATTTTCAGCCCTCCTGTGATAACAGGTTTTTCCCTCAAAATTCTCAAAGGCAAAATCATTACCATCCCAGAAACCAGCCTTTCAGACCCTCACCCCAAAATTTCCAACCCCAAGACCAAAAGTTTAAGAAGACTTGTTGGAATTGTGGGAAACCTGGTCATTTCTCAAATAGGTGTAAACAACCTAAGAAGGGTAGAGGTTTTGAGAATAATCATGCTAATCTCACCATGCAATATAACCCTGAGTGTTTTGGGTGTGACAATAATGAACTTGATTATGAAAGGGGAGAAATATATATGGTTCACACTACTTCTGATTTCCAATTCATAAATTTGTCTAATGTTGTGTCAAATTCTATGCTTGAATCTGAATGGTTAATAGAGTCTGGATGCAGCTTTCATGTCACTCCACACAAGCACATTTTTTCAAATCTTAATCTGTCTAAGTGTGGTTTTGTTGCACTGCTGATGGCCAACAATGTGATATTGAAGGAAAAGGTGACATATGCCTGAAATTTGAAAATAATAGCATGATCAACCTGCAGAATGTGAGATATGTGCCAAAATTGAAGTTTAATCTCTTATTTGTCTCAAAATTGGCTGATCAACTGCTTTATGGCTCTGTGAACCAAAAATGTTTCAGTTTTGATATGAATTCTGTGCACTATTTTGATGCTCCCAGAAAGGGAGATTTATACTCTGTGTTTGCTAAACATATGCCTATCTTGTCTGCAAACCTGGTTCAATCTGATAAAACTCATCTATGGCATGCAAGATTAGGTCACATGAGTAACAAGGGTTTAGATATTTTGAATAAGGTTGGGGCTTTTAAAAATGACAAAGTTTCTGCCATGCCTTTCTGTGAACCCTGTCTGTTGGGAAAGCAACACAAGTCCCATTTTCCCTTTATCTGCTGCATATCCAAAAATGAAATTGAGTTCTCAAATCCTAGAATACTTGCATGCAGATGTGTGGGGACCTTCAAAGGTCCCAACCCATGGTGGTAATATGTTCTTCTTATCTATCATTGATGATTTTTCAAGAAAAACATGGGTTTTCTTAATGAAAAATAAGTCTGATGTCTTTATGAAGTTTTCAAAATGGGTATCTGAAATACAAAATTAAACCAATATGAGAATTAAATGCTTAAGAACAGACAATAGTTTGGAATTCTGTAATCATGCCATGAATAACTTATGCAGTGAAATGGGAATTAAAAGACACAAATATGTTCCCTACAACCCCCAGCAGAATGGGGTTGCAGAAAGGATGAATAGAACTCTCCTAGAGAGAGTTAGAAACCTGCTTGCAGGCTCTGGGCTTGATAAACCATTCTGGGGGGAAGCTCTCATGACTGCATGTTATCTTATCAATAGATCCCCCTCTGTCTCATTGCTAGGAAGATAACCTGAGTCTGTGTTTTTTAATAAGCCTATTTGCATTGATAACTTAAAAGTGTTTGGTTGTTGTGCCTATGTACACCAAAGATTAAGTAAAATTGAACCAAGGGCTAGAAAATGCATCTTTCTGGGTTACCCTGAAGGGGTAAAAGGCTATAGACTGTGGGATAAAACCTTGCCTGGTTTTAAAACCTGTATTAGCAGAGATGTAACTTTCAATGAGAATGACTTTCCATGTTTGATGAAATCCTCACCTTCTGTTGCTCCTTGTGAGGTGGAGAAACCCACTGATGTTACCTTTATCCCTGATCTGTCTAAGGTGGACCCTCCCTTCATTGAGCATGATTTGCATGATAATATGAATAATCAAGATGATATTAATACTGATGATTCTGTTTCAAATGCTTCTGATCACATGAATGTTTCTGAAACATCTGAGTCTCTTCATGAACATAATTCTGATTCTGAGCATAACTCTGAACAAATGAATTTGAATGATTATGTGCTTTCAAGGGATAAAGTCAGAAGGGAAATTAAAGCCCCTTCCAGGTATAATGGATGTAATTTATCATTTTATGCTTTTAATGTGTTTAATAACCTTGAATCAGCTGAACCTAAAACCTACAAAGCAGCTGTTACTTGTCCTGATTCTGAAAAATGGGTTGATGCCATGAAATGTGAGATGAAATCATTGCATGATAATGAAACTTGGATTCTAGTTAAGAAACCTGATGACTGCTCTGTTGTGGAATGTAAGTGGCTATTCAAGATAAAACAAGAAATTAATAATGTTAGGTATAAAGCTAGGCTGGTAGCAAAAGGATTCACTCAAAAGGAAGGAGTAGACTATAATGAAATCTTTGCTCCTGTTGTTAAGTTCACCACTGTGAGAATCATGCTTGCATTAACTGCTCACTTTGATTGGGAACTCAAACAAATGGATGTGACTACTGCTTTTTTACATGGAGAACTTGAAAACAACATCTATATGCAACAGCCTGAAGGCTTCATTGATAATAACCACCCTGATCATGTTTTCTTATTGAAAAAATCTTTGTATAGCTTGAAACAGTCACCTAGGCAGTGGAACATTAAATTTGATAACTGTATGAAAAGTATGGGCTTCTGTAGAAGCAAATTTGATCACTGCCTGTACTATATGTTATCCCCTGTGCCTTTTTTCTTGCTCCTATATGTTGATGACATGTTACTGATAAGCCCCTGCTTGATGACTGTGAAGAATGTCCAATCTAAACTTTGTGCCAACTTCAATATGAAAGACTTGGGAAATGCAAGGAAGATTTTAGGTATGAACATTGATAGGGATAGAAATAAGCATACTTTGATACTGCACCAATTCCCTTATGTTGAGCAAGTTTTGAAAAAATTTGATATGCATGCATGCAAACCTGTTTCAGTTCCTCTTGCATCTCACTTTCAGCTAAGTAAAGGTCAATGTCCCAAGAGTGATTTTGAATTAAAAGAAATGGTAGATATACCCTATGCTAATGCTATTGGATCTGTCATGTATCTGATGATAAGTACTAGACCAGATATAGCCTATGTTGTATCTTGCCTAAGCAGATATATGGCTAATCCAGGCATGCCCCATTGGGAAGCATTGAAGTGGTTGTTAAGATACTTAAAATCCTCTGCCTCTTGTGGTCTAACATTCTCAAAATCTCTAGATGGAGTTAAATGTGTTGGCTATGTGGACTCCAATTATGCAAATGATAGGGACCACAGAAAATCAACTACATCCTATGTGTTTACCTTATGTGGGTCTTGCATTAGTTGGAAATCTCAGTTGCAAAGCATTGTTGCATTATCATCTACTGAATCTGAGTATATTGCTGCTACTGAGGCTGTCAAAGAAGCCATTTGGTTAAATGGTGTTCTGTCTGAAATTGGTTTTATTGATGATAAACCTATGTTATTTTCTGATAGTCAGTCTGCAATTCAACTATGTAAAAACCCTGTGTTTCATGATCGAACTAAACACATTGATGTGAGATATCACTTCATAAGAGACATTGTTGAGAAAGGAGAAGTGCTATTGAACAAAATTCCCTCTGAGTTTAACCCTGCGGATATGGGCACTAAGTGCCTACCAGTTGCAAAGCTGGAATCCTGCATGAAGTCTCTTAACATGGACTTTGGTTAAATCTTATGGAACCTGAGATGGGCTCTCACAGATAAATCTGTGATTCTAACACCCATCTTAATTTTTTCTGAGGCCTTTGAGACCTCAAGTTGGTGATTTTTCCTTGGTACTTTAAGCTAGGTTTGAACAAGTTTTTTAAAGGGTCAATGATCTTTTGAGACCAAAAGACTTGTTATTTGGGTTGGTCTCACGTGTAAGAGACTGGATTAAACACAATTAGTGTTTACTTCCTCCTTCTCTTAGTGTAACTTTGTGTTACACTCATGAGTAAAAATAACTGGCTATGATGATAATCTCGTATGTTTCATTTTGGCAGGTCCTCCTCCTTGGTGACAGAAAAAGTCCAAAAGGGCCAAAGGTGGAAATGTTGGGGTTGGCCCATTTGTCCCTTTTCTGGCCCAATTACTAAATATCCTATCTACCCGGCCCAGCCCCAAACCCTTAACCCTAATTGTCGATCCAACTTCCTAATTAAAACAGCATTAAAGCTGTTGATATTTCCCTATGCTCTAGAAGCATCTATAATATCACTCATCTCCCTCACTCTCGAAACACTCGATCTCATAATCTAATCTCATATTCTCTCTCTCTCTTTTTGGATCTTCTCACCTCGCTCCCACGGTTTCTCTGGCCGGAGTTCTGTCCATCGGCACCTGTTTGGCCGCTGAGTGTTTGGGAGGAGTGTGCTGTGAGAAAGAGAGGCTGAAACCCCCTGCCCCCTTGAACCCTAGCCACCCCGCTTCCTCTTCCCCTTCCCTGGACTCTTTCTCCGGTCGCCGGAGAGGGCTACTGCAGATCCCAGTGGGAAAATCTGAGCCGCCGTGCCTTGGGCACCTTTTCCCACTCTCGATTGCTTTCTGTTCTTTCCTGTTACTCTATTTATTGCTTCTGCTGGATTATCTAACTTGTTTATTTGATTGCTCTACAGATCTGAAGACATTTATGCCTGTGAAGAACCTTGAAGGTCCCCTTGGCCTTTATCTCTGAGGCCGTTGCTGTTGCAGCTTGAAGAAACCCTAGACTAGTTTCTGTAGTTGACATTTCTTGTAAACCCTTGTAAATCTTGGTTCTAGCCACTTGAGTGGCTTGTGTTAGGAACCGCTAGAGGTAGGGAATCAAGTAGTGTAATCCCAAGCTAGGCGATATCACAACATTCCCATCAGAGAATTAAAAAGAAAAGACAATGATGAGTCATGTGATACTCCTTTCGAAGATCAATGCACATTGTTGGGCCAAAGGTGGAGATTGTTGAGATATTTGGCCCATCTGTTAGGCCCAATTGTTGGCCCAATTTTCCCCATTTATGGTAGCCCATCTTGAGCCGCCCATTGCTATATACCAATGCGCCCCTTCGATATCCTTTGCTTCTTTAAATGAAGCATGGGGCTTCACTATTCATCATCCTTTCACTCTCTCTCTCTCTCTCTCTCTCTCTCTCTCTCTCTCTTCTTCTTCTTCTTCTTATTCTTCTTCTTAATCCTAGAATAAGCTTTGTGCTTGGAGCTCCGTGCTCATACTCTCCCGCCATCTAAGTTTATCTAGATTTTCTCCGAGGTTTCTTCGTGCGAGTATCCTGATTGCAGCGGTGGGTTACTCGTGGGTTTGTGCGAGGTGGAGTTGCCGGCGGTGTGGGATTTGGGCTGCTCTCTCTACCTTGAGGTGTTCGGTGTGTATTTGGTCACTGTTTGAAGGAGTTTATCAACTTCAGAAAAAACCCTGAGCCTTGCTTCTCGTGATTCAACTTTCTGTCCCCTGAGAGATGAACGGACCGACTACTGATGACGAAAAGTAAGAGGTATAACCTCCCGGCGAGACAAGATACCCCTACAATGGTGTTATTATAAACGCCTCTCGTGAGCGTCGTTCTGCGTAAGCATATTTCTTTTTTTTTTTATCCTTTCTTCCTCTTCCCTACCACGCCCATTCCTACGTCATTGTTGCTTGATGTTGTTCACCATCTCTCCGATGCTCTGTTTTTTTTTTTCAATTTGAAAATTCTAATTTATTTCCTTGTGTCGGCACTTGCTCTATTATTTCTCTCTATCCAAAAAATTAAGATTTTTCCCATGCGCCGTCTCCCTAATCGATGCTCTCTTTCTATCTCCAAAAATATCTACGTGCTGCACTCTTTCTATCTCCAAAAATCTATTTTGTTGTTTATCAATGTGGATGAGTTAGCTTTGGTATTGCAATTGTTGTGACTGGAAATTGACATCTCACCAACGGGAGATGAGTCGTCTAATTGAGTTAATTATTCTTGTGAGGTTGCATGCACTTAGAAGTTAGAAGTTGAATGATGTAATTTCTTCTTGTTTTATTGTTTGATTAATGTGAAGGAAAAAAGATGCCCATTATATTACATGTTGAACTTGGAATAATAGACGCACATATGTGTGAGTTTTGCAATATCATTCATTAGTCATATCCATTTATGGAAAAATGACTTTCTTGAATGAATATGTGTGCTTTCAATGGAGGAAGCTGCTTTAAATTTTACTTTGAATATTATTGTATGTTTGCAAATCTTTAGATGGAGATGTTATTTATGTTTATTTGTTCATGATGGATTGCTGATGTGTATGCCTTGTCAAGAGTTGAATTCTATGATGATTGATCATGATGTAGTTTGAATTTATGTTCTAGTTGGAGAGCAGCAAATAAAATCTAGTTTTTTTGGGGGGGTTTTAGGACTAAATGTGCAAATTAATTTAACAGAAAATGTGACGACTGATTTTGTAATGATTTTTTCTTTTGGGGTCAAAAGTAAGAATATTGGAACCATTTCATAGTCAAGGCATGTCATATGGAACCACAGATGCAATTTTCTTGCCAGAGTTCTGACCAAATTAAGTAGCTCAGCTCAATTCAAGAAATATGTTGAGAATGAGGAACAAAAAGACAAAAATGTCCTCTTCCAACCGAAGGAAAATAAATTATCTCTTTTTGGTAATCAACTGGCATTTTTTTGGCCCAACATCGAAAAGAGGAGACGAAGACATCAAATTTATATATCTATCTCCACATATTGATATGAACACGCCACAAAATTTTTAGGGATCACCCCATCTTAAGTTACAAGTTTAAACCTAAAGGCTCAAAGACTCTTAAGAGTCGTTGTACATACAATATGCTTTTAACATCTGATTGGGACATTATAAAAGATTAGAACTGCATAATAGAGATAAAATCAAGTCCGATTTCCAATTCTATTTTCGAGAACTTATAGAGCACTAATACATAATTATAGGAAGTAGTCACATACAAAATAAATCATCTAAATTTTTGTAGGGAATGGAAGCCATGATGAGCTCATCAAAATCCAACATGGAGCCTATGCATCCTTACTTGCTATTAATGCAACTGCAACTGCAACCCACTAAGGATTAGGAATTCATAATCCACACTATTTTTAAATTTCACCTCGAGCTATTTAATAAACAAAATCTATTTTTAATTTTGAATACATTAAAATATTTGGTTTTATTCAATTTTTTCCCTAATCTAGAATAGAGTTTAAAATGAAACTAAACTTTTTTTACTTTTTCTTTTACTCACACACCCGACTTATGGTATTAAGGAGATTCGAATTTATGACCCGTCTTGTGGTATCGAGGATATTCGAACTCGTGACCTTTGATCTTCAAAGGACTCACTCCACCACTAGACCATCCCCATCGGACATGAAACTATACTTGTTTAATTTTATAAGATTAATATTGGATGTAACACATAATATGCTATATACAGTTTCATTTGGTAAATATATACTACCCGAACTGAGATCCTGTTCAGTTATTCCATTTCCTGCACGCATATTTCTTTTATATAAGAATGCAATAAAGTCAAAACCCTTTGAAATTGAAATATAATTAAAAATTACTCCGTCCGTCCTAGTATATAGTCCAGTTTCTTCTCGTACGCAGATTAAAAATATTTATGAAAACATGATATCAAAACTTAATTTTCAATATTGCCCTTATTTAAAATTAATGACTTTAAAAAATTTAAGTGATTGGTTTTGATTTCCAATAACTAACAAGGATATATTTGTACAGTATTATGAAAATTAATACGATTTATAATCATGAGAATATATAATTGAGACAACTCAAAATAGTAATACTGACTATATAATTAGGATGGAGGGAGTATAAATTACTCTACGCCTGATCTTTTCTCTCTCTAAAAAAATATGATGTGTTTTTTTCAGAAAGATTTGAGTTCACATTTTATCAGTTTTAAAAGACCAGACCGAGGAAATATCTTGAAGGTTTCGTAGTTCTCTCTTATAAGAACATTGTCTGAGTAGCAAAAAAGCGAAGGAGGCGGGAGCTATTCATCAAATTGACTTAGGAAAAACCATAACCACCGGGTGCAATTCAGCAGATAAAGCTGGTAGTACTAGCAGCTGCATATATGCATGTTGTTGCCCGGTGACATTGGGTATACCCAACATCTTCTGCACTTCAGGGTTCTTCATCGCTGAAAAAATTGACACGAAAATAACAAGTTTATATTAAAGGAAAAGACAAGAGAAAGAGCAAGAGTATTCGATCCATTATAAATAAACAGGACTCACCCATTCCATATGCGATTCCATACAGGTTGGAAGTAATCCAATAACATAATACAGCCTATATATATATATATATATATATATATATAGAGAGAGAGAGAGAGAGAGAGAGAGAGAGAGAGAGAGATTAATAATAAATAACAATGGTGAATACATCCATCTAACTTCCCTTACAGAATACGCACTCAAAGAAAGTTGAGCACATGCATGATGATGTATAATATAATGCAATACCACATTAATTACCTTGGGGGCAGATGCTGCGAGAGGGATTGTTAATGCTGCAAAAATCCCAAGAACGCCTGATCTAGAGATATGACTCAACCCTGCATCAGCGTTGCACTGAAAAGGGACCCATTATCAATTATAAAACAATATAATTAAGTTAAATCTACGAATTCTGATCTCACAGCAAATTAATTAAAACCTCAGATCTTACACTGAAATCAAAATTATAAAAATCAGAGTGAACCACACTAGTCAATGGTGATAGTCAGCATGCTTTTGCATTTGTTAGGATTAAGTAATAGGACATATACTATATATACATATAATTTGAGAGATACGAAGTGAACATAGATAGAGAAAGAGTGGCTCACCTCCATTGCTCTCCAAGAAGTGAATGCCGTCAAAAGTGGCAAAATATACATTGCATCCGGCGTGGTCAAATCAGTAAACCAGATTGCTCCACCCTCTTTGAAAGATTCAACTTTTTCTGTCATGTTGACGATCTGCATATAATTAAAGTGATGAGGCAAAAGTGTCATATAGTTTATAAATGAAATAACTGATGGAGAAACACAAAAGTAACGTTAGTCGAAGGAATGAAACATCTAGAAGAGTACTCATAAGGAAATAATTTAATGTCTTCTTACCGCTGAAAACAAAAAGAAAACAGCAGTGTACTGCGTTAAATGTGACGCCAAGTTGGTGAATGGATTAATGCCATATCTGTGACAGTAAGATGCAACCATCTCTGTTAATATCATATTCTTAATCCAAGTGTAGTGTTCTAACATAAAAGTTTATTTGACTTCAATAAATGAGGTAAACACTACAAATAATGTGTAATGTACTATTGACGACAGAAGATACATCACTTCAAGTCCAATTTAAAGTCCACAGGGTTCAGTCCTGGACGAGGATTATCGTCCATTGTCCAACGGCTGTGGAAAGAGAAATGCTAGAAAGGTGAAATTCAAGTTCAGACAATATGCATTAGGAAACGAGGAATGAGGTTAACCTCTGACGGTCAAATCTACCAAGGGATTTAAAAGCTCATTGAGGCCTCAAACAATTCAAGGCAGTAAACTGGTGACACCATTTTATAAGCTATATGGAATTGATTAAACCAAAAAGGGGACAACCTGACATTATTGATGACATAATTTTATTATTTTCTAGTCTAGTAAAATCCTTTTAACTTTGACCAATATTGCTTCACCTTCATGTTGTTATATACGTGCGCACAGCGCATATATACTATTTCGATATCCCCAAAAGATTACTCTTAAAAACATCAATCTCTGAGGAGGACAATTGCATGTATATCTCAGAAGTGGAAGAGAGAATTACTAATTTAATAGTTTTCTCATTGCGCCTCACCTACAGCCACAGCAGCGGGACTCTGATCCTGGAAAAACCAATGAGTATTCATCAGGAGCCGGAAGCAATTTCATCTAGTAAAAGCAACAAAAAGGAACACTGCCTAGCAAGGCACACACACAAATTCCAGCAATCTAGTTCACAACAGCCAATAACAGTATGATGCACGTACGCTACTCTCTGTTTCTTCACGATTAATCTCCAGCACTTGAGGCCTTATACGCTGTGCATCATCACACGTAAATTAATTTGGCATCAGAAAAAGAAGCAGGCATTAACGTACATGGAATTAAAGCAGGCACTGGGATGTGTACATCTCGATTCATCAATTCAAGTTTTTTCTCATCCTCAACGTATCCAGATGCAATTTACTATGCTCTACATATAATTTGTATTTAATTTCTTCTGGGATTCTGGTAGATATTTCGTCAAACATGATTTTGGCAGCAGATATTTCTTAGGAAAAACTTCAAACTCCCACCTTCCGAACTTTTCTCTCCCATCTTCTCTCTCATGAACCCAAAAAAACACTCATACCCCAGACTTCCAATTGTACATACATATATAAATATACGTATACTGCTATAACCTCACAACTTCCTCACTCTACATTCATGCCAAAAAGAGATCTCAAAAAGTTACTTTCCTACAGACTTAAATGATGTATTTCTTCTGTTGTGGTATCGCCTAGCTGGGGTTTACACCACTTGTTTTCCTACCCCTTGCGGTTCCTAAACACAAGCTATTCAAGTAGCTAGAACCCAGAATACAGACTATTACAAGCTATTACAACAGGGAACACTTGAACTAGGGTTTCGGCTCAATTTCAGGCAACAGCAGCTACAGCCTCAGAGAAGAAGGTCTAGAGAACCTTCAACTGTTCTTCACAGGCTTCAGGTCCTTCAGATCTACAGAGAAAGCAAACGAACAAGTTAGTAAAGCAGCACAGAGATAAGACAGAAAGAACAAAAAATAGAGCAGAGAGCGGATCGATAGTGGGAAAAGGTGCCGAAGGCACAGCGGCTCAGATTTTCCCACTGGGAACGGCAGGGGCCCTCTCCGGCGACCGGAGAAACAGTGCAGGGAAGGGGAACAGGAAGCGGGGCGGCTAGGGTTCAAAGGGGGAGGGGGTTTCAGCCTCTCAATCTCACAACACACTCCTCTCAAACACTCAGCGGCCAAACAGGAGCCGATGGACAGAACTCCGGCCAGAGAAACCGTGGGAGCGAGGTGAGAAGATCCAGAAAGAGAGAGAGAGAATCTGAGATTAGATTCAGAGATCGAGCGTATCTAGGGTGAGGGAGAAGAGAGATGTTATAGATGCTTCTAGAGCATAGGGAAATGCCAACTGCCTTAATGCAGTTTAGATTAGGAAGTTGGATCGACATTAGGGTTTAGGATTTGGGACTGGGCCGGGTAGATAGGGATTAATTGTAATTAGGCCAGAAAAGGACAAATGGGCCAACACTCAACATTTCCACTTTTGGCCCTTTTGGACTATTTCTGTCACCAAGGAGAAGGACCTGCCAAAATGAAACACAAGAGATTATCATCATAGCCGATATAATTTTTTACTCTCGAAAATAAACACTATGCATGTTTAAACCAGTCTCTTACACGTGAGACCAACCCAAATAACAAGTCTTTGTCTCAAAAAGATCATTGACCTTTAAAGAACTTGTTCAGACCTAGCTTAAAGTACCAAAGGGAAAGATCACCAACTAGAGGTCAAGAAACCTCAGCAAATGGAGATGGGTGTTAGGGTCACAAAGTTAACTGTGAGGTCCCATCTCAGACTCCATAAGATTTAACCAAAGTCCATATTAAGGGACTTCATGCAGGATTCCAGCTTTGCAACTGGTAGGCACTTTGTGCCCATATCCGCAGGGTTAAACTCAGAGGGAATTTTGTTTAACAATACTTCTCCTTTCTCAACTATATCTCTTATGAAGTGGTATCTCACATCAATATGTTTAGTGCGATCATGAAAAATAGGGTTTTTACATAGTTGGATTGCAGATTGACTGTCAAAAAACAACATAGGTTTATCATCAATAAAACCAATTTCAGTCAGAACACCATTTAACCAAATGGCTTCTTTGACAGCCTCAGTAGCAGCAATATACTGAGATTCAGTTGATGATAATGCAATAATGCTTTGCAGCTGAGATTTTCAACTAATGCTAGACCCACATAAGGTAAACACATAGGATGTGGTGGACTTTCTGTGGTCTCTATCATTTGCATAATTAGAGTCTACATAGCCAACACATTTAACACCATCTAGAGATTTTGAGAAAGTTAAACCACAAGAGGCAGTGGATTTTAAGTATCTTAATAACCATTTCAATGCTTCCCAATGGGGCATGCCTGGATTGGCCATATATCTGCTTAGACAAGATACAGCATAGGCTATATCTGGCCTAGTACTTATCATCAGATACATAACAGATCCAATAGCATTAGCATATGGGATATCTGCCATTTCTTTTAATTCAAAATCACTTTTAGGGCATTGATCTTTACTTAACTGAAAATGGGAAGCAAGAGGAACAAAAACAGGTTTGCATGCAAACATTTCAAACTTTTTCAGGACTTGTTCAACATAGGGAGATTGGTGCAGTAACAAAGTGTGCTTACTCCTATCCCTATCTATATTCATACCTAGTATTTTCCTTGCATCTCCCAAGTCTTTCATATTGAAGTTGGCACAGAGTTCAGATTGTACATGCTTCAAAGTCTTCAGGCATGGGCTTATCAGTAACATATCATCCACATATAGAAGTAAGAAAACAGTCACAGGAGATATCACATAATACAGGCAGTGATCAAATTTGCTTCTACAGAAGCCCAAGTTTTTCATGCAGTTATCAAACTTAATGTTCCATTGTCATGGAGATTGCTTTAAACCATACAATGATTTTTTCAAAAGCAGACATGATCGGGGTGTTTTTCATCAATGAAGCCCTCAGGCTGTTGCATATAGATATTGTTTTCAAGTTCTCCATGCAAGAAGGCAGTAGTGACATCCATTTGTTTAAGTTCCCAATTAAAATGAGCAGTTAAGGCTAGCATTATCCTCACAGTGGTAAACTTAACAACATGAGCAAAGATTTCATTATAGTCTATGCCTTCTTTCTGTGTAAATCCCTTAGCAACAAGCCTAGCTTTATACCTGGCACTATTTACTTCTTGTTTTATCTTGAATAGCCATTTGCACTCAACAACAGAACATGCATCAGGTTTCTTAACAAGGATCCAAGTGCCATTATCATGCAAAGATTTCATTTCACATTTCATGGCTTCAACCCATTTTTTAGATTCTGGACATGTAACAGCAGCTTTGTAGGTTTTAGGTTCAGCAGAATCAAGGTTATTAAACACATTGAAAGCATAAAATGATAAATTGCAGCCATTATACCTGGAAGGGGCTTTAATTTCCCTTCTTACTCTATCTCTTGACAGCACATAATTATCCAAATTGATTTGCTCAGAATTATGTTCAGAATCAGAAGTGTGATCAGACACATGCTCATGCAGAGACTCAGAGGATTCAGATACATTCACATTATCAGAAGCATTAGAGGCAGAATCATCATGGTTTATTTCTTCTTGTTCATTCATATTTTCATGTAAGTCATGCTCAATGAGATGGGGAGGGTCCACCTTAGACAGATCAGGGATAAAAGCAAAATCAACAGGTTTTTCCACCTCACAAGGAGTAGCAGAGAGTGAGGATTTCAATAGGCATGGAAAATCATTTTCATTGAAAGTTACATCTCTGCTAATACAGGTTTTGAACCCAGGCAGGGATCTATCCCATAGCCTATAACCTTTTACATCTTCTGGATAACCCAAGAATATACATTTTCTAGCCCTTGGCTCAATCTTACTTAACTTTTGGTGAACATATGCACTGCAGCCAAAGATTCTCAAGTTATCAAGACAAATTGGCCTATTAAAAAATACTGAATCAGGTTGTTTTCCAAGTAAAGGCACAGAGGGGGATTTATTAATCAGATAGCAAGATGTCATGAGAGCTTCCCCCAGAAAAGCTTATCAAGCCCAGAGCCTGCAAGCAGGCTCCTGACTCTCTCTAGGAGAGTCCTGTTCATCCTCTCTGCAACCCCATTCTGCTGGGGGTTATAGGGAACAGACTTGTGTCTCTTAATTCCCATATCACAGCAAAAGTTATCCATAGCCAAGTTACAAAATTCCAAACCGTTATCAGTTCTTAGGCATTTTATTTTCACATTAGTTTGGTTTTGTATTTCAGTAACCCACTTAGAGAATTTCATGAAAACATCAGATTTGTTTTTCATAAGGAACACCCATGTTTTTCTGGAAAAATCATCTATAACAGATAAGAAGAACATGTTACCCCCATGGGTTGGAACCTTAGAGGGTCCCCACACATCTGCATGCAAGTATTCTAGGATATGAGAACTCAATTTCATTTTAGGATATGCAACAGGCAAAGGGAAGGGGGATTTGTGTTGTTTTCCCAATAAGCAAGGTTCACAAAATGGCACAGAGGAGATTTTGTCATTTTTGAAAGCTCCAGCTTTGTTTAATATTTCTAAACCCTTGTTACTTATGTGACCTAATCTTGCATGTCATAGGTGAGTTTTATCAGATTTTACCACATTAGCGGTTAAGATAGGCACAAGTTTAGCAATCACAGAGTATAAGTCTCCTTTTTCTGGGAGCATCAAAGTAATGATTAGAGTTCATAGAAAAACTGAAATTCTTTTGATTAACAGAACCATAAAGCATTTGATCAGCCAACTTTGAGACAGACAATAAATTGAACTTCAACTTAGGCACATATCTCACATTTTGCAGGCAAACCATGCTTTCATTCTCAAATTTTAGGCAAATATCACCTTTTCCTTCAATATCACATTGCTGGCCATCAGCCAGAGCAACAGAACCACACTTAGATAGGTTTAGGTTAGAAAAGATGTGTTTGTGTAGTGTGACATGAAAGGTGCAACCAGAGTCAATCAGCCACTCAGAATCATGCATAGAGTCAGACACACCATTAGAGCAGTTAATGAATTGAAAATCAGATGTTGTGTGTACCATGAACATATCACCTCTTTCATATTCAATATATTCAGAGTTTTCAAACCCACAGTTCTCAGGGTTAAACTGCATAGTGAGATTAGCATGATTATTTCCAAAGTTTCTCCCTTTTTTAGGCTGCTTACACCTATTTGAAAAATGTCCAGTTTTCCCACAATTCCAACAAGTTTTCTTAGGCTTTTGATCATTAGATTGGAAATTTTGGGAAGGGGGTCTGAAGGGATGATTTCTGGGTTGAAATTGATTATGCCTTTGAGAGCTTTGAGGATTATATCTGTTGTCACAGGAAGGTTGAAAATAACCATTAGATTTATCAATCATACATTCCCTCCTATGTCTTTATTCAAGCTCAGACTCTCTCTTATGTTTTTCAGCATGCAATACACTGGGATTTTCTGGGTTGAAATCAATGTAGGGTCTGCCCTTGAAATTTTTATTCACATACATGATTTCATTTTGCATAGGCTTAGAACTCAATTTTTTAATTTCACTCTCTTTAGCCTTTAACCCAAACACAATCATATCACATGTGAGTTTGCACCCACCATACTTTAGAGCAGATTTTACTTCAGCATACATTTCAGGAATAGAACCAAGCAAGACTTGAGGAGCATAGGCCTCAATTTTATCATCTCCAGCAAGTTTTACATCTTTAAGCAGTTTATTAAACTCATGCACATTAGTATCTATTCCTTTAGAGGGATCCATTTGAAAGGACATGATTTGATTTTGCAGAAAATACATATGCTCTTCAGATTTGGAAACAAACATATTAGTCAAGGCATCCCACAGGTCTCTTGCACATCTATGATGAGACACTTGTCTCACAATATCACTGCTTAGGTTTAAAAGAATAGTGGCTCTTGCACCAGCATTTATTTTTGCAATATTTTTATCAACCTCATTAACATCAATTCTTTCTTCAACAGCATCCCACAAATTTTCTTTTGTAAGTATACATTCAACCCTTGTTTGCCAGTCACCAAAATCACCAGTTCCATTGAAAGGAACAGCACTCAGATTATTCATTTTGGCAGAAATTTCACTTAAATCACAGAAATTTCACAAAATTACTCAGGATTCACAGAATTTGAAGCCAAACAGACCAGAAAAGGAACACCTGGGGGATCTAGAGCTAAGACTATCCCAGTTCGCAACACAGATTTATCTGTGGCGCAGGGGGTCACTTAGGTCAATCCCTAACACCTTTTCGGCCAATATTTCAACACCAGACTTATTTCTAAGTCAACAGAAAACCAAACTCTGGGTTTTCACAGATCCAAAACCAATATACCAATAAGATAACACACTTTTCAACAGAATTACACCAAGAAAAACAAGATTACAGTACAGACAGTCTGAGAATCCCTTCCTTAACCTTGCTATCGGGGCAACCTGCTTTGAGGAGACTGATTGGGCCATTTCTACTTAATATTTTGGGCCAATTTGATGTGATTTCATCGTGTTGATTGCCGTATAATGATGTCGTTTTAGTAGAATGTTATGCCTTGAGGGTTTTGCAGGTAATCTATACAAAGATGAAGAAAGTGGCATGCTTTTGGTAGGAGATCAAGCTGTGCAAAGAAAAGCTGGAGCTGGAAGTTCGGGAGAACCATGCCGTTTGGGCATACTGCCGGGACCGAGTGCAGAGATAGCAGTTTCTGGGCCTGTGTGCGCAAATTTGGGCTGGAACACGGATTTTAACTAAAGCCCATGGTCTGGACGCGTCTCACAGCTGTTCCACCGACTTGGAGTCCTTATTTTATCACTTTCCTAGTTGGGATTAGATGAGGATGTTAATTTCCATGTTGGATACTATTTTATTTAAGGATATTAACATAGATTAGGATTTATCCATCCATATCAACGCAACACAGCAGCAAGAAAACGCAGCAGAGCAGAGGGACGCAAAAAAGCAGATTTTATTCTTCTATTTCATTCTTTTCATCGATATATTTTTCAAACCATTTTTGTAGTTCGAATTCAATTATGAATTCGAGCTAGACTTTCTCCATTTCGGGATCAACTCACGAAGCTCTGGCCAATTAAATCTGTGAGATCTAAACGTTTTTCTCGATTAATTCATGCATGTGTATTTATTATCCTCCGTAAGTCGAGTCGTGATTGTTTCGATTAAACCGAGTAGTCGCGAATATTCGGAGTATAGGAATTAATCACTAGCCAATTAATTCGGCCATACGTAATCGTGGTTTAGGATTAATTAGTGGTAAAATCAGTAGCTAATACTGTGGGGATAATAATCTGGTTCGGTGATCCTGTGTCAGAGTTCGCTAGATTAGAATCGGGTTTCTCTCGAGCATAAAGCAATCGGCTAATTAAATCTATAAGAGTGTCTCTTTTGGGTTGTTAGTTGATTAGAGAAAATGTGTGGTGAAGTGTCTTCCTGCCATTCGAGAAAATACGGAGAAATAGGGATGTGTCAGTAAGTGTCTTCGACATCCGCAACTGATTTACATGTGATAATTAATTGTATTCTTGAATCGAGGATCAGTATAATTGTGCCAGAGTGGAGTAGTTGATATCCGGAATATTTCTAATTATTTGTTTAAACCCGTTGCTCGTGTGTGTATTTTAATTCCTTGTTATTTAATTATTTTCGTGCACTACAGTTTATACCCATAAATTTCTCCCCTTTTTAAAGTTGATTTCTGCAGATTGGAAGTATAGAATAATTCTCGCCGGTCCTTTGGGAGACGATCTCGTTCATCGCTGTACTGTGCAGTTTGGGCAAACCGACTGTTGTCGGAATATTTATTTTTGATGCAAAACGACACACCAAATTTTCCACAGGGGAATCCAGACGGTCCCGACTGTAAGCAAGCCGTTAAGGTATAGCTTTGAATACCAAGGGCATAAAAAACAGACACCAAGCGGAAGCAAGCAAGGCACAGGATCGACACAATACCACCAAGGAGTTTAGGATTTTGAGAAATAATACCAGAGCCGGCTTTCCCAGGAAGGGGAAAGCTGGACTTACCCTTTAAACGGAGCCCGAGGGGGGCGAGGTGTGCGCGGCCTTTACCGGCGGTGGGGTGCTAGGAATGGAGGCAGGAGGGTGCCCCCGGCTAGGCCTAAACCAGGCTCTGATACCACTGTTGTGGTATCGCCTAGCTGGGGTTTACACCACTTGTTTTCCTACCCCTTGCGGTTCCTAAACACAAGCTACTCAAGTAGCTAGAACCCAGAATACAGACTATTACAAGCTATTACAACAGGGAACACTTGAACTAGGGTTTCGGCTCAATTTCAGGCAACAGCAGCTACAGCCTCAGAGAAGAAGGTCTAGAGAACCTTCAACTGTTCTTCACAGGCTTCAGGTCCTTCAGATCTACAGAGAAAGCAAACGAACAAGTTAGTAAAGCAGCACAGAGATAAGACAGAAAGAACAAAAAATAGAGCAGAGAGCGGATCGATAGTGGGAAAAGGTGCCGAAGGCACGGCGGCTCAGATTTTCCCACTAGGAACGGTAGGGGCCCTCTCCGGCGACCGGAGAAACAGTCCAGGGAAGGGGAACAGGAAGCGGGGTGGCTAGGGTTCAAAGGGGGAGGGGGTTTCAGCCTCTCAATCTCACAACACACTCCTCCCAAACACTCAGCGGCCAAACAGGAGCCGATGGACAGAACTCCGGCCAGAGAAACCGTGGGAGCGAGGTGAGAAGATCCAGAAAGAGAGAGAGAGAGAGAGAGAGAATCTGAGATTAGATTCAGAGATCGAGCGTATCTAGGGTGAGGGAGAAGAGAGATGTTATAGATGCTTCTAGAGCATAGGGAAATGCCAACTGCCTTAATGCAGTTTAGATTAGGAAGTTGGATCGACATTAGGGTTTAGGATTTGGGACTGGGCCGGGTAGATAGGGATTAATTGTAATTGGGCCAGAAAAGGACAAATGGGCCAACACTCAACATCTTCCTCAATTCTAGAAACGCAATGTGTAGGTAAGCATGGTAAACAATTGAGGAAATATGGCAATGAAACAATCGAGATTCAAGCCAAACTCACAATAGAATGAAAAAATCATGTTACAACTTACTGTAAATTTTGAAAGAGCTTTGAATTGATGTATCGTAAGAGGAAGTATAAGCGTACGAATCAAAATAGTGGTGACAGCAATTGATGCCCTCCACAAAAATTCCTTCAGAAGATCGCTATTAAGAATATTAACAAACATTCATTAATTCAAATCCATGATGAAACAAAAAAAAGGTAAAACCATCCGCACCAATTTAACCCAGTAAAAGTGTGCACATGATCAATCAAGTATTGAAGCACATCCACGCCAAAGTTGCCCGACGCAGCAGACACCGCCTCATTCACCACTGGAGCCACCACCGCCTCAACAGCTTTCTCCACGACCACATCATTAACGTCAGTCGACATATTCCTCACAAAAACCGGCGCGTAAGTCGCCCGAATAGCAAATCTCCGATCTCCGAACAAACTCCTCGACCCACTAAAACTGCCCCAATTATCTCCGGGGATGCGACGCCGGAGACAATCACCGCCCCTGTCACTTGGACGGAGACAGTCGTCGTTATCATGACTAGCAACATGCGACAATGGAACGGCTAGTCGTTTTTGCTGTTGATAAAAAAACTTGGCTCGTGCAGTGACGGCCCGTCTGAAAGCCATGAATACGAACAAAATTCAAAACAGAAACAACTCCTCAAAATCGTAGTTTAATTTTGTTGCTCAAGACTTGATAATAAAGCTAGCCTGCAGCTTCTGCAAACAACCAAAAATATGGAATCAGGGTAGTACGACGCATAACAATATCACGTTGAACGATGGGTCCCACTAATAACAAACTCCGACTACTCAATTGGACTCTAATTTTTTTTCAGAAGAGCTCTTTTTTCTAAGTTGAAACAACAATATCGTGTATCTTTACTAAATATTTCAAAAGGGTTGCAGTCTTATTATATTTTCGAGAAACACTCGAGTATATGCAACATTTAATGTCTTATAAATTTAAACAATTTATATAATTTAAGAATTTATAAAACCTTCTATTAGTTGAAGATACAAATGAAAGGAATGCTTTCCTTGAAAAATCCAAACGGTAAATTGTTCTCAAAAAGAAAAATGGAAGGAAGGAATGTGTATTTTGAGAAAAAAAGAGGCATTTCTCTTGCCCGGAAACAACTATGATCATATATATGAATTAACACTTGTACATCCTCCATTGGCCTTAAACATTATTTTTCCATAATTTGAAACTAGTCCAAAATGTCTAAATTCATGACTTGATTAGGTACACTTACAATATATAGTGAATGTGATTTTCATCGTTGAAAAAAAAGGGGATTCGTAGTTCCATTTGGATCACATGACTAACCTGAGGTAATTGTAGTGATTTTGTTATGGTTAATGGTTAATTCCTAACTTTAATTATTTTAGAACTCTTTGAAATTACAGGCATCGATCGGATGCGTCTGAAATTGGTAGCACAAATTAACTCTAACGGGAAAGACAACTGGACACTTTAGTTTAAGCAGAAATTAAATTCATATTCCTGTGTTTAATTTATAGGAGCTTGTGGCTGAAGTTTTGACCAAATTAAGTAGCTCAGCTCAATTCAAGAAATATGTTGAGAATGAGAAACAAAAAAAACAAAAACGTCCTCTTCCAATACTTTAATTTCCTATAGAATTGCCAGAATTCGAACAAAAAGTATGTTAATATTTTTTCAGAAAAACTAGGGTACTGTACCTCATCCAGCTGAAGGAAAAGAAATTATCTCTTTTTGGTAATCAACTGGCCATATTTTGGCCCTACATAGGAAAGGGGAGACGACGACAATAAATTTATATATCTATCACCACATATTGATATGAACATGCCACAAAAATTTTAGAGATCACCCCATCTTAAGTTACAATTTAAAACCCAAAGGCTCAAAGACTCTAAGAGTGGTTCTACATAAATCAGTATGCTTTTAACATCTGGTTGGGACATTATAAAAGGTTAGAATTGCATAATAGAGATAAAATCAAGTCCGATTTCCAATTCTATTTTCGAGAACATATATAGCACTAATACATAATTATAGGAAGTGGTCACATACAAAATAAATCATTTAATTTTTTGTGTTTAAGCGAATATATATGAACTTAACAATGTTCAATGTATTCGCGTTTGTTTTAGAATTAGTGTTCACGATTTACTTATTTTCAGTATTTGCATAAATAATTTAACTTATTACGTTTAAGTGTTTTGAAAATGTAATATAGATATAATATAAAAACTTAATGATGTATGAGTATGATTGATATATTCTAGATGACGGTTAATATGTTATATGTTTTCAGATTCCAACGATATTTTTTCGCTGGAATATTATATTATTTAATTTAATTTATTTAATTTGTTATTTTTTAATAAAATTCCAGCATTATTTTTTAACGGGTTGAAATTTCATTTTTTTTAGTGTACAATGTTTATTAGATATTATAAATTCATATAAATAATACATTACAAAAAAAACATATTAAAATGTATTTTAGTCTTTTTAACTAGATAATGAATATTAACATTTTTAATTATAGGAGAAATATATTCTTATATATAAGATAAATTGATCATAAGATGAACTGGAAATTTATATAAATGGATCTTGTTCTTTTAGAACTTATAAAATAACTAATCGATTAAAGTTTATAAAACTAATATATTAAATTTAATATTAAGGTTAAAAATTATATATTGTAGTGAGTTATAATATTTTTAAGTTAAAAATTGTAAAATTTTATAAGTAATTGAGTGTTATATCGATGCAATATTATTTTATAATTGTTCTACACTTATGATAAGTTTTGTTCAATCTATAATCATAATATGACAATCTTCTAAATTTAAAGTTTGATTAAGTTAATTTAGCACACATACAACTAGTTTATTTAATATGTATATATAATATACGCAATTAATCATTTAAAATTTTATATAACTAATATAGATAATGTATTTTTAAAGTTAAAAACTATGTATTGTAGCGAGTTATGAATTTTTTACGTTATAAATCGTATGATTAGTAATTCATTGTTACACAAATATTATTTTATAAATTTTCAATACTTAAAATAAATTTTCTTTAATATGTGATCACAATACAATTATCTCTCCTACATTTTTCAGTTTTAAGTAAATTAATCTAGTATTATAATTTACTATGATATATAATATACACAAATAATCAGTTAAAGTTTATTAAGTTGATATAGAAAATCTAATTTTAAAGTTAAAAATTATGTATTCTTGTGAGTTATAAGTTGTAAGATAATGCAAGTTATGGGTTATAATTTCTATATAAATGTTATAAAGAATAATTATTAAAATTTCAAATTAATTTATAATCTTGATTAGATTTTAAAAAAATTCATTACCACCTAATAAATAATATATCATTTGAACTTTTATAAATTAATCTAACGAATGAAGTATTGAAAGTTTATAAATCATGCACTATAAGATAATACATAATATATATATATATATTATATTTGATATACACATAATATATAATAAATATAATATTATATATAGTAATAATAATGAATTCATTACTTGGTGCAGGCAATAAGAGCTTGCGCACATGTATGAGATGTCTCAGGTTCGAAACTTAGGGGGATTTTCGATCTCCGGGCTTGGCACGTGGGTGTGGTAGTTTCCGGGCTGGTCGGGGGAGGACCATTTTTCTGGAATAATTCCAACATTCCGGCGGTTAAAATGTGCTGAAATAATTTTTTCTATATAAAAAAATTTAGGTTCCAGCGATATTCGATTCCAGTCCTTTTTGGGCGGGGGAGGACTGGCACACCGTCGTTTTAGTGTGCAAAATACACTTGCGGGAAAATAGTCCACAAATACTTAATCTGCCCTCAACGGCTAGTATAGCTAGTGAAGACGGATGTCGATCCCACGAGGAGTGTTTATAACCTTCTGTCTTTTCTTAGTTTTGGTTTGGGTCTTCAGTGTCACTCTAAAAACCTTGCTAATAAACTTAAACTAACTAAATGCTAAAAAGGAAATCACAAGAGAAAATATCAGTAATAAAAGTGTTCAAGTCAAAGCATCAAGTCATTCGGTATGTAAGCGCAATCTCGGGCAAAACACATGTAATTACCGCTACTACCCGTTGTGCCCACACTAGCAGAAAGATCAAAAATCGAATCCCTATGGCCAAATATGGGTAACTGTCACTTTGAGGGTTAACCGGTTATAGGAAATGGATACGATCGGCCACTCCCCAATCACTTCTTACATTATATCGTCTAGATGATATGATCGACACCTAGGGACCTAACTATACAGGAACCTAAGGAGAGAATCACACAAAGGTTTTGCAAGCATAGCAGCTTTGAGGGCAAAAGCGACCCGATTCTAGTAGGTTTGACATGGTCTTGTGCCTGCATATACTACTCAATCTCAACTACCAAGGCTGTCACCCCCGGACTTGTTACTATGCGGGTATCGAGGCATGGGTCACCTATACACTCCCACGTAACTAACACTAGTACCAGTTAATCAGAAATGCGCGCTTTCATCTCCAACCACCCTTTACCTATGTCTAAGTGAAAAACAAGTTAAGATTGTGAACCCTTAAGGCGTTAAAGTCCGATTACCTCATGCACATATTCTACCCTTAGACCATTACTTTGACTTGAACAGTGGATACTTAGCCACTAAACATAGAAACGGAAGTAAAAGAAATGATAAAAGACATCTTACTTGGAAAGAAAATAACTCGATTAACTTCTGGGCCCAACCCCAGATTTGCCAACAAGACAACTGAACTACCTTTCTGCAGGCAAACCGCCAGCTTCAGGCAGACAGAATATCCAGAAATTAAACTAAATACGAAAACAGTAAATTGTATCTTGAGGTGCAAAAAAGTGTGTGTCCGCGTGCGTGTTTGATATGAAAACAAATAAAAGTATTTATAGCAACTGAATTAAGGCTTCAAGCAGCCCAGATTTCACCCACGCAGGGGTTCTTGCACTCCTCCACTTCCTCCTATTCATGCTCCATGTTCTTTCTTGTTTTTAGGAGTGGTAGCAACAAACCCTAGCGTCTCCAGTAGCTTTCTGATATCCCCACTTCCTTCCCAACGTGCTTAGACCTCCCCAAGACTCGGAACTGACCGCCACATCACCTCCACGTGCATATAGGAGCTGGCCCGCGATTCTGTTGCGCAATTCTCGCAACAACTTTGACTGGGTCCTCGGCAGGCAAATCAGTCCCTTGTGCCCTCAACATAAATAGCACCTGTTTGTGCCTTTTGTGGTGGTTTTGTGCCCTCATCCTCCTGCAATCAGCTTTACCCCAAAACTAGACTAGACTCTATACTAAACACTTAAAAAGGGTGTAAAAAGATAAAGGAAAAAGCACGAATTTGAGTCTTCATCACACCCACACACTTGGACTATACTTGTCCTCAAGTATGAATGTAACTTTAACTCAAAACAATAAAAAATAGAAGACTCAAATGACTCAAAACAAGACAATACAACATATGAATCATAAGTTGATAAAGGGCATAACAGTTTGAACATAATGATGCAGGCAAATCGAATCAATCAAACTCAGGCTACTATTGTAGTGTACACTCAGCTCGCCTTTTTCTCGAGTGTTTAGGTTAAGTGTTTTACTCTCAACAATTCCACCAAATCATCATTAACAAACTTGCAAACACCCTGTATAAACAATTTACAATATTCACATGCATGCATATCAAAAGGTCTTGTGAGAGCTGTAATGGGGCATGCGGATCAAGGTTGGAAATATTTAGAAACTGGCTACCTTCAATAGTATTCGGGCAAAATCAGCACTGGCAGCTTTGTGCCCACATAACAACCTGGGAAAATAAAAATTCAAACACTTTTTATTTTTATTTTTTATTTATTTATTTTATTTATTTTCTTTCTTTATGCCCATTTCTGACATCCTGTCACTATTTGGCTTAAACATGCTACCAATACGAGCATAGAAGGTTTCATTCCCAGTCATAAGAAACTCTTTAAAGAGAGATTTTCAGAACGTAGGTCATGAACAATTAAGCAGGCTCAAATAATGGCAACAATGGGAAGCATTTATCCGTGAATAATATGGCCAAATAACGACAAACGAAAATGCCTTAATCATCTAAGCATGCATGAAATCAAGTTTGACAGGGCATAAGCAAGTAAGCATCTGTAACGCCCCAATCCCGGAAGAGTAGTGACAAGGGACCGGTGCGTTACTGGGGGAAGGGGGAAGGGGTTGTTGCATAAAGATAATTATAGAAATAGGGTTAGTGCCCCAAACATTTGGGCAACATAACCTTTGTAACTGGAATTAAACCACGCTCTAAGGCGTCTTAAAAGGAACTTGAATCAATAAACAATCATCAAAGGGAACTTATCCCGCCAACAATTATAAAGGAACATTATAGCAAAATGCTGAAATTTTAACATGCTTCAAATAATTGAAGACAAGCTATATCAGAGTGAACGGAACAAGCGCGGAGCACAACTCAAGTAAAATTGTTTGCAAACACTTAATTGATTTAGAGTATCTAAGATTTCTGAACAACACAGAAAGAGCAAGCATATAAGAACAAGTAAGCCCTCGCCTCAGCTCCGTCATCTTCCAGCCTGCCTCTCAACCTGAAAATATTTAAAAAAAATTTGGGCTGAGTACTAGCGTACCCAGTGGGTAGATTCTGATAAACAATTCACAAACATTTTATAAATATGAATATCGTATCCACACAAGTATAACAATGGAAAGGTTTCAAAACTAAAAAGCATTCCATGTATACAAAGCTTCTTTTAATCTTACACGCTCTGTCTCAACTGTCCCTTCCTACAGTGTCTTAACTTATATACACGTCCTCCAGCCCAGCTGTCTAATAAAGGATAGTGTATACGGTCCCAAAGCTTAAAGGATCCGAACTCGAGTCTAGTTAAGCACTCAATGTTTTCGTAGGATACTGACGAACGCGAACAGTGAGCTAAATCATTTTGATACAGATATTCATGCTATACAGTTGATAAACAGTTGAGCTTATTAGCTGAACATAATTTGAGAAAAATATAACCCACCTGATAATAACGAACGCGTATAATTGTGCAGAGAATCACAAAGTGGATGAGGATCCTAGTTGGGCCGTACCTAGTATCAAAATAATTTCAAATAAATCATTTAGGCCAATTATAATTCTAATATATCTAAAAATTAGGAAATTTATCGGCTAATTTAATCAATTTATGAAGTTTTGGGCTAGATATTAATTTCTGAAAAATTTATAGGATCCAAATGTATTTTTAAACAAATATAAGTGATTATGAAATTTTTATATCTTCTGGGGGCTTTTCCTAATTTTTATAAATTAATGAGGATGGCCATCATGCAATTTACTTAATTGCAATTAAATCCTTTCTTTCTTCCAAAGAAAAACACGACACTCAGCTTATTCAGAAAACCCAATTCCTAATTCAACTTCATTTCTTCTCTCTCTCTCTCATCACTCTCTCTCTCGACTGAAATTGAAGAACAGAATAGAGATCCCCAAATTTTAAATTTCTTTCCTAAATCCCTAAATCCAATCTTTTTTTTTCATCTTCTTTGCAAAATCATAATAAGAACAGAACCCAAATAAAAAATCCTCAAATTCCATTCCCCAAATCCCTGATTCTTCTTTCCCTTTTTTTTTCCCGACGCCGGCGAGCTCACCGCCAGCCACCGACGACGCGAAGACCCTGACCTGCAGCCGCACTTGCTGCGTCCTAGACTGATAACTTCAGCCATAGAGCAGCTCGACGCAACTGAACACCACCTGATGACTGCAGCCTGAAGTCATCTAAACCCGACGCAAGTTCTCCGACGACTCGACTACAAGACTCAACGCCATCTCAGATCAACGGCGGTCAGTAAGCTCAACCTCAGCCCCGACTCAGATAAACGTCGCCGAGACCCGAGCCCAGTCGACGCTGTCCTCCCCTGCTTCGACTACCAACGACAGTTCAACCTTGACGAAACTTCTCTATTCAGTAAGGTTATTAGCTATTTCTAGGTTTTGATATGTAACATAATTGATGAAGAAGAATAGAGAAATATTATGAATTGGCTATTACTTGCAGAGGATGGCGAAATTCTTCTTTTTTTTTTTGAAAATATGATTTGCTGAAATGGTTTATACAATTTGGAGAATTTTTGGTTGTGTTGTGTGGAAATTAAACGTGAATTCTCACTTCATGTGTTTGGTGATGTGAACAGCTTGTTAAATTTTAGAGAAATTGGTGGATGTTGAATTTACAAATATCATAAAAGGGTTGAATTTGGAGACATACCGAAAAGGATTGAATTTGCCACGACACTTGTGATTTGAAGACTTAAGCAGTCGGTTCTTTCGAAAACAAATGGTGGATTTGTTCTGAAACGTGAATTCAGTTGAAGAGCTTGGTATTTTTGATTGGGTAATATATCTGTTTTGATATTAGGACACATAGATGTCCAAGGGATTTGATTAAACAAGGGAATGACAAGTGTAATTTAACTTACGTGTACACCTGTGTGTGTTTATGAGATGATATTGATGTGGTTCTTGTTGTGGTATTGTTGGTGAATTTTGATGTAGAAATTGGGAAGTATGAGGAAATAAACCACACTGTAATTGGCAGAAATATATGAATATATGCTTGAATCTTTTGGACATATTGTGCAGCAAAAATAGATGATAATTTGATCTTGATTTTGGTTGTTGAAAACGTGATTCAGAGGACTAGTTTAAAGAATTGGAAAAATTGGTGATTGGAGAAATATGTTGAGTTTGAGTGTATTTGTGTTACATATTTAGGAAAAATATAGTGCTGCAGATAGGATAATAATAGAAATAAATTGGTGGTGCTTGTATATTTGAGTTTTGGTAAAGTTTGCGATCAACAGATCAACAAATAATAGCGCTGTGAAACTTCAAATGAAAATCTTACCGAGAGAGACGAATATGCAGAATCACTAAGGGCCGAAAATAAATTGGGTAATTGGATAATTTGCTTTGCAGACTTCTTGGTTTGCTTGGAAGAAACTTTTATATACTCTTAAGAAGCAAGTGATGAGAAGGAATTGAAAGTAGTAAGATGAAGGATAAAAGATAAACTATAAGTTTAAATAAAGTTAATATTAGGGATGATGATCAGATTCTAGGATAAACTTTAAGAATAATATTTTATTTTAACTTCATATTTATCTTTAAATAAATTATATTCTTTTTATTTCAAAAACATATAAGAAATAAGTTGAAAATATTAACGAACTCATTTAATAATTCTAAATCCAAGTTAAGTTCTGAAATTTCTCTTCTAAACTAGGGGCCCAATATCAGACTTCCTCAAGTTTATTTAATTCTATTAAGCAATATCAAATAAATTAAAACTCTATTTTAAAGCAACCCAATAATTTAAATAATTTAAATCACATAGAAGTGGGCTGTTACAACATCAAATGAGGTGGTGGAATTTAAACACACAGAAAGAAGTCGCAAATGTAATTTGGGCTCAAAGCTCACTGGGTAGTTATATATTGCTTTCACATGTGATTGATTAATTCCATTTGCCTAACAATAAATTTATGTCCATATATGCCCAATGTCAATCCATGACTCATATGCTATAGACTCAACATGCACACACAAAATAAAAACAAAACATACAAACACAACGACCTAGGCATATCCCTCCCACACACTTGCTGTGCAAAGTACCCTTGCGGGCACAAGCAGTAATGTGGGTTAGATATGCCCAAAACAGACTCTATATACACAGACGCAAATATAGAAACAAAAGTAGACACTAAACACACAAACAAAAATAAAAACAAACAAATCCTAAACTAATGGGGATAAATCATGATTTAAGGAGAGGAGGGGTAGTCTAACCCGAGGTGAACACAAATGCTCTGCAAGGCTTTCTCAACTCTTTCAAGCTTCTTTGAATCTGCACTGCTCTGTGCCCTGCTTGGTCCTTCTTGTGCCCTGGGCGATCCTTCTTGTGCCTTGGGGGCCTTTCTCTCGTCAAAGTATGTTGGTTCGTCAAAATGGAGGAAGTATGGGGTGTTCTCTTCAGTGAACCCAACTAGCTGCATCCGCTCTAGCATCTGGGCATCGAGATACTCTGTCCCTTCGTCAAGCTCTGGGTACCCTTCAAAGACGTCATCAAGGTCGCCACCTTTCAAACCTTCAAATATTCTAGCCACGAACGTGCCCAACGCTACAACAGTTGCTCTGGTGTTGCTGGTCTGAGCCTGCAATTGAATCGCCAGAATATAGCCGAGGTTGACCTTCCGCTTGTGCACCATGTTCCATAATAGGAATACCTCATGCTGCGTGACTTGGCCTGTGCCATCCTTGCGCCCATAAAGGTTGAATGCCATCCATCTATGGCAAATCTGGAGGGCGTGGTCAGAGATGTGCTTGTCTTTGCTTGAGCCCGAAAGATAGAAGCCTTTGTCTCCAATTTCCTCCCACCGTTGCTGAATGTTTCGACTCCAGTCGTCGCCAACGCTGGTTGCTGCTTCTTTATACCACTTCGAATGCACATCTTTTGGTTGGATGAAATCCAATAGCAGATTCAATCCTGAGATAGACATGCTATAGCTCTCTCCAGCTATGTAGACGTTTACCACTCCGGGTGTCTCCAGACCAAATTCCTGCACTAGCTTGAACTCATATGAGGAAAGAAATTCAATGGTTAAAGAAGGGCGTACCGTGTTCCTCCAGCCGAGTACTTGCTCCCAACCGATGTTGGCAAAATATTCATACACTTGGTCCATGACTCCAAGTGTGTTCAGCGTGCTATCATGAAGAACGTACAAGGGCAGATGCTTCTTCTTGTTCAATCTCTCGACAATTCCTTGTCTTGAGCTGCTTGGATCCTCCTTCTCTTCCTTAGCCGAGCGGCGAGGGAGAGTTCTGAGTGGCACTCTGCTTTTTGTGCCCTTTTTTACTCTTGCGGGCACATAGGATTGAACAGAAGCTGGGATGATTTGGATTTCCGGTTCCACTTCCTCGCTGTGCACCGACTTCTCTTCCTCTTCATTGTTGGACTGCTCCACATCTAGCTTTCTCTTGGTGGGTAACTTCTCTTGTTTCTTCGACTCCTTGCTGACTGGCTTCTTGCTGACTGGCTTGGTTCCCTTCGACTTGCTCTTCGACTTTTCGAGCACATCGGGACCCTTGCTTTGACTTGGTTTCCTCTGTACCTCTTTCGAGACCTCTTGTG
Source organism: Perilla frutescens (assembly GCA_026008535.1). NCBI lineage: Eukaryota > Viridiplantae > Streptophyta > Magnoliopsida > Lamiales > Lamiaceae > Perilla > Perilla frutescens. The sequence continues at coordinate 14,957,388 of BRKX01000015.1, forward strand.
GTTTTGCCTTCTTCGACTTTTTCTTCTCTGCGGGTGGATCGGGTTGTGCCTGTTTCGGGTGGATCGGAAGTGGTGGGTGTTCTGACAGAATGGTTTGGATGGGTGAGGGGTTGAGAACGGGTTCGGAGCTTTGTTTCGGCTTCTCTAGCTGGGTCGACTAGGTGGTCTGCGTCGTCTCTTGCGATGATTCGCCGGCGTTGCGGGCACTGCGGCGTGTGCCTCGCTTGGCAGTTTCTCCAGTTTTCTTTGCCTTCACCATTTTTTCTTTGAGGAATTTGAGAAGTAGGGTTTGTTTTGCTTGAGTTGTGAGAAATCAAAGGCGGAGGGGGGTATTTGAAATGCTCCTGGGGACGTGGGGTGTTGTGAGGGTGGTGGATTTGTGCAGAGTGATCGCGGCCGAGAATTTAGGGAACGGTTGTGCCTAATTTTGAGAGATTTGGGGAATTTTGAATTGAGGAAGGAGATATGTTTATAATTTGAAATATTTATCTGAATATATCATTTCTCCCTCACTCCCCCTTTTTTTTCGGCTTCAATTTTCAACCACTATCGAAACTGCATAGAGAAGCCAACCGTCTCTGCAGCTACTGGCCCTGTCCAATCAGTCAAATCAGCTACAGTCCCCACCCACACACTTGAACCTTGTTGTGCCCTGCACATGACTTTGCCCATACCGATGCGTTTCTAGTCTTTGCCTTCCTGCAGCGTTAATTCACAAACAAAATACAAATAACAAACATAATTGAAATTAAAGCAAGTAAACAAACCGGGTTGCCTCTCGTCCAGCGCCTTTGTTTAAGGTCTTTGGCTCGACCGTGTTGTGCCTTCAGTAGTACTCAGGACTGCTCAAAACTTAGGTTTCTGCCCAAGTTTCCTTCTCTTGCTCGAAGTAGGGTTTCACCCTCTGGCCATTGACTCGAAATTCGCATCCATCTTTTGGGTTCACCAGATCGATTGCTCCACTTGGGTGTTGATGTTGCACCAGATAGGGGCCCATCCATTTTGACTTCAATTTGCCCGCATGCAATTTGAGCTTTGAGTTAAATACGAGTACCTTTTGCCCACAGAGCAACTGTTTGCCCCTTGCGAGTGCATCGTGGTATCTCTTGGTCCTTTCCTTATATATCACAACATTATCATAGGCCTCGGACCTCAACTCTTCCAATTCTTGGATCTGCAGTTTCCTCTCAATTCCAGCGCATTCATTATTGAAATTCAACTTCTTGATTGCCCAAAATGCTTTATGCTCCATTCCTATGGGAAAATTGCAATACTTTCCAAAAACCAGCCTATAAGGAGACATCCCAATAGGTGTCTTGTAGGCTGTGTGATATGCCCACAGAGCATCTTCCAAGTGATTGCTCCAGTCTTTGCGCCTTGGTCCAACAACTTTCTCTAGAATATTTTTGATCTCCCTATTTGAGACTTCTGCTTGTCCATTTGCCTGGGGGTGATATGCAGTAGTAACCTTGTGTGTGACCCCATATTTTGCCATCATCTTCTTTATGATTGAGTTGCAGAAATGAGTCCCTTGATCACTGATCAGGACTTTGGGCATTCCGAAGCGACAGAACACATTTGCCCTCAGGAACTTCACCACTGTATTTGCATCGTTCGTTGGAGTGGCTTTTGCCTCCACCCATTTGGACACATAATCTACAGCCAAGATAATGTAGAGATTATTACCTGACCTAGGAAATGGTCCCATGAAATCTATGCCCCATATGTCGAAGATTTCCACGGGCATGATGGGTGTTTGTGGCATGGCCTCCCGAATAGAAATATTCCCAGTCATCTGGCAATTCTTGCACTTCTTCACAAATATATAAGCATCCCTGAATAATGTAAGGCAGTAAAATCCTCCATCTAATACCTTCCTTGCCGTTCTTCGTGGTCCAAAATGTCCTCCACATGCATTGTTATGGCAGAATTTCAAGATGTCTAGGACCTCATCATCACTGACGCACCTCCTTATGACTTGATCAGTTCCAATTTTCCAAAGAGTTGGTGCTTCCCAGAGATAGAACCTGCACTCACGCTTCATTTTATTCCTTTGATAATCACTCAAACCAACTGGAAACTACCTTGCGACCAGGTAATTCACTATGTCGGCAAACCATGGCTCCCTTGCTGTTTTGCCCGCAACCTCATACAAGTGCTCATCTGGAAAATTCTCAGTGATTTCTTCTTTGCTCTCAACCATCAGACGGCTGAGATGGTCTGCAACCAGGTTTTCTGCCCCAGTCTTGTCTTTGATCTGCACATCGAACTCTTGTAAGAGCAATATCCACCTTATGAGTCTTGGCTTTAACTCCTTCTTAGACAGTAGGTACTTCAGAGCTGCGTGATCCGTGTAAACAATCACTTGTGCCCCCAGCAGATAGGAACGGAACTTCTCAAAAGCGAACACTACTGCTAATAGCTCCTTCTCCATGGTGGTATAGTTGCGTTGCGCGGCATTTAGTGTCTTGGAGGCATAATAGATAACATAGCTCTCTTTGTCTCTTTTCTGGCCCAAAACTGCTCCCACGGCAAATCCACTGGCATCACACATCACCTCAAATGGCATTCCTCAATCCGGAGGTTGGATAATGGGGGAAGACACTAACATATTCTGCAATGTATGAAAAGCTTTTTTGCAGTCATCATCAAAGTCAAATTTTACCTCTAATTGTAGTAGGTTTGTGAGTGGTTGAGCAATCTTTGCGAAGTCCTTAATGAATCGACGATAGAAACCCGCATGGCCTAGAAATGCCCGAATCTGCTTAACATTGATGGGATAGGGCAATTTGGCAATGACCTCCACTTTTGCCCTGTCCACCTCAATTCCTCATTCGGATACTACATGTCCCAGCACGATTCCTTCTCTCACCATAAAGTGACACTTCTCATAATTCAACACCAAGTCCTTTTCCACACAGCGGCTAAGTACCTTGCTCAAATTATCAAGACATTGATCAAAGCTATCTCCATAAACCGTGAAGTCGTCCATAAAGATCTCAATACAAGTCTCAAGTATATCAGAAAATATGCTCATCATGCACCGTTGGAATGTGCCTGGAGCGTTGCAAAGGCCAAAAGGCATCCTTCTGTAGGCAAATGTGCCAAAGGGGCAAGTGAATGTCGTTTTGCCTTGATCGTCTTGGGCCACCACGATTTGCATATAACCGGAATACCCATCCAGAAAACAGAAGTACGATTTTTCCGCAAGCCTCTCCAACATTTGATCGATGAAAGGCAAAGGAAAGTGATCCTTCTTTGTGACTGCATTCAACTTGCGGTAGTCAATGCAAACTCTTCATCCGGTCTGCAGCCTCATCTGAATAAGTTCCTTGTTTTCATTCTCCACAACCTGGATTCCAGACTTTTTGGGCACAACGTGAATAAGACTCACCCACTCACTGTCGGGCACAGGGAAGATAATGCCCATCTCGAGCAGCTTTAGAATCTCCTTTAACACAGCTTCTTTCATCAATGGATTCAGCTTCCTTTGGGGATCTTGCACGGGTTTTGCCCCTTCTTCCAACTGGATCCGATGCATGCAAATGGTGGAACTTATGCCCTTGATGTCGGCCAAGGTCCATCCAATTGCTTCCTTGTGCATCTTCAATAGTGCTATCAACTTAACTTCCTGCTTCATGGTCAACGATGAACTGATTATAACTGGCAAATTCTCTCCTTCACCCAAATAGACATATTTGAGGTGATCGGGCAACTCCTTCAACTCCAGCTTGGGTGGCTTAATGATAGACCGCACCAATTTATCACCCTGCCTCATTGTGGGCAAAGGCAGACGTGTATCCCTTGAAAAACTGGCTTTGATGTGATACAATTGCAAAATTGCCTCTTTGATTTGCTTATCTCGTTCTTCTTCAGCATCCCAATCGATCTTACTATTCTGAAGTAACCACTCAAGTGGATCCCTTGCCAGCAGCCTTGGCATTTCTTCTTGGATTATAGGCTCAAAAACATCGATCATATGTACACCCTCAGTGTCATTGGGGTACTTCACTGCCTCCATGATGTTGAAAGTAACTCTGTCTCCATCGAACTCGCACGTCAATGTGCCCTTATCGACATCAATATTCGTATGTGCCATTTTCATGAATGGTCTGCCCAAAAGTACACAGGCAGCCTTTGGATTGGTTTTGCCCATATCCAGCACATAGAAGTCTGCTGGAAAAATCAAACTCTCCACTTTGATTAGGACATCTTCAAGCACTCCCTCGGGGTAAACATTGGAATGGTCGGCCAATTGAATAATGGTCCTTGTATCCTTGAGAGGTCCTAGGGTCAGCTCTTCAAAAATGCTTAGGGGCATAACATTGATCGATGCCCCTAAGTCTAGCATAGCTCTCTCAACTCGAAGTCCTCCAATTTCACAGGGAATAAAGAACATCCCTGGGTCTCCACACTTTTCAGGCAACTTCTTCTGCAATAATGCTGACACATTTTCATTCACAACCACTTGTGCCTCCTCCGTGAATCTCACTTTCTTTGTACATAAGTCCTTCAGAAAACGGGCATATCGGGGCACCTGCCTGATTGCATCCAGTAGGGGAACATTGATTTCCACTTTTTTGAAGATGTGCATTAGATCTCTATCCTCTGCTTCTTTCTTGTTCCGCTTCATTCTTCCTGGAAATGGTAAAGGCACCTCGATCTCTTTTGGAATATTACTCTTTAGGATGGGTTTGGGCACAACTGCTTCTGGTTCGTCATTTGCCCGCAACTCTGCTTCCTCCTTTGTGGGCTCATCATCGCTGTGGGCATCATCCTTTGCAGTCTCTGGATATGGTGCAGGCAGTTGCCTTCCACTCTTCAGTGTTATTGCATTTACCCCAGCCTTTTTTGGTGGTTCTGTCTGTGAGGGCAGAATTCCTTTAGCTTTCTCTATCCTTGCGATTGCATCACTAATTTGGGATATTTGTCCTCCCAAATAGTTCAATCCATTCCTTGTCTCCTGCTCGAAAGCTTCTGATTTCTTTTGTACCTCCACCGTTTCATTCACAATCTTGTGAACCATGTCTGATAAAGATGGTCCTGCTGTGGGCGCAGGATAGTATGGTGCTGTCTGCCTCTGATTGTAGTTGGGGGTAAAATGATTGTGCCTCCTTCTGTGCCCTTCATCCACAGCGTTGACCGTTTCTTCCTTCTCCTTCAATTGTGGACACTGGTCAGAGTGGTGCCCCATCAATTCACATACCCCACAAATTCGCAAGGTATTAGCGGAAAACATGGTGATTATCTTCTCCATCTTGTTGCAGAGTTGTTCGATTCGGTCATCAGTTTCAGGCACAGAAATAGTTTTGTCCGCAGCGGCAACACTTGTTCTTTCATATGAATCGTCTATGTTCTCCTCGACCATTTCTCCAATAAGTATTAGAGCCTCAGCTGCCCTCTTGTTCAGGATAGATCCTTCGCATGCTGCATGCAGTAGGGCTCGGTCCTCACTTCTCAGCCCCGAGACAAAGTAGTTCACCAGGTCATGATCTGGAATCTGGTGATGTGGGCATTTCGAGAGCAATTGCTTGAAACGCTCCCAGTAGTCGTAAAAGCTCTCGTGGGGACCAGCCTTTGCGGTTGAGATCTTTTTTCTCATGCTCTACACTCTTGATGTGGGGAAGTACTTCTCCAGAAACTTTTTCTGGAGTTGACTCCAGTTGGTTACACTTCTGGCAGGAATAGTGTATAACCATTCTCAAGCTCCGTCCTGCAAGGTGAAAGGAAAAGAAACCAGGCGAATGTATTCGCCTGTCCCATTAGCTCGTGTGCATTGCGTCTCACATGCCATCTCAAAATCTTGTAGATGTCCTTGTGGATCCTCCCCTGGATGGTCATGGAATTTGGGCAAAATCGAGATGAAGTTTGCTCTCAGCTCCCAGTTACCAGTAGTTGTGGGCAAAACGATGCCCGTGGGATGCATGTTCATGGTTTGAGGGAAACTCAGCTGCCTCAAAGTAAGGGTGTGCGGTGGTGGTCTTTGTTGTTCTTCTTCCTCATGGTTTGATATATGATCATCCTCCATCTCTTCTTCAGAATAGAGTGGATTGACGTTGCTTGTCTCAGCTTGTTCGTTGCTTGCCTGACTTTCTCCACCTGAGGTCAAATCGTCACTGGATCCTTCAGTTTGATTTTTCTCCTGCAGCCTTTTCAAAAATGCCCTAGCTTGTGCCCTTCTTGCCCTCGCTGATCTCTCTATCTCCGGATCGTAGAGTAAATCTCCTTCACGGTTAGAACGAAGCATATACTAAGGTAAAACAGTAAATAGATAGAAAAGTGCGCTTATAGTCCCCGGCAACGGTGCCAATTTTGGCACACCATCGTTTTAGTGTGCAAAATACACTTGCGGGCAAATAGTCCACAAATGCTTAATCTGCCCTCAACGGCTAGTATAGCTAGTGAAGACGGATGTCGATCCCACGAGGAGTGTTTATAACCTTCTGTCTTTTCTTAGTTTTGGTTTGGGTCTTCAGTGTCACTCTAAAAACCTTGCTAATAAACTTAAACTAACTAAATGCTAAAAAGGAAATCACAAGAGAAAATATCAGTAATAAAAGTGTTCAAGTCAAAGCATCAAGTCATTCGGTATGTAAGCGCAATCTCGGGCAAAACACATGTAATTACCACTACTACCCGTTGTGCCCACACTAGCAGAAAGATCAAAAATCGAATCCCTATGGCCAAATATGGGTAACTGTCACTTTGAGGGTTAACCGGTTATAGGAAATGGATACGATCGGCCACTCCCCAATCACTTCTTACATTATATCGTCTAGATGATATGATCGACACCTAGGGACCTAACTATACAGGAACCTAAGGAGAGAATCACACAAAGGTTTTGCAAGCATAGCAGCTTTGAGGGCAAAAGCGACCCGATTCTAGTAGGTTTGACATGGTCTTGTGCCTGCATATACTACTCAATCTCAACTACCAAGGCTGTCACCCCCGGACTTGTTACTATGCGGGTATCGAGGCATGGGTCACCTATACACTCCCACGTAACTAACACTAGTACCAGTTAATCAGAAATGCGCGCTTTCATCTCCAACCACCCTTTACCTATGTCTAAGTGAAAAACAAGTTAAGATTGTGAACCCTTAAGGCGTTAAAGTCCGATTACCTCATGCACATATTCTACCCTTAGACCATTACTTTGACTTGAACAGTGGATACTTAGCCACTAAACATAGAAACGGAAGTAAAAGAAATGATAAAAGACATCTTACTTGGAAAGAAAATAACTCGATTAACTTCTGGGCCCAACCCCAGATTTGCCAACAAGACAACTGAACTACCTTTCTGCAGGCAAACCGCCAGCTTCAGGCAGACAGAATATCCAGAAATTAAACTAAATACGAAAACAGTAAATTGTATCTTGAGGTGCAAAAAAGTGTGTGTCCGCGTGCGTGTTTGATATGAAAACAAATAAAAGTATTTATAGCAACTGAATTAAGGCTTCAAGCAGCCCAGATTTCACCCACGCAGGGGTTCTTGCACTCCTCCACTTCCTCCTATTCATGCTCCATGTTCTTTCTTGTTTTTAGGAGTGGTAGCAACAAACCCTAGCGTCTCCAGTAGCTTTCTGATATCCCCACTTCCTTCCCAACGTGCTTAGACCTCCCCAAGACTCGGAACTGACCGCCACATCACCTCCACGTGCATATAGGAGCTGGCCCGCGATTCTGTTGCGCAATTCTCGCAACAACTTTGACTGGGTCCTCGGCAGGCAAATCAGTCCCTTGTGCCCTCAACATAAATAGCACCTGTTTGTGCCTTTTGTGGTGGTTTTGTGCCCTCATCCTCCTGCAATCAGCTTTACCCCAAAACTAGACTAGACTCTATACTAAACACTTAAAAAGGGTGTAAAAAGATAAAGGAAAAAGCACGAATTTGAGTCTTCATCACACCCACACACTTGGACTATACTTGTCCTCAAGTATGAATGTAACTTTAACTCAAAACAATAAAAAATAGAAGACTCAAATGACTCAAAACAAGACAATACAACATATGAATCATAAGTTGATAAAGGGCATAACAGTTTGAACATAATGATGCAGGCAAATCGAATCAATCAAACTCAGGCTACTATTGTAGTGTACACTCAGCTCGCCTTTTTCTCGAGTGTTTAGGTTAAGTGTTTTACTCTCAACAATTCCACCAAATCATCATTAACAAACTTGCAAACACCCTGTATAAACAATTTACAATATTCACATGCATGCATATCAAAAGGTCTTGTGAGAGCTGTAATGGGGCATGCGGATCAAGGTTGGAAATATTTAGAAACTGGCTACCTTCAATAGTATTCGGGCAAAATCAGCACTGGCAGCTTTGTGCCCACATAACAACCTGGGAAAATAAAAATTCAAACACTTTTTATTTTTATTTTTTATTTATTTATTTTATTTATTTTCTTTCTTTATGCCCATTTCTGACATCCTGTCACTATTTGGCTTAAACATGCTACCAATACGAGCATAGAAGGTTTCATTCCCAGTCATAAGAAACTCTTTAAAGAGAGATTTTCAGAACGTAGGTCATGAACAATTAAGCAGGCTCAAATAATGGCAACAATGGGAAGCATTTATCCGTGAATAATATGGCCAAATAACGACAAACGAAAATGCCTTAATCATCTAAGCATGCATGAAATCAAGTTTGACAGGGCATAAGCAAGTAAGCATCTGTAACGCCCCAATCCCGGAAGAGTAGTGACAAGGGACCGGTGCGTTACTGGGGGAAGGGGGAAGGGGTTGTTGCATAAAGATAATTATAGAAATAGGGTTAGTGCCCCAAACATTTGGGCAACATAACCTTTGTAACTGGAATTAAACCACGCTCTAAGGCGTCTTAAAAGGAACTTGAATCAATAAACAATCATCAAAGGGAACTTATCCCGCCAACAATTATAAAGGAACATTATAGCAAAATGCTGAAATTTTAACATGCTTCAAATAATTGAAGACAAGCTATATCAGAGTGAACGGAACAAGCGCGGAGCACAACTCAAGTAAAATTGTTTGCAAACACTTAATTGATTTAGAGTATCTAAGATTTCTGAACAACACAGAAAGAGCAAGCATATAAGAACAAGTAAGCCCTCGCCTCAGCTCCGTCATCTTCCAGCCTGCCTCTCAACCTGAAAATATTTAAAAAAAATTTGGGCTGAGTACTAGCGTACCCAGTGGGTAGATTCTGATAAACAATTCACAAACATTTTATAAATATGAATATCGTATCCACACAAGTATAACAATGGAAAGGTTTCAAAACTAAAAAGCATTCCATGTATACAAAGCTTCTTTTAATCTTACACGCTCTGTCTCAACTGTCCCTTCCTACAGTGTCTTAACTTATATACACGTCCTCCAGCCCAGCTGTCTAATAAAGGATAGTGTATACGGTCCCAAAGCTTAAAGGATCCGAACTCGAGTCTAGTTAAGCACTCAATGTTTTCGTAGGATACTGACGAACGCGAACAGTGAGCTAAATCATTTTGATACAGATATTCATGCTATACAGTTGATAAACAGTTGAGCTTATTAGCTGAACATAATTTGAGAAAAATATAACCCACCTGATAATAACGAACGCGTATAATTGTGCAGAGAATCACAAAGTGGATGAGGATCCTAGTTGGGCCGTACCTAGTATCAAAATAATTTCAAATAAATCATTTAGGCCAATTATAATTCTAATATATCTAAAAATTAGGAAATTTATCGGCTAATTTAATCAATTTATGAAGTTTTGGGCTAGATATTAATTTCTGAAAAATTTATAGGATCCAAATGTATTTTTAAACAAATATAAGTGATTATGAAATTTTTATATCTTCTGGAGGCTTTTCCTAATTTTTATAAATTAATGAGGATGGCCATCATGCAATTTACTTAATTGCAATTAAATCCTTTCTTTCTTCCAAAGAAAAACACGACACTCAGCTTATTCAGAAAACCCAATTCCTAATTCAACTTCATTTCTTCTCTCTCTCTCTCATCACTCTCTCTCTCGACTGAAATTGAAGAACAGAATAGAGATCCCCAAATTTTAAATTTCTTTCCTAAATCCCTAAATCCAATCTTTTTTTTTCATCTTCTTTGCAAAATCATAATAAGAACAGAACCCAAATAAAAAATCCTCAAATTCCATTCCCCAAATCCCTGATTCTTCTTTCCCTTTTTTTTTCCCGACGCCGGCGAGCTCACCGCCAGCCACCGACGACGCGAAGACCCTGACCTGCAGCCGCACTTGCTGCGTCCTAGACTGATAACTTCAGCCATAGAGCAGCTCGACGCAACTGAACACCACCTGATGACTGCAGCCTGAAGTCATCTAAACCCGACGCAAGTTCTCCGACGACTCGACTACAAGACTCAACGCCATCTCAGATCAACGGCGGTCAGTAAGCTCAACCTCAGCCCCGACTCAGATAAACGTCGCCGAGACCCGAGCCCAGTCGACGCTGTCCTCCCCTGCTTCGACTACCAACGACAGTTCAACCTTGACGAAACTTCTCTATTCAGTAAGGTTATTAGCTATTTCTAGGTTTTGATATGTAACATAATTGATGAAGAAGAATAGAGAAATATTATGAATTGGCTATTACTTGCAGAGGATGGCGAAATTCTTCTTTTTTTTTTTGAAAATATGATTTGCTGAAATGGTTTATACAATTTGGAGAATTTTTGGTTGTGTTGTGTGGAAATTAAACGTGAATTCTCACTTCATGTGTTTGGTGATGTGAACAGCTTGTTAAATTTTAGAGAAATTGGTGGATGTTGAATTTACAAATATCATAAAAGGGTTGAATTTGGAGACATACCGAAAAGGATTGAATTTGCCACGACACTTGTGATTTGAAGACTTAAGCAGTCGGTTCTTTCGAAAACAAATGGTGGATTTGTTCTGAAACGTGAATTCAGTTGAAGAGCTTGGTATTTTTGATTGGGTAATATATCTGTTTTGATATTAGGACACATAGATGTCCAAGGGATTTGATTAAACAAGGGAATGACAAGTGTAATTTAACTTACGTGTACACCTGTGTGTGTTTATGAGATGATATTGATGTGGTTCTTGTTGTGGTATTGTTGGTGAATTTTGATGTAGAAATTGGGAAGTATGAGGAAATAAACCACACTGTAATTGGCAGAAATATATGAATATATGCTTGAATCTTTTGGACATATTGTGCAGCAAAAATAGATGATAATTTGATCTTGATTTTGGTTGTTGAAAACGTGATTCAGAGGACTAGTTTAAAGAATTGGAAAAATTGGTGATTGGAGAAATATGTTGAGTTTGAGTGTATTTGTGTTACATATTTAGGAAAAATATAGTGCTGCAGATAGGATAATAATAGAAATAAATTGGTGGTGCTTGTATATTTGAGTTTTGGTAAAGTTTGCGATCAACAGATCAACAAATAATAGCGCTGTGAAACTTCAAATGAAAATCTTACCGAGAGAGACGAATATGCAGAATCACTAAGGGCCGAAAATAAATTGGGTAATTGGATAATTTGCTTTGCAGACTTCTTGGTTTGCTTGGAAGAAACTTTTATATACTCTTAAGAAGCAAGTGATGAGAAGGAATTGAAAGTAGTAAGATGAAGGATAAAAGATAAACTATAAGTTTAAATAAAGTTAATATTAGGGATGATGATCAGATTCTAGGATAAACTTTAAGAATAATATTTTATTTTAACTTCATATTTATCTTTAAATAAATTATATTCTTTTTATTTCAAAAACATATAAGAAATAAGTTGAAAATATTAACGAACTCATTTAATAATTCTAAATCCAAGTTAAGTTCTGAAATTTCTCTTCTAAACTAGGGGCCCAATATCAGACTTCCTCAAGTTTATTTAATTCTATTAAGCAATATCAAATAAATTAAAACTCTATTTTAAAGCAACCCAATAATTTAAATAATTTAAATCACATAGAAGTGGGCTGTTACAACATCAAATGAGGTGGTGGAATTTAAACACACAGAAAGAAGTCGCAAATGTAATTTGGGCTCAAAGCTCACTGGGTAGTTATATATTGCTTTCACATGTGATTGATTAATTCCATTTGCCTAACAATAAATTTATGTCCATATATGCCCAATGTCAATCCATGACTCATATGCTATAGACTCAACATGCACACACAAAATAAAAACAAAACATACAAACACAACGACCTAGGCATATCCCTCCCACACACTTGCTGTGCAAAGTACCCTTGCGGGCACAAGCAGTAATGTGGGTTAGATATGCCCAAAACAGACTCTATATACACAGACGCAAATATAGAAACAAAAGTAGACACTAAACACACAAACAAAAATAAAAACAAACAAATCCTAAACTAATGGGGATAAATCATGATTTAAGGAGAGGAGGGGTAGTCTAACCCGAGGTGAACACAAATGCTCTGCAAGGCTTTCTCAACTCTTTCAAGCTTCTTTGAATCTGCACTGCTCTGTGCCCTGCTTGGTCCTTCTTGTGCCCTGGGCGATCCTTCTTGTGCCTTGGGGGCCTTTCTCTCGTCAAAGTATGTTGGTTCGTCAAAATGGAGGAAGTATGGGGTGTTCTCTTCAGTGAACCCAACTAGCTGCATCCGCTCTAGCATCTGGGCATCGAGATACTCTGTCCCTTCGTCAAGCTCTGGGTACCCTTCAAAGACGTCATCGAGGTCGCCACCTTTCAAACCTTCAAATATTCTAGCCACGAACGTGCCCAACGCTACAACAGTTGCTCTGGTGTTGCTGGTCTGAGCCTGCAATTGAATCGCCAGAATATAGCCGAGGTTGACCTTCCGCTTGTGCACCATGTTCCATAATAGGAATACCTCATGCTGCGTGACTTGGCCTGTGCCATCCTTGCGCCCATAAAGGTTGAATGCCATCCATCTATGGCAAATCTGGAGGGCGTGGTCAGAGATGTGCTTGTCTTTGCTTGAGCCCGAAAGATAGAAGCCTTTGTCTCCAATTTCCTCCCACCGTTGCTGAATGTTTCGACTCCAGTCGTCGCCAACGCTGGTTGCTGCTTCTTTATACCACTTCGAATGCACATCTTTTGGTTGGATGAAATCCAATAGCAGATTCAATCCTGAGATAGACATGCTATAGCTCTCTCCAGCTATGTAGACGTTTACCACTCCGGGTGTCTCCAGACCAAATTCCTGCACTAGCTTGAACTCATATGAGGAAAGAAATTCAATGGTTAAAGAAGGGCGTACCGTGTTCCTCCAGCCGAGTACTTGCTCCCAACCGATGTTGGCAAAATATTCATACACTTGGTCCATGACTCCAAGTGTGTTCAGCGTGCTATCATGAAGAACGTACAAGGGCAGATGCTTCTTCTTGTTCAATCTCTCGACAATTCCTTGTCTTGAGCTGCTTGGATCCTCCTTCTCTTCCTTAGCCGAGCGGCGAGGGAGAGTTCTGAGTGGCACTCTGCTTTTTGTGCCCTTTTTTACTCTTGCGGGCACATAGGATTGAACAGAAGCTGGGATGATTTGGATTTCCGGTTCCACTTCCTCGCTGTGCACCGACTTCTCTTCCTCTTCATTGTTGGACTGCTCCACATCTAGCTTTCTCTTGGTGGGTAACTTCTCTTGTTTCTTCGACTCCTTGCTGACTGGCTTCTTGCTGACTGGCTTGGTTCCCTTCGACTTGCTCTTCGACTTTTCGAGCACATCGGGACCCTTGCTTTGACTTGGTTTCCTCTGTACCTCTTTCGAGACCTCTTGTGGTTTTGCCTTCTTCGACTTTTTCTTCTCTGCGGGTGGATCGGGTTGTGCCTGTTTCGGGTGGATCGGAAGTGGTGGGTGTTCTGACAGAATGGTTTGGATGGGTGAGGGGTTGAGAACGGGTTCGGAGCTTTGTTTCGGCTTCTCTAGCTGGGTCGACTAGGTGGTCTGCGTCGTCTCTTGCGATGATTCGCCGGCGTTGCGGGCACTGCGGCGTGTGCCTCGCTTGGCAGTTTCTCCAGTTTTCTTTGCCTTCACCATTTTTTCTTTGAGGAATTTGAGAAGTAGGGTTTGTTTTGCTTGAGTTGTGAGAAATCAAAGGCGGAGGGGGGTATTTGAAATGCTCCTGGGGACGTGGGGTGTTGTGAGGGTGGTGGATTTATGCAGAGTGATCGCGGCCGAGAATTTAGGGAACGGTTGTGCCTAATTTTGAGAGATTTGGGGAATTTTGAATTGAGGAAGGAGATATGTTTATAATTTGAAATATTTATCTGAATATATCATTTCTCCCTCACTCCCCCTTTTTTTTCGGCTTCAATTTTCAACCACTATCGAAACTGCATGGAGAAGCCAACCGTCTCTGCAGCTACTGGCCCTGTCCAATCAGTCAAATCAGCTACAGTCCCCACCCACACACTTGAACCTTGTTGTGCCCTGCACATGACTTTGCCCATACCGATGCGTTTCTAGTCTTTGCCTTCCTGCAGCGTTAATTCACAAACAAAATACAAATAACAAACATAATTGAAATTAAAGCAAGTAAACAAACCGGGTTGCCTCTCGTCCAGCGCCTTTGTTTAAGGTCTTTGGCTCGACCGTGTTGTGCCTTCAGTAGTACTCAGGACTGCTCAAAACTTAGGTTTCTGCCCAAGTTTCCTTCTCTTGCTCGAAGTAGGGTTTCACCCTCTGGCCATTGACTCGAAATTCGCATCCATCTTTTGGGTTCACCAGATCGATTGCTCCACTTGGGTGTTGATGTTGCACCAGATAGGGGCCCATCCATTTTGACTTCAATTTGCCCGCATGCAATTTGAGCTTTGAGTTAAATACGAGTACCTTTTGCCCACAGAGCAACTGTTTGCCCCTTGCGAGTGCATCGTGGTATCTCTTGGTCCTTTCCTTATATATCACAACATTATCATAGGCCTCGGACCTCAACTCTTCCAATTCTTGGATCTGCAGTTTCCTCTCAATTCCAGCGCATTCATTATTGAAATTCAACTTCTTGATTGCCCAAAATGCTTTATGCTCCATTCCTATGGGAAAATTGCAATACTTTCCAAAAACCAGCCTATAAGGAGACATCCCAATAGGTGTCTTGTAGGCTGTGTGATATACCCACAGAGCATCTTCCAAGTGATTGCTCCAGTCTTTGCGCCTTGGTCCAACAACTTTCTCTAGAATATTTTTGATCTCCCTATTTGAGACTTCTGCTTGTCCATTTGCCTGGGGGTGATATGCAGTAGTAACCTTGTGTGTGACCCCATATTTTGCCATCATCTTCTTTATGATTGAGTTGCAGAAATGAGTCCCTTGATCACTGATCAGGACTTTGGGCATTCCGAAGCGACAGAACACATTTGCCCTCAGGAACTTCACCACTGTATTTGCATCGTTCGTTGGAGTGGCTTTTGCCTCCACCCATTTGGACACATAATCTACAGCCAAGATAATGTAGAGATTATTACCTGACCTAGGAAATGGTCCCATGAAATCTATGCCCCATATGTCGAAGATTTCCACGGGCATGATGGGTGTTTGTGGCATGGCCTCCCGAATAGAAATATTCCCAGTCATCTGGCAATTCTTGCACTTCTTCACAAATATATAAGCATCCCTGAATAATGTAAGGCAGTAAAATCCTCCATCTAATACCTTCCTTGCCGTTCTTCGTGGTCCAAAATGTCCTCCACATGCATTGTTATGGCAGAATTTCAAGATGTCTAGGACCTCATCATCACTGACGCACCTCCTTATGACTTGATCAGTTCCAATTTTCCAAAGAGTTGGTGCTTCCCAGAGATAGAACCTGCACTCATGCTTCATTTTATTCCTTTGATAATCACTCAAACCAACTGGAAACTACCTTGCGACCAGGTAATTCACTATGTCGGCAAACCATGGCTCCCTTGCTGTTTTGCCCGCAACCTCATACAAGTGCTCATCTGGAAAATTCTCAGTGATTTCTTCTTTGCTCTCAACCATCAGACAGCTGAGATGGTCTGCAACCAGGTTTTCTGCCCCAGTCTTGTCTTTGATCTGCACATCGAACTCTTGTAAGAGCAATATCCACCTTATGAGTCTTGGCTTTAACTCCTTCTTAGACAGTAGGTACTTCAGAGCTGCGTGATCCGTGTAAACAATCACTTGTGCCCCCAGCAGATAGGAACGGAACTTCTCAAAAGCGAACACTACTGCTAATAGCTCCTTCTCCATGGTGGTATAGTTGCGTTGCGCGGCATTTAGTGTCTTGGAGGCATAATAGATAACATAGCTCTCTTTGTCTCTTTTCTGGCCCAAAACTGCTCCCACGGCAAATCCACTGGCATCACACATCACCTCAAATGGCATTCCTCAATCCGGAGGTTGGATAATGGGGGAAGACACTAACATATTCTGCAATGTATGAAAAGCTTTTTTGCAGTCATCATCAAAGTCAAATTTTACCTCTAATTGTAGTAGGTTTGTGAGTGGTTGAGCAATCTTTGCGAAGTCCTTAATGAATCGACGATAGAAACCCGCATGGCCTAGAAATGCCCGAATCTGCTTAACATTGATGGGATAGGGCAATTTGGCAATGACCTCCACTTTTGCCCTGTCCACCTCAATTCCTCATTCGGATACTACATGTCCCAGCACGATTCCTTCTCTCACCATAAAGTGACACTTCTCATAATTCAACACCAAGTCCTTTTCCACACAGCGGCTAAGTACCTTGCTCAAATTATCAAGACATTGATCAAAGCTATCTCCATAAACCGTGAAGTCGTCCATAAAGATCTCAATACAAGTCTCAAGTATATCAGAAAATATGCTCATCATGCACCGTTGGAATGTGCCTGGAGCGTTGCAAAGGCCAAAAGGCATCCTTCTGTAGGCAAATGTGCCAAAGGGGCAAGTGAATGTCGTTTTGCCTTGATCGTCTTGGGCCACCACGATTTGCATATAACCGGAATACCCATCCAGAAAACAGAAGTACGATTTTTCCGCAAGCCTCTCCAACATTTGATCGATGAAAGGCAAAGGAAAGTGATCCTTCTTTGTGACTGCATTCAACTTGCGGTAGTCAATGCAAACTCTTCATCCGGTCTGCAGCCTCATCTGAATAAGTTCCTTGTTTTCATTCTCCACAACCTGGATTCCAGACTTTTTGGGCACAACGTGAATAAGACTCACCCACTCACTGTCGGGCACAGGGAAGATAATGCCCATCTCGAGCAGCTTTAGAATCTCCTTTAACACAGCTTCTTTCATCAATGGATTCAGCTTCCTTTGGGGATCTTGCACGGGTTTTGCCCCTTCTTCCAACTGGATCCGATGCATGCAAATGGTGGAACTTATGCCCTTGATGTCGGCCAAGGTCCATCCAATTGCTTCCTTGTGCATCTTCAATAGTGCTATCAACTTAACTTCCTGCTTCATGGTCAACGATGAACTGATTATAACTGGCAAATTCTCTCCTTCACCCAAATAGACATATTTGAGGTGATCGGGCAACTCCTTCAACTCCAGCTTGGGTGGCTTAATGATAGACCGCACCAATTTATCACCCTGCCTCATTGTGGGCAAAGGCAGACGTGTATCCCTTGAAAAACTGGCTTTGATGTGATACAATTGCAAAATTGCCTCTTTGATTTGCTTATCTCGTTCTTCTTCAGCATCCCAATCGATCTTACTATTCTGAAGTAACCACTCAAGTGGATCCCTTGCCAGCAGCCTTGGCATTTCTTCTTGGATTATAGGCTCAAAAACATCGATCATATGTACACCCTCAGTGTCATTGGGGTACTTCACTGCCTCCATGATGTTGAAAGTAACTCTGTCTCCATCGAACTCGCACGTCAATGTGCCCTTATCGACATCAATATTCGTATGTGCCATTTTCATGAATGGTCTGCCCAAAAGTACACAGGCAGCCTTTGGATTGGTTTTGCCCATATCCAGCACATAGAAGTCTGCTGGAAAAATCAAACTCTCCACTTTGATTAGGACATCTTCAAGCACTCCCTCGGGGTAAACATTGGAATGGTCGGCCAATTGAATAATGGTCCTTGTATCCTTGAGAGGTCCTAGGGTCAGCTCTTCAAAAATGCTTAGGGGCATAACATTGATCGATGCCCCTAAGTCTAGCATAGCTCTCTCAACTCGAAGTCCTCCAATTTCACAGGGAATAAAGAACATCCCTGGGTCTCCACACTTTTCAGGCAACTTCTTCTGCAATAATGCTGACACATTTTCATTCACAACCACTTGTGCCTCCTCCGTGAATCTCACTTTCTTTGTACATAAGTCCTTCAGAAAACGGGCATATCGGGGCACCTGCCTGATTGCATCCAGTAGGGGAACATTGATTTCCACTTTTTTGAAGATGTGCATTAGATCTCTATCCTCTGCTTCTTTCTTGTTCCGCTTCATTCTTCCTGGAAATGGTAAAGGCACCTCGATCTCTTTTGGAATATTACTCTTTAGGATGGGTTTGGGCACAACTGCTTCTGGTTCGTCATTTGCCCGCAACTCTGCTTCCTCCTTTGTGGGCTCATCATCGCTGTGGGCATCATCCTTTGCAGTCTCTGGATATGGTGCAGGCAGTTGCCTTCCACTCTTCAGTGTTATTGCATTTACCCCAGCCTTTTTTGGTGGTTCTGTCTGTGAGGGCAGAATTCCTTTAGCTTTCTCTATCCTTGCGATTGCATCACTAATTTGGGATATTTGTCCTCCCAAATAGTTCAATCCATTCCTTGTCTCCTGCTCGAAAGCTTCTGATTTCTTTTGTACCTCCACCGTTTCATTCACAATCTTGTGAACCATGTCTGATAAAGATGGTCCTGCTGTGGGCGCAGGATAGTATGGTGCTGTCTGCCTCTGATTGTAGTTGGGGGTAAAATGATTGTGCCTCCTTCTGTGCCCTTCATCCACAGCGTTGACCGTTTCTTCCTTCTCCTTCAATTGTGGACACTGGTCAGAGTGGTGCCCCATCAATTCACATACCCCACAAATTCGCAAGGTATTAGCGGAAAACATGGTGATTATCTTCTCCATCTTGTTGCAGAGTTGTTCGATTCGGTCATCAGTTTCAGGCACAGAAATAGTTTTGTCCGCAGCGGCAACACTTGTTCTTTCATATGAATCGTCTATGTTCTCCTCGACCATTTCTCCAATAAGTATTAGAGCCTCAGCTGCCCTCTTGTTCAGGATAGATCCTTCGCATGCTGCATGCAGTAGGGCTCGGTCCTCACTTCTCAGCCCCGAGACAAAGTAGTTCACCAGGTCATGATCTGGAATCTGGTGATGTGGGCATTTCGAGAGCAATTGCTTGAAACGCTCCCAGTAGTCGTAAAAGCTCTCGTGGGGACCAGCCTTTGCGGTTGAGATCTTTTTTCTCATGCTCTACACTCTTGATGTGGGGAAGTACTTCTCCAGAAACTTTTTCTGGAGTTGACTCCAGTTGGTTACACTTCTGGCAGGAATAGTGTATAACCATTCTCAAGCTCCGTCCTGCAAGGTGAAAGGAAAAGAAACCAGGCGAATGTATTCGCCTGTCCCATTAGCTCGTGTGCATTGCGTCTCACATGCCATCTCAAAATCTTGTAGATGTCCTTGTGGATCCTCCCCTGGATGGTCATGGAATTTGGGCAAAATCGAGATGAAGTTTGCTCTCAGCTCCCAGTTACCAGTAGTTGTGGGCAAAACGATGCCCGTGGGATGCATGTTCATGGTTTGAGGGAAACTCAGCTGCCTCAAAGTAAGGGTGTGCGGTGGTGGTCTTTGTTGTTCTTCTTCCTCATGGTTTGATATATGATCATCCTCCATCTCTTCTTCAGAATAGAGTGGATTGACGTTGCTTGTCTCAGCTTGTTCGTTGCTTGCCTGACTTTCTCCACCTGAGGTCAAATCGTCACTGGATCCTTCAGTTTGATTTTTCTCCTGCAGCCTTTTCAAAAATGCCCTAGCTTGTGCCCTTCTTGCCCTCGCTGATCTCTCTATCTCCGGATCGTAGAGTAAATCTCCTTCACGGTTAGAACGAAGCATATACTAAGGTAAAACAGTAAATAGATAGAAAAGTGCGCTTATAGTCCCCGGCAACGGTGCCAATTTTGGCACACCATCGTTTTAGTGTGCAAAATACACTTGCGGGCAAATAGTCCACAAATGCTTAATCTGCCCTCAACGGCTAGTATAGCTAGTGAAGACGGATGTCGATCCCACGAGGAGTGTTTATAACCTTCTGTCTTTTCTTAGTTTTGGTTTGGGTCTTCAGTGTCACTCTAAAAACCTTGCTAATAAACTTAAACTAACTAAATGCTAAAAAGGAAATCACAAGAGAAAATATCAGTAATAAAAGTGTTCAAGTCAAAGCATCAAGTCATTCGGTAGGTATGCGCAATCCCGGGCAAAACACATGTAATTACCGCTACTACCCGTTGTGCCCACACTAGCAGAAAGATCAAATATCGAATCCCTATGGCCAAATATGGGTAACTGTCACTTTGAGGGTTCACCGGTTATACGAAATGGATATGATCGGCCACTCCCCAATCACTTCTTACATTATATCGTCTAAATGATACGATCGGCACCTAGGGACCTAACTATACAGGAACCTAAAGAGAGAATCACACAAAGGTTTTGCAAGCATAGCAGCTTTGAGGGCAAAAGCGACCCGATTCTAGTAAGTTTGACATAGTCTTGTGCCTGCATATACTACTCAATCTCAACTACCAAGGCTGTCACCCCCGGACTTGTTACTATGCGGATATCGAGGCATGGGTCACCTATACACTCCCACGTAACTAACACTAGTACCAGTTAATCAGAAATGCGCGCTTTCATCTCCAACCACCCTTTACCTATGTCTAAGTGAAAAACAAGTTAAGATTGTGAACCCTTAAGGCGTTAAAGTCCGATTACCTCATGCACATATTCTACCCTTAGACCATTACTTTGACTTGAACAGTAGATACTTAGCTACTAAACATAGAAACGGAAGTAAAAGAAATGATAAAAGACATCTTACTTGGAAAGAAAATAACTCGATTAACTTCTGGGCCCAACCCCAGATTTGCCAACAAGACAACTGAACTACCTTTCTGCAGGCAAACCGCCAGCTTCAGGCAGACAGAATATCCAGAAACTAAACTAAATACGAAAACAGTAAATTGTATCTTGAGGTGCAAAAAAGTGTGTGTCTGCGTGCGTGTTTGATATGAAAACAAATAAAAGTATTTATAGCAACTGAATTAAGGCTTCAAGCAGCCCAGATTTCACCCACGCAGGGGTTCTTGCACTCCTCCACTTCCTTCTATTCATGCTCCATGTTCTTCCTTGTTTTTAGGAGTGGTAGCAACAAACCCTAGCGTCTCCAGCAGTTTTCTGATGTCCCCACTTCCTTCCCAACGTGCTTAGACCTCCCCAAGACTCGGAACTGACTGCCACATCACCTCCACGTGCATATAGGAGCTGGCCCGCGATTCTGTTGCGCAATTCTCGCAACAACTTTGACTGGGTCCTCGGCAGGCAAATCAGTCCCTTGTGCCCTCAGCATAAATAACACCTGTTTGTGCCTTTTGTGGTGGTTTTGTGCCCTCATCCTCCTGCAATCAGCTTTACCCCAAAACTAGACTAGACTCTATACTAAACACTTATAAAGGGTGTAAAAAGATAAAAGAAAAGGCACGAATTTGAGTCTTCATCAAGGACCTTTTTTTTTAATAAATTTAAACAATTCCAGCGCATTTTATCCCCCGAAATTCTGGAATGATTCCAGCGGATAAAATGAGCTGGAATAATTTTCCATTCCGACAGTTAAAAAACACGCTGGAATAATTTTTTCTATATAAAAAAAAATTCAGATTCCAGCGATATTCAATTCTAGCAGAAAAAAGGGCTGGAATCTTGTTCCAGCGAAAAAAAAAAAAGCATTGAAATTGTGTTCCAGCGGAAAAAAAAGTGTTGGAATCGTGTTCCAGTGAAAAAAATTCACTGGAATAGAAATTCCGCCGCACCGTTTTCCAGTGTTCGAGATGCACTGGAATACCCGTTGGAATTGGTGATTCCAGCAAAAATTCAGCCTATTCCAGCGAAAGTATGTGCGCTGGAATTTTTGGAATTTCTTGTAGTGTATATTATATAACCTATATATAATTATTCATTTAAAAGTATATTTTTATATTTATCTTTTAGGAAAGTGCATTTAGACGGGAAAAATTATACTTACTATTTAAAGTATACTTATTTAGTTTTATACTCAATCTATTGGAAGGAAAGAACCAAAAAGAATAATAGCTCAAAATAGGTCCAACAAAATAGGGATACACTTTGATTTATTTCCTTTCATTATACAAAACAACTCCTTTAAAGGAGTATTGTAATCGATACAATCATTCATTCAGTGAAACATAAGAACAATTTTTCCTAGTGTCTTTCTAATCTTTATCTTCCAATGGAGCCTGAACCATTTAACATGGTATCAGAGCAGGCAATCAACCAAGAGACTCAGAAAAATTTTCATCATCATTTCTAACCTTTCTCAGCAAAATAGCATCAATCAAACTGCATCAGAAAACAAACAACAAACAGCATGTCAGAACCACCACCCAGAACCACAGAAAACCAAGCCACTGGGCAAATCCCAGATGAGTTAACCCTCCAACTCGCAACCCTACTCAAAAACAACCTCGGATTACAACAATCCCAAGCCACACACAACACAGAATCATTGAATGTTGACTTCAAACTCAGCGGGGATAATTATCCCCTATGGGCAGTGTTGATGAAGAAGACTATCGGGGGAAGGGGTAAATCCCAGTATATCACCGGAGACCCCAATCCCCCTGCCAAGAACGATCCAGAATACAGAAGATGGGAACAAGACGATCAATGCGTCTTTACATGGCTCATGCAAAACATCGAACCGCACCTCATCAATGCGGTATCCAAACACCCAACATCAAAGTCTGTCTGGGACAGTCTAGCTCTTACCTATGGTAGTGGAACGGATTCACTGCAGGTATTTGATCTACATCGGAGAGCAAACACAATCAAACAGGGAGAACACACATTAAAAGAGATATGGGCAAAGTTACAAGATATTTGGCTAACAATTGACAGAAAAGAGCCGAATCCAATGGAATGCTCCAAAGACATAGAGACCTATAATCGAATTGTTCAAACTCAGAGATTATACCAATTTCTCGTAGCCCTAGACGACAAGTATGAACCTGTCAATAAGGAGATATTGAAGCAAGAACCGCTACCCTCAGTCGAAACGGCATACGGAATGATCCGTCGGGAGACCGCCAGGGACCGAATCCTTCGGCCAGCAGTCGCCGGAGAACATGGCGACACATCATCGGGCATCGGTCTAGGCTTGGCGGCGAAGGACAGACCTCACCGAGGCTACAAAGGAAAAGGGGCTCGACCCACTGAGGAAGACAAATCCAAACTTGTTTGCTCACATTGTGGCATGAAAAAGCACACAAGAGATTCATGTTTTCAGCTCGTCGGATACCCCGACTGGTGGGACGAGACAAAGAGAACCAAACAACCGAATCAATGTCAGAATCGAGGAGGTGTTGCCGCCGCTACAGTCACCACCGACTGGGCCACCGACACCGGAACGGGCAATGCCGGGGCGGCGATCGGCAGCCTGCAATCTAATATTGCAGAGGCAAATGTCACAGCCGGAATAAACACAAGAGGGGCGGCTAGGGTTCAAGATAGTGAAGGTAGAAATAAAAGTGCCATTTTGCAGTTTAGTCCCTCAGCATTAGACGTTGTTAAAACAGACCCCATGGCCAAGGGTAAAGTTCAAAAATTGCAGAATGGTCCCATCTCTTGTACTAATCCATTTCAGGTCCTCGAAGATTACCCGGAAGCATGTACAATTCCTGACATGGGTACAACAAAAAATAAACAGTGGATTTTTGACTGTGGTGCCACCGACACCATGACATTTGACCACTCAGATATTATTGCCGCAACAAAACCAAGAAAGTCTTACGTACAGACCGCAAATGGAGGACTTGCATTGGTCCAAGGAGCCGGCACCATTAACTTGTCTCCCACTCTTAAATTGTCCAATTGCTTACTTGTTCCCACTCTATCTCACAAACTTTTGTCTATCAGTCATGTCACGAGAGAACTGAATTGCACTCTACTTATGCAACCTCATTTTTGTTTGTTACAGGATATTCAGACGGGGGAGATTATTGGACGTGGCACTGAGAGACAAGGACTTTACTATGTGGACGAGATAGCTCCAAAAGGTGTTGTGATGCTGACTTACGGGCCTGGTAACCGGGAGGCTTGGCTTTGGCATCGTCGGTTAGGGCACCCTTCTACTAGTTATCTGAAATTATTATTTCCCGATCTTGTTATTTCTAGAGACATGCATTGTGACTCTTGTGTTTTGGCCAAAAGCCATAGACAGTCATTTAAATTCAATAATACTCGAGTTAATTCTATTGTTTCCCTTGTTCATTCTGATATTTGGGGTCCTGCACCAATTATAGGGGGTCCCGGGTATCAATATTTTTTATTGTTTATAGATGACTATTCTAGAATGACTTGGATTTATTTTTTAAAAAATAAGTCCGAAGTTTTTTCTAAATTCCCCCATTTTTATGCTCTAGTCAAAAACCAATTTCAGAAAACTATCCAAGTTTTTCGTTCGGATAATGGGGGAGAATATGTTAATTCTAGGATGACTCAATTTTTCGCTTCTAATGGCATCATCCATCAAACCACCTGTCCTCACACTCCAGAACAAAATGGTGTCGCTGAACGAAAAAACAGAATCCTCCTAGAAATGGCCAGGGCCATGTTGCTCGACTCTGGCACACCAAATTACTTCTGGCCGGAAGTTCTAGCCACATCGGTCTATCTCTTAAACCGGCTTCCTACCAAGGCATTACAACTCCAAACTCCTCTTCAGGCCTTATCCACACAAGCTGAGATTCCTACTCCTCTTACCCTTAAGCCTAGGGTGTTCGGGTGCTCTGTCTTTGTTCATCTCCCAAAACATACTCATGATAAACTTTCTCCTTGTGCCCTCAAATGTGTCTTTATTGGCTACGGTATCAATCAAAAGAGATACAGGTGCTACGATCCTAAGTCCCGTCGTATGTTCACCACTATGAACTGTGATTTCTTGGAGAATGAGTATTTCTTTCACCACCTTCGGAGTCAGGGGGAAAGTTTAGAACCTAGTGACTCCTTAAGTTGGCTATCGATTTCTCTACCAAGTTTCTCGGCTCCAATTTTGGACACTGGCCCAACAGAGGAAGTTAACAGCACCGCGGAGACATCTCCAAACATAGTACAGTCTACAGTACTAAGTGATCATGTTTCTGATACATCTTCATCGCTTCGAATATCTGAGGTACAAACTTCTACTGATAATAGTAACAATTCCAGTTCTCTTTCTGATACTGCTACTGATGATTTGGAAAGTGAAATGAGTAATGAAGATACAGGGAATGAAGCTGTTCCTGATGAAAGTACAGAAACAAGAGTAGACGTTGACCGGTATGTTTTGCCCCCAAGGAGGAACAGAGGAGTTCCACCCAAAAGATATTCTCCTGAACACACTAAACGACGAACCCTCTATTCTGTTGAAGATTGTGCTGCAAGTAATCTGACTGCATCAGCTTGAGCATTCGAGACAGCCATATTGAGAGAAGAAAACATTCCATCGTTCGTTGAAGAAGGAATGGAACATGAATGTTGGAGAGAAGCAATGAAAAAGGAAATTGATGCATTAGTGAGAAACCACACTTGGGAGAAATGCCAACTGCCAGAAGGGAAGAAACCTGTTGGATGTCAATGGGTTTTTACCATCAAACGAAAACTTGATGGCTCCATTGAGAGATATAAGGCAAGACTAGTGGCGAAAGGCTACACTCAAACATACGGCATTGACTATTTAGAGACTTTTTCTCCAGTTGCTAAAATGAACACTATACGGGTACTTCTTTCGATTGTAACTAACCGGGATTGGCTTCTTCATCAGTTTGATGTTACCAATGCGTTCCTTCACGGAGAATTGAATAAAGAAGTATATATGGAGGCACCTCCGGGTTTCTTAGGGGAATATGCAAACGGGGAAAGATGCAGACTGAAGAAAACCTTGTATGGTTTGAAGCAGTCACCAAGAGCCTGGTTTGGGCGGTTCACAGATGCCATGGTGAAATACGGGTACAAACAGAGCAACTCCGATCATACCCTGTTTCTGAAGCATCAAAATAACAGGGTAACATGTTTGATCATCTATCTAGATGACATAATCATTACAGGAGATGACGCTGAGGAAATTTCAAAGTTGAGACACAATTTGTTTCGAGAATTTGAAATGAAAGATTTAGGGACACTAAAGTATTTTCTTGGTGTCGAAGTTCTGAGATCAAAAGGAGGCATATTCCTGCGACAGAAGAAGTACATCTTGGACCTGTTGGCTGAGACCGGTTTGCTGGATTGTAAACCAGCTGAGACGCCAATCATGGTTAATCATAGGCTGCAGATTATCGAAGATGCTCCTCTTACAGATTGAGAAAAATATCAGCGCCTAGTCAAGAAGCTGACCTACATGTCCCATACTCGACCTGATATTTCCTATGCAGTAGGAGTTGTGAGCCAGTTTATGCACAAACCACAGGTGGAACACATGGAGGCTGCTTTACGAATTGTTCGTTACCTCAAAGGTACATCTGGCTATGGCATACTTCTTAAGAAAAATGGACATCTGGATATTCATGGATACACATATGCAGACTGGGCTGGAAATCTGATGGATAGAAGATCGACAGGAGGATATTTTACGTTTGTCGGGGGAAATCTGGTCACATGGAGAAGCAAAAAGCAAAAGGTCATGACTTTATCAAGTGCCGAGGCAGAATTCAGATGAATCAAAAGTGGACTCACAGAAATCTTGTGGCTGAGAAGATTGTTAACTGAGATTGGTTTTCAACCGTCTAAACAAAGTCAGTTATTTTGTAACAATAAGGCAGCAATCAGTATCTCAGAAAATCCGATTCAACATGATAGAACCAAACACGTTGAAATAGATCGACACTTCATGAAAGAAAAGATTGAAAGTGGATTGGTTGAACTTCCTTTTATTCGTTCAGAGGACCAGTTGGCGGATATCTTAACTAAAGCGGTCAGTTCGAAAAACTTTGCCAAAGTTCTGTACAAGTTAAGTGTTGGCGATGTCACTACTCAACTTGAGGGGAAGTGTTGGAAGGAAAGAACCAAAAAGAATAATAGCTCAAAATAGGTCCAACAAAATAGGGATACACTTTGATTTATTTCCTTTCATTGTACAAAACAACTCCTTTAAAGGAGCATTGTAATCGATACAATCATTCATTCAGTGAAGCATAAGAACAATTTTTCCTAGTGCCTTTATAATCTTTATCTTCCAATGGAGCCTGAACCATTTAACACAATCTCTCTATTTCATAATCTTTGATGTTTTAACTTTTTGATCTTGTCTCAAATTATTTGATGTTTAAGACTTTTTTCACACACTTTCTCCCAATTTTACCCTTATTAAAATATTATTGGGATATACTATGAAAATATAACTTACTAGAATTTGATATTTATATAGGTGGAAAAGAGCATATGATATATTTATTACATTTAATTTTTTACTTCTTAATTTTTATGTAAAAGGTTAAAATATCAAATATTATGAAACGGATGGATTATAAATTGTTCAAAGTGTAAATCTACACATGAAATCATAGAATCGAATAATAGAAATCTGCAAAATTTTATTCATTAGAAAATTCAGTTTACAAAAGAGTGCTTTCTCTTATTTATAGTCTATGGAAAGCTTGCTAATCAAGCAGTTACAATCCACGGTCATTAAACTTGATCCGTATGAATTCCCTATCAACGGTGTGGATCTCTTTGTATGTATGTGGTCCCTCCACCCTTTACTTAAAGCTTGCCACGTCTGCATGGGAATTCTTCTCAACTAGACTGCATAAGCTTTCTGTGCATGGATCTTCTCTTGCCTCTGCTAGCTTGCTGTCTTGGCAGGTGCTTGGGAATTCAATATCCCCCCCCAGACTCAACCTGGTGTAGATCACCAAGTTGGAGTCTGGACAGTAGAAACCTAAACCTCGGCCCAACAAGTGACTTTGTAAACATATCTGCCAATTGATAGGTAGTTGAAACATGTATAGGCAGAATGAAACCATTTCTGAATTGTAATCTTGCAAAAAGACAATCAAGATCCAAATGCTTTGTTCTTTCATGGTACACTTGATTTTGTGTAATCTGAATGGCAGCCTTATTATCACAATGCACCTTGATAGGAAGAGAGAATTGAATCATGAAGTCATGCAACATATAAGATATCCACAGCAACTCTCTGATTGTAAAACTTAGACTTCTATACCCAGCTTCGGTTGTAGAAAGTGAAACAGTAGCTTGCTTTTTGTAGTGCCAAGAAACTAAGCAAGTGCCTAAAGCAATACAGTATCCAGTGAGTGATTTTCTTGTGTCATGGCAAGACCCCCAGTCTACATCACAGTGTGCATGAAAATCAAAAGAAGATGACACTGTATAGTGCAAGCCTAGGGATGGAGTCCCTTTAAGATATCAAAGTACGTACATGCATGGCAGCATCCCAATGCAGTTTAGTTGGCTTGTTTACAAATTGACTCAATTGCTGTACTGCATAAGAAATATTTGGCCTTGTGAGGTTCAGATACAGCAAATTTCCAACAATCTTCCTGTAAGAATCTTGTTGAGATAGTAATTCTCCAGATTGGGACAAAGTTAAACCTAGGGGGAAAGGTGTAGCTGCAGACTTACTCCCAAGCATCCCTACTGAGCTTAACAAATCCAATACATATTTTCTTTGATCTAGCTATCTCCATTCCCAAAAAAATATCTTGCTTCTCCTAGGTCTTTAATAGTGAAAGCATTATGTAGGGAAGCTTTAGTTTCATATATTATATCAAGTGTTGGTCCCATAAGCAATATGTCATCCACATAAACAAGTAGAGCAATAAAATCCTTCCCAACACCATGAGTAAACATGCAATTATCATTTTCAGATTGCTAAAATCCAAGTGAGAAGAGGTGCTTACAGAATTCATTTTTCCATTCTCTAGAAGCTTGTTTCAAACCATACAAGCTCTTCACCAGCCTGCAAACATCTCCTGTCTTTCCTTTGTTATATCCCTGTGGTAATTTCATGTAAATCTCATCAGACAAACTCCCATGAAGGAAGGCATTATTTATGTCAATTTGGTGTATAAACCAAGAAAATTGTGTAGCTATAGCAAAGAACAATCTGACTGTTACTAGCTTTGCCACTGGTGAGAAGACTTCTTGATAATCTATCCCAAACTCCTGGTTATATCCTTTAGCAACTAACCTTGCTTTAAACCTCTCAACTGTCCCATCTGATTTTAGTTTTACCTTGTAAACCCTCGGGTAGTAAACAGAGCCCTAACGATTTCTTTAGCCAGACCAAGTCAAAACCCCATTGCCGATAAAGAGCGGACTAAGTCAAAACCCTGGAGGGGATAGAGTCTCGGAAAAATAGGGACGAAGTTGAGAGAACTCGGAATAAATAGAGGACTTGAGCGTCGGAGACCGATTGATCGTCAATCCCCCGACGGTCCTTCGGTTTCACGTATTTTCTTGTCTTTATTTTGTAGATCGTCGGAGCCCAAATCTGAATATAGTTAATTGCAGAATTCGAGTTCTACAGTACGCAATAGAAAATAGGACGATAGACAAGGGTTCTAATATTTAATAGACAACGGTGAATAACTGTTGTCTATTTTCATATTTGTAGTAGTGCTCATCTGCCAAAATCCGACATGGAAATGGCTTATGTGGAATTTATTTTTTTATTTTTAATTTTTCATGTTGGATTTTGGAAGCTGGGTTAGTCTTCAAATGCCCAAAAATGAAATGAAATGAAATGTAGAGAAAATAAAATGTTAGGCTAAAATTATTATTAAGTATAGTTTCCTTTAGATCACATCAGTGGCCTGTTTTGAGACTTGGTGTAACAGTATGAATTCGTTTAAATGTATAATTAAGTTTTCGAAACTATTGACTTTTGATTTCCTAGTTATTAATCCAAATCTCAAGGGGTATTTGTTATCCGAAAGCAAAATTCATGCATTGATCTCTAGTCTTAATTCAAACTCCAATCTTTAATATAAAAGATATAAGGGAAAAAAAATCATTCAAATTTAGTATATTTGATGTATACACATTGATCAAACAAAGGTGCAGTGAATCAGCCAAATTCCTAAAATTCATTATATACAATAAAAATTCATAATGAATTTCGACGTTGCTATTTTATTGAAAAGACCATGCTGCAGAGCTTAATAATGATGATTCGATGTAGTTGATGATGGAGAAGAAGACGATGAAGAGGAACTAGGAGTGACCAATGAGGAGATCTCAGGCGAATTCCTACACAATGGACATGTGCCATTGAGCTTAAGCCACTCATCAATGCAACTAGCATGAAAATAGTGGTTGCACTCGGGAATACTCTTTAGAGTCTCTTTAGGTTGGTAATCCGATAAGCAAATTGAACACGTGTCGTTGCTCGGATTGGGGAGCCGGCGGCTTTGCCCTAACACCGTCTTAGGGTACGACTCGATGGTGGGTAGTTCAAGGCCGCTAGTGGCCCTAACCATAGATTGTCGATCGAAAGATATTGTTGGTAGCTCGTTGTTTAGACGACGACGTTGGTGCCTCACCATCCTTATTTTGTTACAAGTGTAACATGTTAGTGCAATCATGCCTAGCAATCCTGGTATTCCCACTCCAATTATAACAGCATACTTGGCTCCTCGTGGAAGCCCTGTAACTGAAAATTAATTAATTTAGACATTATATTATTTAGTTTGAGATTGATCAAACTAATTTATAGCTATAGATGAATGCTTGTGAAGATATAGAGATTAAATCTTAAAATATATTTTGGAACTTTCAGCTACAAATTATCCTACATAGAAGAAATACCAAGTACCAACTATAAGTTACATGCTAGTGGTGCCAGTTAAATATATTTATAAGGTTTGTAGAACTTTCTTATTTCCATAAATATTTTGCTTTTACAACAATTTTAGAAACTTAAAATTAATTACCGAATATCTTGGTAGCTTATTAGCTTTACTTTGCACAAATTAAGGCTTCACAATCTACTTACTAGAATATTATCCAGTAAGTTAATTATAAACTCAAAAATATATATTTCGAATCTATATATCGACTAATAAATATTAAAAACTACATAAATCAAAAGGTTAGTATAAAACCCTTTATAACCATTTTATAGCACACTTGATTCTATTTTCTTGAGTATATCTTGAATATTTATATATTTTAAACAAGAGAAGAAATGTCATTATATATATAGATAATATAATATAGAATTGTCAACGCAACGCGTCTTAATTCATTTCCTATTCCGTGGCAGTATTTTTTGGCTTTTTTAGTTTATTCCCCATTTCATTTTCTACATGGGTTGCTTCTTTAATCTCCACCAGCTCCAACCACTAAATAAACGTGGACTTTTTCCAATAGAAATAAAAGAAAAGAAAAAAGCGTCGACCTCAATTATTTCTAAAATATATCAACCTGTAACAGTCAATGATCAGTTAATGGCAATTACATTTGATGAGATTCACCGTATTCATAATCAATCAAAATTAAATCAAGTTACTAATTGGTATTCAAATTAATATTAAGATTACATTTTGTTTAAATTCAATAGATATAACTTACATTATATTTTGTAAAGTTCCAAAAAAAAAAAACATAAAATTAACTAATGACATATAGACTACGATTTAGTTACATTTTCAATTATTGTTTGTCGGTCAAACTTGATCAGTACTAGCTCGAATAGTGGTGACAGAGCAAGGGGCCCTCTTAATGTTTATAATTATAATATTCAATTATATGTTTTTTAACAAATTAATAAGTGTGTTGCACGATGATTATTGGTCAAAGTGTATGGTTTCAATTTACAACTTTTTATTTTTTTCTTTTAAATTTTTTTTTTAAAAACAAATAATCATCTCTAACTTCTATAATTTCAAAAGATTTTGTTCAGTATTCCTTTTGTTTTGCTTCCAAACTTTTACTACCTTTAGAACTCTTTCTATAAATTAAAATCAAACTATACGGTATCACTTTCACATGTGCATTTAATCCATTAAATATTCTAAGGGGGTGTATTGGATTGAGATTTCGTTGGATTTCGTTGGACTTTTAAAATCCGGGTGTATTCAATCCAAACTTTTAAAAGTCCAACGAAATTCTGGTGTATTCAATCCAGACTTTTAAAAGTCCAATGAAATCTTGGTGTATTCAATACAGACTTTTAAAAGTCCAACGAAATCTTGGTGTATTCAATCCAGACTTTTAAAAGTCCTTTAAAATTCTGCGGTATTCAACAATCCACGGACTTTAAAAAGTCATTGACTTCGTTGGATTTCAGCTGGATTTCACGTGAAAATTACAAAGGATGAATTCCGACCTCCAGACACGAGATTTCGATGGATTTGAAAAACCCAGCGAGCGCGGTGTCCCAGCGGCCGGTGAGGAGTTAAAATCGGGCACCCCAGCCGTCACCCGACCCCAGCGGCCGCTGGCCTTGCCGATGATGGCACTCCAGCGGTCGCTGGGTGCCAGCGGCCGCTGGGATCAAGGCCGCTCGATTCCAGCGGCCGCTGGGTTCAATTTTTCTTATCAGATACACCGATCGTTGTGTTCCAACGAGCGCTGGCGAGATGAATTTGAAATTCATTGAAATCATTCAAAATCGGTCTGAAATCCATACCAAATCCGCCAGACTCTGCGTGGAGTTGGGAGACTCCATGTGGAGTTTTGGGAGACTCCACGTGGAGTCTATGGATTTATAAAATCCATAGAAATCCATGGACATTTTAAAATCCAACAAAATCCATCAAAATCTCAATCCAATATACCCCTAATTTTAATTGTATACGTGAATATATACATACACACACGTATAATGTTTAATCCCATTACAATTTTAATTTATCTAAAAATTCATGTTTTAATTATAAAAATGTGCAAAATATAGTATTGTTCCTAAAATTTAAAAGTAATATCTAAAATAAAAAAGAAAGAAATTGATGAGAGATTGCAATTTTAAGTGCAATTAATCCAATTATTTACCCATAACTTACCAGAAGACTTGGAGCATCCAGTTTCCAAGCCCGAATCCTTCGTAAACCCGCAGAGCCCGCCACGTCTTTCGCACCTCCCGCAAGCGGGCTGACTCCAACGCAGCTCGAAATCCTCCTTCGAGCCGATCGACCCCCAGTAGAAATCCGAATACCACGGCGGTACCGAAATATTCGCCTCCCTCCGACACGGTGGCGGCACCATCTCCGCCGGGAAATCCACATCCACGGCCGCAACCGTGTTGTTCGCCGTACTCAGACAAGGCAGCACCACGTAGTAATCCATCGGCATGTCGTCCGTCGTCAAATCATCGGAGCAGTTAAGGATTCCGAAACTATTTAGATGAGTCGCCTCGAACGAGGAGCCCGAGAGGCTGAAATTTAGGGCCCGATTTGAGAGGCAGAAGCCCGGGTCGTCTATAAAGAGGGCCGACGCTTTATAGTCTATGTAGTCCACGATGAATTCACCGGAGCGCGGGAGACTGAGGATTGTTTGGTTGCGAGCGTTGCAGTGGAGGTCGAAGCCCGGATAGCCGCATCGGGGCAGTTGCCGGCCTTTTAGCCGGAATGGGAACCGGATTTTGGGCCCG
This sequence comes from Perilla frutescens, assembly GCA_026008535.1. Taxonomy (NCBI): domain Eukaryota; kingdom Viridiplantae; phylum Streptophyta; class Magnoliopsida; order Lamiales; family Lamiaceae; genus Perilla; species Perilla frutescens. The sequence goes on from BRKX01000015.1 coordinate 14,991,162, forward strand.
CGAGTGGCGTGGCATGAATCCGGTTTGCATAGATCGGCGGTTTGACCCGGGATTGTGAGGAAAAGGACTATGGAAGAGGATAGTATGAGGAATATTTGTGGTGTTTTTTCCATTTCAGTTTTGGTTTTGCGATTTTAATCTGTTTATGGTAGTTAAATCCACAGATTTTGGTAGAGTAGGGTCGAGATGGGAGAATTAATATTCTGAAGAAAATGACACTTTTATTTATCAAATAAATGGAAAATCATAATTATGGTTTGATTTTTCTAATGAGTTTGTCAAAATATAATAAGTTCTCTCGAGATTAATAGGCATTTACAGATATTCTAAAGAAGCATTTTTTTAAAAAAAAAATTGTAAATAAATTTGTAAGTAGTGAATATTAAATTTTTGGAGTTTCTAAGTAGCTTTTTAGCATAAATTAATTTTTTAAAACCAAATTCCTTGTCTCGATCACTTTAATCACAAAATTGTTACTCCCTCTGTCCCGATTATATAGTCCATTTTCTACTCGCACGTAAATTAAAAATATTTATGAAAACAAGAAATAAAAGCTAAACTTCCAACTTTAACCTTATGTAATGAAAATTAATAAAACTTAAATTTTAGTTCAACTTTAATGTATTAATTTTTTGAAACAAAGAAAATATGCAATTAATGAAGTGCAAATCCAATGAATATCAATAGAATTGATCAAATTCAAGTACATGCAAATTAATTAAGTTGGTCAATTTTAATTAATGTTTCTCTTTTTTTGAAAAAATAACATTTAAGATTTATAATTTTCACAAACTTAAATGTTTAATTTTTTTTAATTTCCAAAACCTAATAAGGATATAATTGTAAATTCCTATTAAAAATAACACTACATATAATAATGAGACTATGTAATCAGGACACTTCAAAATAGAAATGTGGACTATATAATCGAGACGGAGGGAGTATTAGTAAATCTTGAGAGAGATCCATTTTATTGTTTAATTAATCTAGAAAGCTCAAAATTTTAGATTGAAGAAACTATTTGGTAGCTAATAAAGTCTAAAGACAACTTATAAGATTATCTGCATGAGTTAATTTAAGTTAATCGGTCATTTTATTAGTAAAACTTTGCATTTATATTCAATCCATGTGGTTTGACTCTGTCAATAAAATATTAGTATCATATTAGTTTTCTTTTACTTTGACACGTAATATGAATTGTTGAAATCAAAATTGCACATCCAGTTAACTATATGTTCCCGTCTTCTTCTGTTCGTTGATTTTTAATGGTAGTAGTCACTGTAGTCGAGTCTTCGTTGATTTATACACAAATTTTAGTCTACATCACTCAATGTCCAACGAGGCTCATCATCCATAAGATATATCAGGGTCAACGCAGGTCTTGATCGGCATTGACGGCAAAAAAAAATAAAAAATTTATACGAGTTTATTTAGTTCAAATTATGATTTATGGATTTATTTAGTTCAAATTATAGATGTAGTGGTCATTTTTCGTCAATCCGTTACACTGGCCCAAAGGGGTTGAACGTCGACGTTCAACCAATCGGTTTTCCAATAGATAACGATTCAATTTTAAATTTGAATTAACGTTGTAGTTCTGCCTTATCCGTAAGGGTTGACGGGTTCAGAACAGTCGACATGTTCTTCAACCGCCTCCACGATCCGCGCGAACCCTAGCTGCTACCTCTACCTATAAAAGGAGGTCTCTCTTCATTTGACGACTACGCTGAAATACCCACAAACTTCATATCATACTCTAAGAACACCGAGCTTACTTTTTTCTGAGTTAATTACACACCGGCAATTCGACATTCAGGCATCTTTCTTACGTTGTTCTAGGATTGAACGACGATCTCCCTGATTTCTAGTCACGTTCTGGCTAGATATAAATGTTATTAAGCTCTTTAATTATTTCGTATTTCATCTCTTTCTACTTTTCTTCTTTTCCTGATTTGAGCGTCGGAGGCCCAACGATCATCACCCCTGACGGTCTTTAGCTCTTACGGTATTTTCTGATTTTGTTTCATAAATTGACCGTTGCTCCGAACAGAATTAATTAATTGCAGATTTCCAAATCTACAATAATTTTTTTCCATTCCAATTAATGTTTAGAGCTTATGAGTTTATGATTTTTTTTAAGGCTCATGAGATTCTTATGGTTTTTTTTAATATATTTAGAATATTTTAGATTTTTAAGGGTTTATTTTGTGTTTTTGATGTTTCATATTTTTTTAAGTTTATTAATACCAATTAGGGTTTATATTTATTTCAAAAAATTAATTATCGAGTGCAATACACGAACCGATGCGTTAGCGCCGAGCAAGTGCATCATAAGTCACCGAATTTCAAAAGAACACATTCACTTTTATTTTAAGGTTTATTAAATCAATTTAATTGTATTTATTTATATTTATTTCAAAATATAAAATTAATTCATTTTAATTTTAGAGTTCATTAATTGTATTTTAGGGTATATAATTTGGGGGGGAAACAATAAATAAACACAAAATTGCAATATATATTGAAAAAAATAAAAAAAAATATATTACGGCTCATGTACCTCACGCGCCACGTATGGGCACGCGTGTGGTCCACACACCTAGCATTGTTGATTGATTTTTTTAGTGGGTCTGGACCAGTGTGATGGGTTCATGTCCACCCAATGTACAAAAGACCACGTGCGAGTCGTGGGATCAAAAAAATAAAATTAATTCACTTAAATTTTTGGGTTCACTAATATCTTTTAATGTATATGTATATATTTATTTCGAAAAATATTAATTGTCAAGTGCAGTGCACGAGACCACACGTTAACATCGGGTGGCTGCACTGCACAATTTACCAAATAAAAAATAAATTAATTCACTTTAATATTAGAAATCACTAATTTTATTTTATAATATATAGGGGGGAAATAAAAAAGAATAGAAAATTAAAAAAAATGGAAAGGAATAATACTAATAATAAAAAAAAAAAAAATAGTGTCTACGTGTGCACTTGCAGTCTTGCACGACATGCGCGGATGCGCCCCAGTACATCAAGTCAATCAAGTCTAACTCATAATTTATGGGTTTGGGCTAGCCCATCAGATCAGATTAGTGCATCAATTCTAACTCATAATTATTCGGTTGGATTAAACCTCCAATAATCATATAACTTCAGTTAATTGAAATTTGAAAATCACGTAAAAACAAAATTAAGTGCTATGTTCTTATTATATGTGGAAAACCAAAAAAATCTAAAATTTATGCATTTTAAGACAATTAACCCTTATTTATATAAATAGTTCCAACAAAAGATTTTAACGATTCAGAAACCGAATAATTTATCAATCAATATATATCCCTAATATATTATCTACCAATACATAACTTGGAACAATGAATTTTATCAATCTAGAACTAATCAATGTAAGACTTATAAAATGGTTAAATGGGCATTAATATTTTACAGTGTTTCCGAAATTGCAATTCAACAATATTATATTATTTGAAATAATATTTTAATACTCAAATTATTGAAAAATTAATCAATCTAGCATCAGAACAATTTTTTCGCATTTAAAAAATTACACGAGTTCTATCAATTGAACCAAGCATTATAATATCCCTCATAGTACAAAATCCTTTTTTCAGGTGTCGGATATTAATGTTGTCAGATCTGATTTTTCAAATATTATTTACCTAATGATTACGAGTTACTCAAGTTTAAAAAAAAAAGAAATTGATGAATCTCCTACCCACCACCATAGCTTTAACAACCACCGCCCAAGCTCTCCACGCCCTCTTCATATTTTGCCTATGGTTGTTAAACGGGTCGGGTTCGGATGTCAAGCGGCTAGCACCACCAGTGAACTAAGGCAGGCATTTTTTTTTAATATACGGGCATGACCTATGGGTTTGTAGAAGTGAGTTGAGGCAGGGCTTGAGTCGAACTTCTGGCGGGTTAGGTTAGTGGGCTTGGTAAGCTATGTTTAATTTCGGTTAAAGGGTGATTCTATACATAGTGTTGAAACTGTTGATTTTGTATAGTTTTTGTCTTTCTTTGATTTATTATGTAGGAAAAATTAATAGATGGATGCACATGTGATTTGACCAAGTCTTGAAGGATAAAGTCCAAGATATGGTTGTTCCTATATCTATGGGAAGTTAGTTACTTACGGCTAAAGTCGAGGAGTGATGGAAGGAGTGGATTTCGTGCAAGATATATGAGTAGAGGCCAAGTAATTAGTGTTATATAAATAGGGATCAATTGTATAGAGTCAAAAACACGAATTTGATAGAGATATACCAGATCCGTATTAGAGATATTAGTTTTCTACAAGTGTTAGTTAAGACAACTTTAGTCACGACCTTCTGCGAAGGAAGAGATAAAGTGTCTTAAGTTTAGTAAGAGTTTGCTTGTAGTGTTTTTGTAATTCACAAATACATGTAGTGAATATTTTGCCCTGAGGCACTTTGCGAGATTATAGAAATATAATCTCGTGAAATTTCAATCCATTGTTTATTTCTATATTCCGCTGCATGTTCAAAGTTGTCTCAATTTCAGACACAACTTTGATCACAACTCTGTCAGAACCGAGAATTCGGTTTTTTCAATTGGCATCAAGAGCAAACACTTGACACACTAAGTGGTGATCCTGTTTTCGTGAGTACAATGGATTGCACAAACCCGTTGTTCAACAAACCTCCTGTTCTCGATGGCATGAACTATTCCTTTTGGAAAGTTCGAATGAGAGCGTGTATCAAATCCATTGATGCAAGAGCATGGAATGCTGTTCAAAAGGCATGGACGCATCCTAAGACCGTAGATGCGGAAGGAGATACAATACGTACTCCTCCAGAAGAATGGACCAGGTCACAAAACGAAGAAGCTACCTTCAATGACAAGGCACTCAACGCAATTCAGTCTTCCTTGGATATTCAGATGTTCAAACTCATAAGAAATTGTGAGTCGGCCAAAGAAGCGTGGGATATTCTTCAGCAACATTGCGAAGGAGATGTTGGAATTAAAGAATCAAGACATCGTATTCTCACCACAAAATTTGAGAACATGAAGATGGGGGAAAGATGAAACTGTTGGAGAGTATTGCAACAAATTGCTTGAGATTGCAAACGAGTGCACTGATCTTGGTGATCCGATCACCAACAAGAGGTTAGTTTCTAAAACCTTGAGAACTCTAACACCTCGTTTTGATATGAAGGTTGTTGCTATTGACACGACATCGACTACTGGATGTTTGGACTTCACAAAGCTGATGAATGATCTGAAGACCTATGAAATGGAAATGAATGAGAAAGGCGGGTCAAAGAAAAAGGGAATTGCCCTGACAGTTGGGTCAACCTCAAAGCCAACTTCAGCTTATGATGAAGAAGAGGATGAGGATCTTGAAGAAATTAGTGAAAAGATTCCTGATTATGCTCTTCTCACTAGAAGACTAAACACTCTCATCCGAGCTAACAGAGGAAAACAACAGAAGGGAGGTACTGAACAACGCAAGCTTCGTCATGACTCGTCCGGACCTTTGGTGATCTATGAGAAGATGAACACACCTGGAAAGGAACCTAAGATCATGAAACGTGCTGCATCAGATCGCTTTAGACCAAAGGAAGTGAAAGATTTCTCCACTGCTCAATGCTATGAGTGTAAAGGCTATGGGCACTTTGCAAATGAATGTGCCAACACCTTTAGAAAACTTGGAAAGCCCGTCACATTTCTTTCTTTTAGTGACAGTGAGCTGGACACCTCAGGGATATTTATGGAAGAAATCTCAGATGATGCAACCAACGAACACGCAGCCTTAACTGCAGTATGTGCCGAACTGGACAATTCAAAGCTCACAGAAATTGAGATAACTTCTGACAGATACGATGAGTCCTATTATGAAACCCTCTTTTGTTTCAACACTGTGATAACTACTGCAGATGAGTAAGAAGAAGTTACTGAGGAAGAAACTCTGGAGTTGCTAATAAAGTTGCAGGGACTCTACAAGGAGATGTATGCTAAGTGGATCAAACAGTGTAAGGAAATTGAGTCACTCAATGAGGAATCCACTAGCCAGAAGGCATCTCTCGCAAAGTTGGAGGTAATGTTGACAAAGAGAGATGAAGAGATTGATAATATGAGGATTCAACTCAATCTTGCAAAGGAAACTTTCAAAAAGCTCAACACGGGTACTTCCAAACTTGATGAAGTTCTTACTCAAACTCAGGTAACTTCTCATGGCATAGGTTATGACAAAACTGTAAAGACTGCCTTTACACAAATCATGTCCACTCATGGAAAACCTTTTGTGAAATCTCAAGGAACACATCCTACTACATCAGTAAGTAAGAAACGCCGGAGATTCGTGTGTCACTATTGTTTCCTCCCTGGACACATAAAACCTTTCTGTCATAGATTTTTATAGGAACACAAGAAAGAGATTCATCTGAGGACACAAGCCTCAAAATCAGGCCTTTCAGTCAAAGGTGACAGAACCAGTAATTTGGTTTGGAAACCTAAAGCTGTCTCCAAAGACACCTGCAAAGTTGTCTTCACTGCATCAGTAGCTGATGATTCGACAACCTGGTACTTTGACAGTGGGTGCTCTCGTCACATGACTGGATCTCAATGTTAATAGTCTAATTACCAGAAGATCAATGGCAGCGAAGTTACCTTTGAGGGAGGAACAAACGACAAGATTGTAGGACATGGAGTCTTGAACAGTCCTGGTCTTCCAAAGCTGGCTAATGTATCACACGTTCAAGGCCTTACAGCAAACCTCATCAGTATCAGCCAACTCTGTGATGACAACTTCACTGTCATCTTTGATAAGCAAAGTTGTACTATGGTAGACAATGAAGGCAAACATGTGATCTCTGGGGTAAGATCTTCTAATAATATTTATGAAACTAAAAGAAAAATTTGTTTGAGTGTTCAGATAAATGACGTACAACTTTGGCATCAAAAATTGGGGCATACAAATTTTCGCAACATAGAGAATCTACAGAGACTTAATGTTGTTCTTGGTGTGCCAAAGCTGAACGTCTCAAATCCAAGTATATGTGGAGATTGTCAGAAAGAAAAGCAAGTCAAAGCCTCGCATCCTGTTGTGACAACTTCCGAGAGACCTTTTGCCACTCAAAGCTGCTTTGAATTGCTTCACATGGATCTTATGGGGCCAGCAGAGGTAGAAAGCCTTGAAGGTAAACGGTATTCATTTGTTATTGTCGATGACCTCTCCAGGTACACTTGGGTAAAATTTCTAAGTGACAAAGGTGAAACCTATGATGCTTTCTTAGAATTATATGCTAAGGTTAGAAACTTCTACCATTCTTGCATTAAAAGAATTAGATCTGACCATGGAAGGGAGTTTGAAAATCTTCAGCTCCTAAACTTTTGCATTAAAGAAGGTATTCATCATGAATATTCTGCCCCTAAAACACCTCAGCAAAATGGTGTAGCAGAAAGGAAGAATCGGACTCTGCAAGAGATGGCAACTTTCATGCTACACTCTAAAAAGTTGTCCAAATGTTTTTGGGCTGAAGCTCTAAACATTGCATGCTATGTAAGTAATCGTGTGAACTTAAGAACCGGAACCACCATGATGTCATATGAAATTCTAAATGGTAGAAAACCCAACTTAAAATACCTACATTTTTTTGGTTGTGTTTGCTACATTGTTGAATGATAGAGATTACTTGTTCAAATTTGATCCCAAAAGTGATAAAGGTGTGTTTATAGGTTATTCGCTTAATAGTCATGCTTATCGTGTCTATAACCTCAGAACAAAAACTGTTATGGAAAGTATGAATGTACGATTTGATGATCTGGCCAGTCTGTACACTCCTAAAGAAGATACTGATGAGTTACTTGAGATACAGAGAAGGACAGGAAGAACCAGTGAGGAAGAAGGAAGAGTCAATCCTGAAGTTGAGCCCACTTCAGAGACATGTGAGGATACACTTACAGAAGGATCTGGATCGAACCCCCACTTAAATGATTCAGAGATTCAAGAAGTAGCTCAGGGAATCACTAGAAGAGACCCACCAAGCAAGATTCGCAAAGATCACCTAATTGATCAAGTCATTAGAGATGTTCGCGAAGGGGTCAGAACTAGAGGTAAAACCCCTGTCAACTACAAAGAAATGGTAAGGATGGTATGCTTATCATGTGTTATCAATGAAGTTGGTCCAATTGTCTTTTTATCCATGATTGAACCTAAAAATGTGAATGAAGCATTAAAAGATGAGTTCTGGATAAGTGCCATGCAAGCCGAGCTACTTGAGTTTGTTAGAAATAAAGTCTGGACACTTGTGCCTAGACCTTCTGGGATAAACGTGATAGGGACTAAGTGGATATTTAAGAATAAAACTGATGAATTTGAAAATGTCATTAGAAATAAAGCCCGCTTAGTTGCCCAAGGTTACACTCAAGTAGAGGGCATTGACTATGATGAGACCTTTGCTCCCGTTGCTCGAATTGAGTCCATCAGGTTATTGTTTACCATTGCATGTTATCTTAACATTACTCTTCATCAAATGGATGTTAAGGCAGCATTTCTAAATGGAGTATTGGAAGAGGATGCGTACGTTGAGCAACCCAAAGGCTTTGAAGACCCGTCAAAACCCGATCATGTGTATAAATTACACAAAGCTTTGTACGGACTTAAGCAAGCTCCTAGAGCTTGGTATAGTCGGTTAACCGAATTTTTGCTTGAGTTTGGATTTTTCAGGGGTCATGCCGATAGAACACTATTCCTCAAGAAAGAAAAAGACTTTCTCACGATTGCTCAAATCTATGTTGACGATATAGTGTTTGGATCAACAAGTGAGAAAGCTTTGAAGGAATTTGTGGAAGCAATGTCCACGTCTTTTGAAATGAGTATGGTCGGTAAACTTAGAAATTTTCTTGGACTTCAAGTCAAGCAAAAGAAAAACGGCATTTTCATCTCACAGACAAAATATGCCAAGAATCTTGTAAAGAAGTTTGGTCTGAAAAATGCTAAGCATATGAGAACTCCCATAAGTACAACGGGGAAGCTGTCAAAGGATGCAGTTGGACCTGAAGTTGATCCAACTTTATACAGATCAATGATCGGAAGTCTCCTTTATCTGACTGCTAGTCGGTCAGATATCATGTACAGTGTGTGTGCATGTGCTCGATTTCAGACCTGTTCCAAGGAGGGGCACCTTAAAGCTGTAAAGAGGATCGTTCGGTACATTACCGGCACTTGTGAGTTAGGTCTATGGTTCACAAAGGACACTACTACAGATCTTGTTGGATACAGTGATGCCGATTGGGCTGGAGAAACTGATGATAGGCGAAGTACAAGTGGAGGATGTTGTTATCTTGGCAACAACCTCATCTCTTGGCACATCAAAAAGCAAAAATGTATCTCATTGTCTACAGCCGAGTCCGAATATGTGGCCGCTGGGAGCTGTTCGACACAGTTGATTTGGCTGAAGTCAATGTTGGATGATTATGGATTGGAAAGCAACCCCTTGGTGATGCTCTGTGACAATACAAGCGCCATCAACCTTGCAAAGAATCCAGTTCATCATTCCAAATCCAAACACATCCACTTAAGGTATCATTTTATTAGGGATTTAGTTGAAAAGAAGCTATTAAAGTTAGAGTACATTAGTACAGATAATCAACTGGCTGATATGTTTACAAAAGCTTTAAGCTATGAGAGATTCTCAATTCTGAGGAAATCTCTTGGCTTATGTTCTATATGAAAAGTTAAGTTGGCTCAACTGTTGTCACACTTTTGGTATATCATAGTTAACTGTGAAGTTGGACAGATTCGAGGATGAAAAAGCCTGTGTTAAGGTGAAACCATGATCGTTCTTATACAACCATATAACTAGATCAAAGATCTTAGATAAATGGCATTTATAAGATTCTTTTGGTTATTCATCTATTCATCATCTGTTTTCTTCTTAAGAAGTTTCCTATGATGTATCAAAAGTAAGTTGGTCATATAAAATTCTTGACGACAGTTGATTAGTAATAATATTTAAAAATAAAAAAAAATGAAATTTTTTGAAAGTCAGTTGAATGTATCTGGAAATGTATCTTACTCTATCTTTAATACCTATTTTGACTATATCTTTAATACGTTGATTCCTATTTATATAGAGGCGGGTATCTAACAGATATATTTATATCCTTCTATATACACTGTTTAAAAAGGACTCTCTCTTGTCACTCTCATTCGGTTTTTTTGTCACTATTCACAAAACCCTCTGAAACTCTTCGTCTTCTCAGAACCCTACTCTCCCGTCTCATTTCTTTCACCATGAATCCCGACAAGTTGAGACAGATTCAGGAACTCTTCAATGACCCCGAAGCGTCGGCCTATCTCCGACACTTGTCTACATTTTCCCCTCAGCCGTCTTTTCTCTCTCCACCACAACCAATTGTACCTAACCCCTTTCGGTTCTTGTCGCCGGATTCCACTCCAATTCTCCGACCTAAAGTGCTTCTATCTTCTTCTAGAGGAAACGCGCCGATGGAGATCTTTCCAGAAATTGCCAGTTGTTCAGAGGTTCAGTTGCACCCGCTTGCATTACCGGCCTCATCTCCGACGGTCTCCTCATCTCAGGCCATAATTTTGGCCCCTGACGGCGTTATTATGCCACCTCTTGACACTCCGGTGCTTGCCGAGGAACCCCTCGACCCTCTTTTTCCTTCCAACGAAGGGAATACATACGGTGACGGTCCGATTGAAGTCCCATTTTTCGAGGTCAAACAAGAAGCCCAGGTGGAGGTATCTAAAAAGTCTAGTCCGACACAAACTTCTCCCAAGAAGAAATTGACCAAATTAAAGAAGGCTCCTCCGACTAGACGGTCCAAGCGTCTTCACATGACCGGAAGCTCCTCAAGGAATCCGGTGGAGCCCATTGAAATCATCAGTGAAGCAGAAGAGGAGGATGAGAGTGAGGCAATGTTGGAGAATGATTCGGGTGAGCAGACACTTTCTGTGCATGGGTCAGACTCCGAGGCAGGCGAGGAAGTTGAAGAGACTGTTGCCTCAAATAAGGGTAAGAGAAAGATGCCTTTCTCTTCTCCTTCGAAAGTTCGTGGGAAAGTTGTGAAGAAAGTCAAGCGCAGTGTTGCTCCATCTGAGGAGAAAGCCTACTCAGAATCTGACTTAGAGGTATCAAAGGCTAACTCAATCTTGTTTTACTCTGATCTTGCTAAGCGTAATTGGGATTTCTTCAAGAATAGGGAAATATTGAATAATCGTGCGGTTGATTTAAAGGATTTTTCTGGATATAATTTGGTTGAGTTTTTGAAATGGAGAAAAGTGTTGGGGAGTGTTACATATGCTAGGCCCTGTGTTGCTGAAGTAGTAAAATATTTCTATGCTAACTTGACTCATGATTTTGGAAATCAATCCTCTAAGCAATATGGAAAGGTTTTTGTGCGTGGGAAGGTATTTACTGTTACTCCGGCTAGGATTAACAAGTTTCTGGGGATACCTAATGTTGTTGAAGTTGATGAGGAGTTGGAGGCTAAAATGGCCGATGTGTTGACTGGAGGCCAAGCTGATTTATGGGTGGCTAACAAGAAGCCAAATAGGCTTGCTTCGGTTCTCACATCACTGTTTTCAACACTTCACAAAATTTTTGTGTCAAACTGGATTCCTACTTCTAACTCAACAATGGTGCCATTCGAGCATGTTTGTTTGTTATATAAGGTGTATATGGGGGAGAAGGTGAATCTAGGGCAACATATTTTCAACTCAATTGCTGAGATTGCCATGACAAAGTCAAACAAGAAGCTGGTAGTTCCCTCTCTCATATATAACATGTTTTATCCTCCAGACTTCCCCTCCAGACTGTCCAGAAAGCCTTCCTAGCCGACTCCAGGACTCGTGATCTTCCTTGGATTGATGCTGCTGAAACGGCTCCTCCATCTTCCGATCATCTTTGCTCTATTCCTGTGTTTGTTTTGCAGGAACAAATTGAGCTCTACACTGCACAAATCGAGATTTTTTCCAAACAACGGAAGGTGTTCCAACGTCTTCTTTCTTCCCAAAAAGGGGGAGAATGCACAAGCCGGGGAGAACGACATGGAAGTAAGGATGATGAAGAGCAAGAGGAGGAGTAGAGGCGGTAGAGCGCTGAGTTGTTGAAGGAAGAAGAACTGCAGTCTGTTGCAGTTTTGATGTTAATGTTTATCAAACAATTTCTCTGATAATTTCTTTTAAACAACTATGTTTTTTATGTTTATATTTTTGCTGCAGATCAGTCTGATGATATTTTCTAAAACAACTATGTTTTTTATGTTTATATGTTAGATCTGTTTGATGATATTTTCTTTTCATTACTGATTTTTTAGTTATGTTGATAATATCTTATATTTCTCTAAGTATGTTTGAATGAGTAGTGTTGGAGTCACTTTGTTCTAGGAAGTTTGCATGACAAGGGGAGCAATTGTGTTATGTTCTGATTTCTATCTTGTTTTGTGCCAAGTATATGTTTAGGGGGAGTTCAGTTTGATTTTGCTGCATGCATGAAATTGTTTTGGGAAGAAAGACAAAAAGGGGGAGATTGTTGAAACCGTTGGTTTTGTATAGTTTTTGTCTTTCTTTGATTTATTATGCAGGAAAAATTAATAGATGGATGTACATGTGATTTGACCAAGTCTTGAAGGATAAAGTCCAAGATATGGTTGTTCCTATATCTATGGGAAGTTAGTTACTTGCGGCTAAAGTCGAGGAGTGATGGAAGGAGTGGATTTCGTGCAAGATATATGAGTAGAGGCCAAGTAATTAGTGTTATATAAATAGGGATCAATTGTATATAGTTAAAAACACGAATTTGATAGAGATATACCAGATCTGTATTAGAGATATTAGTTTTCTACAAGTGTTAGTTAAGACAACTTTAGTCACGACCTTCTGCGAAGGAAGAGATAAAGTGTCTTAAGTTTAGTAAGAGTTTGCTTGTAGTGTTTTTGTAATTCACAAATACATATAGTGAATATTTTGCCCTGAGGCACTTCGCGAGATTATAGAAATATAATCTCGTGAAATTTCAATCCATTGTTTATTTCTATATTCCGTTGCATGTTCAAAGTTGTCTCAATTTCAGACACAACTTTGATCACAACTCTGTTAGAACCGAGAATTCGGTTTTTTCACATAGCGTCCATTTTTCTCAACAAAGCCCCAATTTTAAAAAAATAAAAACATTTAATTTTATATACTACTTTATGTGGTGATTGACCCATTGCCCTTTTACATCTCTCTCGGCCCATCTCCCTTTATTTTGCTTGGCCCAGTTGCTGGCCCATTTATCTAATTAAACCTAAATTACTATATATCACTCCCTAACCCTAAATTGCCTTATCTGATCTCTCCCTCTCTCTATTAATCTCTCGCGCCTCTTCATCTCCCTTCAAGCCCTACCTCTGATCCTTGATCTCTACAAGCTTGGTGCTCTGAAAAGCTTTCTTCTCTGTTTCTTTGGCCGGATCCCTGACCCTCGGTTTTCTGAAAGGCTGTGAGTTGAGAAAGAGTGAGAGTCCTTGCGTGCGAGCTTGATTTAGAAGGCTTCAAGCCTGCAAATCCCACGATTAACCCCTTCGTGGCCTGTGTCTGTGTTGCCGGAAGTATCAGTGTCCTCGACAAGAAGATCTGAGCCTAGTGTCCTCGAGACACACATTTTTCATCTTCTCAACACTCTGATCTCATCTTTTTCTCTTTACTTTTACTACTCTTAACTTTATTGGCTTCTGCATTGATTCATTGTGTTTCTCTGCTAGATTCTAACCCAATTTATGTTGCAGATCTGAATACTTGTGAAAGCAGCCCTAGTCTGTGAGGAAATCCAAATCTGAGACTCTTAAGACGGCTGACCCTTCAAGTTTTGTTTGATCTCAGGTTGCTTGAGCAACAGTGAGTGCGAGGTTGGGAACCAAGTGGTGAACCCCCGGCTAGGCTTGATACCCAACACTTTACCCATGTAACCCTAACTTAAATTTCCTATTAGCCCACGATTATCTAAGACCACGCCGATAATTTGCAGATAGAATCATCCACAGAACATCAATAACCATCCTTTTTTTCTCAAAAAAATTTCTTGTTGTTGTCCTCAACAAATTGATTGTAATGTTGGATGAAACTTATTCCATGTAATGTTAAACTTATCAATTTGTAATACTAAAAGTAAGAATTGCAAAAGAACAAAAAAGGATTGACATTTCGACAATGAATAAAAGTCAGACGCAAATTGATTGTCATACAAATTAATCAATAACCCTGTTGTGCTCTTGCATCAAGGAAGCTATTTCGATTTGATGAAATTGTTTCCGATTTTTGCCCAGAAAACCAAAAATGAAAAAATAGAAGAATATATAACATTGGCTTCATCACCCGAACTGTCGGACTAATTTATTAATAAACATTCAAACCATGAAAACATTCGAATTTAATATAAAAAACACAGCAACTTCATCAGTAATTTTTCTTGTTGATGAACTGTCGTCTTCTTCGAGTATAATGTTGGGGGCTATAATGAACTGCCGTCTCTTAAGATTTTAAAATGAGTTGGGGGCTATAATGTTTTATTCTTAAATTTTAATGTTAAGTTAAAAGGCTATAAGGGTAATGAAGTAAATTAATTAATATTTTTTACTTTCTTTTTAAAATAAAAGGCTATATTGAGAAAAAAAATCAGGCTATGTATAGAATCACCCTCGGTTAAATTGTCTTAATATACATGAATTTTTTTTTATCTATTTTGATCTGATTGAGTGTCCGAATTTGAAAATCATGTGAAAAATCAAATAAGTGTTAAATTGTTGTTAATAAAACTATGTTTTTTATAAAAACATGTGAAAAAATAAAAACACCCCAAAATTTATATATTTTAGAATTATTAACCCTATAAATAAATAGAGTCGGTCCAGGGATGGACCTGGGGGGGCTGGTGGGGGCACCCGCCCCCTCAAATTTTGTCCAAATTTTTTTTATATGTGTGTATATATAATTTAAAATATAAATTTAATTTTATTGGTATTATAATATTATTTTTCGCCCCCCCAAAACTAACATTATTACATTTTGCCTCCCCAAGTTAGAATTCCTGCGTCCGTCTCTGAGTTGGTCTCATGTTCATAAAACTCGTGGACCAGACATATCAAACAAGGCCTATTAGAAGCCAACCCATTAAAAATAAAAAAAAAGGTCAGAAGACAGCGCAGGCACGCCCCCGCGTGGTGCATGTCACGCTCGGACCAATACTATTTTTCATTTTAATTTTTAATTTTAAATTTTTTGTTTTTTTTTTTTTGCATTTTTCTGTTTTTTAGTTATTTTTTCAAAAAAAATATATATTCTAAAACAGAATTAGTATACCCTAAAATTAAAGTGAATTAATTTTATTTTTATCCAGCTACTCACACAGTGCACTCATCCGATGTTAATGTGTGGATTCATGCACTGCGCTTCACAATTAATTTCTTCAAAATAAATATAAATCATAATTGGGAATAATAAATCCTAGTTGGGAATAAGAAAGTCGGATGACTGGTATGTCGGAATGGAATCAAATGAAAATGGAATGAACTTAGTAATTGAATGATGATAAGAATGGAATAGAATGACTATTGTCATTCCTTTGGTTGGTATCATAACTTCATAAGTAATAAGATTTGAATGAAACTTACATTTATAAATTGATTTTATTATAACAATATGTAATTAATAAATAAAATACACGAATTGACTTATTTAGTTCTAAATAAAAAATTACTCTTCTTTCAAGAGATGCTATTATATTTTAAAAATAGGGAAAATGTGCAAATAGCCCCCTCAACTATTACTCAGGGAGCTTATTGCCCCTTCAAAGACTATTTTTGGCTCAAATAGCCCCCTCTATATTAAAGTTAGACAATGTAGACCCTTTATTAGATGGAAAAGTTAATGGTATTAAATAAAACACACTAACACACATTTTTCCACATAAACTTAAATATTTTCACATAGTAACACTTTATCCACACTAACACACAAAAAATATTATACAGTTATACACATTGATGGACATTAATTTTGTCATATAGTTTTTCAAATTTAACTTTATTCAATTTTTATAAATGTAAGCAAACTTTTTTTCTTTTTTTTTCGCAATGTATTGATATAATTGTATTTCTCATGTATATTATTGTATTACCGAGAATTTGATGTAAATTAAACTAGTATTTATTTTGTGTGATGCACGGGTATAAATTATTCATAAATACAAATACATAATTTCAAAACTTATGATCTTAAGTAAATAAAAACAAAAAATATGTACCTAAAAAAATTACATGAAAGTGAAGTATAAATAATATTTACCATAATTTTTGGATACGCGACAACATGAATCAAATAGTGGGTCTCGGCATTAGACTCGTAATGAGTAAATATGATGTGAGTAAATAATTGATCTATAATAAAATGCATGAAACATTATGAGTTAAAACACATTTGAATTGATAAACAATTAAAATAGAATAAAAAATAAAAATATTTTTAAAAAAAGAACTTATGATATTATAAAAAAAATATTTTTTTAAAATATAAATATTTAATGAGTAAAAAGTATATTACTATGTGAAAATATCTAAGTGTGTGTCGATAATTTTTGGATACACGACAACGTGGATCAAATAATGGGTCTCGACATTAGACTTGTGAGGAATAAATATGATGTGAGCAAATAATTGATCTATAATAAAATGCATGAAATATTATGAGTTAAACATTTGAATTGATAAACAATTAAAATAGAATAAAAAATAAAAATATTTTAAAAAAAAAGAACTTATGAAATTATAAAAAAATATTTTTTTAAAATATAAATATTTAATGAATAAAAAGTGTATTACTATGTGAAAATATCTAAGTGTGTGTATCCATAATTTTTGGATACATGACAACATTGATCACATAATGGGTCTCGACATTAGACTTGTAAGGAGTAAATATGATGTGAGAAAATAATTGATCTATAATAAAATGTATGAAATATTATGAGTTAAACACATTTGAATTGATAAACAATTAAAATAGACTAAAAAATAAAAATAAAAATTTAAAATAATGAACTTATGAAATTATAAAAAATTATTTTTTTTAAAATATAAATATGTAATGAGTAAAAAGTGTATTACTATGTCAAAATATCTAAGTGTGTGAAATAAATGTGTGTTAGTGTGTGTTTTCTAACACCATTAATTTTTCATCCAAGAAAGGGTCTACATAGCCCAACTTTTAATGTAGGGGGGGCTATTTGATCCAAATAATCAAGGAAGGGGCAATAAGCACTCCACATAATAGTGAAAGGGGCTATTTGCACCTTTTCCCTTAAAATATATTATTGAATATTAAGGGATTTTTACTTTATTAACATTTGTGAAAAAAAATGGAAAATAATTTTAATAAGTATTTCGCTAATGATTACCAGGTATGTATATTTTATGTAATCCTATAATATCATTAGTACTTTTATTAAATATTACAAAACTTTATGAATCATTAATAAATTATTAATGAGTTTTTTAAAAAAAAAATCATAAATTTGAAATATTTTATATTATGTACTGTAAAATAATTTTGAAATTTTTCAAATTTTTCGTATTAATTTTAAAAAATGATTGGCTATTTTTAAGTTTTTGTATAATTTTCTTTATTTTTTTTACAATTTAATTTATTTTAAATTTGTCTAGAAAATTATTATATGTATTATAATTTTATTTTTTAATAAAATATTTTATAAGAATATGAGATTTCATTTGTCAATACAAAAAATAAAGTATAGTTTTGCAAAACAAAAAATAAAATTTATTTTAATAATTGAGAATGCATAATACCATGGGAGCGAAGCGAAGAGTAATGGCTAATTCTATGTTTATGGTAATGAGATTCCTTCAGGAATAACCATTCCCAACTGAAAAAAATCATATCAGCCATAGGAATGGGAATGTACGTGGGAATATAATTTCATTCTCATTCCATTCAATCATATCAATCATGCCCTTATTTAGATGTATTAAATCATAATTAGGATATAATAAATTCATATAATTAAAATAATAGGATAATATGTTTTTTAAACAAAGGCCTACAGCTGATACTTTTTAGTGAAATGAGTGAGACTTTTTTAGGCATTTTTTTTTAGTTGAGAACGAAACAGATCAATCTAGGGATGGCAATCGGGTACGGCAGGCACGGATAGTGGCTATCCATGCCCGTACCCGCGACCCGCGACGGGTACCTTCCGCCACCCACACCCGCCACCCGCGGATACCCGCCACCCACGAACCATAATTTAAATCTAAATTAATGACAAATTTAACATAAATAAAAAATTCACCACAAATCACATTGTTCAAATCCACATATTTCATCAAAGTTCAAATCCATAAATCACAATCACAAAGTTCAAATCCACAAATTATAACTGCAATTGAACTATACGGGTAGTCAGGTATTTCGCGGGTATTTTTCACGGGTAAACAGGTTTCACGGGTATGGATAGTAACTATCCAAACCCATACCCACGAATTAAATGGATAGTGAATTCTAACCACGAAGCTACTCGTGGATACCAAATGTCCCTCAAACCCGCACCTATTAGGGTATCTGTTACCCGCGGATAAATTGTCATCCCTAGATCAATCCAATCCGCACACAGCCAAACCGTCTGATGGGTCTAATTTTGAGCCATAAATGATGTATGTGAAAATTTGTCAAATAACTACATCGAGAGAAATCACCAATTACGAGTCAAATCTATCATTAAAAATTACATTCATCACCAAGTTCTATATGTAGTGCATTTTACTCTTACTCTTTGATCACCTAAACTACATTTAAAAATTAAAATCGGTTGAATTTGCATTGAACTTTGCTGGGATGTGGGTGTACTATGCACATGACAAAATCTTACTCGGATATTACCCCCATAGGGTACAGTAGACAGTAGAGGTCCCTCTTTCAGTACTCAACTTGAGGAGGTTCCTTCTTCAGAACACGTGCATATAGTTTTATCGTATCGTGTCGTTAGCGCAAGATCCCTGGATCGGGTTCCAAGATACATAGTCAATCAACCACATCATCACTAAAAATCTTGAACTCTTTAGCGTCAAGAACCAACTTCCGCACAGATGAAAAGGCGCCCATGAGTCCAGCAATTGTGAACACGACGATGATACAATTGTTGATCCAATAAATCGACGACGACTTCGTCGGCTTATACGTCATGTTGTAGAGAAGCATCGGCAGCACGAAATCAAGAGGGATGAAGCCGATGGCGCCGACCACAGCGCTAATGTCTCCAAAGAAAGGCAGCATTGCTGCAATGAAGCCGCAGAAAATCACATACAGTGATCGCAGAATTATCCTCGGAATCAAGTTCCTCTTCGAGAAAATGCCCTGCCTCACATCAGCCGATTTCTTCTCCATGATCTCGTATGCTACTTGAGAGTAGACCTGAATCGAGGCGTGGATGAATCAAAATGCAGAATAAGAAAATTCAAGGTGAGAAAATCGTAGCACGAGCTTACCAAGCCAATGGCGAAGAGCTGAAGCAGAACGAACACGATTGCAAGGCCTAAGACCCAAACAGGAGCCAACGGTGGCCCCTCATCTGGCATTAAGCTTTTGATAATGTTGGAATTTGATTTATTTCCAAATACCCAATATCCAGAAACTGCAGCAGAGTAGAAGGTGAAGAAGATCACAGTGTAACACATGATTAGGCCTTTCACCATCTTCCCAGTGGCCGGGGGAGCTAGCGTTGCCTGCATTGATTCACAACGAGCATTGGTAATGATATTAATTGTAACGTGTAGCTAGAAACCACGACAAGCTATCAAGTTACCTGTATTTCGGGTAGGATGCCGTTACCAAATATGGCAGCTATAATGGATATGGAAGTGAATGCACTGAATAACTTTGATGATTCTGATGACTCTAATGAGTAGTCCTTTGGGGGTGCATTTTCTGATGTACCTGCATTACATTGGAAACTATTTGATCACCATAGATATTCAGCTACGTTACGTGACAATCTAGATCATAAGAAGCCTAGATGAAGAGAAGAAAAATTCTTTATTCGTGTACGTATACTTTTGCTTAGACAGTATGATCATGCAATGATTGGATGATACAGTAATAGTGGTTATTTAGATGAGAGAAGTTTACCAGCATTAATACAAGCTCCCACGACGAGGAAAGTGTAGCCGAAGCTCAAAACAAGGGAGCCAAGGTTAATATGCCTCAGAGAATGGAAGGTTGGAAACTGAGACAGAAGGATCATAACTGCTGTCACCATTGCTATGAAGTGATACAGTTTCAGCGATCCATCCGGAGAGAGGTTTGAGTACATTATCTAAAACCCGAACAGTAGTTTAATTAGAACGAACACTTTATAGATCATAATAGTATATAGTACATACAACTGCATTAGTAGTTTCTGATTCTGTTAAACTTTGAAGGGTAATTCCCTGCTTATCAAAATCATTTACTTGTCTGATCAACGAATGCAGGCCAAAGACGGCAATTAGATACCTCTACATTGCTCTACCTTGAGGCACTCCCCTGCAAGCAGAATAGCACCTATGCTGATGCCCGTGTTTATCGCTGTCTGTATCAATATCACGAAATAGAACATCCATCCCGATCCTGTTTCACACAAAGACTCACTCTGAATATTGATGTTCTTGTGCATAAAAGTTAATTGCCAACTAATCTCATGATGTAATGAAGAGCCACAATCATGGTTGCACAAGTAGTGGCATGAGAAAAGCTTCAACTACAATAAAGTCTTCAAGGAATAAAGCAACCTTAATTATGTAAGAATTTTCCATCACACATACTAATTTTCTTATCATGAACTTTTTAAGAGAACATTGCCTTTGGAAGAGCAACTTGATTAAAAGAAAAGAATTTAAGGGGGCGTGCAAGATTAATTATGTGATATCTCCTTTCTAACAGCAAATGATGCTCTTTTTGAATGTTATCAAAAGTTCCCATTGTTAGGCATCTTTCATATTACTTTTACACTTGAATAACCAAATTCTTTGAGATTCTCAAAAATATATATTTCTCTTGATAT
This sequence comes from Perilla frutescens, assembly GCA_026008535.1. NCBI lineage: Eukaryota > Viridiplantae > Streptophyta > Magnoliopsida > Lamiales > Lamiaceae > Perilla > Perilla frutescens. The sequence goes on from BRKX01000015.1 coordinate 15,012,266, forward strand.
TCATTCAGTAGTAATGATGCCATATATGTAATCTAGTTTTCATCTTCAACCCCCACAAAACTCCAATCCCACATAAATTTCCCACTAGTAACAAGATCCTGCACGACAAAACACATTGCACCAAAAAAAACGGTATCAGTTTTATTCATCACATATAATTTAGTACACCCCTTGTTTTTTTGTTTTTTTTTTCTTGTTGATCTTTGATTTGGATCGATCTAGTCAAACTCCCTCATCCCGTGACAAGTGCCACGTGCAAGTACACGTGTTGCATCAAATCATAATTCATAGAATCAAGGTGGCATGATCAGTAATGTGACATAATAATATAGCATGGATTGGAATAGAAGCATGAATGTAGCAAGACATATCATTTATCACTAGTCCAGTACTCCAGTACAAAAATATATAGGTGGCACAAGATTCAACCAAAGAAAAGGACTAGGAAACAGAGACATTAATTAATTAATTAATTAATGTGAAGAATAATAATAATAATAATAATAATACAGTAATATAGATGAAGATTGCGATGTAATACCGACCCAAAACATCAGCGGCGAGTTCCCGGAATCGGATGTGGCGGCGACCAGCCTTCTCACAGTGGTCCAGCACCAACGACATGAGGTAGTAAGAGTAGAAGGTGACGGCGCCCATCGCCGTTAAGCAGATGAACCCCGCCACCCATCCCAGCCCCCGGAAGGCGTACGGCAGCGTCAGAAGTGTGGGTCCCACGATCGCCGTCGTCAAATGAAACCCGGCGTGCCACCACCTCCCTATTTATTTAATTATTATTAATAATCTCCATCAACATGAACACTTTTTGTAGGCTTCTTCCAAAAACATTCAACTAACAATCTAATCAAACGCCTGTCACATAATTTATATTTGTCTCTGTATTTTGGATTCAATATTTCCAACTCAAGCATCGGATGATGCTCTGGAGTTCATCCAAGAAACAGCATCATGTTACATTTTTAATCTCCAAAATTCTACAAATAAATAAATTATATATAGAATCTGAAAGAAGTAGCAAGCACCTTTAGACTGTAAAACAAAAGATGCTCCGGCGTCCTCGTCCCGGCTGATTTCTTGGAACGGGCCATAATTTTGGGCTTCGTCCATCGACTCTCTCTCTCTCTCTCTCTCTCTCTCTCTCAAGAAAAGACTATATAGCTGGAAGGAAGATACACGCACAGCTTATGAAGCTGTAAGATGGAGTGGAAACTGGATGTTCACGCACAGAGAGCGGTGGAGTGAGGGATTAAATGAAGAAGGTTGACATCGGCTTTGGTGCATTACAAAACTTCCAACTTGTTGGTAATAATAATATTAATAATATGATATTGAACTACTACTTATAAAAATAATATATTGAATAATAATATTATTATATTGATCATAAATACTTTTTTTTTTACCCACACATCAATATTAAGGAGATTCAAACTGTGGTTTTTAGTCTTCAAACAACCTCACTCCACCACTAAACCATCCTACCGTAATCTTTACATTTGGATTCTACAGTATTAGTATATGTACTAATATACGTACAAGTTAAGACATCAATCTAACAAAAAATTCAAATCCTTTATTAATTGGTGTTTCCGTATCAACTCAAACAAAAAAAAGTGATGTTTGCGTAAATCTTATATGCTAGTATAAAGATGAAATACTCACAATACAAACGCACATTAGTAAACTCAAATATAACATCCGACAAGGCCAGGACCCCCCAACTATTTTTTGTTATATTTGTCTATATATTTTTTTTTTGACGGGGGACGGGGTGGGGGGCGGGAGGGTTCAGACTCTTACTTTTTTTTTTTCGAACTAATTAAAACACCCTATTGTGAAAAAATAATTGGAAATTAAATAAGGCGAAAGTTGGAGATGGTGCAAGTAGCAACGAACACACTAATTTTTCTCATAATTCCAATTCTAGTCAATTTTTGTTGGCCGCCTTCCCCCACACCAAATTCCAATCCATTACAAAACAACGCTTTTTTGGAGCACTGCATTATATATTCATAGATTTTTAATGTATTCACACAGCTTTTATATTAGTTTGAATGTTTCACTTTCACTTTTTTTATTAGATAACTATACTTTTATTCCTACGAATAAAATAAAATACATTAACTTTTTGAACTGGGATCCTAACTTTTATTTGCATTTAAAATAGGTTTGTATATCAATCGATAAAAATACATGGATGAGTAATTGTACTTCTATAAGCTTTTGCAAACAAATCTTGGTGAGAAAAAAAAAACCCCAAATTATACAGCTGCAAGAATTAGACTGGCGGTACAGTTCTTTCCAAATGTCTCTTACACCCCTTTTGTCGCACGAGATCCTCTATTTCAAAATTTACGACTGCTATATCCTAACATTTGAGAAGTTAACATCTCAACCGGCAATAAGTTAATTAGCAATCAAATTTAGATTTCTCTGGAACACAATTGCCATCTGATTGTTGTGCCATAATATACATTCAGAAACATAACTGAATATATTTTTAGGTACAGTATAACAGAATTGATATCGTATAAACCATGTATTACACTACAACACTGAGCACGAGTGAATACATAGAATTCCCCTGCTGATCACAAGAGTGTGTTCAAATCATCCCCTTCTGCTCTAGATTAACTTACTCAACAGATGTTTATGCACGAACCCGAAAATTTGCATTAGTAGGTTTTGAGTTTTGAGTTTCATCTGCTCAAGAAATGTAATCAGAGTTCTTTCCTCAACCATTTACAAGCATTTCCATCAGCAGATCATTCCACGAATCTATAGGGCCGGGAAGACACCAGTGGAGGCAGTCGTTGATCACCTTTGCGTTCTTGTCTTTGGCGAATGGATGGAAAAACCGATAGGGACCGGGGTGTCCATCTGGTCTTAGTAGTGAGAGAGGGTTCACATCTAAGAGCTTCAGATTTACCCCAGTTTCAGAAGCTTTAGCAGACGCCTTCTGAAACTCTTCTAGTTCAACTTCACGAAGAATCTTGTTCAGATCGTTCAGCTCAAAATCACCATGCTTTGCAGGTACTTTTCTTCGACAGGTTCCACCGCTGAACCATTGCCCATTTTCAAAGTGATCTGGTGTGGATGTCCTGTAAACAACCATGCCCTTGTGTTTTGATGCGATGATGTAGTTAAACACGTTCCTGATGACCTTGCGGTAAGCGAAATTGACCCCCACCTCAGTGATGTTCCTTTTCGGACAGTAGTGGCAACCAAGTATCTTATTATCCTCATAGTAGATGGCTGCTTTAACAAACCATTTACCACTTGAAAATATCATATAATCCAAACTTTTGTAGTGCTTAGTCCAATTCTTATCAAGTATGTCGAGATGCAGTTCTATTTCAGAAGAAGAAACACCGTCAATATCTTCAAAAATGGCAGCTTCAGCGAGGAACGGGGACCAAATAATTGAAAGAGTGAAATTGTACGAGGGGAAGACCCATCTTCGGTTTCTGTAACTCTCATCATGATAAACGTGAATAGGCTTTTCAACCTGAAGATAAAAATAGCCTAGTTTTAGTTGCTTGGAAAGAATTCTTGATCACTAGACTATTTTCTGATCTAACACATCCACATCCCAATTAACTCAAGTCAATCATGCTCAAGAACATCATGATGGACAGGTTAAATTCTCCCTAGCCAAAAAAGAGAGTACAAAAAAAACTGCATATACCAATGTGTATTATCTCATTTCCACTCCAATAGATCTAGATTTTTTCATGTTGATGGCAGGGTGTGATGTATGAGATTGGAGCTCAACAGTATGGATGAAAAGCTACACCAAGATACTCGAGTTCCTAGAGATAGTACATGAGGTAAATGGGGAATGAGATCTACCTCAGACACTCTTCATGATCAATCAAAAAGAGTTGCAACATAATGTAAGACTTATTTTGTGAAAATTCTTAAAATATCTCTTCATTTTCAGCAGAATTGTGGGAAGACGGCCTAAATTCATAATGTGGTACTCAATAATGGTAGGTGAGCAAAAAAAAAATCAAAAAGAAAAGAAGATGTCCATATTGAGACTGCAGGGTTAAAAAAAATCATTTTAGCATATTCAACCAATTGGTGAAGATATTTTTCTATGGATAAATAAAACAAAGAAAACACGTACCACAAAAACCAGGTTCCACTTAACAGCCTAAACAACATCAGATATATGTCTAATTTAGGAATTTCCTATCCACAATGATTGAAAATATTAGATTAATAGCTTCAGTTACTAAAAGCAAACTAATGTAGCACCTAAATCATGATATTACACTCTGCTTTATCACCATGTGTTGTTCCACTAGAATTTTAAATTCTCCAACCAATTTACTAGTGTTGGGGCAAATATGGGCATAGCAAAAGCATGGACACAAGATCTCAACGGACAAATCAAGTATAGAGGTAACATAATCAAGTTTTACCACTGAGAGTTGGCATAGTATTGATTGCACATGGTTCCTCGATATAGAATCACCAATCAACCCCCACCTTTTGTTCCTCATTAAATCAAGAAACCTCTCCGGATCAAGCCGGGCCAAATCACAACCGCGGGGCTTCCACCTCCAGTAAAGATAACCTTTGTCTGGTCTCCCATTCTTCATACAATTCTGGTGTTCCTCAATAAAGCTACAACTATTATTTGTGTAAAATGGCTCCGACTGATCCGGAATCCAATCCCCATAAGAAAGATTGCATTTTCCTTCACTATCTGCAATTCTTCACCGCATAACAAAATGAGTGAAACAAATCAATCATTCTTATTGTATTAGACTATTTGCACAAAACCTAAGAAAACAGCAAACCGACATCATATTTCTTAAGCAGATCAAATCCCACATTCTCAATCAAATGGAAAAATGGGTTCTTGGCATCCAACAATGGCAACCATCTACACTTATTCTTGCAGAGTGTAATTACAAACAATAAAATGAGAATCCGAACTACTTCAACAAAAACTTAAATGAAAAAGAACGAAAGATCTGACCTTGTGGAGAAAACTGATCAGAGATTTCTTGGGAATCGGCCGAAACCAAAGGGGCCGCAGAAATCTGAGAATTTTCAAGAAAAGGGGTGTCTGAAACTGGAGAGAATTCGAAGGATCGGTTGTAGAGAAGTCTAAATGCAAGAGCCACTAAAAGAATCGAAACCCCCAATTTGATAACAAAGTAATTGTGATTGTGGATAGACCTCCACCATGATTTCCAATTGTAGAGTATTTTCTTCACCATTTTCTACGACCTTGAGCTCACTCTTTCAGTCTCTGTTTTCGAGTTAAAGTTTCAGTCGCTGCAAGATTTATTTTCTCTTTTTTTATTTTTCGAGAGCTAAAAAAATCTCGATTTTTCTTTTCCATGCTGTCCCTTAACAGCGACTTGGCAACTTAAATCTTGTTTTGTTACAGAAATCTCAACTTAAATCTTGTTTTGTTACAGGATTTGGCGCCATAATTTACTGACTGAGGGCAAATTAATAGGTAAATTACACCCAAACTTTCCAGCGTGGCCTATCCCGATGTTGAAAAAACAATAATACTATAAATAAATTATCCCGGCAATTTTTATTTTTATTTTTTACCTTTGATTGAGGTGAGAAGTGGTTAAAGTAAGTTGATTAATTATTATTCCCGATAAGAATATAGTTGTTATGAACATATTAGTTGTTCAAATTCAATTTTCAGTCCTAGTGAATCGTGCATTCAACTGGCATACATTTAATGCACAAAACATAAAATAAAGAATGAAAATGAACAGGCAATCCAAGGCCATAACTCAACATATTTTACATTAATTAACAGAAGCATACCACTGTCGTACATAATTACATTACAACCATTCTTTTTAATTTAATCGATCTGGTAGAGTAGGTACAAAAATTAAATTAAATATATATAGGTATATGTATATGTATATACAGTTGTTTTGTTTTCCCCAAAATTAGTATTAACCGACTATTAGAGCTCGCCGACGACAGCATTGATTCCCCCCTTTTTTTTGGTATCAATTCTTTTTTTAATTGTCTAAATTTCTGCTTTTAAGATCGGGGAGAACTGACCTATCAACTTATTAAATAAAAAAATAGGTTTAAAAAATATATTGAACCAAATGTTAACCGATTCGAAGCTCAAATAAATCGACTTAACAAGTGATTTTTATTTATATATTTTTTTTATATTGTTCGTTTGTAGAGGTAGATTTAGTGTTTAATTAGATTGTATATGTATATGGGCCATATGGCTGTTATATTTCGCACTTTTTCATAGAACGTATAGTTTCTTACAATTGAATATTTTATTTTTTTAGGGGAATCTTACAATGAAATTTACTACTAAATGATAATTGGTAGTTTACATCATTTCCTTATACAGTAAAATTGAGAAATATAGTGTTTTTTTTTAGAAAGACCGATTGGAGTTGCAGTTTAGCATATTCGTAAATTTGTGGCGAAATTGATTCGAGTACCGACAAAAAAATGCTGGTACGAATATGGTTTTAAGCTCCCATATTAAAATATGTTATTTTCTTAGTTTTTATTCTAGTATTTTTAGAAATGTAATTTATTAGAAGATATAAAGAGAACAGCATACATTTAAATATTTTCCTTCAAAAAAGAGAAATATATACGAGTATTTATTGAATTAACATATATTTTTAACCATAGTTTATTGCAGACATCCAATCTCTGACACTAGTTATAGAAAAATATTTCCAATTTCAGAGATATAATAAATGGTGTTTTCTCATATGACTACAATAGTGCACGCAATAAGTGAGTTGAGAGTACAAAACTACACTTCAAAAAAAAAAATACAAATCTTAAACATAATTTTTAATCATGAAAGAAGGAAATCATTTCTAGAAATTGACACTAAAGGCATATCATCTATATTTCTTCAAGAATTAAGAGCCACTGGCATCAAACTATCAATGGAATAACCAGTTTTACTTGGGCCAAACCTTTCTTTACAAATTGCTTCAAACCAACATCAAAACCAAAATTCTGGCAAAAACAGCCATTCATCTTCCTCACTGAGGTGTTCTACATAGATAGAAATAATGGCACACACTAAGTTAACAACAATCAACTCACCTTATATCTAAATAAGAATGAACAAACATAACACGACCGCAATGTACTTCAAGCGATCAACCAATTTCATCGCCGGGAACCCTTAAGAAGGCCGAAGAACCTGGCCTCTAGCCCTTCGATTGAGCAATAAATCTCGGTACCTTCATACCAAACCCATGCTTGGCCCTCTCAACCCTGTTTAGATATCAATTAGTCACTAGGACTTTTGCATGGCTAATAGATTAGATGATTCAAGTTTGTTGTTGAAATTAGCTACTAGAAATCACAGCTATATATTATCCACTAACTGGAAACATTTCAGTTTTTCAGAATAGAGATATCAAAAGGAAGTAAATTGAAGTGAAGTGGAAAAGCATGGCATGAGAAAGATGTATTCATCATAAACTTCTGAATTAAACCGATTGTTCAGTTTCATTACGAATTTACGAGGCTAAACATATTAGAGCATATCTTAGGTATTCAGTTCCTTCCAATGAAAGGAGACTCCATAAAACACCTAAAGCACAAATAAGTTATGGTGGCGCGACAGATGTAATATCAAAGTCCAATCAAGGATTACACAGGATAGCTTGCTCCTTATCTGACCACTAATATATTGACCGAAGACCAGTAGAAAATAATGGTAATCATTTAAGAAACAAAAAAATCAACAATGTTTGGAATTGTAATCACTTCGAGGAAGTCGGAAACTTACGTTGGTGCAAGTTTGCCTAGACCGTCAAGTTCTTCCTTAGTTTGCTCATCAATCACTTTCCCGGTGATGTCAACGAGATAAGATCTGTTTTCTGTGATTGGTAGACCTCGCCCAGCAAGCAAGTCTAAATCTTTCTCGTTAAGTTCACGCCCATTAATATAAACTCCTGTATTTCCAGCAGCACAGTTCTTCGGTATAGGATAATTGAATTCTTCAATATTTGGCTGTAGAATATCAATTGGATTGTAAATGGATTTGTATATTGATGGATGGGACTGAATACATATAAATTGAAGAATGCTCGAAGAAAATGAATTTATGCTTGTGTTGGAAACACACCATAATAATGCCCAGGCAAGGATAGCCTATCACACCCCAAAATCCAGCTTGCTTATCATACCTGATTAGTTGAAGCATTGGCAAAAGAACCATTAGCTTTTTGGATCAATATTACTAGAATATAAAATTGTTTTTCTATGAGACCGCATAAAGAAGCTATGAAAATATTCACAAAATAGAAGGGCATATTATTTCATTGGGAAAGAAGAATGCAACAAAATGTAAAATTGAGTGGATTGACCAAACTACATGTTACCCCAAAGTCCCAAACCTAAGTTATCATGGCATTAATATTTGACCATTCAGAACAGAGCAAGGCCTATTGATACTAACGATTCATATAAGTTTAATGCATTAGTAACAGACTTTTTAATAAACTGACAAACAAGTTGTCTTCCACAGCAAATTTTACAACTATAACAACATATTCAAGAACTGCTTTAACTTAACATCTGTTCATTTCTTGTGCTTCTGTACTGCAATTATCTAATATTGTTTCCACATGGCCTATCCAGCGTCCAAGCTTTTCATAATGCCAGTTAATGAAATTCAAAATTTTCCATGTGCGACACTGAGCCCAGATTTTGTGAGTAATAGTGACCACACAGCAATACAGCATTAGCGTTCTCTATGTTATAATTCAGCTAGAAAAAAAAATCAAAATCAATGACAAGATGGCCTTGATACACATAAGGAAGACAGAATTACCAAAACCCGATGGAAGCAGTCATGCGATAAGAGTAAAAATATGGAAGAAATAATGTGCTCACCAGTATTCTCCAGGTTGAATTGGCCCAGCTAGCTTTTCAGCCTTCTTAACAACACGATCTGGTATTAAATGCCCATTTACAAAAACTTGCGGTCTGCCAACTTCTACACCTTGGTTAGACTTTTTGAAGTCTCTGAAGCTCTTTTTGATAAGACCTGCAAAGAAAGACTCTCCTCCTTTGTTAACCTTTGGGACTTCTCTACTAGTATCACTGAAATCCTGAGATCTATTGCTATTGGAAAATGCAGTTAACGACACATCTGTATCAGTTGCCACTGCTCCATCTCTTACAGAATTCTGTTTAGAGGTTGTCCTGTCAAGAAAAACCTTCTCCTGCTCAGGTCGTCTACTTTTGTTCCATTTGTCATATCGGCTGACTATCAAATTTTCTGGAGAATGATCAGGAAGTTCCTGGGGAGACACAGGCAACTCTGGAATTGGGGAATCATGTTTCCCAGATGATTTATTTTCTGGGCTCTGCTCGTCCTCTGATGGAGATAAAGTTGAAGAAAGATTACTCAATTGCTTCTCAGGAATACCAGAATTTGACTTCTTGTCTGCTGGCGAGAACTTAGGGTCAAAGTCATCAAAATCATTAGAGCAAGTGTTCATGTTGGCAGTACTTGAACCATCATTCCAGTATCTCACATTATCGACTATTCCACCAGAAACTTCATCAATCTCTGTTGGCAATTCCTCAACAAGAGTAGAAACAGATGCAACAAACCCCTTATCTCCAAGTTCAAACAAGATAACTGAAGAACAGGCACCACATTTCAACTTCTGTTGGTTTTTATCCACTGAAATGTGTTTCCTTGAAAGTTTTAGCAACTCAAAGCAATTGCTGCATGTTATAAAAGGAGCACCACCTCCGATCGGATGACTCACTCGTCCACTCCTGGGAGCTACGACCAACTTTCTAGGACGATGGTAATTGAAACCATCATTTTCGGAATCTATGTCATTTGAATTCAGTGTTAGGGACTGTCGAGATTGTGGTGGATACAAATTTGAGCCACCAGAACCATTAACATGCTGCCGATGCAGAACAGGATTTAGATGATCAAAAGTCAGATTAGAAGGTTCATTTTGAGACCTTCGATTATGCAAACCTGGGGGATCAACCCTAGGAGGCATATGCCAATTATTATCACAACAGTGCACACAAGAGCATGCTGGCTGATGAAAAAAGTTTTCATGCCGGTGTAACATGAAGCGGTCATGATTGACATCACCATAGTAACCTGGATAGCGCTCGTGATAGGGCTGTTGGATGTATTGGGATTGGAGCTGATGAGGAGGCTTCCGAAGAACTTCTGGTTTATAGGCATTAGCATAATGCACGTACTCATGTGGATATCCCCTTTGTGTATACGGATCCAGAACTCTTGAACCATACCTGTCAGAGTATGGAACAAATCCAGAAGAATGACCAAAATACGGAGGCATTACATTATCAGGATATACTGGCTGCCTGTTTGCAGCTTGTGAACTAGTAGTCAATCCTTCTTGAGCATACGCAGCATGATGTCTATCATAAGGACCAGGTGAAGTCAAAGAAACCTTCCTCTGATCAATGCCAATCTTTTCCTTGGGTTTGTCCGCCATATCACAAGACCGGGCTATCCGATCTTTCAATTCATCAAGCTTTCTAAGGAGCTCAGCGCGACCATTTTCTAAATTGTCAATCCTGTCAAGTCCATCAAGATTGTGACCTAGATATCTAGTCCTCTCACCTTGTTGTTCATAATAAGAGTTCATGCCATAACTTGACTGCCCCTCATCATGATAAAGAAAATCATCAGACCTCACTTGAGCAGAAACACCCATGCCAGGCCCTTGAACTGATCCTTTACTTTTTACACCCCACTGGTCCATAACCGGCCTCGACCTTGAAGAGTCCATCGGAGGCATGCCTTTAACATTTTCATCATGAAAATTAACAAACTCTGGCCCATCAACATTAAAGTCACAACTTTTACCCCGATTTCTGTTACGGGTCAGCCCTTGTGGATATGGCCTGAATTCATCATCAGAACTATCTAGACTTCTGACCCTTTCTTTACCTCTCCTACTTATTTCAGAATCGGTTTGCACCTCCTTAAATTCAGCTGGCAATGTGGAACTATCATTGGAAACCAATCCTTCTTTCTGGATTTGCTCTACTCCACCATCTTCAATTCCATCAGCACTGTCCATTTCAACATTGGTGCCTTTAACTGTGCTATTTTCCTTGGAAATTCCTCCACCTTTTACGCCCTCCGATATATTTGACAACCTATCTTCCACAATCCCCTTCTTTTTAGCTGTACAATCAACACAACCAAAACAAATAAACAAATCTCGTTCTTCACTTGATCAGAAATATAACATCAAGACACCCAACAAAGAAAGAGAGAAATAAATCAAAACTACAACATGATTCCTGCAGATAATTTCAGCACCCATTTCAAAAGAATCATCACATAAGCCCCTTCTTTTGGTATAGCATCAGAAGCATACACTAATTAAGAATTCATAGTTCAAACCCTCGAATCGATAATGCTAAAGCGTAAAAAGCAATCCATAAATTACTCTCTTTCTGCGAAATATTTCAATTGTGGCTATAATTAGACAAACACGAACCAAGATTCACACCAAATTTAGCTCAAAAATTCCAAAATAAACACCTTTCCATTGCAATGCCCATATAGTAGCTCAACTGCTAATTCCACGCTAATATACAGAAATTTAACACCCCTACATAAAAACTCATACAAATGCACACAACAACAAGAACTGTACCTTTCAGAACAGCACCGCAGCCTCCACACTTGTAGAGAGAGAAATCAGGGAGCTCTGGAAGAAGATTCTCACACTTCGGGCAACGAACCAACCGTACTTTTGAAGGTTCCGCCATTTTCGTTTTCTTTTTTTTTCCCCTTTACTTCAGCTCCAAAACTTCGCCAAAATAGCAAAACGAAATTTAAAATGCTACAATATTTTTTACTGTAGCATGATTTTCGAACACGAAAAAGTCATCAGAAATAACTTGGATAATAATCGTTATATTAAAAGTCAACTCGATAATCTTGAACACCCAACATCACACCATTAATTTCTCCAACCATGAACCAACCAGAAAAAAAGGGGGAAAAAATGAATAATGAGCCAAACAGATTTTTATTTTTATTTTCCTGTAGCAAAAATAATGAAGCGCAACAGTAACGCTAGACGTAGTAGAAGTTGTACCAAAAAAGTAAAAATCACAAGCGCCAAAATTTTCTCAACTCTTTTTAGGTTGTCTTGAAACTACAGAGATTTTGAGGAACAACAAAAATACAAGTACAATCGAACAAAAAAAAAAGCTCGGAACTACAAAACAACTGAACTGGCCTGTTTGTCTGTATGCTTGGTTACAAAGATTGACGCTTTATCACAGCAACATAAAAGGAAAAACATTATAAACATTTAAATTGTAAATTCTGAAAGAAAAAAAAAAGGAAAAAAGAAAAGCTGAGAATTTGGGTTTTCCAAGAAAAGTGGATGCTTGGATTTGGAGGGAAAGAGTGAATATCATAACGGCTCGATTCCCAATATTTTCCACTTTCTTTGAAGAATTTTGGATTATTTTGTTGCATCCAGTAATTTGTGAGCGCGGGATCAGATTAAACGGTGTAGTTTTGGGAGTGTAAACATTGGAACGGCGTCGTAGCTATGACTTTGTGGAAAGCTGCTTTGGCAAAAGTAAAAGGAAAATTGCAAGCTGTATTAGAGAAGCCGAACCCCAATATTCAGACTGCCGTTAAACGCCTGCGTTTTAACCTTTTCACGCTTTCTTAGCCGAAAGTAGTGAGACGGAATATGTGCCTGCTTTTACCAAAATACCCCCCTATGTTTTTTCGTTGTTTTGGTGACAGAACTGATGATCCATTTCAACCTTTTTGTTACGTACTCATGGATATGAATAATCAACTTTGAGTTTAGTTGCAAATTTAATATGAATTTTAAAATCAAGCAATTAAAATTTTTAATTTTGAATTTTTGTGTTATTAAATATCCTCAAATTTTTATAAAATAAATTATCCTTCAATTCAACATACAATTTGCCCATCTCTTTGAACCCATCACAACTCGACCATCAATTTTTTAAAATGACGTCAAAGTGGCCACAGTTGTATGTTGGATTGAAGGTCAATTTATTTTATAAAAATGTGAGAATACTAAATAACACACAAATTCAAAGTTGGTGTTTTAATTGCATATTTTTAAAATTCATGTTAAATTCTCAACTAAACTCAAAGTTCATGATTTTTAAGGCAATTAACTCATTAAAAAAGTACGATACTTATCTATTTTTGGTATCAAGTGGCATTCTTATTTCTTATACATTTGCTTAGTGTTTTAGTAAAATTTCAGTTTTAATGTATCTAACAAGTGTATTGCTATATACACCACTAATTTTTCAATATACATCATTGTTAAATTTAATTTGTTACCCTCTTCTTCTTCTTCTTCGGCGAAGAGTGTGTCAAAATAATTTCACCATATTTTCAAGTAGCTTGAATTAGCTATACATTTTCCATTTTAACAGGTTGCTGAGACTTTGGTTCGTCTGAAGTAAGCCTGGTTTTAGAAGTTTTGGTTTCTTTTCATGCGTAGAAGTGCATTATGCCTCTTTTCCTAATTGCTTCAACTCTTGTTCTATGCAGTCATCCACAACGTTTAGATTCTCCAATGCTGCTGTTGGAGAATATGGTAATGGAATTGGCGCCGGCGGTGGAGAAGGGTAGCAGCCACAACAGGATCTGAAAATGGCCGGAGAAGGCATGGGTGATGCTGGATAAAAGCTTTCTCCCTTTTTTTTCCTTGTTTCCTTCTCAATTGAGGGGGTTAAAATTGTAAAAAGCATGGTGTATAAAGAAAAATACTAGTGATATATCATATATATAATAAATGTGGTATATAATGAAAATTTGATAGTATATATAGCAGCACTCATCTAACAAATGTTGATCATCAGATGATCTAACATGAGATTTCTCCCATCGATCATCAAGCTCTAGAGAAAATGTGACCAGTCATGTTTGCACCTAACAACACTAATCATCGTTGATCAGACCTTCTAATTGTCGATTGAACATCATCTAACAATCAATATGATGATTTGTGATACTATAGAAAATCGTACAAATTTGAATAAAAAATTAGGAAATTTAATTTAAAGTGCAACTAACCCTTTAATTAATGATAAGATTATTATAAAAAATAAATAAATTGAACACTAGTAGAGTAGGGCTAATAAATGCTAAATAATTGGCAAACTTTAACCCGTACAATACGTTTGCTACGGAATAGGCTATATGTATATAGGTCAAAGAATATTCTAACTCTTATATGAAACAACAACTATTTTGATTAGTTGTTGGACGAGATTATCATTTAATTTTATGCTGGATCAAGGGCTACCTAGCTACTTTCATTTAATTTGGCTATATATATATATGTATGTATATATATATATATATTAATTTGGCAAGGGTCCCTAGGCCGAAATTAACTATTTCTGTTTTGTGGAAGCCGCCACCTAGAGGTTGGATTAAAATCAATACAGATGGCTCGGCGATGGGAGCTCCGGGTAGTCTAGCTTGCGGCGGAGTTCTTCGAAATCACATGGGATCAGTTCTGGCTTGTTTCCATGAAAATCTGGGGGTTGGCTTTTCGTATGAAGCAGAGTTGTGGGGAGTGATTTTGGCATTGGAATTTGCAGTTAGTCAAGGTATGACGAACATTTGGCTCGAGGTGGATTCTATGTTGGTTCTCGGTATTTTTGCTAAGTACACAAGCCTCATTCCGTGGCGGGTCAAGGCACATTTGTTGAGAGTGTTGGGGTCACTTCAAGGAAAGCAGTTCAGAGTTTCTCATATTTATCGGGAAGGCAATCAAGTGGCGGATAAGCTAGCTAGTCCTTTATTTCCAGTGGGTTGGTGGCAGTATTCTCTTCCTAAGATAAATGCTTTGATAGAGTCAGATTTTTTTAGCAGAGGATACTTTAGACTTAGTGATAAGGATTGAGTTCTTGGTGCCGTGTTTTTTTCGTTTTTATTTTAGTTTTTGGTGTTGTCATGTTCCCATTGCTGTTTTGATGGGATTTAGCTTTGTGTTGATTTTTCTTTCTTTTCTTTGAGGTTAATAATATCCAATTCATTTGACATATGGTAGAGACTAGAGAGTGAAGTAAAATACAAGGTTGCAGTAAATAGATCCAAAAACTTCATGATTCATGCATAGTACAAAATATATTAATTTGAAATTATCCACACAAAGTTAAATCAAAATAAGAGAAGAGATCATGAAAATCCTAACTAAAATATTTGATTGGTTTGTTGGTTAGCTGTCTCATCTCAACCTAAACTTCTTACAAAGATAGATATTAGCTCCGAAATTGACATCTTTATCATGTTTCTTTCTCTAGATTTGAATTTTTCTTCCCGGACAAGTCATATCCCAAACTCGAACAAAAAATATTAAGGCAAATTGCTATCTTTATTGACTTTTTTACACTGAGAAATTTGAATTATTACTTACATATTAATGCTTGATGTAATATGCTCTCTATTTCTTTAATTGACATTTTCTTTCAACTGATTGTAGGTTGATTAATTCCAACCAAATTAATTATTTTTCCTTTCATTTCCCTGGTTATTTATAATTAGGCGATCGGGTTCAATCTATTGTGTTGAGGCCAAAAAATCTGTTGGTTGAGTTAGCTAGGTCTTTGTGTTCGGATTTTGAATTGGAATGTTAATTGGGCCTGCCTGTTAACGTGACTAGCTCGTTATTATAAAATTTGATGTTTAATTTATTCATAGTCAAAATAGGTTAATATCTCTCTCTCTCTCTCTCTCTCTCTCTCTATATATATATATATATATATATATATATAGTCTCTGTATAAGATTGAATTCAGGTTAGAAAAAATTTTGAAATGAGAAATGAGAAAATACTTAATGGAAAACCTATATATATAAATATTTTGATTTGTTTTGGAAGGTTCTTGGATAATCTTATGATTTTTTTTTTTGAAAACATATCTTCCTTATGAGAATAAAAAGCTTTGATAATGTTGTCCAAAAAGATATTTTTAATTTGCTTAAAGGTTTTTTTTTTTTTTAATGAAATCATATGTCCTTGAAGGATACCTAAAGTAGGTATATCTTCATTGTTTTGAACACTTATTTCCTTTTTATCAAGAGTTTTGGGTATCCTTCAAGAACAAATGATTTCATTAAAAAACCTTTTCAAAATACCAATCAAAATCATCTTTTGGGCAACATCATCAAAACTTTTTATTCTAAAAAGGGAAGATATGTTTTCAGAGCATCTTTACGAGACTGTCCAAGAACTTCTAAAACCAATGAAAAGATAGAGCATGAATTATTTTCTTAGAAAAAAAAAAGAGAGAAAAATCTTTTGAAAATAAAATCTCCAAATTTTCTATCAAAATTGCTCATTTTCTTCACAGATTTCAAAAGCAAATTGCTCTCAAAGTAAGTGAACTGTAAGATGATCTTATTCAGGCAATAAATAGACCACTAAGATCAGTTGATGGTCTAAGGCAGAGAATCTTACAATATCTCAACGTTGATAAACATTACAAGATAATATTATTCGTATCCAACTTATCATTGAAGAAACAATTAAAAAAATCAGTGAAGAAGATCGTGTCAGTCTTGAATGGGGATTACTTGCGGGATTCAAAGTTAATCAATATACTTATCTTAGCATACTACCCAAGCCGCTAAGAAAAGTATGTACAAAAATGCCCCAAATGGTCAGAGAGGTACAAGTTTGCATTCAATCAATTCCGTCTGAATGGATCAAAATGGAGCATGATATACTTGAAGAATATCAATATACAATACACTTAATTAAGTGTACCACAAAAGGGATGTCCTATGGTCCAATTGTTTGAAGATTATAAAAAGACCGTGATCAAAGAAATCACTAAAATTGAAGTAATGAATTATCCTCAACATACTAGAGCCAAAACACTCATGTAGACAAAACAACAATTTGATTACTTAAAGAAAAATTATCATTCAAGCGATACCAGAAGCAGCTCGAGGATCGTATCAAGAGAGAGTTGGATTTGGTTAGACAATGTGTGGTTGGTAAACAAGGATCATTTTTTTTAGAAAGGTACGGAATATATCGTCAAATATTCAATATGATTCCACAAAATTAGTCAAGCGCACTCACTCTAACGGCGTACCTTTTACATGATGGGTCAGTGAGGAAATGGGAACAGCGGCTTAAGCCATTAGGTGTAGGCACTTTCTAGAGGTGGAATCTTCTAGTTCTTCCTACTCTGTTTCCACTCGAGATAGGAACTGTGAAAGAAAGAGTGATATAGATACGTCTAAGAGACAGTGCTACCCAGCAAGCATTTCTTTTGCTCTAGCCATGAATCCGATTCTGGGAGCATATAAATAGTTCCCGGGAGAACGGAGGACACCATGAGAATAAGGTAATGGAAGAAAGAGGTGGATATTGGAGTGATAGAATAAATATAGCAAGAACAAAAGATAATGAAATAAATAAAAATGCAAAGAAATGAAATAAATAAGAACATGAAATAAAACTTACAAAAAAGTAAACGAGTTAGATGATCGAGATCGCAAAGTGGATCCACAGGTCATAAGAGTTAGTTTGCGGAAATGTAAATGATCAACTAATTGTGAGACCTCAAGGAAGGTCCACGAATCATAAGTTAGTTTGCAAGAAAGTAAATTGCAAGACTGTGAGATCTCAAGAAGAGTCCATGAATCATAAATTAATTTGGGAAAAATTAAATATGATTTTTGCAGGCGGTAGAGCACGTCTTATGCATATGATGAATGATTTAGGCTGCAGAACCGACCGAATGCAGTTTGATGATGATAATAATAAATTCAAATGAAATAATAGTTACAAATATTTCATAAGAAAGTTTTGATAAAGTACATTGATATAAAATACAAATCTTCAAATATACTTCAATCTTAATTTTCACCTATAAATGACTAATTCACATTATGCGATATCAATAATGTGAATATTGGTATCACTAGTATGTAGCTTCTTACACTACAAAAAAATCACGTTTAGAATATCAAAAATTCATCATTACACCATTTTAATGATGGATCAAGTATGTCGTTAAAAATCTCCTCGTTACCCATTTTAACGATGGAAAAAAATTGTCACTAAATTATTTCCAAATTCAGTTATCATAAAATAAAAAATGGTAAATTTAGCGATGGATTCGCGGCGTAATTTTCTGTCGCTAAAAAAAGCTAAAAAAAATTAGGCGCATGAGCCTTCAGAGCGCGTTGGCCACTTGTGCGGGCGGCCAGGGCCACAGCTTAGAGGTCCGAGATATACAAAAATGAGATTGTATAGTCGAGAAGAGCTTAAAGGATTTGATATGCGCTACTCATCCACAAGGTGCGTCTTCTTTTCTAGAGTTCGTTCTACCAGAACTCCAAAATTAAGCTTGTTTGACCTAGGTCAATGGTGGGATGGGTGATCCCCTGGAAAGTTTCTCAAGGAGTATGCAAGTGAGGACAAAGCACGCTGAAAAGACTCGTGTTCATTTTTGGGAACAAACGTCAATCTAGTGGTCATGTCATTATAGGTGGTATCAGAGTCGAACCTCTCGTAATAAGATGTGGTTCAGGGACGAACCAAGTGGAAGTTAGTAGACTCGTATTCATTTTTGGGAACAACCATGAATTCAGTAGCCGGATCATTCCAGGTGGTATCAGAGTCAAACATCTCGCAGTAAAGTATGATAGTAGCCGAGTCAAACCTCTCGCATTAAGGTATGATGGTATGACGGTAGCTGAGTCATTAAGCTAAAGATGGAAATATACGTTCTTAAATGTCGCTAATTCTATCGCTAAAATGGATTTTTTTTTGTAGTGTTAGTTGGTATTCCTCCCATTTGTAAGGGTGGGAGACTTGGTTACAAATCTCAATCCCCTCCACCCCCACTAAAAAAAAGTGAATATTGGTGACCTAAAATAGATACTAAAAATAGCAAAATACAATATGCATTTACATATAGCAATGATTTTATTTCAAATAGCGAATTAGAACTCTTAAATGCACAAAAAGTTATCCCTGATGTATTATTAATATTAATAACAATTTGGCAGCTGTGTATTTTACATAGCTTTTGGACATGTTTTTGTATCTTTTATCTTGAGAAGTTGTGTGATTTACTGGCTTTTATGCTTTAATTCATATCAATTGGCGTTTTAATGTCTTTGCGAGTTTTGCAGCTAGAGTGGGGAATTTGTTGAATATTTGGAGCAAAATGATCAATTGAAGTTGTGGAGAGCTAAGGGATGATTTAATTAGGCATTGGGCTTAATTAATGACTTAATTAAAGCTTATTGGATTGGATTAAATGATCAAAGCCCGTTGAAATTTGAAGCCCAACTCGAAAAGGGGTTGGGTCGACCCAGAAAGTGTCAGTTGACCCACTCATGAATAATTTCTAAAGGGCTGAGTCGACCCACGTTTTTTCACCTAGGTCGATCCCGTGTAAAATCAGCTCTCTGGGTCGACCCAGATATTTCAGTCGATCCATGGACGTGGTGTCATGGATTAACGAGTTTTTTTATCTATAATTAGGGTTCCAAACCTAATTTCCACACACAACTCAAGAAGAACAGAGAGGAGACGCCACATACGCTTGAGAACACTTCCAATACACCATTGATACACTAACACACACCCTGAGAAGACGGAGGAGGCTACTAGTACCATCTATACTCGGAGGAGAATATCGAGCTATTGGAGAGGAGGAGTTCAACAGTGTTGGAGAGAGATTTCATCATAGAAGATGATTGAATATGACAAAGGATTACCGGTGTCATTTATATTTATTTTATGATGTTTCAAATTCCGTTTTATTTCATTTCATTTATGTCTAGCTAAATTATTTTAGGGATTCTAGGGTGTGCAAATATTATGGATTGAATGATTTAATTTATTAATTTATATTTTTCCGTTCATTATTGGGCATTTGATTACCTAGTTTGGATTTCTCATATGTATGTTGATGGCCACAGCATGTGTATGCAAGCTAATTAATTAGAAAATTCTAGTTGTGACATTAATTAGGGGGATAAAATAGGCGAATCATTTTATATGACACTTGGAAAGACTGACCAAGTAAACAAGTGTTGCATAGGAATTTAAGTCCAAAGAACATGATTGTGAGTTATAACGTGTGCGAAGAACCGACCGCAGTGAAGTGCATGATTATTATTTCTATGTTATGACATGTGTTCTATGAACAGTCTGATAACGTATACATGATTTCCCACCTTTAATGAATTAAAGAAGGTTAAGTAAGCAATAAATCAATCCGAAATCTGTAATATGCGCAATATCCCTGGAACCCCCCGTTTCCATTATTTGTTAAGTGCTCAGTTTTTCCCGCATTTTATGTTATTGTTTTGTTATGCAATTTATTATTATTTTCCCTCTTTGAGTGTAGAGTCTAGATATTGATAACATATCTGTGTTTAGTTTGGTAATTTATCCGAGTCTCAATCCTTGTGGGATACGATACTCTTGTTCACCTAAGTATTACAATAGCACCGCACACTTGCGGATGACTATTTATTAATAAATAACGTGTCACAATTCATCTAATGAAATATTATTTTGGAAAATTATTTATTTTTATTAAAGTGTTTTTTTAAGTGATTAATTTGTAAAATTATGTTGTAATTTAATGTCTTGCGGTTCAAATCATAAAACTTTTTTATGGAAAATTTATTATTTTGTCAAAACATGCTTCACAACTCATAAACTTAGGGTTAAATGGGTTTAAATATTATTAACTATACATGGATTTTGATTCTCTACACAAACTTTAAAATGATATACCCGGCCTATAACACAAACTTACATTTTTTTTTGTAATTACAACATCAGTTTGAAATTGGGTATTATCGAGTCTGAAGTGAGTGTCAGAAGATAATTTTTTTAATGTAAGGGTATTCATATATAGTTCGTGATATTTAAACTTATCAACCCTTAAACTTAAGATAATTTTTTATTTGATATAATTTTAACAACATAGAGGTTAATATTCAAATATACAGATCGGTGAAAAGATAACTATTTAAATATTATTTATAAGAGAATATATGAATTTGAATTTTACGCTTACAAGTAATTATATATATAATGTAAATCAAGAATATATATTTTTATGTTATTCTTTTATAGTGACAATCAATACATACTAATGATAGATACATAATCTATTCTAAATATTAATGTAATTGTTGATATTAATTTAAATTATATCATATGTAGCTAGATAAATAGTTCATTTTACTTAGATGATAACTTTCTCATATTCATGTACTTTTATGTTTTATTTGGATATGACTTTGTACATTTTTTTTTCGTAAATCCTTCTAATTCTACATTTGATATATTATTTAACGGAGCAAACATAGTTAGTTGTTAACTTTTTTTTTATTTTAAATAACACGTAAGATATTTAAATAATTTTATATTTTATTTATGTTTATATTTATAAATGTAGTGATATATTT
This sequence comes from Perilla frutescens, assembly GCA_026008535.1. Lineage (NCBI taxonomy): Eukaryota > Viridiplantae > Streptophyta > Magnoliopsida > Lamiales > Lamiaceae > Perilla > Perilla frutescens. The sequence continues at coordinate 15,033,789 of BRKX01000015.1, forward strand.
ATAAAAATTGAAAAGTATTATTGTATAAGCTATTATTGCATTGATATTTTTGGATATCTTCAATTTGATTGAAATGAAAACTAAAGTTGTTTTAAAGAAAATATCTTAGTTTCTTTGAGCTATAGATATTACCCCAAATGGAAGCAATATTATATTGAGTGTAAGAATTAATGATACACTACACTTTGATACCTACATTTTGGACTCTTTATAAAAAAAATAGTGCAGTTTTTTCAAAGTTAACAAAATAGTATTCACTTTTTAAATTTTTTGGCAAATCTAACTGTAACACAAATTTTTGTATTTGATTTGGTAAAACACAAAACAGTGTACAATAAAATGATTTCAGATAAAAAATATAAATTTATGGATTCAATCTCTATTTTTCTTCTGATTCTTCTCTTCAAAACTTGATTTTCAAACGGTCTTTGAAATCTTCAGAGTAAATTTGTCTCTTTGATTTTCTCGGACTTGTTGTTTGAACTTGGCCTTTGAAGTTTTCGAGGAAGATTTGTATCCTCGATCTTCTTTGACTTGGTATTTGGATTTGATAATGTTAACTCAGAGGGCCGACGCCTTGTTTCCGGATCAAATGCCAATTTCAGGATGAATTTGATGAAGAACGTCTTTGACTGCCTTGCTTATGGATCAAACGCCGTCTTCGGGATGAATTTGGTGAAGAACGCCTTGAATATTTGAGAGAATTTTACTTATGGAATTTCTTCTCAAATTCTTGAACTCTTCAAATGACTTCTGGTGTATTTTTCAACTGATATGGAGACCCCTATTTATAGTTGTAGGGAGAGAGATCTAGAGCTGATGTGGCACTATCTCATTGACTGTTAGAAATTGATATATATCTTTTTGAAAGATATATACTTGTTGCCAAAGACTCTTGATGTTTATCATATAATAATATCTTTATTATTTAAATATTTTATTTAATTTTGGATTTCATAAGATTTCAAAATTAAATAAATATATAAAAATCCATAAAAATATTATTTATAATATTATAAAATTCCGTCACCTACACTATCATTTTATCAAATTTTCGACCCAAAAAACATATGTAATTAATTATATTTTAACATTTTTATTTCCACAACAGCATAAAAAAAGCCATACAATCAATTATGTATGATTTTTAGACCGTAATATTGAATTATTTATCATGTTAGATCTACAATTTTTTTTTTGAAAAAGTTGGTACTCCCTCCGTTTCATAATGTTTGTTATTTTATGATTTTAATTTAGAATTAATAATTAATTTTTTGGACTAATATATCCCTTCATTCTATATTAAATAAAATCTTATTCCTTTATATTTTCCTTAAAAATTGGCAAAATTTTCTCTCTCCATATATTTATAGGGTTAAAATTGAGAGAAAATGTGTGAAAATATCTAAAACAATAAACATTTTGACACGAAATAAAACTCCTAAAACAACAATCAAAACGAAACTGAGGAAATATTATTTTATTAATTAAAAAAAAATGAGTTACTTTTTAAAAGAGTCCAAAATAGGTTGGAGCAATCATCAATATCAATACCGGTTTGGCAGGTATAATAAACTCCACTTTTGTCTGTCATATGTTAGAATAGTAATAATATTTTACTCTCATATATTAGTAATATTGTAATACTAATATAATAATATATTAAATGATTACATTATTTATATTACTTTCATAACTTACTTCAAAATTGATACATTAGCTATTTTAATGGTATCAGTTTGATCCTTTTCTTAAAAACAAAAAAAGCAAAAAACAAAAAAACAACTTGATCCTTTTCTTGCTCCTTTAACAGATGGAGGGAGATGAAAGTTAATAACGTTCGCGCAGCTCTCATTTAGTTTTTCACTACTCGTACAGGAAGGACTCTCTTTCTGTATGGAGGGAATAAATTGATAAAGTCAAAGTTCAAATGCCTCAATTAGATAAATTCACTTATTTCACACAATTCTTCTGGTCATGCCTTTTCCTCTTTACTTTCTATATTGCCATATGCAATGATGGAGATGGAGTACTTGGGATCAGCAGAATTCTAAAACTACGGAACCAACTGGTTTCACACCGAGAGACCAACATCCGGAGCAACGACCCCAAGAGTTTGGCACACTTTTCTCACACACTTTTATCATTTTCACACACTAACACATATTTTTACATACATCTTTAAATATATAAAAGTAAGAAAGTATACATTTTATAGTAACTTAATGTTTTCCCGCCAAAAACACCTATTACATTTAGTAGGCTGACTTTTATATATACATATTAAGATTTAATTGTATGTTAATCATACAATATAATATAATATAATACATAATAGTTTATACTATATCTAATACATATAATAAAATAATTGTTTAATTATATATTATATATTATATATAAGTAATCTTTATATATATAAAAGCAAGAAAGTGTACATTTTATAGTAACTTAATGTTTTCCCGCCAAAAACACCTATTACATTTAGTAGGTTGACTTTTATATATACACTAGTATTACCCATATGCGTTGCACATATTTTAATTTTACAGTGTTAAGATTAATTCAAATTATTTTTTATCAAAAGAACAAATACAATTAACAGATTTATGTACATTTTGATACCACATTTACATTATTACACTAAATAAATTAGAGCATGACATGGTGAAATAAAACTTAACTAAATATTTTTTTAGCCAACAAAATATAATTAAACTTAACAACAATTTCAAATATCATGTTGATGATTTGGAGTATTTGGCATTCAACTTGCAAAATGTAGGCTAATTTATTGCAAAAATCACTGTGTGTGTATATTTTTTCAAACCTTTGGCATAAGCACTTTTGTTCGTACTATCATTAAATAAATCACACTTAGGCATATTAACACTTTTAAATACTCGTGAATTACAATTAAAATATAAGGCTTAAATTCTTTTTTTTTAGAAATGAGACGAATTCTATAAAATTTATTTATATCTGCTAGCTCACCGATTCCGATCAAATATAAAAAGATCCATATCAATTATCACCTTCTTGCATTGCGTAAATAAATCAAGACTTTAAAATTTCATGATGTAATATTTAATGAATATTAAGTTTTAACAATGATGTCATCAAATGATTATTAGAATAATTGAATGAACACTAATAATATTTGGATAATTCAATTCTTTGTGAATTTCAATTTTTTAATAAATCAAACTAAAATTTTTTAATTCTCATCAAATCCTACCAAATAAATATTTAGAAAAATTAAATAAAAAAATAATATTTTGATCCTTCAGTTTATTTTTTGCAAATTTCAATTGTAAATAAATCCAATAACAAAGTTAAATCACATCAACTTTTAGCCAATAATAAATCAATTGAAATTATATCATACAACAAAACATGCTATGTGTGTGTGTGTGTATATATATATATTATGAATCTAGATTTCATAGAAGTCCTCAAAATAAAGAAACAAATATATGGAACAATAAGTAAAATAAAAATAATGCCAAAAATTTTAAATTCAAAAATATCAACAGCACGTCAAACCCAACAAAAATAAGAACTTGTATCTTAAACACATTTTAATTATTTACTGGTCCATAATTAAAATCACAAAAATGAATTCTATAACAGAATGAAAAATCCACAATTTTATGTTGTATGTCTATCTCTCTCACTATAGCAATCTGGATTTCGCCATTGTTGAAGTCTTATCATGTTGCTAAAGCCAATCCTCTAATTTATTGAAGATCAATGGGTGCCAAAGGGACTTCTAATGCAACATCTACGGCCGCAACGCAGATAAACTATGATGAAAATAAAACAATGTTATAATAATCATTCTTGGGGGTAAGAAAACAACACATGAACTGAATTAGTCGAACAAAACACTAAGCACACAAATTTGCTTACAACAGCAAAAATAAAAAAAATAAAAAAATGAAATTCACCTTAATAAGTCATCATAATATTACATATTTATTGCTTGATTAATGTTTAGATTCCAAATTTAATTTTTACCAAATGCCTTATTTATTGGGCATTTAATAAAATTATCTAATGAAATAAAATTATTAATTTGTAATTATTGTATACCATCCATCAATCAGTGAGGATGAGGGTAAATTTGGAAAGGTACAAAATGAATGATGAGAATTAGCCATTTAAATTGTGTAAATAATTATATTAATTTGGGTTTAACTCAAAATCAATCAAACTTAATTGCATTAATTATGTTTATGATTATAATATAATAAGTATTTCAATATAGTTTCTATAGAATAATTAATATCCATATAATATTTACATAATTCACGCTATACATATATTGTTGCTCTATTCTATGCGTTAATAATTATGTAATGTCTCTATATTTTCATGTAATTATTATTTATTATATAGATGTTTGTGCATGTTATATTCTATTATATTGTTGCATTGCTTTTAAAAACGACCACCATATTATTATATTATTTGTACATATGTATAATATAAAATAATACATAGATATAAATTATTAAATTATTATATATACTATACATGTACGTAGATTATTTAGTTTAATATGTTACATTAGTTTATGTGTGTATGTAAAATATTATATTATCTTATATATGTGATATATAATTAAATTAATATATATTTATTGAACTTTCTGTATGGTGTAGGTGCGTTTTGGGGAGAAAACATAAAGATTCATAAAAATAGGATATTTGTACTTTAATATATATTAAAGATTAAATTGAGATATCAATACTTTATACAAATTTTATTTTGTATCAATCAAATAAATATAATCATAGATTAATGATCAATATTATTACTTATTATTTTCCTAAAGCGTTAAATTTATAATAAAATGTACACATATCAATAATTTTGACAATAAAAATTAAAATCTCTACTATAAATTCCATGAGATAAACTAAAATAATTGTCTTTTTACAACAATGATGTGTAAAAAAAATAAAATTGAAGATTAGGAGAGTTAATTTATATACATACCCCAAATAAATAAAAATAAAAATTCAAGGTCTAATATCACCTTGCACTCGTCGAAGAGTTTGTGGCTCAAACACATTCTAGAATCATTCACTTCTCTAAGAATTTTTAAGACATCTTCCCTTCCTCTAGGTTTCCACCGCTCTAAAAAAAAAAGCAACTAACATAAATTTTGCCAACCAAAAACTGATCATACTGTATTGCAATGATTGTTCCTTATTTTGAATTAATACATAATTGAGAATATGAGCAAGATTAACTTGAGTGGAGAATGATAATTATAGAAAATGAGTACAAAATATAAAATGAATATGAGAACGTTGAAATAGTAAACACAAGTATAATTATCATGGGTATATATAGAGTTGAAAAATTAAAAAAGGCTTTATCATAATGTATTTGTATGGTAGATAACAAATTTCACGCAATCAATCTCATCAATATCATAATTTTAAATGGTGATTACCACAATTAATCTAATCAGCATAATTAAATAATTATATCACCCCATGATATCGATCCCATAATTAATTATAATTTAATTACAAGTATTATATCATTAATGTATAAATATAAATTATTAATATCATTATTAAATTTTAAAGTTTATATCATTGATATATTTTTTTTATATTTAAATCTAGAAAATGAAACTATGAAAAAGAAATAAGAAAAACATTGGATAACGAAATAAATATATTAATTTAATTAATTAAAACTTAATGGATTTATAATATTTTAAAGTCAATATATAGAGTAATATTAAATATGATAATTATAAATTATTAATAGAATTACTGAATATGGAAGATACGTTTTTATGAGAAATAAAATTTTTACTTCTCAAATCATTATGTTATTATATATATATATATAAAGTTATATAGATATAAATATAAAGATTATATTAAATATATATTTATATATATTGGTAACTATTATATTATATTATATTATTTATATTTTGATGTATGCAGATATATATAGATATCATATTGTATATTTAATGTTATATGTATATATATGCATGCACGTATTTAAAATTTTAAGGAGGGGAGGATGTAACACCCCAGAAAAATATAGTATTTAAAATTTATTTTATAGCTAGAAATTTCATGAAGTTAGAATCCCAACTATTTTGGGGTTAGCTAAATTATAGTCTTAGAAGAACTATAAGACCAAGAAAAGTCTCGACCTTAGTTGAGTTTTCTACTTAATATTAGAATACATATTATAAAAATAGAGATTAATGGGACCGTCTTGGTACCAAGATCATTTAAATTGGACTATATTTAGTCTTCCAATGAAATTTATTTCATTTGATAATTTGAACCCGGAAATTTTATTCTATCCCAATTGGTCCAATTATTTTCGAACCAATTCAAATTTATCTCCAATTAATCATGTAATCAAATGTATATATATCATATAGATATACGTAAGTAAGTGGAATCATTTTTTTATATCAAAGAAAACATCTAACTATAATCAATCATGTTAGGAAATGATTAGTAACAATTAAAACTTTGTCTAATTAAATTCCCCCGCCAATACGTGTTCGCCGTGTGGAATTGATTGAGGATGTCTAAGTATGGACACCATTTATGTGTGTTTATCAATAGTTAGATAGGTTTGATGAGTCATATATATATATATATATATATATATATATATATATATATATATATGCTTGCCTAGTCATAAATATACGGTACTTAGGCATACGTGTAGAATAGAAATATATATATATATATATATATTGGGAATTAGAAGTAAGATGAGTGAAATAAAAAGAAAAATGAAAGAAAAAGGAAAGAAAAAAAATCAGAAGCATAATCGGAAAAAAAAAATTAAAGGAAGAAATTGGAAGAAAAATTAAGGTGAGATTTTTAGCACCGGAATCTTCTTTCGATTTAATTTTCGGTTGATTTAGCTATTCAAGTTTTAAAATTTTTATGTCATTGTAACTTCGTGTTATAAGTCCTATCTCTATTATTTCCAAATTTATAGTCTAATATTATTTGATATATCAATACTCAGATTTTGCCCATAATATATTAAATGAATCCAAATTCATATTCTCTCAGTTCTAGTTTAGTACTTGGGAATTAAATTAGGATTTTTAGAAAACATAATTTAATCATAAGTAAGATATTGAAATTAAATTTTACTTCTATATGTTAAATCAAGCTTCATAATTATTGAGTTAAGTTTGATACATAGTTATCCATTCAATTCTATTCACGAAGTCCGATAAATTCTCAATCTAAATTAATTCATTCTGTTAAATGCGCATTATGCGCCCGTTTGACACTATTTCAATCCCAAATGATCCCATAGGAAATCCTTAATTAAGTTATTTAGGACCTAGGTTATTACCTTAATGACCTATTTGAGGTTTCTAAGCTAGGATTTCAATTTTATAGGTCGAGACGGACGGGAAGCATAATAGCATTGCATAAAATTTTCACTGCACTTTGAGATCATCCAGGTGAGTTTTTCTATAACTCACAACTATGTTTTAAATGCGTTCATGAAAAGTATGTTAAATGTTTTAATAACATTGTTTACGAAATGATTGGATGTGTTGAGACTTCATGCATAGAGGAATTCCGACTTACAAGCAAGACGGTTTACTTTGTGACTAAATGTCTAGATAAGTAACTGTAAAGTATCATGTGATCACATTGGGTCTCTCATCCAATGAAGAAGAGTAAACTATGTTATAAAGTATGTTTATGATTGATTTTAAAGCATGAAAGTATGACTTGGATGAATGATAATGCCCACTGAGTGTTTTCTGGCACTCAACCCAAATATTTTCAAATATTTTCAGGTCCTGGAGATTGAGCTGGTTGATGATGAGCTGTTGGATTGGGTTTTGATGGTTGACCCTTATGTGGTTATTGCTTAAAACCATCTTTAAACTTATGTTTATATGTTAAATATTAAATGTTTCCGTTGGTACTCTGCAAACCTTTTAAGTTTGAAAGTTATTGACCCTAATGGTCATTTTTTGATTGTATATACAAATATTTTGAATGTATATAAGGGTTGGCCGTGGTGTTTTTAAATGTGTGGCCTGATTGGCTATGTATATTGTTTATTGACAGGTCATAATTTGGTTATGTGTGGGTTAGTGATTTCGAAAAGCCTTGTTGAAAGTTGACTTTGAGAACGCCTAAGTGCGCGGTTTGAACATTTTTAAATTGAGGTGCTGCCCATTTACAAATTATTTATAAAATTAAATTATTATTTTTGAAAATTATTTATCACGTAAGCATGTACGTATGTTTTTGGTGACGTCTTGGTCCTAGTGGGACTGGGGCGTTACAGATATATTAAAAAATTCAACTAAATTTATTTAATTAAAAAATTAGATATATATTTAAGTCTTCAAATTTAGTTATATATTAATATATTCTAAATAGTTAAATCTTATATATTTTAATTTTTTCGAACAAAATTTATATTACAGCGAAGAACAATCATTAAATAATATTTTGTTATGGAAAAACACCAAACATATGTATATGAATAATCAGACTTGGTTAAAAGAGCAAGCTAAGTGAGACAACATATAAAATAATTGGACTTCACTAAATGAATGTCAATTATATTTTTTTATTCATCAAATAATGCGCACATTTTATCATCATCTCCACAAAATTCAAAGAGTTGATTGTAAGAATGGAATACCTCATCAGCAAGATAAATATGGTTTATTAAATTCAAGCCTTTAAAGACAATGTGCTTCATTTTTATTAAACAAAATATATAATTTTTGTATCACTCCCAGTTACCTTTTTTTTCTATAGATTTGTGAAGATTTAATATGCATATGCAGCCCGGGGATGATGTTTTATTTATTCACATGGAGGTGTTCAAAAAGTTATATGTAAGAACCTAATAATCCATTTAGAAAAACACAAACATGAAAACACTCAATCGTATCTCAGTTGAGGAATTTTTTCTTTTATAAAGCCGGAAGAGGTGATAGGTACATATTTTATCAAAAAAGGTACAAGTATTTTATATTTCAATTGATATAATTCATATATTTATATATTAAATTCATGATTGAATATAATTAATTTTATTATCGCACATAATTATTCTTAATAATATTCTCTCTGTGCATCGCACTGGGTGATATACTAGTATGAATTAAAGACAATTGTTTCAAAAATTTATAATTCAAAATACTCATAGAAGTTCAATAGTCATTGAAGGTCTCAATGTGATCCTTTTTAAAACACACATTTTTCTCATGCACCTGGATCATTTGACACACCAACATGTACTTTTACACACATGAATTAAACACTTTGAGCTATAAATCTTGATCTATTTTTCTTTTTTTTTTTTCTTTATATTTTCCTTTTTCTTTTGTTTTTTATCTCGTTCCTCAATCTTGATCTTGGTCATGCTCTCGGAAAAATAAGATATAGTTTGTACTTACTGTTATATTTATATAAAATGAAAAATTGAGTTAACTCACTGAGTTACTCAAACACTTGCATGCCCTAGTTGTAAATAAGTTTCAGAAGGGTTAACCAAATTCGCGAGTCAACCCTCAAACTGTCAGAATCAATATCAACTGTAACATAAAAAAGTATCACTCAAATTTTGAAAAGTAATACCAATGTATCCTTAGGATATAAAATCTTTTAGAAAAAAATATAAAAAAGAAAAAATAGAAAATGGAAAAAAATAAAAAATTTCGCCCAGAAAAAAAAAAAAATAGTAGGCACGTGACGCCTACATGCCTGTCAGAACAGAAATAGCCGCACATAAAAGCTGCTGCACACAAGTGCAACTCACTGAGTTAATAGTACTTACCCTAAAGCTTTTTATCTTTTCAGATTAAGGAAGTTCGGATGATGACGTGAAAACGGGGTGATGATCAAATTTGAATAAATGTTATTTTATTTTAAATATTATTTTCGTTATATTAAATTCTTTTATTGAATAAATGAGATATTTTATATTTATGAAATTTTGGGACGTCATAAATTTTCCAATAAATTGGATCTTGTATATGAATTATGATGTCTTAGATATGCATTTTCTCGAATGAGTACTAGTCAAGATCATCTTATGTAACCTGCACAAATCTAGGGAAAATTGGATGCCACCCCAATGGGCACGTACCCCATTTTCACAATGAATAATGCTAGCCAGCCAGATTCTAGTTAGCTAGAATCTAATTTTTTGATGATTAATAAAACTGTATTATTAATAAATTAATTATGTTAATTATTAAATGTTATGTTTTTACTATATTACCTTCTATCATGAAATTAGTGATTTGTAATTAATTATTAAAACCACTCCAGAAGCGGATCCGAAGAAAGGGGTGCAGCTTCATCTTCTTTCTTTTCTTCACTTCTTTATTTTTTTTTCCATCTTCGATTTCTTCTGAATTGAAGCGCATATAGAGTTGCCCTAATTATTATGGAGGACATCAATGTAATTTTATTGAATAATTAGTGTTTTATTAATTAAATTAATTAATTATTAAAAATAGTAAAAGATTCTGGCTAGCCAGAATCTGATTGAAAATCACTGCTCTTTCACAATTTAATTTTATAAAATATTTTTAATATGTTTTTGTATAAAATATTTTGGGGATATATTTACTCCTTAAGTATATGTTAATTATGTTGGTTTTGGGTTTATTTTTCGCTTCCTACTATATTAGTGATAATGTGGTTGTGGTTGTATTTTTTTTTTTTTTTTTGCCATATATGTCTCTAAAATATCTTTTGCAAAAACATTTTTAAAAATAAAAAATGGGGCACCGTGACCATTGAGGTGGCATCGAATTTTCTCAAATCTAGGAAAGATAATCTTACTAGTTTGTCCGAAGCCAATTCGGTGACAAAGATACCAGAAAAAAACTCCTTTAAATACCAAATGAAATCTTCTATCCCACTTTTTTCTATCTCATTTGATATCGGATGGGATCCTCTATTTTAGATTTGGTGTTCCAATCTGTATTCCACGATCAAATTTATAAAGTTTTCTTCCATTTTTTTCACCAATTTTAATTTATTGTGTTTTAGATTAATTTTATGATTATTTTTAGGGTTCACCCCACCCAATTAGGGTTTATAATTATTTTTTAGTATTTAATTTTCAAAGAAATGATTATTATTGTTGATTATTTTAAAAATATGATTTATAATTTTTAAATTTCCAGTCTTTTGTTGATAGATGTGAATAGGTCGATTATGTTATAATTAATTTTTATTTTTATAATATCTATTATTAAACATGTTAAATTGATCGTGGAATACGGGTTGGAGCACCAAATCTGGAATAGAGGATCCCATCCCATTTGACGTTCCATTTTGATTTTTATTCAATTTTCATCAATTTTTTTCTTCAATTTCAATTTGTTATGTTTTAGTTTAGTTTTATAATTATTATTTAGGGTTCATTCCACCCAATTAGGGTTTATATTTATTTCTTATTTTTTAGTTAATATAACTTATTAATATGGTAGATTATTCCAAAAGTAGGTTATATAATTTTTAAAAAAATTTAATTTTTAGCAATAAATGTTGATTATGATTTGTAATACTATAATAAAATTTATTTTTGTAATAAACATTTTTAAAATATTAAATTTCATAATGTGACACAATAGTGAGACATGCAAAGTGGACTAGAGGATTTTTATCACTTTGGATACAGTAAAACTGGTTAGTTGAAACTAATTATACCATTTATGAGAGAAAATTAAAGAAGCCACACTTGTATCGAATTTACTTAAAAAAAAATTGATACAACCACGAAGCAATATTTGCTCTACCAAGACACGAAATTGAACTTGAATAATGACTATAGAAACAAAAACAAATCGGAGTAATTTTTCCTATACACACCAAAAAAAAATGGAAATTCATATGCTTACTTGCAACAACATCTACAGTTATTTCCTCCACACGGAAAAAAAAAACAGCATGGAAAAAAATACTATGTAGTATAACAACAATGCAGAGATACAGAAAATTACTGGATGCATTAAGTAGCGACTTGCCTTCCTCCTCTTGTTTTGGCGATCATTTCTTTAAGCTCGTCGTAGCGACTGCGATGATACTCAATCCATATGCATAACTGTCTTATAGCTTCTCTTTTCTCCTCTATCAAGCTATCCAATCCCGTCTCGTTTTCCTTCATCTTCCTCTCCAACTGTCCCACTTTCTCGTCCCTTTCTACTACTATCTTCTCAAGCTCTCCCATCTTCGTTTCCTTCTCTCTCACTGTTTTCACCAAGCTCTCGTTTTCATGCTCATCTTTCCGCAGTGTAATTTCCAGTTCACCAATCCTTCCCTTCAGCTGCAGCCCGTTTTCTTTCTCATCGCTCAGTTGCTGAGCCAAACTGGCTAGTTCCTTCCTCAGCTGATCCCTCTCGACGTTACTATCTTTGATGTAGTTTGTTGTGACCTTGAGCTCGTGCACTGTTTCATAGATGCGTGACTCTATGTGACCGTAGTCTTCCTCAAACTTCATGTGGAATGCATCGATTCCTGTCAGTGTGTTGTTTACCTTCTCGGATATCTCTGCTACCACTTTCACTTGAGCCTCTTTATAAGCAACAATTATACCTGACAGTGTAGCCACTCTCTCTTCTAGCAATCTCTGCTCTTCCTGCAACTTTTCTTCCTTTTTCAGGTAGCTTTCATCCTTCTCGCTTAGTAACTGTTCTGTTACGCGAAGTTTTTGACTTGTTAGTCGTTGCTTGACCTCAATGTTCCGCATATCTTCTGCCAGTGTACTGATATCATCTACTTTCATCTCGAGATCTCTCTTTAGTTCTTCTATGTTTGCTTCCAGCTCATTCACTTCTTGATTTTTTGCATACATGTCATTTTCGAACTGCTGTGTCACCTCTTCTATCTTCTTTTCAGATGATTTTAGACGTTGTTCACAGTTTTGGAACTCAACTTCCAGTTGTTTGTGCTCCTCACACAATTTCATAAACGCGTCTTCCTGTTCTTTCAGCCTTTTCTCTTGCTCAGTGGTCTTGTTCACTAATTCTGCATTATTGTTCTCAGCCAGAGCCAAGCTTTCTATGGACTCTTGCTTGTTTCTCTCAATTTCCACTTCCAATTGGCTTTTCTGAGACACCAGCAGTTCCAGCTGCTGCTGTAAAGAGTCAACCTGTCTTTTCAAGGCAGCAATTTCGACTGATGCTTCATTCTGCAGATCATCCATCTTTTTCTGAATGGCAACAAGCTCATCGCCTCTCTCTGTTAGCGCATTCTGCAACTCAGAAATCTTGCTCTCTAGGCTACCCTTCTCCTCCCTCAACTGATTTCCCTCATTAAGTTTGCTGCTTATTTGATCTTCCATTTCACCTTTTTGTTGACGGAGTGTCACCAGCTCTAGTTGCAGATCTTTTAGCTGTACTGCCAGACTTTCCTTCTCTTCAAGTAATTTTTCTCCATTAGCAGTTTGGTCTGATAATTCTTCTTTTAGCTTTTCAATCTGTAGCTGGAGTTCTGATATTTCTCCAGTCCTTTTGTCGAGAATGATATCTGCTTCACTCTTCAGGGCACCTAAAGAACCCAATTGCTCTTGAAGACTGCCTACATCTGCAGTCAATGCCGTGATTCGTGCAAGTGATACACTCTCTCCATCTTCGGATTTTTTCTGTAAAGTAGATAGTTCATTCTCTTTCTCAGTCAATGCTCTCTCCAGATCAGTGGCTTTTTCTTGCAGCTTTCCTTTTTCCTCTTGCAACTCAGTAAGCTCCTCACTTCTTCTCCTCAACTGCTCTTCGACTTCTTGTTTCTGGTTACTCAGGGTCTCGAGCTCCAGGTTAAGGTCTTTTACTTCCAAGACAAGAATCTCCCTCTTTTCCAGTATTTTCTGTTGTTCGGCCCTCAACTCTTCTGTCAAAGTCTCTGTCTGAACTTGAAATTCAGATAATTCTTGGCTTTTGCTTTTTAGCTGTTGCTCTAATTCCAGTTTTTGATTGCATGTGGAGTTGAGCTCCAGTTCCAGATCTTTCACTCGTTTCAGAAGAGTCTCCTTTTCTTCACTGCTCCTGTTTAGCTCCGAGTTTTTATTTGCCAACTCTTCTTTCAGAGTCTCTATCTGGATTAGGAACTCGGAGATTTCTTTAACTCTTTTATCCAGATGCACCTCTGATTCTGTTTTCTGAGTGAGCAAAGATTCCAGTTCCGCCTGCTTCTCATGGATCTGATCTGTCAAGTCCTTGACTTGAGCGGAGGTGTCAATCTCTTTCTGTGCTAATTGTGCTTCCAGTTCACCTTTTTGAACCCGCAACGACTCTGCCTCAGCTTGAACACTGTTGATCTTCTCTTTTAGATCATTTATTTGGGCTATTGAACCCTTTTCTTGATCTTCAAGTTTTTGAAGAAGAGCAGAGATTTCATCACTTTTCTGTTTCTCAATGTCTCTTCTCTGAGTGTGTGATGAATCAAGTTCCAGTTCCAAATCCCTTGCACGAGTTGATGCTTGTTCTTTGTGAGCCTCATGAATCTCAAGGTGACTTGAAAGCTCTTTTTCTTTTTCAGCCAATTTTTCACTCAACTGGCTCGATTCAGTGATAAGATCTTGAATCTTGTTTTCTGCCTGGTTTATTTCATCCTCAAACTGTGAAATCTTTATGGTAAGACTGGCATTCTCCTCTGCAGCAACTTTTCGTATCTGACTAAGCATAGTGATTTCTGCTGCTGCTGTCTCCAGTTTTTCCATTGTTTCCTTTTTGTGAGCCTCATGAACCTCATGGTGACTTGAAAGCTCTCTCTCTTTCTCTGCCAATTTTTCAGTCAATTGGCTCAATTCGGTAATGAGATCTTGAATCTTGTTTTCTGCATGTTTTATCTCATCCTCAAGCTGTGAAATCTTTAAGGTAAGACTGGAATTCTCCTCTTCAGCAGCCTTTTGCATCTGATTAAGCTTAGAGATTTCTCCTCCTGCAGTCTCCAGCTTCTCCATTACTTCCCTTTTGTGAGCCTCATGAATCTCAAGGTGACTTGAAAGCTCTCTGTCTTTCCCAGCCAATTTTTCAGTCAAATGGCTCGATTCAGTTATATGATCTTGAATCTCGTTTTCAGCCTGTTTTATCTCATCTTCAAGCTGCGAGATCTTTAAGGAGAGACTACTCTTCTCTTCTTCGGAGGCCTTGTGCATCTGGTTTACCGTTGCCATTTCTCTCTCTGTTGATTCCAGTTTTTGTTTTGCTTCATGCTTATGAGCCTCATGAATCTCCAGGTGACTTGAAAGCTCCCTTTCTTTCTCTACCAAATTTTCACTCAACCGGCTTGATTCGGTTACAAGATCTTGATACTTGTTATCAGAATGTTTTATCTCATCCTCAAGCTGTGAAATCTTTATGGTGAGACTAGTTCTCTCTTCCTCAGCAACCTTTTGGATCTCATTCAGCTTAGCAATTTCACTTTCTGCTGAGTCTAGTTTCTCCCTCAAAGTAGAGAATTCTCCCTTCACTGCATCCAGTTCCACCTGTACTGCTTCTCTCTCCTTATGCAGCTGGCTATTAATGCTTCTCAACTCCTCAGCGCTTCCCTTCTCCTCTTCAAGTTTGGCAGCAACTGCATCTCTCTCAATGCTCAAGCTCTCTCTCTCATTCTTCACCTCTTCCAGTTTTTGGTTCAACTCCGCTTGTAGCTTGATCGAATTCTCCAGTTCCAATTTCAGAGCAGCGTTCACAGAGTTTATCTCCGCTATGATGTTCTCTGCTTCCTTTGTTTTACTCAAAGCATTTCGACATTCCTCACGAAACGTTTCCTTTTCATCAATAGTGATCCCCAGCTTCCTCTTCAAGTCAGCAATCTCAGAAAGAGCGATTTCGAGCTCAACCTTGACAGCTATGTCATTCTCAAAACTCTTCTCAACTTTACCATTCTTGGAGCCTTTTTTCTTAGGTGAGTCATCTGAGTCCGAGGAATCGGAGCTCGATGAGGAACCATGTTTTCCGTTTGCCTTCTTTCTCAACTCGTCTGTCAGATAATCATATCGTGCATAGAGAGACTGGTAATGATTGTGGAAATCCTCAATCAAACGAACCAGTGGCTCTTTCCCATCACTATAATCTTCTTCTTTAAGAACCTTCAAGATCTTCTGCACGTTGCCCTCGATTTCTGCAATTTAATAACACAGTTCAGAAAAGAAACTGCAGCCTTTGCATTATAATTTAGAGACTCAACAGTTAGATCAAAACAATACCTGCTTTGGATTCCTTCAGCTCCTCATCTTTTTCAGGATCAACATGACTCCCGAAGAAGGTTTTGACCGAGTCGCGCCACCGATGCTTTGGCATGTTTTCTATCTTCTCCAGCAATTTACCTGGATAGTAGATCACACAACAAGGTTCTCTGAATATTGATTTGGTCAAGAGCAGCTGCTAGTTTAGGAGCATGCAAAAAATATATTTGGCAACACTATTTATCCACAATTTGCATTTTAATATTTTACATAAATATGGCAAGGTCAATGAGACGCTGAATAAAACAATCATGCTGTCCTAGGTCACAACTGGAAAATTCTTAGTGTAGTTCTTAATACCCTTAATTTGAGCCGTGATTTTGGATTAAGTGAAAACTTCAATTTTGTCACGTTCACTTGCCGGCCAGAAAATATTTTATGACATAAATGCTTTAAGCTGATGAAAGTACTTACAGATAAAGAAGGGCAAAACATTAACGCACAAAATGGAAAACATGGCAAGAAATGTGTAATTGTACATAAAAACTTTTTATTAATTTTTTTTAATATTTTTTTGTAAGTGTGAAATTATTCCCAGTTCTCTGTACACCCCTCTGTATTTTATTTAGTTTTACTTCCACCTACTTTAATATGATGACGAGTAGAAATGTAGTAAGGAAACCTTCTGTGGACAAGAATGTGATTACGTTTACCTCATTTAAGGACCTAATAATATTCTTGTTCTTAGTCTTAGGCCTCGTTTATTTCACCATTAATATGAATCTTATACCGGTTATTATAATTTAAAAAAACTTGAGAATATATATATATTTTTTTATAAACACAACTTATTTCGTGATATCGTACGTTTTAATTCAAACCTAGTAGCATATTTCATATACAACAACTAAGTTTTTCATTCATGGCTCCATATATTCAACAAAGTGAAATTCCAAAAAAAAAATGAGAAAAAAAAACTAATTATTATGAAACAATGGAAATATGAAAATGAGATAGGAAAGATGTCAGCCGTCCTACGGACAAGTTGTGTGCTAAAAACTAGTAGATACTAGTCACACTACAATAGGTTCTCAATTCCCATCTACCACTTGAAAGTGATCAATTTGAGCTGTATACCTACCCTTTTGTTGTAGATATATATATATATATATATATATATATATATATCTTTACTCAGCTGTAGAAATATGTATGTGATGAGAATTGTTACAACCATCCTCACACCACAGGTCTCTTTCTCTTAAATGCCTATGCTATTGTTGAAAAGTCACGCCTTTATTTTTTAGGATTGCACTTCAAATTTTGATTTTCTACTTCTTTTAGTCTGGATCTGGCTTGCCTAAAAAAGTCAGTATTTGGCAACACTTTTGTTATGATACGTTTTCTCAACATAGAACATCCAAGAACCTCCCAATTCCCAGAGAATTTTTTTTTCTTGTTTTTTGTTATCAAGCAATTATACAAAATATATGCATGTAATCACTTTCCCAAAGCACTTTTTTTCTTTTGGCGAAAACTCTCCTAGTAATTAAATAGTACATTGCACATTACATTGAAATTAGATCCCATCTCTATAGCGTATATATTGCAGAAAAATAATTAGTTTATCGCGACGTAAATAATTAACTACAACCTTAGGGCATAGGCCATATCTAGACGCATCACGGAGAAATTTGTTGAACATGCAATTATTTATTTAATCTTTTGAGATATCCGCAACTGTTGCTAGTTGCTCCCATATATAACCATAGGCATGTGTCCCAAATCCCAATATATCTAGACTCCCGAGAATTCGAACTCATGACCCGTTAATCATTATGCAAGGCTATGTTATTTGTCTTTACCACATCTTATATTTTCTATAAGTTATAGTAATCATCATATATTATCACACTACCATACATATGACAAAAATTGTATCTTATACCCTCTCCGTTTCGTTTTGATTGTTGTTTTAGTTTTTTTTTATCAAAATATTTGTTGTTTTATATATTTTCACACAACAAACAACAAATATTTTGACACAAAATAAAAAAGTTAAAACAACAATCATAATGAACCGGAGGGAGTATGAGGGATGAGTATATTATTCTATAAAATAAATTATTAATTCTAAATAAAAAAAATTAAAATAACAATCAAAACGAAACGAGAGGAGTATTTTTTTATAAGCATGGGTCCTGCGGTATCTCTCCCTTTCCTTTTATAAGGGCCAGAGATAAAAGATTATGGGGTGCCCATCTCAATCCCCAATTCCAAACTAAAAAAAAAAAGCCAGGAATAGGTCTACAATTTGTGTAATTACTAATTACGAAGTGCAGTGTCTATAAGACCTACGTCAAATTTTCGTCCAGCTTCTTTACAATTAATTATCATGATATAATCAAATCTGTAAAACTAATATATATATATATATATATATATTAGTTTATGGAAAATAAACTTTGATGCTAGGACAGACCATGTGATACTATATGCTACACGTGGCCCATCATTTTCCGGTCGACCATGAACAAACCGAAAGGGCTCGCTAGTTTACTTGATTGGTTAATTAGGGGATGTTTGTATATGTTTCTAGATTCAATTTTTAATTTGGTGTGCAGTTTCCGAAATGTATTAGTATTCGTAAAAAAAATGGATTTTTATGTGATGAGTGATAGAATATTAGAGTTACAGAGATGAATATTTAAATAGCAAGCCTCACACAGTCACACCAATAATGATATATGATCGTTATAGTAGAAATAAAAAATGAATAAAATAAATGTGTTTTGAGTGTTATGCATGGTAGAAAATTGAAAAAAGTGAGATGAAAATAAAAACAAACATGGCCTCACATTTCCCATAATTATAGCCTTATAAAACTGTTCTTTTAGAAGCAAATAAGAAATAGTGACTTTGCCGGATGTTATTTTGCCACACATTCCGATGGCTGAACGGTTGCTCGCTTAATTTTATTGATAACATTTTTGCTCAAAAAAAGTTCTGTTAGAAACAAATAAGAAATAAAAAAGAAATTCAGATTTCAAATTAAAATATTGTTTTAGTCACTATTTTGTATAACCACTTAGATTATTTTGATTCATACAAGAAATGACCAAATTTGTCAATTTGATATCAAAAGCGACAACTATGATTTTTGAATTTTTGTTGAGGGCCAGCACATTGGGCCAGAATTTGAATATTTGATTACATATTCAGGTACAAATAATAATAATAATAATAATAATAATAATAATAATAATAATAATAATAATAATAATAATAATAATAATAGTGCTAGTATTTATTTATTTAATTTAATTTCATTCGAAAAGACATTTAATTTTATTTTCCTTAGTTATAACTATGATTAGATAAATACGGACCTTATATTTTGGAGGAAAAAAAAAGAAAATCAAACTTTTATCACGATTTTCCATTTTCGTCCGCAGACCACAAGTATGTCTAGTCAACTACAATACTAGATTTTGCGTTTGATTTTCTTTTCTCGTATCATCATCACCCATTATGCTACGCGTATAAAATCCTTAAAAACAAAGGTTAATTACGCATGTATGTTCCTCGTTTTCAAACCAAGAAAATAAAATTTAGCAAATAAAATATCTTCGATTCCCTGAAAAAATGACCAATCATCGAAATTCAGGAAAAAAAAAACTACTAAAAGTAACCTAATGTTACTGGCTTACCGCTTCCCACTGAGACTAATACAAAAGATCGGTATAATAGATATAACTGACTAAATATTATATTAATTATTACAAGTAATTAATTAAGTAATTCAATTTAGGAAGAAAAAATATGAATTTATCTTATGTTTTCTCTTTATCATCAAAAAAACGTGATCTATCGCTCCAAAAACAGCATCAAGAAAGAAATTCAATCATGAATCCAAGGGATTTGCCAGAAACTCTAACTAACAAAGAAGAAGAAGATGCTTCACAAGTTAACCATCGAACGAAAATTCACAAACAAATTCAACACGCAAATAAACTTTCCAAACAATTCGATTCCATATTTCAGTTCATCCAATCAGAAATCATAATTCAAGAGCAAGCAAAATTAATCAATCCAAAAACGAAACAACAATCGATGATGATCTAATAAACGAACGCCGAAGATATTCCGTGATAGCACAAGCTGATCAAGCAAAAAAAAAAAAAACTGATCTAATTCAATAAATCAATAAATTACCTCAATAATCAGCTTTTCCTGCATCAGCAGCCTCAGCTGAGTGTGAATCACCAGAGGACCAGATTTCTAGAGAGAGAGAGAGAGGGAGGGAGAGAATGAGAGAGGTGTTTTATCTGTGATAAATTGTTTAAATTTGAATAGGAGAGAATCCAATGGTGTGCTGGATAATATTAGTTGGCAAAATCAGAGGGAAAAAATTGAGAATATTACAAAATCTCCTTTTTTTTATGAGAGAGAGAGGGGGAGGAGAGAGAGAAAAGTGAATTTGTCTGGTGCGAGAGAGGGGGGGGGGGGGTGTGGGGGCTCTCCACAGCGACTGGCACTGCAATTGGCGCTTGAATTTTCATTTGGTGATGGCATCAGGAGAGAGGGACGTGGAATTTTTGGAGTTTTCTCTACATTTAATTTGTCCTCTGATTTCCATTAATTTTCGGGAATGCCATTCAACTGTCATATTTAAATTTTCGATGTTGAAGAATGTGGGGGAAGGAACAATTACAAATGACGCGCTGTCAAAATTATTGCATAATAATTTGTCAGGTTGCAGCCACTATGCTTTTTGTGCTTATATGGAAAGCCAGATCATCATTTCACATATAATTAAATAAATTCACTTTCAATTTTAAATTTAATTAGGCCTTATCTGTGTAATAGTTCATTCCTTTTTCTTGGGGTGAAAATTGTTGAAAAACTGGAAATTTGTGTGGATAAATTAAATTACATTTTGACACCTATATTTTGTGTTTTTTAAAAGTTGCACATTTTTTTTAAAAATTAACAAAATAATGTCAATTTTTTTTTAAAATAATTACAAATCTAATATTTGATCAATTTTACGGCTCAAAAATTATAAGTAATTGATTGAATTTTAATATATTTAGTTATATGATTTTTTTTATGAGGCTGGGGAAATATAAATTTTAAAATACAATCAATTACTTATCATTTTCGGATCAAAAAATTAATAAAATATTATATTTTTTTTTTTAGAATAATAAGTATTATTTTGTTAACTTTAAAAAAAATAAACTATTTTTGAAAAAGTTTCCAAAAAATATAATTTACCCAACTTGTGTTAAAATTAAAAGTATGAGAGAACATGTTTTAATTCTTTTTCAACACAAATTATGAGAGAACATGTTTTAATTCTTTTTTCTACAACGCCATACAAAGATACTGCATGTTATGGAACAAATTTTAAAATAATATTTGATGATATAAGACTCGGCTCGGGGAAAAAGTGACTCGATGCATATATAAATCTTTTAATTGAAGGGAGAACATATATTATTATTATTATTATTAGAGTCGTCAAAATTGACGTGGAGATACGGACAATCAGATTGGAAATTATGGTGTGCCCAAATACATATTTTGGGATGGCCCACAGCCGTATTAAATTTTTCTCGAGCTACACAATTTAATTTGTTATTTTTTTTTTAAAAAAAATTCATTCAATTTTAATTTATTGTGTGTTAGTTTAACTTTACACTCATTAATTAGGGTTCATCCTATTCAAGTATATAATTATTGTTTTATGAAATAATCAATTATTAATTAAAAATGAAATTTAATATCAAAAAATTAATCGTATATCCTAATTGGATAGGATGATCCATAATTAATAAGTGTAAAATTTAATTAAATCACAATAAACTGAATTAAATGAAAAAAATCAAATAAAAATTAATAAATATAATTGTGTAGCACAAGTATTGTACAAAATGTAGCAGATGATTTGTTAAAGTAACATAACTGCAATATATTATGCATGTTATGAAGGATGTAATTTAACATAATAATAATTTAATATGTTAAAAAAAATATAATGTAATATAAATATATGAAAAATGCAAGAAACTATTGCAACGTAGAAAACATTCTGATACAAAAAATGGCCAAGAAACAACCTCAGAATTGCATCATCATGTGCCTAACTGCAGCTGCTTTGCTGCTTATGATGTTTGACAGGGGCCTAAATTTTCTTATTCTTTCAAGGCCCTCCAGCCTTTCTTCAAATATTAATAAAAAAAAAAAAAAAAAAAGGTTGATGACTTACTAATGTATTTCAAGAACCAGTGTGTGTGTGTGTGTTGGAAACGTTGTCAAGTCAAGATGCCTTCTTCCCACGTTGACGTCGTTGATTAATCTCCGACATCCTCTTCATCATTTTCTTGTAATAATCGGTTTTGCAACGGTGATAATCAATCCACACACATAGCTGCCTTATTGCCTCCCTCTTCTCCTCTCGAAGCTCTTTGACACCTTCATCTTTCTCTTTGATCTTCGTCTCCGTATCCCTCAACTTATTTTCAAGCTTCCAGACCCTCTCTCTGAACACCAATATCTCTGCCTCCTTGTCATCGAGCTGGCACAGCAAGTCGTCTAGATCGTGTTTCACTTGCAGCAGCGCGTTGTTCTTCCTCCTCACCCAATCCTTGGCGTAGTTCACCTCACACGACGTCTTAGATATCCTGTTCAGGAAGTTCTCATTGCATTCATCAACCTTGAGGACTATTGAGTCTAGTGAAATCAGCACATCGTTTGCTGTCACTGACATATCCTTTATGTTTCTGAGCCCCTCTTCTATTTTCTCTTGCTCCGACTTGTTTTCTTGCTTGTATGCCTCGTTCGTGTTTAGAAACCACTCTTTGTGATCAACATGCAGCTTCTCTGCAGCTCTTATTCGACGGCTTAGTGTCCTGTACTTATCTTCAAACTGTTTTCTGAACTCTTCAGCCATTTCTTCTATCTTTTTCTCCACCAGTTGGAAGTTGGGGTGGGATTTTATGTTGTCCGTTTTCAACTTGTGCACGAGATCCCCCAACTCCAGCAGAGTTTTCTGCTGATCAGCGATCTTGGTTGTTAGTTCTGTGTTCTTCCTTTCCATCTTGGATTTGATCAGTAACAACTCTCGTTTCTCTTTCTCAAGCTCAATCGTATGTTTCTCTTTCTCATTTCTTAAAGCCTCAAACTCCACCTTCAAACTGGTTTTCTCCTTGTGTAAGGCTTCCAAGTTCTTCTCATGATTCTTGATCTTTTGGTTCAATGATTTGATCTGAGCAGAGAATTCATCTTCACTTAGCTTAACCTTCTTCTCCTGAGATGATAGCTTTCTCTCACTAATCAGGAGAGATGTCTGTAGTTGGGACATCTTCCTTAGTAGCTCCTGCTTTTCATCTACTGATTGATTGGATTCTTGGCTTGTTTTGGCTATCTGTTCTTGCAGATTGCTCTTCCTGCCATCCTTAGAGTGAAAATCGTTTACCTGAGATTTTGAGCTTTCCTTCCCTCCAATCCTGCCCTGATCGATCAAAGACTGATTCTTCAAATTCTTATTGAGTTCCAACTCCAATTCAGCCTTCTGAATGTTGGCAGATACCAGCTCTTGATGCAGACAATCAACTTGCTCGACTAGGCCCTTAACTTCATTAGTCCTTTCCTTAGCTTCACTCGACAATCTTTGTTCCAATTCGTCTCTCTCATGGCTCAGAGCTTCCACTTGAAGCTGCAGGCATTCCTTCTCCTTGCACGTGGACTCAAGTTCCAAAACACGGCCTTGCAGTCTTGATATCCTCTCTTTCATCTGCATAGCTTCGTTTGCCTTGCACTCCACCTGCTGTTCCCATTGTAACTTCTGTGAGCAAAGAGTTTCGATCTCAAACTTCAAACGCGCAACTTCTCTCTCTAAATCCTTCACTTGAGCTGACTTATGATGTGTCATATTTGGCTCTTCAATTTGAACTCTCAAATCCTTGAAAAAGTTGTTCATATCTTGGGACTGTGAGCCAAAGGAAGTTTCCTTTACTTCACTAGAAGAAGTTAACTTATCCTTGAGGATTGTATCTTCGACATCTGATGTTTCATCATCACTACGCAGCACGTGTACAATCTCAGAGCTACTTGTTTCCATGCTGTTTTTGTGCATGAAATCCACTGGAGAATAAAATTCCTCTGAATCGGAAGGAGTGGAAGAACCATCATCTCTACCGTTAATGTTGTTCTTCGCCTCTTCTCTTAGATCTTCATAAAGAGAGTAGAGTGATTCATAATGCTGGTGGAAATCTTCAACTAGATGAATTATCTCTTTCTTCAAGTTCCCTTCTTTGTTGCCATTTATGCCCTTTGCCAACTTCAAAATCTTCTTCACTTTATTCTCAGCATCTGCAAAACAGAAACTCCTCACTTTCTGAAAATCTTTACTTCTTTGCACATTAGGACATAAACACAGGTTCTGATACATGTTAATCCTGCTGGTGGATACAGTTTTAAAGTGTAAAAATGAATTTTTTTTGGCAATAAAAGCCTTGCTCATGAGTCATGACACCGTGTTTTCAGCACAATAGAAATTTCATTCAAGTCAAGTTTAAAGATTAAGGTTGTTCTGGATTTGAAAATTTACCTATTTTCGCCCGACTCAGTTGCTCTTCTTTCTCAGGATCGATGTGATTCTCAAAGGACTTCATTGCTCTGTCCTACCAACACTTGTAATCTTGCTAAGCTCCAAAATTTGGAAGGATTAGTGCTGCTCCTTTGTAATCTTGATGAGCTCTTTCACTTGCATTGTAGCTTAGAATCATGTTCCTTAGCAATTCAAGAATGATAGATATTACCTACTGATAACTTGCAAAAATCATCTTATCAACCAGAGGAAATGCAGCCCCCATGCATGCATGACTACTCCTTGTAGCCTAACAATGTGAAATGTATCATGAGCTTTACATCCTCTCGAGGAATAGTTATCAATATACACGTGATGTGCATGTATTCAGCTCACAAAAATTCCAATTATTGCAGATTTTTGGCTCGGAAATATCAACTCGGTATTTTTATTAATTCAACATATATATTAATATGATTTGCATTTCCCAACACTTGATTTTCATTAGCCCTTTTCCTGAAAACAGTCAATTCTATGAAGAAAAAATAAAATAAAAGAAGCATGCTCTCACGTGCTGTAAGATATTAAATATCGAAATCAGAGTTAAATACTCAATCAAGACACAAAAGTTAAATATGTGTGGATTTAAAAAAAAAAAAAAACACCCAACAACGATCAAGATTACGATGAGCATACGTTTGTGTATGTATGTGAGTGTGATCCTGATCTAATCCATGCACATACCAAGAGTGGTATATATATTTGTGATAAAAAATCCAAACAAAAATATCCCGATTTAAAATTTTCATGAGCTGGGAAAAAATTGTATTTGTGACTTTGATCTAATGAATGCATCAAAATTATTCACTTAAAACACAAACGCGCGCACACACATGTATATGTATATATGTATATATGTATGTATGTATATTTGGCCTCTTTTTCTATGAACAGGTGATGGCTAGATAGGCAAGATTACCTGAAAATTTGCAGAGTTGTGAAGAATGTCAATCGGAATCAAGGCAAATCCCACGAGGACAAAATGAAGAGGGTAGTGAAATGAACTATTTTTAGTTTTATGATAATATTTGTGATATAAATTAAAAGTAATATATTTATATATGGATCTTTTTTTTTTTAAAAAAAAAGGTTATATATATATAAACATATAGTCTTTTTTTATATAAGTTGAAACATATTGTTCTGTCCTTTTGAATATATTTCTTATCTATATATATATATAAAAACACAGTTTCTAATCATTTTAAAATTGGCGCCATTTTAAAACATAATATTTCATCAGTTTTTTTTTTTTTTTCCACAAAACTGAATAAATCCCTCCCAAAAAATAGCAGATTTTGTTTAATTGAAAAACTGCCACAATCAGCCTATAAGCAACGTGAAATCCGTCAATTGAAAACTAACTTCTTTATAACTTCCACTTAATTTTTCTGCATAAGATATATTTATTCAAACCAAGTTTAACAAGTTATAACCCCAACCGATCAGTACTCCCCATTTTCCTCCTTCAACGTCGGGTAGATAATCGAAATTAAAATATCACGAATATTCATCCAGATCAGGATCTCCTTGCTCTTGAGACATCTGAGCTGCTCCATCCGGCAATTCAAGACGAACCTCATTACCTTGGGGTCGCACCAAATGATATCGTGGAAGAAATGCGTCTTGCTCTATTTTCTGCTTCGGCTACACGTCGCTGCAGGTATATATCTGGGTTTTCTCGCTGTGGGACTCCATTTGCTGCGATGAAGCATGGGTGCAATGCCGGAGTAGAGAGATTCATTCACCATCACAAGGCAAGCATTCTAACTACGATAAATCAATTTTCATCTCATTAGAGGTAATGTGTTTGTGGCTTCATACTCTATAGTTTTTCTATGTTGGAATTAGCCCACAATCTGTATGATAAAATGACTATAAGTCCATAATGAGTGATATACACTCTTTTGAATCTCTACATGTCCAGAATTTATGGACGACAGTTTATCATCTTATTCTCCCACATCCTCGCTGGCTGGCAAAGCCATCTGAACATTCCACACCATCAGTCAACTATAGTTGATTGGAAGGAGGATGCAATGGCTGAGGAGAACATGACTCACGTGGCAGAGTCCGACGACCATTAAAATCTGGTATTTCGAAGCTTTAAGAAGTTATACAAACACTCTTCCCTCTTAATAATTTTTTAGAAGTTTTCAACTATATTACATATATTTATACTCAAGATTGTGCTGATTTGTTCGTGGTCATGGCGTGGGAATTGTGGAAAGGGAGGAATCGTTGGGTTTTGGGGGCAAAAGAGAGGAATCACTCTTGATAATTTCGATCAGCCCAAAATGGTTAATTAGAACCTATTCTATGCCTATATGTTTGTCTTTTTTTCTTTGCTTTCTGGAAGCTCTGTTGTACTTTGAGTTAAACTTATATTGAATGATATATGTTCTTTTCTTGGTGTTTTTTTTTTTTTGTGGAAATTAGACTTCATTATGTTAATAATTTATAATATTGCGTATTTTTGTAATTCACATATTTCTTTATAAACTTATAATATGTGATGTCTTTAATTTTTTAATTTCAATTATTTCCGTACAACGTACGGGTACAAAACTAGTTATCACTAATAAGAAAGCTCGCACCGCGTTCTGAATAAGAGTTAAGAAGCGTAGTAAAACTTCCTAAGCATAATTCAAATCAATTGTAAATTATTTTTACATTATTTATGATAATAATGTTTGTTTTTGAACTAGCATGCTTCTTGTATGTATTAGTTATACATAACATAAAATTTTTAGTTTATTTAATGTTATCATAATCTCATAATCTTAGTATATAAGTGTATATACAATAGGATTAAACTAAAAAGAAAAAAAAATAGATTAAGGATGATAAGCAAAAAATGAAGTTCGTGATAAATTCAATTAAAGTATGAGATCTTTAATTGAAGCATCATTAATGTACCTCGATAATATTATGTGACGGTTTTATTCGAACCTTAGGATACATCCAATTGTGAGCATTCATAAATGATATGATCATATAAGATTTGAATCAATTTAATTTGATTATTCTTTCCAATTCCATTAAAATAAGTATATTAAATTAAATAATAGGATGATCATTTATGAATGATTTTAAATTTGAGTGGTGTGGTTATAAACTACTGTTTAAATGAGATTCTTAATTCTCAATTTGTTCGTTAAAATTTGTCAGTCAATATTTATAAACTTACATTTTAAATTCACATTGAATTCTTATGAGAAGAAGAAAGATAATTATCTCCTTTGTTAATTCTAAAATTGAGAATTTTAAATATATAAATCATTTATAAATTAATCTATCACTATTGAATTAATTAATGCTAAATGAAGAATATAAATAATCGAAAAGGTGAATGGATATCATTTGTCTTCAGTTTCAGTTATGAATTGTTTATAGAAGATTATTTCACATGAAATGGTTAAATTAATGAACCTCAAATTGGCAGAGTAATTCACAATAATATGATGTTAAAGATGGAATTTGAGGTGTTTTCTACAAATTTTGATGATGCATTAATCAAATTATGAAAGCACTGCCCAAGTCATGATAACTGTTCCTCGATGATGTCCTATATATCCACTTCAATTCATAAAGTATAGAGGAATGACGTGGATGTATATATATATATATATATAATAATTTCCTTAAATGTATTTTATGGTGTTGTATCATTTTCTTAATTTTTCTCATTGTACTTAAAATTGTAAATTATTTCAACTATGTTTGTAATGGATGGAAATGAATGGAATTACATAAGTTATTTGTTTTATTAGAAAAAATTAATGAAAATTGTAAGTTTATTCGTGGATATGAATTGTCTGTTGATAAAATAGTGAATAAACTTGAATATATATATATATATAACATTATATTATTTATACATTTTATAATTGTGTCTGTTAATTATTTAATCATAATTTAATTATTTTATTTTTACAGACTATTTATTATAACTTTTTTCGCCGTGCATCGCACGGGATGTAATACTAGTTATATTCTATAATTTCAATTTGAGCAGTGCTATGAGGCTATAATGTGGCTAAGTCACAATTAAGTGAATCGGGTTTTATTAAACCGGTTTCAGTTTAAACCAGTTTTTTTAAAAAAATAAAATTCTATACTACCTAATATACCCTTTGTCTCCAAAACAATTATCCCTCCCACCCATACATGAATTCCCTCTTCTTTTCCCAATGCTACACGATTTCCCTCCCAAATTAAATCCTATTTACCAAAGCATTATTAGTACTAATAAATTAATGATGAAAAATAATATTAATATTATATTGACGTAAAAAAATATATTCAGCTACGAAAAAATATAAAAAAATATTAATAATATATTGAGTTACGAAATCACTATATATTAATTGTATAGTAAATCAACCAAAAAATATTAATAATATTAATAATATATGGAGCTATGAAAAAATAAACTGAGTAGGAAAAAAATATTAATAACATAGTGACATAAAAATATCGACGATAAAATATCAATAAAATATTAACGATAAAATATTAATAATATTGTGACGTAAAAAAATATATTGAGCTACGAAAAAATATAAAAAATATTAATAATATATTGAGTTACGAAATCACTGTATATTAATAGTATAGTAAATCAACAAAAAAATATTAATAATATTAATAAGGGAGAAAAGTTTATCTAGACAATTTAATTTTAAAATTAAGGTAGTTGGGCAAGTTTTAGGGTGTAGGAGTTATATGGGCAACTGTACTATATTATGTACACTTTATTTAGAGTGGGTCCCAGAAATCTCGAATTTAAAAAAAAATTATGAAAAGGTGTACTTTCAACCCTAAAATCATTAAAGATTCTGAATCTTTGGAACTTTATCACCTGCCTTATTTTACTTTCGTTATTTTGGTTCACTTCTTGAACTTCCGTTACACCAATAACGAAAATTAAATGTATATATCGAAAATTTAATTTTATCAATAACCAATCTTTATTTTGTAACATAACGAAAATTTAATATTACATGAACGAAAATTTAATTTTTGACACAATGAAAATGTAATTTAACAATAACGAAAATTTAATTTTAACCATAACGAAAGTTAAAGTTACCTATAACGAAAATTCTATTTTTTACATAATGAAATTTAAATTTACCAATAACGAAAATTTAATTTTAACAAGGACGAAAATTTAAGTTTTAACATAACGAAAATTTAATTTAACAATAACGAAAATTTAATCTAACCATAACGAAAATTTAATCTAACCATAACGAAAATTGAAATTGAAACATTTGACCATAAAAGCTGAAACATTTGACCATAAAAGCTGAATATTCCCCACTTTTTCTGAAAAAGAATAAAATATTTCTTTGGAATAAGATCTTTCTCGATATTACGTTCTTAATATATCTTTTGGAACAAAATTTATCCAAACTCAAGTTCAGTTTGAAAAAAAAAATCGTGGAATCAAATCCTCTTTATTATGGCCTTAAATATAGTAACTACCCTCTTTACTCTTTCTCTCTCTCAATTACATCTTTTTTTCTTCTCTTCTTCCTCTCCGCCGCTGCTCTATATTTTTTTCTCTTTTTCTGTGAAAATAATAAACTAGAGATTGATTCGAGTTGAAGAGGATGGAGGAAGAACGAGAGGAAGGACGTGAAGATGTACGCCGACCGTCGGGAGAGGTTAGACTCATATCCTTTTAAGCGTTAACGATTGTCGTCGAGTTGTTTACATTTTATCGTTATGCATAATTTTGATTATCGTTACAGTTTGTTAGTATCGTTATGCATAATTATTTTGATTATCGTTATGGCATTTTTTAATTAAAAAATAAATCGTTATGGCCTTCTTTAATTTATCGTTATGGCGTTTTAATAATCATTATGTGTTCTGACCTTCTTTAATTTATCGTTATGGCGTTTTTAATAATCGTTATGCTGATTTAAATAAATCGTTATGGCCTTTTAGTTCAAATCGTTATGCTAATTTGATGAAATCGACATGGACTTTTTTGATATGAAATCGTTATGCTAATTTTTTTGTTAATTAATCGTTATGCTAATTTAATAAATTGTTATGCTAATTTGATATGAAATCGTTATGCCAAATGTAATAAATCGTTATGCTTGTTTGATGAAATCGTTATGGATTTATTTCATTAATTGTTATGTATTTTTTAATTAATTGTTAAGCACATTTAAATAAATAGTTATGGCCTTTTAGTTCAAATCGTCATGCCAAATTTATTAAATCGTTATGCTAATTTGATGAAATCGATATGGACTTTTTTTAATTAATCGTTATGGATTTTTTTAATTAATCGTTAACCAAATTTAAATAAATCATTATGGCCTTTGACATTTAATTTAAATTAATTAAAAGTAATCATTAACGATAATCGTAGTCCAAATAATACTATTAGTAAAAAATAAAAGTAAAAAAAACAATTAATATAAATAATAATACTTTTTATTAATAATAATAATAATAATAATCTAATAATAATAACAACAACAATTATCTAATAATAATAATAATATTCGTCTAATATATACTATTAGTAAAAAATAAAAATAACAAAAACATATAATATAAATAATAATACTTTTTTAATAATAATAATAATAATAATAATAATAATAGTAATAATAATAATAATAGTCTAAATAAGACTATTAGTAAAAAAAATAAAATAAAAAAAATTAATATAAATAGTAATAATTTTCAGATAATAATAATTATAATAATAAAAGTAATTATAATAATATTCTAATAATAATAAAAACAACAATAATCTAATAATAATAACATCAACAATAATCTACATCATGTTTTATTTATAAGAATTTGTATTTGTATATCTCATAAGTGTTACTGTATTTGCAGGTAATCAC
The DNA here is from genome assembly GCA_026008535.1 of Perilla frutescens. Classification (NCBI taxonomy): domain Eukaryota; kingdom Viridiplantae; phylum Streptophyta; class Magnoliopsida; order Lamiales; family Lamiaceae; genus Perilla; species Perilla frutescens. The sequence continues at coordinate 15,065,538 of BRKX01000015.1, forward strand.
GATATGCAATGTTGGAGGCCATCATTGGGTCACTGTCTGTATATGCTTTCGGACTTGGACTGTCGAGTTGTATGACTCGTTATTATTCAAGATGGACGACCCGAATGACATAGAGGTTGCTAAGACGCGTGATCGAGAGTTGGTACCACTTCTTCGTCTACTGCCACGCCTCATGCACGAGGCTGGTTTTTAGAGTGGTCGGACTAGGCTAGCTAGCCATTGCTATGCAATGAGGCTGGACAAGTCTATCCCAGACCAGTTTGTGCAGTTCGACGGGGTCAGTTGTGGCGTTTATGCTATGATGTATGTGGATCGATTGCTTTCCGAACTCCCTGACTTAGCTGTATCCGAGGATGATATTCGGAGATATCGTTATTCTGTAGCAGTAAGGATCTACTCACTCAGTAAGGATCGACGGGGGTCAGTTGTGGCGTTTATGCTATGATGTATGTGGATCGATTGCTTTCCGGACTCCCTAACTTAGTTGTACCCGAGGATGATATTCTGAGATATCGTTATTCGTGGGGGACGATGATATACGTTTATGTTTATCGTTACTCGTTTGTTCGATTGATATTAGTTTTTATTATCATTTGTTCTATTGATATGTGTCTATTGACACGTGATTTTAAACTAATCTGAACAAAGTGGAATTAACAAAGTAAACAAAGTAAAGTCGCCTTAACAAAGTAGAATTAACAAAGATAACAAAGTAAAGTAGAATCCACGAAGCAAACATGGTAAATGTAGACATGATCAATCTAGGTCGGTAGTCTGTCTAGTTGGACACCTGGGACGGGTATGTGTTGTCTCACCACAAACACTACATTTCTTAGGAGCTCTTCTATGTGCACCCTCCGTATGCACGTCCTCTGGAGGTGCATTTAAGTCCACACTACCTATTGGGATCTGGGCTGTGCACACTCGTCTGTTGTGACCAGGGCCATGACATCTAGTGCAAACCTGTCTTCACGAGCTAGATGCTGCCTCAACGCCTCCTCGAGCTCTTGACATCCGAGGACGACCAGCTTGTTTTTTAATCACTGGGGCAAGAACAAGTGGTGAACCATAAGGTGGCAAAATCCACTCTTCAGGACTGGGTAAGCCCATGATCACTGAGTCGTACATGCTGACTACAGTTTCCGTCTTGTAGCACCTATCCACAAAATCATATATGTGTCCACCGGAGAATCTATGTGTGCACAAAAAATCATAGTTAAAAATGATGATGGTTGAGCAAATGGATTCTTAACAAAAAAAACTTGAAAGTTGCATACCTGATCGCCACTGCAGCGTGGCTACATGGGATCAAATCCAGCTCAAACTTACAACAATCACAGGTACAATGTTGAAGATCGACCATAAATGACTCCCTGCCAACCTCAACTTTCCACAGGTGTGCTAATGTCGTGCATCGAACAGGAAAACATCATCCATGCTCAACATTCTTTGATAACTTGTTCACAGCTTCTGGAGTCAACACGTGATCCCAACTCTGTGCGGCAGCCCTTCGCTGTTGAGCCATTCTTCGACAATACGCCTGAACACCTCAAGCATTGAGCAAATAGGCAATCTTCTAGCCCACAGTAGATGAGCATTGAGTGACTCAGCCGCATTAGATGTCATGAAGCTGAAACGCCGTGCGGGACACTGCGATCGAGACCAATGCTCTGGACCAATTCTACAAAGCTTCTGGTATACCGGGGTGCTCACCAATTCCAATGCTGACATATGCCTTTGGAATACGTTTGTACGATAGGCATAAACAGCCTCCTTAAACATGACAATCACATGGGCACCGCGCTTCGCCATCTTGTTCTGTAAATGATAATAGCACAAACCGTGTGCCGCTCTTGGAAAAACGGCTGCGACAACATTCTTAATGCTCTAGTGCTGATCTGACACAATCAGAAGATCTTCTGTTAGGAAAAACTATCAAGGAACCTCTAGAAAAGGTTTTGATGAGATGTTAAAACTATCTATGAAAAACTAACTAAAATTCAAGTTGTAGATCTGAGCTGATCAATCCAGAGCATAAAAAAGGAACTCAAGTAAAGCCAAAGTGGAGTATGGTCTGCAAGCTGAAGGATATGTCATCCAGTCAGAATTCAACTTAACTAAGGAGTCAAAAGTCAAACTAGTCAAAACAAACTGACAACTAAGTCAGCTGAGCTGAGGGAGAAAAGAGTCGACTAAGACTGAAGGAACTGATAAGAGATCAGTTTAAACTAAAGATTGGAAGTATCCAACTGATGGCCAAACTGAAGTAAACAAGACAGATCAGCTAAAGGCCAGAACTGAAGTCAACCAGCTTATGATTAGTCAAGCTGACAAGAAAGCTCAAGAGAAATCAGTCAAGCTGACAAGCTAACCAAGAACTTGAGATCAGTCGAACTGGAGAAACAAAGCTCAAAACTACCAACTGGAGCAATGGCCAAATTGAGCTGACAAGTTCAAAACTGCCAACTGAAGAAACGGCCAAACTGAGCTGACAAGCTCAAAACTACCAACTGGAGCAATGGCTGAACTGAACAGACAAGTTCAAAACTGCTAACTGGAACTCAAAACTGCTAGAAAAATAGAAGCCAGAGAACCCTGGAGTTATTGCTCAAACCGGTGAATCTTGGAATAAATGCTTCAACGAAGATCCTGGAATTAAATATCCAATGAAGATCGATTGGCAAAGTAACGGCTACTTCAACCAAAAGCTCCAGCGATCAATAAAGACCTTCTGACATTGATGAGCCAATAGAGCCACCGATCAATGGAACTCAACGGTCATAAAATCACTCCTCTATAAAAGACGAGTGAATCAAAGTTTTAAACACTCTTCGCCTCCACAACTTTCGCATATACATTCTTGAAATATTCAAGCAAGAGCTTTTCTTTCTCCCTCCCAATTAGCTCAAGTTCAGCATTTGATAAAAACTGCGAGAGTCCAACTGAGAAGAAGAATTCAAAGAGTTGAGATATTCAGCCAGTTGTTGACGATTCAGCCAGGGCAGCCTTCTCAGTTTCAGCTATACAACAATCAACTACCCAGCTCAATTGAAGGAGCATATCAGTTGATACCCCCGTTCAAGACTAACCTCTTGAAGATCGAAAGAGATCTAAAACCTTGTAAAGACGACAATAGCACCTACCTTCCTAGCGAGCAGTTAGGGACTTCAAGTGTGAGCCGTCGACCCGCTGAGGTAGCAAGCAGTTACCAGGTTCAGCCAACTGTCCTTCATTGTGTAATTTGTAAAGAAACTCAAGTTATATAGTGAAGTTGCCCTTCTGCAGAAGGAAGAAAGGACGTAGAAGTTTGAGACTTCGAACCTCTATAAATCACTTGTGTGCTGTATTGTTTTGATTATTGCATATCTTTAAACTGTACACAAGTTCACACAATCTGCACCAAGCAGTCATAACTGATCAACCAATTTATGCATAGATAAGTTTCTCTAAGCGAGTCAAAGGGCCCTATTATTCCGCATTTAAAGTAAAAAGTTTTCAATTAGTTTATTCACCCCCCTCTAAACTGATATTGACTCACCCGAGACCAACATATTCAGTCTCTCCCAGAGTGATATCCAACCGACTCAGGAACCACTTCCAAGAATGATCATTCTCGATCGGACCGAGACCAATTGCAATAGGTAATATTTGTTCATTTCCGTCCTTCGTCGCAGCAACAAACAAAATTCCCTTGTTTCTCCCCTTCAAGTGTGTCCCATCAATCATGACCACTGGTCGTGAACCCTCCTGAAAAGCTCTGATGCACGGTCCAAGTGCCAAAAACATATACTGGAACTGATTTTCAAGGGGTCATCAAAAATTCGTACAATGTCCCGGGGTTCTGCAGTTGCACCGTGTGCAGAAACGCAGGTAATTGCGCATATGACTTATCATAGTCTCCATAAATCATCTCAATAGCAATATTCCTCGAGCGCAAAGCGAAACTGTAATCGATCTGAATCCCGTACTCGCGTAAAAACACATACATCATCTCTTTGGGCTTCAGAACAACCCCCCCCATCCACCAGTTTACGAGCAAAATGTTTTGCAATGACCCGTGCAGGCACCTGGCGTGGAGCAATGCGACTCATATCCATGTGGCAAGTGTGAGTGGAGTTGAACTTGTAGATTCTCCAAACAACTCCATCCACAACAGCACACAACCTGAACGGGCACTCCCTGCCATGCTTGCACATGTAGACCAGTCGTGTCTTGTTCGATCGATACACGACATACTCCACTCGATTCTGCATGTGATAGAGTCCCACAACTAGAGCTAAATCATCCTTCGTACGAAAAATAACACCCTTGTAAAGTGTGTCCGTATGTGCTGCTGAAGGCTCACCCCAATCCAGTGGGCCAACAATGTCCAGATTGGCAAGCGGAACAACCCAATTGCTCAAGGTCCTCTTAGGAACATCCTCAAACCTAGTATTCGATGATGTTGCTCCTCTCATCATACCCATCAATCGCCCTCTACCCCTTGTCGAATGAATCCAACCACAAAATTCCGTATACAATGATTCGAGCAAGGTCGATATATCGTTCTCCTCTTCATCTTCATCAGTAGAGGGCATCTCTTCTTCTTCGTTGACTTCTTCTTCTTCTTCTTCCTCTCCTTCGTGCGGGCCTGCATCGTCATCAACATTCTGCTAATCTCTAACCGGATCTCTTTCTTCTGGCATGGTATCAGGGATGACCCTTGAGCTGCTGCAGCCTCTCTGAACAACATACACAACCATCTCTGAGCTCTGTTCGTGGAGCAAGTCAAGCAAATCTGCATCATCTTTCAGTCTTGTCTTGATCTGTCTGCCACTATTGGTGCTCGACATCCACGATAACTGGTATTCGACAGATGCGGGATCGGTCTCCAGTAACTCATGAATCTCTTTGATTAGTAACCTAAAATAGAAACCATCCGATGACATGATGATCTACTCCTCCACACCATCTACGTATTGAGCTCTCTCCCATCGACCACTATGTCGTACAATAATACGATGTCTAACCATCTGTCATAATGAAAATATTCAAAAATAAGCATAACGAACCATAACGAAAGTTTTAACAATAACGAAATTTAATTTTAAACATAACAAAAAATGAAATTTAACTATAACGAAACTTTCATTTTAAAAATAATGAAAATTTAATAAATATCATAACGAAATTTAAATTGAACAATAACGATAATTCTATTTAACCATAACGATATGCAACAATAAGCCCTCACGAAAATTCAGTATATACATAACGATAATTAAATTTATACATAACAGAAAATTAAATTTATCCATAACGAAAATTAAATTTAAACATAACGAAAATTTAATTATAAAACAATCGTTATTATAAAATCGAGACAATCATTACGGGTGTGAACTCCTTTGTTATTATTAATTCAAAATAGACGTTATTATTAAATTTAATCAAGCGTTATTATTAATTTTAAACATTCGTTATTAATAACTTTAATCATCCGTTATTATCAATAATGTTTCGTTATCATTATTTCTTTTTTTACTATCGTTATTCATATTTCAATTATCGTTATTATAACTTTTAAACAATCGATATTATTATTTTTAATAGTACTTTATTATTACTTTTAATCAATCCTTGCTTTTAATCAATCGTTATTTTTAATTTTATTTATGGCTTTTTTTAAATAATCGTTATTATATATAAATGATAATAACGATTGTTAAAAAATTAATGACAGATATTATGGCTTTTAATTTTCGTTATGGTTTTTTTTAAACTTTCGTTATTACGGCTTTTAAATAATCGTTATCATGGATTTTGTAAATGATAATAATATCGTTATTATGGCTTTTAATTTTCGTTATCACTTTTTTAAACTTTCGCTATTCATATTTAAATTATCGTTATTATAAATTTTAAACAATCGTTATTATTATTTTTAATAATACATTATTATTACTTTTAATCAATCGTTATCTTTAATCAATCGTTATTTTTAATTTTATGTAATACCCCGTAAAATAATTACTGTTTAATTACAGTTAATTGTTGAAATTACTATTTAGTATAGTAATTTCCAGTCAGATTAGGGTCGAAAGTATCCGTTAAGTTCCATGAAATTCAAGGTCAATTAATCCCCGTAGGTGGGTTAATTTTTCCAGTTAGGGTTTAATCCCCTTTTCAGTTATGGAAAGCCGGAATTGTAATTTCAGATAAATTCAATTCCTATTCTTTTAAATTGCGGTGTGTTATCGTGAATTAGATATTTCGATAATTTAGTTCAGGAATGGGAGAATCATATATTCTCCATTCATTTAGTATTTAAATTCAGATAATTAAATCAGAGTATTTTAAATAGAGAGAATTTAATTATTCTCTAGTTCTAATATTTTAAATATCGAGGTTATAAAATCGATAAATTTTTATCTAATAATTTTAGATAAATTATTTTTTTGAAGTAAGTGAATTATTTTAGCAATATCGGTTTAGTTCGAAATTTTTCCGAAAATGAAAAATATCACAATAATCGAACAACCGGTATTTTAACGGACTCTTAGTCCAAATAATGATTTGAGTTTTTATTCACTTGAAGTTATTTATTCTGATACAAATAAATTATTGTCATGCATAAAATGTTTTGTTTTGTATGATATCCTTATCTGTATTTAGTTAGCTCGCAAGGGGCTTTCTAACTCGTAAATCGATCAGGCCTCGTGCTAACTTAGCATGTTAACCGAGGTTAGTGTACACTTGAGTCGGTGATATTAGGAAGAGGGAAAGGCTGAGCGGAGCTATTCCTGATTAAGACATCGACAATGCTAAATGTGCGTGGAAAAGGCTGAACGGAGCTATTCTTCGGCATTTAGTTATGTTAAGCGTTCGAGGGAAAAGGCTGAGCGAAGCTATTCCTCGACTTTCAGTGGGATATAGATGATCATACAACAGAAAAGAGCGCTCAAAGATAGAAAATGATTTAGTAAAACATAGGGCCTTTTTTGATAAAACCCCTGTGTTTTCACTCAGATGCATGACAAGAAAATGAGTTTTCAGTTCATAAATATTTTCTGGCAATGTGTTCACTGAGTACCCTTGTACTCAGCCCTGCATGTTTGTTTTTAAATGTGCAGGTTAAGCTGGTGTGGAAGGGAGAAGTGCTGAGAGTGGAGTTCTTTTTGGTACAAGGCTCAGATGACCTTGTATTATTATTATTATTATTATTATTATTATTAATATTGTCTTTCTTTTGCTTCCGCAACTCAGTTATATCACAAGTCCAACATTTCAGCTTTTGTTATGGATGAGTCCCATAACTCGATAATCATTTGAGTATTATTATTATTCAGTCAATTGTGAGTACTTGAAATTAGTTTGGAATTCGAGTTCACAGCAAATATCGATCCTGGAATACAGTAGTTCTTTTCTTTATTTTCGGTTCGCGCCTTGATCCATCCTTCATTGGGATCGAGTCGTGCTAGTCACACGTCACATTAATTGGATATTAATGTGGGATCGTGACAGAGTGGTATCAGAGCGTTTTTGCTCTGAGCTTTAAGTTCTTTCAGTTAAGTCTAAGATTGTTCCTTAGACTGTTCAGTGATCAGTTAACAACTCTCAGCACTCCCTCACCTCAGTCTCAACCAAAGAAAGAAAGGTACGTGATTGTCAAATTACAGTATTCAAGCAGGCCATTAAGATAATGGCAAGATTTTGAAAATCTTTCAGTTCAGGCCATTCAGATAATGGCGAGATTATGAAAATCTTTCAGTTCAGGCTATTGAGATAATAGCAAAGTTATAAAAATTTTCAGTTAAGCCATTCAGATAATGGTGAGATTTTTATAAGAGTATTCAGATCAAGCCATCCAGATGTTGGCAAAATTTTTATAAAATCATTCAGATCAGTCCTTCCAGAAGTGGCGATTTTATAAAAATTTTCAGTAAAACCATTCAGATAATGGCATGGTAAGACCAATTAGATATTAGCAAAAGTTTTAAGACCAATCAGATGTTGGCAAAAGTTTTGCATCAGAAAAAGTTTTTGAAAGCCCTTCTATGTTTAAAAAAGAGTTTCAATGATTTTTATTTGTTGAGGCAAGCTCACAATGTAACAGTTAAGCAGGCACCCGAGGTTGCCAGATGTCAGTAATGCAGTTTAGATAATTGCAAAGTTCAATTGAGTCAGACTTTAGATAAGTCGGGCTTTTGCACGATCGGACTTCAGATAATTCAGGTTGTTTCATGAATTTAAGCCTCAAAGAACATAGAGGAATTTAGATGAATCTAGATTGCCTTAGTTCCCTTTAAGTTAGCTTTCATTTAAGTAAAGACTTAGTCAGTGGAACCTGATGAAGAAATTCAGCAAGTCCAAGAACTTGAAGGAAAAAGACAAGTTTCAGAAGCAGATCCAGTTTCAGGATGCGTGATTATCAGGAATTCCAGTTCCAGTAGCTGATGCATCAAGTCCTCGTTTCAGTAAGGTTTGCGAATTAGCGTTTTGAAACCTCGAGCTGAATTTATTTTGAGTCGGCATCTCAAAATAAATTGGTCCAAGAATCTTCAAGATATAATCTTGAAAATTTTAGTTCGAGTCAGCACCTCGAACTAGATCCTTCAGAAATATTACTTTTCGAGTCAGCATCTCGAAAAGGGTAACCTCAAAAGTTTTATCTCAAGTTAGCGTGTCGAGGTAAAACTTCAGTATTTGAGTCAGCGTCTCAAATAGTATGTTCAGAGTTTTCAAGTTAGAAACTTGAAAAGTAGCCAGAAGTTTTCTAATTCAAGTTAGCGCCTTGAAATAGAGTTTAAGAGTTCAAGATTTTCCCATATATGTTTCGAGAGTTGGTCGGGAATGTTTAAAGGAGTTAAGAATAATCGAGTCAGCGTCTCGAAATTGGACTTAGAAATGTTCTAAGTCAAGGAGTTTGTCAGTAAGAACTCATTTCAGTGCGAAGTTGACTGTGGAAATTTTTCTTCTATTCTTTTCCTTTCGATTAGGGAGTCATAGTGTCATTGTATGTGTGTGTTCAGACGTGTCTATATAGAAGAGTTTCTCATGAGAATCCTTCTTTATATTTCAAATGGCAGGCATGAGATGTATGGCACGGAAGAGTGTACCCCATCCGATATCTGTAGCACAGTATACCATTTGGTTCAGGACCTGTGAGCCAGAGAGCGGGGAGAGCTTAGCAGGGTTCTTATCACGCTACCACGAGCTATGGGTGCATGCGAGGCTCAGTGATGTGGAGGGTATCCATCGTCTGCTTAGAGTGCTTCCATAGTTGTGGCGTGGATGGGCGACAGAGGCCTCATACTTTTACATATGCCAGCACTCTCAGACTTTTGAGCTGATGGCGAATTTGCCTGAGTTTATTGTCCTACTCATGCATCAGTACCTTACTCAGCGTGTACATCCTCCAGGCCCATATGCTCAGATGTACAGCTATCTTCTCAGGGATGAGCCACCCAGGGGAGTTTACGACCGTCTTGTTCCTCCCGTTTTCGCAGCACAGATAGCACCACCTCCGAAGCCAGCAGTACAGGTGGACGCTGATCTCCTGCCATATCAGGGATGCAGGAATGATGATGAGGCTGGACCTTTGTGAGTGAGGCGAGCAGTCTCGAGAGATGCAGATGATGAGCTTCCTCCCAGGAAGCGCCAGACAGTGATGGGTTCTCCGGAGAGGACCATAGAGGTTGTGCACGAGGTGCGCTGCCAGAGAGCTGAGGAGGGAGGTGCAGTAGCTGCAGGCCGTCTAGTACTGGCAGTTGGGGAGGAGTCAGAGGAGGATCCCTCAGAGGATTCACAGCCAGAGGAGGGAGATGGCCCTCAGAGGATCCAGGATGGTCGGTCGGCCAGTAGCTCGTCTGACTAGTTTAGCTTTTGTGCTATGATAGTGTATTTTGTATCATGACAACTATCTATTTTGTTAGGTACATTTCGGTAGTTGAATGTGTTCCCCAGAGGACCATTCTTGGGACATAGGTATTCCCACCTTTTGAGACAGGAATGCGTAGCTTGTAAACATTCTGTCATCCAGGCATGGCTGGTTTTTGTAGAACCCATGCATTAGGAAATGTACTTGTAAGGCCTCGTTGGAGGCAATTTTCCTGATGTAAATATATATATAAGACTAGTAAGGTTGTTGATTATGCTTCAGAGTTTCAATGCGTTTTGCATACTCAAAATATGTTAAGGATTGTTAAAGTATGAGTCATTACACAACAGTGGGGCAGTGGTCTAATTATTAATTATAAATTGAAATTATAATTTGCAGAATGGTACCACCCAGAGCAGCACGAGGAAGAAATGCGAATGTGAATCCCGTAAGAAAGAATAGGCCTAGAGGGAGACCTCCAAGGCAAGGAAGACAGGAAAGAGTGGAGGAAGAACAACAAGAAGGACACGAGGAACAAAGAGAGCAGACACCTCCCCCACCTCCACAGCGCAGAATTGAGAAGCTTTTTCTGCGATAGAACCCTCCATCATTTGATGGAGCAGGAACCCCGGCCGATGCTGAGGCGTGGATCCGAGCGATGGAGCGGATTTTTAATTTCCTCCGCTGTGATAACCAGGAGCGACTCTCCTGTGTAGCATTTCAGTTAACCAGATCTGCAGATTTCTGGTGGGAGTCTAGAAGGAGGACCATGACTCCGGAGCAGCTTGATGCTTACACGTGGGATCCGTTCAAAATTGGATTCTACGATAAATACATTCCTAAGACATTCAGAGTCAAGAAAGAAGCAGAGTTTCATACTCTGAAACAAGGGAAGATGTCTGTCACAGAGTAAGAGCGAGTATTCTGTGAGTTATCACGGTATGCACCTCTTCAGGTAGATACTGATGAAAAGATGGCATCTAAGTTCAGATCAGGACTGAGGCATGAGATTGCCATGTCTTTGGCAAGTCGGGAAGACCTAACCTATGCCAAGTCGTTGAATAGGGCATTGGACATCAAGGCAGTAATGCCTGAAGAAAGAAAGGCCCCAGTATCAGCTCCAGTACCTACTTCAGCACCAGCACCAGCCAGAACTCCATCACAGAGTTTCTAGGGAAAGAGAAAGTGGAATGATGGAGGTAACCAGAACAAGAACCAAGGCTACAGAAAGCCTTGGCAGGGAAATAGGCAGCAGGGCCAGCAGGGTGCCCCTGCTTAGGAAAGAACTGTACTATCACAACCCAACATTTCTCTATGCCCAAGGTGCAACAAAAGCCACCAGGGCATGTGTCAGGCCGGCAACACGGGTTGCTATAACTGTGGCCAGGAGGGTCACTATGCAAGGAATTGCCCGAAGGTACAACAAAGACGGAACCCTCAGCAACTTAAGGCCTTGCAGGCATCGGGGCAACAAAGTCAACAACCCCAGCAACAACAATATCAACAGCTACAGCAGAGGCAGATGCAGCAAGGGAATCCCAGGTCTTATGCAATGAACCCCAGTTCCTCCGGGAAAGGAAAGCAGAAAGGTAATCTTGCAGGTATGGGCAAACTTCATGGCATGCCTTTAGTTGTTTTATTTGATACTGGAGCATCGCACTCCTTTATTTCATCAGCATGCTGTGATAAGTTAGAGCTTAAAACTGAATGAGCTAGTCATAAGAAAAAGATTTTAACACCAACTGGTGGAACCATGACTACAACTCATTTTTGCTCGAACATAGAAATAGACTTGGGAACAACTAGGATTAAGGCTGATAATCTTAGTGTCCTACCGATGTGGGATACCGACGTAATCCTAGGAATGGATTGGTTGTCAGAAAATCATGCCACGATCCTATGCAGCGAAAGGAAGATATCATTCCAAGTTCTAGGAGAAGAGCCAACAAGTTTTCACGGTATAGAGATGGGAAAGTTCACTCTAATGATTTCAGCGCTGCAGGCTAAGAAGATGATCAAGAGAGGAGATCAAGCTTTCCTGGTTTATCTAAACAAGATAGATGATATAGAGAGGGCAATGGAAAATGTTCCAGTTGTGCAAGAGTTTGCAGATGTTTTTCCAGAAGAATTGCCAAGATTGTCTCCGAATCGGCAGGTCGAGTTTGTAATAGATTTGGAATCAGGAGCAACTCCGATTTCAAAAGCTCCGTACATGATGGCCCCAAAAGAGTTACAAGAGCTCAAGATTCAGCTTCAAGAATTATTGGACCTAGGTTTCATCCGACCTAGTACGTCACCATGGGGAGCACCAGTCCTATTTGTGAAGAAGAAGAATGGCAAATTGAGGATGTGTATAGATTATCGTGAGCTGAATAAGCTGACGTTGAAGAACAAGTATCATTTGCCTAGGATAGATGATCTGTTTGATCAGCTCAAGGGAGCGAGCGTGTTCTCAAAGATTGACCTAAGGTCTGGATATCATCAGTTAAAGATCAAGTCAGAAGATATACCCAAGACAGCTTTCTGAACCCGGTATGGTCATTACGAGTTTACGGTAATGCTGTTCGGATTGACAAATGCCCCAGCAGTATTCATGGATCTCATGAATAGGGTGTTTCATCCATTTTTAGATAAGTTTGTCCTTGTGTTCATAGATGATATTCTCATCTATTCCAAGAATGAATCGGATCATACGGAGCATCTAAGGACAGTGTTAGAAACACTAAGAAAAGAAAGGCTTTATGCCAAATTCAGTAAGTGCGAATTTTGGCTGAAGGAAGTAATGTTCCTTGGGCACATTGTGTCAGCAGAAGGAATCAAAGTGGACCCCTCTAAAGTAGAGGCAGTACAAGAATGGAAGTCTCCAACTACTCCTAACGAAATCAGAAGTTTCTTGGGATTAGCTGGATACTATAGGAGATTCATAGAAGGATTCTCCAAAATAGCTAGGCCAATGACACAATTGCTAAGGAAGAGAATCAAGTACCAGTGGTCAGAAGAATGTAAAGCCAGTTTTCAGGAGCTTAAGAAAAGATTAACCACTGCTCCAGTGTTAGCCATTCCAGTCAGTGATAAAGAATTTGTGATTTACACGGATGCTTCGAAGAATGGATTAGGCTGTGTCCTAATGCAGGAAGGCAGAGTCATAGCGTATGCGTCCAGACAGTTAAGAATTCATGAGTTGAATTATCCTACGCATGACTTAGAGTTGGCAGCAATAGTGCATGCCTTGAAAATCTGGAGACACTACCTATACGGAGTTAGGTGTGAGATTTTCACAGATCACAAGAGTCTGAAATACTTTTTCAAGCAGAAAGATTTAAATATGAGACAGCACAGATGGATCGAATTAGTAAAGGACTACGACTGTGGAATCAGTTACCACCCAGGCAAGGCTAATGTGGTAGCGGATGCCTTGAGTCGTAAAACAAGCAGGTTGGGTTTTCTCCTCACTCAGGAGGAAAAACTCGTCAGGGATTTTAAAAGCTTACAGCTAGAGGTGGTTTACCCACCTGAGACGATTGTATGTCGTATTGCGACTTTAGTAGCAATAACAGATCTTCGAGAAAAGATAATTGAAGCACATAGAAAAGATCAAACCATGGAAGAGATGCGCTTGAAGATTAGATCGGGAAAAACAGAAATCTTCAAGGAAGCATCAGATAATGTTATCCTTTATGAAGATAGGATATGTGTTCCACCCTGTGTTGAGCTCAGAAACGAGATCATGAGCGAGGCTCACGATACTCCGTATACAGCACACCCGGGAAGTACGAAAATGTATCAGGATTTGAAGCAGAAATTCTGGTGGGAAGGAATGAAACGGGATGTAGCTTTCTATGTTGAGCGATGCTTGTCATGTCAACAAGTTAAGGCATTGCACCAAAGGCCTTACGGTGCGCTACAACCGTTAGAGATTCCTGAGTGGAAGTGGGAACACATAGCGATGGATTTTGTGACAGGCCTACCCAGATCAAGACGAGAGAATACGGCTATATGGGTCATTATTGATAGGCTCACAAAGTTAGCTCATTTCCTTCCGATCCGAGTTACGGATGGATCGAATAAGCTAGCTCAGATTTATGTTAGAGAGATTGTACGCCTTCATGGTGTTTCAGTGTTGATAACATCGGACAGAGATTCAAAGTTTACCTCAAGATTTTGGACTAGTTTACAGAAGGAGTTGGGAACTCAACTCAATTTCAGTACAGCGTTTCACCCACAAACAGATGGACAGTCCGAAAGGACGATCCAAACATTAGAGGACATGTTGAGAACAGTGGTCCTAGACAGGGGTGAAAGTTGGGAGGAAATATTAGCGTTGATTGAGTTCGCCTATAACAATAGTTATCAAGAAACCATCAATATGGCACCATACGAAGAGTTGTATGGTCGAAAGTGTCGATCACCACTTTATTGGGATGAAGTGGGTGAACGAAGGATTCTTGGGCCAGACTCAGTGTCAGAAATGATTGAAATTGTCAAAAAAATCCGTCAGAGGATTCAAGAAGCCCAGAGTCGGCAGAAGTCATATGCGGATAAACGTCGTACAGATTTACAATTTACAACAGGAGACAAGGTCTTCCTGAAAGTATCTCCTTCCAAGGGGATAATAAGATTCGGCGTAAAAGGAAAGTTACGACCACGTTTTATAGGACCTTATGAGATCCTTGAGCGGATAGGTGCAGTGGCGTATAGATTGGCATTACCACCCAGTTTTGGTAATGTTCATAACGTATTTCCTGTTTCTCAATTAAGGAAATACGTGTATGATCCCAAACATGTGATTCAGCACAATGAGATTGAGTTAGAACCAGATCTAACTTATGAAGAGAGACCAAAAACTGTGTTGGATCGAAAAGTCCAGGAGTTGAGGAACAAGTCTATTCCTCTAGTTAAGATCCTATGGAGTCACCATGGTCAGGAAGAAGCGACATGGGAACTTGAGGATAAGATGAAAGAAAAATACCCAGAATTATTTCTCTAAGGTATGTAAATTTCGGGATGAAATTTATTTTAAGGGGAGTGGAATGTAATACCCCGTAAAATAATTACTGCTTAATTACAGTTAATTGTTGAAATTACTATTTAGTATAGTAATTTCCAGTCAGATTAGGGTCGAAAGTATCCATTAAGTTCCATGAAATTCAAGGTCAATTAATCCCCATAGGTGGGTTAATTTTTTCAGTTAGGGTTTAATTCCCTTTTCAATTATGGAAAGCCGGAATTGTAATTTCAGATAAATTCAATTCCTATTCTTTTAAATTGCGGTGTGTTATCGTGAATTAGATATTTCGATAATTTAGTTCAGGAATGGGAGAATCATATATTCTCCATTCATTTAGTATTTAAATTCAGATAATTAAATCAGAGTATTTTAAATAGAGAGAATTTAATTATTCTCTAGTTCTAATATTTTAAATATCGAGGTTATAAAATCGGTAAATTTTTATCTAATAATTTTAGATAAATTATTGTTTTGAAGTAAGTGAATTATTTTAGCAATATCGGTTTAGTTCGAAATTTTTTCGGAAATGAAAAATATCACGATAACCGAACAACCGGTATTTTAAATCGGGTATTTTTCTTAGTCAACCCAAGGCATGGGAGGCCATGCCTCCCCTCACCTCTCCCATGCCTTTCCCACGTCCCCTTTATCTCCAAGTCAACCAAAATAGTAAGTTGATGTATATGTATAGTATAGAGAGAGAGATAATTCATTTCACCATTTCATCCCCATTTGCCAACAAGTTTCGAGAGTGAGAAAGACCAAACAAGCTGCTCTTTCTTATTGCTCCTTCACCAACCTTTCATCATCTTCCATTCCCTTCTTTTTCTACACAAAATATTCAAGAGAGAGAGAGTGCAACTATGTAGCATTTCATTCCACCTCTTTATCCTCACCTCTACGTAAGAAACCGAGAGAGAGTCGGAGTGTAGCTGCAGCCATTGTTGAGTAGAACTCCATCTCGTTGCAGCCGTTCTTCACCGTTGTGTTTCCGACGTCGTCGTTGGAAGCTTCGTTTCCATCATTCCATCTTCTTCAAGCTTCTTTCAACTTTTCTCCATTGTCATTTTGAGAGGTATTTCGAAAACCATGAAGTTATATATATACTTATATATATATATATAGGTTTGATGTTGTATTGGAAATCATGCCTTAAGTTTTGAAGCATGTTAGATGGTAGAAATGAGTTGGTTTATGTTGCAAAATTTGTTGAGATATTATGAAGCATGTTGTTGTGTCTTTTGTGTTCAAAGTATGTTAGATATTTATGGTTTCAATAGTACTTAAAGGCATGTTTGAGATGAGGTTTGATGTGTTAAAATGCATGATTTCGAACATATAGAAAGCTTGTGAAGTTTGTCTTTAGTTCGCGTATTTCGCGCGAGCGGGTCGGCAGATTTGCCACCCTTCGGTAAAATGAGCATAACTCCCTCGTTTTACGTTGGATTGAGACACCGTAAATTTTTCTGGAAACTAGACTTAAGTGGCTTTCCAATGGTATAGGTCTCAATTTCTAATTCGTTCTAAGTAAATTATAAAAAATCGGCAAAGTTGAGTCATGTTTCTATTTTCAGGAAGTCATGGCAGTTCTGCCACCTTTCAGTAAAATGGGTATATCCGTTTCATTTGTTATCATCTTAAGCCACTGTAAATTTTTAAAAATTCTAGACTTCCGTGACTTTCTAATAATATATATCTTAGTCCGTAACTCTTCCTGAATCGATCGTGAAAAATCTTCAAAGTCAGGTCACGAGTTTGTTTTCAGAAATTATGGCAGCTCTGCCACCTTCTAGTAAATCGGTCATAACTTTTTCGTTAGTTATCATCTTGAGTCACCATAAATTTGTCCGTAAACTAGACTTTCGTGGCTTTCCAACGGTGTATGGCTTGTCCCCTGCACCCTAGTGAGTCAAAACAGAAAATTCTGCAAAGTTTATCGTTGTGCAGAATGTTGTTCAATCTAAGCTTAATGTTGATCTTGTTTTTAGAATCGACTTGCGATGGATGTTGAGGTATTTTTAATACCTTAAATGATGTCGATGTATGTATTTAGATGGTTAAAAACTAGGGTCGATATTAACCCTTAAGCAAGAGAAAATTTAGAACGGATACTAGACCCTAATAGGCCTTCAATTTCATGTTGAGTCCAAATAACGTATTTGGTTCAACGTACTCAGATTTATGTTAACTCTATAAAGGCGAGCTGTCCAGTGCAAGATAAAGTACGAGGAGGAACTTTTGCTGCAGTTCAAGTGTTAAAACCTCAGTGAAAGGTGGGCTTTCTTTTCAACGGACTCTTAGTCCAAATAATGATTTGAGTTTTTATTCACTTGAAGTTATTTATTCTGATGCAAATAAATTATTGTCATGCATAAAATGTTTTGTTTTGTATGATATCCTTATCTGTATTTAGTTAGCTCGCAAGGGGCTTTCTAACTCGTAAATCGATCGGGCCTCGTGCTAACTTAGCGTGTTAACCAAGGTTAGTATACACTTGAGTCGGTGATATTAGGAAGAGGGAAAGGCTGAGCGGAGCTATTCCTAACTAAGACATCGATAATGCTAAATGTGCGTGGAAAAGGCTGAGCGGAGCTATTCTTCAGCATTTAGTTATGTTAAGCGTTCGAGGGAAAAGGCTGAGCGGGGCTATTCCTCGACTTTCAGTGGGATATGGATGATCATACAACAGAAAAGAGCGCTCAAAGATAGAAAATGATTTAGTAAAACATAGGGCCTTTTTTGATAAAACCCCTGTGTTTTCACTCAGATGTATGATAAGAAAATGAGTTTTCAGTTCATAAATATTTTCTGGCAATGTGTTCACTGAGTACCCTTGTACTCAGCCCTGCATGTTTGTTTTTAAATGTGCAGGTTAAGCTGGTGTGGAAGGGAGAAGTGCTGAGAGTGGAGTTCTTTTTGGTACAAGGCTCAGATGACCTTGTATTATTATTATTATTATTATTATTATTATTATTAATATTGTCTTTCTTTTGCTTCCGCAACTCAGTTATATCACAAGTCCAACATTTCAGCTTTTGTTATGGATGAGTCCCATAACTCGATAATCATTTGAGTATTATTATTATTCAGTCAATTGTGAGTACTTGAAATCAGTTTGGAATTCGAGTTCACAGCAAATATCGATACTGGAATACAATAGTTCTTTTCTTTATTTCCGGTTCGCGCCTTGATCCATCCTTCATTGGGATCGAGTCGTGCCAGTCACACGTCACATTAATTGGATATTAATGTGGGGTCGTGACATTTTAGCTATGGTTTTTTTTAAATAATCGTTATTATATATAAATAATAATAACGATTGTTAAAAAAATAACGACAGATATTATGGCTTTTAATTTTCGTTATGGCTTTTTTTAAACTTTCGTTATTATGGATTTTAAATAATCGTTATCATGGCTTTTGTAAATGATAATAATATCGTTATTATGGATTTTAATTTTAGTTATGGCTTTTTTAAACTTTCGTTATTATGGCTTTTCAATAATCGTTATCATTGCTTTTGTAAATGATAATAATATCGTTATTATGGTTTTTAATTTTAGTTATGACTTTTTTTAAACTTTCATTATTATGGCTTTTGAATAATCATTATTATGCCTTTTGTTCTTTTCTTATTATCATTTCTATCGTTATAGCCTAACTTTACATAATTAATCGTTAGAGCCTAACGTTACATAATTAAAATCAAGAAATGATAACACTAGATCATAAAATCAACGTAGAAACATAGAAACATAAAAACAGATAGCCTAAACTTAAAACAAATTCTACATTTCTTGAAGAAATAAACTTGAAACATGCCTTTCAAAATTTAGGAACTTCTACTCGGCCCGTTCGTTGATGAAGACGACGTTGCTTCGTTGATAAATCTTCTGGATCAACCTCTCAACATATTTTTTCTCTTTTATTTGAGGGGAATTGACATTTTTTGTGTTTTATTGTTTTGGATGTTCCGCCCTACCTTCAATATATGCATATTATACTACCAACCTCTCTTACAAAAAATTAAATGCATTAAATTTAATTTAATTTGGGTCAACTAATACCTACCTATACAAATACATATTTATTCATTCTACCTACCTCATTTTGGTCGAAAAAGAAAGAGAGAATAATTGATTGATGTTCATTTAATGTTACGTGCATTAACGTTAGTTTTTTTTAAAAAAATCGTTATGCTTATTTTCGTTTTCATAACGTTAGTGGAAGGTCAGTTTTTTAAAAGAATTTCGTTACGTGCATTAACGTTATTTTTTTAAAAAAATTTGTTATGCTTATTTTCATTTTTAAAAATTTCGTTGTTTTAGAGTGTGGCACTTTCTAACCCTAACCCTAAAATTCATGAAATTGAATTTTTATATGTTAGGTGTGTGCATTTATTGGGTAGTTATTAAAAGTGTAAATAGTACACTTACACAATGATTGGAATGTGGGGACATGTGTGTCATAGGGGTATTGTAGACATTTACACTCCAAATTGCCAAAATAACTCCTATAGCCTTATATCTTGTTTTTTTTTCCAATTACTATTTTATTTTGCCTCTTTTTATCCATTTACACTATTAATAATATATGGAGCTACGAAAAAATAAATTGAGTAAGAAAAAAATATTAATAACATAGTGACATAAAAAATATCGACGATAAAATATCAATAAAATATTAATAATATAGTGACGATATAATATTAATAAAATATTTGTAACTTAGAAAAAAGTAAATTAATTAACATTTTACTATATATATATCGAATATTAATAAAAAAAATTAACACTTTCGAAATGGTTGAAAAAAAGTGGCAAAAATTTAGTAGTGACAGGTCTCGTTAAATTATTAAATAAATATCATTGCATTAATAAATTACTAAAAATAAAAATAATAATATCATTAAACTATTAAATAATAAAAATAAATTTATTTAGTGTATTAATTAAACTCTCGATCCTGTTTCCAAATTAAACTCTCGATCTAGTTTCTAAATTAAACTCTTGAGATAATCGTTTGAATATTGAGTTCAAATTAAACTCTTGACAATACCGTTAGACTCCTTTAATTTGGAGCAATCTTCAATAATTGTTACCGTTGCTAATGTAATGAGTAATGATCTATAAGATTACTCTTATCGATAGAAGCTAGCCATAAACCCTAATCTTTAAAAAAAAACTCAAACTCCATGGATATCGACACTAACATTCAAGATACTATTATAGATTTGTTTGGAGATAATCCTGCTGTAGGTGAAAGTCTATCAAATTCACAAAATTCAGAATCTGAATCTGAAGAAGATGGAGAAGCTAGCGTGGAGGTTTCCGAAGAACAAGTTGTTGATGAAGAATTTTTAATCGAAGCGCCTAAAAGAAATATGCAGTTCCGGAGTAAGGACAACCTCATTGCATCCTATCAAGCTCACGCCAAGCATGAGAGTTTTTCCATTGCCATTCGGAGAACAACAGGTAAATATATTATGATTTCGTGTCATAGAGGTAGAAATCCTAATACCTTGAAAGCTTTGCAAAGGATTAACTGTCCTGCTCGAATGAATGCTATACGGAATGATAATGGTAGTTGGAGAATTTCAAGTGTTTCGTCGATCCACAACCATGAACTTGACCCTTTGAACTCGGTTTTTATGGTTGCTCATAGAATTTTGACCGTGTACATGAAGAGGCATCTAGAAAATAATGATATTACAGGGTTACGAACCTCTAAAAGCATACGACTTTTGTAAGTGCAAGCCGGTGGACCTCATAATTTAGGTGTGGATAAAAAAGATTGTAGAAATTTTGTTGAACAAAGAAGAAGGTTTAGACTAGGTGCAGGCGACGCCGAAGCCATTCACAAATTGTTCTTGAGGCTTCAAAAGACCAATCGTAATTTTTTCCATTTAATGGATTTTGATGATAAGGGAAGGCTTAGAAATGTTATGTGGATACATCGCTCGTAGTGTGGCTGCCTACGAAGAATTTAACGAGGTTGTGAGTTTCAACACAACATACCTCGTCAACAAATACAATATGCCATTCGCAACTATGGTGGGGATCAATCATCATCACCAATCCATTCTTCTAGGTTGCGCTTTGTTGTCGAAGGAAAATAGTGAGCTGTTCAAATGGTTTTGGAGTAATTGGTTGGAAGCTATGGAGAATATTGTGCACACAGCTATATTGACGGATCAATGTGATGGTATTAAGAATGCTTTGAAAGAGGTAATGCCCGACACCATTCACCGTCTTTGCATTTGGCATATTCTTTCAAAGGTCCCAACAAAAGTCAAGGCCGTGTATGATCCTAAAGAAGCCGGGAGAGAATTCACCGAGTTGATATACGGAAGCATTATTATCCCTGAATTGGACTCGAGGTGGAATGAGTTTATTGAGAAGCACAACCTATATGAAAATAGGTGGCTTTCAGATTTGTGGGATGTAAGGAAAAGTTGGATCCCCGTGTACTTGAACCATATTTTTGTGGCCGGTTGTAAATCTACCCAAAGGAGCGAGTCGATGCATTCTTTCTTCGATAACTACATTCATTCAAGAAGCTCATTGAAACAATTTGTTGAGTAATATGAAATTGTGGTTTGTGATAAGGTATGGAGTGAGATGCGAGCCGACTATGATTCCAAGACAAGGGTAATAAAGTGTGTTTCCATTTTTAAATGGGAAGAACAATTTCAAAAGATCTACACCAACACAATATTTCAGCTTGTTCAAGATGAAATCAAGGGGATGTGGGTTTGTGACATTACGAATATGGCTATTGTTGGGGAAGATGTTGAAAAATTTGAAGTGGTTGATAGTGGTATGATGAGCAAATATCACAAGCAATTTACATTCACAGTGGAGTATAGGCCTAAAGGAGAATATCTAGATTGTGATTGTAAGAAGTTTAATTCGAAGGGGATACTTTGCCGCCATATATTTAAGGTGTTGGTGAAAAAGAATATTGATTCGGTTAATGAGAGATATCTAATGAGAAGATGGAGGAAGGATGTGTATAGGCGACACTCAAGTATTTATTTTGCAGGTGGTTATCCTCACATGACAAAGGAATATTCAATGTATGAAGACGTGGAGAAGGTGTTTCAAGAATGCACGGATAAGTCGTATCAAGATGAATCTAAAATGAATTTCATCAAGGAAACCCCTAAAGAATGTAGTGCTAAACTCGATAAGATGAATAGTATGAGTGTTGCTATCTAAGGAGAAGGAGAAGAAGCTAGCCATAATCCTGTCTTGGACCTGGAGCAAATTAATCGTAGAGGAAGGCCAAAAAAGAATCGGATCAAATCGATCCATGATATCATCAAGGATAAACAAAAGAGCAAGGCGACCAAAAAAACGAATAAGAAGAAGAAGAAGAAGAAGAGTAGTTGAAATTTGCAATTGTGTTTCAATTCAGTCATATTTAATTGTAATTGTCATTATGTTTCGGTGATATTAGTTTGATGTTTTAATTCAATTCACTTCGAACTGACTTCACTAATTTAATTAATTAATTAAGTATTAATTTGAATTTTTTTGAAATATATTGATACACTTTCAATACAGATAATATTAAGAATATACCGATAATAATAGAGATATATTGGAAATTTATTGATACACTTTCAATTAGATTATAGTAAGATTACGTAAATAAAATTTATTGGAACTTAATTAGATTATAGTCAAATTGTACAATTTACTAATTGGAAAAAAATGCAGATAATATTAAGAACAATAAAAAATAATACAAATAATATTATGAATACAGATAATATACAAAAAAAGGAAAAAAAATAATAGAGATAAAAAAAAATTATCATAAGGCCATGCCTTTTTTTACTCAATCAAGCCTAGTTCAAGTATATTCAGGCCCAGTTCAAATATAATTCGGAGGCCCAGAAGCTGTGGGGATCAGACCCCATACATTGTCAACTACACCTGACATAAGATATAATATATACAAGAAATAACTTTTGATATTTTTCCGATGTGGGACACGCGGGTACTGCTTTCTCAAGAAGTTTCTCAACCAGTTTCTCAAGTATTTTCTATATCAATTAATTATGTTCTAATTTTAATACTTTGAAAATATATTGACCAATTCCAATTAAATTATAATTAAACTAAGTAAATATAGCCAAATTACGTCCCAAATTACGTCCCAGAATTGTAGTCCGAATTTAAGCTTTTTTACCAAAAATATTTACGCCCCATAATATACAGTAGGGTTTAAGCATTTTTACCAAAAATACGGCTCAAAATAAGAAGTTCAAAATATATATTCCGAATTAAAATGAACCGAATATATAGTTCATTTGGACATACAATATTACCAAAAATAAAAAAATTACATAAACATAATTTTAATCGAGATGATCCAAGCGAGCTCGGAGGACCGCCAATCTTGCCTCGATGCACTCCATCTTGGCTTTCTTCATCTCTATTGCGTGTTGTATTTGTTGTTTTTATCATAGCAAGAGCTTCTCGATGGAATCAATCATTTTCATACTAGAAAAGATTAAATAAAATAATATTAATTTAAATCAACAAATTAAAATAACACAAAATAAAATAACAAATTTTCTAAAAAATTTGATGATACCAGTTGGTCTAAAATCAATTCATTCAAACGTGCATCCACTTTTGATTTGGCTTGAATGGCTTTGCCAAACCTTTCAGAATCCTTCGCAAACTATTAACGAGAAAAAAAACAATCGAAATATAAAAATCAATGATAAAACCCTACATGCAAATAAAAAAAAACATGCCTTTTCAACTTCCTCTTCCGTGGTCATTTTAATTCTCTTCGACGAGGAGGTTTTTCCATCTTCGTTCGACCTTTTTGCAGACTCCATTTACAGATTTTTCGAAGGAGAAGAGAGTGTTGTATGAAGGTGGAGAAAGAAGTAGGAGAGAAATTAGGAGACGTGACTCTTTGATATGATCTCTAATGAATTGTGATAATTCCACTCATTAAATATTGTGAATAAATAGGTTGAGAAGTTAGAGTTGCAAGACAACGTGTCTTTTGAAGTCAATCCACTTCAATTCAATAGACTTATTTAATTAATTAATTAAGTAATAATTTTAATTTTTTGTAATTAATTTAGTATTAACTAGAATAATTAGAATATTTATGTAATTAAGAAATTAAGATAGTATATATAACCTTTGTATTTTTATTTAATTGGTATAATTATGTATAAAATTAGTACTATATATAGTTACAAAATTAGTACTAATTAGCCTTAAAATTATAATTTCGTAACTATACTCACAAAAATTCGTACTATAGTCATAACATTTATAAAATTAATAATAATTGTCATTAAAATTATATTCACCCTTTATAACATTTATAAAATTAATAATAATTGGCATTAAAATTATAATTTAATTAATATTTGAAGTATTAATTTGAATATTGTGTCATTTCAATCAAATTGGTACTATAGTCACAACAATTAATGAGTTGTGATGATTACATTCAATAAATATTGTGTATACATTACTTGAGAAATTGTAGTTGGAAGGCTTTGTGTCTTTTCAATTCAATCCAATTCAAATTAATATTTTATTTTCAATTTTATTAATTTTAAAAAGAATAAATAAATTCGTATAAATATTTAATTGGCAATTTTTTTAATTTTAAAAGTAATAAGTAAATTTAAACAATATTATTTTATTTTTTATAAATATTTTTACGATATTTTATATACTATATCAAACAATAGTTAAAATAAAAAAAAATTGAATTTTTTTGTTTTAGGGTTTTGTAGCATTAATGAGAATGAATGATGGTTGTGTGTAAAATGGAACAAAATAAAAAAAGTCACCTCACACTTCTCAATAAACCTTACTCAATAGTAATATTTTACTTTCAATTTTTTTAATTTTTAAAAATAATAAATAAATCCGTATTGTGTATTTTATTTTAAATTTTCTTATTTTTAAAAATAATAAGTAAATTTAAACAATATTAAGTTAGTTTTTATAAATATTTTTACGATATTTTCTATACTATATCAAACAATAGTAAAAACAAAAAAAAAATTGAATTTTTGGGATTAGGGTTTTGTAGCATTAATGAGATTAATGAATGATGGTTGTGTGTAAAATGGAACAAAGAGTATTCACCTCACACTTCTCAATAAACCATATTCAATAGTAATCATTCATCTTTAACCCTACATTCACTATATAATATTAATTAATTGAATTGTTTGAAAATTCAATTCTTTTTTTTTAGTTATACGTAAAAATATTTTCGAATAATATTTTGGAATTATCCATGCTACAACATGCAGAAGTGTTTTGGTTACTAGTCTTTTCATGCCTTTGATGAAGAACTCTATTTTCTTTTATATAAGTAGGTA
Organism: Perilla frutescens; assembly: GCA_026008535.1. NCBI lineage: Eukaryota > Viridiplantae > Streptophyta > Magnoliopsida > Lamiales > Lamiaceae > Perilla > Perilla frutescens. The sequence goes on from BRKX01000015.1 coordinate 15,090,786, forward strand.
GTTGTAATTTTAATTTCATAATCTAAAATCAACCAAAAAAATCGCCACAATCATGTCTTGGTCCAAATCTGATGAGGCCGTGTTTGTTAGTTTCTTACATCTAAGGATTGGGTTCGTCGATCTTTCTCACGCACCGGGCACTACATTGACCCTGGACTTACTTGTCGAAGTTGATGACTGGTGCTCGGTATCGTCATTTTCGGACCATCGAACTGGTCAATAAATTGGAAGAATTGAAGGATCTATTTTATTCATTCGAAAAATTCAAAACGCTTCCGGGGATCACCTACGATGAAGATAGCAACTGTGTCACAACCACTGATGCCTATTTCAGTCTTTTCAGCGATATTAGCTATGTAAGTAAACAGTACCGAATAATAAGATTATTCTTATTATGACATTAATTTGCATATAATCTCACTACATGAATGTGAGATACATAGAGATTTTCGACTGAATGGAATGCCGGAGTATCGTGAAATTCGTGACATTGTTCAGATTGGAGGCGTTATGAAGCTTGATTTTGAGAGTTTAGTCAATAGGTTTGCTTGAAGACTTTAAGTTTGTTGTTTTGGTGTGTACTTAACTTAGTTTGTTAGTTACAAGTAGTATGTACTTTTTTTAAATAAATTATATATCTATATAAATTATCTTTAATTTTTTTTGTTTTTATTGGAGTCTACCTAAACACGATTAATTAGAAGAATCCAATAATTTTTTATTACAATTAATACTAATCTATTAATTAATAATTTTTTATTAAAATTAATACTAATCCATTAATCAAACAATAGTTCATCCAGATCTTATTTAACTTTTATTTCGAACAAAATGAAAAAGACTCAAACTAATAATAGGGTGCACAATATTATATTTCCATAATTACTACAAGGTTACATTAAATAGATAATCTATGGCATCCCTAAAATCTGTCAAGCCACAAAGGAAGCCAACCAGTCGAAATCCACACCGTCGAAACCACCGGCACCGTCCATGATCTCACGAAGTTCTTCAATGTAGGGCATTCCATGCAGCCTAAATTCCCTCCACCGCGGACTCTCCTATCCTCATAAAATTCCATAAATCAAAAATAATGTTTTAGGGTAGTAAAATTAAAATGTGCAAAATAAATTATACTTACGATCTGTCCTACACAGTCGAAATACTCATCGCTCACACTGACTAGGTTTAGGCTTTCGTTGTAATGGATTCCCGGCTACTGTTTGAAACGCTCGAAACTCCATATCTTCTTCTTTAACTCATTCAATTTTAGCACCAGTAGGATCGATCGAACTTTTCGATTAAGAACTCTCGACATCGTCATTGAAATATCCTCCAGAGCATCTGCAACCTCGTAGTTGTCAGATACATCCACGGTTCCAACTCGACAGTGCAAAAGATCAATAAAAAATTCCTCGGTGTTTTGTGACCAATTCATTTTTTTTTGTAGGAAGACTTTTTTTTTGGAAGATAAAGAGAGAAGTTGAATAGTTGTATTAGATAAATGAGTGCTTTTATGGTTGGATAAGATTTTCAATAATTACTAACTCGTAAATTTGAATAAGAGAACCTCCTAAAATAATTCTACACTAAAAAAAAGAATAATGAAAAAATAAATTTTCATAAAAAAAAATGTTTGGGCCGAATTTATAATTTCTACTGAGGCCCATAGTACGTAGCAGAATCCAAGCCCAGATATTAGAATGTATGCATTGATGTTAGTGGGATCCGACCCCTAACAAGGACAACAGGTGGTTCAAGAATCATTAATATATACCAGCTTTGTTTCTTGCATTTGTTCGATGTGGGATGAATGCAGAACCCATAATTGCATTAGCATGAGTATCAAGGCAAAACTCCACTTTCCCTTCTTTGACATAATTGCGGTGTGCTTCTCAAAAAATTTTACCCGAAAATTTAAAAATAATACAACTTAAATTTGAAATATTTACCCCGCATATTTCAAACTTTTAATCGAAAATCTTAACATTAAAATTTCATTTACCCTTTCTAAAATATTTGAACCGAAATTTGAACAATATTAAGGGATGAAACCTCAGAATATTTCCATATTCACAATATCCAAAATTACTACTATAGCAGTCACATTACTACTATAGTAGTCAAATTTTACCAAAAATTAAGTGATTGTATGAAAATTAATCGATTGTACCAAAATTAATCGATTTTACCAAAATTATACCAAATTAATCGATTTTACCAAAATTAAACGATTGTATTAAAATTAATACTATATTATTAAAATCACATATTTTAATAATAGTAAAATTATAATTTTAATTCTATTAAAATTTAAATAGTAGTAAAATTTTAATTATAGTCACAAAATTACTACTATAGTAGTAAAATTATAATTTTAATAGTAGTAAAATTCTTACTATAGTCACAAAATTGTTACTATAGTCACAAAATTAACATAAGATTTGTAATTGGAATTCCAATTACGAAGTTACTACTCTATTCACATAATTACTACTATAGTACCAAAATTAGTATTATAGTCCTATAAATTGTTGCTATAGTCACAAAATTGATATAACATTTGTATTTGGAATTCCAATTACAAAGTTACTACTCTATTCACATAATTACTACTATAATACAAAAATTAGTATTATAGTCCTATAAATTCATACTATAGTCACTAATTGGTATTCCAATTGCAAAGTTACTAATGTATTCACATAATTACTACTACAGTATCAAAATTAGTATTATAGTCCTAAAAAATCATACTATAGTCACAAATTTGCTACTATACTCACAAGATTAGTACTACTATAGTCCAAAAATTGATATAACATTACTAATTGGAATTCCAATTGTAAAGTTACTACTATACTCATAAGATTAGTACTACTATAGTACAAAAATTAGTATAACATGCCTAATTGAAATTTCAATTGCAAAGTTACTAATCTATTCACATAATTACTACTATAGTACCAAGATTAGTATTATAGTCCTAAAAAATCATACTATAGTCACAAAATTGCTACTATACTCACAAGATTAGTACTACTATAGTCCCAAAATTGATATAACATGACTAATTGGAATTCCAATTGTAAAGTTACTACTATACTCACAAGATTAGTACTACTATAGTACAAAAATTAGTATAATATGCCTAATTGGAATTTCAATTGCAAAGTTACTAATCTATTCACATAATTACTACTATAGTACCAAGATTAGTATTATAGTCCTAAAAAATCATACTATAGTCACAAAATTGCTACTATAATCACAAAATTACAATTACAAAGTTACTACTATAGTAACAAAATTAGTGCTACTATAGTAACAAAATGTACATAACATGACTAATTGAAATTCCAATTATAAAGTTACTATATAGTCACAAAATTAATATTATAGGTCCAAAATTAGTATTATAGTCCAAAAAATTCGAACGAATTGATATATATAAAATTAGTACTATAGTCATGAAAATTGATGTAACACAACTAATTAGAAATTAAATTACAAGATTCGTAATATAATCACATTTGAACAATTTGATATGTATTATAATAATACTATATTCATGAAACAACAATCTTGTATTATACGACTACAATACTTATTTTTTTTTAAAAATTACTACTATAGTCAAATAATTGTAATAATATTGAATTTATTTCCCAATTATAATATTAATTACATTTATTTTTGAATTATTTCATTAATTATTTTAACATATAGACTGTAGTATCATATATGATTATTTTGTTCGAATCATATTTTGTTCAAATATTTTGTTCCAAAACTTTTGTTCAAATTACAAAGTTCCAAATATTTTGTTCAAATATTTTGCTCTTATAGTATAGCATAATTTTGAAAGAATAAGACATGTCTCAATATTAATTGAACTTGCATTTTCAATAAAAACATAATCATTGAAATTGCTAGAATATCAAGGCAAAAACTAATCATTATCTTCTTTACCATAAATGAGTTTTGCTTCTCAAAAATACTAGCCGAAATGTGAAAGGTTTATATACCAAAAATTTAATTTTTTTGGTCAGAAATATGCATGCCTATTTTGCGTCTTTATATAGGGATGAATCTTCTCCATATTACACTATCACTATTCTAAACTTCAAACAATCCAGAATTCGAAGATGAAATCTGTGATAAAGCCATCAAACTCAAGTAAAAAATGGAACAAACACTCCCTCCACAAAGTCACCAAAACTACTCCTACCAAAAAGGCCACTCCAAAGAAGGTTACTCCAAAAAAGCCGACGAACACCCCTACCAAGCCGCCGACGACCACTCCTACCAAAACGGCTTCAATGACTCTTCCCATGGCGTCCCCAACTACGACGCCAACAAAAAAAAATTTCTCTCCTATTCGACGCATGCAGTTAATGTCTGAATGGAGTGTGCCACCCTCACCAAAGAGTCTTGATATATTATATCAAAATTTGAGGGAAGAGCACAACAACTTGAAAGGGGAGGTCGATCACCTCTTGCATCGTATGGTGACTTTTTCAAACGATGACATGGTGAGGGACTTGATTCTCGAGGCTGACCCTCTTAATAAGCTGTATGAGATTTTCCTACAGCTCAAGAATCATGCAGAAGAGGACCCTTCCAAGCGTGGAGGCAAAAAGGGTACTTCCAACCATGTTCTCATCATCATCGAAGACTCAGAAAGCAACACCAAGAATTGATCTTCTATGATGTTGTTTTATTCTGTTTTTTAAAATTGTTTTTTCCTTTTTTTTATGTTGTATCGCCGGCAGTAGCTGGCATTTAGGGTTTACAAAACCCTAAACATTATCAATCTATCTATTATCTTTTTTAATTTATTGCGTCTTTGTCTATACCCTATGCATACTCTTAAATAGTACATTAAGAATAATTAAATAATTAAAAAATATTAACAAATTATATTACAATTTAATTATATTACGAAATTTATTCAAACTTATATTACAATTCATTAATTATATTACGAAATTTACACGACATTCTCGAATTTATACTTTCATTTTTTTTATTTTGGCTAATACACCAAATTCATGCTAATCTATAACAATTGATGTATATATTCTTTAAAAATTAATTAAAATAAAGCAGACACCCAAACTTAAACACAACAAAAATATCTTTGATTTAATAAAATCCTTGATATAAGCAAATCTTTGATTTAATCTTTTGATTCAATCGGATTGACGAAAATATTGGATTTAATCAAATCTTTGATATACGAAAATATTTTTCAAGTATAGTAGTCGCCTCAACTTATTACTTGAAATATTTCAAGAATCAAAATTGTGATTCTCGTTCTACGAATATACGGAGATAGAAAATTTTACTAAAGTTTTAGAAAAATATAAGTGAATTACATTTACTGTGAATTAGAAAATTTTACTAAATTTTTAGAAAGATATAAGTATTTACACAGAAGGAGTATTTGATTTAAAAGAGTTCGATTAATAGGCTTAATTAGAATATGAAATTCAATAAAATTGACGAAAATCTTTGATTTAATCAAATATTTGATATGCGAAAATATTTTTCAAGTTTATTAGCCGCCTCAACTAAAAAATTGAAATATTTCAAAAATTAAAAATTGTTATTCTCAATCCAATGAAACAGTAAATTCTAAAAAATCAAACTTAATTGCCCCTCCCAATCCAATGAAACCCGAAACCCTAAAAAATCAAACTTCAAGGACTAACAAATTCTTTTGGAATAATGCGATAAACCATCAAGGTGATATTCAAATACATTCAATATCATAACTTAGCGTTACAAATCGAGAACAAACAAATATTACATATGGAGCACACGAACTAATGGAGTACAAAAATTGATGTTACATATGGAGCACAATTACTTGATCTATACAAGCTATTTCTAAAGCCAAGAACTAAAGGAGCACACTCTTCGAATATTCCAGATTTCTAAAGTCAAGAAATCACGTTGAAAAAATTCCAGGTTCTACACCTTCAAATATAACAAAAAAGATTTCTTTGCTCGATCTTATTCTCATGACAATGGCGATGGTGGTGTGGAAATGTTTATATTACAGATGGTGAAATGGGGAAAAAATGGAAGAGAGATGAATGAGAATGAAGATGAAGATAATGAGGATGAGAGAGAAATAATTAAGATGACCGAAAATGAAGATGAATAAATTAAGTAATAATCAATTAATTAATTAATTTTAATTGAGAGAATGAGAGAGAAATAATTTTGAATTTCAAACTCAAATTAATATTCTCTCACTAGATTAGAAGAGAAAGGGTAATAGTGTAAAAGTCAATATAGACATAATTAAATTATGATTAAAGAATATAATTAATGATGCAATTACCTATTTATCCTTTGTGTCCAAGCCACGTTGTGGCCTGGTAGATTTACCGTTTCAATTTTTAGTGGAATAATTGATTCCTTATTCAATACTAGTACTCTGAAGTCTGAATCTATTCGAAATAGGAAATTACCTTCGTTCAGGTACAATCTGAATTTACTTTATTTATTTATGGAATACTATCTAAACCTGTGCGTGTATATATATATATAGATCAAAAACCTTTACATCGCCAAACCATAAATCAAAATTCAAAATCCCTTTCTCCAAAACAATTATCGCAGTCATGGCAAATGCGAGAGAATCCGATCCGAATCTGGGCTACCTCACGAAAAAAGACACGGAGGTGAAGCTTCCCCGACCAACCCGCGTAAAAAATAAGACGCCGGCTTCGATTCAGATCACCGCCGAGCAAATCCTCCGTGAAGCCCGCGAGCGTCAGGAGGCCGAAATCCGCCCGCCCAAGCAGAAAATAACCGACTCCACCGAGCTCGGAGATTACCGGCTCCGGAAACGCAAGGAATTCGAAGATTTAATCCGAAGAGTGCGGTGGAATAAGAGTGTTTGGGTGAAGTATGCCAAGTGGGAAGAATCTCAGAAGGATTTCGCCCGAGCGCGGTCGGTGTGGGAGCGCGCGCTTGAGGTGGATTACAGGGACCATACATTGTGGTTGAAGTATGCTGATTTTGAGATGAAGAATAAATTCATTAATCACGCTAGGAATGTGTGGGATCGTGCTGCACAGTTGTTGCCGAGGGTGGATCAGTTGTGGTACAAGTATATTCACATGGAAGAAATGCTGGGGAATGTTGCTGGGGCTAGGCAGATTTTCGAGAGGTGGATGAAGTGGATGCCCGATCAGCAAGGATGGCTTTCGTTTATAAAGTTCGAACTTAGGTACAATGAGATTGAGAGGGCCCGAGAGATTTTCGAGCGGTTTGTGGACTGCCACCCAAAGGTTAGTGCATGGATTAGGTTTGCTAAGTTTGAGATGAAAAATGGAGCGATAGCTCTTGCAAGGAATGTTTATGAGAGGGCTGTGACTAAGTTGGGAGATGATGAGGAGGCAGAGGAGTTGTTTGTGGCTTTTGCAGAGTTCGAAGAGAAATGCAAGGAGACAGAAAGAGCTAGATGCATATATAAATATGCATTGGATCATATTCCAAAGGGGCGGGCGGAAGAGCTTTACAAGAAGTTTGTTGCATTTGAAAAGCAATATGGTGACAGGGAAGGAATTGAGGATGCTATCGTTGGAAAGAGGAGGTTTCAGTACGAGGATGAGGTGAGGAAGAACCCACTTAACTATGACGTGTGGTTTGATTATATTCGGTTGGAAGAGAGTTGTGGGGATAGGCAAAGGAGTGAGGAAGTGTATGAGAGGGCGATAGGAAATTTGCCTCCTGCTCAGGAAAAGCGATACTGGCAGCGGTACATATACTTGTGGTAAGCTTAATGCTTGAAACTTTTCGTGATTTTGTCCATATTGGATATTAAGGGAAGGCCGTGCTTAGCTTTATTCGGCTCCATTTTATTTGTTTCTGATAGTTGAATTTATGTTATTGTCAGGATTAATTATGTTTTGTATGAGGAGCTTGATGCCAAGGATGTTGACCGAACAAGAGATATATACAAGTAAGATTGCATTTTCTATTTTCAGTAAATTATCACTGTATGCTGCTTTTTTTTTTTCCATACATAAAGATTTTATATGAAGGGTCCTTTCTCGGTATCCTTTTTGATGGTCAGTTATCTATTTGGCATGAGGTATTGGATAGGAAATTGGTATATGAGATTCAATGATTAGCTGTCTAATTTGTGTAATGCAAAGCTATTATCATGGTTCAAAGCTTGAATATGTTCCACTGGGATGAAACTATAAGGCAAACTATTTCAACTAGAAGCTTAAGAGTATATTTCATTGCTGACAGACTTTTTTCTACATGTGGATGTTATCATTATATTATACATAAGTATGCAGAAACTTGTAGTTCACACAACAAATATCTATGAGTTGTTTTTTTTTCCCACATCTTTTGAGAAGAGCTTTTCATAATTTAAAACTTTGTCAGTGAAATGAGCTTTTAATAATTTCTCCAGTCATTGTGATGTCGTGAGAATTGATGTCATAAAAGAGCTTCTGCTGCATTTTTTTTTTTTTTTGAGGGAATCTTCTGTTGCATTTGTTGAAGTGTAGTATCCATTATATTTTCCTGCTCCACATTAGAATTATGAACATCAAGATATGCAATGAAGTGCATTGCCATGTACATTGATCATCCACTTTTAACTAGATTTTTAATGCTGAATTTCATTGCTTTAGTAATGGAAATATCAGTTTAGTTATATATGCATTTCATTTGACTATGCGACTAACACCAGCAGAAGTTAAGTTCTTTTTGTATTGGATGTATAGGAAGCCTGATTAAGCTAGTTCTTAGAAGTTCAGTAATGGGATCACTAGAATGATATAATTGTGTTAACTGTGGTCATGGTATTTTGTGGATAGCTTTCTATGGTTCCTGATATATTTTGGAATTGTGCAGCTTGTGCTTGAAGATGATTCCTCATGAGAAGTTCTCTTTTGCAAAGGTTTGGCTGATGGCTGCACAATTTGAAATACGTCAGTTAAATATTGATCAGGCTAGGAAAATTTTGGGGTCAGCAATTGGTATGGCTCCCAAAGATAAGGTATGCCACAAGTTGTTTCACAAAAAAGGTTAATTCTTTATTTTGTTCTTATCCTGGTCTTCCTTGAACTGTACTCTAAATGTATCATGTCACGAGCAGATCTTTAAGAAGTACATTGAGATAGAGCTGCAACTTGGTAACATAGAACGGTGCAGGAAACTATATGAGAGGTACTTGGAGTGGTCACCTGAGAACTGTTATGCATGGAGCAAGTATGCCGAGTTGGAGATATCCTTGACAGAAGCTGAACGAGCCAGAGCTCTTTTTGAGCTTGCAATAGACCAACCTGCTCTAGATATGCCAGAGTTATTATGGAAGGTACTTGGTCTCTGCATCTTGCAACTGGGTAATATTATATTGTTCTGTCTTGCCTAATTGAGACACATAAGTTCTAACTCTTGAATAGCTGGAACTAGCTAACCTCTACTTGATGGCTTTCCTATGTATTTGTTCTAAATGATCTTATATCTATTTGATAACAGGCATATATTGACTTCGAAATATCTCAATCCCAATATGAAAGAACTAGAGCTCTTTATGAGAGGCTTTTGAACCGAACAAAACACTTGAAGGTGTGGATCAGTTATGCAAAGTTCGAGGTCTCCGCTATGGAAGACGTCATTCAAGAATCAGAATCACCTGAAAGAAAATGCATTCAGCATTCCAGAGGTAAGGAATTATTACAATGTTTTAAATGAGTCAATCTCTTGCATTATCTTATCCATTATATTCGTTGGTGCCATATTAAGTCTTATCACGGTCGTGAATTTGATCTCACACTTTCCACTGTTCTTCAGCTGTGTTTGAAAGGGCCCTTAGCTATTTGAGAACTTCTGCTCCTGAACTGAAAGAGGAAAGGGCAATGCTTTTGGAAGAGTGGCTGAACACAGAGAGCAGCTTTGGTGAGGTTGGTGATGTTGATTCGGTTCGTGCTAAGCTTCCGAAGAAACTTAAAAAGAGAAGGCATATAGAAACTGAGGACGGTCCAGCTGGGTATGCATTTGACTTACTTTTTGGTCATTATTTCTGAAAATTTTATGCTGGTTACTGCCCATCTGCCCATCTTTGCTTGGATTTTTGTTATTTTCTCATTGAATTGAATGATTGATCCTCATGACTGGAAATGAACGTGGCTGTGGCCACATCTTTATTGGCTTCTTGGAATTGTTAGCACTTAAGAGTCATTGACTTCTTCACCTAAAATCTCCATCTTGGTTGATTTATATGATCGCCATGCACTCTTTTCAGAATTTGAATGTCTTTATCCTTGATTATTGAACTTTGCTAAAATATGGAAAGAATCAATATTTGGTATAATGATTACATTATTGAGTTTACGTTGCAAGACACATCTTCTGCCTCATCTTCTTCTTCTTCTTCTTCTGCTGCTGCTGCCTCCCTGCTACAATGTGGTATTCACTTATTTGTGTTGAAATGATGGTTGTATTTTAATCCAATCTCACTGAAATAATCCGCGGGCTTCAACAAATTCTTGTGTTTGAATAACCTGCAGGTATGAGGAGTATATTGACTATCTTTTCCCAGAAGAAACACAGACCACAAATCTCAAAATTTTGGAAGCGGCATACAAGTGGAAGAAGCAGAAGGTTGTTTCTGAGGATGATTAGTTCGGTAACACTGTTGTGGCTGTTTAATATTGCCTTCGACTTTTTTTTCCCCCATTTTGCGCTTTGGGTCCTTCATGGTCTTATCTTGTATGTATGTATGTCAATTTACATTCTATGCGGATGCACATAAGATTCAAAAGCTGCAAAAAGAATTTTGGTTGTATTTATCTTAACTTACCTCTCATTTCTTTTTTTTTTCTTTGCTGCGGAATTCTGGGCCAAACTTGGAATTTTACACTCAAATGTATATATATTTTGAAAGTACTCTAAATGTAGTTGAAGCTGCTAATAAATATTTATTCGATTCTTTAAACGTGATGGACTCGATGTCTGCATTTGATGATGGTATGGGAATGTGTATTTAAGTTATGAATGTCGGATTATTGTGTATTTAAGTTAGATTTTTTTTTTTTTTTGAGTGAATAAAGTTAGATTTAATACCGAAAGATATGGCTAACCCAAAATTAGAACATTAAAAAAGGCTTAAAAAAAAGAGGGAGAGAAAAAGAAGCTATTTAGTGAAAACATTGCAAAATAAGCCATGATTTATTACTGTTACCTAACACATTGAAAACAATTTAAGTGACTAACAGGTTAATTAATATGGCGAGAATGAAGATATGCTCGTCTCTTCCGAAAAAAAAATAAAGGAAAAAGATACGTTCCCGATTTATCATCATCATCATCATCATCATAATTCATAAATGGTAAGCTTTTCAGTTTTTCTCTCTCCACCCCCTCCTCTTCCACCTTCTCTCTCTTCACTCTTCAGTCTCGCACGCGAAAATGGCAGAGTACTTGCAAAGCCACCATCTTCATACCTGTAAGATTGCTTAAACCTACGAGAATCATAAACCCTCGACTCCATTCTTCCACCGTACCGTCTCTCACAAAAGGTAGAACTCGACTTTCCGAAAAAACCACCTATTTTCACTATCTTTCTTGTTTTATATTTTTGGGTTTTATTTTATCCCCTCATATTCAAAAATTCCTTCTTTGCAAGTGCTAAAAGTTGCCGAATTTCACAACAAGAACTTTGTTTTTCTTCATAGTTTCATCTCAGAAGGTACGGTTGTAGTAGGCTTCTTTTTTCCTTTTTCTTTTTTCACTCTTGATTTTTGTGTGTGTTTAACTCTGTTTTGATCGTGTAAAACCTCTCTTGTGTGTCGTATAGACAGTCGACTCTTAACTGATTGCTACATTGTTGAGTTTCTTGAGAAAATGGATTGTAGAGGACGGGTGTCGACAATTCATCCCGGTTTATCAATTCCGGAGCTGATTAAACTCATTAAACACTCATTTCGCGAGTGCGAGTTTGATGAGGTCCAGAATGGTTTAATGGAGAGGGAGAAGAATATGAAACTCGAAATTGAAGAACTTGTGAGAGATCGTGATTCACTCAAGAAAGAGATTGATTTGCTGGAGAAGACTAACAGCTACACGGAGTTAGAGAAATGTGGTGTGGAGGAGAAGCTGGGGATCAGTCAGAGGAGATGTCAGGAGCTGGATAAAGAGATTGTCCAAATGGGGGAGATGATTAGGATATTGAGGGGCGAGAAATTGGGTGTTGAGGAGAAGTTGGAGCACAGTAATAGAAAAGGTGAGGATATGGATGAAAGGCTCCTCAAAATGGAGAGGGAGATTGAGGTCTTGAGGCGTGAGAAGCTTGATGCAAATCGAACAATAGAGGAGTTGAAGCAGAAAGAAACTGAGGCTGGTCGGATTGTGCAAGAACTCAAGCACAAAAATGTTGAGGCTTCTCGGACCATTGATGAGTTGAGAGCCCAAAAGATGGGGTCTGATAAGGTTGCTGAAGTTTACTACAGTAGAATTGCTAATTTAGATAAGAGCATTTTGAAGTTTGAGACAAGATTGTCCAAAATGTTGAGTGTGGACGTGGAAGATTTTCCCAATTTGGTAAATGAAATGGATGATTGTGCATTAACATCTAATCATTCCAAAGGGGAGGAAAATGGGAATGCTACGTCACCTAAGGTTCGTGCAACTTGTGATAATTCTGCTGGAAGTCAAGGCGTTGGATTATCACAGAAAGGTAGTTCTGTAGAAGCATAACGAGGGTTTTAAGTTATTCTGTTAGTTGCAAACTAGTTGATGTCAAAAATGCCTTTGTTAGTTAATATTGTTCTTCTAAGGAATTTGTTAGTTTTCCGGCGCAGTAATCTCAGTGCTACTACCATTTGAGTTCATCAGTTTAGCTTGTAAATTATTCTCACCATCACTTTGACTTGTTCTTTCTTCGCTTTATTTTTTTTTGTCCTTTTGGTTTCAATTCTGCATAATGTTCCTTATAGCAGAGCCAGAGTGTGGGTCAGTTTGAGAATGTAAATGTTCTTTCACAAGTGAGTAACACTTTGGATATATGGCTACAGGTGGCGTAAAATTGGCTCATCTTGTGGTGAAAGAGGATGATGCGAGTGTGGTTTGCACTTATCCTTGTTCAGTTCCTGCTGTTGCTAAAAGTTGTGGCACTTTCCAAGATGATGAAGGCCAAAAGCCTGGGGTTAAAGGTACAAAACTAAACTGATATAGCGTTTAGGCATTTGCAATATTTTCTGTTTTAGTCAGCTCACAGATCAAGTTCTCTACTTTACTTTGTTTGAGTAAAGAAGTGTGTTGTATTGTTCAATGGAAAAACACCATGGATAACTCCCCGTTAGACTAAGTTTAGCAGTTTGCAGCTATAAGCCGAAATATTTGTCTTGCCCGCCTGATTCTGTGTAATCAAGCTGATAAATAAAAAATGGATACATAAGAATCAATTATTCAATACACCTCATGCACTTTCCTTTTTCTGGTGTGTATACAAAAGGAAAGAGTATCGCTTCAGCTATTAATACCACCCCAACGGAAACAGCATCCTTTTTCTTGATGCAGATGCCAGGATACATGAGTCTGGTAAATCATCCATGATCATCCAGTTATTTTGGTTCTCCATCTTCCACGTCCAGTACTGGACGTTCAGTCCTTCAATCCTACTGCCGAGCTCCTTTATCTTTCCTAAATCATCCCTACCCACCAAAATAAGCTCTACCTGTCCGCTTTTTCATTTTTTGGATCTGAAGGTATTATTCACCCTTAGTAATTTAAGCAATGTATATTGGAGAATGGAAAAGGGTGCTTCTAGGCTTTTTTGTGGATGTTTCTTGTCAAAGATGCGATTATTTCCCTTCAGAATTTGCGATCCAACATTTCAAGCTTCTTGAGTCTGCCCCCGATAATTTTCTTGGTTACTTGTCAATATGGCATGCACACATAATCCATGACAGAGTGAATAGAATGGTTGGTCTTGGATCATCCACTGCATAAACATAGTGGCTTGTTAATTTTTAGATTTCAGTTTTCTGTGGTAGTTCATGTTTACTGTGGCATAATTCTTGTTTCTTTTTTCTTCTCACATCTTAAATATGCTTAACACCATAAGAATCTATTTAGTCTGTGATCATGATGCATCTATCTCGTTTTGTCCGACTTGGATTTGGATGGATCTTCTCGGGAGCCTGAACTTTATTTAAGTTATTAAGTTTGAGTACTATACACAAACTTATGTATGCATGTGGTGCAGTTTCTGTTGCGACTGTGATGCAATCGGGTGGTGGTGAAGTGCCTACAGGGAAGACTCAACCTCCATGTTCTGTGATCGTGATATGTGATAGTGATGACGAGACAGACCCTGTTGATACAACCACCCATATTCCTAGTACATCGTCTGGGCTAACCACCAAGAGGAACAGAGCAGAGCGCATAGAGGATTCTCCCGTTAATTCGACTGCAAAGAGGGAAAGAAGCACGTTTGCTCAACCATCACGCTGTAGTTCGTTGCCCAGCAGAGTTTAAGAAAGAGCTCGTGAAGCTTGTGATTATAAATATCCTCCTCAAAGCTCTCATGCCGTAGATTATGTGGATTGTATAGATTCGGAATGATGAATCGTGGTCAGATACCTACATGAACAACTTCGTTGCAACGGCTAAAGTAAAAAGGAAGCAGCGCAAGATGATTACTTGTGGTGGCTCTGCTTGGTTTTGTTAATATTTATTTCGTATCTGTTAATTAGGGTTTATATTTAAATGGTGATGCGAAATTCGAAATAAATAAGGCTTCTAGATATTCTTTTATGTCTGATTTTTCATCTTGCACCAACACAAACACCTAGTAAGATTGTAGCTTTAAACATGCATAAATCATTTTTACGTAAATATACCTCTCTTTTTTTTTTTCTTTTTTTTTTTTTTTGTAGATACAGATCGTTCCTTAAACATGAATTGAGCCCTGTTGAAACATAATTTACTCCTCTAACAAAGAAGATTTGTTTTTAAATACTGCACGTAAGAGAGAGAGAGAGAGAGAGAGAGAGAGAGAGAGAGAGAGAGAGAGAGTGAGTGAGTGGTAAAAATTAATATAGAGCGTGATTTTTTAGCATTTGATTTTAATTAATAATTGATTATTTTATAAAGTAAATAATAAAAAATAATTATAAACTTTGATAGGGTACAACAAATAAATGTAAAACTAAATTAAAAATTAAAAAAAATCGACTAAAAAAAACCTAATAAATTTGCGATTTGGGCACATAAAATTTCATCTGGTTTATTTAAGACTATAGGCATGAACAGTTTGCCAAATCATTGGAAAAATAATATATATATTTAAAATTACACTAAACAAGCCCGTTCTCACGTTCCTACATGAAGCACTGTTCTCATTTGAACCAAATCCTATATATATATAGGGAAATGATCAAATGAGAACCCTTCCCCCAGGTGAGAACTAGGAACCAATCCTAGCCCTTGTTTGACTCAATCTGGACGGTCCAGATTAAATCAGATTTAAGTGGATGGGCGGTGGCATTCCTGTAATTTTCGGCAACTTTCTGGACGGAGGGGTAATATAGTAATTTAATAATTCTTCACTTTTGTTCTGAGGCTAAAATGAGAATCGCATGAGGCTAAAATGAGAATCGCATAATGCTAAAATTATCGAAGTAGGAGGCTAAAATTGATGTGACATTTTCGACTAGGGTTCACCGTTCTCAATTAGGGTTTATTAAGTTCCTGATCCCAACTAGTAATTATGAGATTTCCATTAGGGTTCACTGTCCCCAAATAGGGTGTATTGCATTTCATTCCAATGAAATCATTGTTCCATTTTTGTTTATCAACACATGCTAAAATGAGAAATCCATTAGGCTAAAATGTGCAAAGTCGGATGCTAAAATTGAATCTGGGCAATTTCTGAGTTCAGTTCTGATTTTACCCTTAATGAGACGCGCGAATTGAAGATTTTCGCGATAATTACAAAAATGCCACTGAAAATCTGGATGGATCTGGGGCGTCGATTTTGCAGGATGGACGGATGGGATCGGTTCCCGATTCTCACCTAGCGACCGATTCTCACCAGATCTTATCCCTATATATATATATATATATAAGGTAAAATATCCTGTTAGTTATTGTTCTTCCTAGATAATCTCAATGCTACTGTTTTAGTTCAGCAGTTCAGAACTAAAAAAATATTGAGGTATTATGTGATCAGTTGCGAATTAATTATTCTCACCATCTGATGTCTTGTTTGATTTTTCTTTCGTTTCTTGTAGGGTTAATAGGCTTTAGTATCACAATATTTTCATATGTTTTGATTTTTCACACGTTTCAATTTTGTTAATAATTCCAAAACCTTATGCTTTTGTTGCAATTAAGTCATATGATGAAAATTAATTTGAGGTTGCTTAAATTTTTACACATCACTACAAGAAAAAATCTCATAGACCACAGGTATTAACCATGATCTATGAAGAATTGCAACCGTGGTCTAGGCCACCGTTGTAATTTCGCACGCTCATACACCACGCTCAAAACTGTGGTGAATTTGGCATGGTGTATGTGCTTTTTTTTGTAGTGCATGCACACTTAATCTTATGCATTTTCTTCTTAATTACAATCAATGCATTTTTTCGTAATTACAATCAAATTTAAATTTCAAAATTAGGTTTAAATAATTTTTGTTGTTTGAGCTTAATCTAAAATGATCATTAATCACAAATGTATGTTGTAATTAACAAAAAATTTATAATTCACAAAGTTATAAATTAATTTTATGTTGTTGTAATGATTTTATTAAATTTTTCATAATTATAATTTCTAATAAATAAAATTATATATATCACATTCGTGCATCGCATATGAGAGATGCTCTTGTTTAATTTTTGCCACATTAGATTAAGAGTGCACATGTATAAAAATTTAGGCCGCATCATATTAATTTTCATCTTATGGCATAATTATAACAAAAAGATAAAATTTTGGCATTATTGCAAAACCTAAGACATTGTGTGAAAAAAAAAAAAAAAAAAAAGAAAGAAAGAAAAAGATCGTGATATCAGAGCTATCTATATATTAATCCTTTCTTGTTTCAATTCTGCGTAATGTTCGGGCTAATATGCGAGGCTCCTTTTTTACTGCCATAAAAAGCATTTATTTGCAGTAGGAAGCAATTATCTCGAATTTCATTTGGCAAATCTAACAAAATGATCTTTTTGTTAAATAATATTTGATGATAATTAACTATCTGACATGGTAATTGGGAAGAGTGAGTTTGATTATGTAAAAGTAGTTATGCAAACGGTTAACATTTTGATTTTGGATACATGGCCATGCGTAGCAGAAACTTCTAGCAGCACACACTTTTTGCCAAATTTCAGATGGGCATGATACCTGGTACCATCTACCTTGTTTGAGTAATATTCTTTCATTTAATAAATAGGGCAAATTATAGTTTGACATTCCACCGTTCAATTTTTTAATAAAAATATCACAATATTTATATATTTACAGTTTGATACCTAACTTTATAAATTTTTATTAAATTTATCTCATGGTCAATTATTTAGTTCCTTATAACACATATGGACCACCCATAAATCTTATGTAGATTTTATAATGCGATGTCATAACTAAACAAAATAAATATTAGAAACTTTAATTTCCATGTAAGTTAAATAAAGTAGAAAATGAGAAAATTATTTGGGTTTGTGTAATCTGAAATATAATATATTTATGACAAAAACTTGTATGAGACCGTCTAATGGGTCGCTTACGTTAGACGGGTCAAATAAAATTCAAACCCGCCCCCAAGCCTATTTTCGCGCGCAGGCGCCTGTCTTACTCGCGCCCCCACGAGCAGCCACTGGAGTATCACTAGGTATAAAGTAAAGTATCACTATGTGTGAGGTATCACTAACTGTGAAGTGAAGCATCATTAACTATGAAGCGAAGTATCATTAGATATAAATTTGGTGAAATATAATTAACTATTAAGTGAAGTATCATTAGATATTATATATAAATTTGACAAAATATTATTAACTATTAAGTAAAGTATCATTAGATATATATATATATATATATATATATATATATATATATATATATATATATATCTGGTGAGTATCATTAACTGTCTGTGAAGTATCATTAACTCGGAAGTGGAGTATAATATGATATTATTGATAATTAAACATTAATTATCAAATCCAGAATAGATAAATGTCATTAACTATGAGTGGAGCTTCATTAACTTTATTTATGAGCGGAGTATCATTAACTCACATGTGAGTATCATTATTTATGGGTAAAGTATCATTAAGTCACATGTGAGTATCATTATTTATAGTGAAGTATCATCACTTATGGAGTGGAGTGTCATTACTATGGAAAAAAGTATCACTAATTACAAAAGAAAGTATTACTAATTACAAATGAAAGTATTACTAATTAGAAAGAAAAATGTCAGTTTAAAACATAATTTCAAATTGAGAATTGGGTCTATGAATACAATAAAAACTCATTCTTGAGTAAAAAACTTTTATTTCATTATCATAGAGAAAATGTTATTGATTAGAAAATAAAGTATCACTAATTACAAAAAAAAGTAACATTGATTACAAATAAAAGTACCACTAAAAATCTTCAACACAATCTCGATCTGCTACAAACTTAAAACCCAAAATAGTTAGAAACTCTCAACTAAAACTCAACTATACAATTTAATGTATGACGGAAAACTAGCAGTCTAACACTACAGAGTTCTGATGAATTGAAAACAAGATGCACCTTTGCTGCTTGAGTTAAGCCATCAATATGCATCGAAATATGGTGACCCCAATCGTCCTCTGCTTCGCCCTTATTCAGCCCTTATTCAGCCCCAATTTCATCAGCTTCTTCCCAAAATAGGCGATTTCATCTTCGTCCGACCCCAGCTACAATAATTCTACTCTCTCTCTCTCTGAAATTTAATTTCACGACTAACCAGAATTCCCAGCAAAAGCATCAATAAATCAAAAGGCCAATACACAGGAAAGGGTAAAAAAAAAAAAAGGAAAATAGTATCATATAGTCAATATATTGATAGTCTGTTCAGAATTGTTCAACAACACAGAAACATACTATGGAAGATAAATAATCGAAATCCAAAAACCCCAATTCTTCAACTTCAACAACATAATTAAGACAAATGCATTTGATTAGGGATGTCAATTTAGCCCGAAACCGATTGACCGACCCGAAAAAATCGAAAAAAAGGTGGGTAAGGGCCACGAATTTCTGGACCGAAAATTTTTTTAACCGATTCGGCCCGAACCGAATAGGCCCTAAACCGAAACGGGTTAGCCCGAAACCGAACGGGTTGGCCCGATTGACATCCCTATCTATATTTCTTTAGACTAACTAGTTTTATAATTTATCATGTTTTAATTTATAATATTATAATATTATTATTTCTTTTAATAAATGATAAATATTTTGAAGATGGAATCAAACATTAAGTTGAAAAGGCTTCAAATATTGTTAAAGCAGAAGAAGATTGTACTTTAAATTAGATGGAAGATTAAGCTATAAATAGATTTGTGGTGTAGTTTAAAATGATTATTTTTGGAAGAACAAATTATGATTGAACATTATTGTCATTTTCATGTCATTTATTTTTATTTTCTTTCATTTGATACAGTTTGATCTTAATTAAATTTTGTATTTGTCATGTTCTTTTCATTTTATCTTATTTTTCACGTATTAATTTATTTCAAGAATAAGAGAAATTGATTATTTAGGAGAATTATCAAGATATAATTTATACACGTGGAAAAAAAATAATAAACATGTTGGCCCGACGGGCTAGCCCGAAAACCGAAGGGTTAGGGTTAGGGCCGAAGATTTTGAGCCCGAAAAAAATTTTAACCGAATAGGACTGAAACCGAAACGGGTTAGCCCAAAACCGAACGGGTTAGCCCGATTGACATCCCTACATTTGATGGATTCACAACTCTCGCAATTCAATTTCAACAAACATCCGATGACCTATGTCTTCACGGATCTCAATTAAATCGTGAAAATACTTTTAGCGCGCCAATGCGTCAAACAAACATGCAAATGCGAGAGTTTCAATTTCTTCACCGGTGGCGCTCTGCTCACGGCTTCTCCGGGGATGGCGGTGAGATCCGAATCCGACACCATTCGATTGGCGGACGATTCGAGAAAGGCGTCGAAATCCAGCGTCGGATTGAGGCCGGAGATCATAGATTCGAGCCACGACGAGAGATCGGAAAGGTTGTAGTGTGTGGTTTCGGACACGAGCTGTGAGAGGCCATGGAGAAGAGGAAGAAGAATCGGGATTGGAGAAGAGGCGATCGATTAAGGCAACTAAGAGAGAGAGAGATAAGCCCGATTTTTTTTAGTATATATATGGCTGGGTTGGATCCGGGTCGGGTGGAGATCCATCTAACGTAAGAGACCCGTTAGACGGTCTCACACAAATGTACCGCTGTATTTATTATATGTGTTAATGATAATTTTTATATAATTATTTTTAATGATTATTCATACGTTATTTAATAATTAACCATTCACATAATATATAGAAGGTTTAACCAAATATACTCTCTTTTTTCATAGCTTATGAGTTACAACCTTTGACAATGAATAATTATATTTATTATAGAATCTTAGGTATGACTCTATAAACAAGTGTTGGTAATAATATACATAAATATTTTAATAGGACATTAGATCATGATAAAAAAAATGAAATAATTTAAGGCCTTTTTAATATAAATTATACATTCAAAAGATATAAATTGACATAATTATGACTTCGAGTTAAATAAATAAATAAATTATAGTTTAAAAGTGAAAAGGTCATTTATTTAACTTACATGAAATTTTAGTTTTTAATTTTTATTTTTTTTTAGTATGATGTGACATTATAAAAATCTAGATCAAATTTATAGTGGTCCACGTATGCTATAAGGTACCGAATAGTTGACCTTATGATGGATTTGATAAACATTTACAAGGTCATGTATCAAACTGTGAATATATAAAGATCGGGATATTTTTGTTAAAATGTTGAGATATAATGTATCAAACTGTAATTTACCCTAATAAATATGTTGTGCTTTTAAAATCATGAAATTTATATGATTTTTTTATTTGTAATATAAATTTTGAATTATTACACCGAAAACATAAACTTAACAACATATTTTGCAAATTTAATTCCTATGCAAATTTCAGAGAAAATTAAAACTGAGGTGAATGTCGAAAATACAAATAGACTGATCATCAGGCTACTAAAAATGACATTCTTTCAAGAAGTTTCTATTAAAGACCAAACAACATTGTTTCACCAAAATTTGTATGTGTTCAATTTACAAAATGTGTCAAGTATGTGTTGTTTGGAGTAATAATTTAAAATTCATGTTAAAACCTAAAGATCATATAAAGTTCATAATTTTAAAAATATTTAATCATTTTAAATTATATATTTTTTGAATTTATAATTTAGGAAAATAAATAAGAATAGCCGCAATTGGGCTTCTTCACCAGGTGTTAAGAATCTGAAAGTTGAAATGGTAGCATTGTGGCCGCAGCTTGTACCATTTCCAAGAAATGGGGTGCCTCATTTGAAACTCAAATACAAACAGTAAAATGTCACTTTCATGGGTCATGGGGCCTGCCACATGTTGCTGACAACTCTCAACAATGTTCTTTCAATATATACATATATACATACGTCTACATATATGTATTACCGTTTTTTTTGTTGAGGAAAATATATATATATATATATATATATATATTACCGTTTTCCTTCTTTTTTTCAGAATTTAATTACTATTGTTTTTTTATTTTTTGGATTGAATGCAAATGTAACCATTGCAAAAATGGCTACTTTATTATTTTATTTTTTTATTACAATTAAATCAGCTAACGACTATTTCTAATTTTTTTCCTATAAATAGAAGTTCAAGTAATTAATTTTTTCACAACTTCTAGATTATTTCTCTCTTTACTACTATTATCATATTTTTCCATTTTCAAATTATTTTGGTTCGTCAAATACGCAAGGGAATTCAAGCTTTCAAATTTCTGAAAATCATCCCAATTCTCAATCTTCACAATTCCCTTTCTATATGCCATATTTCCCCCCAAATTATTCCACTACTGCTCCATATTTCATGCCCGCTTCTCAATATTCTCAATTTCCTTGCATGTCTCAATGTGATTATTATGCAGCAATGGGTGGCCAGTGTATGTCACAATCTTCTCAAGTATTTTCTCCTCTACAATCAAATGAATCTAGACGATCGAGTCACGGAGAGTCTGCATCCGATAACGAGTCAACGCCACCATTTAGCTCTCAATTTCCACTACACTCTACACAAACTGGGCTAGATCACATCAACCTTGAAGATGAAGATAAAGTTGTTGATGACAACAACGAATGCGTTGGTGAATCTCTTGGCCAAGTGAGGATGATGTGGACAAAAGAGGAGAAGATTCGTCTTGCAAATTCTTGGAGCACCGTCAGCATTTGCTCAAAAATTGGCAATACACAAAAGGATAAATAATTCTGGAAAAATACTGCTGCATACTTCAACGAGCATCGACCTGCGGGTGCTCTCACTCGAGAATGGAAACAGTTAAAAAGCACATTATATAAGGTAATCCGTGAAGTTAACGTATTTTCTCGATGGTATAATAATTTTTATAGCAATTGAGGTAGTGGTCAGAGTGATGATGATGTGTTAGAAGCTACAATTGCACAATGGCGAGTCGCACACCTAAAAAAGACTTCAGATATATGCACGCATGGAAGATAATGAAAGAGTTGAAAAAATAGGCTCCCCAACAAATGAGCTCTAACAAGAAGTCCAGAACATCTGACACTGGGGAGAATAGTTCAACCAATCCAGATACAGATTGTGAAGCACATCGATCTCGTCCAATAGGAACACAGGGGGCAAAAAAACTTAGCAAAGCTAAAGCCAAAACAAAAGTTAATGAAGAGGATGAAAACGATGAAGCATGGGAAAAAATGCAACAACTTCTCGAGCAAAAAATTAAGCTAAAGGATAAAAAGATAAAACAGAGAAATGAAGAGATAAAGCAGAGAAAACTCGAGGTGGAGCTGCAACAAATTGAACTAGAGCATAAGAATTTTGAACTCCTCACGATGGATACGAGTGGAATGTCGGAGCCGCCACAATTGGCCATGCATTTAAAGAGAGTTGAACTCATCAAAATTAGGCGTGGCTTAATCTCGATTGTGCGTTTTATTTTAAAATGTCGATTTAGGTTGTAATTCCTTTATATTATTGTATTGCTGTAATGTTATATTAATGTGTGCATCATTTATTTTGAATAATACTTTTCAATTGTTATTAAAAATACTATCTTTACTTTCTGGTGTTGGTAGATAAATAAAATAATACAAAAGTAGTTGTTGCCAACTAGTCGTTAGCTATAATAATACTATCTTTACTTTCTCCTATCGGCAGAGAAATAAAATAATACAAAAGTAGCTGTTGCTAACTAGCCGTTAGCTATAATAATACTATATTTACTTTCTGATGTCGGCAGAGAAATAAAATAATACAAAAATAGTTGTTGCCAACTAGCCGTTAGCTATAATAATACTATCTTTACTTTCTGATTTCGGCAGAGATGTTGGCATACAGAAATAGTTGTTGCCAACTAGCCGTTAGCTACAATAATTATTTTGTCTATAAATGAAAGTTCATTTTCAGTGCTTTTCATTCTCAATCAATTCTCCACTCTAACTTTAGCTAAATTTATTCTACAAAAATTCTTGTATGTCATCAAAATATCTTCCAAAAAATAAATAATTCGTGATTTCGTGAGAAATGAAATGCTGGAAGAAGAAGATGAGCTCGAATTGATGATACTTGATCATCTTGAGAAAATAGAGCAACGACTTCATGCGACTCAAAGTTCTTCAAAAACATCCAGAAAGTATGTCGACCGAGGCCATGAAGAAGGTCATGCTCGTCTTGTCCGTGATTATTTCTCCAAAGATCTGATATTTACTGATAATATATTCCGTCGTCGATTTCGAATGGGAAGAGAGTTATTCTTCATGTTGTCAATTCCCTGGAAAACCATTCAGATTATTTCAAGTGGAGAGAAGATGGATTGGGCAAGAAGGGTTTATCTCCACTACAAAAGTGTACGATAGCTATCCGTCAATTAGCATATGGTTCTCCGACTGACTCACTCGATGAGTATATATGGATGGGTGAGAGAACTGTCTTGCATTGTCTATCCAACTTTTGTCAATTTGTCGTCAAAATCTTTGGAGCTCAATAATTGAGAAGCCCAAATGTTGCAGACACATAACGTTTACTTCAAATGCACGAGTAAAGACATGGATTTCATGGTATGTTGGGCAGCCTTGACTGCATGCATTGGGAATAGAGGAATTGCCCAATTGCTTGGAAAGGCCAATATACTCGAGGTGATCATGGAGTCCCAACAATAGTTCTAGAAGCGGTTGCATCTGCAGACTTGTGGATATGACATGCTTTTTTGGTGTAGCTAGATCCTACAATGATATAAATGTTCTTCATGGATCACTATTATTCAACACTGTCCTACAAGAAAATGCTTAGGAGGTTCATTTCACGGTAAACGGCACATCGTACAATCAAGGATACTATTTGACAAATGGAATCTATCCAGAATGGTCTTTATTTGTCAAGAGTTTTCCATGCCCTATAGATGCAAAGCAGAAATTATTCAAGGAAAGACAAGAGGTTGTAAGAAAGGATGTCGAACGGGCATTTGGAGTGCTCCAACCTCGTTAGGTGATAATTAGAGGTCCTGCACGATCTTACTACATTGATATTTTTCGAAATATCATATATACGTGCATTATTTCGCACAATATGATTATTGAAGATGAAGGAGATGGAGCAATCATTTGGTCTGATGAAGACACTCCTCTTTCGACAACAATTAACGTAAGTTCTACCCAAGCATTCTATGCCTATCTTCAGAATTTCACAAGGCTACGTAGCAATGAAACACACTATCAACTCCGAACCGATTTAGTCGAGCATATTTGGGCACGAGAAGAACACGATTAAGGATAAAATGTTGTAGTATGTTGTATTGTTTCAATTTTCTATTATTATTATTATTATTATTATTATTATTATTATTATTATTATTATTATTATTATTATTATTGTTGTTGTTGTTGTTGTTGTTGTAACGCATTTTGAATAATATTTTTCATTTATTATTTAATGTTATAATTTTTAACTTTTTAATTAATTTTTTTAATATTAGAAAATTAAATTAAATATGACATCATATTCAATAAATTATATAAGTGAATATTGTAAATAAAATCAATATATATATATATGTATATATATGATGTGTATAAGTGAGATCCTCTTAGAAGTTATTTTTTGCCTTTTTGCATTGTGGAAAAATTATATTAGAAGTTGGTGGGGGTTAACGTTTGATGTGGCGCTGACGTGGCAATGAAGAAGTTGAGATTTCTGGATTCTGGACTGCAACCACCCTAATAGTAACTTTACTGTTTACCAATTGTCTGATATAGTGACGTAACACGTAATGAATTTCTGATTGATATGATTTGAAAGTAGCATGAGAACTCATTTCCAACAAGGGGTGGTCTCCTGTGAGACGGTCTAACGGGTTGCTTCCGTTAGACGGATTCTAACCCGACCCGCCAATAAATGTGTCACCCGATAATAAGCAAGGTATCACCAAATATGAAGCGAGGTATCACCAACTATGAAGTGAAGTATCACTCGATATGAAGCAGTATAAATTAACAGATTAAACATTAATTATATATTTAATAAAACTATAGTAAAGACTTAATTAAATTTATATTTTTAATATATGAGAATTATTTATTACAAAGTTCATAAATGTTCATGAATAAAAACTAAAAAAACTACAATCATATTGAATTATTGAAGTAAAAAAAACAAAGACGTGTCATCCGATATTAAGTGAGGTATCATCAATTATAAAGTGAAGTGTCATTCGATATGAAGTGAAGTGTCACCAGATATGAAAAAAATAAAGAAATGTCACCCGATATTAAACAAAGTATCACCAATTATGAAGTGAAGTATTACCCGATATGAATTAGACATTAATTATATATTTAATAAAACGATAATAAAAATTTAAATATTAATTTTATATTTTTAATATAAGAAACTTATTTATTACAAAGTTTATAAATGTTCATGAATAAAAACTTTAAAAAAATTATCACATTGATTTATTGAAGCAAAAGAAAAGAAAAAAAAAAGAAGTGTCGCCCAATAATAAGCAAGGTATCACCAAATATGAAGCGAGGTATCATCAACTATGAAGCAAAGTGTCACCCGATATGAAGCAGTATAAAGTAACATATTAAACATTAATTATATATTTATAAAACTATAATAAAGACTTAAATATTAAATTTATATTTTTAATATACGAGAATTATTTATTACAAAGTTCATAATTGTTCATGAATAAAAACTAAAAAAAATAATCACATTGAATTATTGAAGCAAAAAAAAAAAAAAAAAACAAAGAAGTGTCACCCGATATTAAACGATGTAGGACCAAATATAAAGTGAAGTGTTATTCGATATGAAGTGAAGTATCACCAGATATAAAATTAATTGGATCGGGTCGGGTCGGATTATAAGGTCCGTCTAACAGTTTATGACCCGTTAAACGGTCTAATATAAGTCTTTATCTTTACCTACTTTCTCTAAATCATTTAATATATATTAATATTAATACTTTTTTTTTATTTTGACGTGACATAATAATTCACAATTTAATTTGAATGGAAAGTAGCATTATAATTATTTTAAATATGTAGTTCAGTGGTGTTTTCCTTTTTTGTAAAAGTGAGAAATTATCATAAGAATTTCAATGCTCCATCGTTTCCTAATGCAAAAAAAAAAAAATGAAAAAAGGAGCATTGGAACTAGTTAGAAACTAGCTAGATTAACCATGGTTTAATTAGAGTTAACAAAAAGTTACACAATAATAGTAAGTTTTTGAATTTTCACAGTCAAGGCTGACATGTGAAATTAATAATTATCAATAAAAAGGGTAATTGTTCCAGTTTCCTTTTCTCCGACTCCATGTTGGGATCAAAAGTTTTACCGTATATTCTTTTTTTTTGGGGGGGGGGGGGGGGATAGTTACAGATTTATCTTTTCTTTTTATTTTATTTTATTTAGAAACAATCAAAACAAAATTTTTTATTTTAAAGTGATTAACTAGGTCAAGTTTAAAAGTTCAAGGGGTTAACCTGGACCAAATTTAATTTAAGGATCAAAATATTCTTTGGGAAATAATTTAGGGGCTAAATTGAACCTTAATCAATTAAAACAATATATTAATTATATTTTGAAACTACAAAGCAAAGATTCTGGTGTTTGGATTGTAGAGTCAAGTTGGAATTTTAATAGATGTGACGGTATACTTAAAGAACACACATCCTTATATGGAAAATTTTTATCTACATGTACTATTAGTACGCGCGTATCGGTAGGATCGTACTATGAACACATTTTTTAAAAAAGTATTCCATGTAGCACGATCCTATCGGTGCGCAGGTAGTACTAGCACCAGTAGAGTAGACATCCTCATCTTTTATAACATCATGCATAAATAGAGAGCTAGGCCTCACACAATTGGGAGCAATGGTTAATCATATATGTTGCGATAAAAAAATGTAAAAAAATAATAATATTTGTTTCATGCACTATTCAATTTTTAAAAAATAAAATATATCTACTTATATTTTTGTCAAAACAAAGTCCTTGCATTATTAAATTATATTGTGAAATTATTGATTGAATATGGATAAATATATTATTAGGTGATATTTATAATTACAAGATGTGATATTTATAATAAAAAATTGACGATTATAGTACGAATGACCCACATTTTAACAAAAAAAAAATGAGCATAGGAACTTGATTTTATCCAACTAAAATACAAAGACTCAATTCAAAAAATTATAATAGTACATGAATTCAAGTGTGTTTTTTGCCATTAAAAATCTCTATTACAATAATATTTATTATAAAAATAAAAATTATTATAATATAATATATTACACTATTATAATTAACATTTATTATTAAAATTTGAAAATTTTTAAAGTATTAGTTAATTATAGAATATTCAACCATTAATTAAAATAAATTAAATATTAAAAATAATTATTGACTCTAATTAATAATTTTAAAATTAACTAAAATATAAAAAATTAATAAACTTTTTACCGAAATTGATGGAATGACTATATAATCCTATTTGATCAAACCTAATCCCTATGGCATTCTCTTCGTCATCTCTTGTGTCAAACCTTCATTCTTTGTTATTTTTATTTTTAATTTATAATGATTTATTTTTTTTATTTTTTAATTTAGGGTCATCATTCCCCAATCAGGGTATATTAAAAAAATTAAAAATAAATTAAAAAAACTAGTTATGACACACAGAATGTAATAAGGTTGGTCATGGGGGATCTGATCTGCTATTTGACTACCCCTTAGCCCTATCTCCACGGTAGTACTTGTTGGTGTTTTCTCGAATGGAACCACTACAAGATCTATTTGGATGCTCGTTAATCCTAACTCGTGTAAATCATAATTTTATGTATATGATGTTAATTATTAACCCTTGTTGACTCAACATGCAAGGAGTAATTTTCGAATATACAAAATTGTGGAAACATAGAATCAATCGAAATTACAACTTACAATTCGAGTCGGGTTACTCACGGGATTAAATGTCTTATCCCGTTGCCAATGTAGTATGGATCGGCACCTCCTTCACAGTGCAATTCCACTAATTGATCTTCTGCTGTATTCCTGTATTGCATCTAGATACAGAGTGATCTGTATACTATTAAACAATTGTGATTACTATGGGGATCAACGAGCACAAAAGAGGGGCTGATTTTTTTTCCCTAATTTTCGAACCCACCTCTCTTATTTATAGGGATGTGGCTGAAAATTAGGTCTCCAAACCTTACTGGGTTTGAGCCTTTTATTCCTGTTCCATCCCTAATCTACTAAGGTCATATTGAGCTATAACAGAGATTTAGAAGAACATCGATTTGGCCTACTAATTTATTTAATTTTTAATATCCATAACTTAGGATATAATTAAATAAATCAAGTATTATTTTTATTCCACTACAGAAAATAATACTGACCTACCAATTTAATATATATTTACGAATATGATTTCTCCATTAGTCCAGTCATTCTCCATGTTTAAGATATAATGTTCATTAATTAATTATGTAAGCTTCTGACAGTTATAATTAATTAACATCTCATTCTTAGAATAGTACCACACAAGCTTTATCATGTACGAGAATAAATTCCACCTACAATGTTTCACATGAACTTTGTGCTTTCTCAAAGGACATCATCAACCCGACGCACCATGACACGATTGTTATATATAATGCACGATCCACCATATATGTAAACTCCACTACCCATAATATCGAGATTGTTGATCGTATCAAAGAATCTCACCAATTGATAAATCCAAGCAGTCGACGTAACGTATACATGTTTGCCAATGATATATGGGTCAAGAACCCGAACTCTGTGGATCTTTATTATCTCACTTAAGGTCAGAATAGAGAATAGTATCATGTATCCTATCGTGATCTTCCCCAATACACATATCGATGTACTAGAACAATCTGCTAGTCAAGATAAACTAATAATCAGATTATTCTACGGTGTATTGATGGTGGGTTCAAACCATCTAAATCGTGATTTTTTAATACAATGCAAGAAATTTGATGATATAATCTTTACCGTGTGTTCACCCACACCATATCATTTACAATGCAAATATATGGAACATGCAAATAAATATAATAATAATTAAATGCACACGGTGACTGCAATAAATATTCAAATTATATCTTCAAAATATTGTAAAAATGTATACAAAGACAAGTTTTCTAGTATACAAAACTAACAGTACTACCACTTTCTCATTTTATTTTGAGTAGGTCTTATGTGCACTAGGTGCTGACTCGCGTTGACCGAATTAAAGCTCGTTGACCCTGTCAACTAGCAAAAAAATGTCAAAATCAGTATCAACTGTAACACTAAAAAGTATATATATCACTCAAAATTAAAAAAATACCACCTCTATCCTTAAAAAGTATCACCTATTTTAACTTTTTTTTATTGATTGATCGGATCAACGCGCATTGACCCTTATTGACCATCTGATGTGCTCCTAATATACAAGAGAATTGCGGTTTTATTTTACCAACCGCTCCCTCACCGTTCCTATTGCCCCCTCCCCTCCCACACGGCGACCTTTAACTTTTTTTTTGAATTTATAATTTAGGAAATAATAGTAATTTTACAATTTACTCATATTGTAGTGACATGAGATGTAATAAATCTATGATTTATATGATTTGAAAGTAGCATTACAGCTCATCACAATTACAGACTTTCTCTAAATAATAGGATACATATTCCTATATGAATAATACTTTGAAAACATAGCCAACGAGAATAACGATAATACCATTCCCATTCTAATTATATGACATGTAATACTACACTATTTAATGTGATTTGAATTTTCATAATATGTAATTTAATTAGTGGTATTTACTTTGGGGTATGTAATTTAGTGGTCATTTTTATAAATATTACTACGAAAGCACCAAACACAATAAAAATAAAAGATATAATTCCCTACCTTGATATTGAAGAAGAAAATCATTCAAATTTGGTTAAGCAACCCAAAATTAAATCTCGAATTTTAATTTGTTAGCTCCAAATGTATCCTTTTTATTTTATTTTCAAATATTCATGTAGACTTTAATTTCGGCGAGTCCAATCATACTTCAATTATCAAATTTTGGAACGTAGGATAGATTGATTAAAAAAATGAAATTATAAATAATTTACGGTAATTGTTAATAGATTAGGTTATTCCGGTGAAAATCCACAAATAAGAAATTGAAATCAAAGAAAATAAATAAAGAAAAAACTAACGAATTTAATTATGCAATGGGAAATGCCATATGGAAATATAATAGATGAATTTTTTATATATATATAATTTTATTTATTTATTATATAATAGATGATTTTATCCGGATTGGAACTAGTTATAATCACTCTAGAGTAACCATGGTAAAATTTGAGTTAAAAAAAAAAGTTCCACGGCAATAAATTCAATAATAAGTGTTCCAGTTTCCTTCTGGTACTTGAAATTAATATTTATGTATAAAAGGGTAAGTGTTCCAGTTTCCTTCTATCCGACTGCATGCTAAATTAATATTTATCCATGAAAAGGTAAGTGTTCTAGTTTCCTTAGCTCTCCTACTCCATCCATGATCCATAGCGTACCCTCTCTCTCTCTCTCTCTCTCTCTCACACACACACACACACACACACACACACACATACACAAAATAGGTGAGTCTAACATACTAAAGAGTGAAAACTCCACCTCCATTTGTGCAAGATGGCTTGAAGAAATATCTCAGCTTAATTTCCGAATAAACAACTGTTCCATCGTTGAGGACGGGTGCCGACGACTAATCTGAGTTTGTCAACGCCGGAATTGATCATGCTCAAGTGCAATGAGGCTTAGAATAAAATGAAAGATGAGGAGAAGAATATGAGAACGGAAACGACAAACCTCGTGAGTGAGCGCAATTCATTGAAGAAAGCGTTGGAATTTCTGGAGAAAACTCAAATCTCCACCAACTCAGAAAAGTGTAGCCCGGAGCAGAAGCTGGGAAAGAGCGAGGGGCGATGTAAGGAGTTAGAAAAAAAAAGATTGTGGAAATGAAGGGGAAGATTGAGAAATTGAGGCGCGATAAATTGCAACTCGAGAAAAAGCTGGGAAGCACTAGTGAGAGAAAATGTGAGGTTGCAAATCAGAGCGTGGAGGAACTGCGGTGCGAAAACGAAGAATGGGAGGAGAAGACGATGGAGTCTGATCGTTTAGAGCCGAGGATTAATTTGGAGGTGAATGATGCTACTGAGATTGAGATTGAGGAGGAGGAAAATGCGAATTTGTCAGATTTTGGTGAAAATGCGAACATTGGATCATCGAAGAAAGGTAGTTCTAATTTTATTTGATATGGAATTAATATGCCTTTATTAGTTATCCATATTCTCTTGAAAATGCAGCCATTATTTTGATGATTGATTTTTGTATAATAGGGATGATTGATTTTGGGACAAATTTAAGATTTATTTTTATTGATAAAATCCATTTTAGGGATAATTCTGACTGGTTTGATAAATTAGGATACACGCAAATTATGCATTATTTTATTTTAGGTTTATTTCCCATCTTGTTTATGCATTATATATGTAAGTATATAACTAGTATTTCTCATTGTACATTTTAATTTTATAAACTACATGTTGGATATATATAAAAAGGAAAAATACCTTTATTGTTTAATTAAATAAAAAATAAAGAAATGTATATAATTAAGTATACGGTGCATGGTCAGTTAAATGTTAATTTACATATCCTTAAATCTCAGCATCCATGCTAATATAATTTAAAATTAATGTCAAAATTTTAATCAACTAAGAACATGTACACCCTTGTTTAAACCTAATTGAAAAAAATATGACATCCATCTATCTATAATTTGTGTTTCCCAATTTCAGGTGCTAACTATAGGGCGATGATAGGGCGTGGATGTAAACTTGAGATTATAGACGTAATCAAGGAAAATCTACAAAAGGAAAATTTGGAAATATTCGAACAATCATGCTTCGGTCATCTGCTAAAGATTAATAGGCATCAACTCAAATTTCAAGGACAAGTGATATTCCATTTGATGCTGCACATTGACATGAGTGCCTCCAACAACGAGAGGCTTGTTTTCAAAATTAACAACTCTTTCATTGAATTCGGACTTGATGAATTTTCTCTCGTCACAGGGCTTGATGATCTTGGTACATTTGAAGAAATAACAGCAACATCTTCATCTATTCACAGGGAGGCTTTCCAGGCAGGTCAAGTATCCAATTAAAGGATATTGAAAAGGCTTTCCTTAATGTTAGCCGTTATGACAAGGGTAGAGGTGAGTTGTCGTTGAAGTTGGCCTTTCTCTATTTCCTTTACGGAACTTTGTTAGCTAGTTCTAACAAAAAGATTGACACACAGTATCTTCATTTAACTGAGGATCTGCATAAGTTTAATGCATTCCCCTGGGGTCGGGTTGTGTATGAGTTCCTTGTTTCGTCCATCCTTGCGGCCCGAGTGCGCATGGATGGTTTTGAAGTCATGGGTAAGAAATCAGTATGGTTAAATATGGAAGGCTTCATCTTTGCTCTCCAAATATGGGCATATGAGGTGATGCCTTGTTTAGCTACATATTGTGCATCTTGTGCAAATAACTTCGATAAGCAAACACCGCCCATCTTGCGTTGGCATGCTACGGAAACCTTTTTTTTCGAGGAACTAAAGAAATTCTTTAACAAAGCAGCAAATTTGGTACCTAACTTCTCCTTTGAGCACTTGTGTTTGTTGTGTCGTGTATATATATCAATTAAAACTCAATTATGATGATCCCATAGGGGTTGGATGGTATTGAGGTTTCTCCGGTGAAGAGAAATAGAACGATGAAGTTGGGAGAGCAAGCAACTGACACTGCACCTCAGGCGGCAACACCATTGAGTAGCCCCCAACAAAAGAAAAGAAAGTTGTTTTGTGAAGACAAAGATCAAATGCCTCAGGCTCGTGTAAGTCAATTTTTTCCTATACATAATTCTTGAATTTTGTTATGTTTCACTCTGTTTTGGGTCGCTTAAAACCCTGTGTTGCATGCAGGATAAGCAATCCAGTCCAACCGATTGCTACGCTGCTGAGTTTCTTGAGAAAATGGACGTGCCGGGTTCTAGTGGAAGACGGATGCCAGCGATTAATCCGGATTTATCCATTCCAGAACTGATCAAGCTGATTAATGAGATCCAGAGTACATTGATGGAGAAGGAGAAGAGTAGAAGAATGGAACTCAATGAATTGAGAGCGGGAAAGATGAATTCGGATAAGGCGGCTCAACATTGTGAAAAAATGCTCGAGGACTTAGAGGCCACTTTGGGGGAGAAGTGTGATGCTTCTGCTACTGATGCTGACAAAGAGAAACAAAATGTGAATGCTGATACTGAAGATGGGGATGCCATGTTGTCACCTGAAAGCCATGAATTCTCGAAAAAAGGTGATTTTGTAGAAAATATTATGTTATTAAGCAATTTGCAACTCGAAAATATGAGATATTGTCAGCGTAGCTCAGACTTGAGATTTATTTGTTTTTTGTTTTTAGTTTCAATTCTGCATAAGAAGCATTTTATGCCCTAAAGGATCTTCAATTGGCTTGCATTTCCCTCGGTACCATGTAATCATATGATCAATTCAACTTGTTAAAATAGACCTATATCTTGGATGGATCAACATGATAACTATCTGACATGGTATTTAAGAAGAATCACTTTGGCAAAGGGGTGACATTTTGGATACATGGCCACAGGTTTCAGAAGCTTGGCTCATTCTGGTTCAGAACCTGCTTATACCTCTGCTGTGGATGCCCTTGATAATGAAGGCAAAGAGCCAGTGGGTTCTTGTCCAGAGCATGCTGGCAAAGATAATGAAGACAAAGAGCCTGCTGTGGCTCACCATGGTAATTATGTAACTATACTTTTCAGGGCTCAGTCTAATGATCAAGTTTTCTACTATTTTAGAAAATGTAACCTACCCCATTTACCTTGTGTAGTGTATCATTAGGTCATTCTACCTAGAATATGCACTACAAAGCAAAAATTGCATGAGTTGTATTAATTCTAATTCTAGGCGGATAACACATGAGATCAATTCAATCTACTCTTTTGCCATTTTGCCCTGAGCATGGAATATTTTGATTGCTTTCCAGGACTCTGCATGCAGTGAACTTGTGACTCTCTCTGAAAGATTAGAAGTTTAATTAACAGATTCCTATTTGATATGTTGAGATTTTTTCTTTTTTGAAATAATGCAGAAACTCAGATATGATTCATGCTTCTTATTATTTTCATTCATCTCACATCGGAGTTCATAAAATATGGTGAGCACAGGTTGTTCACATGCAAGTGTAATGTGCTCGAACGTTGAAGTGCCTGGATGGAAGATGACATCTGGAGTTTATCATGTCATCGTCATATCTGATAGCGATGATGAAGTTCAAGATAAATCGAAGATAAAAGACTACTGCAGAGTTGATTCAAAGAAAAGAAGCAAACCTGGTCCTAGTACTGCACCATCTCCATCTCCATCTCCAGCTGCTGCTGATTGTGAGTCTGAATCTCCTCTTCCAAAGTTCAATGTCGCAACTGATCATGTGCATTCTGCATAATCAGACGATATATCTTGCTCCCATGCATACATGAATAACTTTGTTGCAACGCTTGAGATTAAGGAGGAGCAGCAGCAGCAGAAAATGGATGTTTGAACCACAACTTTGTATGCATGCTTCATACGTACCATGGGAAAGTTGGTAATTGTCTATACCTATTTACTACTTTCTCTTCCGTCCTTTTTTATTTTGCACAAAGACGAAAAGTGTGTGCTTATTTACTTATTTATTATGGTCTTCAATGCTTAATTATATGTTGGCTTTTTCATCATTGTTTTACTAACTGGAAAAAATGGAACACCTAGCTGCCTAGTATCTAAAGATATATATTAATGGGGCTAATTAAATTGCTTGTAAAAGAAAATTGCTTCTACACCCAATTAGTCCTCCCCTC
This sequence comes from Perilla frutescens, assembly GCA_026008535.1. Lineage (NCBI taxonomy): Eukaryota > Viridiplantae > Streptophyta > Magnoliopsida > Lamiales > Lamiaceae > Perilla > Perilla frutescens. The sequence goes on from BRKX01000015.1 coordinate 15,126,647, forward strand.
GTCTCTGGTGACTTTTAGTTTTATGCATTGAGTCTTGTTAAGACATAATTTGCTGTTCAAACAAACAATCTTGTATTTAAACCTGCATAAACCCCAAGTTAGATGTGTGAGAGAGAGTAGTGTGTGAGCTTGATGTGAGTATAAATAAATAGATATGTTTACGTGTTTACAGATGGCGGTGGTTAACGGCGGAATTTTAGATTTTAAATAATCTTGGGGGTAATTGGGTGTATATTGAGGAAAATAATGCGTATATAAGTTGAATGAGATCCTCTATTCCACATTTGATGTTTTAATTTGTATTTCACAATCGAATTATAAATTTAATAATCGATATTATAAACATAAAAATTAATTAAAACATTATAGACATAGTAACATTAATCAACAAAAGATTAGAATTTATAAAAGCAATTCCACTTTTGCAACTATACCCGAAATTAATAATTTTAAGACAACTAACCATATTTTAAATCATCCGATATTATGTACATAGGACATTCTAATCTCTTGCAAATATTAAAGTAGCAAACTTATTACTTGACGAATAAATAGCCAATTATAATTGATCCAATTTTTCAAACAATTCATAATATTTGTAAGGTAAATAAAAGTTAAGTACTACATTTATATTAGAAAATAGTAATCGTGCAGCGCCCCGATCCCGGAAGAATAGTGATAAGGGATCGGTGCGCTATTGGGGGAAGGGGAAAGGGGTTGTTGCATAAAGATAATTAAATGAAATGTAATATCCCGAAATGTTTTCATAATTATTATTTAGAAACCTAGATACCTATTTGGAAATAGTCATACTAAGACCTAATGATAATCCTATATTAAAATCCTATCTAAATAAATCAAAATTTATTTAAGATGAATATTATTATTTATTAATTGTAATATTATAGATTGTTTGCAAATTAATCAAATTTATACAAGTAGATATTATTAGTGGTCGTAGGTGAATTTGTAATATCGAATTTTAATTTATTTGATTTCACTCGATAAAATTAGTTAGACGTGATAAAATCTAAAATTTTGCTCATAGTATTAGGAATATTTAGAATTTATAGTTGAATTTAGAAGTTTACTTTCGAGTCTTAAAATACTTTGCGAGTCTTGTTTATTTAAATAAGGTTTATTTATTATTATTTTTTTTAATTACTACTTTTTAAGAGTTATTGAAAGATATTAAAAAAAATATATATTAAATAGGATAATCATGAGTTTTCATTCTTCCTTCAATAGTTGGCCACGTATATGTATAAAAGACGATTCAGCAAAAAAAAAAAAACACACTTGTCCTTCACTATGTTAACCAAATCACAATCTCTGTATTTTAATTACAGAAAAAGAGATATCTTACCCACTTACTAAGCTAAATATATCGACTAGAATTCAAAGTAAATCCGCCAAATATTTACAAAGATTCCATAAACTGTCAAACTGAAGAGCTGCATCAAGATCAAACTTCTTTGGGTAAGCTTTCTAGTTCAACTTCTTTTTGACTATTGTATACTTTAACACCATCATCCATGATTAGCATCCTAGCACAAACAACAATATTACTTTCTGAAACAGAAACTTCAATAATTACTAACTCCTATTTGTGATGAATGTAACCTCAACATTTTATTTCTCCAATTTCTATAAATGTATTTGCAAACACAAACACCCATTTTATCTCCATTTATCACAACACATCACCAACAGTCCAACACATAATTGGAGAATTCACGTTTCCACATAGCACAATCAATAAATTTCTCCAAATTCATAATTTCAAAATATAACCATTCCAACCTCTGCAAGTACTAGCTAATCCCTATTTCAAACCATAGAACACATGAGATTCCTCCATTCTTTTTTCGTTTACTTTCTAAACATTAAAACTTAGAAATAGCTAATAAACTTACTGAAATTAGAAAAGGGGAAAGAAACATAAATAAACAGAAATAGAGAGAGCTGGGTTGGGTGTAGGAGTCTCTCTACTCAGTTGAGTTGAGTCGAAGCAGGGGAGTGACATCGTCGGCTGGGCTCGGGTCTCGGCGACGCTTGTCTGAGTCGCAGTTGAGGTTGTGCTTTACTGACCGGCCTTGATCTGATATGGTGTCGAGTCTTGTAGTCGAGTCGCCGGAGAACTTGCGTCGTGGTATTGTTGTGGCTGAACTTGAGTCGAGCGGCTTCACGATTGGAGTTGTCGGTCGGGGTTGGGTCCAGCATCTTCGCATCCTCGGCGGCTGGTTGGCGAAAAGGAGAAGAACGAAAAAAAAATTAGGGATTGTGTGAATGGAATTCGGGAGTTTCTATTTTGCTCCTCATTTCTAGTAGAGAGAGAGAGAGTGTGAGAGTTGACTTTTATTTTCCAAATTTGGTTTTGTTGTGTCACGATTTTAGAAAAAAGAAAAAAATGTGTCTATAGCAAAATAAGCAAAAATAATAAAGGACCAAACTTTTAAGAATTATATATCTGTATATATACACATATACACTAGCGCATATTTTAATCTCTTTAGAAGTTTGGTACTTAAGTAATAGATTATTTAAATTTATCTTTAGCTCATAAAGTTCATTGAAATTTTCTATTTGATCAGGACTAATAAAATATTTATTTAGGAACATAAATCGAGATATTAAAATTATAATTGGCCTAAATAATTTATTTGAAATTATTTTGATATTAGGTGCGGCCCAATTAGGACCCTTGTCCACACTATGATCCCCTGCTCAAATACTACGCGTTCACTATTATCAGGTGGGCTATATTTTTCTCAAATTTAAGTTCAGCTAATAAGCTCAATTGTTTATCAATTATAAAGCATGAATATCTGTATCAAAATGTTTTAGCTCACTGTTCGCGTTCGCCAGTATCCTACGAAAATATTGAGTGCTTAACTAGACTCGAGTTCGGATCCTTTAAAGCTTTGGGATCGTATACACTATCCTTTATTAGACAGCTGGGCTGGAGGACGTGTATATAAGTTAAGACACTGTAGGAAGGGACAGTTGAGACAGAGTGTGTAAGGTTAAAAGAAGCTTTGTATACATGGAATGCTTTTTAGTTTTGAAACCTTTCCATTGTTATACTTATGTGGATACAATATTTATATTTATGAAATGATTATGAACTATTTATCAAAATTTCCCACTGGGTACACTAGTACTCAGCCCAAATCTTTTCTAAATATTTTCAGGTTGAGAGGTGGCTGGAAGATGACGAAGCTGAGTCAAGAGCTGTCTTTTTGTTGATATTTGCTTGCTCTTTTTGCGTTGTTTAGAGATCTTAGATACTCTAAAACAGAAAAGTAGTTGGAAATATTTTGCTTAAGTTTAATAAAGATGCTCCACGCTAGTTCCGTTTACTCTGATATAGTTTGTTTTCAGTTGTTTGAATCATAATATGATTTGTGTTTGTTATTGAAATCTGCCTTTACAATTGATTGGCGGGATAAGTTCCCTTTGATGATTGATCATTGATTCAAGTTCCTTCTAACACGCCTTAGAGCGTGGTTAAATCCCAGTTATAGAGGTTATGCTACCCAAGTGTTGGGGCACTAAGCCTATTTCTATAATTATTTTTATGCCACAACCCCTTTCCCTTTCCCCCAGTAGCGCGTCGGTCCCTTGTCACTATTCTTCCGGGACTGGGGCGTTACAAATTGGTATCAGAGTAGGTTTACAACTCTGTAGACCTGCAACATTATTCTTTGAGCCTAGAATTAAGTCTAGTCTCTTAAACTATTTATTCGGCAGCCCTCAGCACGTCATCTACACCGCTCTCAACGAAAAAGGTATGCAAACATTTATAAAATTAAGGTTTATGAGATTGTAGTTAGTCATGCTGTATATTTTTTCAGGTTTCATGATTATATGTCATGATTCATTTATCAAAGCTATATCCAGGTTTCACGATAAGAAATCGTGATTCTTTCTATTCAGGTTTCATGGTAAGAGGTCATGATTCAGATATTTTTCAGGTTTCACGATCAGATATCGTGATTCATTTATTTTAAAAAAAATTCTTTTAGGTTTCACGACTAGTTTTCATGATTCGTTTATTGAGGATATTTTACAGGTTTCATAATTATCTATCATGATTCATCTATTTCAGAATATTTTTTAGGTTTTGTGATAAGATATCATGAATCGATTATTTATAATATTTCAGGTTTCATGATTAAATTTTGTGATTCATTTGAATAAAAGTTATTAAGGTTTCACGACGAGAGTTCATGATTCGTCTAAAGTTACTCGAAGATGTTAAGACATCTAGATTTTGGTTTTGACCAAAAGATAGTAATAATTAAAAGAGAACAGAATCACCTTAAGTGATGAGAATAAATTGTGAATGGCTTTTAGGTTGAATGTAGCAAAGCATTTAGACTATAGTAAGTTGAACCTATCATTGACCATTAAGTTATCTTGTTGCTCTTAAAAATTTAGACTAATTTAGTGGAATTCTTCAGATGGCCAGGGTGATTGAGACAGCACGGAAGCGTACTCAAAATTTCTATACTTTTGAGGAGCACATTAAGAGATTTTGTACATATGTCAGAGATCGATCTGATACTGTCCCCGAGTACATTGGGCATTTTGTGTCGCTTTGGCGACGTGCCAGTGGAGCAGAGGGAGGAGTTTTAGACTTCGAGGCCTCTTTCAGGTTGGCTTATGGTTTACCACCTTGCTGGAGGCGGAGAGCGCTACAGGTGTTGGGTGATACAGTCGATCGTGACCCTGATACCATGGCCGAGATCAGAGGTTTTCCTAGATATTGTAGTATGATTTTAAGGATCTTGGCACTTTATAGAGGATGTCCTCCAGTAGAAGAGGCAGTACCCTCACACAGCCACGATCCACCAGATTCTGTCATGCAGCAGGGTATGGAGGTAGATGCTAGTATACATGTCTCTAGTTTCATTCCTCATGTAGGTACTTACGATGCCGAGGCGCACGCAGGCTGATCAGACTGATGGGTCAGTAGCACCTAGAGCTCAGGATTATCGAGACTGGAGGTGCGGCATGATGGAGGATGATACAGATGATGGGGACACAGATGAGGAGGATCCTGTTGAGGATGAGATAGTGGATTTGACTGGAGATTAGTAGATGGTTGGATGATGATAGCACTTGGATAGGTTAGCTAGGCATCTCTTTTTGATTGTATCGTGGGTCTGGTAGCCTTTTTGTTCATACCGACCCGATATCTTTTTGTATGGGTAGTAGTTTGTATTGTATAGTTTGGTATATATATTGTATATATGATGTATGATGTATGATGTGTGATGTATGTACATAAACAGTGATCATTGTATATATGTAAAAGTCCTCTTTTGGAGGCACTTTTCCTTTATCGTTCATGTATGGCTATTACTGTTTATGGCCTTGATTTATATGTGTATAAAAGCCATTCTTATGAGGCAACCAATGTTTATTTTATTTTATTCTATATTATTTCTTATTATTACGATTTTAAAATAAATAAATAAATAAATATTATACATATTAACTTATGTTTTCAATTTATATTTAGGATGCCGCCACGTACGAGATTGCCAATCTCAGAAATCCGAGAAGAGATACCAGAGGTAGAAATACCTATTCGCCTGTCACGAATTGAAAATGACTTTCGGAAACATAATCCACCTATGTTTAATGGAACGGGTGATCCAATGGATGCTGAAAAGTGGATTCGTGCTTTGGAACGAATCTTTAATTTCATGGCTTGCACCGATGAAGAAAGATTATCTTGTGCTCAATTTCAGCTGACAGATGATGCAGATTATTGGTGGGAGTCTGTACGTAGAACAATGACAGAAGAACAATGGCAACAATTTTCTTGGGAAGATTTTAAGGCTGAGATATATCAAAAATATATTCCAGACTGCTTTAGAGAGAAGAAGGAGTCAGAATTCTGGAATCTTCGACAAGGAAAATCCAGTGTCACAGAGTATGATAGAAATTTTAACCAACTGTCAAGGTATGCCCCACATCTCGTGGACACTGATAAGAAGAAAACAAACAAGTTTCAAAAGGGTTTGAGACCAGAAATTGGGATAACCCTAGCAGGTCAGGATGAGATGACATATGCTCAAACTTTAAGTAGGGCCCTGAATATAGAATCCATAATGCCAGCGGATCGAGTACCACAACAGTCACTACAACAAACTCAAGACCCAAAAGGAAAAAGGAAATGGAAGGATAACAGTAGAGAAAATTTCCAAGGAAGAAGACAGCCATGGCAGTGAAACAATCAAAATAACCAGTTCAATCAACAAAGAAACAACGGGCCATGCCCAAGATGCCATAAGTACCACCCAGGCAGATGTATGGCGGGAAATGATGGATGCTTTATCTGTGGAAAGCCAGGGCATATGGCTAGGGATTGTCACAATAATGTTAGAAATAATAGACCACCTCAACGACCAAATCAGGGAAACAACCCTAGGCCAAATCAAGGAAACAACTTTAGGCCACAACAAGGGGGAAATCCCAGGCCTAATCAAGGTAGCAACCCTAAGCCAAACCAAGGAAGAAATTTTGCACCAAACCAGGGACAGCGCAGCCAGCAACAAGCTAGAGTTTATGCACTGAACCAGCAGCAAGCTGCACAAAATCCAGAAAACCTAGCAGGTATGATTAACTTGCTTGATATACCTGTACTAGCATTGTTCGATACAGGGGCAACCCACTCTTTCATTTCGCAAGAAACATGTGAACAATTGAACTTAAGGCAAGATGAAGTTGTTAATGCCTTAGAAGTTAGCATTCCCCCAGGAACAACTTTGATAGCAAAGAAGATGTGCTGGAACATAGAGCTTGATATAAGTGACAAGAAATTCAAAATAAACTTGCATGTTATCAAGATGAAGGATTTTGACCTAATTCTAGGAATGGATTGGTTAACCACGGAATACGCAACAATATGTTGTCATGAGAGAGAAGTTATTTTTAAGAAACCAGGAGAAAGAGAAGTTAAATTTTTCGGAGCAAGGATAGGTACAAAGGTACCAATCATTTCAGCACTCAAAACTGCAAAGCTGTTGAAAAAGGGAACTTGTCAGGTCTTCATAGTAAACCTAACAGGAAAGGAAAATGACAACATAATGATAGATCAAGTCCCTATTGTTCGGGAATTTGAAGATGTATTTCCACAAGATCTACCAGGAGTACCACCGAATAGGCAAGTTGAATTCACAATTGATTTGGAGCCGGGAGCTGCACCAACTTCCAAAGCACTATATAGAATGGCTCCCAAAGAATTGCAAGAATTAAATGTGCGATTACAAGAACTACTGGATTTAGGTTTCATACAACCTAGTGTTTTGCCTTGGGGAACACCTATATTGTTTGTTAAGAAGAATGATGGGACATTGCGAATGTGTATCGATTATAGAGAACTAAATAAGTTAACTATAAAGAATAGATACCCTCTTCCAAGGATAGATGACTTATTTGACCAGCTCAAGGGAGCGCGTGTGTTCTCGAAAATTGATCTAAGATCTAGATACCATCAGCTTAAGGTTCGAACGGAGGATATTCCAAAAACTACATTTCGAACACGCTATGGCCACTATGAGTTCATAGTAATGTCGTTTGGGTTAACAAATGCACCGGCAGTCTTTATGGATTTGATGAACCGAATATTCCATCCATATTTGGATAATTTTGTCCTTGTATTTATAGATGATATTCTTATATATTCCAAGAATGAAGATGAACATAAAGACCATCTGTGAATAGTATTAGAAACACTACGAAAAGAAAAGTTATATGCCAAATTCAGCAAGTGTGAATTTTGGCTTGAAGAAGTAATGTTTCTTGGTCATATTGTGTCAGCACAAGGGATTAAGGTAGATCCTGCCAAGATTGATGCGGTAAGTAACTGGAAATCACCTACCAGTGCACATGAGATAAGGAGCTTCTTAGGATTGGCTGGCTACTATAGGAGATTTATTGAGGGATTCTCTAAAATAGCAAAACCAATGACCCAAATGTTGAAAAAGAAAATCAAATTCATTTGGTCTGAAGAATGTGAGAGGAGTTTTCAGACACTCAAAGAAAAGTTAACCACAGCACCGGTACTAGCCATACCGGAAGGAAATGAGGGATTTGTCATCTTCACTGATGCATCCTTACAAGGTTTGGGTTGTGTTCTCATGCAAAATGGGAAGGTCATTGCTTATGCATCTCGTTAACTAAGACCACACGAGTTGAATTACCCTACACATGACCTCGAGCTAGCAGCAGTAGTGCATGCTTTAAAAATTTGGAGGCACTATCTGTATGGTGCAAAGAGTGAAATTTACACAGATCACAAGAGTCTTAAGTATTTCTTTGAGCAAAAGGACTTGAACATGAGACAAAGAAGGTGGTTAGAATTGGTAAAGGATTATGATTGTACGATTCAGTACCACCCCGGAAAGGCCAATGTAGTTGCAGATGCCCTCAGTCGAAAGTCCAAGGTAAATTTGGGATGTTTCTTAACCCAACAAGAGAAACTCGTGCAAGAATTTGAGAATCTAAGAATAGAGCTGGTGCGACCACCAAGCTCTACAAAAAGTTACATAGCTGCTTTAACAGCTAAACCAGATTTAAGAGAAAGAATTGTAGAGGCACAGAAGAAAGATGGTTTCTTAGAGAAGATGCGCTTACAAGCAAGATCAGATGATCCTAAAGGTTTTGCTGAGGCAAGTGATCACGCTCTTATGTTTGAAAGAAGAATTTGTGTACCCTACGATCAAGAGATAAAGAATGAGATAATGAGTGAAGCTCATGATACTCCTTACACAGCACATCCTAGGAGTACAAAAATGTATAGAGATCTGAAAAGAAATTTCTGGTGGAGAAATATGAAAAGAGAAATAGCCTCCTTCGTGGAACGCTGTCTGTCCTGCCAGCAAGTGAAAGCAATACACCAAAGACCATCAGGACTTTTACAACCATTAGAGATTCCCGAATGGAAATGGGACCACATCAACATGGACTTTGTGGTTGGTTTACCCAAAATAGCACGTGGAAACACGGCTATCTGGGTTGTTGTTGATCGATTAACCAAATCAGTGCATTTTCTTTCAATGCGAACGACGTTAGGACTGGACAAGTTAGCACAATTATATGTCAAGGAGATTGTCAGATTACATGGGATACCCGTATCTATCACATCTGATCGTGATACAAGATTCACATCCCGATTCTGGAAAAGTTTGCAAGATGCTATGGGCACTAAATTGAATTTCAGCACAGCTTTCCATCCTCAAACTGATGGGCAGTCAGAAAGAACCATACAAACACTTGAAGATATTCTTCGAAGAGTGGTAATTGATGAAGGAGGAAGCTGGGAGAATATTCTACCTTTAATAGAATTTGCCTATAACAATAGTTACCAGGCTTCAATAGGGATGACACCATATGAAGCCTTGTACGGCCGAAAGTATAGATCACCACTTTACTGGGATGAAGTGGGTGAGAGAAAAATATTGGGCCCAGAGATCGTTCAGACGACGGTGGAAATAATCGATAAAATAAGAAAAAGAATAATAGAGGCCCAAGACAGACAAAAGGCTTATGCAAACAAACGTCGTACTGACTTACATTTTGATGTTGGAGATAAAGTATTCTTGAAAATATCTCCGACAAAGGGAGTTGTAAGATTTGGCAAAAGAAGCAAATTAAGGCCAAGGAATATAGGACCCTTTGAAATTCTTGAGAGGATTGGAGAAGTTGCTTATAGATTGGCATTACCGCCAAGTCTGGAAGGAGTACATGACGTGTTTCATGTATCTATATTAAGAAAATATGTGTTTGATCCTAAACATGTAATCAAACATCATGAAGTGGTCCTAAGCGAGGATTTGACCTATGAAGAAAAACCAATTGCTATACTTGACCAGAAGGTGCAGGTATTGAGAAATAAACAGATACAATTGGTGAAAGTTTTGTGGAGCAACCATGGAAGTGAGGAAGCTACATGAGAGCTAAAAGATAAGATCCAGGAGCAATACCCTGATTTGCCATTTAGAGGTATGTCAAATTTCGGGACGAAATTTATTTTAAGGGGGGTAGAATGTAATATCCCAAAATGTTTTCATATTTATTATTTAGAAACCTAGATACCTATTTGGAAATAGTCATATTAAGACCTAATGATAATCCTATATTAAAATCCTATCTAAATAAATCAAAATTTATTTAAGATGAATATTATTATTTATTAATTGTAATATTATAGATTGTTTGCAAATTAATTAAATTTATACAAGTAGATATTATTAGTGGTCGTAGGTGAATTTGTAATATCGAATTTTAATTTATTTGATTTCACTCGATAAAATTAGTTAGACGTGATGAAATCTAAAATTTTACTCCTAGTATTAGGAATATTTAGAATTTATAGTTGAATTTAGAAGTTTACTTTCGAGTCTTAAAATACTTTGCGAGTCTTGTTTATTTAAATAAGGTTTATTTATTATTATTTTTTTTAATTACTACTTTTTAAGAGTTATTGAAAGATATTAAAAAATATATATATTAAATAGGATAACCATGAGTTTTCATTCTTCCTTCAATAGTGGCCACGTATATGTATAAAAGACGATTCAGCAAAAAAAAAAAAAACACACTTGTCCTTCACTATGTTAACCAAATCACAATCTCTGTATTTTAATTACAGAAAAAGAGATATCTTACCCACTTACTAAGCTAAATATATCGACTAGAAATCAAAGTAAATCCGTCAAATATTTACAAAGATTCCATAAACTGTCAAACTGAAGAGCTGCATCAAGATCAAACTTCTTTGGGTAAGTTCAACTTCTTTTTGACTATTGTATACTTTAACACCATCATCCATGATTAGCATCCTAGCACAAACAACAATATTACTTTCTGAAACAGAAACTTCAATAATTACTAACTCCTATTTGTGATGAATGTAACCTCAACATTTTATTTCTCCAATTTCTATAAATGTATTTGCAAACACAAACACCCATTTTATCTCCATTTATCACATCACATCACCAACAGTCCAACACATAATTGGAGAATTCACGTTTCCACATAGCACAATCAATAAATTTCTCCAAATTCATAATTTCAAAATATAACCACTCCAACCTTTGCAAGTACTAGCTAATCCCTATTTCAAACCATAGAACACATGAGATTCCTCCATTCTTTTTCGTTTACTTTCTAAACATTAAAACTTAGAAATAACTAATAAACTTACCGAAATTAGAAAAGGGGAAAGAAACATAAATAAACAGAAATAGAGAGAGCTGGGTTGGGTGTAGGAGTCTCTCTACTCAGTTGAGTTGAGTCGAAGCAGGGGAGTGACATCGTCGGCTGGGCTCGGGTCTCGGCGACGCTTGTCTGAGTCGCAGCTGAGGTTGTGCTTTACTGACCGGCCTTGATCTGATATGGTGTCGAGTCTTGTAGTCGAGTCGCCGGAGAACTTGCGTCATTGTATTGTTGTGGCTGAACTTGAGTCGAGCGGCTTCACGATTGGAGTTGTCGGTCGGGGTTGGGTCCAGCATCTTCGCATCCTCGGCGGCCGGTTGGCGAAAAGGAGAAGAACGAAAAAAAAATTAGCGATTGTGTGAATGGAATTCGGGAGTTTCTATTTTGCTCCTCATTTCTAGTAGAGAGAGAGAGAGTGTGAGACTTGACTTTTATTTTCCAAATTTGGTTTTGTTGTGTCACGATTTTAGAAAAAAGAAAAAAATGTGTCTATAGCAAAATAAGCAAAAATAATAAAGGACCAAACTTTTAAGAATTATATATATGTGTATATACACATATACACTAGCGCATATTTTAATCTCTTTAGAAGTTTGGTACTTAAGTAATAGATTATTTAAATTTATCTTTAGCTCATAAAGTTCATTGAAATTTTCTATTTGATCAGGACTAATAAAATATTTATTTAGGAACATAAATCGAGATATTAAAATTATAATTGGCCTAAATAATTTATTTGAAATTATTTTGATATTAGGTGCGGCCCAATTAGGACCTTTGTCCACACTGTGATCCCCTGCTCAAATACTACGCGTTCACTATTATCAGGTGGGCTATATTTTTCTCAAATTTAAGTTCAGCTAATAAGCTCAACTGTTTATCAATTATGAAGCATGAATATCTGTATCAAAATGTTTTAGCTCACTGTTCGCGTTCGCCAGTATCCTACGAAAACATTGAGTGCTTAACTAGACTCGAGTTCGGATCCTTTAAAGCTTTGGGACCGTATACACTATCCTTTATTAGACAGCTGGGCTGGAGGACGTGTATATAAGTTAAGACACTGTAGGAAGGGACAGTTGAGACAGAGTGTGTAAGGTTAAAAGAAGCTTTGTATACATGGAATGCTTTTTAGTTTTGAAACATTTCCATTGTTATACTTATGTGGATACAATATTCATATTTATGAAATGATTATGAACTATTTATCAAAATTTCCCACTGGGTACACTAGTACTCAGTCCAAATCTTTTCTAAATATTTTCAGGTTGAGAGGTGGCTGGAAGATGACGAAGCTGAGTCAAGGGCTGTCTTTTTGTTGATATTTGCTTGCTCTTTTTGCGTTGTTTAGAGATCTTAGATACTCTAAAACAGAGAAGTAGTTGGAAATATTTTGCTTAAGTTTAATAAAGATGCTCCACGCTGGTTCCGTTTACTCTGATATAGTTTGTTTTCAGTTGTTTGAATCATAATATGATTTGTGTTTGTTATTGAAATCTGCCTTTACAATTGATTGGCGGGATAAGTTCCCTTTGATGATTGATCATTGATTCAAGTTCCTTCTAACACGCCTTAGAGCGTGGTTAAATTCCATTTATAGAGGTTATGCTACCCAAGTGTTGGGGCACTAACCCTATTTCTATAATTATTTTTATGCCACAACCCCTTTCCCTTTCCCCTAATAGCGCGTCGGTCCCTTGTCACTATTCTTTCGGGACTGGGGCGTTACATGAAATAACTTTGGAACAAGAATAGGTTATATTTTCCAGAAATTTGGGTAGCATAACCTCTGTAACTGTAATAGAACCACGCACTAATGCATTTAAAAAGAACCTGAATAATATATCAATCATCAAAGGGAACTTATCCCACCAAATAACTGTAAAGGAGCATCATAGGAATATGCAAAATCATAACATGCCTTAAACCAATGAAGACAAGTTGTATTAGAGTGAACGGAACAAGCGTGGAGCATCTTAGTAAATTATTTCAAGTACTTAATTGATTTAGAGTATCTAAGATTTCTGAACAACACAAAAAGAGCAAACATATAACAAAAAGCCAGTCCTTGCCTCAGCTCCATCATCTTCCAGCCTGCCTCTCAACCTGAAAATGTTATAGAAAAGAGTTGGGCTGAGTACTAGCGTGCCCAGTGGGCAAATTTTGATAAACAGTTCACAATCATTTTATAAATATGAATATCGTATCCACACAAGTATAACAATGGAAAGGTTTCAAATCTCAAAAGCATTCCATGTATACAAAGCTTCTTTTAACCTTACTTACACGCTCTATCTCAATTGTCCCTTCCTCCAGTGTCTTAACTTATATACACGTCCTGCAGCCCAACTGTCTAATAAAGGATAGTGTATACGGTCCCAAAGCTTTAAGGATCCGAACTCGAGTCTAGTTAAGCACTCAATGTTTTCGTAGGATACTGGCGAACGCGAACAGTGAGCTAAACCATTTTGATACAGATATTCATGCATTACAGTTGATAAATAGTTGAGCTTAATAGCTGAACATAATTTGAGGAAAAATATAACCCACCTTAATGATCTTGATACTCAACAGTCGATGAGTTGTGCAGAAAATCTCTAAATTGCACTTGCTACTCTTTAGCCTACAAATTATTGAAATTCTAACATTGAGAACCTATTTTGGTCATTAACAAACAGATAAAAGATATAAATATATAAATAAACATATTTCTAAATGTTGAGATTCAATGAGCTTAAACCGAATAATTGGTGTATGTTTTTCATTCTACAAATATTGAACTCCCATATTGATTAGTGAAAGGGTTGTGGACCTTAACTAATTAAATGATTAATCGATAACAAAAACACTTAACATATAATTTTACATTCTCAAAAACTTAGGGATTAAACAAATGGTATTTTTGGTTACCTCCATTTTAATCCAAAGCTTTGTAAAATAATCAATTTATCACCCTCTACCTACTTTTAAGATATTAAAACAACCCAATATCTTGGGAGCGTGAGTCCAAAGCTTAGGTTCAAGTTTAATTAGATGAATTAAAGCGTGAGTCCACCTTTTGCGATTTTTAGATACTGGGTTGTTTTAATATCTTAAAAGTAGGTAGAGGGTGATAAATTGATTATTTTACAAAGCTTTGGATTAAAATGGAGGTAACCAAAAATACCATTTGTTTAATCCCTAAGGTTTTGAGAATGTAAAATTATATGTAAAGTGTTTTTGTTATCGATTAATCATTTAATTAGTTAAGGTCCACAACCCTTTCACTAATTAATATAGGAGTTCAATATTTGTAGAATGAAAAATATACACCAATTATTTGGTTTAAGCTCATTGAATCTCAACATTTAGAAATATGTTTATTTATATATTTATATCTTTTATCTGTTTGTTAATGACCAAAATAGGTTCTCAATGTTAGAATTTCAATAATTTGTAGGCTAAAGAGTAGCAAGTGCAATTTAGAGATTTTCTGCACAACTCATCGACTGTTGAGTATCAAGATCATTAAGGTGGGCTATATTTTTCCTCAAATTATGTTCAGCTATTAAGCTCAACTATTTATCAACTGTAATGCATGAATATCTGTATCAAAATAGTTTAGCTCACTGTTCGCGTTCGCCAGTATCCTACGAAAACATTGAGTGCTTAACTAGATTCGAGTTCGGATCCTTAAAGCTTTGGGACCGTATACACTATCCTTTATTAGACAGCTGGGCTGGAGGACGTGTATATAAGTTAAGACACTATAGGAAGGGACAGTTGAGATAGAGCGTGTAAGTAAGGTTAAAAGAAGCTTTGTATACATGGAATGCTTTTGAGATTTGAAACATTTCCATTGTTATACTTGTGTGGATACGATATTCATATTTATAAAATGATTGTGAATTGTTTATCAAAATTTGCCCACTGGGTATGCTAGTACTCAGCCCAAATCTTTTCTAAACCATTTTCAGGTTGAGAGGCAGGCTGGAAGATGATGGAGCTGAGGCAAGGGCTGGCTTTTTGTTATATGTTTGCTCTTTTTGTGTTGTTCAGAAATCTTAGATACTCTAAATCAATTAAGTACTTGAAATAATTTACTAAGATGTTCCACGCTTGTTCCGTTCACTCTGATACAACTTATCTTCATTGGTTTAAGGCATGTTATGATTTTTGCATATTCCTATGATGCTCCTTTACAGTTATTTGGTGAGATAAGTTCCCTTTGATGATTGATATATTATTCAGGTTCTTTTTAAATGCATTAGTGCGTGGTTCTATTACAGTTACAGAGGTTATGCTGCCCAAATTTCTGGGAAATATAACCTATTCTTGTTCTAAAATTATTTCATTTAATTATCTTTATGCAACAACCCCTTTCCCCTTCCCCCAGTAGCGCACCGTCCCTTATCACTATTCTTCCGGGATCGGGGCGCTACAAATCCTTAAACGGTTTGCAAATTATTTAAAAAAACATGTCATAATGATAGTACCAAACTCATTCGTCAAAATAGCTTAAGAAATTAAATTAAAAGTTTTCCATATATTATTAAAATGGGTAGAATATCTTTTTTTTTTTTTTTTGAGAAAAGAATATCTAAGTATTACTAAGACTAATAATATATATAAAAAATAACTTCATACATTTTTCAACTGTATTAAATTCGTAATTTAATCAAAACATATACATTGTGTACCTTTATTTATGTAATCTAATTTGATTTGAATGATTTTTCTTACATATACATACATACATATATATATATATATATATATATATATATTTGTTTAATAGCTCATTTCAATAGAACAGAAAGATTCAAATATGGGAAATCCAATAGGATCATTAGAATAGGATATTAAATTACGTTGATTTAATATTTAGGTAGATGAACTGAAAGGCTGCAAAAGTGGAATTATTTTTTATTCTAAAATTACATATCAATTACTGCCTAGAGAAGATAGTATTAGGACTTGTGATGGAAGACAACCCCATTTTATAGTATTAAATAGATAGATTCTATCTGTGTATGGACTGTAGAGCTAAGTTAGAATTTTAATAGACATGACAATTTACTTCAAAAATACACAACTCGTACGAGACATAAAATCATTCAGTCCACATCTTATATCTCACATTCTCACTATGTCTCGGTATTAAATTTAATATTTTAAAAATATTTATTACAAAATAAAATTTATTATAGTATAACCAATCATAATTAATATTTATTGTTAAAAATTGAAATTTTAAAATATTATATATCTTAATTTTGGAATAATCAACCCCATTAATCAATTATATTAATTAAAAAATAAAAAAATATGTTAAAAAAACACAAATTCTAATTGGATGAAATAAACTATAAATAATAACTATAAAATTAAACTAAATTAAAATTGAAAAAAAAAAGAATGAAAATCTAATAAAAATGAAAATGGAACAAAATAATGGAAGTGGGATAGATAATTTGATTTGCTGTGACATCATCACACATTTCACATCAATGGTTAATCATATGGGATAAAAGAATTTCTATTATAATAATATTTATTATAAAAATAAAATTATTATAATATAATCTATTAGACTATCATGATTAACTTATTTGACCAGCCCCGGCCCCGGGCCTCCCTCGCCGTTCCGGTTTCCCCCTCTCCCCTCACCGTTTAATTTTAATTTTTTAGAATTTATAATGTGGGAAAATAAATAATAGCAATTTTATTATTTTGAGTATTTTCCAACACACTGATAGATATTGTGATTTGTAGTGACATAATATGTAATAAATCTCTGATTAACATAAGTTGAAAGCAGTGTTATTTTATTTTTTTATCAAGGGTATCCCGTTACTGAATTTTATATAAAAATGGATAACAATTTTCAACCTCAAGAGTTTGGTGAAATGTTAGAAAGAGTTGTTTTTATTTTTCAGGGTTCCTCCACTAAAGCATTGACTATCTTTTATAAAGTGCTTTACTTTTTTCCTTGGTGGTTTTTTTTTTTTTTTTTAAGTTGAGAATTATTTTAATTTGTTTGTTTTTTTATCACTAATAATAATTGTTGTATTTTTATTTATATATTTTTATACAAAACATTTGGATTTTCTTATTAAAGTAACAATTGCCTCCTCTAACGGAGGTGGTAGATACATGATTTGCTAATAGCGTTTGTCATATGTATCGGGAAGTAAATATCATGGCTCATATATGTGCTCAATTTGGAGCGAGGTGTGAGTCTCTTTGTACTTGAAATAAAGATTTTCCTCATTAGATAAGGTCGTTGATTTATTAATAAAGATCTTTTTGTTAAAAAAAAGTTGTTTGAGTCTAATCCATAGATTTTTAGTTTAGTCATTCTATATTTATATAGTAAGATTTTGATAGTTTATTAATTTATATATGCGCGCGCGCACACACACATATATATGCTATGTATATATTTATATACTTAGGATATAGATCAAATGGGGATAGGGCCTTGGTGTGAAAAGTAGGGACAATTTCCAGCCTTTGGATCTGATGAGATGGACGGTTAGATTAAGTTCCAGCATTTGGTTTTTTAATTTTTAAGTTCCATTTTTTGTTTTTTATTTTTTTTTGTGGTAAGGGCAATGTTGTATTTTTGTAATTAATCTGTAGATTTTCATATCTTTGAAAATAATAACCGTCCTTATCAAACGGTTTTTAATTATGGATAGTTAATGTGTATCGTGATTATGAAGATTCTTCCGATTTTTTCTCCTAGAGCGTATACTTTTTTCTTTTCTCATTGACAGCTTTTTTATTTGTACTGATAAGGACTCCGGCGACCATTCAATCAGGCGAGCGGTGGCTTTCTCCTGAGCAACGACGAGTCGAATAAAGAAGGCGGCGTTGATTTTCGTTACCGGCGGACACTCGATTCAAGTAGCAGAGGGAGAAAAAATGGGTCGATATAAATCCGGTAAGTTTGAATAGTTTTAATTGATTTTCAGGATTATTGTGGATGAGTGAAGAGTTTTTGAGGATTGAAAAGAAGATTGAATGCTTACGAATGAGTGAAGAGTTGTTGAGGATTATTCTTGAAAAATTTTTGGAAAATTATCCCAATTTTCTTGACAAATGCTTATGGTTAATTGTTGCGACCCATTGAAAATAAAATTCAGTTGTGGCGTCTGATTTGTGATCGAGTGATTTTAATGTGTGTGCTTTTTGGTTTTTTGGCAAATCATGAGTTTCTATTGATTGAGTAATATTTTGTCATGCTTATTAATCTTGTACTCTTGATAAAGTGTGAATGAAATTCTGTGTAATGTTTGAATTTTGTGCATAAACAGTATATTTTCCGTATAAAGTCTGTCAATGCTAAGGTTAATGTGTTTTAGTGCTACACATGTATATACTTGTGAAATGCTCCTGATATATTTAAATTGATATTTGAGATGTTTTTATTGCATCTGATGCTGGTTTGCCAAAAAAATGAATGAAATTTGATGATATTAAATATGTATCATTGGGTAAATTTGATTATGAGTAATTTGAAATTGACCATTCATTTTGAAACGTGAATCAGATTTATCTTGTGTACATTTATTCAGATGATCAACAATTTTAGTTATATTGAATTTCAGTGCTAATTAAAGGTTTATTTGGATGTAACGGAATCATGATTAACCTGCATGCTACTTAATAAGTGAAACAATGCTTCAAATGTTGTTTTGCAGAAAGATCGAAAATCCCTGCAGATGACTCTGATTTCGAGTCTGAGATGCCTTTGCAGGATCAGAGTGAAGACACAACAGATAAAAATAACGAGTTAAGGTCGAAAAGAAAACATGACAAAAGAAGAGGTATTTAGTTTAATTAATTCAACTCAATAGTGATCAACAATTGTACATATGTTCTTCTGTATCACTATCTATATTGTTGCAGTTCGAACAGAGACCATCCAAGAGAACCCCATCGAAGATAACATAATGGAGGACGAGGAGGACGAATCATCTGTCACCAATCATCCTAAACTAACAAGCCGAGCGTGCTCTATGTTGCTGTTTTAAGCAATCGAGAAGTTCTCCACAGACCAATGCAAAGCGGTTATTGAGATGGGATTCAAGCACATACTGAACATGAAAGTGGATAAGGTCCCAACCCAACTTGCACATTGGGTTCTAGATAATTTTGACGCTAATAGCTAAGAGATGCGTCTAATGAATGGAAATTTGATACCGGTTGATGCTGAAGACGTGCATCTAGTGTTTAGATTCCCAAAAGGAGGAAGAAAGATTGAAAGAAGGAGGAAATCAGATGTTTTGTATGGTACATTTAGGGTATTCCATTTTTTTTGTTTGGGTACATTATTTGTGATACATTACAATTCCGTGATTTAGGTTGGTTGATATTACGAAGCATTTATTCGATGAATACATAGCACTAAGTGTAGCATTCACATAATTCTATGCAAATGAATATGTTTACGAAGCACCAACCACGAAATATGAATATATTTATGTTACTTACGAAGCATTAGTCTGAAGTGTACGAAGCACTGTCTTTACATCTATTTCACTGTAACATGAATTAATCATTTATAGCATTGAAGACATTCATAAGTAACATCGATGATATACATATATAGCATAACAGATATGCTTAAATAGCATTAAAGATGTGCATGAGTAGCATATCGAATTTAATTGGGTAAAAGTGCCAGATGTATGCATAAGTAACATCAACAAGCCTAATTCAAAGATAACTCACACGTTATTTTTACCAACTTAAACACTTAGTAGCACAGATATTCATAAATATCATCAAAGAGGTGTATAATTAGCATTACAAATTTTGTTTTACCCAAAACACCACAGGTGCGCATTAGTAGCATCAACAATCATAATACAAAGCTCCAAATCATACAAGGTCGTTTACAAGCTTAACAATAAGTAGCACAATAATTCATAAGTACCATCAATGTCATGTATAAGTAGCATAAGAAATATGATTAATTAGTGTCACAAAAAAAAATGTCTTTACCAACGGTCAACAAAAAAATATTGAAACAGTTTATTGGTGACCAACAGTCACACATCTCCACTCAGAACATTTGGATTTTTTTTCCTAGAGTTGGCTGCAAAAACCGACTTTGCTTTTCTTTCAATTGAGGAGGCATGTTCGTTCAAACCCGACGAGAGAATAGAGACACAATATTTGATATGCAACACATTCATTTGCGAGACATTTCCTTTCTTTAGGTTGCAATTCCAAGCTTTGCTAGATTGGCCAATGTAAGTCTCCATGTGGCGCATAATGTACACGACGCAGTCATTGTTGTTCTCTGCATCGCGCCAATTCATGTCAAGCCTTGCCATACATGCGCGTTTAATCAAACCCGACTTCGCCTTCAAAGATATGCATACGAAGCATCAACAATACTAATTAAAAGCTCCAACGAACACAAGTTATATTACTAACTTAAACACTAAGTACAACAGATATTCATTAGTAGCTTCAAATATATACTTTAGCAGCATCACAAATATGCATACGTAGCCTCACAATTATAATTTACATAACACAGAACAAATATGCATACACAGCATCAATTATATACCTGTGTAACACTTTAATTCAGTTAACTTAGTATTGACATTGTTTGTACCGAAATTAAAGCATTTTATGGGTATGGTTAACATTCCAAAGCACACAATTCACATCTTAATCAGATTATCATTGATTTTTTATCAACAGAAAAAAGATTAATAAGCATGAATAAATGTTACTCGATCAACACAAACCCACCCATGATTTCCCAAAATAACAAAAATCACACACAACATAATCACTCGATTAAAAATCAGAAGCCACAAATGATATATGCATATCAGAAGCCTTGTACCCATGAATCTATAAAAACAAAAAATCAGTAAACCTGCATTTCATGATTACCCTTTTTTGTTCGATTTTGTCTACCTACACTAGAAAATTACTCGATTATTACTCAGAAGCATCAACCGATCAATTCATAGAAGAATCGCCCAATTTTCAAATCTATTTATTAAATTGATTTATTCAAAATGCCACAAGCATTCATAAGTTTTCACCTATTCCAAATTTTTTCCCCAAATTCATCCTTAAATTCAATTCAAACAACTGAGACTTACCCGATTTCTTTCGACCCATGTTTTTTTGGCCTCCTCGATTGATCGCGCCATTGTCGGAGGTTACAATTCCCGCCATCTTCTTAATTTTTGAAGCCACAGTCCATGATAAACTCGCCGACCATCGCCGTAAACATCGTCGGTCCTCAAGGATGTCGCCGTCTGTTCTTGTGGTTGTCTAGGTTTTCTGATTTTAGAGACGGAAATTCGATTTCTAGATGCAACCTCTTATTCTCTATCGATTTCGTGCTTCCATATTATAAGGGATTTGGGTATCACGTATGAAATTAAGATGCGATTTGACAATAATACCCCTCCATGATTTAATAATAAATAAAAAATTATAAATTACCATTTAAAATCCTTTTAATCTGATCCATCCATCTTGTACAGTTGTAGGGATCAGATTTGTCCCTAATTTTCACACCAACACTTGTCCTCAATATAACCAACCCCTATATACTTATCTATTAATTTTATTTTTATAATTTATAATTTATGTATATATCATATATAATATTTTTTATAATATTATTAAATGAGCCCTCCCTGAATAAAATTCACACGTCTGTCACTGCATGTAATGGTGCACTATTTAATGTGATTTGAAAAGTAGCATTCAAATTTTCACAATTATGTAAATTTGTTGGGGGCCGGGGGTTATTTTTAAAGGTGTTACTTAATACGAATTTAATTGAAAATAGCATTGGAATGAAACTTTTAGTTATAATCTCTCTAGAGTAAGCATGGTATGAATTTTCACAGGAAAGATTATATGCTAAGTATACATGTAATATGAGAAATTCTATGACATGTACGCATGCAGTGTATCCCTCGTAGCTAGACATAATAAAAAATAAATGTGCCTATTATTTAAAAATTATTATTTTTTATGAGAAACACCCTACATGCGCACGCATCATAGAATTTACCCACGTAATACATACATACATACATATATATATATATATATATATATCAACCATAATATGTTTGTCATGTGGATTTCTTTTTAGTTTATTTGGTCACTAGTATATCTCCCGTACGATGTACGAATACGTTTTATTTTCTATATATGTACAGATAATATACTACCAGAATGACTATACTATTAAATTTAATGAGTGTTAAATATGAAAATAAATTACAATATAAAATAACACAATCATGCAATTTCATTATAAATTTTGTAATAATCCTTTATATATAACATTTTTAGTAAAAGTGTTATCAACATCATACAGGTTCGCTTCTGGTTAGTTTTTGTGCGCCCTTGAGGGCGGCCTCCAGCTTCGATGCTGAGTTCCAGGCTCTTCTTCACGGTCTTCGACTTGAAGTTCAGTATTCGGATCATGTTTGGATCGAGATGGATGCGGCGTCTGTTGTGTCGGTGTTGCAGTCCAGGCGTCAGGGCTCGGCTGTTACCCGGCATACGCTCACCTCCATCAGATTGTTGTGTAGAGGTCGGCATGTTCGGTTCACGCACATCCATCGTGAGGGGAACTGGGCGACTGATTTCTTGGCTGGTCGAGGGGCCCAGACCTCGGCTTTGACATTTTATGATGATGTTTCAGCACCTCCATATCTGCTCTCCTTGATACGGATGGATCAGTTGGGTTATCCCAACTTTCGATTTCGGCATCATTGATGAGGCTCGTGATATTTATGTTTTGTCTATTTTATTGCTTTGGTTTGGTTTTGTGTTTGGAGTCTCAGTTGGTTTGTGGCTGCGCTCCACGTGCTTGTGATTTATTTAGTTTAGGAGTTAGCATTCGTGTTGTGGATGCATCTCCTATATTTTTGTTGCTTTTATCAGGTTCTCGATCTTGGTTAGGAATATGTTCACTTTTAGGACATATTCCGCCCATGACATTGTACGAGACGTTTCAGTATTTATTTACAGGCTGGGCATGGTGCCGAATGCCCCACCCTTCGGGGTGTTTTTGAAAAAAAAAAAACATCATCACCCCATTGATTTGTAACTCATAAAATATAAACACAAGTTTAACCATGGCTAAAAATTGAAATTTTCTAAAAAAAAAAAAAAGAACGACCTAGTTACATCTTTCATTTTTATAAATGAACAACATTAGAGAGAGAAATAAAGTACACATACACGTCCCGACGGAGATGGTCTAGTGGTGGAGTGAGATTGCTTGGAGACTAAAATTCTCAAATCGTTCGATATAATTTTGTTACGAAAATTATTCAAGCTCCAACATCAATATTGTAATTATTGTGAGCAAATACTTGTCACTATAATATGTTGAATAAGATACATTTAAATTAAATTTAAATAGAAACTATCATCTTGAATATCAATGATCTACTATATTATTATTTAATTGCAAGACAATGTATAACCTATAAATTAGGTTAAAAATATCAATATAAAAATTATGGGCCAACATTAAACAGAAAAACAACATGACTGAAATGGAATGAAAAGTTCGGTAAATTAAAAACTATACAACCCAATTGAATTTGTTAGCAAACAAAACTTAACTTAACTATTGGAACGATAATGCATCGTTCATGTTTTTCCCCGTTCTTGAAATGCAAGCAAAAACCAAATAGAGTTTTAATACTCAATGTGTTCAACCATTCAAAAAAGAAGAGTCGTGTTTTAATGATTGTTAAAAGAAAATACACGAGCAAATAAATTTGCTTAAAGAAATAGAAAAAAAAAGAAAAAGAATCGGCCTAATGATGAGAAACTGTTATAGTTGAAAAGTGTTAAGGTATTTATGAGTGCATGGACTTGCATGGCGTGGCAGTTAGCAGCGGTTATGATCAAATCCGCATGGCAGCAGCTCCTTGATTCAAGGAGTTAGTTAGTTAGATAGTTAGACCTTCATTGCTCTATAAATATCTGTATATGTTTGTAGTTTGTAATCAATTCACATTCAATGAAATATAACCGAAAATTCTCCAGATTCTCTCTTATGCATTTACACAAACACTTTCAGTTTTCTCTAAATTCTCTTAAGCATTTATACAAAGACCTTCAGTTCTTTAGATTTTAACATGGTATCATCGAGTCTCGGGTTCTTCTCTTGAGTTCTTCGCGTTTCTATCGCGATTTCTTTTGTGATTTCAGTTGATAATCTCCAGTTTTTTCATGGCTTCCGCTCATAATCCTTCATCTTCTTTTCTTCCTATCACCAATTTCAAATTGGATCGAAATAATTATGCTTTTTGGTGGTTTCAAGTCTTAGCTTTGATCCGCGCTCATGGTTTCGAGGATTTGATTTCAGATTACTCAGTTCCTCCACCGCAATTCCTATCTTCCTCTTCCCGTGAAAACATCACTAATCCAGAATTCCACACTTGGCGACGCAGAGATCAGTTTTTACTAAGCTGGTTGATCGATTCCGTTTCAGAGGTAATGATTGAGCACATTACTCGTTGTGTTACGTCTCGCGATCTATGGCGGACCTTGCAAGCCTTGTTCTAGTCACAGTCCAAGGCTCGAATCATGCAGTTGAAGCTTCAACTGCAGACCACCAAAAAGGGAGATCTCTTCATCGATGAGTATTTTCTAAATATGAGAGGATTTGCGGATAGTTTGGCTGCTGTTGGTAAGCCTGTGGATGATGATGATTTGATAATGCATATTTTGGGAGGATTTGGATCAGAGTTTGATGCAGTAGTGGTGAATCTTACCAACAGAGCTGATTCTCTTACTTTGCCGGAGGTGCAATATGCATTACAAGCTCATGAGGCTAGACTTCAAAGCCAACAGTCTGTCATCATCCCTAGTGCTCATCTTGCCCAATTTCCTGGTGGTCGTGGCTCCGTTGATGGTACTTTTGGTCGTGGACGTGGCTTCCTGACTTTAATTCTGGAAGAGATGCTCCTTTTAGGGGAAGAGGGGGCCGTGGCTTCTCTAGAGACACCAAAGTTGTGTGTCAACTCTGTGGGAGGAATGGACATGTTGCATTGAAGTATTTCAAATGCTTTTGTAGCGCCCCGGTCCTGAAAGACCGTGGAAATGGACGCCACGGGGGTGGGAATTAAGAAGCGGGAAAGAAATGGGGTAATTAAATTAATGACGGGGTGTTAATCCAAAAGGATTAATGTTTGGAATAAAATTTAACAATCGAGTATGCCAAAGATAGGTTATGCCTTCCGAAAAATTAGGCAGCATAACCTCTGTAACTAGAGCGAATCCCCGTTTATAACGGCTTATAAGAGAAGAATGGAAGTTGTAACAATTCAATAAGCCCTTTCATAGGCCAAACGGAAACAAATAACCAGATACCAACAATTAATAGACTCATTCATAGGTCGACAAAGAAACAGACACCAATATGCTGAACAAATGAAGCCCTTCCATAGGCCAAAATGAATGATCAAATAGACATAACGAAAGACGGACTTCCTCCCCTTGGAATAATTATGTAGCTAAGCATATGATACATGTTAACTAGGAAGTCAACAAATGTTCAGAATCAGAGAAGCAGAATCATATCAACAAAATACCAAGATCAGAGTTCTTAGCATTTAGCAAAAGAATACCATAAGTGAGAAATCTCAATTCTTAACAGAATACTAACAAAAAGGGACAACGGAAAAATATGTAAATCATAATAGCCCATATCTCAGCCTTGTCACTTCCACGCTCCAGCCTACTTACCTGAAAATATTTGAAAAGATTTGGGCTGAGTACTAATGCACTCAGTGGGCAAGTTTTACAATTCAAGTTATGCAAATCATTTTATTAAAGTAATCTATATGTGTTCATGCAGGTAGTGAAACTTAGGAGGTTTAAAAGTTGGAAGCAACCTAAGTTCACCAAAACATTTTATCGTGAAGCGCTTAAGAGTATAACCCGTCACTGCCCGCAACCCAAACTACATCACCAGCGCATAACGTTGAGTATGGCCATATTATACCCAAAGAGTATAACCAATAAGTGTTTCATTTTAGTCTCACCGACAAGGAGTAGGGCAGGACAAACAATGCATGCATACTGTAGCTACTCACATTGACACAACGCTGGTTTATGAGACTCCGACAACATACAGTAGCATGTAAATATTTAACACAGATAGTCACATATGCAATTTTAACAAAACAGAGCTTAATAACTCGAAAGATACAATTTGCAAAGATATAGTATGGCCCACCTTATACATACAGAAGTCCTTCCCTGGTTCCCCTAGGCTAAGATGCTCTAACCATCTCAAGATTCAATCCTTCACCTTCCTCGTAAGTCACGCAAATCCTACAAGGATCGATCTTCAGCTCAGAACGACTGCTATATTTTCGGAAATTAATCTACTGTAATCCGAGCTATTATTTAATTTTATTCTTTTTAGAAATAGATTGCACGACTCTAGAGACCTCGAATAATTCCGATAAAGAAGGAAATAAATTCCAAAATATTATTCTTGATTTATTGGGACCAACCGATTTGACAGGGGTCTCTTTTCAAAACTTGCCATTTTAATCGATTTTTATCAGATTTGTGCCACGGCACTTTCTAACCGTTCAAAAATTATGAAAATATTCAAGGACCATCCTATATATGCCAAGACTATAGTTTGATAGTTTTAGAATTTTTCGATAACACATGACTCCAGTATAAAAATAACTGCTTATATTAAATAATCGATATTATTCAAAACTCATCCGAAAATTACGAAATTCGACGGGAGCATAGGAAATATTATTTCGAGCAACTTTCGAGAAGAAACTTTTTTGATTTGACGACCCAAAATAGGTGAAATGGGAGTTTCGGTAAGAATATTCACAGATTTTAGCTGAAAATGTATCGGTCTCGATCGAGCTCGATACTCGTTGGATTTTCGCTCAAAAGTACAATTTTTGATAGTGCAGAAAATAAGGAATTTAATGGTGTAATCAGATCAAAGATCGAACGGCTAGATCATAAATTCCAAACTAGCAGATTTATAATGTAATATTCGGATCCGGATTTCAAACGACAAGAAATCAAAAATCTATTCCGGTTAACTACAAGATCCAAATGATCAAAGACTATTTATAAAAAGAAGATTTCTAATACGACTATCCAGGAAGAGTAGATCTGAGATTTACATAAAATGAAAACGGGGAAAAATACCGAAAACTCACAACATCAAAAATCGGAATCGGTAGAATTAAAGATAATCGAAATATAAGCATATTTAGAACTTGAAATTTCTAAATTCATCGGTCCGAATGACCAGAATCGGAGAAAGTACCTTCTCCGAGGAATTGGCAGCGGTCACGATGATTTTCCATCGTGATCATCCTTCGTGTCATCATTTCAATCATGTATTCGTGATCTACGCGTTGACACCTTCAAAATGAGTATTTCAGAATTGAAATAGGAAACTAGAGTTGTATATTCTCTAGAAGCTGCTCGGCGTTTCGATTTTGAAAATGAATGAAAAATGAAACCTTAAGCTCCTATTTATAGAGGAAAAATAAATAGGATAATAATGAATAAAAGAAAGAGGATAATGATGGAAAAAGAATAGGATAATTAAGAATAAGATAATCTTTTGAAAAAGAAATTGGATAATGACGGATGTGCCTTTTTATATTAAATTTATTATTTTCCAACTTAAAGTTGTACCAAGAATTCATTTGAACTCGAAATTTAAAATTTCAAAGGTTGGCACGATTCTTGAAATATTTCCTATCAACCCGAGAAAAATATCATAACATATTTTTAAGGTAATTTTTGACCAAATTAGATTTAACAGATTTCCCTGGCTGCGATTTTCCTTTATTTGAGTCATTTAAGGACCCAACTTATTTTCTAACTTACCAGAGGGTAACATAAGTTGAATTAAACCTTCTAAAATATTTCGGGGTATTACAGCTTTGATGTACATTTCACTGGTGTGGCAGCTCCTCAAGCCTACTATGTTGACTACTCGTATGATGTCGCTCAGGAAGAGGCCTTTTATGCTCAGCAAATGGACTCACAGTGGTATGCAGATAGTGGAGCAACTGCTCACATTACAAATGATCTCTCCAATCTGTAGTTGAGCTCATCTTATTTTGGATCTGAGCTGCTCCAAGTAGGCAATGGTAATGTCCTTTCCATTGCTAATATTGGTGATTCCAGTTATCTTTCCTCTGATTCTCATAAATCTCTTGTTCTACACAATATATTACATGTTCCTGGCATCACTAAAAACCTCATCAGCATATCTAAATTTACTTTTGACAACAATATATTTGTTGAATTGCATCCTACCTTTTGCTGTGTTAAGGATCTCAAAGCACAGCAGGTGCCTGTACCATTTGGATCTATCAACCATGTCCCAAATCCCAGCTCAGAATAGCAGTCTGTCTTCTGCAGACTCTCACCAGACATCATTTTCCTCTATAGCTTCTAATTCAGTAAATAAGTCTGGTAGTTTATCTCTATGTTTTGTTTCTTGTACATCTGATCTTAATGAATGTCATAGAAGGCTAGGTCATCCACACTCTTCTGTACTGAAACAACTTTGTACTTCTCTTAATATCAAATATAAAGATTCATCTATTCTCTTCTGTGAAGCTTGTAAATTAGGCAAACTTCATCAAACACCTCATACTACTCAACCTCTCAAAACCACTACACCTTTTCAGTTAATACATTCTGACTTGTGGGGACCTGCAGCAACCACTAGTATCACATGATACAAATTCTATATCCATTTTATTGATGATTTCAGTCGATTTACATGGATCTTTCCTCTCACTTGTAAATCAGAAGCTGCTAAAATTGTTAAAAGATTTATTACTATGGTGCAAGTACAATTTTCTGTTACTATCAAATGCCTTCAAACTGATTGGGGAGGGGAGGTTAGAACTTTAACTTCTTATCTTGCCAATCTAGGTATTCTGTTTCAGCATCCGTGCCCTTATATTCATGCTCAAAATGGTCGAGCTGAGAGAAAACATCAGCATATTTTTCAAACTGGCTTACTCTTCTTGCACAAGCTACTCTTCCTCTTCAGTTTTGGTGTGATGCCTTCTCTGCTGCAGTCTACCTCATCAATCAATTACCTTCTAGTACTACTCATAATCTCTCCCATTTTCAAATCCTATACAACATTGCTCCAGATTATTCCTTCTTACATACATTTGGTTGTGCTTGTTATCCCTTTCTCACTCATTATAATACAAACAAGCTGCAATTCAAATATTCAAAATGTCTCTTCTTAAGGTACAGTTCTTCACATAAAGGTTATAAATGTCTCAGCTCCTCGGGAAGATCTCTGATTCAGTAGCATTTCATGAAAATGAGTTTCTCTATTCTTCCTTATTTCCTTCTTCTCCTCAGATATCTTCTCATGTCTCACACTCACCTCCTTATGTTCCTATTCCTAGTTTTTCTTCTACTGATACTAGTCCTATGCTTGCAGACTCTGTGTCTTCTCCTTCCCCCTCTTATTCTTCTATTTCTTCTAATTCTCAGTCACTCTCATCCTCTCCACCTTCTCTTCCACCTTCTTCTGTACAAACCTCCAATCCAGCACCGCATCATATGGTTACTAGATCCAAGAATGGTATTTTCAGACCTAAAGTGTGGCTTGCAGAGGTTCAGCTGCCTACTGAACCTTCTACAGTTAAATAAGCTCTTGCAGATCTAGCTTGGTTTGCTGCAATGCAAGCTGAATTCTCTGCCCTTCAAGAGAAACAAACATGGGTCCTTGTTCTTTCCTTTTCTGATCAAAAGTTGATTTCAAACAAATGGGTGTTAAAAGTAAAAACTAAATCTGATTGAACTCTTGATAAACTCAAGGCAAGGCTGGTTGCTAGGGGGTTTGACCAGTTTGCTGAGTGGATTTTCTTGAAACATTTAGTCATGTGGTTAAATTCTCCACAATCAGATTAGTGTTTGCTATGGCTACTATGAGGGGTTGGTGTGTGAGACAGATTGACATCAACAATGCTTTTCTTAATGGAGAGCTTGAAGAAACAATCTATATGACTCAACCAAATGGTTTTGAAGATAAAAGGTTCCCTCAGCATGTCTGTAAGCTTTCTAAAGCTATCTATGGGCTTAAACAAGCACCAAGGGCCCGGTACAATACCTTAAAGTCATATCTCAACACAGTTGGTTTTAGTAGATCACAATCTAATTTCTCATTATTCTTCAGCGTTTCTGATATTAATGTTGTGCTAATCTTGGTTTATGTTGATGATATTTTAGCACGGGAGATAGTGCTACAGAAATTCAGTCAGTGATATAAGATCTTCATGGGAAGTTTGCACTGAAAGATTTGGGAAATGTTCACTATTTTCTGGGAATTGAAGTATCTCTTAAACTTGGTGTTTTTGAATTATCTCAAGGTAAGTATATTGATGAGCTGTTGGATCGTACAAATCTCACAGACAGCAAGCCAAGTTCTATTCCCATGATACCTGCTATCAAGTTATCTAAACAGGAAGGGTTCCTCTTTGCTTATCCCACTCTTTATAGAAGCACAGTGGGTGATTTACAATACCTGACATTAACCCGACCTTATATTGCTTTTTCAGTAAATAAACTTAGTCAGTTTCTTCAACAACCTTTAGATACGCATTGGCAGCCTGCAAGACCCTTCTTCGCTATCTGAAAGGAACATCTCACTTCTTCTTATATTTCAGCCCATCTTCATCTGCCAAGATTGAAGCATTTTCAGACGCTGACTAGGCTAGCTGTGTTGATGATCGCCGCTTTACTGGGAGGCATTGTGTTTTCCTAGGAAATAATTTACTCACATGGAGATCTAAAAAGCAACAAATAGTCTCAAGGAGCAGTGCTGAATTAGAGTACCGCTCACTTGCGAATGTTACTGCTGACGTCATATGGTTACAAGCTGTTTGTAAAGAGCTAGGGTTTTCAGTAGCCAATCCGGTAAGAATTTGGTGTGATAACAGTAGTGCAATTTTCCTTGCATCTAATCCAGTCTTCCATGCACGTACAAAGCACATTGAAGTCGATGTCCACTTTGTGAGAGATAAGGTGCAAGAAAAGGTTGTGGAAGTGGGTCATGTGCCATCTGTTGATCAGATAGCCGATTTATTCACTAAAGCACTGTCTGAATCAAGATCTCAATCCTTGCGTGATCGGTTAAAGCTCAAACAATAACATTTGGTTTCTAAAGGGGTGTGTTAAGATATTTATGAGTGCATGGACTTGCATGGCATGATAGTTAACATCGGTTATGATCAAATCCACGTGGCAGCAGCTCCTTGATTCAAGGAGTTAGTTAGTTAGACATTCATTGCTCTATAAATATATGTATATAGTTGTAGTTTGTAATCAGTTTACATTCAATGAAATATAATCGAAAATTCTCCAGATTCTCTCTTATGCATTTACACAAACACTTTCAGTTTTCTCTAAATTCTCTTAAGCATTTATACAAACACCTTCAGTTCTTTAGATTTTAACAAAAAGTCTAATTATATATTTTCATATTTGAAATCGTTGCAAGGCGTCAATTTATATCTTTAATGTAACTTTTTGTTTGACTTATAATACAAAAATTAAATACAATGATTAATTCTTAAATAAAAATTAATATCCTAAATGTTAAAATGAAATAAAAGAAACAATTAAATAAAAGGAATATAATTAAACAAAAAGGGGGAAAAGAACAAATGGGTTAAAATGGAATAAAAGAAAAAATTAAACAAAATAAACAAATTGAAAAAGGGGAAAAAAGGAACAAAAGGCAAAACAAACATTATATTATGACATTAATTTGTTTTAGTGATTTGTATTTTTATTTTTAAATTATGAAAGGAATATACATATTTAAATTTAAATAAATAATAAGAAGATTAGCACAAACAAACAAAAAATGAGGAAACATAAATGAAAATTCCCATTAAAAAAATTTAAGGCCTAAGTTTGTGTGTTTTAACTTTTAACTTTTAATTTATTAAAATAGCACGAGAAAACTATTAGTAAAATTTTACAGGATACATAATAATAATAATAATAATAATAATAATAATAATAATAATAATAATAATAATAATAATAATAATAATAATAATAATAATAATAATAATAATAATAATATAATAATATATGTGAATGTGAATAATTTATAAACCCATTATTAAATTATGTGACCAGGTCGTCCAATGCATATTTTATTGATTTTACACCCTTTAGTGTTAATTAGAAATCAAATAACATTGTAATTTGTAATACACTGTGTGATCAGACAAAGAGCTCGTTTTCTTTGTTAGAATGTCTCTTTAAATTTTAATTAATAAATATAGATAATATCGCATATAGATTAGAGATCTATGTATTATGTTTTGTTGACAATATTGTCCATTTATGGAGCTTCATTACGAATTGACCTGTCATTCTAAATGGAATAAAATGATTAATTATTTTGTGGGCTTATTTTGTGAAGCTTAAATTACAATGGCTGAAGTGAAACTTCATATCCAAAAATTTGAGAACGCATGTCACTTTTCTCCGAGAAACGAAATGGACGCACAAACAGAAATTTTCAAATAATCACTAAATTATTTATACTCTGTAATCACACCAGTACACCATTGATCTTTCTTGTATCACTTTACATCCAATATTTCATAACATTGGATTTGAGATCTCAATCTTATTAATTCATCAAATAATACTACATCATACAACCATAAATAGTTAAAACATGCCAAATATATTTCAGGCCACGAAAGTCTAAACAAAGATACATTCCGACAACAAAAAGAAAAACAAAGTTTTTTTTTTTTTTGCAAACTCAAATGCGACTTGTATTGTATCTACATATAATGATATAATTGTGTTATGATTCTTGGTGGAAGCTAATCAAATGTGAATGTTTGCCATAACATCAATTTATATAGGCTAAAAGAAAACTTAAAAACGCTAAAAAAAGGAAATATTAGGACTATATATGATTTTGGTGGAAGCTAATCAAATGTTCATATTTGCCACAGTCTCAATTTATAGGCACAACAAAAAGAAAACTTAATATGTTAAAAAAAAAAACAGAATATTAAGAGTCACAAAGAACAAAACATAACGGTAAAATAGCGAAGATTGTTGTGATGGCAAAATAAATTTTGAGTGATTACACATATTATTAAATATTTAAATTTGAATGGTTGCACAAATATCATTAGTAACGTGAATGCCAAAGTTGTAGGCCTTTAATACAAAAATTAAAAAAATATATATATATATATATATAATGGTTATTGTTTAAATAACAATCAGCAAATTAAAATGAAATAAAAGAAAATTTTGAATAAAAAAAAAAAAAGAACAAAAGGAAAAGATAGAACAAAAGAGTTAAAATAAAATAAAAGAAAATTTGAATAAAATGAAAAAAAACAAAAGGAAGAAAAATAAAGGGGAAAAATACAATTATCATATATTGTTCAAATAAAAATTAATAACCCTAAAATTAAATAAAAGAAAGAAAGTAAAAAAAAAGGACAACAGAAAAAGATAACATGAGGAGGGCACCCGAGACTCGAACTCATTCACTTTTTTTTTTTGTTCTTCCTTTTTGTAACATTTTTATTATTTGTAAGAGTTATACACTTTTTAATGTCCAATTAAAATATTGCTTTGTAAATTATTTATCTATTTATTTTTCAAGCATGCTAGCTCATCATATTGTGTTGATAATTTTTTTTAAAAATATATATAAAATTTAATAAAGAGTATGCAATATCAATTGTCCATCTACCAGCAGAGATCTAAACGTATCTCCTCTATCAAGTCCATAACGATTGAAATGTATCTAGCATCTCGATTTCGCTAGTAATCAATGTACAAAGATGCTTGGTGTAAAATTGAGAACAAAAAGATAATATTGATGATATCATCTCATATAGTCGGCCATAATAATACCAATTCGATTGGTAATTGATTTCCTCCTTAATCATAATAAAGACGTCTTTAATATTTTGATTGTTGAGATTCTTAATCCAACATTAATTTCATAAAATATAATTAATATTTTACAAAAATGAATTAATCTAATTAAATTTATATCTATATTTTTTACTTAGACCTTCAATACAATTAACTCCAATTAAACATTTTAATTGAACATTTGATTTAAGTAATTGAATAAAAAATACTCTCAATTAATAACATCATTAATTAATTGAATTCAACAATTGAATAAATTCAATCGATACTATTCCAATCACTCAGTGTAAATTGTTACCGATCCAAGAGATAACATTTGCCAGAGAGGTTGCGTAGCATTTGTTTAAAAGTTTATGGTAACAATATTGCTACCACGTAGCAATTGGAATCGGGGGACTCACCTTGCAGTTCTTTTCATTTCACCCTTTTTCTCTTTGCTATTTTCTTTTTTTTTTTTATCGTCTATTTATTGATTGTATATCATATCACCACTTTGCAACTCTTCTTTTTGTCTCCTTCTATTCATCTAAAATTTAATTTTTAAGCAAATTAATAAATAAATAAACAAATTTATTAAAAGTTATTTTTGTTATCATAATTATTAATGTAATTATATAATGGAAATTATAATAAAACTTTTAATAAAATTAAATTCTTATTTGTATAAATTAAAATTTTAAATTAGCATTTAAAATAAATTGACTATAAATATTGCCATATTAAATTAAAATGTTGATATATAATGAAAATTGTAGATAATTTTTTAATAAATTAAAACAATGTAAATAAAATAAGTGATATAATAGTGGAATCCAAAAAAGTAACAATTGTACGAGGAATTCTTCCATACTTGTTTGGGTACTACCCTAACCACTAATACATTATAATAATTTTTTATTATTCATCTAATATAATTTTATTATTTTTTAAATAGTGTATTGGTGGTTGGGGTACTACCCCCAACCACCAAGATAGAATTTCCCCAATTGTATCTCGATGCATTGGGAGGTTTGAGTAGCAATTTAGTGAACTTGGTAACTTTTGATGTGTCGGTGATGTGACAAAAATTTGTACCTAAAAATTGGATAGAATATTGGAGATGCCGTAAGGGTGGGTATATACTACATCGCCATCTTCAATGATTGACTAGTGTCGTCGGGGCCATTAAATTTGATTATTTATACTCTACTTTTAACTTTGTCTAACAACAAAAAATTTGGCCAAAAATTTCAGCATAATTTATCTTTAATATTACGCAATTCGCAAATATTAAAAGTTTCGGATATCGATTTTTTTTTATCGGTCGACTGATAAAAAATAGAAATAACAAAAAATGGTTTCATATAGGAATGAGGATGTAGTACGCCCACCTTACTATATAATTTACCGTACTAGAAGCAGATTTGTAATATTTTACAACTTAGTGAGTAAAAATATTATTCCATTAATTTATCGAATATATTAATATACTCGAAATTAACCCTTTAATTTCGAGAACTTACAAATCATGGAACATCTAACAAGTAGTATGATCACCTAACATAATGTGAAATAACAAGTAAACCTATTTAATTACGAATTGTTACACACATACGATCCTTCTATTAATCTAATAATTACATTTTCATTTATGTTCATTTAATTAATCAATGAATCAATATTCATCACGCCTTGCTCAATGTAATTATGAATGAATCATGAAAATTAATTAGAAAATTCTCTTGACATTTGAGCAATATATTTTTTATTGATCACTTCATTAATCTTTATATTAATTAATATAATATTCAACACAATCTTTTTACAATTGTCATGCAATAAGAAACTATATCAAAATGAGATATAAATAATAGAAGATTATTATGGTGCCTCAAGTCAAAGGACTAACTACGCACCATCATAATTCATAACTTATAAATTATTATTTTCGATAAATTTCATTTAAGAATTTCTAACGGATTTGTTCACTGAACTTGTTCTCCAATTAGCACCCCCTCTCCCCCCCCCCCCACACACATATTCGCATCACAACGTTAATGTTAACAGAACTTAATATTCTCATCTTATGAGTGTACATCATACATACAAGTTAAATTGGTAAATATGATGCGATTCTGAACTCCAAGACTATATCAGGTTGCAAAAGCATAATCCCTCAACCTGAGCCTCACAACGGAGACGAACTATAGATATTTAAAATCTATAATCCTACTGTGATTGGAAACAAGAACCTCAGAATATTGGTGAAGATGCCACAAACAGCTGTGATGTTCTATTTGATAAGTAGGGATGAACTCACAGTTCAATAGAATTCTCACGCAGAGAAAAATTCAATATCAATAATAAGCAAAGTTGTCTAATAAAATCTAGTACAAGCTCTTATATAGGTGGGCAAAAATAAGCAAACCCTATTAGGAATTAAATAACAAAAATGAAATAAGTTTAAAAATTTGGAAACAGTAAAAAAATCCACTATTGGGCGCGACACGGGCCCACTCGCGCTGTGGTCGCGCTGCACCTCGCGTCCGGTCCAAAGAAATATCCCTTGTTGTATCGGTGCTGATCACTCGCACTGCACATCGCGCCTGGTGGCGCGATCGGTTCACCCGTGCTTGTACTCGCACTCTTCCTCCCGAACACTCGAACTCGATCTTCGACGCCCCATCTAGAACCATATCAATATATTCCATAATCACCATCGTATGCATGATCATGTTTTGTGACTTATTAAGATCTAGAGACTTTATCTACATTCATATATAAATAACAAGTGATAAACACGTAAGATAGCTATGTAATAGAGTATTATATTACTCTCTTTGTCCCATAATTGTAGTCCATTATTTCTTTATGCAATGTCCCAAAATTATAGTCATATCTCTTAATTGGGCTTGTATTAAACCTTATTTTACAAATCTAACCTTATTTAATATAGTATGAATAAAATAATAATAGAATATAAAATAAGGGCAATTTAGGATAATTGTATATGAATTATGTATTTTTAATACATATGAAATGAATTTTCTTAATCTGTGTGAAAATGGGAAGTGAGCTAAAATTATCGGATGGAGGGAATATATAGTTATATTATATATATTATCAAAACTTTATGTTATAGTATATATATTAAATATGTATTTATAACATATCATTATATTATATTATATTAGATAGTAGTATTCTACAATATTTTACATAAATGTGGTATCACGATTGTTTATAATAAAAATAATACTATGAGAATTGAGAATATTTGCGGTAATTAATATTGCGAAAATGAGTTATTGCTATTAATAATCTAAGATCATTAAACTAAGACTATCAATCAATTCTAAATACATATTATAATTTTTTGTCATATAAAATTTCCATGGAAAATTAGCTAGTTATTTTATTTTATAAATTACTGAATTAAAAATAATTTATTTAACAATTATGTATGTATAAGAAATAAAATTTTATTAAAATTATAATACTACACGAATTCACTTAGTCATGTAACGCTATTCGTGTAGTAGTGTAACTTTGAATTGTTGCACAACTACGTTCAGTCATGTACTCTCAATTTGTGCAACATTATATAAATTTATAATGTTGCACACATGTAATTAATCGTGCACCTCACTCGTGTAATAGTATTAATTTGCACTGTTACACATCACATTTCATTCGTGCGCCCAAATTATGTACTTTATTATCATTTTCAGCAAAAAATGATAATAAATTATCTTTTTTTTAAAAAGTGACTAAAAACATAATTTACTAAATGAAAATGGCTACTACCAAAGGATTTACGTAAGGCTTTTTAAAAATATTTAAAAATAACTTAACAAAGAGTATTTAAAAATTAAAAGATCAAATGTACCCTAGTTAAAATTTTCAATTCGAATGAATGAAAAAATGGCTTCCCTCTCCAGAGGCCATTAGATAACTTCGCATTTGCTGTAAAGGAAAGTATATTTGATATTGGCAAACCCACCGACGTTATCCCAGGTCTACACTTGTACCGATCCCCACTTTCTTTGAAGCAGGTAAGCCGGAAGTGGTGTTTCCGTCAATCGCTTAATTCTATATCTCTTTCGCAATTTTTTTGTTTTAGTGTTCATTTTTTTTCTATTCTTGTGATTTCAAAGTAGTTATCATAGCAGTTCTTTCAAATTTTAAATGTTGAGATTATAGCTTTGAATTCTCGAGTTGCCTGCTATATTTCACCCTTGCAAAGAATTTTTGAAATACACTATAAAATTATCACAATAGTTGGTGAAATCAGGTCCTACAATTATTAGCTCGTTAAGAAATGGAATGCAACGTAGAAAAAAAGGCATTGTAGTTATTCTATTACCTTTTTGGTCCAGTTTTGTTCTAACTCTGGCCTTGCCATCCTTTCATTATCCAATTTCTGTATCTTTCTTCTCAGCTAACTTTTAGTTTAACATGTTTGTATTGGCGTATATGGGGTGGCAGTATGTTACCTTTTGACTGTTGTATGTTGGCGTGCGATTTGGTGTGGTATGCTGATAACATTGCATAATTACAATGTAGTACAGTTCAGATGCATATTATGGTGTTCTAGTTGTTTGCTCTACTCTTGCAAATAATCAAGAATAATGGTGTTCGACTTCGACCTGAACGTATCGATTGGATCTGATGGTTGTGAAAATCCTAATGATGACCCTGGCCATAACTCACATGCTGGTGAATCTGACGTCGCAAATGAGGATTCAACTAGTAGTCTTGAAAATGTTGATCATGCAATTGAGAAACGTCTGGAGGTGGGTTCAGTACTTGAAAGCCTTGATGATGTTTATGAGTTGTATTGTGAATACGCACGATGGACAGGGTTCACTGTTGAGAAGGGTTCCCAACTTTATTTTCTTAAGACTTCTGAGGTTCGTATGAAAGTGTATAATTGTTCATGTGAAGGTTACCCGGATAATGAACGATCTTTAAAGAATTTGGCTGTATATAAAAAGCAGGTGACTAGAACTAATTGTAAAGCTAGGCTTCGTGTGGTGCATGAGGTAGAAGGGCCATGGACTGTCTCTGAATTTGTCAAAGAGCATAACCATGAGTTACTTCCACCAGACCAAAGTTATCTATTGCGATCTGCACGCAAACTGACATGTGCAAAAAAATCCATCCTTGAAGCATTGAATATAGCTGGAATTGGAGTTAGTCGGGCATGTAAATTCACAGAGAAAGAATCAGGTGGCCCCCAAAATATGGACTTCACCCGAAAAGATGCCTATGCACGCATTAGGATCCCGAAGATGGAGACGAAGGTTGAAAATGGTGATGCCTATGCGATCTTGCGGTTTTTTATTGACAAGTCTAAGGATGATCCTTTTTTCTATTGGAATGTATAGTTAGACGATGACGGGCGGTTGATGAACTTCTTTTTTCGGGATTCTCGTTGTGCCATTGATTATGAATTCTTCGGTGATGTTATATCATTTGACACAACTTACCGTACAAATAAGTACAATCTAATTTGTGCTCCTTTTGTCGGCATCAACCACCACCGTCGCAATGTTATGTTTGGTTTATCATTCTTGTCGAATGAAACTACAAAATCTTTTGAATGGTTGTTTGAATCTTTTTTGGAGTCGATGAATGGCAAAGAACCACAAGTTATATATTCAGATCAATGTCCAGCACTGATCAACAGCGTGGACTGCACTTTTAAGACTGCCAAACATCGTTTAAGTCAATGACACATTAATCAGAATGCCCCATCTCATTTTGGATTGTTGGATGGGGACTCTACATTCAAGAAGATGTGGTACCATTGTATGAATGGATGCGAGTCTATTGAAGAATTTGAGTGCACTTGGAAGAATATGGTCAGCACATATGATCTGAGTGAGCGCAGATGGTTTACTACTATGTATAATTTGAGGAGTAGTTGGGCTTCAGTTTTTACTGACAAGCGATTTAGTGCCGGTCTTGTCGGACTTCATGCAACATCACGCACTCTGGTGACAAATACAGTACTGAAAGACCTATGCACGTCCAATAACTCTCTATATGAATCTGTCATTCTCTATGAACAGATTCAAACTGATTGGCGTACACAAGAGAGTGCGGATGATGCATTATGTTGTGGTGTTGCACGGCAATTTGTCAAGCACAATCGATTGTTAGCTCATGCTGCGAATGTGTACACACATGCGGTGTATAAGTGTTTCGAATTTGAGGCTGCTTATTCTCTCAATGTCAATGTAATTCAACGCCCTTCAGATTACTCTGTCGATGATCTAGAGTTTCTTGTTACTGCAAATGGGCCTTCTACACGTTTGCGACACGTGTTTTTTAACAAAGTCACAAACCATGCCAGTTGTAGTTGTCATATGTGGGAAACTGAGGGCATATTTTGTAGACATATTCTCAACATATATTTCTTGATGAACGTTAAAAGCTTGCCTGAACAATACATGTTAAGAAGATGGTCGAAGAATGCCAAGACTAGAATATTGGAAAATCTCTCTTCCCAATCAAGATCACATGGGAAACATTTTGTGACAGACATGGTTTATGTTAATCAAGTGATGAGAATGACATATAACAGGGCACAAGAGTCGAAAAACCATGCCGAATGTAGATCGCTGATTATTCAACGTTTGGGTGATCTAATTAATGAGCTCAGTGCAAAGAAACGTGATGTTCCAGTTGCAGCTCCAGACTGTGGTTGTTTTCGTACTATGCTATTGGACAAGCCGCGTGGTTACCCAAACAATAGATTACGTCGACTCTATCGGGATGTATGTCAAAACAGGGGGAAAAAGAAGGCACGAGGTGGCCTCTCAGGTACAACAATGTGTTTTCATATAATTTCAACACTTCTCATACTACTTTTTTTATCATTTCTGTTGCTAATTATGTTGTGTTATTTAGGTCGTCCACTGACACTGAATAATAACACTGAAGGCACCAACTGTAATGGGAAAGCTACTGAAATTGATGCGATACGGAATGAAGCTTTTTACGCGACTCAAAACTCAAGTGGAGGCTATGGGGCATCAGGAAGATATATGGAAGAAACTCTCTGATGGGTGTAGGATCAATCACTGCACGCTATTTGATCAAGCGTATATATGCTCTAAATTTTTTTAACATTTGAGATATTAATATTTGTTACAATTTGATGAACAGGACATAAACACACAGTTGTCCACATTCTCTGCAAAGATGAATCAACAAACATTCAACACAAATAGTGATACTTTTGAGGTATGCATATTGTTCAATATCGGATTGTATTCTGTTTTGTATGTCATTTAGTGACTTTGAATTCTCAGACAAGGCATGCATTATCTATGGTTGTACCTTCAAGCCGGCCTGATAGGTACGATACCTATTGACTTACATGCATTAGTTATATTATCTTTTAAATATTCACATATTATGCAAAGTAGAAACTCAATAATACATAGGCTATATATCTCAACACTTTATCTAATGTGTGCAGATTTATTGTTTACTCCAATGGATAAGTGCTAAGCTCTTACCTTTTATGACATGCGTTCTGCTTGAGATCCCTAAAAAGATCCAAACCACTAATCATATTATGATTTATCAATTCTGAAAGTTTAATTAGCTTCTGATAGAAACTGTTGAAGTTTATTTAGTTTCTGATAAAGTTTGGTGTGATTGATCAGAGTCTAATAGACAGACAATGCAGATTCGCACCGATGCACTAGTCTATATGGAGGAGGAGGGTTAAAGTGGAGTTATTTGATGGCACTCTTTGAAACTGTCATAGTTATCTGGGATAGTGATGATCCTATGTTAATATATATACCCTGATCCTATCAATGTTCCTTTTATTTTATGGATTCAAGGACGCAACTTAGGGCAACGGTCTTTCTAATTCGTAAATTTTGTGGTGGATATATAGATATCGTGCAATACAGGGTGAGAATTAAACTTTTTGACATCCAAATTAGTTCATCATATTCACGCCTACAATATGTTCGATCTATTGCTCAAAAGAACCATATATTTTTGGCTCGTTGGTGCAGAGGATCATGAATGTGAAAATGTGAATGTGAATGTGAATGCTCTGCTGTAAGTTTCTCTCGAGACATCTATTTGCAGTTGGTATGCACCAACAAAAATCAGGGAAATAAAACCCCTATGACAGCTATAAAAAATCTTTAACCTGAAAGCACAAGTAATGCACCACAATCTATATCTATTCTAAAAAAATAAATAAAAACAAATAAAAAAAATCTATATCTATTCTATATAAAAAATATGTTGTCTTGTAATTTTGGGTTTATTTATTACAATTTTATTTTATATTTTATCTAAGGGCAATAATGTAATCATTTAATATTATTTAATATTTTATTATTATTTGTATTCTAATTATTTTATTATTTTGAGTTTATCAATTATAATTTTATTTTATATTTTATCTATGGGTAATTATGTAATGTGTAAATGTATAAAAATAGACAAAACAAAATAGTAATTGAGAAATAAAAACAAGATATAAGAATAGGGAGTTATTTCGGCAATTTGGAGTGTAAATGTTTAAAATACCCTTATGACACACTTGTCCCCACATCCCAATCATTGTGTAAGTGTAATTTTTACAATTTTTTTAATAATTATACAATAAATACACACACACACACCTAACATATATAAATAAAAAAAAGATCGAAAATACATAACGAAGATTTCACGTAAATGCATAACAAAAAATAAAGGCCATAAAGATAATATTGAAAAAAATCATAAAGGCCATAGCGATAATATTTTAAAACGATTAACATTTAAGTTATACATAACGATTAACATTATGGGTAAACCATCATTTATATTCCAAACTATTTCAATTTTCTCAAATTTATCACAAACTAATATTTTTATGAATTAAATAACTAAACTATTAAAAACTAATCAAATCTACCCCTCGAATATATTTTTAGGCCAAAATCAGATCTTAAAAAGAGTTTAAAAAAATTAGAATAAAGATTTTATGTCATGGATATGGTCGATTTGGCTACAACATAAGAAGAAGACCCAAATATTTAGCCGAAGTGTGGGTAAATTTTTGCCTAAAAATATCGGGGATAGATTTGATTATAGTTTAGGTATTTAATTGATAAAAATGTTAGTTTGGGATATATTTGAGAAAATGAAAATAGTTTGGAATATAAATGATGGTTTAGCCTAACATTATTATTATAGTTATGCATAACTTTAGAATATTTTAAAACTAACGTTATGCATTTAATAACGATAATAAATAACGATTGACATTATTAAATGACATAACAATTAACGATTGCATTATTATCTTAATCGTTATGCCATAACGATTAAGTATTAGTTGGCCAACATTAAATGAACATCAATGCATTATTCTTTCTTTTTTTTTTTGGCGAAAATGAGATAGGTAAAATGCTTAAATATGTATTTGTATAGGTAGGTATTAGTTGACCCAAATTAAATAAAATTTAATATATTTAATTTTGTGTAAGAGAGGTTGGTGTAACGTGAATATATTGAGGGTTTGATCCAGAACACCCAAAATGAAAAATATAAAAAATGTCGAATTCCCTCAAATAAAAGGAAAGAAATATATTGAGAGTTTGATCCAGAAGATTATTGAAAAAAGCAACATCGTCTTCATCAACAAAACACCATCTGCATTTTTCTCTAAAAGTTCCTAAATTTTGAAAGG
Organism: Perilla frutescens; assembly: GCA_026008535.1. Lineage (NCBI taxonomy): Eukaryota > Viridiplantae > Streptophyta > Magnoliopsida > Lamiales > Lamiaceae > Perilla > Perilla frutescens. The sequence goes on from BRKX01000015.1 coordinate 15,170,571, forward strand.
TACGTTTCGAGTTTATTTTTGCTGGAAACGTAGAAAATTGTTCTAAGTTAGACTATCTATTGTTATGGTTTCTACGTTCTTAATTATCTGAAGTTATGAACTAGTGTTATGGTTTCTTGATTTTAATTATATAACATTAAGATATAACGATAACCATATAAAACATAATGATAACGATTAAATAGAAATGTTCGATTAAATAGAAATGTTCGATTAAATAGAAATGTTCGATTAAATAGAAGCATACCGATAATAAAGAGAGAATAACGATAATTAAAAAAATAGCATAACTATATTACATAATAATAGGTTAAAATGTTTATGTTGATAGTTTCGATTAAATAGAAATGTTCGATTAAATAGAAGCATAACGATAATAAAGAGAGAATAACGATATTAAAAAAATAGCATAACTATATTACATAATAATAGGTTAAAATGTTTATGTTGATAGTTTCGATTAAATAGAAATGTCCGATTAAATAGAAGCATAACGATAATAAAGAGAGAATAACGATATTAAAAAAATAGCATAACTATATTACATAATAATAGGTTAAAATGTTTATATTGATAGTTTAAACGATAAGACATAACGTTAGTTCATAATGTCTATAACGATTAAATAGAAGACATAACAATAATTAAAAATAAGCATAACGATAAGACATAACATTAGTTAATAATGTTTATAACAATTAAATAGAATGCATACTGATAAAGCTTACAAACAAGTCATAACGATTAACTGGGAAAGCATACTGATAATAATAAATGCATAACGATAATTAAAATAATGCATAACAATAAATAAAATAAAAGCATGATGATAATTAAAAATAAATACAGAACAATAATTAAAATAAATGCATAACAATAATTAAATGAAATTCATAACGACAATTAAAAAAATCATAACGATAAATAAATTATATCCATAATGATAATTAAAAATAAATGCATAACTATAATTAAAATAAATCTATAACGATAATTAAAAATTCATAACGATAGGTAAATCAAATCCATAAAGATAATTAAAAATAAATACATAACTATAATTAAAATAAATGCATAACGATAATTAAAAATAAATGCATAATTATAATTAAACTAAAAGAATAACGATAATTTAAAAAAATAGTGATAATTAAAAAATTATTTATTGATAATGCAGATGGTTAGACGTAGTATTATTGTACGACATAGTGACCGATGGAAAAGAACTATATCCGATGGGAGAGAGCTGAATACGTGTATCAACTTTGTAATTTGTATGCATGCTTCATACGTGCCATGGGAAAGTTGGTAATTGCATGTCTATACCTATTTAGTACTTTCTCTTGTGTCCTTTTTTATTTTGCACAGATACGAAAAGTGTGTGCTTATATACTTATTTATTATAGTCTTCAATTTTTTCATCATTGTTTTACTAAGTGGAAAAAATGGAACACCTAGCTAGCTAGTATCTAAAGATATTAATGGGGCTAATTAAATTGCTTGTAAAAGAAAATTGCTTCTACACCCAATTAGCCCTCCCCTCGTCTCTAGTGACTTTTTTCACCATTGAGTCTTGTTGTGATACCTCGACCCTTTTTGTTAAATTATAAATTATAATTTTAATAAATGGTTTTGAATTGATATTATTTGAATATTAATCATGTGAGTATGGTTGTACTATGCCGTTGTTTTGTTGCAGGTTGTTCCACTCGAACCGATACGTCATAGCACGCAGTGGTATTATACTGAGTATATAATATAGTTTGAATTTTAAATACTAGTGTCGAGTTATGTGTAAAAGGATGAATGTTATTGCATTGAATTTTATGGTTGCCATACCTTGAACACCCTAACGCTGAGTTGATCGGGGGTCTAGGGGGCAACGCCCCCTGCTTTTTCAATGTGTATTAAAGGTGCTTTGAAAAATTTAAAGTTAAATGGAGTTGGAAATGTCCGGGAGTCGATTTAGATCAAGGGGTTGGAGTGTGCATGCCGCGCGCCCGCGGAGTCGTGCGCGGCCGCAGGGTGTTGCGCGCCTGCGGGGCGGGCGAGGCGCGCGCGCCGGCGCGGAGCTGCGCGGGCGCGGGGAGCGTTTGGCCGAGAGCACTCCTGCGTGGTCGCGGGGGCTGCGTGGTCGCGCGGGCTGGGAATTTTTCCTTTCGGATTTCTTTAAAAGCACAACACATATTCATTTCTCCTCATTTCTTTCACCTCTTGGGCGATTTTTCCTCTATCTCTCTCTAGAAATTCTTCAACTTTTGGGAGGGGATTCCACCATCATCATCCATCAGCTAAGGTAATCTAATACCACTATCCTCCTGATGATTAAGCTCCATTCTTGTTGATTTGAATCTAGGGTTCATACCCAAAAATTAGGATTTTCAATTTTATTGACCCTCTTGCCTAGATATCTTAAACATATGGTTTATTTACCTCCTTGAAGCTATATGTGAAGTTATATCGAATTCCTATGGTTCATTGTTGCTAGAGTTTGGATTTTTGCCCTAATTTTCCCTTGATATGTTGATGTTGGTTGGAGGTGTTGTGATGGTTGTATGAAGTTGATTTTCATGTATGTTAGAGCCCTAGGATGAAGGTGTTGGTATTTGAAATATTGGGTTTAAATGATTTAAATTGAGTCATGTTCTTGTGGTTTAAATGAGTGCACGTAATGTGTTCGATTAAATGCTTCAAAGAGTTTTAATGTGTATTTTGAGTCCAAAATCATATTATGAGTTGGTATATCCATGATTATGTATATGAAGATGTATGAAATCCTTAAAGCAAAGTATAGCATGTGTTTGGTCAAAATATGATTTAATTGTATAACTCGATATCTAAAATGAAAAAGGGATCTAAAGGTGCTAGGCGACGTATTGGGACTCGAGGTGGACAACTTGTGCACGGCGAGGAAGTATTTCAAAGGTTGAGAAATTGTGAAAGCGTCTCATAAGGTGGGGTAACTCTAAACTGTGAACATGTGTAAGGTTATAGTTATTGTTGTGCTTTGATTGTATAAGTATGAATGAGACCCTTCGGGGCAGAACAGAGATCCTTCGGGGTCGACAAAGAAATTATTCGGGGTCGACAAAGAGATCCTTCGGGATCGATAATAGTATGTCTGCGGGCATCCCTACATGAATAAAGACGTTCATTAACGGGGGCATCATGATGTTTGGGCCGTACGGGGTTGAGGCTAGCCTCCACAAAGAAAAGAAGTATGCATATGTTATATTTTCACTTGTGCAATTGGCTATGACTGTTTGCAGTGTTCCCCACTGAGTATGTTGTTAAATACTCACCCCATTCATTTAATGAATTTCAGGTTGAGGAGTTGAGGCCTGGGTAGGAGCGTTATGAACACAAGAGCACCCCCACAAGCTTGTGTTTTCTTTTGTGCTTTTGAAGTACTCATGATATTATTATTACGTTGATCATCCTTTTGTTTTATGATCAATGATTATTGGGGATGGGAATAGCCCGATCTTTTGTGGTATTGCTATGTTTAACTCGATATATTATGTTAATGTTTTAAGGGCGGGTCGATTGACCTAGGAGCCTACGTTGTGTATATATATGTCGTCAAATTCCTATGCTATGTTTGTTAATTTAGGGTGCTAGACGGGCGGGTTGTCTAAGACCTATGAGCCCGATAGGTTAGATGTTTGTATGAATGATGTGGATGGGTTTATTCTATGCTTTCATTAGATAGTATGTTGTGTGACAGGGTAGATTCGATAGGTTGCATGTTATAATTGTGGAAGAAAAATTTATATTTGGAATTATGATGTTATACCTCATTATGCAATTTGACCTTAGCTTCCGCTCAATTTATTATAAGAACGCAAATGCATGTAAATAAACTATTTGCTAAGTGACGTGGCCAAACGGAGTAGTTTGGGGCGTTACAAGTATGTTAAATGACATGGCCAAACGGAGTAGTTTGGGGGCGCTACACTTGTACTCTTGTTAGATTTTAAATAATCTTGGGGGTAATTGGTCGTGTATATTGAGGAAAGTAATGCTATAGACCAAATGAAATCTTCTATTCCACATTTGATGTTTCAATCTTTATTCCACAATCGAATTATAAGTTTAATACGATATTATAAACATAAAAATTAATTAAAACATTATAGACCTAGTAACATTAATAAACAAAAGATTGAAATTTAAAAATTATAAATCATATTTATAAAATAATCAACTATAATTATTATTTATTTAAAAATTAAATATTAAAAAATAGATATAAATCCTAATTATGTAGAATGAAACATAATTAATAAGTGTAAAATTGATAAAAAAAATGAAAAAAAAATCATAAATTTTGGATCCTGAAATGCAAATTGAAACATTAAATGTGGAATGGAGGACATGATCACATCGGTGTATTGGCACCAACAGTTTGCCAATACATTGGGACCAAAACACATATAATACATGCTTTGCCTCTATATATATATATATATATCTTGCATGCTAACATAATTTTATGTTGAAAATAATGTTGCAGGTACAGAACATTGTGTTGCATGCTAAAGAATAATAATTTTATCATTTCCTATATACTGATCATGTGATGCATAAATAACTCCCTAGCTAGTAATATAATTTGTAAGTTTAATATATAGGAACTCATAATAATTATAGATTTGATTGGAAATGATTCGATAAATACTAATATATAAATAATAGTTTGATAATATGGACAATAAGAATAACAAAATCATCCGACTTGGATTTAGATGGATCTTCTTAATTAAGATTTGGTGGTGCAGTTTCTGTTGCCGAGAGGATTCGACTGCAAATTAATTATCTACTAGAACAAAGAACTGCCCAAGCTTCTGATTCTGAATAATTAATCATTACACTGCATTGGAAATTGATAAAATATTATAATAATTTAATTAAAATACTAGCTACTAGCTCCAATATTAATCATTACACTGTGTTGGAAATTGCCAAAATCTTACCATGCATTTAATTAAAGTATACTCTGTTTGTTTATTTAAACCTACATAAGCGCAGATATTCATATTCTATTCGTGTATGGACTGTAGAGCCAGGTTGGAATTTTAAGAGATGAGAGTTTACGTAAAGAATACACAATCTCAATATAAAATTCTTTTAGTACATATTATATCCCACTATTAAATTTAATATTTTAAAAATATTTTTTGTAAAAATAAAATTTATTATAGGATACTAATCAAAATTAATATTTATGACTAAAAATTAAAATTTTAAAAAATTATATATCTTAATTTTGAAATAATCAACCATCTTAATCAATTATATTAATTAAAAAATAAAAACTAATTATTAAAAAATAAATACAAACTCTAATTGGGTGAAATAAATTCTAAATAATAATTATAAAATTAAATTAAACCAAAATAAATTAAAATTGAAGAAACAAAATTTTAATTTTTGTGAATTTATAAGACAAACACTTGCATGCATCATGATGCAAATAACACTATATGAGACGGGTCAGTCAAACCCGCTTTTGACCCAGTCAACGCGGGTCAACCCGCGCTTTGACCTGGTCAACGCGGGTCAATCCGCTCTGACTGGGTCAAAAAAACCTGTCCAAAGTGAGTACCAACCTTCCTATTAAAAAGTATCACAAAACATTCGAAAAGTATCATCTGTATCATTAAAAAGTAAGGGGTCTGCTATTTTATATAAGTTTATTTAGTTCAAATTCTGATTTTTTTTTTTCAGTTTTTATATTGTATGTGTTGAGATTAATCTAAAACAATCATCATTCCAAGAATTTGCAAAGGAAAGCAAAACACGAGTTCGGTAAAATAAAAAGTACCATGTGGTAAGCAGAAAAATATCAAGTACGATAAATAAAGGTATCAACCTGAGATTAATACTATCATCATTCCGATTACAATAAAAAGTACCATGTGCCACGTGGCACGCCCGCATGGGGCCACGTGACCCCCTGAAATAGGCGGAAATAACTGCTGTTGCACGCAAGTCCACTTCAATTTATAATGTAGGAACATAAATAATAGCAAAATTACTATTTTGACTATTATCCAATATACTCATATTGTAATTTGTAGTGACGTGATATGTAATAAATCTCTGATTAATATCATTTGAAAGTAGCATTACAAATTTACAACACATAAAAATTACAGACTTTCTCTAAATCATCGGATACATAAATATTCCTTTAAGGACCATGATACTATTTTTCCTATTGTAATGTGACATGTAATGATGCACTATTTTATGTGATTTGAAAAGTAGCATTGAATTTTCACAATTATAAATTTGTGGGTTTTTGTTGGCGGATTCGATGCTAGACCGAAACTCGATGTGTCTCCCCGCTGCGATCGTGACACGTGGAAAGCGACTTGGCAGGCGGTAGAAAAGTCAAACTCGTCCGACCGAGGAATGCGAATCGGACCAGGTTGGATAACTGACGGAGTGAGGCTCTTCTCCGTTAATTCTGCTTTCTTCAACTTTAATGCATACACTTGTTTTTTTTGTCTTTTTTTATGTTTATTTTTATTCTCTTTTTTTAATGTTTATTTTTAATCTCTTTTTTTTTTTTTTTTAATTTGGGAAGTTATTTATCTTTAATAATCAGGTGACGGGATTTATTTTGAATCTCTGATGGTTAACTCATTTTGCATGCGCCGAATTTGTGACCAATTAATTAGTTAATCCAGGAGGAATTAATCTGGTATGCGACGGACCAAAAAAAGGATAATTTAGTACATACTCGTGTGGCTGCAAGATTGATTTAGTGTCCAGTTTTTCCCTGTTAATTTGTAATTTTGCCCGTTCCATTTGCGGATCATTTTTATTAAGATGTTGCCATCAATCATATTGAATCGATGCTAACCTTTGAATGAAATTGGAGCATGGAACGTGATGTGTGCTTAACCGAGTTTAGTGTTATTGTATGGTTGTTTTACATTAATGGTCGTGATCAGGCGTAGTGACCACTTGTTGTTGTCTTGTATCTTGCTAATCGAATACTATTTAGAACATACGCCTGACGAATATATGATTAAAGAGGGCGCCCTGCGGAATTATAAAGAATGAAGGTATAGTCCACCCATTAAGTGTATATAAAGTGTTTTAGTATATCAATGTTGGTGAAATGGAATTAATTTTAAGGTACCGGTATGTTTTTTTCTTTTCCTCCACGCAAACATGCACTATTATAACCACATGAAATTATACTTTAAAATCCATATAATTATATGATAAGTATAATTTTAAAGCAGATGTCCACACTAGAATTATTATTTTGTGCAGGTATAGATAGTACATGCATGAAATATACACTCATGCGACCAAAATAATAGTAATTCCAATATGTATTATGAAAGTCCACAAAATTGAGACAAGATGACAACACTTTTTTTTTGTTTGGTCGATGAACAAAGTGCATGCAAATATGCTAATAGGTCAACCTTATGTATACATACTCTATGCAAACTGGAAAATCGCCCTTGGTTGCGACGGATATATTATTAAAGTCTACTGCCCACAACTCTGTAAATATAAATATTTACACTTATAACATGCAATTTCAGTAGTTGATATGTTGTTTACGATCCACGAGGGGTGACCAAAAGCTCTATATCCCGTGTGCGTATGGTGAGGAGGTGGAGATCAATGCCCTAACATGATAGTATATGTATTTTGGTCAACTTTTAATAGCGCTAAAATTATACCAATAATAAGGATGACCCGATTAAATTATATCTTTTGTTTATTCCACGCTGAAATACAAAAGAAAATCAGAAACGTTATAGACAATTGAAATGGAGTGAGCGGGACTGGATCACCATCCCTTTCTGATCATCACACATTAGCGGGGCCACCACACACCATAATCCATTCTTCGCAAATTTCTCCCGAGAAAATGGTTGCATTGTGTAATTTTTCGGCTGCCTCCTTTTATTGCCAATCTGACCTCTCTGATCCTACTTCAATATAGACATACAACACAAAATGTAGGAACAAAAAGCATGATAACACAATACCCACTCAAACAATAACCCTGCACATACCCAATAAACCAATCACCCTGCACACAACATTGCACAATTCATATAATTTAGAAGAAAGCCATGAAATCGTAATAGGAATACTTGATGTTTCTACATATATACGACAGGATCACCAGTAGTTTTAAAATGAATATAAGCCTAAATAATCATATAATAAGTTTGGCTGAGAAATTGAGTAGAGTTCGTGAAGAACGGTCGAAAAGACGAACTACTCCCACCACCAGTGCTCTGGGGGCATCCGCATCCATTCCGGATCTCCCAAGCCATGCAGGGTCGATATGATCTATTGCATGTCCAGTGTTCCAACGCGACCCTCCATGAAGACTTTCCGTAGTAAGGTGTAGTTGGGCTCTCCTACCAGACGGTAGCCGATGTAACGATGAGGTTCCATCTGCATTGCGAGGCATCCTTTTAGCAGTGAGAATAACATCTTATTCAAGTGGCATCAATGGTAGTGATCTAATTGAGTCTACACTTACGTGAAGAGCCTCGTATCGATTCCAGTACGCCGGCCTAACGTAGACGGTGTTGGTTTGCGCATCAAAATGAATTTCCAGAAAAGAGATGAACCAGATGAAGTCTTCGAGACGGCGCCAAATCTTCTCGATCTTGCAGGCCACATCCACAGGCCGTATAAGACTCCGTAGAATATTCATCATTATTTTCGTGATTCTCATTATAGCCATCGCAGCACTGACAACATCCTCCATCGCACCAGCTATCACTTCATCGCGCACAAGTCGAAGCAGCCGTATCTCGTCCCTCATCCCTTGGATCCAGTTGTACTCCTCTTCAATCGGAAGGCGTTTGCAATAGCTCATTATTTTGAATAGGGTAGTGGTAATGTCTTTGTCGAGTTTTGGGTTTTCTGCGCATTATGTGCCTTGACGATGTATTGATAGAGGGCAAGGTTTTGGACAGGTTCACCGGTCCAAATCCCCGGCGCGGCTGGTGACTTACCAATGCATCGGTTGGTTTCACAATGACATCCTATCCGTATTGGGAACTGAATGCATGGGAAAACTAAAGGAGGCCTTTACTACGGTTACTGGGCAACATTACTAAAGTTAGGGAAGGGCTTGAATCTGATGCTGATGGGCCAGGCCCATTTGTAAATTCTTCATTAAATTGATAGAATCTTCACTAATCAAAATATAATTCGGGCAATTACATCAATCGTGTAATCAAAATTATACAAGGCAAATTGAGATTACTCAACAATTCCACCCTAACACAAAAATAAATGAAATGGATTGCACAAAAAGTATTGAGAATGTCAAGTTCCAGAGAATGTCAAACACAACATGAAATTATCAATCAGACACATTTTCTATAAAAAATTATCAAAGCAAAGGAAGGTTAGTGTTGTCAATAAATGTTTGATTACACAAAATAACGGAAAAACCTCCACCTCATGTCTGTTGTCCTAAAAAAGGAAAAATTAACGTTCCAATGTGAATATTGGCCTCAACGTGGGAAATATTCAGAGACATTGCAAATTTGTTAGTTTTACATTGTAGAGCGTGAACACTTAGATAATCACTAATAATAGATATCCTGACCGCAATAATATGGTCGACCATGATCGTCACCGTGACAGCAAAACCATGGATCCTTGCACTGTCACTTCCCAAGAAAAACAACAAGTGTACATCAGTCATCATATTCGACCACTACAAACATATACACAAGAAGAACACACGAGCCAGATAGATCCCCGAGTGCAGGGGTTGATATAAAAGGGAGATGCTGAACCACTTTTATAGTTCCTGAGTTACTATGACAGTTACGTGGTTTCCAACGGCACTGAGGTACTGGAACTCAACCAAGTTGCCATCCCGCAACCCATTTGCCACATAAAACGCATGACACCCCGCTGATTCAAATTTGTAGCGGAAGCCATAGTTGTTCCTTCTTCGCTCCACTCCCACTTTCAATTGTCTCCCCTGGGTATTCTGAAAGACCACACTCAGGGGGGAGGGTTGCAATCCTGTCGCCCTTATCCACTCAACAGGTATGTCCTACAACGTTCATCCAATTTAAAAAATGTCAACTGAAGGTTTATTTGCACATCCTATTACATAACATATAAGAGAGCATATGCGGTTCACTCACTAATGAATAGGTCATGTGTTTCTTCATGTGCTTCTGGAAATTCAATTTCCTTGTCTCTAAGGCTGAGCCAAGAATGAAACACTTGTGTTAGTAAGGCAACACATGGAATCATATTTAGGGTTACAAGTTCTGAATCTTACTCAAAGGCCCAAGCGTGACACGACGCTCCATTCCTTGGTCCGTGAATACTGTAACCATGAAGGTGGCCCCATCATCAGTTGGCTGAAAAATTAGCCGATCACGTTTTGTGATTTCATTCTCAAATTCAAAGTCGATCCATCCATAACCCATCACCATGTAATGCCCCCCGAAACTGAACTTGACATTATAGACACGATCTGACGCCGAGGTTTGCAAGCGCATACTGTCTCTGTTTCTGAGAAGATGATTTTCATCCACGCACACCCATACCTGTATCTGCATTTTTATTCGAACACAAACCACATTTGCGATTAAGTTTACTAAATTAAAAGTTGAGTATCAGATTCTACAAGTCTCACATCTCTTTCGGGTGAGTATCTAACCACAACTCCACCGAACGACCTAGCACTTGACGGGGTGGATGGTTGTCCCTCGGTTGATTTGGGAACCTCTCTTTGAACATATAGATTGTCATACAGAGTGACTTTCCATTTGTATGCGTCCAGACGATCGAATGTCAACATATCCCCACATTGCAGTTCGATAGCTGTGGTGAAATTTGTCCATCCATCCGTAAAGTACACGGAAGATCCAGAACTCCCAAGCTCCTCTAGTGTTACTGGCCACAACCTTTTTGACTTGTTAGTGAGAATAAGTGTGGCCGGTAAAGTAAGGTTTGACACAACCCTTTCGAAACATGTAGGCATTCTCTACACACACAGATATCCTAAGCGTTAAGTTGATAAAAGGTCAAACAATTATGGTAGATGACATTAGGGTTAGCGCATTAATGGGGTGATACATGAGCAATCGAAACTACTTACTAGCCTCTCCTTATAATTGGAGTACAGAACGTCAATGAAGACCGAACAAGCACGGTCGTGCGGGTTAACCATTTGCATCAGATTGCCTTATGAATAAAGACAATTACAATCAGAAAATAGCATCAGGTACATATATATATATATATATATATATATATATATATATATATATATATAAACTCACTATTTGGCAATGGCAGTTTAGTGTGGCGCACAAGAGATAACCCAACTTTTACAGTGCAATTGGGAGCGAGTAGTTCATAGAAACAAACCTATTATTCCACATTCATGCATATTTTTCCTTTCAATACCGCGTTTCAAACCCTACTCACATAAACCCTTTTCACCCTATCCTAGCAGGAGGCCGATCTATCACGGCTAAACATCAACTCCATAGGAATGAGAAACATTCATGCATATTTCCCCTTTCCAACTTGCGATTAAAACCCGGTGTGAAAAAACCCTTTTCACCCCAGCCTAGCAGGATGCCGATCTATCACGGCTAAACAACAAGTCCATAGGAATGAGAAAGACGCACCTGATACTAGTCGAAGAAGAAAACTGGAGCAGGTGATCCGCCTTCGATTCTGTTGTATGTTTTCGCCTCCAACCTTTGTGATTTTTACGAGCGGTTTACCGGCGCTGAGGAAGCTTCTACGGTCTAGCTTCCAAATGAGTTGCTTTATCTATATGTTTTGTCCACATGAGCCCATTAGGGTTTTTTGGTATTTTCTATAATTGGGCCGGACAAATGTTATATAATTTATTGATTTTCTCTTCTCAATTTATTATTGCAATTTTATATAATTTAATAGTGTCATACAAAAAATGATCTTAATACATAAATCTCTAATCATATATAATGTAATTTCTATACATACCTTGGACTGAATTAATATAATTGATAGTCTTAGGCATGTTATTAATGAATCTTTAAGTATCTTAAATATATCATTCTATATATAAGTACATTTCTCATTCACTTAATGTTGAATCCATCAAACAAACACGTATTGTGTAACAACTTGTTTATAATTAGGTTTGTAACTTACTTTGATAATACAATGCAACTCCTTCCTTACCACTAAATTAAAGGTTAAAGTACTCTATTCATTAATTTTTCATTGTTTAATTCTCTAATTTTAAAAATATGCCCACATGCGGTTTCAATCCATCCCAATACCTCATATTGTGTGTGCGAGTTTTCGTTTAAAAATCAAATAAAAGCAAAAATATGCATTCACGCTCACTTTCTATATACTAAAAAAATAAATTACACTAAAAAACTAATAACTAATTTTATGACTCACACCAATTTTATGGTGTGATAAAAAGCCTTATAAGTTACCGAATATATTTATGGATTACATCGGGCCCTATAAATGGTAGTATCCAATATAGTTATACGATAATCTGACTGATTTTGCAATAAATACTTTGCAATGCCATTACATAAAAGGTTAAGTTTATTTTCATATTTGGAAATACATTTGTTCCCCCTATCTTGGAAAAACAGTTAAAGGTCCGTTCACATGTTCCTATTGAAATGATAGGTTTCGGCCCATATTACACACTAACGCGCGAAGTTCATTTAGCGTTTTAAGAAATAAATCATATAAATACTTTCTCAACATATAGAGGCACACACAAGTATTACCAGATTCTTTCTGAAAAATTATTTCAGAATAATTGGCTAAACACTGCTCAAAAGTTGGCATGAGACCTGGACAATCCTGAACAATTTCATATATTTACGTCAAAAAAAGATCCCTCTTAATTTGCCAACATGTACATTAACTATATTGTAAGGCCTTATCCTAGATTAATTCGTGTGATTTAGTCATCGCAACTTCACCAAAAACATTTAAACTTACAGTTATGTCATAATTAAAACTAAGGTTCTACGTCAGTCATTGTATCCCACCCTTACCAATATTTAAATACATAACAGTTTACCTGGCGTTTGGTCCCTGACCCTGAGTGCGTTGGACGATACTAAAGGTAGATGGTGAATCACAACTAAACTTTGACTCTTACTGTGACAGCTATGATGTTTTCAATGAGATGGATGTATTCGAATTCAACCACGTCTCCAATCCGCAGTCTGTTCGCATAATAAAACACCCGCCACCCTTGAGATTCAAACTTGTAGCGGAATCCGTAATTGTTCGTTCTTCGTTCCACTCCCACCCGCCATTCTCTTCCCTCGCTATTCTGGAGGACCACCATCTCGGGGGGTTTTAATCCTGTCGCGGTGATCCAGTCGACAGATATGTCCTACAACATTCATCAAATAAAGTGATCTACTAGTATTTGCACATCCTATTGCACAACATTTAAGACAACACCAGCGGGCGACTTACCAATGTATAGCGCGTGTGTTTCTTGATGCATTTCTAGAACATCATGTTTCTGTCCAGTAATGCTAATTGCAGAATGATACCCTTGTATTAATAAAGACACTGACTACCACAATCATATTAGTTTGGAGAGAGTTCGAAATCTTACTCGAAATCAGTCGATGCTTGAAACGACGCTCCAGACCGCTTGCTGTGAAAATGGTTACTTTGAAGAATAAGCCATGATTGGTCGGCGTGAACACCAACACATCATTTGGTTTGATTCTATGCTCAAAAGCAAAGAATACCCATCCACGGCCCATCTCTATTCCCGACCGCCCGACTCTGATGCTCACATGCCACAACCGTTCTGTTGCTATTGTTTGCAATCGCAGCATGTCTTTATCTCTGATAAGAAGATTGAGATCCACGCACACCCGCACCCGGTACTGTAATTCAATCAACACACACCATAATATCGATCAAATGGTCAAAACTACTTAAGTATAGACATGTAATGCAGATGTCTCACCTTTAAATGTCGACAACGACTAAGGACAATGCCAACGAATGACCTTGGCAGTCTAGGGTTCTCCGGTTGGCCCCTTGTTGAGCGAACTAACTCTCTTTCAATGTATTTAGAGTCATACATGGTCACTGTGAATTTGTCTGCCTCCCCACGCTTGAAAGTCATCATATCTTCGTCCCCCAATCTAGTCTCTTTGGCGAACTTACTTCATCCCTCTGTTAAACCCACCTTCTTACCCAAATGACAGGAGACCTCCTCAAGTGTTACTTGCCATATCCAATTTGACTTGTCAGTGAGGGTGATTCTAGCCGGTAAAGTAAGATCTGACACAACCTTTAGGAAACATTTGGGCATTTCCTACATGCTCGCAGAAATCTTACCGTTAACTCCAAGAAAAGGTAAACATATTTGTAATCCAAGATTAGGGGTGGTGCAGTTATGGGGTGATACATGAGCAATATGAAAAACTTACAAGTGTATCTTTGTGATTATCGTACATAATGTTAATGAATACCGCCCTTGATCGTTTCCGTGGGTTAGAAATTTGCGTCCTTTCGCATTATGGTTTTCCGCATTCACATTCAGATAACAACATCAGTTACAATTAATATAATTCACATAGTGCCTATTGTGCTCACTGTGTCGAATGCGTGGTTTAACAGTGAGAGAAGCCCAATAGTATGTGATTATTTCATATCAACAACCTAATAAGACAACAATCATACATGCTTCCCCATTTGAGGCTCCGATGTTAACCCTATTCACGCATTTCTTATGATCAACATCCTATCAGCAAAATGAGTTACCCACCACGGTAAATCGACTGGTTGGAATTAACTACAAGACACGCACCTGATTTCAGCCGCCATCGCTATTTTCCGCTGCTTGTCCTCGTTTTGATGGAAAATTCGTCCCCAATATTCTTGCGCGTTAGCATCTGGTATCCGCCGCGACAGAAGCTTCTACTGGTTGTCTTCCTACTGAGTTGTCACTTTCTAAGGTTTGCTAATATGGGCCCATCATAAGCAATTTTCTTATTTTGTAACATTGGGCCAGATAAATTGCCACAAATTTTGCCCTTGCCCTAATAATTCCTCATATTGTAAAATAAGCTCGCCATATTGCAAGAAATATTGCACCTTAATCCTATATTCATCCATTTCATCCTGGTCACTCGTCCTATATATATCTTTCGTTGCATTAACAATTTCACATTAACATACTCGTTATAATCGCAAAATATATAATGACCCCGTCCATAGTATCATACAGAAATATTAAGCGCAAAAAATTCAGTAATATTTGCTTATAATTATAATAAGATAAGTTTTAACCACATCAATAACATAAATTCTAAAAATAACATGCAATGCATTAACGAGGCATAAAGCGTCGCGGGTAACATTGACCCCTGTCTGGTCCAACCCAGTAATATTTTGTTCGTTAATTTCTTAAAAAGTAGATTTCAATAGGATTTTGTTATTCAGTCACAATATGGCCAGGCATAATTTTATATTTATGGTCTTCTTGAAATATATGCAAGTTTTTAATTAACTCTTTACTAAATGATTAAAAACATCTTACATGTAGACCATTAATGTTCCTCTTATAACGATCTGACTTATATATTTTTATAATCCAGAATATCGTATATGAGTCATCTCTCTCTCTCTCTCTCTCTCTATATATATATATATATATCACTACTACAAATGCATCAATAGACAACGGGTATCCACCGTTGTGAATCAGCTTAAATAACCGTTGTCTATAGTGGTGTTGTCTTTTGTGTAGGAAACTTACAACGGTCTTTAACCGTTGTCGTTGTATAGAAGACAACGGTTTATAACCGTTGTGAAATAATCCTGTGTTGTCTATTTTGTATTTTAACAACGCTTTATAAATAAACCGTTGTATTTTTCAATCTAGTATTCGGCAATCAACAACGGTTTTTTTAATTCAACCGTTGTAAAATTAGTACATGCACAACATTTTATCTTGTAAACCGTTGTCTTGTTTAGTTAATTTTATAAAAAAACAACGATTTATTTAAAAACCGTTGTATTTTTTAGTTAATTTTATAAAAACAACAAAGATTTATTTAAAAACCGTTGTATTTTTTAGTTAGTTTTATAAAAAAAAACAGTTTTTAATAAAAGTGTTGTCAATTTGTTAATTTTCAACCTGTAAATGCAAGCATTATATAGACAATATTATTAAATAGCAAATAATTATACATTTATTTAAAAATAATTAATGAAGTTATAAATGTAGAAAATATTCAGTGGAATGGCTAAAAAATATCTAATTAAAATTATACATAGTCTAAAAAATGTGAATGCTAGACTCAAACTATCTAATTACTTGTCTTCAACATAAACGATGAATCTCTATGTCAGCAAAATTTGTGCAACTATGTCAAGTTCATTCTTCACCTGCATTAATACAAACAACGTCTAAGTTTATGACAAACAAATAAATGGAAAATATCAAATCAATATGTAAGATATAGAAAGTATGCACTCACTGATTTAACCTTAAAAATAAGAAAAAAACCGATTCAAATAATTTCATAAACTTTTATTTTTGCTAGAGAAACAAAATGCAATCGACCCAATACCTCACTGTCAGATTCACTATCTTCATCCTTTTGGACAGAATCAGCTTCCAAGCTAATCTCATCATCTTGATTATCATTATTTTCATCTTCACAAGGCTGAAGCACACTCTTAAGCTATTGAATTTATAGTGGGATAAGAGATTAAGAAAGCCTGCAAAATACTGTAAAAGTTTTAATTATGTTGGAATCCCATACCTTCAGAGCCAGTACTAAATGCTTGCTATTAACTTTGCCGACTTCCATCTTCAACGGATTTTTAGTCCATGGATTATGCCCTTCCTCATCTGTGCAGCCTCTGAAAATGGGGGTTCATAATCCATAGGCTGTAAAAGTGAAGTAAAAAAATCAAAAAGAGGCATTTGAGTCATTTCACTATGGTAGCAGAACAATTTGACACTCCCTGCATCCGTGAAAAGTGAAAACCATTACTATTGACAGTAATAAACAACACTTCAGTTTATCTTTTTTGTATTATTGAGTCAGATTATACAGATACAGGAAAAAGAGAACTACTCGTGTAAAAGCCTACCGTGACATCACCATAGTACAGGAGCTTCATCAGAACAGTGCGCTGAAAGAATGGGACACAATCAATAAGGTTTACCGGTAAAGCAAATCTAAACAAGAGAAAATATATCATAACTCAGTCTCCAGATACCACACCTCTTCTGGCATCTTATCCAGAGTTCTCATTAGCTATACAAGAGTACAGATCATTTTGCAAGCCGAACTCCTATTACATAAACATTTTCATATCATTTGTGCAAACACACCAAACCAGAATTTGACCATAGAAAAGTTGTACAATTCAACTACCTCATCTGGCTAGGAGTTATTTCTGTTGTGGAATTGTGTTTGAAAGTCCCTTCTTTGTTCCACTACGATTGATGTTCATTGAAACCTCTTGACTGTCCGAACTA
This sequence comes from Perilla frutescens, assembly GCA_026008535.1. Classification (NCBI taxonomy): domain Eukaryota; kingdom Viridiplantae; phylum Streptophyta; class Magnoliopsida; order Lamiales; family Lamiaceae; genus Perilla; species Perilla frutescens. The sequence continues at coordinate 15,188,113 of BRKX01000015.1, forward strand.
GAGTAACTAAATGAGACTGCAAGAAAGGTACTTCATCAGTGCATGCTTAAATCAACAGTGATACTCAATGGTTTGCCAAATCTAGAATTGGAAACATAGCAGCCAAAACATTTTTGGAAACAGAAACCGTTCATGAAATAATTTATACATTATTTACAAAGATGTAAGCAAAAATTAAGGACAATAATTAATGATGACTTTCCATCATTAACATTATTTGAAATTGTTCTGTATATCAACTATTTCTCTGAAAACAATCACAGCTTCTCGAAGACTTACATGCATATTCCTCAATCGTTGGACCATCCACTACCTCACAGACATAGAACAACAGTGTTTTAAGATATGTTTTCTGTAAAGCATCATACACACCTATAGAGAAAGGGAAATACCAGAATGAATGGGCTCCTGAGCAAGATCAATGGAAGATAGAGAAGATAGGTTTTAGATATACCTTTCTCCATCCAATCGATGAGTCTACATGATTCCGCATCCATAGGAATAAGCTTTTTGATTTTCATGTCTGTTACATTGTGAATATTACCTACTTAATTTCATAATTGTTGCTTAAGGGGAATAAAACACTATGGTTGGCAACTTACCCAAAGCTGGAACAGACTTGTCATTGAAATATTTCTCAGGGAAAAGGCCTCTGATGTAACTGATGTTGAATATAGCAATTCGCAATAGATTCCTCGTCTGATCAAATTGAAAAGCAACTTTCAGGTGCTTGTTAATTATGCATGATAAAACCAAGATAGAGAAAATGAGAAAAAGGAATATTAACTTGCTGAGGATGCGAGGTAAATACTACAAATGATGCTCAAAACCAGAGCAAATAGTTCAAATCAGCAATAAGAATGATTAACCAAATTGACATGCTTAGTTGCAGTACAAGCTGTAATCATCCTAACTCAAGCAATATGCATCATATATTAATGATTTACAAGCTCGAATCATCCCAAGTCAAGCAACTGAATATTCTATAAAAGACGAAGAACCCTTATTAGCTACATATCAACACTCGTAGTCATTCAGATACCACACAAATTGTATCTATCATTCCAAACGTTGATAATCTGTATCTAATCCAAGCTAGCTGAGATCTTATTACATTCACCAATTGAGTTGCACAGTATTCATTCAAAGTCTTACAAGAAAAGATCTATTGCCGTTTATAGTATGTATGTATATATCCTTCAGAGAAAGCGTAAAAAAAAACATAGATATGCAAATTTCTCAAGTTATTAGTGTTTTGTCCAATGACAAGTAGCATGAACGAAAACAAACAAAATTTGATTCAAAATAAAACATATGGAAATGAAAATTCAGATTTCTAATGTAATGCGATGATCACATCAAAGCAGTATAAAAAAATAGCGAAGGTGAAGATAGATATCAAGTTAAATAGCCGTTAAATCGTGTTGAAAACCAAAAACACATAGAGAAGATAATAGATCAAGCATGAGCGAGAGATTTACGAGGAGTGAGTCCTGCTCCGTGATCTCAGATTCCTTCACCTTCTGCGCTACCACCTGAAATTGTTTAGGAAACAGCAGAAATCTCAGCTACGATTAGAACTGAAAGCGAAGTTATAACTGAAAATAAATGAGAAAAACAGAGCTCTCTCTGTGATAAACCTCTCAGCTCACCATTGCTACGGAAAATCAGAGAGCAATGAGAGCTTGCAGAGGATAGAAGCTATACATTTAAGCTGCGTATACTCTTTGTCTCCCCCGGCTGTGGAGTCACCACTGAATGTTTTAAGTTCCTTGCTCTACAAATCAATACATGGGGTTCCAAAATGGGTTCAATATGCATAGACCAATTTTAATGACAACTATAAAGTGCGCAGCAAGTGCAAATAGGACAACTAGATAACTTAAGGAGAAGATACCATCATATACTTGTGGATAAAAATGTGATGATTTGAAAAGGAGACTCAATTTGAACAAAAATAATATGTTCCTGAGAACTATAATCACAAAGAGAGAAGAAGACATAAGCACTTCAAACTTAAAATATGAGAAAGGGAAATATTGAGAAGGCTGAAGCTCAAAGACAATCCAAGATGGTATATCGTACATGGGGTTCCAAAATTTAAGTTGGATTTTATTAGAGAAATCTAAGAATGTGTAAATGCTTGATTCTATCAGCAGACTATTTTTGGTCTTGTTAAGAATTCCTCCAAATTAAAGGGACATGCACCTTATATCAACAACTAATTAAATCTCGGTTAAAAGATTAACTTAGCTAGTGTAATAAATGTTTGATTAATAAGTAAGCAGTTGTTAGTTTTTATACGCCAATTCTTCCAGTCTTTGAGCATGAAATAAGTAGTTAATGTCAAAGCATTTTTATATCTTTAAACAAACAAATTAACATATCTAACTAATCTTTTTTCTTAAAACATGTCTAGCCCTATATATATATAACATATTTGTGCCGTGTCTTCTGCTTAATTTCTAGAAGGATTTATAACATATATATATAAATAAAAGAAATTAAAATGGTTTACGCGTTGCTGGAAAAGCCAAAGAAGAAGCATAGGAAGGGGTTATGGTCTCCTGATGAAGACAAGAGGCTGAGAGATTATATTCTGAGAAATGGTCATGGCTGCTGGAGCTCTGTTCCTGTAAATGCTGGTTAGTAATCACATTAATTATCATCTTAACTACTCGATCAATTTTATAATTAATACATGAATAAAGACTTGCAAAAATGGCAGCTGCTGAAACTCATGATGATCAGGTTCATCAAGCTATTCAACGGCTACAATCATTGGAATGTTCTTATGATCATCATCATCATAAAAAACCACTCAGTTTGCCAAAGGTTTTCTTTGCAGAGTGGCTTTCCTTGGATGAGTTTGATTCCCATAATAATAACAATCATAATAATAATATTGCTGCTCACGATAATATTCATACCTCAAAATCAAATATTGGATATAATTTAATTGGCGATTTCATTCAAAATAATGATGCCACATTTGGGGTTGAAACCAATTACTCCAAAATTAATAAAGAAGAAGATGATAGTGATACTAACACAAACACTCCTCTCTCTCTCTCTCAATAGATATATCTCTATCTCTCTCTTTCTCTGCGATTGTCTTTCTTTTAATTCACAAAATACACACTAGCTTGAAAATCACAAAAAACACTTTCTTTCAATTTCCAGAACACGAACACACGATTAAAATTTTAAGAGAGACAAGGAAAAAATTAGATTAAATAATAATAGCAGATGTTCTCAACCTTTTCTCAGATTAAACTTATATAGAGAAAATTTAATTTAAGTTACTCACCTGTATTTCGTCGTCTGAACCAATCGAGAAGTCGAAGATTCTATGATTTCAAGCGAGAACCACCAAGCACAATACAAAATCGGGTTCCTTATGGATTTTCCAATTTCCGCCGCCGCAAAGGGTTTCTGACGTTTCCTGCGTAGGGGTTTTCTGCGGATAATGAATTACAAGGATCTCCAGCGAAAAGGTTTTTCTTGTAGAGACGATACGCGCGTAAGGTTTTTTTTTGTAGAGACTATAGGCTACTGAGAAGTTATTTTTCTATCGATAAAAAAAAAAAAGAGAAGTTATTTTCTAGGTACAAAATATTATAAGGTAATCATAAGTAAATAATGTATTTTAAAATGAATTATTTGGAATTAGCTAGTTAAAATATATAATATTCATATGCATATATACGAAGGATATAAATATGGATTTTTTAAATTATAAAAAAAATTGCTAATTAACATTTTTATATGGGTTGTTGAAGTTTTTTCCAATTTATTAAAAGTATTCATTACTTTCCTATTATCACAACACATAAAAGAATTTTATAATTAAATGTAAAATATACAAAAATGGATTAATTCAATTTGAAGTAACAACACATATTCACATCACTTACACAAACCGTTGTGTAATATTAGCAACACTGACACACAACGGTTACAATTAGAATCTACTATTATCTACGCCAAATTGAAAATACACAACGTTTAAAAGAACCGATGTCTATCATTTAAAAAACCTTCACAACGGTTTTTTAACCGTTGTTTCAGGACCGTTGTCTAATCTCAGAACTACAACGCTTTATAACAACGGTTTGTTTGAAACTGTTGTCGTTTTCTGAAGACTAATATAGAAATACAACGGTTTACATATAAACCGTTGTGAAATCTGAAAATACAACGGTTCCTATGTAAAACCGTTGTCTTACAGGCGTTGTCTATTGCCATATTTGTAGTAGTGTATATATATATATATATATATATATATATGGAGAGAGATGGATGAATTGTTATATACATTATTCTTGGGTGGATTGATCAGATTACTTTGATAGATATGTGAATTGCAATTCAATTAACTCTGTGTACTTTGTTTTTTATTATTCTCCAAAGTTTAGGGACGAAATTAATCAAACATATGCTTCATCATTATAAAAAATTTAAATAAGATTTCAAATAATTTATAGATAGATTATGAATTGATGTTGCCACATCAATATTACCAATCAATTAACTGATAGGAATCAACCTCAAGATTATTTAATATTTGGTAAATTGAAATTCGACAATTTTCCAAATTTATTAGATAAACCATAGAAGATTTTTAATGTTTATGGTCTGATAAAAAATAATTCAATCAACACTGAAAATCAAATCTAAATAAATTATGCAATGATTTTTCTTTGTGAGCATTACCACTCAAATTATGGAATACTCCTCAAAATTATTAATTATTTTGGTATATTGAGTTAGACAAACTATTTAAAGCGCCAATTGCACGATTGAATTAATTATCATAAACTATGTTGGAGACAATCAATTTTGAATATAATTATGGTATCAAATTTATAAATGAATTACTTATTGAATACGACAATGTTTCAGTACAGAATATTACTACCGCCGTTTCAAAATGTTTGTTGTTTTGTTTTTTTATCTGGAATTAAGAATTAATTTTGTGGACAAATATACCCATCCCTCATATATGCCATAAAATCTAATTTATCTATATTTTCCTAAAAAATAACAATATTTTCTCTCTCCATATATTTTTCTCTCTTCATATATTATGGGTAAGTTAGAATCAAGAAATTTTGCAGGATTTGAGAGGGTTAAAATTGGGAGAGAGTATGTCAAATTATATAAAACAACAAACATTTTGAAACAAAAAAAACCTATAACAACAAACATTTTGAAACAGAGGTAGTATTATCACACGAATTAAAGCCTTAAATTACTTTTTTTTGTGGTTTACCTTAAATATTTTCACACGAATTATAATGTGTATTATTATTATTTTAGAATGCTTGATCATATATATATATATATTGTTATTGTAATTTATTAGTTTATTTTAGTATTTATTTTATATTTTGATTGATTTGTTAAATTAGGGTAGTGATTTGTAAATCAGTGAAATAAAATAAATAAATATGAAAGATCGGATGAGATCCAGTGTAAGTTATATATTTGATAATAGATAACTAAATCGAAATATAACATTTCAGCATTACATACAAAATGAAGACACAAATTTAAAGTTTGTCTAAAAAATAAAGGAAATAAAGGTCCCAACATATAAATACCCTGAACATTAATTATTTATTTTTCTAATTGAAGTGAAATAATATCTAAGAAGAAATTCAATTCACGGAAGATTTATTAAATTACTAATCCATCCATTAATTTGATTTTTAAGATTGATGTGGCAAAATCATTTCATAATCCATTTATATATTTTCAGAAATTCTAAGTTACTTTTGATAAAGATATACCATATGTTTTATTATTGTAATCCCTAAACATAGTGGACATAATAAAAAAGAAATGAAAATGATATAATTGAACTGCATGGATCTCATTAAAAACGGATCAATTCACCGCATATTGGATTATACAACATTTCATCCATATCTAGAGAGAGTGATAGGGATATTATATGTGTAATTTGGATTTAAAATTAAATACAAGGCAAATCAAAGTAAAATGGAATGGAAAATGAAATAATTTTGACATTTCGAATTTCCAAATCACATGGGAAAAGGGGCGCAAGTATATCAAAGAATATTATGGATACAAATGCTCTTGTGTCTTCTGACACGTGGGAACCCGCAACGGTTGGATTCTCCAATGATGTAAAATACATAAGTAATTTAACATTCTAATGATATACTTCATATATTTATATGTGAAATTCAGTTATTCAATATTATCATTTTATTATTGTACATGATCAATAAATTTTAATAATATCCATATGCATCGCACATATGGTATACTAGTTATATTACAAATCAAATAATATTACGTTGCGTTCATGTGTTTGATTAAATACACCTAAGCAAAATCTGTATCGAATTAAATAGCTCAAATCATATCCCAAGTAATAACATATACCATATAAAAAGATCTATTGAACCTAGATGGAAAATATTGCCACATAGTCAAACTAGTGTTAAAGGTAGTCAATTTAAGCATGCTTATTGAATAACAAATTATTATATAAATCCAGAACATGATGGATCACGACTTTAAACCCAACATAATTTTTTATAATTGTCTAGTACAATTTAACGAAATATTAATTCATTATGTGGATGAGTCATCTCCATTTTCCCGAAGTTCATTATTATATATATAATATCGATGGGGCAAAAAATAATTTCATGATCTCGCATATGTATCTGTTTAAGACTTCGTGTAATTATTATATATATAAATTTTTACCATAATATTTTATAGCTTAGACTAATAATATGTGCAAAGCATAATCAATTCAATTTTGCGGTCATGTCATCATCGATTTCATATTGCAAGTGATTCAATATTGCTAGGACCCTTTCATATGTTGATGAGACTTATAGGTATGTTGTCGAATTGATAAGTAGTGGAAGTATGGTAATGTATTTAATGCTATTCTAGGGGAAAAAATCGGCTAACATTCGATTATGAAGATGTCTACCTTTGCAATCCATATTCATATTGGATTATCAAGGATCTGCTTCAATCATTGTCAACAGTCTACATATTAGATCTTTCTCAAATATATTTTCCTATAAACATACGAATTATATGATTGTCTTATCTAATGTAAGTCAGATTCGGCATTAATCGTACGAATATTATATGGCACTTCACTGTGGTCCATTAAGATTAAGATAAAATTAACATACTTACACTCCCTTTGGTTCAGTTTGATTGTATTTAATTTGTTTTTAAAATAAGCCATTAATTATATGTACTGATATACTCTTCCCTAATATTAATATATTCTAAACAAAAGACAACTCTAACTCTCTCCATATATAATTCCCAGACTTTAATATGGTTAAAAAATGAAGAGAGAAAATGTATAAATAACCATCTAAGCAAATTATTCTTTAAAAACAATACTCATAATGAAACGTTAAGAGTAGAAATTTAATGAATGGGGTTGTTTGTATAATTTGTACAAGATTTCGATAATATATATAATCAATTAACCGAAATTACTCATAGACTGAATAGATGTTGTGTGCTCAACGTCCCAATCTAACCAATAATAATAAGTTAGTCAACATATATATTCTATTAATTACGTCCAATTAATTAAACTCGAAATTAGCAAACATTACTACATCGTTCTCATGTATAAATTGTTGCACATAACTCTTGCATCCATCTCACTCATCTTACTAAACTTTCAATTTTTTTTTAATTTTTAGTTGATTGTGATAGAATTTATTTATTTCTATATCTACTCCTTAGTTCTCATTAGAAATTGATCTAAAAAATTTTGAGTTAGATATTTTTACCTACGGTTACCCGATTTTTTAGCTGAACGAAATTTGAAAATTCATGTTTCTCAAAATTGTTTGGTGATACAGAATCAGTTGGTGATTAATTGTAGATGTTGCCACTGCCACAACCTTACTCCAAATTCACTAATACACTATGCAAAAAGGCTTCTAAATTGTTGCAGCCCAACCTTCCAGAGGAGATGTGATGGCAATTGTCTACGTCTTCATATGTGTATTACTGTATGTGGCTTGTGGACATAGCATCCCTTTTTTATAATCAGTGAAAGATTTACCATCGTCATTATGATAATATGCAAGTAATTAAGAATAACACTAAGGACAGACTATCCATTCCAGTAAAGGCATCAGGTAGAGCCACATACAAGCATACACTTAAGCATAGTTTTGCGAACTGAGCGCCGGATCAGACTACTAGTGTTCCACACGGATCTGTGAAATAGACATATATAAAACCCCTACGCAGAACTAAACATAAACGTAGTAATAAGGTGTTTAGGAAAATGACACATCCTTCAACAAAAATGCAAGGTATAACATGACACCTGCAGCAACTAAACAAGCGACCGGCCAAGCTCTATGTTGTGGAGACTCCACTCTGTTCACGGTATGAAGAGTGTGGTCCCTCAGCCTCTCCAGCTCGGCATCCCGCCCCCCAATCTTTTCATACAAAACCCCTATCAACTCTGCTTTGGATTTCAACTGAGCCTCCATATACCCCATTTCCATCTTCATTCGTTGGACAGATACTAGGTAGTGTGGGGTCAACTCGTAATCCACCCACTTGAAGAAATCGCAGCCGCATACCTGTTAGGCATACGGATAAAATCGATTATTATAGTCTCCCACATAAGATGATTAAATTAACGCGTGCCGTAAGGAATTTACAAGTGCGTACCTTTCTTTCTGGGTAGCGAATGAATCTCCGGCATGGATTCTTGTGGGTATCGAACAGGTATATCTCGGCGCTGCCATGGTGTGGATAGACAATCCGGATCATGGATGCGGTCGATGTCCTCGTCGAAGAAGATGAGGCGCTGCCGTGATGTTGGCCAGTTATTATGGTTGAAGAAAGGGGAAGTTTACTTTGGTCCAAAAAGGCTATTGCAAAAAACCCTCGAATAAATTGAGTAACAGTAGTTCAATCTTATTTTATTAGGTATAAAACTTCCCCCACACGACACCCACAGTGAATCTCATCCCACCCCCCAACCATCTTGCCATTATTGTTTTTAATAAAGTCAATAATCCTGTTTGAAATCTTGTTAATTGCCAACTGGGCACTTGTATTAAGCCACCCACCACTCCACCAGCCATGGTCGCGAGTGCCCCAATTGGAACATGAGTTCAAATTAGGCTTAATTTGATAATTATCCCAAAGGTGACACAAGATTTAATATTACATGGCCTTACATTGAATTAATTACTTATTTAGTATACACTTCCTATCTATTACAAATTTCAAATCATATCCTACTATCATACTAAAAGTAGGATACTTAAAAGGTGGTAAATTCCCACCATAACTATCCTACTGACCATAATTATAAAATCAATATGCTGATATTTGCTTTTAGGTAAATTATAGTACCATAATAAATTGAATCATAATAAATTAGTTATAAACCGACATCAATTGCAGCATTAAATCAATAATCATATATTATTCATATTAAAATATATTAGTTAATATATTACCTGATTCACACACACACACACACACACACACATATATATATACTAGCATTACGTCCGTGCGATCCACAGAGTGTCAGATTTTACACTTTTTTTAATTGAATTATTCAATATGCGAATAGTGATAGAAAAGTAAAACAATATACAAATTATACAATATACATGTTTGGATACAATATTCTGAAAATTTAACATGACAATATGAACGGTGCAACTTTAAAAATACTTCTTTGTGCATGACATTTTTATTTGAAATCTTCCTTATCATTTTCCATTTATAAAACAATTTACAATCAACTACAATCACATTTTCAAAAAGGCTGATGTTTTAGTATGTTAATTTTTGTTACACATAATTTGATGTTTTACACCTTTTACCACTCTTCTACCCAGATTACTCCTACCAAATCTCTTGCGTAAAATATATTGAGGAATTTAATGAGAGATATAAAGACATATAAATTACAATGAGAGAGAAATTAAGATACATTTGGAAAATATATCTTAACATGGTGAGAGTCACATTCTTTAAGCTTTATTTTTAATTGTCAAATATAAAACATCAAATTTAAAACTAAGGGAGTATATCAATAGTTCCAAATTAAAGTTTATAAAATTATTAGATGTGGACAAATATATCAAGTTTCGATTAAATTTGAAATTCAATTCATATATAGGAGAACTTGTATATCAAAATAGGTAAAAATCGACAAAAGTAAATAGTTTTTGGGGAAAAAATAATAACTTTTAAAAATAGGTAGTTTGTTAGGCAATTTGTACCATTAAATAGTTGGTCCCCACACTCAATCATTGCCACAGTGTACTTTTGTCAGTTATTTATTTAAACAATGCACAGCCTAAGACCGAAACCCTAATTCTAAATTTTTCGATTATTATTGGGCGCGCATCGATTAATTCTTGGCATCGATTACTATGTAAAAATGTCTCGATTAATTGTAAAAATTATCTCCATTATTTAGTTAAAAGTAAGGCATCGATTAACTTTGGTAATGCATAGATTAATTTTTAAAAAGTAATGCATCGATTATTTTAAAAAGTCACACAAGGTTCATCGATTAACTTTGTAAGGTTCATCGATTAGTGTAAGGTTCATCGATTATGTTGTAAGGTTCATCGATTAACTTTGGTAATGCATAGATTAATTTTTAAGCAGCATCGACTAATTTTAAAACAGTATCGATTATTTTTGTGAAGCATCGATTATTTTATAAGAAGCATCGATTAATTTTTAAGATTCATCGATTAATTTTTAGAAGCATAGATTATTTTTTAATTTGAAAATAGGCGACAGAGAGAGATACGCATGTCTTACCCTTTTATCTGTAATATATTTATGATTTTCATGTTTTTGACTATAATCGTGGCTATTAGAATTAATCTAGTAATTTTTTTAGAATTAGTGGAGGCTCTTAGACTCCTATTCTAAATTTAATCGATGCGTTTTTTTACTAATCGAGGAAGTAGTTAGACTAATCGATTGTAATACCCCGAAATATTTTAGAAGATTTTATTCAACTTATGTTACCCTCTGGTAAGTTAGAAAATAAGGTGGGTCCTTAAATGACTCAAATAAAGGAAAATCGCAGCCAGGAAAATCTGTTAAATCTAATTTGGTTAAAAATTGCCTTAAAAATATGTTATGATATTTTTCTCGGGTTGATAGAAGATATTTCAAGAATCGTGCCAATCTTCGAAATTTCAAATTTCGAGTTCAAATGAACTCTTGGCACAACTTTAAGTTGGAAAATAATAAATTTAATAGAAAAGGCACATCCGTAATTATCCAATTTCTTTTTTCAAAAGATTATCTTATTCTTAATTATCCTATTCTTTTTCCATCATTATCCTCTTTCTTTTATTCGTTATTATCCTATTTATTTTTCCTCTATAAATATGAGCTTAAGGTTTCATTTTTCATTCATTTTCAAAATCGAAACGCCGAGCAGCTTCTAGAGAATGTACGACTCTAGTTTCCTATTTCAATTCTGAAATAGTCATTTTGAAGGTGTCAATGCGTAGATCACGAATACATGATTGAAATGATGACACGCAGGATAATCACGATGGAAAATCATCGTGACCGCCGCCAATTCCTCGGAGAAGGTACTTTCTCCGATTCTGGTCATTCGGACCGATGAATTTAGAAATTTCAAGTTCTAAATATGCTTATATTTCGATTATCTTTAATTCTACCGATTCCGATTTTTGATGTTGTGAGTTTTCGGTATTTTTCCCCGTTTTCATTTTATGTAAATCTCAGATCTACTCTTCCTGGATAGTCGTATTAGAAATCTTCTTTTTATAAATAGTCTTTGATCATTTGGATCTTGTAGTTAATCAGAATAGATTTTTGATTTCTCGTCGTTTGAAATACGAATCCGAATATTATATTATAAATCTGCCCAGTTCGAATTTATGTTTTAGCCGTCCGATCTTTGATCTGATTAAACCATTAAATTTCTTATTTTCTGCACTATCAAAAATTATACTTTTGAGCAAAAATCCAACGAGTATCGAGCTCGATCGAGACCGATACATTTGCAGCTAAAATTTGTGGCGGGAATTTCCGCCAGCCAGCTTTTCGGCCGGTGTGGCCGGAATTAGCCTTTGATCCCTTCTGACCGATTGTGGTACCCGTCGAGATTGACGTGTGGCCGCAGACGGTGCTCCGTTTCGTGTTGAAATGAATTTAATATGATTTTTCGAAATTAATGTCTCATTTTCAAAAATTGCATTTTAGTTAGAATTGCTTCAAAATGTTTGTTAGATCTGTCCTAGCAAAAAGGTTCCTTCAGCATTTATTCTCTATGGTGGATTCTCTACTTAGCTATAGATTCCATTTTTATCCAGGTGGATTTTTGAGTTTACCCAATTATTCAAATCGTGTATTTAAATTCGTATCTTTTTCATGTGTCGTCTGAAAATCATGAAATTTTCACACTTGCATTGTTATATGTGAAGTATGTTATCAATTAAATTTGGTAATTTTCTGAAAGCCAGAAAGACTCGTAGATTAAATTTGATCAGAATCGAGTAAAATGGCAAGTGATCGACCTCCACCTTTTCCAAATGTTTTTGGATGGCTTTACTCGAAAATATTCGCTGAATTTAATTCCCTAAAGTGTTGAGTTGAGAATGAAATCCTAATGTTGCGCATTGTAGTCTGAAGTCGTTTTATTAGTTTAGAATATTCGTATTACATTTAGTTTAGCTTAGAAAAAAAAAATCATTTATCTATCCTATGTTGAAGCTTACCTTATGTTATAGTTTCAAGGCCTAGCATGATACTAATAGGTAGTTTCTTCTTTGTAGGTCCGAACCGGAGACCCATATTTAATTAGGATTTGCAAGACTCGTGTAAAGCTTCAGCTACTATTAGCTAACCAGGTGGGTTATACTATACTATATCTTTGCAAATTGTATCTTTCGAGTTATTAAGCTCTGCTTTTGTCAAAATTGCATATGTAACTATCTGTGTTAAATATTTACATGCTACTGTATGTTGTCGGAGTCTCATAAACCAACGTTGTGTCAATGTGAGTAGCTACAGTATGCATGCATTGTTTGTCCTGCCCTACTCCTTGTCGGTGAGACTAAAATGAAACACTTATTGGTTATACTCTTTGGGTATACTATGGCCATACTCAACATTATGCGCTGGTGATGTAGTTTGGGTTGCGGGCAGTGACGGGTTATACTCTTAAGCGCTTCATGATAAAATGTTTTGGTGAACTTAGGTTGCTTCCAACTTTTAAACCTCCTAAGTTTCACTACCTGCATGAACACAGATAGATTACTTTAATAAAATGATTTGCATAACTTGAATTGTAAAACTTGCCCACTGAGTGCATTAGTACTCAGCCCAAATCTTTTCAAACATTTTCAGGTAAGTAGGCTGGAGCGTGGAGGTGACGAGGCTGAGATATGGGCTATTATGATTTACATATTTTTCCGTTGTCCCTTCTTGTTAGTATTCTGTTAAGAATTGAGCTTTCACACTTATGGTATTCTTTTGCTAAATGCTAAGAACTCTGATCTTGGTATTTTGTTGATATGATTCTGCTTCTCTGATTCTGAACATTTGTTGACTTCCTAGTTAACATGTATCATATGCTTAGCTATATAATTATTCCAAGGGGAGGAAGTCCGTCTTTCGTTATTTCTATTTGATCATTCATTTTGGCCTATGGAAGGGCTTCATTTGTTCAGCATATTGGTGTCTGTTTCTTTTGTCGACCTATGAATGGGTCTATTAATTGTTGGTATCTGGTTATTTGTTTCCGTTTGGCCTATGAAAGGGCTTATTGAATTGTTACAGCTTCCATTCTTCTCTTATAAGCCGTTATAAACGGGGATTCGCTCTAGTTACAGAGGTTATGCTGGCTAATTTTTCGGAAGGCATAACCTATCTTTGGCATACTCGGTTGTTAAATTTTATTCCAAACATTAATCCTTTTGGATTAACACCCCGTCATTAATTTAGTTACCCGATTTCTTTCCCGCTTCTAAATTCCAACCCCCGTGGCGCCTATTTCCACGATCTTTCGAGATCGGGGTGCTACAAAGTGGTATCAGAGCAGGTTTGCAACTCTGCAGACCTACTGGGTCTTATTTCGTCTTTCATTGAAATTCCGTGTGATATTATATAAGCCCTCAGCTCGTCACTCACGCAACAGCTTAAAAGGTACACATGTTTTTATGCAAATTTTAGTTTTTAAAAGTTTACTTTATTTGTTGAAATGTTAAGTCTGTCTAAAAATGAAAGATTAGAATTCGCCGTGTTGATGAGAATTCCTCGAAAGATTAATTATTATGCGGATATCATACTCTGATTAACTACGCTGATTGCGTACTCTGTTGCTATGGTGATAGCATACTGGTTTTGAAATATGTTTGTGAGCATACTGGTTTCTATTGAAAAACTATGTTGATTACATATATGTATGAACTTGTTTATATATGCCTTGTGCATACTTGTGATGTTGGGAACGTGGGGAATGCATACTGTAAACCTTGATAGCCGGAATGTGTTTATTGTTCATACTCTTGGATGAGTACAAGAACTTGAAAGTGGGAGAATGTAAGATTAACTTAGCCTATAGTTGCTGAACTTAGGCTGAATTTGTAAACACTAATGAAATTGTTGAGAACATAGTTTGACTGAGGAAACGTTTCATTTTGATGACTGAACATAAACTTACAGCTCAGAATAACTGCCACATGTATATCACGAGGAGCGGATTATGAGATTTTGTATGTATACCAAGAAAGAGATCGATTCGGTATTTGAGTTCGTTGGGGAAATAACCTACTCTATGGAGGTCAACATCCGGTTAGAAGAAGTCTTTCAGATTGAGCTATGTTAAAGTTGACCAAGAATTTGCGTTGTTACTAGGAAGATGGACACATTAAGGAATAAAATATTTTGAAAATAAAAACATCAGTCAACGATCTATGTGGAGACTGTGAATTTTTGTGGGTAGATATGTTAGACGATGATGGCTACTACAAACAAGGTTCAACATCAGAATTACCACCTGAGCAAAATATTGAGGTAGACCGATCACCGTCTTTTATACCTCCATGTGGAGATGAGGTTATAAAGCTTTAACTTTGAACTAGAAGCAAAGAAACGAGTAATCGATTTATAGGCAAGTTATTAGATTGTAGATCTATTACACGTTTAAGAAATCCCTACGCAAGCTTTCAACTTAGGAGTCATGTTTAACGATCCTGTTGCGATTACAGGGAATAAAGATTCGTTCCTCCAAGAGAAAGCTCTTCACCTCAGTGGATGGCTAATTGAGGCCCTGTCGTGTTTCATTCCCAAGATTTGTAGCTTGTTTTAGATCAATTTTTAGAATGAGGGTAAAGATGGTCGTCATGATTGCTACCAAATTAATTTAAAGATATGTTTGCCGGTGTTCTACTCAGCTTCCAGGAGAAGTTAAGTCAAACTATTTTGAGTCTAGGAGGTATCATAGATCAAGTCGTTCTCTCGTATCCTTCCGATGGGTAGAAAATGATTTCCGAGACGTCGCTTTTCCAGCCAGTGCAAAGTCTAGCCGACTCGTGCTTTATCGTAGCAACCTCGTAAAAAAAACAAGATGGGTGAAGCTCAAGAAAGAAGGAAGGAGAACCCGAAGAAGATCGTTAAGATGATAGACCTAGTGTTTGATAGATTGAGAGTTTCATTATGATAGGAAGTTTTGATGAGTCTATTTATTCATTCTCGTGTTGATAGAATCGATTTATTCATTCTCTTTTGAAATCGATTTATTCTCTTATTAATTGAATCAATTTCCCTTCAACAACTTCATATCATTTGAAATTCTCCATTTATACCACTTGGGATTCGTTGATTTTATCCTCTTGGATAATTTGAAATCTTTTGGATGATACTTCTTTGATTATCAAGAATCAGCAATGGCATTTACTTGTTAGGCTATGCTGACGCCTTTATGAAAATATTTCAGCACAGTTCTCAGCTCTTAAGCGTTGATTTTCTTTTGTTATTCTCATATATCTTTGTAAAATGTGAGAACCCTTCGAGTTATAAATCCTCTAAAAAGGTAATATTTTTGGTATAAATAACCTAGTGTTACCTCTCTTCCAGCTGTTGTTGATCAGATCAAGTTCTCACTCAGAGGTGTTTGATTTATTTTAATCTCACTCATAGAACTTAAGTGTGAGTCTTCAAATAGAAGAGAGAGCTTATAGAAGTATTCATTTAAGTATATTGCCAGGAGAGCAAATGATAGTATTCCATAATGACGAATGGAATCGAAAAAATATCGGTTAGTGTTCTCCAAAGTCGAAAGTACATTTCTAAAGTAATTTCTCAGTTCGTAACATTTAAGATGATCAATGGATGTCAACAAGCAAGTTTCGAGCTTACAGTTAAAGTCTAGACATACGATTCTTATTATGCATGCAAGCGAAGGTGATCACTAGCGGGAGCCAGACAGTCGGATTACCACTTTAAAGAAAAGAGAATAGTATAACAAGGAAAATAAGACTAATTTGTATCGGAAATACGATTCAAGCATGCTTCAAGAAGACGTGAACGTCAAATCTCAACATTTTAAGGAAAGAGATAAAACACAGTTCGAACCTGATAGAATTTGTAATCCAACCGTCCAAGGGTGTGCTCATTCGAATCATGGGGAGATTATATGAAGTCGGTGCATCGTGATAGCTCTCACAAAGGATAGAGAAAGATGGCAAACGTTTAGGCTTTCAGAAAGATAAATTTGCGTGGAAAAGAAGAGCGAGTATAGACTCTTCAAAGAAGTATTTGACCAAGAAGAAAGCAGAAAGAGGGATAAAGGTTGAGAATCAACCTAAAGAATAGGAAACCCATATCAGTTCTAGGCTGTAAGTACAAAAATTGAGGTTTTGAACCCTGAGGATGTACTTTGATACTTCTTCACAAGATATGGAAATTTGGGGACGAAATTTATTTAAGGGGGGTAGAATGTAATACCCCGAAATATTTTAGAAGATTTTATTCAACTTATGTTACCCTCTGGTAAGTTAGAAAATAAGCTGGGTCCTTAAATGACTCAAATAAAGGAAAATCGCAGCCAGGAAAATCTGTTAAATCTAATTTGGTCAAAAATTGCCTTAAAAATATGTTATGATATTTTTCTCGGGTTGATAGAAAATATTTCAAGAATCGTGCCAACCTTTGAAATTTCAAATTTCGAGTTCAAATGAACTCTTGGCACAACTTTAAGTTGGAAAATAATAAATTTAATAAAAAGGGCACATCCATAATTATCCAATTTCTTTTTCAAAAGATTATCTTATTCTTAATTATCCTATTCTTTTTCCATCATTATCCTCTTTCTTTTATTCGTTATTATCCTATTTATTTTTCCTCTATAAATAGGAGCTTAAGGTTTCATTTTTCATTCATTTTCAAAATCGAAACGCCGAGCAGCTTCTAGAGAATGTACGACTCTAGTTTCCTATTTCAATTCTGAAATAGTCATTTTGAAGGTGTTAATGCGTAGATCACGAATACATGATTGAAATGATGACACACAGGATGATCACGATGGAAAATCATCGTGACCGCCGCCAATTCCTCGAAGAAGGTACTTTCTCCGATTCTGGTCATTCGGACTGATGAATTTAGAAATTTCAAGTTCTAAATATGCTTATATTTCGATTATCTTTAATTCTACCGATTCCGATTTTTGATGTTGTGAGTTTTCGGTATTTTTCCCCGTTTTCATTTTATGTAAATCTCAGATATACTCTTCCTGGATAGTCGTATTAGAAATCTTCTTTTTATAAATAGTCTTTGATCATTTGGATCTTGTAGTTAATTGGAATAGATTTTTGATTTCTCGTCGTTTGAAATCCGGATCCGAATATTATATTATAAATCTGCCCAGTTCGAATTTATGTTCTAGCCGTCCGATCTTTGATCTGATTACACCATTAAATTCCTTATTTTCTGCACTATCAAAAATTGTACTTTTGAGCAAAAATACAACGAGTATCGAGCTCGATCGAGACCGATACATTTTCAGCTAAAATTTGTGGCGGGAATTTCCGCCAGCCAACTTTTCGGCCGGTGTGGCCGGAATTAGCCTTTGATCCCTTCTGACTGATTGTGGTACCCGTCGAGATTGACGTGTGGCCGCAGACGGTGCTCCGTTTCGTGTTGAAATGAATTTAATATGATTTTTCGAAGTTAATGTCTCATTTTCAAAAATTGCATTTTAGTTAGAATTGCTTCAAAATGTTTGTTAGATCTGTCCTAGCAAAAAGGTTCCTTCAGCATTTATTCTCTATGGTGGATTCTCTACTTAGCTATAGATTCCATTTTTCTCTAGGCGGATTTTTGAGTTTACCCAATTATTCAAATCGTGTATTTAAATTCGTATCTTTTTCATGTGTCGTCTGAAAATCATGAAATTTTCACACTTGCATTGTTATATGTGAAGTATGTTATCAATTAAATTTGGTAATTTTCTGAAAGCCAGAAAGACTCGTAGATTAAATTTGATCAGAATCGAGTAAAATGGCAAGTGATCGACCTCCACCTTTTCCAAATGTTTTTGGACGGCTTTACTCGAAAATATTCGCTGAATTTAATTCCCTAAAGTGTTGAGTTGAGAATAAAATCCTAATGTTGCGCATTGTAGTCTGAAGTCGTTTTATTAGTTTAGAATATTCGTATTACATTTAGTTTAGCTTAGAAAAAAAATCATTTATCTATCATAAGTTGAAGCTTACCTTATGTTATAGTTTCAAGGCCTAGCATGATACTAATAGGTAGTTTCTCCTTTGTAGGTCCGAACCCGAGACCCATATTTAATTAGGATTTGCCAGACTCGTGTAAAGCTTCAGCTACTATTAGCTAACCAGGTGGGTTATACTATACTATATCTTTGCAAATTGTATCTTTCGAGTTATTAAGCTCTGCTTTTGTTAAAATTGCATATGTGACTATCTGTGATAAATATTTACATGCTACTGTATGTTGTCGGAGTCTCATAAACCAGCGCTGTGTCAATGTGAGTAGCTACAGTATGCATGCATTGTTTGTCCTGCCCTACTTCTTGTCGGTGAGACTAAAATGAAACACTTATTGGTTATACTCTTTGGGTATACTATGGCCATACTCAACGTTATGCGCTGGTGATGTAGTTTGGGTTGCGGACAGTAACGGGTTATACTCTTAAGCGTTTCACGATAAAATGTTTTGGTGAACTTAGGTTGCTTCCAACTTTTAAACCTCCTAAGTTTCACTACCTGCATGAACACAGATAGATTACTTTAATAAAATGATTTGCATAACTTGAATTGTAAAACTTGCCCACTGAATGCATTAGTACTCATCCCAAATCTTTTCAAACATTTTCAGGTAAGTAGGCTGGAGCGTGGAGGTGACGAGGTTGAGATATGGGCTATTATGATTTACATATTTTTCCGTTGTCCCTTTTTGTTAGTATTCTGTTAAGAATTGAGCTTTTGCACTTATGGTATTCTTTTGCTAAATGCTAAGAACTCTGATCTTGGTATTTTGTTGATATGATTCTGCTTCTCTGATTCTGAACATTTGTTAACTTCCTAGTTAACATGTATCATATGCTTAGCTACATAATTATTCCAAGGGGAGGAAGTCCGTCTTTCGTTATGTCTATTTGATTATTCATTTTGGCCTATGGAAGGGCTTCATTTGTTCAGCATATTGGTGTCTGTTTCTTTTGTCGACCTATGAATGGGTCTATTAATTGTTGGTATCTGGTTATTTGTTTCCGTTTGGCCTATTAAAGGGCTTATTGAATTGTTATAGCTTCCATTCTTCTCTTATAGGCCGTTATAAACGAGGATTCGCTCTAGTTACAGAGGTTATGCTGTCTAATTTTTCGGAAGGCATAACCTATCTTTGGCATACTCGGTTGTTAAATTTTATTTCAAACATTAATCCTTTTGGATTAACACCTTGTCATTAATTTAATTACCCCATTTCTTTCCCGCTTCTTAATTCCAATCCCCGTGGCGTCTATTTCCAAGATCTTTCGGGATCGGGGCGCTACATCGATGCTTGTAGGATTAATTGATGTTAGCCACAATATAATCGATGAATAAATTGAATTCACTTATAATTTAATTGATGAATATTTTAGAATAATCGATGATTTTTTTTGAATAATTGATGAAGAGTTTATTAATCGATGAACCTTTTAGAATAATCGATGAATTTTTTTATTAATCGATGTTAGTATTAATCGATAAATATTTTAGAATAATCGATGAATTTTTTATTAATCTATGAACCTTTTATTATTTGTTGTTTTCAATAATTTGCTAAATTAATCGAAGTTAAATTTAAAGTAATCGATGGTCCTTTGAAATTTATCGATGTCTGTTTTAGCAATAATCGTGGATATTTGAACTAGTAATCGTGACCTTTTTAACTAATACAACCTATACATTATATAGTATAATCAAATTGATTCTCACAAGTGAAATCTCGATAAAATCTACACATCATAGTGTAATCAATTTGATTTTAATATAATGTATATGTTGTATCAGAATTTTACTTGTGAGGATCACTTTGATTATCGATTATGAAATCTCGAAACAACCTATACACTATAGTATAATTAAATTGATTCTCACATGTGAAATTCTAATACAACCTATACACTATATAGTATAATCAAATTGATTCTCACAAGTGAAATCTCGATAAAATCTACACACCATAGTGTAATCAATTTGATTTTAATATAGTGTATATGTTGTATCAGAATTTTACTTGTGAGGATCACTTTGATTATCCATTATGAAATCTCGAAACTACCTATACAATATAGTATAATTAAATTGATTCTCACATGTGAAATTCTAATAAAACCTATACACTATATAGTATAATCAAATTGATTATTGATTATGAATTCCCGAAACAACCTAAACACTATAGTAAAATCAAATTGATTATCACAAGTAAAATCCCGATACAATCTATACACTTTAGTATAATCAAATGGATTTTTGATTATAAATTCTCGAAACAACATATGCACTATAAACATAATCGTGGCCATATACTCATATGAATTAATTGTGGATATATAATCAAATGAATTAATCGTGGACATATAATCGCGGCAACATAACAAGGCCTCAATTGTGTGTGTGTGTGTGTAAGTCATGAAACCTATTAGCATCGATTATAGTTTTTAATAATCTATTATAGTTCAAATATTCTATTAGCATCGATTAATATAATCGAGGCTATATTAATTTACAGAATTGCCTCGGTTATTTTTTTTTAAAATAGCCTCGATTGTTTTTTATATAGCATCGATTATTTTAAAGATCCTCGATTATTTTTTAAAGTTCCTCGATTATTTTTTTAAGTTCCTTGATTGTTTTAATAGGCCTCGGTTATTTTAATTTAGTTCATCGATTAATATAAAAAATGATCATCGATTATTTTTTTTTATTTTCTCTATTATTTTTTGAAGTTCCTCGATTGTTTTAATAGGCCTCGGTTATTTTAATTTAGTTCATCAATTAATATAAAAAATGGTCCTCGATTATTTTTTTATTTCCTCGATTATTTTTTAAAGTTCCTCAATTGTTTTAACAAGCCTCGGTTATTTTAATTTAGTTCATCGATTAATACAATAACATCAAATTATCTACTATTAATACTAAACAAGCCTCGATTAACATGATTTATCCCTCAATTAATATAAAATGAACGCTTAACCCAACATTAGCAATAACCAGCACAGATTAACATAATAACCCAACATAATAACCGTGACTAAAACCCTAAATCTGTGTTTGGGCTCGGAAAAATAATCGATATTATCGTCTGTTATTTTTGGTTTTCAAAATCTGTAAGTGAGCGAGAGAGATGTAAGTGAAGAGAGAGAGAGAGAGAGAGAGAGAGAGAGAGAGAGAGAGAGAGAGAGAGAGAGAGAGAGAGGGGAGAGATGTAGGGTTGGTGAGGAGGTTTCATTCAAAAGCTATATCATATTTATTTCTTTTGCAGTTTTTGGCAGTTAAAAGTACAAGAGTGTAAGTTTTTTCAGACTCAAATCAGATTTTGTGGGACCCGTTGCATGGTCTTGTGTAAACAAAGTATAAATTATCGACAAAACTATTATGTTTTAAAACTTGTTGCTTTTTCCCTTTTATCATTTGCTTTTGTCGAGATAACCAATCCACCCAGCTTGTATTTAAATATAAGACAACTAAAAAATTGGAAAAAAAGAAGAATTTTCAAATAGATTTGGGTAGAAATTTAAATTGTTCAAAGCTCATACCGTTGCCGAGGAAGAACGACCTATATTTCGTAAAAAAATATATTTAAAATATTAAATTTCATCCCTAATTATTTTTTCTTTAAAAACCAAAATACTAATCTCAAATATAATTCAATTATCTTCGCAAAAACAATTGTGCATAAATTTAAGAAATAAAATAATCCCATGATCATATATATATATATCTTAGAGTTTAGTATCTACCAAGGTGGAACTTAGGCCTTGATAATTCATTATATTTCATATTAGATTTGTTGTATACAATACACACAAACATACACACAAACCACAAATTTCATCGAATATATATATGGAAACCGTAATTGTCTAATTTATAAAATTAACAAATGAGTCTCCCACTTCTGCCGAAATCAAAAATCACACACTACAAGAAAAAAGCTCATACACCACGGATAATAACCGTGGTGTATGACAAATTCCGACCGTGGTCTAGGTGGACGTCGTCTATGCACACGCTCATACACCACGGGTAATCACCGTGGTAATTTTACCACGGTTTTAACAAAATCGTGGTTAATTTACGACGGTCTCATACACCACGGTTATTCACCGTGGTAATTTTACCACGGTTTTTAAAAAACTATGGTAAATTTATGAAAAACCGTGGTAAATTTACGACAGTTACAAAAAACAGTGGTAAAATCACCACGGTTTAAGTATAACCGTGGTAAATTTACCACGAATTTATTAAAACAGTGGTAAAATTACCACGATTTTCTTAAAAAACCGTGGTAAAATTACCACGATTTCGATAAAAACCGTGGTAAATTTACCACAGTTCACCATTAAAATCGTGGTATATTTTTATTTTTTATTTAATTTTATGATTTTATTTTTAAATCCCTTGATAAATTGTTGTCTAGCATGTATAATCCCAAACTAAAAAATATTTTATAGAAATGATAATCATCCAAAATATAAAAATCTCATTCAAAATACAAAATCTCATCTAAAATACAATATCTTATCCAAAATATAAAATTCATTACAAAGAAACATCCCTATTGCTTGTTAAAAAACTACTAAACAAATTCAAAGTTCTATTACAAAGATCTTACTAGTTCCATTAGCTAGCTCCGATATATTGAAGAAATAAAGGAGAGATGATTAGCTCACAATACCCTGCAACATGTCAAAAGACAAGTAATTAATTACAAGGCCTTAAAATCGTAAAACAATTACGGGATATATTAACCTAAAACACTATACACAATTACATATACCAAAGAAGATGAACATTTCTTATGCAGCAACATACCAATTTCTTCAACTTCATGTACAACAATTTCAGAAGGAACATGCACAAATACCTTATGGCTTTTCTGAGTAGCATTCTACAAGATTTCATGACATTAGCAAAAATCTTCCAGAGAAGGAACATGCACAAATACCTTATGGCTCTTCACATTACATTCTATCTTTGCATTACATTCTAAGTGTTTGTTTTGTGCCTAGAAAAGGAAAAAAACTGAAATACAAGGAACAGAAAAATGTGCACGCTACATAAATAAGGAATCAAACAGCAGTATTTTCTAGATACCTTTTTAACCTCTTCAACAACATATAGTTTCAAATAAAATCTAAGGATTCTGATGTGACCACATACACACAGGTTACTCTTTTCAAAAACAAGCTTCAGCAATATAATCAGTTATAACAGTAATACCTAATCAGGTCCTAACACTTGAACTAAATAACTCATATATCACAATGGAACACCAAATTTTAATTGAAAACCGGAAATGTTACAAAAGGATGAGGAATGACATCAAAAGGAAAGATAGAATAAAACCAAAGGGCACCACTCCACATTTTGTTTATTAACTCTAACCAAAAGATCCTACATTTAATCCTGTCCCAAAGCTCATCAAGGGATTCTTCTGGAATTTCAAAACTTTTCTTATTAATTTAAGGACAGCCTACAACAAAGATAAATGAGGCAGGCACATGAATACAGACCTCTGTAGGTGTTAACATTTTCTTCTCCCGGATCTTATCATACTTATGCTTGTTGGTGCCAGCTTTGAGTCACTGCTAGGCTGAAACAGAAAAAAGATATAGAACAAGGAAAAGGGAAAATTTTGAAACTACTATCTGAAAATCATACGAACCGAGGTAGGAAAAATCAAATAATAATAGTAATAGTTATCACCGAAATTACCTGAAAATTTGCCCTCTTTTACACTCTTCATCATGGTAACTGTTAATACCAATATTATGCGTCGGTATAATTTTACCGAATGCAAACCCCTATCAAAATGTAGAAAATTGGATGAAAATTTACATGCACAACTATACCTACAAGCATTCTTGCAGCTTCTCCTGAATATACAACGAGAACTGAACATAGCTCCTTCAGATCCTGGGGCTGAATGATGTCAGCTAACAGAGACCTTTAATACAATGCACTAAAATTAGTAGTATGAGGAAATACTGAACTAGAAGGCAAATAAGTCTCACCACTCTACCTATATTTAGACTTCTAACTATTGAACTGGTGGCAGCAATTGTTAACTAACTAAGATCCATGCTTTTGGCAAACAATATACCTATTAGTACTTCCAATCAATTAAGGTAAGACTACAAAAAGAGAGTGACTAACAGACTAAAACAAATTATGCTTTCAGATAATGCTCTTTCATATTAGGTAATTTCAGTTAACATAGAAGAGTAGTTCATGTATAGAGTAATTGAGGGTTTTTCACAAGAGCATCAACTCTAATAACAGAACCGCCATGGATTAATAGATTTTGTCAAGATAAAACACAAATAATTCATATCTAGATAATGTGCACTCGTTTCAGACCTCAACTCTCACTGCACCTCTTGAGGTATTCTAATGTCACAGCAGAGCAGGTGTCACAATAGAAAAAATATTAGCAAAGAAAAGAACTCAAGCAGATTTAGGAACTGATGATTAGACAGATAGTATCAAATTTAGATATCTATATGCATAGGGTATATGAGTTCAAATGCTAAAATTTTGGAACTCAAATTAAAAGGGGGATTTTTCTAATTAGTTGTTTACTCTCTGGTCGTTCTTCTGTTTTAAATATGTCAAAGATAAATCTGTAAAGAAAACATACATGAAAATCATAAGTGCATATCCCAGAAAATACTTCTTCAAGCAAAGGAACAAAAAGATCCTTATCTTATAAAATACCTTCTAATTATAGGTGCTAGCTGCTTAGAATTGGCCTCTTTCAGTGAATCAAGCAACAACATGCAACGATATTTGGATTTTGCCTCAGAGTCTTCACCAAAGTGGCAAAAGATTAAAAGAAACCAATGGTCCCTAGCAAAATGGAATTCAATCAGTGAACCTCAAGTGATATACGTAGTAGAATAACTTCTTAATGAACGATCATAAATTCATAATGATAGTGGTTTTTATCATAAAAACACAACCACATACCAGTTTGCAATAGAATAATCCACTTATAGCTTCTATATTAAATTAGAAGTAAAATAATATTTAAGTCCCAATTTACTCTTACTAACTATCCTTATAACCCCAAATTCACAAATCAATTAAAATACCTCCATTTGTAATCAAACTTAAGCGGATGAAAACATTGTCAACACACGTTTTTTAGAGAACAAATTAATTGGCTGAAGAAAAGAAAAGGGTTCCTAGAAAGCACTTTAACAAGTGATATTTTACATCTAAAAAATATTAGAGTAGGGTTTTGACAAATGAGGTTCCCTAGTTTGGACTTTGGAGAATGATCTACGTACTCACATTTTGTAGAAAATGTGCAGTTTCAATCAACTAAGATCCAATAATAAAGATTGTAGGTGAAGTAGCAACTCATGGCAGTGAGGAACTGCTCAGCTGAATTTCCCAGAAATCAATTCATTCATGTTACAGGCTCTCGACTAACTTGAGAAGTCCCAGACCAAATGCTCGCTCTACAACCTAGAACAGTTGCTAAAACCTGAAAGATTGCTACCTAGTTGAAGGAGAATGACGCCAATTCTTTCTCTCGAAGCAATCTATCTTATGAAGGAAAAGAATCTACGGCTGTTTATTTAAAGATAACATACTAAGCTTCTTGACTGAATATAGTGGCTTCCAAACATTAGCCAAAACATCAGTTCTTCTACCTCAGCCTAGTTTGACTCAGAAAATTCTGAAGAAATCTATTCACTATGTTCAAGTGGCACAATATCAGCAGCAACCAGGTATAAAGATCGCCAACAAATTACCTCAAAAAACCGTAGTCAAACAACTGAACATAAATTATATGCATCTAGCAACGAAGTTACAAATCTCGGTTCCTGGAGAACAAGGCAACCGAAGTCCAAAAATCAACCAGTTAAAATCATATTTGGCATTCGTGATTGGCTAACTCCAATAGAGATATCACCATTGTTCAATTGTTTCGTCATAACAAGTGAAACCTCAACATACTAATCAGTCCTCGCAGATCAAACTAATGGTTCAAGAAGAAACACGTGGATAATCAAATTAGTTTATGATAGAAAGAAATCAATCCACCTATGCTTTTTCTACGGAGAACATAAAAGTAGATTCCAAATTCCAAACGCCAACATATGAGTAGATTGAATCTTAGTGGTTTCTAAACATTAGCAAAAAAACACAAGTTATATATCTCAATAACTAGATATGAAGATAACCAAAAAAATTAAGAACCACCTCAAAAATCAAAACTCAGTAATCAAACAGCGAAAAAGGAATTATATACATCTAACAACAACAGAGTTATGAATATTAGTTATTGAATTTCAAAAAAACCAACATATTTCAGCAGCTAAGAATCACAATTATTCAATGGCCACCGCAAATTACACAACATCGATTATCATAATCAGACAAGAGGCGCGAGATAAGATGAAATGAAAGTTTCACAAGACTTGCATGTCAGCAACATCAGCGATGATGGACAGTCCGGGCAGCTGCCCGAGTAAGCACGACGAGGAGCCGTAAACCGAGCAGACCAAGAGGAACAAAAAGATGGTGCTATCCAAGCTCATCATCAGCTCCAATCCGACGCCGTTTCTCGGATTGAACGTCCGCTCCAACAGGTCCGGGAAAATCAACAGCACATTGAGAACGATAAAGATGGTGGGATAAAGAAAAATTAGGGTTAGTGAGACAACGATGGAGATGGCGGGGTGAGAACAGGGAGAACAGCGGGGTCTTAGGGATTTGATTTTTTCAATCCCTATCAAAATTTTAATATTATAAAATATTAAAAAGTGTATTTATTTTACCACAATTTAGTTTAAAATCGTTGTGATTTTTGAATTGAAACAAACACCACCATTTTGATCCAACCGTAGTAGTTAAAAATACGCACATATACCACCGTTACAAAATATCGGTCGTGTATTCATAAATATACACCACCAAAGTATTTAAAACTGTGGTCAAACTTCTGGAAAGCACGCTCATACACCACTGTTTTTGTGAAAACCGTGGTAATTATCTAAATCACTACAGTTTTTAGCCAAAACCGTGGTAAATCAAGGGTGGTGTATGAGTATTTTTCTTGTAGTGACATGATTGCCATAACTGTTTCATCCACCACTTATCTCTTCGAAATCGAACACTATATATGCAATAACGCTACTACAACGAAACCGTAACGCAGAATGTAGATTGCCCACCCCTCTTATCTATATAGGGCTTTATAATTTATTTACATTATTAAGTTGGCATCATATTGATCTTCAACATTAATTTTATGTTTTTGATAAGTAGAATAGTTTTTGCGGGAAACTAAAATCATAAAGTAGCATACTTTTAGATATATTAGGATTTACATATGCATACCATATTTACTGAGTATTGGATAAATATCGTGCTTCTATAATTATGATTACTTGTACAAATTAGTTAAGATAATGGTATATTTTATTCACATAAACTAACCTTTACTCTCAATCCGAGAATAAATGAAATAATGTGTGTAAAAACCGGCTATAAATTGTGATGCCCATTATTGATATCTGCACCTTGAGACATGTATAATACTTGATATTATATTGTATAAATTTAATACGAAACATTGCGAAAACACCCCGTTACTACCGGGTTTAGTTTGAATATGTAGTAAAGTCGAAATTCAAGACTGACAACATTTCCCCGAAACAAGCAAATAACACGAGATCGGTTTCTAGTTACGACCTCATACCCACTAGGTTAGTGATCGAGGAGCACTAGAAACTACTTCCACAATAAATCGTTCTTCAACCTAACAATTTAATAACAACTCAAACAGAAGAATTAGTCCAGCCAAATGCAAATGAAATAGTTGAACTAAGGCTAATAAGCGGGGAGCAAAAAAATGGAAATAACATATAATCTAACTAGATTAGTATACTGTTCCAGTGTAACTATCTCACAGGGTTCGAAAATATGACATATTCAGTGGATCTTCGGGATATGTTCACGGAGAGAGAAAATGTTTCCATATTCAAAGTGAATTTGATTTACCCCGCTTTATTGGATAGTCTTACAAGCGAACAGACATGCGAACGCTTGGCATACATCCAGTGGGTCTCTATCGTCGAACTTGCAATTATGACGGTCTCGGTCTTACACGCAACCTCTGTATCCCTTCATTTCGTGATTAAATATTTGAACTTGGGCCTCAGTCGCTGAACTTCATCCTTTACACCCAAACCCTAAATTGAATCAAAGTGTTTCTCTGGCCCAAAAAAAAATGGAGCTTCCTGAAAGGGTTTGGCGCTCCAAAGAGCGGGAATCCTTAATCAACCTTCTGGTGGAGGCTGCCTACAGAGTTGATCTCGGGAACACGTACGTCATGGGCTACTTCCTTTTGGGTGCCTCGTCTGAATCATCCGTTGAATTTGGTAAATTAATAAGCCGTGAGGACATCCTCTCCGAGATGGAGTCTCTGAAGGACCGCTTACTCAACTTTCTTTGGTTCACTTCTCTGAATGGAGTGTTCTGTGACGAGCCCCTCAACGAAGTTCATGTCTCGCCCGAGTACTATGCAGCCTTCGAGAAGGTGTGTTGTGCCCTTATTTGAATCCAGTTTATAGGGCCCTTTTTTTCTGCGAGTTTGTGGCCTTAAATCAAATTATTACTTGTAATTTTTTTTTAGAATTCCTCAGGGTGAGGAGCCGCGGAGGAAGCGCAAGTACAGGATCTGAAGGCCATCTTCTTCAACGGGAGAGCTGACGTGGCAGATTGGGATTGGTTGAGGTGCAGTTTCAATGGTGGGGAGGGTGTTTTTTTGTCTGCTGACCGGTCGTGGCCCATGAAAAACCTAGGGATAGCAGCTGGTTATGGGCCCAGTGGTCCCACATTCAGGGTTCGTGGTTGACGATGATGCTTGGCATCTTGTGGGTTCTACACTGTGATTTTTGTGTTTTGGTTCTGCTGCAGCTTATGTATCAGAAATTGAAGAAGTGTGTTATAGATGAAGTAGATTCATGGCATTGCCCATGTTAAATCCTATCCCAGACTTAAGTTTATGTATTTTTTTAATGTAATGTACATTAAACGTTAATCGATGTCCGGTTTATGTTTTATCTCGCTAAAACACCTAGCTCCTGGAACCAGGTGTTTTTGTTGTGGTTTATTTAAGTTGTACACTTTTTTGGGTTTTGCCGTTAGCAACTGGGGATTAAAATTTAAGGTAAAATTTAAATTTAAACTGAACAAGTGCACATGAGAATTATTGTTGGGGATTTTGCGAATATTAATTGTATTAATGATTTTGTTATTGTAATCTTCACACCCTTAAATTTTAATCTAGACTGTTGTTTTTTTGTCAATGTAATCTTTAAATCCTTCCAAGTTCCATATTTTCCAAGTTCAAACAATGAATTAATTCCCTCGACTCAATGGAGTTA
Organism: Perilla frutescens; assembly: GCA_026008535.1. Classification (NCBI taxonomy): domain Eukaryota; kingdom Viridiplantae; phylum Streptophyta; class Magnoliopsida; order Lamiales; family Lamiaceae; genus Perilla; species Perilla frutescens. The sequence goes on from BRKX01000015.1 coordinate 15,218,330, forward strand.
ATGAGAAGTCTATCTAGGAGGGCAACTTGTCAGTTCCATAAATGAGCGGTGGTTGGGCGAAGATTCGGATTTCTGAATAGATTACGTTCTATCTCGGTGAATGGAACTCTTCAACTTCACAAGCCACGTACGCGTACCCCTAGAGCCAGCGTACAGTATTGGGTTATTTCATTGATTTATGATACTGTACAAATAGTATGTTTAGACAGCTAAATTAAATACATATTAGGAACGATTGTTATGTACACACTCATGCATATCAGAATATGCAATTTGTAACTGACTTCTACTAGATTTTAATATGCAGCTGTGTGGTAAGACATGAAACCCCAAATGTATTCCGAACCTGATTGCGCAATCCAATTATTGTCCACTTAATATACACTGAGCATTGAAGATAAAATGTTTGAGTCTAATGACTTTATTAAACCCTTCAATATCCAGACTCATAACTATAACTTATCATTTAAACACTAACCTTTTCCGTGAGGCAATGTTTCTCTAATAAGGGAAATATTTATATTACTAACATATTTTTTTAGGTTATTATGATCTATGTCATTCAAACAAATTCATATCGAAAAATAATCTTACATTATACGTAGATTTAAACTAAACCAACGTGGATTTTAAAATGCACATATGAAGCAATATTTAACAATGTAAATGGATTACTAACTGCAAAAGGCGTATTTTTACATCATCAAATTGAAAATCTATAAATATTGATTATCATCTACATCTCTATGATTGTATATTGTTCGATTCATCAATTGCACACTTACGGTATCATAAATGCCGAAACAAGTCGTCCATCGCCATGGACAAATACTAGTATGATATCAATTAAAGCAAAACGTACAATTGAAATATTTAATATACAAAGTGAAGATAACAATCCGAGTAAACGCAATATTTTGCAAAGCAATTAATCGAGAGTTCTCCCTAACTATTGATTACAACGATGCAACATAGACAGTACAAAGTGGCACCAAAGATTACGTCATAATCGTCATGAATGAGGGGATATTTTCATTATAATATCGGTAATGTAACGTTGAAATAAATAATTACTTACCATATTTGATTATTGACCGCCTCGACCCATTTTACAATAAATATACACTAGATTTGAAACTTTACTAATAAATAGAATTCGTCTTCTGATTCATTTATTCACAAAAAAAATAACACGGGCATTTAAAATATAGCAGTTTTAAAATGTTCTACGAAATGTACGTATAATTAGAATTTTAATTGTGATATTTAAATCCAACATAAGAAAACAGAAATTGATGAGAATAAGATCATGCCAACAAAAGAAGAAGAAATTGATACGAGCATGATAAGCATCAACAAATCAAATTCAAGAATGCTATTGAAAGGATATGGATCAACTTTACGTCCATTAATGATGAGGAAGGTTTTTCAAGAGCTTAGGAAGAAGTTCGAGTCAATTTGGACGTGTGCATGAAGAGTTCTACGCGTTTGCATGGGAATCCGAGAGATGTTGTTTTTCATGCAAATGTGGTAAAGAGTTCGAACACAACATGGACGAATCCAATAGCCCATGTCGTGTGATTTGGAGTCCATTATGGCGAGTTTTGAAGGCCCAAAGTCAATTTGGGATTTATCTTTATCTAGTTTAGATTTTTATTATCTTATTTTTGGTATCTTTTGATTCTATCCTTAAAAACAGATTTTGATTAAGGATACAATCCTAGTTTGATTAGGACTAGTATTTTTAGCCTTATCTAGCTTAGAATTTCGTTCCATATCACTCCTATAAATAGGAGTACCTTGTGACATTATTAGGTAGACGTTGAATAATATTTTGAAGTTTATTTTCAATTGTCTCACGATCCTTTGGTTGATCACCCATTTATCAAGTTCTTTAGACCTAGCAAATCTAAAGTCCTATTCAAGTTCTTCAGGGTATAACGAGTACTTGGGAGAATTGCTAACAATTCGGAGAAGATCGGAGTAGCTGCGTTTCGTCTCTTGAAGTCGGGGTTTAGTTGAAGTTCTAATCCATTCTACCTATCATCTACACAAGACGCCTGCACCAACACTCACAATACATCATTTGCACGCCTCAAGCCTTCCAAGTAAGTTACACGATTTTTCATCCATTCAGCAATCCATAGCCGAGCCATATTCATTCCAAATCCATTCCAACCAATTCGCCCTTTTATCTATTTTATTTGTTTGGTTTGTGTTTTGTCTTCATAATTCTAAGTGTCTTAGGTTGTTTAATTCATCGAGTCTAATTCACCATAAAAATCGAGTCTTATTTGTCTAGTTTAGTCGGATTGAATCCTTCTTAAATCTGACGTGTTTCGAGTCCTTAAGTCTTCCGCTACGTTTCCTTTAGATTTGACTTAGACATATCATCCGGGTCACATCATAAATCAATTCCAATGTACGTTGATCACATTTTCCAATTTTTCCCAATTACATGTTTCGTCAATTTTAAGTACATATATACATTGTTATGTTACATTCAGTAAATGCACTAGTCCATGTATACATAAGCTTAACCCTATTGTGTATATAGCACAACTGTTTATATTGGGCCCACGAAATCGAGTATATGCGTGGAAAAAAGAACATTCTGACAGATACCCTAGAGGGGGCGCACTGCTTCCTTCCTTCTGTGTAGATTGAGTGCCAGACTATGACAGCTCCTATCACAGCTCTTAAATGCGCATGCAGATAACTGAAGTTTCACCACCGTCGGATGAGGCCTAATCGTAAGGTCACAATAGCGGGCCCATTTATCGCTAATAAACAGGTTAAGGGTTCCGCAAATATCTCCGTTTTCCATATATAGAATATTGGTAATCGTGCTAAATTCTAAATATCCACTAATGATCATTAACCCTTGAGTAGTCCACAATTGTGTTGGGCTCGTCTTTCTTGTGATTTTAATGAAATTATATTGGCAATTTGAAATATCATCTTACACCAACATGGAAATACGTTATATATGCATGAATAACAACAAATTACTACATGAAATAAATGAGAAATATTACTTAAATTATCCGTTCGTCATTTATCAGTTTCAACGCGACATATTCGTACGGTCTAGATATTACTTGAGACAAAAATTCCCAACTTAATGGATTCAATAATGCGCTACAAAAAAAAATAATCCTATTTATAGGGTTATAATGGATGATTATAATGTAATCCCACCAAAACAATACATCAATACGTGCATGCATTCGATCTACTTTGACTACCACCCAACGGAAAAAGTATCCCCCATTTAACTATACCCATACGAATGGGTGCAACCGAATTGTAATAGACATAACGCTATCATATAAAATTCATTTGCTTAATCTATTTTTGGGGCACCTCACCACTGATATAGGGGCAATGAAAAGGTCATTTTCCACTCAATTCGGCCTAACCAATATTTAAGAATTCAGGCAGCCTACTTTAAGATATATAACCAGTATTAATTTATGTATTAGTTCATGAACACCTGATTATGTCCAAAATTATTAAGTTTTCACATTACATTTCATAAAATGTTCGTTAGTATACGTAAACAATTAAATAGGATCCCATTTAAGCTCCAATTATGATTGGAAGCGTTAACACCATTAACTTAATCTCATACTTCATACTGCAATAAAATGCACTTAAAAATTTCCTGATTAATGATTGTTTACTAGACAAATAGGGCAAATTCGACATGTGAGTTTGTGGGTAAATGTTGAGTGTTTTCTTTTTTGTTAAATATTTTATCTAGATAACTACGAAATTAAAGTGCAAGCTGGAGCAGCCAACTTTTGCATTAAGGTCATTGCTTCTTACTGGGGCATAGTGGCGAGTCTCCCAACTGCGTATAGGGTTGAATTTGTCAAATAGGGAAGGTGATCATTAAGATAGATGGCCCATTTCACCTTAAAGTCTCCCATCAACAGCAAACGTTTACCAATCTCTTCTTCTTCCTTTTTGTTTGAGCTCAACATTGCCCTAAAACCCAAACAAAAGACACCATCACCTAAAGAGTTCATCAGAGATGAGTTTGCGTATGCACCGGTGGAACGCCCAGCAGCGCGCCTACCTGGCCGAGTACCTCGTGCAGGGGTGTCCAAGGATTGATCTCACGAACATCCACACATTGGGATTCTTCGTGACCGCTGCGTCCGCCGATATATCCCGAGTCTTTCACCGCGATATCAAACGGGACGATGTCGTGAATGAGATACTGCGAATGCGCATCCGGTTCGACCACTTCTGCCGGTATCTTGAGCATCCCGGTGTCCAATACGATGCCAACGAAAATCGGGTCACCGTCACGCGTGCGTACTACATCCATCTCGGCAAGGTGACGTCCGTAACACACATATTTCAATATTTACGCTTCACCATTGCTTGTAACTTGTGCGTGTCAACTTGTTTGGAGGAAATAAGTTTATAACTCTTATTTAGTAACCTTCACAGGAGCCACGTTTCATGGCGTCACACCGGAGAAGAGGTGAGCCGCTATATTCAGCAATGGATCAAATTTTCTTCCTTCCCATAGCGGAACTAGCAGATTGGGTGACTCTGCAGTGGGCCTTCCGGGTTTTCGACGACGACTGAGTAACTTCGGTTGCACCATAGAAGTCCGTCGGTGCGGGGGTCCCCAAAGACGTAGTGCGTGTCCCTTTTGGTGAAGCATTTGAGTCTCTTGTGTGGAGAGTTTCTTTACACTTTTGCAGATGTCACTCTTGTACAGGTTGATCAAAAATTTAGTTCTGTTGTATTCTTCTTCGATCTTGGAGTTTTGTGAACCTTGACCTATATACCATACATATTTCTATTAATATGACTTCAGATTGACATGTCAATCTACTTAAGTATGTGGTTTGATGAGAATTTGTCTGTGGTTGTTGATGTTGGGGTTTTTTCGAATTGAACCACCGCAGAATCTAATTGGATGTTCATTAATCCTAATGTCATGTAGATCATAAATTCATGCATCTCATATGTTTTAATTAACCAAGTTTAATTAACATGCAAATCCGGTTTAAACGATTCTATTAAAGCAGAAACATAGAAATCGTAAAACGACTTACAAATCAAACGACGGGTGGAGGACAAGATTAAAGGTCTAATCTTGTTGTTGTATGTATGAAAACCGGCGCCCCACAGTAATATTCCACTCCTTGATCTTCTGTTGTATTCCCGGACTGAATCTAGTTTCAGGGTGGGCTGAAATCTACTAGATCGGTATGGAATCTGTGGAGATAAAGAGAACACAAGAGGAGCTGAATTGTAACTCCAAAATTTCGTCCCCCACCTCCCTATTTATAGGGGAGGTGGTCGAAATTATCAAGCCCTAAATATACTGGGCTTGGGCCTCTATCTCTTTTCCAATCTCCAGTCCATTAAAGTCATATTGGGCTACAACAGGGATCTAGAAGAATATTAAATTGGCCTGCTAATTTATTTAATTTCCAATATCCAATAAACTTAGGATATTATTAAATAAATTAAGTATTATTTTTATTCCACTAAAGAAATAATACTGACCTACCAATTTAATACATATTTCTGAATATGCTTTCTCCTTTAGTCCAGCCATTCCCCGCGTTTAAGATATAATGTCCATTAATTAATTATGTAAGCTTCTGACAGCTATAATTAATTAATATCTTATCCTTGAGTAGTACCACACAAGCTTTACTCATGCACGGAATAAATTCCACCTGCAGGGTTTCAGCATGAACTTGCATTTCCTCAAGGGGACACCATCAAACTGGCGCACCAGGACACGGTGCCCCTATATATTGCACGACCCATCATAAGTATAAATGTCACAACCCAAGATATCGAGATTATTGATCCTTATGAAAGAATCTCACCCTTTGATAAATCAAAGCTGCAAACACTACACGTATATGTCCGCCAACACATAGGGGTTAAGAACCCGAACTCTGTGGATTCTTATTCTCTCATTTAAGGTCAGAATAGAGAATAGAATCCTAAGTAGATCCTCCTCAATACACTTGACCGTGTATTAGAATAATCAGTTAGTCAAGACAAACTAACTATCAGATTATCCTACGGTGTACCGATAGCAGGTTCAGTGCCATCTAGACCGTGAGCCTTTCAATACATTACAAGGAATCGATGATATGATCTAACCATGTGTTTACCCACATCATATCATCTACAATGTAAGTATAGTGAACATGCATGTAAATATAACAATTTAAATGCAAATAGTGACTGCAATTGTATTCATTCTATATCATCATAAAACCATTATCAATAAAGTATACAAAAGATAAGTCTTCTAGTATACAAAACCAACAATCTCCCACTTATACTTGAAGCATGTCTTTCAAATATAAAACAAACTGGCTAACTCTCCAACTCTAACTAAAATCTCAAACGACAACCCCGGGTCTACATCTCACTCCCATTTTCTCCACGTGACCGTAGAAGGTCTTAGCCGAAAGGCTCTTCGTGAATGGATCAGCTAAATTGTCCACCGATGCAATCTTGACCACTGCCACATCTCCTCTCTTAACGATTTCTCGTATAAGATGGTACTTTCTCTCTATGTGTTTACTTGCCTTATGGGCTCTGGGTTCCTTCGAATTTGCCACTGCACCCGAGTTATCGCAATATACCGTGATACTCTTAGGCAAATCAGGAACCACGCTCAAGTCCAACAAGAAGCTCTTGAGCCAGACGGCCTCTTTTGCAGCCTCAGAGGCAGCTACATATTCAGCCTCCATGGTGGAATCCGCAATGCATTTCTGCTTTATGCTCCTCCATACAATGGCTCCGCCTCCCAAGGTAAACACATAGCCTGAGGTAGATTTACTCTGATCTTTATCGGATTGAAAATCTGAGTCCGTGTAACCCAAAGGCACTAGACTATCAGAGCGGTATACCAACATATAATCTCGAGTCCTTTTCAGGTACTTGAGTATATTCTTAACCGCAGTCCAGTGACCTTGTCCAGGGTTAGACTGATATCTGCTTACCATGCCGACTGTATAGCATATATCAGGTCTAGTGCATAGCATAGCATACATAAGGCTTCCCACAGCCGAAGCATATGGAATGCCCTTCATCTCATCTATCTCAGTCTGTGTGTGGGGACACATATCCTTGGATAGATGAATTCCATGCCTGAAAGGTATAAAACCTTTCTTGGAATCCTGCATGTTAAACCTAGCTAGCACTGTGTCGATATATGTCACCTGGGATAAACACAACATCCTTTTCTGGCGATCTCGAATTATCTTGATGCCAAGGACGTGTCCGGCTTCTCCCAGATCTTTCATATCGAACTGCTTGGACAACCACACCCTTATGTTAGATAATACTTTCTTAATGTTTCCAATAAGTAAGATATCATCAACATATAGCACGAGGAAAGCCACCACATTTCCGTCACTCTGATTGTACACACAGCTCTCATCCGGACATTGCATGAATCCATATGACTGGATAACGTCGTCAAACCGGATGTTCCAAGACCTTGACGCCTGCTTAAGTCCATAAATGGATCTCTTAAGCTTGCACACTAGTGCTCTCAGCCTTTAGCAATGAAACCCTCTGGTTGCTTCATGTGGATGTTTTCCTCAAGACATCCATTCAGGAAAGCTATCTTGACATCCATCTGCCAAATCTCATAATCCAAATGAGCGGCAATAGACAAGAGAATCCGGATTGACTTAAGCATGGCTACCGGCGAAAAGGTTTCCTCATAATCGATCCCTTCTTTCTGAGTATACCCTTTCGCCACCAATCTTGCCTTGAAAGTTTCAACCTTCCCGTCAGCTCCTCTCTTGTGTTTGTAAACCCACTTATACCCAATGGGTTTTACCCCATCTTGTGGTTCTACAAGCTCCCAGACTTGATTGTGATCCATAGATCCAATCTCAGACTCCATTGCAATTTTCCAAGAGTTTGCATCTTTGTCTTGGATTGCTTCATCGTAGGTCCTGAGATCCAATTCATTTAGTCCTTCAGGGAAATCCAAAGATTCACCCAAACCAATGAATCTGTCAGGTTGACGTATAACCCTCCCACTGCGACGAGGCAGTTCCTGTACTTCTGTGACACGTTGTGTAGTAATTTGTGGTTCCTCTTCTTGTACTGTTGGTCTCAGATTCGAATTTTTCCCTCGAAGTTCCTTGAGTACTATCTCACTTCTTGGCTTGTGATTTATTACATAGTCTTCCTTTAAGAATCGAGCATTGGTACTCACAATGATCTTCTGATCCTTAGGACTATAAAATAAACCACCTTTCGTTCCTTTAGGATATCCAACAAATAGTCTAACATCCGTACGTGGTACCAGCTTATCAGCATCCTTATCCAGCACATGTGCTGGACTACCCCAAATCCGAAAATGTCCAAGACTGGGCTTTCGTCCAGTCCAAAGTTCCGTGGGCGTAGATGAGACTGATTTTGATGGAACCACATTTAGAATATAGGCTGCCGTTTCCAGGGCATATCCCCAGAACGAAATAGGCAGATCTGAATAGCTCATCATCGATCTAACCATCTCTAACAATGTTCTGTTCCTTCTCTCCACCACGCCGTTCTGCTGTGGTGTTCCCGGCGCAGTCAACTGGGATGTAATCCCATTCTCTGCTAAGTAGTCCCTAAATTCATTCGAGAGGTACTCACCACCATGATCAGACCGTAGTGATTTGATACTTTTACCTATACGTTTTTCCACTTCCGCTCTGAATTCTTTGAAAGTCTCAAAGGATTCTGACTTGCGGCGTAACAAGTATATGTATCCATACCTTGAGTAATCATCAATGAACGTGATGAAATACTCGTACCCTCCTCGAGCCTGAACTGACATAGGGCCACATAAGTCAAAGTGAATCAAATCTAGTACCTCTTCAGATCTATTCCCTTTATCCTTAAAGGGTCGCTTGGTCATTTTACCTTCCAAACAGGATTCACACAAAGGGAACGATTCTAGGACCAATGAAGAAAAGGGCCCATCGTTTACTAGTCTTTGTATCCATTTAAGGTTAATATGGCCGAGCCTAAGATGCTAAAGATAGGTTTGATTTATTTCCGAAGGTTCTGTTCGTTTGTTAGGGTTTATGACCGATGTATTCAGTAAATGCATTTACGTAGTGTTTTGCATAAGATTAAGTAAATAAAGATGCCCATCCAATGTGCCAGAATAGATAAAACGTTTATCACTAAAGATAACAACCTTGTTATCAAAAGAAACAGAATATCCATCCATAAAAAGTTTAGAAACTGAAATCAAGTTTCGCCTAAAACCAGGCACATAAAGACAATCCTTTAAAACTAATATTCTATCACTACTAAAAGATAAGGTTACGTCTCCCACTGCAACTGCCGCCACTTTCGTAGCATTGCCCATGTAGACTGAAATCTCTCCATCACTCAGCTGTCTTTTTGCCAGGAACCCCTGTAAAGACATGCAAACATGATCAGTAGCTCCAGTATCTACTACCCATGACTGAGTAGAACAAGTAGCTAAACATGTTTCAACGACGAGAGATTGAGACGTACCCTTTTTCTTCTTCTTGTTAGGACAATCCGCCTTCCAGTGACCTGGCTGGCCGCACTTGAAACACTTTGTCTTTGACTTAAATTCCTCAGGAGGAATCTTAGTCTTAGACTTCTTCACCTTAGGCGCCCCCTCTGTAGCTTTCTTGGGTGCGTTCTTCTTCTTCCTTTTAGTACCGGAAGAAGACGCCCTATTTTCAGCTAGGTGTGCCTCCGGATTTCCTTTTTGAAGTAACTCAGCCGCCTGAAGATCCATGAGCAGTTCAGTCAGGCTGACATCCCTTTTAATCATGTTAAAGTTCAGCCTGAACTGCTCAAACCTCGAGGACAGGCTATGAAGAACAATGTCGATTTGAGAATCGCCATCCAGCTCTCCACCCAAGGTCTCGATCTCAGCCAGATACCCCATCATCATGAGAACATGATCCCTAACAGGTGTGGAGTCAGACATTCTCGCATCCATTAGCTTCTTCATCGCCAAATGGCGTGCCGAGCGGTTCTGATGACCGAAAAGCTGCCTAAGGTTGTACATGATATCATAAGCGGTTTTCATAGGTTCATGCTGATGTCGCAACACATTCGACATAGATGCCAGAATGTAACAGCGCGCTATCTCATTGGACCTAACCCACTTATCATATGCAACCTTTTGGGCTTCATCAGAACCCTCATCTGGCTTCTGAGGACATACTTCTTCAAGTACGAATTTGTGTCCTTCCGCAGTGAGAACAAGATTAAGGTTTCGAATCCAGTCATTGTAATTTTCACCGATTAACTTGTTTTCTTTGAGAATAGTGGACAGGTTGGAGAGTGCCATGATGATATAGAATAACTGAAAAGTAAACATGCAGTACAGTCACAAACTTTAAGATACTCACATATAATCGTATACCTCAAAAAAATTATATATAATCCACCGACATTTTAAAAATGTTTCTTATAAGTCACGTTAGTGTGGACGTTTATAAAAATCATCCTTAAACAGGTAAAACCACCTTTAATTTACCTCCAGTCAAATTTCCTTATGACAAGTAAATTAATAGTCGGAAATAATCACGGTCGTGTAACCTTCAAATTAATAAGCCACGTTAGTGTGGACGTTTATTAATAAATTACTCCTAAGTGTGAACACCATCATCTTAGCACCAAGTCCACTATTTCGAACTCCCTGCTCCAGTTGGAGGAGTCAGTTTTTTCTAGTAGTGTTCTACAACTATCTTGATAAAGAAGTTTAATTTCTAGAGATAACAGTGATATGACACATCCGTTATGGAGGAAGACCTATTGTCAACTCGCATGTCAATCACATCTCAATTAAACCAGATTAATGGAGACCGTTTGAGATTTCTACATACTTTGGTATGAATCTCTCCCACTTAGTTATTTAAGATTGAGGTTTCATTTTATCCCATTGTAAAATATGCAAACATCACATAAAATGATAAAACACCATTGCATGCTTCAAACAACATAATAAGCAATAATAATAAAAACCAACTATCATGGCTTATTTCTCATGTTGCTGAATGAGATAAAACTGGAAAGTCAGCTCCGGAACCTCGGGCATGGCCGCCGCCCTCATCACTGCGCCTCGCCGAAAATCCTAGCTCCAATTAGGATTTCGGGACGTGAATCAGTGATACTTCCTTTCTTGAGCTGTACTACTCTCCTTCTTTGAGTTGATCTTCAAACTTTATTCAATATAGAATATCTATTCCTTAAAGGAAAAAATTAATATATCTAGAATAAAATTACAACTCAATGACTTGGTCTAACAGTTTTATTTCTATTACATTAAAACAACATAAAATAAAACCTAGACCTAATCCATGGATTTTCTCATGGATTAAAATCACGTAGCCAAACCGGCATACGACCCATCATACATCCAACATAAATTAAAACATACATTACATAATTAAGGAGCCATGATAGTCGGTAACCCTGCAAACAAGTCAGTCTACAAATCCAACAATCACAATTACATGATTAGCATAAAATAACGTATGATATCCAAACATGACATATTAAATAATATTCGAATTTTCCAATTAATAAAATTAATTAATTCGATATTATCCACAAGATAAAAATTGGAAATTAAAACAATTATCCACCAATTTTAAACTTGTTAAATTTCGAAAATATTACTAAAATAAATCTGAAAATTATTTCAAATTATCCACCAAATTTATTTAATATTGTCTAGCCACCCTAATTAAATAATAATTGGATATATTGATATAAATAAAAAATCTAATCCAAATATTATCCATAAGAATCTAAATCTTCAAGGATAAGGTTTGGAGATTTGATTCTAATCCAAAATCTTCCAAAACTTATCCAAATTTAAAATCTTATCACAATTGGATTTTGATAATGTATATATCCAAAATCACCTTATCCAATTTAAATCTATAGATTTTCGAAAATACTCAAATAATAAATCTGGAAATTTGATCCACTTCAAATTCTTCCAAATTTAATATTATATTTTCAAATCTATCTAGATTAAAATTAGGCAAATTAAGATATATATCAAATAACATCAAATCTTTAATCCAACAACCAAATTTTCGATCCACATTAATTAATAAATCTGGAAATTTGATTTTCATCAAAATCTTCTCCAAATTAATTTATCAAAAATCGAAAATTACACTATATTTCACATTTGGAAATTTTGACATTAATCAAAAAACTATTCCAAATTATATAGCTATAGGTTTCGAAAATTACAAGAATTAAAATCTGGAAATTTTGATCCACTTCAAAAATTACCAAATTTAAAATTCTAATTTCAAACCTATCTTGATTAGAATTAGATAACTTTTGATATACATCAAAAATCACCAAATCCAATTCTAATACACCAAATTTTCGAACTACACTCAAAACAAATCTGGAAATTTTGATCTTGATCAAAAATCCATCCAAATCTAATTCATAGTGGCCGAAAATTCAACATAAAAATTAGGGAACTTGAGACATCAAATTTTCGAAAATTTTGATGCTCAAATTTTCGAACACTCACCTTATTAAATCTGGAAATTTTGATACATCAAAATTCTATTCCAAATCTAATAATACCATGGCCGAAAATTACATAGATTTCCACAAATTCGAATTTTCAATATACATCAAAATTACATCCGAATTTGAATCTATTAAACATGAAATTCATGATCAAATAAATCTGAAAATTTTAAAGACATAAAATTCATCTACAAATTTATACATGAATTTCGAAAATATCCTAGGATTAAATCTAGAACAGTGCCAAAACCTGCTCTGATACCAGCTGTTGGGGTTTTTTCGAATTGAACCACCGCAGGATCTAATTGGATGTTCATTAATCCTAATGTCATATAGATCATAAATTCATGCATCTCATATGTTTTAATTAACCGAGTTTAATTAACATGCAAATCCGGTTTAAACGATTCTATTAAAGCGGAAACATAGAAATCGTAAAACGACTTACAAATCAAACGACGGGTGGAGGACAAGATTAAATGTCTAATCTTGTTGTTGTATGTATGAAAACCGGCGCCCCACAGTGATATTCCACTCCTTGATCTTCTGTTGTATTTCCGGACTGAATCTAGTTTCAGGGTGGGCTGAAATCTACTAGATCGGTATGGAATCTGTGGAGATAAAGAGAACACAAGAGGAGCTGAATTGTAACTCCAAAATTTCGTCCCCCCACCTCCCTATTTATAGGGGAGGTGGTCGAAATTATCAAGCCCTAAATATACTGGGCTTGGGCCTCTATCTCTTTTCCAATCTCCAGTCCATTAAAGTCATATTGGGCTACAACAGGGATCTAGAAGAATATTAAATTGGCCTGCTAATTTATTTAATTTCCAATATCCAATAAACTTAGGATATTATTAAATAAATTAAGTATTATTTTTATTCCACTAAAGAAATAATACTGACCTACCAATTTAATACATATTTCTGAATATGCTTTCTCCTTTAGTCCAACCATTCCCCGCGTTTAAGATATAATGTCCATTAATTAATTATGTAAGCTTCTGACAGCTATAATTAATTAATATCTTATCCTTGAGTAGTACCACACAAGCTTTACTCATGCACGGAATAAATTCCACCTGCAGGGTTTCAGCATGAACTTGCATTTCCTCAAGGGGACACCATCAAACTGGCGCACCAGGACACGGTGCCCCTATATATTGCACGACCCATCATAAGTGTAAATGTCACAACCCAAGATATCGAGATTATTGATCCTTATGAAAGAATCTCACCCTTTGATAAATCAAAGCTGCAAACACTACACGTATATGTCCGCCAACACATAGGGGTTAAGAACCCGAACTCTGTGGATTCTTATTCTCTCATTTAAGGTCAGAATAGAGAATAGAATCCTAAGTAGATCCTCCTCAATACACTTGCCCGTGTATTAGAATAATCAGTTAGTCAAGACAAACTAACTATCAGATTATCCTACGGTGTACCGATAGCAGGTTCAGTGCCATCTAGACCGTGAGCCTTTCAATACATTACAAGGAACCGATGATATGATCTAACCATGTGTTTACCCACACCATATCATCTACAATGTAAGTATAGTGAACATGCATGTAAATATAACAATTTAAATGCAAACAGTGACTGCAATTGTATTCATTCTATATCATCATAAAACCATTATCAATAAAGTATACAAAAGACAAGTCTTCTAGTATACAAAACCAACAGTTGACACGTATTGTTCTAATTTGATTTTGTGTTTACTTGTTTATATATATTATGTCGTTATCTAATTTTAACGCCTAAGAATGTTTTTCTGAAAATGATAAAATTCTAGGGCTTTTTCAATTAGGTTAGTATTTTTTGGGGTTATTTGAAGTTTTTGTTAACATCAAAGATGCCTTACAGGTTCATAGTGTAATCCAAAAAAGAGAAGCACGTTAATTTATAGATAAATATATGATAACTCTATATATATTAAAGTAAATTTAATTTCTCCCACTAAAAAATAAATCTTATTTTTTTACCCGTAGAAGATACTTGATTACTTGATATACATAATCAATCAATTTATGTTTATATGTAATATATATTATATTTATGATAGTAGTATATGTTCTATTATTAAATATATCAACCACATCAAATAGGTGCGCACTTTCCATGAACCTACATATTTCTTACAACTAAATCGTCTTTTTTATTATCACCAATAATTGTATAAGGTCCGCTCTCTATATATGGAGATATATTTGTAGATGTTATTTGTAGATATTCTCTCCTTCGCATTTAGATCCATGGTTTTAAAGTAAGTTTTACTGATAACATGTAATTTATAGTATTTCACTACATTATTTCTTTTAAAAATGGGCGTGGTGCTGCGTATTTTTTATGTTATTTCTGTGTTGTTGTTGATTAGTATTAAACTTTGATTTAAGGCAAAAAGAATAGATTGATTTAGCTAAGTGTGCCAAAATAATTACAAAATTTTCTAATAGGGATTAATGTAGTTATAGAATAATTTAATATATTGATTATATACGCATTGATTTCGGCTTTATTATAGATACATAAAATATCTTGTATAACATATTTTTAACGGGAAAAATATAATATTTAAATATATATTCAATTATATATTTTTATACGATAGTTTATATAAATTAAACGACATTGTTTTTTTTTGTGTAAATGAAATAAACAGCGGAGCTTGACTTTTGAGAGTTTAATTTAGGGATATTCATTTGATTAAGGTTAAAAATAAATATCTAAAATCATACATTTCGGGATACAATTTTGGTTTTGAATATATCCCGTAAAATAGATCGTAACATTTATGAATTTAATAGATTTGCATGCGTTAATATATGGATACCTATAAATAAAAATTATATAAGAATTTGTGCAATGTTTATTATTTAGATTCGAATTGTAAAATATATTTACTACTTAAGTGATTAATTCAAATATCAAAATATTACACCCAAACCCTCAATTAAAATACCAAGAAAGGTAGAAAAGAGCATTGTTGGGTCACAACAGTATAATTTGTTCATGTACAATAATATTATAGTTTATGTTAGAATTTAAAATAGCTAAATTTTAACTAGTATCAATATATTCACATATGATAATTTACATTTTTTAGGATCAAAAGCTTAAAACTATTTAATACTCAGATTTATAAAATCAATTAATACAATGAATTAGAAATTTTAAATATATTTAATTTAAAATCTTATGAATATCTTGATTTTTTTAATACAATTACACAATATTAAATACTAATTATCCTAATGTATATATATAAAGCATTATATATTATATCATATTATATTATATGATATTATATTATCTTATATCAACATAAGATTAAACGATTACTTTATCATAACACAAATACAATTTATACAGGCTTGATCTATTAATATTAATTAGAATAGCCCACCATGCAATGAACGGATAAGATATTTCTTCGTTTTATAATTATTTTGTTATAAATTATATTTATAAAATTAATTAGTTAAAGGGAAAAAAATATAAAAACTTTTAAAATGATACAAATCTTAAATGTAAATTTTTACTCGTTCATGAGTACACACAAGTGGTAAAGATCCAAGCATTAAAGAGTTATGCCTTGTGTGGAAACCTGGGGACATCCAACTGCTGAAGACCGCTCGTCTTGATTAACTAAACTAAATATTTCACAATTAGAAAATAACTATTCCACAATGGGATGATTTAATGAAAAGGAATACGTATTAGTAATTTATTGTTAGTTTTATTTAAGGGAAAAAAATTAGGGATATGATTTAATTATTTGAATTGAATGCATAACCAATCAAATAAAAAGAATTAATAATGAGAACATTATATTATGTGTGAATTAATAAGTGTTGCATAATACATTTTGTATCTTTGATTACATTTCATGTCAATACAATTTCAATAATTAGGCTTTCTCAAACAATTGATACTTTTGTCTAATTTTGGAATACTTCTTTTTACTTGACAATCAAAAACAAGTTGTAGATGCTACACAATAGTCTTACAGTCATATAAATTATAAAATGAAACGTCGTATGGATAAATCAGGAATCTCAAAATATGATCTTGGTTTATAAAATATATCAAAGAATTAATTGTGTATATAAAATGACATCAAATTTTAAGATATTCCATAAATAATTTTTTGTAGTTGAAGCTTTGTCTTTAGGGGGATATTAATCATTGCATAGTTGGAATCTATTATGTTTGGAACCAACTTAAATAATAGTTCTCATATTTTTCCTTTTTTTTTAATCAGTCCTCATGTAAAGATGTTCGCTCAAAAATAAAATTATGGATTATAAATTAATATACATAAATGAAAAAATATATCAAAACTGAATAATAATTACCATATATATACTAACATATCAAAATAATTTGTTAAAAAATATAACGTGATACTTAAGCTTTCCTTACATCAAATATGTGCTAATATGAGAGAGAGAGAGAGAGAGAGAGAGAGAGAGAGAGAGAGACTTTACTGGTACGTACATACCGTAAGATAATTTTTTATATAAAAGTATCTCAATTTAATATGTATATTTACACTTGATATCTTGCTTTGAACACAACCAATAAAATGTTAAAAGAAACCACATAAGTGACTAAAAGAGCAATAACAAAATCATAATAATATTACTAAAATGCAGTCGTTGTTACTAAAATTGGAATAACTATGTATGTTGAGCGTCTTTTACATTGATTTGGTACGAATACAAACTTAAAACTACATAATTGCTTAATTTTCATAATATGATCGAGAATATATTATTCCTAAAATATTGTTCAAAGTCGATTAAATATTAATAGAATTAATAATGAAAAAACTAAAACTGGAATAGCATATGCTTTAACATATTTCAGACTACAACAATTATTTTGTAAATCATTTTTTTTAAATCTTAATATTCTCACATGTATATACACTATTACGTATTACGACAGTTGTTGTTAAAAATAATTAATTAATTAATATAAATTTTATTACTATAAACAAACAATTTGTGTTATCTTAATATGGTGTGATTAACTAATTAAAACGCCAAACTAATTTTATAATTAATATATAAAAAGTGAAAATATTTAATCTCTAAATTTAGTATGTCTTTATGGCGGGAAAACGGTACTTACTAAATGAGGCATACCTTAGTGCTTTGATATATATTAAGATTAATATAAAGATAAAGATCAAGGTTAAGATTAAGATTAAGATAAGATAAAGATTAAGATGAGATTAACATAATATTTAGGTTACAATTAAGATTAAGATTAAATTTAAGATTTAGATTAGGATGGGAGTAGGATTAATATTAGGATTACGATATTAAGAGTGTCCACTCAAAATGGCAGTTAACTTAGATATATAATGTAGACAAATATGTTAAATAAACAAAATCCTTAAGTTATTACTCATTACTCCCAAACCCCAATTATTGAGGAAGCAACCATCGTTTGCTTAGATTATACAATTTAGCAAATGGGGGGAGGGGGGGAATAAACGTTGATTTTTATGTATTAAGGCTAACAATTAGGGCATGGGACAATCCGCTAAAGCTAGTCGGCACGCCCAATTATCAAAATAGGAAAATCTTGGCCCATAGTGCAGAACCCTAAAAGCGACAACACAGTTTTTAGTGTTCACTGAAAACCTAGAGGTAAACATTCGATCCGGACAAAGCCCTACACGCACGCACGGTTCTTAGATGCTGTGTGGAATACCAGAATCGGCTCAGTAGCGGTGGGGTCCTGCGACGGCGTACACAAGGTGCGTTTCATCTGACTTGTTTGCCCACTGGCTTTTCGGTAAATGTGAATTTTTTTTTACATCGGAGGGGGGGGGGAATCGAAAAGTTTAGTCTTTTGGGCACTGAATTAGTAGGGTGTGGAGTGAAACGTTACCTGCTATATGATTGTTGCATATGTTTTTGCACTTTTATGGGCGCGTCAGGTGTAGACGGGAATTATTGAGATATGCATATTTGTACGTGAGTGTGCACGCTTAGGTTTGTCAATTGGGCGCCACAATTTTCTCAATCCCATTTTTTGTCTGAAATGCATGAGGCGAAGTGAGTCTACCGCTTAGATTCCACACATTCATTTCTTTGTGTTGTTAACTAACTGTCCTACCCCATGAACAAGCTGGGGGTCTTGAATTTGGATTATTAAATTGAAGTGGCGGAAATGGTGGTGTTCCAGGGGAGGATGAATACACACCGGGAAAGAGGACCAGCGGGATTCAAGATGATTGGTGGCGAGCATCGCAAAGACAACCTGGTGAGTCTTTTCCGTCTCCTGCGCTTTGCACCTAGTAATGCATAACATAGTGTGAATGTTAAACTGGGATTGTAAATGAGCCCAAAATTCGATTAACAGTTTACATTCATAACCGCATGCAGACGCTACCTAAAGGTTTCAGAGAGCTTGTGTCTAAAATATCGCTACCGGATAACATTGTCCTAATTGAGAAGTGCCAAAGGAAGTGGTCGGTGACAGTGGAGGCGGCTGGTGTGTTAGGCCGTTAGGTGGCCATCACAGGCGGTTGGACAAACTTCTGTACAGAATCTTTACTGAGCGAATGGGAAATGTTGGTCTTCGAGTGTGTTGATCTATACGCATGGCATGTGACGCTCTACAACTGTGACTACATTGAAAGAGAAGTGGTGCGACAACGTATGAGGCATTCGCCAGCCCCTAATATAGGCAGGTCATTTACTGGAATTCTGGTTGGACCAACTGAATCAGGAGAGGTAAGATGACTTCCGAGTAACTCTCCGTTTGGGGAGTAACTGGACATTAATAAATATCCAATTTGTCACATGCAGATTCATGTTTGGGTGTGCGTCGATCGCAATCCTCTCATCAGAGATAAGGATGCCCTGCAATTGCAGGGTACGTGGTCAGATAGGGTGTGGCATGTTAGGACCAGATTCAGAGTTTCAGGTATGCTGATGGGAGATAGATGGGCCGGATTTGCAAATGAGAATGAAATAAAGTAATATGATCTACTGGTCTTAAACCCGACGGACGATGGTGATACATTGAGCGTTTCAGTATTCACAGCCCAGGGAATGCGGCGGCGGGTACTGCCTGAGGTTAATGGTAAGGCATTCAACTATGTATCGCCGGTACCCTTTCGATGTTTGCTATTTCATAACACTTCATACATATTGTAACAGTAAAAAACAATCCAACAATGAAATTCCAGAAACTTATGAAGAAGCACTCAATTAATATATTGGTGAGTGGACCAGGTCATTTTACGTATTGGTTCAGTTTGGATGTCTCAAAATGATTGAGTTTACTATTATATAAACTTCGCGGCAGGACATTCCGATCGAGTGGGTCAGGGCAACTGGGTTGGAACCCCCGCTGGAGTTGTTCATAACGAATGGCAACGGGAGAAGATGGTGTGTTGGTGTTGAAGGAAGAAGGAATAATTACGGAAAACGCTACTATTTTGAGCCAGCAAGGGTGGCGAGCCTTCTACGTGGACAATGGCCTTTGTGTGGGTGATTTAGTCAAATTCGAGTACGTATGTGGCAGTGGAAATTTGCTTAATGTCACAGCGACAAGCGCTACCTAGAATTGGTGCCCTTTAAAACTTTTTACTTTGTCACACATACGACGCAATCGAATGTTAAAATTATGTGTTTATATATGTATATTAAGCCTATGAGGATGCATGTAGTACCTGAAATTAAACCAAACTGCTTACCCCATAGGGTAATGGACTATCCTTTTGTAACATTATCTTTGCGTAGAATCAACCAGATAGGGGTTCGTTCCGTTGGCAAGATAATGGAAATATTATCGGTGGGGCCTAATATACGTCTATTTGTCACGTTTATTTAATTATTTGCATTTATTTAAAATGCAAACAATAAAGCATATGTTTTGTAGAAAGTGTAATCATATAACACCGAATTAAGTTACCCGAATGGAACACTTATACCATTATGATCACATTCAAAAATATATACACTTTAAATCGATTAAAGTGGACCTTATAGGAAATGAAGTCTTAGACAATATTTTTTTCCGTAAACTTTGAGCAATGTTACATATCTTATATCCTCACTTGTGAATAATCATCTAGTTGACAGTTATATAAATCGAATTAAAAGAAAATAAATATTTGTGAAATTTGCAAACACCCTTATGGGGCCGAATGAACACACCATTAATGAAAATGAATACAAACCGACTTCATATTTACTGTATTGGAAAATCCAATATAATCAATTCTACTAATCTTGGAACATGGTTGATCTTAAGAGGCGGGAACTAAACATTACTTAATACATGAACTATAATCAATTCTACTAATCTTAGATGAACTATAATTATAAGCATTAAATACTTCATAGTCTAGCTGATTATAGGCCTGGACATTATGACCTCATGGTGTGTAAGTGTCTTTCTACTGTGTAGTTGAGTATTCGAATGCAACACAAACCCCAACCCATCGAGGAAGCCAGCTGGTTTTATAATAAAAAATGCACACCTTTATAAAATCTAGCTAACGTATCCCCTCAGACTATGAAACTCCTGTGTATCCACTTAACTCTAACTCAATGCATTTAATGCTGGCGAACCTGCCACAAAATTAAGAGTATATAAGTATAAATTCACATCTTTTAGTAGATCTAACTATTCACTCCTCAGGTCTCGCGGCGCTAATTGACAAGTCGATGACGGTGGTTTTTATGCTGGAACACGCATCCGCGGTCTTCTAAGGTAATATTTTGTGATCTGTGTTCATTCCTCACCCGGTTCTTATTTCCGTATAATTTTTTCCCCTTTAACTAAGCCGCTCAAATGTGGTAGATTGTGGATCCGTGTGACAAATCTGTCCTTTAACACAATGAAGTATAAGGATAGTAAGTCCTCCAATAATTGTCTATTACTTATCCCCATTCTATTATCTACCGATACACGAACGCTTGATATTTTTGGAATTAAGAGATTACTTTTAAAGATGGACCTGAACCTAAAATTAACAGTACCATATGTAGTTCACATATTTGTGTCTGCATAAATGAACACGCGTGCCAGCGATGGAGTCATCCCTTTTCCGTTATCATATTTGTGTTCATGTGCCTTTAAGTTACAAAAGCGGATCCACTTCATACCGGCCATGAAAACGCTTTAATATAAATTTCACTTTCAAATGTTGTGAGCGTAAGATTTATGGCGTGCTATACCTTCTTTGCGTTGAATATTTCTCATGGTGGAAGGTTTTAACCGCTCCATTGCCTTTCGATAATATTTCGAACATACATTTTTGTACGTTGCTGTTTGACTTGCAAAATTGACAATCTTGTTAGGTCCGTGCGAGTTGATACGTCAACAGTTGACCCACGACAACTTTGAAAGATTATCCCGCTCCTGTTTTGGTAACATTGTAAAAACACCATCCATGCATTTGCAAGACGGCCTCTATTTCCAGCTTCTTCTGATCCTAGATAGGGACTTGCGCGCCAGGAACACGTTGGGGTTTAAATTAAGAGAGCGTGTATTCGAAATGGGCCCACAAGATTTCGCCCTTGTCACGGGTTTATGGTTCAGCCCCGTCCCCCTTGCCCGGTCAATCTCTGCCTTTTACAACATTGTATTCTGTGGGAGACCAGATATACAAAAAGATGAGATCCGTGAAGAGTTCATCAAGGGATGCACGACACGAGGAAGGGGTGGGGAATACTGCTATAAACTCGCGCTCCTCTACCTTATATACTCAGTTATCGTATGTCCCAATTGGCATAGTCCCCTCATTGATGTCAATTACATTCACGTTGTTGATGATCTGGAGGCCTTCAAGAACTACCCATGGGGACGCGTAGCCTACGATCATCTTATCGAATCAACGCACGTAGACCGTGCTTGCCTGGAGCATTACCTCCCCTCCTCAATTAAGAGGACCAAAGTTGATGCACATGGATACTCGTATGCACTACAAGTGTGGGCATATGAGATGATCCCTCGCGTCAGTCAAGTATGCGCGAGAAAGGTTCTGGGATGGAAAACCAAAATACCACGAGTAGTACGTTGGATCCCAATTCCAGACATATCAAGATCGCAGATTAAAAATATATTTGAGTCGTCAAATGTTGTAGTTCGGGTACTCCATCATTAGATATCTTACTATGTAATTTATCCTGAACAATGTTCTTGTTTTATATCCAAATATTTTACATCCAAATATCGTCGATGCAGGCTTTCATGTTACCTGTTTCAACCGAGATGCTTACAATGAACAAAATGTATTCCCTCCGCGGACCAATCCGCGACATGTCCGGTGCCACCTCATATGATTCACCTTCTGACCAATTTCACACTGGATTGAATCACGCTAAACGGAAGCTAGCCTTTGATGGTCCCGTCGTGAGTAGATCGGCCCACTCGAAAGCGAAATCAAAGCCATTACCTAGATTCAACATCGGACAACTACTGACAATTCCGTGCGTTGATGGTTCGCGAGTATCCACCTGCAATGAGCGAGTGATTTATAAATCCCCGGCACCGGCCGCCGTTCAGAGTCCGTCAGTTGTGCACTCCGAAGGTGGAAACATGTGTACCCACAAAAAGGGGGATCCGATTCTAAATGCATCAGGAATACAAGTTAGATTCCAACATTTTATCACGATCCGTCTATTTCAAAGTATGTAAATAACCATCTTATTATATGATCACAGTTCCCCGTGCAGAGTTGCAGCCCCTTTCGTCGTTGGGTAACGTAGGTTAGCATTGTGAAAGACAGCCTGTCCAGCCTGCGCAACATGGTCCACAGCGTTGAAATCAAAGGTAATGATCCTTCACTCCAAAAAGACACACCATCTCTGCCGCAGAGGGGCAACATTAATGTGTTGGATTCGTCATCATCAGAGTCATGCTTCAGCCGCGGACTTACAGTGAAGAACTCTACAAAATCGGGCCCCTTGCGACTCCAACAAGATAGTGATGATGACGGCATATCCTCATCTACCCGGTGTGATGTACATCCATTGGTTGAACCTTTCTTAGCCTGGTTTCATTTCGAAAACATTATCTGTCGGAGGTAAGTGTTTTCCTGTATATTGATATCGCTCACAACAACGCAGCTTCCACTGCGAATGACTATTTGGTAATCTGGAATCTTCCACGCTGAATGCAGCATAATAGTGCCCACGAAGTTGACTGTTGGTGTCGAGAGATTGTGGTTTGATGAAATATTAGATCTTGTCGGCTGGCTATTGGATGAGGTTTATATAACTAACTATTTCTTTAGGTTCGGCAATATTATTAACTAGTTTTGATTTGTACAAGTTTTTATTAATTGCTCAAACTTTCAACAGCACCTGGATGCTCTATTGGCGTTGGCCGTGGAGATGTTCACAAAGGCTGGTCACGCCGTACCTGAAGCTCGAGATTACACAATTCTAGACACTACATGTTGGGTACGTCATTTCAAATTATAAATCTAAATTACAAGCTTGTTGGTATATATCACCAACTGGGTCATAATGCTCACGTAGTTGCCTTCGAAATTTGTAACCTCCGTAGAGTGCTCTAAAGCAAGGCAACCCCACCATTCTATATGAGCAACTTATACCATATGTACTAGGTGAATCCACGTTTAATTGTGGTATGGTGTGGAAGAATGTAAAAAAGATTTATGGCTTCGGCCATGTGCGCGATGTGCATTGGGTGTGTTTTGAAATTTCCTTCACAGATCAAAAGATCACCATATTCAATTCTATGTCGGAAACCAGTCATTGGTCCTCAATGATTTACGAGCTTACTGATTTTGCGTTCAACATTCCATATTTGCTCTGGCGTGTGAATATACAGCTCACGGCAGATGGTGTCGAATGCCAGACGAAGATGATGTGAGAACTCATCCAGTACAGGCACCCCCCACAGCAACGTAATAAATCTGACTGCGGCATAATGGCAGTAAAGTACATCGAAAGCTTGTTGGGCGGCACATCCTTTGCATCTATCAGGCCAGAATCCGCAAAGATTTATAGGAAGAATTATTGCGCCCATCTGTTTGAATATGGTATGCAGTCTCGTGGGGCAGTTAGGGGCCGGGTAGGGTAGCTCATGCAACCCTGCATGGCTGGACACACACAGCGTGTTTACATATTTACTAGGTTAATTCGTACAGTGGTTAATATGTCTATGTTTACATATTTACTAGGTTAATTCGTATGGTGGTGAATACATCTATGTTTGCTAGTAGTGGGCATATATTACATATATATATATGTATATGTATGTTTAATTATGCTCAATTTAGGATGTACATTATGATGCATGAGGCGTGATGCCAATTTTTAATGAATGGATGTCATGTTCATGCTTATCCGCAGTCATCACTTAAACGCGAATACATTTCGCATTGCAATCTATATGCATTGAGCCCAAATTTGAAAGACAACGGCGGACATAATACTGTATGACATGTGCATTGGGTCCTCATCCATGCACATGGAGTTCATCTTTGCCGCATTAGAAAATACTTCTTGCCAAAAATACTTGTTTTG
The DNA here is from genome assembly GCA_026008535.1 of Perilla frutescens. Lineage (NCBI taxonomy): Eukaryota > Viridiplantae > Streptophyta > Magnoliopsida > Lamiales > Lamiaceae > Perilla > Perilla frutescens. The sequence continues at coordinate 15,243,439 of BRKX01000015.1, forward strand.
ATAAAGTATAAAGAATACTTTAAACGATCCACGTGGATACATAAAGATGAACGCACTTGTATAGATGTGATAATTTTGGAAATAGTACCTTATCAAGGGAACCGAACGACCCGTAATATTTACGTTATACAACCATTCAATAATATGAATTAAAATTGATTATAATTATTACCTTATTGGCAATAGGGCTTTTTAGACAGGGAATAGTTAAAAAAACTTTATTTAGCCACTATTTTTTATATATTATTTATTATTTATTTGTCCACATTTACTCTAATAGCCTTATGTTCTTAAAAGTTGACCCATTTATTGTTTGTGTAAGTGGAAAGAGTACAAATGTGGAAAAGGAAAACTGGAGAGATAAAAAGAGTTATGTGGGATTTCTAAAGTAAACACATGTGAAAATTGGGGCTCAAATCTTTTTCTAACAAGCTTGTTCACCGACCCCAGGGTCTCTGTTAGGTATGAAAAAATTAAAAATGCAACCGGGAAAAACTTATGGAAGAGGTATTGTACGATGCATTAAAAGTTTACGTTAAGTTAAGTATATTGTAATCATACCATGCCAACTTCAGAATCTCGATTAAAAATATGTACATTGTAAAATCTTAAATTGTTAATAAAGCATTTTGTAAGGGAGTTGTACAATAAATATACGCTAAAAATTATGGGTATTAATAAAATTCTTAAGTAAAATGGGTTTAATATAGTTGTGATGCATTTTATACACACACACATATATATATATATAAATATGTGAATAGTTATGTAAATTAGTTAATTCACAAACGCGCATTATTTTTCCACGCACAAGTGCCATTTCATTAAATATGAAGCTAAGTATGCTTAGCTCGATGACGTGAAGAATAGATGGACAATGTTAGGCAACAAGAAGGGCTAATTATAAGGGTTGATTTCAGTTTGACGGGATGTTGTGAGAGGGGAAAAATGTAACGGCTTATTGTTTTTTGGTCGCGTTAATAGATATTGATGAAATATGATCAATGCATATTCACCACTATGGTCTTGCCTGAGACAGTTGAACAACATATATGATGGGGACAGCTGGCATTTTGATTGATTTATTACTGTCAAATCATTAAAAAAAGTACCCCATTTACATTGGCATATCATGGAAAGCACAACAACTGGATTGTTACACATCGAACTCATGTATAGGCAAGGGAATGATTGTTTAAGATATTAATTATAGATAGACCATCATTAGGGAACATTAATAGTAAACAATTATACACCTATATATAAATTATAAATATGTATTTTTACGCGTACGAAGTTCGTGACGCTGGGAAAAAACAAAAAACTGTAAGATTCGCTATAGGGTTATATGCACAATGAGTTATATGAGCATATTGACAAACACACATATGTTAACTGATTCGTAAAACATACTTGCAAAATAGTCAACGTAAAAACAGACCTGACCTGAAACAAATATGAAGAGCCTTTTAACTATTAAGTAAAAGTACGATAACACGATCCACCATGTGATTCGACATAATAGTAAAAGGGCCGTCGTCCCACTTTAGAGCACATGAGAGTGTTGATTGTTCTAAAACTCAGACATGGGCCGGACCTAGAATAACATAACGGGAATGATAATTACATGCGAATGCCCTAGATTAAACCCATCCAATTATGGTTCAAAATTTTTCCTGCCAATGGATGGCGTTTCCGCTTGCAAATTTTGAACAAATCAAATTCCACGCGGTGCACGAGTGCGCAACAAGCCAAACACGCAACTCATTAAGGGGCAAAAGGAGGCATTGACCCGTTTGACCGCAACCTTAGGCCAAACACCACCAGGAACACCTAAAACGTAGGGACAAGTATCGGGCGACTGCGATTGAAGATGACTATCTGGCCGGAGGGAACTGGAAAGCGCAGAAGCAGATTGGGGCAGAAGTATGCCCAATAAGGTACTATTACTTTTGCAGTAATCCCTTTAAAATCAAGCCTTGTTTCATACATTCAATGAGAATTTTGTTTGGGGAAAATTAAACGGGTACACTTCAAACTAGAATGGAAATCGATTTAAATATGCCATTAGGGTCCGAGATTAGGGAAAGTGAAAGTTCCGCCGCAACAGGGGATGGGGAGTCAATCGATTCAGCTGTTAATGTGTATGAGAAAAGATTGTCAATTGGATCTATCGTCAAGAGTGTAGAATTCTCTTACTTGTTGTACTGCGAATACGCACGTTTAGTGGGGTTCAGTGTGAGGAAGGGACCGCAGAATTATTTCAGAAAAAGTAGCGAGGTCCGAATGAAAAGTTTCTTATGTCACTGCGAGGGGAAACCAGATTGTAAGCGTTCAACAGATCGTATAGCCGATTACAGAAAGCAGCAATGCAGGACGGGCTGCCTTGCACGGCTTTGTATAATACAGACCCTGGAAGGGCCATGGCGAGTTTCTAAATTTGTGAAAGGACATAATCATGAGCTTGTGGACCCAGACCAGAGTTATTTATTGAGATCCGCAAGGAATCTCACAGCAGCAAAGGCTAATGTCGTAGAGGCTTTTCAAGAGATGGAAATTCCCGTCAGTCAGTCCCACAAGTACATGGCGAAGGAGATAGAAGGGGTGCAAAATGTTGGGTTCACCAAGAAGGATGCATATGACAATGTTAGAAGGGTGAAGATGCAGAGCAGGCTCCCGTCGGAGGACGCAACGGCGCTACACGAGTACTTTCAGAAGAAGGCACTCGTTGAGCCAGGCTTCTATTGGAGTGCGATGCTTGACAACGAAGGCAGGTTGCTGAACTTCTTTATCCGTGATGCGCGTTCTGCCATGGATTATGAATGTTTTGGTGATATGTTGTCGGTTGACACAATGTTTAAGACAAATAGATATGACTTAATATGCACCCCTTTTGTAGGCATTAACCACCATAGATCGAATGTCTTGTTTGGCATTGTCTTCATGTCGGATGAGACCACTGCATCATTTGAATGGTTGTTTCAAACGTTCTTGGAGGCAATGCAAGAGAAGGAGCCTGCCATCATATTTTCCGACCAGTATCAGTTGTTGATGAACGCAATAGATTGTTGCTTTTATTCGGCGAGCCACCAGTTGTGTCAGTGGCATGTAAATCAAAATGCCCCAGCGCATTTCGGAAGCTTGAATTGTAACAAAGAATTCAAGCGACTGTGGCAGCAATGCATGAATGAGTGTGAAACTGAGGAGGAGTTTGAGGAACTGTGGAAGGATATGATTGAAACATACGAATTACAAGAGCGGTTGTGGTTCACTTCAATGTATAAGTTACGGCACCGTTGGTCATCTGTATTTACAAACAACAAGTTCAGTGCAGGCTTGCATGCAACATCAAGAAGCGAGTCCGCTAACAAGGTGCTGAAACATCTTTGCACTAGCAATAGTTCACTGTATGAGGTAGTTTGCCATTACAAGACAATCCTAACAGAATGGCACCTGCGGGAGCGGACGGAGGACGCGTACTCACTCGGTACGCCTGGCCAATATGTGAAAGAAAATCAAATTTTGCAACAGGCTACGAGGTTGTACACGCATAATGTGTACAGATTGTTTGAGGCTAAAGCTGCGTACTCGATGAATGTGAACATCATTGATCAATAGTTAAGTGAAGATGAGAACGAATGGTGCTTCAAGGTGACAGGCACTGCTGAACGGGTGAAGACAAGAACAGTGCATTGCAGTGTGAATGCTGCTGAGTTATTCTGCACATGTCGCATGTGGGAGCCAGACAGCATACTTTGTCGACATGTGTTGAAGATATTTTCCCATCTGACTATCGAGAGATTGCCGAAGCGTTACATATTGAAGAGATGGACGAGGGCGGTAAGAAACTGGAACTCGAACAATTTGCTCACTCCTTCAGGTGGGGACTTGGGGCCAGATTTGTTATATGTTAATGATATTTTGCGGTTGATGCACAACATGGCTTATGACTGTAAAGACAATGCCGCACTAAGGGCAATCTTGCACAACCGACTATGTGGGTTGTATAATGAGATATGTGCGGTGGGGGATTTAAATGACGGTGCCGGCAATGCATCTGAAATGAACAACACGCCAAAGGGGGCGGCGAATGGTATGAGAAACCCGCAGAAAAGACCGGTACGCCGAGGGCGCCTGAAAAAAAATGCTAATGCGGGGAATATGCAAGAGCGCACCGAAGAACTATACATAGGTACTTGTGGAACTTGCTCATGGACCGATAAATTGTCAGATACCAACCATGTTCCACAACGTAACCGATTTAACTTGACACTACGTTGGCAGAAAATCGTTCGAGGATTGAGGAAGGACGGGCTATGGATATTGAAGAGCGATTGAGAGGGGAACAAATGAGAGAATGTGTGGATTGTAACCATGATGCGTCTCCACGTACACGATCAATATCTCGTAGGAGAAATGACCTCGTTAGTAACACAACATTATGTTCAAGTGATATTCCTAATAACGTAAGCCATTTGGCTAATTGCCCTTACATTGTTTGTACTATCATGCAGGAAAACCCAATGCAGAATACGAACCCCGGTGCGTCCGGAATGTGAACAAATCCACAAATGCCTGTGAGACAGTTTGGAGGTGGGTAAAAATATGTTATTGTGTTATGCGTTTAAGCATTTTTTAATTCGTGCACCATTATGTAATGGTGGACCCAATATGCATGATATGTATAAATTTGGGTCGTGACCACTCTGGACTACAGTCCAAAACATTGCTCTGCGAAGATGAGCTGTTTTGCACCCACACATGTGATATGCCAGATTCCTGATAAAGTGGGTTGTCACGGGCCTTATGGGTTTGGCCGCATTACTGTCCATAAGAAGCTGCCTGAAGCAAACAACAATTGGATAGATTCGAATTTTGTGAGTGTTACATTCTTGAGCTTTCATTTGAATTCCAGCATATGGGTGATCATAGGGGCTTGACGCAGGATGGAGTTTTCTACATCGGCCAATGGACACGGGAGGTGGAGAGGATCGTGTTAGGGAAGTGGCAAGCTGCACGGTCGGCGGACAACTTTTCCCCAAGGAGGTATGAGACGAGCAGCGACGTTATCAGATCAACCAGGCTACAAATGATCGAAAAAATTCGGGTTTCAAATTTCGATGGCATCATATGAGTGAAAGCTAAATCAGTTGGCGAGGAGGTACCACGAGTTTAAGGAACTTATCAGCCGTTCGGATGTGCAGTATGACCAGGTACTGAATCGGGTGGAGGCATCTTCGAGCACGTGGGAAGAGATTGCTAAGGTTTGATATGTAAAACTATTATAACACAAGTAATGGTAGACACTTTTAATCATTATGTGCATATAGAAGCAGAACAAGTAATGGTAGACACTATTAATACTTCTGCGCATCATTCTTTTATGTCATAATTTTTACGCATAGCATCAGTGAATGCGGTTTAATCATCGATTTTTAATAACACCCCGTGTGAGATAGCACCGGTGAGGGGGGTGTTTTTCAAAATGGCCTGCTTACAAATTGGGGGAGAGGGGAATCATTTTACCATAATACATGCAGGAAAAAGTATTTTCAAGATTTTTTCGAATCCAAATAACGCCAGATAGATCATGTCCAAATAATTTGGCACCTGGATGCTGCAGACGCAACCTAGCTTGATGATTTACAAGCATGCCGGAAAACCACACTGGAGTTATCTCAAGGTGTTGTATGAACCAATCATAGATATTACGTCGTCAGTCAGTGGGGAGCAGGAAGGAGGATGAGGGAAGCATCGCGAAGAATTATCGGATGTCAGTTCACGACATGGAAGACGTGTGGGTTCAAACGACAGGAGGGTGAGAGGGAAGCAACCATTCAGATCAAGTGTGGCCAAGCTCGCCGATGACTCGTCTGGAAAATCATCCGAAATTTGAATTGGCCATGTGCAGTTCAAGAGTAGGAAACCATGGGCTGAAAGGACAGCATTTCAGGGTCTATAAAGGACTCCAAATAGGCCCAATTTAATTAAATGACGGCTGCGGATGTTGGTGGGTTTACTGTACTGTTAATCAGGCCCGTTAAGTATGAATTTTGTTGCTGAACTGTTCCAGTTTGCGAAATCGATGGCTATTGTGTGTAATCTATGTGCTAACATCTACGATGCAACTTGTCTCTTTACAAATTATCAAAATGATAATCCTCACACGCTGCATAGATGTAACAGCCCGGTCCCAAGATAGGGATTAACGAATGGGGACGGGGTGTTATTAAGGGATTTAACGAGTAAATTCAGAAGATTAACGAAGAAGTTTAAGAATAAATGTACGCTTTGAAGATAGTTGATGATACTCGGCTTTACTTGATTAAGAAGGACACATGCTTTAGCGGAATAAAACGGCTAACTAATCAGATACCAACAAGCACAAGCTCTTTTATAGGTGAAAGGAAATCATACTTAGAAAGCGGAAATAAACTTAATATGCATCTTATATATATGTAATCGTCTGGGAATATTCTTAGAATCTCGAATAATCATAATAGAACCTTGAACGGAATTTAGAAAGAGTTAATCAGAGTAGCAGAACACATAATGGGATTTCAAAGAAACTTATATAATAGCAAAACAATCTTGGCAGCCAACCCACATCCACAGCCACCATCATCCTCGGCATCTCAACCTGAAAACATTTGAAAAAGAGGGCGTGAGCACTAATGTACTCAGTGGGTTTTTAATGAAAGCTTCTTTAATAACTTGAGAAATATCCAACAATGAACTGGCGGTATATGGAGAGCAAAACACAAAAGCCCTCTCCATATCCGCAAAACCTTTTCTTTTCTTTTGGGCCCATCCTTGGCTCAAACCTGATGTCAACTGTACCCTTAGGCATGCCGTGGGATAGAAGAGGGGTTACCTCAAATATCCAAACAAGTTTGCGAGGGAAAAACGCAGCAATGACTACCTTAATAATTCTGAGCTCGAATCCTGCTTAAGTGAAAGCTAAGTTCCTTCTCTCCCTATTCTTGCTAGCCATACCAAGCTTAGAACTATGTCTAATGCTAATACCTTATTACTGCATGATCTCGGCCTACAAAGGGTTAAAGCTACCCTAACAAGGCAATCCTTAATCCTTAACTATACGAGCTTTAACAAAGCATAAACATTCAAATACGAGGAAATGAACGCGGATAAACATCGATTGCAAATAAAGCAATTCTAAACACCTCATGCTAGCATAAATTGTAAATAAACAATTCTAGCATATCTAAACATACTTGAGAGCTCACTTAACTTATACTGACTTCATTTACTTTGTCTAACTCAAATAACAATTCAACATAATCATGCATATAACTTCTTTTATTTCTTTCCTTTCCTTGTACAGAGATCGATCAGACGGAGCAAAAATGCTTTATTGGATATTTCATTTGTCTTATATGCTTCTAGAGCTTATTAGCTCAAACTTTAGATGAGTATAGATTTACCCCCCTCGATTACTGGACAGAAGATGGAGCAACGAGCTGAAGATCCTTCTCCGATTTCCTATGAGGCTCACTTCCTCCTACAAAAGTCGAAGCATCGACTTAGCGACCTTCTTCGAAGAAGTCGACTATCTAAAGTGAGAAATAATGATATTTTACTCGAAGACTAAAATCTAAGATTTATTTACAGATTGCACGACTTTACGACTTTATAAATTTCGAAAAGAATTTATTTAAAGAACATCTCAACATGATTTCTCAATTTTTAGACAAAGAATAACTTGAATAGCTTACTCAAAATAAATTGAGAATACCTTGATTGATTCTCTAAAATTTAACTTGGAAATAACACGACTTGAAAAACTTGAAAAGCTCGAGAAGAGGGTACGAAAATAGCCAGAAAGAAACGGCCGAAAAACAACACGGAGGAGGGGGGGGCCGCCGCGGCGCACATGGGCGCCGGCGGGCTCCCCCCCGCCGCGGGCCACCTGCCCCGGCGGGCTCCCCCCCGCCGCGGGGCCACCTGTCCCGGCGGGCTCCCTGCCGCCGCGGGGCTGCCTTGCCCCGACGGGCTCCCCGCCCCCGGCGGGCAAGGCGCGGCCAAGGGGGGTGTGGCGCGGTGGCGCACCCCCCCCCCCCCGCGGGGATCCTTTTTTTTCTCTCTCTTCAACTGGGTTTCTTCAACGTGTTCTTCAACTGTTCTTCGTGTTCGTTGATTTCTTCGACGAACACGAAGAACAATTAACCCAGATTTTTATAAAAACGACGTACTTGAATTTAACATGCAATAACATGCTTTTTTACTTTAAAAAGAATTTTGGCATTACAACGGTATAGACACGATCATCCTCTTTAAGTATTTAGAATAACGACGAAATCTCTAAATATAGCTTGAACAGAATTTAAACGAAATAAACGGGGCTAATCTCAAGAATAATAACGACAGGAATAAAGCGAGAAATATAACGTAAACGTTATTAACTTGGAACTTCAATAAAAACTGAAATATAACTTAGACGGAAGGTAAACGAGCAATAATGAAGAACGCGAAGAACGTAAAGAACGGAAAGTAAATGCGGAATTTATAGACAGAAAAAGAAATAGAGATCGAGACCGACGAACAAGAATGGACGGGATTAGGTGCGTCGAAGGAAGGTGGCTAGCTTGGCATCTCGTTAAGTTGCAACGGCGGCAGAGCCGCCCGCTACAACCCAACGGCGCCCCTAGCACCTTCCCTCACCGCATCCCTTCCACGCCACTCCGCTCGTTGTCTTGCAGAACACTCACGAAGAACGCTTTTTACTTTGACAGAACTTTCTCTGCTTTCAAAGCTTCTCACCCTCTCGATTTAGAAGTGAAATAGATGATAAATGAGCAATGAAAGCTAAAGGGGTGGCCTTGTATTTATAGGAAAAGCTTTGGCTTCCAAGGGAAGCCACTTCAGTGAAAGAATACTGCAAAAGTTACCCCGGGTTCGGTTAAAAGCTGCTTTATTCGATGTCGAGGTCCAAATGACCTCAAACACGAAATCTAAAAATACCGGGAGACTCGTTGGCTCGAATACTAGTGAACCAACTTGATTCGTGAAAAAGACGGGGTCGTCTGAAGAAAGACGAGCAAAGATTCCCTTTTTGGAATTACTTTTTACTATTCACTCAGACTGACAGATTTTACTCCCGAGCGTTCGATTGACCTCAGAATGGCAATCCGTGAACGCCAATGGAATCCTTGAGTCATTTCCTATAAGTGGGGCCTGACAGAACTAGACTCGGATCAACGAGGAGGATTTCGTAAATTTCTCAAAACACGAACGCACGCAAAAGTTACTATTCATTCATCTTTTAAATACGCTTTTCATCACCAGGAACTTAATTGACTTCAGAATTAAAATCTGAAAACACCGGCATACTCCTTGAGTTAAAACCTTTCTAACGAGACCACGAATGGCCATAAAAGAATTAAGATCAAATTCTCCGAAAAGATGATTTTCATGAAAACTGACCCTTAAAGTCGTGATTGACATCTGACCTCAATTAACCTTAATTAATTTTATTCCTTAACTTCTTAATTATCATTAAGAATCCTCTAAACCTTAGTCAAAAATCTGGGGTGTTACATCCTACCCCCCTTAAAGAAATTTCGTCCCGAAATTTACTAACCATGATAAACGATATCAGGGTAGTTTTTTAGTAGCTCGGATTCGAGCTCCCATGTTGCTCCCTCTGAACCATGAAGGTTCTAGATCATCTTTACAAGATTGATCTCCTTGTTCCTTATCTTCTGGATCTTTTAACTCACAAAGGCCTGGGGCTTCTCTTCATAGACGAAGTCCTCATTCTGGACTATCTCTTCCTTGCAAATCACGTGCTTTGGATTAAACACGTATTTTCTCAACATTGAGACATGAAAAGACGTTATGAACGTCACTCAGGTTGGGTGGTAAGGCCAACCTGTAGGCTACTTCATTCACCTTTTCTAAAATTTCGAAAGGTCCAATAAATATGGGCCTTAACTTGTTTCGTTTGGCAAAACGAACCACTCCTTGACGGAGATATTTACAAGAATACTATCTTTAATGTCGAATCTTAGTTCCATTCTTCTTTCCTCTGTGTAAGCCTTCTGTCTGTCTTGAATTTCCTTGATTTGCTGATGAACAAGCTCGATCTTCTGGACCGCTTCCGGGACCATTTCAGGTCCAAGTATCCTTCTCTTTCTAACTTCGTCCCAATACAAGGGCGATTTACACTTTCTTCTGAACAGGGCTTCATAAAGGCCATGTTGATCGATGATTGGTAGCTGTTGTTGTGCGCAACCTTACTAATTGCAGTAGCTCCTCCCAGCTGCTTCTTTGATCGATGACTACTCATCTAGGCATGTCTTCTAGAATCTGAATAGTCCTCTCGGATTGGCCGTTCATCTGAGGATGAAATGTCGTGCTGAAATTGAGCTTTGATCTCATTACCTTTTGTAGACTCCTCCAAAATCTTGACATAAATCTTGTATCACGATCCGATATAATCGAGACCGGCACATCGTGCAATATGCACAAATTTCCTATCATACATCTGGGCTAATTGATCTAGCCCATGATAACAGCAATGAGAGGTGCTCCTTTCGATAATCGATTCACGATTATCCAACTAGCGGTATTCCACCACTTAGACTTTGGTAATCCTACCACAAAGCCTATACTACTATGATCCTACTTCCATTCAGGAATTTCTATGGGTTGGAGCAACCAGAAGGTTTTTGATGCAAGGCTCCACTTGTCGACAAATCAACACCTTTCTACGAAGGCGGCTACCTTTCTCTTTATGTTATTCTGCTAGAAGTTCTTTTTGAGGTCTTGATACATCTTGGTGCTTCCGGGATGTGCTGTATGTGGCTTGTCATGTGCCTTGCACATGATTTCTTCCTTTAGTTCTTTCTTGCTTGGCACACAAAGCTTTCCTTTGAATAAGAGCGTTTTATCGGCGGCTTCTGCGCAGTCTTGCGTGCTATCTAATCGTGCTTCTAGGCTTTTCTTCTCGAGAAACTCATTTCATTTCCAAACCTTAACTTTCCTTTGTCTCGGGTCGGGATGAGCGACTATCGCGGCGATTTGTGCTTAATTGATTGCAGGTGGTGTTAGCACCTTGATTCTTAACTTCTTGAATTCCTATCAAAGCTTCTTCTTAACTTGAGCGAGTCCTAACTTTCCCTTCCCCTTCCTACTTAGGGCATCAACTACCACATTTGTCTTACCTGGGTGGTAGCGAGTCGTACGGTCCTAATCCTTGACAAGTCCTAGTCATCTTCTCTGCCTTATGCTAAGATCCTTTTATTTGAAGAAATACTTTAGGCTCTTGTGATCTTGAGAAGAGTCTTACACTTGGCTCCGTAGAGATAGTGCGTCTAGATCTTTAGCGTAAAAACAACCTCTGCTAGTTCTAAATCATGCGTGAGGTAGTTCTACTTGTGATTCTTAAGCTGTCTTGAAGCATAAGCGATCACCTTTCCTCTCTTCTTTAGTACGCATCCTGATCCTTTTCTCGACGCATAAGCATAAACCACAAAATCTTCATTTTCTTCCGAAATGGCCAATCATTGGGCTTGTGGTTAACATCTTCTTTCTGGAAACTTTCCTTGTACTCGGGCGTCCACCTACTGGAAGTCCTTCCTCAACACTCGCGTCATAGCCTTAGCTATTGACGAGAATCCTTCGACGATTCTACGATAGAATCCTGCAAGTCCTAGAAAACTTCCTATCTCATTCACGTTCCTTAGAGACTTCGAGTTGCTTGCAGCTTCAATCTTAGTTGGATCTACTTTGATTCCTTCTACTGAAACCATGACCTAGAAACATAAATTCTTTAAGCCAAAACTCACACTTACTAAACTTAGCGTAAAGCCTTTCTCCTCTTTAACTTTTCCAGCACCACCCTTAGGTGCTCTTGATGCTCATCTTTGTCCTTCGAATAGATGAGAATATCATCTATGAAGACTGGCGCAAACTTATCTAAATACGGGTAAGAACCCAGTTCATTAAATCCATGAACACTGCTGGGGCGTTGGTCAATCCGAACGGCATTACCACAAACTCGTAATACCCAAAGCGAGTCCTAAAAGAAGTATTAGGAATATCCTCCTTTCAGATCTTCAGCTGATGATTCTCAAATCTTTAAGTCTATCATTGGGAAGACACTTGCTCCCTTAAGCTTGATCAAAGAGATCATCTATTCTTGGGTGAGGGTATCGATTCTTGATGGTCAACTTATTAAGCCTTTTATGGTCGATGCACATTCTCAATGTGCCATCCTTCTTCTTCACAACGAGGCTGGAACTTTTCAAGGCGACACACTAGGTTGGATATAACCTAGGTCAAATAACTCTTGCAATTGAACCTTGAGTTCTTACGACTCCTTAGGCGCCACTCTGTAAGGGGCTTTTGACTAGTGCAGGTCCTGGTTCTAAACCGATAGTGGATTCCATCTGCCTATATGCTGGTAGTTCTGATAGGTCCTTTGAAAATACATCTTCAAAATTTTCTTGTGCCCGAAACGCCTTCTATTGCAAACTCTCTTTCCTCTTTCTTCGTCGCAACCGCTTTTCAACGGTACTCTGGCTTTATAGCCTCTTCTGGGGATCACCATCACTTGCTGATGAGTGGTATTTTGGCACAATATTTTGAGGTTTAAATGAAGTGAATTGAAGAGTTTTGCATGTGTTTTAACCTAAATTGCGCTCTTAACCTTCCTACTTGAGAGTTTTGTTTCTTATTTGAGTTTTGCAGAAAGTTTTGGATGAATAAATGAATTTTTGAGTAATTCAATGCCATGGGAAGATAGAGGATTGAATTGGGAGCACGGTGCAAGTTGAATCACCTCAATTGGACAAGAGACGAGAGAGAACGAAGCAAAACCGTGAAAGGTATCAGAGCAGGGCTGTAGGCGCGACCCGAGCCAGCCCAGCACCGCGACCGCCGCTCCGTGTCCGCGGCTGATTTTTCACCACCTGCAATGCGACCCGAGCCAGCATCCTCCGCTCGGGTCGCGCCATCCTGGCACGACGCGAGCCGAAGGGGCGCGACCGGCTCTGTGTCGCGCCCCTGTGTCACGTTTTCGGATTTTTCATTTTTTTCCCCCATTTTTAATTTTCTTTGAATTCTTTTATTCCTCCACTATATAAACTCATCCCAATTCAAAATTAGGTCATTCCATTCTACCCTTAGCCACTTTTAGAGAGAGAAATACTTGGAGAAGAAGAGAGAAGAAAGGGAATTGAAGATTGGGCAAGAAGAACAAAGTTGAAGCAAGATTTGAAGGCCAAAACATCCATCCGGGTTCTTTTGTTCTTTAATTTTGTTAAAATCATGTTCCTTCTTGTAGAGATTTTGGTTACCCATGTAATTATGAGAAGCTAAATCTTTGATACTCTTGGGTGTTGGTTTTATTTGGATTATGAAATATAAATGATATTTATTTTGGATGTTTAATGGTTCTTGATTATGTTTTGAATTCTTGTTATGTATGGGTGTTATGCATTGTTGATTGGTGAGAACTAATTGATAATTAATTATCATGATTATGTATGTTGATTCAAAATTCGAGAGATGAGCTTCAACATAGGATCCTAGAATTCAAAGAGCAATTATCAATAAAATCGAGAGGTTTGAGATAGTTGCTGAGGCATAGATCCTTGGTGCTCTTGGTAAGCACACTTAGGTATTAGTTGGAGACAATAATCCTATGCATGTGCCCCATATTCTATATGCTTCGAGAGGAGATATAGAATAAATTTGTGATCGCCTTGGTAATCTTGAATTGGAAATTAAGCATCCATTATAATTAGATTTTGTGTTAATTAATCCAATAAAACCAACCCCGAGAGTGTTCCTTTCCTTAATTGCCCAATTTATTTGTTAATTGCAATTATTTACTTTGCTTTATTATTTAGTTAGTTTTAAATCAAACAATTATCCATTTCGTCGTCTAGATAACAAATAGGAGTCGATGTCATAGTACGTGCTTATTTAAACTTTCTTTTTCCTTGTGGATTCGACCTCGTTTCACCCTGTACTACATTTACTTGTTCACTTGCAAGTTGATTCGAGTTTTAAAACTAAAATCTCACACATCACTTGCAGGTATAAAGATCGCATGACTGGACCTTGAACGTAAGCTCAGAACTTATTTAACGTCATTCCTCAGATTGCCTCTTAATACTGGACGAGCTGAAAAATCGCTTTTAGAGATTCGCGTCCTACTAAAAGGGCACTAACTATCATACTTGGATTCCTCTTCCTATTGGGACTATTCCCTCTTATTCTTCCAAAGGAATATTGCTTTATACTATCTGCTCTAATCTAGGATCCACACTCGAGCTCTATGAGTGGGAGCAGAACAAAATGATTGCCTCTAAGTGAGGACTTTATTAATTCTTTAACAAGTTCCAAAAGCTGGAAGAGATATAACATTGGGTTACTTATACTAAAAACATTGCTTTTTCAGAGGACTTATAAACTCAAAAGGGGTTTTTGCGTGTAGCAAACGTATAGGAGACAATCGATGATTAACAACTGAGAACTGTACTGAATATTTGCAAAGGCGTCAGCATAGTTTTAACAAGGGAATGCTATCACTGATCTTGGATGATTAAAGAAGTAGCATCAAAAGATTATAATTTGTCCAAAACGATATTGAAGAAATTCAATTAATATGAAGCTGTTGAAAGGTGATTGTTTTAATTGATACGAGAATGAATGAATAGACTCATCAAAACTTCTTATCTTTACTGAAACTTTTAATCTACCACTTCTAGGTCTATCTGCTTAACAATCTTCTTCAGGTTCTTTCTCTTTCTTTCCTTGATCTTCACGCATCTTCTTCTTTACTAGGTTGCTATGCAATAGCATGAGTCGGTTGACCTTCAATTAGCTATACTTGGTTGGAAAAGGTGACATACGAGAATCACTTTCACCTTTTAGAAGGGATACACAATCGACCTGATCCATACGCGTTTTCTTCTCGTCTGAAACCACCAATGCGGGTTAGCCTAGATAACTGGTCGAACTCTTGATCGTACGTTGGCAACGTTCTCTTTCCTTGCTTCTAGCTCCAGATCTCTACCTTATTCACCTTATGAATAGTTCGGGATATACTTTTGATATAACTCGTACTTGAATTCTTCCCGATCATACTATGCTTACTGCCTCAAATTTATCATCCTTCGAACGGACTCCTACCCGAAGTTTGTATTCATAAAAGAGCACAACCTAATTCCTCATCCTCTGATCAGACTATAAAATTGAAAATTCATTTCTAAAGAATAACCCATTTCTCGACTCCCATCGGGTTTCCTAGACTATTAGAACGGAAAGGTTGTGTTTGAGAAACACATTCTTGGCTCTTAAGTTGTGGTTCAGGACTTGCTTGCTTGCGGCCTCGTTCTCTCGGCTTGATGTCTTCTCAACGACATTCTAAAGAATCCTACATATTAGCGATGCTCGCTTGAATTTGCACGAAGCAAAATAAAATGCCTTTCGATAAGGTCTTTAGATTACGCAGGATAGCAAAGCGGGAAAATTGCCTCATAAGAGGACTTTTGGCATAAATAAGAAAGAGGTTCTTGGTTACATCCAAAAATAGGGCTACCTTTTGGAGAATTACTGCTGCTATCAAAATCTAAAAGGTTGATTAATACATTTTCAGAATAAGATCTGGATTAAAGCGGACAACAGGTCAGCAAGGTGTTCTAACAACAACACCTCATTTGCCTACTTCTAAAGCTTAACTATATGCTGAGTCCCCTTCTTCCTCATCTTCATCTGTCCCTAGTACCTTGAACTTGAATTTTCTTAAGCTTCCTTCGGGGAACTGATGGGGCATTCGCTGTCCCAGACTTCTGAGGGGCAACTGGTTGATAAGCAGGGGCCCACTGGTGCATTCTGGAGGACAAAGACTCGATGTCCTGGACGATCAAGGGTCTTGCTTCTAAGGTTTCTTCTGCACAAGGGCACGGTGCTTGAAATTCAGGGGGACTGTTCAGAGTTGCCCTTAGCAGTTCTGGTTCCATCACGGATGAGGGATTTTGCTCGGCTAGAGCATTCACGTGGCCATACTTTAACTCCCAAAGAGTCATCAAGGCTGAAGAGAATTCTGTCAGGTTCCCGATTACAGCATGCGTCTCGGGATCACGGGTGATGGTGCTTTGCAGAATGCGATACATTGCTGGCCTCTCAGCGGCCGGTGCTTGCTCACACATGCGGATGCATGTTTCCAAGTCGGATACCTTTCCTGGTGTTCCTCCAAAGTCATTCATTTCTTGAACAGGGCGGAAAAGAGGCACATTATCCCTAGCAATCGAACGACGCTTAACCATTCTAGAAATATGAAGCTTAATCAGTCTAGATTATAAAAGGGAGACCTATGGTTCTCCTGAGATCATGCTATCGTTTAGATTCAGACTACTTATCTTGCATGCATAGATCCTTTTTGCAGTTGACTTTTACAAAAATTTTGGTGCCCAAGTTTTTTATCATAAACTTTACCTTTTCCCTTAAAACAAAATTCGAGAATGAATCAACTCTTTTCTTTTAAATCTAGAACTCTTCTTTGAAACTTTTATCTTTAGTTAAGACATATGTTTAAAAATAAGTTTTTAAACACTTTTCTTTGTGATCAAGAACTTATTTCACAAACCTTTTTTTCCTCAGGAAATCATTTTACCCGAATACTTTTTTTTTTACTTGGAGTTTCATTATCAAGGTTTTTCCCTTTATCCATAAAAGAGGCATGTTTGCTCAAATCTCTTCATTTTCGATAGTCAAAAATTATGAATTCAAAATCTAAAATCTCTATACTATCATACCTCGATTTTTGTTGAAGATACAAGGGTGATGGCGAGCTGTGGGTTGCTGCTGTAACCTTTCACGAAGCAATTCATATGCACATAAACACCTAGCTTTAACTTAAATAAAGAGACAGGTCTGCAGAGTTGCAAGCCTGTTCTGATACCAACTGTAACAGCCCGGTCCCGAGATAGGGATTAACGAATGGGGACGGGGTGTTATTAAGGGATTTAACGAGTAAATTCAGAAGATTAACGAAGAATTTTAAGAATAAATGTACGCTTTGAAGATAGTTGATGATACTTGGGTTTACTTGATTAAGAAGGACACATGCTTTAGCGGAATAAAACAGCTAACTAATCAGATACCAACAAGCACAAGCTCTTTTATAGGTGAAAGGAAATCATACTCAGAAAGCGGAAATAAACTTAATATGCATCTTATATATATGTAATCGTCTGGGAATATTCTTAGAATCTCGAATAATCATAATAGAACCTTGAACAGAATTTAGAAAGAGTTAATCAGAGTAGCAGAACACATAATGGGATTTCAAAGAAACTTATATAATAGCAAAACAATCTTGGCAGCCAACCCACATCCACAGCCACCATCATCCTCGGCATCTCAATCTGAAAACATTTGAAAAAGAGGGCATGAACACTAATGTACTCAGTGGATTTTTAATGAAAGCTTCTTTAATAACTTGAGAAATATCCAACAATGAACTGGCGGTATATGGAGAGCAAAACGCAAAAGCCCTCTCCATATCCGCAAAACCTTTTCTTTTCTTGTGGGCCCATCCTTGGCTCAAACCTGATGTCAACTGTACCCTTAGGCATGCCGTGGGATAGAAGAGGGGTTACCTCAAATATCCAAACAAGTTTGCGAGGGAAAAATGCAGCAATGACTACCTTAATAATTCTGAGCTCGAATCCTGCTTAAGTGAAAGCTAAGTTCCTTCTCTCCCTATTCTTGCTAGCCATACCAAGCTTAGAACTATGTCTAATGTTAATACCTTATTACTGCATGATCTCGGCCTACAAAGGGTTAAAGCTACCCTAACAAGGCAATCCTTAATCCTTAACTATACGAGCTTTAACAAAGCATAAGCATTCAAATACGAGAAAATGAACGCGGATAAACATCGATTGCAAATAAAGCAATTCTAAACACCTCATGCTAGCATAAATTGTAAATAAACAATTCTAGCATATCTAAACATACTTGAGAGCTCACTTAACTTATACTGACTTCTTTTACTTTGTCTAACTCAAATAACAATTCAACATAATCATGCATATAACTTCTTTTATTTCTTTCCTTTCCTTGTACAGAGATCGATCAGATGGAGCAAAAATGCTTTATTGGATATTTCATTTATCCTATATGCTTCTAGAGCTTATTAGCTCAAACTTTAGATGAGTATAGATTTACCCACCTCGATTACTGGACAGAAGGTGGAGCAACGAGTTGAAGATCCTTCTCCGATTTCCTATGAGGCTCACTTCCTCCTACAAAAGTCGAATCATCGACTTAGCAACCTTCTTCGAAGAAGTCGACTATCTAAAGCGAGAAATAATGATATTTTACTGGAAGACTAAAATCTAAGATTTATTTACAGATTGCACGACTTTACGACTTTATAAATTTCGAAAAGAATTTATTTAAAGAACATCTCAGTATGATTTCTCAATTTTTAGACAAAGAATAACTTGAATAGATTACTCGAAATAAATTGAGAATACCTTGATTGATTCTCTAAAATTTAACTTGAAAATAACTTGGAAATAACACGACTTGAAAAACTTGAAAAGCTCGAGAAGAGGGTACGAAAATAGCCAGAAAGAAACGGCCGAAAAACAACACGGAGGAGGGGGGCCGCCGCGGCGCACATGGGCACTGGCGGGCTCCCCCCCGCCGCGGGCCACCTGCCCCGGCGGGCTCTTCCCCGCCGCGGGGCCACCTGCCCCGGCGGGCTCCCTGCCACCGCGGGGCTGCCTTGCCTCGGCGGGCAAGGCGCGGTCGAGGGGGGTGTGGCGCGGCGGCGCACCCCCCCCCCCGCGGGGCTCCTTTTCTTTCTCTCTCTTCAACTGGGTTTCTTCAACGTGTTCTTCAACTATTTTTCGTGTTCGTTGATTTCTTCGACGAACACGAAGAACAATTAACCCGGATTTTTATAAAAACGACGTACTTGAATTTAACATGCAATAACATGCTTTTTTACTTTAAAAAGAATTTTGGCATTACAACGGTATAAACACGATAATCCTCTTTAACTATTTAGAATAACGACGAAATCTCTAAATATAGCTTGAACAGAATTTAAATGAAATAAACGGGGCTAATCTCAAGAATAATAACGACAGGAATAAAGCGAGAAATATAACGTAAGCGTTATTAACTTGGAACTTCAATAAAAACTGAAATATAACTTAGACGGAAGGTAAACGAGCAATAATGAAGAACGCGAAGAACGTAAAGAACGGAAAGTAAATGCGGAATTTAAAGACGGAAAAAGAAATAAAGATCGAGACCGACGAACAAGAATGGACGGGGTTAGGTGCGTCGAAGGAAGGTGGCTAGCTTGGCGTCTCGTCGAGTTGCAACGGCGGCAGAGCCGCCCGCTACAACCCAACGGCGCCCCTGGCACCTTCCCTCACCGCATCCCTTCCACGCCACTCCACTCGTTGTCTTGCAGAACACTCACGAATAACGCTTTTTACTTCGACAGAACTTTCTCGGCTTTCAAAGCTTCTCATCCTCTCGATTTAGAAGTGAAATAGATGACAAATGAGCAATGAAAGCTAAAGGGGTGGCCTTGTATTTATAGGAAAAGCTTTGGCTTCCAAGGGAAGCCATTTCAGTGCAAGAATACTGCAAAAGTTACCCCGGGTTCGGTTAAAAGCTGCTTTATTCGATGTCGAGGTCTAAATGACCTCAAACACGAAATCTAAAAATACTGGGAGACTCGTTGGCTCGAATACTAGTGAACCAACTTGATTCGTGAAAAAGACGGGGTCTTTTGAAGAAAGACGAGCAAAGATTCCCTTTTTGGAATTACTTTTTACTATTCACTCAGACTGACAGATTTTACTCCCGAGCGTTCGATTGACCTCAGAATGGTAATCCGTGAACGCCAACGGAATCCTAGAGTCATTTCCCATAAGTGGGGCCTGACAGAACTAGACTCGGATCAACGAGGAGGATTTCGTAAATTTCTCAAAACACGAACGCACGCAAAAGTTACTATTTATTCATATTTTAAATACGCTTTTCATCACCAGGAACTTAATTGACTTCAGAATTAAAATCTGAAAACACCGGCATACTCTTTGAGTTAAAACCTTTCTAACGAGACCACGAATGGCCATAAAAGAATTAAGATCAAATTCTCCGAAAAGATGATTTTCACGAAAACTGACCCTTAAAGTCGTGACTGACATCTGACCTCAATTAACCTTAATTAATTTTATTCCTTAACTTCTTAATTATCATTAAGAATCCTCTAAACCTTAGTCAAAAATCTGGGGTGTTACATCCTACCCCCTTAAAGAAATTTCATCCCGAAATTTACTAACCATGATAAACGATATCAGGGTACTTTTTGAGTAGCTCGGATTCAAGCTCCCATGTTGCTCCCTCTGAACCATGAAGGTTCCAGATCATCTTTACAAGATTGATCTCCTTGTTCCTTATCTTCTGGATCTTTTAACTCACAAAGGCCTGGGGCTTCTCTTCATAGGTGAAGTCCTCATTCAGGACTATCTCTTCCTTGCAAATCACGTGCTTTGGATTAAACACGTATTTTCTCAACATTGAGACATGAAAAGACGTTATGAACGTCACTCAGGTTGGGTGGTAAGGCCAACCTGTAGGCTACTTCATTCACCTTTTCTAAAATTTCGAAAGGTCCAATAAATATGGGCCTTAACTTGTTTCGTTTGGCAAAACGAACCACTCCTTGACGGAGATATTTACAAGAATACTATCTTTAATGTCGAATCTTAGTTCCGTTCTTCTTTCGTCTGTGTAAGCCTTCTGTCTGTCTGGTAACCTATATTCCAAAGTGTTGCTTATTCGGACATGAGTATGACATGCGTGTTATTAAGCACCACGAATTGATTTCGAATAAATGAATGAGCCCCAACGAAATCTCGTAATTGCATTCCCTAAGCCCACACCGAATCCAAACAAAATATTGCCACGATACAATAACACAACTACAAACCAAAAAGGAAATGTTGTGGAAAAAAAATCAACTCATCAACATCCAATGTAATAATTATCAGAATGGAATGATTAATTGGTCACCGGTATAATTTTACCATCTTCATATAACCCTTACCAATCACATCTATAGCTGCACGAAACTGAGATAAAAAACCGTGTCGGTGTTAGGTGACTACCTGATTTGGGACACTGCATTGAGCACCACGATAATGTATGATTTACCTTACGATCATGCGAAGACGCTGAATGAGGAAACCAACTTACAACCACGGGAAAGTAACAGGATTGATGGCCAAATTATTTAAGATGACCAAAAGTTCAATAAGCCATGATTCAGGATTGATGTAGTGATAGCTATATGGAGAGTTCCTACAAACTCCACCGTACCACGCCTTTTACTATGACAATCTGTTGCCATAAAATTGGCGCGCCCACCATGACATAGCTCAACCTGTGGGACAATAGATCACCAATATTAACCATTTCACCTACTGAGCTGGGTGCAACCAAAAGGTAATAATTTAGGCAATGAATGGGAAAAGCCAAAGTTTTTTTGAACCCCGTATTATGCTCCCATGTTTTTGGGAAACATGGCCTATAGTACCTCAATGTTTTTATGAAACACAGTGAAGCCCACTCCAATATGATAAGCTGGCATTATGGAATTTTGCAATTCAAATTTGAGGAGTAAACATATACTGGGGAGAGATCTGAAAACTAGGTACTACACGGTCCAGCAAAGTAATTAGGCCACAAGATGATAAAAATCTAATAATAACACAAAGACTGTATTTCCTGCACAAGACACTCTGGCAATGAATGGTATCATTGAAGCAGCCATGTGAAAGGGCATAGCCAACATATTCACAAAATATAAGTTCTCTTTTTGTAGAGTATCACAGTTTTTGTAAAACAAATATAACCTATGTATGATTCAAGTAAAATTGCAAACACGCGAAAGGTCTCAAACAAGTTTAGCTCATGAGTATATGTAAATAACAATTCAAAATACAATGATTGCTTAATTGTCTATCAAAAGATTGAATCGTATGTTAAAAGAAGCCAAGATATGTAGAGGACAAGATCGAATCAGTTGTTTTATACCTTTCCTCCTTCTCTGGAAACAAATATAGGTGTTACTTTAAAATTTCCTAGGAATTAACTTTTGGGAGCATAACTGCCCGTGAAAAGAAAACACATATATTGTAAAGTGCATAATCTTGAATTATTTTTAATTTTTTTACGAATGACTGAAAAACTTAGAAATAATTTAGCCTTACAAGATAACCTTATCATTCTGTGAGAAAATAAATTGAAGCTAAAAGCTAAGAAAATATATATGAACTTCGGAGCTAATAAAAACTATACGAAATTGAAGAAAATTAAAACATTATGAGCTGGCGGCGGACGATTTCATGACGGGAAGGGATGAGTCACCGCACCAATCGACGGGATCTAATCGCAGGTCTGGGACTCTAAATAGAGAGAGTGATGGCGATGACCCTTTTTTTCTCTCACATGATGATGATGGTGATGGTTGAATCATGATGTTTCTCTCTATTTCCCCTGTTTCTCAAAAGACCTGCTTTGTTTGCTCGTTTGTTTGAGGCGACTGTCAACTCATCCACGTCTCTGACTTTGTGCCTGGAGAAGAATTCTCGGACGAAACGGAAGAACCAGGAGGTGGACTCGAGTGGCGAATTGATCGTAGTGGAAGAGCGGGGATTTGACAGGCTTGATTCGGCCACCGGTGTAGAGATCGTCAACGAGGTAGGTGGAGAACCGAGCGGTGGAGAAGAGAAGGCGAGGGACGAAAAATTAAGATTAGGGTTTTGTTCATTTGCAGCTCAATTTGGGGACTTTGGAGTGTTGATGGAGACCCTGGATTAACGGAGCAATGGGTAACGACAGTTTCATGATCCAAGAACCGGAGTTGCGAGTCCGAATTCAAATTTGAGTGATCCGTAGACTTTTCTAGTGCAACTTTCCACGTGGCAGCATCCTATGAAGTGATGCAGTAGGCATCGGTCTAGCATCGACTCACCCGTTTTTTTTTTTGTTTTTTTGATAGTGTTACCAAACACGAATTTAATTAAAGATATCATCCCCCCGATGCAGAAAATAGCATTGGAATGGAATGGAACTAGTTATGGTCTCTCTAGAGTAATGCATTTTCACGGTATATGCTGGATATCTGAAATTAATATTTATGTAAAGAGGGCTAGTGTGTCAGTTTCCTTAAACTCTCCTACAGTCCTACTCCTTGATCCATCAAGTACTCTCTCTCTCTCTCTCTCACACACACACACACACACACGAACACACGCAAAATATGTGACTCATAAACATAGTGAAAAGTGAAAACTCCATCTCTATTTATGCAAGATGGCTGACTCAAAGAAATAACTCAGCTTTCCAATAAACTCGATCACTGGTTTCATCGTCGAGGACGGATGTCGACAACTAATCCGAGTTCGTTAACGCCGGAACTGATGGTGCTGAAGTTCAATGAGTTCCAGAATATGTTTAGAACGGAAATGGAAAAGCTCGTGAGTGAGCGTGATTCATTAAAGAAAGCGGTGGAATTTCTGGAGATTACACAAATCTCTACCGAATCAGACAAGTGCAGCCTGGAGAAGAAGCTGGGAAGGAGCGAGGGCAGATGTCATGAGTTAGAAAAAAAGATTGTTGAAATGGAGGAGAAGCTTCAGAAATTGAGAAGCGAGAAATTAGATATTGAGGAGAAACTGGGAAAGAGTGAGAGGAGATATGAGGATGCAAATCAGAGTGTGGAGGAATTCCGGCGTCACCGTTTAAGGCCGAGGTCTAATTTGAAGGTGAAGGAGAAGTCTGCTACTGATGTTGAGGAGAATGAGAATGCCAATTTCCCAGATTTTGGTGAAAATGCAGACTTTGGATTGTCAACTAAAGGTACAACTTCTAATTTCTATAACTAAATTTCTTTTGATATGTAATTACTATGCCTTTATAGTTATCTAGCTTTCTTGAAAATGCAGGTATTGTATCTTTTATTAATTATATATTTTCATGATTGATCGTAAATTTAATTTTTAATAGGGATTTTTTACCAGTATGATTGATTTTGGGACAATTTTAAGATTTTTTTATTGATAATGATGACTAATTTGATAAGCTGGGTAGGACTGAAGATCTATTTTAGGGACAATTCTGTCTGTTTGATAAATTAGAACACAAGCAAATTAGACATTATTTTTTCTCTTGGTTTTAAGTTAATCTCCACTCCTGTGTACCGTGTACGTATATTGCTAGTATTTTTTCGTGTGTGCAGTTCACACTTTTTAAATTAATAAACTACGTTTTTGAAACTTGAATATTAAAAAGGAAAATAACTTTATTGTTTAAATAGAGAATAAAGAAATGCATATAATTATGTATATGGTGCATGGTCAGTTAAATGATAACACTTCCTGAAATCTAAGCATGCATGATTGTGTTTATGCATCTGTCTATAATTTGTGTTCCCCAATTTCAGGTGCTAACCATTCTGTGATAATGAGTCGTGGTTGTAAACTTGAAAGGATAGATGTAATCAAGAAAAAACTACGAAAGGAGAATTTGGAAAAACTTGAACAATCATGCTTCGGTCACCTGCTGAAGATTAATAAGGATCAACTCAAATTTCAAGGACAACTGATGTTGCATTTGCTGCTGCACATTGACATGGGTGCCTCCAACAATGAGAGGCTTGTTTTCAAAATTAACAACTCTACGATTGTATTCGGACTTCACGAATTTTCTCTCATCACAGGGCTTGATGATCTTGGCACATTGGAAGAAGTAACAACAGTATCTTCTTCTATTCACAGGGAGGTTTTCCATGGAAGGTCAGGTATCCAGTTTAAGGATATTGAAGAGGCCTTCCATAATGTTAGCCGATATGACAAGGGCGGAGGTGAGTTGGCGTTGAAGTTGGCCTTTCTCTATTTCCTTTACGGAACTTTGTTAGGTAGTTATAGCAAAAAAATTGACACACGGTATGTTCATTTAATTGAGGATCTGCATAAGTTCAAGGCATTCCCTTGGGGTCGGGTTGCATATGAGTTCCTTGTTTCGTCAATCCTTGCGGCACGAGTCCGCTTGGATGGTTTAGAAGTCACCAGTAAGACATTACTAACTCTCAATGTAGACGGCTTCACTTTTGCTCTCCAGATATGGGCGTATGAGGTGATGCCTTGTTTAGCTACATATTGTGCATCTCGTGTAAATAACTTAAAAGAGAAAACCCCACCCATCTTGCGTTGGCATGCAATAAGAACCTTTCATTTCAACCATCTCAAGAAATTCTTTACACCAGGTGATAAAGAACATCCGGTATGTAACTTCTCCTTTGAAGTTTGAACACTCGTGTTTGTTATGTCGTACACACACACACACATCCATTTTAACCTAAATATGATAATCCCATAGGTATTGAATGGTACTGAAGCTTTTCCGGTGATGGAAAATGAAATAGTGAAGTTGGGAGAGCAATCAACTGGCGTCATACCTCAGGCGAGTAGCCCCCAGCAAAAGAAAAGAAAGTTGCTTTGTAAAGACAAAGATCAAATGCCTCACGCGTGTGTAAGTCAAAGCAACACGTTTTTGCCTATATATTTTTATAAAGCATGCTTCACTCTGTTTGGATTCTGAGTTGCATGTTTCATGCAGGATGAGCAATCCAGTCCAACTGATTGCTGCACAGTTGATTCGCCAGGTTCTAGTGAAGTTGGGAGAGCAATCAACTGGCGTCATACCTCAGGCGAGTAGCCCCCAGCAAAAGAAAAGAAAGTTGCTTTGTAAAGACAAAGATCAAATGCCTCACGCGTGTGTAAGTCAAAGCAACACGTTTTTGCCTATATATTTTTATAAAGCATGCTTCACTCTGTTTGGATTCTGAGTTGCATGTTTCATGCAGGATGAGCAATCCAGTCCAACTGATTGCTGCACAGTTGATTCGCCAGGTTCTAGTGGACTACGGATGCCAGCAATTAATCCGGATTTACCCATTCCAGAATTGATCAAGATGATTAATGAGGTCCGGAATATGTTGATGCAGCAGGAGAAGAGTAGAAGAATGGATGTCGATGAATTGAGAGTGGGAAAGATGAAGTCAGATAAGGCAGCTCAACATTACGAAAAAAGGCTTGAGGATTTAGAGGCCAATTTGGAGAAGTGTGATGCTGCTGCTGACAAAGAGAAACAAAATGTGAATGTTGAATGCGACAAATTATTGAAAAAAGGTGGATTTGTAGAAAATATTATGTTATTAAGAAGATTACCACTTGAAAGTATGTGATATATATTCTCAGCATTGCTTGGACTTGAGATTTGTTTGTTTTTGGTTTCAATTCTGCATAAGAAGCTGTTATGCTCTAACTGAATGATATTTTTGTTAAATAATATTTGATAATCAATTCAACTTGTGACAGAGACATGTATGGCCACATGTAGCAGAAGCTTGGCTCATTCTGGTTCAGAACCTGCAGCTTTTAATATCCATGATAATGAATACAAAAAGCCTGGGGTTAGAGGTATGTAATGTAACTAAACTGCTTCTGGGCATAGGCATCTTACAATATTTTTCTATTTTACTCACTTTATTGGTTAAGTTTTCTAATATTTTAGCAGCAGACACTTTTTTTGTCAAATATGAGATGGGAATGAAAGCTGGTACCATCTACCTTGTGCAGTGTATCATTGGGTCATGATAGCTAGAATATGCGCTACAAAGCAAACATTGCATGAGTTATGTTAATTGTAATTATAGGTAGATAACATATGAGATCAATTCAATCCACCTAAGTAATTTCCTTTTACGCTTATTTGTACTCAAAAGTATCTTCCTCTATCATATAGCTTTTGCCATTTTGCGCTGTGCATGGAACATTTTTGATTGCTTTCCAAGACTTTGCAGTGAACTTGTGCCTCTCTCTGAAAAATTAGAGCTCAAATTAACAGATTCCTATTTAATATGTTGAGATTTGTTCTCTTTTGAAAGAATGCAACAACTCATATATGATTCATGTTACCTATTCTTTCTTTCATCTCGCATCTGAGTTCATATATAAAATATGGTGAGCACAGGTTGTTCACATGCAAGTGTGATGTGCTCGGACGTTGAAATGCCTAGATGGAAGATGACATCTGGAGATTATCATGTCATTGTCTTATCTGATAGCGAAGATGAAGTTCAAGATACATGGAAGATAACAGAATACTGCAGAGTTGATTCGAAGAAAA
The DNA here is from genome assembly GCA_026008535.1 of Perilla frutescens. Classification (NCBI taxonomy): domain Eukaryota; kingdom Viridiplantae; phylum Streptophyta; class Magnoliopsida; order Lamiales; family Lamiaceae; genus Perilla; species Perilla frutescens. The sequence goes on from BRKX01000015.1 coordinate 15,270,703, forward strand.
GAAGACCATCTCCAGCTGCTGCTGGTTGTGATTCTGAATCTCCTCTTCAAAAGTTTAATGCCGCAACTGATCATGTGCATTCTGCAGACTCAGATGATAAACCTTGCTCCTATGCATACATGAATAACCTTGTTGCAACGCTTGAGGTTAAGGAGGAGCAGCAGCAGCAGAAAATGGATGTTTGAACCACAACTCTGTATGATGCCATGGGAAAGTTGGTTGTCTATACCTATTTACTTTCTTTTCAGTCTTGTTTATTTGGACAAACACGAAAAGTGTGTGCTTAGGGTGGTAGTAATGGCTATTACAACCAAGGATGAAAATATCGCTATTGCAACATATATGGCAACTTCAATTTTACGATATATCGACGGATATATCGATATCGCATATCGATATCGCAGAAAATTGAAAAAAATGACGGAAATCATATTAAAATCTTGGAAATTTAGCATGAAATTTTAGGAACTATTATGACATATTATTATACACATATTCCGCTAATTTTTTTGATAGAATTGTATTTTGAAAGCAAATATATGAATAATACATTATATAAATACCGTCTGTGATAATACATTTGATAAAATAATGCATAATACAACATAAAATGACTAAATAAACATTATAAAGTACAATTAATACCAAAATGAAGATCTATGTGGTTCAAATATAGTAGATGGAATGTCATCTTGTTCTAAATAATATTGGTACCAACTTATCACGTTCGAGTAATTATTGATATAATTATGCACATGCGCTTGATATGTTTCTTGATTTCTTCCAACGGCTTCACCATAAATTGGATAATGTCCACTGACCCAATTATTTTGTTGATACACGTTTTGAGTAGTCCAATCAATTTGTGAACTCCCATATGTGCAAGAAGCCTATGAATCTTGGGACATATCACTATGATCAGTGCCACCCATATTCATAGAATTAAGATTTGGCAAATAATTTATATTTATTCTTAGATTTCAATTTCGTGTGATATATGGGGAGAAAAATTTTAGTGATTTGTCCATCATGTCCTCTAACTGAAAAAATAAAAAAATAAAGTCAGTGCACGTGCATCTCACTTTTCTTCCTAAGATATCCGTTGATTTCCCGATCTTCTTTTTCTTATATTTTTTTGCAAAGTGAATGTCTTTATAAAGCAAAGAATATTGTAACTCAAATAATTATATTGAAGACCTAAAAAAGATTACAAAAATATATAGTATTAAATAAAAATCAAAATATATTATAGAAATATTAAAAAAATCGCGATATATTGCGATATTTTGTGATATTTTGCGATATATTCCGATATATTGCGATTTCTCATCGATACTCGGGAAAAAAGATATTCCCCCCAATATCCGTATCGCAATGTCAATATCCGCGATATATCCGCGATATATCGCGATATTTTCATCCTTGATTACAACCACCCTTATTTAGTTATTTATTTTTTCAAAGCTTGTATGTTGACCTTTTCATCCTTGTTTTTACTTAATTTGCCAATTGGGAAAAATGGAATACCTAGTATCTAAAGTTATTAATGGGTACGAGGCTAATGCCTAAATCAACTTTCAAAAGAAAATTGCTTCTACACTCAATTGCCCCACCCTCTTCTCCGGAGGCGAGCCGTCCCCTCCCGTTGCCGGTGACTTTCAGTTTAATTTAAGTTTTATTTTTTCATATGTATTAATTTTTTAAGAGGTAAAGCAAAAACAAAATGAAAGGCAGATATGCATTGAGTCTCGTTAAAACATAATTTGTTGTTCAAACAATCTTGTACTCCCTTCGTTCCGATTATATAGTTCCTTTAACTATTTTGAGGTGTTCCAATTATATAGTTTCGTTACTATAATTATTATTAATTTTCATTGTAATGTACAAATAAACTCTTATTGAATCTTGAAAATTAAAAAAATAACAACTTAAAAGTTGATAGTCATAAATATTCAATGAGGATATTATTGGAAGTTTAACTTTAAAATCTTATTTTCATAAATATTTTTAATCTACGTGCGAGGAGAAATGAGACTATATAATTGGGGCGGAGGGTTTGCCCGTGTCTTGCTAACATAATTTTATGTTGAAAATAATTTTGCCGGTATATGACATTGTGCCGACTAATAATTTTACTATTTCCTATATACTGATTTGATGCATAATAACTCTCTAGTAAGATAATTTGAAAGTTGAACGTGTACGTAGCGAGAATTGAAATATCGCGAAATATCGTAGATATAGCGTGGATTTTGATATTGCGATACGGATATGAGGGAGAATATTTTTTTTCTCGGGTATTGGTGAAATATCGCAATATATCGCGATTTTTTTATATTTCTATAATATATTCTGATTTTTATTTAATACTATATATTTTTGTGGTCTTTTTTAGGTCTTCATCATAATTATTTGAGTTGCAATATTCTTTGCTTTACAAAAACACTCACACTATAAAAAATTATAAAAGAAAGAAGCTCGGGAAACCATCAAATGTTTTAGAAATAAAAGTGAGATGCACCAACTTTATTTTTTTCATGACGAGAGAAAATGATTTGCTGATCGTATTGTAATTGCTTTTCAATCTACTATGGTCCCATGTAAATCTTTTATTTAATATTTTTAAATAGAAATGTTTTAAATAATTTAAAATCATGTCTTTAATGAAGAAATATGCATTATATATTTATTAGTGTTTGGTAATGACAGTTAAGTGGTGGGTAATGTATGATCATCAGTTAGAGATTTGGCTGTGCGAATATTATTAAAATGTGTATGGAGCTCAAAATGTTCACCAACAAAATAATTTGGTCAATGAACATTATCCAATCCATGATGAAGCTATTAGAAGAAATTAAGAAATATATCAAGCGTATGTGCATAATTATATCTAGAATTACTCTAATGTGATGAGTTAGTATCAATATAGTTCCAAAATTACTCTAATGTGATGAGTTAGTACCAATATTATTTGGAACAAGATGGCATTCCTTCTACGATATTTGAACCTCATAAATCCTCATTTTAGTATTAATTGTACTTTATAATGTTTATTTAGTTATTTTATATTATATTATGTATTATTTTGTCAAATGTATTATCTCAGACAGTATATATAATGTCTTATTCATATGTTTGCTTTCAAAATATAATTTTATCAAAAATTTTGAGTAGAATATGTGCATAATAATATGTTATAATAGTTTCTAAAATTTTATGCTAAATTTTTAAAATTTCAATATAGTTTTCATCATTTTTTTAATTTTCTATAATATCGATATATCCAATAATATATCGGTAAAATTAAAATTGTGATATATAGTGCCACAGCGATATTTTCATCCTTGTTACGTAGGAACTCATCCCATTTCCAAACTCCTTTTGTGAATGAAGAATTGAAGATAAAAATAATAATAAATCTTTTTCTATTTTGACGTGATATGTAAATAATTCACTTTTTAATATGATTTGACGTTGGACTTGTATTCAAAAAAAAGTTGCATTGGAACTGCCATTGGAACTACCTAATTTTTTTTTTCCTATCTCTAGCTAGCTCCCTAGTCGATCCCTACTACCACGTCTTTCTCTTGGCCAGTTGGCCTGTATATTTTTGTAGCTAATGTTCTCATTAATATATTAAATATAATTAGTGAGTATTAATGAATCTGCAAGAATACTCTACGGTAGTTAGTATTATAAACATGCTTTGGTGTATATTTTATCCGCCCACAAAATATGTTGAATGAACTCTTCTCTCCCAAATAGGAATGGCAATGGGTAGGGTATGGGTAGAATACTATGGTACCCATTTTTATATCTGCGTTTAAAAAAAAAATGTGTTCGTTCTCATACTCTCTGAGTACCTAACTGTCCATACCCGTACCCATTACCTACAATTTAACTAACTATAAAAAATTATAAATTTAAAAACATTAAAAAACTAAAATCATAATAATCATTTAATTAATACAATCTTCATAAAAATTATATTAAATAAATAACTCTATAAATATTACAATACTATGAATAACAAAAAAATAAAAGACATTTATGTGAACCTGTAGCAGAAAATTAATTAATTTTCTTTATTTCTTGTATTATGTGTTTCAATTAAAAAAACTAATTTGAAAAAAAAAACGAAATAAATCATCTTCAATTAACTTCTCTAAAATTATAATTACGTAGACTAATGAATACAAAATGTCTACAAATTAGGCGGTGGTCATATACAGGTATAATATTGCCTTATTTTCAATTATCAATAAATATTTTTAAATTTTATAATATATATATGTATGTATGTATGAATTATTAATTTCCTGTAAAAAGTACAAATTAGGAAACAAACTAAAACATAATATATATGAAATAAAATAGAAAATAAAATCAAATTTAAATATTTATTATTTTCTGATTTATAATAGTAATATTAATAATTTCCATAAACATAATTATATATAAATACACATATGGGTATGGAACGGGTTGGGTACTAAAATACATATACCCGCACCCGTACCCGTAAAAAAATGCGGATAATTACCCATGTCCGTGCTCATCCCCATTAACCGGGTAATTACCTTACCGGATAATTTTTACGGCTCCGAAATGTCATCACCTATCTCGTCTCCCAAATCTAAAAATGGTCACGCGCACAAAAAACATAAATCTATTGAAGAAATCTTGGTAATTTGATCCCGGAAAACATACATATTTCTCTCTCACTCTATATATATATATCTCCTCTCTCCTCATCCTCCTATATATATTTATGAAGATATGATGATCAGGAGCCCCTCGCCTCCACCACACTGCCATTCAGAAATAACTCAGCCTTTAGAGAACGCACTGTTTTCATTATTTCATCTGAGACGACGGTTTGTATAAGCTTGAATTTCTTAAGTTGACGGATATGCCGAAGAGTTTGTCAACTCCGGAGCTCCTCAAGATCAAGTTTGATGAGTGTCATAATATATTGACAGAGGAGGACAAGAATATGAAACTGGAAATGGCAAAGGTTGTGAGAGAGCGTGATACCTTCGAGGAAGAGTTGAGTTCGCTGCAGAAAACTCGGACCTCAGAAAAGGCCATTCTCGAGAGAAGATGTAATGAGTTGGAGAAAACGGTTGCGGAAATGGAGGTGAAGAATCGAACATTGAGGAGAGAGAAATTGGATGTTGAGAACAAACTAAAATGGAGTGAGAGAAAATATGAGGCTTTAAAAGTGGATGCAAATGAAAGCATGGAGGAGATGAAGCGTAAAGAGATTGAGGTGCAGAAACTGCAGAGCAAAAATGAAGAATTGAGAGTGGAGAAGATGGAGTTGGAAGGTTGCAAAAAAAGGATTAATTATCTGGAGTCGAGGATGTTGAAGCTGAAGCAACTTGCCGATTTGGAGGATGCCACCAACTCACCTCATCAACTTCCAACTAGATCCAATATATTGACTTCTCAACCAAAGCCAAAGGTTGTTTTCTTTTCACTGCCGTAATTATTTTCATTTTGCAAATCATCTTTTTATTTTTTTGTTAAATTTCAATATTAATACTGTATTTATAATTAATTTCCCGATCAATTTCAACTTCAAAGTTGTTGTGGTGTCAACAATATAATATTTTGGATGGCTACACAGGAAAATCCACGAAAGAGGATGGTGCAAATGAACAAAAAATACGCAGAAAAGGCTAGTGTCCAAGGTAACCAAGGCATTGTGTTGGATAAATCTTTTGTTAAGTTACTAATTTTCTCTTGATTTTAAGTTAATTTCCACCCTGATGTTTATATATAATAATTAAACACTGCAAATAGGTTGTGTATTTTTGTAACTATTCTTGCATCCGAAGGAGAATAAAAAATGATCAGAGCTATTGTTTGTATATATAGTCTAATTAAAAAGACATGAGAAATTAAGGCGCACCATGTTGCCCAAATTTCTGTAACTCATAGTTAGTTGCCTACATTGTATTTGGAAAGGTATATGTACGTACTAATTAATTAACTACATGTGTATATATATATATATATATATATATATATATAGATAGATAGATAGATAGATACATGCCTTTTGTATAATTATGTTTAATTAAGCATTTGTTTACAATTTTTGCTTCCCCAATTTCAGGTGCTAGCCATTCGAGAATATCCCTTAATCGTCGTTGTGATCTTAAAATAATAAATAGAATTAAGGAAAAACTTGACGAAGAAAATTTGGAGAGATTTGAGCAATCATGCTTTGGCCATTTCTTGGAGATTGGTGATCTAAAATTTCAAGGGCAACTGTTGTTGCAGTTGGTGATGCACATGGTCACGGTTGCCTCCAACGAGGAGAGGGGGCTCGTGTTCAAAATTGGCAATTCTAACATGGAATTTGGACCTAATGAGTTCTCTGAAATCACTGGTCTTAATCATGGTGGCAGCACATTAGAAGCAACAAAAACATGTTCGTCTATTCATGAGCATGTTTTCGGAGGTAGTACAAGTATCATGTTGAAGGACGTTGAAAAGGCTTTCAGTAGTGTTAGCGGGGGCAAAGGTGATCTGGCGCTGAAGTTGGCCTTGCTTTATTTCCTCTACGGAGTTTTGTTGAATAAAACTACTCGTTCGAGCAGCTACAAAATTAATAATGAGCAGCTGCAGTATCTTGATTTAGTTGAGGATTTGGAGAAGTTTAACGCATTCCCTTGGGGCCGGGTTGCATATCATTGCCTTGCTTCATCTATTATGTTGGCCCGACATCACTTGATCAATCGTGAATCGCATAGTATACACGGTTTCTGTTTTGCTCTCCAAATTTGGGCGTATGAGATGATGCCTGATGTAGCTGAACATTGTGCAATACCACTTGCTGAAAAAGGCTTTGAAAACCTACCAATCTTGCGTTGGTGTACCGTGTTGAGATCCGTTCGTTACAACGAGCTCAATGAATTCTTTACACCGGGTGATAAAGCACATTTGGTAAGTAATTTTCGTCTTCCAATACTAATTGTATTGTGTGCAGTGTCACAATATATATAAATATATATCAGTTTAAACCTCAATTGCACTGAATATATATGTAGGTGTTGCATAGTAATATACTAATATTGAAGCTTCTCCAAAGCAGAAAAATAAAATTGATAAAATGCCTACATCATCTGCACTGAATGACCCAGCATACCTGCCACACCAGTCCAATACTCGTGTAAGGCCGAGTTACACTACAATACTACATTAATTAGTTGTTTTATATTTGCCTATGTTATGTGCACTCATGCCAAAGTTATTAATGTGATTAATTAATTAATTTAATTTTTTTAGTAACGTTCATATACGTAGTTCGCAACTTTTGATTATATTGCCTAAATTATTTTGTTCTTGATGCAATATGTATATGGAGTTTGTTCCCCACAAGTTTAATCATGATCTATGTGTCTCTTTTTACTAAACCAAATTAAACTAGTTAATTAAAATATATAGATACATGTCTCGACATTAATTATATTAAGTTTGTTATTCTTTCACTCATATATATAATATATATATATATGATTTATGAATGTGGTGCGCTCGATCAGTCCCTTCGGCTGAAAGGTAGGAGGAAGAAGAGGAAGAGAGAATGCGGAGAGGATTGGAATGCAAAGAAGAAAAGACAAAGAAACCAAATTTTTAAAAGGACTAATGTTGTGTATTCTACGGATGATGACGAGGACGAAGACGAAGATGAGGAATCGTCCTCAGATACCCACATGGAGAACTAAAATGGTTGCAGAGCAAAATGATTAGCTGTGGTGGCTCTAGCCTCTAGCTCTACTTGATTTTGTTAATATTAATCACACTTAATTGTTCTTTAATTGCTGGGTTTGTAAATGTATGTATGTACAGCCAAAAACTCTGCAGTCACTGCTTAATTATTTCGTATGTATCTATTAATTAGGGTACGCAGTTTAATATTCGAATGATCATGATGCGAAATACCTCATCTTCATTTGTTTCATCAGCCCTGCTCAAACATAATTTGCTCTTCTAACAATCCAGCCTTCTAGTGAGCAGTGATCAGCTATGTATAATTTTAAGTAGAAATATGAATGGCTCCAAATATCTGTTGCATTTCCAATTACATTCATTGTGGCACAGTATTTTTTTTTTCTTTTTTAATTTATTATGATTTGATTTAATTTAATTTTAATATTTTATTTAAGGTCCATTTTCAATTAGGGTATATTGAAATAAAAAATAACAAAAATTATAAAACTTAGTTGTGGCACAATAGATACAACAGGGAATGCAACAAAGAATCTAATCTGCCAAAAATATACACACCAAAAAAGTAGAACAAAATCTTCTATTTATGTTGCATTACTTATTGCACAATCAATTTTTTTTTTTCATGTTTTATCTGATTTTTACTTTCTGTGCTTTAATTTAATTTTATACTTATTATTTAAGATTTATTTTACCCAATTGGGGTTTATTATATTTTTTTAGTATTTAATCTTGAAATAATTAATTAATAAATAAAATTTGAAAATTAATTAAATACTATAAAATCATAATAGATCTTGATTGGGTAGATTGAATTTAAATACTAAGTTAAAACAAAGAAATTAAAATCGAAAAAAAATGCAAAAAAAAAAACTTAAAAGATCGACTGTGCAATAGAGAATGCAATACATAAATGCAGTAGGATCTCATCCCACCAAAAAAAAAAACCTTGCTGATTGAAAATAATTTTGCGGGGACGACTTTGATGATATAGTTTAGTTTAGGTAATTTGCTCCTTTCACGGGCTGGGAAGTTTGTTTTAATTAAATCTGTTGTACAATCAATTCCGACATACCTCATGAGCTGCTTCTTGATACCAAAAAAAATTATCCAGCGTCTTACAAGTCTCATCTCAAATTTTTGGTGGGGTTAAAAGGATAATGAACGGAAGATTCACTGGACTTCATGGGATTGCCTTTGCCTACCAAAAAATTTTGGAGGTCTGGGGCTTCGGAATCTTGAATGTTTTAACAGAGCTTTACTGGCTAAACAAGGATGGCGGCTTCTAACAAACACGTACTCTTTGCTCTCCAAATCTATAAAAGCAAGATATTTTCCGAGATCAAGTTTTCTTGATGCAAAATCTGGTTTTAACCCTAGTTATTCTTGGAAAAGCATGCTTGCGACAAGAGTTGCTATCTAAAGGTGTATCATGGAATGTCCATAATGGTCTGTCTATTGATTTTCGTAAGGATCGTTGGATCCCAAACCGTCCTTTTTATCGAATCCCCACTTTTGGTGAAGAGCATAGTAATCTTTTTACAGTCCACGACCTTTTTAATGAAGATGGAGTCAGCTGGAATATTAATTTGATTAAAAGCATCTATCTAGAGGAAATTGCTCATGATATTTTGCTGATTCCTATTTGTGATTCGGGATCCCAAGACTGTATCATGTGGAACCACACTAAGAGTGGCACCTATTCGGTCCGTTCGGGTTATTGGGTTGCGATGAGTTTAAAAGATGCGTCGACATCGAAAGCTTCATCATCTTCCTATAACTCAACAGACTGGCGATGGTTTTGGAAGCTCTCTATTCCGCCGAGGATTAAAATTTTTATTTGGAAGTGCATGAGAGGTGTTTTGCCAACTAATACAAATCTTGCTAAGAAGGGAATTGTTCTTGATCATACGTGCGTTCGTTGTAGCCTTTCTGAGGAGTCACCGGAACATGCCCTGCGTGATTGTCCTTAGGTTAATTTCTTTTGGAAGATTTGTGTTATGCGCCTTCAAAAGACTCTCACTTCATTGAGCCTTCAAGAATGGATTTTGGAGATTATTCATAATAAAGAAGAGGATTTTTTAAATGTCTTTGTTGTCCATCTTTGGATTATTTGGTATTCCAGAAATAAATTGGTGTTTGATCAAATTAATATGGACTATCTGACTTGTTTATCCATGGCTCTATCCACTACAAATGAGTATAAAAGGGGGATGGAGTCCATCAATAACAAGCTTTGGAAATGTGCTTCAATGCAAGGTTGGAAACCGCCCCCTAGGTGTCTACAAATTAAATACGGATGCTTCCATTGACGACAATGGCAATTCAGGTATCGGATGCGTGATAAGGAACAACAGAGGACATGTTATTCGAGCTTTTGCGCGCACAATGTTATCATTGTTCGAGTGTGTTAATGGCTGAAGCGCTTGCGTGTTATCAAGGGATTCGGCTGGCTAAGGAGCATGGATTGCAAAATCTTGTTATTGAAATGGACAACCAAGAGCTTGTCAACATTCTTCTGAGTAGATCTATCCCTCCTAACTATATTGGAAATATTATAGCTGATATTCATCATATTATATCTGATTTCCATATGGTGAATTTTTATTGGATTAGTCGTCACTCAAATAAACTTGCTCATGAACTTGCTCGTCTTCCAAACTCGGATAAAGTTACTGGGGTTTCTTTTGACTCTATGTTTCAGGTGTTACCTCCTCATGTAAATGATATTGTAGCTGCTGAAACAGTCTTGTATGCTTCTTAATACTTTTTAGGGTAATCTAAGTCTCTTTCTCAAAAAAAAAAAAAAAAAAAAAGTTTAGGTAATTTGCTCTATTTTTCATATGTTGATGTCACACGTAGTAACAACTCTCCAATTAATATGATCTAGAAGAATTCTAGTATTTAAGACTAAGTAAATAAGATAATATTCTGATCCAAAATTTAAAAAAGAGAAAGTTTTGTATATTTTTTAAAAACACAAGGATGGTTTGATACAACATTAAAAACACAGGGAAGTTTAATATATAATTCCGATAAGAGAAGGACGTCTGTCACATTTTATCCAAAATGATAATAGTGTTATTCCTATATATTCTGATGTGACATGATGTAATATTATCTCATGATTTAATGTGATTTAAAAGTGTTATTAAAAGTCTCTATAAATTACAAGTAAGATTAAATTTGGTTAAATAAAGTCTTGCAATAATAGAAGGTAAGTTTTCGGCACCCACTCTCACGATTGAATTTTTAGCGTAATTCTTTGCAGAAAAATCCATTCTTGCAACAATTGCATCGTAGTGAGGTGAGGAAACAGAGGCACACCGGTAGTGGTGACAATGGAGAGCGTTAACGAGGATCGTCTTAAATATTTTGGGACCCTTTGTGTTAATCATAAAAACTACGACACTAATATTAAAAAAAATACTATAATTTAATTTATTAATAAAAATTTAGTCCTTAATATTAAAATAAATACATGATCTTTTTGAGGAGCCTTGTGTTGAAGTTCTCCTTGCACCCTCTCTTTATCGACACTAACCTTAACAATGTACTAGTCAATGGTAGATAGAGTCGTCGTCCAACGACGATTTCATATACCCAAGCTATGCATGTGCTTTGCAGGCGTTTATAATAGTTTTACTAAAAAAATAAGACGTTAATTTCTCTACAAAATTAAAATGCTCTTCATATGATAAAATGAATGAATTCAAAAATAATTAATATGAAATTACTTAAATATCCTTACTAATAATTTTTGTAGTGTAAATAGAAACACCCCAAAAAATTAATAATTTTATTAAATAAAAATATTGCAATACCATTAGTAGTAGACATTTCAAATATATTATCTATGTTAAAATAATAAAATTAATATAACAAATTAAGTTTTAGAATTAATTAAAGAGTGAATGTATCCTAATTTTAAATAATCAAAGTTAAATGTTAGAATTAAAGAGTTAATCGTTGATTAAAAAATAGACCAAATTTCAAGAACCACCATAAAACGTGTGAAGAGTGGAAAATAGTTTATAATCCTGTAATTGGACAACTAAGAAAGAAAAAGACTTGCAATATGAATTTCCCAAAAGCTCATAATAAATTTAAACCGTTTAACATAGGCTAAATATGATATGGACTTTTAAAAATAGTCATTTTTATATCTTTATTTATGTGCGAAAAAACTGAATATTAATTAATATAATTATATAAATAATCTATGATAGTTTCGTAAAAAATAATAATTGAGTAGTACTTTTAATAGCTAAATATTCATAAACAGTGTTTTGTACGATCAAATATTCGGTGTTAAAATAATATAATATTTATGTTAGTCATTAGATACAAGTATAGACGCACACGAAAATCATGTCTAAATATATAATCATTACACAGTTTAACAGTTACACTACATTGGAAACTGGCAAAATATTATAATGCATTAAAATATAATAAATCATTTAATTGCGATCGCCGCGTGGAAATCTTCCCATGCAAGCTTTGACTTGTGAACAGTAGCCCGGACGAGAAATGTGAACCGGATTTGGATGACCCGGGGGGGGGGGGGAAATCTATCCCACATCATCCCCCACTACATTCCTCTCACATATTAAAAAAAAAATGAGGTCCAATTATTAAAAATTAATTAAAATATGTGTCTGATGTGTGCGTGGGATGTAGTGTGTCCTGCTATGGGATAGAATTTCCCCAGCCGGTGGATGGAACTTCGATGCCGTTTGTTAGCAGTCTGTTAGGGCTTCGTCTTAATGTGGGGCCCGTTTATTCATCGTTTATTGATTTCGAAACCACGTATGGCCCAAGTCTTCCTTACCTCTGTTGCAATAATAGTTCAGCAGCTTATAGGTAGTAAGTCATGTACATTGAAACTCGAATTTATTCCTTCAACTGGCGCCACCTTCCCGCTATTTCTTTGGCACCAAGTAACTTCCTTTTCCCACGCAGCCCTTGGTTATTTAACCTAAGATTATCAAACGACGCACTGCTGCCGGACACAGTTCGACGGATTAAACGCAATCGGCAATATTTCGGAGGCCCACTGCAAAGAGGAATTAGGGCACAGTTCGTCTCTTCAACAACAGTAAGTTACACTTGAATTATTAGGTGAAACAACTATCAACGGCCACATAATGGTGAGATTAGTATAAATGAAATAATAGTGATAACAGCCAAACCCCACTTCCCTCTACAAGGAATATTTAATAACCTTGCTGCTGTTAAGACCAAAAATCCAGTTATGTACATGCCAATTCAAAAAAGAATTCAAAGCGGGGCCTACGCATTAATTCCTCTCAGTACGGTTGATGCAGAATTTGACAAAAGGAAATAACGGAGGTGTAACGTCCGTTTCTGGGTTCGGGATGAACTGAACAACTCGAGAGTGAGTCGGAGCGAACGTCGCGGACCCATTACTGTAACTAACCAAGACGTGGCCTGACAGCGCTGGACACATGAGGCAATCTGAGCAAGGCCATGCTTCCTGTATCCACTACGGTGCTACCCATAGTGGTGCCACATGTGTGCCGCATCAATGACATTATCAACCATTTCTTTTTTCAATTACTCAATATTTTCTCCACTATAACATTACCTCACTTTTAACTATTCATGGACTTCACTATCATTACTATTTTTTCCATCAAGGAAAGAAAAAAAAAAAAAAAAGAAGGAAAACACTAAATGCAAAAGGGGAGGAGAGAGAAAATATTTGGACCTACTATTTCACTCAAGAACCCACTTTTTGCATGAGAAACTCATTTCTTATTTTGTTCCCTTGAATTGTGTTCCACTATGGTGGAACTTGGTTCTTATTTTGCAACATAGATATAAGAACCTCCCATAGTGGATGCTCTAACATTATGACACAGTTCCTAGTAATGATCAATCATATGTTGGGATTAAAAAATATCTATTATAATAATATTTATTAAAATATGATTAATTATAATTAATTTATTATATTAAAATTTAAAATTTTTAAAACTATATCTTAATCATGAAATAGTAAATTATTAATTAAAAATGAAAATCAAATACTATTAAATAATTATAAAACTTAATTAATAATTAGAAAATAAAATTAAAATATAAAAATGAAAAATTAATAAAATGAGTTGGACTAAGTGCACCATCAGACACGTTGACCGATCAATATTGAAAAACGCGCATTAACCGATCCACGTCCAAATTAATATCAACCGCATCAGCAATGGAGCCACATAGAATCCGGTAGAAACCAAATAATATTATAGTAGTATTTTAACTTAATACTTAAAAAAAGTCTCATTATTCTGCTCTTGATTGGCAACCCGCCTCCTACAGCCTAGAAATAATACTTTGATAAGAATAACAATAATGTACGTAATATTTTTTCTATTTTGACGTGACATGTAATAATTTATTATTTAATGTGATTTGAAATTTGCATTGAAATTACCACAAACATGGAGTTTAATTGTATTACTCTGTTTTGTTTGGTGAATAATTAATTAAGCACGAAACTCAATCTCCTCTCCTTATTTCAAAGAAAAAACAGGCATCGGAACTACCTAAAGTAATCGTGGTAATTTAAGTTTAAAAAAGGGAGATTGATCATTTGCTTTTTATTTTTTTCCCTTCAAAAATAAAATAAAATTTTGGGTTAAAAAATAAGTATAAAACGATAGTATTAGATAATCTATTTTATTATTATATTTAACTTTGCTCTATTATAATTATAGATTAGCATATAAAAAAATGTGGCAGCGGATATAATACTACCTTCAATAAAGAAATCTTTAATTATCTTATTACCGCATAAGAACGTAATTAGACTTTCTTTGGAAAATTTGTCCAACAGAAAAAAATTGAAAAAAAAAACCATACTTTTGAATGCTCAATATTTATCAAGCAATAGTGAAAAGAAATTTTATCTGAAATCTATACTTATATACTAAAACAAAGTTGTCTAGCTATCATTCCCTCCCAAATGTCCCGCCCAAATGTGTTTCCAATGCATGCATGCATGAAAAATAAAAAAAAAATCGAAAGGACTGCTCAATTAGAACATGATGGTATGTCAAACAAGTAAGCATAGCCATTCTTCTTTCACCAACCACCCCTAAATTTCAGAGCCAATCCTCACTAAACTATTTCAAATTCAAATATTTCATTTTGGAGCCATTTAAGTAGAGTATAATCTATATAAACAAGATTCAATTTACATTTACTACTCTCCCATCCCTGCCCACCTCTCACAAAAATTCAACATTTCACAACTCTAGATTGGTAATTCAATTTTCCTGCTTACACATTTATATTCCACAACAATACTGTTTTTAGCATTTATATATAGAATACTTCATGTTCTACTTTCTCATCCATATACATACAATGATTACAAATCTGCATTTACTTTAAATATGAATTTGGAGCATTTACTAACTTAGCATTTCGAAATCTTTGAATTTGCAGATTGAAGGCTGCTTCAAGGTTGCTGCTCTCACGACAATGGCAATGTGGTCTGTATTCAACGATTTGCGACCAACACACACCTCAACAGCTATTAAAGTCCAACTAATTCGATGCTATGGTGTCCCTTCATCAAACAATAGAAATGAATTAGCTACATTCGAGTGCATTTTTCATGATGTACAGATACTAAATAATTATATATATGAAGTAAAAAACAGGAACAAAAGTGCATGTGTAAGCCTTTTTTTTATCCCTGCAGGGTGTAAGGTTTCAAGCAACAGTTCCACGTTCATCAATACACTTATTCAAGGATAAGTTTGAAGAAGGTTTGTTGTATGCTTTAAAGAACTTCGCTATTGCACACAATACCTCGAAGTACAGAACAACAACACACAAGTATAAAGCCACAATCATGGATGGAACACATGTACGTAAGGAATCTGAAGATGAAAATGAAAACTTTCCAAAGTTCATTTACTCTTTCAAAACATTTGATGAGGTTCTATCCATGGAGAAACATTGCAGATGTTGTACCCTTTGGTAAGTTATAGTTTTTTTATTTTCTTTTGGTGGTTCTTTATATTATAATGTAATAACTAACAACTCATGTTATAAATGTATCACAGATGTTATTGGAATACTCAAGCACAGAAGTGAGCCAAGGGAAGTGACTAATGGATCTAAAAAACGTGTTATGGATATGATTCTAGAAGACACCGAGTAAAAAAAAGGATTACATACACTCTTTTTTGTTCTATATATTTTCAAATAATTTTAGCTGACCATTAAATTGTATCACATGATATGAAGGGGGAAAAGGCTTTGCTGCTCACTATGGGAGGAATATATCAATGAATGCATCAACCAACTTAATGAACAAAAAGAAGAACTTAATATCATTATCCTACATATGTGTAGGCCAAGTGTGTTCCAAGGTAAGTATCCAACAAATAGCAGGACATAATGCATATAGGCTGAAATAAGTTTCTGTATATATCAATCACACATTCAATTGCCAGGTTTATTCTAATTTTAATTTTTAGTAGGAATGATTAAGGTCTCTAATACTTATCATGTGACCAAAATTATTTTGAATAGTGATGCACCTGAAGTTATTGAATTCAAGCAAAGGTATATGAGTAAAATGTTTAAATATATATATATATATATATATATATATATATTTTAAATGTAATATCACAACTAATGAACTTTTTTGCTATAAAGACTTCGTATTGATTCCAGCTTAAGTACTTCTATTATAAGTAGCACTTCAAAAGGAACGAACTCTAATATCAATGAAGAGCTTTCAACTGGAGTTAGTTCTCTAAAAACTATACAAGAACTAACTGATGAAGTTCAGGTTATTACATCATTGAATCTTTATAATCTAAACTTCAGTAGTTGAGTTTACATTTTTATTACTATAAGTATTGATTTAATGTGTTGTTTGGATAGAGTGGCTGCTTTTGGGTCTGTGGAACTGTAGTTCAAATTGATGAGGCTGAGGGGTGGTTCTACATATCATGCAAGAAGTGTCATAAGAAAATGATAATAGCAGACCATCGGTTCTACTGTAAGAAGTGTAACAGATACGATCAAGCTGGAAATATCAAGTATAAGTTGATAATACATGTTGGAGATGACACAGGAAGTTCACCATTTATATTATGGGATAGAAAGTGTATGCAACTAATTGGAAAAACTGCTGCAAAACTCAACATGGATAACTCAGAGGTATATTTTGATTAATAAGTACAACTCATATGATATTACCTTATATGATATTGATGGATTTCATAAATTTCCTCTACAGGTGGTTGATAGTCATTATATGCCAAAAGAGATCCTCCAAGCCCTCAAAGGAAAGAAATTTTTATTCAAAATTAATGTTCCAGTTGCAGACAACAGGATGTACAAAGTTTCTTACAGTGTATCAAAACTAACAGTTGATCCTAATATTGTTTCTACATATGCTACCAACAACTTTGACAGTCAAGAATCTGATTCCATTAGCATTATGGAGAGTAACATTGTGATGGATAAGCTGGATGAAGGTGCACCTAAGGAGGATGAAGATATAGCTAATCAAAGTCAAACCAAGGCTACTGAAAATACTCCTATTGATTCTCAATCAATGGTGGATGTTGGAATTGAGTGGATTGATGATGGGTCACTAAAGAGGAGTTTGTTTGATGAATTTTCTGCAACTAAACCACCAAAGAAACCCAAGGTTCTCAATTCTGCAGCTAAAGCAGGAAAGCTAACCAAGGTTTCGATCAAGAAGGAGAAAGATTAGACGAAAGATTTTTAAGTCTTTTAAGTGTTTTTGTTTTTGTCAAATTATAGCTTGACTGGGCTTTATGTTTTGGTACAAGTCAAGTGTCTGAACTTCTATAACTTATTCCCTCAAATCTGATTCTGTAGTATTTTGCGTATGATATAGTTGCATTAAAAAACACAACTATAAATTAAACTACAGTCAATCAGTCAACACATGGAGAAGAGAGAAAAGTACTGTGCAGCATTAATTATTGTCCATGTTTACAAGGTATATCAGCAATCATCCATATCTATACGTAGTTAGTGAACTACTACTGATGGAGTAGGTGAAGAAAAGTATGGATAATTATATTGAGCTAAAACTATATTTTACCTCCATTTTTTTGCTGCAAGTTGGTCTATAAGATATCAAGCATAACACTATCATAATCAAATTCCATAGTCCTCAGAAAAACTAAAACAATCTCAGCATTCATCAAAAGCAATCATTCAAGGTCAAACATTCTACCATCAAGTTCATCATTCAAGTTTCAAATCCATATAGCATCATCATCAACAATTGCAGAGAATTCAAATATTTCAGCAAACAGATGAGGAAAATCATTGAAAGTACTTCTATTGGGAAGAACTGCAGAAAAGAAAACAATCCACAACAAGAGTATCATTCAGATTTCACATACTTTTATCAAAGTCTTATTTGTATATTATTTCATTTATATATCATCATTGGGAACATATGCTTACACATGCTTATTTCAAATATTCCAGGAACACCAATATGAACAGATTCACAGATAGTAGTTCTACTATCAATGAGTGCAGAAATCAACTTTCAAATACAGGTGTGTACTACAACTTGAAAAAAAATTTGTGTTTGATAACATACCTTTTACCTTGCACCTCCTAGCATTGTTAGCTGCTTTAAAGCATTTTTTTGTCATTTAGTTCTCAATCTGTGATAAAAAAATGAATAAATTAATATATTTAATATCAAATATTAGATTCAGGATTTAATCTGCTAATACTACAGAAAATAGCAAAAATAACAAATTCTCCATAAATTTAAATTTTCATTAAAAACAATATCCAGCCTCTTTAATTTTAACAGTTATATATGGCCATTTTCAAAATTTTCAGGAAAAATAGATATTTAAAATTTATAAAAGCCATAATTGACATAGATATAATAAAAATACTACAGAAATATAAATTTTAATTACAAATAATATTTGGCCTCTTTTAAAAGCTATATATAGCTATTTTCATTTTTTCAGGAAATTATAGATTTTTAAAAGCTATATAAGCCCAATTCAGTTTTTAGTATAAATGACATGGATATACAAAACTAACAAAAATAATCCAGAAATTTTAATTTTTATTAAAAACAATATGTGGACTGCTTTAAAAGCTATAAAAGGGCATTTTAATTTTTTTTAGGGAAAAAAGATTATACCAAGCTATATACCCTTCATTGAATTTTAGCATAAATTACATGGAGATAATAAAAATCACAAAAATACATCCAAAATTTTAATTTTCATTTAAAATAAACTTCAAATTCATACAATAAACCTCAACTAGATGGAGCTTGACATTATCATCAGCAAACTGAGTATCATTCAAATTCTGACCTCGAAGCCCTCTCATGAGAATGGCCACCTGCTCATTTTCTTCCATCTGAGCTCTTAGCCTTTTGATCTCCTGTGAAACATCTTGAATTCTCTGCCATGTCCAAAATTAAACATTGGCAAGAATCACCACCTCAATGCATCACCAATACATATAAATTCTCTAAAGTTGTAGGAGTTGCATGCATTACACCCATTTAGCCTTTTCGATTCAAATTAGCTTATCGGTAATATAAGAAAAGCAATATGTGGACTGTTTTAAAAGCTATAAAAGGTCATTTTCATTTGTTTCAAGGAAAAAAAAGATTATACCAAGCTATATAACCCTTCATTGAAATTTAGTATAAATTACATGGAGATAATAAAATTAACAAAAATACTTCCAAAATTTTAATTCTCATTAAAAACAATATCTTACCTCTTTTAAAAGTTATACATAGCTATTTTCAATTTTTTTAGGAAAAAAATATTCAAAATTTATAAAAGCCATATTGACATAGATATAATAAAAATACTTCTGAAAT
The DNA here is from genome assembly GCA_026008535.1 of Perilla frutescens. Classification (NCBI taxonomy): domain Eukaryota; kingdom Viridiplantae; phylum Streptophyta; class Magnoliopsida; order Lamiales; family Lamiaceae; genus Perilla; species Perilla frutescens. Next base: position 15,290,354 of record BRKX01000015.1, read on the forward strand.
ATAAATTTTAATTATAAATAATATCTGGCCTCTTTTAAAAGCTATATATATGTTCATTTTTTTCAGGAAAATTTAGATTTTTAAAAGCTATATAAACTCAATTCAGATTTTAGTATAAATGACATGGATATACAAAACTAACAAAAATAATCCATAAATTTTAATTTTTATTAAAAACAATATGTGGACTGTTTTAAAAGCTATTAAAGGGCAATTTAATTTTTTTTAGGGAAAAAAAGATTATACCAAGCTATATAACCCTTCATTGAATTTTAGTATAAATTATATGGAGATAATAAAAATAAAAAAAATGCTTCCAAAATTTTAATTCTCATTAAAAACAATATCTTACCTCTTTTAAAAGTTATATATAACTATTTTCAATTTTTTCAGGAAAAATAGTATTTAAAATTTATAAAAGCCATAATTGACATAGATATAATAAAAATACTACAGAAATATAAATTTTAATTATAAATAATATTTGGCCTCTTTTAAAAGCTATATATAGCTATTTTCATTTTTTCAGGAAATTATAGATTTTTAAAAGCTATATAAGCCAAATTCAGTTTTTAGTATAAATGACATGGATATACAAAACTAACAAAAATAATCCAGAAATTTTAATTTTTATTAAAAACAATATGTAGACTGCTTTAAAAGCTATAAAATGGCATTTTAATTTTTTTTAGGGAAAAAAGATTATACCAAGCTGTATACCCTTCACTGAATTTTAGCATAAATTACATGGAGATAATAAAAATCACAAAAATACATCCAAAATTTTAATTTTCATTTAAAATAAACTTCAAATTCATACAATAAACCTCAACTAAATGGAGCTTGACATTATCATTTGATGAAGCCATGGACAACAAAGATGATGAAGAACCGGAGTTGCAATTTAGAGGATCAATCACAAGATCAAGAGCTAAGAAGTTGCAAGCTTACTTGCAAGTGTTGATTCGAAGAAAGCTTGAGATTGGAGATCAAGAAGTCAAGAGAAGCAATTCCAAGATAGTTAATTTGTTAATTATTGAAGATCAAGAACACACCATGGAGTATTAATATTGAAGAGATGAAGATGAAGAGTTCAAGACCATGTGTGCATGTGCATGAAATTGTCGTGCATGTGTGTGCGGTTTTTAGTGAAGAAATCGGTCCCATAGTAATTAATTATGGGGTTGATTTTATCTAGACTATAGTATTTAATTTATTTAATCATAGACTATAGTAGATCAGATTTATTTAAATATTTTGGTAGTAATTTTCGGTCATTATGTTGAATAGTCATAGGTTTGACTAGAATTTTAATTAAGGGAAGAAACTACCTTAAATAGAATTCTAGTTTAGGGAATTTCCTAGTCCAATTGGAGATCTATTTGGACTCCAAATTTTCGGTCCTTATAGTATTATTTTCGTCCCCCATAGCTTATAAATAGGGGATCATTGTTACATTGATACTTTAGACATTGTTGAATTAAATTGCTTTTGCATTCAATTTGTGTCTCAAATCTATTTATCTTTTGAATACTTTTCACACGAAAATATTCATTCTTGGAGCTAGCAACTACAAGTCTTATTCAAGGGTATTGCTCAATTCACTTGAGGGATTGACCGGTATTCGCTATCGAGGAACAACTTGGAGATTTCAACCTTGAAGACGTTCGAGATTCAAGGAGGCTATCGGGTTGTGAATCACCACACCAACAACACACGTCCAAGCCACATACTCGATGACATCCATCCAACACCATCGTCCAACTCACGGTAGCCCTTCAAGATCAAGTTCTACACCCGTTCATTTTATCCGTAAGTCCGTTCCAACACTATCATATCCTATCTTCTCCAAACCCTTCTTCACCAACCTTCACACACGAATTCCATCCAATTTCCAGCCCTACAAATCGTCCAATTCAACCCCTTGAACCTTTGGTTTGTGTTATTTAGTTGTGTCAAAGTTCTAGGTATTTTAGTTGTCTAGAATAGTCGTATTTTGTGTCGGATTGTTCCCTTCTTTTAGTTGACGTGTTTCGTATCCTAAAGTCTTCCGCTACGTCGTTATTATCGTCCTAGTTCGTGTCTGGGTCGTATCATAAATTTGGCATCAGAGCCACGTCAGCTCTGCTGGTCGTGGTTCAATCCGACATGTCATTTTTATCCTCGTGTCATCTTACGTGTCTTGTTATTTTAATTTTATTTTATCGAGTTGTAATAGCATAGTTGCTCATTGAAAAAAAAAAAAAGAAGCAAACGGTAAAAAAAAGACCGAAAATTAAAAAAAAATGGATAAAAAAGAAAAGAAAATCCGAAAATTCAAAAAAAAAAAGAGGTATATTAATTGTGTTACCATTTGAGTCTTGATTTAATTTGGTAATTTCCTTTTAGTATTTCATCTTAATTGGTAGTTACCTTGTGAGTCTATTTTATTTTTGGAACTTTCCTTCTAAGTTCTATTTTAATTTTGGTAGTTTCCTTCTAGGATAATTCCTTAGTTGGTAACTTCCTTTTGAGTCTTATTTATTTTTGGAACTTTCCTTCCAAGTTTTATTTTAATTTGGTAGTTTTCTTTTGAGTTGTAATTTAATTTTGGTTCATTCCTTTAGAGTCTAGTCCAATTAGGATATTTAGAATTGTGTCACAATTGTGTAACACTTTCCAAATAACCTATTCTTTCTTTCATTTTCCTTCCTACATCTTTCCTTCTACACTTGGGGATCCATCTAACCCTAATACACCCTACCCTACTCGACCCCACCTTTGCCACATAAGCCACACGCCTCCTACACATCATCATACCATCTCATACATTGATCCTAGTTAGTGATACTCGTCTACACCTTCGTGCAATTCATCCGTACCCTCGACATTCGACAAGGGTTCTACTCCTCACCATCCATTATACACGACACACACACATCACTAAACACTTTGAGTGCAAACACGAGTGGTAAAATTAAGAGTGAAAACAAACGAGTGAACGCGAGGTTGTGAGGTTTTACCTTATTTTCCTTTACGTTTGTTCATCTTGTAGGTATCATGAAGAAAGGTACACGTTTCGAGTCATCCCATGCCCCTTCAGTCGACACCCCACCTGTAGACCTACCCCGAGATCCATCCAAAGCTCCCATGGAGTCTTCCTCAGATCCAACCGCACTGTGGGATGCCAAATACCATTTTGAAGAACTTTCCAAGCACTTCCAAAGACAGCAACAAGCTCTTTCTGACAAGCTTGATGACTTAGTGCAAGCTCTTGAACGCACTAAGACTACTCCAACCATTACACAAGCTGTTCGAGGACCCGCTAGACGCAATGAGCATCAAAACGAGCTTGAAGAGGAGTACTTTGATGAGAATACTGAAGAGTTCGACCAAGGCCATCGCCCGAGGCGTGGAAATAGTCGAGATGACTATAATGAAGACCGAATGCTCAACAATATCAAAACGAGCATTTCGGAGTTTGAAGGCCTTCACGATCCCGATATCTACCTAGATTGGGAACGTAAGGTAGAGAAGATTTTTGCGTGCTACGACTTCTTAGAAACTAAAAAGGTGTAATTAGCTTGTTTGGAGTTCAGAGGCTACGCAGCCTCTTGGTGGGAGATGCAGCAAGAAAGAAGGCGCAGAAATCACAATCCACCCATCGACAATTGGGAAGAGATGAAAGGATTCATGCGTGGACGCTTCATTCCAGTCCACTATGAAAGAGAGCTTGAGAAGAAGCTCAACCGGATCAAGCAAGGAACCCGTTCGATTGAAGAGTACCATAAAGAGCTCGAGATCGCCTTGAATCGAGTTAGGAAAGAAGAGACCTTAAATGCTACCATCATTCGGTACATTTAAGGTATGAATCCCGATATTGCATGTGAAGTGGAGCTCAAAGAATTCACAAGCATAGAGAGAATGGTGCAGTACGCATCAATTGTGGAAAAGCAGTTGCGAGAAGGCCGCCGTCGATCCAGTCAAGGTTCAGCTCCTACTCACCAATCTTGGAATAAAGGTACGCCTTCCACATCACCTTCTACTCCTTCTGTTGAGTCTACACGACCCCGTGGTCAATCCGGACCTCCGGAATGCCGTTTCGACCGTTCTACACCACAATCAAGCCGTAGACCCGAGTCTACACCAAGGCCACCATTCCAATGGCCCAATCAGCCCAATCCGGTGCCAACTTCAGCCCCTAGTCGAGCCCGAGATGTTCAATGCCATAAATGCCAAGGTTGGAGCCATTTTCAGAATCAGTGCCCAAACCGACGCGTTCTATTCATCACGGACCAGAATGAGCTCGAATCAACCAGTGAAGATGATGAACCACCCAAGGCCGACCTTTGACCTGAAGAAGACGCCCAAGATGATTTTGAAGAAGAAGAACCCGAGAATCTTCATGTCAGTTTGGTTTCTATCCGCGGTCTGAACATAAACAGAGAAGAAGAGCAACAATCGCAGCGAGAGAACATCTTCTACACGAAAGTTGTTGTTCAAGGCAAGACTTGCACGATGATCGTTGATACTGGGAGTGTTATCAATGCAGTAAGCCAGTACATAGTCGACAAGCTTGGACTTTCCACTGTGAAGCATCCCAATCCATACCGTTTGCAATGGCTTACCGAAAGAGGCACAGTTCGTGTAACCGGTCAGGTACATGTATCCTTTTCCATTGGTCATTATTCTGACACTGTATTATGCGATGTTATTCCTATGGATGCAGCACATATACTTTTAGGGAGACCATGGCAATTCGACAGACAAGCTGTACACGACGGACTCATGAACACCTACACAGTGAAGAAAGACGGCCGAACCACCATCTTGAAGCCGTTGACACCCAAAGCCGTTCAAGAAGAGTAAGAAATAATGTGAGCAAGGTTCAAAGAAGAGCGAGAGAAGACCGCAGCAGCAGCCATCCGAGCCGCCGCCGCCAACGGCCTTCCCACGGCCGAATCCTCTTCATCGTCGCCCCCTACTTCTTCCACAACCATTGCAGCCCCTTCCACACCTCATTCCAGTTCCAATACACATGGAAAAGGCGTGAGTTCAGCCCCTAAGTCACAAGAGAAGAATCGAGCCCTGTTTTGCACAATTAAAGGCGTTGAGAAAGCTATTAAAGCAGGTTTGCCTTTAGTTCTTTTAACTTGTAAGAACAGTGCTACTAACGATGTTTCTTTGCCTAGTGATATGCAGCCACTTATGAAGGAGTTCGAGGACATATTTTCGGATGAGATTCCAAGTGGATTACCTCCAGTTCGTGGGATCGAGCACCAGATTAACTTCATGCCCGGCGTTGTCTTACCGAACTGGCCTACATATCGCACGTCCCCTGAAGAAACAAAGGAGATAGACTGTTAAGTTAAAGAGCTGGTGGAGAAGAAGCAAATCAGAGAATCGATGAGCCCATGTGCAGTTCCAGTGATTCTAGTGCCAAAGAAGAACAATGAATGGAGAATGTGCATGGATTGCAGAGCCATCAACAAGATAACAGTTAAGTATCATTTTCCTATTCCTAGACTTGATGATATGCTAGATGAATTAAGTGGATCAAAAATCTTTTCTAAAATTAATTTAAGGTCTGGTTATTTTCAAGTTCGCATGCATGAAGAAGATGAATGGAAAACAGCTTTTAAGACTAAGCATGGTTTATATGAGTGGTTAGTTATGCCTTTTGGTCTCACAAATGCACCGAGCACATTTATGAGATTGATGAACCATGTTTTACGTGATGTTATTGGGAAATATGTTGTTGTTTACTTTGATGATATCCTGATATACAGTCACAGTGCACAGGCGCACCTAGATCACCTTAGGCGCGTATTTTTGCTTTTGAGAGATGCTCGATTGTATGGCAACATGTCTAAGTGTTCTTTTTGCTTGAATGAAGTAGTATTCTTAGGCTTTGTTGTGAGTTGTAGAGGTATTGAGGTTGACTGTTCCAAAATCAAGGCGATTGAGGAATGGCCAACGCCCAAAACCGCGTCTGAAGTTCGATCCTTTCACGGCCTTGCCAGATTTTATCGTCGCTTTGTGCGCGATTTCTCTAGCATTGCCACGCCTCTTACTGAGCTAAGTAAGAAGGATCACAAGTTTGAATGGGGTAAACAACAAGAGCATGCTTTTAATACTTTGAAGTCTTTATTGTGTTCTGCTCCTGTTTTATGTTTACCGAATTTTTCTAAAACCTTTGAGATCGAGTGTGATGCCTCCGGGATAGGTATTGGTGCTGTTTTGATGCCGGAAAAATGGCCCATGGCGTACTTCAGTGAGAAGCTCAATGGCGCCGCCTTACGCTATTCGATGTACGATAAAGAGCTATACGCTTTGAAACGTGCATTGGATACATGGCAGCACTATTTGTGGCCCAAGGAGTTCGTCATTCACACGGATCATGAGAGTTTGAAGCACTTGAAAGGTCAAAGCAACTTGAACAAGCGTCATGCGAGATGGGTCGAATTTATCGAGTCATTTCCATACGTCATCAAGTACAAGAAAGGAGAAGATAACGTCGTCGCCGACGCCCTCTCTCGAAGGTACACGTTGCTTAACCTAATGCATGCTAAGGTGCTTGGTTTTGAGTCCATTAAATCATTGTATGAAGTGGACGATTATTTCAGCCCCATTTATGCTAAGTGTTCGAATTCTACTAGATCTTTTGATGGATTTTATGTGCATTATGGGTTTCTGTTTAGAGAATCTAAGTTGTGCATTCCTACTTGTTCTATGCGTGAGCTACTTGTTTTAGAATCGCATGCGGGATGATTAATGGGACATTTTAGTGTGCATAAGACATTATCCTTGTTGCATGAGCATTTCTTTTGGCCGCATATGAAACGTGATGTTGAACGCATGTGTAGTAGATGTGTTACTTGTCATAAGTCTAAGTCTACTTCGCATCCATTTGGTTTGTACACGCCTTTACCTGCTCCATCTAGTCCTTGGATTGATTTATCTATGGATTTTATTTTGGGATTGCCTAGGTCTAGATCGGGTAAAGATTCTGTGTTTGTTGTAGTTGATAGGTTTTCCAAAATGGCGCATTTTATTGCATGTAGGAAAACTGATGATGCTGTTCAAATAGCCAATTTGTTCTTTGTGCATGTTGTTAGATTGCATGGAATTCCTCGTACTATTGTTAGTGATAGGGATTCTAAATTTTTGGGACATTTTTGGCGCGTTCTTTGGGGAAAGCTAGGTACTAAGTTGTTGTTTTCTATTGCATGTCATCCACAAACCGATGGTCAAACTGAGGTTGTGAATCGTACTTTAGGAACATTGCTTAGATCATTGATTAAGAATAATGTGAAGTCATGGGAAGAATGTTTACCTTATGCTGAGTTTGCTTACAATCGTGTTATTCATTCTTCTACTAACATGTCTCCATTTGAGGTTGTTTATGGTTTTAATCCACTAACGCCTAATGATTTGATTCCTTTACCTGTTGAGCATCTAACAAGTGTTAAAGGATTGAAGAGAGCTGATCTTATCAAGGAGATGCATGAAAAAGTGAGAGCCCGAATCGAGCATAAAGGAACTCAAACCGCCGCCGCCCGTAACACACGTCGCAAACGTGTTGTATTTCAGTCCGGTGATCGTGTTTGGATTCATTTGAGCCCCGGAAGGATTCCTAATCTAAGGAAATCGAAGTTGTCACCAAGAGGAGATGGTCATTTCACCGTCTTAAGCCGTGTCAATGACAATGCATACCGCATTGATCTACCTGGTGAGTATAAATGTTCTTCAACGTTTAATGTTGCTGATTTATCTCCCTTTGATGCAGATGAATTCGATCCAGATGATGATCCAAATTCGAGGACGAATTCTTTTCAGCAGGGGGGGAATGATGAAGCCATGGACAACAAAGATGATGAAGAACCGGAGTTGCAATTTAGAGGACCAATCACAAGATCAAGAGCTAAGAAGTTGCAAGCTTACTTGCAAGTGTTGATTCGAAGAAAGCTTGAGATTGGAGATCAAGAAGTCAAGAGAAGCAATTCCAAGATAGTTAATTTGTTAACTATTGAAGATCAAGAACACACCATGGAGTATTAATCTTGAAGAGATGAAGATGAAGAGTTCAAGACCATGTGTGCATGTGCATGAAATTGTCGTGCATGTGTGTGCGGTTTTTAGTGAAGAAATCGGTCCCATAGTAATTAATTATGGGGTTGATTTTATCTAGACTATAGTATTTAATTTATTTAATTATAGACTATAGTAGATCAGATTTATTTAAATATTTTGGTAGTAATTTTCGGTCATTATGTTGAATAGTCATAGGTTTGACTAGAATTTTAATTAAGGGAAGAAACTACCTTAAATAGAATTCTAGTTTAGGGAATTTCCTAGTCCAATTGGAGATCTATTTGGACTCCAAATTTTCGGTCCTTATAGTATTATTTTCGTCCCCCATAGCTTATAAATAGGGGATCATTGTTACATTGATACTTTAGACATTGTTGAATTAAATTGTTTTTGCATTCAATTTGTGTCTCAAATCTATTTGTCTTTTGAATACTTTTCACACGAAAATATTCATTCTTGGAGCTAGCAACTACAAGTCTTATTCAAGGGTATTGCTCAATTCACTTGAGGGATTGACCGGTATTCGCTATCGAGGAACAACTTGGAGATTTTAACCTTGAAGACGTTCGAGATTCAAGGAGGCTATCGGGTTGTGAATCACCACACCAACAACACACGTCCAAGCCACATACTCGACGACATCCATCCAACACCATCGTCCAACTCACGACAACCCTTCAAGATCAAGTTCTACACCCGTTCGTTTTATCCGTAAGTCCGTTCCAACACTATCATATCCTATCTTCTCCAAACCCTTCTTCACCAACCTTCACACACGAATTCCATCCAATTTCCAGCCCTGCAAATCGTCCAATTCAGCCCCTTGAACCTTTAGTTTATGTTATTTAGTTGTGTCAAAGTTCTAGGTATTTTAGTTGTCTAGAATAGTCGTATTTTGTGTCGGATTGTTCCCTTCTTTTAGTTGACGTGTTTCGTATCATAAAGTCTTCCGCTACCTAGTTCGTGTCTGGGTCGTATCATCATTAGCAAACTGAGTATCATTCAAATTCTAACCTCGAAGCCCTCTCATGAGAATGGCCACCTGCTCATTTTCTTCCATCTGAGCTCTCAGCCTTTTAATCTCCTGTGAAACATCTTGAATTCTCTGCCATGTCCAAAATTAAACATTGGCAAGAATCACCACCTTAATGCATCACCAATACATATAAATTCTCTAAAGTTGTAGGAGTTGCATGCATTACGCCCATTTAGCCTTTTCGATTCAAATTGGCTTATCAGTAATATAAGAAAAGCAATATGTGGACTGTTTTAAAAGCTATAGAAGGTCATTTTCATTTGTTTCAAGGAAAAAAAAGATTATACCAAGCTATATAACTCTTCATTGAAATTTAGTATAAATTACATGGAGATAATAAAATTAACAAAAATACTTCCAAAATTTTAATTATCATTAAAAACAATATCTTACCTCTTTTAAAAGTTATACATAGCTATTTTCAATTTTTTTAGGAAAAATAGTATTTAAAATTTATAAAAGCCATATTGACATAGATATAATAAAAATACTTCTGAAATATAAATTTTAATTATAAATAATATCTAGCCTCTTTTAAAAGCTATATATAGCTATGTTCATTTTTTTCAGGAAAATTTAGATTTTTAAAAGCTATATAAACCCAATTCAGTTTTTAGTATAAATGACATGATATACAAAACTAACAAAAATAATCCATAAATTTTAATTTTTATTAAAAACAATATGTGGACTGTTTTAAAAGCTATTAAAGGGCAATTTAGTTTTTTTTTTAGGGAAAAAAAGATTATACCAAGCTATATAACCCTTCATTGAATTTTAGTATAAATTACATGGAGATAATAAAAATAAAAATAATGCTTCCAAAATTTTAATTCTCATTAAAAACAATATCTTACCTCTTTTAAAAGTTATATATAGCTATTTTCAATTTTTTTCAGGAAAAATAGTATTTAAAATTTATAAAAGCCATAATTGACATAAATATAATAAAAATACTTCTGAAATATAAATTTTAATTATAAATAATATCTGGCCTCTTTTAAAAGCTATATATAGCTATTTTCATTTTTTTCAGGAAAATTTAGATTTTTAAAAGCTATATAAACCCAATTCAGTTTTTAGTATTGTAACGCCCTAGTCCCGGAAGAATAGTGACAAAGGATCAGTGCGTTACTGGGGGAATGGGGAAGGGGTTGTTGCATAAAGACATTTAAATGAAATAGCTTTGGGACAAGAAGAGGTTATATTTCCCAGAAATTTGGGCAGCATAACCTCTGTAACTGTAATAGAACCACGCACTAAGGCGTTCAGAAAGAATTTGAATCAATGACCAATCATCAAAGGGAACTTATCCCACCAAACAATTATAAATGAACATCATAGCAAAATGCTGAAATCATAACATGCTTCAAACAATTGAAGACAAGCTATATCAAAGTGAACGGAACAAGCGCGGAGCATCTCTCAAGTAAAATTATTTGCAAGCACTTAATTGATTTAGAGTATCTAAGATTTCTGAACAACACAAAAAGAGAAAGCATATAACAACAAGTCAGCCCTTGCCTCAGCTCCATCATCTTCCAGCCTGCCTCTCAACCTGAAAATATTTTAGAAAAGATTTGGGTTGAGTACTAGTGTACCCAGTGGGCAAATTTTGATAAACAGTTCACAAACATTTTATAAATATGAATATCGTATCCATACAAGTATAACAATGGAAAGGTTTCAAATCTAAAAGCATTCCATGTATACAAAGCTTCTTTTCACCTTACTTGCATGCTCTATCTCAACTGTCTCTTCCTACAGTGTCTTAACTTATATACACATCCTCCAGCCCATCTGTCTAATAAAGGATAGTGTATACGGTCCCAAAGCTTTAAAGGATCCGAACTCGAGTCTAGTTAAGCACTCAATATTTTCGTAGGATACTGGTGAATGCGAACAGTGAGCTAAATCATTTTGATACAGATATTCATGCATTACAGTTGATAAATAGTTGAGCTTAATAGCTGAACATAATTTGAGAAAAATATAACCCACCTGGATGACGAGCACATGGCGGCACAATAACTTCAAAAATGGTTCATTAATCCTAGCAGGCTCTGCAGGTCCTACAAGGGTCTATATTCGACTCAGAATAATCGCTATATTTTCGGGAATTAATCTACTGTAATTGGAGCTATTATTAAATTTTATTCTTTTCAAAAAATATATCAGACGACTCTAGAGACCTCGTGTACATTTAACGCAGAAGGAAATAAATTCTAAAATATTATTCTTGATTTACTGGGACCAACCGATTTGATAGAGGTCTCTTTTTATAATTTGCCAATATAATCGATTTTTATCAGATTCGTACCACGACACTTTTTAACCGTTCAAAAATTACGAAAATAATCAAGGGCCATCCTATATATTCCAAGACTATAGTTTGAGAGTTTTAGAATTTTTCAATAACACATGCTCCCGGTACAAAAATAACCGCTTAAATTAAATAATCGAGATTTTTCAAAACTCATCCAAAAATTACGAAATTCGACGGGCATATAGGAAATATTATTTCGAGCAACTTTCGTGAACAAACTTTTTCGATTTGAGGGCCAGAAAAGGCCAAAATTCAAGAATTACAACAGCAATTCGGCAACGATTATATTTTCTGTTTTCCGGTGATTTTGCCGATTTCCGGCCGTCGGACGGGAACGAGATCAAAAGACGAAACGTAGAGCACATAAAGATACATGGCATACTAAAATTTGAGCTAAAAAAGACGAGAAATAGACCGATACGATAACGACGAAAACGGGCGGCTGTGGGGTGGTATCTCGGTGATGGCAGCGACTATGACTGCTCGCCGGCGCTCCGGCGGCGGCGGCACGGAGGCGGGAAGGTGGCAGCAGGTCGGAGGTGGTGGCAGCAGCTCCACCCTTGTCTCTCCTTCAGACCTCTCTCTCTCACTCTCAACTCTCTCTCGGCCCTCTCTACTCTCCTCTCCTCTTCTGTCCTCTCTCCTCTTCTTTCTTTCTATTTTTCTTTGTTTCTTTCTTTTGTTTCATATGGCAGATGCCAAACGAGCAAGTGGGGGGGGGGGGGGGGGAAGATGCCTTTTGATCCAAAAAGGGGGACGGAAATTATATAGATATTTTAAGATATTTGTAATATACTAATAATTTGGATAAACTTTAAGAATAATAATATTTTAATAATAAAGATAAAATTAAATTTTGAGGATAACTTTGAAGAATAAATAAAAAATAAAAATAAAGATAATATTAATTTTATTCTCATGATTATCTTTAAATAAAATTAAATTCTTTTTATTTCAAAAGTACATGAGAGAATAAGTTCGAAAATATTTAAACAACATCAAATAATAATTCTAAGGCCCAAGTTTAAGTTCTAAATTTTCTTTTCTATACTAGAGGCGCAATATCAAATAAATTAAAACTCAATCCCAAATTATTAAGCAATTAAAATAATTCAAATTACGTAAAAGTGGGTTGTTATACGGGGTGTTACAAGTATAAATGACATGGATATACAAAACTAACAAAAATAATCCAGAAATTTTAATTTTTATTAAAAACAATATGTGGATTGTTTTAAAAGCTATAAAAGGGCAATTTAATTTTTTTTAGGGAAAAAAAAGATTACACCAAGCTATATAACCCTTCATTGAATTTTAGTATAAATTACATGGAGGTAATAAAAATAACAAAAATACTTCCAAAATTTTAATTTTTATTAAAAATAATATCTTATCTCTTTTAAAAGCTATATATGACGATTTTCATTTTTCAGGAAAACTACATTTTTTATCAGTTATATAAGCCCTTATTTAATTTTTACTAAATATTATATGACACAGAGATGACAATAACAACAAAAATAGTCTGTAAATTTAAAGCTTAATTGAAAATAATATCTGACCTGTTTTTGAAAGATATATATGGTCATTTTCATTTTTTTAGCAGAAAACCTAGATTTTGAAATTTATGCTTATGATGATAGGCTATAAGGTATAAAAATTAGTTTTTTTACTGACATACGTCTCTTATTTGCAAGCAAACACTATGAGTTTAATGTAGAAACGGATAACAAAATTGATATTTAAATACTGAACAAGGGTACTTATCTTTGCCATCTTCAGCTACACCAACATCTGTTATGCAGCTGTCCAGATCTACTCCTTTAAAACCGTACTGAATATATGTATAGATAAAAAACATTAATAGTGATATACTAGATAGTATTTTTGTAAGAAACTAATAGAAATGAAATTACATCAACTATTATGAATTTAAAGTACAAAAAATATATTGAAAAAGTTGATATTAGGGTTTAGGGATACTCATCTTTGTCGTCTTCGTCAACACAAAAATCTGCAGAAGCATTGATCCATAGATAGTTTGAGAAAACTATACGGTGGAAAAAAAATTTGTTGTATCACTGACAATCTCACAAAGTTTCAAACGGCTTTAACGGTGGAAATGGCAAATCCGCCGTCTAAATTAAAAAAAATGAGAGATCGAGCTACAGATGGATCGTTGAAGGTGCCGCACTCAGTCGAGAGGAGAGGAGATGAGCTGCGTCTCTTTGGCTACCAACTCTCCAACCCTAATTCTATAACTAGTATCACATCCCGTGCGATGCACGGCGAGAGATACATAAATAATTTTTAATAAAAAGTTTGTACAAATAACATAATTAAATTACAGTTAAATAATTAATATGAACAATTATATATATATATATATATATATATACATTCAAGTTTATTCACTGTTTTATTGGCAGACAATCCGTATTCATGAATAAATTTACATTTTTCATTCATTGTGCTCAATAAAATAAATATGATAAACCCCTGAAATCCATTACAAACATGATTAAAATCATTTATAATTTAGTTATAATGAGAAAAATTAAGAAGATACAACACCGTAAAATATATTTAAGAAAATTAGCATCTATGCATATACGTCATCCTTTCGGACCGTATGAAGTGAATATATAGGACATCATTGATGGACAATTACCACGACTTTAGTAGCGCTTTCACAATTTGATTAATGCTTCGTCATCATCTTTTTTATTGTGGTACAACAAACTCCATTTTTGACATCATATCATTTTATGTCCCTTTACGCACGTGTATTAATGTATTAAATTATATTATTGTAAAAAATATTGGTCTGTATATACGTAGTGTGAAATTAAACATTAATCATTTTTATATATGATATGTAAAAAATATACATATAATATCTAACTATTAAAGAAAAACATTGTAGAAATTGAATCGAGTTGTATAAATAATTTCTAGATCAAATAAGGCAACATAGAAATATTCAAACATGTGGTCTCTCATATTTGAAGCTACTTACAATATAAATCTGCTAACTAAAAAAATGTTCATTTTCCACATATATAATTTAGCATAATTTGATAGTCCAATAATCAAAATAAAAATTAGGCCCGAAGTCTCGCATATAAGTGAAACTCAATTCAAATTTAGGAGTCATAAACAACTTCACAAAATAATATTAATAAGTGAAATTATTTATCTAAAATGAATCATTGTTATGTAATAATATAAAAAAACAATACAAATCCATTTAAAAAAAGTTTTGTTTCACAAAGAGTGTCATTCGACACCATCGAGGTGGAAATTTTAAATTTTTTTCACATTTTCCCTCATTTTAATGTATTCAAACATCCATATTTGACTCATTGAATGTATTCATATAAGGGTGTATAAAGTAATTTGATTACCTTATTAATATATGTCATTTATCCAAAATTACACTTATTAAGAAATTGGTGGAGTAATTCATTACTTGATGCTAAATAAAATCATTAAGAATTTTCTATACAACATCAAATTAATCACATTAACTTCACCAATAGAGACGAACCTAGGGAGGCCTGGTGGGTGCAACGGCCCTCCCCTCAAATTTTGTAAAAAAAAAATAGCATATATATGTGCGTGTGTATAATTATTATATAAATATAATATTTTTGCCCACCTCCCAAGTATTAATATTTTTGGACATTGAGCACATTTATATCTAAATATAACCTATATGGAGTTTAAATTGATGTAGTGAGACGCATAAAATAGAATAATGATAAATAAATAATTCTATTCAAAATTTAAAATTATTTTCATTTCGTTTATATTGCTACTTTACGACTTGTGTATGTTCATTTTATTGTTATATTTTTCTGATCCCTTGTTTTCTTATTACTATTTTAAGTTTATCTCATTATATATTTGATGTATTTTTTTTTTAATATTTATGGATTTGAGAATGAATGATTCCAGACATTAATGTTATGATTTTATTTATGTTTTATGGTTTCACAATTTACCTATAATATAATAGTGTGTCATTATGTTTAAATTGTGCATATAAATTATTTTTTTATTAATTTTATTGGAGTTTTGTAATAAGTTGAAGTTAGGGTTTTTCATTCCCCAATGTACATTGAGAAAGAAATTATTGAGACTTTTGATTCTGACTCAATCATAGATGAATTTAAAATTATGAAGAAACGTCGAGTACAACTTACGATGCCAAAATTTTAAATAAATATAGCTTTATTTTAATTGAGATAAGTAGTTGCATGTGTATATGTGTGTGTGCGCGCGCGCGCGCATGTTTTTCACACCTCCCCTCCCAAATTAAAATCCCCGCACCCGTCCCTATTCACCAATGAAATGCATGAAAATGCTTTATTTGTTCAATGGACCAAATATTAATATAAAAAATATATTTATTTGAATAGTGAAATGCGTTGAATACATTAAAATAAATTTGACTGTACACAATGAATTTAAAAAAATATTAAAAAAATAAATACAATAATGAATTATGTCCGAATATGAAAAATTCAACCCAAAAAATATATTCTATGTTTTAGGTTTGTCATTCTTTGAATTTTCTCTCCCATTTTTGACGTTCGCTGATTCATACTTCAAGAATAATTTTCATTCTCAATTTTTCTTGGCATGCATTTTCAACTAACACTGCTATGTTAATTTCTTTTCACCTTTCGATTTATATTCAATCTTGTGAAGAATATAATATACTTTAAGCATAAATTTTATATTATTTTTACACCATTTATCTAGACTCCCACAAAAATTTTTGAGTACCAAAATGACAAACATACAATCTTGTAACTCATTAAATTAACAAATAATTAATAAGTGTATTCAATATATCCTCTAACTCCATGTAAAAAGAAAGATTATTATTACTTACTTCATTATAAAACATCTCTACATATACACAAACCTCACAAATTTTTGAAGCATTCACTAACTAATATATATTTGTTCTCAATTTATTTTGTAACTCGGAAATATCCAAAATCATATTATTAAGTTTTAATTTTGACTTTTGGTCTCCAATCTGTCTGCAAGATGGCTATTTGTAGAAATTATAGAACACCCGAAAAAAAAATTATACAATTTATTATAATCAACCATGGAATCCATGTATATATCAATTAAAAATCGACTTAAATCAATTCATTAGAATTGATTTAGAACATAAATTAATCCGTGTGTATTAATTAAATCAACCAATTAAATAATGATTATTGAATGATTTTCAGGTCATTTATATCGTTTTCCAAATATATTTATAATTTTTCAATTATTATAATTAATAGTAACTTTCCTATAATGATTGACTTTATTATATATACATAATTTCATTAATATCAATCAATACTGATTAATTATTTGCAATAGATTGCGTATAATTAGTTTAGAAATTAGTTAGTGCTACATATGTAGAAATTAATATACATCGACTTTATGTGGTGAAATAATAAATAAAAATTGGTTTGCACATATTTATATTATTATATTGTTGCACAAAAATTATTCAAAAAAAATCAAGTATTTATATAAATTATATTGAAAATATATATTTAAAAGCATGGTGATAAATATTTTAATTTATGTTAAAATATTTGTAGTTAAAGATATATTTACAGTGTCTATCTCAATTTTAACCATATCAATTAAATTAAATTCCATACAAAATCTCTTATTTCTATCTTACTGATAATTAGATTATTTCTTTCATTAAATATAATATCTCTTATATTTCTTATATGATGAGGAATGGATATATTAATCTAAATATTTACATAATTCTAACTAAATACTCTAAAATAACATATATATTTTGAAACGGATGAAATGTGCTATTTAATCAAGTTCTAAACTTAATTAAATAATAATAAAAAAATTAAATTGATTAAATTATATCAAATATATGTATACATAGAGTTCAATATGTAAATTTATAGGAAACACTTTAATTTGGTGATTTCTACATTTAGAAACACTATCTAAAATCACCTTTTGATATCACTATCTCTCTCTCTCTCTCTCTCTCTCTCTCTCTCTCTCTCACACACACACACACACACATATAGAAATATAGCCCAGTAATATGTGTGGTCATTGCTTGGAAATGCCATCTCTATATTCTTCATTATACATGCATGTATCGATCCATATATATATGCCGATTAATTTTTAACTAATTAATTATTACGTCCGTACTATATATAATCTCTTTTATTTGCATGTGAAATGAATATTAGTGTTATTAATTAGGATACAGTGCAATGATTTTATGACATCCACTAAAATTATTTTATGACATTAATTTCAATTTTGGGAGTTAGATAATTTGCTTAAAAATGTTTTTTTTTATTATTACCAAGGATAAATTGCTTTATATGGAAAATAAGAAAGTTAAAGGAAGATTAAATTAAGACCTTAATATGTCATCTTTAATTTAACATTATTGGCTAGTTCTAAATCATAATTTAATTTTATTTACAGTAAACTTATATTATTATATAACCTTACTGACAGTAAAAATATAACAAATAAATTTATTCTATATTGTATTATAAATTTTGACAGTTATTTTTCAAACAAACACATTATTCTCATCATTCACTATAAAAGAAAAATATAGCTACTTAAATTGAAATTTAATTTTTTGCCAGCTAGCTATACATGATTGTGATTTTATTAAGCTCCTCGTTGTATTTGAATAAAATGATTTGTTTCTTTACTATAGTCTACATACATGAAATTGCTATGAAGGTACAACAATAATACAAATTAGAAACCACAAATTAAATCTCAGAATCATGAGAAATGACATCAAAGCTAAACAAATTGTTCTTTCGATCTATGCACATTGCTCCCAAATAGATAAGTTTCAACATTCATTAGTGATTGTAATGATCGATTGTTCGAAGAACCTGAAAATGGAGCAATATATATATATATATATATATATATATATATTATCTTGATGCTACTTGTAATACCAGTTGCAAAAATAAAATAGACAAACTTCATCACAACTGCAAACATAAATTAAATTGACATGTAAAGAGTGAAAATCACAACAAAAAAGCACTGAAATTGAGTATGGTGTAGAAAGTGTGAATGTTGAATAGTGAACACAATATATTGAATATTAAATAAAAATATAAATAAAATATAATAATAACAAATACATTATTTGAAAAAAGTTTACTTACAATTTATTTTTCATTGAAGCTGGAAACTTGGAATGCTAAAGGTACCCACAAGACAATGTTAATTTATAGATAGTTTGAAAAGTAAAATAGACAACTTGGATATGTGAGTGTAATTTGCATAATTTACTTAATACGCTCCATTAAATTTTCATAGGATTTATTGCAATTAAAATATTAATAGGATTCAAATATGGAATCTTAACATTGATCGATTAGAGTTAATCATGTTTTTTAATTTCAATTGCAATAACAATTTGAGGGTGGAATTATTGGCGGATCTTTGTTGTTGCTCACAATATCATTGTTTTTTTTATAGCAATAGATTTAAAGGCTATAATTGTGTGGGTAATTACTAATTAGGAGTATTTAATTGGTAGTTTTCAATATAATTATTAAATAATTAGAATTATATATTTATTGAATTGTCCCTGATAAATGGACAAAACAAAAAAAATTGTTATTATTATATATATAGATTATTATAAAAAAAAATTGCACAATTTTGTAAAGTAAAATAAAATAAAAATTATTGCCTATTCTCACTACATAAGAACTTCAAAAATAAAATTTGAATTATATTTAATTTACATATTTACATATTAGATAATCTATTCTAAATATAAAAAGTTCCTACACAATAAACTACAAAGATACATTTACTTTTTACAAATAATATAGATTTTATCATATTAATTTATGGTATTTAATTAATTAGTATATAATTAACTCACTATTTAATGTAATATAAATATTAATTAATTAATAAATATTATATTTCCATATTCGGAAAGACGATTTGAGCGGGAAAACGTGAGTTACTATTCTAGGTATACTTTTTTGCTTTTATATATATTAAGATTAAGATTAAGATGGGTTGAATGGATTGGGCATTTGGGCCAAGTTTATTTTATTTAAGTTGAATGGTTATTTTGGGCCAAGCTAAACATATTCCCAATATATTAAATAAGCTGAAGCCCAATTCATTTTTTTGTTTATTTTTTATTCTAATATAGTCTAAATTGTAATTACACCAAGGATGCAATGTAAACTTGCCAATTGAGTAGTCAAAGAAAGAAAAGAGAAAAACGGTTTTCAGGTTTTCGTTGAAAAACTAAAAAAAAATTGAAACATTAAAAGTTGATTATTGAGCTTAATTGTAATTAACATGCTTAGTTTTGCTACCTACCCACGTTAACTAAACAGCGTGAGAAAATGGAGTGCCCAACCTAATCATTAGTGTTATACTTCTGCAATTAATGAAATATTTGTAGTATTATTTATTTGATTAAATGTGCAATTAAATATTAAATATTACACGTTTGATTTTATCGTTTTACTGATTAATCATACATATCATAAATCTCACTCAATATATTATAGTTTTTATGCTATATTAAATTTTGTATATATAAGTATGTAAATGTGTCATCTATGTAGGAAAATGAGTATTATAATTTTGTCCGTGTGTATGTTAAAATATTTGTGCATGTATATTTTTCTGCATTAATTTTAATTCCTACATCGTCAATGTGATAGTAATGTTGACGGAGTATCAATTTACAAATATTATACTTCTATTGTATAAGTTGATTCTTTCTATTTTTTCCAAACAGATAATTTGAATCTCACACCCTCTAAAATACGACGTTTTAGTTTGCAAGCATGTCATTCTCAATCATCGAGTAAATTTTCATTCCAAAGACCATCTGTTCAACACTCTCCATCAACCTTAAGTGATATAACAAATGGTAAATTTATTCATTTTTCAATTTACATTGTTTCTTACAACACTAATTTGTTAATTAAAATTTAATGAATATGCACTTTCATTTTTGCAGTCATTGGTGCAGGTGCATCTATTCTTCACAATAACTTTCAAACCGAATTCACAAATGCTTTGCAATCACAAAGAGATCACATTTCAAGCACTGTTCAGTCAACAATTATTGATTTGACAAGTGACGAGCCAATTAGTGAAGAGCCAATTAGTGTCGATGGGCTGAACTCTACAAGCTTACAAGATTTCAATGGTCAGTGTTCTAATTAAGTGAAAATATGTTTGAAGCACAATTAAATAATTAATTTGGATGATGGTAATCCACTATTAATTTAAAAACAAGGGTTATGATTAGAAAAACCACCATGTTTGAAATGAATTTACAATTTTAACACCACTTTTAAAATATTGTAATTAATATTAATGTATCATTTTGATTTATAGCAAAATAGACACACTTTAAACTTTTTGGCGATAAAAAAGTTGACAGTGCACAATAAAAATCTCACATATTCGACACACCGAAATTGAATTAATATGTGTATGTGGAATAATTAATAGGAAATAATTCTATAGGAAGTCATTAATTTAGTGTTTAGAATTTGTTAACATGTAAAAATTAATTATTTTAATACACGTTTGTATTAAAAATAATACTATTAGAGATATTTTATTTACTGAAATATATGTTTTTGTAGAATATTGGGATTTTGGTGATCCAATACATCTGTGTCTATTTTATGGAGCATTCTTTTGGTATGAAGAACGGTTAAACAAAAGTTACAAGGCCCAAAATCCTAAGTACTCACTTTGTTGCATGAGTGGGAAAGTGCAACTTCCACGAATGAAAGAGCCTCCCAAGATTTTGGATGATTTGATTTTTGCTAATGATGCGAAGAGCAAACACTTTTTAGAGAATATTGGTTCTTATAATAGCATGTTTAGTTTTACATCAATGGGAGGAAAAATAGATTCAAGTCTAAATAAGGGAAAATCTCCACCAGTCTTCCGCTTGCATGGTCAAAATTATCATTTGATTGGAAGTTTGCTACCTCCAGAAGGATTTGTCTCGAAATTTGCACAATTGTATATCCATGACACGGAGAATGAAGTTTCAAATAGGATACAGTCTGTAAGGTTAGTTTTTATTATCTAAATTGATATGCATTTATTTGTAATTATAATTTACTAATTATATTTTGTATGTTGATTTTACTTTGTAGTCAACGAAATGACATAAATAAATTACATGCTGAGATTGTAGCAGAAATTAAGGAAATGTTGGATGAGAATAATGTATTGGTCAAGTCATTTAGGATGGCAAGAGATAAATTTTTGGAAATTGAAACATCAGATATCAAGCTAAGACTTATTGGTAGAAGAGGAAATGATGCAAGAAGATATAATCTTCCATCTGTTTCAGAGGTTTCTGCATTGATTGTTGGAGATTTAGATGAATCTCTTGGAGATAGAGATATAATTGTTGAAAAACAATCAGGACAATTAAAGCGCATAAATGAGCTACATGCATCTTATCTTGGTTTGCAGTATCCACTATTGTTTCCCTACGGTGAAGATGGGTACAGAGAAGACATTCCATATTCACAATTATTGGGTTCTTCTAGCATTGGACGAAAAAGAGTAAGTTGCAGAGAGTTTTTCGCTTATCGGTTGCATGAGAGACAAAATGAGCCATCAAATATTATGTTATCCAAGAGATTGTTTCAACAGTTTGTTGTTGATGCATATACAATGATTGAATCAAATAGACTGACATATGTGCGCACACATAAAAAACAACTGCGTGCAAGCATGTATAAAGGCTTAGAAGATGCACTTACAAGGGGTGAAACAGATCCAACTAAGCATGGGAAACGTGTTATATTGCCTTCATCATTCACTGGTGGTGCTCGATACATGATTCAGAATTACCAAGATGCAATGACCATTTGCAAATGGGCAGGATATCCAGATTTGTTCATCACATTCACGTGTAACCCTAAATGGCCAGAAATTGTAAGATATGTTGAAAGACGGGGTTTGACAGTAGAAGATCGTCCTGATATCATTGCTCGCGTATTCAAGATCAAATTGGATAATTTAATTAAAGATTTGCGGAATAATAAAATATTTGGTACCGTAAAAGCAGGTACGTATTCGAATAATTTTTTATATCTTCTATATTTCGCATTTCATATATACATATATATACATATATATATATATATATAAAATAAAAAACTAAATTAATTTTGTTCCTATTTTATAGTGGTTTATACTGTTGAGTTTCAAAAGCGTGGATTACCACATGCTCATATTCTACTCTTCTTGAGTAAGGAAGAAAAACATCCTGCAGCTCAAGACATTGATAGAATAATTTCAGCAGAAATACCGGATAAAGAAAATGATCCAAATTACTATCAGTTAGTACAAGACTTTATGATGCATGGTCCATGTGGTACCGCCCAAAAAAGTTCTCCGTACATGTCTAATGGTCGTTGTACAAAGTATTTTCCAAAGAAATTTGTTGAGTCTACATCAGTTGATGAAGATGGATATCCAGTCTACAGACGTCGCAACAATGGAAGATTTGTTGTTAAAAATGGTATCACTTTGGATAATAGATATGTTGTACCACATAATCGACATTTGCTTGAGAAGTATGGTGCACATATTAATGTTGAATGGTGTAATCAATCACGATCAATCAAGTATCTGTTCAAATATATAAATAAAGGACATGATCGTGTTACTGCATCTTTTTATCAAAGTGCGGGAAATGAAAAAAGGGCAAAGAGATTGTGATGAAGTGAAGATGTATTATGATTGTAGATACATTTCACCATGTGAAGCAGCTTGGAGAATTTTTGGTTTTGAAACTCATTATAGGGATCCTGCAGTTGAACGCTTAAGCTTTCATCTTCCCGGTGAACAAAGTGTAATATTTTCTAATTCAGATCCAATAGATGTTGTCCTTGATCGGCCTACTGTAAATCAAAGCATGTTTTTGGCTTGGGTGGAAGCAAATAAAAAATATCCTGAAGCAAGAGAACTTACTTATGCTGAATTTCCAACCAAATTTGTTTGGAAGCAAGCCACTCGAGAATGGATGCCAAGAAAGATGAGATACGCAATTGGAAGGATCTTCTATATGCCACCTGGTTCTGGAGAGATGTATTACCTCAGATGTCTATTAAATGTTGCTCGTGGGCCAACATGTTACGAGGAAATAAGATGCATTAATGGAGTTCAGTATGCTACTTTTCGAGATGCTTGCTATGCCTTGGGATTGATAGATGATGACAAAGAATACATTGATGGAATCATTGAGGCCAGTCATTGGGCTTCAGCAAAGTCTTTGAGAAATCTTTTTGCTACCTTATTGTCATCTAATACACTTGCGAGACCAGAAGATGTTTGGAATCATTGTTGGTCCTGTTGGTCGGATGATATTCTATACAATCAAAGAACATTGTTACAACATCCAGGTATACACTATTGATCAAATACAATACTTTTATTTCATATATACTTTAAGTAATACACATTACACTTTATCTTGATTATACATATTTTACTATCATAATGGCAGAGTTAACACTAAATGAGGATGAAATAAAAGGTTATGCTTTGGTTGAGATAGAGAAATTGTTGAGGAGCCTTGGTACGAGTTTGAAAGACTTTCACTCAATGCCATTTCCAAGCGCAGACTTCTTTTAAAATAATCAGAATAGATTGATCAATGATGAGTTACGATATGATCGTGAAGTTCTACAAGAAGAGTACAAAGATTTCTTAATCAAGTGTACAGAAGAACAACTGTGTGTCCATGATAAAGTCTTACATGCAATCGAGTCGAACAGAGGGGTATGTTTTTTGTATATGGATACGGAGACACTGGAAAAACTTTTGTTTGGAAAGGATTGTCAGCTGCATTACGATCAAAAGGCGAAATTGTCATAAATGTGGCTTCAAGTGGAATTGCATCACTTTTGCTGCCTGGAGGAAGAACCGCACATTCGCGGTTCAAAATTCCAATCAATCTTAATGAAGAATCTACATGCAATATAAATCAAAGAAGTCCACTTGCTGAGTTAATTATAAAAGCCAAACTAATAATTTGGGATGAGGCTCCAATGATGCATATATAGTGTTTTGAAGCCTTGGATAGGAGCTTGCGTGACATTATGCGCTTTTGCAATCCATTAAGCTTTGAATTGCCATTCGGAGGTAAAACTATTGTGTTTGGTGGAGACTTCCGTCAAATTTTACCGGTTATTCCTAAAGGTAGCAGACAGGATATTGTACATGCAACAATCAATTCATCATACATTTGGAAAACTTGCACCATGTTGAGATTGACCAAAAACATGAGACTTCAGAATGCAAACACGAATGATGAATTGATTGAATTAGAGCATTTTTCCAAGTGGATTGCAAGCATAGGAGATGGGACGCTAGGAGGTCCTAATGACAGAGAAGCAAATATTGATCTTCCAGATGATATTTTGCTTAAATATTCAGGAGATCCTATTGCAGCAATTGTCGATTGTATCTATTCCATTGATAACAGTTATGTAGATACCACAAGCTACTTACAAGAACGGGCAATTCTTGCTCCAACTTTGGATGTAGTTGAGTCAATAAACCAATACATGATTTCTTTGAATCAATGTGAAGGTCGAGCTTATCTAAGTTCAGATAGTACATGTAGAGCAGATTCAAATGAGTCTATTTTGCAAGATGTACACACGCCTGAGTTTTTAAATAGCCTTAAATGTTCTGGTGTATCAAACCATGAACTATATTTGAATGTAGGAACTCCAGTCATGCTTTTGAGGAATATAGATCATGCAAATGGTCTATGCAATGGTACTAGATTGGTTGTTACACGACTTGGCAATCATGTATTTGAAGCATAAGTTCTCACCGGACAAAATGCAGGGAACAAGGTTTTGATTCCAAGAATGTCACTCACACCGGTAGATCCAAGGTTGCCATTCAAGTTTCAAAGACGACAATTTCCTGTCATAGTTTCCTATGCAATAACCATAAATAAAAGCCAAGGCCAATCATTAAATCGTGTGGGTTTATTTTTGAAAAAACCGGTTTTTAGTCATGGTCAGTTATATGTAGCCGTTTCACGAGTCACAAGTCGTAGTGGTCTCAAAATTTTAATTTCTAACAGTGATGGTGTTGATATGACATCTACTTCAAATGTAGTGTACAAAGAAGTCTTTCAGAATTTATAATATAATAGTTTTTTCTTTTTTATAGTTTTTTTTGTTTGAGCATTTTTTATTCCTAACAATTATTACATTAAAACAAGAATTGATGTCTATAAATATATAAATTGTTGCTAATAAATCATTCAAAGTAATAACCAAAAGTTGATTTACATGAACACTGTATATATAGCGATGATTTTGAATTAATATATTTAGAGATTTATAGATAAAGTACATATTCAAATTTATAGACACATTTTTTAATGATATATAATATATATATATATATATATAATTGCTAACATAAGTTTTGTAAAAACTTGGCTCTGGCCCAATTATTATTTTATATGGTTAGCCATGCGTTAAGAAAAAATCACACACCCTAATATTTTATGTTTTTTCCATGTAAATTATATATTCTCAAAATTATTTTATTAAAGAGAAGTTATTTTTTCATATAAAGAGAAGTTATTTTTTTTTATATACTAATAACACTTTTTTAGCATGAAACATTGTTTCAAAATATTACCCTTTTTTAGCGTCAAACATTGTTTAAAAATATTAATAAATAGATAATGATAAAAATGTATGATTATAAAAAAATGCTTAATAGTTTCAGTATATATTGCATTTTTATAAACTTTAATTCATCTCTTATATATTAAGATAAATATTTTGCCAATAAATCACATATATATATACACACAGATGGTGTCCTATTATTTAATCGGTAATTAAGTGATATACTAATTGAATTTGTAGATCACGAAGTGTTCCCCGTGCATTGCACGGGTGTAACACTAGTGTCTGTTTAAAATAAAAGTTGCAGCATCGCCTGAATAATAAAAAAATGGGAACGTTTTTAACCCGATCTTGGAGGCATATACAGAAGAAAATAATAGATGGTACTTGCAATTGATGCTAATAAAAAAATAAATATAAGAAAATTTTGGCAGAAAATTATGTTGGAATGGTAATAGTATGCAGAGAATGTATATACACAAAAACTCATGTACATAAGATATGAATCAGACGGTCAACGTGTTGACCGGGTCAACGAACGTTGACTCGGTCAAAGTGTTTACCAAAAAAATCGTGAAAACGGGTGATACTTTTTAGAGATACAATTGATACTTTTTTTAATTTTGAATGATACTTTTTAGTGTTTCGATTGATACTGATCTTAATAGTTTTTTTCTTTATTTTTTTTCTGGCCAATACTTTTTATTAATACAAATGATACTTTTGAGATTTTGAAATGATACTTTTCAGTATTATGAATAATATTAATTTTGACGGATTTTTTGGTCAAAGCATTGACCGGGTCAACACGCGTTGACTATCTGATGTACCTCTTATGTACATGAGACTTGCCCATGTATATATGTTATCATTTATTAACATTAATAACTTATTTTTATTTAAAAATAATTTAAAATTAAAGTTCATTTGAGCATAGATGAAAAATATTGATACTTGGATTATTCACAAAACTAAAATACATAATAATAATAATAATAATAATAATAATAATAATAATAATAATAATAATAATAATAATAATAATTAAGGGGATAGAAGTAATTAAATGATCTGAACCCCTAGCCTTAACCCTACATATTACTTGTACCTGTATAGCTCAGGCCTAAGAGTAGTAGGCCTAATCAGGAGGAAAGAATATCACCAAATCAAACCATTTAGTCCATCTACGTACTTCTACGATTCTATTTTAATTTTTTCTCTCTTTCTATACTAGCAGTACCACTTTCTCTGGGCCCTGTAATTATTGTAGTTAACGTGCTCATCAATTATATTAAAAGATTTTTTGGAGCATTGGAGAAGCTAAGTGAAAGAGTTTATCCGCCCACAAAATATTTTGAATGAACTCTCCTCAGTCCTCTCCCAAATATGATCACCCATCTCATCCCCCAAATCTGAAAATCAGCGTGGACACACATAAAACACAAATCTATTCGAGAAATCTTTGTAATTCGAAATAGGAAAGATGGCTTACTCCTCATCCTCACCATCATCCTCATTCTCCTATATATGAATATATGATCATCAGGAACCCCTCGCCTCCATCACACCGCTGTTCAGAATTAACTGATATGTCGAAGAATTTCTCAAATCCTGAGTTCTTCAAGACGAAGTTTGATGAGTTTCAGAATATATTGGCAGAGCAGCTGAAGATGAAGTTCGACGAGCTTCAGAATATATTGAGAGAGCGGGAGAAGGATATGAATCTGGAAATGGCCAAGGTTAGGACAGAGCGTGACTCGTTCCAGAAAGAGTTGGATTCGGTGCAGAAAACTCTGATCTCGACCATATCAGAAAAGTCGAATCTCGAGGAGAAGTCATCCACTCTTGAGACAAGATGTAAGGAGTTGGATAAAAGGATTGTGGAAATGGAGAAGAAGAATCAGACATTGAGTATAGAGAAATTGGATGTTGAGAAGAAACTGAAAGGAAGTGAGAGAAAATATGAGGAGTTAAAAGTGTCTGCAGAGAAGAGCATGGAGGACATGAAGCGCGAAAATGAAAAATTGAGAGTGGAGAAGACGGAGTCTGATAATGCTGCTCGACTTTACAAAACTAAAATAAATAATCTGAAGGAGCTTGTTAATTTCGAGGATGCCACCATATCACATCATCAACTTCCAACTGGACCCAATATATTGGCTTCTCAAACAAAGCCAAAGGTTGTTTTCTTTTCATTTTGCAAATCATATCTTTTTCTTTTTGTTAAACTTAAGCAATGCTATATTAATAATTAATTAATTTGCCGATCGATTCAACTTCTAAGTCGTGGTGTGTCAACAATATAATATTTTGGATGGCTACAGGAAAATCCACGAAAGAGGATGGTGCAAAGCAACAAAAAATACTCAAAAAAAGCTAGTGTTCAAGGTAATCAAGGCAATATGGAATGGTTTGTGTTGGATAAATCTTCTGTTAAGTTACTAAATTTCTCTTGATTTTATATATGTTTAGTGTCCCCCTAATGTTTATAGATAATAATTAAACACTACAAATAGGTTGTGTATTTTTGTAACTATAAATTCTTGCATTTTTAAGGAGGATAAACATGAAAACAAATATGATATAGTTTAATTAAAAAGATACAAGAGAAAGTGGTATAGAGGATTTCATTTGAAGTTTTTGTTATGGCGAATTAGTTGCCAACATTGTATTAATTGAAAATGTATATGTATGTATTCATTAACTACATTGTTCGTGTGTGTGTAAATATATATACTAAATTATGTTTAAGCATTTGTCTACATTAATTTTTGCTCCACAATTACAGGTGCTAGCCATTCGCCAACATTCAGTCGTCGTTGTGATCTTCTTAAAATAATAAATATAATTAAGAAAAAACTTGATCAAGAAAATTTGGAAAAATTTAAGGAATCATGCTTTGGCCATTTCTTGGAGATTGGTGATCTAAAATTTCAAGGGCAACTGTTGTCGCAGTTGGTGATGCACATGGACACAATTGCCTCCAACAAGGAGAGGGGGCTCGTGTTCAAAATTGGCAATTCTAACATGGAATTTGGACCTAATGAGTTTTCTAAAATCACTGGTCTTATTCATGATGGCACATCACAAGCAACAAAAACATGTTCCTCAATTCACAAGAATGTTTTCGGGGGTAGTACAAGTATCACGTTGAAGGACATTGAAAAGGTCTTCGATGGTGTTAGCGAGGGCAGAGGTGAATCCGCGTTGAAGTTGTCCTTGCTTTATTTCCTCTTCGGAGTTCTGTTGAATGAAACTACTCGTTGGAGCAGCAGCAAAATTAATAAGCTGCAGTATATCCATTTGGTTGATGATCTGGAGAAGTTTAACGCATTTCCTTGGGGTAGGGTTGCATATCGGTGCCTTGCTTCATCCATTATGTCGGCGCAACGCCACTTGAATCGTGGATCGCATGACATACACGGTTTCTGTTTCGCTCTCCAGGTTTGGGCTTATGAGACTATGCCTGATGTAGGCAAACATTGTGCAGTACTACGTGCTCAAAAAATCTTTGAAAATCGAAAAATCTTGCGTTGGTCTACAGTGTTGAAAAACATTCGTTTCAACGAGCTCAATGAATTCTTTACACCTGGTGATAAAGCACATCTCGTAAGTAATTTCCCTCTTCCAACACTAGTATTTCATATTGTGTCCATATATACACATCACTTTAAATTAACCTCATATGCACTAAACATATGTGTAGGTGTTGCATAGTAATATTGAAGCCTCTCCAAAAGAAAAAAATAAAGTAACACTACATTAATTCATTGTTTTATATTTGCCTATATTATGTGTGCTCATTAATTAATTTAAGTTTTTTAGTAACATTCATTTATGCAGTTTGCAAATTTTGATTATATTGCCTAAATTTTGCTTAAAGTTTCAAATTTTGGTTAATAGGGTTGATTATTCCAAAAATTAGGATATATAATTTTGAATTTTTTTAACGATAAATGTTAATTATGATTGATTATACTATAATAAATTTAATTTTTATAATAAACATTTTTAAAATATTAAATTTATAGTAGGACATGGAATGTGGACTAGAGAATTTTATCCCAAAACTAGCTAGTTCTTTAATTTATTGGCAATTAACTAATTAAACTATATATAAATATAATGGCCAATTAAGAAACCACTAATTAATATACCAACTCGATGAAACCTAGCTAGCTCAGCTCAGCTCTATTATTTTGTTCTTGATGCAATGTGTGTGTGTGTGTGTGGAGTTTGTTCCCCACAAGTTTAACTATGATTTAGGTGTTTCATTTTACTAAACCAAATTAAACTAGTTAATTAAAATATATAGATATGAATCATATGATATGTCTCGACATTAATTATAGTAAGTTTGTTGTTCTTTCACTCATACATATATACATATATATATATATATATATATATATATATGAGTTATGAATTTGGTGCACTCGATCAGTCCCTTGGGCGAACAGGTAAGAGGAATAGAGAGTGCGGAGAGGATTAATGGAGTGCAAAGAGGAAAAGACAAAGCAACCAAAATTTGAAAAGGACTAATGTTGTGTATTCTACGGATGAGGATGAGGATGAGGAATCGTGGTCAGATACCCACATGGAGAACTAAAATGGTTGCAACCATTTGAAACTAAAATGCATGGTTGCAGACCAAAATGATTGCCTGTGGTGGCTCTGCCTGGCTTCATTAATTTTGTTAATATAATATTAATCACACTTCTTCATTAAATGTATGTATGTACAGCCAAAAACTCTGCAGTCACTGCTTATTTCATCCGTATCTATTAATTCGGGTAGTTTAATATTCGAATGATGATGATGCGAAATACCTCATCTTCATTTGTTTCACCAGCCCTGCTCAAATATAATTTGCTCTTCTAACAATCCAGCCTTCTAGAGAGCCGTCAGCTATGTATAATTTTGTTCTTGTTCCGTGTGAGAGTGTGTTTAATATGATTAATGTGGTTGATCACTCTTTAGTTGTTATGGGCACACCAAGGTTAAAAGGATTAATGGATCGTGACTGCGTGTTAATCCAATAGTAGCTAGAAACTTAGTGGGTTGTTGTGGGCACACAAGTAATCAGTAAACACAACAAACTTAGGTTCGTCTAGGGCACAAGACTTCATATCATTTAAATCTCTTAGCGGAATCGGGAGGTGGGTAATAGGTTAGGGGTTTAGTAATAGGTTAGGGGTTTAATCAAAGATGAATCACTTTTAAATCTAAACTGAAAGGATGAATAAGGAGACGTAGCGAGGAATTCGATTTCCGTAACTGAGTGACTTAATCGTGTAGAAAAATCATTGTGCTCATGATCGAGTGAGTATAAGTTAAATTGGATTCTAGATTAAATTTCAGAAACTTTTGTTATTTGACATTTCTTTTATTTATTTTTATAGATTTAAATTCCAATTCTTGTGACGAGGAAACCAAATCCCTTTAGTGATTGATGACTGAAAGTAAGATCGCATTAGCTCTCTGTGGGATCTACCTTACTCACAACTAGCTATACCCTCTGCGGGCACAGAAAAAAATAAATTTATTTTCATTGCGAAATGACCGCGTGTCAAATACTATATGAGTAGTTATTTCAAATACATTATCTATCTATGTTAAAATAATAAAATTAATATAACAAATTAAGTTTAAGAATTCATTAAAAAGTGAATGTATCGTAATTTTGAATAATCAAAGTTAAATGTTAGAATTAAAGAGTTAATTGTTGATTAGAGTACACCAACTTTTAAGAACAACCGTAACACGTGTGAAGAGTGAAAAATAGTACTCCCTCCATTTCTGAATACACGTCATTCTGGATGAATGCACACATATTAATAAATACATTAATTAGATAATCAAATTATTTTAAACACCCTTATATGAATATATTAAATGAGTTAAATATCATTTTTTAATGCATTAAATGAGGGCAAATATGAAAAAAATGTAAAATTTTTACATCGATCATGTAAAATGACATTTTTTATCAAACAAAATTAAAGTGCTAGAATGACATTTATTGTGAAACGGGAGTAGTAATTTATAATCTTGTAATTGGATAGTTAAAAAGGCTCGGAATTCATTAAAAGAAAAAGACTTGCAATCAATTTCTAAAAATTTATACTCCCTCCGTTCCGATTATATAGCCCTCATTTCTATTTTGGGTCTCGCAAATATATAGTCTCATTATTATAAGCAGTGTTATTTTTAATATGAATGTACAATTATACCATTGTTAGGTTTTGAAAATTTAAAAAAATTAAATATTTAAGTTTTTGAAAGTTGTAAATCTTAAATGTTATTTTTTCTAAAAAAGAGAAACATTAATTAAAAATGACTAACTTAATTTGCATGTAAATTGAATTTGATCAATTCTATTGATATTCATTGTATTTGCACTTCATTAAAATAAAAATAAAAAAAAATCCTTTTTTTCGTCTTCCATGCACGTATGGTTTTTGGTGCATAGTTTTTTTTTTAAGAAAAAGAATGAAACTTTGGCTCAATTTTTTTTTTTAAGAAAAAGAATAAAACTTTGGCGCAAAGTTTATAAAAATTTAAAATTGAATTTCATAGAAATTTTGTAGGATGTGAGTGACCGTGTGATTTTTTGAGAATTTTTTTTAGTTTCAATAGTATAAAATCTTTTAAACTTTTAGATATTGTTAGTTTTGATTTATATCATTAATTGTATATTTTGTTTGTTTGAAAAAAATATATTAAAGTTGAGCTAAAATATAAGTTTTATTAATTTTCATTAAATAAGGGTAAAGTTTGAAGTTTAGCTTTTGTTTCTTATTTTCATAAATATTTTTAATCTACGTGCGAGTAGAAAAAAGACTATATAATCGGGATGAAGGGAGTAATAAATTTAAACCTTTTAGCATAGGCTTAATATGATATGGACTTTTAAAAATAGTTATTTTTATATCTTTATTTATATGTGAAAACACTGAATATTAATTAATACTCCCCCGCGTTTCTGTATAAATGTCATTCCAACATTTTAATTTTGTTTCAAAAAAAGTCAGTCTACAAATTCGAGACATAAAATTCTCATTTTTCATATATTTGCCCTCATTTAATGCATTCATACATTTATATTTAACTCATTTAATGTATTCACATGAGGGTGTATTAGGTAACTCAATTAATTTATTAATCTGTGTGCATTCATCCAAAACGACACTTAGTCAGAAACATAGAGAGTATAATTATATAAATAATCTTTGAGAGTTTCGTAATTAAAATATAATAATTGATTAGTACTTTTAATAGTTAAATATTTTTAAACAGTATTTTGTACAATCAAATTTTAGGAACTAAAATAATAAAATATTTATGTTAGTCATAAGTGTAATATCCCAAATTTTTTAGTATTTAAAATAATAGTTTATGATTATCTTAAGGGTAAGTTAGGAAAGAAAATGGACCCTTATTTTTTTTAAAGATAAAGTGTGTTGTTAAGAGAGTTAGAGATACCCCTAGACTTTCTTATAATTTTTATTCAGAACCTAGATACCTGCTCGAAGATAATCATATCAGGGCCTAATGATAATCCTATATTTGAATCCTACCCAAATAAATCATAATTTATTTGAAATAAATATTATTATTATAAATAGTAATATTATAATTTGTTTGCAAACTAATTAGATTTATACAAGTGTATTCGGAGAGTGGTCGTAGGTGAATTTGTAATATCAGATTTTAATTTACTTGATAGCTAGCACACGATAGAATTAGTTGGACGTGATAAAATCTAAAATTTTGTTCCTAGCACTAGAAATATTTGAGTTCTAAAAAATTTACTTTCATGTTTTAAAATGTTTTAGGGATTTTGTTTAGGGTGTTTCTATTTGCACCACTATTTTTTCAAAATACACCACATTTACTACATACACCACCATTATAATTATTTTTTAATAATTTTTCTTCATACACCACACTTTTTTTCATTTTTGCCCTTTAGTTTAATAATTAATTTAAACCAATTGAGAAAAACAAAAAGAAAACAAGAAAAGAAAAGGAGGACCCGACACTGTGTTGTTCTTCAAAAAAATTTCTGAACCAGTCTCTCTTATCTCTTTTGTTTTCAGTTCTTCCTCTTTGTTCTATTTATTTGCATAATTATATTATTGAATCTGTTCCTCCTTAAAATTATCAAACTTGATGCTCGGGATTTGAAATCTGAAATGAGATGGATTGAGTAATTCAACCAAATACACCGATTTTCAAAATATATACTTCGACACTATCTCTGATTTTCAAAACTAATTTTTTTAGCACAATATAATAGTTCGACAAGATTCTCGACGAAAGATATTCGAATGATAATTTTGAAATTTTAAAAGTTGTTCAGAAAATTATTTTCGATGATTTGTTGATGTTTGAAATATGATTTTTGAACTCTTCTTTGTTTGAATCATGAATTATGGGTGAGGAGATCGTTAATCTACAAACATCCACAGACTAATTAATAGATGGGTATTAAGTTGCAGGAAAATTAACATATATCCATATAGGTATGAAGTTGCAGTCTTGCAGAAATGGAATCACGGAGGTAGCTAGAGGAGAGAGAAACTGGGGTTGGGGAAGAAGGGTTGAGAAGTGCGCATTATTTCATTTTAATTTTTTAATTGTCTTTTAAACAATTAGGTTTTAATTAGGAAGGATATTTAAGTAAATTAATAATTATATATATTTTATTTAAATTTAATAGTGGTGTATAATAAAAATTTGGTGGTGTATTTAGAAACACCCTTAGATTCTATTTATTCATTTATTTTAATTTGGAAGAGACTTTGTATTCAAATAATAATAATAATAATAATAATAATAATAATAATAATAATAATAATAAATTAATTAAAAGATTACTATGATAACAATGATATTTTCCTCCCTCCCCGTTAATTAAACACGTAGCAGAAATCCCCCATTTGAACCGAGTCATCAAAAACACATGTCCTTCAATCTATTAAACCCCATGAATATGCCTCCATTTTTAACATAGGAACAGATGCTTTAACCAACCACTGCTCCAAACTCTTCTACCAAAATCGTAAGTTAGATCAAATCCACAAACTAAATTAGGAATCAACTGCTTAGTTCTTTAGATTATAGGGCTACAGCAACTCACTCACTTGGTAAGCCTATTTCTAGTGCAAATTTCTGTATTTGCTGTATAAAATCATATATCTGTAATCTCAGCATATTTCCAGATTTGAATTTACTAAAAATCATGAATTCATATCACTGTAATCCATCAACTCATACTACATAATGCATCAATTCAACACCAAAAATAGGAATCTCACCCTCAATTAAATTCCCCGAGACCATTTTCAAAATATCAGATTCCAATCAAAATCCTTCATGATCAAATATGTGAATTCCATACTATAGATATTTCAGAATTTAGAGCTATATATTGTAGAATTAAAAAAAAATAGAATTAGAGAGAGAGAAGCTGCTGGGTTGAGTCGAACCAGGGGAGGGCGTCGTCGACTAGGCTTGGTCTCGGCAACGCTAGTCTGAGTCGTGTTGGAGGTCTGAATTTCGCCGGTTAATCGTCGGCGTCGTACCGAGCTCCGGAGGAAGTCGAGTCGCCGAGAGCTTGCGTCGTGTTGTCGTGGTGGTTGAATTTGCGTCGAGCTGTTTGATGATTGAAGTTGTCAGCCTAGGTTGCAGCAGGTGCGGCTGCAGGCCCAGGTCGGGGTCTTTACGTCATCGGCGGGGGCGGCGGCGAGCTCGCCGGCGTCGGAAAAAAAAAAAAAAGAAAAAGGGGGAAGAAGAAGAATTAGGGATTCTGAGGGGTGAAATTGGGGATTTTTTATTGGTGTTCTATTCTTCCTATCATGATTTTACAAGGAAGATGAAAATAAATTGGGATTTAGGGATTTATGTAAGATTTAACTTTGATGATTTTTATGAAATTCCTCCATCTCCAGTCGGCCAAGAGAGAGAGGGGGAGAGAGAGAGTAATGAGAGAGAGAAGAAAAGAAGTTGAATTAGGAATTGGGTTTTTTTTTTTTCAATAAGCTGTCGTGATTTTCTTTGGAGGAAAGAAGGGATTTAGTTACAATTAAATAAACAATTAAGTAAATTGCATGAAGGTCCATCCTCATTAATTTACAAAAATTAGAAAAAAGCCCCTAGAAGATATAAAAATTTCATAATCACTTATAATTGTTTAAAAAAAATACATTTGGATCCTATAAATTTTTCAGAAATTAATACCTAGCCTAAAACTTCATAAATTGATTAAATTTGCCCATAAATTTCCTAATTTACAGATTTATTAAAATTAAAATTAGCCCAAATTATTTAAAAATCAATTTAGCCATAAAATTTTATCTGAATTTTCTATTTAACCCAGAATTCATAAATTAATTATTTAGGCCTATAAATCTTTAATTTCATATTTATTAAAATTATAATTGACCTGAACGAATTATTTGAAAATTTTGATATTAGGTGCGACTCAATTACCCTTGTCCACTTTGTGATTCCCTGCTCAATTATACGTGATCATATTATCAGGTGGGTTATATATCTTTCTCAAATTATATTCAGCTAATAAGCTCAATTATTTATCAACTCTGAAACATGAATATCTGTATCAAAATGATTTATCTCACTGTTCGCGTTCGTCAGTATCCTACAAAAATATTGAGTGCTTAACTAGACTCGAGTTCGGATCCTTAAAGCTTTGGGACCGTATACACTATCCTTTATTAGACAGCTGGGCTGGAGGACGTGTATATAAGTTAAGACACTGTAGGAAGGGACAGTTGAGATAGAGCGTGTAAGTAATGTTAAAAGAAGCTTTGTATACATGGAATGCTTTTGAGATTTGAAATCTTTCCATTGTTATACTTGTGTGGATACGATATTCATAATTATAAAATGATTGTGAACTGTTTATCAAAATTTCCCACTGAGTACACTAGTACTCAGCCCAAATCTTTTCTAAATATTTTCAGGATGAGAGGTGGTTGGAAGATGACGGAGCTGAGGCAAGGGCTGTCTTTTTGTTGATATTTGTTTACTCTTTTTGCGTTGTTTAGAGATCTTAGATACTCTAAACCGGAGAAGTAGTTGGAAATATTATGCTTAAGTTTAATAAAGATGTTATACGCTTGTTCCGTTTACTCTGATATAGTTTGTCTTCAGTTGTTTGAATTATAATATGATTTGTGTTTGTTATTAAGATCTGCCTTTATAATTAATTGGCGGGATAAGTTCCCTTTGATGATTGATCATTGATTCAAGTTCCTTCTAAAACGCCTTAGAGCGTGGTTAAATTCCAGTTATAGAGGTTATGCTGCCCAAATGTTTGAGGCACTAACCCTATTTCTATGATTTTTTTTTATGCCACAACCCCTTTCCTCTTGCCCCCAGTAGTGCGTCGGTCCCTTGTCACTATTCTTCCGGGATCAGAGCGTTACAATAAGATACAAATGTAGACGCACACGAAAAATCATATCTAAATATATAATGCATTAAAATATTATAAATCATTTAATTAAAATACTATATTAATATATTGAGATAATTTCACTTTTGATCCCATTAGAATATGATCAAAAACACTTTTAGTATCACATTTAACTTTTTTGGTCCCAAGATTTATTTAACATGTTTGGTATCAAATTTTATTTTATTTTTTTGACTTTTTTGATCTCAAACTTGAGAACTTACCTCACAGCTGCTTGGAAATATTAATTTTGGAATAAAAGATGTAAAAAATAAAATAAAATTTAAGACCACAAAAGTTGAGAAAATAAAATTTAAGATAAAAAATGTAAAGATTGAGATCGAATTGAAGAACGTGCAGAGAATAAAAATATGATTGAATATTGTTTTTAGAAAAATAAAATCAACATGAAATAACTATATTATATCAAGCGATTACAACACAAATAATATAATGTTCTCAAGTTTTGCGGTTCCAAATTTTATTTTTTGACTCATTTGGTTCCAAAATTAATATATCCAAACATTTGTGAAGTAAGTTGTTAGTTAGATTTGGGACCAAGAAAGTAAAAAAAATATGGGACAAAAAATATCAAATAAATAAATATTGAGATAAAAAAAGTCAGATGTGGAACTTGTAGAGGCCCTATTTCTGCATAGGCCCAAAAGATTAGGTCCATGGCCACTTGAAGATTTAAAGAGCCGAATAGATTGATATCTCGAGATCGATACCTCGAAGTCCATATCTCGAGGTCGACACCTTATTAATCAAGAGTCCACGATCGAGCAGATTCCTGTAGAAGATCGGGTCAAAGTATCCGTTGAAGATAAATAAGACCCCGTCAAAAATCTTAAAAGGGATAGAGAAGATCCCAAATGTATCGGAAAATCGGTTAAAAGCTCGCTAATATATATATATATATACTCTTCGTATGTGGCGATCATAAAAAGAAATCAATTAACACTCATGCAACGTTCACCTCTGATTCATTCACGAGTTTTCACCGCATAACCTATCAAACAACATACTCATAGCGTTCTACGGCAGTAGAGTTCGGCCTTTCAATTCCTAATTTCCGTTTATCATTCAACTTACCATTTATTATTCGCTTTTAAATTATTATCTCTTTTAATCCAATTCTGACTTGAGCATCGGAGTCCGTTCGATCATCAACCCTCCAATGGTCCTTCGGCTTCACGTGTATTTTTTGTCTTGTAGATTGTCGAAGCCCGAACTCGAAGACCAAACGATCAATTGTAGAGTTTTTGACCTCTACAGAACTAAAAATGTTTTGATCAAGTAAAACTATATAAGCAGATATTGTGTGCGGAGTTAAGTTGGAATTTTAATGGATGTGACTGATTATTTAAAGAACACACAACCTTCCTTTTATAACATTATGACACAATTCCTAGTAATGGTCAATCATACGTTGGGAAAAAAATATCTATTATAATAATATGATTAATTATAATTAATTTTTATTATTAAATTTAAAATCTTAAAATTAATATCTTGATTATGAAATAGTAAATTATTAATTAAAAATTAAAATGAAATACTATTAAATAAATATATATCTGAATTAATAATTATAAAATTAAATTAAAATATAAAAATGAAAAATTAATAAAATTTATGTGGAATGCATGGAGTGACTACATGGCAGATTTGAGTAGCCTTAGGCGCGCTCGCCTACTTTCTCATTCAATTTTATTTTTTGAATTTAGGAAGGGGAAACGGTGGGTTCCCCTGTTCTTCTTTCTCTCTCCCTCTCTTAAACAAATAACTCAGCTTTCAGAAAACCCACACTTCTCATTATTTTACGGCGTGGTTTTCTCTCCGACGGGATCCCTTTTCTGCATCTGGTAAGAGTTTCCGTATTACACAACTTCAACTACAAGGGAATGAAACATCTTTAATTCTGTATTTCTTCCAACATTTCAATCTGTTTAATTAAACTCTGCTTTGATATGCATGAAGGGTAAGCTTGAAATTCTTGAGTGGACTGATATGTCGACGAGTTTTTCAACTCCGGAGCTGATCAAGCTCAAGTTCGATGAGGTCCAGAATATAATGAAAGAGCGGGAGAAGAATATGAAAATGGAAATGGAAAAGGTTGTGAGAGAGCGTGATGCTTTGAAGAAAGAGATGGATTTGCTGGAGAAATCTCAGAGCTCGGCCAACTTAGAGAAGTGTAGTCTGGAGGAGAAGTTGTGCAAACTCGAGAGCAGATGCGAGTTGTTGGATAAAAGGCTTTTGGAAATGGAGGAGAAGATTCAGAAATTGAGGATCGACAAATTGGATGTGGAGAGGAAGTTGAAAAGAAGCGAGACAAAATGTGATGATTTGAAGCGTAAAGAGATTGAGCGTGAAAGGGTTGTGCAGAAACTGGAGCGCAAAAATGAAGAACTGAGAGTGAAGAAGATGGAGTCTGATAAGGCTGCTGAAGTTTACAAAAATAGGATCGATTATCTCGAGTCGAAGATGTTGAAGCTGAAGAAACTTACCAAAGTGTTGAATGTGAATCTTGCTGATGAGGAGGAGGAGGAGGAAGATGTGAATTTGTGTGATTTTGTTGATGGGGATGCAACCATGACACCTCAAGTTCCAAGTGGAGGAGGCATTGGATCGTCAAATAAAGGTAGTTTAATTTACATCTTCATTTCTATATTCTCTAAAGGATCTTCTTGGCTCGTGTTTCCCTTATCTCAAATTTTCATTGTGCGAATCTAATATCCCTGTTTCTGATTCTGGTGTTGCTGATGAAACTAAAAGGTACTGTCCAAATTTTCTAAAGTATTTATTAAGGATATGGATATATAGTAGCAACTTTGAAGTAACACTTACATAAATGTAAGTTACTAATGTGATAAACTGGGTAGGATTGAAAATCTATTTTAGGGATAATTCTGACTGACTTAATAAATTAAGTTTAAGATACCACCAGATTAGGCATTATATTAATTTTCTCTTCATTTTATATATAATAAGACTACAAATGAGAAGAAAGGCCAGTGGACCGCATGTTGTCCAAATTTCTTTTGTTACTGCTAATTAACTTGCCTATATTATATATTCTTATGTTTCGTATAAATTTTCTTTGCCTGCATTGAGTTTAAGCATTTGTCTATAATTTTTGTTCCACAGTTTCAGGTGCTAGCTTTTCAACGACATTTAATCGTCATTGTGATCTTGCGATAATAAATAAAATTAAGGAAAATCTTCACAAAGAAAATTTGGAAATATTTGAGCAATCGTGCCTCGGCCCTTTGTTGAAGATTGATAACCTCAAATTTCAAGGGCAACTGATATTGCAGTTGCTGTGGCACATGGACATGGGTGCCTCCAATGAGAAGATGCTTGTGTTCAACATTAACAACTCTCACATGGAATTCGGACCGAACAATTTTTTTCTCATCACTGGGCTTCATCTATTCACCGGGATGTTTTCCACCGTAGTCCAAGTATTACGTTGATGGATGTTAAAAATGCCTTTCTTACTGCTAGTCGTGAGAATGAGGGTAGAGGTGAACTGACGTTGAAGTTGGCTTTGCTCTATTTCCTCTATGGAATTTTGTTACGTAGAAATAAACGAGTAAATAAAAATGACATGAAGTATCTTCATTTGGTTGAGGATCTGGAAAAGTTCAACGCATTCCCTTGGGGTCAAGCTGCATATGAGATACTTGTAACGTCCATCCTTTCTATCTGCGGCCGCATGGATGGTTTAGAAGTCAACAATAAGAAGTTCGATATATATGGCTTCAGTTATGCTCTCCAGGTATGGGCCTACGAGGTGATGCCTTCTGTAGCTACATACTGTGCAGATAACCTCGGAAACCTAACCCCACGGATCTTGTGTTGGTCTGCAACGAAACAATTCCGTTTCAACGATCTTAACAAACTCTTCACATCGGGTGATAAAACACATATGGTAAGTAATTTCCCCTTTCAAACACTTGTGTTTCCATTTTAAACTTATGCACTATATGAGCATTGTTAACCTCCACAACTCTAGTG
The DNA here is from genome assembly GCA_026008535.1 of Perilla frutescens. Lineage (NCBI taxonomy): Eukaryota > Viridiplantae > Streptophyta > Magnoliopsida > Lamiales > Lamiaceae > Perilla > Perilla frutescens. The sequence goes on from BRKX01000015.1 coordinate 15,332,047, forward strand.
AGCACCAATATATATATGTGAAGTCGAATAAGGTCACTCAACATAACAAAAAAAGGCTCGAGGATTTAGAAACTGATGTTGCTGTCCAAGATAATGAAGGTAAAGAGCCTGAGATTAGAGGTAGGTTTTGGCATACCTTGTTTGTTTCTTGTTCTATTTTTAGTTCATGTTGGGTCATGCATATGCTAGCTAGAATATGGACTACAAAGCAAAGATTGCATTTGCATGAGTAACAAGTTATGTGTGTAGGTTCAGATGCAAGTGTAACGCAGTCGGATGGTGAAGATGGCATCATCACCATATCTGATAGCGATGATGATGAAATTCCAGATATGCCTTCTGGGCGCACATATAAGAGGAACAGAGGAAACTTGTTCGGAGAGGATTATGATTCTGCCGTTGAGTGTAAGAAAAGAAGAAAACCATCTCCAGCTGCTCATTGTGATTCTGAATCTCTTCTTCACAAGTTTAATGACGTCAACTCATCAGACGATGAATTTTAGCCTTCTTGCAACACGATTTCAATTAAGCAAAGCACAAAATGGATGTTTGTGTACTTCTTCATAGGATGGGAAAGCATGTATTAACTTATTTGTTTATGGCCTTGAAAGCTTGTACGTTGCCTTTTCATCCTTGTTTTATATAATTAGCAAACTAATTCCTATAAAAAATGATTCTTCACTCAATTAGCTCGAGTATATATATATATATATACTACCGTCTAATTTCACACACACACATGAATATATGGTTCTTTACTATTTCCTATATACTGATGTGATGCATAATTACTCTCCAGTAATATAATTTAAAAATTGGATATATAGGAACTCTACACAATTACAGATCGTTTTGTAAATGATCTGATAAATACTCCTATATAAATACTTTGATAATATGGGCAATAAGACCATCCACACAATAGGCTCAATTTTGTGGTACCAAATAATTCATATGTACCAAAACATGGTACAAATTATAATGGATGAATTTTTAAATGATACAAAACTAAAAAATATTTCTACCACATGTATCCAAATATTTAACTATTCACCCATTATTTTTCTGAAAATGAGGTCCGCCGGCCACTATCTTCTTCACTTCACTTCAATTTTTTTTTCCTCCTTTAATTATTTCTTATATTTTATCGATTGTTTGCAATTTGAAATGGATATAGTATTGAAATCAAACTTGGCATTTTGGGATATTCTTAATTTTATTATGTCAATATATTTTGTGTTTTTGAATTCAATTATTTGATTATTTATTTTAATATTTGAACCTAAAATAGTATATAAATTCTAATTAATTTAATTATATATAAGATGAAAAATATAATTATTTTGAGTGGTATGACAAGTGGGACTTCCTAAAGTTATGTATGTACCATCATGATTTAAATAAGAATTGATATTTAAAAAAGTAAGTACATAACTGTTGATGTGGTGATGATGTGACACAGTTATGTATCAAAAAATGGTACACTATTGGAGATGGCCTAATATATAATAACAATGTTGAAGTAATATTTTTTCTATTTTGATGTGACATGTAATAATTTACTATTTAATGTGATTTCAAATTTGCATTGAAATTACCATAAACATGTAGCTTAATTGTATTGATAAGTCTATATATACATAATCTGTATATACAAAATATGGTATTATGGTCATTTCTTAGTAAATTTCAAAAGTAAATGATGATAATTATCCAAAACACCATTCCCTTCAAAATCGATTGACTTTTCGATTTGAATTCGAATTTCAGATTTTTTTTTTCTCTCTCTCCTATTTGTATTTTAATAATAATTATTATTTCCAAGATAGTGAAGTATTGATATCATCATCCTCATTACTACATCTCCATCTAATCCTAGCAAATAAATTTATCATATTATCTCCATCTTCAAAATTTCTTATCTCAAAACCCTAAGAAACAGACAAAATTTTCTCATTTGCAAGCTTTTTAGATTATCATCATCATTATTACCACATCAGTTGAAGATGAGTATCCAGAGTAAGGCTTCAAAATATTACGTTATTTTCAATGGTGTTCATTCCAGAATTTACAGTAACTGGTTTGAGTGTGCGCCAAATGTTATTAGCTTCAAAGGTGGAATTTATAAAACTCAATGCCATCATTTAGAGTATGAAATTTCCGATTCATAAAGGGTTTTAGAGAAGGGTCGCATTAAGAAATATAGAATTTGATCGTGCCTCTAAGTGAGAATTCAACCACGTAGTTTCTTAAATCAATGTTACATACGCATACATATAAAATATGCAGTGCTTAATCAGGGTGTTTTCAATACTTAATAACCAAGTAAATGCTTCTGATGATACATAAGCTTCAATCAAACTCAAACAACTGTAAAATTCACCTTCAACCAAACTCAAGAAGTTGTAAAATTCAGAGATAATATTAATACAAACTAAATCGATTATATTCAATAGCAACACAAGAGTTCAAGACATCACCACCAATAACGTGCAGTGTTGTACAATGAACAACCTTATATACCCATTCTTGCAATGAAATTCATCAGTTAATACCAACAAGAAAATCATTTCAAATATAAGATATAAAAATCAAGCGCATGCATCTCATACCTAGCAACAACAACAAACATTCAAAAAGATAAAATTCAATGGATACAATTATTTAGAAATTTACTTCAAATCAGTTATTACATGCTTTACACCTTCTTTGTTACAATATACATATCTCCATATTAAGCACTCTCCATCATATGACTTTCTTGTTGAACCAAGTCACATGTCGAACCCACAAGCAAAAATATATTTTTTTATAAAACTGAATTTCAATATCCAGAGTGTGAAGTTCTATTTCACACAAAAGATTTTAATGAAGGGTTGCATTGGGGAATATAAAATCTAGTCATGCCACCAGGAGAGAATTCAAGCACACAATTGCTTGAATCAATGCCACCTGCACATATAGATATAAAATATACACGGTTTAACTAGTGTGGTTTTTAATGCTTAATTACGTACCAATAAATTTACTAGTATAAAAATAAAAAGGGTATTATAATATAATTAAAATTTATTATCTTAAAAAATATATTATATACTTTAATTGTAGAATAGTTAACTCTAATAATTAATTATTGATTAAAAATGAAAATGAATAATTAAAAAATAATTATTAAATGAAAGGTTAAATGAAAATATAAAAATAAAAAATTATTAGAGTAAGATTTGATTTGACTACTCAAATATAGCCCTGCCTCCATCGCTTTACAGCTACTACCACTAGCTTGTATATTTTATTTTTAACCTTCTCCATGTTTATCATAAGACCTCCCCTTCCCCTCCATCACTCCGCCATTCACAAATATTTCAGACCAAATCACTGTTTTTTTTTCTTCCAATATTTGACATTTCGTTTGATCAGACGACGGTTCGGCTTAACTCTCACCTAAAACCTCCGTTGCATGTAGAATAAGCAATATATCGTTGAATATGTTGCGGACGGATGTCGAAGAAGACTAATCCGAGTGTATCAGTTTCGGAGAAGCTGGGAAGGACTGAGAAGAGTTTGGAGAAGTTAGATAAAATAATTTCCAAGATGGAGGAGAAGGTTCAAAATTCTACGCGCGACAAATTGCTACTTGAAGAGAAGGTGGAATCTATTGAGAGAAAATTAAGTGAGGAATTAAGAGTTAAGAAAGCTTCTGAAGAAGTATACGAAACTCGTCTTCGTGATTTAGAGCAGAGGATCTTGAAGGTTGAGACAAGAGTATTTACCAATTCTCCCACTATCCAAGACCATGATGATTATCAAGACAGAAAGTCTGTGCTTAGAGGTACTAACTACTAACTAAACTACCTAGCTAGCTTGTGATTTCATAAATTAGGATATATACAACCAAATTAGGCATTCTTTTATCTCTTCATTTGGGACAGGTCTTGTCAGCCCCACTCGTCAAAATTAAATTCATTTCCAAATATGTAGTTGGATCATGAGTTTGGATGTTGCCTAACCGCACAAGTTTTTGTGCTCCATTATTTTATGTTATTTTCGCATTTAATTATTTATATATCGTGCACTTTGTAATTGTTGGCTAAATTTCTTCTGTTATTGGCAAGTTCCCTGCATTATATTTCGCAATTTCTACTCTTAATTGACATTATTTTCATGTTTTGCGTATGTTTTCTGCAATGCCGACACTAAGTTAATTTACGCATTTGTTTATAAATCTTGTTAATTCCCAATTTCAGGTACTGCTAGCTATCATGCATCACTATGCTGCCGTTGTTCTCTCAAAATAATAAACGTAATTAAGAACAATCTACACAAGGAAAATTTGGAAAAATTCGAGCAATCGTGCTTCGGTCCTTTGCTGCAGATTAATCAGCTCAGATTTCAAGGGCAACTTATGTTGCATTTGTTGTTACACTTGGACATGGGTGCCTCTAAGGAGAGGCTTGTTTTTAAAATCAACAACTCTAACACGGTGTTCGGACCTAATGAGTTTTCTCTCATTACAGGGCTTTGTTTTGGCACATCTGAAGCAACAACAACAGCAGCAGCATCTTCGAATTTTCACAACTATGTTTTCCAGGGTAGGTCAAATATCACGTTGAAGGATGTTGAAGCAGCCTTCCTTACTTTTAGTCGTGATCACGAAGGCAGAGGAGGATTTACGTTGAAGTTGGCCTTGCTCTATTTCCTTTACGGTGTTTTGTAAGTTAGTCGTGGAAAAATTGACATGCACTATCTTCATTTAGTTGAAGATCTGCACAAGTTCAACGCATTCCCTTGGGGTCGGGTTGCATATGAGTTGCTTGTTTCGTCCACCCTTTCAGTACGATCCCGCATGGATGCTGTTGTGGTATTGCCCAGGTAGGGTTACACCGCTTGGTTTCCTACCCCTTGCGGTTCCTAAACACTTGCTACTCAAGTAGCTTGAACCAAATACTATTACAACAGATTGCAAGAACAAGAAAAATTGACAGAAACTAGACAGGGGTTTCCTCAAGAGGCTGTTGCTTCGTCGGCCTCAGAGATGAAGGCAGGAGGGCGTTCAAGGTTCCTCACAGGCACAAACGGGTCCAAATCTGTAGAGCAATCAAACACCAAGTTAGATAAAAGAGTAGAAATAATATATTGAGGAACAGTAAAGGACAGAAAACAATCGAGAGTGGGAAAGGGTGCCAAAGGCACGGCTGGCTCAGATTTCCGACAGGCGGTGGCGCTAGCAACTCCGGCGACAGGAGATGCCCAGACCAGAGGGGAAGGGGAAGAGGAAGCGGTGGCTAGGGTTTGGAGGGGGCGGCAATGATCGATCTTTTCTCCCTCAACAACAGCTTCTCCCAACACTCAGCGGCCAAACAGGAGCCGATGGTCAGAACTCCGGCCAGAGAAACCGTGGGAGCAAGCTGAGAAGATCCCAAAAGAGAGAGAGAAGATACTAGGTAGATCTGTGTTGTGTGTTCTACATCAGAAGCCGATCCATCTCTAGGTTATAGAGAGATCTTGAGCATCGTGAAACAGCGAGCTCAATTATTAGAGTTGAAGGGGGAGATGGACCGTCGGGTAGGGTTAGGGGTTTAGGGTCTTGGGCTGGGTTGAAGATAGAATTAGGGAATGGGCCGAAATGGCAATTGGGCCAACTCCAACAGATGCTTCAAAACTCATCCATGGGAGAACACCGGTCGATATGTACGGCTTCAGTTATGCTCTCCAAGCATGGGTCTATGAGGTGATGCCTTTTGTAGCTACACATTGTGCGCTTCGTTCAAATAACATTGAAAATCTATCCCCAAGGATCCTGCGTTGGTTTGCAACGAAAATTTTTCATTTCGATGATCTCAAGCAATTCTTTACACCAAGTGGCAATGCACATTTGGTAAGTAATTTATCCTTTGAACTCTTGTGTTGGTTATGCAAAGCGGGCGTGCTATTATATCAATTTAAACTTAATTATGCACTAAATAAGTTAATTTCATAGGTGTTGAGTGGTATTCAAGATTCTCCCAAGCAGAAAAATACTATGGTGAACCGGGAGGAGCTGTCAACCGACACTATTCGTGCTAATATCAAAGTAATTGCGGTTAATATTTATATTTTTATGCTTGCTCTACATTATGTGTACAAATAACGAAGTAATTTTTTTTTATTACAGTATTCGTAATAAAAGTTGCACAACCTACTTTATGCCTTCAAATATCAAAATTATTGGTCTGGAGCAATATCGATTCAAGGTTGTGAAGATGAGTTATCCATCAATCCGGGACCTAAAAGAAATAGACTATCAATTTAAAGTCTGAAGGGTTGAAACTATCAATCTAAAGCTAAAAAAATCATGTATTTTGATTCTTTTCCATTTTTAAATTATTTGTATATTGGTGCTCAATGAAATTTAGCATTTGATTGATGGTTTCAATCATTCAAACCTTAATTAAGTTGATAGTTTTTAGCTTTCATTAGGTCCTAAATAAATAGAACTCCTTGGCAAAATGGTTCTTCCTCACAACCCCATGATTCATATTGTTAATTAGCATGCTTCTCCTGCCACTATTGCAGGAAAAATGTGATGATGTTGGTGTTATTAAGAGGAGACGACCAGGGTTTGAGGATAGGTTGGAATCCTTACCAAGAAAGTTTGATCAGCCTATTGTGGATATCAGCAGTGATGACGACGAGGCTGTGAAGAAGGCAGAACAGCCAGCATCCGCAACCACTCCGACTGGACATACTAAGCCACAATTATTATGGAAGGTACGTACTCGAGTCTTTATATCTTGTAAACGTTATATGCTACATATAATTGGGAGAAGAAATGTTTAATGATCTTACATCTATATGATAATAGGAATGTAGTGACTTTGAAATATCTGAATCTGACTATGAAAAAAGTAAAGCGTTTTATGAGAGGCTTTTGAACCAAACAAAACGCTTGAAGCTGTGGATCAATTATGCTCAGTTTGAGGCATTTGCTATGAAACAGGCAGTTCATGAATCAGGCTTGCCTGATAAGAGAGAATGCCTTCACCGTGCCAGAGGTAAGAAGTTAAAATGCTATATACGGGTCGATTTCTTGCATTAATCTATCGTGAATCATGATCTCACACTCTCCCCTGTTGTTCAGCTGTGTTTGAAAGAGCCCTTAGCTATTTCAGAACTTCTGCCCCTGAACTGAAAGAGGAAAGAGCAATGCTTTTGGAGGAGTGGTTCCACATGGAAAACAGCTTTGGCGAGCTTGGTGATGTTGATTTGGTTCGTGCCAAGCTACCACGTAAACTCGAAAAGAGAAGGCTCATAGAAGCTGAGGATGCTCCAACTAGGTATTCATTAATTTGACTTGTATCCTTTTGTTTCAGGAAAAAAAAAAAACCAACAACGTTGCTGCCTAGCTGCCTATCTTTGCTTGGCTTTTGTTAGTTATTTTCATCTGAGTTAAATGATTGATCACTGTGACCAAGGAAATCGAATGTGGTTGCGGCTGCATCTTTGTTGGTTTTTTGGACTAGCTCATTAATTCCATTTTTTCCAAATGTATTCATCCCTAAAACATGGAAATAATCTAGATTGTGTCCATACATAATTTTGGTTATATTTTTATCCAATTTCATTGGTTCTGACAAATTGTAATGTTTGAATTAACCTGTAGATATGAGGAGTATGTTGAGTACATTTTCCCAGATGAAACACCTCGGGCCAAAGATGTTCAGATTTTGGAAGCGGCATACAAGTGGAAGAATGATACGAAGAAGACGATGAAAGTTTATGACCGACGGGCAAGGAATCAACCGCGCGGTTCATGGCCAGATTTGCCCTGCACTCTGTGAAAGAAGCACATGATTGTTGCCGAGGATGATAAGTTGGGTAACAAAATGTTGTGGCTATTTAATTTTGTCGAAATATTGGCCGGTGATATTTCACACTAATGTTGCCAATTTTAAGCTTTGGGTCCTTCATTATGATGTATGTACTCTGCACCGCCTATTTTGTCTGTGTTAGAATGTTAGGATACCAATACCCGCTATGATGGTTTTCCACTGAGTGAGCTTTGTGTGTATAAATTAAATAAATAGAATAATGCTTATAAAAGGCGGTGGTTAACTGGTCAGGTCTACTTGCCCTCTCATTTTATATTATCTGTCACATAAACTGGGGTTTTTCAATTTTTTTTTATATCTAATTGGGAAAGATGAATTATAAATACAAAATATAAATAAAACTAATTAAATCATAAACTAATAAAATTAAAAAAAAAAATTAAAAAATAAATAAATTTGGCACAGAGAATGTTATAGAGAATAATAGCATAGGGGGTCTGAGATTGTGTTTAACCATCGAATTTTAGATTTTAAACATTTTTATGTATATTAAACAAAATAATGCATATATTGGCAACAATAGTTTCCCAATGACAAAAATTTACATACACTAAAGCAATGTTTGGTATACTGGTACGGATATACCCACATTAATAAAATCTGAATTGCTTTAAAAGATAATTGTGTATTAGCTATTTTAATTGTGTGTTTGGTTATTAAGATAAATATACTAAGATTATTTCACACATCTGTTTGGTACATTGTTTTATTTGGTAGACTAAGTTCTGGAATGAGCAAATTAATTTAGACAATGTTTGGTAGCCTAGATAAAGGCATATATACTAAGATTGCTACGCCAGAAACTGTATCCGAGGGGGGCGTCGGATACATTATCCAACCGAATCAGTAAATTACACCCCGGGCCTCGCATTAAGACCGGGCCTCGCGTGAACGAATAATGGCTACCAAACACACGGTTATTGCTGGATACCTATACTAATATGTCTTTATCCAGGCTACCAAACATTGCCTAAATGTATATAAGTTTATATCAGATAGTCAACGCGTTGACCGGTCAAACGCGAGTTGATGTGCGTGAACCTGATCAAAAGAAAAATGGTGAAACAGGTCATACTCTTTAGAAATTCAGGTGATATTCTTCGAATACGGTTGATATTAATTTTGCCACCTCTCCGACTATTTGAGCCACATAAGGAAATTTACACTTTGATACCTACATTTTGGATACTTTTTCAAAAATAACCCACTTTATTACTATTAGCAAAACAGTACCCATTTTTTCAAAATGTTTGCAAATCTGACCTCGATCAAATTTTCAGCCTAGAATATCTATGTGGCATGCCCAATAAATTTATTTTATTTTTAGTTCATAATTGACATGGAATATCCAGGTAATATTTTTTATTGGAATTCCGGCGTGCCACATATATATTCTAGGCTGAAAATTTGATCGATGTCAGATTTGTAAAAAATTTGAAAAAGTGGGTCATTTTTGAAAAAATATAAAAAATGTAGGTATCAAAGTGTAAATTTTCTGCCACATAATCCCCTTGACTATTATGATGGGCTCACATTATCACTTCTCCAACTATTTAGACCACGTTTGCCCCTTAGTCTATTAAAAGTGACTCTAATTGCCCATTTTATTCACAACATTAGATACTTCTTTAATTTTTAGTGCTTTAGAATTTATTTTCCCACCATTTTTCGTAGTAAGTAAAAATTCACAAAATTAAAAAAAATAAAAATTGATCACTTACATTATAACTTTGACAGGTATAATATCTCCTCAAAGAATCTCTTCGGTCTATAACGTTCGAAAAACTTCACAAACACCACACTTCCAAACTTTTTTCCCTATCATTATAATTTTGACATGTATAATATATCCTTAAAGATTCTCTTGGGTCTATAACGTTTGAAGAACTTCACAAACACCACACTTGCATTTTTTTTCCCCGTTTGCAATTCGAAGAAGAAGAAGAATTTTGTAAATTTTTTATTTAACGTGAAAATTGATGAAAGAAATGAACCATAACTCACTAGCTCTAGTAAATAAGAGCAAATTAATGGAGTCATTCATGTTGTGTAGAAAAGAGAGGAAACTAAACCCACTTTTTATTAAATAATTCTCCACTCCAAATTGTGTGTCCTATTTGTGTGCCAATATTAAAATTACGTAATTTTAATAATATTTTTCATAAAAATAAAACTTATTATATTATAATCAATCATAATTAATATTTATTACTAAAAATAGAAATTTTAAAAATCATCTACCTTAAAGTTTGGAATAATCAACCCTAAAAATTAATTATATTAATTAAAAAATAAAAATTAAATACTAAAAAATAATTATAAATCTTAAATGGGTGGAATAAAGTCTAAATAATGATGTAAAATTATACTAAATAAAAAATAATTAAATTTGAAGAAAAATGAAAGAAAAATTAATAATTTTGATGTTTGGTACACGGTTGACACATACCATTTTTCACTAGAGGATCTCATGTTAATAATCGAAAGGATATGTGGCGCAAATAATTGGAGAGGTCGTGATGTAAGCCCCTCACAATAATCAAGAGACTTATGTAACCCAAATAATCGAAGAAAGACAATGTGAGTCCCTAACAATAGTCACGGGAATAATCTCTTTTTAGACAATGTGAGTTCCTGACAATAGTCACGGGAGTAATCCCTTTTTTTTTCAAGGTGAATGTATTAAGTGTGAATTTCAAAAATAAAATAAAATTTTGCGTTACAAAAAACTGAAAACAATAATAGAAAGTAGAGTAAATTACAATTTTTATCCCGTAAGAATACGGTCCAAATATTTTTAATCCCAAAATATACAATTATCATCCAAGTTAATTTTTCGACACTTTTGGTCCCATATTTTATATTTCAATAGTTTTTGTCTCAAAAACTAATGGGATATACTTAACATCCGTTAAATATCTGTTTTGAGTTAAAGCAGTAACTATTTTGTTGAACTTGGTTGCACCGTCTAATTAAGGGTGAAAAATAAAAGGAACGTAGTGAAAATTTCAATCCAAAATATATACTATTTTAGCTCTAAAATAGATACTTAATGGATATTAAGTATAGACTGTTATTTTATGAGACCAAAAATATTGAAATATAAATTACGGGACCAAAAGTGTCAAAAAAATAAATTTAGAATCAAAATTTTAAATTTTGAAATTAAAAATATTTGGGGCCTATTCTTAGGGATCAAAAGTCTAATTTACCCTGGAAAGTGTTTGAATTTTCACAAGGATGAAAAATTAAAGTAGTCAAATTCAAGATAGCAAATATTTTTTTAGCCAAGTTTGATAAGTCATACTATTCTATTCAAAAAGTGGTGTAAAAGTCCTACATGTCCTTTTTGTCTTATTTGAAGAATTATCATTTCTTTTCTCATTTATTAAATGACAAAATTGTGGCAGCTTTTTAAAAAAAAAATGAAAAATTAGGATTTATGATTTGGGTAGGTGAATTGTAATTGCATGCATTTAATGTTAGAACCAACAAAGCTTTACCAATTGAAAAATCACGCCATTTTTCAATAAATCCACGCCAAATTTTACACAATATTTTGGAGAAGCAACAACACATATCCAAGAAATTTGAGGTGAGTTTTTACTTTTTGTAAACGTCAATTTAAGCGAATTGGTCGGGTTTGAAGTCTTTTTAAAATTTCATGCAATTTAGCCGTAAGTTATGTTAATTTCATAATAGATATGTTTAATAGGTATTTAAGTTATAAGATGTTTGTTTTGTAATTTTTTAGTGATCGTATATGCATACATTGTTGGTAAATTAGGATATTTTGTGGTAGATTAACGTGAAATTAAAGATTTGGACGTTTTGTAAAGATTAGTAGCATCGAATTTTTTTTCGGATATACAGTGTTCTCGTGAGTATTATTGTCACAGTTCATAGATTTCGTGACTATAATCTATGAACTGTGACAATAATACTCACGAGAAGAACACATCTCGTGGCTAAAAAATTATTGTCACGAAATGAATAGATTTCGTGACAATTTTTTTTTAAAATTTTATAATGTCTTCATTTCGTGACAATATTGTCACGAGATCATAGAATTCGTGAAATTATTGTCACGAGATCACCTGAACCGTGACAATATTATCACAAATTCTATGCTTCCGTGATAATATTCTCACGAGATCTTTTTTTTTTAAATTACCTTAATTAATGTTTATTGTTAATTTGCAGATGGCTTGGCAACGTATTGTTGTCCGACATAGCGGTAGATAGGAGAGATCTGAGTATGTGGATGGTGAAGATCAGCTGGTGCACCTCCCATTTGACAATTTATCTCGTGATAAATTGGTCGAAGAAATTCACGATTTTATGGAGACATCTCCAACAAGTGTTAGTTATACACTGAGTTATTTGACGAGGTTATTGACAGGAAGGACACTAAAAGGACTGTTGAAGACGGGTGTTGATTTAGCTCGTTTGGTCCAAGAGCAAGATGAGCCGGTTGTGTACGTTACTGAGAAATCAATTCTGCAAACTCCAAGTGGAATGCAGTCAAATGATGCCAACGATGAACCAATTGGAGATGACAGTGTTGATGATCTGTCTTGGGATGATGATGATGATGACGACGAGAATTATGAGAGTGAAGTTCGGCGTAAGCAAATTGCTGAATTTTGTGAATGGATTCGCGAGCCAGGGCGTCTCGATGAGTTTGTCAATATTCTACAGCATGGTGGACCTCACAACTTCTCATCTGAGGATGTTGCTCCTGATGTTGAAGCTCCGAATGTAGACTTTCCTCCCTTGGGACATTGGTCTATTCCTGTGGCCCATGTTGGCGATGCACTAGCAGTGGTACAGGACGACCCATCCCCGACAGATATTGATGCGATAGCTGTGGGAAAGACTTTCTTAGAGAAGAAAGATTTGGTAATTGCTGTTGGAAAGTGGCATATGCAGCGTCAAGTGGAATATTCAGTCTCCCAATCCAGCAAAAGTCGACTAACGGTTATTTGCAAAGAAAACGAGACATGCCCGTTTAAATTAGTGGCAAGTTCTAAGGGTGGCTTGTGGATGGTGACTAAATTAGAGGATAATCATACGTGTCGGTTGGACCTGACACGTAATGTGCCACAGAAGTTATCGTTTCGGGTTATTGCTGATTTATTTAGGAAGAGAATCCTAGATGAGGGTTCTATCCTGAAGCTGAGAGCAATGATAGCTGAGATCGTGAGGGAGTATGGCATTGAGGTCGAGTACAGTGTTGTATTGCGGACTAGGAATCTCGCAATAGAGATGGTTTACGGTTCTCATAACCAGTCTTTCGCAGTGTTGCCTGCATATTTTGAGATGTTGAAGAGGTCCAATCTCGATACGGTTTATGATTTGGAGACTGATGGTGATGATCGTTTCATGTACACGTTTGTTGCTCTAGGAGTTTGTAGAGCGGCATTCAGTGTATGTATGCATCCAGTTATCGCCATTGACGGCACTCATTTGAAGGGAAAGACGAAAGGTATTCTTTTCGTCGCTGTGATGAAAGACGGTAATGAGCAGTGCTTCCCTCTTGCCATTGGTGTGGGTCCTATTGAGAATGATGCGGCCTGGACATGGTTCATGGAGCGGTTTAAGAGGGCTTTTGGAGATCGTGATGATTTGGTGATAGTTTCGGACCAACATGTGAGCATCAAGAATGCTGTTAAGGCAGTGTATCCTACAGCAGTCCATGGATTGTGCTACTACCACATAGCGAAGAATCTAATTCGAGCTGGTCGTCATGTGATTTCTATGTTAAAAAGTGCTACATTTGCATATAGAGAAGAAAAGTTTCTGAAATATCTATCGATGATCTCCTCAAGCCGAGCTGAAGTTTACAATACACTGCTGAGTATAGGGGTACATCGTTGGGCACGGTCACAAAGCCCTTCACGTCGTTACAGCTTCATGGCATCAAATGCTGCTGAATGTTTCAATGCTCGTTTATTGTGGGCTAGAAGATTGCCCATATGTTCACTCATTGAGGTTGTCAGGGATGTGATAGAGAAGTGGTTCGACGAGAGACGTGCGAAGACAGTGTCGAGAGATCACATTCTCACAGAATTTGCTTACACAAAGCTTTATAAACAAGTGGAGATGAGCCATCAGTATGGTGTTCGATGCCATAATGCATACTTGTACAAAGTGCAAAAGCACGGCAAGAGCTTCTTTGTTGACCTTCATATGAGAACATGCGAATGTGGTGAATTTCAGCTCGATCAAATCCCTTGTTCTCATGCAGCTGCTGCTATTAGGTACCGTACATTTATAAATATTCCTTTTAAAAATTTCAGCTATTATGTTATTGTATTAACACATTAGAAATATTGTAACAGGAGTGCAGGACATGACATATATGATTATGTGGACTTGTATTTCAAGCAAGTCACACTTTGTCTTGCATATCATGATTGTGTACGTTTAGTGCCGAGTCAGGATGAATGGACAATCTCGTCTTCATTCAAAGTTTGCCCTCCTAAATCAGTTCCCCAAGCTGGTCGTCCTAAGGAAGGAAGATATCGTTCAGCAGGTGAAGGCTCAAGCACGAGAAGTGGAAGACAACAAGTATGCTCAAGGTGTGGAGGCACTGGCCACAACAGGAAGAAATGTACAGCCCCACAACAGATTGAGCATGAAGAATGGGGTGCACCTGGCGAAGGGAAACGTCGACCTAAGAGATGCAGTATTTGTTGTCAACCAGGACACAACAAGGGCAAGTATCCGAATAGAGTTCAACCTCAAATTTGAGCGTGTTATGATTGAACGGACTTGATTCAAATTCTTAGACTCACCAGGATATTTGTGTTGTGATATGATTGTGACAAGATTTGAGAATTTGTGTTGTGTAATATGTGGTATGATTGTTACAGGGTTAATTCCAAATTCAAATACATTTTTGAATTTTCAGTCAATGATCTCGTGACAATAATTGTCACAGGATCAGTTTTCGTGACAATAATTGTCACGAAATCAGACTTCGTAACAATTATTGTCACGAAAACTGGATCTCGTGACAATTATTGTCACGAAAACTAATCATGTGACAATAATTGAAAACTAGATTTTTTTAGCATTTTTGTTGTATCAAATACAATAATTACGACGAAAACATCAATTATCACGAAAATATTAACAATAGTCAAAGTTCTAGTACAACCCATAAGTCAAAGCTCTACTCATGCTATCCTCTGACACTGACCGAATATCCTAACAGGTAAAAGCTTTTGATACGTGTCCAAGTCATCCGGAGTAGGATCCATGTTGAAATTCTTCGACGAAATCAATCGATCGGCTTGCATGGCAGAAAAAACACCACAACTCACACCATTTGTCTGCCTGAACTGATACATGAGTGGCGTTCTGTAATACTCCAACGGTCTGCAGATTTCAATAAGCCTAGCTCTCTCCCAATATCTGAGATGACGCAGCAGTCCAGGAATCAAGTGCATCAATGGCCAGAGCTGGTGCTCACGCATCGAATACGTGGGCTCATCTGTCGGATCCATCATGTTGTACAACAACGAATCATACAACTCCACTCGCCTGCGTCTAGACGAATCCGAACGGTCACCCAATGTCCATCAACATGGCAAGCGGTGATGATCTGCAAACACAAATAGATATAAAACAGTCATAAAAGACACATGTATCGTAAATGGGTTCTAATGAAGTTTACTTACACTATTCGCCTGCCACCAAGGACCCGTCATTAACTGATCCCCTCTGACGATGTCGACCAACTCATCATCCCATCCCCACCAAGCATAATCAAAATTGGGGTATGTCTGCGTGAATTCCTCATCGTCCGGATGAATGAGATGATACTCTTGCACCAACTTATACTGTAACAAAAAAATATTAACGTAATTATAAGATCAATTGACTTGTTAGATTAAAATAAATATTGAAAACTCACGAAAAATGATGACTGCAAGACGACTGTGCTACGTGAATTCACCCCTGCCTTCAACCCACGACGCTCGGCCAGCCTGATCTGAAGGCAATATAGGATCAGATCCATACATTGTGAGGATATGTCTTTGTTGGTGTCGAGAAATTCATCGAAGAAGGCCTGATCCAGATCAAGCTCGATCAAATTCACTCTTAAGCGCGCGTCTGGCCCGCAACATCGAAAATCAACAAATTCCCTCATCGAGCTCGACACACTCGCTGAGCTCGGCCTAGCCGAGCTAGGCCTAACCGAACTAGAATGTGATCCAACACCCCAATCGTCAACTGTGGCCCCTACACTCTCAACATGCACATCCTCAAGATGTGGGCCCTCAACCTGAAATGAAATTAGTTGGTATATTTAAAAGTATATATAAGACAAAGTCATACCAAACACTACTTACATCGTAATCATGTATTGGACGAGGTGCTGATCGCTGAGGACTCTCATCCCGTGCATGTTCTTCATGTCTACCCTGAGAGCGACTCCTACTGCGGGACCGAGACCGGGATCAGGACCGGGATCTAGGGACAAACTTTTTGAACATGTCCTTAACGAAATTCTTCAGTCTATGGAACATATCATCATTTTCCTGCCTGCGTGCCCTCTCACGCTCCTCATCACGCTCCTGCATCATACGGAGCATCTCTATGCCTGTTTGACGCGCCACGTCTCGCATCTGCCCCACATGTTTGCAACACTGGTGATCCTCACTAGTACTAGACGTGGGGGTCGCCAGTCTAGGACACTTATCTGTAGGGCGAGTCTGCCGTCTCCTGGATGACTCAACGGCACCCGTATCAGCACACGTGTGAGGAATGCAACTCCCAGATCGCCTGGAGTGAGAGGGAGCTCTGGGAGAAGAGGGAGGTCTGGGCTGATGGGCTCTAGCCAGCTCTCGATAAGTGGGCTTCACCCTCTTATTGCGCTGCGCCTTATACATCACGCCCATACAATCACCGAGCAAGACACTTTTGTAATTTGGAGTGGCCATCTCATGCTCACTCGGCTGTAAATATATGAAGCATAATTGCTGCAAATGGTAAAGAATTGATTAGAAACACTTCAAATAATCAAGAAAATACACATTCTTTAAAATAAATGCTTACCTCATCAGAAAACAATGTGCCCAGACGCGCAGTCTTCGTCTTAAAGGCCCACTTCAAACACCTGGGCAAAGCGTCTGGTGCTGGAACTTGTGCACAATGTGCACCGAGTCTCGGGAAGGCCATATATGCCCACACCTGTAGAATAAGATATTGATCAAATTATACTCAATAAAATAAGATTATAGTCATAATCGTGACAAAATTGAGATTCATACAAGTAGAGCCCACACCGGTCCATAGAAATGATAAGACAATCTGGCTTTTTCCTCCGTCTTCTTGAATGTTCTCCTCAGTTCCACCTCAGTAGATGGTACCAAACTCATATAATGCGTCAAGAGACTGAATGCATAAGCTCCCCATGGAAATGAGTTCCATCGATCCTGATCCTCGGCTAAGACTCATACCCAGTCATCTATCATGTGTGTCTGATCATATCTAAAGATCATGGTGTGTAGGTATAGGACATTGGCGACCATGACGTAATCCATGAGGTCATCTCCTAGTGAATAGGTCCTAAACCTCTCAAGTAGGTCATTCACCCTCAGAGGTGTCTTGTTCAACTCACGAGAATAAAAAGATCTCCTAGAAATCTTATGTGATGCAGACGGATCAAAATCGGATCCTCCGAACTGCAGTCCAGTCACTAGAGCAAACTCACTCGGAGAAAATCTAATATTGGTTTCTCCAACCCGAAACCAAATATTGTGCTCCTCTGCACCGTCAATAATCACCTCCATACTCAACAATGCATGTAAAGCATTGTTACAACTGTTTCCACCCACGAAATCTATTAGATGCCCAAAACACGACTCTCTCCTAAACTGTTCGAATAGTTCGGGCCCACCACTGATCACGTGTAATACTTCCCTAATTACACTCATATTGTCCTTCCAGTATAAATTGATCCCGCATGTGATGTTCTGTAAAGCCTCTATCCTCCACACCCAATCACGCCATTTTTTAAATAATATATATACAAAAAATTAGCAATAAATAATGCAGAAATAAAACAAATATAATTAAATTAAAACTAATTGGACATGATATAAATATCTACATGCTGAGAATTTACCAATGATTGAGAAGAAGAATTAATTATGACATAAAAATGGAAGCACAACCGAAAAAAAAAATCTAATCATGAGAATATATTTACACGAAATGGGATATCGTGTAAATATATTATCACGACAAGGGTTCTCGTGAGAATATATTAACACGATATCCCATTTCGTGTAAATATATTCTCACGAATATTTTTAACACGATAACATATTTCGTGGCCATTATTTACATGAATAGAGATATCGTGTGTATATATTATCACGAGATCTCTATTCGTGAGCAATTTTTTGCACGAAATCATCAACAAATTCAGAATTAACAGTGCAAAAAGTATACAAATCGAAATCCACAAAGTTCAACCTATTTCACATATTCTGATAGAATTCACAAAAAAGGACATTCAAACATATTATCTGATGCAAATTGGCAAAGAAACATGAATTGGATTCCACATATTTAAATTGAGAGAAATTCCACATGAAATCGATCGATTAAATCATGAAATCATTCGAGTTTAGATATCTAACCTGTCAAAATTCCACGGCCCAAGGCTCCAAATTCTCCATGGCTCGAGATCGCGTGTAACCTGCCGTCGATGGGTTCTTCGATTTCGGGACTGTTCTTCAAAGTCGCGACACAAAAATTGGCTGGTTTTCATGAGGTTTTTCCCAGATTTTCGTGAGGATTTTTCCCCCTTTTCGTGAGTTAATTGCGGTTAATGTCGTGTGTATATTTCGGCCCGTTAGATTCGTGTGTATTCAAATATATCTCACATAGCAGTCAAATGAATGTTTTTGACTCTCGTGACTCGTGAGAATATATTCCCCAAGTCCAAGTACGTTTTTATCACGGTTTCAATTTCTTCAAATTCAAAAATGAGTCAAAGTGGTAGTTGTTGACTGAACCTACCATTTAGTAAGGATATTTAAGACATTTTGAAAAAATTTGAATAAAAAAATATGAGTTATTAATGTTGGCTAAAAAATATTTGTTATTTGATTTTTGAATACTTGTATCCATTTACACTTTTGACGGTAGGCTGATATGTGAAATCAATAATTATGCATAAATAAATGTTCAAGTTTCGTTCTCTCCGACTCCATGCTCCCCTGCCTCCACCATCTCTCTCTCTCTCCTGAAGTCCTCATCGGAAAGATGTCGACGAGTAATCCGAGTTTGTCAACTCCGGAGCTGATGAAGCTCAAGTTTGATGAGGTCCAGAATATAATGATAGAGCGGGAGAAAAATATGAAAATGGAAATGGCAAAGCTCGTGAGGGAGTGTAATTCGTTGAAGAAAGAGGTAGATTTTCTAGAGATATCTCAGAGCTCTACCAACTTAGAGAAGTGTAGTCTGGAGAAGAAGTTGGAAAGGAGTGAGGGGAGATGTGAGGAGTTAGAAAAACAGGTTGTGGAAATGGAGGAGAAGATCCAGAAATTGAGGAGCGAGAAATTAGACATTGAGGAGAAGTTGGGAAAGAGTGAGAGGAGATGTGACGATTTGGATTCAAGGATTGTGGAAATAGAGGAGAAGGTTCAGAAATTCAGGAGCGAGAAATTGGATGTTGAAAGGAAAAAATGTGAAGATGCAAATCAGAGTATGGAAGAGTTGAATGTGAGTGCGAATTTGCCAGATTTTGTCGAAAATGAAGGAGTTGGTGCGATTTCTGATAATTCCTGCTTTGGATTGTCAAACAAAGGTAGTTTTGGATATACAGGCACAGGTGGCAGAAATTCAGCTTCTAATTCTGGAGTTGCTGAAACTAAAGGGGCTGTGAAAAATGATCAAGGCAAAAAGGTTGAGGTTAGAGGTGAGTAACTAATCAAACTACTACACGGTTTAATTAAGCATCTTACAACATTTTCTATTTTACACTCACCCCATAAAATTCGACTTGATTAGGTGATATATCAGTTGTGTGTTGTGTATCAGTGTATGTCACTTCTAAAAAATAAAGATATATGTTTAATTATCCTACGTTATGCCTAAAATATGTTTACGCATCAGTCTGTAATTTTGATCTCCATTTTCAGGAGGTAGCCATCGGGCGTCACTATCGACTCGTTGCTCTCATAAGAAGATAATAAAAAAGATCAGGAAAAACCTACAAAAGGAGAATTTGGAAAAATTTGAACAATCGTGCTTCGGTCACTTGCTCAATATTAAAAAACTCAAATTTCAAGGAACACTGATGTTGCAGTTGCTGATGCACATGGACATGGATGTCTCCAACGAGGAGAAGCTTGTTTTCAAAATTAACAATAGTAATGTTGAATTCAGACCTAGTGATTTTTCTCTCATCACAGGGCTTCTTTGTTATGGCACGTTGGAAGCGACAACAACGTCATCTTCCTCTATTCACAAGGATGTTTTCCACAGCAGGGCATGTATAGGGTTAAAGGATTTTAAAAAGGCTTTCCTTACTGCCAGTCGTGACAATGAGGGCAGGGGTGAACTGACGTTGAAGTTGGCTTTGCTCTATTTCCTTTACGGAATTTTGTTACCTAGAAATGGCGGCATCACTAAAAGTGACATGAAGTATTTTCATTTAGTTGGAGATTTGGAGAAGTTTAAAGCATATCCTTGGAGTCTGGTTGCATATCAGTTCCTTGTTCAGTCCATCCTTTCAGCCCGAGCCCGCATGGATGGTTTACAAGTCACCAATAAGAAGTTGGATATACGTATAAATGGCTTCAGTTATGCTCTTCAGGCATGGGCGTACGAGGTGTTGCCTCCTGTAGGTGCGTATTGTGCAACTCGTGCAAATAACTTTGGAAACCTAACCCGCCCAATCTTGTGTTGGTCTACCAAAAAAACAATTCGTTTCAACGACCGCAAGAAATTCTTTACACTGCGTGATAAAGCACGAATGGTAAGTAATTAATTTCTCTTTGAACACTTGTGTTCGTTTTTTAAACTTACGCACTAAATATATATGTGTGTGTTAATCCCATGTATAGGTGTCCGAAGGTATTCAAACTTCTCGGAAAAAGAAAATTAAAGTTACACTCAAGTGGACAACACCATTGAGTAGGCATCAACCAAAAAAAAGAAGAAGAAAATTGCTTTGTACCAAAGATCAAATGTCTCAAGCTGTAAGTGTTTTTATGTTTGCCTGCGTTATGCCTACTCATATCACAGTAATTCAGGTTAAATATGCTCCATTGGGATATCACAAGATGGGAAGGACGACACGTTGTGGGGGTGTGGTTTTGAATTTTCTCATGATTTTTGTGAATGTATTACTCTGTTTTTTGGATCGCTTAATTAATAAAGCTTATGCATGAGAAGCAATCAATTGTAACTGATTGCAGTTCATTGTTGAATCTCTTGAGAAATGGATTCTGGTTATTGTGGTTCAGGAAATATTGATGGAGCGGGAGAAGAGACTGAAAATGGAGGTAGATGAACTGAGAGAGGAAAAAATGAAGTTGGATAAGGCAGTTCAACATTACAAAAAAAGGCTTGAGGATCTAGTGGCCAGGTCGGATGATTGTGATGCTGCTGCTGATGATCATGAGGAAATGGATGTGAATATGGCAGATGGAAAGGTGAATGCTGATGCCATGTCATCACCTGATGAAGTTCGTGATCATTCCTCTGGAAGTGGCGGCCATGGCTCGTCCGAAAGAGGTGGTTCTGCAGAAAATATATATTCTGTTATAGTTATTCCTCAGTGTTACTGTTCTAGTTCAGCAGTTTACAACTCCAAGTAACATTTGACTATATATAACATTTTGGATGTATGTCCACAGATGACACTTATCCTCATTATAATCCTGCTGTTGCTGTCCCAGATAATCAAGGCGAAGAGCCTCAGATTACAGGTACGTACGTAGCCAACGCTGAACACTGTCGTCATTCACAGACAAATTCCTATTTAATATATATGTTGATTTGTAGCTCATGCTTGATTCTTATTAATTTCTTTCATTCGTAAATATGCTTGGTTTGGTCTGGCTTTATGGATGACATCCATCTTCTGCTGCAGGAGATATCATCATCACCATATCGGATAGCGATGATGGAATTCCAGATATGCCTTCTGGGCTCACAAATAAGAGGAACATAACAGACTGCTGCGGAGAGGTTGATTGCAAAAAAAGAAGCAAACCTACTGCACCATCTGCTTGTGATTCTGAATCTCCTCTGCAAAAGTTGAATGTACAAAATGATGTGGATTCTACATACTCGGATGATGAATCTTGCTCGGATGTCTACATGAATAACTTTGTTTCAATGATTCAAAGTAAAATCAAGTAGTGGAAAATGGATGTTTGAATGAAGCACGTCCATTCACTTTTGCGCCTTTTCTCATCTCAAGCGCAGTTATGCATATATATGTGACAAGTGACAACTAAGTTATGTAAATTATTAAGCTTGAAAGCTTATATATGTTGGCATTTTCATACTAGCTTGTGTTTACTTTGCCAGCTTGGAAAAATGGAAGAGTATATTTCTAAAGCTATAATTCTGGCCTTGAAAGCTCATGCGTTGCAAAAGAACTTAACATTGCTTCTTACAAACCCACAACTCTACATAGAAGCAATAATCTATGAGGGAGGCATCTCTGTTCACTCTCACTATTGTTAGCTAGAGTATCTCCCATTCTCCTGTGCGATGCACAAACGAATGAGAGATATGTATAATTTAATCTGTTAAAATTAATAATTATGAAAACATTAAGAAAATGATCATAACAAAACAAAATTGATTTACAACTATTACGAATTTATATAATTTTTTATATGTGTTGTTACCAAGGATGAAAATATCGTGAAATATCGCGGATATATCGCGGACATTGACATTGCGATATGGATATTGGGGGGAATATCTTTTTTCCCGAGTATCGACGAGAAGTCGCAATATATCGCAATATATCGCGATTTTTTAATATTTCTATAATATATTTTGATTTTTATTTAATACTATATATTTTTGTGATCTTTTTTAGGTCTTCAATGTAATTATTTAAGTTGCAATATTCTTTGCTTTATAAAGACATTCACTTTGAAAAAAATATAAGAGAAAGAAGACTGAGAAATCAATGGATGTTTTAGGAAGAAAAGTGAGATGCACGTGCACCGACTTTATTTATTCATTTTTTTAGTTAGAGGACATGATGGACAAATCACTAAAATCTTTCTCCCCATATATCACATGAAATTGAAATATAAGATTGAATATAAATTATTTGTCAAATCTTGATTCTATGAATATGGGTGGCACTGATCATAGTGATATGTCCCAAGATTCATATGCTTCTTACACATATGGCAGTTCACAAATTGATTGGATTACTCAAAATGTGTATCAACAAAATAATTGGGTCAGTGGACATTATCCAATTCATGGTGAAGCTGTTGGAAGAAATCAAGAAACATATCAAGCGCATGTGCATAATTATATCCATAATTACTCGAACGTGATAAGTTGGTACCAATATTGTTTAGAACAAGATGACATTCCATCTACTATATTTGAACCTCATAGATCCTCATTTTGGTATTAATTATACTTTATAATGTTTATTTAGTCATTTTATGTATTATTTTGTCAAATGTATTGTCTCAGACGGTATTTATATAATGTATTATTCATATATTTGCTTTCAAAATACAATTTTATCAAAAAAATTAGTGGAATATGTGCATAATAATATGTCATAATAGTTCCTAAAATTTCATGCTAAATTTCCAAGATTTTAATATGATTTCCGTCATTTTTTTCAATTTGCTGCGATATCGATATATCCGTCGATATATCCGTAAAATTGAAGTTGTGATATATGTTGCGATAGCGATATTTTCATCCTTGGTTGTTACACACCAGATCACATGCTGCATTTCCTGTTTCAAGCCTTTGTTTTTTAAAAAAAATATATATATATGTATTTTTTTAATTTTTAATTTATTATGCTTTTATTTAATTTAAATTTTTTATTTAGGGTTCATCCATCCCCAATTAGGGTATACTAATATTTTATAAAAAAAAAATTAAAAATAGAATCTAATTATGCAACACCAAATGGAATATGAATTGCAAGATCTGATCCGATATCGTTAATGGTCATTGAGATTAAACCCAACCAAAAGGGGAGTGGAATGATTATTTATACCTAATTTTGAAATACAAATTAAGCTCGAATCACGAATAAAATTCATGAACTGGTACATTATGCAAAAAAAAAAATGACTTTTGGCGAGAAAACTATTTATAATGACAATTTTATTATTATATAGATAATGATTTGTGAAGGCCCCTTTCGTAATTTTCAGATTTGCGAGAAAACTATTTATATAACAATTTATAATAACAATTTTATTATTATATAGGTTTTTTTTGAGTTATTATTTAGGTAAATATTATTTTTACATATATATGTATATTCATTTCACTTTACATTAACGATTTTATATATGCTATACTAATGAAAAATGACATGTTCACAAGTGCACATTTAAAAAAAAAACAAATTTTATGTTGATCGTCCCATTTACCTCATTATTCTCTTTCGACACTCAATCTCGCACCCACAGCATGACATAATTCATAAGGGTGCGAAGATACAATATATCTTACATTTATTTTCATATCTTAAATTTTACT
This sequence comes from Perilla frutescens, assembly GCA_026008535.1. Taxonomy (NCBI): domain Eukaryota; kingdom Viridiplantae; phylum Streptophyta; class Magnoliopsida; order Lamiales; family Lamiaceae; genus Perilla; species Perilla frutescens. Next base: position 15,356,664 of record BRKX01000015.1, read on the forward strand.
TTAATCTATAACATGAAAAAATCACGCTGTTACCGTACCATATCTTCGGTATATATTAAGTTCGGCATATCTTTGTTCAGTATGACACATAATACATACTTTTTTTTCGTTCTTCACTTACCATTTAGGTAATAATGTAAATTAGCTATACATTTTATCATAAACTTACTAAATGTTATATTATCACATTGCATTATTCTAATATCTCATAATTTAAGTATATCTCATTTTCTTTTAATTTTATCCATTATTCATCTTATTTAGAGGTGACAAACAGTTCTAGAATCGGCGGTTAAAACCGTAATCGGAACTGGTAGTTTCGGAACCAGAACCTTGGCCGACGGTTTGGAATTGTAACTGAAACAGTGTTCCAGCGGTTCAATTTTGGTTAAAAAAAATGGGAACCGTGCACCACCTATTTTTTTTTACTATGTTAAACTTGTACAAACTTGAATAAAAATACTCACAAATTAGAAATCTATAAAATAATATGAGATTTCCGTAATGAGATGGTAACACAAATTTTTGTATTTAATTTGGTAAAACACAAAACGTGTACAATTCAGATAATTTGTGGATCAAAATGTAATTTATATGGATCCAATCTCTATTTTTTCTCTGATTTCTTCTATTCAAAATTTGATCTTTAAACGGTCTTTGAAATCTTCAGAGTAAATTTCTCAGACTTGCTGTTTGAACTTGGCTTTGAAGTTTTTGAGGAAGATTTGTATTCCCGATCTTCTTTGACTTGGTCTTTAGTCTTGATAACGTTAATTCGGAGGGCCGACGTTTTTTTCGGATCAAACGTCAATTTCAGGATGAATTTGACAAAGAATGCCTTTGACTGCCTTGCGCTTATGGATCAAACGCCGCCTTCGAAATGAATTTGGTGAAGAACGTCTTGAATATTTGAGAGAATTTCACTTATGGAATTTCTTCTAAAATTTTTGAACTCTTCAAATGACTTTTGGTGTGATTTTCAACTGGTATGGATGCTCCTATTGATAATTGTAGGTAGGAGTATCTAGGACTGACGTTGCACGATCTCATTGGCTCTTGAATATTGATATATATCTCTGCAAAGATATTTACTTGTTGCCAAAAGACTCTTAATGTTTATTATATAATAATATCTTTATTATTTAAATATTTTATCTAATTTTAAATTACATATGAATCCAAAATAAATAAATAAATATATATAAATATTATATATAATATTTAAATTTTCATTATCTACAGAGATATTATTAAAATGAGAAATTTGTGAAATGATAACAAAAGATCAATATTGTTTTATAAGTAAAGTCTAACTCATTGTCTTTGATATCAAATTGATGTGGGACAAAAAAAAGTATGTTTTAACTTTCAAATCAAATATCCCAGATCAATTTTTTATCAAAGGTAATCGTTTAGTTTATTCTATAAAATAATACTAGGTCATTATCATTGCACCGATTTATCTTAATAGAAATTCCATTATTTGTTGGGATTAATTCCTAATTTGTGGGTACATTTACTATATAAAAATAAATTATAATTTATTTAAATTAATCAATATTAATCAAATTTATTACTAGTAAATTTATATATACCTTAATTTTAGAAGGGGAAACTGACGAAAATGACCTCCTAGTATCATATGAATCATATGATAAACAAAATCAATGGAATAATACAAATGTGGAGTTAATTATTTAAAATTAAATTAAATTGTAATTTTAAGTTGCTTTAATATTATTTTTATTTATTTGGTTATTATTATTTAAATACTTACAATAACAATTATATCATTTATATTATATCATATTATCATGGGAAGAAAATTAAATTTCAACCCATTCCTTAAGATTATAAGTCGTGGTGACATTTTAATAATTTATGTGACCATATTCTATTAAGATTAATCTTTAATTATTAGTGCAATTTTAAATAAAGGTCTAATATCAATTTATAAGAAATTTTAACTAATTATCTTTCATGTAAATCAATGTGGGACAAAAAAATGTCCCAAAGCCCAAACCAAATGTTCCACATCCATTTTTTATGAAAGGTAATGGTTTGATTTATTCTATAAAAGGATAATGAACATTTATTTATAACTACACTAATTTCTATGTAAGGAAATCTCACAATCCCATAATTTTGGGTTTTTTTTAATTTGTGGATATTTCTACTCAAATTTATAGTTATTTTTTAAATAAAGTTTAAATTTATATTTTATTAAAAAATAAATTTTGAATTGGCTGGAAGCGTATGAAACCGTGGAACCTTTTCGGTTCCGAAACCGTACCGTAATCGTATTTTAACGGTGCAGTTCCGGTTCCACATTTTTGGAACCAGGAACTGCAATGTGGAACCCGAAACCGACGGTTCCGAAACCGTTGTCATCTCTAATCTTAACTTTTAATTTTGAAAATTGAAAAAGAACAAAAGATTATTATTTATTATTTTTTTAGGCATTACTTAGGTAATAAATTAGATTAAATAGCATATTTTTACTTAACTTTTTATAATTTTATATCTCATAATTCAAGTATATCTCATTTTATTTTAATTTTTCTCGATTATTCATCTTAACTTTTATTTTATTATTTGAAAAAGAATATAAGATTATGATTTATTATATCTAGTTTCAAATTGTTCATTTTTAAATACAATTTAGGTATTAAATTAGATTAAATATCAAATTTTTGTTAATTTTTTATGATAACCTTACTAAATATTATATTATTACATTATATTATTACATTGTATTATGGATGTACAAAATAATATCTATAATATATATATATATATATATTAAAATTTAGTATATACCGATATGACAGTATATCTTAATTTTTGAAAATTCGTATCTTTGCCGTATTGTAAAATTTCGATAAGGTATCATACTTTACAGAAATACTGATATACCGTAAATTTTGATATTTTTGGTATTTTTTTAATACGGTATAAACGGTATTCCGGTACCACGGTATTTTTTCCCACTCCTAATAATTCTTAGCATTAGTTAGAATATGATATGTGCCGGAAAAAATATTTTATTATAAAAATAAAAAGGGCATTACAATATAATTAAAATTTACTATTTAAAAAAATATATTATATACTTTAATTATAGATCAATTAACTCTAATAATTAATTATTAATTAAATGAAATATTAAAAAATAATTATAAAATGAAAATATAAAAATAAAAATTATTATAGTACGGTACTGCATGGTCCGATTTGACTACTCACAATGGATCTACAGCTACTACCACTTGTTCAGGGGGATCTGTATTTTATTTTTAACCTACTCCATGATTATCATAAGCCCTCCCTTCCCCAACTCTTCTTTCGTTTCCTCTTTTTTTTCTTTCTTTCAACCCTTATTTTGTCTCCTCCTATTTGACTGCTGGCAGGATTAAGAAGCATCTAATATTAATTGTGGATATCTTCTTGGCTTGTTCCCTCATCTCAAATCAAATCAAATTGAATGATCAAGTTCAACTTCAACATTTTGCCATTTTGGCTACGTACCCTGACTACATCATACATGTTTTACGCATTTGTCTACAATTTTTGTTCCTCAATTCAATTCAGGTGTTGGCTATTGGGCGTCATTAACTCGGCGTTGTGATCTTCGGATAATAAATAAAATAAAAAACAATCTGCACAAGGAAAATTTGGAAACATTTGAGCAGTCATGCTTGGGCAATTTGTTGAAGATGAATAAACTCCAATTTCAAGGGCAACTGATGTTGCAGTTGTTGTGGCATATGGACATGGATGCCTCCAACGAAGAGATGCTTGTGTTCAAATTTCAAAATAATATCAACGACTCTAACAAGAAATTCGGGCTTCGTGTTGGCTCATCGGAAGCAACAAAAACATCTTTGTCTATTCATGCACGAGGATGTCTTCCAAGGTAGTCCAAGTATCCTCGGAAACCTATCCCCAAAGATCTTGCGTTGGTCTGCAACAAAAAATTGAGTTTCAATGATCTCAACAAACTCTTTACACCGGTCGATCAAAAAAGGTGGTTTTGTAGAAAATCTATATTTGTCTTTCATTTTGTCTTTCATTCTAGATAAATCTCAATGCTCTGCTGTTTTGGTTCAGCAGTTGCATATTATTTGATTATTATTATGCATTTATGAAAATTTGCTCGCAATATTCTTTCATATTTCTCATTAAACTAAGCATAATGGAAGGCTTATGTGGTGCAGGTTCATATTCATGGGGATCGAGAAATAATAGGACTAGCTATAGCCTATAAGAGAGGATTCTCTTCACTGTTGGAAGAAAAGATTAAGAAGCAAAACCTAGCGACGATCGATGAATTGTGATTATTTTACTGATGATGAATTTTGGTGGGATGAATAGCCTTGCTGCAATGTTTCTATGTAAAAGGAAGCAGCAGAAAATGAAAATGGATGTTTGAATGGAACCACGACTTTGTTTTACTTCGTGGGATGGGAAACATATATGTATATGTTGTTTGTTTTAGGGTTAATTGTCTTAAAATATATAAATTTTGAGGTAATTTTAATAGCATGAATTTAGTCCTTATTTGGTCTTTCATATGATTTTCTAATTCCGGTCAATTGAATATGACGTGGCAATCGGACGTGTACATCTATGTGGACACCAAGTTGCCTTAAAATACACAAACTTTGGATCAATTTTGTTTTTTCACATGAATTAAGAAAGACCAATTTTAATTAGTGATTTTTTGGTTCACTTTTCATGTAATGCGGCAAACGTGATATAAATATTTCAATTTATATTTTTCAAAAATAATTATAGAACAAGATATAAGTTTTATTTAACATCATTTGACAATTGCGATGCTTTTTAAAATTACGTTTTTTAAAATGTGTGAAAAATAAAAAAACACCCCAAAAACGTTTATGTATTTTAAGTAATATAATTAACCCTTTATTTTATGGACTTGAAATTAAAGCTTTTTCATCCTTGTTTTACTTTTTCTTTTGAGAAAATTTTTCATTCTAATTTTACATTGCCAGCTAGGAAAAATAGTTAAGGCCTGTATTGGGGGTTTATGTCTTGATCAACTTGCTAAAGTAAAATGCCTCTTATAGTAAATGAATAAATCTTCTAAATCTAATATATATATATATATATATATATATATATATATATATATAATCAATGTACATGAATGATGTATGTACATTTGATTTTTTCACATTCATGAATTTTTTTAGAGAAAAAAATTTATGAATCTTATTTATCTTTTAAATTTTTGTGTTTAAAAATATGAAAAAGATACATTTTCAAGTGGCGCATAATTTATATTAATTTTTTAAAAAAAATAAAATTTTTATGTGTAAATCTCTATTTAAGAATAATCTCCCTATTGTAATATTTTTCTATGATTCCGATGATATTATGTATATGAATTATAATTAATATAATATTTTATGTTGGTCATTAATCATTACGTGCAAGTATAGATGCGCACAAAAAATAGTGTCAAAATAAGTAAGGGTTGAACTTTTCTGTTATATATATATATATATATTTGTATTTCAATTCGTATTTTATCATCAAATTTATGATTTCAATAATATTTATTATAAAATAAAATTAATTTTAACATAAATTATCATAATCAACATTTATCAGCAAAAAAAATGAATTAAAAAATTTTAAAATATAATTTTGAAAAAAATAATCATAATAATGAATTATTAATTGGAAATAAAAAATTAAATATTAAAAATAATAATAATAAACCCTAATTGAATAGGCTAAACCCTAATCATAACATTAACTAAATCACAAAAAAAGAAAATTGAAGAAAATAAAATACATAGAAAAACTCGTAATTCGAAAGTGTAACAGAGAGTGTAATAAATAGATCTTTTACCCAGAAATTCCACGTAAATAATTAATTGACGTTCAATCATTACTCTACATTGGAAAGTGGTAAGATATTACTATAACCATTTTAGTTAAAATGCTATATTAATTATATTTTACAATTATATAAGCAGATATTCGATGTAATTAAAAAAAAAGAAAAAAAAAAGATATTCGATGTAATTAATCAAGTTAAAAATTTAATAGATGTGACCGTTTACACCCCAACCGGGCAAACACCCCAACCGGACAACCACCCTCAATATTTAATTAATTTCTCTCTTTTCCATATCACTATTATTTTATCCAACCCAACCATATACAATTTGATAGTTTATCAGGAACCACCCAAACACCCAACCACAACATTATATATTATTTTTTCTTTTCTTTTATTAATAAATATAATATAATTAATAATAATTAAAATAAATAATTATTATTATTGAAAATTGTAATAACATAAAATAACACACTTTTATAAAATAGACAATATGATAAAATACAAAATAAACAAAATAAGAATATAAATAACAATAAACCAAACATGAATTGAAATAAACAAACAGCGATTAAAATAGATGAAATAAATATAAATTTAGTACCGATGGCCGAATTTTTGCCATATGTGCTCGATCAAGTCGTCACGAAGAATGGCGTGAGCTTCTCGATTTCGAAGTTGTGACCTAGTTTTCTCGATCTATTGGGAGATACAGAGAAAAATACTAAACTTTATAGATTGAGATATTGAGAAATTTTTGAGGTGTGAAAATTTAGTAAAAATGGTCTCTATTTATAGAGAATGAAAAATACGAATTTTGATATTTTTTATTTTTATTTTTATAAAAGTTATTAAAATAATATAATCATTATTATATCTAGATATCCAAAAAAAATTTACATATCCAATAAAATAGAGACAAGTGTCTTAATACAATTTACATATCCAATAAGATTTAGATATAATGGATACATTTATTTTTAATAATCATTATATCTAGATATCCAAAGAAAATTTACATATCCAATAAAATAGAGACAAGTGTCCAAATAAAATTTATATATCCAATAAAATAGAGACAAGTGTCCAAATAAAATTTAGATATCCAATAAGATTTAGATATAATGGATATATTTATTTAATAATCATTATATTTAGATATCCAAAAAAAATTTACATATCTAATAAAATATAGACAAGTGTCCAAATAAAATTTACATATACAATAAAATGGAGATAAGTGTCCAAATAAAATTAAAATATCCAATAAAATTTAAATATAATGGATATATATTTATTTTAATAATATATAAAAAATATAAGATATCAAAAAAATAATTAAAAAATGAAAGAGGAGAGAGAGAGACCAGCGTTCGGCTGGCCTCCCTTGTTCGAACACCCAACATCAAACACCTCTATTTTTTTTTTAATTTCCACGCTGGCGGACGAACGGTCGTCCATAATTTCAACCGATATTCTTAGTCTTAAAAAACACACCACCTTTCATTTTTCAGGAAAAGTCTATGTTGAGAGTTGAGACAGAAATTAAATATTACAATAATTTGATCATGTTTCTCCATCTTCGCAGATGCACGGGAAAACTCTCTCCCTCTGATCTCTATGTAGCTCTCTCAGCAAGATGACTTAACTCTCGCTTAAAACCCTCAGTTGCATGTGTTGATAATTAGGCCCATTATTAGTGTGGCCCAATACCATGTAATCGGCCCAACTGACTCTAAAGCAGCTCGGCCCAAACCTCCTGCTTACCCTAATTCTCTGGTGCCGCCCTATATATTTGCTGGAGCGGTTACTGTTCCTCATTCATTCCTTCACTCGTCTTCTACTTCTAGAGAGTTCCTTGAGAGAGAGAGAGAGAACAAGTCTCTGAGAGGTAGTGAAGGCGGTAGGGTTTGTTCCAAAGGAGGCTCTATGTCAGTGGCCGGTTCGTGGTGTAGATCTCTTCTGTGTGGCTTACGTTCAAGGCAAATCCGCAACTATGAAGACTCAAGACTGGTGTGAGATTCTGAGCCGTACAAATCCTCCATCAATGGCTGAATTGCTTGGTAAATGCAGGAGAACGCTTGGAGATGGTGGTTCCGATACCCAACAGTGGTATCAGAGCCACTAATCACCATCTCCCCGGTCTCCGCCGACGACAGCTCGTCTTCGCGTTCAAAAACGCGTACGGTAGGTCGGAGTACTCTCTTCTAGGGCTCCGCTCTGGTAAAGTGGTTGAGATCCTCTCTGTTTTTTAAATTCTTAGAGCCGTGTGGGGCAATAGGCTTGGTTCTGGTATTTGTCTAAGTGTTTTCTTGTTCTCTGCCTAATTGCGCTCTAGATCTGTTTTAAGATTCGATGGTTTATGGTTTTCTTTTATTTCCTAGGGTTGTTTCGCTCTTCCGCTGTATATATTTATTGTCTGCTCTGTTCTTGCGAGTCTTGTGCGAGTTGTTTCTTTCTGTCGGCTTTAAATGTGGTGTTGAGGATCTGAAAGATCCTTCTGGTTAAGTTCGTAAGAACTTAAGGAATTTGTTAAATTCCTGAATCTTCAGATCTGGTGTCTGAGTAAGTCCTTGTGCCCTCCGCTTAAGTGAGTGTTGCAAACTGGGTAATCCTCTCACCGTTAAGGGTCTGCTGATTTAACTCTGGTGTGTGTGTGTGTGTGTGTTTCAGCATATTTTCTGGCTCTGTGTTTCTCTTATTGTCTGATCCTGTACTTATTCTTGCCTCTGTGCTTGTTTTAGTGGTTTGGTGGAATCATGAATACCAATTCGTTTGGTGTTATTCCTTTTAATGGTAAGAATGATTTTAGTATTTGGAAGCAAAAGATGAAATATGTGTTAATTCATCAAAAAGTTGCTAAAGCCATTGATAAATCTTACTGTACTACTGAAACTGTTGAAAGAAGGGTTGAAATGCATGAAATTGCATACTCCAGTATTATTTTAAGCCTGTCTGACTCTGTGATCAGAAAAGTGGGTGAAATTGAGCATGATAAAGATTTATGGGACAAACTTGATGTTTTATATACCGAAACATCTTTTACTAGCCGCATGTATCTGTTGGAAAAGCTTTTTAAATACAAACTTGATCTTTCTAAAGATATTGATGAGAATATTGATGGATTTACTAAGCTTGTTCAAGATATTAAAAGGGATGGTGACACTACTATTGATAATTACACAAGTATTGCTTTGATGAATGCTATTCCTAATTCTTACTCTGATGTGAAATCTGCAATCAAATATGGGAGGAATAGTGCCTCTATGGATGTCATAATCAGTGCTTTAAAGGCAAAAGAATTAGATTTGCTTGAAAATAGGGGTAGTAATTCTCAGGAAAAAGCAATGTATGTGAGGGGGAGGGCTAAGAATAGGTTCTCTGATAATTCTGAAATTGGTAGTAAGAAAAAGAAAGGTAAGAGCAGGTCAAAATCTAGGTCTAAGGGCACTAGAAAGTGCTATAATTGTCATGAACCTGGTCATTATGCTAAAGAGTGCCCAAAGCCTAAGAGGAATAACAAGAATAAGAATGGTAATGAATCTGATATAGCTAATGTAGCTACATGTGACAAACTTGGTGATTGTTATATGGTTACTGATTCTGGTTCTGTGATTATTCCCTCTGCATGTTCTGTCACTGGTTTTCTATGTGAAACTGATTGGCTCCTTGATTCTGGCTGCACTTATCATATTACTCCATTTAAAAACGTTTTCTCTATTTATAAGGAAATTTAAAATGGTTTTGTGTCCATGGCTAATGAAAAGAAATGCAGAGTTGTTGGTATTGGCAATGTTTGCCTTAAATTTGATAATGGGTCTGCTATTACTCTGAGAAATGTTAGATATGTGCCTGAATTATGCTATAATCTGTTATCATGTGCTGCTTTAGAAGAAGGTGGGCTTGAGAGAAGGTGGGGAAATGGTCAGATGAAAATTTTAAAAGGTTCCTTGGTGGTTTTCAAAGCTGAAAAGAAAAATAATCTGTACATTTGCAAAACCTTACCTTCTGTGCCTACTGCATGCTCTGTGAATGTGTTGCAGAATGATAAAACTATATTATGGCATAATAGATTAGGGCATATGAGTGATAAAGGCCTGAACATCCTGAAAAGTGATGGTGTGTTTGAATCTGATGTGATTTCTAGCATGCCTTTTTGTGATGCATGTGTTTTAGGTAAACAACACAAGGTCCAATTTTCTAACTCTGTGTCATCTAAGCCTTGTAAAAGTATTAAAATTCTTGAGTATTTGCATTCTGATGTATGGGGTCCTGCAAAAGTCACCACTCATGGTGGAAACAGGTTTTCTTGTCTATAATTGATGACTTTTCTAGAAAAGTTTGGGTCTTCTTAATGAAGCATAAATCTGAAGTTATTGATAAGTTCAAAATATGGAAAATTCAGATTGAAAATCAAACATGCAAGAAAATTAAAACCCTAAGAACTGACAATGGTCTTGAATTTTGCAATGCCCAAATTGATGAGTTATGTGCTAAATCTAGTATTACGAGACACAAAACTGTTCTTTATAATCCCCAGAAAAATGGGGTTGCTGAAAGAATGAACAGGACTATCTTAGATGGGGTGAGGAGCATGTGTGCCCTCTCTGGTCTGTCTAATAAATTTTGGGGTGAGGCAGTGTGTACTGCTGTGTATTTGATCAATAGGTCCCCATCTGTTCCTTTACATAGAAAATATCCTGAAAATGTGTTTACTAATAAACCTACTGATCTGTCAAATTTAAGGGTATTTGGTTGTGCTGCTTATATGCATATGAAAGATAATAAGCTTGAACCAAGAGCTAAGAAATGTGTTTTCTTAGGGTACCCTGAGGGAGTCAAAGGGTATAGGTTGTGGGTAAAAGATGTGCCTGGTTTTAAGACTGCTATTAGCAAAGATGTTGTTTTTAATGAAACTTCTTTTCCTTGCTTATCTTCACCTCAACCTGCTATTGCTGCTAATGATCATGCCCCCACTGTTCATTTTGAGGTGAAGCCTCTCACAGCTCATCTTCCTGTTCTAAATGCACCTATGTAAAATGATAATAACAATATGCATGAACTTGAGCATGAATCTGAACAAGAATCTGAGCATGAATCTGGTACTGAAACTGAATCTGATAGTCATGATAATCACAACAGTGAGATTGAAAATCTGGATGATTATTTGTTAGCTAGAGATAGAGTGAGGAGAACCATCAATAAACCTGCTAGATATGCTGATACTGAGTGCAATCTGCTTGATTTGGCTTTTATTGTGAATGAGTCTCTAGATAACAATGAACCTAAAACTGTTCAGGAAGCTCTTAAGTGTAAAGATGCTGCAAAATGGTTGACTGCTATGCAAATAGAGATGAAATTATTGCATGTTAATAAAACATGGGAATTGGTTCTTAAACCTGAGCATGCCTCTGTTGTGGATTGTAAATGGCTGTTTAAAATTAAAAGTGAGTTCAATAATGTCAGGTTTAAATCCAGATTAGTTGCTAAAGGATTTACTCAAAAGGAAGGGGTTGATTATACTGAAGTCTTTGCTCCTATTGTAAAATTAACCACTGTGAGAATCATGTTAGCTTTAGTTGCTCAATTTAATTGGGAATTAAAACAAATGGATGTAACCACTGCATTCTTACATGGTGATCTTGATGTGTCCATCTACATGCATCAGCCTGAGGGCTTTGTTGACTGTGATAAACCTGATTATGTTTGTTTATTGAGAAAATCTTTATATGGTTTAAAACAGTCTCCAAGGCAGTGGAATTTGAAATTTGATCAGTGCATGAGGTCTTTGAAATTTATCAGAAGCAAGTTTGACCATTGTTTGTATTTTAAAGATACCTCTACTGTTCCTATGTTTCTCCTGATATATGTAGATGATATGTTATTGATAAGTCCCTGCCTGAATACTTTGAAACATGTTCAGTCTTGTCTGAGTGATAATTTTGAAATGAAAGATTTAGGTGATGCTAAGAAAATTCTTGGTATGAATATAATAAGGGACAGAAAGAACAATACTCTTGTGTTAAATCAGACTTCATATGTTGAAAAGATTTTGAGTAAGTTCTTCATGACTAATGCTAAAGCTGTTAATGTGCCTTTAGCAGCTCACTTTGTGCTAAGTAAGGAACAGTCCCCTAAGACTATTTCTAAAATAAATGAGATATGAAAAAGGTGCTCTACTGTAATACAATTGGCTCTGTGATGTATCTTATGGTTAGTACATGACCTGATATTGCTTACTCTGTGAGTTGTTTGAGCAGGTACATGACAAATCCTGGGGTTACTCACTGGGAAGCTCTTAAATGGTTGATAAGATACTTAAAATCCTCATTGCATGTTGGGTTAAATTTTTCTAAAAGTATGAAAGGTGTTCAGTTGTGTGGTTATGATGACTCCAATTATGCTAATGACAGAGACAATAGAAGGTCCACTATTTTTTATATTTTTACTTTGTGTGGGTCATGCATAAGCTGAAAATCCCAGCTGCAACATATTGTTGCACTTTCAACCACAGAGGCAGAGTATGTAGCTATTACAGAAGCCTTCAAGGAAGCCTAATGGTTGAAAGGGATTTTGTCTGAAATTGGTTTTCTCAAAAATTTCCTTGTGTTCTTAATTGCATTTATTATCTTGAGAGAACAGTGGCAGCACAGTGATCCATGATAGCTAGCAGCACCTGATCGAAGTTGGGAAATTAACAAGATTTATAAACAAATGCGTAAATTAACTTAGTGTCGTCGGCATTGCAGAAAACATTTGCATAATGTACGCACAGAAAACATACGCAAAGCATGAAAATAATGTATATTAAGAGTAGAAATTGTGAAATATAATGCAGGGAACTTGCGAATAACAAAAGAAAGTTAGCCAACAATTTAATTTTGACGAGTGGGCTGACAAAACTTGTCCAAAATAAAGAGATAAAAGAATGCCTAATTTCGTTGTATCCTAATTAATGAAATCAGAAGCTAGCTAGCAGAGTAGCAGACTGCAGTTAATTAGTACCTGTAAGCACATACTTTCTGTCTTGATAATCAGCATGGTCTTGGATAGTGGGATAATTGGTAAATAGTAATACTCTTGTCTCAACCTTCAAGATCCTCAGCTCTAAATCATGAAGCTGAGTTTCTTCAGCAACTTTCATCAATCTCAGTTCCTCACTTAATTTAGATTCGAGCTTCTCTTGGAGTAGCAATTTGTGGCGTGTAGAATTTTGAATACTCTTCTCCAAACTCTTCTGGGTCCTTCCCAACAGCTTCTCCGTCATTGATAGGCTAGGATCAGTGTTTTTCGACATCTGTCCACAGCAAATTCAATGATCCTTGCTTATCCTACATGTTGTTGGGTATCAGAACCACCATCTCCAAGTGTTCTCCTGCATTTACCGAACGATTCAGCTATTGGTGGAGGATTTGTACGGCTCAGAATCTCATACCAGTCTTAAGTCTCCACAACTGCAGATCTGTCTTGAATGTAAGCCACACAGAAGAGATCTACACCACGAACCGGCCACTGACACAGAGCCTCCTCTGGAACAAACCATACCGCATTCACTACCACTCAGAGACTTGCTCTCTCTCTCTCTCTCAAGGAACTCTCTAGAAGCAGAAGACGAGTGAAGGAATGAATGAGGAATAGTAACTGCTCCAGCAAATATATAGGGCGGCGCCAGAGAGTTAAGATAAGCAGGAGGTTTGGGCCGAGCTGCTTCAGAGTCAGTTAGGCCCATTACATGGTATTAGGCCACACTAATAATGGGCCTAATTATCAACAATCTCCACCTTGGGCCCATTCGAGGAGTCTGCACCGAATATAACATTTTTAGAGATCATCACTGCCGTACATCCCACCTACAGAGATCACACAACATAACTATAGGTGAGATACATTCAAACACAAAGTCTGAATTAGATCACAAAGATCTTTAGGGAAATCACCAGGTAATCACCAAGGGACAAACCTACAATAAACTACCAGGTGGCAGCACTTTGAGAGGAAAATCAACAAATGAAATCAATCTCAAAGGCTAAAAAACCAAACTAAAAAAATTGAAGTTTAACCTGGGTTAAAATTCAAAATCTTTAAGCATGCAGCATGTTTTTCAAAATGTAATGATTTTGTACCCATGTCAGCATGATTAACTTCAGAAGAAATTTTCTCAAGTGAAACAATTTTACTTTCCACAATATCCCTAATGAAATGAAACCTAACATCAATATGTTTGGTTCTGTCATGAAAAACAGGATTTTTACAAAGTTGAATGTCTGATTGACTGTCTAAAAAAACCACAACATCCTTAAATTTGAGCAATCGTGCTTCGGTCCTCTGCTGCAAATTAATCAACTCAGATTTCAAGGGCAACTTATGTTACATTTGCTGCTGCACTTGGACATGGGTGCCTCCAAGGAGAGGCTTGTTTTTAAAATCAACAACTCTAACATGGTGTTCGGACCTAATGAGTTTTCTCTCATAACAGGGCTTTGTTTTGGCACATCTAAAGCAACAACAACAGCAGTAGCATCTTCGAATTTTCACGACTATGTTTTCCAGGGTAGGTCAAATATCACGTTGAATGATGTTGAAGCAGCCTTCTTTACTTTTAGTCATGATCACGAAAGGAGAGGAGGATTTACGTTGAAGTTGGCCTTGCTCTATTTTCTTTACGGTGTTTTGTTAGTTAGTCGTGAAAAAATTGACATGGTCGTGAAAAAATTGACATGCAGTATCTTCATCTGGTTGAGGATCTATACAAGTTCAACGTATTCCCTTGGAGTCAGGTTGTATATCAGTTGCTTGTTTCATCCACCCTTTCAGTACGATCCCGCATGGATGCTTCAAAACTCACCCATCGGAGAGCACCGGTCGATATGTACGGCTTCAGTTATGCTCTCCAAGCATGGGTCTATGAGGTGATGCCTTTTGTAGCTATACATTGTGCGCTTCATTCAAATAACATTGAAAATCTATCCCCAAGGATCCTGCGTTGGTCTGCAATGAAAATCTTTCATTTCGATGATCTTAAAAAATTCTTTACACTAGGTGATGATGCACATTTGGTAAGTAACTTCTCCTTTTAACGCTTGTGTTTGTCATTATATCAATTTAAAATTATATATATATATATAATCGTAGTAAATAAGCATGGTTCCTAGTTCTCACACGAGCAAGAGTACACATTTGAACCAAATCCTATATATATATATATATGTATATGCACTAAATATGTTAGTCTCATAGGTGTTGAGTAGTATTCGAGATTCTCCAGAGCAGAAAAATACAACGGTGAAGGGGGGAGAGCTATCGACCGACACTATGCAGACTCGTATCAAAGTAACTGTGGTTAAATATTTGTCTATATCATGCTTACAACTTACCAACCTTAAAAATGTAGTTGTACACTTGTAGGAAATTATTTGTAGGTGAAATGGTTTTGCTTACTGTTCTCCCTACAATTTTTAGTTTTATGCCTGCTCTACATTGTGTGTATGAATATCGAAGTGTTTTTTTAATTGGTATTTTAAATTGCACAACCTACTTTATGCCTACAAATATCAAAATTATTAGTATATATGGAGTAATATTGATCGAAGGTTCGGAAGATGAGTTATCTATAAATGCCGGATCTAAAAGAAATATATTTAGATTCTCTTCTATTTAAAATTAGTTTTGTACAAATGTTCAATAAAATTACTACATCAATGTAGCATTAGATTGATGGTTTCAATCATTTCAGCCTTAAATTGATAATATTTTTCTTACAATCGTTTAGGTTCTGGATCGATAAACCTCCTTGGCAAAATGGTTCAACCTTTAATTAACAACCCCATGATTTATATTGCTAACATGCTTTGATCTCCTTCCACTCTTGTAGGAAAAATGTGATGTTGTTGGTGTTATTAAGAGGAGACGACCGGGGTTTGAGGATAGGTTGGGAGACTCCTTACTGAGACAGTTTGATCAGCCTATTCTGGATTGTTGAGTGGTATAAACACCATTAGAGAGAAAGGATAGGATGAATAGAATTGATTCTTATTTCTTGTATGTAAAAGAACACGATTATATCCTCTCTTATTGAGAGATTTTTGTACTATTACAAGGAAAGAAATAAATCTATTTTTGGATGGATAAATTTTGATTATTATTCCCTTCTAACACTCTATTTCCTTCTAACACTCTCCCTCAAGTTTAGTAACGGGATCACCGATACTTAACTTGCCAAGAACTTCAGTGAAATTTGTGGCGTTGACTGCTTTAGTCAAGATATCTGCTAACTGATTCTCGGATCTAACAAACGGAAGCTCCACGATACCGCCCTCAATTTTCTCTTTGATGAAATGTCGATCCACTTCAACTTGCTTGGTCCTATTATGCTGAACAGGATTCTCGGATATGCTAATCGCTGCCTTATTATCACAAAACAGTTGACATTTTTATTTCAGAGGAAATCTTATTTCGGTCAACAACTTCCGTAGCCATAATACTTCAGTCAATCTATGTTTGATTCCACGAAACTCCACCTCAGCACTAGTTAAGGCGACTACCTTCTGTTTCTTGCTCCTCCACATGACTAGATTTTCTCCCACAAAGGTAAAGTATCCTCCGGTGGATTTTCTATCCATTAAGCTTTCCGCCCAATCTGCATCAGTATAGGCATGGATTTCCAAGTGTCCATGTTTTTTAAGTAGAACTCCATATCCCACAGTGCCTTTCAAGTATCGAACAATTCTTAGTGTAGCCTCCATATGTTCCTTCTGTGGTTGATGTATGAATTGACTCACAACACCAATTGCATAGGTAATGTCAGATCGAGTATGAGATAAGTAAATCAATCTCCCTACTAGAAGCTGATATTTTTCCCTTTCCACTGATTCGGCACCATCCACGATCTTCAACCTATGATTCAAGATGATTGGAGTACTTGCTGGTTTGCAGTCAAGTAAGCATGTCTCAGCTAAAAGATCCAACGTATATTTCCTTTGTCGCAGAAAAATACCATTCCTTGATCTCAACACCTCAACTTCAAGAAAGCACTTTAGGTGTCCGAGATCTTTCATCTCAAACACTTTGAACATGTTGATCTTTAGACTGTCAATTTCTTCACTATCATCCCCGGTAATGATCATGTCATCCACATAGATAATAAGGTAGGTAACTCGGTTGTCTTTTCTTTTCAGGAACAAAGTATGATCTGAATTACTCTGTCTGTACCCGTATCAAACCATAACCTCTGTAAACCTTCCAAACCAAGCCCTGGGTGATTGTTTTAGGCCATATAGAGTCTTCTTCAGTCAACATCCCTCACATTTTCCAAACTCTTCTGAAAAAGCAGGAGATGTTTCCATATAAAGCTTCTTTTTTATTCTCCATGTAGGAAGGCATTTGTCACATCAAACTGATGAAGTGACCAATCACGATTAGCCATAATCAATAACAGAACTCTCACAGTGTTCATTTTGGCAACTGGAGAAAAGTTCTCTGAGTAATCCACTCCATAGATTTGAGTGTATCCTTTTGCCACTAGTCGTGCCTTATATCTCTTGATTGTGCCATCGGGCCGTCATTTGATGGTAAAAATCCATCTATACCCGACTGATTTCTTATTTTCTGAAAGTCTGCACCTATCCCATGTGTTATTCCTGGCTAAAGCATCAATTTCTTTCTTCATTGTCTCTTTCCACTGACTATGTTTCATGGCCTCTTCAACAGGAGTCTCTTCTTCTCCTAGAAGTGCCATATCGAAAGCTTGTGCTGTTTTAGTGAGATTCCCTTCAACATAATTTCTGACAGGATATTTTGTTTTCCGCCCAGTACGCTCCGGAGAATATCTTTTTGATGGAATTTCTCTTGTACTTCTTGGCGGCAATACATATCTATCTGTCTTTGCTTGTATTCCTGTGTCTTCAATAGAATGAAGATCTTCATCCTCCGTATTTTGGCCAGTTATCCTGTCATTATTAGTTTCAAGGATAGGACAAGTCTCAATAGTTTCAGGAATAGGTACCTCGGATATCAGGAGTGGAGAAGATGTATCAGTATTGGCCTCAAGCTCTGTGGACTACATAGTCTCAGGAGTTAGCTCAGCGGTGCTGTTAACCTCGTCTGTTAGACCTGTTTCCGGGACAGAACTTGACATTGGCAAGGACAACCAGCTTAAGGAGTCACTTTCCCTAGTCTCCCCCTGACGACTAAGGTGGTGATAAAAATACTCAGTTTTAAGAAAATCATAGTTCATAGTGGTGAACATGTGTCAAGTGTTGGGATTGTAGCAACGATATCCTTTTTTGTGTAAGCCATAATCGACAAAAACACATTTTACTGCACATGGTGAAAGCTTATACTGGTTATTCTTAGGGATATGAACATAAACAGAACAACCAAAAATGCGTGGTTGAAGAGTGAGGGCAACAGGAATTTTAGCCTGGGTAGAAAGAAACTGTAATGGGGTTTGAAGTTGCAGAGCTTTGGTAGGAAGGCGATTGAGAAGATACACAGAAGTAGCCAAAACTTTGGGCCAAAAGACCGTAAGGGTACAGGATTCAATTAACATAGCACAGGCCATTTCAAGAAGGATTTTATTTTTCCGTTCAGCAACACTATGTTGTTCAGGGGTATGTGGACAGGTGATTTGATGAATCATTCCTGTGGTAGCACAGTAATGTTTCATACGGGTATTAACATACCCCCTCATTATCAGACCTTAAGACTTTAATTGTTTTCTAGTATTGAGTTTGAACTAAGGCATGGAAGTGAGTAAACTTGTCAAAAACTTCTGACTTATGTTTCAGAAAATAGATCCACATCATCCGAGAACAGTCATCAACAAACAGAAGAAAGTACTGAAAACCCGGATCCCCAATAATAGGTGCAGGGCCCCAAACATCAGAATGAACTAAAGAAAAAATATCATCAACTCAGGTATTGTTCAATTTATAAGAATGTCTATGGCTTTTAGCCAAAAAACAGGTCTCATAATACAAATCTTTAGAAATTACTAATTTAGGGAAAAGCAATTTTAAATAGCCCGTGGAGGGATGTCCTAACTGACGGTGCCAAAGCCAAGCAGTCCGGGTTCTAGGTCCATGAGTCAGCATCACAACACCTTTAGTCAGCATCACAGCACCTTTTTGAGCTATCTCATCTACGGAGTACAGTCCATTTCGCTCAGTGCCACGCCCAATAATCACCCCCGTCCTGATATCTTGTAAAATGTAAAAATGAGGTTGCATTAGAAGGGTACAATTAAGCTCCTTCGTGACATGACTAATAGAAAGAAGCTTATGTGATAAATATGGAACAAAAAGGTAATTCGACAGTCGCAAGGTGGGGGATAAATCAATAGTGCCAGCTCTCTCAATCAGAGCTAATTCGCCACTCATTGTTTGAACATGAGTTCTTCGAGAGGGAGTAGACTGTACAATATCAGTTTTGTCAAACGTCATGGTGTCGGTCGCACCACAGTCAAAAATCCACTAATTATGTTTATATATATAACCATTGAAAGCTGCACAAATAGAGTGATCGGTGTAAACAACACTCTTAGCCCCGCACAAATAGGATTGAAACTTTTTAAAAGCGAAGACTACTACCAGTAATTCTTTTTCAGTCGTGGTGTAGTTGGCTTGGGCATGATTCAATGTCTTGGAAGCATAGTAAATCATATGGCATTCTTTACCTCGCTTTTGTCCAAGCACTGCCCCCACAGCGTATCCACTGGCATCACACATTATTTCAAATGGCATGCCCCAGTCTGGAGGTTGAATGATGGGTGCTGTGACTAGCCTCTTCTTTAGAGTGTTGAAGGCTTCCTTGCATGCATCGTCGAAGACAAATGGCACATCATTCTGCAAAAGATGCGTGATTGGTTGAGCAATCTTTGCAAAATCCTGATGAATCACCGGTAGAAACCAGCGTGCCCAAGAAAACAACGAACTTGCTTCACTGTAGTGGGGTAGGGTAGCTTTTCAATGATGTCCACCTTGACTTTATCCACTTCTATGCCTCTCTCTGAAATGATGTGCCCAAGAACAATCCCCTCACGAACCATGAAATGGCACTTTTCATAGTTTAGCACCAAACACTTTTCCACACATCTTTTTAGTACCTTTTCAAGGTTGTCGAGGCATGCGTCAAATGAATTTCCATAGACTGTAAAGTCTTCCATGAATACCTCGATACAATTCTCCAAAAGATCCGAGAAAATACTCATCATGCATTGTTGAAAAGTTCCAGAGGTATTGCAGAGCCCAAAAGGCATCCTCCGGTAAGCAAATGTGCTGAATTGGCACGTGAAGGTGGTCTTCTCCTGGTCTTCTTGATCTACTACAATTTGCATATAGCCTGAATATCCATCAAGGAAATAAAAGAATTTGTTTCCAGCCAATCTCTCCAGCATCTGGTCTATGAACGGTAACGGGAAGTGATCCTTCCTTGTGATGGTGTTGAGCTTCCGGTAGTTTATGCAGACTCTCCATCCAGTTTGTAACCTCATGGGCACAAGCTCATTTTTCTCATTCTTCACCACCCGGATCCCTGACTTCTTGGGCACGACATGAATCGAGCTCACCCATTCACTGTCTAAAATGGGGTAGATGATCCCCATATCCAACAACTTGAGTATCTCGTTCAGCACTACTTCCTTCATTGTGGGGTTCAGTTTGCGTTAGACATCCCGCACCGATTTGGCATCGTTCTTCAGAAGAATTCTGTGCATGCATACTGCAGGGCTTATGCCCTTGATATCGGCCAAAGTCCATCCCATTGCTTCTTTGTATACTCGTAGCAACCTTAATAACCGGTTTTCTTCAACAAGGTTCAGTCCTTTGCTTATGATAATTGGCAATGTCTCATTCTCCCCAAGATAGGCATACTTTAAGTGGTCAGGGAGATTCTTTAATTCTAGCTTTGGTGCCCTCTGCACCGATGGAAGCATCTTGTCTGTTTGCGTTATTGTGGGCAAATTGAAATCCACCACTCCATATGGTAATTCTTTCAGAGAGTACAACATCATGATGGCATCTCTGGTATCCTCATATTCATTGGGGGCATCGTAGTCAGTTAACCCAGCTTGCAATGCCCATTCCAGAGGTTTTTGGTTGTTCATGTGTCCCAGAATGGCTTGAGATTGGGCATAGTAGTGGTTTACGAAGTGGACTGACTCCGGTTCTCGTGAGTACTTCATGGCTTCATAAATGTTGAACACAAATACCTGACCATCAAACTCACATGTCAGCGTGCCCTCATCGACATTGTTCTTGGTGTGAGCAGTTTTCATGAAAGGCCTCCCTAACAGTAGAACAGATGTAAATGGTGTCGTGTTGCCCATGTCCAAGACATAGAAATCTGCTGGGAAAATTAATTCTCCCACTTTCACCAAGACATCTTCTATTAGACCTTCGGGGTAGACATTTGATCTATCTGCCGACTGGATGATCACCCTTGTCTCCTTGAGTGGCCCCAGATTTAATTCTTCATAAATCGTCATGGGCATGACGTTTATGGATGCACCGAGATCAAGCATCGCCTTTTCAATCTTTTTGCTCCCAATTATGCATGGTATGACAAACATGCTAGGATCTTCACACTTCTTTGGCATCTTTTGTAGCACTGCAGAGACATTTTCTCCCATGAAAAGTCTCGCATCATCTTCAAATCGCATCTTCTTGGTGCACAGTTCTTTTAGGAAACGGGCATAATGAGGAACCTGCCTTATTGCATCCAGTAGTGGAATATTGATTTTCACTTTTCAAAAGACCTTGAGAAGTTCCTTCATCTCCTCGTCTTTCTTACTGTGGGCAAGACGCTCAGGAAAGGGAGGTTTCTTCTTTGTTTCTTGCCTTGTGGGCTCAGCAACCTCTTCCCGTGTCTACTTTTCTTCTTTCGTTATGCCTTCAGTGTCTCCTTTTAGTTCAACTTTCATCACTTCTTCTTCGTTCTTTATGGTCACAACGTTCACCTGTTCTCGGGGATTTACCACCTGAGATGGTAATTGTCCATTTCTTTCCTTCAGTTGGGCAAGATCTTGAGCCAGTTGGGAAATTTGCTTGCTCACATGTTACAGACCAACCCTTGTCTCTTGTTTGAACCTTTCATTCTCCTGCTGTGACTTCACATTCTCTTTGGCCATGGCATGGACTAGTTCGGCCAGGCTGGGTTCTTCGCGTGCCCTCGACGGTGGTAGTGGCAAATCTGGTTGGTGGGCATCATTCATCTTCCATCTGAAATTCTCATGATCCCTCCATCCAGGATTGTATGTTTGAGAGTGGGGGTCATATCATCTGTTGTTGTTGTTATGCCCACCAAGAGAGTTGACTTCAGTGACGTCCCCCTCTTGTAGTGTTGGGCATTCATTAGTGAAATGAGCCACGCTCTTGCATACTCAACACAATCTTTTCTTTGGTGCTCCAGTATGGTTCATCACTTTCTCCATCTGGTTCAAAATATTTTCCAGTTTGACCTTAAGGTGCGTTGACTTCCCAGCGTATGGAGCTGTCATTGTGCCCTCGGCACTTTCATCTCTATTTTCATCAGCCATTTCTGCTAGAATTTGGAAGGCTTTGGTTGGCAGCTTGTTCAGGATAGATCCTCCACATGAAGCATTGACTATGATCTTGTCCTGTGGTCTCAACCCAGACACAAAGTATTGGATCAGATCGTGATCTGTGATCTGGTGTTGTGGGTATTTTGTCAACATGCTCTGGAATCGACACCAATAGTCATAGAAACTCTCATTTATGCCCATCTTTAGACTTTCAATTCTTCGCCTCATCTCCTGGACTCGGGATGCAGGAAAATATTTGTCTAGGAATTTCTGCTGCAGTTGTGCCCATGTGGTTATACTGCCAGTTGGCAGGGTGTATAACCAGTCTCGTGCCCCGTTATGAAGAGTGAACGGGAATGAGACAACACGCACATATTGTTCCTTTTCCCCATCCGTAGGTTGAGTTTGACACACCATCTCAAAATCTTGAATATGCCTCTGAGGGTCTTCTCCAGTCATCCCATGGTATTTGGGCAAGATTTGGATGAAACTTGCCTTCAACTCCCAGCTTCCAGTAATTGCTGGAAGTGTTATGCCCATGGGGCGTAAATTTATGTTAGTCGGAAAGACTAACTGCCTCAACATTCTTCCTTCTTCTTCAATCATAGGGGCTAACCTCAGTTGTTCATTCCTTTCCAATTGTGCTCTTTCTTGCTCAAATTCTCTTTCATGAGCAAGTCTCTCTACTTGTTGTGCTCTCCGTGCTTCTGCTCTCCTCCTCTTCAGAGTCTTCTCAGGTTCTGGATCGTACGAGCAATCTCCTTCAGAGGTATTGGGCATCCACCGGCCAGGCTAACAAGTTGGAAAATAGAATTTCAAGAACCAGCTCCCCGGTAACGGTGCCAATTCTGACTCGCGGTCGTTTCGCGGTCAGAATAATTCTCAAGAGAGAGTTATCCTTATGCCCACAACAAGGCGTAGCAAGCTTATGTGAGTAAGGGTTGATCCCACGAGGAGCTGTGAATTCTATCTTCAATGTCACTTTTCCAAAAGGTTTGAGGATTGTTGTGGTCTCCGTACTTGTATGTAAAGACTGTAAAATAAAATAACAAAACAAAACAAAACAAGAAAGGAAAATATTAGTAGTAACGTATTCCGGATTAGAACTTAGATATCGAACTTAACAAACACTTGACTGATCATGGGCACACTGATTACTTATGCAAACCTAATTATCTGGTTAAAGGTACCGGATCTCTCTCAACGTACCCAATCTATCCTTTCTGTTTAGCTTAGAGGTGATCTCTCGTCCCCTAAACCCTAACTTGTTACCCAACCCTGATCTCTCATATGATTGTAAGCAACAAAGCAGCATTGTGATCTAGACAGACCCAGATTTACTTAGACAAAGATCTCTCTTATGCCCTCAGTACCTGTGATGCATCCCATCCCTTTATGACCAACATACAGCTACGATTCATTGACCATTTATAGAGGTAGTGAACACAATTCTAATTAGCGAGTGATCAGCCACGATTAACTAGCTTAGCCCACTGTATAATGCAACAAAGAAAACGACTACACGACGGAACCAGATTCACACAGTTTATGCCCATAAGCCTCACGGTTCTAACATGCTCATTAAGTTCTTATCCTTGTTCAATCTGGAATAACGAGTCTAGCCGCTCATGCTAGACTTAGAACAATAATAATAATAATTAAAAGACATAAAACAAAACATAATATAAACGAAAAACTTACTTATATTAAACTGCAAAAGAAATCCAACTCCAACTCTGGATTGAAAAACATATAACTAGTGCGGAAAAATAAATTGTTTGTGCATAACAAGAAATAAAAATAGAAAAAGAGAGTTGTTCAATGTGTTTTCGGCCACTGCCATGAAAGACATATATATAGGAGTACAAAGACACTAGGTAAACTCTCCGACAGGTCGGTGATCTTCAGCCCAACACGCAGCCGCCATGCTCAAGACTTTCCATATCTGGCAGATTCTTCCCTTATTTAGAAGATTCTGAGTCATAGATTCTATACTTGTTGTGCCCTAGTTGCGCTGACATAGAAACTTTCCTTGTAGAGCCGAACATCCTTCTGGAAGCGTCAACTTGTCTTCCGCGGCTTCTCTTTCCTTCGGCGGCTAGGGTACATTGCTCCTGCTGTAGCTGGCTTTAATTTCTTTTGTACCCAGTCTCCTCTACTTTTCCTCTCAATCACTCTAGGGTTGTTGTGGGCACGATCACAAACTTCTCCTTCAACTTTTGCTGGAATAGTGGGTGATTTCCGCCATGCTCGAGAGAGAGCTTCCTGCTGAGAAGTTGTTGCCTATCTTGGTATCATTGGCACCCTTCTGCCCTCCAGAAGTGATTCTCCTGCCTCCTGTTTCCCCTTGTGCCCATTTTGGCTCTTTCCGACTCAAAAAAAAGAAAAAATAAAGGACAAAAGAACGAGAAAAAGACACAAAAATACAAGAGAATTTGGACTTGTCAAGAGAGTAGACTGTACAATATCATTTTTGTCAACGTCATGGTGTCGGTCGCACCACAGTAAAAAATCCACTGATTATGTTTATATATATCACCACTGGAAGCTGCACAAACAGTAGGGATATCTCCAAGGACCTGAAATTTATTCTGCAACTTAACAGGGGTCAAATTGCAATATTTTGTTTTTTTAGTTGGATGCGGATCTTGATGGGTCAAATTGCAAAATTGACTTTCTTTATTTGGGGATAAATCTGCAATCTTCCTTTTATTCCCCTCATTACCTTCTTCGTTCGACAAAACCCTAGCCTCCATTGTCGCCGCCTCTGAACTTGCCTCTGCCTGACTGCCAATGTTGCCTACTCCAGCACTGGTAGCTCGGTCATCGCCGGTAGTAGCTGCTGCTGCAATGCCGCCTCTAGTTTTGCTTGGCTGTTTCATCTTTTTTGTCTCATCCCACCATTCGGGATAGCCAACTAATTGGAAGCATGTCTCTCTCGTGTGCTTCTTCATCCCGCAGTGTGAGCATACAAGCTTGCTCTTGTCTTTCTCCATTTTTCACGGCCACTGCGCCTTTCGATTTCGGTATCTGTCCCTCGCCGCGAGCCCAGCCCTTATGCCCGATGATGCGCCACCATCATCGATGACTACCGGCTGGAGAATTCAGTCCCTGGAAATCTCGCGCCTCACCATTGAGTAGGCAAAGTCGACTGAGGGCAAAGGGTTCCTCTTCAGAAGCTCCTTCTTTACCGGTTCATGAGTCTCATTCAAAGATGTAAGAAATTGAAACGGTCTCTGATTTTTCACAATTCGATTGAATGTTTCAATATCTTTAGGGCATGCCATTAGATTTGGTTCTCTGCGGCATATAGTCATCCAAATCTCTTGGAATTTTTCCCATGTTTCCTCTATAATATGTTCTCCCTGTTTCAAGGTATTGGCTTTTCTATGTAAATCAAAGATTTGGAGGGAATCGGTTCCGCTGCCGTAGGTAATGGCTAGCCCGTCCCAAACGGCCTTAGCCGTTGGATATTTTGACACACTGTTGATTATATTTGTTTCTACATTATGTACTAACCATGTGAAGACACACTGATCTTCTTACTTCCATGTTTTGTATGTCGACTCTTTGGTGGCTGGTGGATCCCCGGTGATGTATGATGACTTCCTTTATCTTCCGATGACTTTTTTCATGAGAATTGCCATAACGGATAATTATCTCCGTTCAACTTGAATCCGATTGATAGAGATCCAGTATTAATGTTCTGTTGCAGGCTGAGGCTATTTTTGAGCAGATTGGCCAATTGAATGGTTAATTCATCTGGGGTATTGGTAATATTTGGAGTTTTATTGGTCTCTGTCATGATCGAAAAAATTAAACCAGAGGGTCGAGAATGGTATACAGACAATGATGAATTTTTTTTTTGAGTCTATCGAATCCTCTCCCGCTTTAATACCATGTTGAGTGGTATAAACATCATTAGAAAGAAAGGATGGGATGAATAGAATTGATTCTTATTTCTTGTATGTAAAAGAACATGATTACATCCTCTCTTATTGAGAGATTTCTGTACTATTACAAGGAAAGAAATAAATCTATTTTTGGATGAATAAATTTTGATTATTATTCTCTTCTAACACTCTATTTCCTTTTAACATGGATATCAGCAGTGATGACGAGGAGGCCGTGAAGAAGGCAGAACAACCAACATCTGCAACCACTCCGACTGGACATACTAAGCCACAGATATTATGGAAGGTACTCGAGTCTTTGTATCTTGTAAACATTATGTATACTAGATATAATTGGGAGAATAAATGTTTAATGATCATACATCAATTTGATAACAGGAATGTAGTTACTTTGAAATATCTGAATCTGACTATGAAAGAAGTAAAGTGTTTTATGAGAGACTTTTGAACCAAATAAAACGCTCGAAGCTGTGGATCAATTATGCACAGTTTGAGGCATTTGCTACGAAACAGGCAGTTCATGAATCAGGCTTGCCTGATAAGAGAGAATGCTGTTGTGGTATCGCCTAGCTGGGGATTACACCTCTTGATTCCCTACCTCTAGCGGTTCCTAACACAAGCTACTCAAGTAGCTAGAACCGAGATTTACGAATGTTTACAAGAAAAATGTCAACAACAGAAACTAGTCTAGGGTTTCTTCAAGCGATTGCAGCGGCGGTCTCAGAGGTGAAGGTCAAAGGAACCTTCGAGGTTCTTCACAGGCACAGAGATCTTCAGATCTGTAGAGCAATCAAATAAGCAAGTTAGGTAATCCAGCAGAAACAATAGATAGAGTAATAGGAAAGAACAGAGAGTAATCGTGAGTGGGAAAAGGTGCCCAAGGCACGGCGGCTCAGATTTTCCCACTGGGATCTGCAGTAGCCCTCTCTGGCGACCGGAGAAAGAGTCCAGAGAAGGGAAAAAGGAAGCGGGGTGGCTAGGGATCAAGGGGGCAGGGGGTTTCAGCCTCTCTTTCTCACAACAGACTCATCCCAAACACTCAGCGGCCAAACAGGAGCTGATGGACAGAACTCGAGCTAGAGAAACCGTGGGAGCGAGATGAGAAGATCCAAAAAGAGAGAGAGAGAATGTGAGATTAGATTCTGAGATCGAGTGTATCGAGAGTTAGGAAGATTAGTGATATTATAGATGCTTTTAGAGCATAGGGAAATACCAACATCCTTAATGCTGTTTTAATTAGGAAGTTGGATCGACAATTAGGGTTAAGGGTTTGGGGCTGGGCCGGGTAGATAAAGAATTTAATTAATGGGCCAGAAAAGGGACAAATGGGCCAACCCCCAACATTTCCACCTTTGGCCCTTTTGGACTTTTTCTGTCACCAAGGAGGAGGACCTGCCAAAATGAAACACACGAGATTATCATCATAGCCAATTATTTTTACTCATGAGTGTAGCACAAAGTCACACTAAGAGAAGGAGGAAGTAAACACTGTGCGTGTTTAATCCAGTCTCTTTACACGCGAGACCAACCCAAATAACAAGTCTTTTTGGTCTCAAAAGATCATTGACCTTTAAAAAACTTGTTCAAACCAAGCTTAAAGTACCAAGGAAAGAATAACCAACTTGAGGTCTCAAAGGCCTCAGAAAAAATTAAGATGGGTG
The DNA here is from genome assembly GCA_026008535.1 of Perilla frutescens. Classification (NCBI taxonomy): domain Eukaryota; kingdom Viridiplantae; phylum Streptophyta; class Magnoliopsida; order Lamiales; family Lamiaceae; genus Perilla; species Perilla frutescens. The sequence continues at coordinate 15,384,654 of BRKX01000015.1, forward strand.
TTAGTATCACAGATTTATCTGTGAGAGCCCATCTCAGGTTCCATAAGATTTAACCAAAGTCCATGTTAAGAGACTTCATGCAGGATTCCAGCTTTGCAACTGGTAGGCACTTAGTGCCCATGTCCGCAGGGTTAAACTCAGAGGGAATTTTATTCAACAACACTTCTCCTTTCTCAACAATGTCTCTTATGAAGTGGTATCTCACATCAATGTGTTTAGTTCGATCATGAAATACAGGGTTTTTACATAGTTGAATTGCAGACTGACTGTCAGAAAATAACATAGGTTTATCATCAATAAAACCAATTTCAGACAGAACACCATTTAACCAAATGGCTTCTTTGACAGCCTCAGTAGCAGCAATATATTCAGATTCAGTAGATGATAATGCAACAATACTTTGCAGCTGAGATTTCCAACTAATGCAAGACCCACATAAGGTAAACACATAGGATGTAGTTGACTTTCTGTGGTCCCTATCATTTGCATAATTGGAGTCCACATAGCCAACACATTTAACTCCATCTAGGGATTTTGAGAAAGTTAGACCATAAGAGGCAGTGGATTTTAAGTATCTTAACAACCACTTCAATGCTTCCCAATGGGGCATGCCAGGATTAGCCATATATCTACTTATGCAAGATACAGCATAGGCTATATCTGGTCTAGTACTTATCATCAGATACATGACAGATCCAATAGCATTAGCATAGGGTACATCTACCATTTCTTTTAATTCAAAATCACTCTTAGGGCATTGATCTTTACTTAACTGAAAATGGGATGCAAGAGGAACAAATACAGGTTTGCATGCATGCATATCAAATTTTTTCAAGACTTGTTCAACATAAGGGAATTGGTGCAGTATCAAAGTATGCTTATTTCTATCCCTATCAATGTTCATACCTAAAATCTTCCTTGCATTTCCCAGGTCTTTCATATTGAAGTTGGCACAGAGTTTAGATTGGACATTCTTTACAGTCATCAAGCAGGGGCTTATCAGTAGCATGTCATCAACATATAGGAGCAAGAAAAAAGGCACATGAGATAACATATAGTACAGGCAGTGATCAAATTTGCTTCTACAGAAGCCCATACTTTTCATACAATTATCAAATTTAATGTTTCACTACCTAGGTGACTGTTTCAAGCCATACAAAGATTTTTTCAATAAGCAAACATGATCAGGGTGGTTATTATCAATAAAGCCTTCAGGCTGTTGCATATAAATATTGTTTTCAAGTTCTCCATGTAAAAAAGCAGTAGTCACATCCATTTGTTTGAGTTCCCAATCAAAGTGAGCAGTTAATGCAAGCATGATTCTCACAGTGGTGAACTTAACAACAGAAGCAAAGATTTCATTATAGTCAACTCCTTCCTTTTGAGTGAATCCTTTTGCTACCAGCCTAGCTTTATATCTAACATTATTAATTTCCTGTTTTATCTTGAATAGCCACTTACATTCCACTACAGAGCAATCATTAGGTTTCTTAACTAGGATCCAAGTTTCATTATCATGTAAAGATTTCATTTCACATTTCATGGCATCAACCCATTTTTCAGAATCAGGACAAGTTACAGCAGCTTTGTAGGTTTAAGGTTCAGCAGAATCAAGGTTATTAAATACATTGAAAGCATAAAATGATAAATTGCATCCATTATACCTGGAAGGGGCTCTAATTTCCCTTCTGACTCTATCTCTTGAAAGCACATAATCATTCAAGTTAACTTGTTCAGTGTTATGCTTAGAATTATGATCAGGATTATGTTCATGAAGAGACTCAGAGGATTCAGAAACATTCACATGATCAGAAGCATTTGAAACAGAATTATCAGCATTAATATCATCATGATTATTCATATTATCATGCAAATCATGCTCAATAAAGGGAGGTTCCACCTTAGACAGATCAGGGATAAAGGTAACATCAGAGGGTTTCTCCACCTCACAAGGAGCAACAGAGGGTGAGGATTTCATCAAACAAGGAAAGTCATTCTCATTGAAAGTAACATCTCTACTAATACAGGTTTTGAAGCCAGACAGAGTTTTATCCCACAGTCTATAGCCTTTTACCCCTTCAGGATAGCCAAGAAAGATGCATTTTCTAGCCCTTGGTTCTATTTTACTTAACCTTTGATGTACATAGGCACAACAACCAAAAACTTTTAAGTTATCAATGCAAATAGGCTTATTATAAAACACAGACTCAGGTTGTCTTCCTAGAAATGGGATAGAGGGGGATCTATTTATAAGATAACATGCAGTCATGAGAGCTTCCCCCCAGAATGGTTTATCAAGCCCAGAGCCTGCAAGCAGGCTTCTAACTCTCTCCAGGAGAGTTCTATTTATCCTTTCTGCAACCCCATTTTGCTGGGGGTTGTAGGGAACATATTTGTGTCTTTTAACTCCTATTTCACTGCAAAAGCTATCCATAACATGATTACAAAATTCCAAACCATTGTCAGTTCTTAAGCATTTAATTCTCATATTGGTTTGATTTTCTATTTCAGCAGCCCATTTTGAAAATTTCATGAAGACATCAGACTTATTTTTCATTAAGAGAACCCATGTTTTTCTTGAGAAGTCATCAATGATAGATAAGAAGAACATATTACCACCACGGGTTGGAACCTTAGAAGGTCCCCATACATCTGCATGCAAGTATTCTAGGATTTGAGAACTCATTTTCATTTTTGGATATGCAGCAGATAAAGGGAAAGGGGACTTGTGTTGCTTTCCCAACAGGCAGGGTTCACAGAAAGGCATGGCAGAAACTTTGTCATTTTTAAAAGCCCCAACCTTATTCAAAATATCTAAACCCTTGTTACTCATGTGACCTAATCTTGCATGCCATAGATGAGTTTTATCAGATTGAACCAGGTTTGCAGACAAGATAGGCATAGGTTTAGCAAACACAGAGTATAAATCTCCCTTTCTGGGAGCATCAAAATAGTGCACAGAATTCATATCAAAACTGAAACATTTTTGGTTCACAGAGTCATATAGCAATTGATCAGCCAATTTTGAGACAGATAAGAGATTAAACTTCAGTTTTGGCACATATCTCACATTCTGTAGATTAATCATGCTATCATTCTCAAATTTCAGGCATATGTCACCTTTTCCTTCAATATCACATTGTTGGCCATCAGTCAGTACAACAGAACCACACTTAGACAGATTAAGATTTGAAAAAATGTGCTTGTGTGGAGTGACATAAAAGGTGCATCCAGAATATATTAATCATTCAGATTCAAGCATAGAGTTTGACACAACATTAGACAAATTTATGAATTGAAAATCAGAAGTAGTATGAACCATATACATTTCTCCCCTTTCATAATCAAGTTTATTATTGTCACACCCAAAACATTCAGGGTTGTATTGCATGGTGAGATTAGCATGATTGTTCCCAAAACCTCTACCCTTCTTAGGTTGCTTACACCTATTTGAGAAATGACCAAATTTCCCACAATTCCAACATGTTTTCTTAGACTTTTGGTCTTGGGGTTGGGAAATTTGGGGTGAAGGTCTGAAAGGTTTGTTTCTGGGATGGTAATGATTTTGCCTTTGAGAATTTTGAGGAAAAAACCTGTTATCACAAGAGGGCTGAAAAATGTTGTTGGATTTCTCTATTCTGCATTCCCTCCTATGTCTTTCCTCAAGATCAGATTCTCTTTTATGCTGTTCTGCATTTAATACACTAGGGTTTTCTGGGCTGAAATCAATATAGTGCCTGTTTTTGAAGTTTTTATTTACATACATGATTTCATTTTGCAGAGGTTTAGAATTTAATTTCTTGATTTCATTTTCTTTAGCTTTTAACCTAGACACAATCATATCACAAGTGAGTTTACACCCACCATACTTCAATGCAGATTTAACTTCAGCATACATTTCTGGAATAGCACCAAGCAAGATTTGAGGAGCATAAGCTTCAATTTTATCATCTCCAGCAAGTTTTACATCTTTTAAAAGCTTAGTAAATTCATGCATATTTGTGTCAACATCTTTAGAGGGATCCATTTGAAAAGACATAATTTGGCTTTGCAAGGAATACATATGCTCTTTAGATTTTACAATAAACAGATTAGTTAAGGCATCTCATAAATCCTTAGCACATCTATGGTGAGACACTTGCCTCACAATGGCACTACTTAGATTTAACAGAATTGTAGCCTTAGCACCAGCATTTAATTTTGCAAGATTTTTATCAGCTTCATGCTCATCAATTCTATCAGAAATAGCATCCCACAAATTTTCTTTGGTCAAAATACATTCAACCCTAGTCTGCCAATCACCAAAATCACCACTCCCATTAAAAGGGACAACACTAAGATTATTCATGCTTAACACAGAAATTTCAGTTAAAAGGCTCAGAAATTTCACAGAATCACCCAATGATCACGGAATAATCACCAATACACAGGCAAACACACAGGAATGCACTAATAATCAGGAAGCAGAGCTTCCTTAGGCCAGAAAAGGAACACCTGGGGAATCAAGAGCTGAGGCTATCCCAGGTCGCAACACAGATTTATCTGTGGCGCAGGGGGTCACTCAGGTCAATCCCTAACACCTTTTCAGCCACAAATCACCACGACAGACTTATTGCTAAGTCAACAGGAACCCAACTTAGGGGTACAACAACAGAAACAGGGTGTGAAACACACAATCAACGAAAACAGACAAAATACACAACAACCAAGCCCAAAACTCACTGAACTGTCCTTACTTATCTTTGCTATCGGGGCTACCCGCTTTGAGGAGACCCACAGGGGAATCCAGACGGTCCCAACCGTAAGCAACATACAAGGATTTGGCTTGGAATGCCAAGGAACAGATCAGAGACAAAAATAAGTGGAAGCAATTAAGGCACAGGATCGACAAGATACCACCAAGGAGTTTTAGGGTTTTGAGAAACAATACCAGAGCCGACTTTCCTAGGAAGGGGAAAGCCGGACTTACCCTAAAATCGGAGCCCGAGGGGGGCGAAGTGTGCACGGCCCTTACCGGCGGCGGGGTACTTGGAATGGAGGCAGGAGGGTGCCCCCGGCTAGGCCTAAACCAGGCTCTGATACCACTGTTTTGGTATCGCCTAGCTGGGGATTACACCTCTTGATTCCCTACCTCTAGCGGTTCCTAACACAAGCTACTCAAGTAGCTAGAACCGAGATTTACGAATGTTTACAAGAAAAATGTCAACAAAAGAAACTAGTCTAGGGTTTCTTCAAGCGATAGCAGCGGCGGCCTCAGAGGTGAAGGTCAAAGGAACCTTCAAGGTTCTTCACAGGCACAGAGATCTTCAGATCTGTAGAGCAATCAAATAAGCAAGTTAGGTAATCCAGCAGAAACAATAGATAGAGTAATAGGAAAGAACAGAGAGTAATCGTGAGTGGGAAAAGGTGCCCAAGGCACGGCGGCTCAGATTTTCCCACTGGGATCTGCAATAGCCCTCTCCGGCGACCGGAGAAAGAGTCTAGGGAAGGGGAAGAGGAAGCGAGGTGGCTAGGGATCAAGGGGGCAGGGGGTTTCAGCCTCTCTTTCTCACAACACACTCCTCCCAAACACTCAGCGGCCAAACAGGAGCCGATGGACAGAACTCCGGCCAGAGAAACCGTGGGAGCGAGGTGAGAAGATCCAAAAAGAGAGAGAGAGAATGTGAGATTAGATTCTGAGATCGAGTGTATCGAGAGTGAGGGAGATGAGTGATATTATAGATGCTTCTAGAGTATAGGGAAATACCAACAGCCTTAATGTTGTTTTAATTAGGAAGTTGGATCGACAATTAGGGTTAAGGGTTTGGGGCTGGGTCGGGTAGATAGGGAATTTAATTAATGGGCCAGAAAAGGGACAAATGGGCCAACCCCCAACAAATGCCTTCACCGTGCCAGAGGTAAGAAGTTAAAATGCCATAAATGAGTCAATTTCTTGCATTAATCCATCGTGAATCATGATCTCACACTCTCCCCTGTTGTTCAGCTGTGTTTGAAAGAGCCCTTAGCCATTTCAGAACTTCTGCCCCTGAACTGAAAGAGGAAAGAACAATGCTTTTGGAAGAGTGGTTCCACATGGAAAACAGCTTTGGCGAGCTTGGTGATGTTGATTTGGTTCGTGCCAAGCTACCACGTAAACTCAAAAAGAGAAGGCTCATAGAAGCTGAGGATGCTCCAACTACGTGTTCATGTGACTTGTATCTTTTTTGCTTTAGGAAAAAAAAAATGTTACTGCCTATCTGCCTTATCTTTGCTGGGCTATTGTTAGTTATTTTCATTGAATTAAATGATTGATCATTGCGACCAAGGAAATTGAATGTGGTTGTGGCTGCTCATAGCATTTTTTTCCAGATTTCTTCATTCCTAAAACATGGAAATAATCTACAACTACATTGACAATATTGTGTCCATACATTATTTTGGTTATATTTTTATCCAATCTCATTGGTTCTGACATATTGTAATGTTTGAATAAACATGCAGGTATGAGGAGTATGTTGAACACATTTTCCCAGAAGAAACACCACGGGCCAAAAATGCTCAGATTTTGGAAGCGGCATACAAGTGGAAGAATGATACGAACAAGATGATGAAAGTTTATTACCAACGAGCAAGGAGTCAGCTATGTTGAATGTATGGTGTGGTATCTGCAACTTTGCACCAGCTATGTTGGATTTGAGTCATGGGATGTGTATATATTGATTACATGAAGAAATATGCTAGTGTAACAATTTGTGGTTTCATGTTGCACTTCCGCAATGAGCCCTTTAACAAACCATTTGTTAGTTAGAACTTAGAAAGATCCATATCCAAGTCTGTATTCGACGATATATATATAATTTTGTTGGGTTGATTGTGTTTAGATTTGATTGATTATTGGCTAATGGAAAATATATTAAAATATTTAATTCAAAGTGGGTCCATAATAAATATTAAATATAATTTTATTTCTCAAATACCTCTAATAAATTAAAACTAATATTTTTTTGGATTAATTACAATTAAATACATAAACTTTGACACGATTTACAATTTAGACACAAATTTTAAAAATTTGCAATTAACACGAACTTGCATTTTGTTTTATTTTGCAGAACAAACACTTCCAATTTTTTTTTCCAGCTAACGAAAACTAAACTAACAAAAAAGATAGTGTTGTGTTGTGCTTAGGTGGAAAGCATTTTACCTCATCACAAAACGATGTCATTTTGTACCTAAAAAATAAAAAGTAAAAATTCAAAAATTTATATTTTTCCTTTAGTTCTTTGTTTAGACACAAAATAACGTAGTTTTGCGATGAGGTGGAAAATATTTTCATTTCATTATGGAACGACATGATTTTTTATGCCACATCAGTCTTTGAATGCCCGAAAAATATTAGGGTATATATTTTGCAAAAAATGCAAATTTGTATTTTAATTACAAACTTTTAAAGGTTATGTCTAAATTGCAAATTGTGTCGAAGTTTGTGTATCTAATCATAATTAATTCTTTTATTTTCACAAAAACTTCTGTTCTCACAATCCTCAAGACCCATTTGATAATTTTAATATCTGAATTTAAACCACAAATTATTGATGGCGTATTCACATAATTCGGTGTAAATTATAATTTGATATCTACATTTTTCGTACTTTTTAAAAAAATAACTCATTTCTAAAAAAAATATAAAAATAATTCACATTTTCAAAATTTACAAAATAGTACCCATTCTTCAAAAAAACAAATTGCAAATCTAGAACTTGATCAATTTTTGGCCTGAAAATTTTATGTAATTGATTGTATTTTAATATTTATATTATTTTAACTGCGTAAAAAAATCTACAATTACCTACATATGATTTTTGGAATGTAAAATTCATCAGTGTTAGATTTACAAATTTTTTGAAAAAAAATACTTTTTCGTTAATTTTGAAAAAATAGTTTTTTTTTTTTAAGTTTGAAATGTAAGGTATCAAAATATAATTTGTCCTATAATTAACTCAAAATTGATTTCGAAAAACATTTTAATTTCTATATTATAAACTCTTAAGTTATCTTTTAAACATTTTGTATACTACTCAAAAAATAGAGGAAATTGGGAATGAAAATGAAACAAAACATCCACTACTCCTAGAGTCTCAAGTTCATTTGCGGAAACATGTGAGACCATTTAATAGATTTGAAACCGTTATATGAATCTTATTCACTCAAAAGGTGGTCAACTAGTCTCTATTTTTCCTTTTCTTTTCAATTTTTTAATAGTCTCCAACCATTTTCCTTTTTCTTTTCAGTTTTACTTTTTCAAATTTATTATTTTTTGTTATATATACTGTATATATATATATATTTAATTTTTTAAATTAATTTAATATTTTTTACCCGACGTCTTATACAGTGCACTCGTCTGATGCTAGCACATTGTTCATACACTGTGCTCGATAATTATTATTTTTAAATAAATATATACCTTAAAATAAAAATTAATGAATACTAAAATTAAAGTAAATTAATTTAATATTTTTTATCTGGCATATTGCGCGGTGTACTTACTCAATGCTAATGCGTGGGTTCGTGTACTGCGCTCAATAATTAGTTGATATCCAACATATTATATTATATTATATTATATTATATTATATTATATTATATTATATTATTTATCAATTTAAACACATCGTTACCTGCTGTAAATGGTCTTAAGGCTATAACAAAAAAAAGTTAATATATTGGAAATGTACTTTTATATCTATAGAGACTATAACCAACACAAAGTAAATAAATTCTAAAAATAATATAAGTTATTTTCCTTTGTGGAGTTTTTTTCGCAATAAATTTATATTTTCTTTTAGTACTAGATTAATTAAAATAATTAACATTCGTTAGATAAGCATTATTAATTAATCATCACATAAAATTATGGAATGTAATATGAACGTATGCCACATGAAATGTTATTTGAATAATTAATGAAATCAAGTTTATTTCAATCTCAAAGGCTACCATTTAGAGATCACGGTCTTCTATTTTGCATATTTGAACCCAAAATTTTGCCATTTTGGCATAGGTTTTTTTTATTATTATCATTTTTTTAACTTTCCATTGTTCTTGAATATTTAAAGACACTCTAATAACTAAGAGAGAAACTCTATTTAGAAATTAAAATTAATTATAAATCCAAATCATTATATAATCAATCCTAATAACATTGATTAGCTAAAAAATGTAAAAAATTAAAAGGAAAGATAATAAAAAACCATAATTATTAAAAATCTCCTAATAAAATATTAACTAAAAAATAATATGAAATATATTAAAAATTATTAAAATAGAAAGAGAAAAAAAATAGGATGAAAAGGAAAATTGAACAAACCGTCCACATTTGAGTGCACAATATTATGTGTTGTGCTAGAGTGCACAACATAGCATATCCTCTTCCATTATTTAGTGGTCAAATACCATTCCACTAATATTTCTCCATTTTTCACATATTTTAATTTACAAGAAAAAAATTACTTAAACAATATTGTATCATATTTTCATATTGACATTTGATAATAGAAGATGAATTTGTGAAGTTCCAGGCCTAGGAGAGAGGGCCTAATAATGAAATGATGACTTCGCTAACAATTATTTGACAACCATCATCGTATTGTCAAAATAGTTAACACAAATTAATAGAAAATTCATTGAACTTACTTATATATTCATTATATTTTTGTTCACTCATCGATGTGGGACCTCACACAATTTTGTTGATTTTACTTTTAAACTATTGATATAGTTGATTATAAATGGTTGATGGTTCTACAATTGTTAAATTATAATAAAGATATCAATTGTAAATCAATGAAAATGTCATACACGAAAAAGTATTTCTAAATTTGTACCTTTTAAATTTTTAGATTTATTTGCCATAATATTTTATACAAATATGTATATGGTTCAATTTTTTTCAAATGTGTATATATTGTCATATTTTACTATCATTATTTTCATATTAAATTATTCAATTTAAAAAAATAATTAAAATATGATATATACCACATGTATCGTACGTGTGTAATGGTATTTATGCAAAATAATATCGAGCGGTCTCGCAATGCTCTTCCACAAAAACAGTACATTTAAACATTTTGTATCATGTTAAAAATAGCGAAAATTGGAAATGAAAATGAAAATAAAATTGAAACAAAACGAAAGAAAACATTCACTACTTGTAGTGTGCGTCTCAATTTCCTTTTTTAGAATCATCCTCTACCCGCCTTCTCGCCTATCCTGCTCCATCCATCTTTCTCTATCTCCCCCTCTCACCCACACACACAATAAGCCACACCCGCACCTACGCACATACGCAAAATAGCTGAGTCTGAACATACTTGCAAATGCATTGAAAAAATTATATCTCAGTTTCTGCAAGATGACTTAAACCTCTGATCATCATAAGCACTTCCCATTATCACCAAAGAAATAACTCAGCTTTCTGAAAACCCACAGTTTTGATTATTTTGTGGCTTCTTTTTCACCGTCGGGATTTCTTTTTAGCGGCTGGTTAGAGTTGCCGAATAGCACAACTAGGACTAGAAACAAATGAGACAACATAATGTAGGCCCTTTTGCATTTTATTTTGTTTCTCTTCGAAAAATTCATCTCAGACAGTACGGGTGTAGTGAGCATGTTTTCGTCTCGATTTTTATGTATGTTTGATTTTATATTGATCTCTTAAAACCTCACGTAGGATAATCAACCCATTTTAATTTCCAGCGGATTGCTAGGTAATTTCTTGAGAAGCTGTGTTCCTGGGCTTGTAATGAACTGATGTCGACAATTCTGGAACTGATCAAACTCATTAAGCATGAGAGCAAATTTGATGAGGTCTAGAATATAATCAATATATTGATTTAGCGGGAGTGGAAAATGAAAATCGAGATGGGAAACCTTGTGAGAGAATGCGACGTGTTGAGGAAAGAGGTCGATTTTCTTAGGAGAAGTCAGGGATATACTGACTTTATTTTCTCTTTGATGAAATGTCGGTCCACTTCAACATGTTTCGCTCGATTATGCTGGACCGGGTTTTCAGATATGCTGATAGCTGCTTTATTATCATAAAACAGCCGACATGTTTGCTCTGACAGAAAACCAATTTCTTTTAACAATTTCTGCAACCATAGAACTTCTGTCAACCCACTCTTCACCCCTCTGAACTCCGCTTCGGCACTAGAGAGGGCTATTACTTTCTGCTTTTTGTTTCTCCAGGTAACCAGATTACCACCAACAAAGGTGAGTACCCTGTAGTAGACCTTCTATCCATATAAGATTGCCCGTCCAGTCAGCATCGGTGTAACCATGTATTTTTTAGCATCCATGATTTCCAAATAACAATCTATATCTAAAAGTACCCTTAAGATATCGCACGATTCTAAGAGCAGCTTCCATATGATCTGATTGTGGTTTGTGCATGAACTGGCTTACCACACCGACGACATAAACAATATCAGCTCTGGTGTAAGACAGGTAAATGAGTTTCCCCACCAGACATTGATATTGTTCTTTGTCAATTGTTTTTGCACCTTCAATGATCTGCAGTCTATGATTTACTGCAATAGAGGTATCGACTGGTTTGCAGTCTAACATTCCAGTTTCAGTAAGGAGGTCTAGTGTGTATTTCTTCTGGCATATGAAGATTCCATTGACTGATCTAAGGACTTCAATGCCGAGGAAGTACTTAAGAGCTCTAGATTCTTCATCTCAAATTCAAGGAACAAATTTTTCTTTAAGTTTTCAATTTCCTCTGTGTCACTACCCGTGATGATCATGTCATCAACATAAATGATCAAAGAGGTAATAAGACCTTCTCGTTTCTTCAAGAACAACGTGTGGTCTAAGTTACTCTGCAAGAAACCATAACTCTTCATAGCACTGGTGAATCTCCAAAACCAGGCCCTTGGAGATTGTTTAAGCCCATAGAGCATCTTCTTCAACTTGCATACTTCCTTGTCTCCAAACTTGGACTCAAAACCGGGTGGTGCCTCCATATACACTTCTTTGTTTAACTCTCCATGTAGGAACGCATTGGTGACATCAAATTGGTGGAGTGGCCAATCTTGGTTTGCTGCAATTGAGAGTAACACTCTCACTGTATTCATCTTGACCACTGGGGAAAAGGTTTCTGAGTAGTCCACTCCATAAGTCTGAGTGTACCTTTTCACAACCAACCGAGCATTGTATCTTTGAATTGTTCCGTCAGGTTTTCGTTTGATGGTAAAGACCCACCTGTACTCGACTGGTCTTTTTCCTTATGGTAATTTGCATATTTCTCATGTGTTATTTCATGCTAAGGCATCCATTTCTTTCTTCATTGCATCTGTCTAGTGTTTTGACTGGAAGGCTTCTTTCGCTGTTCTCGGAAGTGTTGGTTTTGTATACTGGAAAACTTGTCTTTGTATACATTAAACAACAATATTTAAGATAATATGGATTGAATAATAATTGCAGTCACCATGTGCTTTTAATTATTCTTATGTTTAATTGCACGTTCCATATATTTACATTGTAGATGACATGATACACGGTAAAGATCATATCATCGGATTTCTTGCATTGTATTAAAAGGCTCACAGCTTAGATGGTCCTGAACCTACCATCGGTACACCATAAAATAATCTGATAGTTAGTTTATCTTGACTAACTGATTATTCTAGTACACGGGCAAGTGTATTGAAGAGGATCTACTTAGGATTCTATTCTCTGTTCTGACTTTAAATGAGAGAATAAGAATCCACAGAGTTCGGGTTCTTAACCCCTATATGTTGGCGGACATATATGTGTAGTGTTTGCAGCTTTGATTTATCAAAGGGTGAGATTCTTTCATAGAATCAATAATCTCGATATCTTGGGTTGTAACATTTACACATATAATGGGTCGTGCAATATGTAGGGGTACCGTGTCCTGGTGCGCCAGGTTGATGGTGTCCCCTTGAGGAAGCACATGGATCATGGAAAGCCCTGCAGGCAGAATATTAATTTATTCATATCATGATAAACGGAAGTCGTGCGGTACTACTCAAGGACAAGATATTAATTAATTATAGCTGTCAGAAGCTTACATAATTAATTAATGGACATTATATCTTAAACATGGGGAATTGCTGAACTAAAGAAGAAAGCATATTCGTAAATATGTATTAAATTGGTAGGTCAGTATTATTTCTTTAGTGGGATAAAAATAATACTTAATTTATTTAATTATATCCTAAGTTTATTGGATATTGGATATTAAATAATTTAGTAGGCCAATTTAATATTCTTCTAGATCCTTGTTGTAGTCCAATATGACCTAAGTGGACTAGGAATGGAACAAGAGTTGGAGGCCCAAGCCCAATAGGGTTTGGGGAGTTAATTTTCGTCCCCTCCCCTATATAAAGGGAGGGAGGCCAGGAAAATTAAAAAAAAAATAAGCCTAATACAGCCCCTCTAAGTGCTCTCTTGATTCCTAGAGTTTCCACACCCGTTTAGTAGTCTGCAGCCCATCCTGCATCTAAACAAGGTCCGGGAATACAGCAGAAGATCAAGAAATAGAATATTGGAGCTGTGAGATTTCGAACACCATGATGATTAGCCGGTATCGTGTGTTCTCCATCAACAACGGGATTAGACCTTTAATCCCGTGAGCAACCCGACAACGTCTGTAAGTATTATTTCGATAGATTCTATTTTCTTCCGCTGCAATAGATTCGATTCTGGACTTGCATGATTATTCAACATAGGATAATTAATGTCACACATAAAATTATGATATGCATAAGCTTAGAATTAATGGCATCCAAAAAGATCCTGTGGGGTACAATTCGAAAAAAACCCCAACAGGAAGGTTCTTATCTTCATACAAGGCAACTTGAAAGGCTCCTGCTAGTTTTGTGAGATTTCTCCTGGCAATGTTCCTGATTGAGTATCTGGATTTCCTGACTGTTTTTTCTGGAGAATATCTCTTTGGTGGAACACCTCTGTTGTTTCGTGGGGGTAAAACATACTTCGATGTATCTTGTTTTGTGGTTTCTGGCATCTCATAGTTAGTTAATTCAGAAATGATAGAAAAAGAAAGCTTAGTACTTTCATAATTTCGTACCTCAGGTATCAGGTTTGGAGGAGCATTATTCGGTTCACCAAGTCCTGGGGACTATACAAACGTTTCAGGAATCATCTCACTGGCATAGTTAACTATCTCTGTTAAAACTACGTCTAGTGAACTACTCGGACTTGGCAACCAACTTAGTGGATCAAACTTAGTACTCTCTCTCTGACTACTAAGGTGGTGATGATAAAAGAACTCGATTTTGAGAAAATCATAGTTCATAGTCATGAACATACGACGAGACTTAGGATCATAGCAACGATAACCTTTTTAGTGAATGCCATAACCCACAAAGACGCATTTCACTGCACAGGGGTTCAGTTTTGTGCGAGTTTGTTTGGGTATATGGACAAACACAGAGCAGCCGAAGATACGGGGTTTTAGGGTAAGGGGTAAGGGTATTTGTGCAAGTTTGAAAGACATTGAATAGGAGTTTGGAGGGTAAGACTTTTTGTGGCTAATCGGTTTAGGAGATACACAGCTGTGGCGATGGCTTCAGGCCAAAAATAGAAAGGAACACAAGACTCAATTAGAAGGGCGCGAGTGATTTTAAGAATGATACGATTTTTTCGCTCAGCCATCCCATTTTGTTCGGGTGTATGGGGACATATTGTTTGATGAATTAATCCTTTATCGCGAAAAAATTTGGTCATAGATGAATTCACAAATTCCCCCCATTGTCTGATCTCAAAATCTGTATTTTTGTCTGAAACTGAGTTTGAATCATAGTGTAGAACTGGGAAAATTTTGAAAAAACTTATGATTTGTGACACAAAAAATAAATCCAAGTCATACGAGTGTGATCATTGACAAATAATAAAAAATACTTGAATCCCTGACCACCTAAAACAGGTGCAAGTCCCCAAATATCAGAATGGACTAATAAAAACATTGACAGCACACGAGTATTACTTAGTTTAAAAGTCTGCCTATGGCTTTTTGCTAAAACACAAGTTTCATAGTACAAATTTGAGGAATGAAACAACTTAGGAAATAAAAGTTTGAGATAACCCGCTGAAGGATACCCAAGTCGGCGGTGCCAAAGCCAAGCAGCATGGGTTGCAGTTCTGGTAGCCATCATTCTGTACCTTTTTTAGCAATCTCATCTACGTAGTACAGTCCACGACGCTCAGTAACACATCTAATAATCTCCTCCGTCCTGATGCCCTGTAGTAGATAGAAAGTGGGATGCATCAGCACAGTGCAATTAAGTTCCTTTGTGACGTTGCTTATTGACAGTAATTTGTGGGACAAAGCAGGAACATACAAACACTTGGATATTTTAAGGGTAAGGGAAATTGCTATAGTTCCAGCTCCATTAACATGAGTGATTTCACCACTTGCAGTTTGAACATGTGTTTTCTGAGGATATGACGGTATACTGATATCAGATGCATCATATGTCATAGTGTCCGTAGCACCACAATCAAAGATCCAGACAACATTTTTATTTTTTTCTCGACACAGATCACTGGTAAAATTGACACGAGCCAAAATTTGGGCATGTATATTTCGTGTATTTAATGAGTGGGAAGAAAGTGGGTCGGGTGTTTTGTACCTTCAAAATTGAAGCCCTTGTCCGACGCTTCACACTTCACACCCCTTTTTGATTGACTCGAAACCATAGTCACAGTGGCGATTCTTCCCGATCCCTCACCACCGCCGCCTTTTTCTCTATCTTTTCCTCCGCCGTGACCCCCATCAACACGGCTATCTCTGGTGTGAGTGATCTCTGGGTCGCTCACCATGACAGGGGCTTTGCCCATTTAGCCGCGGCTGTCCTGCGGTGGTTTGTGATTATCTTCCCACCATTCTGGGTACCCGACTAGTTGAAAGCACATTTCCTTCGTATGCTTTGTCATACTGCAATGGGAACATTTCAATTTGGTTTTGTCAATTTTCTCCCGGAATGATGAGCCATCGCTCTTGGACAGGCCTTACCGGTTAGGCGGTCAGAACCCTCTAGTTGCCAGACCCAGGGCCTCGCCGTCGTGATAGGAGATGTGGGTTACTAAACCACTCTCAATCTTAGTAGTACCATCTGTTGCCTTTGATCCCCAAATGCCTCTCCGAGCAGCTCCTCATCGGATGAGAGCATAGGTGGCCTCCACCGTCGATAAAGGGTCCATCTTAAGGACATTCCGCTGTTCGGGTTTGTATTTCTCATTTACTCCGGTAAAGAGTTGAAACAAGCGAGTTTCGGATTGAATTCGGTTATAGGTACGAATATCTAATTCACACTCCATTGGGTTTGATTAATTTTCATCAATTTCTGCCCACAATCATTGTAAGGTACTGCAGAAATTTGTAATTGTACCTTGTCCCTGTTTGAGGCTATTGGCTTGAACCGTGAGTTCAAAAATTTGAGCCGAGTCCCTGCCGACACTATATGTGGTTGCGAGCCCTTTCCATAACCCTTTGGCTGTCTTGTATTGAACGTAGTTGTTGGCTAACATTGGTTCCATGTTTTGTATGATCCAGGAAATGGCTGTGAGGTCGTTTTGGTACCACTTGTGGTATGCTGGATCGGTGGATTCAGGGAGAGGAGGATGGCCAGTGATGTGGTTGAGGCAGCCCCTCCCTCCTATGGCAAGGTGCATCATTCGAGACCATAACGAGTAATTAAACTTGTTTAACTTGACACTGACTGTCACAGCTTAATTTTGGTTTCTTTCTGTGTTTTGATTTTCTATTGGGGTTTGGCTATACTGCCTTAGAAGGGTAGCTAGTTGTTGTGCCAGGGCCTCTGTCCCAAGCAGAGGTGTCTGGGCGCTCGACAGCCTGCTCTCTTCTTCGCCATCGATTTTACAAATTTGTATAGTGGTAGATGATGATGCAGAATAGCAAAGATCCATTTAGGATCGCTACTGCTCTGATACCATGATGAATCATAGATTGAACATTGGAGATGAGATAAAAAAAACTGTATATGTTGTTGTATTTCAATTCAGTATTTCACCGATTACATTAGGAGAATTCATATAAAGTAAAAATTAATTTATTTATGGAATTTAATCTAAACTTGGAACTAATCTTGTGGGATCTGATTCTGCAAGATTCATGGAGCTATTCTTGGACTCGGATTTGGATTGGTACTTCTAACAGAGTTGGATAAAAGGATTGTGGAAATGTGGGAGGAGATTGAGAAATTGGATGTTGGGAGAGAGCTGGAAAGGAGTCGTGTAAAATGTGAGGAGTTGAGGCATGAGAAATTTGATGCAAATCAGACGATGGAGGTCTTGAAATGAAAGGAGATTGAGGTTGACCAGGTTGTGCGGGAACTGTAGTGCAAAAATGATGAATTGAGTGTGAAAATAATGGAGTCTGATAAGGCTGTTGAAGTCTACAAAAGTAGGCTTGATGATTTAGAGCTGATGATCTTGAAGGTGGAGGAAAAACTTGCCAAAGTGTTGAGTGTGAATCTTGCCGATTTGGTAGGTGCTATGGGCAAGTGAGCTGCAACTACCAAGGAGGATTTGCCAGATTTTGTTAAAAGAGAAGAAGGTGAATGTAGTTGTATCATATAGGGATGCCTCTTCACCTAAAGTTTATGCAACTTCTGATCATCCAGGAGGCATTGGATTGCCAAAGAAAGGTAGTTTTGTAGAAAATATTCAGTGTCTAAGTATAACATGCTTTAAGTCGTTTTGTTAGTAAACTAACTATTTGTTGTATAAAATGCCTTTGTTAGTTATCTTGCTTCATTGCTAGTCATTGGGTTTCCAGTCTAATACTCTCAATGCTACTATTTTAGTTCAATAATTTCAAACTTTAAATATGAGATATTATGTATGCAGTTCTATTCAATCACTCTCACCATTTCTTTTACTTGATACATGTTAGCTTTGCTTTATCTTTTCCTTGTTTTTTCTCTCTCTATTTTCATTTCTGTATAATGTGTTTTATGGAAAAACCACAATGTGAGGCTCCTATTCGACTGCTATAAGAAGCATTTATGCTCTAAAGGATCGTCTTGGCTTTCATTTTCCTTATTAGTTAAGGTAAGTTGCCTACATTATATTTCGCAACGTCCACTCCGAATACATTATTTTTGTGATTTGGATAAATTTTATATGCATACATTATATTCATATTTTTCTCTTCATTAAGTTTACACGTCTGTTGATATTTTTTGTCCCCATGTTCAGGAGTTAACTATCAGAAGATAACTTGTCATTGTGATCTTAAAATAATAAATGTAATCAAGAAAAATCTACAAAAGAAAATTTTGAAAAGATTTAAACAATCATGCTTCGGTCATCTACTGAAAATTAATGAACTCGGATTTCAAGGACAACTGATGGTGAACTTGCTGCTGCACATAGACATGGGTGCCTCTAACACGGAGAGGGTTGTTTTCAAAATTAACAACTCTAATATGGAATTCAGACCTAGTGATTTTTTTCTCATCACCGGGCTTCATTTTGACACTTTGGAAGCAACAAAAACATCTTCGTCTATTTATGATGATGTTTTTAAGGGATGGGCCAAAAGGCCATGTTGAAGGATGTTGAAAAAACCTTCCTTACTATTAGTCATGATCATGAGGGCAGAGGTGAATTGGTGTTGAAGTTGGCCTTACTCAATTTTCTTTTCGAAACTTTGTTAGTTAGAACTCGTTGTAGCAGAAAAATTGACCTTCAATATATTTATTTAGTTAAGGATCTGCAAAAGTTTAATGCATTTCCTTAGGGGCGGGTTGCATATCAATTCCTTATTTCTTCCATCATGTCAGTTCGAGTCTGTATGGATGGTTCAAAATCTACCCATATTTTCACTATGCATGGCTTCAGTTATGCTCTCCAGACATGGGTTTATGATGTGATGCCTTCTATAGCTACATATTGTGCATCTCGTGCAAATTAATAATTTCAAAAATATAACCCCACATATCTTGCGTTGGTCTGCAATGAAATTCATTTGTTTCGATGAGCTCAATAAATTCCTTTCACCGGTTGATAAAACTCATTTGGTAAATAATTTCTCCTTTGAATGCTTGTGTTTGTTATGCACTGCTTGTTATTATACCAATTTGAACTTATGCACTAACTATGTTAATCTCATAGGTGTTGTATAGTATCCAAACTTCTCCAAAACAAAAAAAATACAACGATGAAGTTGGAAGATCGATCTATCACCCGACACTATTCCACATGCGGTAAGACCATTGAGTAGGTCCCAACAAAAGAAAAGAAAATTACATTGTGACAAAGATCAAATACCTCACAATGTCCCAATATCAGAGCTATCATCTACAGCAACCTAAACACACCACATCATTTTGTTCGTGTGAGTCTAAGTAACACACTTTTGCCTATATGTCCTACAATGCATATAACCTATGTTATGTGTACACATGTTAAGTAAGTGTTGTTAATTATTTATCTTTATTATACTTACAATCTTCAAAATGTATGTATCTATACTATAACTACAAATGCATGTCAGTGTGTAAGTAGAAATGTAGGGAAGTATAGGCAAAACCTCTTTTGTGCTTTAGCTAACCATATTATTACTGAGAAAGATTGATCAGCGTAAGTCGGATATCAGTTGTGATGACCTTTCCAGAAATAAATATGCCCAGGTCGAAGATGCAGAGCCCATGAAAAAGGCAGAACACATAGCACATTTGATCATACTCCCATCTTCATGAATGATACTACAGATAAGCATGCCAAGTTGAATAGATCCTTGGCAGAAATTGAACAAGTCAGAGCTCTTTTTGAGCTTGCAATTGAAAATTCTGAGCTAGATACGCCTCACCTACAATGGAAGGTACTTGGGTTTCTACATCTTGCAAATGTTAGCATGTTTGATATACATTACATATTTATATTTATGTTATGTTCTTCACTCTCTCTCATATCTTGTTTGGGTTTAGCCTCTTGGTACTTTAGTGTGGTAAAACCGATGTAATAATATGTTTTTATGTCCTCTAAATCTAATTGAGGCGCTTAATTTCTAACCACTGAATAAAGTTGGACTTAGGGCATTTCTAACTTGTTGAATATTTGCATTACTCATTTATCATATTCTATAAAGCCTCTAACTATGACCAAACCACTAATTACCTACTCAGACCCTAGTTTTCCTTCATCATTTTCTTCTTGATGCATATGGAGTTCCCCTTTCTTGGCACAAATTTATTTGTTTATCAAAATCGATCTGTTTTCTTTACTATATCTCTTGCTCTGTAGCTCTACTTATAATGATAGAATATATGTGTAATGAGCTTATATCTATTTCATAACAAGCATATAGTGACTTTGAAATGTCTGAATCTGAATATGAAAGCACTAAAGCTCTTTATGAAAGGCTTTTGAGTAGAACAAAACACTTGAAGTTGTGGTTCAATTCGGTTATGCAAACTTTGAGGCATTTGCTATGAAAGATGAGGCCCTTCAGGAATTAGGCTTGCCTAATAAGAGAAAATACCTTCAGCGTGCCACTGGTAAGAAATTTAAAATGTTTTAAATGAATCAATTTATTACATTATCATCTCTCTTAAATTAGTTATGATCATATTTAGTTTATCATGGTCATGAGTTTGATCTCAACTTTCCCCTGTTGTTTAGCTGTCTTTGAAAGGGCCATTTGCTATTTCCGAACTTCTGCCTTTAATTTGAAAGAGGAAAGGGCAGTGCTTTTGGAGGAATGGTTGAACATGGAAAACAACTTTGGCGAGCTTGGTGATGTTGATTCTGTTCTTGCTAAACTGCTGAAGAAACTCAATAGGATAAGACACGTAGAAACTGAGGATGGTCCATCTCGGTATGCATTTGACTTACCCTTTGGGTCATACTTGTGATTTATAAAAATGTTATCTTCCGATCTGCCAATCTTCACTTAGCTATTGTTATTTATTTTCTTTGAATAAAATGGTTGATCCATTTGACCATGGAAATTGAATATGGTTGCAGCCTCATCTTTATTGGATTCTTGGACTTGTTACTTGTTACATTTTTATCTAATATCACTAGTTTTAATAAATTGCAATGTTTGAATAAACTTGCAGATATGAGGAGTATATCGACTACATTTTCCTAGAAGAAGCACGTATCACAAATCTTAAAAATTTGAAAGTGACATACGAGTGGGAGTGTAATCAATTAAATTTTATCACTAATCAAATGGTGCCACGTGGAAATTAAATAATTGAAATATCCAAATTATATTATTTATTTATATTTTAGGAATTTTAATTCCTAAATTAAATAAATAAATTGGTATTCAATATGTGGAAAATATTTCGACCAATAGAAATGCGACACATGACGAGCTCACACAAGAAATGGTCACATTGTTGTAGAGAATCACAAAGGGTACAAGGCACTAATGAAGTGACGCCATATAAACCCTAATAAATACACCAATGAAATGACGCCACTTAAGCCCTAAATGCATTTTCCTATAAATAGAGGGCTTGGCCTAAGGGAAACACACAACTTCAAGGGCTCAAGTTTGGAGAAGGATTCGTTAGAGAAAACTCTTTTCAATCTTCAAGGCATTCAAGTTGGAGATTCAAGACGTTCTTCGCGTTCCTCACCAAAATCGTCCCAAATTCGACATTCGATCCGGATCCAAGGTGTTCAACCCTCCGATCGGCGTTATCAAATTCAAATCCTCAAGAAAAACTTGAAGATTCAAAGCATTCTTCAACAAATCATCCTAAAGACTACGTTTGATTCGGAATTAAGATGAAAATCCTTCGAATCGACGTTATAAACCTCAGAACATCGGGTTTCTGAAGATCGAAGAGTAAGAACACCTTGAAGATCATGAAGAACGACAATGAACAAAATTTTGAAGAGAAGAATCAGAAGATTTAGATAGAGATTCGAACCACAAATTGTAATTTCAATTCGAAATATTTTCTTTGTACGATTTTCTGGTGTTTATTAATTTAAATACTCGGAATTTGTGTTACAAATTCTGGCATGCCCAGTGGGACCTCTCTACTTCTCATCTCTTCTCTTCCTTATATCTAAAATTTAAAGATGTCTAACATCTCAAATACTTCAGAGTCCGCTACAAAAGGTGTCGGAGTAACTACGAGGAACATGGCTAAGCAAGCATTGAAAATGACTATTGTTGAGGAAGAAGAACCTCATTTTGTAGGAATCAATGAAGGAATGAAAAGCAATTTCCCGCCACAAGCAAGTGACTTGCTCGAAGCAGTTGTCATCATGGTAAAGGACTCTACTGTGGAAAATCAGCTTGCAAATATAACTAAACTCATCGAAGGACTTCACAAACGTATGCAACATCAAGACGATGAGATCTCAAATCTCAAGAGAGAAAAGGGTGAGGCGAGTCGTGCAAATGATGAAGTGAATGATGAAAATGGTGATGAAGAAACACCTGCGAAGCAGCAAACAAACAAGGAGGAAACATTTGCGTCCAAGGGTTTCCAAGTCTCCAACGATGGATTCATTCAAATCAATCAATTGAAAGAGTTTATTGAAGAGACCATCAAGAGAAAGTTCGATGAAAGCTCTAAGTCATCCTCAACCTATTCCAAGCCAAACACTTAAAGGATAGACGATCTGAAGATGCCTCCAGGCTATCAACCTCCCAAGTTTACACAATTTGACGGAAAGGACAATCCTAGGCAGCACATCGCTCACTTTGTTGAAACGTGCAACAACGCTGGAACCTACGGGGATTGTTTGGTGAAATAATTTGTCCGTTCACTTAAAGGAAATGCATTTGACTGGTACACGGACTTGGACCCCAACTGGATCGACAGTTGGGGGCAGTTGGAATATGAGTTTTTCAACCGCTTCTACAGTATAAGAAGAACGGTAAACATGGTAGAACTCACAAACACTCGTCAGTGGGATGAAGAACCTGTCATCGACTACATCAACAGATGGAGAAATCTATGCCTCAATTGCAAAGACCGCTTGTCCGAGACTTCCGCCATTGAGATGTGCATTCAAGGAATGCGATTGGGCCTTCAGTATATCCTTAAAGGGATCCAACTAAGGACCTTTGAAGACTTGGCTACGAGAGCTCATGATATGGAATTGAGCATGACCGCTAGTGGGAATTAAAGAACCACCGATTCAAGAGTTCCGAAAGCCAAGGGAGAAACAAGAATTTAAGAAAGAGGGCAAGCCAACTGATAAAAATCCAAAGAATGAATCTATGGCAGTGAAAGCAACACCCATCAAATTTTAGAAGAAGAAAGAGGCTAAGGAGAAAAGCAGTATTCCGCTAGAAAGAGTACAAAGGAAATTTACTCTAAAGGAAATGCGGTAGAGAGAATACCCCTTCTTAAATTCAGATGTTCCTGGAATCTTCGAGGACTTGCTCAAAGCGAAACTCATTGAGTTACCAGAAATGAAGTGACCCGAGGAATAAGGACGAACTGATGATCCGAAGTACTGGAAATACCATCGTCTGGTTGGGCACCCTATACAAGATTGCTTCATCTTTAAAGATAAGGTTATGCAGCTGTCGCGCCAAGGAAAGATGTCACTCAAAGAGGATGCCGCTACCACTAATCTCATCACGTTAGAATCCAGCAACATGATAAGTGATGAAGAAGTTGAGAATCAGACAAAAGACCAACTTGAGAAAGAAATATCTGCAGTTGTTAACGAATGCATAACCTTCATTAATGAAGATTTGGAGCTTGGTTCTGACCCTCACAATCGACCTCTATTCATCAGTGGTTATGCTTGTGAACAGAAATTGAATAGGATACTCATTGATGGGGGATCCGCAGTCAATATCTTGCCTTTGCACACTTTGAAGAAATTAAAAATCTCAACTGATGAGCTTTCAACTAGTCGACTGATGATCCAAGGTTTTAACCACGAAGGACAAAGGGCTCTAGGCTCAATGAGATTGGACCTACTGGTGGATGATATGGCTTCAACAGCATTATTCCATGTGATAGATGCAAAGACATCCTATAATATGCTTCTTGGACGGCCATGGTTGCACGAAAATAGGGTTGTCCCTTCGACATTGCACCAATGCTTCAAATATTGTCAAGGCGGTAGTGTGAAGAAGGTGGTTGGTGATAATAAGCCTTTTATGGAGTCTGAATCATACTTTGCAGACGCAAAGTATTATCTTCCAAGCAAAAAGTCGTTAAATGCTACAGACAATGATGAGGTCCAAAAGAGCAAGAATGAAGCACCTCTCATCAAAGAAGAATCCTTGGGAGGGTTGACAATGCCGTTAACTAAAATTGATGCAAAGAAGCCACTTCCTCCACCACTTGAAGGATTTGTCCGGCTAGTGCAAGGAAGTTTGATTGAGCATGGAGAACTCTCAGAACACACAATTCATCAAAACTTTGGTCCAAAGGCATTTCCACTTCTTCTCAAAGCCGGATATGACCAAAAGGTAAAAGAACATCTCTCAAAAGACGACAGGTAAAAAGGAGGTGAACGCGATGCCACTAAGAAATGCTCAAAAAATGGTAGATATGTTGCTCAAAATCCCAAAGCAAGATTGGGATTCACACCGCAAAACCCTGTTGGAATTGCAATCAAAAGAGCCAATGCCAATCATATTTCTGAAGATAAAGCTCGAGTGTCCATATTTGAAAGACTTGGAAACAAACCTGAAAACAAGGAAAGGACTCCCCGAGTATCCGTATTCAAAAGACTTGGCAAGAAATTGAGGAATGAAGTGATAGGTTGCCGAAAGTTGAATATAGCCAAGGCCAAAATTGTGAATGGGAGATGAATGAAGAGTGCGGCCCCTCCCTGCAAAAGGAAACAAACCACATTAACCATAACATGCGGAAAAAAGTTACAAGCTGAGATGAAAGCTGTTATTTTAACGAAAACCGCCAACATTGAAGATGATAGGGAAAGTGTCGCTTAGTCATTCTACATTCACGATTCAGTTTCTCAGACAGCTCAAAGTCCCGCACTTCAAGAAATACTCATTTTGATAAGAAATGGCATCATCAATGAAAGGAGTGGCATAATACAGCTAGTTCAAGTGATGCGAAGGGATGGAAGAATGAGAACATGCATCAAATTTGTGAGTTTTAAGGAAGCAAATAAAGAAACCGCATCCTCACACCACATCACCTTAGACGAAGGGACTGGGATTGAAGAAGAAGATGCCGAAAAAGCTCCTCCACAGTTTGAAGAAGGGGTCAAGGCCACGGTGGATGAGCTAAAAGAGGTCAACTCGGAAAGTACTAATGACCCCAGACCAACTTACATCAGTGCGCTACTGACCACAGAAAAAGAGGAATCTTATGTTGGATTATTGAGAGAATTCAAAGATGTGTTTGCATGGTCTTACAAAGAAATGCCATGATTAGATCCTAAGGTAGCTATCCACCACCTATCCATCAAGAAGGGGGCACGACCAATCAAGAAAGCACAACATAGGTTTCGACCTGACTTGGTTCCGCTAATCGAAGCCGAGGTGAACAAACTTATTGAGGTTGGATTTATTAGGAAAGTCAAGTATCCTACATGGATCTCGAGCATTGTTCCTGTTAGAAAGAAAAATAGGCAGATTCGAGTTTGTGTCGACCTTAGGGACTTGAATGAAGCATGTCCTAAAGATGACTTTCCACTACCAATTGCTGAACTGATGATTGATGCTACAACTGGACATGTGGCACTATCATTCATGGATGGATCATCAGGTTACAATCAGATCCGCATGTCTCCAAGGGATGAAGAAATGACAGTCTTCCGTACCCCAAAGGGCATATACTGTTACAAAGTGATGCCATTCGGGCTAAAGAATGCTGGTGCCACATATCAAAGGGCCATGCAGAGGATCTTTGATGACATGATCCACAAGAATATTGAGTGCTACGTAGACGGCGTAGTGGTGAAGTCAAGAGAATGGAATAGTCACTTGCAAGATCTACGAATGGTTTTCGAACGTTTGAGAAGATATCAACTCAAGATGCAAAAATCATGATCTCAAAAATCAATGCATTACTAAAAATGCCTGGGCCCCACAACATTCATGATCTCAAAAGTTTACAAGGGAAGTTAGCATACTTGCGAAGGTTCATCTCAAACTTAGCAGGGCAATGTCAACCTTTCAGTCGAATCATGAAGAAAGGAGTCCCATTTAAATGGGATGAGTCATAACGCAACGCTTTCAAAAGTATCAAAGATTATTTGATGAAAGCTCTAGTATTAGTCGCACCAGTTGCAGGTCGGGCACTGATTTTATATATTGCTGCTCAAGAACGTTCTGTCGGGGCGTTACTGGCTCAAGAGAATGAAAATGGAAAGGAGAACGCTCTGTATTACCTGAGTAGAATGATGACACCTAATGAAGTGAATTATTCTCCAATCGAGAAGTTGTGTTTAGCACTGATTTTCTCCATTCAGAAGTTGAAACACTACTTTCAAGCTCACACGGTTCGTCTGATCTCGAAAGGAAACCCATTAAAATATGTGATGACACGACCAGTTCTATCTGATCGGCTGGCACGTTAGTACCTTCAGCTTCAACAATTTGAAATCATCTATGTTCCTCAAAAGGCTGTGAAGGGGCAAGTATTAGCTGATTTCTTGGCTGATCATCCCATCCCTACTGAATGGGAGCTGAGCGATGACCTTCCTGATGAAGATGTCCTTGCCATTGAAGTATTACCTTCTTGGAAGATGTATTTTGATGGCGCATCTCATAAAGATGGAGCTGGTGCCGGAGTGGTGTTCATAACGCCTGAAGGAGAAGTGTTGCCATATTCCTTCACTTTAATTGAAAACTGCTCCAACAATGTCGCCGAGTATCAAGCACTCATCCTTAGGTTGGAAATGGCAATGGAAACCAAGAGGTTTCGGATCAAGGTGTATGGAGACTCCAAGCTAGTAATCAATCAACTACTTGGGACATATGAAGTCAAGAAGTCGGAGTTAGTACCTTACGTTGAGTATGCTCAAAGGATGATTGGATGGCTGGGAGATGCGAAACTCGAGCACGTTCCAAGAAAGGATAACAAACAAGCAGATGCACTTGCCAAACTCGCTTCTAGAATAGCCATGGCTAGCAATGAAGTTCATATACTGGTCTACAAAAGTTGGGTTATACCACCCATCTTTAAAGAGGATGATGATAAGGGAAAAGCTAACAATGTCGTTGAGGTATATGAAATTGATACAGCAGACTGGCGACAACCATTTGTCGATTATCTGAAATATGACAGGCTTCCAAGTGACCAACGCCAAAGAATTGATATTCGGCGTCGCACTACTCGCTTTATCTACTTCAAAGGAACACTTTACAGACGTTCATTTGACGGAGTCTTCTTAAGATGCTTGAGCGATGAAGAAGTGGCACAAGCCATTGAGGAAGCACATTCCGGCATTTGTAGAGCCCATCAATCTGGTCTGAAGCTACACTTTCGTATCAAAAGAATGGGCTACTATTGGCCGACAATGGTAAAGGATTGCATGGACTATGCAAAAAGGTGCCGACCATGCCAATTTCATGCAAATCTCATCCATCAACCACCAGAGCCCTTGCATCCTATTGTTGCTTCATGGCCATTTGATGTCTGGGGTATGGATATTGTAGGACCGATGACTAAGTCTTCAGGGGGGCATTTATATATCCTGGCAGCAACTGACTACTTTTCCAAGTGGGCTGAGGCTATTCCTTTGAAAGAAGTGAAGAAGGAAAATGTTGTTGATTTCATCAAAGGAAATATAATCTATCGTTATAGGATCCCTCGGTACATCATCATTGATAATAGAAAGCCGTTCCGCAACGCCTTGATAGATAAGTTGTATGAGAAGTTTGGATTTAAACAAAGAAAATCATCAATGTGCAATGCCGCCCCCAACGGATTCGCTGAGGCATTCAACAAGACTCTGTGCAATTTGCTAAAAAAGGTGGTCGGAAAGTCGAAGCGCGATTGGCATGAAAGAATCAGAGAAGCATTGTGGGCATACAGGACCACTCATCGGACTCCTACTCAAGCAACTCCGTATTCGTTAGTATATGGTGTGGAAGCTATCATTCCCCTCGAACAACAAATCCCGTCTTTGAGAATCGCAATCCAAAAAGGTTTAACTGAAGAAGAAAATGCACAGTTACGCCTTGAAGAATTGGAAGCTTTAGACGAGAAGAGACTGGAAGCACAACAAAGGCTCGAGTGTTATCAAGCTCATCTTTCAAGGACCTTCAACAAAAAAGTACGACCACGTTCTTTCCAAGTCGGGGATCTGGTGCTGGCAATAAGAAGGCCAATCGTCACCACCCACCGTGTTGGAAACAAGTTCATCCCTAGATGAGACGGTCCGTATGTCGTCACAGAAGTGTACACAAATGACGCTAATAAATTGATCTCTGAAGACCATGTGAGGGTTGGCCCGATAAATGGGAAATTCTTGAAGCGTTACTACCCTTAAAAGAGAAAAGAAGAAAGAAAAAAAATGTACAAAAAGAAAGAAAAAAAATGAAAAAAAAAAGAAAAAAAAAGAAAAAAAGAAAAATAAACGTGTACAAAAAAAATGAAAAAAAAAGAGAAAAAGAAAAAGAAAATGCTCCATGACGCATGAGCCTAAACTGCATGTTACTCCTGACCCGCATGAGTATAAACTGTGTACGGTAACCACCAAAAGTTAAATTTATGTGGTTAAACTGTTATTTATCCCACCAAAATGGTAAAATTTATGTGGATAAACTGTTATTTACTTCACTTTGTCTATAGTGGTTAAATAAATAGTCACTCCTGGCCCGCATGAGTATAAACTGTGTACGGCACCCCCTCCAAATTTTTTTTTCATTTGAACTACGTTTTGACTTGATCCCTCTCATGGGTACGTAGGCAGCTTAGATGTTTTCTAAGTTCAGTCATGTTCCACGATCTGTGTTATGTCTTTTACGTTATATAGTTATAACAAAAAAGGCTACGACACTAAAAAGGAAGAGAAAACCAAAAGTGCACAAGTTCAAACATGTCTCGAAAGAAAGCATAAGGATGAAGATGTTCGTTACAAGGAACAACTGAAATACAGATGACAACTAAAAGAAAAAAAAACAAGTCCAAATAAAGCCCTAAATAAAGGGGTCTTGATCCTCCAAAGCTTTCTTGGCATGCTCCAATGAAGACTTCGAACTCTTCAACTTCTTCTCTGCCCTGCCATCGAAAGAACCTCTGATCTTAGAAAGCTCTTCTTCATGCCCATGAATCTCATTCTGGAGAGCTAAGCGAGACCTCACATGCCCTTTCAAGGACATAGTCAAATCCTTCTTCCGCTTCTCGAACAGAATCAATCTCACGAGTCTTTTCCTTCTCCTTGACTTTAGCGGTACAAATGCGATCGTTGACTTCCTTATAATGCTGTGCAGAAACCTCATCAAGCTCCGAGGAGGCCGACCTTGCTTCATCATAAGTTGTGGTACTTGCAAAAAGTGTCTCCAAACTCTTCGTTAGATGAGTAAGATCAAAGCTGTGGGGAGTATTCTTCATGAGTAAAAGCTCCTCAAATGCCGTGTCTCGAAGTGATGAGATGGAATCAACAGACGTCCTCATCAACTTGTCACGGAGGTCACCCCAATACATCTTAAGGAATGATCTGCAACGATCATCAAACACCGATTTGCCATCAAACTCAGTAATAGCTCTAACTGGTAGGATGTGCTCACTATCCGCATCTTCATCGGGACGACAAGCTTCAACTGGTACGTCAGAATCTCCTTCATCATCAGACCCGAACATCTCTTTCACCAACTAAAAATGCAAAAAATATTATTGGTTAATGAGAAATAATAAAAAAAAATAGAATAAAAAAGGGATGAAGATACGGAAAACCTCTTCGGTAGATACACCCGCGTGACTAGGGCCATTTCCACCATGTTCCTCAAGATGAGGGGAGGATTTGTGATTGGTCTTTTCCCTCTTCTAATGACGATCCGCGTTGCTGCTAACAGAGGCCTCCGGATCTACCTTTCTCTTACCCTTGCTAGAAGGATTGGCTCCTTCCACTTCCCCTTGGCCTGGTAGGAGACCATCTGGCTTAGGATGAGCTAGAAGCTTAGCATTGCTATCTAAGAAGTTGTCGAAAACTCAATCCCACCACTTCTTATATTCGGCATCAAGAGACTTCCTTAGATTCAGAGACGGAGACGGAAAACATGCTTTTGCCATAGACTTGCGCAGTAAGCAAATACGACAATACCTGAGGCCACCCACTAAAGAAGCCTCCCGAACATCCTTAGTAAGAACCCCTGAAACCATCTGATGGTATCTGAATTGTCGACTGAAGCGATGCGGGTTGTAAGGCTCGACGATGAAACGGTTATCTATCTTCTTAGGTAGAAAGTTGGAGCGGATAGCCATGAAGAATCCACAATCCAGGTCGCTTGCATTCTCATCATCGATAAACATGAAATCCTCGGTTCTAGAAGGTATGAGGCAGTGCCAAGAAATAAGGTCGGCTTTATGAACCCTCTTGCGAGCCTCAGTGGGATCGCAGAATCTAGCTCCTCCTTCTCCCGAATACCAAACCATCTTGGGGGCATCCGGCTTTCCTTCAAGACCAAAATGGGTTCAAAAATAGCATGCCATCCAACCGTAGACAAAATGGATGGGGAATGCTAAGTGACCCTGAGGCGAATTAGCAAGGCTCGAGATCTTGTTCAGCCCACTGTAAATGCTTGCTAACACCGGTACAGTAAGAGACACCCTTTCACCACTTGCCATGACATTGGCTATCTTGAAGACACTTGGTTGGATTAAACTACCATCACCTTCAGGAAGGACAAAATTGCAAAGCCAACACGTGAGATGGGCGGCCAAATATGTCTCATCTTGATGCTTCTCTTTAACTCCAAGCTCTGCAAACGGAGCCCTTTTGGAAATAATCCATTCTTGTAAGGATTGTGCGTTGATTTGGGACGTCGACTCTTCTTTTCCTTACGAGGTGGAGGTGGTCGATACCTTGCTTTCTTTCTCAACCAGAACTCGACCCATCTCTCAATCGACACGGAATGAGACAAGGCTTTATCGTCTCCCTTTCTGAGGAGGTGATAGGCGTGGAATAAGTCCCTATAGCTCGCGGGGATGAATAACTTGCCCCTCTTGTTAACTCCAGTAAGTTCATCCGCCCAGAGCACCGTCTCGTCATAAAGAATCTCGGTTAAAGGAAGGTCGGACGTCACATGCAAGTCCCATAAGGAGATGAACAACTCACCAGAGGAAGTCAGCAAGGTATTGGTCAAGGGGCCACGCCTCACAAAAGGCCTTGACAACCTCGGTATTTCGATCATACGTGAAGAGAGAAGCGTAGACAGGGTCGTATATGCTCGCACCATGGAGTTTATCACTACAACGACTGAGCACGTCCTCAGTCCACTCCCAATACCCTCCAAAATGACGGGATTCACCAAGAAATTCAACTTTGTCATGCCACTTCGCTTTGCCCTCTGCTATTTGGCACCCTAGAAATGGGAAGAAGTCAACTCCGTCACCTTGTTGATGATTAGCTGATTGTAGAGCCCACGCCCTCATCATTTTCGTCAAGGAAATCTCGTGACACCAATAAGGCTTGTGGAATGGATTCGTAAGCTTAGGCCATTCACGTGCATAGTTCCCGATAAGTGGCTCACGGGCTCGCAGACGAGTACCTCTCTTCACGGGCTGCTGGTCATCATCCGTGATCACTAAGTATTGTTTCTCAGAAATACTCATATCTTGAAAATGAACCATACCTAGAAACAAAAAGAAAAATGAATAAAGTATGAAATATGCCAAAAAATGAGGCATGAAATACACTAAAGAAAAAAGGGGGGCTCTACCTCCGAATTGAAAATCCTCGAAAAATCCTTTGGCATAAATTTGGAGCGTCTCAATCAAATTCACGAGCAATTTCAATCAAATCTAAATTCCTGTAAAAAAAGAGAGGTGAAGTTAAAGCCCAATCAAAAAAGGAGGTAAAAGCCCAATTTTTTTTAAAGAAAAAAGAGAAAAGAAAAGAAAAAAGGAAGGCCCAATATAAAAAAAAGGAAAAGAAAAGGAAAAGAGGCCCAATATTTAAAAGAAGAAAGTGAGGCCCAAAATTTTCTTTTTTTTTTAAAAAAAAAAAGGGCCTAAATCTATGGCCCAAATTTTGAACCCTAAATCAGATGAATCCTTTCTCTCCCTCCTTCACGTCAGAAACGGGTTTCCCCCTCTTCACCACACTAAATTCACTCGCTTCTCAACCATGGCTAAAAAAAAAATCTTCTACACTTCAATATGTAGTCAATCCGGAGTCTGTACCCAGTTCTAATAATCCTATCAATGGCGTCTTCCGATCTGGAGAGAAAGGCAAAAGAGGCCTTCATCGATGACCACTTCAAGCTTGTCGTTGACCTCTACGCTGAGCCCTACCACCGTCAAACTCTTCACCGACATCGCTGGAATTGATGACGTATTCACTCTCATCATCCACCGTCGACACCAGCATCAATGGCACAGGAACAGCTGATTCACTAGACACTCTGGGCGCGAGCGGTGGCAAGGATAACACAGTCTTGCTGCGGGATTTGACGGTGAGGCAAGAGTGGGCTGCCGTTAGACTCCAAACCGCATTCAGAGGATTCTTGGCAAAAAGGGCTTTGAGGGCATTGAAAGGATTGGTGAGGCTTCAAGCAATAGTTCGTGGCCGGCAGGTTAGGAAGCAAGCTGCCGTGACTCTTAGGTGTATGCAAACCCCTTGTTCAAGTTCAAGCTCGACGCGTGTGGATGTCCGTCGAAGGACAGGCCATGCAGCGGCTGCTCGACGAGCACTAGCTCAAGAATGAAGTTTTAAAGCAGGCTGAGGAAGGGTGGTGTGATAGTAGAGGGACTCTTGAAGAAGTTGAGGCCAAGGTACAAATGAGGCAAGAGGGATCTGTCAAGGAAGAGAGATCACTTCCATATGTTGTAGCCCAGAAGTGGAAATCAAACTAGAGCTGTGGTTCTTGCATTTCTGTACCGTCTTCATTCAAGTGTCATGAGCTAAACAACAGATTATTTAACGATCTTCATGTATAATTTCTAGACAAAACCAAAAGATTAGGGAACAAGGATTGAAATAGCAAGCTCGATATAGACGCACTCAGGTAAATTTTGTTTCAAGAGGTCTCAAATTCTTCCAATAAATTATCATCAAACAGCAACAAAGTCGCATGGATATGTGAGCAAAAAATTTCCAAGGCAAAATATAGCACAAAAATAGAGTTTTAACAGGCTCTGTCTATAAGCAATCTCAAGTAATTCACACTGTAAGCATACGATAGCAGAGGTTTTGAGCAAAAATTGAAAGACGTTGTCTATGGATAAAAGCAGTCGAAGAGCAGCATAAGGAAAAAGAACCAGAGGCAGAACAAAGAGCTAAGCAACAGGTATTGCAGAAAATGTTGACAACATGTATGCATTAAATCAAAGAGATAAAACTCACGTAAACAGCAAGCCTTCGTCATCATTTCAAGCTTCCTGGATCACCCTTCTCTCCCCCAGCGCACGCAGCAAGATTTCAGCAAGCTCCTCGACCACAAATAGCTTCGCCCATCTCTCTCACCAGGGAAGGGCAGAACTTGAAAGAATAAGTTTGGAAATGGTATGAAAATGTGTATGGAACTCTTTAAACGACTGTGGAACGGTGTGTCTTTTGTGAACAGATGAAGAAAACCAGGGTATTTATAGAGCCTAAATATGGAAGGATTTGGTACATGAGCTGTTAGGAATACAACACAAGGACATACTTTGCAGATTTTTGTATTTGAGGCAGGTGCTCCTAGACCAATCCATGGCTTGTACCTCACTGTAGGAGTTGCTCAAAATGGGGAGCAATAAACGGATTCTGAAAAGAGATGCAGCAAATGGTGTACTTGTACTCTTTCAAGGCAGGTCTCTACCAATCCCAATTCTACACAGATGATCATATTGCAAATGCTCCCAGATTTCAAAACAAAGTATACATTCATACATGTACTCGGATATAAAAAGAGCATTTAATGGGGTGCTGCTATGTTAGTACTGCCAAATAAAAGGAGGGAACCTCTTGCTGTGAAAAATGGCTAATCAGGGAACAATAAACAAATTTTGCAGCTCCTGTACTATGTTTTTTTTTTTGGACTGTTATAAAAAAAAACCTATTGGGCCAACAAAAATGGACTTTTCTAGAGTTGGGGCTCCTGCCATGGGCCTTAAATTCCAAAGCCCAAGACAAAACACTTGTCGATCAAATTTGTTGAAGACACCATTGATCTAATTCAAAAGATAGGTGCAAAGTCGGTTGTGAATTAATTCTGGCAAAAAGGGGAAGAAGAAAAAAATTATTGGGCCACCAAAAGAGAATTAGAAAATATATACTTTGGGCCATACAATTAATAAAGAGGATTCTAGCTATTGATGGAATATTTTGGGCCCAATTTTCAATGAATTAATTTCGGCCCATTTCCTAGATGTCTAGTGGATCGGAGCAATATCATAATTGGGCATTTAACATGCTCAATTTCTTTAAATAAATAAAAAAGAGAGAGAGAGAAGAGGAATTCAAAAACTCTTAGATATGAGTATAAATTATCTAGCAAATTTAATTGAAGTGAAGAACTCCTAGATATAAGTATAAACTATCTAGCAAATTTAATTGAAGTGAAGAACTCCTAGACATAAGTATAAACTATCTAGCAAATTTAATTGAAGTGAAGAACTCCTAGATACGAGTATAAACTATCTAGAAAATTTTAATTGAAGTGAAGAACTCCTTGGAATGAGTATAAACTTTTTAAAATAAACGCAAGGTCAAGGACCCCTAGATATGGGTATAAACTATCTAACAAAATTCTCAAAATATGAGACTCGTCCATCTTCAAGTCGACTTGTTCATAGACTCATCTCATGGGGGCATTTGTAATCAATTAAATTTTATCACCAATCAAATGGTACCACGTGGAAATTAAACAATTGAAATATCCAAATTATATTATTTATTTATATTTTAGGAATTTTAATTCCTAAATTAAATAAATAAATTGGTATTCAATATGTGGAAAAAATCTCGACCAATAGAAATGCGACACATGACGAGCTCACACAAGAAATGGCCACATTGTTGTAGAGAATCACAAAGGGTACAAGGCACCAATGAAGTGACGTCATATAAGCCCTAATGAATACACCAATGAAATGACGTCACCTAAGCCCTAAATGCACCCTCATTTTCCTATAAATAGAGGGCTTGGCCTAAGGGAAACACACAACTTCAAGGGCTCAACTTTAGAGAAGGGTTCGTTAGAGAAAGTTCTCTTCAATCTTCAAGGCATTCAAGTTGGAGATTCAAGACGTTTTTCGCGTTCCTCACCAAAATCGTCCCAAATTCGACGTTCGATCCGGATCCAAGGTGTTCAACCCTCCGATCGGCGTTATCAAATTCAAATCCTCAAGAACAACTTGAAGATTCAAAGCATTCTTCAACAAATCATCCTAAAGACTTGTTTGATTCGGAATTAAGATGAAAATCCTTCGAATCAACGTTATAAACCTCAAAATATCGGGTTCCTGAAGATCGAAGAGTAAGAACAACTTGAAGATCGTGAAGAACGACGATGAACAAAATTTTGAAGAGAAGAATCAGAAGATTTAGATACAGATTCGAACCACAAATTGTAATTTCAATCCGAAATATTTTCTTTGTACGATTTTCCGGTGTTTATTAATTTAAATACTCGAAATTTATATACATTTTAGGGGTGCTTTTTTCCAACCTTATTCTCATGTTATTTTATTGGCATTGTGACTTTTTTTTGTTATTATTATACTTGGATGTAGATAATGGTTCTATTAGTTAGTTCAATATTCTTTGCCATGCATTCGACCATATACTCTACTATTTTTGGGCTATTCAAATTGACTTTTGGTTTCTATTATGTAAATTATGATGACATATATTGATAGCTTATTTGTATATGCATAATGCTAACTTAAGTTGCACATTGGTCTTATTTAATCATGTTTCATTCTTTCTAACATAGATGGAATGTTTTTATAAAATATTATGTGTTTATCATGAGGTAATACATATTAGGGTAAATATCCAATTTTTTTCTAAAACTATTTGCGTAGGTGTACTTTGGTCTCTATTTACCTTTTTGGTTCAAAGTGATCCCATAACTATTTTAAACGTTCTATTTGGTCCCTATTTTTATTCTCCAACTGATGGAGATGGAGACAAAGAGAAATGGTGTTAGCACAACCCGTTAAACACACACACATATACTTAGATTATCTACACATTAACACATATTTTTCGCACATACTTAAATTATTTCACACATTAACACATTTTTTACACACATATGGATTAAACACGAAATTTTCTCCATTTTAACAAATAAAACAAAATACATTTTCCAGTAAAATCACCAAATTCCCAACATTCGCAAATTCAATAACACGAAATTTGCAATGCATGATTTATTTTAGGGGTTAATGTTAGGGTTTAAGTATAAAAATCCCCAAATGTGTTGGAAATTTCGTGAATAAGGTTTAATCATAAAATCCCCAAATGTGTTGGGAATTTCGTGATGTTAAATTTTGTGTTGTTGAATTTGAAAATATTGGGAATTTGGTGATTTTGCTGAAAATTTGTTTTATTTTCTTTGTGAAAATGAAGAAAATTTCGTGTCCAATCCATATGTGTGTAAAAAGTGTGTTAATGTGTGAAATAATTTAAGTATGTGCGAAAAATATGTGTTTTAATGGGTATTATTAGCACCATTTCTCTCCGTCTCTGTTAGTTAAATGATCAAAATAGAGATCAAATTGAACCTTTAAAATAATTATGAGATCATTTTGGACCAAAAAGATAAATAAATATCAAAATGCTCCTACACAAATAGATATAAAAAAATCGTGGACCTAATGTGTCCAATCTCAAATATAATCAAATATTTTATGTCTTTTCTAAACTGTTCTTAACCAATAATTTTATCTTAAAAGCTCTCTCTCTCTCTCTCTCTCTCTCTCTCTCTCTCTCTCTCTGTAGATAGATATTTTATATATTCAACAAATGCTACTACAAACGTCATATACACACTAGTATTATATGATTTATAATATAATATTTTAACTGTAATGTATAGTTATTAATTATTTATGTAATGATTTGAAATATGATATTATAATATAACATGTCCATATACATATTTATGTGTTTGTATTCAAGTAATTATTTTTTTACCGATTATATTGTCAACTTAACTCATTTTATATTCGCAATAATAAAAAAAACTAAAAAAAATATAATCGAACAAATAAAAATGATATTAACTTATTAATTAAAGTATTATCTATAAAATGCGAAGATGTAACATTTACATTAAAAAATGTAATAATTGAGTTTGTCATGAATGATCCCGTGCATTACATGTGTGAAATCTAGTATATATATATATATATATATATATATTATCTATTAGGGGAATGGATCAAATAAGACTTTTTTCCTAGTGTGAGAACAAGGACCACATCTCCATCATCCAATTTAGTGATCTAATGGTTGAGATTTAATGGAAAAGATATGGCAATTTCATAAATAATTTGACAAAAAAATAAAGGAATGAAGGATATTTTCATCCAAACATTTAAAATTGATGATGTCAGCAATATTTAAAAAATATTAAAAATTTTAAACGACTATAACTTGCTCATTTTTAATCCAGTGCACAAAAAAAATAAATTAAAGCTATTTTCGTGATCTTTCATTTAAAATGTCGGAAGGTTAGATTTAGATGAAAAAATAGACGAAAAATATAAAAGATAAATTTTTACGCGTACCCAGATTGTAAATGCTTTCGTTAACATATTGACACGCCGTCGTTTTGCGTGCAGAATCACACCTGCGGGCAAAGCTCTGCAGATGCTTTAATTTGCCATCAGAGGCTAGTATAGCGCTCGAAGGTAGATATCGTTCCACGGGGAGTGATTAACCTTTCTATCTTTTCAGTAACCTTTTGTGATTTGTATAAATTACTGTCACTAATCCGTTAAACAATTAAATAAACAAACGAGATTAATTAAAATATTAGAAAGATTCAAGTCAAACATGAGTTCAGTTTCGGTAGATGCATGCAATCCTAGGCATAGATACCTTGATATGACCATTTGGTTATAGGAAGCAGGTACGGTCACCTTACACCCTCCAATCCCTTCTTACTGTGTATGTTAAGAGCGATACGGTCGGCGGCAGAGACGGAGCCAGGATTTTTCGGTAGGGGGGCGAACTTTTTCGAATTCCAAATTATAAAAACTGAATATATATATATATATATATATATAATATCAATGCATCAATAATATTTTGTTCCACAATATATGAATATTTTGTACAGAAATATTCAACAAACGACAAAAATATACGAATATAAATTATCTTATAACAAGACCAGTCAATTATCAAAGTCTTTCATTCATAGTGGGATGTTGTTCTAGTAGAATTAACTTTGTAAAATAAAAAAAGAACATATTATTATATCATATCACATGTTTATCATAAAATAACAAAAAAAAAATCATAAATATTAAATAACTAAAGCAATATAAAAAAATAACATTCACTAATCTTATAAGTTTATGCATTTTAAGTTATTCACGTCGCTTCTTCATGCCATTAAACACATCAATGATTGATTCAATATAAGAAAAATAATTAGTAATTTAATTTAGTTAGCTAAAAAATCATCAATCATAAATGAGATAAAAGAAACTAATCTTTTTATTTAATTAATTATCTAAATGATAAATGGAGAATTCATCTATTTATTTTCATTTTGGGCTTTAGCCCAACCTACACTAATTTACTAATTAATTTTGAGGGGGGCAAAATAAAACTTATTAAAATTTTAATATCATATTTATATATATATATATATATATATATATATATATATAGTAGGCATGCAAAAAAAATTGGGGGGGGGGGGGACAGCCACCGTCAGCCCCCCTGGCTCCGTCTCTGGTCGGCGGCTCTTAGTCCCTAACTACCTAAGACCCAAAGAAGATAGTCATACAGAGGGTTTGCAAGGGCAGCAACATTAAATCGGAGGAAGCCAACGCTGGAACATGGGGACCCCTTCCTCGGTGTGCCCAGATCTAGCTATACTTCATTCTCCAAGATTTGGCACCTGCTTTTTCACTTGTGTCTCATAAGGGTACAGTCGCCCTTACTTCCACCCTGACTTACATAAATAATAGTTCAATTAAGAGTAGCGACCAACCTAATCTTGCTATTGTCATGTCATCATTCTGCCCAGAATGAAGCTGAGAATCAATTCAAGGTAAATTCAGATCACTAAGCCATATGCATAATTTTCTACCTCAACATATTCACATCCGACTTGAATACTGGATACTTAGTCAGATAACATACCAATAAATAAAGTAAAAGTAAATAAACAACACATAGTAAAAAGAAAACAAACTAAATTAAATTCTTGAACCAACTCCAGATTTGGGCAAAAATAGATACATGCATCAGCCGAGGGCAAATCGTCCCCGACTGTGCAGAATATCCATAACACTTAAATGCAGAAAATAAACTATATTTTGCAATTCTAAAGGGCGTGTTTCTAATTTTTCCATGAAAATGAAAGCTAACAAGTATTTATAGTTGTTTGAAAAACCACAATTTGGCCCAACCCAACCCATGTAGAGGTATGTTTTAGTTGGAGAGATCTACTTCAACCATGTTCTCTAAATTATAGGGATGAGCTGCTCCATCTCTTCTCTTCTCTGTCCTTCACATCTTCTCTCTCCTCTAGCTGAACTTCCCCAAGCTTCGAAACTGCTGTGCACGTGGGCCCACGTCAGTTGAGAATGATTCGCTGCTGATCTTCTGCACAAAATCCGCAACAGACTGTCAAAACTTCAGCGGTTGATCCTCTTTATGTCCTCAATCAAGTTAGCACTTCATTATGCCCATAATGAGTCCAAACGTGCTTATTCTCTCCTCTATTACACTTTGTCCGAAACTAAACTCTAGGCACAACTAAAAGTACTAAAAACGAGAAAAAAGACAAGCTAAAAATATGCGAAATTGAGTCTTTATCACATATAATAATACTTCATCAGTATTATGATAAGTGTTAATATGAGAAAATAGCCATTATTACTTAGTAAATAATGTAAATAGCTAATTTTTAAAAATATAATGTTTCTAGCCTTTTATGATGAGAATATACATCAATACCCCTAATAATAATAAATAATTTTAAACATTAATTATTTCTTAACATAAAAACACCTTAATATATTAACAAAAAAAATTATGGATGATGATTTCAAAATCTATCTTTTGCACCCTAAAAAAAAAATACCTTTC
This sequence comes from Perilla frutescens, assembly GCA_026008535.1. Lineage (NCBI taxonomy): Eukaryota > Viridiplantae > Streptophyta > Magnoliopsida > Lamiales > Lamiaceae > Perilla > Perilla frutescens. Next base: position 15,425,061 of record BRKX01000015.1, read on the forward strand.
ACTGCCATTCTACGTCAAAGTCTCAGAAGTCATACATGCGAGTTTTTATTGCCGTCTTCTGTTGTTGTAGTTATCCTCTTGCTGGTGTTGCCGTCTTCTATCACTGATGTTGCTGAAGATGAAAAATCAGAAGATTCAACCGCCGTCTCTACCAAGGTTCAAATGCACTCATCGCTGAATAATTATGGACAGTAATTTTAAACAATCTCATCCTCATAATGAATGCATGAGTACACGAGTGCAACAACATGAGTAGGCCAAGTCGTGTTCTCGTGCATTAGTTCAATAATGATTTAATAAACGAGTACACGATTAGTTCAATATGGCAGTTCAAAAATAACTCATACACGAAAACACGATTAGGATCGTTCGTGTACACATGCAGCAGTTGATCATTAAACTGATACATGATAGCATGAGTATGCCTATTCCTATACTCGTGCACTGTTTAAAAAATGTATAGATACACGAGTGCATAAATTTGCTAATTTGTGCCTTCGTGCAACAATTAAAAATGAGATATTGCACGAGTTCACAAATAAATTGTTGCACGAATAAACTCCAATATTCGTGTACTGAAAGAAATTGATTCGTGCACCAAAGAACATTCAATTTTTTTTCCACTCATTCCAAAGAAAAATTCAAAAAACTTAAATATCTAGATCGATAAAAAGTGCAGATCCATAAATATCATATATCTTATTACTGCAAAAAACAACACGCACGGTGTCAACAAAATTTTAAAAAAATCCCAAATTCACAAAGGATCTCTAACTTTCAATATTGCAACAGATAATTTATTGTTGAAACGAGGATTAGAGTGAGGAAGAATTATGATAATCTTCAAAAATCATAGCTTGATGATCTTCACCAATGGTAGTTTTGTTTCAATTAATAAAACAGAGATTGAAAAATGAGAGAGACAAGAGAACGACATTTGCAGAGGGAAGAGAGAGAAAATGAAATCTTTGAATATATAGATATACATAAATAATAATTCTTAATAATTAATATGGATTTAAGAGTATTGTAGTACTTTTTTTATGATAATGGCTAGAAACATTACTTTTTTAAAAAGTGGTTATTTACATTATTTACTAAGTAATAATGAATATTTAAAAATTTCCCTCTTAAGATAACGCATGCCTCAGTCCAAATTATTTTTTAAATATTATAGAATTGTCACTACCCTTTTAATTAAATCTAAATATTTAATTTTTGAGAATTATATAACGTAAGATGTGATTCTAATTCCTACGCTAAAATTGATTTTCACCTAATTTCTCCCCATCTATTAGAATCTCTTAAAAATATCCATTTTCGTCGTTGCATGTGATGGAAGTAACACCCGCATTAAAAAAAAATAAATATTTCCCTAACTTTCCACGATACAGTTAAATTATTATTATTTTTTTATAAATAAAATTTTAAATATTTCTCACCACAGTCGTATTGCTATTTTTTTCACCACGCTGAAATAACTCCTTAAATTTTAATATTATCTTTTCCCATGAAAACATGATCAAAACAGGCAGAGCGCGGGCTTTCCGCAAAGATCTAAAACCCATTTCAAAAATTATTTATGGGAAAAAGCGATTACGTAGAATGTAACAAACAATTACAAGAACAATAATATAAAGTAACAAGTGTAATAAGCGTGTTAGATGACGGCCAAATTGAACACACCTCATGAGGTGACGTGACAGAAAATAAGCCAATGGATGAGCGAGTAGTGGGTTTTGGCCCATAAATGCCACGTGAATTGACCATAGATCTACTCCAATTGAATTTCTCGTCATTTCTATGGACGTGGACGATTCACTGCCACTTTGTTGTTTTCCTCAAACCCTCTCGTCAAATCAAATTCTTTAACTAAATTAATCCTTCCCTCAACTTTTTAGCTTTAGTCTCGCGCCGAATGTTTTTACTACACTTATATTTATTTATATATATAATTAGATTAGATATGAGCGATAATTGGTAATACTCTTCTATCATAAAAAATAAGAAGAAAAAATACAAATTAATTTTGTCCCGTTGTGAACTTGGATAAAACTCATCTAATTCCATATAATTTGTATTAGAGATAGTAATTTAATATTTTAATCCAATATGATATATTAAATTCGAGCTGAACTTGATAAATTGAATTTTTACATTTAGTTTTTACTGAGTGTATAATTGTGTGCATAGATTATAAAGATTTTTAATTAGTTTTGGATAGAGCAAAGACCTAACTTCGAGATTAAAACCTTTCCCCCATATTTAAAGAGGGAAATTAAACAGACAACCTTAATAAGAGATTAAGAAACACTAAGCAGATTAGTGTGTGTGTGTGTGTGTCGCCATTCCGAGGCCGGGAAGAGATATTTTTTCCATTTCAGGTAAGTACCATAAATCTCTCCCACTCCCTTCCTTTTATCTCCAAAAGCCCGCATCCAAGTCTTTAATTGTTAGGGCTTTTTATTCCATGGCTCACAATTCTTCCCTTTTCTTTTGCTGTCCCTTTCTCGCTCTTCATTCTCCCCTTTGATTCTCTCTCTCCTGATACTGTTTTAGGTATGCCTCAACCTCAATGTCTGACTTTATCTTCAATTTTCGTTCTGCTGTGTTTTTATTCTATTTGAATTTTGTTTACCTTTTCTGATTGATGGCTTGATGGTTTGTGGGTAGCTCTGTTCTGATTCTGAGTTCTGGAAAGCTAATAGTTGAATTTACATCTTCATTTTGTTGAGATTAGGTTTCCTTTTTGTTTTAATTACAGTTTTAATCGGAAACTTCAATCGGGTATGTCCTTAGAAAGTAGGAATAGTGGGTTTCTTAATACGATGCATTTGCTATGATGTGTGGGATTTTGAAATTTTGCTTTTTTGTTTTGTTTTAATTTCTTTTGTTAATTGATTTGAGTGCTTCACTTTTGCTTCCCATTATGTATTCGTATGCTCATAATTGTTGTTCAATGTCTCGTATGCTAAAATGATTCAGAACTTCCATTTGTTCTTTAAAGAAAGGATCATTCATCATACATACTTATTGGTTATCAACGTGGTATGTAAGGAATAGCCATAACTCCTTCCCCAATCAATTAGTTTTTATGGTGATTGCCAAGGCATCTTAATAAATTTTGTGTTTCTAATTACCTTCTAGCTTGCTGGTAGTTAATTTTAGAATTTTGCCTTTGGATTAACAGCTTTTTGTGAATTTGGTCTTGTAGGTAGTGTCTTAGATTCAGATTAGTACACATAACTATTTCCAAGGTTCTCTTGTTTAGTATCTAGGGTTCAGTATACACTTTTAGTTGCTCCATTCATAATCATGAGACCACATATAAGATAAGTAAATGAATGTGAAGATATTATTTTTGATCACCTCATGTGGGGTTAATTTTATAGAACAGGTTCTCTTTTGAATTAACTACAAAACATAGGTGGCATTATCTACATAAGGCTTGAGAGCTACGATCACAACAGGAGTGACAATGTTGGATTGATGTAATTTCTTATAACTATTGTCATGCTACAAGCTATCTTTGTCTTTTCCTTAACAAATAATCTTTTGACTCGTTTTCTAAATAAATACCTTTACATTCCTGATTCCTCATGCTGCGACCTTTTCAGAAAAAAGAGTGTTATTCAGTTGAATGAGATAATATGGATGAAGTGATTGGTGATGAGATGGCAGAACCTGTTGATGCCACACATATCCGGCATAAAGAGAATGAGTTCTCATTAAAACCTGGCAGTTCCGACATGCTGCAAGCAAATGAAATGGTTACACCAGGTGCTGATGATTATCCTAAAATGCCTAAAAATCGATATTCAATTATATTGGATACAAAAGACATGGATAGAATAGGTTCCTCTGAACATGCAAGTGCCAGTCCACGCTGTATGGATGATGCTGGGGTAATGGTTGAAGAGTTGACTCTGAGAAATTACGATGGGGAAAAGTTGACTATAGTGGGTAGTTCCAACGCTAGAGAACGAATGCAAACTAAGAGAAACCAGTGGCAGAATTTATATCACATAGCCGGTGGATCAGGAATCAGCAACCTGCATGGACTAAGTGGGTACAAAGGAAAAGGTCAGGCAGCCTCGAGTGCCTGGGAGGATGGGGATAACAATTTCTTTCCTGGATTACTAGATCAAAATCAACCACCATCCAACATCAATCATAAAGCTGTCATGGACCATTTGTTGATGAACGATGATAAAGGCACTCCAGGCGATACTTTGTATTCTTCTGGAGGCATCAGGACAAAGATCTTATCTAAATCTGGTTTTTCAGAGTACTTCATTAAAAGTACATTGAGAGACAAAGGAGTAATACATAAAACCCATGCTTGCAGAGGATCTGGTATTGACTCTGGTGGCCAGGATCATCCTAAATCTGGTATTGCTGGTTTAACAAATACTGTCACACCATTAGGTTACTCCAACAAGCCTGTTTCACCTCGTTCAGACGGAGTCTCTGGATCATGTAATGATCCTGGTCCTAGAAATACTGTTGATGGAATAAGTTTAAGAGAATGGCTGGAAGCTGATGGAAAGAAAGCAAATAAACTTGAGAAAATGAGTATATTTAGACAGGTTCTGGATCTTGTTGATTTTTCACACTCGCAGGGATCTTCTCTTCAAGATCTAAGACCTTCTTCCTTCAAATTGTCAGGGTCAAATCAGGTCATGTATCTAGGATCTTCTGTACGGGCAGCGGACACAGATAATATTAAAGATCAAGATAATTACCAATCAAGTCATAATCGAAATGAAAAGAGGCCAATAAGTCAAAGGTTGCTTTCCTTGGAGAACCAATCTGTGAAGAAGCAGAAATCAGGTGAAAAATTGAACTCTATCCAAAGGTGGCCTCAGTTTCCATCAAGGTCTGGCACTAGGTTTGCCTCCAGAGGTGTTTCGAAGGATCCTAGCTATGATGTAGATGAGGAGCAAAATCCTAAATCAGAAACTAAGAACAACAGCAAATTGTTCGGTCATAATGTGCCTAATTCATTGCACGCATTGCAGTCCTCAGCCAGTTTTATGTTGGAAGAGAAGTGGTATACAAGTCCTGAGCAGTTCAATGAGAAAGCGTGTACCATTGCATCAAACATATATTGCCTGGGGATTCTTCTATTTGAGGTTTGTGATTGCTCATGCACAGGCAATTTTTTATTCATTTTCTACACGATGAACTCTGGCTGAATGTGAGAAAACGTTTTATCAGATTGCAACAATTTATAAGCATGATATACTTAGATGGAATGGATTATTTCCCCATTAAGGTGAAAGCATCTCAATTAGTATGATCTTCTGAAGATCTCACTCTAAATTCAGATGTGTTACATCTATAACTTTATTGCTTCACAAACACTTCAAATAATTAATTTTCAGAGGATTCCTAATGTTTTATTTCATCTGGATCGATTTAAACAACTAAGATTGATACCTTAGTTTTTTGAATTTTCAGTAGTTGGCAATCTTTCCTTTTCTGTATTCACACCAATTTGTAATTTAAGAGTTGGAAGGACATTTAAATTGTAATTGTAATTTCATTGGGATATTGCTAGACTTGATATATATTGGTATTCACTACCCAGGTATATAGAACAAAATATGGAAGTGGTAGATTGCTCTTCACCTGGTGTCATCCTATTTAAATGTTAATCAGTATTCTTTCTATGCCTTGTATGCGATGGTAATAGCTTAAACGATCAAGTACAAGCATTGCATTCTGTTTCTCACTTTTACTTCCCGGTGAGCTATTTGGCTGAGTTTGTTCTTTTAACATTAATTAATACGGATGATACTGTCAGTTACTTGGCTCATTTGATTCTGGAAGATCTCATGCTGCTGCCATGCTTGATTTGCGTCATAGGATTCTTCCTCCCAGTTTTCTTTCAGAGAATCCCAAGGAAGCTGGGTTTTGCCTTTGGTTACTTCATCCTGAACCTTCATCACGCCCTTCAACCAGGTATATTCGAGTTCATTCTTGGGATAAAGATATTCTTATACTATATTCCCACAATTTGCTTTGAACCCTTTTCTTTCTATTGCTGTTTTCTAAAAGATGTCAGTTTCAGTAATGGTTTATTTATTGTTGAATTTCAGAGAAATTTTGCAATTTGAATTTTTAAGTGGTACTCAAGAATTACCTGGAGATGAGTTGTTGCCATCGATTGACGAAGAAGATGAAGAATCAGATCTGTTGTTGTATTTTCTTTCGACATTAACTGAGAAAAAACAAAAGGATGCACTCAGTCTAATGGAACAAATCCAGTGCATTGAAGCTGATATTCAAGAAGTTGAGAAACGGAGATCTAGAAAGTCATCGGTTCTATGTTCTTCACTTCTGGAATCTCCCACTGCGTGTGAGAGCAGTTGTTTCCTAGTGGGAAATACAAGTATAGATGCATATTCAAAGATGAGCCATGCAAATGATACAGACACTAGGATGATGAGTAATATCAGGCATCTTGAAAATGCTTACTTTTCTATGAGATCAAACTATCAGCTTGCAGACAGTAATTCTGCTCCTGATAGGGATGGAGAACTGTTGACTAGTCGTGAAAACTGGTGCACTATGGGAAAGGAAGAGAACAATGCTGTAGATCGTGTAGGGGGCTTCTTTGATGGTTTGTGCAAATATGCTCGCTACACAAAATTCAAACTAAGAGGGGTACTGCGGAATGGAGAATTTAATAATTCTTCAAACGTGATCTGCTCGTTAAGTTTTGACCGGGATGAAGACTACTTAGCTACAGGAGGGGTGTCGAAGAAGATAAAAATTTTCGAGTTTCAATCTCTCTTTAACGATTCAGTCGATATTCATTATCCAATTGTTGAGATGTCGAATAAATCAAAGCTAAGTTGCGTTTGCTGGAATAGCTATATCAGAAACTTCCTTGCTTCGACCGATTATGATGGCATAGTCAAGGTATGATTCTTTGCTCATTGTTCTGCTGTTGATAAAGTAAAAAGAATGACTTAAGTGGCTTGTTATTAATTTGAATTATCTTAAAGTGCCAACTTATGTTCTAATTGTTTAATGTCTCGGATTAAGAGTGAGCTAGATCAGAGGAAGAGTTTTTGAGTCCCCCAGCATTGCTGCCTTCTTATTTTCCCGGAAGCCAGTTGGAGTGAGAAATGTTGCATTGGAGTGAGGAATGTTGCATGCATGTGTATATTTGTGGAATGATGTGTGTGTATGTCTGTGCGTGTGTGTTTTCTCTGGTGCTTGTCTTACTCTGGATGTTTTGTTATTTTGACTTCTCAATATGCTTATTTTTGCTCTCTGTCTCTGAGACTGAGATGCTTTACTTAACATTGCTCTTAATGGTTGTAGCTATGGGATGCGTCAACTGGTCAAGAGTTTTCTCAGTTTGTTGAGCACAGTCAAAGGGCTTGGTCTGTTGATTTCTCTCGTGTTGATCCTACAAAACTAGCCAGTGGCAGTGACGATCGTTTGGTGAAAATATGGAGCATCAATGATGTACGTATTGCCTTTCCTAGTTCTATTCTGTATCCTGTATTTCTCCTCCCCCCTTACCTTCGCTCCCAATATTTTTTTGGGCTTCCAAGTTATTTTCTTACATTCTGGGTGAGTTAGAAGTTGGAGAAAACTACATTTCTAATCACACTCTTATAGTTACTGTTTGGTTTTTTTTTTTACATAAACAAATGTTGATTGCAATGGAAAGTAAGATGCAGTGCCATTCAACTATTCCTTTCTGTCGCTAAATAATTCCCATAACCACAATTGGCATCTCTTGTAAGCCTAGGAAGTGAAGTATTTTAATTGTTGATTCTCTCTAACTGAAGCTGCTCTGCTTCAGTTCTTAACTTCTTACACTTACTCTGTGGAGCTGTTGCTGGTCTTGGGCATGTATTGTAGTCAAAACAATGTTTCAGTCACTAAGAAGATTTATCATTTTTATTCTTTGTAGTTTTCTGTTTCATACTTGATACTACTGATATTTACCCTCTGGTGCAGAAAAATAGTTCGTGCACAATTAGGAACCATGCAAATGTTTGCTGCGTTCAGTTCTCACCTTACTCCACTCATTTGTTGGCCTTTAGCTCTGCTGATTATAAGACCTATTGCTATGACCTTCGTAATGTATCAGTACCTTGGTGTGTATTGGCGGGCCATGAGAAAGCTGTTAGCTATGCAAAATTCTTGGATGCAGGAACACTTGTTTCTGCATCTACTGACAACACACTGAAAGTTTGGGATTTAAAGAAGACAAGTTCCAATAGTTTGTCAAGGGATGCTTGTATTTTAACACACAGAGGGCATACTAATGAGAAGGTTAGTTGGTTCCCATCCCACAACTGGAGACACTTTTCTAGTTCTAGTCCACTCAGAAAATTTCTCACTGAACTTTGTTCTCCTGCTTCGCAGAACTTTGTTGGCCTCTCTGTTAATGATGGTTATATAACATGTGGTTCAGAGACAAACGAGGTGCTTCTCACTTCTAAATCATATCTCTCATTCTTTTAGCATGAATACCTAGTAGTGGGTTCTGAAATGATATTAGAATCATGTAAATGGAGTTGGTGTAAAAAAAAAAGGTTTTCTATGAGAAGATGGGTGTAAATGCAACTACATTCAGTCAGTAATGGTCATTTCTCAAAATAGTTATCGCCACTTGCTCTATACTATTTCGTGCCAAAGGAACTTAGATATTTTGGATGAATAGCTTAATGATCATTCATGCTTCTAAGCTATGGTGCTAATTCTGTTGCACCTGGTTCAGGATAAAATCATTTTAAACAAGGTAATTTATTGAGAGTTCGACAAGCGACTTTGCTTATCCATCACCTATGACTCTTGTTTTTTTCCGTGCTGGTTCATGATCATGTAATCAATGGTGGATATTTTTTATTTTCAGTTATTCTATTAAATAGAGAGATTTGTTGTAAAATAGTCTAGAAAGATATGTGTTAGTCTTGTGAATTCTTCAATAGTAGCCATAGTTCTGAGCTCCTCTTTGTACCATTTTAACCGGAGCTTGCCAATCTCAACTTTTGCATATGTGCAGGTGTTTGCCTACCACAAATCTCTGCCCATGCCATTTACTGCCCACAAATTTGGCTCCATCGATACCATAACTGGTAAGGAGACTGAAGATGACAATGGACAGTTTGTTTCAAGTGTTTGCTGGAGACCAAAATCAAATGTTGTTGTTGCTGCTAATTCATCTGGGTGTATCAAACTTTTACAGTTGGTTTAGGCATATATAATTTTTTTTCCTCCGATTTCAAGCTGCGACATATCAATATTCATAGCTGCATGTCGTTGAAGCATCTTGCACTGCTTCTGGTGTCTCGTTCCATTGCTTCCGTGCTATGTTGGGAAGAAAGCGAGCCCTTCACTCCCATACAGTCCTTCAGGTTTGTATATTTACAGGAGCTGGAAGCTTGAGCATTGTTATACAGGATTTATGAAAAGAGAAGAGCGAAAGATGCAGACATGCGTGGCTCTAACTATCTTAGTCGGGTCGCTTATTCATCAGTTTCTGGCAGAAGTTGTTCAAGTGCCCATGAGTTCAAGTGAGCTCCCATTTCTGCAGAATTGAATTTGATTGTTGATATTATAGAATTGTAAGTATAATATTGTGTGAGTGAGGCTGCAATGTTGAGCGGCATTCTTTGTATATTAACGTGTATAATTAGTGTACAAGGTTAGGTTTATACAACCAAGATTGAGCTGTTGCATCTGTATTCCTATTCTTATTCCATATGTGATGAGTGGAATAACTACACTCCAAATAGTGGATTATTCATCTTTCACTTTCTGTTTTATTTTATCTCAGAATGTTTTATAAGCATTTTTATTCATCATTCTTTCACTTGCATGATACTGCATTCTTTTCTATTGGTAGCCTGCTCATATTTTGTATCAAATGTTTATAAAATATAACCGAACCTATTATTTTATGTAACATTTTTTAAAACACATTGGATTTGTTTGGTCAGGCTTTGTTTAATCTATATTTTTGTTATTGTTATTTTAGAGACAAAATGCATATTTAGATAATTGTGTTTTTACTTCTTTTTTTTGGGGGGGGGGGGGGGGGGGGTTTGCATGCTTGTTCATTTGTATTGATTGGGTTATGTTTTTATTTATATATTAAAATAAAATAAAATTTGGGTTTTAATTAATTAAATTGAGTCTATAAACTATTTTGATAAACATCGAATCTTTAATACAATATTTGGGCAGAAACGTGATTTGGCTCGCTGGACATTGATGTGTGTTATCTCAACACAAATCTATACTAGGTTAATCAATACTGTATGTCATATCAACAATCGGGTTCTCAGCAGACCTGGAACATCAGTCACTCCATATGAGATATGGAAGGAAAGGAAGTCTGCTGTCAAATACTTCCATATATTCGGCTACACTTATTACATTCTCGATATTAAGATGGAGAATAGAGGAGTTGAAGGTATCTTCCTTGGATATTCAAGGAACAACAAGTCCTACAGGGTCTACAACACTGAAACTAGAGTTGTTATTGAATCTGCTAATGTCAAATTTAATGATGCTCAAGACTCCAAGAGTGATGATGAAGATGTTCATTAAGATGTCTTTGAGCCCTCTGAAGAACATTCAGAGAAGTCAGACTCAACAAATGAAGAACCTATTGGGACTCCTAAAAGGACATACACACATATTGTTAAGAGTCATCCAACAACTGCAATCATAGGAGATGTGCATGACTCTCTGAAAATAAGAAGTAGAGCAAAAGTCCAGGAACTAATTTCTAATGTCTGCTTCACATCAAAGATTTGAGCCTAAGAATGTGAAGGAAGCTCTGCAAGATCAGTATTGGAATGAGGCCATGCAAGAGGAATTACTGCAGTTCAAGAAAAATGATGTTTGGGATCTTGTTCCAGCCCCAGATGATGTCAACATTGTTGGGACTAAGTGGATTTTCAAAAACAAGTCTGATGAAGAAGGAAACATCACAAGGAATAATGCAAGATTGGTTGCTCAAGGCTACTCTCAGATTGAAGGAATTGATTTTGATGAGACATTTTTCCCTTTGATGAGACTAGAATCTATAACATTACTTCTTGCCATAGCCTGCCAACTAAAGTTCAAGCTACATCAGATGGATGTGAAGAGTGCATTCCTCAATGGTTTTCTCAACAAACACAGGTATGTTGCTCAACCAAAAGGGTTTGACGATCCTCACTTTCCAGACCATGTTTACAAGCTTAAGAAAGCTCTCTATGGCTTGAAACAAGCTCATCGGGCTTGGTATGAGAGGCTTACAAATTACTTGCTAAGCAAAGGATGCAGAAGAGTAGGAAAAGACAAGACACCGTTCATCAGAAATGAGAACAATGCTGTTATCATAGTCCAAGTATATGTTGATGACATCATTTTTGGTTCAAAGTCAGAAAAGATGGTCATGAACTTCATTAAGGATATGGAGACTGAATTTGAGATGAACTTAGTTGGAGATCTTACATACTTTCTAAGGTTACAGATGAAGCAAACAGAAGAATGAATCTTCATATCACAGTCCAAATATGCTAAAGTTCTTGTTAAGAAGTTTGGACTAGAGAGCATCAAGCATAAGAGGACTTCAATCGGGACAACAACCAAGATCACCAGGATGATGCTAGCACTGAAGTTGATCAGACTCTCTACAGAAGCATGATTGGAAGCTTGTTATATCTAATAGCAAGCATACCTGATATTGTCTACAGTGTGGGAGTATGTGCTAGATATCAAGCATTTCCAAAGGAAAGTCACTTGAACGTTGTGAAGAATATTATCAAATATGTCAATGGAACAACTGAGTATGGTCTCTGGTATTCCACTGATACAAATTCAAGCATTGTGGTGACGCGTGGTCGTTTCGCGCTCAAAAATATATTTGTAAACTCCTGTGCCCACAACGAGCGTAGCTAGCCAATGAGTACGGGTCGATCCCACAGAGAGCTGTTGCGATTCTATCTTCAAGTAACCAATCACAAAGGGGGTTTTGGTATTGTCACTATACTGAATTTAAATCCGCGAAAGAAACTAAAGAAAATATCAAATAACAAAAGGTTCTGGCATTTGAATTAGAATTTGATTTAAACATAAAACAACTCGATCATGGGCACACCGATTTTCATACATGATAGGTCATCTAGTTATGGTGACCGGATTCCTCTCTGCGTCTCCTCATCCATTCTTTCATTTTAGGTTTAAAAGTGATTCCTCTTCGATTAAACCCCTAACCAGTTACCCACCTCCCGATTTCTCTAAGAGATATAAGCAAACAAGCAGCAGTGTGCCCTAGACGGACCCAGATCTGTTGTATTCAACTGATTCCTCTTGTGCCCACAACACCCCATTAATTCCCTTATTACTATATGAACCGGCACACAGTCACGATTTGCCAATTCAATTAATAGTGGTGTGCCCTCTTTACCTAACGAGTGATCAGCCACATTGGGCACTTCAGACACACACTCACGTGGAACAAGGCACAAGAATTAACGGAAACTAATCATGCATTACTATGCCCATTTTGGCCTCACGAGTCCAGATTTATGCTTAATCCAATTTCATCATTCAAATGCCAGAATTAAAGATCTAGCCGAGAAGGCTAGACATAATTAAAACTGCAGAATTTAAAGACATAAAAATAAACAAGAACTTACTGAATTAATTAAGCAAAAAATCGACTCCAACGTCGATGAACATGAACATAACCTAAGTCCCGAAGGTTTAAGACCTTTCGGATTGTTTGGCTGCCTAAGCAGCGTGCGGAAATTAAAATGCAGAAAATATAAACTGTAGAAATGTTTCAGAGTGTCTAACGCTTGTTTTTCCAGAGACTAAACTTGTTTAAATAACTACATTTCCGAGTGGAGTTTCCCCCACAGGCGGGGGTCTTCTGCTGAATTTTCGGAACGGCGTGCCCTCTCTGACTTTGACTGGATAAGCTTTATCTTCAACAAATCCCTATTTTTTAGGGATTGCTCTTATCTCCTTAGATTGAGCTTATCTCCTCGTCTGAGCTTATCCTTTTGTTGCAGCACCTTCCAGGAGTCCAGCTTAGCTCCAACTCTCCTGCGGATATGTAGCTATCCTTCCACCAGCTGTCCTTCAACTGAATCCCGAATTTCACTAGAATGCCCATTCTGCCCTGTGGTCGAGTCTGTACGAGTACTGTGGGCACGACATCATCTGTCAGCTCCATCCGTATCTGATATGCCCACTTCACTGACCGAATGTGGGATGGATACTGAAGAAGTCCCCTGTGCCTCTAATGAACATATGTGTGAGATAAACGTGAATAACTGGGCATAAAATGCCCCTTCCGCCAAACTCGACTCTTGGAATGCCCTTTGACCGCAACCTGGTTCTTTTCGACTCAAAACACACTAAAAAGGACATTTATAAGGGATAAAATGCCCATAAAAACACGAAAAAAGGACTTATCAGTGGCTTATAGTGATGCTGACTAAGTGGGCTCCCCAAATGATAGAAAAAGCACATCAGGTGCTTGTTTCTTTGTAGGAAACAATCTTGTTTCCTTGTTCAACAAGAAGCAAAATAATATATATATATATCTCTATAGCGGAAGCCGAGTATATTGCAGCAGGAAGCAGTTGTACTCAAATCATGTGGATTCTACAAATGATGAAAAACTATGAAGATGCACATGATGTCCCTATTCTATCATGTGACAACATGAGTGCCATCAACATATCAAAAAATCCAGTCCAGCAGACCAAACACATTGATATCAGACATTACTACATTAGAATCCTAGTTGAAGAAGAAGTTCTAAAGATCGAGCATGTCAACACAAAAGATCAACTAGCAGATTTATTCACCAAAATCTTGGATACTGCAAGATTTGAGAACCTAAGATCCTAATTGGGTCTTTGCAATCACCATTAATCAGTCTAATGGTTTGTGAGTGTGTTTATTTCACACTTAGTAGGTCAAAGAAAGAACCTGCAGAAAAGAAGAGCTGAATAGGAGAATCTGTGAATAAAGTTCACTAAATATATTTATGAACATCATCAATAGTTGATGATCATGTACTTTGTTAGTAACAACTAGTCGGCGTCTCTGGAACTTCAAATCGAGAAATACAGATTTGGTGGAATTTCGCTCCAAATTTTTGTATCAAACGGAAACTATTGACGATGTCACAAGAGAGAAGAGATCATCAGTTTAAAAGGATTCTCTCCCTGATCAGTTTCACACTTCTGCAAACTGAAATTTTGATTTCATTCCGCTCTCTCTCTCTCTCTCATTTTTTTTACCATTGCTCATAAATTTCTCTGCATTTTCTAAGCCTTCTTTCTCTATCATCTTAAATCTTCTATGGTAATGGTACTTGACTCAAATAAACAGAAGGTGTTTAGGAGCCTTAGAGATGAAAAAGATGAATCTGGTGACTCAGAAGATCGATTCATCGAAGAATATCACGAAAGCGATGATGATGAAGTCATCTCTGATAAGGAAGAAGAAATAGAGACCGCTTCCTCCAAGAAGGTCAAGAAGAGCAAACCTCTGAAGCTTGATGATCTGATCAAGCATGTTACAATGACCTACGAGCCTGCTACTCCTTCAAAGGCCAGAACTAAAATCAGCATCAAGAAGAAGTCTACCACAAAGAAATCCAGAAAGATTGTAGAAGAGGTTTCTAAGAACCTCGAGCAAGAAGCTGCACAAAGTGATCAACCTGAGAAAGTTCATGTTGCCGAGAAAGAAACCATGCCTTAAGCTGCTCCGGAACCTGCTAAAGAAGTTACTGCTGATAAAGAAGTTCAAGAACATTTTCTTGAATCTGTTGATGAAGATGATCACATTCTGTTTGCTCAAAAGTACAAAATCTCTACCAAGAAGACTATTGTCAACAAAGGAAAGACCAAGATCATACATCGATCTATGGTCGCTGAAGAACCTGATGAAGAGATTCAAAGCTCTTCATCTTCCGAGAATGAAGCCCCCACACCTCTAGGAGAAAAGCTACTCGTTAGTACCCAATACCCAATCAAGCTGTTCTCTGTTAGATCTCCATCTCCAGGAGCATCCCTGAAGAAGAAAATCCCTCAAAAATCTACCAAGGGATCTATACCTGTGTCCACCAGGTCTCCATTAACCAGAAGCCAAGCTTCAGAAAAATTTCTAGACAGCTTCTTGAAGATATCATAAGCTGGAAGGGAGACCAGAACCAAGGCTACTTGTAATACCCCAAAACCTTGCAATTAGATCATACTAGTAAATTGGGAGAATTTATCTAGAGAAATATAATTTTTATCTTAGAGCCCAATCTAGTCTAGTGGGTCTAACATAAATTAATTAAAAGAAGCCTAATGACAAAAGAATTACAACCATTATTCTTTTAGCTCAATTGAAAGAAAATATAAATTACATTTTTGTATAATATGAACCCATTTCTCTTCATTTGACTTAAAACAGGAGCTCATTATTTTTCTTCTCTTCTCCTCCATGGAGATTTCCGGCCACATTTCTATTTCCGGCTAAAAATTTCTTAAAAATGAGTTATATACTTCTCCTTTTATTATTTTAAGTGCAATTGTTCAAGTTTTGAAAAGAAATAGAAGCCAAAATGGTCGGAAAAGAGCTATCTTGGCCGCACATCGGTGTGTCTCCGATGAGCTTTTCCGGTGACTAGATTTAACATGCAATCACTTCAAATTCTTTGTCTCTTTCCTCTCCATCATTTCCCGTAATTTATTTCATGGTTTTATGAGCTTTAAGGTTCAATTTCAAGTTTAAATTCTAAGGACCTTAATAAATAAAAATTTCCCAAATCCTCCTTTGTTGATCGATCTTATTCTTCTTGAGAGTGTAGTTGATGTTTCTCTCCAAGTAAAGTAATACATAAATAAGTGATGTTATTTATATGAAATAAAATGAAGAAAACTTTGAAAAGAATATGTGCTTGTGTGCTGTGAAGGGCGACGGGTTAGAGGGAAAGTGCGAAAAGAATTTTTGTTTGATTTCATGCTATGATGAATATGTCCAGATGGGTTTCGAAGAGAGAGAATCAAATGTTTGATTTTATTATGATGTTGCTTTAAATAGATTTGAAGTAAAGGAGAACTGTTTGGTTGATTCAATGAGTACAGTAGAGAGAGAAAACTCATTAGTGTTGGGGGAAGTGTGTGATGTGTGTGTGTGTGTGTGTGTGTGAGAGAGAGAGAGAGAGAGAGAGTGGGTATGTTTAAAGTGTAAATGGTTCAAACTATTCAAAGTTGAGATAGCAACTTCATTTTTAACCCAATTCTATAACTCTTTCTTTTTTATTAAAAGTTTTCATCATTGTCTTAAATACTCTTACTAAAAGTAGGCCCAGTCCAAATATTCCTTTGACTAATAAAAGAGATTGGAAAAAACAAAATATCTTCACGAGAATTGAACAAAAAACAAAAACATATAGAAGACAAATTGTTGTTTGTTTCGAGAACAAATAGTGTTGTCCTCTTCCCCTTTTTTCTCACGAGAAGGGATGAACAACAACAAAGGAATTTTACTCTTTTAAAAAAAAAATACTCACGAATTCTAACGGGCAAAAACTATCTGTCAAAGATACACACGAATACACAACAAAAACTCACAAAAAAAACTTACGAAAACCGACCCAGTTTTTGTTGCGAAATCAAAGAACACTCACGAAATCGACGAACACACACGAAATCGAGCCATGGAGAATTTGGAGATTTGGGTTGTCGAATTTCAACATGTTATGGTTCTAAAATCGATCTCGAATGATTTAATGTCGAATTTTCATCAATTTAAATCTGTGGAATTGGATGCGTTTTTTTTGCCAATTTAAATCAGATAATATGTTCGAATTTTAGGGTATTCATTATTGAGAATATGTTTGAATGTTGGGAAGTTTTCAAATATGTTGAATTTTGTGCATTTTGAAGCGTGTTTTTGCCATTTGAATTCTGAAATTTATGCTGATATCGTGAGAAAATTTACTCACGAAAATGATCTCGTGACAATATATACACATGAGATGAGCTTTTCGTGACAATAATTCTCACGAAATATGCTTTCGTGTAAAAAAAATCGTGAGAATATATTTACACGAAATATGTTCTCGTGTAAATATATTCTCACGAGAAGACATGTCGTGGTAATATATTTACACGAGAATAGAATTCGTGTAAATATATTCTCACGAATTGTTTTTTTTTTTGTATAATCGGTTGTGTTTGCATCTTTTATGTTATGATTAATGTTTCTTCTCAATCTTTGGTGAATTTTGAGCATGTAGATATCTATATCATGTCAAATTAGTTTTAATTTAATTATATTTGTTTTATTTTTTCATTATTTATTAATAATTTTTTGTTTATTCTTTAAAAAATAGCGTGAATGGGTGTGGAGAAGAGAGGATTTACAGAACATCACCTGCGGGATCAATTTATACTGGAAGGACAATACGAGTGTAATTAGGGAAGTATTCCACGTGATCAACGGTGGGCCTGAATTATTCGAACAGTTTAGGATAGATTGGTGTTTTGGGCATTTGATAGATTTTGTGGGTGGAAACAGTTATAACAATACTATACACGCATTGTTGAGTATGGAGGTGATTATTGATGGTGCACGGGAGCATGGTATTTGGTTTCGAGTTGGAGAAACCAACATTAGGTTTTCTCCTAATGAGTTTGCTTTGGTGACTGGATTGTAGTTCGGGGGATCCGATTTTGACCCGTCTGCATCATATGAGATTCCTAGGACCTCTTTCTACTATCGTGTATTGAAGAAGACACCTTTGAGAATGAAGGATCTACTTGAGAGGTTTATGACCTATTCCTTAAGAGATGATCTTATGGATTACGTGATGGTCGCTAATGTGTTGTTCTTGCATACCATGATCTTTGGATATGATCAGACACACATGATAGATGACTGGGTATGGGTCTTAGTCGAGGATCAGGATCGATGGAACTCATTTCCATGGAGAGCTTATGCATTCAGTCTCTTGGAGCACTATATGAGTATGGTACCGTCCATTGAGGTGGAGCTGAGAAGAAAATTCAAGAAGACGAAGGAAAAATCAAGATTATCTTATCATTTCTATGAACCGGTATGGGCTCTACTGATATGGTCTCAATTTTTTCACGATCATGACTGTAATCTTATTTTATCGAATATAATTTGATCAATATCTTATTTTACAAGTGTGGGCATATGAGACCTTACCTCGACTCGATGTACATTGTGCACAGGTTTCATCACCAGCCGCATTGCCCAGGTGTTTGAAGTGGACCTTTAAGATGAAGACTGCGTGTCTGGGCACATTATTTTTTGATGAGGTAAGTATTTGTTTTAAAGAATGTTTGTTTTAATGATTATTTGAATTGTTTCTAATCAATCTTTACCATATGCAGCAATTATGCTTCATATATTTATAGTCAAGTGAGCATAAGGTGGCCACTTCATATTATAGAAGTATCTTGCTTGGTGATTGTATGAGCATGACGTATGAGGCGCAGCACAATAGGAGGATGAAGCCCACTTATCAAGAGCTGGCTAGAGCCCATCAGTAAAGAGCTCCCTCTCTCCCCGAGAGCTCCATCTCACCCCAGAGCTCCCTCTCCTCCCAGAGCTTCCTCTCACTCCAGGTGATCTGCGAGTTGCATTCCTCGCACTTATGCAGATACGGGTGCAGTTGAGTCATCTAGGAGATGACAGACTTGCCCTACAGAGAAGCATCCTAGACTGGACACCTCCACGTCTAGTACTAGTGAGGATCACTAGTGCTATAAGCATGTCGGGCAGATGCGAGACTTGGCACATCAAATAGGTATGAAGATGCTCCGTATGATGTAGGAGCGTGAAGAAGCGTGAGAGGGCACGCAGACAGTACGAGGAGGAGCGTAGGAGGGCACGCAGGAAGGAAAATGAGGACATGTTTCATAGACTGAGGGATTTCATTAAGGACATGTTCAAAAAATTTGTCCCAAGTTCCCGGTCCCGGTCCCATAGTGGGAGTCGCTCTCAGGGTAGACATCAAGAACTTGCACATGAAGAGAGTCCTCAATGATCGGCACCTCGTATAGTACATGATTACGATGTAAGTAGTGTTTGGTATGATTTTGTCTTATATATACTTTTAAATGTACTAACTAATTTCAATTCAGGTTGAGGGCCCACATCGTGAGGATGTAAATGTTGAGGGTGTAGGGGCCACAGGTGATGATTGGGATGTTACATCAAATTTCAGTCCGGTTAGGCCTAGCTCGGTTAGGCGTAGCTCGGCTAGGCCAAGCTCAGCTGGTGTGTCAAGCTCGATGAGAAAATTTGTTGATTTTCGATCCTGTGGGCCACATGCACGCTTAAGAGTGAATTTGATCGAGTTTGACCTGGATCAGGCCTTCTTTGATGAATTGCTCGACACCAATAGAGACATGTCCTCACAATGAATGAATCTGATCTTGTATTGCCTTCAGATCAGGCTGACCGAGGGTCATGGGTTGAAGTCAAGGGTGAATTCACGGAGCACAATCATCATTATTCGTAAGTTTTCAATGGTTATTTTAATCTAACAAGTCAATTGATTTTATAATTACGTTAAAATTTGTTTGTTACAGTATAAGTAGGTGCAAGAATATCATCTCATTCATCCGGACGATGAGGAATTCACGCAGACATACCCCCATTTTGACTACGCATGGTGGGGTTGGGATGATGAGCTGGTCAACATCGTCAGAGGGGAGCAGTTATTGTTAGGTCCTTGGTGGCAGACAAAGAATGTAAGTAAACATCATTAAATTCTAATTACGATACATGTATCTTTTATGACTGTTTTGTATCTATTTGTGTTTGCAGATCATCACCACTTGCCATGTAGATGGACATTGGGTGACCATTCAGATTCGTCTAGACGCATAGCGAGTCGAGTTGTATGATCTGTTGTTGTACAACATGATGGATCCGACCGATGAGCCTACGTATTCGATGCGTGAGCACCAACTCTGGCCATTGCTGCACTTGATTCCAGGACTACTGCGGCATTGCAGGTATTGGGAGAGAGTCGGACGTGCTGAGATCTGCAGACCATTGGAGTATTACAGAATGCCACTTATGTATCGGTTCAGGCAGACAAATGGTGTAAGTTGTGGTATTTTTTCTGCCATGCAAGCCAATCGATTGATTTCGTCAAAGATATTCAACTTTGATCCTACTCAGGATGACTTGGACAAGTATCGGAAGCTTTTAGCTGTTAGGATATTCGGTCATTGTCAGAGAATAGCATGAGTAGTGCTTTAACTTATGTGGTGTTTTTGTTGATTTTGTGCTTGAACTTGATTAATGTTAATGTTCTCGTGACAATTAACAAAATAAGTTGCTTCGTGAAAAAAATGCTCAAAATCTCGTGAGTATTATTGTCACAAGTAGAAGATTTCATGACAATAATTGTCACGAGTAGAAGATTTTGTGACAATAATTGTCACGAAAATAAGATCTCGTGATAATAATTATCACGAAAGGAAGATCTCGTGACAATTTAAAAATTCAAAATTATGTTTGAATATGCACTTAACCCTGTAACAATCATATCTCAATATTACACAACTGCAATAATATATTAGTCTTGCCATTTTCATATCACAATATCAGTCTTTACTATATAAATAGTTGTCTTAGATTTTGGACACAAATCCGTTCAATTGTAACACGTTCAAATTTCTATTCGGACACTTTCCCTAGCTATGTCCTGGTTGACGATAAATACTACATCTCTTAGGTCGGCATTGCCCGTCGTCAGGTACACCCCATTCTTCATGTTCAATCTGTTGTGGGGTTGTACACTTCTTATTATGGCCAGTGCCTCCACACCTAGAGCATAATTGTTGTCTTCTAGATCTCCTACTTGAGTCTTCAACTGCTGAACGATATCTTCCTTTCTTAGGACGACCTGCTTGGGGAACTGATTTAGGAGGGCAAACTCTGAATGAAGACGAGACCGTCCATTCCTCCTAATGCGGCACTGAACATACACGATCATGATATGCAAGACAAAGTGTAACTTGCTTGTAATGCAAGTCCACATAATCTACTACAAAAAGCGGACTTTAGCAACGGATTTTTCCTTCACTATATCATGAAATTCCATCGCTAAATATGGGTAACGATGGACACCGGCCATCGCCGATAATCTCATCATTAATTCGGACTAAAGACGGATTATATGTCTGTCGTTATTATAACGATGGACTACCAACGACCTGTCCGTCACCGTTATGTGTCGTCGACGGCTGGTTGGCCGGCGGGGGATGATGATTTACCGACAGACTGGCGACGAGTAGGGTCGTCGCTACTAGTGACGGAAAATAATCCATCATTAAGTTGCCGACTAACGAGCCGTCATAAGTCCGTCGCTCGTAGCGACGGACTACGATCCGTCGTTAGTTCCCCCGGCTAACGATCCATCGTAAGTCTGTCGCTACTAGCGATAGAAAATAATCCGTCATTAGTTCTTTTTTTTAATTTTATTTATTTTTTGTTTTATTTTTAATTCTTAAAATTAATAAAAATGTAATATTATAAATGAAATAATAATAATATTGAAAATATAATATATTAAATATTCAAATTCAAATATATTAAATTACATCAAAATTAAAATTTAATTATTCTAAAAAACAATAGTACTGTCACTGGTAATCAGAAGGGGGTGGGGGCGGGAGGAACTGCAGAGGCTGGCCAAATCTAGTAAATATCTGGGCCCACTGAGCCTCCATCCTAGCCTGCATCTGGGCCTCCATTTGGGCCTGCATCGGCTGCATCTCGGTCTTGACCTCCTCCCGTAGCTTGGTCCTGACCTCGTCCTGAATCTGGGCCATCATCCCATCCACACGCTAAGTGAAGGCCTCCTCTGTAAATGCGGGCTGTGAGGTGGCACCTAAAAGGACACTGGTGCTGCTACTGCCACCGCCACTGTAGAAGTGCGACAGAGATCCAGTGCCGAAGACGTGCTTCTTCTTGCTCATTTCTCTGAGTGCCTCTAGATAGAGGGCGGTCATATCCACCTGAGGGACCTCGTCAGAGACTTGCACTGGCTGGCTCAACTCTGCAGCCCGCTCGTACACCTCCATCTAAACACAACAAATCGTTAACATATATATATATATTAATTATTTATAAATTAAATACTTACAACAAGTCGCTTTCTCTTCTGATCAGTGAAGTGTCCATCCTTATCACGATAGAGTCTCAAAAATAGCTCCCACCTAACCTGCTTGTCTGGGATCCCCTGTGCCCGCGACTAATCAATCAACGTAAATAAAAACTGTTAAACACATTTAAATGAATTGTATAAATTTAAATAACTGGATATAAAAAATTAGGAACTACCAGATCATCTCCATGCTCCACAGAACATCTGGACCCTCCCTTGTGTGTGATCATGCCCGTCCCCGGTCCATCAGGCTTAGACCTTCTGTTCTAAGAGGTAATACGAGCCTTCTTCAGTGTCTCCTCTGACTATCAATAGGCCAGCTAAGAAGGCCACACCTCTAAAGGAATCCATACGGCCTCTTCCTGTTCCTGTTCTTCTTGACAGTGTAGACCATGTCTCGATATCTATCGGCCGCCTTCACGAGCCAGAGATGACGTACCACTTCGTCTAAACTGGGGTCCCATGTGAACAATTTCTGCATTAAACAACATTAGTAATTTTATTAATTTTTTAACTAAATAGTTAATTTCAAAAGTAAATATATTATACCCTAAAATCCTCAAAATAAACCTCCTTCAACTGCACATGCACCATTCTCCAAGCAAAGTCAGCTGGATCGAGCTGCCTCTTAAAGATCTGAGTCATGGCCGCTGCTATCTCGTGAGCTGGGGTCAAAGTCCTACAAATAACAACATAATCAATCTACAACTTTTTAAAGGAACTAAAATAAAATTAATGATACAAAACGTACCACCCTCGTACTCTGACCAGAATCAGCCCATCACGACGTGCTATTGTCGCTGACTCATCGAAAGATGGCTGCTCCCCGATGTACAGGTCCCCCACGGAGGTATGGAGGCCTCCGGATGAAGAAGATGATCCGCTGGCACCGCCTCTGGAGCCAGATCCACTGGTGCCAGAACCGCTGGCACCACCTTTGCAGCCAGAGAACCCATCCCTCGGCATCTGCAACTAAAAAAGAATGTATTAACACAAACAAAATTAATGTAAGACTGCACAAAAATAATGTAAAAAATTAAAGCTCACGTATATATGTCACAACTAATCCTCGTCTATACTATCACTATCGTTGTCTGCATCAGTCAATATCTCTTTTTCTTCATCCTCTTCCACTGCATCTCCATTGTCCTCAATTTTGATATCACCTTCATTCAGATGAATTGAAACATAATCATCAATCTCAATGAGTGGAGGTCGATCCTTATGTAATTCATCCTCATAAAAATCCGCACCATCTTCAATAAGTGGGATTTCAACATTGGATCTAGCTTTAATCTTACACACGGCCCACCAATCACTTTTTGCACGAGATAAACTCGGATAGGAGCAGTAATAGACTTGAATTGCTTGTTTTGTAAGGACAAATGGCTCATACTTATTGTAACTACGCTTATGATTTATTCAAACCAATTTGTAGTTTGGATGAACCGTCGCCCCTGTGGTGTTGTGTCAAACCACTTGCATTTGAACAATACTGTCCTTTTAATTGACAGACCGAGATATTCAAGCTCAAACACTTCTTCAAGTTGACCGTAGTAATTGTTCTTGTTGAACTTACTCCACTAGATAAGCATTGCATATTGATCCCTCAACCCTTGCCTTGTTCCGTACATTCTTTAGCTTTCGTAGGTACCTTTCAAATGGATACATCCAGCAATATTGAACCGGACCAGTAAGATGAGCTTCATCAATTAAATGTACGGGCAAATGCTTCATTGAGTCAAAGAAGCTTGGAGGAAATATGCGTTCCAGCTTGCATAAAATTATAGGGATCATGTCATGCAAATGACACATATCCTCTATTTTAATGTTCACAGAGGACAAATCCCTAAAAAATATACTCAATTCAGTGATTGCTTTCCAGACAGTAAGTGGGAGAAGTTCTTTAAATGCAATAGGTAGGATTCGCTGCATTAGCACGTGACAATCGTGACTTTTCATTCCAAACATCTTCAGCTTCTGCATATCGACAAATCTACTCATGTTCGACACATACCCATATGGAAATTTCAGCTCTTTCACCCATTCACACAAAAAAAATTTCTCAGCTTTGTCAAGCATGTAAGAAGCTTTGGGATATTTGCCCGTCCTGACATCCCGTTTTAATTCGGGTCGACTACAGTAGATATTCAATTTATCTCTTGATTTGGAAGTATTCTTTGTTTTTCCCGGAACATTCATCACTGTGTTAAATAGATTGTCAAACATATTCTTTTCAATGTGCATGACATCCAAATTGTGTTGAATCAGTAATGAACTCCAATAAGGCAGATCCCAAAAGATACTCTTTTTCTTCCACCCACTATTTTTCCCGACTCTGAGATTCACTTCATAACTTCCTAATTATGTGACCTTCTTCAAGCCCAGCTCTTCAATCTCTTGCAGAAGATCAATCCCGGATCTGAGTTCTAGAGGTTCTGCAATAACCACCTTGTTCTTGGTGAATGCCTTTTTATTCTTGCGAAGTGGATGGCCGGCTGGTAAGAATTTTCGATGATTATCAAACCACGACTGCTTCCTACTACATTGAAGTGTGAAAGCCTCAGAGTCGATCATACAATACGGACAAGCTAATCTTTCGGCAGTACTCCATCCAGATAATATTGAGTAGGCAGGAAAATCACTAATTGTCCAGATCAGAGCCGCTCGCATCTTAAAATTCTGCTTCAATGACACATTAAATGTGCCGACACCCACATTCCACAAATTTATCAACTCTGATATCTGTGGCTACAAGAACACATCAAGTTTTTCTTTCGGATTGCGCGGTCCTGGCACCAACACTGTAAGGAACATGTATTGTTTTTTCATACACATCCAAGATGAAAGATTGTAGGGCATAATTATAACGGGCCATGAGGAATATTGCTGCCCTGATTGCTCAAAAGATTGAAACCGTCCGTAGAAAGACCCAATCTAATGTTGCGAATTTCAGCCTCAAAATCATAGAATTTTTCATTCAAATGCTTCCAAGCAGGAGAATCTGTTAGATGACGCATGACCCCGTCATCAACTGATGACGTATGCCAACGCATTTCAGCAGCTGTGGCATTAGATTCGTACAATCTCTACAGTCGAGGAGTTAGAGAAAAATAGTACATCTTCTTATGAGCTATTTTTTTCTTCCCATTATCATTATCTCAACCCTTGTATCGAGGATGGCCACAAAACTTATATTCCAACAATCAACTGTCTCCCGCCCAAAAGATCATACAATTTCTAAAGCAGCAGTCAATCTTCTCTACTGATAATCCCATACCGCGCAATAATTTCTTTGTGGTATAGAAATTCTCTGTGACTAAGTTGTTAGTTTTGTATACTGGAAGACTTGTCTTTGTATACTTTTCTAATGATGTGATGATATGAAATGAAAGTTATTACAGTCACTGTTTGCATTTAGATTATGTTATATATTTGTTCTATGCAATGTTCCATATACTTACATTGTAGATGATATGGTGTGGGGAGTCACACGGTAAGATCATATCATTAGAACCTTGTATTGTATTAAAGAGCTCACGACTTAGATGGTCCTGAACATACCATCGGTACACCGTAGAATAATCTGATAAGTTAGTTTATCTTGACTAACTGATTATTCTAGTACACTTGTTAGTGTATTAAGGAGGATCACGATAGGATACTATTCTCTGTCTCTGACCCAGTTAGTGAGAGAATAAAGATCCACAGAGTTCGGGTTCTGAACTCATGTGATATTAGTGAGCATATGTGTGCGTTGTTGATTACTTTAATTTATCAATGGATGAGATCTTTTCGCAGATCAATAAACTCGATATCTTGGGTAATAACAGTGTATGCATGATGTAAATAGCAGTATGCATGAGCACCATGTCCTGGTGCGCCAGGTTGATGATGTTCTCTTGAGGAAACACAAGTTCATGTTGAAATCCTGCAGGTGGAATTTATTCCATACATGAATAAAGCTTGTGTGGTACTACTCAAGGTTTTAGATGTTAATTAATTATAGCTGTCAGAGGCTGACATAATTAATTAATGAACATTATATCTTAAACACGGGGAATGGCTGAACTAAAGGAGAAAACATATTCACAAATATGTATTAAATTGGTAGGTCAGTATTACTTCTTTAGTAGAATAAAAGTAATACTTAATTTATTTAATTATATCCTAAGTTTATTGGATATTGAATATTAAATAAATTAGTTGGCCAATTTAATATTCTTCTAGATCCTTGTTGTAGCCCAATTGACTGTTAGTGGACTGGATATAGAACTTGAGATAGAGGCCCAAATCCAGTAGGGTTGGGGAACTGTATTTTCGCCCACCTCCCTATATAATAGAGGGAGGGGGGACAAAAATTATAGTGATATAATTCAGCTTCTCTTTGTCTCTCAAGATATCCACATATTTTACAACCCTATCAGTAGTATACAACCCACTCTGTATCTGATACTCAGTCCGGAAATACAACAGAAGATTTCAGAGTAGAATACTGTGGTGGCCGAATTTTGAGAAGAAAGGGACGACTGTTTCAATTCATTCAACAGCAAGATTAGTCTTGTAATCTTGTCCTCAGACCGTCTGACAATTGTAAGTAATTCGAATCTATGTATTCCACTTTTTTAGATTCATTTTGCACGGTTTTGTGCTTGACATGATAAACATGCATGTGACATAAAAATATGATTTGCATGAACATGGGATTAATGAACAACCGATAGATCCTGCGGTGGTTTAATTTGAAAAATCCCAACATAAGTTGTTTTCAGGCACTATCTCTTTCATCAATTCTGTAATCTGATCGAAGCACTTCTGTGACATGTTGTTCTCAGACTTCAAAGTCATGAGACGAGCTACAAGTGATAATTGTGAATGCGTCTGACACCCAGGCCACAACTCTTTATTTGCAGCATCCAACATGTCATATAATTTTTGTGCTTCTGGGTTAGGAGGCTCCTCCGAAATCTGATTGGCTACTCTCTCATCCATGTGAACATCTGGACCACCAACATCAAACACCATTTGATGGTACGTATTTGATACAGTCTCCCGCATAATATTTGAAGTCGTAGCAATAGTCTCTGCTGTTTCTCCTTGATACCTCCAGACGTGATAATTTTTCACAAACCCATTTCTCCCAATGTGCAACCGAACCGTATATTGATTTTGAAATGGAATGTTATCACATTTACGACACAAACACTTTATTTTATCTCCATCCATGAACACATGCCGACTAGCAGCAAATTCGATGAAGCTTTCAAGTCCATTCAAGAAATCCGGATTTAAACATCGATATCCCCATATCGTTTGTACATCCAATCACGATTCGCGCTCATTGTTAGACGAGAAGCTGATTGAAAACTTATCTAATTAATCGAGTTTCGAATAAAATTAAAAAAATTTAAAAATTTTGGCAACACCTATGTGAAAATCCTAGTCCCAAGTTCTCAACTCTACGCTAATTGATCTATGTTCCTCTAGTTAATCAATCAATACCAACAACAAAACCAACAAATGCTAACAATTGAATCAATACTTGATTAAAAAAAATTCAAAATTTCGGCAGCACCTATGTGAAAATTCTAGTCCCAAGTTCTCGACTCTACGCTAATTGATCTATGTTCATCTAGTTAATCAATCAAAACCAAAAACAAAACTAACATATATAATATATCAACAACACCAACAATTTATAAAGAGGGATCAAGGGGCCCTCATCCAATTCACAATAAATAATTTATAAAGAGGGATCTAGGGGCCCTCATCCCATTCACAATACCATAATTTCAATTTAATTGTATCTAATAAATTGAACAACATGCTTGTAAAAAATTATAACATGCTCAATCTTAATTTCATTTCCACATGCTTACTAACACCATATTTAACATGCATATTAAAATCATAAAATCATTAATTCATAAATAAAAATTAACTTCATATTTAACATGCATATTAAAATCATAAAATCATTAATTCATAAATAAAAATTTACATCATATTTAACATGCATATTAAAATCATAAAATCATTAGTTCATAAATAAAAATTAACATCATATTTAACATGCTTATTGAAATCATAAAATCATTAATTTATAAATAAAAATTAACATCATATTTAACATGCAAATTAAAATCGTAAATTCATTACTTACCTTTGTCTATGTGAGAGTATATATATGAATTAGCTTGGCAAATTCCTCAATTTGATGTTTGAACCTCAATATAGCTCTTCTAACTACAACATAATTACAGGAAAAATTAAAAAAAAAAATCAAATTCACTAACACAGACACACACACACACACATATATATACATTAACACACACATAATCAAACACAAACATAAACTAAACTAATACATAATTAATTCAAATTATCATATAAAAACCTAATCTAACCTAACAATTCACACATAACTTAACCTAATCTAACCTAAACTAACAATTAACACATAACTTAACCTAATCTAACCTAAACTAAACTAACACCTAATATAACCTAAACTAACAATTAACATATAGTCTAACCTAATCTAACCTAAACTACAAATTATGAAAATGTAAAACATATACACTACAAAATCTGCATAGTAAAAAAAATTTACAAAATAAAATAATAATAATAATATAATTTACAAAATCTACATAATAAATTAAAACAAACACACACACACACAGAGTAGAGAAGAAGAAGATGGAGAGATGGAGAGATGGAGAGAGACAGAGGGCGAGAGAGACAAAGAGATGAAGAGAGAGGGGGGGAGAGAGACAGAACGAAGGAGAGAGAGGGGGAGAGAGACAGAAAGAGCGAGAGAGAGATGGAGAGGATACCTGTCGCCGCACACCGCCCCTTGCCGTCGCACGCCGCTGTCGTCCCGTCACTCGTCGTCGCTGCCGTCGCCGCCGCTGGGTAGAGGGGGGTTGGTTTTAGGGTGAAATTGGGGTTTGATTAGAATGAAAATGAAGCTGCTGGTTCTGTCTGTATAATCGACTTTTACCGACGGACTAACGACGGACACTGTCCATCGTTATCATTTAAAAAATTAATTAAATAACTAACGACGGACTTAGTCCGTCGTTAACACTAAATTTAATCTGAAATTAAATTAAATAACTAACGACGGACTCAGTCCGTTGTTAAGTATAAAAATTAAATCAGATATATTATTAAAAAACTAATGACAGACAAAATTCGTCGTTAAGTTTATTACTTAATTTTAAAAAAAACTAACAACGGATTACGTCCGTCGCTAGAGTTGCCGACAGCAAATTCATCATAACTCCATAACTTTTAACTGTGAACCGGTCCCGCCAAATTTTCCGGCTCAGAATTGAACGACGAACGATCCGCCATTAGTCCATCTCTAATACCGATGGATACGAATTTGTCGCTAGTGTCCGTCGGTAAACTCCGCGTTTTTTATAGTGATCATACATGTAATGTCCAGCACTCCTGTTACAATAGTTCTAGTATGTTAGTAAAAAAACATAACGATTAACGATAATATTTATAGAAGTACGATATCGAATAGCAGCTGCTGCATGAGAACAAGGGATTTGATCAAGCTGGAATTCACCACATTCACATGTTTTCATTTGAAGGTCAACGAGGAAGCTCTTATCATTATTCTGCACTTTGTACAAATTTGCATTATGGCCTCGAATAACATACACCATACTCAGAAAAAAAAGTACAAAAGAAATAAAGAAAACAAAACGAAAAAATACCAAAATATTGGGTTGTCTCCCAATCAGCGCTTGATTTAATGTCTCGGGCTCGACCTAACAATCTGCTAAGAAAATTATGCACTTAGAACCATAGCAGAGATAATAAAAACTAAAAAAAAACACTAACAATAAAATAAAATAAAATACACTCTAAATTAAAGCTAAATAATTAAATCAAATATTAGCCATAAATTACGCCAGTCCCTGGCAACAGCGCCAAAAACTTGTTCTATATTTTATTTCACTAAAAATACTACTCACAAGTGTACGAGGTAAATGTAGCAAAACTATGGTGAGCAAGGTCGTATCCATAGAGACTGGCTATGTAACCTGACTAAGTACCTAATTGAATTGTTCTACTTTATCTAGAGGACCGAATTAAAGATTTTAAAATTTAATTAAACTAAATTGAAATGAAAGAAATAAAATAAATATAACAACAAGAACGGTGAAACTTTAGAGAGAAAATGGATTATAGGGAATTATATGTCTATGGATCCTATGAATTCAATTAATATATTAAACCAAATTTAATTCCTAAATTTGCAGGTTAATCACTAAATTATCTAAACCCTCTCTCTCGAATAAGTTCTAGACGTAGATTAGATTCTAATTCTCATCTCTCGATCTCTAATTATTATCTAACTCCAGACAAAACCTCAGATTTATTCTCCTCATGATAACCTACCAATCTCTCGATCTAGCAAGTTCGTGTTATGCATTCCTAATCTATCAACTAATTAACCTCTCTCGAGTGATAACCAATTAACTACAAATGTGCATTTGATGGCCAAACAAATTCACAAGACAATTATTGCAAGGAAGCACAAACAAATAAAGGAAATGAACAATCATATTAATCAAAAATATTAAAAAACCATGTTCATATTAAACCCTAAAATCTCTAATGAATTAGATACTTATAGTGTATTTCAAATCCATAGAAATAAAATAAACAATGGACACTAGCGTGATAGTCCCGACAAAAGAAATCATAAATAAAAACTTATGCCAAAGTCTTGAATATTCAATCTCCATCTTCTCTCTATCGTCTCTCTGCGTTCTTAAGGGTTTTCTACTATGTTCTACATTGTAGAAGTGGTAAAATTATCATCCAAGGGAAGCCTTTAAATAATAGAAAGGATGGAAGCCCACAGAAAGAAAGAGAGCCCGATCCAAAAGGAAACTCGCCGCTGATCGCCAAATATGAGCACGGGCCGTGCAATAGGGAGCATGGACCGTGCACTTTTTCACCACCCGACACACTTCACCGTTTTGCTTCGTTCTAGCTCATTTCTCATTCGATTGACCCGATTCAAGTTGCAACGTGCTTCTCACTCGTTCCTCTATCGTTTTAGGTACTTCTAAAGCTCAATTGAGTCTCATAAAATAAATGGCATCAAATCCCTTCAAAATGAGCAAATACGTGACACTGCACAAAATATGGAAAACTATGCGCAACTTCTCAATATATGCATGTAATGCTCATCAACTACCATATAAATGACCCTAAAAAACAATGAAAACCATGGGTTTATCAAGTGCATGTGTATTTGAATGATTATTGATTTATCGGCCTTTGAATAGATAGTCTTAAGTGTATGGACATAGTTATAAATATTGAATTATAGGATTTTGATATGAAAAATCCTTACATGTGCTTGGACGATCAGGATAAGTCCACTGACTGTTTTCTGGCACTCAGTCCACATTTTCTAAAATATTTTTCAGGTACAAGATGATGCAGGTAGCTGACGTGGACATATGGGTTCTTTAAGTTTTCGACTATGTTGAAAATTATATTTTGAAAGTTGAATATTGACCATGGTCAATATTTTATCGTATTGTGCTTCTGCTGAATATTTTAAATATTTAAAAATATGAAAAATCTAACATGCCCGGCCGTTATTTCGGACTTGTTCAAATCTTAGACTTTCAACATTGACGGTCATTTGTGAAATATGTTATGTTTTGTTGTTTGAAAACTCTTCCCAAACGACGATTGGTGGATTTTATTTCTAGAG
Organism: Perilla frutescens; assembly: GCA_026008535.1. Taxonomy (NCBI): domain Eukaryota; kingdom Viridiplantae; phylum Streptophyta; class Magnoliopsida; order Lamiales; family Lamiaceae; genus Perilla; species Perilla frutescens. The sequence goes on from BRKX01000015.1 coordinate 15,457,022, forward strand.
AAATCATCGTAAAAATATTTCTTTTTTAAAAGGTAAAATGATTATGCAAATAGGAACTTTATTTAATCTTGTGTAGTGCCTCAGATTTTTGGAATTGGGGCGTTACACTGCTGCCGAGAAGAAGAAAGTTCGCGAAGATGTCCGTGAACAAGTTGGTGGACGTTCCAGTAAACTGGACGTAATTCAAGAAGAAGGTATATCTTTCTCTGGTCTGTTCAAATCTATGATGCATGCCTCACTCTGGAATAGAGTGAATAAGAGGAATGTGATTCCTGATAAGAGAGTAGAAACCTCAGTATTGGTTGAGGCATGTGTCTACAATTTGGTTGAAGCTGCTAGTTTGCTTCAAACCATGTTGAAAGTGGGATAATTTGTTCCCATTGTAGTGAGTGAATTCTACTACAACCTGACAAGAGACATAGACGACCCCTCTTCTAAAAATTATCAGAAGATATTCGTAAGAGGAGAGATGATCAATTTCTCTTCGCAAGTGATCAATGACCACATCGGGTCAGATGTTGAGAGAGAGCTTGGAGATATTAAAGACTGGGGAGCTGTTGTTTGGATTGAGTTGAGAAGAAGACTGTTATGCATCATGCCACAACGTAGATTATTCAACATGCTAAGTACTGCCAGCTAGCTTGAGTAATAGACTAAAGTCAGCTTGTGAACATAAAAGAGATTCTACTGTACTACCTGAAGTGAAGATTCAAGATCAACAATGTATATTGTACATGAACATTTACATGAAGAGAAGACTCAAAGATCAACAATGGTCATTGTAATGTTTGTGAACGTTTACATGAACATTCCTTATCCAGATTATTCTTCCAAGATCAATGAAGTTGTTCGAGGTTTCCAACCAATGAGAGATTCAAAGATCAATCTAGAAGCTGTTGTAACGTCCTGGTCCAGAGAATTAGGACGGGGACATTGCGGGAAAAATAGAAAGAAAAAGGTAGCATAATCCAAAATTTAGGGGTCCTTTGTAATGTCTCGATCTCGAAAGAAAAATAAATGAGGGTCGGCGTGTCACTTAAAAAGGAAATACTATTTCGAATAATCAAATGAAATGGCTTCAAAATGAGAATATGTTATATTCCCCAAGAATTTGGACAACATAACCTCTGTAACTGGAAGAAAACCACATCTTTCAACGTATCAATGAAGTCAAAAGATTCAATCAGGTCAAAAGAACGCCTATTCATAGGCCAATCGAACTTAAGCAGAATCTATCAATTAATAAATAGGATTCTGACTCCTCAAATAAACAAGACCTCTTCATAGGTCACAACAACTAAGACTCATCAATAGGTCAGAGAAAAATAAACTATTTTATGTTCCATTCATAGGACATAATCAATTAATCAACTTTAAGACCCATTCATAGGTCAACTAGTAAATAAACGGAATTCAAGACTCAACCAAATATGACCAACTCATAGATTGAAAACTGTAAAGAACATGCTTGAATTTATAAAAAAATATAGAGAAATTGGAGATAGTTTGGTTATAAACTTAAAATAAATAGAAGAAAATTTGGCACAAATTATTTTGGAGTGATAATAATAAGGAGGGGGCATGCATGTTACTAATTATCAATATTAAGAGCTTATTTGTACCTAGAAGATCTTTAAGGATTTATTTGATCCTAACATATAATATTAGGGGTGTATTTGACCCTTTTCCATTAAATCTTTATACATTAATTTGGCAAAAACATGACTTGGCTCATTGGACATTGATGGATATTATTTCAACACAAATTAGAAAAATGAGGTGTCATAACAAAACCGTATTTTTGTATTTTTTAAACTTAAAAAATAATCCAAAATTATATTTTCAAGTAATAAGAATAAATAAATAAATATAAAATGACCATTAACAACAAGACATTAAAATGAGGACGGAAACTTGGAAATTAAAACAATCTAATCGGTGCATTAATTGTTGTAGATGTAAATGGAGGAGATGCATATTAGTATTACGGTGTTCGTATCAACAAATTCAACAACATCGTTGTCTTTTTCAAAACATGAATGCATGCAATTCTCCAACCTACCACATTCTATTGCATTTAATATTGGGCTGAAAATATATATTGGCAAAATTAAATTAAAATTGGGGTAGTTCAGTAGTTGGGAAGGATTTAAAAGATAGGAGTTATTTGGGTAAAATGTACTTATTTTATAGAAGATTCTTTGTCTTGAATATACAGAATCTGAAAAGATTTGACACTATTCTACTTTATATGCGAAGGAAATAAATACACAATATTTATAAATATCACAATCTGCAAAGGGAATAAATAAAATATTATAATTGCCATAAGAATATTTATGATTAGGGTTTGAAAAACCAACCACTACAACGTGACCCCTCTCTTTCTAAAAATCAAGAAAAAAAACGACTGACTGTAACTCTCTCTCTCTCTCTCTCTCTCTCTCTCTCTCTCTCCCTGTTCAGAAGTTGTTCGTGTTCGTGGCCATTTCATCCTCAGGTTTGTTAGTCTCTCTCTCTCTCTCTCTCTCTCCAACTAACGATATTCTCATCTCTGTCTCTAAATCTCAGTTAATCATAGCCGCCGGAGACGTCTTCATCTTCTCAAGTAGGTTTTATTTTTTTTTAAATTCATATTATAGCGTGTATGATTTATGGACAAATGGTTACGAGTTGTAACTTACGATTATTTTTAAATTGTTTAGTTAATTTTGCTATGGTTTGTTTTGTTAAATTTTGCAAGGGTTGGTTTTGTTTAATAATAATCGTAGCCCTAACACTTCTGCCTTGATCCGAACCGGGTGATAGATCCATGGGTTTGGGCTCTCGTGGAGGATGTCGACAGGTGGAATTCCTTTCAATGGGGGCATATTCATACCAGTTGCTGATACATTTCATCAGAGCATCATTCCCATGACTCGACAGGTTATGGACGGGAAAGGGCGCGTGACATATAATTTATCATACACCAAAACAAAATACATCAATAATTCTTCAGCACTGTCTAATATCCAAAAACATTTCAAATATTCAAATATAAATTCACAATCTCAGTAATTTCTCTTTTCTATTCATGAATCCAAGGACACACTTATGCACTACGAATCTTAAGTCATTTGTGCCTGCAAGAGCAATGCAAGCACAATATAGTACTCATAGCTTCTTTTGACCACAAGACTACAAACCGAGAAATAAAGATACAAATTAGTTAGGAAAAATAAGGAAAAAAAAATATGAAAGAAAAAAAATAAATAAAAATAATTCAAATATTTTCTAAGTTGGGGCACAAATAAATCTTGCCATCAAATTTCTCAAGGTGACTCATCATATATAAAACAAAATAACAAAAAGCCAAAAAAAGAACCCAAATAAAATATGAAAAATGACTGAATCCTTATAAACATACCACGTTAAAAAAATATAAGAGGCAAAAACTATGAACAATGTGATACATGTTTCTACTTCAAGTGGTACTCATAAGCATGCATGCTAACTGATATTTAACATAATAATTCATATTACTTATATAAACTTTTAAATCAAGTACACAAATGAACATTTTTGAACAGTTATTGAAAACAGAAAACACAATAAACGACATAAAAAAAACAAATCAGATTCAAGATGAACTAAAATTTGATATTTATTTTTAATTCCACCGGTACACATAAAGAGATGTTCTTATTCAATATATTTCCTAGCATATATCTGAATAAAACACAGATAGAAATATCATTTATGATTTCAAAAAACAAAATAAAAATTTATTTTGAACAAAATACTCAACTTTACTCATATAATTTTCAATCAAACACTTAAATGAACATATCTGGACATTCAATGAATACAAAAAAATAAAAAAGAACTCGAACAAAATATTAAAACTGACTAAACCCTAAAGACATAAACATACCACTTAAAAATATATTTAAGATGCAAATGCTATCAACAATGTGATACATATTTCTACCTCAAGTGGTACTCATAAGCATGTTAACTGATACTTAACATAATAATTCATATTACTCATATAAACTTAATCAAAACAAATAACAATTCATATTAGTCAATTTTAAGAGATACTTAACATCTGGTAACATATTACTCATATAAACTGAAATCAAAACAAATAACAATTCATACTTAACATCTCTAAATAGTGAATGAAAACAGAAAATACAAAAAACCACATAAAAATCACATCAAATACAAAATCAACTACAATTTGATACTTATTTTCAATTCTAGTGGTACTCGATCATAAAGAGATATTCATATTCAATAAATTTACTAGCATATATCTGACTACAATAGTAATACAAACATCAATTATGATTTAACAACATAAAAATAAGAAATAATACTCAACATAATACGTAACAATAATCATATAATTTTACATCAAAGCACTTAAATGAACATATATGAACAAATACAGAAAAAAAAACACCAAAAACACATATAAAATGAAAAAAAAAACCACGCACAAAATCCTAGCAACTAATTTCTTACAGAAACTGAACATAATTTCAACAAAAGAAATAAGAAAATCACTCATTATTTGACTGAATAGACTGAAACCCAAAGGATCAAGAGATGAAGAGAGACGAATCGAGAAAACGTTGAATCTCCGGCGGCGAAGTGATGAATTAGTGACGTCGGGGTTGATGAAATAAAAAAAACGAAGAGAGAGAGAGAGAGATGGTTGGAGGCCAAGGGTTACAAAAATCGCAGACAGGTAGGTTCTCACGTAATTGAACATAAAAGGGAAAGTTGAATCGCTGATGGTGAAATGGTGAATCAGCGAGGTCGGGGCAAATGGTTTGGGTTGCAAATCGAAAAGGGGAAAAATGGGGAAAAATGGCCGAGATGTGTCAGGAAATGTAATTATATGGCGGGTCGCGGGCGCGAGTGGATCGGGCTTCTAATTGGTCAGGCTTATGCACCTGGTGCATAGGAGAATTTGCAATAAAATATACAAGTCAAACGGTTATGGGAAAATCGTAAATCAAGGAATGTATATTTATTAGGATATAAATTAATCTTGCGGGACCAAAATATTATTATCTTTCAATTAAAAATAAAATATACATTAAGAAAAAACTAATCCTAACCATTCATCTATTAAGATCTGACGGATTTGATCAATCCCTAATTTATACACAAGGAAAATATTACATTTGATCTTTTTCCTATATACATATATAATTATTTATAAGAGAAATATATTTTAATATACTTTAATATGTGGTGGAGAGATGTGTATATTTGTAAAGTTAATTATTACATCTTAATTTTATGGAATATTCTAAGCGGACAATTAATTTGAAATGGAAGAAGTATGTGATATATTATACAAATTCCCAAAAATAATCCCCCGTGTTTCCAAGAAAGTATACATGCTGTCATTCTTTACTAATATATCACGAAACTTGTAGAATATTGAATTAATTCCTTACTAATTTATGACTCGTTAATCACTATATGATAAAAAAAACAATCAATATATGATAAATTTTAAAATAGTGAAAAGAGAATAAGATTTTCTGTTCCAAAATTGCATCCATAACGGCTAGTGTCCTATAAATAGGTCATAGGACCTCGTCCTCGAGCATATATATGCGAGCTGAGGAAGGGAAAACAGTAAACCGAGCATATATGACAAGCGGAGCAGCAAGATTAATGACCGCCACGCACGGCGGTTTAACGGTGAACGAGGCGCAAGAGAGCAAGTTAAAGATGCCTCTTGAGTACGTGAAATCCGACAACGATGAAAAGATGCCGGCGTGTCAAGTCGACGGGAGAGCAGGAAATCAAGTTGCCACTCCTCCGGCATATGAGTTCAGGATGCCTCTTCACTACCCGAGGTACTCCAAATCCGACTACGAGAACATGCCCGAGTGGAAACTCGACCGCCTCCTCTCCGAATACGGGCTGCCCGTCATCGGAGATGTTCATCACAAGAGGAACTTTGCCATGGGAGCTTTCCTTTGGCCGGACCAGTACAATGCATAATTATTATATACACATGTATGTACATACGTGTGCCTTTTATATATATTTAGTTAATCATATGGTGTCATAGTTGTGAACTATATAATTAATAAAGTTACCTGTATATGTTTTCTGCTTTAGTTTTAAATAAATGATTAATATGATGAGCATTCAGCTTGATTCTTCTAGTATGATGTTTTTCTCCCGTGTCTATTCACAACTTATCTTTGTTAAATATATATATATATATACATAGGATATGGTTCATATGAGAACACCTTATTGATGTGAGAAATGAGAACACATCTTACACCATCCAATTTAATGATCCAATGGCTGAGATTTAAGGTGGCAATTTCGTAAATAATAGGGCAAAAAATAAGGAAGGAGGGCTATTTTCGTCCAAATCCATTAAAATTGATGATGTCAGCAATTAAAAAAAATCTTAAAAACTTTAATCGACCATAACTTCCTCGTTTTTAATGCAATGCACACAAAAAATATATCAAATTAAAGCTCTCTTCATGCTCTTTCATTTAAGATGTCGAAAGACTATATTTGGATGAAAAAATATGAACGAAAAATAAAAAAAAAAAAATTTTACGCGTGCCCAGGTTGTAAATGCTTTCGTTAGCATATAATAATTCTTCGTCAGCATTATGATAACATATGAACGTATGCTAATGAAGCATTTGTCATATGCTAACATAATATATTCGATGTGCTAACAAAGAATTATCATAATGCTAACATAGTATAAATTTATTAGGGTTTATTAAATCTCAATTATGATTTATTTAATCTCGATTATGGTTTATTCCATCTAATTATCATTATTCTTTTGAAATTTAATTTTTTGTTTATAGTTCTTAATTGATTATTATGGTTTATTTCATCTAATTATCATTATTCTTTTGAAATTTAATTTTTTGTTTATAGTTCTTAATTGATTATTATGGTTTATCCTATCCAATTATAATTTATAACGTATGTTGATAGAGTATTGTCATATGCTAACATAGTGTATTCGCAATGCTGACGAACCAAAACTATAATGCTAACGTAGTACAAATATATTATTATTATTATAATTTCTTTCAACTCATTTAGGGTTTACCACATCCAATCAATGTTTATTTCATCTAATTAGGTTTATTTCATCCAATTATGATTTTTTCTATTTAATTAGGGTTTATTAAATCGAATTAGGTTTATAATTAATTTTTAGAATATTTTTTTCGCCAACAATATTTGAAAACTTTAATTAGCATAACTATAATGCTTCGTTAGCATTATGATAATACTTCGTTAGCATAACGATCTGTTATCAAATCCTCCGCGATTTTTATAAGAATTACCAAATTACAGTAATACCCCCCGCGCGAAAAACTTTTCAGATATTACAAAATTACCACCGCCTTTTTCATCAAATCTGGACCTTTGATTTTTGATGGATGTGTGGTGTGAGATGTGTTCTCATTTCTCACACAAAGAGTTATTTTTATATAACCCCGCCCCTATATACATATACATATAGATAGATAGATAGATAGATAGATAGATAGATAGCTACATAGATAGAAACCAGTACATATTTCATAAAGATCGATGTTTTAATTTCTTAATTATGTTGCAAATTATTTGATATTTTACATTTTTTAACACTCTCTTTTGAGGAAATTAAGGAGAGATGTATATAGATGCATACAGATTAATTGAGAGAGAAATTAAGATATATCGGGAAAATATTACTTAATAGGGAGAGAGGTATATTTATCATATTCTTTTAATTTTAAATTTTAAATTTGTTGTAAAACCTAAATCTTCATGAAATTGGGGAGTCTGTACCAATTTCTTTAATTTGGATATACTACACTTATGTTCAATTTTGATGGTTTCATGGTATTTATTCAAAATGCAAATTAATTTATTAACTTATACCACATAATATCAATTATGAAGGAGTTTGTGTGAAGTCGTCAATACAGATCCAAAAACACCAATAAAATTAAAAATTAAATTTCATTAAATATAGATTTGGATTTGCATCTTGACATTTTTTTTGCAGATTTTTTAATATAAGTATAGTTGCGCATACAATCTGTAAATGGTTTGTTTTTTTCAATCTAATAATAAGATATGATGGCAATATCATAATATATACATGTACTGGAATGAGAATTGTCTTAATTACAAAAGAATATTTCATTATTTTTTTGTATTAAATTAAATTAATACAAATTAAAGGAGTATATGTATAATTTTTTCAAATAGAATAATATATATATGTGTGTGTGTGTGATTTGGTTCAAATGGACACTCTTCTAGGTGTAAGAACGTGAGCACTTTACTTATTTACTATAATTTTATTGCATATGTTATTGTGTTTTAGTGCTAATTTTTATTTTATTACTTATCTTGTCGTGTTTTACTACTAATTATATTTAGTGTTAATTAACATTAAAATACACTATAGCAATAAAATTATAATAAATATACAGTGTGTAACTCTAGTACCAAGCACAATACTCGTTATAGTCAACCCCTAAATATATTATTGACAAAAAAATATATAAAAAATTTAAGTTATCAGGCAAACTCATTTCAAGATAAATTGGTGAAAGTCACGTTAGGCTGCTGTCATGTTCAAATGCACGCACTGGGGAAAAAAATCTTATCAGGCTCATATCATGTTCAAAATGCATATGAAAAAGAGCAAATATTTAAAATATCCACCTTTATAAAGATAAAAGTTATTTTATCCAACTTAAGAAAATCATTCAAAAAATACTCATTTTCAAGTGATATCCTTCATGACTTGTGATTTTAATCACTCTTCAGCATTTTCAAGTACGCGTCGGAACTTCTTCAAAATATATCAGGAACTTGATCAAGATTTCCGATCATGATTTCATGATTTCCTATCGTGATCGGGATTTTAGTTGAGATACAATTTTTCCCATGATGAGAACATGATAAATTCATCATGACGAGCGTCTTTGATTGATTACAAGCATAAAGAACAAGAATATAATTCCGTAGTGTTTAAAATACAAAAATTGAGTGCTTTTGTTTGATTTTGGTCAAACTATGTACAACATGGGTAAGAAATTCCATCAAGTTACTTTCAAAAGGGTTTTTTTATGGACAAATTAAATAAACTAAAATTGTGTATTTTTTGAATTTTTTCTTAAAGTTCGGCTAAAAGATGTTTTTGTTTTAGAAGAGTAGTTAATTTTAAATATGTAGTCATATTATAAATATATATATATATACATACATACATTTATATGTCTTCAATATTTAATGGCTTATGTGGTAATTATAAAATTTGGGGCCCTAATATTAAAAAAATGGTCAATTATAATTAAATACTCAAACTTTGACAAGATTTACAGTTTAGACACAAACTTTAAAATTTTGAAATTAAAACAAAAAACTTGCTGATGTTTTTTTTTTACAAAATAGACACCTTCAATTTTTATTTTTATATTTCTCAGCGAAAGGATAAGTAGACGAAAAAATTTGTGTTGTTCTTAATTAGGTGAAAATATTTTCACTTCATCACAAAATAACATAATTTTGTACCTTAAAAAATTCAAAATTGTATTTTCTTCCTTTATTTCTTCATTGAGACATAGATCATAGATGGCGTCGTAGGTAGAAAATGTTTTCCAAATAATTATGAAACGACATGATTTTTGTGACAAATCAATTTCCGTTTGTCGGAAAAAAAATTAGGGGTAGGTGTCTATTTTGTAAACAAAAATAATATAAGTTTGTGTTTTGATTGCAAACTTTTACAGTATGTGTCTAAATTATAAATCATGTCAAAGTTTCTATATTTAATCATAATTAACCCTAACAAACACTATTTTCATTTTAGTAATAAATTTCAAAATATTAGTATTACAATTGTAGTTTGACAAAAAAAAAAAACCCTAAAAATTAAAATTACTTTATTTATATTGTTGATGACAAAAAAAAAAAAAAAAAGTATCGCGCGCATTAGAATACGAAGTCTTATGGCAAGCTTTAACATTGATAAGGATATTGTGTAAGGATTATGACGTAGACGTAACCAAAAAGTCTATCAAAATCATATTATCCATTATTTCGAACATGAAATTAAAATAACAAGGTTGTCACCATTCATTGCATTGTGGTTCTTACATATGTGTAATGCCTAAAACGTCAAATCCCCTCATTTATTGTACTAACTATTTCTGCCTTGCTTCTCATGCAACATAATTGGGATAAGGAATTTTCGCAACATGACTTGCAATCCCGATTTTATTAAGTCCCTTCAATATTAATTTTGAAAAAATTGAGAACCACTTCTTAGTTCTTATTGTTGAAATTATTTTGAGGTACTAGTTTATGGCGGCTACATGCATTGAGCATTACTTGTTATGCTCTACAACTGGTCGGATAATAATTTGTGTGCAGTGGCGGAACTAGAAATTTTTTTTAGGGGAGCTACATAATACATTGTGATGGAATGATAACTCCATGTAAAAAAAAATAGTGAGAGGAAGGGATGGTTGCCACCATTTTTGCATTTATTTTCGTCTTTTTATACGTGTATGATTTTTTTTCGTTAGCACAATCTATTTTCTTTATTGAAATTATATCATTTTTTAAAAATCACTATGTTATACACAAATATAAAATCAAAATAATATATATATATATATATAAGTTACTCTAAGACAATCAAAATTGAACTCAAACAATCAGACTTAATTTAATAATCTATAAATATAAATATATATTTAACAAAATCAAAATAATAAAATTTTAAACAAAAATCAGAAGGACCAAATAAAAAAGAAGTTAGATCATAAATAAATAAAAAATGTAATTAAAATTTAAAAATAAAATAGAATTTTAAATAACATAGTAGATTGATGAGTGTTGCATGATTCTACTAAATTTTTTTCAGATTTATCCCTCACTTAAAATGGTGAAATAGTGATATGAGATCCATTAATTTATTTTTTATTATAGTAAAATAATTTATTAGTTATATTTTAAAGATGTATGGCCCACTCAAAATTTTCCCATCTTCTTCCCACACTCTCTTTCTCTCTCCACTCTCTTATCTTCTCCCTCACGCAGCCATGGCAGACAAGCTTCAACAATTCTCTTCATCTTTGATTTATTTTTTCTTTCCTCCATCTCACTCTCACTACCTTGGATCTCATTCTACTCCCAGAAATTTTACCAAAATACTGAAATATTGGGGGGGCTAAAATAAAAATATCAACCAACTCCCTAGCTAATTTTTCGGCGATATTCCGGTTAGGGGGGCTGGGGGATCCACCCCTGTTTGTGTGTGAATGGATCATGTGGGAATATATCTATGTAATCAAGATAGACTTGTAAAATTCTTTCATAACCAAGAAATGTAAAACGTTCTTTTTGACCAATTCTTTTTTGTTTACCATAATACCTTAATGAATTGTGAGGCTCAATCAAAATTTGTGCAAGAATTCAAACAAAAGAGAGCAGTCTATATGCACAATTCATTCCTCACCCCACGTGCACTGCACGTAGAGGTAGCAATAGTTCCGGAACCGCCCCGTCAATGCACAGTTACGGCGGTTCCACAGTTCTAAGCGATTCCAACCGGTTCAATTTTTTAAATATAATATTTAAACTTCATTTATAAAATAATTAGAAACTTGAGTAGAAATACCAACAAATTAAAAAAAATCCAAAATTATGGGATTATGAGAATTCGTTAAAGAAAAATTAGTGTAATGATAACTAAAGGTCCGCTATCCTTTTACAGGATAAACCAAACCATTATCTTTTATACAAAATCGATGTGAGTCATTTGGTTTGGGAATTAAGCCATTTTCTTTTTCGTCCCTCATTGGTTTATATCAAAGACAATTAATTAAATTTTCTTATAAATTGATTTAGACCTTTGTTTGTAGTTTTACTAATAACCAAAGATTAATCTTAATAGAATATGGTCATATAAATTATTAAAAATGACACCAAGACTTGTAATTTTGAGGGATGGGTTGAAATTTAATTTTCTTCCCATTATAATATGACATAATATAAATAATATTATAATTATTTAAATAAAAATTTAAAATAATAAACTAATAAGTAAAAATAATATTAAAGAAACTTGAAATTAGAGTTTAATTTAAATTCAAATAATTAACTCCACATTTTTATAATTGAATTGATTTTGTTTATCATATGATTCATAAGAAGCCAGGAGGTCATTTTTCCGGCACATTTTAAATTAAGGTATATATAAATTGACAAGTAATAATTTATTTTATATTGATTATTTTAAATAAATAATTTTTATAGAGTATATATACCCATAAATTAGGAATTAGAAATCGCAACAAATAATGGAATTTCTATTAAGATAAATTGACGCAATGATAAATAGTGACCTAATATAATTTTTTAGGACAAACCAAACCATTATCTTTGATAAAAAAAATCGATGTGGGACATTTGGTTTGAGAGTAGAAACTCGAAAGTTGAGAGTTTGAACATTTTTTTTTGTCCCACATCGGTTTCATATCAAAGACAATGGGTTAGACTTTTCTTATAAAAAATATTAGTCTTTGGTTATCATTTCACAAGTTTCTTTTTTAATTATATCTCATTATGGAAATCTCATATTATTTTATAATTTTTTAATTTGTGGGTATTTTTATTCAAGTTTAACATTGAGAAATTAAAAAATAAATAGATGGTTCGCGGTTAGAACCGCCAGTTCCTGGTTCTAAAAAATGGGAACCGCAATCGCATTGGAACATGATTCCAATTACGGTTCAAAACTACCGGCTACCAGTTCCGGTTCTGGAACCGTTTGCTACCCATAACTACACGCTCATTTTCACAACAAATGAGAGCAAGAGGTGTGTAACACACGGCACCGACGATACGCAAAGAAGAGGTGTGTAACTGCATAACATGCAGGCGCCGAACGAGAACATCCCGACGCTGCAGATCGAGAAACAACCCGCTACCGCCGTTGATGGAGAGAACTCCCGCATCCTCCGAGAACAACCACCGTTGCTGCCGCCGATCTAGAGCAAGCTACAAAAGCAAACTGTTGCCACTGAGAACAACCTACCGAGCAGAACCCATCGCCGCCAATCGAGAGGCCGCTGAGAACATCCTTCATTATCAATGGAGGAGATAAAGGGCCGGACCTATGAGACACAGGGCCCTAAGCAAGACCTTAAAAATGGGCCTTTATTGTGAAAAATCATTAGAAATATAATCTAAATCAAGAAAATAAAATACAAACTAATATGTTGGCAATATGACAATATTTCAAAAGAGACAAATATTCTTTCATCTAAATATAACAAGTCTCACAGTTTTAGAGACAAAAATATTTATCAAGTTTGTGTAATTTTACTGATTAATCATTTTTTTTCTTTCAATTAATTAATAACGTAGTCAATCCAATAATGTGTGTAAACCCATCGTGCTTCAAATATTGCTCAAAATTTATACAAGAATTAACTTCAGCATACTATCATTTTCCTATGTCTTTAACTTTCCATTTTGATCAAAAATCTAAAATTTTGTTTCATATAAATTAAATTTCTCAAAATTTTCTAGAAATGAAAATCATGCTTGATCGATTATGTAGAGAAACTACCAACTCTGTGAATGACTATTTCTCTCTTTTCCTTTGACCTTTTTTGCTCCTTCTTATCCTTCTTCTTAATATTTAATTTTGGGCCATATCTATACATGTCTATTAAAAAAATGGGCCCCGAAAATTTTAGTGCCATAAGCACAAGCATGTTGAGCCTACTATCAGGACCGGGCCTGAGTCTGGAGATTCAACATGTTTCATTCAATTCTTGGATTTTTGTTTTTGTTAATTAATCCAATAATGTTCAATTAGTTAGTTAATTGATGGATTGATATATTTATTTTAGTTGTTAATTGGTTGATTTTGTTCAATTCCATTGTCTGTTCATCAGTTGTTCATCGTCGACGTCGATTGGGCTTTGTTGTTGGGCAAAAACATGTTACATGGTTTTATTTTTTCGGCTTTTTCATTTTTGTACTCTAAATTGCTCTAATTGTATTGTTATACTATATACTTTGAAACGTGCAGAATATAAATTAATGGATTTGATTAAATCTTTTCGTCGAATTATAGTTTCAAAATACTAGTTTGAACTTAGTTATATATATATATATATATATATATATATATATAGGGGCGCACTATAATGAAAACTAGGTTTTATGTGTAAACTAGGAATTAATCCTAACCCTTGATTTTATATGAATTGATGGTGTAGATTTTAAATTGAAAAAAGGAATATTTATAATATTTTATATAAAATAGGAAATAAAGGGGTATTATTGGAATTGGATGAAAATTCTGAGATGGAAACATCATCTTATATTTAGAACAAGATACGGATATATCATATGAATCATTCTAGGATATGAATCTTCAAGCCCTACATTTATTGCTTAATCTCCCATTTCACAAAATAAATCGTCTCCCCTCTCAAAAAGCCTCCTCAAAAGTGGCCAAAAAAAAGCTGTGGGAGAGATTTTTCTATCCGCCGTCGTCCGCCATTACCCAGCCGTCGAGTAGTGGTGCAACATCCGACGCCATCGACGATCCCCCAAACATAGAGCAATGTTCAACACCCACCATCGTCGTCCATCTCTAGAAGCTTCCGCCTCTGTCGTTCATCCCAAATCTGTCATTTATCATTCATCTCTAGAAGTAACCTAAGCCATCTAAGCTACAACAAATCAGTAATGGTGAGAGCTAAAGAAGGTAAACATTTATATTTTTACTGTGTTTTTAGTGAGATATTGAGTTAAATATGTATAGTTAGATTGTGCTTTATTTGAAGAATATAGTATGTTGGGATGTAGATTTTACTTGAATCATGAGTGCCATTAATCCTTGTGTCGAATAGCTAAGGGTATATGAAATTTCGTCTCTTGCTATGGGGTTTGAAATTTGGCAGCAATCGATTTAAGCATAATATGTCAGTCATAGTAAATTTTTTGAGTTGTTATATGAATTTTGTAGCAATATTTGTTAACAATAGTAGCAATGATTTTGTATTATCTAAGCATATATTTAATGTTAGACATTTATTTTAACTTTGATGCTTATTATGTGTTGTTTCGCAGCTTAATATGTGCGCTTTTATTGTAATATGAAGCATTATATCATGTTTGAACTTGTAGTCTGGTGCTTAGCATTAAGGATTTTATTACTTAATATTCGTTATTTCATTGATTAAATTGGTATTAAAATGGTGTTAACATGAAGTGCTATAGTATTACAGTGAGTACCATGTCCTATTTGATACATTGGTGCTTATCATTTGTGAATTCCTAGCTTAGTATGTTTAATTTATTGTTTTATTTGAGTTACTTGAGGTCATAATATTTGTTAATTTTGATTTATGATTTATTCGTCTCCATTGCAGCTGCGAATAAAACTGTTGATCAAATATCAAATGGTAAAGGGAAAAGAGGTAAAGGCAAAAGACAATCAAAGTCATATATTCCATGTTAGACATTTATTTTAACTTTGATGCTTATTTTATGTTGTTTCGCTGCTTAATATGTGCGATTTTATTGTAATATGAAGTATTATATAATGTTTGAACTTGTAGTTTGGTGCTTAGCATTAAGGATTTTATTACTTAATATTCGTTATTTCATTGATTAAATTGGTATTAACATGGTGTTAACATGAAGTACTATAGTATTACAGTAATTATCATGTCCTATTTGATACATTGGTGCTTATCATTTGTGAATTCATAGCTTAGTATGTTTTATTTCATTGTTTTATCTGAGTTGCTTGAGGAAATTATATTTGTTAAATTTGATTTATGATTTATTCTTCTTCATTGCAGCTGCGAATAATACTGTTGATCAAACATCAAATGCTAAAGCGAGAAGAGGTAAAGGCAAACGACAATCAAAGTCATATATTTCATGTTAGATATTTATTTTAACTTTGATGCTTATTATGTGTTGTTTCGCAGCTTAATATGTGCGATTTTATTGTAATATGAAGTATTATATCATGTTTGGATTTGTAGTTTGGTGCTTAGCAGTAAGGATTTTATTACTTAATATTCGTTATTTCATTAATTAAATTGATATTAACATGGTGTTAACATGAAGTGTTATAGTATTACATTAATCATCATATCCTATTTGATACATTGGTGCTTATCATTTGTGAATTCATAGCTTAATATGTTGTATTTCATTGTTTTATCTAAGTTACTTGAGGTAATTATATTTGTTAAATTTGATTTATCATTTATTCTTCTCCATTGCAGCTGCGAATAATACTGTTGATCAAATATCAAATGCTAAAGTGAAAAGAGGTAAAGACAAACGACAATCAAAGTCAGCGAGTGTTGGTAATGATGCTTTTCCAAAGCTTAACAGTAGAGCAATCCCAGGTGAATTGGCATTGGCAATTAAAAGCATGACCAATGAGCAAAAATCTGCTATAGTTGAAATGGGGTTTGCACAACTGTTGCATCTCAACATTGATAAAGTTCCAGCACGGTTAGTTTATTGGGTGCTTGATAAGTTTGATGCTAGCAGCTCAGAGATTGTCATCGATGTTAGAAGAATCATCACAGTTGATGTAGATGATGTTCAGTCAGTGTTAGGTTTTTCCAATGGAGGAGAAAAAATTAAAACTAGACGGAGATCTGACATATGCAACATGAAAGAAACTTGGTATGATCAATTCACTGAAAGGGGAAGAGGGAGAATAATGACTAAACATGTTAGAGTTGCAATGATGAATGATAAAGATGGTGGTGATAAATTCAAGATGAATTTTTTAGTTCTCCTTACTTCGTGCATGATCGAGAATTCAGTCAACGGATACGTCTCACCTCTGTTATTGAATTACATGGATAAACTTGATAGCATTCATGAGATGGATTGGTGTGACTACGTTGTTAGGTCTCTTATAACTCATAAAGTGATATGGGAGAAGAACATGAGCAATGATTTTGGGGGGCCTATAGTTTTCTTGACGGTAATATATTCAACATAGCTTGAATAATTCTGTTTCATAGCTAATTAAGACTGATTTATGTGTTTTGTGTTACATATAGCTAATTAAGATTGGTATATTTGCTTTGTGTTACATATATGACGGCAATATATTACAACTCGTGCCTTACATTTAACACGTTTCGACACTGCATGCCTCTTCTTTGTTGTACTCCCCACATCATTAGTTGGCATTCTTCTCACCCTCTCTATTACAAAAAACATATTTTATCTTAATGCATGTGCCATCGAGGGACATCTTTGTTGTACCTAGACGAACATCGAACCCACACGCCAAAGCATATTGTTTATAAAATTGGATAGCACCGTCTAGAGAATAAATTTTCTGACCCACATATGGCTTGAGATATTGATCGCACCGTGGAGTGTAATATTTTGTCATTCCAGGTGATACGTCAATATCACAATCACTTGAGTTGTTGCTACCTGCGTGTTAATAATCACAAAATAAAAGAGTGTATTCAAATGAACATATTATTATTTATTTGTAAAGAATTCTATGTTTGTATACTACACTTGCATCGCTAATTGTCATGTGAAACTCCATTACAAATCACTCTAATACAAAGTTTGAAATAGTAATACTACTGTGTAACAACAATTGAATCGAACGGAGTCACAATATTCTATATATACACATTATCATTATCTATTTCATAATAACCCGACTTCATAATCATTAATCACACTAAATATAAACGAATAAACATTCAATAGCAACCATTACATGCTAAATAAGCAATCAGATATGGCACATTAAGCTGCAACATGATAATTACAACCTACGAAAAATCAATAATATAATTTCCATATAATAACGAAACAACAACATTAATCCAAAAATAATGATCAAAAAACATTAATTTAAGAATCTAATAATGAAGACGACGATGAAAACAACATTCATCGAAACCCGAACGATGATTGAAAAATAAAAGAATGCATACCTGAATTATCCATGTCGGACGAACTCATCTTCGTGATGAATAATTAATCACAATTTGTAGTGAATCTATGATTCTACCAGAAGAATGTTTTGTTTGTGCAGATACTGATACGATAAACTATGAGGAGTAGAAGAAATAATTAATCAACACTAATTGTAGTAATATATGTCGATGAATTAAAAAAAAACCGTTTCAAAACAGATTTGATTTTAATAAAAAAATGAGAAAATCATGATTTAAGAAGATACAGAAAGGAATTAAAGATATCACGTATCTTTGAATAAATATAAAAAATTAATGTACACCTATTTTGCCCTTTAGTGTATAATGAAACAAATAGACCCCACTTAATACATTAAATATGAAAGTCAATCTACACCACTCATCTTAATTTATCTAATGGCTAGGATTAGTTCCTAGTTTTCACATAAATACTTGATGCTCATTTGATATGCATCCTATATATATATATATATATATATATATATATATATATATATATAGTTCACATGAGAATCAATCTCCATGTGGGAACTAGGAACTAATTTCGACCACACAATGCTTTAATCTCAATGGTCCATATTTAAATAAAAAGACGGTGGCATAATGGTAAATATGAGGAAGTCAAACTTACCCCTGGTCAAAGCTGACATCAGCATCCTTACACAAAATTTATTTAAACTTTAAACATCCATAACTTGCTCATTTTTCATTAGATTAACGCAAATTATATATCAAATTAAAGCTTTTTTCGTACTCTTTCATTTAAGATCCATTGTTCATATGTTTATTCGAAAATATATTTTTTCATCCATAATAGCGTGATGTTAAACTCAGAATAGCATGACAAAATATTCATGATAACATGGAAGCATACACATAATAGCATGAAAAAATATTCATAATAACATAAAAAAATATTCAAAAACACATAAATTTTACTCATAATAGCAGTATTAGTGTGCGTTAATAGTATGAAATTATCTGTTCATACTAGCGTGCATATATATTCATATTAGCATATATATATGTTCATAATAGTATAATAGTACTCTCATTTTAGCATAGCGAAATTTATAAGAATAGACAACGGTTTTAAAGTGTTGTCTATATAATTTTCAAAAATTATGCTCAAATATTACAAGTTTGCCACCGCTTTTGATCAAAAATTGACCTAATCTTAGCCACCTAAATCAAAGCAGTGGATAGATGAGATGAGTTACTAGTTCTCACATGGGGGGATGGGTTCTCATTTGATCCGTTCCCTATGTGTGTGTGTGTGTGTGTGTGTGTGTGTGTGTCTTGAAAAACACAATAGGATATTAACAAGATGTGGATGCTTTTAATAAGCCTTTAACATAAGATTTAGTCCAAGACCGTCTAAATTTAATAAAATTAGGTTTGCTCATGTCCAGCATACAATTATAATAAAATCATTAATTTATTTAAATTCTAAATTAAATAAAAAATGATTACAGCATGTGAAACGTTCAAGGACGTTCCCTAGAATGTGAGACATGCTTCAATTTTAGCTTTTTTATTTTGTTTAAATTCTAAATGAAAATGTATAATAAAAAAAATGATCTCAACATGTTTCAATTTTTTTTTAATCTTTTCATTTTTTTTGTTTAGTTTAAATGGTAATTGTTTAGTTATTGATTTGTAAAATGTTTAGTTATTAAATAATTTGTTAACTATTTAACAATTAATTAGTTTTGTTTATATATTAATTATTAATTTTTATTTGCAAAAATTAGCGTCATTGGGTGTGGAGGAGACAGTTTTGCAAAATATATGTCATTTCAGATTAATTTATACTAGAAGAATTATGCCTCAAGTATTATAGATACATTGCATACTATACCAGGTGATAACGACCATCTCATTCGAGAGTTTATGGATGGGCCTTTTGGATTAATAATGAACTAGTTGCAGCATTGCGTTACACACACTCATGGCATGGGAAATGGTGGTGAATGGTGCTCTAGATCGTGAGATTTGGCTCCGTATTAGAGGAATTAATATTAGATTTTTCCACATTTGAGTATACACTAGTGACGGGGTTGACGTTCGGTGGATCTGATTTTGATCCATATTAAGGTCTGACACGTTATTTATTAACAAAATAACACGTACCGCAAGTGCATGGTGCTATTGTAATACGTAGGTGTGCAAGAGTATCGTATCTCATAGAGACTGTATTTACTCATTCTTATTCACATACACTTAATTAATATCTAGACTCGAAATACTTAGATAAAAGAAATAAAATAAACAAGCATAAAACAAAAGATACAAAACAAATAAATACTGAAATAAGCAAATAGGGGCGAAAATACTAGGTTTTAGGGAGCATGGATTTACTACATCATTTTACTATATTCATTGATTCTCTCAACCCGACTAATTATTCATGTCTTTAATCTATTAATGGTGGGGATCACTGGACTGTTATCAGGCTGCTGTTTTAAGGCATATACCATAACATTGATATATAATGAGCATGCACTTCACTGCGATCGGTTCTTCGCACATGTCATTACTCCTAATCAAGTTCTTGAAGATCTATTCAACCCTATGTGATACTTATTCACTTGGTCAGTCCTTCCAAGCACACATAATCTGATTTCTATCTTTCTATCATTAATCCTTCTCTGGTCAGTGCTTCAGATTAACGACTAGCATGTATAAATGGTGATCAAGCATCCATGCAAGATATAAAATAAATCATAGAAATCAAACCCCGAGAGATAGTAGTAAGAAAAAATAATCAGATCATCTATAAAAATTCATAGGTTCCAATCCCTAAAACCTAGCTACAAATTTAGCTAAACATAATAAAATAAATAAACAAAGCTACATTTTCAGTATTCATGATAGAAAATATAAAGAAAACCGAATAACAAGATTTAAATCGGTGTCTCTGTCTTCTCTGTAATGGCACTTCGTCTCTAACAACCCTTGATGTCTCATCTTGAGTAGATGGCAACTTCTTTTCTTTTCTCTTCTCTCTTGGACGTGTCTAATGTCTCCACACATATATAGGCGTCTAAAATTCATCTAACAACATGTTCTCAGCATGTATCAAAATGGAGGCTTTTATATGTAAGTTGGAAACCCTGATTTGGAGTGAGAAAATCAAGTCCCGCGGATCCGTCACACCCGGGTCGACTCAAAACCTTATTTTTATACAGGGTCAAGTCAGGCCAGATGAGCCAGGTTGACCCACTCATTTATATTTTACACTGGGTCGTATCAACCGAGCTCTCCCAGGTTGACCAACCCCTGCTTCGAGTTAGGCTTCAGAATTCTTTGGGTTTTGATACTTTACTCCGGTCCGTTAGGCTTCCATTAAGTATTTAATTAAGCCCAAAATCTTAATTAAACACCCATTTAACTCCTCTTGTCCATATTCACTAATTTTGCTCCATATATGCAATGAAATCTCAACAATTACTGCAAAACTAGCAAACACATCAAAAACTCCAAATGATAATAAAACGAGCACAAAAGCTATATAAAATCCACAACTTCACATAATAAAATACATCAATTTATATCTAAAAGTTGTGTAAAATACACTGCTGTTAAGGTCATCGTATTCCTCATCATAGTTTTTATAGTCAGGTATTGGGTTGTACACTTACCAAAATGTCAGATATGTATGATCGATTTATTCATTATGACCTAGGAGATGATAATTTTTATTATGTGAAGGTCGTCAATGTGTTGTTCTTGTACAACATATTATTCAAATATGCATGTCATAGGTAATTGAGTGAGAAAAATTCACTTTTGGTCATATAGGACACGCTATTCTCCGATTTTGGTCCCAATACTATATATTTTGGTTATGTTTCAAGAAAATCGCTCACTTTAGTCCCATATATTAAACGGTATAAATTTTGGTCCCTCAAAATTTAACACCTGTTAAGCTAAGTAACGGAGAGCATCGCACGTGACTCACGTGTGCCCTTTTGAGTTGAGATTCTAATATAATCAAGCCCAAATCCCTAATTTCACATATCACACCCAATTTCTGAAAAAAAATCCCAACTTCCCACCCAATTCGAATCCATAATTTCGATGATCACTCTCAAGCAAAAAACAAACACAATAATTATCCACACTATGATACCATCTATCATTCTAATTATAATAATTTGTGTTCCACAAACCAAAGCGCCGGTATTGAAGATGGTGGTTGTTAATGCTTGGGCTACGAGACACTTGGTCGTTCCATCGTCGCAACTTTACCCCTCTTCCTCCGAGAACCTGAGCCATGTCTTGAAGAAGTTCTCACCCAATCTGCCCAATAAGCCTGTGATCAGAATAAGCAGGAAATCTAAGCTATTTTATTGATGCAGCAACAATTTTGAAAATGTAAGAATTATAGTGATTATGGAAACAATGATTCAAATTATTCTTCTTCTTCTTCAATTTCAAGTTGATCTTCATCATCATCAATTGCGAATTGGGATTGGGATTGGAATAGGTAGATTCGTTATTTTTCTAAAATTGAACAGGCGAAGAACTATACCTCTATTCTCAAGGTTCAATTTTTAACATGAATTTAATGATGGAGATGTTTATGAATGTAATTAGCAGATATTTTCATGTTCTTGAGTTGGGAAAAAGAATTGGGTCTTATATTCTTGCATCTGATTGATAATTAATTTGAAAATTATCATGACCGATTAGTTTTGGTGCTTCAAATGTGTTATCAATTCATTTAGCGATTCCATCAATTATGATAAGTCTTTAAATCTTATGAAAGGTGCTTCTGATCCATTTTGTGCAGAGTTAATGCTTGCGAGTGTGGATAATATCAGCATTTTTTTAGTCAGATGGGTTTAGTTGTAGGTTTTGTTTGGTTTGTTTAGTAATTCATTTTTGGTCAAAGTGATTTGAGATTGAAATTAACCTTACATTCATTCATAGAGGCTAAATATTTGTTTGAACTTGAAGCATACATAGTCATGTTTGGGACTTTTGCTTGTATTTTGAAGGCTTGGTAATTGTGTTTGGCTAGGTTGTTTATTATGTTGGTGGGGATTCTCCCTCCAAAAAGATGTGAAATCTTCCTCCAAAATAATAGCAAAATCGCTCAAATTTTCATCCATAAATTGTTGCAGATACTCTGGAAAAATTTTCTTTTGGAACCAAAATTGATAGTAATCATACCAAAATTGACAGCATTTTTAATGGAAAACGTCATCGTGTGACTAAAAATTATAATTCAAACTTTTGGGACAAAAATAGATAGCATTGGGACCAAAATCGGAGAGTAGCGTGTCCTATAGGACCAAAAGTAATACTTTCTACATTTGAGTGTGGGTTTTGGTCGAAGATAGAGATCGATGTAAACTTTTGCCTTATTGTTCTTATTCATTCTATGTTTTATTGAATTATATGCGGATGATTCCATTGACGGAGGCCAACTTTTAAAGTTAGAAGAATAAGAGGTCATACCATTTCTAGGGGCATGTGTGCGCATTATAGGTATTGTTTCAATTGTGTTTATTAATTTGAATTTAATATCGAATTAACAAAGGCACTAAATATGAAATTTTATAGATATGGGCTTATGAGGTTATGCCTTGTCTAGGACAATACTGTGTAGAAGTTGTGTCCAAGATTGCAATACCGAGATGTCTAAAGTGAAAATTCTTGAATAAGGTGGTCTGCATTGGTGCATTATTCAGTGAGGATGTATGTATGATCATTTAATTCAACTTGAATTCTTTTATTTTATTTTTAAATATTTATAACTAATTAGATATAATTTTTCCAGCTTATGTGTCATGTATTTTAGAACTGACTAGATACGAAGAGGACTTGCCCTATTTTAGAAACACTCAATTTGAGAATCCCATGGGTGTTCCTTATATATGTGGTGACTCGGAAGAAGACTAAGAGACCTGTTAGAGCATTTACTTCTCCCAGAGCACCCACCCCTTCCATAGCGTTCACTCCTCATAGAGTGCCCACCTCTCCTAGAGCACCCCTTGAAGAGCGCCCACTTCTCCTAGACCACCCACTCATGCTGCATCTATTGCTCGGTCCACATTGAGAAGGCCCGCAAGTTTCTTACCTCGTACTTGTGGAGAGACTGGTGCAGTAGACACAACCACAGGTGGAACATGTCATATGTTTATAATTTTCTTTCTTTAGTATGATTTTTTTATTCTTATTAAGAAAAAACAAAAAGAAAAAAAAATTAGAAACGGGTGACACGTTTCATTTTTTTTTCATCATCTTTATTATTTGATTTCAGAAAAGAAAAAAAAGAAAAAAAATTGAAACATCTTGAACTTTTGACATGTTGAGTGTGTGCATGTTCGCATAGTATAGTGTAGCGTGTGCATATGCGTGTCTGAATTCCAAAAAACATAATGTGTGCTCTAGTTTTAATTTTAATTTTTTATATAATGATTTTATAATCAACACGTTGACTTTTACATATTTTTTTAGTTAGAAAAGAATGAATCCTGATGCTTGACTAGAAAAGAATTTTTCTTCCCCTTTTGTCCAAATTTGAGTAATTGATTGTAATTGATGAAATCTAAGAAATTTGTGTATTCAACATAGAATATATCGATAGAAAATTCTTTTATTTTATTCAACAAAATCTTCTTGGGGACAGTACATTGTTGAGTATATATACAATCTCTACCAGCTATGCTCAGAGCAATATAGTCTATTATAATTACACGGTTAGGATTGAAACAAAAAAGATCAATGGTAGTACGTGTTGTGGTCCATGCAAAAGCTCAGATTGATTGCCATATACGCAAGATCTAGTTTGTTTTATTGTGCAGCTATGTTAGCTAGCATGGGTTTATTGCTACAAGCATGAGCCGCATGCATATTTCTCTCATGCTGCAATACTCCTTCCTCCCCCGCAAACGAAGCTTGCTGCAGATCACCAAGATAAAGTTTGGAAATCAGATCACGAAAGCGAGGATCGGGCAATAATTTCATAAACAGGTCTATAAGTTGAGAAATAGTGAGAACAAATAAAGGAAGAATAAAACCACTCTTATAGAGTAGATGTAAGAAATGTCAATCCATGTCCAAGTGTTTAGTACATTCATGAAACACTTGATGTTGTGTGATCTAGATGACATAATTTTTATCACAAAAAAACTTGAATAGGCTTGGAGTAAAGAATACGAAAGACATCAAGCATGTAAGAAATTCAGAGCAACTCCCTAACTGTGAAACTGAGGCTTCTGTACTCAGCCTCAGCAGAGGAAATAGACACCATAGATTGCTTCTTACATTTCCAAGAGATGATATTATTACCCAAGAAAACACAGTAACCAGTTAAAGATCTTCGTGTATCATGACAAGATCCCCAATCAGCATCACAAAATGTATGGAGATCAAACTTGGAACTAACACTATAATACAAACCAAGATATGGACATCATTTTAAATATCTCAAAACGTGCAAGGCTACATTCCAATGATTGAGTGTAGGATGATTGAGAAATTGACTTAGCTATTGAACAATATAGGAAATATCAGGGCGTGTGATGTTGAGATATAGCAATTTTCCAAAACCCTACCGATAAGATTCTGCATTTTGCAAATGATCACCATGTTGATTAAAAGATAATCCGGGTGGCAAGGATATAGCAGCTGGCTTGTAACCCATGAAACCAACTGAGACAAGCAAATCCAAGATATACTTGCGTTGACACAAAAAGGTACCTAACGGGGATCGAGCTATTTCCATGCCCAAGAAATATCTAGCTTCTCTTAAATCTTTGATAGTGAAAATGGTTGGGGTTTTTTCGAATTGAACCACCACACGATCTATTTGGTTGCTCATTAATCATATATTCATGCATATCATATTTTTATGCATGCTATTTAAATAATTAAACCGAGTTGAATTAACAGCAAGTTTCAATTTTCGATTCTACTAGAAGCAAAAACATAGAAACTGAAAATTAACTTATAGTTTAACATCGGGTTGATGACAAGATTAAAAGTCTAATCTTGTTGTTGAATCTATGTATGATCGACGCCCACAATGATGATATTCTACTTCTTGTTCTTCTGTTATATTCGCGGACCGCGTCCAAATACAAAGTAGATTATATAATACTAAATAGGTATGAATACTATGGGGATCAAGGGAGGACAAAGATGGGCTGATTTTACATCCCCTAATTTTTGTCCCCCTCCCTTATTTAAATAAGGGAGTGGCTGAAAATTAGGTCTCCAACCCTAATGGGTTTGAGCCTCTCACTCTTGTTCCATCCTAGTCCACTATGGTCATATTAGGCTACAACATGGATATAGAAGAATATTAAATTGATCTGCTAATTTATTTAATTTCTAATATCTACAACTTCGGATACAATTAAATAAATTAAGTATTATTTTTATTCCACTAAAGAAATAATACTAACCTACCAATTTAATACATATTTGCAAATATGATTTCTCCTATAGTCCAGTCATTCCCCATGTTTAAGATATAATGTCTATTAATTAATTTTGTAAGCTTCTGACAGCTATAATTAATTAATATCTTATTACTTGAGTAGTACCACACAAGCTTTATCATGTCCGGAATAAATTCTACCTGCAGGGTTTCACATGAACTTCATGCTTCCTCAAGGGGACATCATCAACCTAGCGCACCAGGATACAGTGGCCATATATATTGCACGACCCATCATATATGTAAATGTTATTGCCCAAAATATCAAGGTTGTTGATCCTATCGTAGAATCTCACTCATTGGTAAATCAAAGCAATAACATAACATATATATGTCCGCCAATATATATGGGTTAAGAACCCAAACTCTATGGATCTTTATTCTCGCACTTAAGGTCAGAATATAGAATAGTATCATATCGTGATCCACTTCAATACACAAGTCAGTGTACTAGAATAATCAGCTAGTTGAGATAAACTAACTCAAATTATTCGGAGTACTGATGGTGGCTTCAGGACCATCTAAGCCGTGAACCTTTTAATACATTGTAAGGAATCCGATTATATAATTTTTACCATGTGTATACCCACACTATATCATCTACAATGCAAGTAAATGGAACTGGCAAATAAATATAACTATAAATAAATGCACATAGTGACTACAATAAATATTCATCTATATCGTCAAATAAAATATTGTAGAATATATACAAAAACAAGTCTTTCAGTATACGAGACTAACAAAAACCTCATGTAAAGCAACTTTAACTAGAATAATTACATCTAAAGAAGGCCTCAAGAGTAGAATATCATCAACATAGACTAATAAAACCACAAAGCAGTCCCCTACTCATTTGGTGAACATGCAATGTTCAGATTCAGATTGAACAAAATTGAGAGAGAATGGTAACTTACAGAATTTTAAGTTCCACTCTCGTGAGTCTCGATTTAAGCCATACAAACTCTTGACAAGTCTACAAACATCCCCTTCTTGCCCTTTAGTATAACCCTGTGGAAGATACATATAAATCTCATCGGTTAAATGACCATGCAAAAAGGCATTGTTGATGTCCGTTTGATGCAAAAACCAGTTGTATTAAGTAGCTAAAGAAAGGAATAAGTGGACAGTAACAAGTTTGGCAACAGGAGCAAAAACCTCATGATAATACATTCCAAACTCTTGGTTACACCCCTTAGCGACTAACCAAGCCTTAAATCTCTCTGTGGTACCATCAGAGCGCAATTTTACCTTGTAAACCCATTTACAACCAATGGTTTGCTTCCTTGAAGGTAATTGCACAACCTCCCAAGTGTGATTGTCTTCTAAGGCAGCCAATTCCTTTACCATAGCATCAATCCATTCTTGATGCTGACAAGCCTCTTTATAGGATGTAAGTTCTTGGGTAGATTGGATATTGAGTAGAAATGCAGTGTAAGTAGATATAAGGACAGGAGAAATGATTTAGGAAAATATAGGTAGTGTAATGCTCCCAATACTAGGAGCAAGGCTAGTAGGAACAATATAATTACAAATATAATCATTGATGTATGCAGAAGATTTAGGACATCTAGTACTCTTTCTGCATGGTGCAACTGGTAGAGATGCTTCGGTAGATACCTTATCTGGAGGTGCTGTGGAAGAAAGTAAATCATCTGAGACAGAAATAGGTAATCTATCAACTGTAGCTGAGGAAAGAATGTTGGAATGCTCAAGAGAAGATGGAGAAATGTCTGAAGGCATATTGATGTCATGCACGGGTAGACTAGGAAGAGTTATGCTCTCTAAACACTCATCATGTGTATCATCAAATGTGTGAAAATGTAAGGAAATAGGTTGGGTATAAGACATGGAAACAGCTTGGGATGGAACTCAACAGCTCTGGCAACATAAACTTTCTGAGAGACTAAATCATAGAGCGGATAATCTTTATTATGCGAAGCAGGGCCTAGAAATATACATTGAGAGCTCCTGAGAGAAAATTTGGTTTTAGAAGTAATGGTATTTACCTTATAAACCAAACAACTAAAAGGCTTGATCTCTTCAACTAAGACATGTCTCCCAAGTAGTAGTTCACAAGGTGCTTTCCATTATAGTACTACAGAAGGTAGTCTGTTAATCAAGTGAGTAGCAAAAAGGATGAAATATGGCCAGAATGAGGAGGATAAATTACTTTGGAACATCATGGATTTAGCCACTTGAATTAGATGTCTATGCTTTCTCTCCACCACTCCATTCTGTTGAGATGAGTAAGCACATAGGTTCTCTGATGCATAATGTCAAATTCTGTCAGCATATATTGTGTTTATTTCTCTACAAACTCACTTCCATTGTCTGATCTCATGCGTTGGATAACAGTATGAAATTAAGTTTTGATCATTAGAATAAAATTGTGGAAGATAGATCAAACTTGACTCTTGCTGCTGAACAGAAAAGTCCAAGTAGCCAGGGAGAAATCGTCTACTATAGTCAAGAAATAGGGTGTTTGAGTTACATTTTCTCCTACATAAGGTCCCCACACATTAACATGGATAAGATGAAACATCATTCAACTCCTTCTTACAAGAATGAGAAAAGGATTTCTTTGTTGTTTGGCACAATGACAGACATCATAGCTCTCCAACATTGTGTAATCCTCTTCCCTAAACCGTTTCTTAAAGCATTTCATATGCTTAATGGTATTGATAGATGGATGTCCCAATGAATTGTGGAGATCTTCTAATGCGGGTAACAAAGTTGTATTAACAGCAACAGTGAACTGAAATTCATGCTTGAAGATATATAGAGTTCATTTCATTCTTCATATCCCTAGGACAACATCAGTAGCCTTTCTCTGAACAAGGCAATGTGTTTCAAGGAAGACCACTCGACTAGAGAAGGGCATATGGGATTTGAGGCGGCATTTATTGTGTTCGGTTCTCTATTCCACAATTAATTTTTTTAGTTTTTTATTTTTGTTTTTTCAATTTCAATTTTTTGTTGTTTAATTAGTTTAATTCTATACTTGTTATTTAGGATTCATTTTATCCAGTTAAGGTGTATTATAATTTTTAGCATTTAATTTTTAGTTATTAATTAATTATTTGAAATATAAAACACTAAGAAAAATACAATAAACTCTGAATAGATAGAATGAAACTTAAATAACTAGTGTAAAATTAAACTAAAGTGAGAGAAATTGAATAAAAAAACAATAAAAAAGACTGAAAAAACATGGTGCAATAGGAAATTCTACACAAAAAATGCAATAGAAAATTTCAAGTCCCATATCTTATCCTGTTGCACGATTTTTGGTTTACTGTGAATACGGTTTGCTTTTTCCTTGTTACTAACAACTAGTGCATGATACCCGTGCACGGCGAGCATAAGTTACAACTATATTTTAAAATAAATAAATTTGTAAATAATACACACAGATACTTACTACAAAGACCCCTCAATCCTCAATATAGTAAAATTTAGTGCTCCAAGATTCATGCATTCCAATATTATTCGTAAAGAAAGAAATCTGAAAAGGAAAAAAAAAAAGAAATATTTGGAGACAACAATGGGAAAATGAGTTAATTTGGTCACTGAAATCACTGAGATTCTTTCACATTTTTCTGTTCATACTTCATTTCCAAAGAATTAATTTGGTTAGTGAAATCTAATCCAGAACCATAAGCCATTCTTCGAACTTGTATACGGATGTGGATTGAAACCAGAGTTTAAAGTGATAAAAAAAATACTTATATTATTGAAAATTCTGCTCCAAATCAATCAATGGCTCCTGAGAAGCAAGTGTGACAGGTTTAGGCTTCTCCTCCAGAGGCTTGAAGTAAGAAAGATATGTCAATGGCACCTCTTGCTGTTCGGATCAATATCATCTGTCCACAGTTAGTGAAGCTTCTTCGATTTCCTTACTCCAACCACAATACGAATCCTTTTCTCATTTCCTTGCCATTCAAGTTTCTAAGCAACCTTCCATGAACATTACCAGCTAAGAATTCATATGGAAAAAGTTGCTATCACATGTACAATTCAAGAAACTCAACAAAATTGCCAGCTAAAACAATTGAAAAAATAAATTAGGAATGGAGAAAGAAGGAATCAAGGAAAAACTAAATTATGAAACCCAACTAATCAACAGAACAATCAGAATCATATTCCAAGAAGATTTTTTTTAGAAACACAAGAGAATGACTCCTCATGAGAATTCTCTCTTCTCTCACCTCCTATTCCGCCATTCACGCTAAGCATGCCGCCATCTTCTCCTTCTTCACGTCCGATTTCCGGCAGTAATTTACCGTCCAATGACTCCTCACGAGTATTGGATTCAGCAAATCCTAATATTTCCTCACGAATATTAGGAAAAGATTCTAATATTCCTTCGTCTACATTAAACCCTAGTTCACAACCTAGGGTTTTGTCTACGTCGCCCAAGTCCAATCTGGGTAATTCATATGCCGCTGCGGTATCTGCATCAATAATTGATCGGCATCCTGATGTTTTTACAACGTCTCTCTCTCGTATTCAACCTGTCAAAAGGGGCGACTTCAGTTCGATTTCAATTCCAGAGGATTTGTATCAAGCTCAATTGGAGAAGTTTCAATTCTCCTTAATTAGTCGACTGATTATGCTTAAAGGTGACAAGCCTTTCTGCAATTGATTTGAAACCAAGATTGCAGAAGATTTGGGAGCCTTCAAGCGACTGGAGATTGATCTCTCTTGGCAAAGGATTTTTTACGATGCAATTTTCTTGCGCTGCCGATCAGTCTAAGGTACGTCAAATACAATCTTGGAATCTTCATCCCGGGTTTATCAAGATTCACGATTGGGTTTCTGATTTCACTCCCTATAAAATCAAATCGACATTGGCGCAAGTATGGGTTCGAATGTATAACTTGCCTATCGAATATTGGCATGCCGAGGTTTTGGTAGGCATTGCGAGGTCGGTCGGGACTCCTCTGAAAATTGATGGAAACTCCATGAATGGAGTCGTTGGGGGTATTATGCGAGGGTTCTTATTGAGATTGACATGGTGCAGCAGTTGCAATCATCGGTTATGATCGATAGAGGCGATGCTCTTTTTTCGTTGATTTACACTATGAGAGCCTACCTTTGTTTTGCAGTGACTGTCAGATGGTGGGGCATTCCACGAGTAAGTATAGAAACTCTTGATCTCAGCAGCAAAAAGAAATGTCGACGGCCGAGCCTGTGCATGGGTCTGGTGCAGAGGTGTCGGAGGGGCTGATTAATAAAAAAGGGGATGCTCCTTCTAGGAATGGACAATCTACTAAGGAATGGGTGGTAAAAGCCTTTGGTGATGGCGGAAGTGGGAAGGTGGTCACAGGAATGGCTGTTCCTGTCTCAAATGCTTTCTCGACCCTGTCGGAGAATGATGATATTAATCAGGTTGAGGCAGGGGCTTCATCAAGTGGAAATATGGGAGGTAATGCGTTTGATATCCTGATGAAGGCTATGGTTCCTGCTACAGAGCCTCCTAGGGTTTTTAACATGCATCAGTCAGTAGAGGGCAACACAGAAACTGATATGATCGACTTGCAACAGTCTGTCAAGGGGAACAAAGAAGCTGGTGTAGTTAATATGATAGACCTGCAACAGACGGGGGCTGCTTGTAATAATGGCGCCAAGCTTACATTTACAGAAGGATTCTTGCTGCAGGACAATGGATCTTCTGATGCAGATACAGGAGAGCATAATTTGCAGTCTGATGTTGTGGAGGTGCAGTCTCAGGTGAACTAATCGGATGCTGCAGAGGTTGATTTGCAGTCTGATCAGGTTGTTAATGGTGAGGTGAGGTCGCGGTCTGGTGCTGCAGACTCTTTACAAGCTGCCGAGGGCTCTGCTGAGGTTTCTAGGCTGCAACCAGGGGTTGTGGATGTGCATGATCATGTTGTTGATGCTGAAGGGTCTGCCAGGCTTCAGTCTGCTGCTGCTGATCCTAAGTATACTTATATAATTGCAGATGTTCCTTCATTGGCTGCGGCTCCAGATCATACAGAGGGAAGTTCGGATCAGCAGGCGGAGGATGGAAAAGGGGCTCCTGTTGCAGCTCCTAAGCGTACGTATGTTAAGCGGGCGAAGCCTTCTGCTGCGGAACTCCGATGTTCTGGGGGGTGAGGGTGTGCAGCAGTCTCATGGCGGGAAAGATTCAGCTCCATTTGTGCTGGCTGACCCAAACACGGCTGCGTTAAAGAACATGGAGTTGATTGCTAGTTTTAAAGGAAATTCGAATGACTCTGATTTTGGATGACGTCCCTACTCATGCATGCATGGTTTTTAACAATTTTTGGCGATATGGAACTCTGGGCGGTTGTTTACTGTGGATTTCTCTTCTCGTAGTCAAGTAGATTATTTTGTCGGTTTCCTTGTATTGCTGTTGCTATTAGATAGGATTCCTGTGGTGCTGATTTTTTCATTTATCTTAGAGGGGTACTCTCACCCTTGTGGTTTTTTGGGTTTGGATTTTCTATTTGGATTTTTTGAGGTCCCTAGAATTATCATCATGTGATATCCTGGACTTTTTTATTTGTGTTTCCTTTCTTTTTTCTTTTATTTTATACAATTCATTAAAGAATCATATTCACAGAAGCAAATAAAAACTTGAATAAAATGTAAGTTTAATAATACGTACGAAAACTTGGACATTTATTAAGTGCAATTAGGTTTTACTTTATCAGTCTCTTCCCTTAGCAGTCAGCAATCGCATTACTCATCTTGTTCCTCTGGTCATCTCCAACCGTCTGCACTATCATACAGCATTGCTATCACTAAAATGCAGCAGATTCTCAATTTCATCTCCAACAATTTGCACTATAATTCTACACCAAAAGAGAATATTACAGAATATTCTTTTTATTTCATTTACAATTATTATTTTATAATTGATAACATATAATGATTTACGAAATTTCATTTAATGAATATTTATATTTAAATTCAAATTTCCATAATAATTATGAAAATATTTTTTTAACAAATATATTTGAATTAATATAAAATTAAAAATGATTTCTTAATATAAAATTATTAGGAAAATATTGTGTCTTTTTATTTTATTTTATGTGTATTTTTATTTCATGTACTTTTATCTATTTTAGTATTTTTATGTAATTTTATTGTTGGTGTGATTTTATTTATTTTAGTATTTTTTATAGTTGGTATAATATTAATTATTACAACATACTACCTCCGTTTCATAATATTTGTTGTTTTGTTTTTTTTATCTGGAATTAAGAATTAATTTTGTGGACAAATATACTCATCCCTTATATATGCCATAAAATCTAATTCATCTATATTTTTCTAAAAAATAACAATATTTTCTCTCTCCATATATTTTTCTCTCTTCATATATTATAGGTAAGTTAGAATCAAAAAATCTTATAGGATTTGAGAGGGTTAAAATTGGGATAAAGGATGTCAAATTATATAAAACAACAAACATTTTGAAACTAAAAAAAACTTTAAACAACAAACATTATGAAACGGAGGTAGTATTATTTAAAATACAATACAAATAACATACACAAAATACAAAATAAAATAATAAACAAAATATAACATTAAGAAAGAAAAAAAAAAAAAAAACAGAGAGAGAGAGTGAGAATGCCGCTCGAGGAGAGATGTCGCCGCCCTTGGAGAGGAATTATACAGCAAAATGGTGATTCAAAAGGAGACGCCCTTATGCAAAATCTTTTCCAGCCCATCAAATTTGTATAGGGGTGACCAGCAAGGCAACTGACAGCAATAGAGACATCCCCCTCTCAAATTGAAAGCTTATGTTTCTATTTTCTATTTTATGTGGGATGAAAGTGAGAGCCTGTAGAAACTAAACCAAAGTTATAGAATAAGAAATAATTTTCTTGAAGAATTGCATATACTCGAAAATATGATGTGCGATGCTCTGCAGAATTTCGAAATTATGCAAACGATTCATGACGGGATGCGAGGATTTGTGGGAGGGACAATACAATGAGAAGAAAAATCAGGGCATGGTTGTTCCAGAACATTTGATATAGCATTCAAAGGTTCATGGCTACCTGTTGTAAGCGTGAACTATCTATTGATTGAAGACGATGAAGTTGATTTTTCTCCTGCCCGGAGAGGAGAAGAGAACGTTGATGCGGAAATAATTATAGAAGACGAAATGAGTTATTTGACGAAAATTGAATAGGTAAAAATGATAAATTGAAAGGTTATAATTGATTATGAATCGATGGCACCCTTTCAATAATCATAATTTCATCAAAAAAGCACCGCCTGAATAAATCAAACTCAACAGCTGGCTCCCCTCAATTTTCTTCTCACCGCTTCAATAATTATTATTTTTTCAGAAAATACATTTAAATGTGAATTGTCAATATTGTCCCTACTATTCTGTTTTTATATAATACTAGTATTACACTCGTGCGATGCACGGTGAGATATATATATATATATATATAATTTATAATAAATAGTTTATACGAATAAAATAATTAGATCATAATTTAATAATTAATAGATACAATCATAAAATGTATAAAGAATATTATGTTATAATTTATTTTTAAGTTTGGTCACTATTTTAACGACAAACAACTCATATCCGTAAATAAATTAATTTACACTTTCCATTCATCATGTCGAACAAAATGAACAACGTAATCAGTTCAATCGAAATCCATTACAAACATAATTAATATCATTTATAATTTTAGGCACAATGATAAAAAAAAATAAGAACAAAATGACACAACACGGGAAATACATTTTAAAAATTATTATATATGCATCTTTGTCATCCCTCTAGACTGTGTGAAGTGGAAAGGACATTATCGAGGGAGACGTGTGACTGGTTGAGTAGCACACTTCCACGATTTCATTAATAATTTATCATCATCACTTTTATTTGTAGAGAACACATGAATCTCCATCGATCTTCAACATCATATCATTTTACGTCTTCTAACACATGAGTATGAATATATTAAATTGTATTGTTGTAAAACATTAGTCTATAGTAGTGTGAAATTAAACGTTGATCATTTTTATGTATGATATAGAATATATATATATATACATATTATATCTAACTATTAAAGAAAAGTATTAAAAAATTTGAAATGTGTTGAATACATAATTTTTTGGATCAAATAAGGTAGTATAGAAATATTTAAATACATGATCTCGTAGATTTAAAGCTCATTGCAATATAAATCTGCAACTAAAAAAAATTGTTCATTTTTTACATGATTTATCATAATTTGAATGCCTAACAATCAAATTCTAAAAATTAGGCATGAAGTTACGCATATAAATAAAACTCAATATATTAGGATTTCAGAGTCATAAACCACTTCATGAAACAATATCAATAAGCAAAATTATCTATCTGAAATGAATAATTGTTATGTAATACCATTAAAAAAAAACAACACAAAAAAACAAACAAAAATAATTTATTACTTTATACCAGATAAAATAATTAAGAATTTTATATAAAAACATAAAATGAATTTCGTTAAATCCACCAATAAAATGCTTCAAAATGTTTTATTTGTTCAATGAGCCAAACATTTCACATAAAAATGTATTTATTTCAATTGTGAAATGCGTGGAAAATATTAAAATAAATTTGAAGGTACCTAATAATTTTTTACAAATATTAAAAAAATTGGTACAATAATAAAATTATGTCAAGTATGAAAAAGTCAACCCAAAAAATATCTCAATTTTTTAGGGTTTGTCATTCATTTTTCTCTTCTATTTTTGGCGCCGACTGATTCATTCTTCTTCAATAATTTTCTTCATCCTCAATTTTTTTACAACTAACACCACTATGTTAATTTCATCCTCACCTTATTGTCTATCTTCAATCTTGTGAATTACAAAATTTAAACATAAATTTTGTATTCTTTTTACACAATTCAATTTATTTCTATTACCTACTATATTGTCCATAGTATTCATAAAATGTTGTGGACTATTATAAATATATCATCACTTGGTAATTGTGTATAGAATTCAAAAGGTAAAATTAACTCCGTTTTTGAATAAATGTCATTCGAGTATTTCAGTTTTGTTTCATAAAGAGTATCATTCTCACAATCGATGTGAAAAATAACATTTTTCTCATATTTTCCCTTATTTAATGCATTCAAGCATTCATATTTGACTTATTTAATGTATTCATATAATGTTATATACGGTAATTTGATTACTTTATTAATATGTGTGTATTTTCCTATAATGACACTTATTTAAAAACAGAGGAAGTATATATTGAACATTTTTTTAATTTCAGTAGCCCGTGGTCATCTATTTTCCAATATATTGATGAATGGTGGTTTTGCCAGTTTATATTTTTAATTCATAAATGAATAATTTATTGATATTTTATGAAAGATTTATTAATGGGAAGAATTTGATGGCAAAAGATCCAAAAGTTTTAATATACCAATATAAAAAAAATGTTCTACTAAATTTAGAATGAATGATTGGTTCTCAAAAAATAAAAACAGAATGCATGATCGTTGATCTTATACATTTGGTATATAATTATATTTGAAATATATTAAACAGTCTCGAACATATAAAAGAATGTGAACATAAAAAAAAAACAGTGTAACGTAGCTCAACATATAATATAATATTAAACATTTGAAAAATAAATTACATCATGAAATATAATATTTTGTACGTTGTTTGGCTTGACTTGCTCTTTTAGCCTAATCCGATTATTAATATATGCTTGATGTTTTTCCATTAAAAAAATATATTCATGGAATCTGTGATATAAGATATAAATTTAGTTTGAAAAATAAACTACATAAAGATTTAACTATTTAAAATATATTAATGTCATTAAATTTGAATATATATATATATAAGATATTTCAAATTGCAAATGTGTTTGTATATTTGTCAATTTGCACCCATAAAATTAAAAATTAGTATTTAATGTTTTGAGCACTTGTGTAACTTACAATTAAAATAATTTCCCAAATAAAAATTAAAAATATAATAAACATATTTAGGACTTCGACAATCACCACAGTTATGACTCAATTCATAATTAGATGTAATCTCAATAATCATGGAGAGAAAAAAAAAATCCTCTAAAAGATTTTCATGAATCATGGTTTTTAATTTGTTTTTCCCATAAGTGTCTTGGTCACTATCTACGAATCAATTTGTTTTTCCCATAATTTGTCTTGGTCACTATCATATATTGATGTTATTATATATTTATATATATATATATATATATATATATATATATATGTATGTTGATTTTCCACTAAACTATATATATATTCTAATATTGGAATTTATTTGTTAACTTAGTTTGTTCTGTCACTTAATGAAAAAAAAAAGATATTAATAATTTATTATTTCGTTGATGATTTTCAAAAGTACGATTATTTGATGATATGAAACGAATAGCTGAATCACATTTATAAAATAGTGAATTTGCTACAATCCAATTTACAAATAATATAAAAAATTGGGGATTTGTGTAGATTTGAATTGGTACACCTTCTAAAAATAATAAAAAAAATGGTATAATCCCAATTCCAAAAATTGAAGAAAATATTCTAGTGCGTACGACTTTCATCTCTTTTTATGGATTTGCATCCACTAACGCTATACATTGTTCTATGACCTCATGATGCTATGATGTTACGTCTAAAGGATCAACACATTAATTAATTCTAACTCCATACATAATATAATCAGTAGAAACGAATAAATATTAGAATATAATAATGTAGACAATTCACACTAAAATGAAATTAATTAATAAAATACATACCTGATATAAAAAAAAATTGACAATGAAAATATACACAGTGCACTTACAATGAAATCGATTTTTAACATACCAATTTCTTCCTTTCGGATGGTGTAATAGGTTCGATCATATTGCACTGTCATATAATTAACATGATCTCTAAATCATCACGTTATGCCATTTTGTGTATATGAACAACTCGAAATTTAAATACTAAAGGTTTTTTAAATGGTCAGTCCCGGTTACATGATTGAATTAGAAACATAATGAAACGAAGACAATATGATGAATGAATTGAAGAACAATGATGAATTTGATTTAAAGGTTGAAAGATATTTATAATGGGAGTTGGATTTATTAACATCAGATTTAATATGGGAATGACTATTGCAATTGGAAAGTCAATTCTTTCAACCAAATTTACGTCAGTTATTTTATTTTAATTATGATTGGTAAATTAAGGGACGATAATTGAGATTGATAATTGAATGGTTATGGGAATGACTATTGCAATTGGAAAGTCAATTATTTCAACCAAATTTATGTTAGTTATTTTATTTTAATTAAGATTGGTAAATTTTAATTAAGATTGGTAAATTAAGGGACAATAATTGAGATTGGTAATTGAATGGTTAAAAGGTATGCTAGACTAATTAAAAGTTGTGTTAGTCTCAATTAAATTTTCACACGAATTGATTGACATATAAGATTCATATCTTACCACAATGAAATCGATTACTATAAATTGATTGAATTGAAGATTTTTTTTTTGTTTAAGTCACACATAAATGAAATGATTTGATTTATATTAGATGGATAAATAAATGATTTAATAAATAAAGATTTCTAATTTAAGCAAGTGGTTTGGGCGGGAAAAGACCGCTTACTATTTAAAGTATACTTATCTACTTTTATATATATTAAGATTAAGATTAAGATATAGATATAGTTAAGAATCAACTTATCCAATAATAATAATAACAACAAATAGGATAAATACAACTATAATAATTGATTTTTTTCTACATGTGCATGCAAAAATAAGGCCAAATATATATTTATGTCCCGAATTTTGACTTTTTTTTTTTAAATGTCCCGAACTTTAAATAATACCAAAATATGTCCTGAACTTTGACAATTTTTTTAAAAATATCTTGAACTTCAAATAATAACAAAAATATCCTGAACTTTCCACTTTGTAAATATGTCATAGGATTTAATTTCTGGCGACGGGTTAAAGACGAGTCATACCGGGGTCCAAAAAATAATATAGACTGAATTCATCACTGATCCAAAAAACATTTGATAATTGAGAATGCAAGTCAAGTAAAAGATACAATAATAATGTATCCGGTCAGATTTCTCATTAGTACAAAGTGATCGTTTGTTCCTTCAAAAGTTAATGGAACATTTTCAACAGTCACCAGCAACAATGCACGCGATAACCATTAGATTTTTCTTCATATCAAATTTGATTTTGAATAAAAACATCGTGTATGTTGATGGGGCAAAAACTTGTGAATGATTAAACTTATATAATGGATCAACAGGAAGAATATATGCGTCAGATTCCGCGTCATGCCAACATTCTAGAGATACAGACCATCAAAGTTGCTTCTTTCCACTTGAATCTGCTTGTTCTCTAGTCTGCTCTGCGAGGGAGAACTTCTTCACTTTCTGGGGGAAAAAGAAAAGTTGCAAGAAAGAGATTCAATCAAAAAGGTAATATAGTTATAGTGACCGTTACAAATTACATAATTTAGAGCCAAATTAAGTAAACAGCTAAAGATAGTGGCGTAGATGTTGTGCAGCATGGAGTAAGTGGATAAATTCTACTACTTTTTATTAGCTATAATCATAGAGTGAGTCTATTCTCAATATAAATGACTTTCATCATAACTTGCATATCTTCACCTAATTTCAGAGAGAAAAAATTTAATATAATAATCAAATCACATAGATTTTGATGAAATCTCAAGTGGGTAAAACAAAAAATCCACCAACATATCGTAAACATATTGCAGACACCAAGCTCTTAACAATGTTGATCCTAAGAATGACAAATTTTCCTTTATGCAGCCCTTATTGCCCAGCCTGAGAACAAAATGTTAATGCCTTCTACTTATTGATAATAGATATATGGTTGATCTGATCAAAATCATTGCAAATATGGGGGAAAAAAACAAATAGGAGATGAGTATATTGCAGACTACCAACTCCAAAGATTACTCACGAGTTCCCAATCCTAATCCTAAAGCTAGTGAGGTCATTACAAGTGAAAATCTCCAATTCACGAGTTCCTGATCGAATAAAAGCTGACTTAAAACAATCCAAAGCATAAGGCCAGGAACAGAGCAACGTATCATTTAGCCAGTAACATCCTGAAAAACCAGATAGTTGGACCAAGCATCCAAGTAGTGGGCAAAGGACATATCTGGTAATAACATTGATGAAACAATCTTGTGAATAATACATGGAAAGAAAGACATTGGTTTATTTATATGCACGCATCAGTTGAAGAAGCGATGATCACTCCAATACCAAACTCACTCTTTGATATAAGCTAACATGTAACTAATTTCATGTAGTTTGCATTTTCTCTCCTCCACTACTCTAGAATCCTTTTTTTGATTTCACACGATCAAGATTACAAATAACAATAGCTCAGGCAGTAAACAGTCGGTATAAAATATAATTCCCCAACTACTGCCTATTTTAGCAACAAGAATTTAGTCCAATGCCATAATCATCAATTAATCTGACCTTCAGCTACAATTTCCCAATTATATAGCTGAGATTGCACACTGACAAAAATCCAGATTTGCTGAAGCGGTTATCAAACCACAGCTTTGAAACTGGGATGCCATAAAGTAATCATCGAAGAAAGTATTGTGTTCTCACCTAACTTCAAAACTTAGAAATTCATCAATATGAGAAACTTGAGAAACTTCACAAAATTAAATTTTATTTCAGACAAGAACAAAATTCTAAGTGCTTGCAAGCATGTTCCTATGACCCCATACAAAAAACAAAAACAAAACAAAAAAAAAAAAAAAGCAATTCTGAAAGAAACCCATAGCGTCAATCAAAAAAAGCAGCATATTTGTGCGTGTCTGCAGTGAATATTTGCTAAAATTACCTTATCAATGGCGCATTGGCGCAAGGCTTGAAGGAGGGAAAGGCATTTTTCTTGATCGTAAGGCGATTGAGCAACGCAATTAAGAAGATCGATAGCTTCTTTCCCGCACACCGCGTGCTGTTGATTTTGAGACGTCTCCATGATTTTGCTTGCTTGAGCTTCTAGGGTTTAAGAGATTGGGATTTGGGGTTTTAGACTTCTAGGAATTGAATAATTCGATTGACTAAGCTGTGGACTATTTGGACGCCCACTGAATTCTTAACCCTTTTTTGAATGTTCTACTTTTTTCTTCTACTTTCGGAATCATCGACCTTTTTTTTTCTCAAAAAGGAAAAAAATAAATTAGAATTGCTAATCCGGCCAACTATTACAAACGTCATCCTAATTTTGTTAATAATTATAAAAAAATCACATAATATATTAAAATCAAAATAAATAATAAATCACTCAATTTTACAATTCATGTGTGAGTATTATTATAGAGTACGCATCAAAGTGTTTATCGAGAACAAATTCAATACATCAAACATAAATTATTCATGACTATAACATTCATGACGTATCAGTCACAAACTAAGGGAGTGTATTCGTTTGAGATTTTGATGGATTTTAATAGACTTTTAAATGTGTATGGATTTATAAAATTCATAAACTCCACATGGAGTCTTCCAATTCCATGTGGAGTCTGGCGGATTTCGTGGACAGATTTCGGACGATTTTGAATGATTTCAATGGAATTAAAATCCTTTTAGCCAGCGCTCGATGAAACTCAATGATCGGTGGACCCGGAAAAAAAGTGAACCCAACGACCGCTTGAATTGAGCGGCCGCTGGGAGGCTAGCATAGAAAACCCAGCCGCTGCTGAGACGTGTTCTTTTATAGAGGAATTTTCACATTTTGGAGTGTTACGTGAGCGAAAGGAATCGAGCTTTTCAATTTCACACACATAGAAACAGAGTAAAAATCTAAGCCCTCTTGCTTTTCGTTTCCACTGATGTTACACGTTCACCTTCCTCTCTCTTTCTCTCGATATATTTGTATATATTGGGACTGTTTATCATGGTGAAAACAATCTGTTTCTGAAGCAACCCCATCATAAAACGCACACGCCCTCGAGGGTTTCAGCAAGAAAGCAATAATTCTTTGTGAAATGGCTGATGTGATAAAATTATCTAGCAATTCTCAGCGTTTTTCTTATTAATTGGTAACTTCTCTTTCGTCTTCTTTGAATACTTGTCAAAGGGCTCTTCCCCCAATCAAGGAGGCCTGCAGAAAAGTGTGGTTTCTGTTTCGGATTTTTGCTCCGTTGGTGTTTCTCCGATTGCCTTCAGACCCCGCAAGCAATTGGGGAGTTTCAAGGTAAAGATGCCTACTTTCTTCAACTTGGGTTGATTGTTTGTGGTTTGATTTGATAATCAGTGATTGTACATTTGTAGTCGATGTGATTGCAGTAAACCCAACTGAGGGTGATTGTTTGTTTTGATGGTTTTTGAATTTTGTGTGGCGGCTTCATGTTGTTTGTTGAGGATGGATGGAATGATAGAACTGGAATGCTGGTTACAATTTTGTGTTTAGTTTGATTTGGTTGATTCCTGTAGGGGGTTTGTGGAGAATTATCTTTGAAAGACTTTTGTGGTATATTATTGTTATAGAACTATGTGATCTGGTTATGTCGAGTAAACTGAATTTGTGGTGATTGTCCGTGTCTTGGAACTAATTGAGTAATTGAAGTGTAGTGAACATTTTTCTAGTTGGTCCTATTGTTTGATCCGTCTTGTTTGCTCCTATTGTCCGCCTTATTTGCAATGAAAGGCTTTCGAATGTTTGTCGTAATTCTCATGAAAGACGGAGTCATGGAGTTTTTCAAATCCATTAAACTCTCGTGTCCAGGGGTCGGATTTCATCCTTCGCATTTTTAACATGAAATCGAGTTGAAATCCAACGAAGTCAATGACTTTTTAAAGTCCATAGATTTTTTAATACCTCCGGATTTTAAAAGACTTTTAAAAGTCTGGATAAGGACTTTTAAAAGTCTGGATT
This sequence comes from Perilla frutescens, assembly GCA_026008535.1. Taxonomy (NCBI): domain Eukaryota; kingdom Viridiplantae; phylum Streptophyta; class Magnoliopsida; order Lamiales; family Lamiaceae; genus Perilla; species Perilla frutescens. The sequence continues at coordinate 15,500,488 of BRKX01000015.1, forward strand.
GAATACCTCCAGATTTTAAAGGACTTTTAAAAGTCTGGATTGAATACACCCAGATTTTAAAAGTCCATTAAAATCCATCAAAATCTCAAACGAATACACCCCCCTAACACGAATAAATTGCAACTAAATCATTGAAATAAGAGATTTGCTCTCTTTTAAGAAAATGAATTTATAAAATTATTTAATTTTCAATCTATGAAAAAAAAAATCAACCTCCTCATGTAGGAGACAATAAAAAATTCTCTTGGATTTAGTTGTCGCCTCCAATTTTGTCATCTGAAAAGAGCCCATTGTAATTTATTTGTTAGGGTTTTATGTATGGGACGGTAGGGATAAAAATGTCTGATAAAATAATATTTATAATTTAATTAAATAAGAGGCTATGAAGAGAAAATTGATTGCAAATAGAATTACGCATGTTTTGGTGGATGTAAGGATGATATGATAAAATTAATTAATATATCTTATATTTACTTTATGTATTGAGGCATATGATTGTTAAATCATATCTCACCTCCTCATGTAGGATACATATCATTTATTTAGTAACTCTTAGCTAAATTAATTCAGAGTATTTGAGTTATTCATCATTTTAATACTAAACAAGGTAAACATAGGCTATCATATGGGGGGGTTCGATCCGCTAGGAACAATTTAAAGTTGAACTCTCTATGTGATACAATAAAAATATACTAGTCTAGACAAGCTATCGATCCTCGCCCACTAAGGCACGTTACATAATTTATATTATTGACGAATGTAGCGATCTGATTTTCTAATATATTTAAATTTTTATATTTTTCTTTTTTAAAAATATTTTTTATGAGTGATATTAATGAGTTAAGTCTAATAATTTGCGCCACAAATAAGTTTAATACTCCCTCCGTCCCAATTATATAGTCTCATTTCTCCTCGCACGTAGATTAAAAATATTTATGAAAACAAGATATTAAAACTAAACTCTCAATAATACCCTTATTTAATATTTATGACTTTCAAAATCTAAGTTGTTAGTTTTTTATTTTTCAATAATTAATAAGGATGTATTTGTACATTACCATGAAAATTAATGCTACTTATAGTAATGAAACTATATATTTGGAACATCCCAAAATAGTAATAGGGACTATATAATTGGGACGGAGGGAGTAAATATTTAATCATGCACAATATATATTATATAAAGTCAAAACATATGTTAATTATATAGCCAGTATGCTCTTATTTCATAAACATGCATATATAGTATTTTATTATGGAAGCCCAAGTTATTCTAGTGCATTTGATATGATATTTCGAACCCCAGTCTTCAAGCCCACGTATTATGTTTTTATGAAGCTCAAAGCCAAGAGCCTTTCTTCTTCTCCACGATAGATATATAGTTTTGTTATGCTGAGCAACAAATTTGAGCGCCACTCCACTCCACGTCAAAAAAATTCCTTTTTCTAAATAATTTTTTATTCCTTATTTTCCACAACTCAAATCGTCATTTTTTATATTATTTTTATGTGTTTCTGCGTCGTTCAATTTGTTTTCTCTCCTTTCAATCCCAATTTCTTCCACCAATTTTCCTATTTCCTGTGTCGTCGCACAGCCATTGTCCCTGTTCTCATCGTGTGCTCTTTTTCGAAGTGATGAATTGACGAGCAAGAATTAATATAGTGAAGAAAATTTTACTTAATCTTTTGATATTATTAACTCAAAATCCAACAACTTATAATTTGGCGTTGTACATACACAAACCAGAGGCCTGTTTTTCTAGATTATCATCGACTTCGGTTGAAGAATTCGTAGAATATCCAACATTTTGTAGAAATCATGATGAATAGAAAGGAAATTTTGTCTCAGTAAAGTTGTATATTCAGATCTCAAAAGCAAGTACAAAGTGTGTTTCTAGCTATTTATACTTTTACAATTTGGAGTAAAAAATATCTAATAGCTAACTATCTAAATCCAACGGCTATGATGCTTGATCCTTGTCATGAAGAAGAACGACTGAGATAAACCCCTAGTGATGTTGCGATCATGCATGAAGAATTAAGAAAGAAATGAGACATGCTGAGGTGGCATTATACAGTTGTAGCTCATGCATGTGTGGCTGCAGCTGGTGAAGATCACCAAGGCTAAGCTTGGATAAAAGAAATTGAAAACGAGGAGCTGGCAGAACTTTAGTGAAAAGATCCGCGAGCTGAAGATGGGAAGGAACAAAGAGAGGATCAAAAAATCCAGAACTATAATGAGTCCTCGCACGGTGACAGTCGAGTTCAATATGTTTTGTTCTCTCGTGAAAGACCTGTTTCTTAATAATTTGAACAGCTGTCTGATTATCGCAATACAATGGCATGGAATATGTGAGTGGTATATTAAAATCACGTAGCAAATAAGATAATCAGAGCAATTCTTGCACGGTAGCACTCAAACTTCGATACTCCGCCTCAGCGGATGACATGGAGAAGGTTGGCTATTTTTTGCAACGCCAAGAGATAAAGCAAGGTCCCAGAAAAACACAAAATCCAGTGAGAGAATGACGCGAATCCAGGTAAGAACCCCAATCAGCGTCACAATAGGCGCGAACATCAAGAGACAAAGAGGAAGGGAAAAATAAGCCTCGAGAAGGAGAACCTTTAAGATACTTCAAGACATACAAAGCAGCATGCCAATGGGATTGATCAGGGTTGTAAACGAATTGACTAAGTTGTTGAATGGCATAGGATATGTCGGGTCGTGTAAGATTAAGATATAAGAGCTTCCCAACCACCCGATGATATTTGTCTAACTCAGAAAGAGAGTCGGGAGTTGCATCACTAAGATGAATCTGAAGAGGAAAATGAGTAGATTTAGGTTGATATCCACTAAGACCAACGGACTCCAAACAATCAAGAACATATATATTTTCGTTGACACAAATATGTCCCAGTAGACCCTCTTGTTATCTTAACACCAAGAAAAAACCTAACATCACCCAAGTTTTTGATAGTAAAAGCATGATGCAAAGAAGACTTGAGAGCATCAATATCAGTAAGGTTGGGACCAGTGATGAGAATATCATCCACATACACAATAAGAGTGAGGAAGCTAGAGTTGGAACCACGCAAAAAGAGACAATTATCATGGACAGATTGGATAAAGCCAAAAGAGAAAAGAAGCTTACAAAATTCTTGGCTCCATTCGTGTGAAGCCTATTTAAGACCATAGAGACTCTTCACAAGATGACACACTTGATGTGACTGGGCTCTGAGATAACCCTGCGGGGGTAACAAATAGATCTCATCAGATAAATGGCCATGAAGAAAAGCATTGTTGACATCAATTTGATGAAGAGGTCATGCATGATGAGAAGCAAGAGCAATGAATAAGCAAACTGTGATGAGCTTGGCTATAGGCGAAAAGACCTCATGGTAGTCTATCCCAAACTCTTGTTTATACCCTTTGGCAACTAGGCATGTCTTAAATCTCTCTATGGTTCCATCATATTTAAGTTTGACTTTATAGACCCACTTGGAACCAATAGCGCGTTTACCTAGAGGTAAATAAGTGAGTTTCCAAGTCTGATTGGCCTCAAGGGCATCAAGCTCCTGCTGCATGGCTGCATTCCATTCAACATATTTGTTGGCTTCAGCATAAGAGGTGGGCTCCTTTAAATCTTACACATTCACTAAAAAAGCAGTAAATGAATGAGTGGATATAGGATATATAATGTAGAGGAATGTAAGAGGTGTAAGAGATGAGGAATTAACATGATTGGAGAGCATTGTAGTAGTAGTGGCACAAACATAATCTTGTAAATAAGCAGGAGCAATAGGAACCCGAGTGTTGCGGCGAAGAGAGATAGCTGGAGGATTTTCAGAGGATGGATTAGTAAGGAGAGAGATGATTGGAGGTTTTTCAGATGACGGATCAATAGAGGAAGAGGGTGATAAATTCTGAGTGGATATGGGAGAAATATGAGCATCAATTGGAGCAGAACGATATCAACAAAACTGGGAAAAGGTAAGATGGTACTAGGAGAAGGATCTTGAAGAGGGTAAGTGTCGCCAAAGAACTTGACATCTCTTGCTATTGTGATTTTAGATGTGTTAAGATTATAAAAAAATATATCCTTTATTATTTGGGGCATAGCCAAGAAGAATTCCTTTAAAACTACGAGAGTCAAATTTTGATATGTGAGGAGAAATATTAGCAAAATAACATAAACAACCAAAGGGCTGCAGAAGTGAATATGAGAGAGATTTATGGAATAACAACTCATAAGGAGTTACCCAATCTAGTGTAACAGAAGGTGTTCTATTAATTAGCCAAGTGGCATGGAGGATAGAATAAGGTCAAAACTTACATGGCAATCTGCTTTGAAACATCAAGGCACGGGCAACCTGTAACAAGTGCTTATGCTTCCTCTCAACGATTTCATTTTTCTGTGGAAAGTAAGCACAAGACCTCTGATGTATAACTCCATGCTCCTGAAATAATAATTGGGCAGCACCACCAAGAAATTCAGAGCCGTTATTTGTTCTAATGTAGCAAACTTTGGTTAATTTGAAAATGTGTCTGGACCATAAGGAACTCTTCAAGATACGATGTACCTGCCATTTATTGTTGTGAAGGTATGTCCATGTGCCTTGAGTGTGATCTTCCACTATGGTTAAAATATAAGGTGTATTGGTAATATTCTCCTCATGATAAGGCCCCCATGTGTCTGCATGAATAAGATCAAAAATCTTTGCAGATCTTCTGTGTAAGATAGGAAAAGGCAATTGTTATTGCTTCGCTCTATGGCATATCTCACAGTTGGCTAAAACATCAAAACAAGTGTCTGAATATGTTCTCTTCAATTGAGGAATATGTCTGAGAGCTCCAGCAGAAAGGTGCCCGAGAAGTTCATGCCACTTCTTCAAGCCGAGATTGTGGCTATCAGAATTAATACACACCATCTCTTGCAATTCATTCTTAAAGAAATAATTTTCCCTCCAGTTTACAAATTCCTAACACCTGATCATGTCTCTGATGTTGTATGATGCAGTGAGTAAGTAAAAACAAAACCTTCCCTTGTAAATCCTTAGTTATAATTGCCCCACTGACACCTGTTTGTGTATGAAACAAGGAGCAAATAATACTCTTTTCAAAATGATTGTATCAGTAAGTCTAGCTTCTCTCATATGATTTACATGTATGTTAGAACCATCTGGGAGGAAAATCCTTTGAGGCTCTGGAAGCAAATGCATAGTCTGCATAAGAGCAGGATTGCAACACATATGTGCGTTTGCTCCCAAATCAATTATCCATTCATCTTTATAGATATCATCATTGGTGCTAAATGCATAATGTGCCATGGAATCGTCATTATTTGTCTCAGAAATGGCCCCAGCATTCACCATGTGAGCTGTATTATTTTCTGCTGCAGGAGTATTAGGTTTTTGAAATAGCCACCAATACATTTCTCCACTTCAGCTTGAATCCACTTGTTCATATCCAAGTTTGAAATCCCATCTTGCTGTTATGACTCACTCTTAATGCTTCCACAATCATCATCCTCAGCAAAATGAGCTCTAATCTTTCCTTTACTCTGTTTAAAATCCTTATACCAATCAGAATACTCTATTATCTCAAAACAATCTCTCTTTTCATGCCCCAAACCTCCACGGTGACTGCACTTCAATTTTTATTTTTCTTCTTTGCTCAATCTTTTTCTGAAAGTATCATCTTTTCCTCCAAATCCTTTGTTGGTTGAATACATAGCTATCTGATCACTCATCTCAGGATAAGTAGAAGACACATTCTTTTGGTCTTCTACCTGCAACACCATAGAATATGCTTGGCTAACACTAGGTAATGGATCTAATATTAAGATTTGGTTTTGAATTTCCTCATAGTAATCGTTGAGTTCCATAAGGAATTGCATCAATTGTTCATTTTCTTCATTCTGTTTAGCCAAGTTTGTTGTGCCGCATGTACACACATAAGTGGGGATCAACAAGCTTAATTCATCCCATAGCGTCTGCAAATTATGAAAATACATCATTATGGATTGATTTCCCTATGAGTAGGTGGCTAATTCTCGTTTGAGCTGTATATTCAGATCTCAAAAGTAAGTACAAAGTGTAATTCTAGCTATTTGTACTTTTACAATTTGGAGTCAAAAATATCTAATAGTTAACTAACTAAATCCAACGGCTATAATGCTAGATCCTTATCATGAAGAAGATGTTGGGGATTTTGATCAAGAAGGTAGAAAATATAGAGGATACGTAAAGTGTGGCAAAGCTACTACTCTTGCCTTTGATTTGAATTGATAATGCTTGATTATTGATACATCTACTTACATAGTATTTTAAGGTAGATGAAACTGACACAAGAAGCCTAATAGATGCACCTCATTAAGTTCCTAGTAATAACTTAGATTAACTACTTAGGAAGCTAATGCGTCATTACAGTTACAAATTACTCTTTAACACCCTCTCTTAATTTGTAATCTTCATAGCATCCTTGAATTGGCGAAGCTTTTCAATGCTCACAGCTTTGGTAAGAACATCAGCTGGCTGCTCAGTAGTCTTGACATATTCCAAGAGAATTTTGTTCTTACGAACTATGTCACGAATGTAGTGATGATGCAACTCAATGTGCTTCGACCTTCCATGGAACACCGGATTCTTTGTCATCGAAATTGCTGATTGATTGTCGCAAAAAATTGGTGTAGGATCAGAAACATTTTGCTGCAGAATTTTTAAGATTCTTCGCAACCAGATCGCTTCTCGTGCAGCTTCTTTCGCTGAGATGTACTCAGCTTCTGTTGATGACAATGCAACTGAAATCTGTTTCTTTGAACTCCAAGATACTGGTTTTGACCCAATGCAGAAAATATAGGCGGATGTGCTTTTTCTATCGTCTTGACTTCCAGCCCAGTCACTATCCGTGAAACCAATCAAATTGTTGTTTTCTTCCTTCTCATATTTGATTCCAAGATTCTTAGTCCCCTGAAGGTAACGAAGAATGCGTTTTGCTGCGGAAAAATGCATCTTGCTTGGATTACACATGAACCTTGAAATCAAGATAACAGAGAACAAGATATCAGGCCTTGTGTTGGTTAAATAAATCAAGGCACCAACGAGACTTCTGTATAGACTTGGATCTGATTTTTCGACTCCATCATCTTGCTTCAGTTTTAAATTCAAGGCAATTGGAGTTTCGACAGCCTTGCAGGTCTCCATTTGAAATCTTTTCAGCAAATCTGAAACATATTTTTCTTGTGAGATAAAGATCCCGCCTTTCTTTTGCTTTACTTGTGAGATAAAGATCTCGCCTTTCTTTTGCTTTACTTGTGAGATAAAGATCTCGCCTTTCTTTTGCTTTCCAAGAAAATATTTCATCAAACCGAGATCAGTCATCTCGTATTCTTTCATCATTGCTTCCTTGAACAATGTCATCATTACATCATTTGTTCCTGCATAAATTAGATCATCAACGTAGAGGCAAACCATCAAGAAATCATTTTCAGTTTTCCTCACATATAGAGATGGTTCAGATGGACTGTTTAGAAATCCATTCTTCACGAAATAAGTATCAATATTGCTGTTCCAAGCCCTTGGAGCCTGCTTTAAGCCGTAAAGTGCTTTTCGCAACTTGTAGACTCTTCCTTCCTTTCCTTTCACTTCATACCCCGGAGGTTGTTTGACATAAACCTCATCTTCCAGTTCCCCATTTAGGAACGCTGATTTGACATCAAGTTGAAACACTTGAAGCTCCATTTGAGCTGCAAGAGCAAGAACAGTTCTAACCGTCTCCATTCTCACGACGGGAGTAAAAGTTTCACTGAAATCCACTCCAGGCTGTTGAGAATATCCCTTTGCAACCAATCGTGCTTTGTGTTTCTGGACACTTCCATCTTCATTGAACTTCGTTTTAAAAACCCATTTCAAGCCAATAGCTTCCTTTTCATATGGAAGGTCCATTAATTTCCACGTCGCATTTTTTTCGATACTTCTCATCTCTTCATCCATTGATTTTCTCCACACATCTTCTCTTGATGTTTCCTCAAAATTCTGAGGTACACCAGAAAAAAATGCAAAATTGCACTGAGAATAAATATCTTCCAAAGAACGAAATTTCTTCGAGTTATTTTCCAGATCAAAATCAGAATCATCTTCAATTGTATTGCTACTTGATGGATCAGTAGCTTCTTGAGGTGATTGGTTTCCAACAGGTGGTACAAGTTCCATAGAATTCTATACAGCAGCGCCTTCAACTTCAGTTTCAAATTTCCATGCTGCTCTTTCATCAAAAATCACATCTCGTGAAAGTACCAAGCTGTTATTCATTGGATTAAAGAGACGATAACCTTTCGTTTCATCACTATAACCAATGAAAACAAGTTTTTCACCTTTTTCATCAAATTTTTCTCTTTTTTGCGAAGGAATAAGAGCATATGCAATGCAGCCGAAAATTTTAAGTTGACTTACGACAGGTTTTCTTCCATACTATGCTTCAAAAGGTGTCTTATTTCGAACCGCCTTCGTAGGAGAATGAATAAGAAAATGGACTGCAGCACTTACAGCTTCCGCCCAAAAAGAATTTGGAAGTCCCTTTCCTTTCAACATGCTTCTCGCCATTTCTTCAATTGTGCGATTTTTCCTCTCCGCCACACCATTTTGTTGTGGCGTATGACAAACTGTGAGTTGTCTCTTGATTCCTTGCTCTCGGCAATAGTTCAGAAAAGGCTTGTAAATGAATTCACCACCTCGATCAGTTCAAAGGCATTTAAGCTCACAACCACTTTGCTTTTCCACTAGAGCTTTGAAATGCAGGAATTTTTCGAAGGCCTCTGATTTTTGCTCAATGATATAAACCCAGGTCATTCTCGTATAATCATCAACAAAAAGTAGAAAGTATCTTTTGTTGCCCAATGAAGGTGTTTTTTTCGGACCGCAAATATCTGAGTGCACTAATTCAAGAGGTGCAGAAGCTCTCCAGGCTGATTTTGGAAAAGGAAGGCGATGCATTTTTCCGTAAATACAACATTCACACACTTCATCATTATGCTTAATTTCTGGTAGTCCAACTACCATGCCTTTCTGCTGCAACAGCTGCAATCCCTTGAGATTTAGATGACCAAATCTCAAGTGCCACAAATTAGTGTCATCCGGAGTTGAACTCTTCCAAGCAACATGAGTTTTCATGTTCAGAGGGAACAAATTGTTGGAAGTCATTTTCACAACAGCAACAACCTGATCTCCAGACTTCTTATCAACAATCTCACATTTTTCGTCATCAAAAATCAGTTTATAACCATTCTTCATCATTTGTCCAACACTCAACAGATTTTGAGAAATATAGGGAGAGTAATGGACATCAGTTATGAGTTTTTTACCTCTGTTGGTGTCTACAGCAACTGCTCCTTTTCCATCAATTTTTACTTGCTTCCCATCACCAAGTTCAACTTGAGAAGAGTAGCTTTCAAGTTTGTGAAACTCCTTCTCATTTTCAGTCAAATGGTTGCTACAATCGCTATCCAAGAACCATGGCTGACCAGAATTTTCAATATTTAACATAGAGCAAAACAACTTATTGTCCTCATCAGCTTGTGAAAAATTAGCGGCTTCCTATTTTTCACCTTTTTCATGGTTCTTTTTAAACCAGCAATCTTTATCTGAGTGATTAGGAATTTTACATCTAGTGCATTTCCACCAACAATCTTTCGAGTCATGACCAGATTTTCCACAAACAAAACAGTCATCGTTAGAATTACCCGAGTTTTGATGTGAAGAGAAATCCTTCCGTCCTCTCCCTCTGCCTCCATTTGGAGAGTTTCTTCCATGACCTCTATTTGAAAAACGTCCACGAGATGAGCCTCCACGACCTTGCTGATAGGTCTTTTTAGAAGTATTTGATTTTGCTTGAAAAGCTTGCTCCAAAGGTTGATTGTTGTATTTGTTCACTCTCTGCTCATGTGCTTCTAAAGATCCCATCAATTCATATTGAGTGAGATTATTGAGATCTTTAGTCTCGGCGATGACAACAACTATGTGCTCAAACTTTTGTGGAAGACTCCTCAAAATTTTCTCCACCACTTTCTTCTCCGGAACATCATCTCCACAGCTTTTGATTTGATTAATAATCTCAGCAATTCTAGAGAAGAAATCCTTTACAAACTCACTCTCTTTCATTGACAGATTGTCAAACTGACTCCATAAGGATTGTAACTTAATTGCAATCACTTTTTCAGATCCTTGGAACTCTATTTTTAGAGTTTCCCACGCATCTTTAGCCTTTTTTGTACCAAAGATTCTAGGATAGATGGATTTACTTACACCTTGCTGAATAATCCTTAATGCCATAGCATTCTTCTTCACATTCTCTTTGTGTTCCTTCGATTTTTCTTCATTTGTAGGATCCTCATAGCCTTCTTCGATCACATCCCAAAGATCTTGTGAAAGAAAAATAGTCTCCATCTGGGAATTCCAATAGTCATAGTGTTCACCATCGAAAATTGGAATTTGGCTTGTTGTATATGAAAAAATGGAATTTGAAGTTGCAGACATATTGGCCATCAACCTGTGCTCTAGATACCAAACTTGTTGGGGATTTTGATCAAGAAGGTAGAAAATATAGAGGATACGTAAAGTGTGGCAAAGCTACTACTCTTCCCTTTGATTTGAATTGATAATGCTTGATTATTGATGCATCTACTTACATAGTATTTTAAGGTAGATGAAACTGACATAAGAAGCCTAATAGATGCACCTCATTAAGTTCCTAGTAATAACTTAGATTAACTACTTAGGAAGCTAATGATTCATTACAGTTACAAATTACTCTTTAACAGAAGAACGGCTGAGATGAACCCCTTGTGATGTTGTGATCCTGCATGAAGAATTATGAAAGAAATGAGACATGTTGAGGTAGCATCATACAGCTGTAGCATCAGGAGCATGCATGTGTGAATGCATGCAATGATGACGTCTTCAGTTAAGAAGGCATTATATGTAAACCCATTACACATACACAAACATTAATTATCAACTAAGAAGCACTCTAGGCAAAAGGATGGAAATTGTTTCTCATCAATTAAAGAAAAGGAAAGGCATGGATGAGCATGGTTGAGCACTTGACCTCAAAATTATTCATAACAGTCTGCATATGCTTCTATCAATCTCTAGCTAATTGATAAAAACGAAAAGAGGATATCAATCTCTGCGAGAACCATATTGTATTTGGTATTTCTTATGTTTTGGTCATTCAATTTTTTATAGGCATAATTGGGTCATCATAACTCATCACCAATTAGAATTTTAGATGGAATTTGGTTACAATCAATCAACATCCATAATATAGTTATGTCCAGTCAATCCAATAATTAATATTCATAAATCAAAACATTAGAATTGACTTATGTAAAGTACTGTCAATATATAGCGACGACGCAAACGAGGAAAAATCCAGAGAGAATATGGATATCAACGACGCGGGAAATGAAAAGAAATTCTTAAATTGGTGGAAGAAACTGGGATTGAAGGGGATGAAAGGGCGCAGAAACAAACAAAAAATTAGCCGGTGTGAATTGCGAAAATTGAGGAAAGAAAAAATATAAAAATAAAGGAAATTGTCTGACGTGGAATGGCGCTCACTGTGGATGCTCAAATTTGTTGCTCAGCATAACAAAACTATATATATGCAACGGCGGTAGGGCCGATCCTAATAATTTAGGGACCAGAGTCGAGGTGAAAAATGAGGCTCTAATTTTCATCTTAAAATTTTGGATTTAGGATTATAAATAAAAAATACTATTTTTCATCTAATAATTTATTTAGATCCATGATTACAAATTAAAAAAGAAAAATGGTTGGTGTTGTTTGCAGGGGGTTTTGGCATAAAAAAAATTACATTCTTGAGTTGGGGTGAAAAATGAGACCCTAATTTTCATCTTAGAATATATTTGGATTTAGGATTACAAAGAAAAAATAGACTATTTTTTATATTTATAATAAATTTAAATTCAGGATTAAAATTTGTTTTTAAAAAAAATAAAAAAATAGGTGGTCTTGTTTTGCGGGCTTTATGCATGCATAACAAAATTTAGATTTAGAATATAAAAAGAACAAAAAAAATTGGTAAAAAGAAAAGCTGGATGAAAAAGAAAAAAATGGTAGAAAGAAAAATTGGGCCGACTTTAGGCATGTAGAAAAATATTTAGATTTAGAATATAAAAAAAAGAAAAAAACTAGTAAAAAGAAAAACTGGCGAAAAAAGTAAAAAAAAGTACTGAGCCTCGGGGGATTTGATCCCTTTACCTTAACCCTCTCGAATTATTATACACACTCTAACCGTTGGGCAAACATCACATTAACTAAAAATATACAGCTATATATTTATATATATATATATTATTATAAAAAAAATTGGGGCCCTAATTTTTTCTTAACTTTTGGGCCTGAGGCGACCAACTCACTTGCCTCATGCAAGGAGCGGCCCTGTTATGGCGGCAGACAACTCTTTTCTCTCAAACTCTGGATAGATACAAAATCAAACCCTAACCCTAATCTATTAGTATAAATAGGTCCTTTAATCTTCACTTCCCTCACACCTAAAATGAACAGTTTTAAGGGTCTCAAGGACTTTTGAAAGTTATGAAACTTTCTCCGTGTCTTTTTGTCTTTTTTTTCTTTCATGGCATTTAGAAAGGGGTTGGTAAGTTAGTTGAGAGGTGCTGAAAGTTTCCGGTGATGGTAGCAGTTTAGGGAAGTCTAATTCTGTTTAGAGTAGGCGGAGGTCGGCCGCCAGATGGTGGCTGGCAGTTGAGAGAGAGAGAGAGAGTTGGTTTATTTCCTTCTAATTATGTTTGTTTTGTTGGTGGACTTTTAGGTAATAATTGGTCGTGTTGTTTACGTGAATAGGGAGAGAGAAAAGTTTTGTTTTCTTGTTGGTTGTTTTATCCCTTTATGACTCATGTTCTCTTTTAAAGTTTTGAGTCATGTCAAGATTATACAAGTATGATCAAATGAAAGTACATGTTTTTATGAAATGGTAATTTCTTTTGGTATAATCCTCAAAATTATGGTATAGATGGTGAGAAATAAGCAAACAACAAGGATAAGAACGGACTCAAGCCCCTAGATGTATTTTACCTAGTCGGGAAGAAGCCCAAAGGAAGAATTGAAAGATAAGTTTAAATATAAGTTTTAAATCTTAGTCTGAGATTCCTCTGGAACAAAACTACAACTAATAAGAATCTAGCATTTATAGAAAAAGAGGAACAAATAGGATGGGCACCAAATCCAGTTGATGCAGTTGGAAGACCCTATAACATGATTACCTATCTCTTGATGCATTAATTAGCTGAAGAAAGGGTAGATTCTACCATTTCTTCAACCTTCACGCTGACCTCGACGGCGACATTGCCCCTATCTCTCAGTGCTGGTGTTGGATGTCCATTAATCTCTAAGACAACTCTCTACTCTCATCGGCCACTGCTAGAGCCTACAAGGCCCAACATCTAAGTTCTAAGATAAGTCGTCTACAGAGAAGGTATTTTGCCCTAATTATACTTCTAATGCTAAAAATGTGATAATGCATTATGTTTATATCTCCAATTTCTTATTTTTGAAATCTAATATTAAAATTAAAATTAAAGGATTTTTTTTATGTTGCACTTTCTTAGCAGAGAACACTAGGAAAAAAAGCAACTTTCTCATCCTCATATATGTTTGAAATGAATATATTTTGTGGGTTTTAATTTTTTTAGGGGAATGGTATATCATATATGTTTACATTATCAATTGGGCTTTCCGCAACAGTCATGTAGATTTATATTCTATTTGTTGATCATACTTTGCAATGACATTCCTTATGATTTGGAGAATTTATATAATATGAAATAATGTAATTTGTGCACTTATGTGTTTAAGGTTACAGCATGCACGTGTTCTTAATTTATAGTGACTGGAAGAAGTAATTTATGATTTGTGATTCTTTTCATGTTAATGAGAGTATAATTTAGCACACCATTTACTCCAAAAGGTAGTTAACTAATCGTTCCTTATTTATCAAATAGATTCGCACTGGATCTTCTTCCACGATGAAACTGCCATAAATAAAACTTTAATATTTATCTTTTCTCGCAGTGAGGTTGCGGATGAGTTGACGGTCAAAAAACTATACTTACCTCCATTTTATATGTATTCAGAACAATTAAACGAGCCTTCTCTTCTTGTAAATAAATAAGATTTTATACATATTGGTGTGGTGTATGGTAAGGAGCCTGCAAAATAGCCCACAATGGCTCAATAGAATATTCGGCCCAATAAGCCATAAGCCATCACTTTCGTGTCTGTTGGTGAAAGCGACATATTAGAGGGCCTACCTTACTTATTGTGGAGGCGCACTCTCTCCCCTCCTCTCCTACCATGCACACAGAAAAGCTGCACCACTCTTAAGTCTTAACCCTTGCCTGCCACCTGTCCAAATTCTTATCTCTAAATATGGCAACTATTATATATAGGAAAATACGTAGCAACAACTTGAGTCCTTTAGTACAAAAAATAAAAATATATATGTAAATAGAAAAATGTGATTTTTTTTTTTATGGATGTAGACATTGAAACTACCTTTAATTTTAGAGTTAACTGTCAAAAAAATCAGAATGAATTTATAATTTAGACATAATTTTTAAAACGTTGCAATAACACTTTATGATTCGTAGTAAATTTGACATTCAATTTTTTTTTTTTCTGACTATCAGATTTATGATATGATAAAAAAATTTCCACGTAGACAAATTAATTTAATTTTCAAGTATCAAATATAGTATTTTTTATTTTTCAATGTTAATTTTTCAATATTTAATGAGTGTCTATATATTTTGCGAAATCTCAAAAAATTGAGCTATTAGTGCAATTAATGAGTGTCTATATATTTTGCAAAATCTCAAAAAGTTGAGCTATTAGTGCAATGTTTTAAAATCGTGTTTAAATTGTACTCCCTTCGTCCTAATTATATAGTCTCTTTTACTATTTTGAGGTGTCCCAATTATATAGTCTCATTACTATAAATACTATTAATTTTCATAGTAATATACAAATAAACCCTTGTTGAATCTTGGAAATTAAAAAAATAACAACTTAAATGTTGAAAGTCATAAATATTCAATGAGGGTGTTATTGGAAGTTTAGCTTTAATATCTTATTTTCATAAATATTTTTAATCTACGTGTGAGGAGAAATAGGACTATATAATTGGGACGGAGGGAGTAAGTTAGTTGAAAGATGATTTTTATTTATTTATTTTTTATAATTAACCATTTATTTTATGGAATTCTTCAACTTTTGAATTTGATCGATGTAGCCCTATATTTGGACATAAAAATTAATTGCATCTTTGAATTTTTTTGCACACTAACACAACTTTTATCCACGACCTATCGATGGCTAGCTAGAGAGCCATCGTGGCTGCCTGGGAAGCATAATGCCTAAACGAGCCACATATATCTAACCAAAGTGGGTACAGTGAACCTCCTCGATATTTTGCAACAATGTTAGATAATCCATTCTTGAAAACAAAATTGCAAATTGACATTTGGCAATTATATACACATTTACTTTTGAATTAGTATCTCGCCGCTCCGTCTCAATGTCAAAACTCAATAATTCATCGCAAGGTCCACTAATCTAAGTTCGAGCTTTGATTCGTTCACACCTTCATATAATTAAATGTGAACTGCAAAATGAATTCAAATCTAAATATTGTCTGACATATTTTTTTGTGATATTTTTATTATTGAGAACCACCCCGTGCATAAGGCGCGTGGCGTCACGCGCCCGCCTTTTTTTCTGACAGTTTTTTTCTTTTTTTTTTTTTCTTTTTTTCTGTCAGGTTTTTTTACGTTTTTTGTCTGTTTTTTTTTTCAATTTTCTTTCTTCCTTTTGTTTTGTTCCCTAAAAATATATACCCTAAAATAACATTAGTGAACCTTAAAATTAAAATAAATTGATTTAATTTGTTTGAAATGAGTATGAAATAGAATTAATAAACCCTAAAAAACACAAAATAAACCCCATAAAAACACCCCCAAAAAAACCCTAAAAAACACAAAATAAACCCCCAAAAAAAAACTCTAAAAAACACAAAATATACCTTAAAAAAACTGGGCCAAAGGGTGGGTTTGACCACGTTGACCGGGTCAAAGCGCAGGTTTAACCCGATCCGTCTTAAATGGCACTATTTAAGACCGTTGCATGGAAGTTTTTGTCTTTATTATTTTATTATTCACCTATTTTTTGTCTTAGGGTATAAAACTATACACTGCATACATATTTTGAGTGATTGTGAGTTGGGATGGAGAGGTAGAGATTAAATCATGGTCTTTCAATCTTATAAAGACAATGGATACCATGATTTTATAATGATTGTGATAACTTTTTTTTTAATGAAATCATTAGGGCTGTTGGGGTTTTTTTTTTTCAAAATAATTAAAGTTGTGTTTCTGTCATAATTCTTACATATTTGATCTTAGAACTTTATAAAAAAATGGTAATTAAAACTTCATAACTAGAAATTCAGCGGAAAAAAAAATGAAATTATTTCAAAAGAGGTGCGTGAGTAAATTCATGGGAGGACCACGAGATTCACATGAACCCAGGGTGGTAGATATGTGTTCTCCCGTTCATTTAAAGGAATAAATAGCTAATTTAATACTCTTCATTCTAAGCATTTAATAACATTGCCTGCTTTGTCTCCTCCTTAATTGCAATATTTTACCGATATACTATATCTAATAAATATTTGGCATTTATGTTAATAAAATACTACGAAATTAATTGCGAAGCAAAGGTAGCAATTACTATTTCAAGTAATAAATTTTGAGCAACTCAAATATGGGCCATAAACCCATAAAGGCCCAATAAGATCAACTATATGCAATAATAATGGTTTAAAATTATACCAAAATTTAATAAATTAAATTGCGAATGCAATTTTGCATTGAAGGATTTAATTGAAGGAAAAGTTAGGGAAAATGTTTTCACATGATTCCATCTTAAGAAGATTCCAAATCCATCAAAGCAAAATTGCTCCCACCGGCCGCCACCGTTCTCTCTTTTTCTCTCTCAAACCAAAATTTACGTGGGCGTTGGTCGGAGAAGAAGCGGTGGACTGGGTTTTTGCTCGGTTCTTCGCCGTCGTTGCAGCTGCTGTCGGTGGAGAAGATGGTGGGTGGCGGAGGCGGCGTTACCGTGAGATGGAAACGGAGAGTGAGTGAAGTTGAAGAGTGTTAATTAATTATATTGTTATTGTTAATAACTATCAAATGTAGTATCATATATTGTTATAATACTATATAATTAAAACACCTTAAAATAGGATGCAGAACCAAATATTTGGAAGGAAGAAAGTATAATTTATGGAATTGCAAATAAATTGAACGTTTCTAATTTTAGGATGAGTTCATAAGGGCAAATGCAAATGTTTGTCCAAATTTATGTATGTCCTCTCAGAATTTAGCAGCTCATGAATTGGACCACTTCGATGATTAAACAGCAGGCAACTGTCAAAATGCTTCTAGTAATATATATGGCCATATGGGCCACACCAAATGGCAAAACCTCCTCCCGATATTTTTTTGTTTATAGAATTATTCTTGTAGAAATTTATTCGAATATTTAAGCTACCCTCAACTTTGAGAGATAGAATGAAGGGAAATTTAAGTAATTTTATTTTAATTTAATAGTTCATATTTAACAATCATATGATATCATATAAAATAAATAAATTAAAAAAAATAGAACAATTGTGGAATCCTTAGTTCTCAAACTGAGATACAAATCAATATATGCTAAAGTAGTAGTCCAAGAGGTACAATATACTTCCCCTCGATATAGTTCTATCCATATTTAAAAGCACCAGAACATGTGAGTAAGGAACTAGATTGTTATATTTAGGTACTAAAAATAACTCAAATATCACAACAAATCGAGAAATCATTGTTTATTAGTATTATTATTATTATTTCGCGGGAAGCAGATATACTCCTTTTTTTTTGGGGTTTAGTTTTGCATTGAAGGAATGGCCCAATATCAGCTACTAAACTAAAATGGAATGCCTTGTATTAATTTAATTCCTATATATTTTTTCCCTTTTGGAAGAGGTTTAGTTTTGGGTTTAGGGCATCTCTCGAATGCCTTTGGTCTCCTTTTTTACACTTCGCACCAAGTGGTTTTAAAAGATTTGCCAAGAAATAGGAATGGTTTTAAATTATATACGTATATGTTTTTATCTAATTTTTAAATTCATGAAGTACGTAGATGTTAGTTCCTAAAATTATTATTGTACAACATCTTAGGTATGAGTTAGGTGGTAGACCAAAGCTTATATAGTCTAATTGGCTTCAGGTGATGTCTAAAGCAGGATCTTAGTCGGACCAATTTGGGCAATAAATTAATTAGAGGTGGCCAAAATTGCCTAAATGGAGTTTTGCTACTATATATGCTTCAAAGTGCATAATTGTACCTTAAATCTTTTCTTATTTACTCGACCATTTTTAACCTTTTTTACTGTTAATCTTGATCATATCCTAAATATTAAATGAATATATGATTAGAGATTATTAAGTATTGTCTTTAGCTTATAAGGGTAGACTCCCATAATGATATACGGCCGCACCACCAATTCTGCTCGTTGTTTCACCAAAATACTTTATCCAAACTTTATTTTAGGTCTATATACAACTAAAAAAATAAAAAATAAATAAATTCTTCATGAGTCCAATCATCATAAATCCCCAAGTACATCTGCAAAGGCGACTGCGTTTATAAAATACTCATACACACACATAATATTGATATTCATCACCCAAATTCTCCCATCCCAACTTAACAGAGAAAAAAGAAAAGAAAAAAAAGACATAAACATTGATGTTGTCATTTGTGTTACGAGGCATGGCGGAATGATGCATGAATGTAATAAATACCTCACTAAGAATATCTAACTAAAAGGGGTAACAATGACTTTATTTTAAATAATTGTGAAATACAAAATGTGGTTGCAAATTGAATATGGATGATGCTCAAGTATAAAGAAACGTTGACGAAGCCGTAGCCCTATTGCACCTACAAAAGGGAAAAAATGGCCACTTTTACAATAATAGTAGTGATAATTGCAACCCACCTTTAAGTAAATATTTCTCCAGTACTATACACCAACCAAGCAAAATTAAAGGACTTCGAATCATACAATATAATGCAATGCTACCTAATCTAATGGAACGAACACGTATTATATAGCCTTTAAATGCAATAATTATCACAAAGAATTTAAGTTCATAAATTTTATGGCAACTTTTGCGGTATGTATATATAGCCTTGTATTTAATTAAACTATTTATTTTGATGAAATTATAAAAACTAACACCGTAAGCACGACTGCACGAGTTTCGATTTTTTGGTGATCCTTGAACAATTTCCTAACAAAAATTTCAGCACAATTTATGTTTTCCATGTTACCATGTATAGCCCACATCAGCATGTATTGTATATTATGTGTGACCGCATGCAAAAATGTTTGAATTTTTCCTATATATATAATGTAGGAGTTATATAGAGAAGCAATATTGGAGCATGGTTTATCCAAATCGTACTCTAGGATAGTAATTATAAATTTCATAATTTAGAAATTTATGTGGAACTAGATTAATGGGCAAAATATCTAGAATCTAAATCCTTGTACATCGACTATTCGAGTCCTCAAACTTAATTAATACATAAATATCATTTCTCCTTTTTTACCTTTAATTGCTATTATTATTATTTTATAAAAATGAATATGCGAGCTTGTGTTAATAAACAGAATAAAAATCTCATATATGTTCTAACTTCTAATATAGATGTAACTGCGCACGGCACATGCTAGAAGCTAGCTAGAAAACAATTTGATTAGTTTAACACTGAACAAATTTAATTTATTTAACATAGTTTACGGCGATAATAACATTTGATTTACTCATAAACACACGGTTTCACATTCGAGAGATGTCCTAAAACCCAAAACTAAACCTCTTCCAAAAAGAAAAAAAACATAGGAATTAAATTAATACAAGGCATTCCATTTTAGTTTAGTAGCTGATATTTCTCAAAACTTCCGAAAACTCAGCAAATATTTGTTGTTGCTGATTTTCATTACAATCTCATAATGTCTATTCATAACTCTCAAAGGGCAACAAGCGGATCCGACCCGAATATGTCCCCGAAATCCTGAACGAAATCATCGCACGATCCGAATCTGGGCCCCAAATCGGTACTTGACCCGACAACCATATCACCGCAGCACCCGAAATCCGTTCCGTACATTTCGCTCCAAAAACCTACCTCATCAAACAAATCAGGTACAGTTACCGGGTTTTCCAACTCCGAAAACAAATCGTCGCTCAACGGAAATATCGGAAAATCCGTTGAATCCTCGCCGCCGCCGAGTTTCACGGGAATGGCATCGTCGGCCGGCGAGGATGTGAAAGACGACTCGGCTTCGGCGTCGGGTTGAGAGAAAAAGCGAAGGACTGACTTGGGTGACGTCACGTTGTCGTGCGAGTCCTCGGCAGAGGTGTAGCACTCCGTGGTTTCCTTTTTGGCAGTGGAGAAGTTAGTGAGCGCGTCGGGCCCACGCAGCTGGATGGCCGCGTGGTCATACACCATAGCAGCCTCCTCCGCCGTATTGTAGGTGCCCAGCCACAACCGTACACGTCGCAGGGGATCTCGAATCTCCGCCGCCCACTTCCCCCACGGCCTCTGCCGCACGCCGCGGAACTTCCTCCCTGCATTCCCCGCCTTCGCCGCATTCTTCGGTTTCCTGCCGCCGCGGCTCCGCCTCTTCTTCTCTAAAGTAACAACCGGCTGCCTCCCGCTCCTCGCGACGCCGTCAAAACTTCCGTTAACGGCGGGATAATCTCCGCAGCAGGGTAGGACTCTGACTTCGTGGATATATTTTCTGACTCTCTGTCGCTTGACGTTGGAGGCGGTGTCGTCTTCATCGCTGGAGGAGTCGGTGGCGTCGGCGTCGGTGACGGAGACGCGTACGGTCTTCATCTCGGGGGGAATGGAATATTCCGGCGTGGCTAGGATTGTAGTCTGGTTGAAGTGTTCAGTGTATTTGAGTCCTGCGGTAGACAACATGGCTTTTGTTTTGTTGTCGTAGTGGGAGGAAGGGATTGTTTTGGTGGTGTTCAAATTGGCATTGAAAGCGAAAGGGATTGAGAGAGCGTGAAAAGAGAGAGATTCTCCGAGAATAAAGAGAATTAAAGAACAACCGTTAAAGAGAAGTGTTGAGACAGAGAAAAAAGGAGACAAAACCAAGGATTATAAGGAAAGTTTGAGGAAAGTAAATTATAAACTAAAAAGAAGAGCTCGGAAAAAGCTTTTCTGCGGATAGATTACGAAGACTGACGAAGATGAGAGGGAGAGATAAACATTCTTTAAAATGAGAGGGAAAAAAAATTAGAAAATATAAGAAAGATGGGAGGGAGAGAGAAAAGGTAGGAAAAATCAAGAAAAGTGGAAGAAGAAGAGGTGGGGGGAATATATGTTGAAGGGAATCAATGAAAGCTTTTTGGGTTGCAGTAAAAGGGGATGAATATTATGAATAAAACCCAGATGAATTGAAGTAGGATTCTTGCTGAAGAGATTTTGCGGGAAGATGAGAGAGAAAGAAGAGTTTGGATATAGAGAGGTGGTAGTACTAGTAGTAACTAGAGAGGGAAAGGGAGTGTGCTATTTGAGGTGTGTCAGCTGAGGACTGGGTGGACACTCATCAGTTTTTCTCTTTTTCTTTTTTTTTTTTTAAAAAAAATTGTATTAATGAAATTCATTTATTTCAGCATTTATTTTTTTGAAAAGCTACCTTAAAAAGAATTTAGACAGAAGTAAAACGAAAAAAAAGTACACTCTCCATCTATACAAAATTTATTTAAATTGTTAAAAGCTTAACAAAATTAGATTATTGCATGCATCACTGCAATTTCATTTGAAACTCAGCCTTTATTCAGGCTTCTAGAAATGAATATTATTTTTTTTAAAATGTAAGATGATCATTCTATTCTGATTTATGTTTGGTTCCATATTATTCATTCTAACTAGCAGGTCAAATGAAATTCAATATCAATTTTTTTAAATAATAAAACTCAAATTAAACATTTATAAGCATTAGTACACCAGGCTCAATTAGTTTTCTTTTTTTGTTTTTTGTTAAGGAATGCAAGTGAGCAATTCATTTATTCAAGATGAGTAGCATAATAGTGTGTTTTTTTATCCTAAAAGAGGTTCCTTTTCTGAACATAATTATCTTTTTCAGGGAAAAAATCTTTAATTCGAAAAGGAAAATGAATTATTCTTTTTACCTAGATTTTGAACAATATTCTTTTCTATCCAATTCTTTTCAATTGTGGACAAATTTACCCTTACAATATTCAAGGAAAAGGTCAAAAGCTATAAATTTTTGTAGATCGAACGAATAGGAAAAAAAATATTTTTTATAAGAAAATTAACATTCGAATTTGAAGTTTCAAATAAACTCCTTCTCAATTAATGCGTGAATTTGTAAAAGTGTGGGCAAAAAGAACGTATATGCTTCTCAAAAAGAACGTATAAAATGCGTCTCATTTATATAGTCTTTATTATTATTTTGAGGTATCCCAATTATATAATCTTATAATTATAAATAGTATTAATTATTATGGTAATTTACAAATATGCCATTGGTATGTATTGGAAATTAAAATTCAACCACTTAAATTTTTTAGAGCCATTAATTTTGAGTAAAGGTAATAATATAATTTAAACTTTAATATCTTGTTTTTATAAATATGTTTAATCTACATGCGAGGATAAAATTGACTATATAAATGGACGGATGGAGTACATTTAACAATTTCCTGTTTAACATTTTACTAAACATTCAAGGATAACGCACTCATACAAACACACACGATTAGAAATTTCTTATCGTTTTCCATTATGAAACATCGCGGCACGTTAAATTAGGCAAAAATATGGGACAAGAGGCATGTATTATCACCTCAACAAACTGAAGCTGGACTTTATAGAAATAGGCCCCACTTCAAAAGTTACATAAATAAAATCCTTCTATATTTGTAATAACACATATCAAATCAAATGTATTAAAGTGTAGTTATCCATATTCAGTAACCAATCGTTTTTTTCTGTCCCACGCATTGCATAAGTGCATAACTAGTTCCCGATTAGCGTTAGAAAAAACGTATAATTAGAATTAAAGGTGGATTTAATTAGAATTAATAAGAGATTAGTGATATTAATGGGATGGGACCTTTCGTTTAATATATTAGGGGTCACGCAAATTTCCTTTCTTGGAATCCGAGACAGCATGTCACGTGAAACGGAGGGGACGGTTCCGTTAATTTGGTCAGTCAAAATGACTGCACCCAGCTGCTCAAACGTCATTGTATCTTTGACTGTCGAACCTCTTTTTAACTGCATATCTTTAACGGCGTCGTTAATAACCGTGTCATTCCTTTTCTTTTTTCTTTTTTTTTTCAAGGAAAATAACCGCAGTATCATTAATTAGCTTTTAATGGCTCTTTATCGGAGTGCGTTCGGATATATTCAAGCAGTTAATCTGTTGTGTGTAAACGAAAAAAAAAAGTTGGGAGAAGGGTGAGAAGATATCAATATAAACTACTCCCTCGGTCCCATAATTATAGTCCACTTCCCATTTTCACATAGATTAAAAAATCACATTTAATATGTATTGGAAATATACAATTTACAATAATTATCCTATATTGCCCTTATTTTTTACTATATTAATTGCATTCATACTATATTAAATAGGGTTATATTTGTAAAAGAATATTTAAATACAATCCCAATTTAGAATAGGACTATAATTTTGGGACATCCCAAAAAGGAATAATGGACTATAATTATGCGACGGAGGAAGTATGTTTTAGTGCGTAAAATAGGGATAAATTTGAACTGTTTAAATTAATTAGATGAACAGATAAGATATTTTCTTTTTCTAAGAGATAACTAGTATCGTATATGTTGATTTTAGCAAATATACAGGTTGAATTTTAACAATATATTAGATTTTCGTTTGTGCGATGCATATGATTTTTAATATAAGTGTTACATCTTTGTATTTTATAGATAATTAATATTTTAATTAATAAATTAATACCATTTTTTTATCCGATTATCTTTTTTTATATTAGACAATTATTAATTTGACAGTCGTTAAAAAGAATTAAGTTGACAATAGTTAAAAGAAATAATTGTTTGATTACACACGATATAATGTACATTGGTAAATACATACATATTATATTGTAATATAATATATTTCAAATAATTGTATAAATAATTAAGAAATTACTACAATCAAAATGTTATATTATAAATTATGTAACATTTATTTGCATACCATGTTTGTAGTAACATTTTACACTATCATCATCTTTATGAATAAATACTTTCAAACCGGCACGTATGCCTACTCATGACTAAAAATTTCTGAAATATATATGTGAACAAATATTATAACAATAACTTATGTTTCATTTTAAATGTTTTTACATTTGTATATTTATATAGATTTGTTTGATTTAACTCTTAAGAAATTGATAATTATGTTTTATATAAAATATATGTAGTCAAAATAAGTTTAATAAATATACATTAAAACATAAAAAAATCAATTTAAGAAACTATAATAATGCAATTTACGTATCTTCATTTTATTTGCATTAAAACATGGTTGATTATACTTTAGTATCCAACATTGAGCGCATTTATGCTCGTGTTTTAAAATTTCACAATTTACATATTGATATCGTACGTTTGCACAAATTAACGCGTATAGTGCTAGAACAATTTCACGGACTGACAAATGTTAGCATGCACTGCTAAAATTGTGGAGAGCAACAACAACATCCAATATTTGTACAAATAGAATAAGCTAATATGTTAATATGTAATTTCTTAAAAGTTTGGGATAAAAGTGTAAAAATGCTAATATTTGTGCGGCCAAAAAATTATTCTAGTTCTATAAATGTTCATTTGTGCAAACAATATATGGTAATGTGTCATTTTTTAAAAGTTTGGGGCAAAAGTGTAAAAGCATCTAATTTTCGGGTACTAAAATGTAATAAGCCCTATAAAATATGTTAAGTACGATTGTATATCTAATAACATTAGACTATACTTTCTCAAAAATATTATAATAGATTGCATGAATTTATAAATATCAATCTATGTTTTATTTAGCTAAGAATGTTAAATTGTAAACTATGTCATGTTCAATATAATTAAAAAATATTATAAATGTTATATCTATGTACAAAATATAATAAAACATGTTACCGATTATGATGTTTTATAAAATAATTCACTTAATTATTTTATTTAATGTATTTAATATGTGTTGATGATTATTTGGCATAATAAAATATGCGAAAATTCATTTATTTATTAATTCGTGCAAATAAATTTTAAATGTCTTGTATATAAGAAAACATGTTATTGAATATAGTACAAATGAATTCTAAAATTAAAAAAGTGTGTGTGTGTGTGTGTGTGTGAGAGAGAGAGAGAGAAGGTATAATATTTTTTTATCGATAAAAATTGTAGATGATTTGATGTTTTCGAGAGGGAAAATATTTTGTAGGGAATTCTATTTTATAGAATTATATAGATATAGATATAAATTTTCTAACATATATTACAAAATTATCATTGATCTCTTATAATTTACAAAATTATTACTGCCTTTTTCAATTTTCAAGTGAAATAGCATTGTCAGTATTAATTTTAGCATTTCATTTTTTGAAAATTATTTTGGAAATTATCACATCTTTTTCAAACCATTAGATCATCTCATTAAATGACTGAGATTTGTCATATTTTACACATCAGGGGTATGTATGTACGCCAACCCTCTCCAATATATATACTGTACATGAAATAGATCGAATACAAAGTATAGTGTATAAACTAGGAACTCATTTAAATTGATTACATCGGCAGATAATATGATTTGGGTGCAAATTCTTGAGCTTGATTTACTTTATTATGTTCTTCTTTGTTGTATCTTGTTTTAATTTTCATTTTTCTTCATTTGAGGGAGAAACGGTGGTGAATTTCGAACATGAAACATCTAATATTTTTTTACCCAAAAGTCTCCAACATGTATGTGTATCCGAGGGAACTTGTGTTGTATTTCTAATCACGTTTGAGTTGTGTGAAAGGTTTTCATAAGTGTGTTTACTTTTTAGGAAAGTCGATGGAAGTGATCTTTTGTTTCTAAACGAAGATTGCTTTATACTCGGATTTTTGAAAAAAAAAAAAAAATAAACAGAGGATGTCTTATATCTCTTTACCATCCAAAATTTTGTTATTAATTAGTTTTGTAATCGGGAATTCGCAATTTCGTTGGTAGATTTAATTTTGAATTAAATTAAAAAAAATCATCTAACTTCACATTAAAACTAAATGTCACTTAAATTAAGAAATGAAATACACAATTCAACGAGAAATCAAATAAGTGTCGCATACGATTGATTGTATGTGTGGGCACGTGTTAATATGTCCATCAATAATATCGTAGTACTACTTAACCAGGTATATTAATGTAGTCACTCACTAGTAGATAGGTACTTTTTTTTTATAATTCATTGTGAGATATAATTAAAAAACACGTCCAATGTTTTTTCCCATCTTAATATTTAATTCACATTGAATTAAATGTGAAATGTTTTGATTAGGATTCTCCTAATTAATTAACTTAGAGAGTAGTTGTCTTTCATGTGAAATTAATTTATCCTAATATATCATTAGGGGAGATTAATTTGATGTTTAAAATGTTCAGAAAGCCGAAAGAAGTATTTTACTATATCTCACTCTTGTATCCACTATAACAAATTAACTGTATCAATTCAAATTAATATTTATTGCTAATAATTAAAATTTTAAAAAATTAAATATCATAATTATGGAATAATCAATTATAATAATCAAACACAAAGTGTTCAAATTACTTCAATGGCATTGAAGGGAATATTCATAATTTAATCCCACCCTTTGTAGTCTTGAGTGAAATATACTTGTATGATTGCATTATGAATATACTTTTTATGATTGTATTATGAATATTTTTTCTATTGAGTGAAATTAAACCTAAAAACAACATAATTTTATTTTAACATAATAATATACAACAAAAATAAATGTGAAAAAAAAAGTCAACCTCTTCCAATAGAGGAAAGTGTGGCGTTGGATTGAAAATGAATTCTGATTAAAACGAAATCGAATCTGTAATTGTGGTGTTGAATATTGGAGATGCCCTAAGCGCGCACCAAATGCTTTGGTAGGTATAAAACCAATGAACCTCTTCTAAAATAATTGCATTGTCATTAGGGGTGTAAATGAGTCGAGTCGAGCCGAGTCCGAACATACGTATGTTCAAACTTGTTTGAAATGATATCGAGTTTAAATTTTATGTTTGAGCTTGTTTTATCTATCAGGTCGAGCTCAAACGAGCTTTAATTGAGCCGAACACGAGTCAAGCTCGAGTAGTTTTTGATATTTTTACACATGTTTGCTCAATTTGTTACTTATCGATCTCGAGTTCGAGCCGAACTTTAAATTTTATTGAATAAAAAATTATATTCAAATTTGTGTGATATGCTTATCGAATCGAGTTCAAACGAGCTTGTATCGAACGAACACGAACTGAGCATCGAGCTATTTGGTTCAATTTTCAGCTCTAATTGCCATACATTTTAATTTTTAAGTTTCTCCAAAATCTTATCTTAAAACTATACATTACGTGGTAGTGATCATAATCGTAAATCGTTTAATTAAGATTTCTGAAATGTATTAGTATAATAATATGCGTGGAGACAAATATTAGTAGCGGACGGTGAAATGATGCGGTTTCTAATTTATTTGACTTTAAATTAATAACCATTCGGTATTTTTATAACCATTTTTTACTGCCCCAAAAACCTGCATGAACGTGGCAGGCAACCTAGGATTTGATGCAATTAATTTGATAATAATATTTACTCTGCTTCATTTCAGTCTGTGCCTTTGCCGCTGCCTAAATATTATTTGAGTGGAATTAATCTTCAATTCTCAACTACTCCTACCTATCTCTTCCATGAATCAATCTTAGGCACTACGTGTGTCCTTCCATGAATGACTACATACCCTCCTCAATCCACCTATCCAACTTCATCCTTTTATGAAAATTAATTAACAATTTCTTCACCACAATAATAAATCCCTGCCCTATTATGTAGAGTTTAATGAATAAAGTAAATTGCAATATGTATTTCCATGGATAAGTGTTTAGAGTTGGTGTGACTCAACTTAAAATTCGATTAGTTTTGCTACCATGCTATAAATAGATATTGGGTCTAATTTATCATCATAAAATTTTGCTTTAATACGGAGTTTAGCTATTTAGTGAATAAAATAAATTGCAAAATGCGTTTCGATGGATAAAGATGCAGAGACTCATTATTGAAATTGACTTGACTCTGATACCATATTAGGAATAAGTATTAATCTAACCTATTCTCATAAAATCAGCGTATAAGACAAATATTACTCTCACCTTTATAAAGTGGCACATGTCACTTTTCCCAACCAATGTGAGATATGTAACACAACGGGATTATGCACACTCATGTATGTCACCATCATCAAATTAACAATTACTCCTTCCGTTTTTTAATAATTAAGTTTCAATCTTGATAAGTGCACACATATTAATAAAGATATCAAATTATCATATATACTATTATGTGATTACATTAAATGAGTTATAAATATGAATGTTTGAATTCTTTAAATGGGGCAAAAGTTAATCTTTCAATTTGATTGTGTAGACTGATATTCTTTGGTAAACAAAATTAAAGTACTATAATGACATTTATAAACGGATCGAGTAAGATTTTGCATCATAGAGTTCATCAATTATAGCATAAAATATTAAATATATATATATGTGTGTGTGTGTGTATATATGAGATTGTAACTTTTTGGGGTCCAATTATTGCAAATAAATGCTTTAGGTATTGACAATGAATTTACCGGTTAAGATGGTACCAAGATTTTTGATATGTTTGGTCGATAATTATTTCAATGAGGTAATAATGTTTCTGTCAAAACTATAAATCGTACATATAATGTTTCTCTAACCTATTTACTATACCTTCCGACAATGATCTACTTCAAGAAAGACACTCCACAGCAAGAGCTCGCCTTTGCTACCTACCGTCCTCTTTTATCCACACTAATTAAATCTTAATTATATATATATATATATATATATTCATCAAATTTTAATTTCACTCTTCATATTTCACGCACGTGTATCATCATATTTTAATTTTTCCGACCAATTAAATCTTTTATCTTGTCTACATTCATCTTAAATTTGACCAATTCTTTGTATTTTGTTAATGTTGTCTAGCTATTTGATATATAACTTATAATGTAATTATTTGGTACAAGTGCTACATTCCGTCTCGGTGTGGAACCTTTTCATTTTCTTTATAATTATTCACAATCGTATACTTTGAGGGAAATCAAATCTAACTAATTAAGCAGTAACTGGTTAGCTATGTAGGATTTAATTATAAAGAACAAATTATAACATGCATGAGCCATCAATTAATTATTTGCCAGAAAAAAAAAATAAAGAACTCGAAAGCAGTTTAATCTTGGTTACACCTATTTGAAACGATAATCATACAAATATAAATCAAAATATTCGAGTTTTGATCTTCAAAATAGCATGATCTCTCCTAATCGATCATACAGCTCTGGAAAAGGGAATTCTTGTAATTAGAAATTTTCTTCATTAATTAAGATTTTTTAACACGTGTTGTGGGAGTTCTCTAATCGTCAATCGATTAAGAGCTTACATGCCATAAAAAACATGTATAAACATATAAGTGTTTCATCTTATATTTTAATCATTTGAATTTATACTATGTGTATTTAATCTTTTTAGTGAATAATTATTTAATTTCTTTCACATATATTCCATAAATTCAATTATCGATATACAAAATGAAACATCATGTTAGAATAGAGAACTCATGTTTTGAATCATAGGATGATATTTTGGTACATGAATGGATGAAGTGGGAGGGTAGAACGGTAACTTCGGGTAGCAAGTGAAAGTGGGCCTAGGGCGGCCCAAGGTAATTGGGTCGGTTGAACTGAAGGAGGTCCAAACATTTCGTAACAACATATAAAACAAAAGTCGCCGTCTACACTCTACGGTGCGATAATTACAATTGATTGCTATTTGTATTAAATAAATATTAATTAATCAGAAAAAATATGTCGACTTGTTCAGAAGCGCCATATTGGTATGCTAAATTTGGCAACCGTGATGGTCCTCCATTATCTCACCTTTCACCTTATTGCCGCTTGCCCCTCTCTCTCTCTCTCTCTCTCTTAGGTAAATATTCATGTCTATTGTATATTCCACCCGTCTCATTTTAATAGACTAATAGAGTTATCTCACGAAAATTAAAAAGAATTAGAAAAATTAATTAACTAAGAAACTTTCTAATATATTCCTATTTATTTTTTTGACAGTGAATTAATACTTAATGTAAATATATTAAATATAAGTATATATGAATAAAATAACTAAATATATATAAAAATGTGCATATATATTGGGACATCCCAAAAAGATAAACATGCTTATCTTATTGGAACAAATGGAGTATTTGTGCAAAAACAAAACTCGCTGCTATATATTAATATGTTGAATTTTATGTACATATTATATATATTATGTATGTATAATTTTTGGTGAAGGACAATTCACCCTTAATAATTTATTTATTTTTATTCATACATATAATTTAAAGAGAGATCATATTTTTATTCGTTGCACTCTGGTGCAGCAGTCTAGCTGAAGGCTTTAGTCAGATGGGTCGAGTCGCACCAAAACCCGTACTAGACCCACGAAAATTTTATAAAATAAATCGATCAGAGCTAACGCATCAAATATATCCCAAATATTTCAAGCTTCAAACGATTATAATTTTCTCATTTTTAATTCACTTTGTATTTTAAAAATTTATTAAATTGAAGTTCTTTTCATACTCTTTTATTTAAGATTCGAAAGGGCATGTGTCAGATGTGGACGAAAATGCATAATATTTGTTTTTTTTATGTATGTACAAGTTATGAGTTAGATTATTAAATTCTAAAATATATTTATAGATCATAATTAAGATAATAAATCATTATTGAGATGTAATAAGTTATAATTAGAATATCATAAACTTTAATTGGAATGTAATAAAACTCTGACAACTTATGACTAAAATAAATTGTAATGTCAGTAAAAAAAACGTTATATCCTCCAATTAAGCTAGAAATCGCATTATAAAAAATCAGAGATTAATTATAAGCTATAGTTAAAATCTAAAAAATACTCGTAAATATAAAATATGAAATCATGCTAATCTGCAGAGAGTATAAACTAACATTGCCGCCAAGACCGGTGAAGTATTGACTTCTAACGGTGAATTCACGTTCTGCCCCTCGGTTTTCAAGAACTTTGTTATAAATTATTATAATTCTTTCTTTTTTTAATCCAATTTCTACACTGCTTTTTTTTTTTTTGCTGTTGTAATTATCGAAGCAGACTTTTTTTTTGAGTTTGGAAATGAAAGACAACTTTAATTTGATTTTTTTTTTTTTGCATCAATTAGATTAAAAACGAAGAAATTATGATCGTTTAAAATTTTTAAAAATTACTGAGTAATTTTAAAAGTTTGGATGAAAATAACTCTCATTCTTTTACTTTTTTTGTCTTATTATTTACAAAATTGTCATCTATATTAAATCTCAACATTAAGATTTTTTTAGCGATTTGAAAGGCTTGGATGAAATTCTTCCTTTATTTTTTGTCATGTTATTTACAAAATTGTCATTACCTTTAATATTAAATCATTTAATTGGATAGTGTATATGCAGTCCTAGTTCCAACACTAGGAAAATTATCTTATTTGATCGATTCTCCATATATGTATATACAGTATAGGGAATCATTTGTGAACATTAGTCTAGTTTGTATTTGTGGATAAAATCATATTCATTAGATTTGTTAAATGGATGGTTAGGATTAATTTTATTTTAATTAATCTTTTATAGTTATTTTATTTATATTATTTTTACACTTTCAGAATGCTTAATTGTTATTTCATAATGCTTTTTTTTTATGCTTGTAATTTAACTTGGAGAGAAAATTAACATAATATACTGTTATGTTGTTTTTATATTTCAAAATATTTAATTTGTAATTTCTTATTTTTTTTCACATTGAAGATGCTCATAGAAAAAATGGTGATTTGATATATTTGACTTTAAATACATCTACAATGAAAATAATTGCATTTTTCTTAATTTCTTTAAAACTAATAATAATTATCATTGATCTTAATAAATTAATGGATATGATTCATTCACGGTTTATACGCATGGCCTATTTCATATATTAATGCACCCCTATATATACATATATACTGTTTGGACTTAATTCTATGCAGGTGGCTCAATGTACAAATTTTGGAGGGTAACATTTGAAATTTTGAAGGCTTTGCATACGAGCAAATCAATCACTTTCTCCTACAGAATTGGATGAGCGCAGAGACAGAGCAAAGTTTCAATTAAGGGGCCACAATATTTTTTGCCTAAAAATATTCAAAATAAACAGTAGTGTTATAAAGATAATAATAGTTGGGAAACACAACAAAAATATACGAAGCAAAAAACTTTAAAACTTATTGAAGTCAGGGATAAAATAGTCCTTTGACAAATATTAACATTATCATTTAACATCATAAAAATAATATTAGATTAAAATAATCACAGTATTTCACTGTTTATAATATAATATTCC
Organism: Perilla frutescens; assembly: GCA_026008535.1. Taxonomy (NCBI): domain Eukaryota; kingdom Viridiplantae; phylum Streptophyta; class Magnoliopsida; order Lamiales; family Lamiaceae; genus Perilla; species Perilla frutescens. The sequence continues at coordinate 15,533,428 of BRKX01000015.1, forward strand.
CTATGTTCCATTCATATCATTTGAAATCCTCTAGTCCCAACTTGTGCGTGCTTTTTCTTTCATTTTTTTTTTCAATTTTAATTTTTTTTTGTTTAGTATAGTTTTATATTATTATTCAGGGTTTATTCCACTAAATTAGGATCTATAAATAGTTTTTAATATTTAATTTTTATTTTTAATTAATATAATTATAATTAATTTTTGGGATTGATTATTCCAAACTTAGGGTATATAATTTTTAAATTTTTTAATTTTTAATAATAAATATTAATTATGGTTAATTATAATATAATAAATTTTATTTTTATAAAAAATATTATTAACAATATACAATTTTAATATTGACACACGATTGATACATAAAAATTTGTGCAAAAATTGAGTTCTATCAAATTAAAATTGGAAAGATAGGTTTTTTTTTTTCTTTTTCTAAATCATGAATCTCAATAATATAATCGGGAATAAATATTAGATGATGGCACATTTTGTGATAACGAGGTAGTTTTGTTGAAAATTATGCAATCTTTAATGTGTGGGCCCGATTTCACGAAAAGGTGGGTGCGGCTCACGCCGATTACAAGCGGGCCTTAAGAGCTCTCTGTCTTGAAGTTCGGAAGCACATTAAAATTTGACTGCTCTCTTCGCCTTCGGGCCGTGGCGTGGGCCCGGGCCCTTAATTGCTGACGTGGTTACCGCTTCTTTCGGAAATTCTACTAAAAGGGCTTCTCCGATATCCGTTGGTACATGAATTGGGATCACTTGTTGCAAATCTTGTTCCAACTCTTCAATATTTTAAAAAGGAAAATTACACTTTGATATCTATATTTTAGACACTTCTTTAAAAATGATCCATTTTATTATTATTAGCAAAATAGTATCCATTTTTTCAAAAAAATTATAAATATGACCTCGATCAAATTTTCAGCCTAAAATATCTACGTGGCACGCTGAAATTCTTGTGTGGCTTTTTTACTCCAATATAAAATATTACATGGATATTTCATGTCAATTATGAACTAAAAATAAAATAAAATTGTTGGGCATGCCACATAGATATTTTAAGCTTGAAATTTGATTGAATTCAGATTTGCAAAAAATTTGAAAAAGTGTGTACTGTTTTGTTAATAGTAATAAAGTGGGTCATTTTTGAAAAAGTATCCAAAATGTAGATATCAAAGTGTAAATTTTCCTTTTAAAAAATAATATAATTTTTTTATTTATTATGATTTATTTTAATTTAAATTTTCTATTTAAGGTTCATTCATCCCCAATTAGGGTATATTAAAAAAAATAGTTATGCAACATCAAATGTAACACAAAATGCAACAAATGATATGCTTTGTTGCTATACAGCCTATATTCAAATTTTAGGTACAACTTAATGTCACGTTATTACCATATAAAAAATTATTAAATTCACTAAATTGCTATTCAAATCTCCCAATGCATATAGATACAATTGTTACTTTTTGGAGTCTCACTATCATATTACTCATTTTATTTATATTGTTTTGATTTATTCAAAATTTTATTTTTAATTTTCATTATATAATTATATTATGGAGAATTAACAATTCAGGACCTGAAAGATGAGTAATTTATCGATTCAAGATCTAAAAAATGTAAATTTTCAATTTAGGGCCGAAAGATGAAAACTCTCAATTCAGAATCTCAAAAATTACGAATTTTAATTTCTTTTCATTTTTAATTAATTTTAACAATTTATTTATTAGATTTAATAAATAATTAATAAAGAAATTTTCATTAAAAATTAATATAAAATTAATTAAAAAATCAAAAAATCAAAATTCGTGATTTTTGAGGTCTTGTATTGAGAGTTTTCATCTTTCAGGTTCTGAATTGATAGATTAATCATCTTTCTGGTCATGTGTCGACAATTATCCCTATATTAATAATTATCATAATAAAATTAATTTTTAATAAATTTGTTAATCTATTGTTTTATTAAAAAAATTAAATTTTAGTAATTATTATAATTGAAGTATAACTTGTAATCTAATTAGAAAAAAAAAATCATCTAACAAATAGATAAAAATGATGGGGGGAGTAGAAGAAAAAAAGAGGAAAAGAGATGGTCTCCTATGGTAAGCATTTTTTTCAAATGTTTCACCATTTTCCCAATGTAAATGTTATCAATGTATTGGGTACAAATTTATACCATATGGAATTTATACTCGTGCATTGGAGATGCTCTAACCACATTCATACTATTCACAGATCGTAAATATCGTGGTTGGTCGTTAATTTTTGAAAAGCTGATAACATAGCACGATTTATGTGGTTAGAGTAGAATTTTTCCTCTCTCAATTATATATATTCAGTTTGAATTCGTTGATGTAATAAAAAAATCAATATAGTAGAATATTGTTGCATTGTTCATATAATATAAATTATGCAAATAGATTGATTGGTTGGTTGGTTGAAATTTTAGTGATTTATTATAAATTATCAATGTTCCATTTGGATTCAATGATTAAATTAAAGAGAATTGTCAATTCAAGATTTGAAAAATGAAAACTGTCAATTTAAAATCTAAAAGACGATATTTATCAATCTAAGACCTCAAAAATCATAAATTTAGACATTTTTTTTTATTAATTTTCAATGAAAATTCTTTTATTAGTCATCTATTAAATCTAGTAAATAAATTATTAAAAATAAATAAAACATAAAAAAAATCAAAATTCAAGATTTTTGAGGTTCTAAATAGACAATTATCTGATTCAGGTCCTCGATTATTTGTTTTCATCTTACAAGTCATGAATTGACATATTACCCATAATTTCAGATTTTGAATTAACAATTATCCTTAAATTAAATATTAAATGTATACTTAAAATATCTAAATTGCCCTCAATGAGAAATACATATTCATATGGATATGTATCTTAAAGTGTAAATGGTGCAAACTATTCAAAGTTGAGATAACAACTTCTTTTTTAACCCATTTTTATAACTCATTCTTTTTTATTCAAACTTTTCATCATTGTCTTAAATACCCTTACTAAAAGTGGGTCCAATCCAAATATTCCTTTGACTAATGTGTGAGATTGGAAAACATGCAACAAAAATACAAAAAAAAAAAAAATACAACAAAAAAAAAACTCACGAGATCCCCTCCAAACAAAACTGTGAGAATTTTTGCCACGGTATCATTCAAAATGTGGGCCCAGTCAAAATATTCCTTTGACTAAATAATGAGATGGGATTTGAATATACACGAATTGTAATGTAACAGCAAAAAACTCACGAAATCAGCAAAATCATACACACAAAAATTCCAGCAAAAAACTCACGAAATCTGCCAAAAAAACTCAAAAAAATTTGCCCAACATACACACGAAATCTGCCCAACATACACAAGAATATTCAACAGTGCAAAACTCACAAAAATAGATCCAATTTTTGTCGCGATATCGATCGAATAGTCACGCGAATCTCGTCGACGGCAGGCGTCACAACATCTCGAGCCATGAAAAATCTGGAGCCTTGGGCTGTCGAATTTCAACAGGTTAGAAACTAAATTCGAACGATTTAATGATTTATGTGGAGCAATTTAGAGTTTTGACAGTTGTGTTGTGGATTTTTGTCATATTAAATATGACAATATGTTCGAATTTTAGCGTATTCGTATTGTATTGTCGGTTTTTGTGAATTAATATATGAGAATATGTTTGAATGTTGGATTTTGTCGATTTACATTCATGAATGTTGGGATTTTGTCGACGTAAAATCTGGAATTCTGGGCTGATCTCGTGAGAATAATTTACACGAAAATGATCTCATGGCAATATATGCACACGAGATCACATTTCAGGACTATATATTCTCGCGAGATCCGTTCTCGTGAAAATAATTATCACGAAATATATGTTTGAATAAAAAATGAACCAATAATTTTCGGGTCAATATATTAACACGAAAAGGATATCGTGTTAATGTATTATCACGAGAAGCCTTGTCATGAGAATATATTTACACGAAAATAGTTTTCATGTGAATGTATTCTCACGAACCGTAATTTTTTTTTTGTATAATCGGTTGTGCTTGTATCTTTTATGTCATAATTAATGCTTCTTCTCAATCTTTGGTGAATTTTCAGCATGTAGATATCTATGTCATGTCAAATTAGTTTTAATTTAATTATATTTGTTTTATTTTTTCATTATTTATTGATAAGTTTTTATTTATACTTTAAAAAATAACGTGAATGAGTGTGAAGAAGAGAGGCTTTACAGAACATCACTTGCGGGATCAATTTATACTGGAAGGACAATATGATTATAATTAGGGAAGTATTCCACGTGATCAACGGTGGGCCCGAATTATTCGAACAGTTTAGGAGAGATTGGTGTTTTGGGCATTTGATAAATTTTGTGGGTGGAAACAGTTGTAACAATGCTATACACGCATTGTTGAGTAGGGAGGTGATCATTAATGGTGCACGGGAGCACGATATTTGGTTTCGGGTTGGAGAAGCCAACGTTAGGTTTTCTCCTAGTGAGTTTGCTTTGGTGACTGGATTGCAGTTCGGGGGATCCGATTTTAACCCATCTGCATCGTATGAGATTTCTAGGACCTCTTTCTATTATCGTGTATTGAAGAAGACACCTCCGAGAGTAAAGGATCTACTTGAGAGGTTTAGGACCTATTCCTCAGGAGATGATCTTATGGATTACGTGATGGTCGCTAATGTGTTGTTCCTGCACACCATGATCTTTGGATATGATCAGACACACATGATAGATGACTGTGTATAGGTCTTAGTCGAGGATCAGGATCGATTGAACTCATTTCCATGGGGCGCTTATGCATTCATTCTCTTGGAGCACTATATGAGTATGGTACTGTCTACTGAGGTGGAACTGAGAAGAAAATTCAAGAAGACGGAAGAAAAATCAAGATTGTCTTATCATTTCTATGGACCAGTGTGGGCTCTACTGGTATGGTCTCAATTTTGTCACGATCATGACTGTAATCTTATTTTATCGAATATAATTTGATCAATATCTTATTTTACAAGTGTGGACATATGAGGCCTTACCTCGACTCGGTGTACATTGTGCACAAGTTTCATCACGAGCCACATTGCCCAGGTGTTTGAAGTGGACCTTTAAGATGAAGACTGCGCGTTTGGGCACATTGTTTTCTGATGAGGTAAGCATTTATTTTAAAGAATGTATGTTTTATTAATTATTTGAAGTGTTTCTAATCAGTCTTTACCATTTGCAGCAATTATGCTTCATATATTTACAGCCGAGTGAGCATGAGGTGGCCACTTCATATTACATAAGTGTCTTGCTCGGTGATTGTATGGGCGTGACGTACGAGGCGCATCGCAATAGGAAGATGAAGCCCACTTATCAAGAGCTGGCTAGAGCTGGTGCATTACGTGTTAGGTCCAACCGACATGCATGATTATCCTCTAATTTAGTCACTATCCACAAGCCACTCTTAGCACTTGCCACTAATTTAAAAGGGCTATTATCATTCTGTTTGCAAATAACTGTTAGTCGATTTTTGCTTGAACGTGACACAGAATATTCCACTTGACGCTACATATCCCACTTTTCCACAGTAATTACAAAATCTTTCTTCTCTAAGAAAGTCTTTCCCACTGCTAGTGTGTGGAGATTGTTGGCCCAATGATCCTTTAATGGGCTTATGAATTATTTTGATAACCCACATCCCTAATCAGCCCATATTACCTAATCAAGCCCTAATCTTCTTCTTCTTCCCATTAAAACACGCTGCGCCGCTCATATTTGAATTAAGCTTGAGAAAACACTCTGTAATCGGGCTCTGCTATTCCCGATCAAACTCCTCGCCGGATTCCCTGTTCATCGGTGTCCTGTTGGCATCGAGTGTGTGTGCAAGCTTCGTGAGGGAGTGTCAATTAGCTTGGCCGTGTTCTGCCCCTTTTCCCTTTTCCCTTCTTGCTCGTGACCTGTTCTTGAAGCCCGACTGATCGATTATTGTTGCCGGAAGAGAACGCCGCCACCGCTGCTATTTGGATCCTGAGCCACTGTTTTTTCTCAATCCTCTATTATTTTATCTATATATTTATATATACTCTCTTTAGTTCTTCTTCCATATATATAGATATATATATATATATATATATTCATATACACTCTGATACAGATTGCAGGCTCATTAATTGCCAAGAGGACGTCGTCTACACCGCTGCTACTGTTCAGCCCTCTGGAGAAGACGACCTGCACTCTTGCTAGCCTGCTGGATATCGAGTCTTACTGTGTCACGGCCCAGAGGTGTTTGACGTTGCTGTCACATTGCCTAACGCCAGAGAAGTTCTTTGACGTCGCTGCGACCTGCCTTGTTGCTGTCAACCGGAGAAGACAATCTGAAATCACAGCCAACCTCTGCGCTGGAGCCTTTTGTCACCTGCCGTGACTTCAGAGCCTCATTCTACTTCCAAATCTCTTATTCATCTCTTTATTAATTTTTCCCCCTTTAATTTGCTTATTATATTTATACATATTAGAAGTCAGATTTCATTGCGCTTAATTGTTTGAATCTGCTGTTATTGAAGGTGCTCATCCACAACAAGTCTCGACGTTGACGCCGCTGCTGTTCCATGAACAGTGAAGAGCCGTGTGGCTGTTGCAGACGATTTCCTTTCTATTGATATTACTCAACGTCGCTGCAGTGCTCTACTTGTTGCTAAAGTAGGATTGTGAAGGAGAATTAACTAACAGTTGTTGTCACTCCTCTTGTTAAAGCCCAGGCGATTGTGTGGCTAACTCAGACGAGTCGGAATCAAGACGGTGAACCCCAGCAGGGCACGGATACCCAACATAGTGCATCAGTATCAGTCGAGCATGGGTCATCTTCTACCACTGCTAGTGCATTGTCAACATGGGCTACAGGAATCGACCAATGTCCGAGGGGGGAACTCTATATTAGGAGCCTCAACATCAGGAGCAACATTCTCTGATGAAAAGTTATGAGGCCCACCATGTTGGAGAATATTCACGAACTCATCGATATGCCCTGACTCGCGAATCCATTCACAAAATTCAGCAATTTGCTTACGACGAACTTCACTTTCATAGTTCTCATCATCATCGTCGTCATTATCATCATCATCATCATCATCATCATCATCATCATCGTAAGACAGGTCATCAAGACTATCATCTCCAATTGGGTCGTTGTTATCATGATTTGACGATATTACTATTGGAGTTTGCTGAATTGATTTCTCGGTAATGTATACAACGGTCTCATCTTGCTCCTGGACTAAATGAGTTAAGTCAACATCCATTTTCAAGAGTCTTTTTAGTGTCCTCCCCGTCAATGACCTCGTCAAATAACTTAGTATATAACTTACACTTGTTGGAGATGTTTCCATAAAATCGTGGATTTCTTCTACCAATTTATCACGAGATAAATTGTCAAATGGGAGGTGCACGAGCTGGTCTTCACCATCCACATACTCCGATCTCTCCCATCTACCACTATGTCGGACAACAATACGTTGCCAAGACATCTGCAAATTACCAATAAAGAGTGATTAAAGTTATTTCAAAAATAAATAATATCGTGAGAATATTGCCATAGAAGGAATAATTCGTGATAATATTGTCATGGTTCAATGATCTCGTGACAATTATTATCACGGTTAAGTCTTTTCGTGACAATTATTGTCACGGTTCATTCCTTTTCATGACAATAATTAAAATTTATTCTAATTAAATTTTTCTCACGAAAAGAAGGCATTTCGTGAGAATATATTCTCACGAAAGGCTATAATTCGTGACAATATTTTCGAGAGAATATTATAGTCATGAGACAAGAAATTCATGTCAATATTGTCACAAATTCATGTCATCTCGTGTCAATTATTGTCACGAAAAGGCTTGAACTGTGACAATATTGTCACGAAATTTCTGAATAGAAGAATTTTAGCAGTTTACAATAATCTTCAAAATTCATCAAAATATATAAATTCATGTTAATCTACCACAAAATATGCAAATCTACAACCACCGATGCATATATAATCTTTCAAACATTACAAAAAATATTTTCTTACAACTTCAATAACTATTAATTGTATGAAATTATCCTAAATTATGATTATTATTACTTAAAATTTTATAAAAGCATTTAAACCCAACAATTTCGAACAACTTTACGGTGAGAAAAATAAAAAACGCACCTCAAACAAATTTGCAGGGGCTTGACGTTAGTTTCTCAAAAAAATTTGCAGGGCTCGACGTTAGAAATGTGTGTTTGTCAATGGCTTAAGTTTTTTTTTGTTTAACATGTGTATTTAGAACTTTTAATGCAAGCAACTACCAATTTCAACCCCCTCCCCCAGCATTCAATCGGCACTAATTTTGCCATTTAAAAAAAAAAAACATGCCACAACATTCAATCGGTCCCACCATTTTTGGTTTTTTTTAAAAAACAAATAAATAAGACAAAACAAAAGGGATTGACTTTTCATAAAAGTAAGGATATATGAGTTTTTTATACTATTTCTTAAATAGAAAAAAAAATTAATTATAGAAATTGATTAAAAAAGAAGTTATTCTAAATTTGAATACTTTAATTTTTCTCACTATCTTAAAAGCCTCAATTCATGTTGAGTTCGTCAACACTCATTCAAGTTCAATAACAATGATAATCGAATAAGTTCAAATACAATTATTCAAACGTAAAAAAACTTCAATAAAAGTGCATTTGTCACACGTAATTTAGAATGTAAGTTCAAATTCACTCCACGTACATCTTTAAGTCTAGATATGATTATATGAATATGTAATCTATACATATATTAAGGCAAAATCGTGTTATAGACAACAGTTATGATATAAACCGTTGTCTATCACATGATTTAATAATTATATTTTAGACAATATTTTTTATATAATAAACAACGGTTTAGAGTTAAAAGACAACAGTTTCGAGTTAATAGATAATAGTAGTGACATTAATTGTTGTAAATTTTTCTTCTTCTTTTTTCATTTTTCAAGAAGATTTAGATTATAACCGTTGTATTTTAATAAATTTTTACAATCTTATTTATTATTATTTTACTTGAAAATTTGAGATTTATAACATTTTTTATTTTATTATTTTATGCATAGATGGATGATTTGTATAGTGCTCTACATTTGACGCATAAAAAAAATATATTTCATTTATGTTGCATTATAATAATGATGATGATGATGATGATGATTTATTATTTTTCTATTTCAATTTTATCATTTAAAATAATTGAATAGTTATATTTTTTATACCTATCATATATTCAAAGAAATCAAATGTTCTTTAATCTTGGACAATTATACGTTATTTTTAATAAAATCGTATCATTTGAAATATTTCAATTCGATCTTTCTAACATAGATTTTCATTTAGTTCCTAAAACTTAATTTTCTTTTGACAAAAACTTGTATGAGACGGTCTCATACATGAGACGGATCAATACATGTGAGTTAATGATACTTCACCCATAAATAATGATACATGTGAGCTAATGATACTTCACCCATAAATAATGATACTCACATGCGGGTATTAATAATGATACTCACATGTGAGTTAATGATACTTCACCCATAAATAATGATCCCCGCATGTGAGTATTGACCCGTCTCATGTATGAGACGGTCTCACCCAAGTCTGCCCCTTTTCTTTTTGTTTGTCATAACTAAACAAAATTGGTCTTTCTATCTAATTAATTAACACATGTGCATATCGTTTTATTGATTTTAAAAATTAAGCACAACATATAAAATTCAAAAAAATCATAATATTACAATTTTTTTTTAAAAAATAATCATTTGTGCATTGCACAGGAGAAATACTAGTTTAGAATAAAGAAAACCAATTTATAAGTTTTGGGCCATTTGCAAATATGAATTTTGGGTTACTTAGATAAGCCCGTTAGCCCATTACAAAGCCCAGTACAACGAATTGTACTATACCTTCACTTTGACACATACCGTGGTACGGTATGACGGTATATACCGACACATCAGAACATACCGTATTTCAAATTTAATATATATATATATATTGTATATTTATAATACAATATTTAGTAAGTTTATTATAAAAGTTATGTTTTGATATTTACTTTAATACATAAATTATAACTAAAAATGAACTATTTGAAATTTAATGTCATAAATAATAATTTTCTATTTTTTCGATCAATAAAATTAAAAGTTAAAATGAATAATCAATAAAAATAAAAATAAAATGATGTATACATATATTATAAGATATAAAATTATTTCAGCAAATAAAAGATAAATTAAATTATGTAATGCATAATAATATTTTATTCTTTTTAATTTTTAAAACTAAAAGTTAACAAGAGTGATTGAAATTATTAAAAGAAAATGAGATATATTTATAAAAATATAATACATAGTTTGTTCATCGTAAAAGTACAGAAACATATAATATTTAATATAATTTAATAATTAAATTATAATTAAAAATCAAACAATGTGAAATCAAATGTAATAAGTAATAATTATATTGTCTTTCAATCTTTAAACTAAAAGTTATGATGAATGGTCTAAACATTTTAAAGAAAATTAGATATATTATTCAATAATATAATATTTAGGCCTTAGTATGTTTATTATGAAAATTGTGAAAATTATTAAATTTCATATAATTTAATACTTAAATTATAACTAGAAATTGATCAATTTGAAACCAAATGCTATTGATAATCTTTTTATTTTTATTTTTTTATTTAAGACTTAAAGTTATGATGAATAGTAAGGAAATATATACTAAAATGAGATATTATATACAATATTATAATACTCAGTATGTTTATCATAAAAGTTTAGGAAAATATTATATTTCATATAGTTTAATACAAAACTCCTACTTAAAAATTGAACAATGTGAAATCAGATGTAATAAATAATAATGTTATATTCTTTTTTAATCTTTAAACTAAAAGTAATGATGAATTCAAAAAAAATTAAAATAAAATAAAATATGTTATACAATGCTATAATACTTAGTATGTTCAGCATAAATGTTTACGAAAATATTATATTTCATATCATTTAATACAAAACTCCTAACTAAAAATTGAACAACACGTGAAATCAAATGTAATAAATAATAATGTTATATTCTTCTTTAATCTTTAGAGTAAAAGTTATGATGAATTATCAAAAAAATTAAAATAAAATGAAATATGCGATATAATGCTATAATACTTGGTACATTTAGCATAAATGTTTAGGAAAATATTATATTTCATATAATTTAATACAAAAATCCTAACTAAAAATTGAACAATGTGAAATCAGATGTAATATATAATAATCTTATATTCTTCTTTAATGTTTAGACTAAAAGTTATGATGAATTATTGAATACTATAATACTTAGTATATGTTCATCATAAAAATTTAATATAACGATAATTTCGATATACCTTGAAATGTCAGTATGATACGGACCGAAATATGATCACAGTAAGGTATACCGAAATAAAGGTATGGTAAATGTATGCATATCATACCGAACTTAAAGTATATCGGAAATAAATGTACGACAACAATATGATTTTTGTCATATCGTAAATTAAGGTAAAATATAAGGTATGACATAAAAAAAATAAGGTATGTCGTGCTTTGACACTCCTAGAAAAAGCAATTCCACATGGTAGTGGGATGGATTAGATTTTCTACACCAGTTTGTGTTACATTTTCTGTGTAAAAATTGTTTTTAGTTTTTTTTTAATATACTCTGAATTTCTAATTAGTGGAGGATGAACCCTAAATAAAATTTAAAGTTAAATTAAATCAAAATAAATTAAAAAAAAAAAATAGATTCGAAACAGGTGATATAGTAGAGAGGGTCACAATAAATCTGAAATCGTAGCGAGTACCTGCTACAGTTATTAAAAAAATTAAATAGAAAAATTATGTTTATTAAAAATCTAGAAAGACTATCTATAACCACATGATATATATAACCTCTAATTACATGCATTTAGTTTTATATTCTATTTATCAATTTTATATTTTTTTTTATCTTATAAGCTACATACACTCTACAATGACATCACTATACACATGACATGCATTTATGAAATCATTTATGAAATCAAATGAGGCACCCTATGATGGACTTCACCTTAGCATGCAGAACATGAAATCGCTATAAAGATATCAACTGCAGTTTACAATGAACTGAAAAAGGACTCCATTTGCAACAACAAAAAAATGATCAAGAATATCAGAATAATAAATCTGTTTGCTCCAGATACATACAGATTATAACAAAAGTAATATAGCTACTGGATTGCTAGATGCACATCATCGACTACCAATGTATAACCCCGGTTGAACTTTCCTTCAACTGGGACCGGGTTGAGTATCGAAGTCTTCATCCACCAAGGCGATGAACTCGACTCCTAACACAAGATATCACGACCTAGAAAGTTAACGAACAATGGAGAAACGTAGCTCAAGTACCTGGTGATGAAGGCATTGGAGTCGAGTTTTCCGTTTTAGCTTCAGATGATGCCTTATTCCATTCAGCAGGTCTCACATTTTCGATCATTTTCACAACTTCTGACATTTTAGGTCTCTGTTCTGGAATTCTCACCACACATGCTATAGCTATCTGCAGCATCTCCACCAACTCTTCCTCTATATTTGGAAACTTAAGCAGCTCGACATCAAAGACTTCTGCAGTCCACTCCTCTCGAACAACTGAGTGGACCCATCGGACCAAGTGGATGATCTCATCACCATTCATTGTGTGGATGGGGGACTTAGCAGTGAGTAGTTCGAGTAAAATCACCCCGAAGCTATAGACATCAGAGGGTTGTGTTGCTTTGCGCGTGTCTGTCACCTCTGGAGCACGGTAGCCTGCAGCACGAGCTATTGGTGGAGGCACTGAACTCATTATTGCTGCTAGACCTGGATCAGATACACAACCATATTGTTGAGAGTTTAGAAATATGTTTGAAGATTTGACATTGCCATGAACCAGCCTCCCATTGTTTTCTTCATGGACACGAGCTATGCCCCTTGCTGCACCGAGGGCTATTTTTACTCTGGTTTCCCAGTCGAGGGGAGTCCTATTTTCTCCCCGTTTTCCTGCAAGTTTGGACAGAATTCACAAGTGAGCCGGTTTCATTATTCATGTCTTCCTCCAGTGAAACACAAACCAACTAAATTCCACTAGCAAAAATCAAAATGGTCATCATATTCTTCAAAATCTTTTTGTTCCTCTGCATGTTACTAGGCATTTGAAGAAAATGCAGATTTATAGATCAACTATTATGCAAAAGGGCACATCATGCATGGCTACGAAAATTATGAATTTCAACAGCATCTAATATCTAGTTATTAAACAATAATTGAGAGCTATGACTGTAACGTGAGTATAAGATGTCAATCATTAGCCACAGCTATATCCATGATAATAAAACAAAATTTCAAGAAGATTAGTTATAATACAGAATCATCAAGCAGCCCAAAAAGAAAAAAAGGCAATGAGTAAAAAATGCAATACATAATTAATGAAGCTCATTTTAAAATACAAAAAGCAAGAGATTCCTCTACCCCACTGAGATGCTCGAGTATTTGGATTATCTGCATTGTTTTTACATATATGCTTTTGGTTTGGTTGATACAAGTGCTCAAGCTGGAAATATGATCTAAAAGTTTTAAAGCTTAAGTGGGTTCCCAGTGATCACTACAGCCAAACTTCAGCCCTACCGACAACATTTCATACACAAATTCAGTAAGGCTTTAAGAATATTCAGTTTGGTTCAACTCAATGTTCAATGTCACACATCAATAATCACCATTCTTCATCAAATCAGAAAACAAAATAAAGAAGAAACTCTAAAAGAATCAAAGTTGACATGAAGCAAATGCAAAGTGATGCAGGAGGAATTCATAACAAAGTCGTGTAATGGAAAGTTACCGTGAAGCATTAGAGCCAAACTGCCTTGACTGTAATAATCATAGACCATAAGCTTCTCATCTTTTGAGTAATAATAAGCCCTCAGCTCAGCCACATTCTCATGCTTGATGCTTCCAATTACTTCCATCTGTTGCTCAAAATCTCTCTTCCCGACGTTCACATCCTTCAGCCTCTTCACCACCACTGTCGTGGCATCCTCCAATATCGCCCTATAGGCCGTGCCAAATGTGCCTTTACCCAACACTTCAGCAGAAGCCCTCAACAAATCCTCCAAATCAAAAGCATAGTTGCACCCCTCAAAGAAGGCCAACTTATTGCTCGCATCTTCGCCCCCGGATATGGTTCTACCCGGTGACATGTCCCCTTTTTCCAACTTCCCAGGAAATGCATCATCTGTTTTTCTCCTAAGCAAGCACACAAACAAAAGAAAAGCAAAACCAACAAGCCCAACTACAGAACAACCAACTACAATTGCAAGTAATGCCCTTTCACTAATTCTTCCTACATTCTTGATTCTTGAACCTTGATCACGAGGTGCTAATACAAGAGGGGAACTAGTGACAGTATAATCCAACAAAGATTCATTATTACCAACAAACACAGATTTTGGGAACCTCTGCAATGAACTAGGCACACTACCAACAAGATTATTGTCTGAAAAATTAAGCTGCTGCAAATTTGGCAAGTTCAAATCAGGAATCTCACCAGAAAAGGAATTGTGAGCAAGATTCAGTGCAGTGAGCTGACTCAAACTCGAAAACGAACGAGGAATGCTTCCGGTGAACGCGTTGTTGGACAAGTTAACAACAGTTAAATTCTTCCAAACAGAGAAATCCAAAGGGAGTGGACCAGATAAGTTGTTGTAATGCAGATAAAGATAAGTTAAATTCTTCAAGTCACCAAAATCAAGTGGGAATGTCCCGTTAATGCCGTTGGATCTGAGGCTCAAGATCTGCAGCGCTGATAAACGGCTCAGAGTGTTAGCCGGAATCGGGCCGTGGAGCCCAATTCCCGGCAGCCTCACCGAAATTACTCTGCTGCCCTCTGCGTTGCAAGAAACTCCAGTCCAATTCCTGCAAACTGGAAAATTCACATTCCAATTTAAAGAGCGAGAATGTGGGAGCTGGTTCACAAAATCAAGCAATGCTTGCTTGTCGCTTTCAAGCAGAGTTTCAGCAGCATTGCATTTCGGTTGTGACAACACGAAAATGACTACCGCCATGAAAACCAGAATTCCCAGCTTCTCCATCTCAAGAACGAGTTTTTTTTTTTTTTTTTTTTCTCTCTGGGGTTCAAGAATTTTAGCTAGAGTTTGAATTAAAGTCTAAAAAACACAACTTTTTGTGTTTGAATGGACAGAAGGAGCTGAAACAAAAGCTGTGAGACAAAAAAACAGCAGTAAACGTGATTGGGAAAAGGAAGAAAATTTCAAGAACTGTGTCTGGGAAAAGTAGAGAGAGAAAAGGGCATAGAAAACTGGAGCTCAGAACAATGCTGTTTTATACGAGAAATGAGAGTCAGAAACAGAGAGAGTTATTTCTGTGTGTTAAGTTTTTGGAGTTGAGTGCCATTGTTACTAAACTTACTATGAAAGTAAGAATTATCTCTCACAGAACTAGAGAGAGAAAGAGAGAGAGAGACGAGAAGGTGATGCTGCAACTAGACTACAAAATTTATAGAGAAATGAACGGATTCTGGAAAAGCAAAGTGGATTAAGAAAGAATAAGTAGAGGGTTCAAAAATCTAGCTGCCATCGTTTCTTAAACTTGATGCTTTTTTTATAAGAAGTTTTCTTTATTTTCGAAGCTTTCTAACCTTTGTTGGATCTCTTTATTCCATTTTTGAAACTTGAAAATGGAAATGAATCCATTTTTACCTTTAATGTCCACGGTGAGACCTTTTTTCTACCTACATATCACATTTAATTTAAAGGGTCTTCGATTTTATCGTATCTTAAAAAATGGGAAAATAGAGATATATATTATACATGCATATATTGTTCTCTAGATACACTTATTTTGATAAACATACTAAAATAAGATTATTTGGTTCTGTAATTAATTATGTCAAACTCGAAACAAAAAAGAAAGAAAAAAGAATCCAATGAAAAGTTCAATCGGATTTGAAGGTGTGATACTTATGTTTGTTGAAGCTTATAATTACAACTATTAGATTGTTTTCATAAATAGTGAAAGTGAAGTTGAACATTGACGAATCTTAATGGAGGGTGAGTGCCTAATAATCATAATGACAAGTGTAGAGGTCAATTAACTTTAATCATTGCAACTAAAGCAATATAGTGGTTATAACTTATAAGGAGCAACACAATTAACCCACTTATTTTTTTTTCTTTAATTTACTTTATTCGAACTTAGCTAATTCAGTGGTAATTAAATCTGGGTTGTATTTATTACAGAATTTTATTCCAATTCGTGTGCTTTTTCTTGTCTTGCTGTGATTGGGCCTTTTCCCAATTCCTAATGTCCCAACTATGATGTGTTTTCGGCCCTTGTTTTGGCTTTAATAATTTTAATAATTAATCATATTGTAAAAATGGGAAATAAAACAGTTGTCTAGTTATTTATTATATGTCAGTGTTTTTTATTTTTATTACAATATTCGAGAAAAAAAACTGACAGACAGGTCAACTGATTAATTATATTCATAAAATTTGTTACTAAAAAGCAACTGTACCTATACCCTCTTGTCTTGTTCGAATGAAAGTGAAACTCCTCCGCCTTTTTGTTTCATGTGTGAAAAAAAGAAAAAGAAAAAAAAAAGTGGAACTCGAGATTTGATTTTCTTCATTATTAACTAGCATAAATATAATTCAGTTGATATTTTGAAATGTAAATTTATACTAGGTGACTATATGCCTCGGATATAGAATCAAAATAACATGCATGGCTATTACATTATCAAGAAATAAATAAATTTATATTTAAAGGTCCATTCAAGAACATCCAAATGATAAAAAAAGAATCAAAATAAAATAAAACTCCTAAATTATGAAGAAATGTGTACATTTATATAAAAATCCTCTAAAAAACATCTGTATTAAAAGAAAGACGTCTTGAATTTGAAAAACGCTATTATCCCTTGCCAACCCCCGCCCAAAAAAAGTAGCGTCTTAAAAGAAGCTAATTAATTAATTTATAAACTAGGGTGTAGAAATAGGGACAAACATTCAAGTCACGATGGAAAGTGCGTGGGAAACTATGTCAAACTTAACCTAATTAATTCCTTTTAGAATTCTTGTACAATTCCTTAAAATAAGGTTGTGTTTGGAACTCTATTAGACAGCCTGCAGTACTTATATAGTTGGGAGAGATGGCGATGAAGCACATGCATATATGCATGCTAGATATATGGATATTAAAACATGTGTTGATCATGATGATGACTCGCAAATCGTAATGTTATTATTATGGTCCCATAATTTCAATCTTTATCATTTTGTTTCGTGTATTCGATTTAATTATGTAAATTTACTTTTCTATTTGGACCACATAACGTATAGTTAAGATCCTACTAAAAATCATGGAAGAGGGATAAAATTATTTGCTCAATTAATCCATTCTTATTAAGATTTAATTAAGAAGTCTATATTTTCAAGTGTGTTAGTGTGAATGATTTTTTTAAGGCCGTATTTCAGTTAGAAGGATTTGATTTAAAAAAGAAAATTCGTATGGATCTATGTTACATGAATTTCAAGTGTTAATAAAATTAGTTAAGAATAAATAAAAACAAAGTGTAAGTTTAAATTCGGATTTGTCTCCTAAAATGTGTAGCAAAAGAAAGGTGATATTTAATTGTATTTATAATTTTCTAGTGCAGGTACATTCAACAAATCAGAGTGGCGCAGCGGAAGCGTGGTGGGCCCATAACCCACAGGTCCGAGGATCGAAACCTCGCTCTGATAAAAGGAGTGGCTTCCCTCTACTGATTATCCCTTTTTTATTTTGAAATTATTATTCGGTCCCTTCATTCCTCTCTTCTTACTTTCATTCCTACTCTCAGAAATTCATCTTTTTGACCTTTTCTCTTTTAAAACTAATATTCAGTGCCTTGGTTTCCAGTCCTTTTACTTTCCTAATCCTAGAAAAACATAATTATTCTTCGCTACCTTCATTCGAACAAAATTGCTATTCGGTCCTTTGATTCCTTAAAACAGAAAAACACAATATATCCCTATCCAAAATAAAAGGCATGCATTATTTATTTCTTTTGTGGAAATTTTACGAATTTAAAAGTTAAAACTCCAGAAAGTAAAAGGAAATAAATCTCACACATCATTACATCAACAAAATAAAATAAAAATTACCTCATAAAATCTTAGAAATCTAACGAGTATTGCTGTAACATAAATACATAATTGATATATAATACACTCTCATCTTCTACTTATAATATTATACAATAATGCTAGCCAGTCAGATTCTGACAATAATTAATAAAATTGTATTATTAATAGATTAATTATGTTAATTATTAAATCTTATGTTTTTACTATATTGCCCTTCTATCATGAAATTAGTGATTGTAACTAATTGCTAAAACGGATGTATCTATAGATCGGTGAGCTTGACTGTAACTGAACAAAATTCTTGATTTTTCCAAATCTTTTCACTTTTTTTTTCTTCCCTTAAACCCATTTAAGCTCAATTAACACGCCTCTTAATTTTAGCAGTAAAGAACCCATGTCAGTAAGTGATTTCATTCCCACACATGAGATAATCTTCATTTAAGATTTCATTCATGGGTGTTATCAGTGGCGGCCCTGAAGGTGTGCGTGAGGTGCGCCACACAGGGACCTCAAAAATTTAGGGCACCATTTTTATAAATTTTTAGTACTAGTAGTTATACTAACATATGTTAGTTTATAAAAAAATAGTTTTTTAGTTTATAAAAATTAATTCAGGCCTTTGAAAAAACAATAGGAAAGATCGGCCCAATATTTTATAAATAATATTAGGCCTAGCCCAATCAATATCTGTGAAAATCTTAAGAATATTCTAAAGCGTGGAGTGGTTAGTGATTTTGATGGTCGAGAGTTTTTTAAAAAACTAAAAACTTTGCGGTATCTTTACCAAAAGAATATAAAACATTAGATATATTGGTTTACTTAAAGGGGTTGAATAGTTGTCCCAATGCATACATTGTTTATAAAATTTTATTGACCATACCCGTTACTGTTGCATCTACAAAATTGCTATCTATTTATTTATTAAAATCTTATTTGCGATCGACCATGTCACAAAAAAGATGGAATGAGCTTGCTTTGATATCTATTGAACAAGAGTTTGCTATAAAATATTGATTTCAAAAAATTTATAAATGAGTTTGCTTCAAAAATGACTCACTTTTTCAAAATTAACAAAAAAAAATACTCCCTCGTCCCATTTATATAGTCCATATTACTATTTTGAGGTGTCCCAATTATATAGTCTCATAACTATAAATAGTATTAATTTTCATAGTAATATACAAATATACCCTTGTTAAGTCTTGGAAATTAAAAATCAATCATTTAAATTTTGTAAAGTCATAAATTTTAAATAAGGACAATACTGGAAATTAAGCTTTAATGGCTTGTTTTCATAAATATTTTTAATCTACATGCGAGGATAAAGTGGACTATATAAATGGGATGGAAGGATTACCTATTTTTTCAAAAAAAATTGCAAATCTGGCATTTAACCAATTTTACGACCATAAAATCGCACTTTAATTGATTGTATATAATATTCCTATCAGTCACGTGGAAAAAATTCATCCAATCAAGAAATATTAAATTAAAATCAATTACACATGATTTTCAAGTCGTAAAATTCATTAAATATTAGATTTGTAAAAAATTTGAAAATATAAGTACGATTTTTTTTATTTTATAAAAAGTACGTCATTTTTTAAAAAGTACTCAAAATGTAGGTATCAAATTGTAATTTACCCCATTATATGTAATTTTAAATTTTAATTTTAATAAATTAAGGGCACCATTTTTAGTGCTCACACAGGGCCTTCAAAATCTCAGAGCCGGCCCTGGGTGTTATTCAGCAAGGTAGAATTCATTGTCACATTTAAACTGGGAATTAAATCACCTAATTCATTTTGATTTGGCTATTTAGTCTTCATTTTTTTTTATTTGGGTGTTTGATTTTACCGTTCTTGATTATGTTTTTCTTTCCATTTTCAGTTTCTGGAGAGCTATCTGCAAGGTTTCCTGTACGGATGGTTGCATTTGGAAATTGCGAAATACTACCTCCGTTTCATAATGTTTGTTGTTTAAGGTTTTTTTTTTTAGTTTCAAAATGTTTGTTGTTTTATATAATTTGACATCCTCTCTCCCAATTTTAACCCTTTCAAATCCTACAAATTTTTTGATTCTAACTTACCTATAATATATGAAGAGAGAAAAATATATGGAGAGAGAAAATATTATTATTTTTTAGGAAAATATAGATGAATTAGATTTTATGGCATATATAAGGGATGTGTATATTTGTCCACAAAATTAATTCTTAATTCCAGATAAAAAAAATAAAACAACAAACATTATGAAACGGAGGTAGTATAGGTTAGCCATGCAGTTGTGAATTTGGCATTCCTATGTAGTTACAATATATTGTATAATAAATAACAGTTACTGGGTTTTGGGATTGAATTTGGTGGCAGTAAAAGTTAGGATTCTCACCTGTGAAAGGTAGAAGATGAAGAACGTCAGTCTCTGAATTTTTTTGTTTTTGTAAAATATTGTCCCAAATAATATTGCTGAATTTTTGGGAAATATTTGATCGGTAATATTTATTAAAAGCGGATTTGTTTTTGAACAGACATTAGAGGCGGATTTTTTTTTAGGATTTTTTTAGCATACATTATAAGCGGAAATTAATTGGAGGATTAGCCCTAATTATTATGGAGGGCATCAATGTAAATTTATTGAATAATTAGTGTTTTATTAATTAAATTAATTAATTATTAAAAATAATAAGCCAGAATCTGGCTGAAAATCACTACTCATTATTATAACCATTTTTTTTTTTTGCAAATTACTCAATACAGTAATTATTGCACTTCACATCTTAAGCATCTTGAGTGAAAAAATTAATCAAAATATCGTTAGTGATTTTTGTAATAGGAATATATTTAGGGATTTTCTATTTGCACTGTAATTTTTACTTTTTGCACTTCACTTACTTCATGCATTTCATATTTTATTCAGTGCATCACACATATTTACAATACTACCCTTCACTCTAAATAGCACTCCCAATATTTATTCTATCCTCTTAATTTCTTTTACTTTTTTCCTTTTTTGTTTTTAATTTAGGGGTGCATTTTGTCGAAAATTTAATTTTGGTGTGCATAGTACTAATCCTACGTGATTCCGAGGTGTAGGGAAAATTCGATGCGGGTAGCATGCCCAAATTGATTTTTTTATTTTTTAAAATATTTTTGTAGAATGTATTTTTTGGGATATAAATGGCAACGTTAGTAGATGTTAATTATGTTCATTACAATTATTTTTCACCACATATTATGCAAACAATATAGCTATGTGTTTTTACAATATCATGTGAAATTTTTTTACAATATTGTCATTTACATAGTAAGAGATGAAGTAAAAAATCAGAACGAACATAATTAATATCTACTTAAAAAACCCAAATTCGAGCATGCTACCCTCACGGGTAGCATCGAATTTTCCCGGGGTGTAGCCTGTCAAGCACCCAACATTTCGTGTCTAACTTTGTACCATAACACTCCATATTCAATTCCAAAACCAACCGAGGAATTACCCAACCTTATTTGAACAACTAGAAATGATAATAAGTTAGACTCCCAACTATCAATACAAACTCAAGATCCAAAGTTATCCAATAATAATACATTTTACAGAAGGGTAATTGTAAATGTCACTCAGTAATTCTCTACTCATTCTAAACTCGTTACAACACTTTGATGAACCGAGGGATGAATGTAATACTATTGGTGTTCATACACTACGTCTACATGATTCATGGCAATGCAGTCAGACAGTCTGATCACAACTCCTATTCGAATACTAATACACCTCCCGCCTTTCCTCAAGAATACGGTATGGTTTCGGTTCCATTGCTTGCCGGTTGAGCAAGAGAAGCTCGAGAGTGTTCGTGTTCAACACCTACTTTTCTTGAGCTGTCTTGACAACACTTCGTCAGCAACGCATAACCACAAGATGTGCTGCAGGAAAATGCAAGCATTGCCTTCTACTGAAAATCTAATCATGCAGATGCACAAATGGCTCCTGCAAACAGCAGTATGCAAGCATGAGCTATTCATTTTAGATAACTATATTCTAGTCATTTATCTCACCATTGGAGAACTGGAGTAGCAACTCCTAAATTTTAGATGGCGAGTTGCAATAACTTTTTAATGTGTAAGGGTTTCGAGAAATTATGAAAATCATTGTTGGGAGTGCTATTAAGTGGACACTTCTAGTCATGCAAAAAAGGTTAAGCCCACCAAGAACTGTATAATTTTAGGATGGAAAAATGACTACTTTTCTGCTATGAAATTCAGCCTGTATAATATAGATGGGAAAGAGCCATTAAGTTCTAAGAACTTATTTCAAATGGATATCAAAGGAATTGAGGAGATAATGGCAACCTGATGCCCAGGATGAGCAGCAAAACTTCCCTTCGTCAACATGTTTCACATCAAGCCCAATAAACCACGATCCAACACTGACATCATCATGGGCATAAGTACGGAGGACCAATCTGAGAAAAATAAAAAAATAACGAAAACAGTAATTCCACTAGTAATGGCAAATATAATGAAGTAAATGACTTTTATATGGAATGACATTAAACAAATACCTGTTGACTGAAATAAACTGAGCTAGTGGTCGTGATATAGCAAACACTTCACCTGAAGCATGTCGGAAGTATCTATTTATAGGAAATAGTTAATTTTGCAGCCAAGTTGGATAGTTAATATAGACTCCATAAGCAAAAGGGGGAAATAGGAATGCGGGGTGTATTCCATAGACATTAGAATGTAGACTATGAAATAGAACAGTAGAGTTAACATTGTACAGGCATATATATAGACAATGGAACACAATTGGACCTTATAACAAATCATTAAATTAGTTGATGTAAATAGCATTACAGCTGCCAAAAAAGATGGTTTCTCAAGGTAATGCACAAAAGTAAGATGGAGCATGAAAGTTAAGAGAACATCTATACTTACGACTTCCCATCCCCAAATTTCCACCAGTCAGGTTCATACCATTTATGTTTCCTGCACATCAAAGAAACTTATAACCAATAAAACCTTAAAGATCTTTCCCAACCTTCCATCCCAAAGAAATGACTTGTCTAAGGGGCCCAAATAACTCACGGCTCAGAAAAAACTTCTCCTGACTTCATACATCCAATATAAACACGAGGCTTATCCAAATGACTTGCAAGCACAGCTCCAAGAGCATCTGTACAACAAGGTGTCTAAGGTAAGAGGAAAAGATGACAAAAGATGGCCAAATTTCAAGTTCTTAAAAGGTTTTCGCAAAATAAAGCAAGCTTAGAAGGGCATGGTTATTCTTTTGTACCTGGTTATCATGTTGACCTCGCATCAGGCTCCAAACAAGATAACGATCGGTTTTTGCCAGCTAATGCCTTTTGAATTCATCATAATAGTGAAAGCTAAATTCGCAACCTTGCAGGTAGTCTGTTAGGCATATAAGATAGGGAGCCCTAACTTAACCTAAAACCATGGTCAAAGGTGAAGGGTTGACCCCCACCTATATACCCTTCCACACTTTCATGTGGAATCGATGTGAGATATCGTAACAATCCATCCCCCTTTCAAACCGGACGTCCACAGATGGCACACTCTCGGTGGCAACCCACACCAAGGCCCACTTCCGTGTGGCAACTCCCTTTGGGCCCACATCCGGGTGGCAACCCTTGGGCCCACCATTGGGTAGCCCCTTTGCGCAGCCCGTCCAAATTCGCCAGGTCGGACCAAATTGTTAGGCATATAAGATAGGGAGCCCTAACTTAATCCAAAACCATGGTCAAAGGTGAAGGGTTGACCCTACTTATATACCCTTCCACACTTTCATGTGGAATTGATGTGGGATATCGTAACATAGTCGTACCCATAATCTAACAAAGACAAACTTTTACAGTTTGGCTTTGAAAACTAAACCTATTTTTAACAGTGATGCAACCGTTTATAGTTTGCCATTTTATTGGAATATTTAGGGATGTCCATAGTTATGAGTTTCTTCGAAACAACTTTTGTAGGAAACTTATACCCATGTAGAAATATCAAAGACATGGCCAAGATAAGTTATGTAGCAATGAAATCACTGACAAATTGGCCGAACTCTAAACCCGAAATAAGAAGACTATTTAGTAATCAGACTATCAGAGTCAATAATGAAGTTAGAGAGAAACCCATGGCAGCATGGCTAGCATGCTAGAGCAAGAGCTAAACAAAGATCTTCAAAATTTAGTAGATAAAGGAACACATACCAATATTAACGTACACATCGTCATTAAGCTTAATGTAGAACTCAGCATCCCAGTGCTCCACAGCATGAATCAGGAACAATTTTGTCTTCTTTGCTCGTTCTTCAGGAGTCTCCACATGATTTTCCTGACAAGGAAACATTAAAAATTGACCAATTGAGATACCTTGAAGAATGTAAAGAGAGTCTGCCTAACTGATTTTAGGGCCAAGTAACATTCTCAAGAAAGATTATTTCAAAGGTAGAAATTGAAACATTAGCTGGGTTCTTCAATGCTGTAAGGATTTGAACCCAATTTAAATTAAATAAGTAAAATTCAGACATACTAGAATCATGAAGTCATTAGCTTCCCTATTTTCATTGTCGATCTCCCTGTCTGAACTGTCTCCTTGATTTGCACTGCATTGATGTGTAAAAACAGTCAAAACACAGTGCTCTATGGTATTCTTCTATCAGTTTCATATCAGCAGTCTAGAAACCTTCTCCCTATCACAAATCGAATGACGATGCCTTTTTCTGCCTCCAGTTTCTTGAGAGCAGTGCCTACATAGAATAACTTCAGGCTAAGCAATATTCAAGAAGCAGCCATAAGAGACAAATCTTAAACAGGTGGAAAGCATAACTAGGGGTGTACTAGAAGAGTGAAAATTCTAAAATTTCAAAATTGGTGTTGCTGGGTTGCAAATTTGTAGATTCAGCAATGTGAGGACTCTCTCTTTCATCTTTTTTTGTAGTAATTCAGTAACAGATGATTCTTAGTCGAGACCGATTCCAAAAATCATATCAATTATGCAGTAATAAGAGGAAAACATTTAATTGGCACAAAAGTGCATAAATAGCTCTGTACATCCACTTGTCATTCCAAAGAAAATGGACAAAACTACATGTGAAAAAGGGCGTACCAGTAGGCATCCAGGCCTTACGAATTGCATCTCTGTTGTTCTTGCGTCCAAACATTGTAATTATTCCTACAACAGCCAAAAGTTTTTTCTTGGTGGTTACACCATTTTCGGGGAGATGCTTAGGCACAAAACCTTCCTGCCTAGCTTTTTCGAGATCCACATTTAGAGCAGCTAATTTCTTCTGATATTCCCTGACAAACAATGTATCATCTGTCGGGGACTAATAAATTCAATTGAAATAGCACCAAATCGAACACAATGAAGCCTGCTTCTGGTCCATAATGCAGTGGATATCAAGAATAAAATACCTGCAAGTAATGATCTTCATTGTGTCATCTACAGAAACGGAAGACTTCCCCTGACACAGAACACACGATGATAGCATCCCTTTGTCAGTTTGGAGTTCTCATGTAATTGGAAAAACATTGTTAATTCAAGTTGTTGCAGAGCTCAGAAGAAAAAAAAGATAGTTCTCAAATCAGTCATGAGCTCCATGTGTTAAATTGCCACCAATCCATCTAATGCAATATTGCAAAAACATATAGTATAGAAATGCATCAACAAACATAAGTAGGAAGCAAGTACAGTAGAAAGTTTTGTCTATATCAGATGTGTGATGTGTTAAACCAATTGATGAACAATAACTATCTATTAGCACCCACAACATGATAATGTTCATTACCAAAAGTAGAGTGATGCAATATACTAGACTTCGTAAGAGCTCACAGCTTATCAAAAGAGTGCCACAGATGAAATGGTCATTACAAAATGAAGCTACATCTGTCTTTCAAATGCACCAACTCTGACAATAATATTAATCACCACCTCCATGCCATTGCCAAGGGCTCAAAATTGAATTTTTTGTTACAAAAAAAAAAATAAAATTGTTTGGCCTGAAAATAGATAGCCATCGTCTCAATAAGACAGTTTACACAAAGATCAGAACCCACATTTTCTTTTAATTATTCTTCTATCTGAATCAGAAAAAAATAGGAAATTTCAGAAATAAATATAAAAAGAAATCTTACCTGGCCAGTTCTCTTATCCAGCTCGTTAACCAAATAAACTCTGCTCTCCGCATCCTGCCACAATCTACATCAATCCATCCATCAAAATCATTGAAACTCAAAAGGAGAAGAAACAAGAAAATAAACAAAATGCACCAAATTGATCTGAGAGAAAATGAATACCGGCCGGCAACATAAAACCAAGCCATGGTAGCAAACATGGATAGCATCAAGAACCACATCCGGTTCCCAAAACTCGACGCCGCCAATAGCCGGTGACTGGATCCCCGGCTACTCATTTCGCCAAATACGCCGTCGTTTTCCGGGGGCGAAACGGACAGAAATCAAATCTTGTTTTGTGGGAAATCTTTTTGTATATGTTTGGTGAATTTGGAGTGGGGATTGAGTGCGTAGAGAAAGACCTATCAACAAACAACAAATCTAAAGCGAGCAGAAAATAAATGGTTGGAGAATTATTGGTTGATGGATTGAAATCTACTGCAAATAGTGTGGAATGTGATTAGCTAAGCCATTAATTTGCTGTTGATGTTTTTTAGAATGAACTGCTATAGGCGCCCCTTTTCTGGGTTTCTTTTTGCTGTTAATATGAATTGACCAGAGTGCCCTTCGTCTACCAGGTGTGTACAGTGTATATGTCCCCAAGTTTACCCTTTTTTTTCAAACTTCACATATATGACCATAAACTGTTTGGTAACTTTTAAATTGAAATTTAAATTATTGTCAAGTTCAATTACATCTTTGAATTTTCTTGTGAGGTAATTGAACCTTCCAACTTTCTTGTAATAATTGACTTAATTAGATTCTTATCTTAACTATCCTACAAACAAATGACGGCCTTCAATTGACGAAAAATCATATTGCCTCAATTTTAAATAGTTCAAACCATGAGTTTCAAAGAACCTAAATCAATTTTGAAATTAAAGGGTATATTAGATTCAGATTTTATTAGATTTTTTTGGATTTTAAAAAGTTCATGAATTTAGAAAATTCATTAACTTCACGTGGAGTCTCTTTGGATTTGTGAATGGATTTGTGACTATTACACTGGATTTGAAATCCTTTTTCTCAGCGCTCGCTGAAACCAAGGTTGCAGAATTCGCTAGACGCTAGTCGAGCGGTCGGGGGCCTAGCGCCTAGGCGGTCTAGGCGGGGCCTAGGCGTTTCTATTTATTTATTTATTTATTTAAGGTCCTATCAATCATGAAATTTTCATTTAAAATTCATAAATCATAAATTCAAAACAAAATATTTAAAGTTCAATAGTTCCAAACAAAACAACATTCTTCAATTCAAATCATCTAAAATTCCAAACAAATAAACCACCATTCAAAGATCAAAATATCCAAAAGTCGAAACAAAACAACACTACAAGTTCAAAATATCCAAAATCCAAAAAAGTTTCAACATTCAAATTTCAAACATCTTCCAAGAAATTATCTACATCAAACCCATCTCCATTTCCATCCTCATTGATTTCCTCATCATCGGACTCAAAATCCTCATCATATAATTCGTTCATTGTTCGATATTTTGGAGTTCGAGAACTAGGCCCTCCCACACCACCCACATCATCATCATCATTATCATCATCTTCAACAAACTCATCAACAATCCACTCTTGTGCACATGTTGAATCATTGGAAAGTAGAGGATCCACGTCACTTCTTTCTTTTACTTTTTTTTATTTGCTCAACAATCTTGTATTGAATTGGATAAATACAAGATTATTAAGTAGCTTTGTACCCAATCTATTTCTCCTTTTTGTATGTACCTACAAAAAAAATTACAACATTGAAAATATTAAATCAAATTAGCTAAAAAAAATACAATAACAATTTAAAAGATAAGTAAACTAACCCCTTCAAATGCACTCCAATTCCTTTCACAACCGGATGAACTTGCTGTTAATGAAAGAATTTTTATAGCCAATTTTTGCAAGTTGGGAGTCATTCCACCATAATTCGACCACCAAGATACTACATATAAAAAATTCAAAGAATCAATAATATATTAAAAATAATAATAAAGTGTAGAAATAATAAAATGAATCTATTTTATTTACCTGCATCATATTTAGCATCATTCGAAGAGCACCCTTACACTGCAATTACTTTCCCAAAAGTGAACTCTTTCGTTCTATACTTTGAAAATTCTTCATTCATGATCTTAGCTTGTAAATCATCGTCTCATTCAAACAATACATCCAAACAATCAATCAAACCCATCGAGATATCTTGATCCAAATGAAGAAGCGGACCGTTGTAGTGATAAAATGGATTCAATATATAAGCCGTCAAGTGCAATGGGCTATCGAGCCTATCTTTAATTTGTACATCAATAATATCAATGATTGACTCATAGTTCTTAGGAAGATTGCTTAGAGCAATTTTTATCTCTTCCTTTTCTTGGACAAGCTCTCCATATATAAACTCCATTGATGGCTTTCTATCTCCATCAGCAATCCAAAGTACCTTAATCAAAGGTGTGAAAACATTCAAACATGATGCCACACCACTCTAGAAACCCATACTCATCACTGTCTTGTACGCAACTTTTCCTTTGGCACTCTTAGAAAACTTGCACACTTCCCATTCAGGACTTCCAAACATCTTCTTCAATTCGGTTCTTTTCTCATTTATACTCTGCAAAGTGAGAAATGTTGAAGCAAATCATGTCACCCCTGGTCTCACAATGTCATTGGTTGTATACGATCTCATCATCGCCAAAACCTGGTGGTGTGTATAAAGAAACATGGTCAATTCCTTTGCTTAATCAATGACCTTCTTGAATTTCGGTTGTTTCGCAATACTTTCAAGCATAAGATCTATGCTATGAGCAGCACATGAAGTCCAAAAAAATTTCAGCATCTTCTCTTTCAACAACTTCGCAGCCCCCATATTGTTGGATGCATTGTCGGTTACAATTTGAACCACATTCTCTTGGCCAACTTCTTCAATACATTGATCAACATACTCAAATATCACCTTGCTTGTGTGCAATGTCAGAAAATTCCTTAGAAGAAAAGAAAGTAGTTCCCAAACGAGAATTGACACACAAGCTCATTATGCTCCTTCTCTTTCTATCCGTCCAAGCATCTATCATTATTGAGCATCCATTTGTTTTCCACTCTTCTTCATGTGCCTGCAACAAAGTTTTAGTTCTATCAAGCTCTTTCTTAAAAAACGGCTTAGTCAGCTCATATCTTGTAGGAGGTACAAGTCCTGGTCCAAATTGACCAATTGCCTCCACCATCAACTTGAAGCTATCTAACTCTATCGAGTTAAACGAAACACCCGCTTCATAAACCCATCTACAAATGTACTCTTTTGTAGCCTCAGTTCTTTATTTGAAAAGTACATCATTGATGCTTTGGTCCCGTAGTTTCCCCTTTCCAGAAGTCAAGGACACGTCGGGAGATATTGGACTTGCAAACTTATCCATGGGGCCTAGACTACGTGGTGACTTCATAGACCCAAAGGAACTTTGCAATTGATCAACATCAATTGCATCTTCAGTAGACATATTGTCAAGATTTACTTGTGATCTCAACTTTTCTCCTTCATCACTCTTCTTCTTCTTCTTCTTCTTCTTCTTCTTCTTCTTCTTCTTCTTAAGCTTAGCCTCATTTATTGCCTTTCTACAAATGTCTTGATCTTCTTTTGAAGCTTTTGGACAAGAAGTAACACTTCCTTTTATTTGTGCAATATGCTCCTTAATTCGATATACTCCTCTAGAAACCTTTTTCCCACACTTGATACATTGTACTTTATCCATATTTGTTAGGTCAACTAAGTTGTAATAACTCCATCCAACATCATTTGATTTTCATTTAAGTGCGACATTAGAGGAAGATTGAGTGGCGGATGCAATACTTGAACTTTCCATTTCTGCATTCACAACTAAATAGTAAATAGTAAAAACTCGGCTACAAATGTGGATCCATGATAAATTAGATAATTTCTTGCAAGGTCCAGAACTGGACAACAATGAAAACTGAAATTTCATATAAAGTATACTAGTCAAATACACAAATACTGAACAATTATTTGATTGCACAAAAGGAATCGAAAAGAATCCAAATTAATGTATTTATTTAGCACCATAATGGAATCGAAAAGAATCTAAATTATTTAGCATCACTACTTCTAATATTAAATTTAAATCATTACTTCTCGCACCAGGGTATCATCAATCATAGATCTTCGTAATTTGAAAAAACATGCATGCTAACTTGTGCCTTTTTTACCCAATAACTTAATTATATATTAATTAATTAATTTCTGAATTTGGATTAGTTTATGCCCACATAAGCAAAACTATATATGAGAGTTGAGCTGCATAAAAGTTAAAACTTACTTATTTTTATATGTTGATAATTAAATAATTAGATGAGACGACTGAAGAAGATGATTCATGTGGTTTTGGAACAATGAAGTTAAGGAAATAAAGGGGGATTAAGCCTTTGATAGTAAAAACTTCCTATTCTGGTGTGAAGCTGCCGATCACGATCATGCGTGAGGAAAAAGGTTGTCCTATGCTATGTGTGATTTGTGAATGCTACTGTCTGGTGTAAATAATAAATAAGAGCTTCAATTCCAAATCAATAACTAAGTAAAGCCATTCACGATAACATCTAAGCAACAATTTGAAAAAATCTACACAACCAAACTATGGAAATCAAGATCAGATTTGAAAAAATAAATTCAAGACTTAAGCAACAATTTCTCATTTAGCCAAAAAAATCAATAGAAATCTATTTGAACAAAAAAAATCCCATTCGATATATAGCATATAGCAGCAGACTCTATTCATCATCAAAAATCTACACAAGTTTTCAAATATACACTATACAACAAACCCTAAACCGCTAACCCTACAAAAGTATAGAATAGATGTATACAATGTACATATCTCGACTTCTCGAGACTCACAGCAACGGTGGTGGTAGATGGGGAGTAACTGGTAGTCGGAGTCGGAGCCAAAGCCGGACAGCCAGATGGAGCAGCAACGGCGGCGACTTTTCTTCTCTCTCTCAGCGGTGATTTTTTTTTTCTGAATTCTTTTTGCATTTTGCCTTTTGCGTTTCTTTCTTTCTTTCTTTCTAAATTCTTTTAGGTTTATGAATCACTTAATTAGGGAATAAAAAAACATAAAAATATAGGTTGATATTAATAATAAAAAACCGTATATGCCTAATCACCGCCTACGGCCGCCTAAACGCCCATCCGCATAACAACACCCACATAGCAGTTTTCACCACAACCAGGGGCCGTCTAGTGCCTCAGCGGCGCCTAGACGGCCACCTAGGCTGAATTCTGCAACAATGGCTGAAACACAACCAGCGATCAGGACGTACCCAATGACCACTGGTGTCCAGCCGCATCAGTAACTAAAACCTAGCGACCGCTGGCTTTTATGCGGATAAGTGAACACGAATCCCTAATTTCTCATTTCTCACTTTCCTTTCTCCTCTCCAACCTCAGCGACCCCTAATTTTTCATTTCTTACTTTCCTTTCTCCTCTCCAGCGGTCACTGTTACCCCACCACCGCCGCCGCTGCCATGGTTCGCATGAAGAACCCTAATGTTGGGGCAGATGAGGAAGTTGAAGTTAAGAAAGAGGTCGATTACACGACGAGGTATTCATGTCCATTTTTATTGAAGTGTGAATAGGAGGGCGATATGTTTAAGAAATTCAATAGCTCCGATGTTACACACCCTTGTTATTTGGATTGAGATTTGATTGAGGATGTTAAAATTGCAGCAAAAGTCATTAAATATTTGAAGAATTTGGATATTGATACTTTTGCTAGAACCATAGATTATTCTGGTTATGAT
The DNA here is from genome assembly GCA_026008535.1 of Perilla frutescens. Taxonomy (NCBI): domain Eukaryota; kingdom Viridiplantae; phylum Streptophyta; class Magnoliopsida; order Lamiales; family Lamiaceae; genus Perilla; species Perilla frutescens. The sequence continues at coordinate 15,565,700 of BRKX01000015.1, forward strand.
TCTCTGTGATATGAATTTTTAATTACCATGTCTTTGAGTGAGGATAAGAAGAAGATTGGGGTTAGAATAAAAGATAGGGAATATCAAATAAGCTTAGCAAGAATGAAATCTATTTTTGGGTTTCCTACTGGTGAGAAACGAGAGAGACCTCGGGGGTTTAATGTTAATGCAGTTTGGACTTAATTGACTGGGTTTAATAATTGAGATTCTTCTGGTATGCCGAATGGGTACATTACAGACCGTGATTAAACACACTATGAATATGGTAAATAAGAAATATAAAAAGAAATACATTCAAATTCATACAACTTAAAGCAATAAATGACTCAAATAATAATAAAAATACGGAATTCATTAAGCTCAAAATACATGATCAATATAAAGTCCTAAAAAGATCACCAACAAAATAGTGATAAAAAGATAGCATAGTATCTAATACATGACTCAAATGATCACTATCCTCTAATCTTGTAAGCTATCCAATTAGCTCGTTCCTCAATAGTCATCTTCAAAAAATCATCTTTTTTTGAATTGGTGTCAAGCAAGTCAAATGCCTTGAGGCGAATGTCTTCATCCAAATTTGGGATCTCTTTGATAGCATCCCAAGTTGTATAGGATCTTTCTATTTCTCTTTTCTCTAGTATGGTATCTCTTTTCAGTAAGAGATTATGAACTCCATCAAAAGTGTTAGTTTTTTAATCTCTTCCATGAGACCATTCTGAGTGATATTTTCAGTAGAGCTAGAAGTTGCTTCATACTGAGCTCTACTTCTTTTGGGTTGAGTTCTTCTTTGAGTGGAGACCTCAGACACTTCAGGGAACCCAGAAGGTGGTGTGGAACTAGATGATGGTGGCTCATCTTGAGATAGTCCTACAAACATCTCATTTTCAGCATCATGATTCAAATATTCTATGCGTGCATCTCTATTTTCATCATCTCCTAATGTCTTTGTATCAGTAGCACTACCCAACCCAATGGAGTTTTTTCCTACAGCAACACCATTTCCTATAGCAATTTAAGTCTTCATAATCAGGACATTTCCCATAGCGCAAGTTTACGTCTTTTAAGTGAGCCTAACATAAATAAAGAACAAATTTATTAATTCACTATATTAGTTAAATAAAATTATTCGATAATATTATTGCAATATGATGTTTAAGAAGCTTACCTAAGTACGCATCACATACTTCATCTGAAGCCCTGAACTTTTTAGTAGTATGGTCATATCCAAAACCAGAGCTAAACCTCATAAGATTTGAATAAGATAACCAACGATTTTTAAACCATTTGAGGTGGCTTTGGTAATTGTTATAGATCTTATTACACACAAGTCTTTCATTAAGAACAGGAAGTATTCTTTCTTCCACCATTGCTTTGCTAAAGATATCACTATTATCACGCCATTCCCGATCCACAACATCAATCATAAGTTCTAACAACAAGTCGCTTTGTTCCTTAGTTCATTGTTCATAGGATGTCTTCATTTTCGTAACTTTTTGTGAATCCCCCATGATAATATTACTATATTTATAAAGATACAAAATATATATATACAAAGTGATAAAAAAAATTTGACCAAACAATTATATACAAAATGCAGCCCATATACCAGCGATCGCTGGACCCCAGCGGTCGCTAGCCTGGACTACGCAAAACGTAGCCAACGAGCGCTGCATCCCAGCGGGCGCTGGAATTACAGATATCTATAACAATGGAATGGATACAGATGAACAATTGTCAAATTTACATCTTTACTGGTTATCAGTTATCACTAAAAAAATGGGTGATTATGTTATTGTGTATAAACCATTTATCAGCATAATTTTCAAGAAAAAAAGCTATATATTCTTTTTTTTTCTTCATTCAAGAAACTCAAAAATCAAAGCCAAATCCAATCAATAATGAGCAAAATGTACCAAAAATCCATTTCAATGAGAAAGAGTAGCAAAAAGAGTACCTTTGTGAGAAGAACAACAAAGGGAATAGGCTGTAGTTGAGCAATGAACCTTTCTCTTCAGAGCAAAATGAGCAAAAATGAGAAAAATACGTGAATCTAGAGACTTTATGGAGGTCAGCGACCTTTTATCTCCAGCGGCCGCTGGACCTCAGCCGGGGCTGAGATGCTGAAAAATTTATTCCCAGCGACCGTTGGAGTACACCGCGCACTGGGGTGTTCGATGCTAAACGCCACAGTGGCCACTGGGTCACACCCGGCACTGAGGTTTACGAATCTATTAAAATCTCATGGGCAAAGGTCAGATTTGATCCTTTGTATTTTTTAGGCGAAATTGAGGTGAAATCCAATAGAATTACTAATATTTTAAAATCTATGGAGTTTTGAATACATCTGGATTTTAAGACATTTTAAAATCTGTGTTGAATACCTCTGAATTTTTTAAGACTTTTAAAAGTCTGGATTGAATACACCCGGATTTTAAAAGTCCAAAAAACTCCTACAGACTCTCTATCCAATACACCCCCCTAGATGTTGAATTGATGACGAAATATTAACTCAAATTTCGCTGAAATTCTCATACACTATGACTATTTTCGGTTTGTGCATGACTTTCCAACTATCTTCGACGAATACTATACTTGACAATAGGGATAACTTAAAAAGTTTTCTCCGTATGCTTTCCAACTGCATTTTTGGGTTTATGATTGAACACCAGAGAATAGAAAAATTAACTTAGAAGGGCTAATGTAACAATCTAATTTAGCCAATTTTAAAAGTTTGAGGGTTTAATTGAATCTGATAATAGTTTAAGTATCCCACTTGAAATTATTGAAATAATTTAGGATCCTATTCAAACATTTCTCCTTCAAGTTTTCATTTTTGGGGTATATTTTGCTATTTTATAAGGATTGTTCTATAAATGTGTAACACAAAATTTGTATCTAATTTGGTAAAACACAAAACGTGTACAATTCAGATGATTTTCGGATCAAAATATATTTTCACGGATCCAATCTCTATTTTTCTCTGATTCTTCTCTTCAAAACTTGATCTTCAAACGGTCTCTGCAATCTTCAGAGTAATTTTGCCTCTTTGATTTTCTCGGACTTGTTGTTTGAACTTGGTCTTTGAAGTTTTTGGGAAAGATTTGTATTCTTGATCTTCTTTCACTAGGTATTTGGACTTGATAACATTAACCAGGGGTCGACGACCTTGATTCCGGATTGAATGTTGGATTTGAGATGATTCTAACGAAGAACGACTTGAATCTTGCTAGAACTCCTTGGATATTGAGACTTTATAACGTCGTCTGGAGGGTTTCAGAACCTTGATTCCAGATCGGACGCTGGATTTGAGATGACTCTGGCAAAGAACGGCTTGAATGTTGGAGAGAACTTCGTAGAAAATTTTTCTCCAACTTCTTGAGCTCTTCAATTTTGACTTCCGGAGTGATTTTCAACTGATATGGAAACCCCTATTTATACTTGTAGAGAGAGAGATCTAGAGCTGATGTGGCACTATCTCATTGGCTGTTAGAAATTGATATATATCTTTTGAAAGATATTTACTTGTTGTCAAATACTCTTGGTGTTTATCATATAATAATATCTTTATTATTTAAATATTTTATCTAATTTTGGATTTGATATGATTCCAAAACTAAATAAATAAAAATCAATAAAAATATTATATATAATATTTGATTTTTCGCCATCTACAAAATGATCAGATGCTTGAATGCTTCTAATACTTTTATTACTTTATATTTGTTCAAATGCATTTTTTTAATGTAGTGATACGATTGACATCATTTATTACTAAATACTTGGTAAGAAGCTATTCATATTTTTTTTAATTGAAAACAAATTTTAAAATAAACAACATATTTTTTTTTTTTCAAAACACAATATATAGTAATTGAACCTATATTTATACATATATTATAGCAAAATCATTAGGGTAAAATTATAATTTAAAAATGTCAGTAAAAATAGATTATAAAATAAAAATTTATGCCAAAAAAATTCAAATGTACGTCTTTGGTGGAGCGGTTTCTAACATGATTGTGTTTCTTCTATTGCTTATGTTTGATTCCCCCTAATCTCATATGTTTTTCTTTTAATTTTTCTTATTTTCTACTTTTCTACTGTTGATTCTTTTCATCATTATTTTTCTTTTTTTTTAATTTTTACTTTTCTACAATTGATCCTTCCCAATATTTTTGCTTTTGTTATAACTGAATAGAAAAATAACCGGTTTACCTTTTCAGTTTTATCATATTTAAATTCAATGTTTCAAATTTCTATGTATTTTATTTATTATTTTTCCTTTATTTTTTTCTTATGTTTTCCTATTCTATCGTTAATTCTTTCTAGTTTCCACCAATAAATTTTTTTTACTGTAATTGAATAGAAATAAATTGGTTTAAATTTTCAATTTTCTCATATTCAATTAATTTATTTATTTTTATCATAAATAATGACGGTTGATATACTATCATTTCCGTCATAAATAGCTACAATTGAAACACATTTAACAAAAAATCTAACCGACGCTCTAAAGATGCACGAATGTGTTGGCCCAAACCATCAAACATAACCCACGAAGAGCAAGGCAAAACAATTTAATCTTTGTTCTCCCTTAATTCGTGCATGCGTGATATTTTTCATTTTTTCATTTGGGTAATAAAATTAGGTAGAGTTCCATTCTTAGTAGTATGCTTCAGTCATATAACTACTTTCATAGCAGACAATGAGGGCCGGCCCTGACATTTCGGGGGCCCATGGCGAAATAGAAAAAAGGGGCCCTAATTTTTTTTTTGTCCCGAACATCTTGAATTTTCTTTCACCAATGTCCTCATCATCATACGTCTTGAAAAAATGCAATCACAACCTACAAACATACAAAATAAAATAAAATAATAAGTATCAAATAATTATCAAAATACTTTAGATCTTCTAGCATTTCGAGAAGCAAAATCATCAATAAGTTCATCAAAATCAAGTTTTTCCAATATCTCATTTTCAATGCTTAAAATTGCTAGCCCATTTAACCTTTCTTGAGACATAGTTGAACGCAAATATGTTTTAGTTAATTTTAATTTTGAAAAGCTTCTTTCTGCTGATGCTACAGTAACATGAATAATCAATAATATTCTATATGCAATAGAAACATTGGGAAAGCAATCCACATTTGTAACAAACTCAAGAACTTCAATGATTGAATTTATTTTTATCGGGAAACACGTTTGTAACACTTGTAATTCAGAATATAAATCATCAACATTAACATCAAATTTATCATTATATTTCAGGGCTTCTTGAAGTCTAACACAACATTCATGCAATGTATGTTCATCCAATGAACACAAATTCTTATAATAAAACAAAAAACCAAAAGTATCTTTGAAAACTTTCAATTGTTCAAATCTACTCTTTAAAGATGAAATAGCAATATCAACTACAACAATAAAATAATTCATCCTAAAAGACTCATCAGCAGATAATGAAATCTCTTCATGGCAATTTTCATCATATTGTTTCTTTCTATGAATTTTACATTTTTTTTAGGAAAAATAGGATCTATTTCCATTTTAGATGCAAGTTCTTTGCCTAATGTCAAGGCCGATTCAAAACCTTCATCTCTATATTTTTCAAAATAAGAAATCAAACCTTTCAAAATAAATATTGCACCATCAATTTGCATATCTTCAGATTGTAATTTGTTTGCTAATCAAATTAATTTTTTTCAAAATATTATGCCATATAGTCATGCCCAAAAGAAATTCAAAATTCTCAAATTCGTGAATTGCTAAAGACTCAGCCTTACTTCTAATTTTTGGATCTTCACTAACTCTCGACAGTTCAAATAAAGCTTCTCTTATTTCATTAGGTTGGGTTATTATAGCTTCAATGCTATTAATATGACTTTCCCATCTTGTTGTTGATAATGATTTTAAAGTTAATGTTTGAACACGATCTTTTAAAATTTTCTATTTTTTAGTTGAGCCAGCAAATAAAGTATACAAGCGTTGTACAACTCCAAAAAATGAGATAACTTTGACACAAGAATATGCTGTATAACATATTGTTAAATTAAGAGAATGACAAGCACATGACATATAGAATGCTCTTGGATTTATTTCAAGAAATCTCTTTTGTAAACCTTGATGTTTTCCTTTCATATTAGAACCATTGTCATAACCTTGTCCTCTCATATTATCAATATCAAGCCCAAGTGATCCTAAAGCAGATTGCAGTTCATTAAAAAACGCTAATCCTGATGTATCATCCATTTTTAAAAACTCAATAAAATATTATTCTACTTTTATTCGAGAATCTAACATATCAACACATCGAATTAATAAAGTCATTTGCTCATTATGGCTTGTATCTGGAGTACAATCAAGTATAACTGAATAATATTTTGCCTCTTTTATTTTTTTACTTATAGCATTTTTAACATTAGAGGATAATATTAAAATCAGCTCATTTTGAATATTATGACTAAGGAAATGATAATGAATTTCCTTGTCCTGGACACGTCTAAAATGTTCTACCATTACCAAATCAAATTCTGCAATTAATTCAAGTAATCCCAAAAAATTATCATTGTTATTTTAGTAAATCTTTTCATTATCTCCACGAAAAGCCAAATTAAGTTTAGCAAGACATTTCACAATAGAAATAATTCTAATTAAAACTAGTTTCCAGTGTCCTTTCCCTTTCTTAATTTGCATTTGTAACTCTTTATCAATTATTTCATTGCTTTTCAATCTAATTTGCAAATCAATCAAAGTCTTCATATTGTTGATGTGCTCAATGCTCTTCTCATGTCTTTTAAGTCTCTCACATAAACGTTTCCAATCATCCAAACCATCATTTGCAAACAAACTAACATTTTGAACCGATTAAACAATTTACAACAAAAACAATATACTTTGTTTACATCTTTAGAATACACTAACCATTTTCTATCTTGATTCTCTCCATTTGGCAATTTTCTAACATAAGAATCGTATGAAAAATGTCTAAGAAACTTATCTTTAGGAAACTTGAGATTATTTTCTCTTAAAGGACCTTTCTCTATTAATATATCTCTAGTTTTATTATCAATATTAATTATCCCATGTTCTTGAATCAAATATATTGAAAACATAAGTTTTTTCATATTCATTCAAATCATCATACTTATTCAAAATAACATTCTCATTCAAATCATCAAGCTCATTCAACTCATCATTCTCATTCAATCCATCAAGCTCATTCAACTCATCATTCTCATTCAAATCATCAAGCTCATTCAAATCATCATTTTCATTCAAAGTAATATTTTCATTCAAATCATTATTTTCATTCAAATCATCATTCTCATTCTCAATTATATTAACTTCTTCGGCCGAAGAACTAGACTTAAAAAACTTATCAAGAGCTCCTCTTTGGGCTTTAATCAACGCATCACTTCTTTTTTATTTCTTTTTTGATTTCATGATGGATATTTTCTAGAGTTCATATTAAAATTAAAGCAAACAAATAAATACAACCAAAAAAATTTAAATATTAAAATTTAGAGCAAATGAGCGATAAAACCCGATTGTCGATTTGTCCAAATTTTCAATCGAGTGACTGCTGCAGTGCCACTGCCGTCCCCGGAGCTAGATTGCAAACTCCAATATGCAATTCTGCATAATAAACTCCAATAATTATATATCGTTGAATTTGTAGCAAAAGGATAAAATAAATATCGATTTTTTTTACATCAATCCAAATCCAATCCCATATTACTCTATCCATTAGAAAACCAACCTGGTGGATGATAGTTTATTGGTTTGTAGCACTTCAATAATAATACAAAATCAGCAAGACAGCAACAACCCGGAAGCCGCAGCAACCCCTAAAATTTTCTTTGACGTTTTTGCACTTTTTATACTAATTGATAAACAAAAAATTAGTGAAACTATCTACTGCAAAAGAGAGTTAGAGAGAATTGTGAGTGAATCCAAAGATTAGAACACAGAAGAGACTAGAGAGGGAGGGAGAAAGAGAGGAAAGAGTCGTTGATTCGACATAGAACTGTAGAAATGTGAGTTCTGCGGGAATGAGATTAGCTGCTTAGGGCATAATACAATTTTTTTGGGGCCCATGGGCGATGGCCCACCCCAACATGGCTTTGGGCCGGCCCTACAGACAACAGTAGTTGATTAATTTTTCTAACTATTCTCGAAGCTTGCTAGTTATCTTTCAATATTCTTAAAAGGCTGATAATTATTTATTTTGTTCCGTTCATATAATTGAGGTCAACTCATTATGAAATAACAGACTATTTTTGTAATGAGACTATTTGAAACTAAAATTAATATCACAATTTATAAAAAATAATTAAATTTGTGCATCGCTAAGAAGAAACAGTAGTTTGATTTAAAACTACTCATTTTCATCACTTTAGTTTGGATAGGGTGAGAAAGATGGTGAATCGTGTTATGTCATTAATTGGAAAACTGCAATAGAGAAGAGATGGAGTCGCTACGATGTGGAGTTGAATTCCACTGCCCTAAAAATGAATTACGGCAGCTCGCGGTGTAAAGCTCTCAGTCGGATTCATCTCCAAGGTTAACAAAGCATTTGAGGATCGATTACACTATCAAAACTCAAATTGGAGAACACTCGAACAAATGCTCAGAGAGGAAGAAGAAGACATGATTTTATGCGTGTGTCTCTAGAAGCAAAATAGCAAAAATATCTATAGAGATGAAAAGAAGAGCCCTCTCTACCACTAATAGAACGTGCGCCACCCTCTTCTAAACGGCTAAGGAATTAATTAAGTTTAGAGGAAAAAATAAATCGGGACATAAAAAACATTAGCCCAATCCACATGTAGCTCGCTCCCCCCCATACGCGTGATGATGACCAGACCTGACCGGGTCGGGATGGACTGACGGTACGCGCGGGGGCTACGCTCCACAGGCCCATCACAAAAGCCCACTTCCAAGTCAATTGACCCACTTAAAGGAGAGAGCTAAAATAAACAACTCCAAGTTGCATTAAGAAATCGATATGGGATGGGAACAAAACTAAAGATCAAAGGCAAAGTTGCTATCCATTTCCAACAATCCCCTACAAATGGAAAGCAATGAGAGAAAAGAAGAACTATGAGCAAATAAAGGATAAATCCATAAATAAAAATAATTTTTCGATTTTGAATTGATACTTATTTGAAATGATGGATAAAACGTGAATCCAAAAAAGTGTGTTAGACACTTGAACTTTAAAAGATTCAAGTCAAATCCCTGAGATCATTACATAAATCCTTAAATCGAGTGAACTTCGTGATATCAAATAATGGCCGTCACAACCTTGGATTCTCATGAGTGCAGTAGCGAGACGAAGTCTTACATAGAAGACAGCCAGATCCCCACACTCACTTAGGTGATTCCAGATTGTGCGTTTCACAGGCACAAAAATACAACAATAGTGCGTCTCAATAGCACACATGCATTGAATCATTAAGAGCCAATAGCTCAACCTCAAATAGTCAAACATCATGTACATTAGTACAATACCATCAAGTCTATTACTTAGGACTACCCACAGAGGGCTATGGCACATCAACAACAAACACAAATCCATCAAGTCCGTCTCAATAAGACCACCTAAAAAATGGGATATGGACATAAACATCTCATAGAGATACAACAATGTCTCACATGTAAATATCAAGTCAAATAAGATAAACTTTACAACTTCGTTTGACCTTAGAAAGGTATCCCCTAAAAAGTTACTTTACTGACGAGGCCTTACTCCCATTCCATTGGAAGAATCCAACACTTGATTTCCATTGAGACCTTTGGTGAAATGATCGACTAGATTTCTTTCGAACCTTATGAAATCCAAAGAAATCACTCCATTTTTCAGCAGCTGCTTCACACTAGCATGCCTCACCCGGATATATCTCATTTTTCCATTGTAGCCGTTATTCTTGGCTACCCTAATAACAGCCTGCGAATCACAATATAAAGAAATAGGAGTAGCAAAATTCCTCACAAGAGGAATGTCAGCTAGCAAACTCCTTAACCCGTCAGCTTCACGACCTGCTAACTCAAATACAATAAATTCAAATTCCATAGTAGAGTTAGCAATACATGATTGCTTAGCAGATTTCTAAGAAATAACACCACCACCAAAAGTAAATACAAAATCACTGGTGGAACTCACTTCATCATTATCAGACACCCAGTTTGTATCATAATAACCTTTTAAAATAGTAGGAAATTTTTCAAAATACAAACACCAATCAGAAGTACCTTTCAAATATTTCAATAATCGATAAAGTGCAGTCCAATGCTCATTACTAGGAATATGAGTGTACCGACTCAAATGACTCACAACATATGCAATATTAGGTCTAGTGTAGTTCATAAGGTACATTACGCTACTTATGATCTTAGCATATTCAGTTTGAGACACAGGTTCATTCTTATTCTTCTTTAGATGCATGCCACTATCATAAGGTGTTTTAACAGCAGTCAAATAATCACAGTTAAAACATGTTAACACCTTTTCCACATAGTGAGATTGACTCATCATAAGACCATGCTCAGTTTTTTCCAGTTTGATAGCAAGTATAAGATCAGCCTCACCCAGATCTTTCATATCAAATGCAGAAGACAGAAATGACTTGGTTTCCAAAATTATATCAAGACTGGTACCAAATATAAGCATGTCATCAACATACATGCATACAATCACACAACCAAAATCATACATCTTAGAATATAAACAAGAATCAGAACCATTAACCTCAAAACCATGCGCAATAGTGTATTGTGAAACTTGTCATACCACTGAATTGGAGCTTTCTTAAGTCCATACAAAGATTTTCTCAACTTACATACTTTGCTTTCTAGAACAGCTACCACACAGCCTTCAGGTTGTTCAATATAAATCTCTTCATTAAGATCACCATTTAAGAAAGCTATTTTAACATCCATCTGATGAATTACCAAGTTATGAATAACAACTAGAGTAATTAGAGCACGAGTAGTGGAAATTCTAGCAACATGAGAATACATGTCAAAGAAATCAGCATATTTCTTTTGAGAATAACCTAATACCACCAATCTAGCTTTAAACCTATCGATTGAACTATCTGGTTTTAGCTTCTTCCTGAAAATTCACTTAGTTCTAATAGGTTTACATTTTCAGGCAAATCAACCAAGTCCCATGTATGATTACCAATTATTGATTCAAGTTCACTATGAATAGCTTCTTTCCAAAAAATGGCATCTATACTAGACATAACTTCAGAATACGTGATAGGATCTTCATTTATAATGAATGCAGACACAACATAATCATCAATCATACAAGATTATCAACCAAAAAAGTAGTAACAAAATCAGGACCAAAGGAGGTTTTGGTTCTCTATCTCTTACTTCTTCTAAGTTCAACATAATCATCAGACACTTTCACAGAAGAATTAGGCACATCAACATGATCATTAACAGAAGAACTAGAAGCATTCATATCATCACGAGATTTAAGAGGAAAAACATACTCAAAAAATTCCACATCACGTGACTCAGAAATAGAATAATCATTCAAAGACATAAATCTAAATGCAGTAGAATTAATTGCATAGTCAATAAACATAGAATCAAATGTCTTGCATCCAATGTTCAACCTCTTAGGATCAGGCAGACGAACTTTAGCTAGATACCCCCATACTTTCAAATATTTCAGATTATGAGCAAAACCCTTCCATAGCTTATAGGGAGTCTTGTGTAGCTTCTTATGAGGTACTCTGTTCAGAATATAGCATACAGAAAGTACAACATCCCCCACATATTATTAGGGAATCCAGAACTAATCAGCATAGCATTCATCATGTTCTTAGGGTCCTATTTTTCCTTTCAGCTATTCCATTTCGTTGAGGGGAATAAGGGGCGGTAAATTCATGAATTATGCCATTTTGTTCACAGAAATCCTTAAGGAATAGTGTGCTATATTCACCGCCTCTATCAGATCTTAATCTTTTTATTTTCTTATTAAGCTGATTTTCTACTTCCAACTTATATTTCATAAACATGTTTGTAGTTTCATCATTAGTTCTCAGGAGGTAAATTCTAGTGTATCTAGAAAAATCATCAACAAATGAAATGTAATACATTTTCCCCCCTTTACTTGTAGTTCTTCTAAAGTCCGCTAAATCCGTGTGAATCAGTTCTAAGAGTTCAGAATTTCTATGTTCAACTAATTTAAACAATTTCTTAACATATTTAGCCTCTACACAAATTTGACATTTAGACAAATTATGCATGTTCAAAGCCGAAATTAAATCCAATTTTCTTAGTATTTTAATAGACACATCATTAACGTGATCAAGTCTTGCATGCCATACATCATAAGACTCAACTAAGTAAGCAGAAGTAGAAGCATTCTCATTAATAATAGCAGAATCAACATTGAGTACAAACAGACCCTCATTCAGATACCCTTTTCCTACAAATTCTCCATTTTTAGTCAACACAACTCTATTAGCCTCTAGAACAATTTTAAGACTCATCTTATTTAACAGAGCACCAGATACTAGATTCCTATGCATGGAAGGAACATACAAAGCATTGCTCAAGCTTAAAGTTTTCCAGAAGTCAATTTAAGGAGAATTTTTTCTTTACCCAGGACTCCAGCGACACCGGAGTTACCCATGTAGACACATTCACCTTCTTTAGTTTTCTCGAACTTGTGAAAGAGTTCCTTTTGTTGCAGAAGTGTCTTGAGGCTCCGGTGTCCAGCACCCAATCCCTTTTGTTTTCCACCAGGTTCGCCTCAACTACAACAGTAACAACAATGTCACCAGTCTCGATTAAATGGGCTTGATTAGGAGGTAAATTAGGCCTTTGTGATTGGCCTTGGCGTTTAAGGCATTGATAAGCTTTGTGGCCTGGATTTTCGCACACCCAACAAGTGAGCTTTGATGGAGGTTTCTTAACTATCTTCTTGTCAGCCAAAAATTTCTTGTTCTTCCAATCGGGTTTGTCCTTTTTTGGAACAAAGTGACCCTTTCCTTTTCCTGAACCTGTACCAGATTCAACAAGGTTAACATTAAAAGAATTTGAAGATAAAGAAGAGGATTTATCCTTCAAGCAGTTTGCTTTCTCAGTTCTCATATGGCTGATTAACTCTTGTAGTGTCAGATTCCTCTTCTTGTGTTTGAGTAAGTTTCTGTAGTCAGTCCATGAGGGAGGAAATTTCTCGAGCAACATATTAGCCTGTAGGATATTACACATCATCATTCCTTCATTCAAGACCACATCAGTGAGGTTTTCATATTCGTGGAGCTGCTCCATGACCGGCTTGTCATCAACCATTCGAAACTGCAGCCACTTGCCGATGACATACTTTCTTTTACCGGCATCATCTCCACCATATTTTTTCTCGAGAGTGTCCCAGATATGCCTAGAAGACCGTGTGTTAACAAGAAGATCGAATAGGCTGTTAGCCATGTGATTGAGCATGTGACCCCGAACAGTTTTATTATCCTTCTCGTGTTTCTGGACAAGCGCGGAGGTATCAGCCGGAGGAGACTTCGCAGCAGGGGCTTCGGCCTTATCCTTCATAGAGACAACAACCAGTGATGGTTTTTCCACAGCAACAACATCGTCACCACAGTTGTCTAGGGTGATAACATTGGATGCTGAATGAACGTGAGGATCGAAGAATAGCACGTAGTCCACCTCTAACTGTTTGAAGAAGATCAACAGCTTCTGGGACCATCTCTTGTAGTTTGATCTATCGAGGGGTTCCAATTTTGACAATTCAGGTAGGGCTCTCAAACTGGACACCATATTCATTTTTAGATTGTTACGTTAATAATTGGAAAATTGCAACAGAGAAGAGATGGAGTCGCTGCGATGTGGAGATGAATTCCACTGCTCTAAAAATGAATTCCGGCAACCTGCAGTGTAAAGCTCTCGGTCGGATTCATCTCCCAGGTTAACACAACATTCGAGGATCGATTACACTATCAAAACTCGAATTGGAGAACACTCGAACAGATGCTCAGAGAGGAAGAAGAAGACATGATTTTATGTATGTGTCTCTAGAAGCATAATAGCAAAAATATCTATAGATATGAAAAGAAGAGCCATCTTTACCACTAACGGAACGTGCGCCACCCTCTTCTAAATGGCTAGAAGAAACAGTCAAGGAATTAATTAGGCTTAAAGGAAAAAAATAAATCGGGATAAAAAAAATGTTAGCCCAACCCACAACTAGCTCGCTCCCCCCCCACACGCGCGGCGATGACCAGACCGGGCAGGGTCGGACAGAAGCGTGCGCGGGGGCTGCACTCCACAGGCCCATCACAAAAGCCTACTTCCAAGTCAATTAACCCACTTAAAGGAGATAGCTAAAATAAACAACTCCAAGTTGCATTAAAAAATCGATGTGGGATGGGAACAAAACCAAAGATCAAAGGCAAAGTTACTATCCATTTCCAACAAATTGAACTCTAATTTTTTTTCAAACCATTTGGACAAGCTAACCCACTAATAAATCGTGGTCCCCTTTAATGTAGAAGTTAAATTCGTAATCAATATCGTCTTTGAGATTCAGTGTGGGTCTGTCAAAATAAATAAGAAAACAAACGTAAAATATGTTGCACCGTTAGGGAATTGACAATCGCGACGCTCAAGTCAGTAACGATTAAATAATTAATATATGGAAGCAACGAAATAAATAAATGAATATAAAGAATGGTTGAAAATATGATCGTGAAGTGGTTTGAGTTGCTGAACCTAAATTAGATCATGATGGGATTCAGGTTTACCTCTTATTTGCCCGACTTGGTCAGTTGCGCAGTCCACTGGTCGACTTATAGCAGGTTAGCTCATTAACGGGACGAGAAATTATTTCCTAGTGGTTGGGGTAGTACCCCAATCAGTAATACATTATTTAATAAATAATAAAATTATATTAGAAAAATAATAAAAAATTATTAAAATCCATTAGTACCCCAACCACCAGGTTAGAATTTCTCTAACAAAAGCTCGATCCCCCTCCCTGCAAACTTTCCTCGTGGACCAACGGTTTAATTCCCCTACATTTAAACATTTCTAATATACTCTTTGAAATAAATAAATAAATTATTACAAAGAACAAAGACAAGCAGCTACAATCTAGGCATCTCTTTAATTTAGTTTAGTTTGTTAAAAAGGACATGCATGATGTTGGGTTGTAGCTAAGTTCGCCTAAGTTTTTGTGGAGGCAATTCTACATAACATTCTTAATTATGTCATTTATGAAGTTCTTTGCATTGACTGTTTTAATTATGCTAGTAATGAAAACAAGTGTTTTTTAAATGCAAAGTTTTTAGTCATATACAACACATGAGTTGTCTCTATAAGTCTTTTCAAGCTGTTTAATTTTCACATCAAAGAAAATGAGATTTTCAAAATAACTTCATATTTATTGTGAAAGGGGAGTCCTGTGGGTCAGAATTATAAATATATCATAGGAAATGAGTTTGGATTTAAATATTTATGAGTCAAACAATCTGATTCAAAAAATTTACGAATAAAAAATTACTGCGGCCATTTATGAATTTTTATTTATCGACAAAAATATAGATATATAGTAATTATGAAGCCATAACTTTGATAGTCCCACTAATAAGAACTAAAATCCGTTTGGGTTTCCCCTTGTTTGCTTAAATAAAATTTAACTGTGTTTTCTACTTTACTCCTACATTTAAATATCTATTTTATATGTTACACTTTAATGAGAGTTGACAGTTGGTTGTCCCCATCTACGAGAAATTTGATTTTAGCAGCAAACCAAACCAAACACGACGCAGCCCGGCCCACTTACCACCAACCAACCCCCTAGAGATCATCGCAACGCAGCCCGTAAAAAGACAACCCCTCGTTGGCATCTCTAGCCACTCACCCTTTCACTCCCTCGACGAGTCCGCCCACACCCTTTCCTATTTTTCAAACCTCTACCTCAAATACCATATTTACCCCCCCCCCACTCACACTTCTCCATTTTTCTAAATTATGACAAGTGTGAAAATAATGTACAAGTTGAAGGACATAAACGTCCTTTCTCGTATTGCCAACGACAACTCCGGCTGCTCATATATATACTAATTATATCTCACTCCATCGCTGTAACTTCCGAAAAATCTTGTTTCTCTGCAATTTCGCCGTTGCTTGCGTAGATTCAAGAATCAGCTTGAGCTCAGCGGCGGCGCCACCACCAAACTACAAATGGAGTCAGCGACGCTATCCCAAATCGGTCTGGCGGGCTTGGCCGTCATGGGCCAAAACCTAGCTCTCAACATCGCCGAGAAAGGCTTCCCAATCTCCGTCTACAACCGCACCACCTCCAAAGTCGACGAAACCTTAGATCGCGCCCACCGCGAGGGCCAGCTCCCTCTCTCCGGCCATTACACGCCCAAAGATTTCGTCCTCTCCCTCAAGAAGCCCCGCTCCGTCATCATCCTGGTCAAGGCCGGAGCTCCCGTCGATCAAACCATCGCCGCCCTCTCCGCCTACATGGAGCCCGGCGACACCATCATCGACGGCGGCAACGAGTGGTACGAGAACACCGAGCGCCGCATGGTCGACGCCGCCGCCAACGGTCTGCTCTACTTGGGCATGGGTGTTTCCGGGGGCGAAGAAGGAGCCCGAAATGGCCCCTCTTTGATGCCCGGCGGGTCACATCGGGCTTACTTGAATATTCACAATATTCTCGAAAAAGTCGCAGCTCAGGTTGACGACGGCCCCTGCGTCACGTATATTGGCGAAGGGGGTGCGGGAAATTTTGTGAAAATGGTGCATAATGGGATTGAGTATGGAGATATGCAGCTGATTTCGGAGGCGTACGATGTATTGAAGAATGTCGGGGGGTTAGGCAATGATGAGCTCGCCGAGATATTTGGGAAGTGGAATCGCGGCGAGCTGGAGAGTTTCTTGATCGAGATTACATCCGACATTTTTAAGGTGGAGGATGAGCAAACCGGCAATGGCCATTTGGTGGATAAGATTTTGGATAAGACGGGAATGAAGGGGACGGGAAAGTGGACCGTGCAGCAGGCGGCCGAGCTATCCATCGCGGCCCCCACGATTGCTGCATCGTTGGATAGTAGGTACATGAGCGGGTTGAAGGAGGAGAGAGAGGCGGCCGCTGAGATTTTCAGGAAAGAAGGGTTGAAGGAGGATTTCAACAATGTGGGTGGTGTGGATAAGAAGAGATTGGTTGATGATGTTAGGCAGGCACTTTATGCATCCAAGATTTGTAGTTATGCACAAGGGATGAATCTGTTGAGGGCCAAGAGTTTGGAGAAGGGGTGGGGGTTGAATTTGGGGGAGCTTGCTCGGATTTGGAAAGGCGGGTGCATTATTAGGGCTGTGTTCTTGGATAGGATCAAGCAAGCTTATCAGAGGAACCCGGGCCTTGCTAACTTGTTGGTAGACCCGGAGTTTGCTAGGGAGATGGTGCAGAGGCAGGCGGCTTGGAGACGAGTTGTAGGGTTGGCGGTTCAGAAGGGTGTTAGTGTTCCTGGAATGTCTGCAAGTTTGCAGTATTTTGATACCTATAGGCGTGGGAGACTCCCTGCTAACCTTGTGCAGGCGCAGAGGGATTACTTTGGGGCGCATACC
Source organism: Perilla frutescens (assembly GCA_026008535.1). Lineage (NCBI taxonomy): Eukaryota > Viridiplantae > Streptophyta > Magnoliopsida > Lamiales > Lamiaceae > Perilla > Perilla frutescens. The sequence continues at coordinate 15,583,318 of BRKX01000015.1, forward strand.
TATGAGAGGGTCGATATCCCGGGATCATATCACACCGAGTGGTCCAAGCTTGCTCGTAAAGCCAGAGTGTAGATTGAGGTTTGGTTATTTGCTTTGGCTTTCTTGAGGCATTAGCTTGAATTTAAGTTGTATCCCTTGATGAGGATTTGTTACTCACAAAAAAATATTTTGTAGCTTTGCATTGTTGCCTATGCAGTTAATAAGAGAAGCATGCCTTTGGTATTTGAAATGATTGTCTTGATTGCATTGAGTTGTTTAGTTCCCCCAATGATTTGTTTGGCGTTTCATCATTCTTCTTAGTGTTATGTTGACATGCCGTGAAGATGATGAAGATCTTGTACATGTAATTGGTTAGTCTTTTTATTAGCCGATTTGCTATGTTGTTTTGAGATCATATCCAGTACTCTCCGGAAGTAATGCTACAGAGAGAGAGAGAGAGAGTATTATGTGTAGGATACAAGTAAGAACTTCTTTGTGATATTGCCATTAGGAGCTCTAATTTCACAAAACCACCTCCTCGTGTAAAAGGGAGATATCCCGATTTTAGTATGTTATTAAGAATCCAATTTAGAAACTTACAGTTGTTGAAACTGGGGACAATGTGAAGTATGTCAAAACATGAGCATTTCAAAGAAAATCGAAGAACAAAGAATACTAAGCATACCAAGACATTTTTGGAATTGGAAGAGGTTTACTCTCAAGAACAGGCTGAGTTCTCATCACTTCAGCTCGCGGCATTTTGCTGCTAGCGATCCAATAAGTTTGAAGAAACTCTCCTTCATCTGCTTCTTTTTCCATTTCTTGAGTTCTCTTACAGAGTAAAGATCTCACAGCCACTGTTCCTACCAATCCTACTAAGATCAGCCCCAGTAATCCTGCCACAAACCCGACAATCCACAACAGTGACATCTTGTGACTTCTCTCGAAGGGGATTACCATTGAGAAATGGCCTTGACTTCTGCTGTAACATACATTAGGGGAGCTCACTTCACTTAGGAAGACGTCCCCTAGAGGCCCGAATGCAGCACATTTTGTCACCTGGTTGCTCCCTTTAGCGGATGATGAACTGTTAAATGCAATCGATATAGTCTTCCCGTTAGTGTTGAGCTCAAGTTTTGACAAGTTTCTGCTGCTCAAGTAGGATGCATCATACACCAGAAAACCAACAACAGGGGTCAAGAGTGTGTAACCTGATAAGCTGTAGTAGGAAGAAGACCAGTTACCAAGATTATGGTAAACTATGAGTAGTCTCTTCACATAAGGCACAGGAAGGGTCTTTGGTGGAATGAGGAAACCGCTGAAATTGGCTCCTCGCCTCCACAGAGTTCTGCTTCTGAGCCCAACGACTGAAACCTTCATCCCGGCTAGATATTCAGGGAGGCTGGCATCATAGAGCTCGTCTGTGTGCCGTCGCTGCTGACTCATGACTCTCAGAGCATGGTCATGAAAAATGGTGTCCAAAGATTCAGCGAAGCAGTGAACTAAAGAGATGAAATGCAACATTAAGGGAAATAACAAGATGAAGCAAAGATTGCGTTTGTTCTGTCCCATGGGGTAGCTGTCTGAATATGTTTTGTTGGTTTGGTTGTTGTCTGATACTGTGAAGGCTGAGGCTTTATTATATATTACTTTTGATCAACCAAATTTTATGTTCTTTTTATAATGAAAAACTGCAACTTTGCACAAGTCAAAAAATAGAGCCAAGTTAATAATATGGTTTCCTAAGTAGAGGTGTGTAATCATAAGAACAGTGTTCCACAATGAGGTGTTAGCGCATGCTGGTGTTGCCTTTTGGCCCTAGTGGCAGTGTGTGTGTGTGTGGGTGGGGGGGGCCACACACTTTGGCGCTGAATCAATGGAGACCAATTCATAATTACAAACGTTGATTTGGTAATTATTTTATACCAATCCTTAAGTTACTTAACAAATAACAAAATAACAACTACAGTTATGCATATGATGATAATGATTATGCTCAAATGGTACAACTTTGAAGAACATTTTAGAAAGAGAATGCATCAACACCAATAAAAAGAAAATGATCTACAAACTCGAAACTACTTGGAACAGTCGAATAACAAAATAATCGAGGACTATAACTGAAGTTACTGAACAATTATGTGACATTCGGCAAAGACAGATCAAATCGAAATGAGCTGTTTGAGGCATTAGTTTTTAAACGGACAAGGATAAGATTGCTTACTCCAATTAGAAGGGTAAAACTTGACAGCTTCGATTCCAGCAAACATAGTATTCAGAAACAGCAAGAGAGATGAATATGTACATAGCTCCTGGGGCAGTTATACTAACCAACCATCGATAAAAGACGTGGCTGAATTTCATTAACATTTGTCACATCCACTTGTCATCTTGCATATCTTATTTCTTGATTGTGAGCTCTGCCCTGAGATGAAGAACACCATTTATGAAGTAAGGGCTGTCGTCGGCCATAAATGCAGTCCACGGTGTTGTAAAGAGGTTGCGGTAGCCGACGGCCTTCCCTCCCATGAACATGTACTTCCCTTTGTACTTGCTCACAAAAGCCTCAAGTGGCTTCATTCTTGCTGCAAACTCGTAGTCGACTGTGAAGGATACCGATCCCTTCTCTTGCATACCCAGAAACAGCCCAAAGCAGTGAAAATTACTACCCTGATCCATGTTGCAATGGCCCGACAAGAAAAACCCTTGCCCTCCCAAGTGAAATGCCTGTGAGTAGATTCGGCCAGAAGGGAAGAGCTGCGCACACTCCTCCCGCTTAAGATCCAGGTAAACTACACACTGTTGGCGAGGTGATTCGAATTCAACCACCTTCACAGGTCTGTATTTATATGATCTCTCCACAAATCGACGGAACGAAGCATTGGAGTCCTCTGCCAGAAGAGAGCGCTGCCGATATGGAGCTTCAGCCTTGAAAAAGAGAGCGTCCAAAACAACTTTGGACGACAATTCGGGGTCGATATCACCACAAGTTAGGACTTTCTTTAGCTTTCTGCAAGTCATGCATGGAAAACGAACAAATCGAAGTAGACGTTTGCTCAGTATCTCTCGTCTTTCATCCAGCTTTTGGTAATGTATCCGGGCCCATTTTAGCACAAAATCATAAATGGCATCCTCTGAAGCAACCTGCAAATCATCACTAGATAGAACTGCCTCAATACCAGCTAAAGGCAGGTTCAAAACCTCTTCCTGATACCTGACCAATAAAAGAAATAACATTATTGAAGTAGGCAAGATCTTGATGAGGAAAGGAAAATGAACAAATCTATGATAAAGACCAGGAAAAAAGAACAAAAACTTGGGGATGTTTAGTCATGGTCCCCCCTGGACAAACCTTAATCTCAATTTACTTTCATAAAATATGATCATACACAAATTCCATTCCCCAATACATTATGCATAACGCACCACATTTCCCCATATATTCATTCTCACTGTTCCTCCCAATATTTACCCAGAAAGAAACCCATAATAATCCAAGAATAATCTGGATTCAAGTCCAGGATAGATTTTGAGCTGGTTCACATTCCAATGGATTTTGGATATATGCAGTCCTGTGAAAATGTTAAAACTTTTATGATTAACTTTGAATTATTTCATACATATCACCTTTCTAAGAATCATTTGAGAGTGTGAATTTGTGGCTCATTATTTTTTCCTTCCTTTCTCTTACAATTTTTTTTCCCTTACATATCTAATTAATAGACACAAATTTCTATGACACACATACAATGCTCATAAAAATTTGTTCAAGGAAGTCCACATTCGTTCAATCCATTCCTAAAATGGATTTTCATCCTAAAAGTGCTCCCAAACAAACCCTTTCATTTTACCCCTCCCTGTTGCCTGACTAGTCAATTGCTGACAAATCTTCTTCTCCTTATAACATAAGATATAAAAGCAGGCAATTGTCTAAGACATGGTGCTTACTTGCTTAAATCCTTGAAACGGGCAGCAAGGAACTGTTTGGCAGCATCTGTTAGTTGCTGTACGGTATCAGCCATTAAAACAGTTGAAGGAAGATCCAAGTAAAGCAGGGCTGATTCACAAGTCATTGGCAAGTTGCGCAATAATCGGCTACAATATCTCATGCATGACGCAACCTCAAATTTATCAGCAGCCATCAGTACATCCAATAAAGCAGTCGGTGTAGTTCTTGGTAATGTATTGCTATACATAAAGTTCAACAAATCCATAAGGGCAGCTTCCTCTGCTCAGCAAAGCGGGAACCAAACAATTTCAGTTAAATGTAATAGTAATTCAAATAGACACACACATATGAGAGAGAGAGAGAGAGAGAGAGAGAGAGAGAAGCACCTAAAAGTAGAACAGGGCTTTACCATGTACATTAGCACGTAGAAACCCATATTATATATAATCGTAAACACCAGTAAAATATTTCCTTGAAATGACATGACTTACAAGATATATGAGGGAGAGATAAAAAAATAGCACTATACAAACCAACTGAACCTTAAGCAAAATCAATTCAACATGAGTGTGTAGCTATGCTTACCTGAGGCTTGAATTCGTAAAGTTACATGTCGCTGCTCTGACTCCCTCATTCCATTTGAAAACAACTACACAGCACAACATATGAAACATTGGTATTAGAAATCAATACAGTGCTGGGAGAAGAAGCAACCCATCCCCATCAAAAACAACCCACCTTATAGAAAAAGGGACTCTTTGCGGCCAAAATAGGAGAGCTGATGTGTACAGTCCTAACTTCAACTGCTGAATAGTCCATGCTAGATGATGGTTCATTGTCCTTAGCAACTTCATCACCTGTGAGATTATGAAGTTATTCTTTTCATATTCACAACCATAGTCTCTAAAACTCAAATCCCCAAATCCAATGGGCAATGGAATAAACTAAGCTCAGTTGAGTAATTAGGGTACAATAAGCATATAAATGTTCTTATTCTGATACTCTAGACAAAAAGAAAAGTTTTTTTAATGGGATTCTGAGATAGATAGGTAATAACTTTCTTAAGAGCAAATTAGATCCCATAAGCACCTGCAAGAAAGCATGGATTGGTGGTCTCAATGGGTTTGTTCAGTGTCATTTCTTCACCCAGAGGTGACTCCTCGATCATTGCAACAGCTTCCTCTTGATTTTCATAAGTAACACCCTCTTCCAAATCTGGCATATTGTTATTCAAGATCTGTTCTTCGCTTTGTTCTGCCAGGTCTAGGCATTCCAAAAACACAAACAAACTAAGCAACCTCATACTTCAGAGGGAGGACATATTTCCCAAACACGTGTTAAGTCACATAAGCTTTCATAAGGTATGACTTTCTGTCTCTAGGATAACAATCTGCAATGGAGTACAGAGAAGTACTTCTTCATGCCTAAAGCAAGCAAAATATCATCCCACTGTATCATGTCATGAAAAATAACCTAGTACATGAATCAGATGTTGTCCAAGATGGCAAGGAGAGAAAGAGACATAAGATAATGGAAGATTCACAAGTATCAAAATGTCATGCCGAGAACAAATAGAAAAACGCCGACCAAAGGTAGAAATAAGAAATCAAGCAAAACTCAAAATCCAGGATCGATGTTGGAGACTCTCCTGTGTTTTTTCTCCAAATACAACTATTTTGACAACAGGCTAGAAAATAAAAATAAAAAACTTGATACGTGACATAACCCATGGAAGCTAATCTTCGTACCCTAAATCCTGATGAACTCAAACTCAAATGTTGCCCAGCAGTAACATCAAATTTCACAAGTTCCATCAAATGCCTTTTCTTTATCTCCAAGCTAAATAATTGTCACACGTCACACCTAAATCCAGAGCACACCTTCTAATCCCCTTCAAAGTGAAATGCACAACACAAAGAAAAATGACTAAGAGATTTTTACAAACAAACCCATCTAAGAGGCCCCAAAATCCAGAAAATTCACCTCAATTAGGAAAAAAAGAGAAAAAAAAGAGAGGGGATTCAAATACACAACAATCATCATAGACGTTAAACTCATCGAACGCAGAGGCTCACATAGTTAGGCACAATAACGAGTTTCCCGTACCATTTGCATTAGAGAGTGGGTCATCGCGGCGACGCTTCCGATTGCGTGCCCAATCACCGAGATTGTCATCCGGGTCGGGTTTGGATCCGGGTAAGTCGGGTAAGATCTCGATCCGCATAACCCTGTCTGAGAAATTGACGTCGTTGAAGGCGAACCCAAAGTCCGACGACGGGGATTCAGGCGAACCTGTGTCCGGCAAGGCTGCCGCTGCCATTACAATAGTTGCTTGGAACAAAAATACACCTTTTCCCACAGTAATCCCAAACGATTTTGATATGTCTTTCTATCGAAGAAATCTCTCTCTTAACGATGCAGACTTCATAAAGGGGAAGAGGATAACGGTGACCAGATAGAACAAAACCGAAAGCTCTGTTGAGTAAATAAATTTCGCTTGTAATTTTGGAAGTGTGTGTGTGTGTGTGTTTTTTTTTTCCTACTTGATTTTATTGGGTTTTTCAAATTAGTTCAAATATAGCAAAAGATATCATATGATTTTATTAAATTAAATGTGATGCATTTACATCTGTACTCACATGAATAATTAATTTTATGGACTTGTAGGAATGAGAATAAGTGTGATCTGATGCATCTTTGAGATCTGTATTATTTTAGTTCAAATTAAATTAAATATATAGCATTAAAATCTAAAAATAATGTAAGATATTATATCTCTAGAAAGACTAGAAAGAAAATATATTTATAGCTAACCATGGCAATATTTTTTAGGTATCCAGACTCTATTTTATTATTTTATTATACTATAATATTATTTATTTTATTTATATGAATAGGGGAATGATGAATACTGAAACATTTCTTTTTACAAAAAGGAGATATAGATCTACCACTTAATTAAATTAATAACTACAAAATGTATTATTCTATATATATATAATATGTGTTTAAAAATAATTTCTTGGAAGGGCAATTTCATACATGTCTTTTAAAAATAATACCATTGACCAATGCGTGACGGGTGAAATTGTCATTTTTTAGAAGTTGGGCTCAATTCAATACCATTCCTTGACGTTTTCCAATTTTGTTCATCGTATTCATTAGGAACTTGTATAATATATGAGACTTCCAAACTCAATAAATGAATGGAGAATTGTCAATTCCGAACTTGAAAAATGGGTAATTTAATAATTCAGAATTTTAAAGGTGAAAATTATAAGTTTAGAATCTGAAAGATGAAAATTATAGATATAGGGCCTCAAAAATCATTTATTTTGATTTCTTTTAAATTTTTAATAATTTATTTAATAAATTTAATATAATTAATAAAAAAATAATATAAAAATCAATCTCAAGCATATAGTAGTCTCTACTAAGTCATTCACAAGAGACATATATTCTTAATGTTTTTATTTTTTTATTGATTAGGATAATCTGCAATTGTTAGTCAAAAATGTGCACTGGGTAAACTTTGTTTTTGAACAATAACCTGCAAATACACTTATTCCCTTGGGAATGATCTAGTGGTGGAGTTGTGTTATATTGAGACCAAAGGTCTCAATTCAAATCACACCACCAACACCACTAGATATGAGCATGTCACACCTGATCTGCTAAGTATGATTTACCTTCTCTGTGATTTGTAAATAATTATATAGGAAAATGATTTACTCATTACGCATCTCAATAATGACAGTAGGTTACCGTCAATATTAAAAAAAAAAAAACCTGCAAATACACTTAAAAAATCAAATGTTATAGGCCGGTGCTTGGAGGAGGCGCAGGTGGGACATATATTGTTAATATTTATTTGAACCAAACGTCTTTTTAGCACATCCACTGCATTAATTGAATCATTACAAATTAGTGGCAGAAATTAAATGAAAAATGACCAATGGTTGACAAAACATGCGAAAATGAAATAAATATCTATATTTATCATAATACGTTTAAGTGGTATAATGCGATATTGTTTTTATAACTTTTTTTTGCCTCACTTATATCTAATTATTTATAAATATATCCTCAATTGTCAGTTTATCACTATAACAACCTTTCATACATCCATAATGTATTTATATAGGCAAAACACATTCTCAGGTCCTTATATTTTTATCTTTTATTTTGATAGGTTTCTGTATAATTTTTATATTATACTGAGTCCTTTTAATTTGAAAATACATTTTCTCAGATCTTTGTACTTTTTTGTTTTATTTCTATATGTCCCTCTACAACTTTTATATTTTAATAAATCCGTCTACTTTTATATTTAATTTCATGAAGTCCTTATTTCATTAAAAAAAGTAAATATTTAATAGGATTTTTGATTTTATTTTTTAACCTAATTCAATTATTATAAATTACAATTAAACTTTGATCAAAAATTAAAAAATACAAATCTAAAAGAGATCACAAAAGAAACTTAACTGGCCGTTTCTTCTTGAAATTAATTCAAAGTTATAATATTTTTTTTTGTCTATTATATAAAATTAAACTTGAATTTTTTATTACAATTTATTACATTCTCAATTGAGTACAAAAAAAAAATCATATTAAAGTGTTTAAAAAAACTGAATTGATCATATTTGACGGTAGGTAAAGACATTATTCCTACGACAATTCTTCTTTTGATTGGAGCTCCCCTTTTTTTATATTTTAATTATATTATTACATACATAAATTTATAAATAAATAAATAACATAAAAAATATTTATTAATTAAAGTGTTAATTATTTAAATAATTAAAAAAATTAACAAGTTTGTTACATTTATTAAATGATTAAGGACTAGATCATATGAAATATGCAAAGTAGAAGGATTTAATAAAATAAAAATATTGTACAAGGATTTATCAAAATAAAATATCTAAGTACAAGGACTTAACAAAAACGTATTGTCAAAGTAGAAGAACTTAATAAAATATAAAAAATGTATAAGAATTTATCAAAACAAAATATAAAAGTATAAGGATCTAAGAATACGTTTTGCCTATTTATATATAAACAATTCCCTCTAATAACCTTTGCATTTTCAATAACTAGAAATAAAATTTGAAACTGAAAACTTGGTAATATAACGTTTCGTTTGAAGAAAATGAAGAAAGTTGGAATCAAGAAGAAAACAATGTCCTTTTCATATTCTATATAGGTATTAATTTTGTTTATTTTTCACCTTTATAAGATTGAATGAATGTGTGAAAGTAAGAAATGTGAATTGCAGTTTTGGAATATAATTGTCTAAACTAAAATCCTTATTCATTGTAGACTTGTAGTGCAGTGTTGGTCATTTCCGTGACATTATTGCCAACGCAAGCTTTGTCCTTTTATCGTTACATCATGCATGCACCCAAAACATCTATCCTCTTTCCTTGTCACGTATATATATGTGTTTCTGTGAAAATAACATTTTTCTTTATATTGGCATAAAGACCACGATAGACATATTTTCTTGTTGGACTCCAAAAATGTCTTTAATTTTCACCAGAAGACACTTGGGCTTGTACTACAGCCCACAGAAGCGTCAGATTTCACATCTATAGTTGGGAACATTCCATGCCGCCCGCATTAGCGGCACTCTTATATATTTTTTTAATTAAAATACACATTTTAAAAATATTTTATTAATTTTTTTTGATAAAAATATGTATTAGACCGTTTAACGAGTTATAATTCGTAAGCCGAGTCAAATAAGTTCAAACCCACCCAGAAACACTTTCACCCGTAGTAGCGATTCAGACAAAAATCGTTAGAGGGAGGGGGGGCTCTCTCTCTAATTGTTCGTAAAAAATACCCACAGTCAAAAAATATATTTAACAATATCTAATAACTTAAGAAAAGCTATTTAAAAGAGATAGAAACATATAAATATTTAGTACATTAAAAATGATCTAAAAGTTGATATTTGGCAAGGTTGTAGTTGTTGTCAGTTGAGGAAGTGGCGACAATTGAAATCTACGTGTATCCATCGATTGAAAATGCTGTAAAAGATTTGCTCGTTTTCAATTCTAAAAAACACTTCTCTCTCAATATACACAACTAATCTATCATTCATCTGTCATTCGATTACGCAAATTAGTCTTGACAATTTCTATAGCAGAAAATGCTCTCTCAAGTCTCAACAAAGCAGTAGCAACAGATAACACCAATGCAAGCTTGATCAAATGATAAACTAATGAAAAAAATGAATTCTTACTAGTTTTGACCATTTTCAGAGCAAGATCTCTCAAGTAGCTAATTGTAGAAAATTGAAGACCATACTTCACATTAACAATGAAATTACTAAGTTGTTGCGGAATACATAAAACAATCAACCATTGAGAAATCTTCATGATAAAAATGAGCAAGATGCACGAGTTGATCGACATCGAACCGTGAAAAAAATCACTTTGATCAAGACATGCTATGCATCTAAGTAATTTAGTGCTACCTTCTGAAAAACGAGCATTCATCTCTTAGATGATTAAATCAACAACCCGACAGTAGCACATTGCAATAATAAAACAATTAATAATATACATTAATTTCCAACAATTAAAATAAAATAAAATATCTAGAAATAATACCTGATGACACACTATTTATTAACAAATAATCGTACCGCAAGTGCACATCGTTATTGTAATACTTAGATGAACAAGAGTATCGTATCCCACAGAGACTGCTACTTCCCAATTCTTAAACACAAGTACCTAATTAGAATCTAGACACTGAATACACAAATAAAAAGAGAATAAACTAAATAGCATAAAATAAATGCACGAAAAAAAATACTGGATTAAACAAATAAACGAAACCTAGGCTTTAGGAAAACTGGATTATTATATCAATTATTAATATTCATTAATTCTATCCACACGACTTATGTATTTAATCTATCAATGATGTGGGATTACTAGTTTGTTATCAGGCTGCTTTTAAAGACATATACCATAACATAGATATAATGAGCATGCACTTCACTACGGTCGGTTCTTCACACATGTAATTAATAACTAGCATGCATAAATGGTGATCAATCATCCATACAAGATATAGATAAACGCATAAAAATAAAACACCGAGAGATAGCATGAAGATAATTAATTAAATCATATTATAAAATCCATAATATTCAATTACTTGTCTTCCTGCTATCTCTCGGTGTTTGATTTTTACGCGTTTATCTATATCTAGAGTATAGGTGTTAATGACAGAATTGATAAAGGAACCGAAAAACACGGAGTAATCCAGTAGTCTCGTCTCCTCTACAGTAGCACTCCGCCTCTAGCAACCTTGTTGACTCCCCTTGAGTAGACGGCAAACCTCTCTCTTCTTCCCCTCTTTCTTGGTGTATTCTAAGTGTAAAAATGTAGTATGAGGTGTCTCTTCTCATGTATCAAAATGAGAGCTTTTATATCAAAGTTAAAAACTCTGAATTGGAGATAAAAAAATCATATTCCCGCGGACCTGCATGCATGGATTGACCCAGAGCCTTGATTTTGAATAGGGTTGACCCAGGTGAGGTTGGATCGGATCAACCCAGGCTTTTACAATTTGTACTGGGCCTGGTTGACCGAGCCTTTCCGGATCGACCCAAGCCTTTTTCGCACTGGACTTCAGATTTCTTTGAGTTTTGATCATTTAATCCAGTCCATTAGGCTTTATTTCAGTATTTAATTAAACCCAAGAGCCTAACTAAATACTTCTTCAAATCCTCTTGTCCGTATTTAACTGTTTTGCTTCAAATATATAACAAAATTACAACTATTACTGCAAAACTAGCAAACACATCAAAAACTCTAAATGATAACAATATAAGTACAAAAGCTATATAAAATACACAACTTCATATAATAAACATTATCAATTCATATCCAAAAGTTGTGTAGAATACACAGCTGTCAAACCCCCAAACTTAAACTGCTGCTTGTCCCGAGCAACGAAAAAGAACAGAAAGACAAAATATATGAAGTGATGGTCAAAGTACTTGCCTTAGATTCCTCTCAGATGCGCCAAACTGAATATGAAAAAATTAGACAGATAAAACTAATAGCACATCAATCAAAATTCATTGGAATTACAAACCTCTCGAAAAGTAAATAGAAAATTCATTCCACACTCAAGTATATAAGGTGTACTCTCAAAAATAAAAAAATACAGATATCCACTATAAGCTTGTAAATTGTCTATCTCTCCACTACTAAAAATTGTAAACTTGAACTAAAAATCATCTAGGACTTACATTGGTTGTAATGTTGGCTTTTTGGACATGAATGTAAAATATGGCTAAGTGACTTTTTCCAGAAAACTCTCGAGTTAGCCACTCTCAATCATTCCCCAAAAATCACCAACTAGTGACAAATCTCAGTAGAACTAAACCTTGCTTAGTTCTCTTCTCCCTTTCCAACAACAAATAAAAATCACCAACAATGCATGTTGAAATTTCACGAATAAACAGAACAAAGTGCCGGATAGGTCTTTTATGCTCTTTTTTTTTCTTTTTGAAAAATATAAATATATATATTTATTTTATTCTCTATTCTTTTTTTTAGCAGAACTTATAAGACTCAGTAATATTTTTCCACATCACATCATATATCCACAACATGATAACAATTCTCACGCCATTGATCTATATAAAAAATCACATGCATCCAAACATGAAATTCCCCAATCCACCGACTATCAAAGAATATGCTCAAAAGCTCAAACGGACTGACTATAGAATCTTTCAGAGATAGGTAAAAATTCAGGAAAAAATCAAAAGTTACAAAGATGGCCTAGAATCATTTTTCCAATTCAAGTAAACTATGTAGTCTCGAGATAGATATCAGAGCAAGTTCTAGAGATTAACTGTATAAACTAACACACTCAAGAAAATAAACCATGCCAAAAATATAAAATAGTAATCAAGGCTCAAAATCTCACAGGTTTATTGTGCATAATTCCAACAAATTATCAATCCATTCTATTAATTCCCACTATCAACAATCAACCATGCTCAATTAACACATCAAAAATAAAAAAATTAGAAGAAAATTTCGATGGGAATGTCAGCAGTTTAGCCACATGCATATTCTTTGGTGGTTATCGTACGTAGTTTATACTCATGCGGATTGGAAGTTCTTAAATTTCTGAACATTTTATACTCATACTAAAGAGTTTTTCAAATTTGAATTTATTAAATAGTTATACTAGTATCAATGAGTCTTCACTTTGGATTTTTCAGAGCCTATACCAGCTCCAATAAAAAAGTTGTATTATGAAATCACACGTTCTACAAAAAAAAAACTTATAAAAGAAATGAATATAAATACAAACAATTGCAAGTACTCTTCTATTAAAAGTAGGAAGTAGTAAATTAAGTAATTATAACCAATGATCTGTATTTTCATAAGCAATAATATAAATTTTATTATTATAATTCTTTATACATGTGTGATCTCTTAGATAATATATCACTATCATTAACAATTTCAGACTTATAAATGTAGAGGCCTTTTTCCGCTTAAGGCCTATAAAGAGGTCAAAGGCTTAAGAGCCGAAATCAAGAGGTCGAAGCCTTAATCGAGGCCGACGTCTCGAGGTCCAGAGGCTTCGAGGTCCAGAGGCCTCGAGGTCGACGTCTCGATGTTCAGAGGTCCGGAGGCCTCGAGGTCGATGTCCTGAGGTCCAGAAGCCTCGAGGTCTGGAGGCCTCGACCAAGTTTGAACAAGACTCTTAAAGAAGACCAAGTCAAACATGTTCGTTGAAGATAAATGAGACCCCGTCAAAACCCTAAAAGGGATAGAAATGATCCCTTGAAAAGGGAAAAATTGGTTAAACCTTCCTCTATATATACGTCCCTTTTATAATGAGAGGAGGGGGGAATAATCATCTATTATTAAAACACTACGCAATCATTCAACTTTATGGCTTTATTCATCTACCTTACTGCTTTATTCATCTATTTTTCCTAGTCTTGATTCTGACTTGAGCGTCGGAGTCCGTTCGATCGTCAACCCCCGACGGTCCTTCGGTTTCACAATTCTTTTTGCCTTTATTTTGTAGATCGATAGAGCCCGGATCCAGACGAAATTAATTGCAGAATTTTTGGTTCTACAATTTGGCACCCACCGTGGGGCTCCGATCGATACTACAAGGTAATGGCTTATTCTCTGGTGACTAATGATGACGATTGAGGGCGTGTTCACTTGAAGGGGATTCCTCCGTATTCCCTAATTTTCCCCATTAATCCAAAACCCATCACCAAAATACATCTAGGGTTCGCGACACCCTTTTTCAGTGGCGGTGATTTTTTCAAAAAATCAACCATTCCGGCTTCTGGTTTCACAAAGAAAGAACTCTCAGTGTTTTAAGGGGAGACGGCTAGGTCACCCTCATATTTGCGCCTCCTCACTCTCGATTCTTTCATAACAGAGAACCTGTGAAATCGAAACAAAGGGGATTGTCAGATATTGCATACCCTCACCCCGACTACTATCACAGGCGACGAACACAGAGTCACCAGAATCCTCACAAAGGTGGCGGCTACTTTGCTGGTGCGCCGGCGAACCCTCACTCCTACTACGCGTCCAAAATCGAAGGGAGATCAATATTAAACATCTATGTAGCCCTAAATCACGGTAGGAGGGTAGGGTTTTCTTGCGACCACTCATATCTACTTTGGATCGAAGACTGCTAGGGCTCGAAGCTTCAAGTGATGAATGCAAGGAGACTCAGTGCTAAATCTGCATAGATAAGGTGTCCTCGCTCGCTTACTAAGGACATTAGTGCTTTTTGATATATTGTTTATTAGTTCCTACTCTGTTCTTCATAAAATCTTTGTTCTAGGCTCTGCTCGTGAGACGAACTGTTGCTGAAATTGTGAAGCCTCCGTCCCCTGTGCCGGGCCGTTAATGGACAAATCCTTGCCACTCCAATAGCAGCAGGATAAAGAATAGCTAAGTGACACACATTCACATTGATTTCCAGTCTGGTAATCGTAGTTATCCCTCTTTTTCCTTGCTTGTTTTCCTAGAACCAAGAAGTTTTGATTGTGCTGGTGTGGGTAAGTCCATTCCAGTTTCCTGGTGTTTAAGGTAATTAGTCAGCTTCATAAGCCTCTCCTGATACCTGAATTGTGGCTGATATCTACTATAAACCTGCTGTTTGTCTTGTGTTTGTGGATTACAGTTTAATAAAGTGCGATTTTCTTCATCTTTGTGCTTTTCAGTCTGTCTTCATACCACTAAATCTTGATTGCACTTCACTGTAATTTTAATACTAATGAGGTGCTGTCAAATGGTTGGATTGATTTGAAAGTTGACTGTTTCACAAAGTCGAATAAATTCTTGTGGTAACCTGCGCATAATTGTAAATCATTTGCAGGCATTTACTAGTGCTCTGTGAACCTTTATATTGCTGTTATTCTTGCTCAGCCTGTTCCCATTGAAATTCAAAAAGTGTGATTTCGGTTGTATGCTAGCTGAGTGGTGTGATTATCTGAGAAAGCTTACATGTTGCTTATTAGATAAATCTACCTAGAATTTGTAATAATTGGATTGTCAATAGCATGTTGGGTAGAGGCCGACTGTAGCCTTATCTGATAACAGGTGCTCAACTTACTTAAAACTGAATACATGAAAGCATGCTTTTTTTGTAAAGTTAAGTTGCTTATTAATTGAAGGTATTGACTGGATATTGCCTCTGCTATTGCTGTAAAACACCTGAATCTTTGAAGTGGTCTATTATTGCTCGAAGAATTTAAGCATTGCATTAGAGTTGATAATATTTCTGAAAACTGACTTAAGCATTTGTCTGCACCAAGTTCCTATTTCATTTAATCAGAATTTGGCATACAAATCCTACTTATATGCTGAATGTTATTGCTGCATGTTAATGAAAAGTTATTAGGTGTACTGATACCTATTTGTACCCTAATCTGCTCCCAAGTGAATGAATTAAGTCTTAAGATGCTGGTCGAGTTAGTAGTATAGCTAAGTGCTACTTTGCTATTTGCTCAAATTTGTCTACGCAAAAGAGATTTGTGTTGGAGTATATATCTTCGCCCTGCTGTGCACTGTATGACTGCTAAATTGCTATAGCATTAATCTGCTTTGGTTACAGGAATATCCTTGTTCTTTATACGAGCTTATTACCAATGCAGATTTGATTTTCATTGATAATCCTTGCAGTTGCTGGGCTGGCCCAAAAAAATTTTGTTCTATTCCAAGCTTGTCTACAGCATATATCTGTTGTTTAATACATGCGAAATGCTTTAATCTCTGCCATCCATGACCTGCCTTGTCTATTCTATTTAATTGAGATAAAAAGCATGAATATGGTACTAAGTGCTCTGGCCCATTAATCTGCTACTAAAATTCTGCAAGATCCCTTTATGAAATTCTCCACCTCTTGAGTCCTCTATTTTATAAGCTGAAATTGATATACAACACCTACCTCTATGTTGAATATTATCTGAAGCCTAATCTGATACTAAGTGTTAGAGGTTTGTGTATGTTCTTCAGCAGCTGATTGAATTAGTAGTATAGCCAAGTGTTATTCTGCTTTGTGCCTAATCCTGTTTACCCAAAAAGAGCCTAGAACTGTAGCGTGTTTTTTTTTATCTGTGGTGGGCTGTGTGTTTGTCAAGCTGCTGCTATACCAGACTACTCTAGTTACAGGAAAAATCCTGATCCTGTAAGCTAAATTATAACTTATACAGACTTAGATTCCTTCACTAATCTATGCAGTAACTAATTAAGTCCTGAAAATTGTGTCTCTCACTGTTGAGGGTTTCACTACACGTAGGAGGAACCATTAATTGATTATAGCAAGCAAATTTTCAAGATTATTAATACATTTTAGTAATCTCAGATTTATTGTGTATGTGCTGGCTTATGCAAAACTGACCGTTTGTGCAGAAAGTTATAAATGGCCCAAAGCCTCCCTCTAAGTGAAGGAAATCAGGAAAACACTCACCTTCCTCTTCTAGAGGAATGGGATTTTTGGTGTTTCCCTCTGTGCAGATTGCTTGGGAAAGATCGACTAACTACTCCATGAGGGCTTGCTCTAAGAGCATAGAGGAGCTGTACAGGGATTGTTGAGATTACACTTGTCCTCCTCCTCAAAAGAGATGGGCTTGTGGCGTTGCCTGTCTTGTAGAATGATGAAGACTCATATTCGTGCTTTTTTCTTTATCTTTTTACACCCTTTGTAAGTGTTTAGTATAGAGTCTAGTCTAGTTTTGGGGGTAAAACTGATTACAGGAGGATGAGGGCACAAAACCACCACAACAGGCACAGGCAGGTGCTATTTATACTGAGGGCACAAAGGACCAATTTGCCTGCCGAGGACCCAGTCAAAGTTGTTGCGAGAATTACGCAACAGAATGGCGGGCCAACTCCTTTATACACATGGAGGTGACGTGGCGGTCAGTTCCGAGTCCTGGGGAGATCCAGACACGTTGGGAAGTAAGTGGAGACGTCAGGAAGCTACTGGAGACGCTAGGGTTTGTTGCTATCACTCCTAAAATCAAGGAAGAACATGGAGCATGAACGTGATGAAGTGGAGGAGTGCAAGAGCCCCTGCGTGGGTGAAATCTGGGCTGCTTGAAGCCTTAATTCATTTGCTATAAATACTGTTATCTGTTTTTTCATTCACAGAGCACGTTTTGCACTCCGAAGATACACTTTCCCGTTTTCATACTTAGTTTATTTTCTGGATATTCTGTCTGCCTGAAGCTGGCGATTTGCCCGCAGAGAGGTAGTTCAGTTGTTTTGTTGGCAAAACTGGGGTTGGGCCCAGAAGTTAATCTAGTTATTTTCTTTCCAAGTAAGATGTCTTTTATTATTTCTTTTACTTTCGTTTCTATGTTTAGTGGCTAAGTATCCACTGTTCAGGTCAAAGTAATGGTCTAAGGGTAGAATATGTGCATGAGGTAATCAGACTTTAACACCTTAAGGGTTCACAATCTTAACTTGTTTTTCACTTAGACATAGGTAAAGGGTGATTGGAGATGAAAGCGCGCATTTCTAATTAACTGGTACTAGTGTTAGTTACGTGGGAGTGTATAGGTGACCATGCCTCGATACCCGCATAGTAACAAGTCCGGGGGTGACAGCCTTGGTAGTTAAGATTGAGTAGTATATGCAGGCACAAGACCGTGTCAAACCTACTAGAATCGGGTGACTTTCGCCCTCAAAGCTGCTATACTTGCAAAACCTTTGTGTGATTCTCTCCTTAGGTTCCTGTATAGTTAGGTCCCTAGGTGCCGATCGCATCATCTAGACGATATAATGTAAGAAGTGATTGGGGAGTGGCCGATCGTATCCATTTTTTGTAACCGGTTAACCCTCAAAGTGACAATTACCCATATTTGGCCATGGGGATTCAGTTTTTGACCTTTCTGCTAGTATGGGCACAACGGGTAGTAGTGGTAATTACATATGTTTTACCCGAGATTGCGCATACCTACCGAATGACTTGGTGCTTTGACTTGAACAACTTTTATTATTGATATTTTCTCTTGTGATTTCCTTTTCAGCATTTAGTTAGTTTAAGTTTATTAGCAAGGTTTTTAGAGTGACACTGAAGACCCAAACCAAAACTAAGAAAAGACAGAAGGTTATGAACACTCCTCGTGGGATCGACATCTGTCTTCATCAGCTATACTAGCCGTTGAGGGCAGATTAAGCATTTGTGGACTATTTGCCCGCAAGTGTATTTTACACATCAAAACGACGGTGTGCCATAGAACTTCTTGGGAAGGAATGACAAGCTACTCTTAAGCAACCCCTTGCTCTTGAGTTGGGTGTTGTCATAGCACTTTCTGCTTGTTGCTCTACTTTTACTTGAATCCATGTTCCTTTAGTTTTGTCTGTTGCATGTGTTCTGGGATATAAAGAATGATATATGATGAGTCGCTAACACCGAAAAAAATAACATTTGTGGTCAACCTACATAAACATGTTCTAAGAGAGCCTACCTGCTCTTAATTGATAATTTAGACTAGCATTTAGGGCTGCCTCTGGCTGCTCCTGCTAAATCTGTTTGAATTCTATCAACTATCTACTCTCATGAGATTCAACTACATTAAATGTGCAACCCTTAATCTACACCATAAACATGTTAAATTTGAACGGGTTTCTTAAATTTATGTTATATATTTGCCGCATTACAGTTATGGAGAAAAAAATGATCGAATTCTATTGATATCCTGCTCATTTGTCTTGATTTGTGTTCGAATTTTATTAAGCTCGAGTTGATAAATCTGAGGAGTTCCTCGGCCAATTTTTCTCATTAATTTGGCGGGTAAACATTGTTGCAATGGTCTACTAATCCTCGTGCAATTGTCTTGTTCTGCAATGAAACTAACCCGATTTGTTTCCATCGGAATTGGTAATAAAATGGAGAGTATCAACTAAAAATCATTATTTCGAGTATTAGTGCTCTTTTTATATTCCAGCTTGCCGATCGTCATGCTTTCATGTTTCTGCAAAGTGGTTACTTGCGAAATATAAAAGGAATTCATTGCATTCCTACCAAACTGAATGATTATAAGCTTTTAGGAAAGAGGATTCTTAAGTTTCGATATTCAATACTTCTCCATCAATAATTGTATATCCTACTCGATTCTACCAGTGTGAATGTAAATGTTTGTAGATCTTTTCAAAGCCTTTGCATCGGTTGCCAAAGCCTCGACTTATTCAGCTCGCTTATTGAAGTACTATGTTCAAAATAAGAGGCTTGCTCTCAGAGCCTCAAGCTTCCCCGGACTCGCCTTCGAGTCTGGAGCTCCCTCGAGGCTTGCTCTCAGAGCCTTGAGCTCTCCCAGATCTACTTTCACGGTCTGGAGCTCCCTCCAAAGGCTTGCTCTCAAAGCCTCGAGCTCCTTCAGGACCTGCCTTCAGGTCTGGAGCTCCACGAGGTCTGCTCTCATGACCTCAGAAGCTCTCCAGGACCTGTCTTCAGGTCTGGAGCTCTACGAGGTCTGCTCTCACGACATCAGAAGCTCCCCAGGACCTGCCTTCAGGTCTGGAGCTCCACAAGGTCTGCTCTCACGACCTCAGAAGCTCCCCCGGGACCTGTCTTTAGGTCTGGAGCTCCACGAGGTCTACTTTCACGACCTCAGTAAGTTCACCCAAAACCCGCTTCCAATTCGGAGTACGCTTCCGAGACTATCCTAGAGTCAGTATTTAAGCCTAGGATTGCACGAGGATAATGATCGGTGATACCGACATTCATTACCCGATCCTTGAAATTCAAGAATCAAGTAATGAGAAGCTAATTGTAGAGGCCTTTTTCCACTTAAGGCCCAAAACTAAGGCCCATAAAGAGGTCAAAGGCTTAAGAGCCGAAATCAAGAGGTCGAAGCCTTAATCGAGGCCGACGTCTCGAGGTCCAGAGGCCTCGAGGTCGATGTCCTGAGGTCCAGAAGCCTCGAGGTCCGGAGGCCTCGACCAAGTTTGAACAAGACTCTTAAACAAGACCAAGTCAAACATGTCCGTTGAAGATAAGTAAGACCCGATCAAAACCCTAAAAGGGATAGAAAGGATCCCTTGAAAAGGGAAAAATTGGTTAAACCTTCCTCTACATATACGTCCCTTTTATAATGAGAGGGGGGGGGGGGGGAATAATCATCTATTATTAAAACACTACACAATCATTCAACTTTATGACTTTATTCATCTACCTTATTGCTTTATTCATCTATTTTTCCTAGTCTTGATTCTAACTTGAGCGTCGGAGTCCGTTCGATCGTCAACCCCCGACGGTCCTTCGGTTTCACAATTCTTTTTGCCTTTATTTTGTAGATCGACGAAGTCCGGATCCAGACGAAATTAATTGCAGAATTTTTGGTTCTACAATGAACAATTAGCAAAAATAAATGCAACAAATTATAATACAATAATCAAAATTAGAATTCTATGCATTCACCCGAAGTTAAAAAAAAAACCTACAAAAAAATGAATATAACTTATATTTTTTTTTTTAAAATATTAAAGCGATAAATTATGTCTTTTTAGGATAATATTTATACCTAAATAAGCAATAACACTATAAATGCAACTTTAAATCAAATATAAGTCATCAATTTATTAAGTAACGTAATCTATACATATATTAAGGCAAAATCGTAGGGGTAAAATTGTCCAAAAAAAAGTCTGTGAAAAGTTCATTTAAAAAGTATTTTCGTTGAATAATTAAAGAATATGTGGTCTGGTATAGTGGTAAATGGTTGCCTTATAGCTTCCTAAGTCTGGGTTCGAAACTTCCCTATGCCTATGCCTTCTTTTATTTCCTCCCCCTTTTTTTTTTCTTTCTTTTGGGTTTTCCTTTTTTTTTCGTTCCTCTTTTTGTTTCTCTCTCTTTTTTTTAACTTTTTTTTTTCAAAAACTTCAATTGATCTCTTTTTTTTTTTCATGGTGTCTCAAATGTATTTAAATATTATAATTATTGCAATGATTATAATACGAAAAGTTTATGGAAAATTGTAATAATTTAAATTTTTAAAAATTGTACATATTCTAAATTTAAGGAAAATAAAAGATTGACAACAATTAGAACTGTACACATTCTCTTCTTAAATAATTTCACTTAATATTCACCTCCACTAATAAATATTTAACATGAAAGATTATGAAGAGGCAAAACAAATTAAATAATAATTAAATAAATTTAATTACACTTCCATGAACAAGAATTCAATTGTTATTGTTGATATCAAATCTTTATCATGTACATATTCTTTAAATTTAGAAAAGAAAGACAAAAATTAGAACTCTACAGATTATTAATATGAATTTTTATTTAATTCATAAAATTTAATTTTCTCTTTGTTTGTTATGACTACACAAAAATTATATCTTATCTAATTAATTAATGCATGTGCATATCATTTTATTAATTTTTAAAAATTGAGCACAATATATAGAATTCAAAATAATGATGATGTTACAAACCAAAAAAAATAATTATTTGTGCATCGCACAGGAGAAATACTAGTTTAAATCATTGTGCAACACATAACACTGCATTCCCTCTCACAAATTCTATAAAAATATATTATATAACCCAAGTAAGAATTTTTTGGATTCACACAATGCGAAAAAATATACCTCTTGTCTTTTATGGCTTTCCATTTTTTCTCTTGCATAAAGATGACAAGTTAACATTAATCACATAGATTTATAACAGTGTAACTTGAAAGTTAACCTTATCATTCACAACTTTAATATTTTCATCGGTGTCATTTTTCAATATTTTTTCAAAAACATATCAATTGTATATCCGTAAGACAATGTTTGTAATACAATCCATTCATATATATAATTATTCAATGACAATACAAACTTACGTGCTCAACCTCATTCCCCCAAATATATCTATCATTTTCCTCACCAAACTCTTGTGTTAGTCCAAAGCTGAAGTTTTGAATATCATCATCTCTCTTATTGAACTAAGCCCTTTTGAGTATTGCATTTTTTTTAATTCTTCGATAATTGAAATGCATTCAAGATTTCCCCAGAACTCGTCCCAATTTCGTGCTTCTTGAGTTCCCGATATTGATGTTGTCGATCCAAACTTTTTCTCAGTTAGATGTTGTGCACCATCTATCATTGACTTGAACCATGAGCTATCACATACTTCTTTTGGTGCTCTATCTAGCAAAGTGATGAGCTTCACCATTGTGTCCACAAATATCTTTGACGTTGCTTTGTATTCCTCTATAAAATCATCGAGAACATCTTTTGGAGCGTTGTGTGGTTGTCTATTTAGTTGTGGACCATTGTGTGCTAGATTAGCTTTATGTTGTTCTTGTTCAATTCCAACTTCAAATCGTGGATATATACGTACAGCTCCAAACTTTCCTGACTTGATTTCATTTTGTTGGCGTTTCCTTATGATTGTGTAAGTCCATCCTTTAACTTAAGGAAAATCTGTTGCAACGTTCCTTTAGTTATGATGAACTACTCTATCCATGTACAGGGCCTATGATTGATGCATTTACAATGAGTTATTAAGGGTATAAAATATAGCACAATAGAAAAATGAACATCCAATTCTAGTAAGCATTATAATGCATCTTATAAACTAATATGAGAATCATAAAATAAGCAACATCATCTCACCGTTATAAAAAGCATGGGCCCTCCAAAGTAATTATTCTTGTTTGTATCCCATATCACTTTATGTCCAATAAGTGATCTTACCACATACTCACACCAATCAAGATCAACAATACTATCCAACTTGTTCATATAATTCATCATATGAGGTGAAATGTGTCCATTGGCCGCATTCTCTACACCAAGGATGACGTAACAAGCATCAAGAAGTTCATCTTAAAAACATCACTGCCCTCATCATCGCCCATCATCTTAACTCTCACGCCATTCATTAATATCAGACCCATTTCCTTATCAAACTGTTTGTACCAAGTTTCTTCCATAGAGCACACATTTGAACTTCTTCTAGTTTGGATTAATATGCCACCTCTAGGGAATCCAAAAATGGAATACACATCTCAAGGTCGACGCTTATGCTTCTTTCATTATCCATTACAAGCTCCGAGTTGTTTGCATCAAAATGGTCGAACACCCAATAAGCTAATTGGGTTGGCACTTTATTAGTGTTCATGCTCAAGATCTGCACAAAACCCATATTCTGCATTGCATTCTTTTGTTTATCGTTCATATATCTCATAACATCCACTAATTTACCGGGACAAGCCCTACTCTTAAGTTGTGGAAATACATTAGTCTTATTGTTTACCTCAGTTCTTTCCTTTGCTCTCTCCATTTTAGTGGCACTATTTTCATTTTTCCCCATGATTTTTGAGCAAATGGCCGGTTTGCAATTGCAATTGAAATATCCAATTTAAAAAAAAATGAATAGTGAACATAAAAAGAGACATATTCATATTGAAAAAAAGATACAATCATAATCACATATAGCAATAGTTAACAATCAAGATCAATAATAAGCATAAACATACAAAGCAATAGTTAAAATATAAAATTAATTAATTAACTGAACACATACATGAGTTAATAGATTACTTTGTTTTTTAAGGATTCTTCATTCCGGGTTCAATGTAGCCTTGTCTAATAAAGCAATAAACACAAACATACAAAACTACATGTAATAATAAATTTAAGAAATAAAAAAATATAAGTGTGCTCGTTTTACATAACTTGGATGACTCACAAAATTGAACAATTATTATTTACAACCAAAAATGCATTTTTCCAACACACTTCTTGAGAAATTTAAAAGACAAAAGCATGTAAGGTAGATTAAGTCTAGATAACACTTAAGTATCATCTCTAATCACAAATTTCATGTCATTTGATGATCTAGTGTATAAAAGAGCTTCAAAAACACTATAACTATTTTAAAATAAAGCAATAAAACACATAATAACACGCAACACGTTAGTTTTCTGACAGGCATGATAAATCTATTGGTTACTCTATCCATTAATTAATTTGAGTGAGATAACAAAGAAATAAACATACACTTACACATCAATAGTTAAGACAAAAATCAATCAATAAACTTAAAATATAGGTTTTGAAAACTTAGTAGGTTCAAGCCAATTTTTTTATATCTCTAATTTAGTAATTTGTACACAATTAATGAGCAAGAATATTGATTCATGACCGAAACAATGTCAAAATTAAGAGTAGGGTATGTTTTTTAAGGTTTATTTGCTTCAGTAATGCAATTATTTATGTAAATCAATGATGATTCATTATAAATAATATAATATCAAAACTGAGGATATGTAGTAGTAATAATAATAATAATAATAATAATAATAATAATAATAATAATAATAATAATAATAATAAGAAGAAGAAGAAGAAGAAGAAGAAGAAGAAGAAGAAGAAGACAATTAACCAAAGCCAAATCAATTTAGCCTATTAAGCATGCCTTTTTATTTTAATTCCCAAATTCTAGCAATCTAAACAAATATGGGTCTGATAATTAGACAAACCATTAATGATAAATATGAGAATTATAATGTTGATGATGACACCCATTGTTATTCGACTCCAAAAATATTTTTTCCTTAGTTTTGTCTTTTATTCTATTAATTGAGGTGTTTTCTTCTACATTAGCGTCCTCTTTTTCTTTTTTTTTTCTTTTTTTTTAAATGTGTTTTTTTTTACTCACACACCCAATTTGTGATATTAAGGAAATTCGAACCCGTGACTTTTGGTTTCCAAGCAACCTCACTCGACCACTAGATCATTCCTACCAGGACAATAGCGTCCTATTTTTCTTTTACTGTAATATATTTTAGTGTTTTTATGCCTTTTGTTTTATGCCTTTTTTAAGCTTTAGAATGTAGTTTTTACATGTATATAACATAAGTGTTACTTCCATTTTACTTCTTTGTCTGATGTTTGAAATTTGAATAAATGATGAACCTTCACTGAATCGTCATGTACAAATTTATGGTGAATTGGCATATTGAACAAATAGGATATTATCGAATTGAATTGTACATTATTTTGGTAATTTTATTATTTCTACATGTTTAGTACATTTATTTATCAATATTTTTTTGATAGTTTGTTTTATATATGTTTTTATTGTTTTGAAATTTATTTTGTTTTATCATTTAATTTATTTTACATAATACAATAATTTAATTGATTATATATTTAATTAAATTTCTATAATTCTATTTAATATAACCAAAGCAAATATGACGCATTAATCAAAATCTTTATGCTCCTAATTCATCATCTCCCAATTTTCTTATTGTATATTACAAACAAATCTATAATAAAATTGTATGGAGATGTATATGAATGATGATTGATTAATAAACTCGAGATTGTTTTTGTTGTAGCGAGAAATGTTTATTCATCTGTGGCATTTTCTAGCAATTATGTTTTATTTAATTTGTATAATTATATAATAATTTAGATTATTTTTTTGTTGGCCGTATGGGTCATCTCAACCCGGGTTGTATTGTTTGTGTATTTTATAAATTTTGGTTGGTAAGATGATATTTTTAATCTTTTTTATAGTTTTTAAATATGGTCTATGTTTTTTAGGGTTGAGATTAGCCTATTTGTGATTTTTTTATACTTTTGTGTGATCAATCTTCAAATTATTTAAAGTTTTTCATAAGTACCTGTAACACCCACATTTTCAAATAAAGATTAGAGAATTCTTAAGCGTAATTAAGAGATTAAGAAAGGGATTTTAATAAGGTTTAATGGAAGTCAGATATAAGTCACGATTTTAAGGGTCATTTTTCGTGAAATCGTCTTTTCGAAAATTTTGATCTTAACTCTGTTATGACCGATTTTGGTCTTGTTAGAAAGGTTTTGACTCAAGGAGTGTGCCAGTATTTTCAAAATTTTATTCCAAAGACATTTGAGGTCCCGGTGATGAAAAACGTATTTGAAGGATTAATGAATAGTAACTTCCGCATGCGTTCGTGATTCGAAAAAATTATGAAATCCTCCTCGTTGATCTGAGACTTGTTCTGTCAAGCCTATCTTATAGAGAATGACCCAAGGAATCCGTTCACGTTCACGGATTGCCAATCCGAGGTCAATCGAACGCTCGAGAGCAAAATCTGTCAGTCTAAATGAATAGTAAAAGTAATTTTTGAAAAGAGAATCTTTTCTCGTTTCTCTTCAGACGATCTCTTATTCATCCCGAGTCAGGTTAGTTCAATAGTACTCAAGCCAACGAGTCTCCCGACATTTTCAGATTTCGTGTCTGAGGTCGTTTGGACCTCGACATCGAATAAAGCAACTTTTAACCGAACCCGAAGTTACTTTAGTAGTATTCTTCTACTGCGATGGCTTCCCCCGGAAGCCATCACGTTTTCCTATAAATAGAGCCCCCCCTTTTCACTTTCATTCACACCATTCACTTTCATTTCTCAAAGTCGAGAGAGAGAGTTGAGAGAGGAGCTTCGAGTCGAGCGAGGGATATTCTTCATGAGTGTTCCTCCGAGGCGACGAGCGGGGTGGTGAGGAAAGGAGGCGGTGGGGGAAGGTGCTCAGGGTGCCATCGGGATGCAGTATGCGGCACTGCCACAGCTGCAACTCGACGAGACACCGAGCTAACCACCTTCATTCGACGCACTCGACTCCATCCATTCTTTTTTCGTCGACCTCGGATCCTATTTCCTTCTTATTCTTTTAAATTCTGCATTTCATTTTCCGTTCTTCGTTATTGTTATTATTTGGGCGTTGTTATCATTTATTTTGTTAATTCCGTTCAAATCCGTTTACGTTTTGTATTTCGATTCTCATCGCTATTTTCCGAGTTAATATCATGCATGTCGTTATAGTGTCGATTTTAATTCTTCAAGCATGCTCGTTTTATTTTAAAGTGTTGAAGTGTTCTTTGTGTTCTTCGAAGTGTTCATCCAATTCATCGCAAACCTAGAAGAAGAATGCAGAAGTCCAGGTCCGCCGCGGCGGGGTACCCAGCCGGCGCTGGGGTACCCCTTCGGCAAAGGATCATCCGTGGTTGCGGAGTGCCCCGCTGGCGCGGGGTACGCCCGTCCCGCTGGCACTGGGTACTCCGCCGGTGTGGGGTGTTTGGTGTTAAGGGCCACCAGCGCTGGTGTCCCATTTTCCAGTCTGTTTTCTGAAGTTTTAATTTTTAAAATGGTTTTTCCAATCTTTTATCCTCGTATTTTATCAAATTCTAAGTCGTGCAATCTGTATTTAAGTCGTGTTAAGGATAGAAGTTAGATGTCGTTCGATTTCTTGTTAGATTTTAGAATCTCGAAGAAGACCGCTAAGTCGATAATCGACTTTTGTAGGAGGAAGTGAACCCCGAGAAAATCCGGAAAATGATCGTCAGCTCGTTGCTTCATCCTTTGCTCAGTAATCAAGGTGGGTAATTCTATACTCATCTAAAGTTTGAGCTAATAAGCTCTAGAAGCATGTTAGGATAAATGAGATATCCAATAAAATGTTTTGCTCTGCCTGATTGATCTCTGTACAGAGGAAATAAGGAAAGGAAGTTATTATGAAGGATAATTGTTGATTGAGCTCTCGAGCATGTTTAGACATGTTAGAATTGTTTAAGTATGATTTATGCTTAGCATGAGATAATGAGAATTGCCTATTTGTTGCAATAAGTGTTTATATACGTTCATGACCTTGTGATTGAGTGTTGATATTTTGCTAAGGTAGATATAGTTGAGTATTGCCTTCTAGGATAGTGATAAATCCCTTGTAGGCCTGAGATCATGCTGAATTAAAGGATTAGTCCTAGATGTCTTACTCTAGGCTTGGTTTTACTAGCATGGTTAAGAAAGAAGGAATATATCATTTATCTAAGCAGGACTCGAGCTCAGGAATTGTGATTCTATATCACTTTGTGATCTTTGATCATTAAGGAAGTCACTGATGGGTAATTCCCTCGCATACTCAATGGGATAT
This sequence comes from Perilla frutescens, assembly GCA_026008535.1. Classification (NCBI taxonomy): domain Eukaryota; kingdom Viridiplantae; phylum Streptophyta; class Magnoliopsida; order Lamiales; family Lamiaceae; genus Perilla; species Perilla frutescens. Next base: position 15,611,704 of record BRKX01000015.1, read on the forward strand.
TTGAGGTAACCCCTCTCTTATCCTAAGGTATGCCTAAGGGTGCATTAGACATCAGGTTTGAACGAGGAAGGGCCCAAAAGAAAAGAAAAAGGTTTTGCGGATATGGAGAGGGCTTTTGCGTTTTGCTCTCCATATACCGCCAGTTGATCATTGGATATTTCTAAAGTTTATTTAAGAGTTTGTATTAAAACCCACTAAGTATATTAGTGCTCATGCCCTCTTTTTCAAATGTTTTCAGGTTGAGATGCCGAGGATGTTGGTGGCTGTGGATGTGAGTTGGCTGCTGCGATCTTTTTGTGATAGTATAAGTATTTGAACCCACTATGAATTCTGCTTCTCTGATACAATTATCTATAATCTTCAAGCTTGTTATTTTTATTCAAGATTCTACGAACATCTCCCAGACATGACTATATATATATATATATATATATATATATTGAGGCTTATTGAGTTATATTCATGCTTCTTGATTCACGTTTATTTCCGTCTATGAAGAGGCTTGAGCATGTTGATTCTGTTTAATCGCTTTGACCCATGAGTGGGTCCTTACTTGTTGGTATCTGATCATTTAGCCTTATCCCATTCGTTATATTTTGCAAAGTTTAACTCCTTTTTGATCAAGTAAATCCGAGAGTTATCACCTATCTTTCGAAAGCATATCCCTATTCGTAAATCTTTCTTTCTTAATCTTCCACTCATTGTATCATTTTTTTGATTAACACCCCGTTCCCATTAATTAATTCTCCTCTTAGAATCGGACTGTTACAGTAACTAATATATCTATATATTTTTTAATTCAATTAAATATATTGACGCATGCATCACATGGATTATATGCTAGTTAATATAAAAATGTAATCAATTGATAAAGTTGTTATTCGATAGCGGCTTTACTCAGGTCGGAGATTCATATATGGCTAAATTAGAGGAATATCACATCAATAGTTAAGACAAAAAAACCAAGCTATAAATTAAAAATTAACCAATGCATCACATAATTTCCACAATAGTCATATAAATGCAAGTTTCCTTCCGGAGATTCATCACTGGCTATAACTAAAATAAAAATGGAATGATAAATGGTATGCAAAACTTCAGTTGTAGGAAGCTTACTTATGAATCTCAAGTTATAACTAAAATAATTAAAGATGGGGGAAACAACTAGCAAAACAAAACCACGCAACGTTGTTCTTGGTCAAGAACATCATATATATTATTTTGCTATTATTACCTTGTTTAATTCTCACCATTGCCATTGTTTTAACTTGGACAAAAGGTTGCGACGTCAAGTGTGTTTGATGTGAATTATTGATTATGTATTACAACAGGAGGCAGTCGATTTTATAGCTTGATAAAATCACTTTTGGATAGCTAATGCGAGATTTTATATCCTCAAATTTAACCATGTCATGTGCAAGTGTACACAATGTAACAAACAATGAAACATGTCGATTCCACAGAGAATTGAAGTTAAATTTTTTGAATGCAAGTATTGTCCATCTGATTTTCTTACTATTTAAACAATCGCCACCAATGTAGAATTAACACTTCACTTACTCTTGAACAATAAAAATCATTTTTAAACAAATGTAAAACACCAAACCCAAACAAGTGAAAATTCAAGAAATAAAATAAAAGGCCCTAGAGTGCTAATTCCTAAATGACGATGTTCTCGAAAACCTCTTAATTCGTAAACTCCCCCTCCCTTATCAAGATTTGAATTAAATTAGTCTTAAGGGCTTTCTCAAGCAACTTAAATATTTGGGCTAGTGCTAAATTCCCTATCTCTAATGGACATTCAACAAACTAGCTTAGTTAGGCTCCAAATTAACTTCATCGACCTAATTGCTCATTATTCTCTCGAATTCACAAACAATTAACCTCACAAATCAAATACTCATATAAAATGATTTTTCTCAAAACATATCAAACATCAAATTAAACCCTAATGGGGGCCACCCACTAGAATTTTAGCAATTAAGACATTGATTCATAAGGACGAGAGGGAAAATAGCATAAATCGAGCAATTATCTCAAACACCAATCATTTAAGAATTTCACACCCTATAACTAAGAAAATTAGCCACTCATGATAAATAAAACAAACTCATAATCAATACAAGGGATCGTGGCAAAAGATAGGATTAAAGCCGAAAAAATGAATGATTCTTGAATTTCTTCTTTGTTCCAAGTCTTCAACACTTGTCAAAAATCACCAATGTTCTTCTCTCTATTTTAGGTAACAAAATGAGGCTTGTCTTTGATTTTACGCTCATCAGTCATGCTCCCCGTCTGACGCTTGCACTTCTCTAACGCGTGCACCCCTTGCTGTGTTGGAGCACGGGTCACGCCTCTCGGCTCGGGTTGCCTTTTTACATCTCATTTGCTCCTTGGACCGAAAAACCGCAACCTAAATTCAAAATTTGTTTATTTCTTCCTTAAACAAGAATACTAGCTAAACATCCAAAAATATAAATTATGAACTTGAACATGCATATAAATGATGAAAGATAGCAAATATCACAAATATCAATAGCAGTTCCACATCACCAAAATTTTCTATCCCTCTCTCTCAATCCATCTCTCTTTTGATTCTCTCTCCAAAGAGTTCGGTTCAAGAATCTAAGATTTTTTGTTGCTCGATTGATTGAAATATGGATTCCTATTTTATGGAATAATGTAATCAAATATATTATGAATGTATCTTGTCATATTATTTAATTTGCGTGTTTCCATATGAAGATATGCACGCAATTTCATTCGTATCTTTATCTTCATAATATATCAATAACTAGTACTAAATATTTAGATTCTACTAATAAAATCTCCACCATCCATGATCACAAGATGAAGGGCTAAGATTAGTTCCTAATTCTCACAGGAAAATTGGTGTCTATCCTAGTGTGTGTGTGTGTATTATGATGAGGTTAGCCTGTAGTGGCTACCTAAAAGTGCACAGTGGGTAAACTTTTCTCTTATATAATAGTCTGCAAAACATATTTGAAAAATTAGAATTGATAGACTCACACTTAATAATGATGTCTGTGAGTTTCGAACTCGAGAAAGATCACGTTACAATCCCCAATTACCTTTCCCAACTCAAATAATAATACATTCATTTAGGTAGCCACAGTGGGTAAATTTTTCACAAGCACACATTTTAAATAAATATATACTTACTCTTTAATGGATTTCAAATGAAAAATAAAATAAAATAGAAAAAGCTTGACTGTTCAAAATTGATATTTTGTTGAACTTGAAAGTGGAAGTTTCTAAATATGGATAAGTATATGGAGGAAAAAACATGGCTCTACACTTCCCATAAATGTGCGGATCGTTTAGATTTTTTATTTTTATATTTTTTTACATTGTGTCATTATGCAAAAAAAAAATATAAACATTAATTAATGTCTCTACTTATAAACATGAAGAGTGTACTAACATCATTGCTATATACCTCTATGGAAGAATGTAAACACAATTTTTTTTTTCTTTTTAATTTAGGAATATTGGATCGAAATGGTGATATTTGAACCTTAATTAACCTCACTCTTTACACATGGGAGATCGAACTAGCTACTCGATGGATCCAATAGGTTGGACAAGAATCCTATTCTAATCGGAAAAGTTTTGAAAGGATTTGATAATCTTATTATATACTATATACTCTTTGTTTTATGCTATCAAAAATCTCTAGAAATAATTCAAAGTGACTGATAGCCTTGAGATCGAAGAAGCTAGCGTATATAAATTACTTATATCACTAATTAAAAAAGGAGGCCGGTGTGTAACACTCAATGATCAAATCATCTATTGTATTTTCATGTTGAATTCTCTATTGCACAATTAATTAATTTTTTTAGCTTTTCTTTATTTTTTTTCGATTTTAATTTTGTGTCTTAGTTTAATTTTACACTTATTATTTAAGGTTCATCTTGCGCAATTAGAGTTTATTATAATTTCTTAGTATTTAATTTTTCAAAGAATCAATTAATAACTAATTAAAAATTGAAAATTAAACACTAAAAATAACAATAAGCCTAAATTGGGTAGGATGAACTTTAAATAATAAGTGTAAAACTAAATTAAATTAATGCACACAAAATTGAAATTCAAGAAAAAAGATGAAAAAAATTAAAAGAATTAATTGTACAATAGGGAGTGCAGCATATAAAATGCAATAAACGATTTTAGTTGGTGTGACACGTAGTTAATTAATTACTTTTTTTCTTCTTGTGAACTAAGCAAGAATTTTCTTGAAAATGCATGCACTACAGATCACATCACTTAATTAAAGTGCGTTTTTCTTCGAATAATTCGTGTATGTAATAAATTAAATATATATAATTCCATGCATCTTGATTATACGACTATAAAATTAACAACTACTCAAGCTTTGGAAAAAGGAGTGTAAGAAGAATATATGTAAATTAAAGCGACACGGTCGATATCTTAGCTTTCATGTAGTTACTAAAATTAAGTACAACTTTGATCCTTATCGAAACCCTTGAACATATCTAAATCAGGATTAATAAGATCCACGTAGGACATTGGTGGTCCAATCAACGCCAGCTTGCCGAAACAATTGGTTCGATCGAGGTAAATTTTGTTTTAAATTGCCAAATGTTAGGAATTTTTTTATATATATATATTTTTGATGTCGAGAATTATAACCCGTAATCACTACCGATGTGCACATTGGATAAATCCCGTCCCTGAATAATAGCCTACGAACTAGACAGGGAAGATAAACCACACTTAAAAATATATAATAACCTGCAAATCCGACATGAGAGGTAAACCATACTTGAAATCAGATGATAGTGGAGGTAAACCATATTTGAAATCAGATGTGACAGACTCACACCTAGTGGTGTTGGTGGTGGGATTCGAACTTGATACTTTTGACCTCAAGAAAATATCACTCCACCACTAGGTTATCCCAAGGAGACGGAATTTTCTTATAATTACTTATACGTTGAGTGGTTATTGTAATAGTTGTAACATCCAAACACTGAGAATTAAATGATAATTCATTCTTAATTCATTATAATATGATCAGTATATTAATTAATATAGTCTAAGGCATGGTGGTGTCACTTCATATATAGCTTTAAAATGAAAATAATAACGTAACAAGGGTGAACCTTCAATTTCATTGCCCCCCCCCCCCTCTGTGGAAAATGAATATGTATAGTCATTTTAATAATTGACATCTACAACTTAAAAAATTAATAAATAATTATTAATTGCTAATGTCCAGACAGGAGGAATTTAGTGATCGATTATATATAGCAAGATACCCACAACTTTTGGAGTTGGAGGGGAATATGGCTCGAGGCATATCTCCTGCTTGTACACCATTATAATTATATATGTTGTTTAGACTCAATTGAGTACTACTAGTTTTTAATAATTAATTAGGGTTAATCGTATATAAAATCTCAATATTTCACCAATTTTTTATTTTAGATGTATGATTTTTAAATCTTGGCAATAATATCACAATTTTACATATTTTTACAATTAAAACAATAAGTAGTATTTCGGAAAAAGTGTTGCAATTGCACTTGTAAATGTTGTTTTAAGCATGTAGCAAGTAGCAACTTGTGCCATTTTTTTTTTCTTTCTAAATTTATATATTAGTATTATATATGTAGGGTTTTTTTTTCTTTCAAAAATAATACTATCTCTATTGTATATTGATGATTATTTTTAAAAATGTTTGTTATGCATCAATATTTACAAGATATTATATCGTACACTAGAAAATTGAAATTTAATTTAAAATTTCAAAAAGTACTGTCAATGTGTTTTATATGATTTTTGTATAATATTAAGTTACAGTTTTTTTATATATAAAATTACTATAACTTAATACTGTTTGATTCTAAGATAGTATTTAGAATAATGCACAATATATAATGTTTATTATTATTAATGCACGTACAACATGCAAATTATTGGAATCAAACATGAAATAGAATATAAGACTTTGGAAACGTAAAGTATTTTTGTTTCTAACAGAGAACCTTACATTTTGTTGGTTACTCTTTTAACTACTTCAAGACCTACTTGCAGTGGCGGTCCTTGAGGTCGTATAAGAGATGCGCCACATAAGTGCCCATAATATTTAGGAACACAAAAAATACTAGTTGATGTTTTAATTATAAAATATGTAAAGTTATGACATTATTACTAATATTTAAAAGTAGTCATGTCTAAAACCAACAAATGGTGAAAGATTGTGATTTTATATACAATTAACCCAATTAATTACCATATAACCATGCATGCATGCAAAACTATGAAAAAATGGCTTCGAACTGGAAAAATCTCTACATGTATTTTTTTGCAGTTTAGTCATTTGTTTTTTAGTAGATTTCACTTTTGGTTCTATTAGAATATGGTCAAAACACTTTTAGTCCCAAAAATTACTTTTTTGGTCCCAAATGATATTTTTCGACAATTTTGATCTCATAAGATATTTTTCCGACAATTTTAGTCTCATAAGATATTTTTCTGATAATTTTAGTCCCAAACTAACTAAGATATTTGGTGTGCTAGACAACATAAATTGATTTCAGATAGAATGACATGATGTCTTGGATTTTGAAATGCGTGTTGTTTATTTTCATATGCATGAGACACATATCAAATTCACCAAAATTTTTAGTTTGTGACTAAAATTGTCGGAAGAATATCTTATGGGAACAAAATTATCATAAAAATATCATTCGGGACTAAAAATGTAACTTTTGGGACTAAAAGTATTTTAACCCTATTCTAATGGGATCAAAAGTTTACCCTTTGTTTTTGTCCAATCAGGAATTTAAGGACACGAAAGATTACAACTATAGCAAAAGAATTATATTAGTTTATACATACTCGACATGAATATTTAGAATATTTAGCTGTGGCCACTATATAATTGCATGTACGTCTTTCATCGTACCCATCTCGAAAGAAATATTGTTACTGTTGAGTTCATGTCATCATATTCATATACACCAACAAAAGCATTTCCATTAACTAATTGTTGATTATATAAGTTACTATCAGTATTTGGATCAAGGAGATAATCACTCATGTGTTGACTTACTTTTTTAATTTGAAAAAGCAAATTAATTAATCTAACTCAGTATTTAGCCTCAAGAACTGCAGAACAGATTTGGTAATCATAATTTAAGTATCCTGTTTGAATTTTAAAATGATTTTCAAAAGCAATGGCATTTAGAAAAAGGGCCTCATAAGTTGGAGGAATTGAATAGCTAGGAAGAATATGAATTTGATCTCTTTCACATTTCTTTAACTGATTATAATTTATAAGTAGTCATGCATGATATTATTATATTGTTATCTCCATATCTTTCCTTAGCTATATAAAGCCATTAATTGTTCTACCTACTAACACAGCAATTTTCCTCAAATTCATATATACAGAAATGAATTGAACGAGAGAAAAGAGTACCGCAAATTGGGAGCTGATCGAGTACTATATATATATATATGCCTCTAGAAATTCATGCATGAATTGAAGGTGCAAAATCTCTCTAGCTGCCATGCACCTTAATTAATTTTTGTTTTGTTTTGTTTACATATATATATATATATGTATATATAAAGATAGCTAAGGTAGGGATGGAGCTTTCCTCGGTCCAGTCATGGAAGATGGTGGGATTTGATTTACTGCCGACTCATTCATCCAAATACAGAGTAAATGATCAGTATATATAATTTTACTCCATAACTGAGTGAATGATGCGGCAGTTGAGTTGACTCCTAAGCTTTCCGTTCTTGGACTGAAGGGAGCTCCCTTCCTTTTTCTCTTATCTATTTCATCTATATATATATTTTCCATCTCTTGAGTATATGCATCTATTATATTCGATATCCCACACATATCGGTGTATTATAAAATCTATTTTAATTTTAAATGATCCAGCAGGTAAATCAAGACCCGTGATTATTTTGGATTAATTTGATGTATATATATATTCTCTCAAAAAAAAATGATGTATATATACATACGGGTGATTCGTATATATCAACAGAGAGGATATGTGATATATTTATGATGTTTGTATCTAGTTGAGGTTTAGAAAATAAATAATTAAGTTCTGTCAATTCAAAATCTTCAATTTAGCACTTCAATGATTACAAATTAATCTACGGCCAAAAGTTTCATATTTCGATTTTTTTTTTAATTTTAATTTCTTTTTCAATTAAAATACTACATAAATGATGCAATCTCGAATTAATAAAGAATTTACTAAAGATAAATAAATATGAGATTGTTGATTCGTATATTGTTAATTAATTTCAATTGTCGAGACCATAATTTTTTTTTTTCTTTCAAGCCCTAAGTCTATAAATAACCTGCAGTATTTTAATTGTATTTTGAGTCATAATAATTCACTTAACTCCTATATTTGTCCTTCACTCTTTTTTTCTCTGCAAGTGCATCAAAATATACAAACATTTGAAGTAAGCAAGCCCTGATCGTCTGTTTCTTGCAAAGCAAATTATTTGGTTTCAAAGTAGTAATCTAGTGTTTTCTTTGAAAAGCAAATCTCAAATAGTAGGGTTTCTTTTGGTCCTAGCTTGCTTTTGCCGGCCATCTATTCTTCTTCATGAATAAACTGAATTTTGGATTAGCAACACTATATTCCTTCTACACAGAAAATTCTCTACTTAATCCAAAATATTTAGTTTTAATAAAGCTTATTAAAATTACGTAGATTCAAATGTTGTGACACATTTCGGAATTCAGATCGGAGGATCTCGTCCGATTCTTTCAATTACTTAATTTGTTTTCATTAGGATAGTTTGCTGCCTTATGTATTTTATTATGTGGCATTTAATTTAATTTATTGGTGTGTATATTAGGTTAAGTTTAGATGGACTTTGATAACTTGTAAATAGTTGTGTATAATTTTCTCTCTTGTATTCACAATGAGACATGAATATAAATGTAGGTAATTCTTAATACAACCTCCAATTTTCTCTTTACAGCCTCAATATCCCACTATATCTAAAAGTAGGATAGTCTTGGCTTTTTTTTTTCCTGCCAAAATTATCCCACTTATCAAAATAATAAAAAAAAAATGGAAGAATAAAAAAAAAGAAATGGAAGAACAATAAATAAACGACAATCAATAATATAACATGCCAACTAACTTACTAGGGAATAACAAAAAATTGGTAATTAATAATCAATGCTAACTTATGATGGAATAAAAAAAATTGTAATCAATAATCTTCATTAATAATATAACAAAATCAAGTTAAAATTCATTACCATGCAAATTAAGATTAGATATGAAATTCATTTCCCAATTTATTATATGATCAACACAAAATACATAATATACACATTATTTTACAAGAATTGATATAACTACAAAATAACAAAAAATTGGTAATCTAGAATCAATGCAAACTTATGACGGAATTAAAAAAAAGGGTATCAACAATCATCATTAATAATATAATTAATAAAATTAAGCTAATATTCAACACAAATTTATTGCGATATATGCATCTCCCAATTTATTATAAGATCAACACAAACTACATAATATACACATTATTTTACAAGTATTGATATAACTACAAAATAACCAAAAATTAGTAATCAAGAATCAATGCAAACTTATGACAGAATTAAAAAAAGGGGGGTAATCAAGAATAATCATCAATAATATAACAAAATTAAGCTAATATTCAACACAAATTTGTTGCCATGCATCTCTCAATCTTAATCTTAATCTTAATATTTATATATAAAATCAAATACAGTGTAATGAACATGTACTTTATAATATAATATGACCAATATATTATCATAATTACATTGTTAGTCAATATATCGATACACGCTTAGATAATTTATTTTTACATAATTTTCCACAATTTGTGTATAATAGATATAGATTAAATATATATATATATATACGAAAATCAATTTAAATTTACAAATTTTATATTTGTATACAATAATTTAAATTTACATTTCCGTAATAGCTAATAGATATTATATTCTTTATATTAATACCATGCAAATAATGATATAAAAACAAATACTATAAATACCCCTAATTTATATTTAATATATCATTTTCCTTGAATACAATTGAATTACACTTATTGTTATTGATTAGAATAAATTTTGATTAACAAATTTGTGCATATTTAATTAAGGGATAATTTCACTTTTAGTCCAACTAGAATAGGGTCAAAATACTTTTGGTTTCATATCTTTCGTTTTTGGTCCCATAGTTTATTAGCTCGACATTTTTTATCCCATATCTTTCGTTTTTGGTCCTATAGTTTATTAGCTCGACATTTTTGGTCCCAAGTGTTTTTTTTCGACATTTTTAGTCCTAAAACTAACATATTTTTTCTTATATATTTTTTCAATGTTTTTTCCCGTATATTTTATCAAGAATTTTGCTGAACAAAATCGTATATTGGCAAGAAGTTGAAATGGTTTTTGTTAAGCATTTTGCTGGATATTTGTTGGGCATTTTGCTTGATATTTTGTTGAATATTTTGCTGAAAATTTTCGAGATATTATATTATTTTGTTGGATATTATGCTGAATTTTTTGTTAGATATTTTTCTCTTTTTTTCTTAATGATTTGCTGAAAAAATGAAGCCAAAATGTCATTTGAATATATATATATATATAGGGGTTGGTTATAATAACTACTATATATCCGCATGAGAACCTAGGAACCATATGGCTGAAAATCAAACCAAATAACTCGATACTCGGATCGTGTTCGTTCGTTAAAAATTCATTCGAGCTCGATTCGATAAGCATATCAAACAAGCTCAAACATAATTTTATGTTCGATAAAATTTAAAGCTCGATTCGAACTCGAGCTCGATAAGTAAAAATGAGCAAAAATGTGTAAAAATATCAAACTACTCGAGCTCGACTCATGTTCGGCTCGATTAAAGCTCGTTCGAGCTCGACACGATAAATAATCAAACAAGCTCAAACATAAAATTTGAAACTCGATATCATTTCAAACAAGTTTGAACATCCGTATGTTCGGGTTCGGCTCGATTCATTTACACCCCTAGAACCATATTTATTTAATATGATTTTGTAGCTTATCTTTTTATATTTTAGTGCTAATTACACTAGCACTAAAATACAACAAGATAAGCTATAAATTTTTTAAAAAAAAAAAATTAGCACTAAAATACAATAAAATAAGCTATAAAATTGTACTAAATAAGCATGATACCTAGTTCTCACGCGAATACCTAGTACCTATTTGAACATATTCTATATATATATATATACATGTATGTATGTATGCTACATTTGGGACTAAAAATATCGAAAATAAAAACACTTGAGACCAAAAGTGTCAAAGTGTCGAGCTAATAAATTATAAGACCAAAAATGAAAAATATAGGACCAAAAGTGTCGAGCTAATAAACTATGAGACAAAGAATGAAAGATAGGGACTAAAAATATTTTGACCCTATTCTAATGGGACTAAAAGTGAAATTATCCCTTTAATTAATTACCATATTTTTGTGCATGTTTAATTCAAAATGTTTGCATTGTGATGGATCTTTGATGTCTATGGATAATGAATTGTTATACCACAATTTCTTAACTCCAATTTTGTGTTCATGCATTTTTTATGATCTGTTTTATTTATTTCTTCCATATTCTTATTTTGTAATTTGATTTTGTATTTTATTTAATTAATACTATGTTGTAGAGAATAGCACAATTACTTCAAATTCTTGAGAAGATGTCAATGTTCATCAATGGTTGAGAGCTTTGAAGTTCATTTGATCAAAATTTATCATCTATCTACACATCGACATAAAGAGAGGCAATCTAAACAATTTTGTAGCTAGAATAATTGTATCATAATCATCCACTGTAGCTCTTTTTAGTACTAATTTAAAATATAAACTAGCTAGATCACATTTCATTGATATTGAAAAATACAGGATGAGCTTTCGGATTTCCTTGCACCGGAATAAAGAGGTATGGGGATGATTACCAACATATTAATTTATATTTTGTTCTTTTTATGTTCGTATTATGAAAAATATTATTTTGTTAACGCACTATATTTTTTTCTTATTATTTTCCTGAGTTAATGGTGCCATTCTATTTCTTCTCTTGCTTTCTTTCTCCTAATTTTTAATAAAACAAACATTCATAAACTTATAAATTAATTTTAAAATATTTTAATAATATTGTAATAACATTCATAAATCATAATTTAAAAATCAAAACTCCAAATTTTCCACTTTAGTTATAATCCATAAAATTCATTATCTGATATTTAATAAATAACAAAAATAATAATACTCTAAAAATATTAAGCAAATAAAGCATATATTGTGCAAAATATAGATGGAAATTGAGTTGTTTAATATATTATCAAAAGATATGACAAAATTAATTTTGGCAAGTAAAATTTTTTAGAATTGTACTTCAAGCTTTTTCTTAAAACCAAGATAACATTTTTAATTTTAATCACCTAAGGAAACTGGCATTTTAAATAAAATGTGAGATGATAGATCATTTTTTACTGATATTTAGAGAGAAATCAACTAGAGTAGATAATATTTTTTTTTTGAAAAACGTGAGAGGACAGAGATTAAAAGAGAGAGAGTGAAATATTTTAATAGTGCCCATATCAGCTTTTTCTTTTTCCTTCTTTAAACCAAGGATTGAAATATCGTGAAATATCATGGATTTTTACATTGCGATACGGATATGAGGGAGAATATCTTTCTTTCCGGGTATCGGCGAAATATCACAATATATAGCAAAAAATCATAATATATCGTGATTTTTTTATATTTCTATAATATATTTTAATTTTTATTCAATACTATATATTTTTGTGGTCTTTTTTAGGTCTTCAACATAATTATTTGAGTTGCAATATTCTTTACTTTACAAAGACACCTACACTGCAAAAAATTATAAAAGAAAGAAGAGCGAGAAACTAACGGATGTCTTAGAAATAAAAGTGAGATACACCAACTTTATTTTTTCATGACGAGAGAAAATGATTTGCTGATCGTGCTGCAATTGCTTCTCAATCTACTATGGTCCCATGTAAATCTTTTACTTAATATTTTTAAATAGAGCTTGTTTACATAATTTAAAATCATGTCTTCAATGAATAAATATGCATTGTATATTTATTGGTGTTTGGTAATGGTAGTCGCTTAATATTTTTAAATAGAGCTTGTTTAAATAATTTAAAATCATGTTTTCAATGAATAAATATGCATTATATATTTATTGGTGTTTGATAATGGCAGTTGAGTAGTGGGTAATGTATGGTCATCAGTTAGAGATTAGGCTGTGCGAATACTATCAAAATGTATATGGGGTCAAAATGTGCATCAACAAAATAATTTGGTCAATGGACATTATCTAATCTATGGTGAAACTATTGGAAGAAATTAAGAAATATATCAAGCACATGTGCATAATTATATCCAAAATTACTCTAATGTGATGAGTTAGTACCAATATTGTTTGGAAAAAGATGACATTCCATCTACTATATTTGAACCTCATAAATCCTCAGTTTGGTATTAATTGTATTTTATAATATTTATTTAGTTATTTTATATTGTATTATGTATTATTTAGTCAAATATATTGTATCAGACAATATTTATATAATGTATTATTCATATATTTGCTTTCAAAATACAATTTTATCAAAATTTTGAGTAGAATGTGCATAATAATATGTTATAATAGTTCCTAAAATTTCTTGCTAAATTTTCAAAATTTTAATATGGTTTCCGTCATTTTTTTCAATTTTCTGCGATATCGATATATCAGGCGATATATCCGTAAAATTGAAGTTGCGATATATCGTGTGATAACAATATTTTCATCCTTGCTTTAAACCCAACCACCCAGTTTCTTCTTCAAATTTCCGTCGAGATCTTCTCCGGGATCTAACTATATATATAAAAAAGTTCTGGTGGTTGGGGGGGCAACTGTAATCAAGTTACCCTAGTGGTACTGTGCTTCTTTATGGATGTTGAGGGCAATTGTTCGAGACTTCTTGCATGCAGAGGAGGAAGTCTCTTTATTTTTTACCTTTTGGAACAACCACAAGCTGCAATCCAATTATTTTTTCTTTTTGTTATTTCAACAACTCCTCCCAACCTAATCAAACCCCAATTTTTTTAGGGAGAAAAATTTTTATAGACAATTTATTTTTAAAATTTATTTAGTTAGACAAGTTATAATGGTATAGGAGTTATATAGGCAATTTGTACTATATTTAAATACTTTGACCGATAAAATCAGAATATTCTCAACTTTTCTGAAAAGTATCTGACAACATTTGTACTTTTCATGCAAAAAAGATTTCTTTTGAACAAAATCTCTTCTCGTGTATCCGAACTCAATTTGAGTTTGAAAAAAAACCGACTTCAGAGAGAATCAATGCCTTGTAACTACTCTCTCTACTCTGTATTCATTGGCTTGTAATTACCCTCTCTACTCTCTCCATCAAACATCTCCTCTCTTGTCGTCTGTATTTCTCACTCTCTCACAAGTTCTGTTTTTTTTTTTAAAAAAAAAACCGTCGCCGGACTCGCCTTGATGAAAAAAAACGGTCGACGGACTTGCCTCGACTTGAAGACGATGGAGGAAGCACGTCCAGATTTACGCCCAACGTCTGAATCGGCAGAGGTTAGACAGATTAATGTTTGAATTTTTTAAATAAATGCATAACAATTTACATAAATATAAAACTATACTTGAACGAAAGCTCGAGATTTTTCATAACGATATCTTAGTTCAAGACCTATAACGATGGTGAAAAGAGCTGAACGATAGAACCCAGATCGATTATAATCGTTATGCCTATGTGTATCAATTGTTATGCCTTTAATTATAATCGTTATGCCTATTTGTGATCGTTATGCTTTTGTGTGATCAATCGTTATGCTATAATAATCGTAAGTAATCGTTATGGTTATGTTAATTTAGTAATAATGTTATGGTTATGCTATTTTAGTAGCAATCTTTATGGTAATTTATAATAATCATTATGCTTTTTTTAGTAGTTTTTATGGTTATGCTAATTTGTTAATTAATGGTATGGATATGCTAATTTATTAATAATCATTATGGTAGTATTTAGGAATCGTTATGGCACATATACCATAATCATTTAATTTAATTTAAAGAATCGTTATGGCACTTATCATTATACCCTATAATTTAATTTAATAATTATGTGAAATCATTAACGATGACCTTACTCGTTTTGAATTAAGTTAATTAATTTAATATTGTATTATCGTTGTGCTTTAATTATAATTTATTTTTAAATTAATTAGAAGTAATCATTAATGATAACCTTAATCCTTATACCTTATTTAATTGTAGATATCGTTATCACAATGTGATTAACATTATCGGTATTACCAAAAATAATTAAATAATGTAATAATAATATTAGTCTAAAAATACTATTAATCTAAATAATACTAGTCTAAATAATACTACTAATCGAAATAATACTTTAGTTTACTCATAATTGAACGATAAACTTTAATTAATCAAAAATTGATATAATGATATAATTAGAAATTTAATAATAACACAAAATATTTGATACACGTAGCTAAAAATTTAATTTAATAATTTAATAACAGTCTAATTTTCTATTGTGAAATTTAGATCGAGTGGATTAGACGCCCCCTCCAGAGGTGCAAGCCGACTGTGAATATGTACGTGAAGATGGAGTTAGCAGAGAAGATTATGGAGGTTTTACATCATTTTGGCGGTGAGGATACGATCCGATGTTCAGATCTGGATGCTTGGGACATTTCGTGGACTTTAGAGGGGGTAACATAGCCCGAAAGGCGATGCATGCCTTGATTTGTCACGAAGTACGTGTCCAGGATCTTGCACGTGAGGGTAGAGAGTGTTGGTTCCATGTGAATGTGACGACACTACACTTTGGGCCCTCAGAGTTCGCACTGGTGTCGGGCTTACGGTTCGGGCCGTCCAGTTTCGATCCGAATGCAGCTCATGTGATTCCGGCCAGAAGAATCTATCACCGACTATTTGAGGGGAAGTAGACGACTATTACACAGATGTATGAGAAGTTAACGGTGAAGTGTCTAGCCAATGACCCTCGAGATTACGTGAAGATTGCGAATATCCTGATCGTGTATCGGATGCTATTTTGCCAGGACCCCGGACGGACGATCGATGATTGGGTGTGGGTCCTGGTGGAGGATGTTGATGCGTGGAATTCTTTTCCATGGGGGGGCTACACATTTCAGATCCTGATGCACTTTATCAACATCCTCCCGAGAGCTCGAAGTGATATGGGCCCACAGAGGGACGGAACGTATCATTGGTACGTACCTGTTTGGGCATTTCAAGTAATTAGTTTAATTTATCATGATAAATTTATGTTTTAGTTATTTGATATTATACTTACATGATATTCTACATTTTTAAACAGGCATAGGCCTGTGAGGTTTTTCCCGGGATTGTCTGCCATTTGGGCATACCCGGAGGTCAGATGACCACACCTCGCGTACTGAGGTGGTCATTCACAGCCCCGAGCATCGACTTCTCTAGATTTTTTAATAGACAGGTAAGCCTTTTTTATATAAATAATTTTAATTATTAAATTGAAATAATATGGGTTAATGTTAACATGGTGTTCATTATTGATGCAGATGGATGTCCAGCCGATGGTGCGATCAGCAGCGGAGCTCCTGACCCCATATGTTCAGAGCTTGGACGGAGACAGTTTGCTAGGTGTGAGGTACGTGGTACCTTGAAAGGTCTCCAAGAAGAAGTTGCTGACTGCGGTGGCCCGTCGTGTGGTCCCGAGGACATGTGCGAGGACCTCTGACGTCGTCGGCCCAGCACCATCACGCAGGAGTGCCCGGACTGTGCAGCAGTAGGCTCCACAGATGATGCACCGGTTGATTGACGAGCCGGATGAGGGCGCCGGACCCTCGAGTCAGGCACCGGACCGTACAGAGAGCCCTCATCGACCATCCGACAGTAAGCGCATGAGGAGGAGCCAGAAGGAGAGCCATGGAGAACCCGAGATGCCCGGGCGACGTCTGGGGGAGTCGTCTGATATCTGGTTTGATCGCTTTGTTGATATCGTTGCTGGAGATGTAGAAGACCACGTGATGCGTCGTGTGGGATAGATGTTCAATACATTTTCTACGCGGATAGAGAACCTCATTGTAGCTCGACTGCGTAGATCACCCACACCGCCTCTCAGAGGGTCCACACCTCCTCCCAGAGAGCCGACACCGCCTCCCAGGGGGCCCACACCCCCCAGGGAGCCACACCACCTCCCAAGGGGCACACGCCTCTTAGAGGGCCCACACCGTTCCCTCCTAGAGGACCTACGCCTCCCAGAGAGTCAATTCCGTCTACTAAAGGACCCACGCCCCCCAGAGAGTCCATTCAGAGTTTAGAGGGAGAGAGTGTGCTGGGTGTGAGGTATCAGAGGACCCACGCCCCCCCAGACAAGCCATGACTCCTCGTACGAGAGGGGGCAGAAGTAGAGGCGTCAGATGTAGAGATGGAAGGTATGCTGGTCGTTCATCTGTTGGTCAATCATCGGCTGCCCGATCATCTAGTGGTGATTTGTCTGGATCTTGTTTGGCTGTCTGCCCATCACGAGGTGTTCCTCCACTATCCGGGACCATGGACCTTCTGGAGAGACAGGATCGAGAGAAGTACATCCATGGTTACGTATCATTCTGACAGTCGCATGTCCATACTAATGTGCTCTTGATCACGAACAACACATTGGCCCCCCAGTCACTTTTTGATAGAATTGAGGATTACTCACGGGAGATCGATGCAGAAATCATTGACGACTTTATCCTTGAAGTAGGTCGACAGCTGCATAGACAGCAGAGGAGGGACGTTGTCGTTTGCTCTACCCATTTATTTGTGAGTTAAAACTTCTGTTTTGCATATTCAATTACTTTCTATGTCATATTAATTGACAAATTAATATGTTTTCTGTAGACGTCACTGCGAGGAGCATGGGCAGGCCTTCATCTCGATGATATTGAGTGTCGGTACCCGTATGGAGATGATAGATATCTATGATGGAATCTCCCGGACAACATGATCGATATAATCAAGGGATTAGGTGGCGTCTACGAGGGTCCGTGGGCCAAGGCTGATCATGTAAGTGATCTTCAACTCTACATCAAGTTTTATTAATAAGGATTTGTATTAGTGTATCTCATAAGTGTTACTGTATTTGCAGGTGATCACGATATGCAATGTTGGAGGCCATCATTGGGTCACTGTCCGTATATACTTTCAGACTTGGACTGTCGAGTTATATGACTCGTTATTATTCAATATGGACGACCCGAATGACATAGAGGTTGCTGAGAAGTGTGATTGAGAGTTGGCACCCTTTCTTCATCTACTGCCACACCTTCTGTGGTCGTCTAGTTATTGGGGTGGTCAGAGTAGGCCAGAAAGCCATAGCTATGCACTGAAGCTGTACAAGTCTGTCCCAGATCAGTTTGTGCAGTTCGACGGGGTCAGTTATGGCGTTTATGCTATGATGTATGTGGATCAATTGCTTTCCGGAGTCCCTCACACTATTGTTTTCGAGGACGATATTCGGAGATATCGTTATTCTGTAGCAGTGAGGATCTACTCACTTAGCTATACACGGCGACCCCACTTTCATGGGTCACGATGATGGTTATCTACTTTGTATTAGTTGATGTTGATCGTTTGTTCTATTGATATTGTTGATGTTCATCGTTTATTCTATTGATATATGTTTACTGACACATGATTTTAAACTAATCAAAACAAAGTGGAATTAACAAAGATAAACAAAGTAAAGTCTTTGTTAACAAAGATAGCAAAGTAAAGTAGAATCTACGAAGTAAACAGGGTAAATGTAGACGAAATCAATCTAGGTCGGTAGTCTGTCTAGTCGGACACCTGGGACGGGTATGCGTCATCTCACCACAAACATTACATTTCTTCGGAGCTCTTCTATGTGCACTCGCCATAGGCACATCCTCTGGAGGTGCATTTAAGTCCACACCACCAATTGGGATCTGGGTTGTGCACACTGGTCTATTGTGATCAGGGCCATGACATCTAGTGTAAACCTGTCTTCGCGAGCTAGATGATGCCTTAACGCCTCCTCGAGCTCTTGACATCCGAAGACGACCAGCTTGTTTTTTAATCACTGGGGCAAGCACAATTGGTGAACCATAAGGTGGCGAAATCCACTCTTCAGAACTTGGTAAGCCCATGATCACTGAGTCGTACATGCTGACTATAGTCTCCGTCTTGTAGCACCTATCCACAAAATCATATATGTGTCCACCGGAGAATCTGTGTGTGTAAAAAAAACATATTTAAAAATGATGATGGTTGAGCAAATGGATTCTTAACAAAAAAAAAATGAAAGTTACGTACCTGATCGCCGCTGCAGCGTGGCTACATGGGATCAAATCCAACTCGAACTCACGATAATCGCAGGTACGATGCTGAAGATCAACCATGAATGACTCTCTGCCAACCTCAACTTTCCACAAGTGTGCTAATGTCGTGCATCGAATAGGAAAACACCGTCCATGCTCAACATTCTTCGATAACTTGTTCACAGCTTCGGGAGTCAACACGTGATCCCAACTCTGTGTTGTAGCCCTTCGCTCAACAAACCATTCTTCGACAATACGCTTGAACACCTCAAGCATTGAGCAAATAGGCAATCTTCTTGCCCACAGTAGACGAGCATTGAGTGACTCAGCCGCATTAGACGTCATGAAGCTGAAACGCTGTACGGGACACTGCGATCGGGACCAATGCTCTGGACCAATTCTATAAAGCTTCTGGTATGCTGGGGTGCTTACCAATTCCAATGCTGACATATGCCTCTCGAATATGTCTGCATGATAGGCATAGGCAGCCTCCTTAAACATGGCGATCACATGGGCACCGCGCTTCGCCATCTTGTTCTGTAAATGATAATAGCACAATCCGTGTGCCGCTCTTAGGAAAACGGCCGCGACAGCATTCTTAATGCTCTGGTGCTAATCTGACACGATCAGGAGATATTTGGTCTCCCCATAGTGATATCCAATTGACTCAGGAACCACTTCCAAGAATCATCATTCTCGATCGGACCGAGACCAATTGCAATAGGTAATATTTGTTCATTCCCGTCCTTCGTCGCAGCAACAAACAGAATTCCCTTGTTCCTTCCCTTCAAATATGTCCCATCAATCATGACCACTGGTCGTGAACCCTCCTGAAAAGCTCTGATGCACGGACCGAGTGCCAAAAACATATACTGGAACTAATCTTCAGAGGTCGTCTGAAGTTCATACAAAGTCTCGGGATTCCGCAGCTGTAACGTGTGTAGAAATGCAGATAATTGCGCGTACAACTTATCATAGTCTCCATAGATCATCTCGATAGCAATGGTTCTCGAGCGCAAAGTGAAACTGTAATCGATCTGAATCCCGTACTCACGTAAAAGCTCGGACATCATCTCTTTGGGCTTCAGAACAACCCCCTCATCCACCAGTTTGCGTGCAAAATGCTTTGCAATGACCCGTGCAGGCACCTGGCGTGGAGCAGTTCGACTCATATCCATGTGGCAAGTGTGAGTGTTGTTGAACTTGTAGATTCTCCACACAACTCCGTCAACAACAACACACAATCTGAACGGGCACACCCTGCCATGCTTGCACATATAGACCAGTCGTGTCTTGTTCGATCGATACACAGCATACTTCACTCGATTCTGCATGTGATATAGTCCCACAGCTAGGGCCAAATCATCCTTCGTGCGGAAAATCGCACCCTTATGAAGTTCATCCGTATTTGATGTTGAAGGCTCATCCCAAATCAGTGGGCCTGCAATGTCAATATTCGCAAGTGGAACAAGCCAATTGCTTCCACCCCTCTCAGATACATCCTCAGTCCTAGTGTTCGACGATGATGCTCCTCCCATCATGCCCATCAATCGTCATGTACCCCTTGTAGAACGAATCCATCCAATGAACTCTATGAACATTGATTCCAGCAATCCCGTTCTGGCGTTCTCCTCCGCTTCTTCATCAGTAGTTGGAATTTCTTCTACTTCTTCTTCTTCATGCGGGAAAGCATCGTCGTCAAAATCGTGCTCTGGAGCCTCATAGTGCTGTGTATCATCACGAACCTCCTCTTTGACCGGTTCTCTGTATTCGGGCACGGTTTCAGGGATGACCCTTGAGCTGATGCAGCCTCTCTGAACAACATACACAACCATCTCTGAGCTCTACTCGTGGAGCAAGTCCCCCAAATCAGCATCATCTTTTAGTCTTGTCTTGATCTGTCTTCCACTATTGGTGCTCGACATCCATGATAATTGGTACTCGACAGATGTGGGATCGGTCTCCAGTAACTCATGTATCTCTCTCATCAGTGACCTAAAACATAAATCATCCGATGACATGATGATCAGCTCCTCCACACCATCTACGTACTGAGCTCCCTCCCATCGGCCACCATGTCGTACAATAATACGATGTCTAACCATCTGTGATAACAAAAAATTCAAAAATGAGCATAACGAAAATACAAATAAACAAATGACAAAAATTTAATTTAACGTAACAAAAATTCAACTAAACGAAAATTTATATTTCAACTATAACGAAAATTCAAATTTAAAGATAATGAAAATTTATTTTCACGTAACGATATTTCAATTTTAAGCATAACGGATGATATCATTTTCACTATAACGAAAATTTAATTTGAGCATAACGAAATATACAATTTTAAGCATAACGATAATTTCATTTTCACAATAACGAAAATTTAATTTGAGCATAACGAAATATTTATTTTTCACATAACGACTCATAACCTTAAACTATAACGAAAATCTTTTTATCAATAATGAAAGTTTATTTTAAACATAACGACAAATTTAAATTCAACTATAACAAAAATTCAAATTTAAAGATAACAAAAATTTATTTTTACGTAACGATATTTCAATTTTAAGCATAACGAAAGTTTATTTTAAACATAATGACAAATTTAAATTTAAAGATAACAAAATATTTATTTAACACAACGATAACTTAATTTTAACACTAACGAAATTTATATTTAACACAACGATAATTAATTTTAACAATAACGAAAGTTTTATTTTTAACATAACGAATAGTCAAATTCAACTATAATGAAAATTTAGTTTTTAACATACCAAAATTGAAATTTAACAATAACGAACATTTAGATTTAACATAACGATGTTTAAATTAAAACCTAGAACAATTATCTAAGTTAGATACGTAACAAAATAACAAAACTTGAAATGTACCTTTCAAATTTGGAGAATTTTTCCGCGCAATTTCATCGATGATAATGTTTTGTTGACGATGATTTTCTCGCTTGCACGATCAAACACTCATTTTTTTTTATGTGAATTCAACGATTTTCTTCACCAAACTCTCAAACTATTTCTTCTATTTGGGTGTGGGTTGAATTGATGTATCAGTGTAGTGTAAATATAGGTGAATTACACCAACCTCTCTTTACACAAAATTAAATGCATTAAATTTCATTTAATTTGGGCCAACTAATACTTACCTATACAAACACAAATATTTATGCATTTTACCTACCTCATGTTGACCACACAGAAATGACAGAATAATGCATTGATGCATAACGTTATAAATGTTTGGTTATAAATTTTCGTCATAAATTTTCGTTATATATTTATAAATTTTCGTTATATGTTTTTATACATGTATCGTTTAATGTTTTCGTTATACATAAAAAATGGTTAGTTTTTATAAAATTTTTAATGAAAAAATTTCAACAATTTTCATTATGGCTTTCATTATGGGTTATGGGTTTTCGTTATTCATAAATAGATCATTTTATGGCTTTTCGTTATTCATAAATATATAACGAAAAATTTCAAAATTTTTTGTTATACAAAAAAATAATACATGCAACGAAACTAAAACAATCGTTATACATGTATCTGTTTTCGTCATACATGCAACGAAACTAAAAGAAAATTTTCGTTATTCCAATCTTATTTATTCTTTATTTTAAGGTTAGGTCTGGGTGCATTTAATGCTTAGTTATTAAAAAATTGTAAAATGTACACTTAGCCAATCATTGGGTGTGGGGACAAGTGTGTCATAACTCCAAATTGCCCATGAAACTACTATACCCTTATATGTTGCCTTTTTTCCCTTTTTTACTATTTTTTGTCTATATTTATAGATTTACACATTTTTTTATTTGTTAATTCTTTTTTATTTAAGCTCAAAAGTATAATTATTTATTATTTAATTCTAAAAATCTATCTATATTGAAAGTTAAAATAACATAAAAATATTAACAATAAAGAACATTAAACAAAGCCCCAATTTCATTTATTATTTAATTCTTTATTATTTAAACTCAAAATATATATTTTTATTATTTAATTATAAATCTATCTATATTGAAAGTTTAAACAACATTAAAATATTAAACATAAAAACATTAAACGAAGCATGACTTGGTATTCTTTAAATATTCTTTGCCAAGAGAAATAAAATATGCAGTTAATACGGTTGGTTATTTGAAGAAAATGGATAGATGTTTCTCAAATGCTTACATTGTTTACAAAATTTTGTTGACTATATCAGTTATAGTAGCAAGTGCAGAAAGAAGTTTCTCAAAGTTGAAGATCATAAAAAAATTTCTCCGATCAACGGACACAAGAAAGGTTGAATGGACTAGTTATGTTGTCAATTGAGAAAAGAATTATTGAATAACTTGATTGTACATATTTGATTCATATTTTTTGTTTCTAAAATTGTTAGGCAAGTTATATTTTAACTATAATATAAATATTTTACATATGATGTATGTTGTTAAATTTATTTATTAAATTATAAAATAAAAAAATAAGGATCTCATTTTTTATCTCAACTCAGGCCACCAAATCATTAGGATCGGTCCTACTTCATATAATTACTATTTTCGTGTTACTCCCTCAATTTTAAACTTGATTGATGATGTGCAGATCAACAGAATGGCAGGAAAAATTGAATCTTTCAAATATATATAGATTAATATATCCATCAACCTACTCTACAACTATATGCCGCTATATATATACTTGGAATTAGATTAATGCTGATTTGCGATTTGTTCTTTTTATTATTAATTTATTGTTTAATTTGTCACTCGATCGATTCCACCCTTTTCAGCGCAATGCAGAAAAATATCGGACACGCAATCCTGTTGAAGCAACCTTGTTTAAACACTGTAAGCCTTTGGAGCAGCATTCACAATCCCTCTCGCTGCATCTTTCCCCAAAGGTAAAAATTTCCATGCATAAGTCTTAAATAAGACTATTTAAGACGAGTCGGGTCAATCTGTAAAAAAATAGGAAAAATCGGTAAATTCAGTATCAACAGTCTCACTAAAAAGTATCATTAAAAATTCGACAAGTATCATCTGTATCATTAAAAAAGTAAGGGGCTTGCTAGTTATTTTATACTTGTTTATTTAGTTCAAATTATGATTTTTTCCATTTGAATTAATGTTTAGAGCTTAGTAGTTTAGGGTGTTTTTAGGATTCATGATTTTTTAAAGGATTCATGATTTTTAGAGATTTTTTTAGGGTTCATGATTTTTTAGGGGGGTTTTTAGTTTTTTTTTTTTTTTGGGGGGGGGGGGGGTTTAGGTTATATTTTGTGTTTTTTAGAGTTTTTTTGGGGGGTATTTTTAGGGGTTTATTTTGTGTTTTTTAGGATTTTTGGGGGGTGTTTTTAGGGGTTTATTTTGTATTTTTTAGGGTTTATTAATTCTATTTTAGGATATAAATTCATACTCATTTCAAACAAATTAAATCAATTTATTTTAATTTTAGGGTTCACTAATGTTATTTTAGGGTATATATTTTTGTGAAACAAAACAAAAGGAACAAAGAAAATTGAAACAAAAAAAAACAGAAAAAAAACGTAAAAAAACTGCCAGAAAAAAGGGAAAAAAAAAAGAAAAATAAGAAGAAAAAAACTGCCAAAAAAGAAAAAAAGAAAGAAAAAAAAGACTGGCGCATGATGCCCACGCGCGGCAAATAGTCTTAAATAAACCTTATGCGTGGAATACCATCTCTTCCCCAAGTTACATATATATCAATTCACTTAAATAAATTCTACAATTTCCAAATAAATACAAAAGGAGATATGTTATTTACACTATTAAATTTGCTCTTTCTACAACAAAATAAATTATTTCAACAATAACTAATTATAAAATTATTTAAATATCCTTTTTATATAAACAATAAAAATAATTAATAAATAAATTTAAAAATTTATAAAGAAAAAGAAAAGAAATGAAAAAGATTGTTTCTTCTCTGGACATGGACGACAACAACTCCGAGCAAGACGGAAATGGTGCCACCGGTCACACCGATGGTGAAGAGAGCATCAACGCTGGAGTCAGGTGTCGTCTTTGTCGTGCTGGGAGTTGTCGTCCATGGCGGGACATCGCCGGAGAAGAAACAATCCTATGTCCCCGGAGAAGAAACAATCCTTTTCTTTTCTTTTCTTTTTTCTTTTTCTTTTAATTTTTTTTTATTTTTTATATAATAAGGATATTTAACTAATTTATAAATAATTATTTTTGAATTAATTTATTTTATACTGCAAAGACTAAATTTTGTATATCTCCATACAAAAATTCATTAATGATGGAAATATTGTTATACCCTCATTAATTATGTGAAACAGTGAAAGTAACTCTCTCTCTCTCTCTACAGGCTATATGCCTATATTATGTTATTGTATTATCTAAGGCCATCTCCAACCATTTTTTCCCCTCTACCTCTATTCTAAAGGAAAATGTACAGTTGGAGCAAAAGCATCTCCAACCATCAACTTTACAATTCACTCTACAAATAGAATATTCCACTTTTATGCTTTTGAATATTATTTTTTTATCAAATTATTGTGTAGCATATATTTTTTCAAATATATTTACGTTTAATATTTAATATTATTTAAATTTTAATAATAATAAAAAATAATATAATTTAAATTAATTTACAAAACTATATTTTATTTGAACATAAAACCAACATTTATTGATATAAAAAAAACAATTACATTATAAACATGAACAAACATTAACAAAGACATAAATTACATTTTAATAACAATTAGCCCTCAGAATTTGAAAATTCATCCCATAAATGATCAATTAATGCATTACGAAGTGCCACATGAGCTTCTTTGTCTTTGATTTTTCTATATCGTGCAAGAAATGATTGGAACTCAGCAGTTTCATCATTGACCATTTCAACATTTGGAGCTGGCACTTCTCTTACAGCTTCAATTGGTGCATTAAGATCTCGTTCATCCTCAATTATCATATTGTGCATAATTATGCACGCAGACATTATATCTTCCAAATCATTCTTCCTCCAAAACCGTGCTGGATTTGCCACAATTGCAAATCGACTTTGAAGAACCCCAAACGCACGCTCCACATCTTTCCTACACGATTCTTGTTTCATTGCAAAATACTTCTTTTTGGTAGTACGTGGATCATGAATAGTCTGCACAAGTGTGGACCATTTTGGATATATTCCATCAGCTAAATAATAGCCCATATCATACTCTTTTCCTTGAATGACATAATGTGCTGGCGGAGCGATACCCCTGGCGAGGTCACTGAAAAGATGAGATCTTTCCAACACATTAATATCATTATTAGATCCCAGCATACCAAAATACGCATGCCATATCCAAAGATCATAATCGGCCACAATTTCAAGAATAATAGTCGGATCCCCACTACGACCCGAATATTGTCCTACCCACCCAGTTGGATAATTTTTCCACCTCCAATGCATGCAATCTAGACTACCTAACATTCCTGGAAAACCACGTTCTTTACCAATATAAAGTAATCTTGCAACATCATTAGCATTAGGAGATCTTAAATATTGATCTGAAAATATTTCCACAATTGCACGACAAAATTTCTTAACACATTCAATTGCAGTAGACTCACCAATATTGATGTATTCATCAATCGCATCCGCCGGCATCGCGTATACTAATATCCGAAATGCAGCTGTTATTTTTTGAAGTGTAGACAAACCAATTCTCCCAGTCGCATCCCTTCGTTGTGCAAAAAACCATCATGGTTTTTTATAGCATCAACAATGCGAAGAAATAAATTCCGAGACATTCGAAAACGCCTGCGAAACATTCCTTCATCATAAGTTGGATTTTCAGAAAAATAATCATTAAAAAGGCGTCGGGCTACTCCTTTTCGATCACGATGGATTGTTTTATGACCAGGAACTGAGCCTCCATAGATAGTTGTAGCATTTCTGCTTGCGTAAAATTCTGATAAGATAAGATTGTTGTTGTGAAATTGTTTGAGTAACAATTGTTGTTCAACATCGTAACTATTGATCATATCTTGAAGCTCATCATCGGATGAGCTTGAAGATGAAAATGTATAAGAAGAGCCAGCATAATTGGAATTCATTTTGTTTGTTTTTTTTAAACTTACGATGTTGAGAAATGAATGTAGGTATGTGATTTCTAAAGCATACATGCTTCTTAAATAATGTTATTATTTCAATCCTTATCTTATCAGAAAATCTTCACATTGAATCACCACCGTCCATTCAGATTTCATTTAAATCTGCACCATCCAATCATCATCTTTATCTAAAAATAAAAAGAATGGATCACCACCGTCCATTCAGATTTCCTTTAAATTTGCACCATCCAATCATCATCTTTATCTGAAAATAAAAAGAATGGATCACCACCGTCCATTCAGATTTCCTTTAAATCTGCACCATCCAATCATCATCTTTATCTGAAAATAAAAAGAATGGATCACCACCGTCCATTCAGAGTTCCTTCAAATCTATACCTTTGAATCTTTATCGTATATATAAACTAGAATTATTAAATCACCTTACAACCTCTATAAATATGATCCATTGGCAACATAATAATCCACACACATTTCCATTATATTCATCTATCTCATTTCTTTTTTTTTTCTTATCTTATTTCTCTATCTTCTTACCTTTTTTATTACATCATATCAAATGACTAATCCTCGAAATCCTAACTACATCAAAGATGAAGACAATCATCTCTGTCGGGTGTATATGGATGTCTCTCAAGATCCAGAAGTAGGTGTGAACCAGAAAAAAGATCAATGCTGGATGCGTGTTATGGAGACCTACAACTCTGAGAAACCACTTCCATTGATGTCTGATCAAACTCATCGTTCACTTGAATCTCGCATGCAAATCATACTCGCTGCTGTTTCAAAATTTAAATGATGTATACAACAAGTTGAATATCTTCATCCAAGTGGTTGTTCTGAACAAGACATTGTAAGTACTTATTTATATAATTAGATTGTATTTCAATTATATTATCTTACTAATTTTAACATATTTTATGCATCATGCAGATAACTCGTGCAAAAAAATTAATGATGGAAGACCCAAAATATCCCAAAGGATTTAAGTTTGATCATGTTTAGCCTATCATGAAAGATTTTGTGAAGTATGATTGTACCTCACAAAGATCTCGACTGCAAAGATTTCCTTCTCAACCAGTGGAGGTGCATAAAGAGTCCCCTATCTCACCTGATGGGATGTCTTTATTTTCTCTCAATTTAAGTGATGGAAGTGGTAGTGGTGCATCTTCACAACGTCCAGAGGGTTTAAAAAATCAAAATTGAAGAGGAAAAAAGATGAAGGCATGTATGAAGTTTTAAAATCAATAAGAGAAGATAATAGCAAAATTCAAGAATTATTTGAGAGTTCTACTGCAAGAAGGGACCGTGATATGCAGATTCAAAAAGAAAAATTCGAAGCCCAGAAGGAAAGTAATGCAATAAAAAAATGGGAAGCAGATAATCGAATATTGATGATGGATACAGACACAATTTCTGAACCCGCTCGACGTGAGTACTTTAAAAAAGAGCAAGCACGAATTATCGCAAAAAGGCAAGAACAATTCAGTCAACCACCAATGACAGATAATACTTTCGATATATATGGTGGTTATTTTCCAGATATTGGAGGAGGATCTGAAAGCGGTCCGAATATTGGAGGATCTGAAAGCGGTTTTGGACCGTACTAGAAAAATATTGTATTGGATGTGTTGAGTTGTATGTCTCTTTATTATTATTGTTGTTGTTGTTGTTGTTTTATTTTAATGTAATGTATTTTATGTTATTTTTATGTATTATTGTGGTAATTTTAATTTAATGTAATATATTTTATGTTATTTCTTGTAATTTAAGTTTATAATTTTTTTTATAATTATATAATATCTTTTATTATATTAAGTGAAATTAAACATAGCATTAGACCTAAAAATAATATATTTTACATTATTAGATTAATAAAAATTAAAAAAATAAAATTAATACAAAAATTAAAAAATGAATAAAGAAAAGAAAAAAAACAAAAAAAAAAAGGTAGAGGGGATGAATAGTACCCCTTTATATGTAAAGGGGTACTATTCACCCCCTTGAAAAATGTGGCATTTTAGAGGGACGGTTGGAGGTAATTTCTAGCGGATGTAGCGGCAGACTTGAAGGTAGATGGGCCTTTGGAGATGCCCTAATATGTACTCACTCGCATGTGGAAAGGGTGAGTCAGTCCTTTTTTTTTTGTAATTGAATAATACGCTTTCCTTTTCAAATTAAATGATTATCTTTATATATATATATATATATATATATATATATATATATATATATATATAGGGATGGGATCTAGTGAGAACTAGTCACCAGGTGGGAACTAGGAACCAATCTCATCCCTCCATTCCACAATCTGGACGGTCCAGATCAATCCAGATTTTTCGGTGGCAATTGTATAATTAAAACGAAAGTCTTCAATTCGCGCGTCTCATTAAGGGCAAAATCGGAACTGAACTCAGAAATTGCCCAGATTCAATTTTAGCCTCCGACTTCGCTCATTTTAGCCTCATCCATTTCTCATTTTAGCATGTGTTGATAAACAAAAATGGAACGATGATTTCATTAGAATGAAATGCAATACACCCTATTTGGGGACAGTGAACTCTAATGGGAATCTCATAATTACTAGTTGGGATCAGAGTCCTAATCGGAACGTAATAAACCCTAATTGGAAATGGTGAACCCTAGTGGAAAATGTCACATCAATTTTAGCCTCCTACTTCGATCATTTTAGCATCATGTGATTCTCATTTTAGCCTCATGTGATTCTCATTTTAGCCTCAGAACAAAAGGGAATAATTATTAAATTACTATATTACCCCTCCGTCCACAAAGTTACCAAAAATTACAGGAATGCCACCGCCCATCCACTTAAATCTGATTTAATCTGAACCGTCCAGAGTGAGTCAAACAAGAGCTAGGATTGGTTCCTAGTTCCCACCTGGGGGAAGGGTTCTCATTTGATCATTTCCCTATATATATAAACTCGATCGTCTGGAATTTTCAATTTCAGTGATAAAGATGCATGAGGTCATGAAGAAGATGTTGGGTGCACCTGATATGGCAATGCTACCACGACAAACTACAATTGATGTATGTCTGCCCCTCGCCCTTTTAGGTTTTTTCCTAACCTTCTAAGACGACAAAGATCTAAGAAACCTTCAAGACATATATAATATTTGGTATTTAATTTTTAATTTTTTTTAATAAAAATCGTTATGCATGTACGTACAATATTTGTGTACATATATAAGATTTTGCAAATCTTAGAAATAAATTCAAATGGCATTTGATCATTTTACGCTACACCGAAGTACTGCTTTAGATTTTGAGTCCAACGAGAGCTTAATTTGTTGCGCAGTCTATTTTCACAAGCACTTGTTCAATTTGCTTGTCAGAGTCAGATTACCAACCTAGATAGTGTTGGAAATATAAGTGTATAATCTTGTTTTATCATTTAGGGTAGTTTAGTATTTTTCTTGTTGCCCTAATGCATCTCTGAAGGATGTTAGTATAGGACTTGTGCCTCTCACTTTTTTGCTTTTCACTTTTGTAAGCCTCCATTTAAGCAACTCCTTTGAAATACATTTCTTCTTCTCCTTTGGATTCATGAGTTATACTATAATTATTGATTGATTTATAGATACAAGTCTTCCGATGTGCAATCTTTATTTTAATGCTAGTGCCATTGTGTAGGAATTAACCCGAGATCTCGACTATATCGGATCATCACTAAGCTATGTAGTAGCTAGTGTGGTCTTTTTAATAAAAAAGCATCGTTAAACATTTTTTATTTTACATAACAAATTTTAGTAATCTAGCTTGTTAATTTTTGCAACATTGTTTGATAACGCGTACATTTGTTCTAGTTGGGAATGTGAAATCTCCCGTCCTTATAAAGGAGAGGAAAAAATACTAACTAAGCTACAACTTATATGTTAGTGATGATAATACGTACCTACATTAATTAATTACAGTTGATAGAATGGATTGATTGAATTTTGAATTAAGAGAGATCGATGCGAGAATTTTACTTTCAGATAACCAAAAATCTCTAAAGATTATATTGGCTGAACTACAAAAATAGTAAATAGGTACATTGAAACGAAAACACTTCAATACAATTACATTCCTTGAGGTCTTAAAAAAAATTGCTAGTGATGATATGATCTAAAGAAAAGTACATATGCCTATTTATTGATATTTTTGTTCTCGACGTGTCATGAAAAACGCAAAAGTGCTAAACAAATTTAAAAGAGTTTTGCAAGAATGATTTTTATTCTTATATTTTAAAAAAATATATAGATCTCCCCATATTTTTGAGAAGCAAACCTCGTAGATCTTATTCTGAGAATTTACAAGATCTCTATGCTTAAAAAAAATCTTAACATTTTAAAATATTGTAGACATGAACATCTACCAATTTGGTATGCTTATTCAAAATATTTTATACGTTCTAGCACCTTATGCTATTTTTATAGTTCATAGAATGCCGGAATTTAATTCATGAATAAAAATCAGACCATAAAGCTTTTAGTGAAGACATGAAAAATCAGTATTAATCGTAATTATATTGAGAATACAAGAGAGAACATCATTTTATGTACCCATGGTGATAATTGATAATATGACTTCGTAGATATTATATTCTTGAAGAAGAAGAAGAAGAAGAAGAAGAAGAAGAAGAAAGAGAATTCATAAATTTAGCCACTTTTACAAAAACAACGAATCTAGACGTACAATTGGAATATGAAAATGAGTAATATTCTGTTAAAGTAAATTCGAATTAAATTCTCAAAAGAAATTCTTCCAAAAGCGCGACAAAGGCTTCAAAATATATAAACACGACTCTACTATACTATTAAGATAAGATATTGAGACTATTAAGAAAGTAGCAGAAAACAAACAGAAACTGATAGAAGTGGTGTGGAGAAAAAACATGGAAATCTTTGAAGTTGGTCCCTGCAAAGATGGATTTGAAATGGGGTTTTTGATAGGTCAGAGATTCTCGATGGTGATCAAAAGCAGGCTTCAACGCGATCTCATTCTGCAAAAGCAGCTGCTCCCATTTGCTCTCTCTCCGCATTCAAAGCCTCTCCTCACATCCCTTTTTGAAACCAATATGAACAAGTACCCCAACTACTGGGATGAGCTCAGAGGAACTGCTCAAGGAAGCGGCACCCCGTTCCTCGAGGTATATATATGTATTATATCTATGTCTGTGTATATATTAGGAGCTGTGAAGACAATCTTGATGGATGAATGCTAGCTAATGAAAAATGGAGCTTCATTTGTTTTTACAGATAATGCTGCTGAATTTCAGGAAAGAGATTCTCCCTTTCATTCCCAAGGCCGATGATACGAATGATGACTGCAGTGATATTCTCGTTGTTAGTGAATCCATGGCTGTCGCAGCCCATAATGAGGATGCAAATGTTGCGCTGGTTGGACATACGTATGTAAGCGTGGAGTAACTTACTGTTGCATTTGAACGGTAAATATTTTCTGTTGAGTGAAACTGACCTTGTTTCTCATTTTTTCTGCAGTTACTTGATCAAGGGAACTCTGTCAAATGGAGTGCACTTCACTGCTTATACATATGCAGGGGAGCTCCCAAGCTGTGCTTTCGGGTTCAATAGTCATGGACTGGTATTTCTTCATCATTACTAGCATGTAGTAATGCCTTTGTATAGATGAGTTGAGCCTACAAATGATAATGTCAAACATTAGAACGAGGAAGCTGAAATACTATAAGAAAAGATCGATAATCTTGAAGTCAGTGTTGCAGCAAGCATAAGAATATTGCAATCTTGATTTTAACTAAAATTGTATACAGATAGAATATGAATTCGTAGCTTTTGCAGGCATATACGCTGAATTCAGTTCCACCTTCGAAGCATGAGATTGTAGCTGGAGGGATAGGTAGGAACTTCATCTCGAGGGACTTGCTCGAAGCACAGAACATAGATGATGCCTTGGGAGTAAGTCTCTGGGATTCTGCTGTGTTTATAGCCTTACATGTTCAGTAATGATAATGCAAGATTACTCATTCTGATTGAAAGAGTTGTGTGTGGCTGCTTCAGAGGATTTATTCATCAGAAGCTTCTGTAGGACATAGCTACAATCTGATTGATATAAACACACGGAGGATT
The DNA here is from genome assembly GCA_026008535.1 of Perilla frutescens. Classification (NCBI taxonomy): domain Eukaryota; kingdom Viridiplantae; phylum Streptophyta; class Magnoliopsida; order Lamiales; family Lamiaceae; genus Perilla; species Perilla frutescens. The sequence continues at coordinate 15,645,433 of BRKX01000015.1, forward strand.
TTGAATGTCGAAACAGCATCAAGAAATCGCTACTCAGTTCATGAAGTAGGGTCGGTCCCATTCTTCCATGCCAACATGTACCTTCATCTTAAAGTTCAGCAGGCAGGTTGCACCTCCCATTTTCTGTTAAAACTAGAAGAAACTCGAGGTGAATAACACATTCTCTTCAGCAAGGATATTTTTTATACTTTTTTTTTTTTTTTTTTTTCCAAATTTGGCTTGTGAAGGAACAAGATGAGAATTCATTGAGCAGACAAAAAAGAGCCACTATGCTGCCAACGGGATCAAGAAGTGACTTTCTCTCACTCCTTGGGGACAATAACGCCACAAAATATCCTATTTATATGACAGGTACGAAAAATAAAGAATTCAAATGTTTCAAGATAGCATAAGGTATACCTTTTTCTGCTCATTGCTGGTATTTCAGGTCCATTACTTCACACCCTATGCACAGTTGTGATAGATTTGGATGGAAAAACTATTTCGATAATAGAAGGGAACCCGAAGGAAAGAGAAGCCTCATTTGTCTTCCCGATGTCATGATCAAATGATGGAGGCTTAAGGTTCTTTCTCCTCAGACAACTATGGCTGCAATAATCAGATTCAGCTGAGTAACACGTTTGGTAATAGATTAATAGTTCACCTTACATTCAGTCAGAGCTACCTCAAATAGTTACAACATTAATTGCAAAAGCTATACTACTACATTAGACTTAATTGTGAATTAATATACAATCCATTTTCAGTTAAAAGAAACTAAGGTGCCCTTTAGAATTTAGACATTTTATTTCCTACTATTTCTGCTTCAAATATCAAGAAATGTCTGAATATTTAGAAAACAATACTCTACTGCCATGTGGCAATACATTGCATTATGTGTATGCCTGTGATTGTGGGAGAATGATAAGGTACAACGTTAAATGCTAGCCAGGAACAATAAATCATTCATCTCTGGAAGGGTAAATCGAAGCTGTTTGGCGTGAGCATTGACTTTTGATCCCTTGTTCTTGCTTTGACTGCCTTTGCTCTCAAGGTACTCTCCTTCATCTCAGGGAGAAATTTCAATGGTGTCTCTGAAATGTCTAGATCCTGAGAAGGCAGCTTTTCAGTCCATTGGCGTGCTGGACTTTGGAAACTCCTCCAGAAGGAAGAAGCCACCTCACGATCTTCATTAGACTGCATTCCACTTTCTAAAAATGAATAATAATTTCTGATTAAGTTGTCGGTCTCATAGTTCGAATCAAGTTTGCTTATTCCTTCAGACTCGTGCTTATGTTCAGAAATATCGTCTTTTGCTGCTTCAACTGTTATCTGCTCCACATCTTCAACCTGGTTTCTACTTCCACCATATGGCATTGCTCGTGCCAAATGTTCTTCAAATTTTGCCTGTAACCTCAATGGACTCAATGCTCTTGTACTATCAGAAGACTTGAGTTTTTCCATCAACTCGTTTTGCATTAGCATTTCCTCGCCCTGGTTTTCTTGGAATTTCTGTTCTTGTAGTTTTAGACCAGATTCACTACTTGAAGAGCCATCATCATCCTCATCATCATCTCGAGGAGCACTAGCACCGACATTCAGTGGGATTGATTCCACAGTACCATGAATCTTTGTTTTACTATTTCTTTCAATCTGGAGAAAAGTTTCAATTTCAGAGCTCAACTTGTCAATGGTTCTGTTCTTTTCAGCTACATCGTGCCAATGTTCCTGCTTCACCTGCATCCGTTCATGAAGCCACGCTTGAGATATACGAAGAATCAACTGATCATGATCACCTCTCTCACTCAAGTCTTCACCAGATTTCTGTCTCAGACCTTGCTTTTCTTTTTCGCAATCAATTAATCCCCATGCTAACTCATCGCAGAGGTCTTCCAAGAGACCGCGCGACATCCTTTCCTTCTCCAGTTCCTTAGAAATGCAAGCTAGAGAAGTTTTCACCTCATAAAGCTCCTGACCTAAATTTCTTTGTAAGCTCTCCGAGCGATTCCTCAACGCCTTCTCATTATCAAGTTCCTCTCTCATGGACTGAACTGCTGCACTGATTCTTTCCTGCTCCTTGTTCTTTCTAAGTAGTTTATCCCCAGTAATATGCTTCATCATCCCATCAATTTCATGCCGACTACCTTGCTGCTCTCTGGCCAACTCTTTTGCATGGAAACGAGCACAATCCAACTCTTTCTTCAATGCTTTGATGAGAGATGTGTTGGAAACATGCTGCTCTTCCAGGCTCCAGATTCGGTTCAAAACTTTAAGCAATTCTGTCGATGTTCTTAAGCTATAAGTTGGCTCGACAATTCTCCCTTTTAATTCAATTGAACTGGAAGAGGTAGCAGGGTTACAAGGTGCAATCTGCAACAGATAAGTCATCAGTAAAAAATCTCCGAAAATTACAGCGGCATTGCAAATTAAAAGAATAAATCATTTATAAAAGAGCATGTATCTATTGTAGCCATGAAATGAAGTAATTAAAAAGTTAATTCCAAAACTGAATGAATATTCTGCATTAGAATGCTGAGAGTTAAATAACTTCATTGGCAGAAGCAAATTGAAGTTTCAGATAAGCTCATGACAATTAATGAAACACAATTCTTTCATATCAACTTGAAGAAGTGAAATAAATATGATGTAAACAAATGAGGATGGATATTAGAACATAAGGAAGTGCATTTGACAATTTAAGTAATCTATGCAAAGTCACAGAAAATGACAATATAGCATAAGTACTCTTCTCAACTGATCAATGATGTTGCACAATCAATCTTCAAAATTATGAAATTTATATCGATACATCTTCAAGTTTCACAATCAAACAAAAGAAAAGAAATTGTAATGCTGTGGGTGTGTGTGTGTGTTTTTACCTCCATTGAACTGCCACAACTCGAAGGTGACACAGTTGGCGTAGCACGACTACTATGTTCAGTTGATTGGTGATGCTGCATTAGTGATTCAGCAGCAATCCTCCTCAAATTGCTTGAATTTTCTGGCTGGATGATAAGAAAGTAATAGTGAACATGAATGTGGATACTCAGACAAGTCCTATATATTAATGATATATTATCTGATATCCTTAAGCATCTATTGAATCTTCTCAGCATTAAAACAGAGAAATGTTCATATTTGCCAGCAACCAGCTTTGCTCATACTCATAAAGCTAAAATCTAAGTAATTATGTGTGTTCTGTGTCTGGCCTCAAACAACCTCAATTCTTTATATCATGCAGTGTTTCATTCTTTTGTTGTCTTATTCATATTATCATATACAACGAGACATAATCACTTCACATATCACGTGTACTAAAATGAAATACAAGATTGAAATACATAACTATATATAAAACCCTCTAAAACTACATGATTATTAATGCCACTCATCACTAAGCACAACTTTAATCAAACATACAAAACGAGAAGAAGAACAAAAAAGATAATAATTAATGCATGCTTAGAATTAGCAGAGGGGAAAAGGGAGTCTTGAAACATTTACTAAGTGAGAAGGAGTAGGCCGCGGCGGAGGATGAAGTGGTTCTTTGGCGGTGGCGGCCATATCCTCATAAGGGCGGCGTCGGAGGCGGCGGCGAGGAGGAGGAACAGAAGTGACTCCGCGGCGCATGTTATCAAGTGGCAGCTTGTAATGATGGAGGTCCCAGAGAGCAGCAGCAAGTTTTCTTGAGGAAATGAATCCAAAATTGGCATTTCTACTATCATGCATTAGTTCTTTTGTTCTCCAAAATGAAGCTGCCGGAGTTGAGTGTCTCCCCCTCTCTCTCTTCCCCACTCTCCTCAACTTTTCCCACAAATTTTCTGCATTTTCTTCCCAACTTTTCTCTCCTCTCTCCATCTCTCTCTCTCTCTCTCTCTCTCTCTCTCTCTCTCATGAAATGTAGGAATATTTGGCAGGTTATGTAGTATATAGGTATAGGTATAATGTAGATGTAGCTTTTTTGATAGTTGTTCGTTGAATTAAAATGGAGGCACATGATTCAATCATTTCCGCCTGCAACGGTAACAAGTAAATATTAATTCATAGTTGAGACTTATGAGTTTATTGCCATTGCAACCACTGCATACAGATATTTTTAATTACATCAATTAATTGGCACCAGGTGATTTAATTATAACTTATCTCCATCTTTTTTTTTAAGTCGAAAGACAACTCTTTTTTTTTTTTTTTTGGATGTCGAAGTAATCCGCAGCCACTATCGTAGTGCGCACTGGGTAAATCTCGTCCTTGTGTAATAGCTTGTAAATTTATACAGGAAAGGTAAACCATAATTGACATTATAGATCGCCAAAATTGAATTTTTGAAGGGTCTGGCCACTCAACCTTCCTCCTATTGCCATTTATGTCTTTTTTTTTTTTAGTAGAAATTTATGTCTTATTGTTGAGACTGAATAAATGTGACAACTAACCCTATTCTCAATTCTGTTAGTCAAACTTTTTTGTGTAATTCATTAAATATAATTTTATGAGGGGGGTTTCAAAAAAAGAAAAGAAAAAATAATTAAGTGGAGGCCCACACACTCGTTATTGGGCCCAAAATGGTATTTTTCGGTTACTTGATTCGGGGGCCCATATTTCCGTGAACATGACAGATTATTGCCGAGCTAGCTCAATCACTCTTGATTTTTATGATTTCTAAAGAAATATTTATTATTTAATGCTCCTTGATGAGTCAATCCCAAATAAATATTTATTATTTTTCATTTAATCAATATGTTTATAATATCATCTAATATAAACACCATTATATTTAATGTGCATTGATATGATATACAAACATAAAAAAAAATGTAATTAAAAATCTGATTGGTTACCATATTTCCAATACATGTATCCATGCACATCCAAATTAAAAACATGGTGCATGTATCTGTCATGAAACATGAATAGTAAAATAAACAATAATAGGTTGCTTATAGTTAGGAATTGATGGTGTTGCATGCTTCATTTGTACAATCATACTTTGTTTATGTTCAATTGACAGCTTAGAAAGTATTTCAAGAGTTGCATTTATGATTCTTTTTTCTGCTAAAATCATCCACTCACGATTAGAATGGCGTATAGAATACATATTAATTACCCTTAAGCTACATCATAACTTTTCCCAAAATAATATCAAAATAATACTAGTATAAATTAAATATACAAGTTTATGGTTATAAAAAAGGTACGATCTTAATAATATCATAGTGGGAATGTATTATATAGTGAAAATATTGTAAATAACATTAACTTATTAAACAGCCAGAACAAAAATATCAATTAAAAGATTAAGCAATTCACACACACACACACACACACACATAATAATCAAGAAACATATGCAGTAGCGCGTTTCTTTACGTATCATGCTATAAATATAAGTCAATTTCAAGATTAATAGGGAAAAAGGAGTTTGATTTTATATTTCAACGATCAATTAAGCAATTCTCAAAAATAAATTATTCTACCATTTTAGGATACTATCCGCAAATAACAAAGATCATATCACAAAACGCTGATGCGGCACAATCTTTTTACAGTGTGGGGGCAGTGATATAGTACTAATTAGTTACTCCCTCCTATCGATTTGATTGTTATTTTAGGAGTTTTATTTTGTATTAAAATATTTATTGTTTTAAATATTTTCACACTCTTTCTTGCAATTTTAACCTTACAAATATATGGATTGAGAAAATTTTGTGATTTTTTTATTAAAATATAAGGGAATAAGATTTTATTTGATATAGAAGGAAGTGATGTATTAGTTCAAAAAATTAATTGTTAGTTTTAGATTAAAATCTTAATACCAAAAAAAAATGAAACGAAGGGAATATATGTTTAATATTTAATACAACTAATAATCGATCCACGTACGATTCATATCGAAACTCAGGGTTGTGTGTGTGTGTGTATAAGAGTTAATATAAGAATAGTCATATTATATTCTTATGTACAGATGTCCTAAATCTTTATCTTATAAAAAAAATTAATTGAACGTGATTAAATTGGTAAAAAATTACAATATAATAATTCACGACCGGCCGAACTATTTTTGACAGTTATCCTAACATTTTAGAGAATTATATATGTAACAGTTGTGATTTCAATAATTGCGGGAAATTGATTCTACTCCGTATAATGTTAATGATTGATTGGAGGTTGCTATATAAAAGTGAAGTGTATTAGTGGTGGAGTGAGGTTCTTTGGAGATCAAAGGTCACGAATTCGAATCAAAATTTTATTTATTTATGCAAATGATTATAATTCGAAGGATCATAATATTTTATATGGAAGTGATAGATTATAAAAGTATAAAAATATTAAGTCCAAAAAATAATCATGCTACCAATTACAATTGAAATAGCTAACGGCTACAAATAGGCGGAACTAATGTTAATTAATAAAACGGTGGACTAGATCACACCTAAATGTTAAAAGGAAATAATAAATAAAAAAAAGAGTTACAATATTAAATAGGATAAATTACAATTTGATATCTGCATTTTGAATTATTTTTAAAAAATAGCTCACTTTTTTAAAATTAGCAAAACAGTACCCACTTTTTCAAAAATTTTGTAAATCTAACATTTGATCAATTTTACGGCTCGAAAATCATACGTAATTGATTGTATTTTAATATTTCTTAATTGATTTTTTTATGTGGTCAGAGAAATAGAAATACTAAAATATAATCAATTACATAAGATTTTCGGTTTGGAAAATGGATCAAATGTTATATTTGAATTTATTTATTTATTTTTGGAAAAAGTGATTACTATTTTGTTAATTTTGAAAAATTTGTCTATTTTTGAAAAAGAGTTCAAAATATAACTATCAAAATATAATTTATCCTATTTAAAAGAAAAAAAATTGAAAGGGGTAGAAATAAAAGAAAAAACTGAAAAGAAAAAAAAATCAAAAAGGCCAGAAAAGAGAAAAAAATGAGAAGGAAAAATAAAATAAAATAAATAAAAGAAAAGAAAAAAACTAAAAAGGAAAAAAGAAAAAACAACAGAAAAAACGGAAAGAAGAGCTAGAGAGAGAGAGAGAGAGAGAGAGAGAGAGAGAGAGAGAGTTCAAAAAAGTAAAAAAGAAAAAAAGAAAAAGAAAGGGGAAAAGGTTCCTGTCCTCAGCGAGTTCGATCCTCCATTTCGGTTTCAAGCATGCTGTGCTACCACTCGACCAAGACCAAGATTTTTCTTTTTTTTAAAATAAGTATAATTTTAAATGAATGTTTCACTTGCTTTTTAAGACAATTTTATCTCAGTCATTTTGTTTTAATATATGTATAAATAGATAGATTTGAAAAAATTAAATTAAAATATGGGAACCGCACTACATTGCACTATACGCACATGCACACATGTACAGTACACTGTTTGAAATTGATTATTATAATTAATTTAATTGATTATTTTAATTAATTTATAAATTATGTTTTCATTTGTAAAAATGAAAAACTAGTTGTCAATTCACAATCTACGTTTCGTGTAGATGAATTTTGTATATTTATAATCTCAAATTCAATTTCGGGAGAAATATATATTAATTATTAAAGTTGACAACTTAAAATATGAAAGAGTGACGTGTATGATTGAAGTGGTGCGGACAGCCGAACCAGTGCGCCGGTTCGGGTTTATTCTTGAATCATTGGCTTGGAACATTATACCGCTTTGACCTAAGGCTTGGAGGTGGTTCAAATGCGAACCAATGGTTCCAACCAAGACATTCGTTTAGTTGGGGTGGTTAAATCATTAACCATTGCCTCTAATGGTTGCGTCCGTTCAGTGAAAATGGTTCAAATGTGGAACAATGACTTGATCCATTACTTCCATTCACCTTAGGAGCTCAACCACCAATTGGTGATTCGAACCATTGCATCCATTTGATCTAGAACCATTGGATTGCATGGATTGATCAACTAACATGATCCAATGGCTTAGATTGATCCGGATCGAAATAATACCACCGTTTCGTAAAGAGACACCATGACTCTTCAAATATTATAAATAGAACCCCTTGGATTTCATTTCCCCCACTCAAAAATCAAAAGTTTTTTATACTTCTCTTCTTACTTAGTAATCGATTGAAAGTCTTGATTATTGTTTTGTTCGTCGTAACGTCATTTTTATAAGTGCAACAAAACGCCATTGAAAAATTGTTGTATCTTGGAGACGATTATCAAAGTCTGTTTTGTATTAATGATGTTGATCAAAATTCTATTCCGAATCAACATCCTAATTTTCGAAAATTTTAGATCAATGTTAGGAAATTTTGAACTTAAAATTTTCGAACATCATATGAATAAAATCCGGAAATTTGATGTTCATCAAAATACCATCCAAACTTTATTACATGTGGGTCAAAAATTTCAACAAGATTAAAATTAAATTTTTAAACTACATCAAAAATACATCCAATTTAAATCTTCACATTGTTCGAAATTTACATACAATTAAAATAAAAAATTTACAACATATAAATTCATCTACAATTTTAAAAATAAAAGTTGAATAAAACTAAAATTAATTCTAGAGCAGTGCCAAAACCCGCTCTGATACCAGTTGTTGGGATTTTTTTGAATTGAACCACCGCAGGATCTAATGGTTACTCATTAATTCTAACATCATGTATATCATATTTTATGTGTTCATATGAAATTAATTAAGCCGAGTTGAATTATCATGCATAGCAAAATTCGATTCTAATTAAAGCGGAAACATAGAATACGAAATTTACTGACATATTCGAGACGGGTTGAGGACAAGATTAAAGATCTAATCTTATTGTTGAATGCAGTATAAACGGCGTCCACTATCCCTTGTGAAATTTCACTCTTTGATCTTCTGTTGTATTTCCGGACTGTGTTTAGATACAGGGTGGGCTGCATTCTACTAAACGGGTGTGAATTCTATGGGGATCAAGAGAGCACAAATAGGGGCTGATTTCGTGTGTCCTAATTTTCGTCCTTCTCCCTTATTTAAATAAGAGAGTGGCCGAAAATTAGGTCTCCAATCCTAATGGGTTTAAGCCTCTCACTCTTGTTCCATCCTCAATCCACTAAAGTCATATTGGACTACAACAGGGATCTAGAAGAATATTAATTTGGTCTGCTAGATTTTTTAATTGTCAATATCCAATAAACTTATGATATAATTAAATTAATCAAGTATTATTTTTATTCCACTAAAGAAATAATACTGACCTACCAACTTAAAAATCAACCTTAATATAGTTGATTTTTGAAAATTTGGAAAAAAATTAAGTATTTCTGCAACCTTAAAAAAATTTAAAAAAATGAAGTTCTTAACTGCGCGCGGACCCTAGTGCGCAGTCGATGTGCATGCTCACGGAGCCTAGCGCGCATGCCTCGTGTGCGCATGTTTTGTGCTCATACGCATGTACCCGAGACCAAATTACCAGTTGATGTTCTGTCGATGTCTGTCTATGTCTGTTGTTGCACGCATAACCATCTACGTGCGCATGTACGCTTTGTGTTCGCACGCACGCACCCGAGACTAAATTATCAGTTGATGTTCTGCCGATCCTCGAAAATTCTTAACCGATGTTTTTTCGATATTTGTCGATGTTCTGCTGAGGTCTACGCACTCGCGCATGCTTTGTGCGCGCAGTTAAGAAGAAAATCACGCGCATGCCTTGTGTGAGTACACTTTGTGGGCACACGCGCGCACTTGAGGCCAAATTATCAACTGTTGTTCTGTCAATGCCCGAAAATTATCAACCGATGTTATGCCGATATTTGTTGTTACATGCGTGCACGGCTTGTGCGCGCCGGATCTTGAGCACACTTAAGAACAATTCAGTGCGCAGTTAAGAATAAAATCGTGCGTAAGCCTTGTGTGAGCACGCTTTGTGGCCACATGCGCCCACTTGATGCCAAATTATTAACTGATATTCTGCCGATGCCCGAAAATTATCAACCGATGTTAGGCTGATATCTACAGATGTTTGTCGATGTTTGTTGTTACATGCGCGCACGGCTTGTGCGCGTCAAGTCTTGAGCGCACTTAAGAATAAAATTATTTTTTATTTGTAAAAGTTGAACTTGGTTGCTCACTGCACTAGCTCGATATGGTCGAACTACGATGAGAACTATGGTCCAATAAATGAAGATCGACGATAAAGATAAAGATTGACGATGAAGATTGTTGAGAATGATGTGTTCCAGATGATGTTATCACTTCATTTGATAACATCATAATCAATGTCGTACCTAATGTGTTCCATTAGTCTCGTGATATCGAGTATGACACTCGAGTTGTTAATCTTATCATTTTCCTAGTATTTTGGATTAATTTTTTTAAAATTAATATGTATAAATTGTGATTTTTGTCACATATAATTTTCCACGTAATCTGGGATTTATTAGATCTTTTATTACTGATTAAATCGTGGATTATATTTGATTTTGACTTTGTCAAAATCTATTCGATTTTATAGGGACGTGATGTTCCCACTCTGTCTTTGACACTAACCGTTGTAGGATATCGTGGGTCACTGGAGTAACTGCCACTACTACACAATGTTGAAGAACGTGTGCTCCGAAATGCAGAAGACGGTTAGCTCAAGTCCACTACAACAATGGGAAGTGGAAGGCGGTTGATTCAAGGCCAAGTCACTTGGGATCGTGAAGCAACTGCCAAGACAAGATGGAGGAAGTATTTAAGGTCTTTTCAGATCTTAAAATCATTTATGCAAGCAAGTTATCACCGTGGTTTGTGAGAAGCTCTGAAACTTGCATCTAGTGTCGTCTCGAAGATCCAAGACATTCTCACAGATATCGGCCTAGCGTCCCAATCATCTGGAGACATTCATTCCAGTTGTGTGTGTAGGTCAGATAGTCATATTTGAGAGTCTAGAATTTAGAGTGACTTATTGTAATCTATCTATGTGTTTAGATATGTTTGTTTGAGAGATTATTCGAGTGAGTGAAGTTAGGATAGTCCTCTGTATGTTTTATGCAGTGTTGTCAAGGAAGTGAATCGAGACAACATCAACATTGTTATTGTTTATCACTTGTGATAGTGAATTTCGCCTTGAGGCAATCACACACCGTAAGGAGTGTGATTTAAAATTTATCTTATACAAACAAATTTTAACAAAGATGAAGATAAAAAGTAGATCTGAAGTGTGATGGGTAGTGGGTAGGTGGGATATTTCAATTTATTTTTTATTTTTTAATGTCTAAAGGACATTTTGGTCCAAAGTGGCTAAAAATATATTTAAAATTTACTAGCTAAAATAAGCTTTTTTAAAGTTTGTGGCTAGAAAAAAAAAAGGCTCTTTTAAAATATATATAATATATAAGGAGAAAAAGAAGAAGTAAAAAGTAAAAAAAGTGAAAATATTTTAGACATTAACCTTTAAAATTGGTTAAAAAATTAGTTTTAACTATAGAGGATATTAATTAAAAAGTTATTTATTGTCAAAAGTGACTAGTTTTATACGATAACACACGAGCATGCAAGATTATATATCTTTCAGTGTTTTTAGAAATGAGAAAGCAATGCCTAAACTATGACTTAGTAAATTATTCAATTTATGTATAAATAATGCTACTTGACCTTTCCAAAGATATCACGAGAGAGAGAGAGAGAGAGAGAATCTTTTTGGATTTATCCAACGTAACCATAGACAGAAAGTGAGATCACAACTCACAAGGATGATATGAATCAAACTTTTTCTAGTACGAGTTTGAAGTTTGAACCACTTTTTAAATTTTCACGAGTTTATTTGACCTTCCACAAAAATAATTACTATAAATGTATATATATTCTTTTCTTTATAGGTCCATAATTTTCTGATCTTGAGCTTATCTGTCAAATAAAGTATTCGGAGATTTGAACATAGAACAATAATTTAATTATACGTGATTACAAATGAATAATCATATTCCATAAAATTCACGCGAGACTAAATATGTGTAGTCCTTATTTGCTAGGTAGTATAAGGTTGTATTAGATATCTATAATACCCTTATTTCATGTTTGCTAGTAATAATAAAGTCCATGATTAGGTAAGGGTCCGACATGTATGAACCATTTATATGGTATAATATTATACCCTACAGATGGGATATATAATATCATACATAATTATTAAAAATTACAGACTAAAATAACTTTGCAGATATTAATTAAAAATCTTATTATAGAATATTTACACAATGTATGGTAACTAATTAAAGATATTTTAGGAATTGAAATTTTATACAGAATCTAATACATCTAAGTAAACTATTATACATCTAAGTAAACTATTATATATTATTAATACATACATTTTAATACACCAAAATAAACATGATATTGATATTTTATACGATATAACACATCTCATGTCAAACATATTCAACTTTATATCATACTATCTTTCAAACGAGCCAATAGTGTAATCAGATAACAACACGCAAATTGATAATTAATGTTATACTGTTTCCATTTTTCAGAGGCACTATAAATAAAAACAGGAAGAGCAAGTCTCCTGTACATAAGATGTACATCAGACGGTCAACGCGTGTTGACTCGGTCAATGCTTTGACCAAAAAATCCGTCAAAATTAGTATCATTCATAATACTGAAAAGTATCATTTGTATCAATAAAAAGTATGACAAAAAAAAAATAAAATTTGTTAAGATCAGTATCAATTGAAACACTAAAAAGTATCATTTGTATCCCTAACAAGTATCACCCGTTTTCATGATTTTTTTTGTCAACGTTTTGACTGAGTCAACGCGCGTTGACTCGATCAACTCGTTGACCGTCTGATGTACATCTTATGTATAGGAGTTTTTGCGAAACAGGAAATGATCATAAAATATGTTATACTGATACTCTCTATTTATTTTCTTATTTTTATTTTGTTTTTTTTTTTTTTTATATGTAGTATGCAGTATCATGTTCGTTAAAAACAACTACCTAATTAATGAGCTTAATATTTTTCAATCCGGATATGATCTCCTATGTCTAACTACGTGGCATTTCCTCTGGCACTATCAAACTTTTTAGTTTTTATTCTTTTTTTTTCAATTTAAATTTCTTGTGCTTTAATATATTTGTAGTTGTTAGTTATGATTCATTATATAAAAGATTATAATTTATTATAATATATTTTTTAACATATATTTTTTCAAATAGTCAATTAATAACAAAAGAATGTTAATATTAAAAATAAATATAATAAATCATACTTAATAAGTATACAATTAAACTATTCACACAAGAAATTGAAATCGAATAAAAAATTGGAGAAAAAATTAAAATAAATTGATAGTGACACAACGGATGTCTCATGGGATCTCATTCAATTCGTTTTCAATCGGACATGGACATTATTAAAATTCGTGATAAAATACAGTAAAACTCCTATATATGCAATAATATGATCGAGATCAGAGAAAAATATTATTATATGGATGTTATTTTTAAATAGAGATTTACTTATAAAAATTATAATTTTTTTAAAAAATATAATATACATTATATGCCACTTGAAAATGTGTCTCTTTATATTTCAAAACACATGAATTTAAAATATAGATAAGATTCATGAATTTTTCCCTAAAGAATAAAAGATTCATGAATTTTAAAAAGTCAAATGTGCGTGCATCAGTTATATACATTGTGTATATATATTAAATTTAGAAGATTCATTCATGTTCTATGTATCTAGGATATGTTTAAAAAATGCATGTATATCACATGCAATTTTAGATAAACATTTCATATCATCTTAAGTTTAATGTAATATAGTTAAATAATTCTAGATATTTTAGATAAATATTTAAATATATTTGAAATTTAATGTCGTTTTATTACTATATGGAGGCAAATTAATTTCTTAAGAATGTTCTTAAAAAATACTGAAATATTACAATGTAGAGTTTATTTTTATTTATAACTAGTCCCAAGTTAGGACCGTAGCTTTTTATTGCTATAAGAGATTATTTTTATATAGAGTATTCTTATATCGATATTTTATTATATGTGGGATTTTGGAGTATACATGTAATGATAATATATGTGATGCATCAAAATAACATGCATGCATCCACATGAATTAAATGACGATATTAATGTTAACCATGTCTTAATTTCCCTAGATGGTTGTATAATTAAGGCAGTTCAACCATTTGATAAGAAAATAAAAATATATTGTCGAATATATTGGTCAACCAATCTATTGAGTAATTAATAAGCTGGCAATTTTAAATGTGTTATTCTTCAATATTTAGGAAAATCTGAAATTGATACTAGATTATTTCTATATACTACTATACGTAAAGATTTTGAATTTTATTACAAATTACAAATACTCTTTTGTTTTGTTAGAATACTTTTTTCTCTCACTTTTAAAATCGAAATGAATAATTGGAATTTAATTTAAATGTGTTAAAGTTGGAAGTAAATCGAATAAGTGACGAGGGCAATACCGGCATACCTCATTTTCGCGGGTCTTTAAAATGCGTGCAACACTACAACGAGCGCTATTTCAAACCCCATTTTCCCTCAATCCGTGGAACATTTGATCTCTCTCTCTCTCTCATTGATTTTTTTTCCAGAATTGGCAAAGAACACAAGATTCAGCAGTTCACTAGCAGGAGTTTGCTACACGATGCGGCTCTCATGAGCGAATCCCAATGAAAAATATTTCTCCATCGATATTGAAGAATTCAGGTGTGTGTGGGTGTGGGTGTGGGGGTGTGTGTGTGTGTGTGTGTGTGTCAGTACACAAGTATGTACACTATGATATAGATGAGAAATCAGCTATCTTCACACAATCGCACGTAAACTGGACACGTGCCTCATCGATCACTGAAATCTTTGAAGCTTTATTCTAAGCGGAATCTGCACAAAGTTTCAATTTTTTTATTTTTTTTTGGTTTCTGGTGAGAATCATTATTTCTGATTGTGTTTAGGAATTGGGAACGCAATTAAGAAAGGTAGGTCGAGCGGTGGTGAGTTTCCATGAGTGCATCGAGAGTCAAAATAATGGGTTTTTTTATAAACTCAATCTTGAAGAAGCACAAAACGACAATGCGTATCTCAATTTTTGTTTTTTGCAATTAAATTTCACTTTTTAGTTATTGTTTTCTTAGTGGAATTTTTATTTTATTTTATTTTTTCTATTATAAATGATGTTTCTATCACAGGTTTAGTCAGTTATATGTTAGCAATGATATCCAGTATGAATATGAGACGAAACATACATCAAAACAGATGATCACGTGGGGCAAATAGATTAACAATCTTTATTTGAGTCACTTTCTACATAAAATTGAAGCGCGAGTTATGTTTTTGGCAGGTAACCCTTGCTTTCTCTAGCTGTTCAGCAAAGAGGGGGAACAGCAGTTATTGATTAGAAATCTTGGGAAATTTAGGTAACAATACCTCTTTCAAAGGTGCCTTGAATGATGGGGTGTTTGGTATTTTAATTATTTAGTTGACTTTTAATTCTTTATTTTATATATATCTCTTTTTCTTCCATTATGATATTCAATAGGTCGCCTAAACTTTATTATCACTTTCCTGATTCACTTTCAAAGTCATGTTGTTCAGTTATGTGTAGGCTGTGCTGCATTCACTTATTTAGTGTAAATTATAGCTTTAGTTGCCAGACATAGTATTTTATGATGAATGAGCCATGTTACTTTCATTGATGAGAAAACAAGCTTTCCTTGGATATAGCCTGTGATTTCTTACATATTAAGACTGCGAACGCTTTTAGATCGAAGTATGCAAAACTACTACCTTATAGGAATTGCACGAAGAGATTGTAATTTTTCTTATTTGATTATCTCAGTAGATGGGCCTAGCTTGGCTGAGCAAAGACTAGAATTCTGGTTACGATACAAGGTAACAAGTGACATTTAGTTTTTGAATGTTGCATCAAACAGAATGTATTCTCAGCATGACTGATTCTTCGAATTCTAAAATGCTATCATGTTTGGTTAATACTCAATTGGTAATCTCAGGTACTTCAATGCGTTGAGATAAGTGTTCGGTGTTTGCTTTGGGTGGTTTTGCTGCAAAATGGCTTCCAACGTGACAGTCAAATGCCCACCACCGATGAAGGCCACCTCAAATGGGGTCTTCCAAGGGGACAATCCTCTCCATTTCGCACTTCCTCTTTTGATTATCCAGATATGCCTTGTGTTGGCTTTAACCCGACTACTAGCATTTCTTCTCCGGCCACTGAGGCAGCCACGCGTCATTGCAGAGATTGTTGTAAGTTAGCTTTTCCTTCTTATGTTTTTTTTTCCCTGAACGACAGCCATATTAATTAGCAGGGTATAGTATGTTTTCAATCTCGATGGCTATAACTTTGGCTACTTGAGGTGTGTTGACCTCTCGTGTGCTTTCACTTTTTTATTTTCCATCATTTTTTCTTCTGTTGCATTTATAGTAATTTAGAGAAAACTGAAACCTTGGCTGCTTTATTTAATCAATATCACTTAAATATACATTGTCTTCCACCTGATGGTCTTCATTGATCACCTTTTATGCAATCATTTAATATTGATCGCATAAACCTGAGAGCTCAAACTTTGAAAGTGCAACTAATCAATCCAGGTTCAGCCTTTCAATAGTATTTGGTGATGACAAATCATTTATTTTTGCAGATATCCTGAGTCTATATTGTTTGTTTAACCATCTGAAATTGATGAGTTGGTATAAGTTCCATATGTATTTTCAATAGACTTGATTTTGATTTGATCAAACATTACAATAGACTGACCAGTAGCCTCTGGTAACATAAGTCTTTAGAATGGCATGTCACTTGGAACATTATGAATACTCACAGCTCTTAGTAATTTTATGACCATTGATGTGAACAATGAAGCAAGTTTTAAATTTTACTGACAAGAAACTCCTACAATCGAAATATAAAGTTAAATTCTATGTTTACTTGTTTATAAATTCTTCTAGAATACCTTTTTCTATGATTGAGGGGAATCATTCTTTGAATTCTGAAAGATAAGAAAATCACTCTTCCACATTAGAGAGATGATATATCTCTGGTTTCTGCAATTTTGATAACTTCACAGAGAACAATGCTTACCTTTCTTTATATTGTTACCCCATTTGTCGCTAAATTTTTTACTCTCTATGTGCACATGCGTGTGACTTTCTGGAAGTTCTGATATTGTTTTGGTATTTTATATGCAAATGTTTTTAGCAACAGATTCCGGACAATATAAATATGTTTAGGTGTTGACTAGAGCCTGTGATTGATTCAAAGAGCATTATCTCAATCCTTAATGCTAAAAGAAAAAAGGGAAGGCTAATGCACATGCCACTTAATTATTTCATATGAGGCACCCATTATTACTTTCAAATTCCACAGGAAAGTTGACTTACAAATACTTTTTTGGTAGGGAGGTGTTCTACTTGGTCCTTCAGCTTTAGGCCGCAGCCAGAAATATCTTCATACTATTTTTCCACCTCGAAGCCTCACTGTTTTGGATACCCTTGCCAACCTTGGTCTCTTATTCTTCTTGTTCTTGGTTGGCCTTGAGCTGGATCCAAAGGCTCTTCGACAGACTGGAAAGAAGGCATTAAGCATTGCTCTAGCAGGGATCAGTCTCCCATTTGCTTTAGGAGTTGGGACGTCATTTGTGCTAAGGGCCACTGTTTCCCAAGGTGTGAGTCAAGGACCATTCCTAATTTTCATGGGAGTGGCTCTTTCTATCACTGCATTTCCTGTCTTGGCTCGTATCTTGGCTGAACTCAAGCTTTTGACTACAAATGTTGGTAGAATAGCCATGTCTGCTGCTGCAGTCAACGACGTGGCTGCATGGATTCTTCTTGCTCTGGCTGTTGCCCTATCAGGCACAGGCCGTTCTCCACTTGTTTCATTATGGGTCTTCTTATGTGGGTTTGGTTTTGTAGTGTTGTGCATAATTGTTGGCCCTTTTATTTTCAAATGGATTGCTAGACGCTGTCCTGATGGTGAGCCAGTGGATGAGATATATATTTGTGCTACACTTGCTGCTGTTTTGGCTGCTGGTTTCGTCACTGATCTCATTGGAATACATGCACTTTTCGGGGCCTTTGTGTTGGGTGTTCTTGTCCCGAAGGAGGGAGCATTTGCTGGTGCTCTTGTGGAAAAAGTTGAGGATCTTGTGTCTGGCCTATTTCTTCCTTTGTACTTCGTGTCAAGTGGATTGAAGACAAATGTAGCCACCATTCAAGGGGCTCAATCTTGGGGTCTTCTTGTTCTGGTCATATTTACAGCTTGTTTTGGGAAGATTTTCGGCACTGTTGTGGTCTCCCTCTGCTGCAAGGTTCGTTTCAAAGAGGCGTTAACCCTAGGTTTCTTGATGAACACTAAAGGTTTGGTGGAGCTCATTGTCCTTAACATCGGGAAAGACCGAGGGGTGAGCTACTAATGAACTATTTCTCTCAGTATAATTTTTGCTCAGTGATCTTGATGATCTCAAAATTATCTTTCGCCTTTGTAGGTTCTGAACGATCAGACTTTTGCGATCATGGTTCTAATGGCATTATTCACGACATTTATAACGACGCCTATTGTCGTGGCCATATACAAGCCGGCTGAAATGGCTAAACTAGAATACAAATATAGAACTATTCAGAGGAAGGAATCTGATACTCAACTCAGAATGTTGATCTGTTTTCATAGTACGAGAAATATTCCCACATTGATAAATCTGATGGAGGTTTCACGTGGTACTGGGAAGAAAGGAGGGCTTCGCGTGTATGCAATGCACCTAATGGAGCTCTCTGAAAGATCATCTGCAATCTTGATGGTGCACAAGGCGAGAAACAACGGGTTGCCATTTTGGAACAAGGTACAGAACTCTGATGCAAACCAAGTTGTGGTTGCTTTTGAGGCATTCCAGCAGCTCAACCAAGTCTCCATACGGCCAACAACCGCAATTTCACCAATGTCAAGCATGCATGAGGACATTTGCACCAGCGCGGAGAGGAAGATGGCTGCAATAATAATCCTCCCATTCCATAAGCATCAGAGACTTGATGGACACTTTGAAACGACACGAGCTGACTTCAGGCACGTGAACCGTAGGGTTCTTGAACACGCTCCATGCTCCGTTGGCATACTAGTAGATCGAGGGCTGGGTGGGCCATCTCACGTACCTGCTAGCAATGTCAACTACACTGTCACAGCACTCTTCTTTGGTGGCCATGATGATCGTGAAGCTCTCTCTTACGGTGCTCTCATGGCTGAGCACACTGGCATTCGACTAAATGTTGTTCGTTTCATTGTGGACTCCAAGGCAGCTACTCATAGCGTCTGTTTAGACATGAATGATCAATCTGTTCTGGAGGAGAGATCGGATGAAGAGTTTCTTGCAGAGTTGAAGCAGAGAGTAACAGAGGACGGCTCAATAAAATACGAGGAGGTCGTTGTAGGCAATGATGCAGACGCAGTTGGTGCCATCTGCAAACACAACCGTTGCAATCTGTTTATCATCGGAAGAATGCCAGAGACTCAACTCGTGGCAGCTTTCAACAAGAAGAATGAGTGCCCTGAACTGGGACCGGTGGGCAACTTGTTGATCTCGCCCGAGTTTAAGACCACAGCATCCGTTCTGGTGGTGCAACAGTACCGCGGCAGGCTGATGGGAGACTCGTTGGCTTCGTTGAAAGAAGAACGTACATCGGATTCGGAGGAGGAAGAGGGGGCAAAACACTCTCAATGATCTGGTTTTGCTGCTGAACTGAGCCTTGGTTGAATGTTGAGTAATGATAGTATACTCAAATTAGAGATATTTCTTGCAATAATATTTCCTTCCTGACCTTTGATTCTCTCATGTTATTGTAAAGTCTACAGATGGTGAAATAATAGTTACATGTAGTATGCAAGTCAGGTGATAGTAACTGAATGTAAATGTTGAACTGACTATATATGATTATCTCAAAAAAGTTGCAATTCCCAGAAGTGGCAGGTATTTTGGGTTTATTGTTTATTATGTCCTGAGCCATGCACGATTGAGATATATATATAATTTTATTTGTTAGAAGTTATAATTATGAGAAAATTAAGAATGTGTCATTACAAAATAACATTAATTTACAATTATTCTGAATTATATAAATTTTTACATTTGTTATTAATGGTCATTGAGATTAAGCTCAATCAAGGAGGGTGATTATTTAAACCTAATTTTGAAATTCAAATTAGGCTCGAATTATAAAGAAACTGCATGAATTACTTTGTTTCTAAAGCATACATGTGAAATTTTTGCTAAAGTGATTTATAATTAATAATAAAATATTATTTAGTGGATTGATATTGGTATTAAAAAATTAGTTTCCAAAATAAGAAATGACTATTGGCGAGGAAACTATTTTTACCAATAATTTTGCTATTAAATAGATAAAGATTATGACCGTGAAGCCAAATCAGAATCTTTAGTCAACTATTTGTGTCTCACTATTAAATTTATTAGAATATTGATTATATATAAAAAAAAAAAACACAATAGTTGTATGAAATTGACGGTCTGAGGAGTTTACTCACTGTACGCTTATTTTTATCACATCAACGGTGGATGCATTAACAAGTTTGCATTTTTAATAAAAAAAATTAGTAAATTGAAGATAAGAAAAGTTAACAAACAAACTAAAGGTGTATGGAAAAGATAATTTAATTATCTTAAAAGATCTAAAAAGTATCTGAATTTGATATAGCTACATATAGAAAGGTTTATGTGAATAGCCAAATAGGACATCTTGGGACAAAGAGAGACTTGTCTGTTCACTGAGAAGGGTAAAAAAGACAAAGACCGTCTCATCCCAGTGAGTATTTATATATGTTTATATATATGGCGTCTTTGGTTTTATTTCCGACTGTTATCAAGAGATGGCCTCCGCTATATTTAGTGCAGTATTTGGTGCTACACAATTCAATTTATTAATTTTTTTTAATTTTTTAATTCAATTTCAATTTATTGTGCTTTAGTTTAATTTTACATTTTTATTTAATGTTCATCCTACCCAACTAGGGTATATAATTAATTTTTCAATATTATATTTTATTTTCTAATTAATAATTGATTATTTCGTAAAAAAATAATTATATACCCTAATTGGGTAGGATGAACTCTAAATAAAAAGTGTAAATTTAACTAAAGCACAATAAATTGAAATTGAATTAAAAAATCAAAGAAAAATTAACAAATTTAATTGTGTAGCACCAAGTGTAGCACAAAGTGTAACAGAGAATTTCATCCATTTTCAGAGAAATAATTAACTAGAGAAATTTGGACATAACACACACACACACACACATATATATATATATGTATATATTGTAAGGTATTCAAATTTCAATCATATTGAAATAAATGATTAAGATTTAAAATCCAAAACACTTCATTTTCAAATGAGATTCTCTAATTCACTTTTTCTATCAGACCTTATGTTCCATTTTGAATTTATTAGTTTTTTTTTTCATTTTTTCTTCAATTTGAATTCAAATTTCAAACATATACAAATAAATGATTAGGATTTAAAATCCAAACCCCTTCCTTTTCAAATGAGACCCTTTAGTTCACTTTTTCTATCCCACTTGATGTTCCATTTTGAGTTTATTAGTTTTTCTTCAATTTGAATTTTTTGTGGTTTAGTTATTTTACAAATATTAATTATGATCTATTTCACCCGATTATGGTTTATAGTTATTTTTTTTATTTTTCTAGTTAATAATTAATTATTCCATAATTAGTGTATATAATTTTTTAAAATTTTAATTTTTATTTACAAGTGTTAATTATGATTGATTATAGTATTATAATAATTTTATTTTTATAATAAATACTCCTCCGTTTTGTTTTATTTGTTGTTTTAGGTTTTTTATCTAGAATTAACAATTAATTTTGTGGACAAATATATTCATCCCTCATATATGTCATAAAATCTTATTCAGTTATATTTTCCTAAAATAAGGTTTATAATAGGGTTAAATGAGAGAGAGAGAGAGAGAGAGAGAGAGAGAGAGAGAGAGAGAGTGAAAATATATAAAACAACAAATATCTTGAAATAAAACAAAAAAGTTAAAAAAATAAATAAAATGAAACGGAGGGAGTATTAATTAAAATAGTGAATTTGATAGTGAAACGCGTGAGAGTGGGATTGAAACTCGAAATATATAAAGAAGCTCGTGTTTCTATTTATGGTTGAAACCCCCTAATAATGGTATCTTCATGATTTGTCACTACATCACATATTCCCCACAAGAACACACGCATAAATCCAAAGCCAATTAAGTTATTACAAAATCTATGCCTATATATACAAGTAAATCTAATTATTTGTCACTTGTAACGCTAGGTAGGTGCTACAAATTAAATTAATTAAGTCCTCCACAGTGATTGAATTATGAACCATCTCGTTTTCAAACCGTGTTTCATCGTCCTCCTCTTGTTCCTCCTCGCACCATTAATTCCCAGCCTAACCGGCGCGCGAACCACACTCAAAGAAAACGAGCCATGCAAAAGAATGGTGCTCTACTACCACGACGTACTCTTCAACGGCACCGACGCGGCGAATGCGACGTCGGTGATTATCGCCAACCACTCGGCCATCAGCAACTTCGAATTCGGCATGATGGTGGTTTTCGACGACCCCATGACGGAGGACAGCCGCCTCCTCTCGCCGGCGGTGGCGCGAGCTCAGGGTTTCTACTTCTACGATAAGAAGGATAATTACAATGCATGGTTTGCCTACACTCTGGTGTTCAACTCTTCCGAGTATAAAGGGACTATCAACATCATGGGCGCCGATCCATTCCTCGAGAAAACTCGAGATTTGTCGATCGTCGGAGGCACCGGAGATTTCTTCATGACGCGGGGGATTGTGACTTTTCAGACTGATGAACTGCAGGGAGATTTTTATTTTAGGTTGAAAATGGATATTAAGTTGTATGAGTGTTACAAAAAATAATAGACTTAATTACGAGTCAAGTTTGAGCTTATTTTTAATTTTTTATATGAAGAAGTACATGAGGATGCTTAATTATGCTTTCCGCGAGTTTATCTCGTTTTTCATTGTATTGAGTTTTTATCACCCAAAATTTTTAGTCCTTCCAACCCAAATGCACTCGCGTGATTTTTTTCTTTCTTTCTTTCTGAATGGACCATATATAATTAATATAAAACAATAATTATATATCTAAATAACATTACTCTGAGAATTAAATAATTAAATCCGCATTCGACTTCATCATTTCTATAGCTAATACGCTAATGTTTTTGGGCTTGATTAGTATTCATTCTTCACTAAATATACAAGTTTCAGAAGCTTTCATAATGTTATTTCAATTTTGAAAAAGATTCAATTACATCTTTCCTCTCTTAATATTTTTAAGGGAAAATATTGTTTCATATTTTGCTAGTTTGTGTATATTGTAATGATTCTAGAGGTATTTTACTTGTTACTTTTCTGGCCCAACCCGTGACAGAATATTCACATAATTAACTTACATCACATTTTTATGCAGAATTGAACGTTCGAAAACCCCCAAAAAAAAATCGAAGAAAGAACAAGTCAAAGTGCTGGTGAGAGTAATTGTACAGAATATATACTCATTTATGATTTTTATTTACAAGCTAAACTGATGAACTGAAATGGTAACTAGTAGCATTGAGATTATAGAAGAACAATATTAACTAAAAAAAACCATTTATGACAGCAACTAGTTTGCAATTAACAGAATAACTTAAAAACCTCGTTATGCTTCTAGAGACCTGCCTAAACTTGAGCAGACTCCATCTTTTGGGCTCCTCTAGCTCTCTCGAGGAAGAAGGGCCTCTTCCTCACCTCATCCTCGTCTTCGTCTTCGTCCTCATCGTGAAACCTCCTCCTCTTTCCAACGATAGCATCCTCAATTCCTTCCCTGTCACCATATTGCTTCTCAAATGCAACAAACTTGTCGTAAAGCTCTTCCGCCCCCTTTGGAATATGATCCAATGCATATTTGTATATGCATCTAGCTCTTTCTGTCTCCTTGCATTTCTCTTCAAACTCTGCAAAAGCCACCAACAACTCCTCATCATCGCCCAACTTATTCACAGCCCTCTCGTAAACATTCCTTGCTTTTGCCATCGCTCCATTTTTCATCTCGAACTTAGCAAACCTAATCCACGCACTAATCCTTGGGTGACACTCCACAAACCTCTCAAAAATCTCTCTCGCCCTTTCAATCTCATTATGCCTGAGTTCGAACTTTGTAAACGAAAGCCATCCTTGCTGATCGGGAATCCACTTCATCCACCTCTCGAAAATCTGCCTAGCCCCACCCACATTCCCCACCATTTCCTCCATGTGAATATACTTGTACCAGAGCTGATCCACCCTCGGCAACAACTGTGCAGCACGATCCCATACATTCCTAGTGTGATTGATGAACTTATTCTTCATCTCAAAATCTGCATATTTCAACCACAATGTATGGTCCCTGTAATCCACCTCGAGCGCGCGCTCCCACACGGATCGCGCTCGGGCAAAATCCTTCTGAGATTCTTCCCACTTGGCATACTTCACCCAAACACTCTTATTCCACCGCACTCTTTGGATTAAATCTTCGAATTCCTTGCGTTTCCGGAGACGGTAATCTCCGAGCTCGGTGGCGTCGGTTATTTTCTGCTTCGGCGGCCGGATTTCGGCCTCCTGAAGCTCGCGGGCTTCACGGAGGATTTGCTCGGTCGTGATCTGTATCGAAGCCCGCGTCTTGTTTTTGACGCGGGCGGATCGAGACAGCTTTGTTTGCCATGGCTGCTAGAATTTTTTGATTTGAATGGCGATGTACGAAAATATACGCGCTAACCCTTTAAATAGAAAAGCAATAAAAAGAAATCCTAATCAGATTAGGAAAGAAGTAAAATAAACAAATTAAATTGACAATTCTATTAATCCCAATCAAATTAGGAAAGCCGTAAAAGAATCGGATTAAATTGTGTTAAAATTAGGAAAACAGGAAAAGCGATTTAAAAGTATCCATTTTTATTTATAAAGGGATGCAAATAAGGAAGTTGGAAGACTTAATGTTATGTTATAACCCTAATAAAAGCAAAATAAAAATATTGTAAAGATGGAATAGTATAGATACATTAGACAATTCTATCTTTTTGGACTAATATATCTCTCCCTTTTATATTACATAAAATCTTATTTCTTTATATTTTCTAAAAAGTTGAAATTTTTTTTTTCTCTCCATATATTTGTAAGGTTAAATTTGAGAGGGAGGAGGGTGTCAAAATATATAAAACAACAAACAGTTTGACACAAAAAAAAAAACCTAAAACAACAAATAAAAAAGAAACGGAGGGAGTATATAATATACTATATAAAAATGGAATAGTAAAGATACATTAGACAATTCATAATTAAGTTTGTATTTTAAAAAATAATTCATAATTAAGTTAATTAAATTTTTATTCTTATTAAAAAATATTTCCAATTAGAATTTAAATGGTGTTTACGGAAGGCAAAGGAGTTAGTTTTCTAAACTGTTATGCTGAAGGCGGCACGTGGTTTCTAATAAAAACAGGACCTTTTTTTTTCTCCACTAAGAAAAATTACCAAATCTTTATTTACTAATATACACCATTAATTTTTCAAAATACATTGTTAAGTAAAATAATTCAAAAATAATTATTTAAAAAATTACCTAAATACCCTTAATGAGTTACAAATAAAATTAATTAAAAAAATAAAACCAACAACAATCAGCCGCCTCTACAACACACCCGTGCACCATACTGCCGTTGTTTCCAATCTACAGAAAACCAACGATCATCACCACCACCCACCCTCTCCTCTCTTCCTCTTACATGTAAATTAAAACAAAGAAAAAAGGCGCTAATTTCCATCGCCGGATTCGAAAAATAATTTTCGAACAATGGGCAGGGACGGACGAAGGAATTCTAATTTGGGGGGCGAAAAATGCGCGCGCGCGCGCACACACATATATATGCATATATCTAAATGCAACTGTTTATCTCAATTAAAATAAAGATATAATTATTTAAAATATTGGCATCATAAGTTGTACTTGATGTTTTTTCATAATTTTAAATTCATCTATGATTGAGTCGGCATCAAAAGTCTCAACAATTTTTTTCTCAATCTACATTGGTGAATGTAAAACTCTAACTTAAACTTATCGCAAAACTCCAACAAAATTGATAAAAAAAAAAACTTAAATGCACAATTTGAGCATAATGACACACTATTATATCATAGGTAAATTGTGATATCATAAAATTGGAATATAATATATACCCTAAAATTGGCACCAAGGATGCCAAAGTTTCTCTTGAAGCATGGATTCAAAAGGGGGAGTTGAAAGGGCATATTGTTAGTTTTGTATACTGGAAGACTCGTCTTTGTATACTTTTCTGATGATATGATGATATGAAATGAAAGTTATTGCAGTAACTATTTGCATTTAGATTATGTTCTATAATTTTTTATGCAATGTTCCATATACTTACATTGTAGATGATATGGTGTGGGGAGTCACACGGTAAGATCATATCATTAGAACCTTGTAATGTATTAAAGAGCTCACGGCTTAGATGGTCCTGAACACACCATTGGTACACCGTAGAATAATATGATAAGTTAGTTTATCTTGACTAACTGATTATTCTAGTACACTTGTTAGTGTATTGAGGAGGATCATGATAGGATATTATTCTCTTTCTCTGACCCAGTTACTGAGAGAATAAAGATCCACAGAGTTCGGATACCGAACTCATGTGATATTGGCAAGCATATGTGTGCGTTCTTTATTACTTTGATTTATCAAGAGTGAGATCTTTTCGTAGATCGAATTCAATATCTTGGGTAATAACAATGTATACATGATGTCTCAAGCAGTATGCATGAGCACCGTGTCCTGGTGCGCCAGGTTGATGATGTTCTCTTGAGAAAACACAAGTTCATGTTGAAACCCTGCAGGTGGAATTTATTCCGTACATGAGTAAAGTTTGTGTGGTACTACTCAAGATTTTAGATGTTAATTAATTATAGCTGTCAGAGGCTGACATAATTAATTAATGAACATTATATCTTAAACACGGGGAATGGCTGGACTAAAGGAGAAAGCATATTCGTAAATATGTATTAAATTGGTAGGTCAGTTTTACTTCTTTAGTGGAATAAAAGTAAAACTTAATTTATTTAATTATATCCTAAGTTTATTGGATATTGGATATTAAATAAATTAGTGGGCCAATTTAATATTCTTCTAGATCCCTGTTGTAGCCCAATTGACTAATAATGGATTGGATATTGAACTTGAGATAGAGGCCCAAACCCAGTAGGATTTGGACATGTAATTTTCGCCCACCTCCCTATAAATAGGGGAAGGGGGGCGAAAATTTGAGCATAATAATTCAGCCCCTCTTTGTCTCTCAAAGTTATCCACAGATTCCACAAGCCTATCTAGTAGATTTCAGCCCACTCTGAATCTAGATACAGTCCGGGAATACAAACGGAAGATCTTGGAGTAGAATTGTGGTGGTCGAATTTTGAGCTAGGTGGCGCCATTCACTGTATCCATTCAACAATAAGATTAGATCTTTAATCTTGTCCACAGACCATCTATCGATTTGTAAGTAGATTCGTTTCTATGTCTTCTGCTTTATTAGATTCGAATCTGCTCTGCATGCTTTTTAATTAGACTGTGATAAACATGCATGTGACATAAAATTATGATTTGCATAAACACGGATTAATGAACAACCAAATGATCCTGCGGTGGTTTAATTCGAAAAAACCCCAACAACTGGTATCAGAGCGGGTTTGAGCACTGTTCTAGAATTAATCTGAGCATGAATTCGATATATATATATATATATATTTAAATTAAATTTTATGTTAAATTTATAGTTCTTAAATTTTCAGATTTAAATATGCAAGTATTTCGATTTTATGGTATTCAAAACTTGGAAGAATTTGAGATATAAAAATCGAGAATTCTAGTTTTGAGGTGCTAGAATTTTCAGTCACTATGGAATAAGAATTTGGGATGATATTTGATAATCTTCAAATTTCCAGATTTTATTTCATAGTGTTCGAAAATTTGGAGTCAAAAATTTCGATTTTTGATGTGTTAAAAATTCCCTAATGTTGTTTTGAATTTTCGGTCCTAGTAATTAAAATTTGGATGGTGTTTTGATCAAGATCAAAATTTTCAGATTTTAATTAAAGATGGTTCGAAAATTTAGGTGATTAGAATTGGATTTGGTGATTTTTGATGTATATCAAAAGTTACCTAATTCTAATCTAGATAGGTTTGAAATTAGAATTTTAAATTTGGTAATTTTTGAAGTGGATCAAAATTTCAATATTTATTTTTCTTGTAAATTTCGAAACCTAGCTATTTTATTTGGAATAGTTTTTTGATTAATGTCAAAATTTTCAAATGTGATAAATGGTGTAATTTTTGATTTTTTTTAATAAATTAATTTGGAGAAGATTTTGATGAAAATCAAATTTCCAGATTTATTTATTGGATGGATCGAAAATTTTGGATGTTGGATTAAGATTTGATGTTATTTGATGTATATCTTAATTTACCTAATTTTAATCTAGATAGATTTGAAAATAAAATTTTAAATTTGGAAGAATTTGAAGTGGATCAAATTTTCAGATTTATTATTTGGTTATTTTCGAAAATCTATGTGATTTAAATTGGATAAGGTGATTTTGGATAGGTTTTGGAAGATTTTGAAGTGGATCAAATCTTCAAACCTTATCCTTAAAGATTTAGATTCTTATGGATAATATTTGGATTAGATTTTTGATTTATATCAAGATATCCAATTATTATTTAATTAGGTTGGCTTGAAAATATTAAATAAATTTGGTGGATAATTATAATTAATTTCCATATTTATTTAAGATATATTTTCGAAAATATACAAGTTTAAAATTGGTGGATAATTATTTTAATTTCTAATTTTTATCTTGTAGATAATATCAAATTAATTAATTTAATTAATTGTAAAATTCGATTATTACTTAATATTCATGCATAGATATCATATGTTATTTTATGTGGATCATATAATATATGATTGTTGGATTTGTAGAGTGTGTTTGTTTGCAGGTTTACCAACTATCATGACTCCTTTATTTTATGTGATATATGTTTATGTTGAATGGATGTTGACCGTATGCCGGTTTGGCTACGTGATTTTAATCCATGAGAAAATCCATGGATTAGGTCTAGGTTTTATTTTATGTTGTTTTAATGTAATAGATATAAAGCTGTTAGAACGAGTTTTTGAGTTGTAATTTTTATTCTAGCAATATTAGATTTTTCCTTTTGGAATAGATAGTCTGTATTGAATAAAGATCGGAGATCAACTCAAAAGAAGGAAAGTGGTTCAGCACCAAAAAGGAAGGTTCACCGGTTCACGTCTCGAAAACCCTAAATGGAGTTAGGATTTTCAGCGAGGCGCAGTGAAGGAGACGACCAAGCCTATTTCCGAAGCTGACTTTCCAATTTTATCTCATCAATCAACATGAGATATAAGCCATGATAGTTGGAATATTACTGTTGCTTATTATGTTGAAGCATGCAATGAATGTTTATCATTTTATGTGATGTTTGCATGTTCGATAATGGGATAAAATGAAACCTCAAACATAAATAACTAAGTGGGAGAGATTCATACCAAAGTATGAAGAAATTTCATACGGTCTCCATTAAAATCTGGTTTAATTAAGAAGTGATGGGCATGCGCGTTGATATCGGTCTTCCTCCATATCGGATGTGTTATATCACAGATTTCTCTAGAAATTAAATCTCCTAAAAGGATAGCTGTAGAACACTATTAGAACTAACTGACTCCTCCATCTGGAGTGGTTAAATTCGAATAGTGCTCTTGGTGCAAAGATAATGGTGTGCACACTTAGATGTAATTTATTGATAAACGTCCACACGATCGTGGCTTATCAGTTGGACGATTACATGACCGTGTTTATTATCCGGCTATTAATTTACTTGTTGTAAGGAAACTCAACTGGAGGTAAATTAAAGGTTTAACCTATTTAAAAATGGATTTTATAAACGTCCACACTATCGTGGCTTATGAAAGATGTTTTTAAAGTGTCGGTGGAAAAGTATATAATTTTTGTGAGGTTTTCGATTATATACTGTTTATCCTAAACGTGTTTTGTGACTGTACTACATGTTTTAATTTCAGTTATTTCATATCATCAATGGCACTCTTCAATCTGTCCTCAATCCTCAAAGAAAACAAACTTGTCGGTGAAAACTACAATGACTGGCTTTGTAACCTTAACTTAGTTCTTGTTGCTGAGGGACACAAGTTTGTACTTGAAGAGGGTTTGTCCTCAGACGCCAGATGAGGATTCTGACGAAGCCCAAAAGGTTGCATATGATAAGTGAGTTAGGTCTAATGAGATAGCGCGCTGTTACATCTTGACATCTATGTCAAGTGTGTTACAACATCAGCATGAGCTTATGAAAACCGCTTATGATATCATGTACAACCTTAGGCAGCTATTCGGTCATCAGAACCGCTCGGCGTGTCATTTGGCCATGAAGAAGCTAATGGATGCGAGAATGTCTGACTTCACACCTGTTAGGGATCACGTTCTCATGATGATGGGGTATTTATCTGAGATCGAGACCTTGGGTGGAGAGCTAGATGGCGATTCTTAAATTGACATTGTTCTTCATAGCTTGTCCTCGAAGTTTGAGCAGTTCATGCTGAATTTTAACATGATTAAAAGGGATGTCGGCCTGACTGAACTGCTCATAGATCTTCAGGCGGCTGAATTGCTCCAAAAGAGCAATCCTGAGGCCCACATAGCTGAAAAAAGAGCGTCTTCTTCTGGTGGAAAAAGGAAGAAGAAAAACGCACCTAATAAAGCTGCAGATGAGGCGTCTAAGGCGAAGAAGCCAAAGGCAAATATTCCTCCCGAGAAGTTCAAGTCGAAGACTAAGTGCTTCAGGTGCGGCCAATCAGGTCACTGGAAGGCGGCGTGTCCTAACAAGAAGAAGAAGAGAGGTACATCTCTCACTCTGGTTGTGAAACATGTTTAGCAACTTGTTCTACCCAGTCATGGGTAGTAGATACTGGAGCTACTAATCATGTTTGCATGTCTTTACAGAGGTTCCTGGTAAAAAGACAGCTGAGTGAGGACGAGATCACCGTCTACATAGGCAATGCTACGAGAGTGGAGGCTGTTGCAGTGGGAGACGTTGTTTTACCTTTCAGTAGTGATAGAACTTTGGTTTTGAAAGATTGTCTTTATGTGTCTGGTTTTAGGCGAAACTTGATTTCAGTTTCTAAATTGATTATGGATGGATATTCTGTTTCTTTTGATAACAAAGTAGTTATATTTAGTGGTAAACATTTTATCTATTCTAGCACATTGGATGGACACTTATACTTTCTTAAACCAATTGAAAACACTACGCAAAGACAACTGTTGAATACATCGATCATAAACCCTAACAAGAGAAAAGAACCTTTGGAATTGAATCAAACCTATCTTTGGCATCTAAGGCTAGGTCATATTAACCTTAAGAGGATACAAAGGCTTGTAAACGATGAACCATTTTCTTTTTTGGTACTGGAATCGTTTCCTTTGTGTGAATCCTGTTTGGAAGGTAAAATGACCAAGCGTCCTTTCCAGTCAAAAGGAAATAGATCCGAAGGGCTATTAGATTTGATTCACTCTGACCTATGCGGCCCTATGTCAGTTCAAGTTTGAGGAGGGTTCGAGTATTTCATCACTCTCATTGATGATTACTCTAGATACGGTTATATCTATCTGTTACGTCGCAAGTCTGAATACTTTGAGAAATTCAAAGAGTTTAAGGCGGAAGCGGAGAAACGAACAGGCAGAAGTATCAAGTCACTACGTTCTGATCGTGGTGGCGAGTACCTCTCAAGCGAATTTAGGGATTACATGGCAGAGAGTAGGATTACATCCCAGTTGACTGCGCCTGGAACGCCACAGCAGAATGGCGTGGTGGAAATAAGGAATCGTACATTGTTAGAGATGGTTAGATCGATGATGAGTTATGCTGAG
This sequence comes from Perilla frutescens, assembly GCA_026008535.1. Taxonomy (NCBI): domain Eukaryota; kingdom Viridiplantae; phylum Streptophyta; class Magnoliopsida; order Lamiales; family Lamiaceae; genus Perilla; species Perilla frutescens. The sequence goes on from BRKX01000015.1 coordinate 15,677,506, forward strand.
TTGCCCATTTCATTCTGGGGATATGTCCTGGAAACGGCAGCCTATATTCTTAACTTGGTTCCATCAAAATCAGTTCCTGCTACACCCACAGAACTATGGACTGGACGAAAGCCCAGTTTAAACCATATTCGGATTTGGGGTAGCCCAGCACATGTGTTGGACAAGGAAGCTGATAAGCTGGTGCCCCGTACTGATGTAAGGCTGTTTGTTAGATATCCGAAAGGAACGAAAGGTGGTTTATTTTATAGTCCTAAGGATCAGAAGATCATTGTTAGCACCAATGCTCGATTCTTAGAGGAATACTATGTCATAAACCATAAATCAAGGAGTCACATCATCCTTGAGGAGTTAAGGGGAGGATCGAATCCTACACTGGTTGTACAAGAAGAGGAACCACCAAACACTGCACAATGTGACACAAAAGTACAGGAACTACCTCGTCGCAGTGGGAGGGTTGTACGCCAACCTGATAGATTCATTGGTCTGGGAGAGGCTTCAGATTTCCCAAAAGGTCTCAATGAATTGGATCTCAGGACCTATGACGAGGCAATTCGAGATAAAGATGCGGATTCTTGGAAAACTGCAATGGAGTCTGAGATTGGATCTATGGATCGCAATCAAGTCTGGGAACTTGTAGAACCATAAGATGGGGTCAAACCCATTGGCTGTAAGTGGGTCTACAAATGCAAGAGAGGATCTAACGGGAAGGTTGAAACCTTCAAGACAAGATTGGTGGCAAAAGGGTATACTCAGAAAGAAGGAATCGATTATGAGGAAACCTTTTCACCGGTAGCTATGCTTAAGTCAATCCAGATTCTCTTGTCTATTGCCGCTCATTTAGATTATGAGATCTGACAGATGGATGTCAAGATAGCTTTCCTGAACGGAAGTCTTGATGAAAACATCCACATGAAACAACCAGAGGGATTCATTGCTAAGGGCCAAGAACACTTGGTGTGCAAGCTTAAGAGATCCATTTATGAACTTAAGCAAGCATCGAGGTCTTGGAACATCCGATTTAACGAGGTTATCCAGTCATATGGATTCGTGCAAAGTCCGGATGAGAGTTGTGTGTACAAGAAATGTGATGGAAATGTGGTGGCATTCCTCGTACTTTATGTTGATGACATCTTGCTTATTGGAAATAGTAAGAAGGCGTTGTCGAACATTAGGGTGTGGTTGTCCGAGCAGTTCGATATGAAGGATCTGGGTGAAGCCGGACATGTCATTGGCATCAAGATCATTCGTGATCGCCAGAAAAGGATGTTATGTCTGTCCCAGGCGACTTATATCGATACAATGCTAGCTAGATTTGGCATGCAAGATTCTAAGAAAGGTTTTATACCTTACAGGCATGAAATTCATCTATCTAAGGAAATGTGTCCCCAAACACAGTCTGAGATAGAGGAAATGAAGAAAGTACCATATGCTTCGGCGGTGGGAAGTTTGATGTATGCTATGCTATGCACTAGGCCTGATATATGCTATGCTGTTGTCATGGTAAGCATATATCAGTCTAACCCTGGACAAGGTCACTGGACTGCGGTAAAAAACATTCTCAAGTACCTTAAAAGGACTCGAGATTACATGTTGGTTTTTCGCTCTGATAGTCTAGTGCCTTTGGGTTATACGGACTCAGATTTTCAATCCGACAAAGATCAGAGTAAGTCTACCTCGGGCTATGTGTTTACACTAGGAGGTGGAGCCATCGCATGGAGGAACATTAAGCAGAAATACATTGCGGATTCCACTATGGAAGCTGAGTATGTAGCTACCTCTGAGGCTGCAAAAGAGGTTGTCTGGCTCTGCGGGTTCCTAGTGGGCTTGGGCGTGGTTTTTGATTTGCCTAAGACTATCACGATATACTGTGATAACTCTGGTGCAGTGGCAAATTCGAAGAAACCCAGAGCCCACAAGGCAAGTAAACACATAGAGAGAAAGTACCATCTTATAAGAGAAATCGTTAAAAGAAGAGACGTGGCGTTGGTCAAGATTGCATCGGAGGACAACCTGGCTGATCCATTCACGAAGAGCCTGGCGGCTAAGACCTTTGATGGTCACGTGGAGAAAATGGGAGTGAGATGCAGACCTGGTAGCGCAGTTTGAGTTGATAGTTTTAGATTGGAGAGTTAGCCAGTTAGTTATTATGCTTGAAAAACATGCTTCAACTATAAGTGGGAGATTGTTAGTTTTATATACTGGAAGACTCGTCTTTGTATACTTTTCTGATGATATGAAATGAAAGTTATTGCATTCACTATTTGCATTTAGATTATGTTCTATAATTGTTTTATGCAATGTTCCATATAGTTACATTGTAGATGATATGGTGTGGGGAGTCACACGGTAAGATCATATCATTAGAACCTTGTAATGTATTAAATAGCTCGCGGCTTAGATGGTCCTGAACACACCATCGGTACACCGTAGAATAATCTGATAAGTTAGTTTATCTTGACTAACTGATTATTCTAGTACACTCATTAGTGTATTGAGGATGATCATGATAGGATACTATTCTCTGTCTCTGACCCAGTTACTGAGAGAATAAATATCCACAGAGTTCGGGTTCTGAACTCATGTGATATTGGCAAGCATATGTGTGCGTTCTTTATTACTTTGATTTATCAAGAGTGAGATCTTTTCGTAGATCGAATTCGATATATTGGGTAATAACAATGTATACATGATGTCTCGAGCAGTATGCATGAGCACCGTGTCCTGGTGCGCCAGGTTGATGATGTTCTCTTGAGGAAACACAAGTTCATATTGAAACCCTGTAGGTGGAATTTATTCTGTACATGAGTAAAGTTTGTGTGGTACTACTTAAGATTTTAGATGTTAATTAATTATAGCTGTCAGAGGCTGACATAATTAATTAATGAACATTATATCTTAAACATGGAGAATGGCTGGACTAAAGGAGAAAGCATATTCGTAAATATGTATTAAATTGGTAGGTCAGTTTTACTTCTTTAGTGGAATAAAAGTAAAACTTAATTTATTTAATTATATCCTAAGTTTATTGGATATTGGATATTAAATAAATTAGTGGGCCAATTTAATATTCTTCTAGATCCCTGTTGTAGCCCAATTGACTGATAATTGACTGGATATTGAACTTGAGATAGAGGCCCAAACCCAGTAGGGTTTAGACATGTAATTTTCGCCCACCTCCCTATAAATAGGGGAAGGAGGTGAAAATTTGAGCATAATAATTCAGCCCCTCTTTGTCTCTCAAAGTTATTCACAGATTCCACAAGCCTATCTAGTAGATTTCAGCCCACTCTGAATCTAGATACAGTCCGGGAATACAAACAGAAGATCTTGGAGTAGAATTGTGGTGGTCGAATTTTGAGCTAGGTGGCGCCATTCACTGTATTCATTCAACAACAAGATTAGATCTTTAATCTTGTCCACATACCGTCTATCGATTTGTAAGTAGATTCATTTCTATGTCTTCCACTTTATTAGATTCGAATCTGCTCTGCATGCTTTTTGATTAGACTGTGATAAACATGCATGTGACATAAAATTATGATTTGCATGAACACGGATTAATGAACAACCAAATGATCCTGCGGTGGTTTAATTCGAAAAAACCCCAACACATATGACTATATATATATGAGCTTGCAAACATCGTCACGTGCGGCGCGTGGCGTCATGCGCATGTCCTTAACTTCTTTTTTTTCTATTTTGTTTTTTTGCCTTTTGATTTATTTTCATTTATTTTCTTTTTTATTTTCTCCCCAAAAATCATATATCTCTTAAAGTAAAATTAATTAATTTAATTTGACGACTGGTGTCGTGCACTCCTCCGACGCTATCACGTGAGGCACCGCGCTTGATAATTAATTTTTTTGAATGAAATATAAGGGGGTGTATTGGATTGAGATTTCGTTGGATTTCGTTGGACTTTTAAAATTCGGGTGTATTCAATCCAGACTTTTAAAAGTCCAACGAAATTCTGGTGTATTCAATTCAGACTTTTAAAAGTCCAACGAAATCTTGGTGTATTCAATTCAGACTTTTAAAAGTCCTTTAAAATTCTGCGGTATTCAACAATCCACGGACTTTAAAAAGTCATTGATTTCGTTGGATTTCAGCTGGATTTCACGTTAAAATTACAAAGGATGAAATCCGACCTTTGGGCACGAGATTTTGATGGATTTGGAAAACCCAGCGAGCGCTGTGTTCCAGCGGCCGGTGAGGAGTTGAAATCGGGCACCCCAGCCGTCACCCGACCCCAGCGGCCGCTGGTCTTGCCGATGATGGCACTCCAGCCAGCGGCTGCTGGGATCAAGGTCGCTTGATTCTAGCGGCCGCTGGGTTTAATTTTTTTTCGGATACACCGATCGTTGTGTTCCAACGAGCGTTGGCGAGATGGATTTGAAATCCATTGAAATAGTTCAAAATCGTCCGAAATCCATACACGAAATCCGCCAGACTCTGCGTGGAGTTGAGAGACTCTATGTGGAGTCTTGGAAACTCCATATGGAGTCTATGGATTTATAAAATCCATAAAAATCCATGGACATTTTAAAGTCCAACAAAATCCATCAAAATCCTAATTGAATACACCCCCCCTAAATTATAATTGGTATTAATAAACCCTAAAAAATCTAAACCTTAAAAAAATCACAAAAAACAAAAAAAAAACTCCCCTAAAAAAACCTTAAAAAAAACACTAAACCCTAAAAAAACCCCAAACTCTAACCCCTTAAGCTTTAAACGTTAATTGTGATCGAATAATTCATAATTTGAATCAAAGAAACTCATATACGACAAGTAGTAGGTCTAATACTTTTATGGTTACAAGTGATACTTTTTGGACTTTGTACTGATACTTTTTAGTGTTAAAGGTGATACTGTTTCTGGTGATTTTTTTTGGGCGGAGCGGGTAGGGTCAGGGTTGACCCGCGTGCCCCGCTTGCCTGACCATCTGATTCAATTCTATGCATTTTGGGTTTTCAAAGTCTGATAAGAGACCTTGTATGTGTGTGTCTATATATATATATATATATGGGTTCAAATGAGAATCTTCCTCCATGTAGGAACTAGGAACTCATCTACTCCCTCTATTACTTAGATCTTAATGGCCACAATTCAGCTAAAGTTTGATCAAATGCAAGGTGACATACTTGTAATTATTTACAATTTTAAGTAAAAAGGGGGTATTATGGTAATTCAATAATTCTTATGTTTTGAAACATGATTATCTTCCTTCTCCATTTATTTCTCTCTAACACTCACTTTTTTTTTTTCTTTGTGCACTTATTTCTCTCTCTCTCTTCCCACTCTTTCTCCTCTTTCTATTTTTCACCTATTTCATCTCCCCACTCTCTGTTTGTTTTTGTAAACCATTTACTAAATACAAATTGAAAAAATTATGATAATTTAATAATTTATTAAAATAATAAAATATTATACCTATAAATATATACATATATATATATATGTATATATATATATATATATATGGTTAAGAGGATTTTTTATGCAAAAAATCAAAATTGATGTTGCCAGTCCAGACACGATTTTGAATTCTTGATGATTTTATTTTTTTGATGTTCACATGCACATTTTAAATTTTTAGGATTTCTTGATTTGTTTGTAAACGTTATTATTCCTTTTGGATTAAATGCTATTTTTTTGTCTAAATTATCCCAATTAAATTTTTACCTTATTTCATTTTTTTCATATAATGTTGTTGATTAGTTAGGAAAATTGAAGATTTTAAATAGTTTTAATTTTTATTAAAGAGTAAATTGTAACAATTACTCGATTATATGGTTTTCACTTTTCACATAAAATATTACAATTATAATATTACTTTTTTTTAAAATTATAAATTACATCATCATTCATTTCATTAATGAAACGATGTCGTTATAGTTGTACACAATCGAGCAAATTTTGCTGAAAAATTCGAGGATGGCGCAATTGCAATATTTTAGACGTTGTGGAAAAACTATAAATTCGGCTAAGGGAGTTTCTATTTGCACCACCAAATTTGCTCTTTGCTCCATAACTACTCATTGCACCTCTTTTTTTACTCTTTGCACCACTAACATTGACAATTATACCCTTCAATCTAAAATATTTGTTTTAAAAAAAACAGTAAAAAATAAAAGGGAAATCGGAATGTCGTTGTCCTCATCAAAATCTGTTGGATGAGTGAAATCGGTTTCAGTCAAGAGACGTCTGTATTCAATCTCTAGTCCGTCGAATGCAGAAGACAAAACTCCACCCCCATCTTGGCAAAATAACTGCAGTTTCACCAGTATGTTCACAACGTTTGACAAGCGAACAAGATACCAATCATCATCAGCTGTTGCATTATCTTTCAGGATCTGCACCACATCTTCGAGCCACATGATCACCAATCTACAGTTATCAGCAAGAAGCTTCAGAGCGCCTTGGAGGCGTTTGATGGTAGCAAGATGAGTGAATAAGGCAGGAGCACGAGGATCAATCTGCAGCGAATCCTGCAGCTCGTAGACCAGATCCAGAACCTTCAAAACAGATATAGCTAGGGCGATGGCTCGATCAACATGGCCTCCAATCTCATAAACTGCACATTTGGTGGCCATTTTCTTGATAGGGGCTTGCAAATAAGCCAAGTTGTGGCTTGCCTGGTTCAATCTGGAGCCAGTTTGATCAACCGCAATGGCTATGTTTCTTGATTTCTGAATGCTGCTCTTGAGAATTTCTCTAGTAGCAAGAAGATTAACAAGTCCGATCCAGGAGATTCGTATTTATTTAATTTTTATTGTTTTAATTTTTATTAAGTTTTTTAATTTTATTTTGCGGTGCATTGAGTAATAAATGTGGTGCATAAAAGTAATAAAAGGATAAATAGGTCATTTCGTATTTATTTAATTTTTCATTTAATTTTTTAGTGGTGCAAAGAGTAAATTAAGTGGTGCATTTAGAAACTCCCTTCGGCTAAATCTAGTGTTATTTGCGCCAACGAACTCTTTATATTGTTGATAGTATGAATTCGAATAAATTTAGTATTATATTTATGGCCATTAACCCTTAATTTATTTATTTTTTTTACTCATATACACGACCTGTGGTACTGAGGAGATTCGAACACGTGACCTTTGGTCTACAAGCAACAATTAACCCTTAATTAAACTAAAGAATTGTTGATAGTAAATTGGGGATGGAGAATAAAATCACCCTACTTGGAAAAAAAATCTCTAAAAGTATTTTATTTTTATTTTTCGATCCAATAAAACTAATGTGATATTTTAAGCCCATATATTTGGAGGCCTAATTCGTGGCCCACAGATATTCAATCCAAAAAAGTACCCTCAAATTCAATTTGTCCGGTTCTCTACAATTCCAACTAATCATAAACCGCTCCATTTTTTTATGCAACTCTGAACAAAACTGCATACGGCCACCGAAAATCACAATTATCGATCATTTCTCTCAGATGTTAGTGCGCGGTGTAACCTTCAATAGTTCTAATATGATTTATCAATTTTTTTTTGTTTTCATTTTTTTTTGGGAAAATTGTTGATTCAATCGCCATTTCTTTCTTCTCTCTGCGATTTTGATTTCTTTGTTCTTTTCCAATGTCGGTTGGATGTCATTTTCTAGGATCCTCTTGATTTATTTGGTTTGCGCCTTTTGTTTTTGTGGGTTTCCTGTTTCGAATATTGCAGTTCTTACGGAACATTGGAATTGTGCATGATGTAGAAGCACAAAGTGTTTACATAGTTCTTTTTAAAGGCCCGTGGTTGTGTACGTCATGTATAGAAATGAGGATTTTATGTAGAATCATATATGAAATTATAGTTGTATTATTTCATTGACCATTCCTTTGGGAAATGTTTGATCATGTAGTCTATATTATATTTGAAACATAGTCCTTAAAAGCACCCACAAGAGTTTGTGGAATCGAAGTTTTATGACATTTTGATATTCCATGAGAGTTTTACCCTATGTTATTACCTATGCAGAAATGGAAGTCCTATAAGTCAAAATACTTTATCCTTAAATGCTAAAATGGAACCAAATTATTAAGTGATGAGGATAGTCCTAGTGTCCTATTGTAAAGTGTGTGTGTCGGAGAGAAATAACCTTTGCTTGATGTATAAGGACATATTTTCCTGCTGAAAAAATTTAATTGAAGTTAATGTTTGGAAGGGATAATCGGGGCTCTTTGATTAGTTGTTGAGGGGTACTGACGATTATCAATAAAAATAGATTTAGAAGCAAACTTATCTTTGCTCTATTTTCACACTCCTTGATTAAGAAAATTAGAATGTATAAAAAACATTGAAATTGGTCAAATTCAAATCTGGACCCTCCCACTTAATGAAATAGTATAAATATGATTGAATATGTTGGTTATATTTAATTATAAAAACATGAGAGCATTTTATATGAATGTGTATCTATGAACGTTAATAATATATATGGATAATGGCTAAAAAATTATAGTGGTTTTATTGAGTTCTAGTCTCACTTGTCATGACTTAGTGTTATTAAAAGTTATAGTCTGCGTTGCGATTACTGAAGTAACTAAAGAAATTGATGTAGATGTTAATCATCATGGTTTCACTATGAAGAATCTAAAAAACGCTTGAATGATGAATCTACTTGAAGGTTGTTTCTGACTTTATTTTTAGTGAAGTCAGTTTTCATGTGTATGTGTGAAGTAGCAAAGGACATTTGAAACGTCTAAAACTATATATACATCTCAAACACGTTTTTTGAGCACCATATCAATGATAAGACTCTTAACCATGGAAATAACATCTACTCTTTAGGGTGAAATGAATCCATCATAAACTTTACAATCGACAAGGGTATTCTGGATCAATATTCTTTTTTTCTATCTTGAGGTTTTAATGCGTTCTGAAAATATTCGCATCTCATACAACTTCTTTTAATATATTTTTTTCTCTTTCATCATAATGGAACCTCTTATACCTTCTTCTGGTGATATATTTGGATCCTATAATTTTGTACTTCTATTTGGTTACCTCATTTAGCTAATTAATCCTTCAATACTATTTAGTTTGGGTTATTGGGTATATGATAAATAAACTTCCACCCATCTAATCAATTTTCCACTATGGTGCAACCTATGCATTACTTGCCACTTAATAATGCTTATATTGATTATCAATAATCTAAAGTTTCTTTGTTGTTGGTTCATATTCTAAGATCAGGTACAGATTTAGCTACCCAAGAGACATTCAGTGAGCTATTTAAGGCTTGCTTAGAGCATATGAAATTATATAATTCATCAACGTAATTTTTTAAATTTCATGGGGTAATACTATCATTGGCATCTTGATGGTCAACTTTGTTGTTGGAAGCACAATATTCTTCTAAGTCAATCTTTAGGGAAGATTGTTCTGCTTTACACAGTTGTATTTCTGCTCAATAATTTCCATTTACTCTGTTGAATTTAAAATGTTGAGTATGCACTACAGTTAGGATATGGCATGATTGGACCATCATTTTAAAAACGGTGAAATGATTAGCAAAATTGAAGTCTCAAATCTTGAAAATAAAAATGCAAGGGAAATCAAGAATTTTGTTAACTGTCTGGTTTACAGCAGTGTATGAATCAATCAGCATACAAGGTGTTGTGGGTTGTAGAGACTAAGGTATTGTTTGTTTTTATTTCCAACCTCAATTTCCAGTTTTCAGTATTTCCAATTCAATTTACGAGGTGTATTGGTTTTTGAAAATATGTAATAATTTTGTTATTATGAATGATTTAATGATTAGAGTACCGCTTTATTACTCCTTCATGAAGTGTATTTAGGATCTTAAACATACAGGACTCCCTCCTTATGTCGCCCGTTCTCCTTCATGAACTATTTCACTAAATGAAAGTTGTGAGATCCCTTCACAACCGTTACACTAGACTCTCTCTAGCTACCCACGACTTCAACTTACAATCTCTCTCGAGATTGTTTAAAATGGATTAATAAAATCTCTCACGTGTTTCACTCAAAACACTCAAAAGCTAGACTATCACAGTTTAAAGAACAACTTCTAGCAAATACATAGATCACAAACAAAATGACTGTCAAATACTACGTGAAGAGAATCTAATTCAGTCATCCACTGATTGCTGCAATGAATCGGTCTTCTTATGTCTTCACTTCAAAGTTACCGTTGATCTTCATTCGCCAGTAATTTGGTAAGTATATAATGGTTTGTGATCTTCCCAAACGTGTGTAGATATTTTCCTTGAGTAAAATGATTATTTTCAGCACGGTATCTACACCATAAGACAGTCAAATGATCGTATCTTGACCTCCCAAATTGGATCGGCGCAAGATCTTTCAAATATGGAAACTGCCATAATTAATATGTTCCTGGGTATGCCTGGAACATCAGAGCGAACAGTTCACCAACTGTTCTTCAATGCTTGCACATCGGAACTTTTATCTTCAGGAACATACCCAAGTAAATATTGCCGAACATATCTCACCAAAACAACCTTTCGTGCATAATGATGGCACTAACACGACGTTTTACGTAGTGCATTTGTTTGATTTTAATGTGTGTCTTGTGCACTGATCTTGATAATTATCTATTTCGAAATAAATAAAATATATATGATAAAATGAAATTACTAATTATTAAAAATGAAATTAATCTAACGGTACTCTGCTGCCTGACAGAAAATAGAAGTTTTAAAAAAGGGAGTTTCTATTTGCACCACTTAGTTTACTCTTTGCACCACTAAAAAATTAAATGAAAAATAAAATAAATACGAAATGACTTATTTATCCTTTTGTTACTTGTTTGCACTACAATTATTACTCAATGCATCACAAAATAAAATAAAAGTTAAAACAATAGAAAATATATTATTAAACCTATTAAAAATCCAAAACAACAAGATCTAAACGTCTAAAAAAAAAGATAGGAGTATTGAACATAATTTCACTCAACAACCTAGATTCAATTTGTGCAATTGTGGTGAGAAATATCGAAAGAGATAGAATACGGAATGAAAATGAAGAATAACATAGCAATGTAAATCATTTTGATTAGTTTGTACCGATTGAATTATGAGTTTTCGCTGATTTTTTAGACATGTTATCGCGTTTTGTTCGAGAAATACAGTCGAACATTCTTCAAAGAGTTCGAAAAACGAAGTTCGAACAAAACAGCTATGTTTGGAATTTGATTGTGTTCGAACTCTAGAGTTCGAACATAATGCTTATGTTCGAACTCTTGAGTTCGAACACATTGAAACTCAAATTTTGAAATGGTGTTCGATCTATTGAGTTCGAACAAAAGCTAAAAGTTCGAATTATGCAGTCCGAACAAAACGTGTTCTGGAAAAAAAAATCAAATCAACAATTTAGTAACCAACTCTTCTTTCTGATCGTAGGTCTCCCAGGAGAGGAGGGCACCCAGCCTTTAGGCAACTCGAAACCATCGAGCGGCCAAAGCCCCGCTTTCCCTACCCTGCCCTGCCGTCGATTGCCATAGCACAACTCGCCCATGTGCTTCCGTGCTACTCTTATTGGTCTTGCAAGGACTTTGACTTCAAAGATTAGATCTTCGCTCAAAATCTTGTTTTTGCGCACAATTAACTCAAACTAGCATCCAATCATTCTAATAACATATCATATCATCTTAAACTATTGAAGGGTTGAAACTAGCATCGAATTCGAATAATCGACGGGTTGAAGGGTTGAAATTTTTTCACTACGTTATTTTTAATTGTTATCAATTGAGTTAAATTTTTTTTTACGTTTTTTATTTTTTTAAAACTGATTTTATGTTTTTAATTTTTCTGATTTTAAGTTTTTTTTTATGTAAAAAACATATTTTAGATGAGAGGGTATTATTATCAATATTAGTGGTGCAAAGAGTAAAAATTATAGTGGAATGAGTATATATGGTGTAAAGAGTAAACTAAGTGGTGCAAACAGAAACTCTCCCTGAAAAATTTGAAAAAATAAAACGAAAGAAAGGTGCCCAGGTCCGTTCTCAGTGACGTTTGTAGACTGCCGCACCGCCGCCAATTCCAGCCGTTTCCCGCCCTCCCAAATCCATGATCTCTATCAATTCAATCGAGACTCTTTAGTCCGCAGAAAATATTCTGATCTCCGGAACCCTAGCAACTCAAATTGGTAACTCTTATTTTCTTCTATTTTCTTACTTTCATATTTTGAAAACTGTGTACTCAAATAACCCTTTTTTTGTTGTGGCCTGTATTACACTATCAGTATATTTCATGATCTCAGTTGATAAAATGATGATTAGAAGTTTCTGCAATACAATTTTTTTTTCCCGAATATAGTAAAATAAGAGGATTGAAGAAGAAGAAGAAGAATCGTATATATCTAATTATTTGTTGCTAATTTCTGAACACAACTTTACTTAGAAAAGTGTAGGAAGTGCATTTATGAGCTTCTTTGTAAGTTGTTTATACTTGTATCCTGTTGTCGTGTAGCACTTATAGAAGATGTATCCTTTTCTTTCCACATTTTTTCACTGCATTTTGTTTTCTCTATTTCGTGATTTGGTCGGTGATATTATTTTTTATTGAATGAATGTTTCTGCCCTTCGGATGGTGGATATTGACAATTATTGCTGCATTTCGTAGTGTCTTCTCTCATCAACTCGAAGGCTTGCTGTGAAGAGTGGTGAAAGATGGATAGACCACAATGTCCCAACATATAGACAAAGAGGCCTCTAGAACTTGGGTTTGTGTTATATCAGTATCTATCATCCTCCTTCCACCAGCTACATCCATGCAACAACCTCTGCAGCAACGCAAAGCACCTGAAAGTATAAATGTTACTGTTTCATTTGTATCTCTGCGGATGCTGCTGCTATTGCATCTCACATGTGTGATAGGCTTAGCTTTAGCTTTCTGGGTAGCAATCAATTTTTGTTCGCTTACTCTCATTCACAATCCAGCCCAAACTCTCTTTATAGTATGGGTATGTAGACTTCCACATATTTAGATTTCAAGTCTTTTGAATTTTTAATTAACATTTTTTACTTTTGTGGTTTTTCTTCAGGCTGTGGAGGCTCTACTTGTGATCCCTGTCTTTAGTCAGTTTCGTTCCAATCCAGATAAATGCTCTGTAATTTCAATTCTTTGTTCCTGTCTTGTTTATCTTTCTGAGGTTTCTTTTTTGATTCTGCAAAATAATTGTCTTGTCCTTTTTTTTTTCCTGATAACTTTTTTTCAGTATGTCAAAGCCATAGTGAGAGGACTGATGGGTCTCCCTGCAGGTTAGTGTGATAAACTTCATCCCTATGATAACTAGATAATTGACATTGTTTAGTTTACTGAAATTTTCCGATGATTGTAGATGTCTGTTTGATAGTAAGAAAAGTAACTAGACTGTGTAAAATAGATGACCAGTGTCTATAAATGCTACTAAAGGTGAAATGCATTTTTAGAGTTGTATTTTTAAGATCCAAAATGTTGTCACAAAGAAGATGCCAAAGATAAGGCTTTGGGTATAGAGATGGTATTTAGGCTGATTCTGAGGCAATTCAGTACTTGCAAATTCCCTTTCTCATTGCAATAGGAAGTTCAAATCACTATGTAGGACTTTTTTTAAGTGTTTCGTATGTAGGTGAGATAACTTTGGACATGGAGAAGAATGTCTTGACATGAGTGATGGGGGTGGTTTGTATGTCCCCTATTTGTGCCATAGGTGCAAGTGAACCATTTGGTATTGGTAATGTTTGATTACTGGGCAAGGTGTGTAGGTGATAAGTTAATTTAACAAATGGGTCATCAGAAAGTTGCCCCAAGTCAATGACTCATGTTTTAGAGGATTTTTTTAGACATTGAACCTAGTGAGGAGTAGGGATACTTGGAAGATATTCTAGAAGCTTTTTCTAAAGTTTACTCAAGAAGCCTGATAGCTTTTCCATCTCCTCATTATTGAAGTCATTGAGTCTTCAATCTCTTATGATACTTTGACTTGTCATATGGACCTGTCCTTGCCTTTTATCCGTTTTCCTCCCTTACGTTGAGGTTTGCACATGATTTTCTATGATGGGTCATGGTCTTTTGCTGTTTTGTGCACCAAAGGTTGTATCTGTTATCTTGTTTCTGCTCCACCTTCATCAGTTTTATCTTAACGCGGTCTGTCATTCTGTTGCAGAGTTATATTTGCTTCTCTAACAGAAATCAGTTCTGAAGTTTCCACATTTTGTGGTTGATGATCACTGATGTCCTAACTTCTTCGACTCGAACCAGTGATACTGTTTCATTTAAAGAAGGAATTCTTTCTTTTCCTAAAAGTTGAACTCCAATTTTATCAAGTTAGGGTTTTAAACCACCAAATAAATCATATACCCTGCAGTGCTCTTGTTGCATGTCAGTTCAATAATTTGGTGATAATCCATTTCTTGCCAGCATTTCCGAAAGGTTGGCGTACTCTGTAACAGATTCTATCCTCTTTTCTGGATACCGTCTTGACTTTAATTGATAGTCATGGGAATTCCATGTCATTCTTATCCTATGGTTCATAATCTAGCTCACCCCTTTCTGAGCCAGTGTCCAGGAAGTGGCTTATCTTTTCTATTCCCTTAAGAGGGTTCATTTACTGTCAAGTTTGTACCATATGAGGTAAATTTTCCCATTCCAATGATGAAAAGCTTGATTATTTTAGAGTTATCCCAAGGCATGATTGGACTGACCATCTTTTGAGTTGTGACTGGTTATACCAGTGGTTTTTTGTGATGGTGTAGAGTGGTTTAACATGAAACTCGCTATGACGGCCAAAGCGATAAGAAAACTAATTTTTTTCTGAGAAATCAAGTCTTGAGGTGGTAATTACCATGTGCAGCAAATTGCATGTCTTATTATTGCCTATCTCTTTTTCTTGTTTGTTGATTCTAATGTTATTGTTCATTAACATACAACTTATAAAAGAATGGAGAAAAAGGAAATCAACTAAGAATCAATCCTTCAGTCAAGGAAAATAAACATTATGATTTTACTCCAAAGTCTCCAATTAAGATCCGGTATTCTAGAATTTTACCTGTTTACAGCTTTTCTAACAATGTCAAAAATTGGTAGGAAACATCTCATCTTCTGGAACAAGCTTTTCAATTACTTATATGGTTACTCATCAAGCTTAGTAATCAGCACATCAAAATGTTTTTATTCTTGAAATTGTGCCTTTTAAGTTTGCTTGTCAGGTCCTAAAGTATCTTTCCTGTAGCTTCTACTGTTGTACACACATGTCGCATGAGGACATAATAAGATTATTTGACGTAATTGATCGAATCAGAAGCACAAAGGGTTTTGTTGCTTCATATATTTCTATTAAGATATATGTTAAGATGTGTCTTATGTTTATATTTGCAGGTGCTTTACTGCTCTTGGTGCAATTGTATTGGGCGCACCTGTTGGAACTCAGTATGTGATGGTTGTTTGCACTATTTTTATTCGTTCGATTATCATGACTTAAAAACTAAACCTTCTCTGTGGTTGAATATAAATGGCTCTTATCTTACAAATCCTAGAATAATTAACAATTTTGGGTATACTTATACACAATGAGTAATAGTTTCTGATCTATGGTTCTTTTTTGTTGATACAGGCACTTCAAAAAGACAGTTAACTGGTCTCTTCTAATGTCAGTCTTTACAGTATGTATTCCTTTAAGCTGTTCTATTTATCTGTCTTTAGTCTTTACTATACTCAATAATTAATTTGTCTGGAGGAATTATGCTCAATTTTTAGTGACAATCTGTCTTTCTGAACTTGTAATGAGATTCTTACCTTTCTCATTTAATATGTGCTCAATAAAGGAAGTAGAAGGCTATTTTTGCCCAAAAGCTTACATATATTATTTTTCCCAAAAATTTACATATCATGGCTAATGTTCCGTCGTGTCTTCAAAAGGACAGCTAACTGGTCTCTTCTAATGTCGGTCTTTACAGTATGTATCCCTTTATGATATCAATATCTGTTTCGAGCTGTTTAATTTGTGTCTTCACTATACTCAAAAGTTGATTTGTCTGGAAGATTTATGCTCCATTTTCTGTGCCAATCTTTCTTGCTGCAACTTTTAATGAGATTCTTAACTTTCTCATTTACTAATATAGTAATATCAGTTCGATAAAGGAAGTAGAAGACTAAATTTTTGGCCCAAAAACTTACAAATCATGGTTCATGTTACTCCATGTTATATTTAATGCAGTTTGTACCCGCAGCTTCTGTTTTTGGCTCATCATGGACTGACTGGCATCGAATATTCGCCCACTCAAAGTAAAGTCAATTACCCTCTAAGAGTTCCCTCGCTGCTTATGTAATTTCATTGTTCATGGTGCAGTTCTCATTACTCCAATGTCCACCTGCAGGCCAACGGGACCCATAGATTTTATAATCTGCTTACCTGCGCATGGAGCTGTTATTGGGGCTTGGTTTGGTGCCTGGCCCATGCCTCTTGACTGGGAAAGACCCTGGCAGGTGTGGAATCTTGCCTCTATCATCTATTCATATATTGCCCATCTGAAATAGTGTTTGAGTTCCTTTTCTACTTTTAAGAATGTTTCAGTTTTTAATGTGGTTTTCTTTGGTAAGTATACTACTATTCTGGTCATTTGTAGCTTAAGTTGCGCTGGCCGCACTGTTTGAGTAGCAGATATATTGCATAGAAATGTTCGTTATTACTTCAACATTGAGAATTTAGAAAAGAGTGAAAGTCACTAGACGATGCTAGACACACACACATATGAAAAGATCTTTGTTATAATTATATCTCCATTGTCCTCAATTCTTCTGGTAGGAGGCTTAAAGTTGTTGTGATGAAGTGAACAAATCTGTTTAATCGTCATTTGACAAATTAATCAACTGGAAGTCTGGAACTGCTGACATGTTGCTATATTCCTTGTATTATTTGCTGGATATGGCTTTGGGATTGGGGAAGACTCCCCCTACTCACAATTATAATGAGCAAACAACAATTTTGTGCAAGAAACATTAAAAGATATTACTAAATGGTGATAAGCGTCAAATTTTTTATTTTTATTTTTTCATTTTCCTGTTAGAAAGTTGAAAGAGTCAAGGGAATTGATACAAGTAACGCGATTAATTAATGAACGAAAGAATGGTGGAAAATGGAATAAAAGTCAAAGATTGACAAATTTCATCCCACCCAGCGGCTAATTCAGTTTTGGCTTGAGTTAGAGTTTTTCTAACTTGCACATTTCTTAATTTCTAAACTTATAACAGTTGGAGTTATTCACACATGGATACGGAGTATTCTGACTCAACTTCACACATTGAATAAAGAACATGTCATCTCTATCTTTTCCTGGTTCAATATTTGCTATAAGGAACTAAATTGGTTTCGTATGTCAATTTTATACAGAAGTAGAAAAGTTGATACATGTAAGCATGATTTTATTTTAGACTTTATTATGTGCTTTGTTTTCCTCATTAGCATGACTTAGAATCTAATATGTAGTTTATTATCCTCATTTTAATTTAGTAAACTTGGTGTTGCGATTGGAACTATAGTTAGTTTCTCTAGAAAGGAAGAGCAAAAAATGATAGAGATTAGCATGATTTTTGGATTCTAGTATGAGATTTATTTAACTTATTTCCATTTGCTTAGCTTTGTATTTGAGCCTAAGATTTTATTGTAGAAAGGGAAAAAGATAGCAGTAGAAATTATATATTCTAACCTTAAAAGGCCTCGAACCTTGGATTTTATTTTAGAAAAGACAAAAGGAGAGTGTTATAAATTATGTATTCTAAACTTAAAAGGCCTTGTTTACTTTTGTGAGGTTAGATTGTCGGAAATTGTTCAATCGTGTTTAACATTTGTTTTTCTCCACTATAAATGAGTGGATAACCCAAGAACGTGGATTATTTTGGATTTGAGTGATTAATTGAGTGATATGTATTCCGATTAAAGAGATGGGATACGATTTATCTATCTCCTTGTTAGTGCATATGCATAGATGTATTTATTATTTTCATCATATCCAACATTCAGTCCACATTCCGAGTTATTCAGTTTATGGATTTTGTATAATTTTTGGTCAGGCTATTTTTATTTGGTGAATGCTTTGTATCCAGTTCTCTAGTGCAACACAAAAAAACATGATAGACCGGATTTTCACGCCTATTTCCTTGTTTATTTCATTAAGTTAGTTATCTCTGTTTAGCGAGTTTGTGGGCCTTACATGGCCATGGACACTCAGTATTTATGTTCAAATTTCGCGGGTTAAGGCATGCTTAGAAAGGTATCATATTAATTTGCTGACGTTTAGTCTAAGGAATTTTACGGTTTCCAGTCTCAGTTCAGTTTTATTGAATTCCAATTCTTATTCACTCTATAGTTATCTCTATCAAATTGGTCTATTACTTGCCTCCCAGTTCATGGGCACAATTTACTTCGGAATCACTGGTATGTTTTGGTGATCCATTAATGTCTACTTTTTATGAAACCAAGAGTGCTACTAGGAAAATGGCACAGTAGAGGAGTATGTCTTGCAGACTTGCAGCTTATCGCATGGGCGGCCCATGTTTCAAATTTGGAAGAGTAGCAGCACTACTTGAGGCAGTTCATGGTTGGTTTGAAATTGGCTGGTGAGAATGAAAATAGAGGGCATGGTTATTCCTCATTGTTTCTAGCAGCGGGTCAACCCCAAACGAGCCTAACAACTTCTCTAAGCCGACGAGGGTGCCAGGGTTGGGGGGAGGGGGGTTACTCTTCAGCTAGTCGGCTCCAACTCTGCCGAGAGCGAGCCAAGTGTGCCAGACTCCAGCTGAGACAGTTACATGTCTGTGCTAAGGCTTCTATGAGCGTGCTACTGGCAGACATGGAGGAAGTTGAGAGGATGGTGAGATTGAATCCTCATTGGACCTGGCAAGGCACGGTATATCGGTATATCGGTCGATCCTCTACCGTCACACACTGGATTGCAGCATCTGCGATTATCTCCTTTGATGTCGAATGGGTTTGATGGGCCATGCACAATGAGATTTGATAGTAAATATCAAGTTCTTACTATGGTTGGCAGTGGTGCTAGTCACTGTTTTATTTTAGAAAGGGTCGTCCATCAGATGAAATTTTTAGTTGATATCTCTTGTTGTTTTTCCAGTAACATTGTGGTTAGCGATTTCTGACTTAGGGTCTTGTACCTGCATTCACACATTTGATGTCGATTATTTCGTGTTTCCTTTGGGTGGCGTGGACGGGGAGTGTGTTGGTTAGCCACGTTGGGCGACGTGCATACAAACTCGAGGGATGTCCATGAAGATTGTGGTTGATGGTCTAACTCTTGCCCTGCACCCATGTCCTTAGCTCCCATTGGTGCGCTCTGGCTTTGACGAACGATAAGGAGGAATCTTACAATTCACCAGAATTATTGCCTGTTGTGCGTTTGCAGGAAATGAGGGATCTATTAGCCTTACTGGAGGAATTTTCAGGCGCGTTCGGCCCTTTGGTGGGAGACCACCGCATTCCTCTCCTCACAGGGGCTAGTCTGGTATTTTTGTGTCCTTATTGCCACAACCATTCTCAAAAAGATGAAATGGAGAAATTGGTGGGTGAAATGCTAGAGGTGGGTCTTAGCCAACCAAGCTATTCCAGTCCATATTATTTCTGGTCCTTTAGATGTGAAAAAATGGATAGTAGCTGGCGTTTTAAGTGAACTACCGTCGGTTAAATAAGAAAATGGTGAAGGAGAAACATCCCATACCGGTGATTTAGGAGCTGTTGGATGAGTTTCATGATGCTCATTGGTTCAGCAAAATTGATTTATGAGTTAGATGTCACCATAACAGTGGCGGCTGCCGATGTTCTGAAGAGAGCTTTTTGCACTCATTCTGGCCATTATGAGTTCTTAATCATGTCTTTTGCTTTGAAATGATCAAGTACTGGTGCAGTGGGCTGGATTCATTCTGTGAAAAAGAGGCTATTTGGTTGGATGTCGAGGAGGTGCAAAACAATTTCCTGATTTCAGCCTTGTGGTAAAGGTTGTTTCAAGGGGGGTGGTAATTGATAGACCGGATTTGCAGGTCTATGCTAGTGGGTAGAAGCGCAATTTAATTAAGTTGTCATTTCCTTGATTAATGGGATAAGGTCCAAATTGATTCTTTAATTATGTCCCTTTGAGCATTTTGATCCCAAAATAAAATTTCGGTTCAAATTGATGCGACAACTTTCTTAAAAGTGCCAATTGATCCTTCCGTTAGTCCCTTAAAAAGTAGTCATAGACGTTTGTCACTAACATCCATTAAAACACACACTAACACATTTTTCTCACACACTTGGATAATTGCACACACTAAAACTTTTTACACACACGGATTCAATACATTTTTTTTAAAAAATCACAAAAATATGGAAGAAAAAATGTTTGACGACATTTCGTTTGAATCACCAGCGCTTTCCTTAAGTGTTGCTCCAGCTCCCCTCTGCCGAGTCGCCCCAGAGTTCCGCAGGGCTGCATCCATCAGCTCGGTCATCTCGAATCCCATCTTAGATTTCTTGATTTTCTTTGAGGGTACAGATTTCTTCATCAAGAGTTCTTTATTTTTCTACGAAAACAAGGATTGTAAATTAAATAAAAGCAACCTGGATTCTGTGAAGGCGCCAAAGATTTTTCTTGTGATGAAGTCTGATGGTTCACGTAGCTAGGAGAAAAACACAACTAGAAATGGTATAAGTTCCTTCTTTAACATTTTTGTAAACTTTTGAAACAAATATGTTTAATCCACGTGTGTCAAAAGTGTGTTAGGGTGTAAAATGATGCAAGTGTGAGAAAAATGTGTAAAATTGGAGACGACTGTTATTCTTTGGAACCTTAAGGATGTTTGGTTTTATTTCCAACATCAATTTCTAGTTTTCAGTATTTTCAGTTTAATTCTTGAGGTATATTGGTTTTTGGAAAAAAATGTAATGATTTTTTATGATGAATGATTTAATCTTTCGAGTTGTATGTTGGAAAATGAATATATGTTTGTTTGATTATTTTTTCAATTTGAAGTGTGAGAAAAATGTGTAAAATTTGAGACGGCTGTTATTCTTTGGAACCTTAAGGATGTTTGGTTTTATTTCCAACATCAATTTTCAATTTTCAGTATTTTCAGTTCAATTCTTGAGGTGTATTGGTTTTTGGAAAAAAAAATGTAATGATCTTTTATGATGAATGATTTAATGTTTAGAGTTATAGGTTTGGAAAACGAAAATATGTTTGTTTGATTATTTTTTCAATTTGAATTTGTGGTTGAGATTAAAAGATAAATATTTTCTGCGCTTAGAATGAATTGCTGAATATTTAAATAATGGGTCGGGTCCCACTGTAATCCTATATACATATATATATAGGATTGGAAAAAGGGAAAAATAAAATTGAAAATGGGTAAAACAAACGTTTTTCGGTGTTTTGAATAGTAAAAAGTTGAAAATTTTCAATTGGAAATAAAATAAACAACCCCTTAGAGCTTGGATTTCTGTTAGGGTTCTTGTTCCAATTCAGTTTTGGGTAGGATGTCAATGGGAGAAGCATGCATGATAGCAGTATTTTTTATAACTTGGCAGTCTTAGTCGTGTACTTTCTTTGGTTGAAGTAGTTAACAGACATTCAATGAGTTCTTAGTTTGTGAATTTGGATTTAGGTTTGTGGTGTGATTCTCCTTCACTCGCTTGTTTTGATAGTTGTCGTTTAGTTCCTTCTTCTGTATTTCTGAAATTTTCTTTTCTTTTTATCAACTTCCAGTTTTTTTAAGGTAAAGCCATTTTTTGTTTCCAATGGGCCTTTTCCCTGTGAATTGCAAATTCACTCTAGTCATGTGATAATTATGAGCAATGTACTCAATATATTGTTCTTAAGCTAGCATGCTCTATACCTTAATTGTAGATATGACTTTTGTTCGGACATCCATTGCAATTTTTAAGTCTTGTTATAGACTAATTCATTTATATATTAAATATATATATATATATATATATATGTGTGTGTGTGTGTGTGTGTGTGTGTGTGTATACTACTGCAGTCTACAGTCTAATGCGTTCGAAATTTGCATTTTATACAGGAGTGGCCTATCTGTGTGACATATGGAGCTATTCTTGGCTACTTGAGTGGTGTTCTGGTATCATTTGGATTTGTTGTCTACCATAACCGACGACATCATGGAAAGAGGGATTAATATGAGCAGAGATCTCCAACAATTTTCTTGCAGTCCAAAGTAACACTGCTTCATAATTCGCATCTTGCTAAGGTATGCATTACAAATGTGAGTTGCTGATCCTTTTTTATATTCTGGAATGCTGTGCTTCTCTCAACAAATTGTTTCGTTGAAAACTCACTGATCATGAACGTTTTACAATGACTGTATTTCCCTGTTTTTATTTGACATTAGTATCTTTTTGAGTCATTGTCAATAAACTTCTACCTTCATATTTGCTGCAATGTAGTCTTACTCATTATTTTCCCTTAGGTTGTGAGTGTCCAGAAATACTTTCTTGGACCACTATAATCTATTTGGATTAGGTTGTGGAAGATTTGGTGAAAACTTCAAATGACTATATTTCATGTTAGATACATTTAAAAGTTATTAAAATAGGAACCACAAAATAAAATGGGTTCAAGGATTTGAAATTTACCTTATGAAATTAGGGGAAATTATACTTGATACCTCACTTTTACAGTTTTTCACAGTAGTCACCACAACTTATACATAAGAGCTCGTTTGGTTGGCAGGTTGTCTAGGAATATAATTTCTAAGAATATAACCCTAATGAAAATGAATACTAACACATTATTTATCATGTGATCGGAATCTAACAAGAAAATTGTCAGAATTCTCATTTTAATATGTTTATTAAAAACTTTATAATAAAAGAACAAACAATAATCCCCCCCCCCCCCCCAAAAAAAAAGATAAAAAAAATTCATTTTTTTTTTTGTTGAAAAAATATAAATCCAATTTTAATAATTATTTATAAAAATAATGAATGAAAAATTGAATAATGAAATGGTTTAACAGAAGATTTCTACAAATAAGTAATCGGAATACCTACTCCAAGTAAGTATTTAGAATCCAAAAAAGTTGTATTAGTTTCTTTGTTTTGAGGATTTTATTTACTTTCCAAAATTCCCAAAAATTTAAACAAACACGTAAATTTAAAAATAAGAAATCATATTAATTTTCAAGATCAAATTCCTTGTCAATCAAACGAGACCTAATAGTAATGTAATCCCAACATTTCATTTTCTTTACAATTCTACCCTTTACTAAACCGTCAGGTTTCGACATGGGTAGTGCAAAATGAGTTTGGGGTTGGTGGAGAAGAGAATTCTAGGGGTTGAATTCAGTTGCCAGAAAAATTGACAGATGATAGAATTGTGAATAAAATGAAATGTTGGAGGCCAAATTGCTATTAAGTATAAATTGGGTTATTAGTGTGAAAATTTGTAAATATTGGGATATTAAATATAATTTCCCCGTGAAATTATTCAAACATGTTGCATGGTTCATTATTATGACCATGGATTATTGATGTCAGATTTGTGTTTTAGTTTTTGACTTGGCTTTTGTATAAGTGGAATTCCAACTGAAAAATTGATCCAGGCAAACAAAAGGGGCCCCAGTTAAAAGGTGCACAATATTTTTTTTTTTTCACTGGCAAAATGCTTTCCTTTCCTTTGAAAGAGCAGATACTGCTTTCTGATTAACTTTTGTATCTCATTATTTCTTAGTGAAGAAGCATTATGCTGATGCTAGTATTTTTAATTTGTTTTTACTACTGGAAAAAAAACATGCTCCTTGTGGTTTTGTCTTCTATTTGAATTGGGTCTCTATCCTTTTATATGTAAACATTCAGTTGTCATACTTCTTATTATATTAAAAGTGGTTCACTATTCCGTTAAAAAATTAAAATGGTTCCCTATATTTGATTTCTAGAAATTGAGTTCGTGTTTTAAAATATGTTTTGCATTAAATTGGCTCCTACTTATGGTTAGGACTTAATTTTGATGAAGATAAAATTCATAAAAGTACAAAGACTTAAATGTCAGAAATAAAAATTGATTACATCATTCTAGTAAGTGTGCAAGCTCATAGATCCTTTCTTGATTCATAAACATATATTTACTTATACTTCGATGTATGGAGTGATCATTTGTAAACATAGTCCTAGTGTGTAAGTTGTGGATAAATTTGGACCGTTAAATTAATTAGATGGATGAATAAGATTTTTTTTTTTCCAAGTGGTAAGTAACATCATTATATATGTTGTATACTAGCATTATAAATGTTATATTTTAGCACTTGTATGCTGAATTTTAAAGAATATTTAAATTCATTTTTTTCTTCATTTAATCTCTCAATCTCATAATTGTAGTCCCCCCCTCCAATGTTTACACAAATTAAGAAAATATATCTAATGTACTTGGAAGTGTAAGATTTTTCTAGTATAATCTTACATATTGATTCAAAATAAAATGATTGATAATTTTAAAGAATGTTAAAAATAAGGGTAGTATCAAAATAAAGAAAGTGGAGTATAATTTTGGGACGGTCAAAAATAGAATAAGAGCCTACGATTATGGAACGGAGATTTATTCCACGGTATCAAATATCGAATTCCATGTCGATAGTGAGGAGAAACGGATTGTCCATCCTTTTCTTTTCCTTTTTTGTTTTTTCTTTTTATTTTCCCTTTTGGTGGCATACATTTCAAGTCTCATCTATTAAGTTTCTGGTTGCAATACAATAATATCAGCTCAAATTTGGCAAATTGTCCTCAACTTTTAACCTTTATATTTCCCTTATGTTATCTAGGGTTTGGGCACATTAGTCCGACTTAATAATGTATGGATTATTTTCTTTTGCAGTCATGGACTTTTTGCGTTTGAAAAAAAAAAGACTTTAATGCGTTTTTTTTTTTTTTTAATTTTGAAGAATGTGCTGGTCTAAATTCTTTTAATTATGTGACATTGTATTTTATTTCAAGCATAATCTTTTTAAGTTTTAAGATAAAGTGAAATTGCATTGCTCGAAGGAAGTCAAGAACCCATAGGGTAGATGATATAATCTTCTCTTTGTAAAGAATAATGCCAATGGTTCAAATTTCTCTCTCATTTTACCAAAAAAAAAGTTGTTATGGTTGGGACACATGCTTAAAAACTGCAACAAAAATATCGCAAAAAATTAGTATGCCGTCAATCTTCACTGAGTCAAAACTTTATGATGAGAATAAGATCATGCCAATAAAAGAAGAAGAAATGCACCATGGTAGCCCCAAGTGGATTGCTATGTTGTCCATTGAAGATGAAGAACATTAAGGCATGATGAGAGTCTAGAAGGCAGGCAGTATGCCCTAGATGAAGATGGCGTGTTGGATTAGCCCTTTGAAGAGCCCAAGGTGCCAATTAGAAGGCCCAAGTCCATTGGGATTTATTTTATCAATAGTTAGATTTTTATTATTTTATTTTTGGTCTTTTTGATTTTTACCTTAAATAGAGTTCTAATTAAGGTAGGATTCCTTGTTAGATTAGGAAACCTTTTTATTTTTGATTTCTTAGTATTTTAGGACTTTATTTTCGTCCATCTCTTATATCTATATAAAGGGATCAGTTGTGAACTTTATTTTTCAGACGTTGCATGAAATAAAGAGTTAATTTCTCAATTGTCTCACCGATCCTTTGGTTGATCACCCATTTATCAAGTTCTTTAGACCTAGCAAATCTAAAGTCCTATTTCAAGCTCTTTTCTATTCCATCGAGTCTAGGGGGAGTGCTATACAACTTGGAGTTTACGAGAAATCGCGTTTCGTCTTCACCGCAAGACGGGGTTCGAGTAAGTAATCTTCTTCTACCTTTCATTTACATCTCCATTGTTCACGATCCTTCATCTACCACCTACGTACGTTTCACCTTCATCCCTTCATCCATAATACATCCATAATTCACCCTACAATTCGCCCAAAATCAGTCTTAAGTTATACATGCTTAATTCGCCTTAAATAACACGTATAACTAATCTTCCCAAATTCGGCTATTCCATTATTTATTTGATTGTGTTTTATCTTAGTTGAGTCATTCTAGTGTCTTATGTGTCTAGCGCATAATCGAGTCATATTTATCGTTGTTTAGTCGTTTATTTTGTGTCTTGTTATCTGTCGGATTGAATCCTTCATTCGCCTGACGTGTTTCGATCTAAAAGTCTTCCGCTTGCGTATATCTCGTGTCTTGGATTCATTGTCCAGGTCACATCACTTTACATCGAACTGATCAGGCTGGAGCATCAAATTAAAATTTTAGGTTATACTTAACCATTTTATCGGGTTTTCACGCTTTTTAAAAAATATTGAAATGATTAAATATATTAAGTGGTCCACTAATTGCAGCAATGGTAGTTCAATAACTGAATAAATATAGCCGATAAGAATTATTATTATTATTATTATTATTATTATTATTTATTTATTTATTTATTTTTTATTTTTTTTAAGTCCAACCATGAATATCATTAATCAAAGGGCAAATGTCTAATTCGATCCTTTAACTATTTGCGTAGGAGCATTTTGATCTCTATTTATCTTTTTGGTCCAAAGTGATCCCATAACTATTTTAAAGGTCCAATTTAATTCCTATTTTGATCCCTTTCATTAACGGAGATGGAGAGTTGATAAACAGAAGGTAGAGGAAGTGCTCCAGCTCATAGAAGGATTCAATGTTCGACCCGAGAGAAGTTTTATCAGAAGGAAGGTGCAAATTCCTCCACTATAAGACTGCAGATACCAAATGTGGTTCTGATCAAAAGGGCTCATCTGCTCTGACCAAATGAAGTCGAATGGTGACTCTTACTTGCAGAGTTAGCGAACGAGCTCCCACAGTGAGGCGGAGGCATTATCAAGGGCAACTCTGTGTGTACGGGTAGTTTGCACTACTGTGCACGGTCCTCCTGCTGAACTGAACGCCGCCCCGACGGAAGGAGACATTGCTTCACTTGAAGGTCAATTCAGGGACATGTTTAACTGATTGTTGTACATAGAAAAGGGGAACTGCAGTTAGCATTGGATGATCTTTCAACTTATTTATGTTCGTTCATTACCATATATGGTTTACTGCTTGTGCAACAACACAATCTTTTGTTCATGACGCTGTTTATCAACTCTCCATCTCCGTTAGTGAGAGAGATCAAAATAGGGATCAAATTGGACCTTTAAAATAGTTATAGGATCACTTTGGACCAAAAAGATAAATAGAGATCAAAATGCTCCTACACAAATAGTTGTAGGATCAAATTTGACCTTTGTCCTTAATCAAATTAATTGAAAATCATTAGAAAAATAAAATGAATTTGCAACTAAATTACAAGTATACAACTACAAGTAAAATATTTCATAAGATATAATTACAAATTAACTCATATAGGTATACATACCAATTTATAAATAAAATGGAATTATAAATTTACATATCCGATTTGTAGCTCTTTAAAATGACAAACTGAATGCATTAGTTCATTCCGATGATCTCATCGTCACTGCCAATTGCAAAAGAAAATTACAAATAAATATGTAAATGATTTAACTTTATTTAATTAGAGATGTTGAGAGATTTTCATTCCATACCTTAAAAATCGAATGAACTTTCATTGTGAAATATGATGTAGTTGTGTTATTTTATGGAAAAATATATCATATAAAAATTAGAAAAGAAAAATAAATTTACAATAATTATTTGGGACATCATGTAATCACCTACATATCTACTGAATATTGTCTGTAAAGCAAAGAATATTGCAGTCGAAATAATTATGATGAAGACCTAATGATGAAGCCACGACTAGTCTTGAAGAGTTGAATCTGGAGTTGCAAATGAAAGGGCCAATCACGAGGTTGGGCGCTAAGCAACTACAAGGATACTTTCAAGCATTTGTTTGAAAGAAGCTTGAAGTTGATGATGGTGTTCAAATCAGCCATGTTGTCACGTTGTTGACAATTGAAGATCAAGTCCTGGAAAAAGATTGAAGTATGGCCGAAAATATCAAGGATGCAGCTTGAAGGATTCGAACCCTTGCTCTATATTTGGGTTTCGAATTTTACCTTAGTTATTTTATTTATTTAGTTGTTATTTTCAGATTTTTATTTAAGGGATCTTCTAGAAGTTTTCATTATTTAGAGTTCTAGTTATGGTAATTCTCTTTAAGAAAATTTCGATCCTTACTAGTATTTATAGGGCTTCATTGTATCATTTTTTCTTTAGACTTAGTGTGATATTTAATACAAAATTCACATTGTCTCCAAACCATTTATTTTCAAAAAATTGTAGGCATTGAGTGTGGCATCTCTTTAACATTTTCAAGGGTGTTGTTCTAGTTCATCGAAGATCTAGGGTGGCCTCGCCAACAATCGAGAAGTTGCTTTTAAATACGCATTTCGTTTCATAACAGTAACAGGGTTCGTATTGGGTTGTTTCTCATCATCCTCATCGTCCAACCATCATCTCATCATCACCGTTCGTTCATCATTGTTCCATTCAACTTTATTTATCTGTATGATCATAAAATCCCTAGCTTCCAAGATTGGATTGAATCCTTACATCGTTGTCTTGTGTTCTTTTCTGAGCGTTCACATATCTGTATCGAGTCGATTTTTGTAGAGATCGCATCACCTAAAGAAGGCCACATAAAAATTAGTATTAAATAAAAATGTAAATATATTATAGAAATATAAATAAAAATCATGATATACTGCTATATATTGCGATATATTATGATATTTCACGATATTTCGCCGATACCCAGGAGAAAATACATTCTCCATCATATTCGTATTGCAATGTCAAAATTTACGATATATCCACGATATATCGTGATATTTTCATTCTTGGTTCAATTGGTTTCGCATTATTACACATGATATTAGTGAAAATCAATAAGTAATATACATTATTTTTTAACAATTCAGTATTATTTATTATTTTTTTTTACTAAGAGTAGGGGTTTTCTGAAAATATATTATCTTATCGAAATCGGTGATTTTTCTACTAACCCAGGTAGGGATCGGAAAAAGTATTATTCTAGAGAGTTTATTTAATTTATCGAGTATTAATTTAAATATGTTTTATTGTATTAGTATATTATTTTTAATCAGTTTTCCACCGGTTCCAACCGAAATCGATTGAAATTCATTCAATTTTCACATCTTGGAACCAGATGTCTAATAAACTTAACTGAATTGGCCAGTTCGGTTTTTCGCTTGCACAAGGAATTCATTTGATTTTCACATCTTGGAACCGAGTCGAAATCAAATGCCTAATAAACTTAATTGAATTGCACTGAATTGTTCAGTTTGGTTTTTGATTTAGACTATCCATATCAGTGATACTCATTCAACCCAACCTTCAAATAAAATACTAATTTCTCTCTCCTCCACATCCACAATCCCCAACTTTTTAAAATTTACAATCCATTAGTGACACTCATCCAACACGACCTTCAAATAAAATATTAATTTTCCTTTCTTTCAATCTACATAAAATATTTATCTATTTATTTTTTAAATAATATATTATTAATAATAATTTTTTCTATATTTAAAAAATCATAATTAATTTATTAGATATATTTTCTAAATTCATAATTATAAAAAATACCCAGCCAATTATAAATTCATAATTTACTTGACATCAAAATAAAAATTACAAGAGTTAAAACAAAGAGATTGATTGTTTGTAAAAACATACCAATATTAGGCTCTAATTATAGAGGAAAAAAACTATAAATTTTAATTTTTTTTATAATTATATAAAATATTTAAATTTTATATATATATATATATATATATATATATATATATATATATATAGGGAATGGTTCAAATGAGAACCCTTCCCCCATGTGGGAACTAGGAACCAATCCTATCCCTTCCTTTATTCAATCTGGACGGCTCAGATTAAATTAGATTAAGTGGATGGGCGGTGACAGAATTGTAATTTTTGGCAAGTTTGATGGGGGAGGGTAATATAGTAATTCACTAATTCTTTTGCAAGTTTTGTATTTGTTTCCATCTTCATCGTTCCGCTTTTCTCACGAAGAGATCTTTCCTTATCTCTTCTTCGATCGTTTAAATCTTCATCCTTCCATATTTTCTCGTGAAGATCTCCTCTTAGATCGCGTTTTTATTGCTCAACATCCTTTTATTTCTGTCATTACCTTTTTGTTGTGAAGTTTCTACATCTGTGTTCTTATGGTGACTCCAGGTATGTAATTTATTTTTGCAATGTTTGATTAAGTTTGACATTTTAGTGCGATTAATTTCGCAATTCGTTGTATGTGGATTGATTTTATAGTTTGTTCTATTGGAGATCATTATAGTTGTGTATTTACATTTTTTTGTGTGATTGATTTGATCTGTTTGTTTCAATACCATATTGTATCAGTTGTTTTCTCACTGTTAGGAATCTTAATATACAGAATATGCATTAATTTGATCTGTTTATTTGAGTACGTCATATAAGATATTTTAGCATGTTAATGTATTCATTTTAGCATGTCGTGACATATGTTTTAGTATGATAGCATGCTGATTTTATGTTATTTCTACTGCATGCACTCTCTGAAACATGTCATATAAACCATGCTTTGCTTTTTTTCTTTTCTTCTTTTTGTGTGTGTGTATTTTTGTGACTCGGCTACACGATGTTACACACAACATGCAAACATTAGAATATTATGGTGCTAAAATGTATATTGCATGATGCTAGAATGATACTTATCTAATGCTAAAAATCAATTTGTGTTGATTTTATGTCTGAATGTCTCTTGATGTGATTGTATTATTATTTTACTTTGTTCAGTTTATAATTTTTTTATTTTAATGTGTCAACTTCTTCTGTTTCAAGTGACCATAGTAAGATTACTCACATGGTGACGTACAACAAAGAAGATGATACTGTTGTATGTAGCTGTAAGAAATTCATTAGGGATGGCATATTGTGTTTTCATGTTTTCCTTTTGTTAAAGC
This sequence comes from Perilla frutescens, assembly GCA_026008535.1. NCBI lineage: Eukaryota > Viridiplantae > Streptophyta > Magnoliopsida > Lamiales > Lamiaceae > Perilla > Perilla frutescens. The sequence goes on from BRKX01000015.1 coordinate 15,708,489, forward strand.
ATTTGAAAATAGTTCCAATACCGCCTAAATATATTGCTTCCCGCTGGACAAGAACTGCATTACTTAAGCATATTCATGGTGGTGGTGCTGAGTTATTCGGTAAATCTCTGGTGTCGGATGATAATAGGAGTTTGCTAAATCAGTTGTTTTCATAGTTTTATTCTTGTTTGGGCAATGTTGAGCGTGATCTGGAGAAGATGAATTCATTTTTAGCTGGCCTGCAGAAGTTGAAAGCATTGTTTCAATGTGGTGATATGGATAGTTCTACTTCACATAGCAAGACGATGATGTTTGAGCAATTTTACGGTCTACGTGTTGTTATTTATCCACCAATTCCAGTTAAAACAAAAGGTAGCGACAGTCATTTGATATCTAAGAAGGAGGCAAGGAAGAGAAAGGAGAATAAACCACTCATCAGAATGTGCAGCAATTGCCACAAGTTGTCAGATCATGATGCTAGGAATTGTCCAGCTTGATGTTATTATAGTGATTGAGCATAGTTTAACGTCATGTTTTACCATGCTTGTGAATTATTTTCAACACATTCATTTTTAAGAATATATATGATTTTTAATAAAAGTGTTTATGACATTTCCTTTGCGGTAATTATATTACTATTAAGTTTTATTAACCATAATTACCATTTAGAATATAATGCTAAAATAACGAAAGCATGAGGTTAAATACGTTGTCAGATTCTCATTGCATATTTTGTTTATCAGAACATGCTAAAATGATAAATGAATGCGGCTAAAATAAACGAAGTAGGAGGCTAAATTTAATGTGACATTTTCCACTAGGGTTCACCGTTCCCAATTAGGGTTTTTACATTCTAATTAGGGCTCATCTGATCCCAATTAGTAATTGTCAGATTTCCATTAAGGTTTACTGTCCCCAAATATGGTGTATTGCGTTTCATTCCAATGAAATCACCGTTCCATATTTGTTTATCAAAACATGCTAAAATGAGAAATGATTGAGGCTAAAATGAGCGAAGTATGAGACTAAATTTGATGTGACATTTTCCACTAGGGTTCACCGTTCCTAATTAGAGTTTATTACGTTCCAATTAGGACTCATCTAATCCCAATTAGTAATTATCAAATTCCCATTAGGGTTCACTATGCCCAAGTAGGGTGTATTGCGTTTCATTCCAATAAAATCACCGTTCCATATTTTGTTTATTAGAATATGCTAAAATGAGAAATGAATGAAGTTAAAATGAGCGAAGTAGGAGGCTAAATTTGATGTGACATTTTCCACTAGGGTTCACCGTTCCTAATTAGGGTTTATTACATTCCAATTAGGGCTCATCTGATCCCAATTAGTAATTATCAGATTCCCATTAGGGTTCACTGTCCCCAAATAGGGTGTACTGCGTTTCATTCCAATGAAATCACCGTTCCATATTTGTTTATCAGAACATGTTAAAATGAGAAATGAATGAGGCTAAAATGAGCGAAGTAGGAGGTTAAATTTGATGTGACATTTTCCACTAGGGTTCACTGTTCTTAATTAAGGTTTATTACGTTCCAATTATGGTTCATCTGATCTCAATTAGTAATTATCAGATTCCCATTAGGGTTCACTGTCCCCAAATAGGTGTGTTGCGTTTCATTCCAATGAAATCACCGTTCCATATTTTGTTTATCAGAACATGCTAAAATGAGAAATGAATGAGGCTAAAATGAGCGAAGTAGGAGGCTAAATTTGATATGACATTTGATATGATCCTGAAAAGCCTTGAAGAATTAAATCCGGAGCTATCATTCAAAGGTTCGAAGATTGTTAGAATGAGGGCCATCAAAGATTAGAAATAAAGATTTGAAGAACAATACATGATGATCAAAATCACACCATGGGATATCATACTTGAAGAGTTGAAGAATGAAGGCATGAAGACAGTCAGTATGGGCATACTGACCAGATTGCATGAAGACAGTCGGTATAGGCATACTGACTAGGTTGACGTTGAAGATAACGTGTGGATTCATCCAATAATAGTCCAACACGTTATTGAAGAGCCCAAGTCCATATGTGGCGAGTTTTGAAGGCCCAAAATCCACTTTGGGATTTATCCTTATCTAATTAGATTTAGATAGATTTTTCTTATCTTATTTTTGGTAACTTTTGATTTTATTCTAGTTTGACTAGAACTCTTAGATTTTCGATTTCTACAAGATTTTAGGTTTAATTTTCGTCCATAAGCTCTCCTATAAATAGGAGCACCATGTGACATTCATAATTCAGACAATTGTATGAATTCAAGAAGTTATTTCTCTTTTGTCTCCAAGATCTTCTGTTGACCCGGATAATGAATCCAAGACACGAAAAATACGCAGATGGAAGACTTTAAGGACTTGAACAATGTCAGTGTATGAAGGGATACAATCCGACTCAAATAAACGAACAAACTTACTAGGATATGCAGACACGAACTAGGATTCGATTGGAACATTTGGAAACTCTCGAAGATGGCTGGAACCGGCGGCGGAGGGCGGTGATATCGGCGGTGGTCGTCGTGGATAGGAAATGGCGGCGGTGTTAGATAGGTAGAATGGATAGGACAGATCGGTGAACCCGTGTTGAATCAACCCGAACGCACTCGTCTAACCTCTCCGGATAGCAATTCTTCCAAGTACTCAATTGTATCCTGAAGAACTTGAATAAGACTATTGGATTGCTAATTCAATAGAATTGGTTGGTAAATTTCGATCAACAAAAGATCTTGGAGACAAAAGAGAAATAACTTCTTGAATTCATGCAATTGTCTGAATTATGAATGTCACATGGTGCTCCTATTTATAGGAGAGCTTATGGACGAAAATTAAACCTAAAATCTAGTAGAAATCGAAAATCTAAGAGTTCTAGTCAAACTAGAATAAAATTAAAAGTTACCAAAAATAAGATAAGAAAAATCTATCTAAATCTAACTAGATAAGGATAAATCCCAAAGTGGATTTTGGGCCTTGAAAACTCGCCACATATGGACTTGGGCTCTTCAATAACGTGTTGGACTATTATTGGATGAATCCACATGTTATCTTCAATGTCAACCTAGTCAGTATGCCCATACCGACTGTCTTCATGTAATCTGGTCAGTATGCCCATACTGACTGTCTTCATGCCTTCATTCTTCAACTCTTCAAGTATGATATCCCATGGTGTGATTTTGATCATCATGTATTGTTCTTCAAATCTTGATTTCCAATCTTTGATGACCCTCATTCTAACAATCTTCGGACCTTTGAATGATAGCTCCGGATTTAATTTTTCAAGGCTTTTCAGGATCATATCATTCCCCTCCTCTTGAAAAGAATTCGTCCTTGAATTCAAATCTTCGGGGTCAAGGACTACCATGAATGGATCATCAAACTCCTTTGTGTGCACAGCTAAATCATATGGAACATTCTCAACAACCTGTAAAATAAAGACATCAAAAGTACAGGGTTGATAAAAAACGTTAGAACTAGGTAGCTCCTCCATGATTGCTTCTTTGAGTTCTTTGTGCTCCACAGTCTTTACTCCATTAATGTCAATCTCCTCTTGAAAATATGGCTGCATTTCCAACAATTTCTCAACTACTTCAACTTCCTTAACTGTATCATTGATCTCCATTTCTTCAATAGGTGCATCAACTGAAATTGTTACCTCAAAAGTACAATCTTCTTTGATGGCAACGATCTCAGATGGTAACTCAACGTGGATCTCCTCTTGAATGTTGTTGGCTTGGCTTGGCACATCCATGACCAGCTGAACTAGTGATGCAGGCCGTGTAGGTGGTACATAGGTACATAGAAACTCCTCGAATGACTCAGGTTCGCTCCAACGAAACGGGGCTGTTTGGCGATGAGCTCTAGGTGATAACTCTACATTTGACTCTACTTGAACCACTTCATTTTGTAGACTCTCCAACCACTTCTCTATCTCAATGGCGTATTGCACCATGTCTTTCAACTTGTCGAAGTGATACAATGCTACCTTTTCTCGGATTTTCCTTCGTAGACCAGCTAGGAATCTATCCATGGTATCTTCTAGATACTCTTCTATATCAGCTCGTCTCATGGCTTTAATCATTTTGTTATAGTATTCATTTACACTTCGATCTCTTTGTCTAAGCTTGTATAGATTTTCCTCCAACTCCCATTGGTAGTGGTCTGGAATGAAGCGTTTCCGCATCAAATCTTTCAACTCACGCCATGTGTCGATAGGTGGAAGGTGATCTCGGTGGCATCGATTTTGCTGGAATTCCCACCATGTTGCCGCGTAGTCTTTAAACTCCAATATGGCTAATTGCACCTTCTTTGGCTCGGGGAAGTAGTAATACTTAAAAATCTTATCAACTCTGCGTTCCCAATCTAGGTACACTTCTGGATCGTATAGACCCTCAAACTCTGGGATGGTTATCTTGTTGCGGTGTAGACCATCGGCATCTCTGAATCGATTTGGGCGGGCTCGAACCGGATCCATCTAACTTGATGATGTGGGGCTGTCGTATGGATGGTGTAGGTAAACCGGTTGTTTTGGTGTATGGTGTATGTGGACCATGGGTGTATGGGTGTATGGACTATGTGGTGTATAAGGTGAACCGGGTGTAGGTAGGAAAGGGATGAAAATTTCGAACACTATAGAGTATAGGATTCGAAAATATGGTGGATGAGGATGGAAGATATGATCAGATATGGATGAGGATAGAAAGATCTTGAATAGATGTAGATTAAGATGAAATCAAACTAAACAAGGTAAGAAATCTAATGGATAAGGAATAAGGATTTTGGATGTGTTTGACCAATGTGAACACAATCTAAAGATCCTTAAAAATAAGAAAACAAATCTAAACACAAGGTAAAATCGAATCCAACAAGAATTAAACCTGATTTTCATTTTTTTTTTGGCGATTTTTTTTTGCTGTAGGGATTTCGATCCCTTTGCTCTTTTACTCTTTTTTTTTCAATGAATAACAATATTATAACTTGAAAAACAAACGAAAATTAAAAGACACGTGTATGACACGTAGGATAGAAAATTTGACACGTCGGATTGAACCACGACTAGCAGAGCTGACGTGGCTCTGATGCCAAATTTATGATGTGACCCGGATAATGAATCCAAGACACGAAGAATACGCAGACGGAAGACATTAAGGACTCGAACAACGTCAGCGTATGAAGGGATACAATCCGACTCAAATAAACGAACAAACTTACTAGGATATGCAGACACGAACTAGGATTCGATTGGAACACTTGGAAACTCTCGAAGATGGCTGGAACCGGCGGCGGACGGCAGTGATATCGGCGGTGGTCATCGTGGATAGGAAATGGCGGCGGTGTTGGATAGGTAGAATGGATAGGACAGATCGGTGAACCCGTGTTGAATCAACCCGAACGCACTCGTCTAACCTCTCCGGATAGCAATTCTCCCAAGTACTCAATTGTACCCTGAAGAACTTGAATAAGACTATTGGATTGCTAATTCAATAGAATTGGTTGGTAAATTTCGATCAACAGAAGATCTTGGAGACAAAAGAGAAATAACTTCTTGAATTCATACAATTGTCTGAATTATGAATGTCACATGGTGCTCCTATTTATAGGAGAGCTTATGGACGAAAATTAAACCTAAAATCTAGTAGAAATCGAAAATCTAAGAGTTCTAGTCAAACTAGAATAAAATCAAAAGTTACCAAAAATAAGATAAGAAAAATCTATCTAAATCTAACTAGATAAGGATAAATCCCAAAGTGGATTTTGGGCCTTGAAAACTCGCCACATATGGACTTGGGCTCTTCAATAACGTGATGGACTATTATTGGATGAATCCACACGTTATCTTGAACGTCAACCTAGTCAGTATGCCCATACCGACTGTCTTCATGCAATCTGGTCAGTATGCCCATACCGACTGTCTTCATGCCTTCATTCTTCAACTCTTCAAGTATGATATCCCATGGTGTGATTTTGATCATCGTGTATTGTTCTTCAAATCTTGATTTCCAATCTTTGATGACCCTCATTCTAACAATCTTCGGACCTTTGAATGATAGCTTCAGATTTAATTCTTCAAGGCTTTTCAGGATCATATCAACATTTTCCAGTAGGGTTCACCGATCCCAATTAGGGTTTATTACGTTCCAATTATGGCTCATCTGATCCCAATTAGTAATTATGAGATTTCCATTAGGGTTCACTGTCCCCAAATTGGGTGTATTGTGTTTCATTCCAACGAAATCACTGTTTCATATTTTGTTTATCAACACATGCTAAAATGAGAAATTAATGAGGCTAAAATGAGCGAAGTAGGAGGCTAAATTTGTATGTTACTTTCTGCACTTAGAATTGCAGCATATATTTTGCTCTCATAAACTTTATCTCGTTTCGGAAAATATTTACGCATTTTCTTTCTTAGTTGTCAGTCATCTCCTTCGTTGCTTCACTTTCTCATTCTTTTTCTTTTTTATCATCAACTCGTGTTTTTCATTTTGTAGTATCTATATAGGTGTAGGTGTTTATCTAAAACTGTTAGAAATATATTCATAATATCACCCGCTAAAATGTATTAAACAATATGCTAAAATGTTATATAGGTCATGCTAAAATGTTGTATACAATATGCTAATATAAATCTGGGATTGCTCTATACGAAAATTATGCCTAAAAATAATTTTTTGTATTTTTCATCTATTTTTTTCAAATAAACATATGCAATATGGATCTTAAATGAAAGAGTATGAAAAGAGCTTTAATTTGATATAAGATTTGCGTAAATCCGATTAAAAATGAATAAATTATGATCATTTAAAGTTTTTAAGATTTTTTTCAAAACATGATGTCACTTTTTTTCTTCCAATTTTACCCTTAATGAAACACGTGAATTTAAAATTTTCATTTTAATTACTAGATTGCCACCGCCCCCTTTACTTTATCTGTTTAATCTGAGCCGTCCAGATTTTTGAATGGATGAATGGGATTGGTTCCCAGTTCCCTGGTTCTCACCAGATCTCATTCATATATATATATATATATATATATATATATATATATATATATTGTAACACCCCAAATTTTTATTATCTAAATTTATTTATAAATATAAATATAATACTTAGAATGGGTCCAAACACTATCCTATTTTTTTTTATTTTGCATTTGGCCCAAAACACCTAAGTTTAAGCTTTTAAGGTTGAGGCCCAATTTATGGGCTTTTTAGCCCGTTCGTGTTTTATTATTTTTCGAGACCTATAGTTATCGGAACGAGACGAATGAATACATTAGATGATAGTGCTCGTCGATACGAAACCATAGAACTTGATTTCACCTTAGATGGACTTCATTTGACCAAGTTATGAATTAATTCTTGATTTAATTAGAATTTAGGGCTTATTTTAGGGAGTGGTATAAATACCCCTTTATCCATTTTCTAGTTCATTTTTGGGGATTCATTTCTAGGTCATCCCCCTTCCCCCTCTCTTCTCTCCCCTCTCGCCTCTCCCCTCCCCCGTCGGAGCACCGGCCGCCGCCTCTTCTCCACCGCCGGAAAAATTTTTCGGCGGAATTTTTAACATGCAATTACATTTTCGGACTCCCATTCTTCTCCTCTTTCTTTTTCTTTGAATATTTTTAAGAGATTTTGAAGTTTAGGCTTCCGATTTTCGGATCTAAAAATGGGTTAAACCCTAACCTATCAATACTTCATTTTCTTCTTTATTTTTGAACTTCATTTTCGATTTTAGTATGTATATTGTGTGATTTTCGGGCTGTTTTGATTTATTCTTTTAAATATTTTCTTAATTTTATTTATAGTGTTCTTGGTGTTCTTGAATACTTTAATTAATGATTAAATAGTGGATTGTTGAAATGAAAAGAAAAGAAAAATGAAATGGATTTTATCTTGTATTTTTGTATGTTGGCGTGAGTGTGTGCGTGTGTACTGATATGTGTGTGTGCTTATTTCCTTTTCTTTTGTTTTGTTTTTACTTTTTACTTTTTATTTGTTTATTTATTTTTACTTTTTGTATAGATTCTTCTAGATTAATTAAAAAGTATAAGTTATGTTTAAAATCAAATCATAGCCTAATTGTTAAGTTTATGCATTTTCCTTGTTCAATCCTTCTCGCTAATAGTTTAAGTTGTATTTTTTTGTAGTTATTAAAATATGAAATTATGATATTATTATATAAAAAAAAGGGAAAAAAAAATGTGCATGTGTGTGCAGTGGCCGAAAATTAGAAAAAAAAGAAGAAGAGGGAGAGTGTATTGATTGGTTGCATTCTGTAATATAATGAGTTCAAATCTTTTTGACTACAATTTTAATTATCCATTTATTTATTTAATTTATTTCTTTTTCTATTTTGTTTAACTTTAAAATTTAATTTAAAGTTAAATATATAAAAAGGGATACTCTACTTTATTGGAATATTATTTTCTTTTAAACCATTCATTTAATCATATGATTTTAACCTACATGTTTAAAATATATTTTTCTCGATCAAGTACTCGGGTATAGCTTCTTAAAGCTAGGATTACCCGTTTGATCTCCAAGCGTCGTCTTTTCACGACCTTATTCTATAGACTTGCCTTTATACCTTATACCCGTATTTACATTATAGAATAGATTAATGACCTCAATAAGCTTCTAAGTCTTAGTCTTTATGTGTAGGACAAAACCCAGAACATCGGACTTAGGAGACTCTTAGAAGAATCGTTAAAGTTTCAGCTTTAATAGCTATCAAGGTGGGCTATACTATCTTTGCAAATTGTATCTTTCAAGTTATTAAGCTCTGCTTTTGTTAAAATTGCATATGTGACTATCTGTGTTAAATATTTACGTGCTACTGTATGTTGTCGGAGTCTCATATACCAGCGCTGTGTCAATGTGAGTAGCTACAGTATGCATGCGTTATTTGTCCTGCCTTACTCCTTGTCGGTGAGACTAAAATGAAACACTTATTAGTTACACTCTTTGGTTACGCTCATTGGTTATTCTCATTGGGTATACTTTGGCCATACTCAACTTTACGCATTGGTGATGTAGTTTGGGTTGCGGGCAGTGACTGGTTATACTCTTAAGCGCTTCACGATAAAATATTTTGGTGAACTTAGGTTGCTTTCAACTTTAAAACCTCCTAAGTTTCACTACCTGCATAGACACAGATAGATTACTTTTGAAAAATGATTTGCATAACTCAAATTGTGAAAACTTGCCCACTGAGTGCATTAGTACTCAGCCCAAATCTTTTCAAACATTTTCAGGTCAGTAGGCTGGAGCGTGGAGGTGACGAGGCTGAGAGATGGGCTTTTGTTATTTACTTATTTCCCATTATCTCCTTTTGTTAAATATTATGTTGTGATTTAAGCTTCCGCACTTATGCTACTCCTTAGTATTCTATTAAGTATTGAACTTCTGCACTTGTGATATTTTTGCTAAAATCCTAAGAGCTCTGATCTTAGTATTTTGGATAAGTATAATTTATTATAAAACATGTTTGGTTGTTCTGGGTCTTCCGTTGAGGTTTTCGTTACTCGAATTACCCAATTTCTTTCCCGCTTCTTAATTCCAACCCCCGTGGTGTCCATTTCCACAGTCTTTCGGGACTGGGGCGCTACAAAGTGGTATCAGAGTAGGTTTGCAACTCTGCAGACTTGCTGGGTCTTATTTCATTTCTATTAAATTCCCGTGTGATATTATATAAGCCCTCAGCTCGTCACTCACGCAACAGCCTAAAAGGTACGCATGTTTTTATGCGGATTTTAGTTTTTAAAGTTTGCATTATTTGTTAAAATGTTAAGTTTGTCTGAAAATGAAAGATTAGGATTCGCCGTGTTGACGGAAATTCCTCGAAAGATTAATTTCTATGCAGATTGCATACTCTGATTAATTGCACTGATTACGTACTCTGTTGCTATGTTGATAGCATACTGATTTTAAAACATGTCTGTGAGCATATTAGTTTCTGTCTAAAAGCTATGTTGATTACATAATTGTACGAACTTGTTTATCTATGCCTTGTGCATACTAGTGATGTTGGGAATGTGCAGAATGCATACTGTGAACTGTGACTGCTGAAAAGTATTTGTTGTATATACTTTGGAATGAGAACTAGAACTTGAAAGTTTGATAACATAAGATTAACTTAGCCTGTAGTTGGTGAACTTAGACTGAGATTGTAAGAACTTGTGAAACTTGTTTGAACATAGGCTGGAAAAAAAAATCGTGTTACCTTTATGGATGGAGAGATGTTTGTTTATGATTCGTGTTACCTTTATGGATTTTGTACGCAAGTGTTGATCGATTGGAGATTTGAGTAGTTGCAGAATGCCAAGAGGAAGACCGAGAAATGTGAACTTGGCTATGCCTGAGGCGCCAAATAACCCGCAAGTGCAGGAACCATAGATTGAAATGGAGTTCAGACATCATAATCCCCCGACTTTCAATGGAGAAGGTGATCCACTCACAGCTGAACATTGGGTTCGAGCTCTGGAAAAGATCTTTGGGTTTTTGAAATGCACCGATAAAGAGATGGTAGCATGTGCTCTATATCAGCTCGTAGATGATGCTGATTTCTGGTGGGAGTCAGTTCGAAGGATAATACCCGATGCAGATTGGGAGTTGTTCACCTGGGAGGACTTCAAGATGATTTTATATCAAAAATACATTCCAGCACATTATCAGCATCAGAAGGCCAATGAGTTCTGGAATCTCAAGCAGGGGAGTAAATCAGTGGCAGAATATGATTTGCAGTTCAACAGGTTATCTCGATATGCACCACAGACAGTAGACACGGAAGAGAAGAGGATTGAAAAATTTCGCATGGGTCTGAAATCGGAAATAGGCACTGCACTGATTGGAAAGGACGAAACAAGCTATGGTCAAATACTGAGTTGGGCACTTAGCATTAAGGAAATGCAGGGAACACCAAAGGCTTCGGCATCTCAACTAGCAGCTGGGGATCAGAAGGGGAAACGGAAGTGGGATGGTCCACAACAAGGTTATCAAGGAAAGAATTTTCAGCATAACTATCAAGGAGGAAGAAATTTTGGATCAAGGCCTGCAAGATAGGGAAATGTTGCACCAAAATATCAAGGCTATCAAGGAAATGCACCGATGTGTGCAAGTTGTACCAGACATCACTTTGGGCCATGTGTCTAATGCTATCGGTGTGGCCAACATGGCCATTATGCTAACAAATGCCAACAGAATTCTGGAATACAAGATCAGCAACAGCAGCAGAGGCCACAGTTCAGACAAGCCATGAGAAATACGGGACCACAAGGTGGAGGAGGTCGAGTGAATAATAACAACAACAGAGGTAATCCCAGGCTTCAGCAAAATCAGAATCAAGGTCCTCGGGCACCACAACAAGCCCGAGCGTATGCTCTCAACCAGCAAGAGGCAGCTGGAAACCCTGGGAATTTGGCAGGTATGATTAGTTTGAGCGATATACCTGTGCTTGCTTTATTTGATACTGGAGCTTCACATTCCTTTATATCTAGAGATGCATGTAAACGTCTCAATCTAGAGCTAGAATTAGCAAGAGAAGCCTTAGCAGTAAGCATTCCCTAAGGACGAACACTCTTAGCTAACTGTGTTTGTAAGAACTTAGACTTGGTAGTAGGTGAAAAGAATTTCACAACTGATCTCTATGCTCTTGAGATGCGAGACTTTGACATTATATTTAGGATGGATTGGCTGACAAAGGAGAGTGCAACGATATGCTGCCACGAGAGAGAGATAATATTTCAGAAGCTAGGCGAGGAAGAGGTGAAGTTTTATGGAGCAAAAGTGGGAAATATAATTCCTGTCATCTCAGCATTGAAGGCTGCCAAATTGTTACAGAAAGGAGATTGTCAGGCATTTCTAGTAAACCTTACAAGTAAGAAAGAAGAAGATCTAACAGTGGATCATGTACCAGTGGTGCGAGAGTTCGATGACGTATTTCCAAACGATTTGCCAGGTTTACCGCCAGATAGGCAAGTAGAGTTCACAATAGACTTGGAACTAGGAGCAGCATCGGTATCCAAAGCCCCATATCGTTTAGCGCCGAAGGAGTTGCAAGAGTTGAAGGTTCAACTAGAGGAATTGTTGGAATTATGTTTTATAAGACCTAGTGTATCGCCTTGGGGAGCACCGATCTTGTTCGTCAAAAAGAAGGATGGTACTATGAGAATGTGCATCGATTATCGGGAGTTGAACAAGATAACAATGAAGAACAAGTATCCACTTCCAAGGATAGATGATCTCTTCGATCAGTTATCAGGTGCAAAAGTCTTTTCCAAAATTGATCTACGATCTGGGTATCACCAAGTTAAAGTAAGAGAAGATGACATACCCAAGACTGCATTCTGAACAAGATATGGCCACTATGAGTTTCTAGTGTTGCCATTTGGATTAACAAATGCACCCGCAGTCTTTATGGATTTAATGAATCGTGTTTTCCATGAATATCTAGATAAGTTTGTGTTGGTCTTTATCGACGACATACTAATCTACTCGAGGGACGAAGAAGAGCATGAGGAACACTTGCGACTAGTGCTAGAAACACTACGGAGAGAAAAGTTATATGCTAAATTCAGCAAGTGTGAATTTTGGCTAAAGGAAGTAATGTTCCTTGGACACATTGTGTCAGCAGAAGGGATCAAGGTAGATCCTGCAAAGGTCGAGGCGGTGAAGAGGTGGAAATCACCAACCAATGTTCATGAGATAAGAAGTTTCCTCGGTTTAACAGGATATTACCGGAAGTTCATTAAAGATTTCTCAAAGATAGCAAGGCCAATGACGCAACTTTTAAGAAAGAAGGTCAAATTTGAGTGGACTGATGCGTGTGAACAGAGTTTTCAGGAACTCAAGACAAGATTAACTACTGCACCGGTCTTAACTTTGCCCGAAGGAATGGAAGGGTTTATGATTTACACTGACGTGTCTAAACTGGGTTTAGGATGCGTACTGATGCAGAATGGAAAGGTGGTAGCTTATGCCTCACGACAATTACGACCTCACGAACTGAACTACCCAACCCATGATTTGGAGCTTGCCGCCGTCATTCACGCACTCAAGATTTGGAGACATTATCTTTATGGGGTGAAATGCGAGATCTACACTGACCATAAGAGTTTGAAGTATATCTTCGATCAAAAGGAGCTTAATATGAGGCAGAGAAGATGGTTGGAGTTGGTGAAAGATTATGACTGCATGATACATTATCATCCGGGGAAAGCAAATGTAGTAGCTGATGCTTTGAGCAGAAAGAAACAAGGAGTGTTGGGATATATACTCACAAATAAGGAGGAACTTGCGAGAGAAATAGAAAAGATGGAATTAGAGTTAGTATTTCCACCAAGCTCTACAGAAAGTGTGATAGCCGCAGTGGTAGCCAAACCAGACTTAAGATCGAGAATCATAGAAGCTCAGCCAAAAGATGAGCGATTGGAGAAGATAAGGCAAAGAGTCAAGGCGGGTGAACCAAAAGAATTTAGGGAAGTTAGCGACGGAGCTTTAATGTTCCGTGACAGACTATGCGTTCCCAGTGATGACACACTGAAGCAAGAAATTATGAGAGAGGCTCATAATACTCCCTACGTTGCACATCCAGGCAGCACGAAGCTATACAAAGACTTGAAGCAGTACTTCTGGTGGAATAATATGAAAAGAGAGATAGCGGCATTTGTGGAGAGATGTTTAACATGCCAACAAGTGAAATCCATACATCAACGACCTTCTGGATTATTGCAGCCGTTGGAAATTCCAGAATGGAAATGGGAGCATATAACGATGGATTTCGTGGTAGGCTTACCACGATCAGTGAGAGGAAACTCAACAGTGTGGGTTATCGTGGATCGATTGACCAAATCAGCACATTTTGTGCCAATCAAAACAACAACGGAGTTGAGCAAATTAGCACAAACTTATGTAAAAGAAATTGTTCGCTTGCATGGAATTCCAGTTTCTATCACGTCGGATCGTGATACTCGTTTCACATCAAGGTTTTGGAAGAGTCTTCAAGAAGCAATGGGAACGAAGCTGAACTTCAGTACCGCTTTTCATCCTCAAACAGATGGCCAATCAGAGAGAACAATACGGATTTTGGAGGACATGCTCCGAGGAGTTGTGTTGGATGGAAATACAAGCTGGGAAGATGTTTTACCCTTGGTGGAGTTTGCTTATAACAACAGCTACCAATCAACTATAAAAATGGCACCATATGAAGCCTTGTATAGTCGCAAATGCAGATCGCCCCTATATTGGGATGAAGTTGGAGAAAGAAAAATTTTGGGTCCAGAGATCATGCAAACCACTGTCAAGATGATCGACCAAATTCGAGCAAGAATGAAAGAAGCACAAGACAGACAGAAGGCATATGCAGATAAGCGCAGAACAGACCTACAATTCCAAGTTGGTGACAAGGTTTTCTTAAAAGTATCTCCAACACGAGGCGTTGTGAGATTTGGAAAGCGAGGTAAATTGAGACCAAGATACATTGGGCCATTTGAGATACTAGAAAGAATTGGTGAGGTTGCTTACCGACTAGCTCTACCACCGGACTTGTCACAAGGTCATGATGTATATCACGTTTCAATGCTCAGAAAATATGTGTTTGACCCTGAACATGTTGTCAAAAATAGTGAGTTAATTTTACGTTCTGATATGACATACGAGGAAAGACCTCATGAGATTCTTGATAGAAAAGTTCAAGTCTTAAGAAGCAAACAAATTCCATTGGTGCTTGTGCAATGGAATCATCACGATCGGTCAGAAGCAACGTGGGAACTTGAAAGTAAGATGAGAGAACAATACCCCGAGATATTCCAAGGTACGTGAATTTCGGGACGAAATTCTTTTAAGGGGGGAGTGATGTAACACCCCAAATTTTTATTATCTAAATTTATTTATAAATATAAATATAATACTTAGAATGGGCCCAAACACTATCCTATTTTTTTTTATTTTGCATTTGGCCCAAAACACCTAAGTTTAAGCTTTTAAGGTTGAGGCCCAATTTTTGGGCTTTTTAGCCCATTTGTGTTTTATTTTTTTTTCGAGACCTATAGTTATCGGAACGAGACGAATGAATACATTAGATGATAGTGCTCGTCGATACGAAATCATAGATGGACTTTTGTTATTTACTTATTTTCAGGTCAGTAGGCTGGAGCGTGGAGGTGACGAGGCTGAGAGATGGACTTTTGTTATTTACTTATTTCCCATTATCTCCTTTTGTTAAATATTATGTTGTGATTTAAGCTTCCGCACTTATGCTACTCCTTAGTATTCTATTAAGTATTGAACTTCTGCACTTGTGATATTTTTGCTAAAATCCTAAGAGCTCTGATCTTAGTATTTTGGATAAGTATAATTTATTATAAAACATGTTTGGTTGTTCTGGGTCTTCCGTTGAGGTTTTCGTTACTCGAATTACCCCCTTTCTTTCCCGCTTCTTAATTCCAACCCCCGTGGTGTCCATTTCCACAGTCGAAAGACTGGGGCGCTACATATATAGAGGATGGATCAAATGAGAATCTATACCCTATGTGGGAACTAGGAACTCATTTCATCCATTCATTGTTTTTATTTAGATGGCTAAGATTTGGTCAACTTTTGGTCAAATGCGGAGTAGCAAAGTTGTAATATTTGATCATAATTTTCGGAAATCATATAGAAAACACTTTAAAACCGTTGTCTATTCTTATAAATTTCGTATGCTAAAATGAGAGTACTATCATGCTATTATGAACATATATACATGCTAATATGAATATATATATATGCATGCTAGTATGAACATATATATATGCTAGTATGAACATATAATGTCGTACTATTAACGAACACTACTATTGCTATTATGAGTAAAATTTATGAGTTTTATGAATATTTTTTCATGCTGTTATGAATATTTTTTCATGATATTATGTGTATACTTCTATATTATCGTGAATATTTTGTCATGCTATTATGAGTTTAACATCACGCTATTATGGACGAAAAAATATATTCTCGAATAAACATATGAACAATGGATCTTAAATGAAAGAGCACAAAAATAGCTTTAATTTGATATATAATTTGCGTTAATCTAATGAAAAATGAGCAAGTTATGGATGTTTAAAGTTTAAATAAAATTAAAACATTGTGTGGTTGAGATTAGTTCCCAGTTCTCACATGGGGATTGGTTCTCATGTGAACCATACCCTATATATATATATATATATATATATATATAGGGGTGAGTTCAAATAGGAACCAATCCCCCCGTGAGAACCTAGGAACCAATCAAATTCAAGGATTTTGATGACATGGCGGATAAAAAGGCGGTGACATAATTATAAATATGTAAAATTCGAAATATAAGGGGTAATTCCAGATTTTTTTTATAAAGTGATGTCATCATCTTTTAAAAAATTCTTAAAAACTTTAAATAATCATAACTTACTCATTTTTTTATCCAATTTACACAAAAAATATATCAAATTAAAGATTTTCTCATGCTCTTTCATTTAAGATCCATAGTGCATATGTTTATTTGAGAAAAAATTGATGAAAAATACAAAAAGATTTTTTTTCATGTATATTCAACTTATAACTCTCAGACATTTGCTAATATGATATCACAATATTGCTCATATCTTGTGTTTTTGTTGCTAACATGAAATATTTTATGCACGATTTTGAATTTTAAGTTGCTTTCATGAGAAAATAGTTAAAGTATGAGCTATATATAGTTAAATTCATAAACAATTATAATTTTATCAATGTTTAATATTATTTTGAAAACTTGTAATATTTGAGAATTTAAGTCATACTAGCATATCATTATTCACATATTAGCAATATGTTACTAACATATTAGCTAATTATTAATCATATATTAGCAGTGTGTATATTCTCTAACATATTAGCAATATGTTGTATGTATGAATGATGTTACACATGTTACACAATATTATTTTAAATGCGGTCCAATGTTATATGTGTGGTGTTTAATACGTGTCAATTTAATATTATGATCTCGTCAAGTTAGCAATATGAGTCTACCTCATGTTAGCAACAAAATCTGTTGATGTTAACAATATAAATCTTTCATGTTAGCATATTAATACAACGCCAGAAAAGACAACGGTTTTAAAGCATTATCTATTTAATTCCGAGAATTGGGCCCAAAATCCGAAAAAACATAACCTAATTTCTAAATTATGAAAATGATCCCGCCTTCATTAAGTTCTCAAATATTACAAGTTTTCCACCTTACTTTGACTAAAATTTTAACTAAATTATGGTCATTAATCTAAGGTTAGGATTGGTCCCTAGGTTCTCACGGGGGGATTTGGTTTCTATTTGATCCTTTCCCTATATATATATATATATATATATAGGGATAGGTTCAAATAGGAACCAACCCCCCATGAGAACCTATGAACCAATCAAATTGATCCATCTTGATGACATGGAAGATAAAAAAGGAATTTATCCATCTTGATGACATGGAGGATAAAAAGGAGGTGACATAATTGTAAATATGAGAAGTTTAAAAAATAAGGATATTTCCATATATTTTTTAAAATAGGTGATGTCATTATATTTATAAAAATTCTTAAAAATCTTAAATAATCATAACCCATTCATTTTAAATCCAATTAACTCGAATAATATATCAAATTAAAGATTTTTTCATGATCTTTCATTTAAGATGCATATTGCATATGTTTGTTCGAACGAAAATTGATAAAAAAATATAAAAAAACATTTTTAGGTATATATAAGTCGTAACAGTCAGATATTGCTAACATGGTATCACATTATTGCTAACATCGTGCATTTATGTTGCTAATATGAAACATGTTAATTTATACACAGTACCCAACTTTGAATACACAATTACTATCATATAAAAATAAGTAAAACATGAACTATATATAGTGGAAAGTTAGTTTATTTTATTTTTCAACAAAAAAAGAATTTCAAAAAAATATTAACAGTTGATAAAATTATGACCGTTTGATTGAAGGATGCTATTTTATCATGAAAATTGTAAAAAAAAAAACTAACAACACTTAAAAATCATATTAGCAAATTATTGTTTAAACATTAGCAAATCATTGTTCACAAATTAGCAATATATTCTAGTAACATATGAGTAATATGATGTATGTATAATGTTACAACATATTACACAATGTTATTTTAACTGTGGTTCAATGTTATATGAACATTGTCTAATACGTATCAATTTATCAATATGATTTTGTCATGTTATTAATATGAG
This sequence comes from Perilla frutescens, assembly GCA_026008535.1. Lineage (NCBI taxonomy): Eukaryota > Viridiplantae > Streptophyta > Magnoliopsida > Lamiales > Lamiaceae > Perilla > Perilla frutescens. The sequence continues at coordinate 15,726,745 of BRKX01000015.1, forward strand.
TTTCTCATGTTAGCAACATAATTTATTAATATTAGCAACATATATATGTTATGTTAGCTTATCAATATATATGTCTGCAAAGACAACAATTTTGAAGCGGTGTCTATTTAACTCCAAAAACTGAACCTAAAATTCGAAAAATATAACAGAATTTTTAAATTATGAAAATAACCTTCATTCATTAAGATTCTCTAATATTACAAGTTTTCCACCTTAATTTGACTAAAATATTGACTTAATTATGACCCTTAGATCTAATCAAATCTAGGGTTTGGATTGGTTCCTAGGTTCTCATGGGGGGACTTGGTTCCTATTTGAACCATTCCCTATATATATATATATATATATATATATATATATGGCACCCAATCAGAGGGTGCCACGTATGCATATGTTGAGGGCGGGCTGAAGGCTAGTTGAGCGACTCAAGTCACGCAAAAGAGTGACTTTATGAATTTTTTTTTTTGTGTTATGCGATTACATCTAAATGGATGTCACCACTGTGGGTAGCCTTAAGTTTGTTATGTTCTGCCCTATCTAGAACCATGGGCTAACATTTACTAAAGAAATATTACGGGTTCTTTGTTTTTATTTCCAACTTAAAATTTCAATTTTTATTATGGAAAACAACGAAAATACGTATATTTTACTCATTATAATTTATATTTACACTTTTTAGAATCCTGTATCATCTTGCAATAGTATAATTACAGTTTTTACAATCCTATATCATCTATCAATCACATAAATATTAATCAATTAGCCATAATCACACAATTTTTTTTATCTTTTCATATCAACCCAAATTCAAATTGAAAAATTAATCTAATAAACATATTTTCATTATTAAAATTTATAACTATAAATATTAAATCACTCAATACTCATCATAACAAAATTAATTTTTTTCAAAAATTAATACAGCTCCTCATTTTAATTAAAAAATATTGAAAATTGAAAATTGTAGTTAAAAATGAAATTAAGCATCCGTTTCTTGTCCTCGTTAAGGGCGATAATGAAATGACCGTTTGATTAAAGGATGTTATTTTATCATGAAAATTGTAAAAAAAAAACTAACAACACTTAAAAATCATATTAGCAAATTATTGTTTAAACATTAGCAAATCATTGTTCACATATTAGCAATATATTTTAGTAACATATGAGTAATATGATATATGTATAATGTTACAGCATATTACATAATGTTATTTTAACTGTGGTTCAATGTTATATGAACATTGTCTAATACGTATCAATTTATCAATATGATTTTGTCATGTTATTAATATGAGTTTATCATGTTAGCAACATAATTCATTAATATTAGCAACATATATATGTCATGTTAGCTTATCAATATATATGTCTGCAAAGACAACAGTTTTGAAGCGTTGTCTATTTAACTCTGAAAATTGAACCTAAAATTCGAAAAATATAACAGAATTTTTAAATTATGAAAATAACCCCCATTCATTAAGATTCTCTAATATTATAAGTTTGCCACCTTAATTTGACTAAAATATTGACTTAATTGTGACCCTTAGATCTAATCAAATCTAGGGTTTGGATTGGTTCCTAGGTTCTCATGGGGGGACTTGGTTCCTATTTGAACCATTCCCTATATATATATATATATATAATTATATGGCACCCAATCAGAGGGTGCCACATATGCATATGTTGAGGGCGGGCTGAAGGTTAGTTGATGTCATGATCTCAGTTAAAGTTGCAATCTTTATGGATTGATGTTAGAAATGGGGGATAATTTAGAAGAAAGAAAGAGCTGTGAGAACGAGAGAAAAGAGAGGAAAGTTGATATATTTCTTCTTGCATTTTTACATAAGGACAAGGGTATTTAAACCATACAAAAAACATAAAGGAACACATTACATAATTAACCCTAATGGACTCAAGTCCTTGATTAAATTAAAAGAGGCCCAACTGCCGACAAAAGGCCCAGTACTAGATTAATTAATCCCCAGCCCACTTGCGGTCCCTGCTCTGACTCGGTTCTATTACGCATAGCTTCTCTTTCCTAATTTCTTCAATTCGGTCCCCTTTCTGCTCAAGTGCTAAAAATGAGATCTTTGCTAAACCAAACTCCTCCATCTCTAAGCCAACCACTATTTCTCCCTCTTCTTCTATCTCTCTCGCCTTCCCTGGCACTGAGTTCACAACATTACTCCCCCATTTTTCAGATTCTCGTCCTCGAGAATCAACCGTGGAGAGTTTCTTCTTTACATATTTATCATCTTTCCCACTAACAAGATTGGAACATGTTATCTCGGAACCCATGACCAGAGCAAGTAATGAGATTGTTTGAAGAACAGTCATCAAGTACAAACAATGTGGGTTAGTTAACATATTCAAGACTTGAGGGACTATATGTTTCATCGCCCATTCGGGACTGAATTCTTCTGTCAAACCCTTTAAATTATTAGCAGCTTCACTGATAGAATAGACTTTGTCTTGCAGCCAATGCATACAAATGGCGCCCAGCTTGTCATTAAAAAATCCAACACCCTGACTAGCCAATAAAGGTAAATATTCTATGAAGGCAAACCTAACTCTCCAATGTCTATCCTCTGTCTGCTCAACAACAGCTGGTAATAAAGATTGAGAGAATAGATCAATTCCAATAAGCTGATTGACTTGTTCCAACTTGCTAATGATATTGAGGATAACATCAAGGAATTCATCATTCAAGAGGGAGATGAATATGGGAAGAAGTTGTTCAATTGTCACATCATTTCCTAATACAAGATCCATTCCCATAGTGATATATGGCTAAGCAGACCTTACATGTTGTGAAGAATCAGATGACCATTCCTTAACACAATGAAGTATATGCTGGATAGCAAGCTCCGGATCAAGAATCCTGTAGAAGTTTGTAACTTTTCCGACAGGTGCTATTCGCATTTCTGCTTCATTATCTCTAAATAGGCCCACATATGCAGCATGCTTCCCAAAAGTTAGCATTGCAGATTTTCTACTAGCTAGAATCCATTCCATAACATTCAACTCCATGAACTCACAATCACGATCAATTTGCTTGAATATTGAAGCTCTCAATCTCGTATAAATTCTACAAATGAACTCCAGAGGGCACAATTTTGATCCCATTGAAAATGTACTTCCTTTCACCATGTCTTTATACTTTCTGAAGATAGCCTCAAAAAGAGGCATGACTCCTTTCCTCATGTTGTACCCATCTGCATTGATCATGTTCTTTTCCCCAACCTTTCTCAAGACTAGGTCTCGAATAGCCCGAAGTTCAATTGCTTCATTCGCAATTCCTTGTATTTCACCACCCCTTTGTCCAATTTCCACCCTGCTCATGTAAGCACTAAACATTTTAACCCATTCAATCTCCACATGTTTGGATAAAATTAGTGGCATTGTAGTCAACAAACTTCTCATGTGCTCTTGCACAACACGTAGCATGAATAAGATAACATTCACAAATTTCTCATTGTAGCAACAATTGGTCCAATACCTACATAAATTAGTAGCTATCCCCAAATATAGAGATGCATTAAGCATTTTACTTTGTGCACTATCCTTTAATGAACTAAAATGTGCCCTTAGATTTGAAATCTTAATTGCTAGCAAATCTATTTTCTCATCTGACATGAAGGTGATCCAGTATGATAATACCCCATCATTTCCCAAATGTGGAGACTCTGACTTATGCCATACAAGCCGAGTTGCAGTTATCGTCACATCAATTTCTTTTTTTCGCTGCTCACACGTCTTGGCCATATTTTTAATTTCATTTGGCTTTCGTGCCTGAACTAATCTCAACTTCATCTCTCTGATAATTAGAATGAATAGACATTTCTGCTCTTTATTGCCCAGTTTTTCCATCCAACTCTCGACATCAAAAATTTGAGCATAGACTGTAGATATCTTCTACCTTTTGTATTTCTCTTTAACAGGGTCGTCGATGGAGTTTTTGACTGTGAAAGCTTTCTCATACTCCTTAGCATCATCTATCGCCTCATACAACAAATGTTTGTCTAAATGCAACCACTGAATTAAACTAGAAGACCTGCTCAAGGCCTTCCTCGCATTTTCCAAATGCCACTGTGAAGGTGGTGGTTTAGGCAGAGGTCGTGGTGTTATAAGGCATGCCCCATATCTTAAGCAGATTCCTAATCCTGGTTGAGACATTTTGTCAAACACATTGTGTTCGTCAATCACAACTTTGTCTTTTGAAAAATTCATCACCCCAACTTCAACTTTTTCTGATAATACCAGTGAAAACCAAATTGGATAATTTTTGAGGTCAAATTTAGCCCCGACAGCATTGAGCGCAACCTGGGGAGGGACCCCGAATTCGCCATTCCTTCGTGCCTTCTTTTGACGAACTCTGCGCAAATTAACAGGCCTTTCTAAATCTGGAGGGGTATGGTCACTGCAATTCTTATCATCTTGAACTTCTGATTTCTGTATATTTTCTTTACTTTTGCTTTTATTTGGAATCCCCCCATTGTCATGGGAATTTGGAGCTTTTGACTCAGCAACAGATCCTTGGATACTAAACTTTGAAGACTTGCTCTCGTTCGCTGCCTTTGGGACCTCCACCAAACAATTCAATGGTTTTCCAAGATCAATCTTCCCTTTGGTCTTCTCAAGTATCTGCAGCTGCAGTTGTATTGCAGCTAGCCCATCGAAAATTTGATCAAATTTTTGATCGACTTGAGTGGCAATGCCCTTAATCTGTTCTTGCAATCGAAATTCCCATGCTTCCCTTTTCAAAATTTGTGTTTTCACGTTGTATTCTGATTTCTTCACTGCTTCCTCCAAATCATCCAAAGTGATATCGTCAGCCATCTTTCCGAGGATGACTGCTCTAGATACCAAATGTCATGATCTCAGTTAAAGTTGCAATCTTTATGGATTGATGTTAGAAATGGGGGATAATTTAGAAGAAAGAAAGAGCTGTGAGAACGAGAGAAAAGAGAGGAAAGTTGATATATTTCTTCTTGCATTTTTACATAAGGACAAGGGTATTTAAACCATACAAAAAAATATAGAGGAACACATTACATAATTAACCCTAATGGACTCAAGTCCTTGATTAAATTAAAAGAGGCCCAACTGCCGACAAAAGGCCCATTACTAGATTAATTAATCCCCAGCCTACTTGCGGTCCCTGCTCCGACCCGGTTCTATTACGCATAGCTTCTCTTTCCTAATTTCTTCAATTCGGTCCCCTTTCTGCTCAAGTGCTAAAAATGAGATCTTTGCTAAACCAAACTCCTCCATCTCTAAGCCAACCACTATTTCTCCCTCTTCTTCTATCTCTCTCGCCTTCCCTGGCATTGAGTTCACAACAGTTGAGCGACTCAAGTCACGTAAAAGAGTGACTTTGTGAATTTTTTTTTTGTGTTATGCGGTGACATCTAAATGGATGTCACCACTGTCGGTAGCCTTAAGTTTGTTATGTTCTGCCCTATCTAGAACCATGGGCTAACATTTACTAAAGAAATATTACGGGTTCTTTGTTTTTATTTCCAACTTAAAATTTCAATTTTTATTATGGAAAACAACGAAAATACGTATATTTTACTCATTATAATTTATATTTACACTTTTTAGAATCCTGTATCATCTTGCAATAGTATAATTACAGTTTTTACAATCCTATATCATCTATCAATCACATAAATATTAATCAATTAGCCATAATCACACAATTTTTTTTTATCTTTTCATATCAACCCAAATTCAAATTGAAAAATTAATCTAATAAACATATTTTCATTATTAAAATTTATAACTATAAATATTAAATCACTCGATACTCATCATAACAAAATTAATTTTTTTCAAAAATTAATACAACTCCTCATTTTAATTAAAAAATATTGAAAAATGAAAATTAAAGTTAAAAATGAAATTAAGCATCCGTTTCTTGTCCTCGTTAAGGGCGATAATGAGATTTCTCCGCTCACAAGTATTCCAGAATCTTTCTCTCCAACAAAATTCTCTTTATTGAAATTAAAATGCAATTTACATTATTTTGTCAAAAAATTGATAGAATATAAAGCGAGAATCATCAATTCAAGTTTTAAAAGATGGTTTATTCATCCATATAAAGCCGAAAAGATAGATTCTATCAATTCAAGATTTCAAAAATCTAAAATTATTGCTTGAAAAATTTAACGGTGTTAAAATCTCAACCAATAAAAGGTAACGTATCTGTTAAATGTACAGATCTATTTTTCCTAAATTAAATTAAAAAAAACACAATTTTACATTTATTAATTACATTAATAAAATAAATAGAGGATTTTATTAAATTCTGTCAATTCCATGTATGCTTAATTCAATCAGAGATCCTTAGAAGTTTAAATTAAATTCAATATCCAATTATATTGATTTTTTTTTGATTTCCTATCACAATAATAAATTGATATATATTTTTTTCAATTTTAATAGGAAAATTATTATTTTAAAAAGAGATCTATAGAGAAAACAAAATTAACATTAATTAAAAATTATTAAATATTTCACGACTACATCAACTTCTATTGGATGTACTCTTAACATTATAAAATCTTTAATCATTAAAGACAAAAAAACTTGTATGAGACCATTTAACGGATTTCTTGCGTTAGACAGGGCAAATATGATCCAAACTCAACCAAAAATCCTTCCAAAGCCGCACAAACAGTCAGGTGTGTGGGCTCCACGCGCCCGCCCACGCGCAGCCACTCGGGTATCACTAGATATAAAGTAAAGTATCACTATGTGTAAAGTATCACTAATTGTATCATTAACTATGAAGTGAAGTATCATTAGATATAAAATTGGCGAAATATCATTAACTATTAAGTGAAGTATCATAAATATCTTACATATCATTAACTATGAAGTGAATTATCATTAGATATAAATTTAGTAAAATACCATTAACTATTAAGTGAAGTATCATTAGATATATATCTGGTGAAGTATCATTAACTGTCATGTGGAGTATCATTAATTATGAGATGAAGTATCATTAACTCGGAAGTGGAGTATAATATGATACTTACTTCGCAGTTAGTGATACTTTACTTTATACCTAGTGATACCCGAGTCATTTTATTTTTTAATTATGTATTTTATTTAACTTGGATTCGGGTTGAGATCCGTCTAATGTAAGAGACCCATTAGACATTCTCACACAAGTGTGCCCCATCATTAAATTGATATGTTTAGATCTTTTAAATCTTGAATCATTTCAATTCATCTTTTGGCATGTATATCAATAGTTAATCTACCTTACGAGTCTTAAAATAATAAAATCGGATAGTAAAATTACAATTTTACAAATTATCAATTTTTAATAAAGTCGGCATATGACATCTAAGGCAGATTTCTGTTGTCATCATAACTCATTAATACGTTGTTAGTAATAAAAAAAAAAGAGAAATTTAAAATAACTGCGAGGGTTACCTAACAGAAGAATAATTGTATTTTTGTAACTAATTCCTTGATTCTTACGGGGGTATATTCAATTGAGATTTTATTAGATTTTAAAGGATTTTAAAAAGTCCATGGATTTATAAAATCCATAGACTCCACATGGAGTCTCCGTGACTTGTGTATGTATTTCGAATCGATTTTGGACGATTTTAATGGATTTGAAATCCTTCTTTTCAGCGCTCACTAGAACATAGTGACCGTTGTATCTGTAAACCAGCGCCCGCTGAAAATCAACAGGGGACAAAATTGAACCCAGCAACCGCTGGAAGCCAACAACCGCTGGGAATGATAGTATTAAAAAAATGTACATGTAAATTTTGTAATGAGATATGACAGCTTCAGTTTGGAACATTATTAATCATTGGTTCAATGCTAGCTGTTAATTGGCACATCATCATTCATCAAGGTACGCAATTAATTAGTAGAGATGTAATTATTACTATACAAACTATTCCAAACTATTTTCCTATCTAAATCATCTAGAATTTTAAGTGTTACTTTTGAAGGTAATATAAAATTTCCTTTTTGATAAAAAATGTAATATAAGTTAAGCTTCTTTGAAAAAGATGTTGTACTAGAATCTTGTTAATTTTCTCAACGTTGGGAGCTGGGAGGAGTTCGTACAAAAAAAAGTAAAAAAATATTCCCTCCATAAGCTATTAAATAGAATACAAATTGTAATCGAAATATCGAATATATATATATATATAGATATAGATATAGATATAAATATAGATATAGATGGGATCATGTGAGAATCAGACCCCCTTATGAGAACTGAGAACCAAGTTCAGCCACAGATCTCGCCTGTTTGGACGGCCAAGATGCACTACAAGATTAAAAAATATGGTGGCATTACTGTAATTATAGTTACTTTTTAATGAACTGGGGTATTTTCATAATTTATGAAATCTATGATTCTTGAATACAAATCAGATCTGAGGAGAAAGCGAAGGATTTCTACATGAGCTGGGCCAAGGATCCCGAGTTTCTTCAGTTTGACGCCGTGCAAACTAATCACTTTATCCTCATAAATTCGGCCAAATTTGATGTATACGGGAATGATTTCGGGTGGGGACCTCCGGTGGCGGTGAGAAGCGGGAGAGGCAGCAGTTTTGACAGAAGGATAACGGTTTCTGCAGGTCTCGATGAAACACAAGCAAATAAGTTTAACCGGAACGAAACACACAATGAACAACACTCAAGCCGCCGTATATTCGAACTAGAAAAGGAAGAGATCCCCATCTTGTTTGAGTACTTTTTATATAAAACAACATAAATAGTTGGTTCAAGATTCTACAGAGGCTCAACTACTTTTATTTTTCGGTTGCTTTGCCTTTATTTCTGCTGCTATTGCTTGTTTCTATAAGGTAACAGATCATCGAATCAACATCATCTCCGAAAATGCTGTATGCCTGAGTCGAAGTTTGTTTGCTTACGGAAACTCTGTCTGCCATGTCAGAGGATGCAGACTTCATGGACTTTGTCACACAACAAAAAATCCATTAATACTTTAAAGAAAGTATTTGGAATTTAAAGAAAGTACTGTAATTTTTAAGGATTTAATGTGTTCTTGCTGCACATATTTTACATATTGCGATGTTAAACCGCGTAGCTGCTCGCCCTTATATATGTAATTCTTAATAACAAATTTTTATTTTTTATGGCTTTCATCAAGTAAACGAAAATAAAAATGATAAAAACATAATTGGAATGCTAAAATAAGTCATGAAAGTGCTAAAACCCTAAAAGAGCCATGCTAAAATAAGTCATGACAATGCTAAAATAGAAAATGACAGTGCTAAAATCTAAAAGAGCCATGCTAAAAAAGGTCATGACAGTGCTAAAATTGAAAATGACAGTGCTAAAACCCTAAAAGACACATGCTAAAATAAGTCATGACAATGCTAAAAAAGACCATGACAGTGCTTAAAAAAGTCATGACAATGCGAAAATAGAAAAATGACAGTGCTAAAATCCTAAAAGAGTCATGCTAAAATAAGTCATGACAATGCTAAAATAGAAAATGACAGTGCTAAAATAGGTACCTTTTGAGTTTTTTCTATAATTATTGAACTCTTTAACTAAATAATCAAAGTTTTGTTGTTAATTCAAAAATAGGTACGCACGTTTCAATGAAATTCTAGTTTTGAGACCTACGAGCCCATCCCTGAACACGTAGTTAGTCATTTGAACGTGCATGCCAACAAGTAAGTTCTGTTTATAGTGTCCCATCGATCGAATTATCTTATACCTTTGCAATTTGATTTCAATTATATTAATTTTGCTTATGTTCGTATATGTTAGTGTAACTCATTTCCAAATATTTTGTTAGATTCTATACTTGTTTTACGGCTCTTGTGTATGCAAATAAGCATATCCTAATGATATATAAAACTTGTGTGAGACCTTTTTATGGGTTAAAATTTGGAAAACAAGTAAAGATATGGATTCAAAAACCATATTCAATGGCATGTGCATTTGTAATATTTTATTGTTGTTAGTTGTGTTTGGATCTGGATCATAAATAATCTTATAAATCTTGAATCGTACGACGATCTTACACAATGCATGCTCTCTCTCACTATATATCTTAAGTCATGACAATGCTAAAAAAGGCCATGACAGTGCTAAAAAAGGTCATGACAATGCTAAAATAGAAAAATGACAGTGCTAAAATCCTAAAAGAGCCATGCTAAAATAAGTCATGACAATGCTAAAATAGAAAATGACAATGTTAAAATAGGTACCTGATAACATCATATTTTACATGTATTTTGAGGTACATTTGAGTGATATTTGATGGGCATTGCATGCATGAAGTGTTGAGTTTTGCATAGTTTTCTATGTTTTGTGCAATGTCACGTGTTTGTTCATTGTGAAGGGAATTAATTACATTTTTTGTGTGGACTTCAAATGAGTGTGGGAACACCCTAGAAAGATAGGAAATCAAGTTAGGAACGCGTTGCAAAAAGAATCGGGTCAATCGGACGAGAAACGAGTGAGAACGAAGCAAAACACTGAGAGGCTGCCGGAGCTGGGAAATACTCGCGACCGGACTCGCGACCGGGGAGGTCGCGAATCTAGTCGCGAATCATCATTTTTCCCTTTTTCGGCATGGCGCGACAGAGGCAGGGTTCTCCTTTGTTTTACTCACGACCCGGTCGCGAATTTCAAGGTTGGTCGCGAATTTTCTGCCACGTCAGCGCCACATCATGCCACGTGGACTCGCGACCCGAGTCGCGGGTGACTGGGTCGTGAGCGAGGTCACGAATCAAGTGGGTCTGTCCGATTTTTGACCTATTTTGGGCTTTTCTTAACTTGATATTTAAGGGATTCAATGCACAAAAATTAGACACAATTCCTCCTACCTAAAAGTTACCAACAGAGAGTTGCTGCAGAGAAAAGAAGACGCGAAGAACAAGACCAAAGGATTCAAGAGTGTTCAAGACCAAAGCCAATATAGAATCTCCGGGTTTTATTTACTTTATTCTTAGAATACAATGTTTATTTTGTGGATTGTTTTAGTTGTTTATTTTGCCATGGATAGCTAAAACCCTAGTATTCTAGGGTTGGATTATGATTTATTTATGAAGTTCTTTTGATTCATATTATTTGGTGTCTATGATTTAATTATGTTTTGATTATTCCTGTTTTCTCTGTATTATTTACTTGATCACTAAATGATACAATTTGATGTGTTAATCCATAATTCGAGAGATGAGTTTTAACACAAGATCTGGAATAATTAACTGGTTAGTCAATATCACTCGAGAGAATTGCGATTAATTTAGAGAACAATAAATCTTTAGAACCATTAGGAGTTGCATAATAGGTATTGAACGGAGACGTTAATATTTGTTGTGTGATCTACAATCTAGGCGCTTTGAGAGAAGGTTTAGAATACATGAGTGATTGTTCTAGCATGATTTAAATCCCAACATAGACATTAAATGGATTGATTAAGAGAATGGATTAAATAATGATTATTCAATCCTAGAATGCGTCTTTTTCTTCAGTGTTTGATTTATCTGTGTTGATTTCTGCTGTGGTGATTTATTTTATTTATTATCTTTAGTTTTTAATTAGTTAAATCCAACCATGTTTGATAGTCTAGATAACTGCGAGGGGTTAAATTGAATAACTAGCAGATTAAATTTTAAATCCCTGTGGATATGATACTCTTGTTCACCGCTATCCTATAAGCCTCGTTGTACACTTGCAGTTTAGGTGAAAATAAATACTGAACAAGTTTTTGGCGCCGTTGCCGGGGATTTAATTTTTTTATTTGCTATTATTTAGATTTAATTTCTTGTGTTAATCTAGACATTTATTTTTCAGTCTTTAGTCTATTTTCTTTTAAAATTTTATAATCTTCTTTTTATTGTGATTAGGTTGTGTATGCATACACGATCTCAGGGAGGATCTCTAGAAGAATTCAATCCTGAGATTGAAGCTACCGTTCGGCATAACAACGCAAGAAGAAGAAGAGAGATGGCAGAACAACAAGCTCCTGTTACGGTCGAACAGATGCGTCAAATGCAGAGACAGTTAGAGGAAATACAGCGGAGAATGCAAGAGCAAGATAATGCTCGAGCTGTAGAGCCACCTCCAATTAATGAACTCTTTGTTCCAGTACTTAACCATGGAGACATTCCTGGTCCCCAGATCAATGCGAATAACTTCGAGTTGAAATCGGGATTGGTCTCCATGGTTCAGCAAAAGCAATATGGAGGACGGGCCACTGAAGACCCGAATGCACACTTGACGCAGTTCTTGGAGATCTGTAGTATAGTGAAGATGAATGGAGTCCCCGATGACACCATTCGCTTACGCCTATTTTCCTTCTCTTTACGAGATACGGCTAAGCAATGGTACCCATCTCTAGCCGCTGGGTCTGTGGACAGCTGGGAAAGTCTTGCACACAAGTTCCTGCACAAATTCTTTCCACCTGGTTTGACTCTCAAGCTGAAGGGCGAAATTACACAATTTCGTCAATATGAAGATGAGACATTATATGAGGCTTGGGAACGGTTTCGAGATATGCTGAGGAAGTGCCCCAACCATGGATTTGGGGTAGATCATCAAGTCTGCATCTTCTACAATGGGTGTGACATAGAATTGAAGAGGCTTCTGGATGCCTCTGCTGGCAGCTCTTTGTTGAACAAGGGCCACGATCAAGCTGTGACGATCATAGAGGACATGGCAACCAACAACTATCAGTGGTCTGGGGATCGACAAGTGAAGATTTTGAAAAGAGCTGCAGTAGTTGATGATAGTGATCCGATTGCCAAGCTTGCTGCCCAGCTGACTACTCTGAATGCCACGATCAATAGCAGATTTGATGCTATGGCGCGACCGGGTGTAGATAACCCCATGGGAAATACAGTTGAAGATGTCAACTACATCAATCAGAGAGGTAGTTATGATGGTAATAATTACCGAGGCGGGAATCAATTCTACCAAGGTAACCGATCTAACCTCTCATATGGGAATCCCAACGGTGCACTGCAGCCCCCTCCTGACTTCTCTATAACAAATAGAGTAATCAATGATGAGAAGAAGCCAAAGATGGATGATCTATTGATGGCGTTCATGGGGAAGACCGATAAATTCATGGGGAAGTCGCAAGCTAGAGTGGAGAAGCTGGAAAATACTGTGGGTGCCATGAGTGTGCAAATGAAGATGTTCGAGAAGCAACTGGGTCAGCTAGCTATAGTTGTAGGAACTCAGCACCAACCGGGACAGTTTTCTAGCAACACCACAGTGAATCCTAAGGAACAGTGCAATGCAATCCATCTGCACACTGAGGTTCCTGCGCCTATTGCTGTCGCCAAAGTCATTCCTTCCAAAATGCCTTCCGACAAGCCGGATTCCACCATTAGGAGTCCTCAAAAGGGTCCTATAGTTTCTCCCACAGTGACTATCCCATTCTCACAAAGGACCTCGAAACAGAAAGTTGATGCACAGCTTTCCAGATTTTTGGAAATATTCAAGAAGGTGCAAATCAACATTCCTTTGGTGGAGGCACTGCAGCACATGCCCAAGTATGCAAAGTTCCTCAAGGATGCTGTGTCTAAGAAGAAAAAGATAGAGGAGTTTGAGACTGTGCACCTCCCTGAAAACTGCAGTTCCATCATCCAAAGGAAGCTCCCTGCCAAGATGAAGGATCCGGGGAGTTTTACGCTCCCCATTACTGTTGGAGACAAGATAGGTGGTCGAGCATTATGTGACTTGGGGGCGAGCATCAATCTGATGCCGCTCTCCTTTTTCAAGAGATTGAACTGTGGGAAACTCAAGCCTACAACCATGTGTTTGTAGATGGCTGACCGATCTGTGTTCCATCCCGAGGGAATTCTAGAGGATGTGTTGATTAAAGTGAAGGATTTCATATTCCCGGTGGACTTTGTGGTGCTAGACATGAAGGAAGACAAGAGCGTTCCTCTCATCTTGGGACGCCCATTTATGCGCACCGGACGGGCCAACATCGACCTAGACACGGGGATTCTCACTCTCCGGTTTGAAGATGAACACATTCAGTTCCTGTTTGATGATGGAGGCATGAAGATGGATGCTCGGGGAAGAGAATGGGGGATACCCGTTTCCCCACTTTTGGGAACTTGAGTTCCCAAAAATTCGTCTGGCTGTCGACGTTAAATGCAACGCTTGTTGGGAGGCAACCCAATATGTCTTTTTTTTATTTCAGTTAGTTTTTTTTTTCTTATTTATGTTTTTCACTTCTTTTTCTGAGTTATGCAGGTAAAGACCGGATGGATGCTATACTTTGGGGGATAGAAATTTGATCAACTTGTCTGTCGACAAGTTTGGGGGAGGACGTTGAACCCAACCGGACATCCATGTGATCGTTGTAAGTGGTCGACGACACCTACATGCATTTTTGCAAACTTATTCCATCCCGTGGATTTGAATAAGTTTGGGGGATGTATGCTTGTAGTGTCTAGACTTTTATTGTGTTTTTTTGTGTTTTTACCTGCTTTACTTGTTTTATTTTGGTTTTGTTTTCCGGAAAGTTGAATTTTTTTTGAATTTTGGTCTTGGATTTTACTTGGGATTTTGATCATATATGCTTTATGGTTTATAATTTAGTACTTATAATTGAGATATTTGATTGGGGATGATTTGAGCATGTATAGCATGATTTGAATGAACATGTGTTTTGGAGATTTTCGAGCTTTATTTTGGCCATGTTGAGCTGTGAGATTTTGAGCCTATAAGACTATTGTCTTAATTTTTGTTCTCGTGTGTTGGTTGTCTATGCACTTGTTTCTCTAGAACTTGCATGTTGTCTTGCTTGAGATTGAGTTTCTGTGCTTGAAAATAGGAGATGATAGTAGGCCACTTTTCTTTAGCCATTTATCCCATACACTGTCCTAGATTCATTATATTCCCTTGCGAGCCCTCTTGTGCCTAATTGTCTTTTCTTTGGAAGCCTATTTGGGATGTCAATTGTTGATTCTTGTGGAGAAATAGGAAGAAGGGTAAGAAATTATGGAGTTGGGATGGAAAAAATGGTGATAATTGGTGAATTTTTGTTGGTGCACAAAAAAAAATGCTTTGTGAGTGTTGAAAAGAAGAAAAAAACATGAAAAGAGCACAAAAAAAAAATGTGAAAAGTGCCAATGAAAAGAAATAAAGAAAAGAGACCAAAGGTCCATGAGTTGAAAGAAAGAAAAAAATATGGATGACTTAAAGTGGTGTAGGAGAAAGTTGGAAAAATTCCAACTAGTGTTTGAATGTGATAAGTAGTGGGAGTAGAAAGTAAAAGTGGTGGATTGTGTTGCAATTGTTGAGTCACTTGAGCCAAATATTCCTAACCTTAACCCGAGCCTACATTACAACCTTAATTAAGCCCTATTTGATCTTAATTTTGAGCACATTTGTTTGTCAGTGGAGAGTTGAGATTTCATGCAAGCTTATGGTAGATCAAGTGTATAGTTCAATGTTTCGATGAGTGCTTACCCTTATTTTATCACATATTGAGTTTTTGAGCGAAACACATATCGGTGAGGATCATTGGCCTGATACTTGTTCGTTGAAATCTATTGCATGTGTTCATGATTTGAGTGTTGTGCTTGTTCGTGTCTTTTCCCGATTAGATTTTCGAGGTTGTAGATGCTAGATTATAAATTGTGGAGTTATGTATTGTTTGAATTCTAAGTTTGGTTTTGTTTTTTGTTTGGGGACAAACAATGTTTTAAGTTTGGGGGAGTTGATAACATCATATTTTACATGTATTTTGAGGTACATTTGAGTGATATTTGATGGGCATTGCATGCATGAAGTGTTGAGTTTTGCATAGTTTTCTATGTTTTGTGCAATGTCACGTGTTTGTTCATTGTGAAGGGAATTAATGCCATTTTTTTGTGTGGACTTCAAATGACTGTGGGAACACCCTAGAAAGATAGGAAATCAAGTTAGGAACGCGTTTCAAAAAGAATCGGGTCAATCAGACGAGAAACGAGTGAGAACGAAGCAAAACACTGAGAGGCTGCCGGAGCTGGGAAATACTCGCGACCGGACTCGCGACCGGGGAGGTCGCGAATCTGGTCGCGAATCACCATTTTTCCCTTTTTCTGCATGGCGCGACAGAGGCAGGGTTCTCCTTTGTTTTACTCGCGACCCGGTCGCGAATTTCAAGGTTGGTCACGAATTTTCTGCCACGTCAGTGCCACGTATTGCCACATGGACTCGCGACCCGAGTCGCGGGTGACTGGGTTGCGAGCGAGGTCGCGAATCAAGCGGGTCTGTCCGATTTTTGACCTATTTTGGGCTTTTCTTAACTTGGTATTTAAGAGATTCAATGCACGAAAATTAGACACAATTCCTCCTACCTAAAAGTTACCAACAGAGAGTTGCTGCAGAGAAAAGAAGACGCGAAGAACAAGACCAAAGGATTCAAGAGTGTTCAAGACCAAAGCCAATATAGAATCTCCGGGTTTTATTTACTTTATTCTTAGAATACAATGTTTATTTTGTGGATTGTTTTAGTTGTTTATTTTGCCATGGATAGCTAAAACCCTAGTATTCTAGGGTTGGATTATGATTTATTTATGAAGTTCTTTTGATTCATATTATTTGGTGTCTATGATTTAATTATGTTTTGATTATTCCTGTTTTCTCTGTATTATTTACTTGATCACTAAATGATACAATTTGATGTGTTAATCCATAATTCGAGAGATGAGTTTTAACACAAGATCTGGAATAATTAACTGGTTAGTCAATATCACTCGAGAGAGTTGCGATTAATTTAGAGAACAATAAATCTTTGGAACCATTAGGAGTTGCATAATAGGTATTGAACGGAGACGTTAATATTTGTTGTGTGATCTACAATCTAGGCGCTTCGAGAGAAGGTTTAGAATACATGAGTGATTGTTCTAGCATGATTTAAATCCCAACATAGACATTAAATGGATTGATTAAGAGAATGGATTAAATAATGATTATTCAATCCTAGAATGCGTCTTTTTCTTCAATGTTTGATTTATCTGTGTTGATTTCTGCTGTGGTGATTTATTTTATTTATTATCTTTAGTTTTTAATTAGTTAAATCCAACCATGTTTGATAGTCTAGATAACTGCGAGGGGTTAAATTGAATAACTAGCAGATTAAATCTTAAATCCCTGTGGATACGATACTCTTGTTCACCGCTATCCTATAAGCCTCGCTGTACACTTGCAGTTTAGGTGAAAATAAATACCGAACAGTACCTTTTGAGTTTTTTCTATAATTATTGAACTCTTGAACTAAATAATCAAAGTTTTGTTGTTAATTCAAAAATAGGTACACACGTTTCAATGAAATGCTAGTTTTGATTTACATGCAGTAATACATAAATTTTGTATTAATTGTATTCCAAGTTCCAACATATATATAGTAAGAAATTAATTAATGAAATAATGATTTTGGGATGACAGGTCAAATAGGTTATGCTCTGGTTTCATTGATAGCAAGAGGGGCAATGCTTGGTCCTAATCAACCAATAATCATACACATGCTTGACATCGAGCCTGCATCTCAATCACTCAGTGCTATCAAAATGGAACTCATTGACTCTACTTTCCCCCTCCTCAAAGGTACGTACCATTGATCATTTTATTTTCAATTTAGTCACATAATTAACGTGCCTCGAAACAGGAATCATTGCCACGACCGTCATTGTGGAAGCTTGCAGCGGCGTCGACATCGCGGTCATGGTGGGTGGGTTCCCTCGAAAGGAAGGAATGGAAAGGAAAGATGTAATGTCCAAGAATGTGTCCATCTACAAGGCTAAAATAATGAAAATGACTTTAAAAAAGGCCATGGCAGTGCTAAAACTCTAAAAAAAATCATGCTAAAATAAGTCATGACAATGCTAAAAAAGGACATGACAGTGCTAAAATAAGAAATGACAGTGCTAAAATAAGTAAACAAGCAAACAACCCAATAGTTAAGCAATGCTAACACAAACAAATCAAAACCAGAATATAATCAAACACGTAAAAGTAAGCTAAATACGAAAAAAAAGCCACCATCACTCCTAAAACATAACTGAAAACAAGAATTCTCAACATTTCTTAACATTGTTCGAATTCAAACGTAACAAATTTATTTTCTCCCTAAATTAACATTTTACACTCGAATTTGAGCTACAGTACTAGCAACAGCCTCATCAACATAAAAAAAAAGCACAAAACAACACTAATAAATTCACAAACAAACTAAACAACTCAACAATTGACGTCGTGTATGGAAAAACAAGCATAAAAATCAATGTAACCAAGTAACCAAATACGATTAAAGAAGAATTTATACGGAAAAAAAGATAGTTAAATTAAAACCTGGCACATGAAATAAGTCATGACAATGCTAAAAAATATCATGACAGTGCTAAAAAAGGCCATGACAGTGCTAAAATAAGAAATGACAGTGCTAAAATCCGAAATTGAAAAATATACACGTAAATTCTGAGTATTCATATATTTTCCGATTTTACCCTTACTAAGATTCAGGGGCAGTGAAGTTGAATGTTATTACGAGATTGCCACCGCATTTTTTAAAATCTGGACCAAATCTAGACCGTCCAAATATACTGAATCTATGGTTTATATTGGTTCTCGGTTCTCACCTAGGGTGTGGTTCCTTCTGGAACCCAACCCTATATATACATACATACATACATACATACATATCTATATACATACATACATATATGCATATATGTAGAGATATATTGTGTGCTACCAATTATGATCAATCTAAGTTGATTATCTACTCATCATTGCTCCAACTGGGAATGAAATTGGATTCTTTTAGTCCCTCCACTAATCATACATCATTGAAAACAACTAAATATTTTCATATATATATATATATATATATCTTCCCACAATTTATTCCTAATATTGATCACAGCCCCATGAAATGCTTCCACAATTTTAATTTTAATTTTTTTTTTAATTCCAATCTCTCATCAAATGGCCTAGCCAGCCAGCAACTTAAGTCAGTACCTCTCCCAACTTGGGTGGAATTGAAAGAAATCATCATCAATATATATACAGAGGTAGCATGTTCATCAAGATAGCAATATTCATCTCTTTGCTGCAGCATTTTGTTACCATATTCTGCCATCAGTACTCTTTGGATACTGATACAGCAGCTCTACTCTCATTCAAGAGCTTTATAACATCCGATCCACGTTCAAGGCTCGGAGATTGGAACGAGGGAAACGGTGTCTGCAACTTCACGGGGGTGAAATGTGGCCTAAAGAATCGTCGTGTGGTGTACCTCAACCTCAATAGTTCCAGCCTTGTGGGAACTATTTCTCCTGTTCTATCGAATCTTACACAACTGCATTACCTTCTCCTTGTGGAGCTTGAATTGGCGGGTTCGGGGCTCAGAGGAACTCTTCCGAGCTCCATTGGAGAACTAACCACAAATCTCAGAACATTCCAACTACAATAGAACAGGATACAAGGTTCCATTCCACCACAAGTTGGCAACATGTCTGGTTTAACATTACTCAACTTGTCATCCAACTTCCTCACTGAGATTTTTGCTGAAATCGGTAAGTTGTCTCGTTTGGAACAGTTAGCCCTATCCTACAACTTCTTCTCTGAATTCCCAGTTGCATTAGGACAGTTATCTTTCTCTCTCAGTTCAATTGATCTGTCACACAACAATCTGTCTGGTCCAATTCCGGAAGAAATTGGAAACATATCTGTCTTAACCTACCTATTCCTCAACAACAACCTTCTTTCAGGGGAAATACCTCCTAGCATAGGGAGATGTACTCTCCTGCACAAGCTAGACCTGTCTTACAATAGATTGACAGGAAAAGTCCCACCATATATAACAAGACTGTGTGAGATGAGACGCTTTCTCAATCTGTCACACAATCAGCTCGAAGGGATGTTGCCAATCGAGCTGAGTAAACTGGAGAATGTTGAAGAGATTGATCTGTCATGAAACAGACCATCTTCAGCCAGATCTCCAGCTGCTACGCGCTGAAGTTGGTGAATTTCTCGAACAATTCTATTCAAGGAGTTCTACCAGAGTCATTAGGTGATCTCAAAAGCATTGTAGTTATAGATTTCTCAGCTAATGAACGGTCTGGACCGATACCACCAAGCTTGAACAAGATCAAGATGCTCACTTTCTTGAATCTTTCGAGTAACAATTTCAACGGAATAATTCCTACCGACGGCATTTTTGATTTGCTTACTAATTCATCTGATAGAGTAAAGGATTTTTGATTTGCTTACTAATTCATCTAATAGAGTAAAGGTGATTGACGCAGGAAATATGAATTATATATTAAAAAGAACTCCTCAAACTGAGGCCTACCGTAGAAATACCGTCCCAAATCCCTACGGTAGAAAATACCGTCCCAAATCCCAAGTTCTGCTCCCGTTGCTCCAGATAATAACACCTATAAATAATAGTTGCAAACCCTAACCCTAAAGCCCATGCATAAGTGGGCCAGACCCAAACTAGAGTAAATAATCAAAACTAATTTAAATAACTGAAATATAAATAAAAGATAATGCGATGCTTTCTATAAATAAAAGATAACGCGCTGCTCTCTATCAACTACTCCCTAGCGGAAACAACATTGTCCTCAAGGCTAAAGTCAAGAGATTAGTCCGGCAAAAAGTCCCCAATAACATCCTCCTCGACAATCGGATCGCTGGCATGGCATCCCACTAGAACATGGAGAGTTTTTGGGGGACAACGATGGGTTGGGCTGAATTCAGACCACATTTAAAACACGTTCCAGCAACTCTGTGTTTTAGGTACTCCTCATCAGTCATATGGCGAAAACGATGTGGGTTGCGTGAAGCCGCAGCATTGGTTGTGGGGAAAATAGGAAATTGTGGCTAAGGCGGCTATGGAGAGGTGCCCTGAGCTCCAAATGTGGGTTGCGGAGTGTAGGAGGGCCACGAGGAATAGCTGGTTGTGGAGTAAGGACGGGCCGACAACGACGAAGACTGGTTTGAATGAGCAATTTTCCGTGCCATTTGCACAGTGGTAGAGTTGTCGGTGATAGTAGGATCTTGAATTTGCATGCGAATCTGGTGCTACAAGCCTCTTAGGAAAAAACCCAGATACTGGTCATCTGATAAGTCTGGAAGTTGAGCAACCGTACGTTCGAAAGCGGCAATGTAGTCCTCTAGAGACTCCCAAGGTCTCGTAACCATTAATTATTGAGCTCTTCCCAAAATGTAGCAGGAGCTCGCGGGTAAAATGAGCCCAAGTCAACGTCGGGCAGCGGCGTAATAAGAGTTGTTCCCAAGACATGGCTGGGCCTAACATGGCAATTAGAGATATCTTCAAGCGCTGCTCCAGCAGTGTTTCATGAACGAGAAAATATTGATCAGCACATGCGGGCTATCCTAGGGCATCAGTGCCATCAAAGCTAGAAAGGTCTATCTTCTGAAGAACCAGAAGATGAGTGTTCGAATCTGCCCCAGATTCAGGGCTCAATGCATTGTCGGTACCATCAGTAGAAATAGATAACTTCTTCAGGAGGGCATCGAGTTTTGCATCGGTGGAAGCTTGGTGGGCGCGAAAGTCCTGAAGAGTGGTAGAAAGTTCTTCAACCACCTTCTCTAATCCCTCCAGGCGCTGTTCGGTGCTCCGGGTAGTCACCATCACCGGCAGGTCGGACCAATTTGATAGAGTAAAGGTGATTGACGCAGAAAATATGAACTATATATTAAAAAGAACTCCTCAAACTGAGGCCTACGGTAGAAATACCGTCCCAAATCCCTACGGTAGAAAATACCGTCCCAAATCCCAAGTTCTGCTCCCATTGCTCCAGATAAATAACTCTAACCCTATAAATAATAATTGCAAACCTTAACCCTAAAGCCCATGCATAAGTGGGCCAGACCCAAACTAAAGTAAATAATCAAAACTAGTTTAAATAACTCAAATATAAATAAAAGATAATGCGCTGCTTTCTATAAATAAAAGATAACGCGCTGCTCTCTATCATCATCTTTCTTAGACAATCTGAAGCTGTGTGGCTCGATTGCAGGCATTCCAGCTTGCATGCACAAGCACTACTATTTTAGATCAAAAGTTTTCTTGATCATCTTCTGCATTGTCATATTCATATCCGGATTCATCACAACAATCTGCTGTGTGATCGGATTCCAGAGATTGCGAGTGATCATTTCATGCAGACAATCAAGGAGGAAAGAGAGAAAATGACCGTCAGCAGAATTGACACAAAATTTCCCAAGAATAACATACAAAGAGCTACTCGATGCCAAGGGAGGATTTGATGAGCAGAGGCTGGTAGGATCAGGCAGCTACAGCCACGTCAACAGGGGAAATCTACCAGATAGAACACAAATAGCTATCAAAGTTCTACAACTGCAAGCAGGTAATTCCACCAAGAGTTTCAACAGAGAATCCCGGGTTTTGAAGAGGATTCGCTACCAAAATCTGATCAAAATTGTTGAGAATGACGTGTTCTAGATGATGTTATCACTTCGTTGATAACATCATAATCAATGTCATATCTAATGATGTTCTGTCATTCTCGTCACATCGAGTATAACACTCGAGATGTTAATCTTATACTTTCCTAGTATTTTAGATTAATTTATTTTAAATTAATCTGAATAAATTATGATTTTTGTCACATAAGATTTTCCACGTAATTCTGGATTTATTGGATATTTTATTACTGATTAATTCGTGGATTATATTTGATTTTGACTTTGTCAAAATCTGTTCCGATTTTATAGGGACGTGATGTTCCCACTCTGTCTTTGACTCTAACCGTCGCAGGAGATCATGGGTCACTGGAGTAACTGCAACTTTTACATGTTGTTGAAGAACGTGTGTTATTCAATACTGATGGCGGTTAATTCAAGTCCACTACATCAATGGGAAGTAGAAGGCGGTTGATTCAAGGTCAATTCATTTGAGATCATGAAGCAACTGCCAAGACAAGATGGAGGAAGTATTTAAGGTCTTTTCAAATCTTAAAATCATTCATGCAAGTAGGTTATCACCGTGGTATGTGAGCAGCTCTGAATCTTGCATCTAGTGTCATCTCTAAAATTCAAGACATCTTTCTCGACATCTGCCTAGCATCCCAATCATCTGGTGACATTCATTCCAGTTGTGTGTGTAGGTCAGACAGTTAACTTTGAGAGTCTACGATTTAGAGTGACTTGTTATAATCTATCTATATGTTTAGATAGGTTTGTTTGAGAGATTATTTGAGTGAGTAAAGCTAGGATAGTCCTCTATATGTTTTATGCAGTGTTGTTTAGGGAGTGAACTGAGACAACATCAGCATTTTTTTTATTTATCACTTGTGATAGTGAATTTCGCCTTGAGGCAATCACACACCGTAAGGAGTGTGATTTAAAATTTATCTTGTGAAAAGTTCTGTTTATGTTTCTGCTGCATGTTAAAGGCAATGTGGTAACACTAGCTTCAACATTTCTTTTAACTTTGCTATTAACATTTGAAATTCACATTGTTTCAGGCAACAAATTCTAACAAGTGGTATCAGAGCCAATACTCGACACACTAAGTACTCGATCCGGTGTTGCTTAAAATCTATGATGGATATTCAAATTAATCAATGTCGTCCTCCTGCTCTAGATAGTAATGGTGAAAACTATGTCATGTGGAAATCTCGAATGAAGATTTATATCAAATATGTCAATGAAAGAGCATGGATGACAGTCATTGAAGAATGGAGCCCTCCAAGGATGGAAGGTCCTAATAGAGATTTTATGTTAACTCCAGTGTCCCAATGGACGAATGATGAGAGGACAATCTCTAATTTTAATGCTCGCGCTCTAAATGCTATTTTTGTTTCAGTTGATGTGCCATACTTCAAGATGATTTGCAATTGTGTTACTGCATATCAAACATGGACTATTCTTCAGGAATATTGTGAAGGGTCTGCCAATGTGAGGAAGACCAAAGTGAAGCTGCTCGCATCCAAGTTTGAAAATTTACGCATGTTTGAAGATGAAACTATTGTGTGAGATTTCAAATCAATCCACTGCTCTTGAGAGTCTAATTTCTAATGAGAACATGGTTAGCAAGCTTCTTTGAACTCTCTCAAAAAGATTTAACATAAAAATTTCTGCAATTGAAGAAGCACATGATGTGGGAACCATGAGTATGAGTGAAGCGATCAACATCCTGTTGACATTTGAGATGAACCTGCAAAATCAGAAAGCAAACTCAACTTCAAGGGAAATTGCTCTCCAGACAACAACTGTGTCATCTGATGCTCATGATGATGTTGATGGTCTTTAGGAAATCAACGAGGAAGAAAATCTAAGTGTTGCACTCTTGACAAAGAAATTCAACTCACTGGTCCACTCCATGAATAAAAGCCCCCCCAAATATCAAACCTCGGCGGCTGTTTGACTCTCCATCCTCATCAATATCAAACTCTGGAAGATCAAATGTTAAGAAGGAAGTTGTTGACACTGGAAAAGACATTGATTTAGTTCAATGTAGAGCATGCTCTGGATATGGACGTTATTCCAATGAATGTCCAACAGCAAGAAGAAGACAAAGAAATAATTTTAATGTTGATCTCAGTGATGATTCTGATGCTGAAAATGATTCATATCAGAGATTGTTGTTTATCAATATTATGGAAAAAGATGATCAGATTATTGATGCTCTGAATGATATTGATGAACTTGATATTAAAAAATGTGAAGTTAAAGATGAAGCTCTTCCAGATATTGAAGATGAAGCTACTGAGATTTTACCCAATACTACAAATTAGTATAAAATGACTCTTCTGGATGAGTTCAATCATTCTTCCGAGATCAGAGAGGATGATCCACATGAAGACTGCCCCACAACCTCCCTTCAAGATCTTAATGATGTTGTGAACGAAGTTTGTATTCAATGGACAACTCAATCAAAAGAACTGAGATTTCTTATGGAGGAAAATCAGCTTCTTAGAGAAAAAGTTGTAAGCTTAGAAATTAGACTAACCAGGAGTGATGCTAAAATAAGCAAACTGAAGAAAGAAGTGGAGAACACCTCAAGAACATTTCAGAAATGGAATCAAGGAACGATTGTCATAAATGAAGCCTTAACATTGGGACAGACAAACAGGGCTGGACTAGGGTTCTCAAATAAATCTTCCATGTCTCCCTTAAACAACAACTTTGTTAAGTTTGTTAAAGAAAACAACTCAAGCACAACGAAAGAGAGCAATGGTGAAGATGATGATCAGAAGCAATGTAAAGACTCTAAGGTTCGGAAATATGTTTGCCATTACTGTCAGGAGCCTGGACATATCAAGCCACATTACTTCAAGTTTCATGATGATGTTGCAACCAGGAGAACAACATCAGGGATCACATCAAAGAATAAAAAATCCGAAGAAGTCCAAAAATATGAAGTACACTTGCAATGTTGTGTACACATCCTTAAAGGCCAACATTACCGAAACATGGTACTTCGACAGTGGATGTTCTCGACACATGACCAGAAATAAGGAGTTTCTTGAAGAGTATACCACTACAAATAAAGGCAAGGTCAGTTACAGTGGTGGAGCTCAAGGAAACATTATTGGAAAAGGCACCTTGAATGTCAAATTTTTTTCCAAGCTCTAGAATGTCCCGCGTGTTGAGGTATTGACGGCCAATCTGATAAGCATTAGTCAGCTGTGTGATGATGGTATGCATGTCAAGTTTGATAAAAATACTTGTGAAGTATTTGACAAACACGAAAAATGCATAATGTTTTGTAGCCATACATCTGACAATTGCTACTATGCTGACAAGATGAAACCTGCAACATGACCGTAAATGATGAGGCAAAATTGATTCATTAAAAACTCGGTCATGTGAGCATGGTAAATTTGAAAAAATTAATTGCATCCGATGCTGTTCGTGGCCTACCAAAACTGAATGTTGATCACAATGTGATATGTGGTGCTTGCCAAAAGGAAAAATATACCAGAATCCCTCACAAAAGCCTAGATGGATGTAACACAACAAGATATTTTCAACTCTTACACATGGATATCATGGGACCAGTCGATACAAAGAGTATGAGTGGTAAGAGTTTCATCCTTCTCATTGTTGATGATTTCTCAAGGTATACCTGGGTTGAATTTCTGCATGATAAATCTGAAACGTTTAAAGTCTTTAAGAAATTCTGTCGCACAATGTGTCTGCAATTTGATACGAACATTGCATGCATAAGAACTGATCATGGAAGAGAATTTGAGAATGCTGCATTTGATGATTTTTGTGAAAGGAAAGGAATACTTCACAAGTATTCGGCTCTAAAATCTCCAGAACAAAATGGAGTAGTGGAGAGAAAAAATCGAACTCTGTAGGAAATGTCATATGCAATGTTGCAGGCTAAAGTGCTTTCAAAGAAACTGTGGGCTGAAGCAGTTAACACAGCTTGTCACATCGGGAACAGAGTCTATCTTAGACTAGGAAGAAATGAGGCTCCATATGAACTTCTAAGAGAGAGAAAGCCAAATCTCAAATATTTTCATGTGTTTGGATATGTCTGTTACATCTTGAATGACAGAGACTATCTTGAAAAGTTTGACTCCAAGAGTGACAAAGGATTGTTCTTGGGATATGCTTAAAATAGCAGAGTATACCGGGTTCTTAATCTAAGAACTAAAGTCGTATAAGAGTTAATCAATGTTGTATTTGATGATCTTGCAGGCCTGGAAACAAGAACTGAGGAAGATGATGTTTCATCTCTTCTCCATTGCCAAGAAGGAGTCCAGTGGCACTGACAAAAGTCCTATGAGAAGTCCTGATGTCAAATCCAATGTTTCCTCTCCATCAGTAAAGGAATCAACATCACCTCAGACACCAGAATCAAACTCATCCTCAGAAAGTGATGATGAACAATTCCCACTGGCACAAAATGAACCAAAACGTGATCCACCAAGAAGAATCAAAAGAGATCACCCATATTCCCAAATCATAGGTGATGGATCTCAAAGAGTCAAAACCAGAACAAAGAGCTTAGCCGATGTTGCTGAATTGGTCAAACAAGTTTGCATGTCAATAGTAATTAACTTTGTGCTCATCTCATACTTTCTATCCAGTGTTGAACCTAAAAATGTTAAGGAAGCACTAAAAGATTAATTTTGGGTAGAAGTAATGCATGATGAGTTGATTCAATTTGTTCAAAATAATGTGTGGGAATTAGTTCCAAGGCCTGGAAATAAAAATTTAATTGGAACCAAATGAATATTTAAGAACAAAACTGATGAGTCTGGTAATGTGGTTAGAAATAAAGCCAGACTGGTGGCTCAAGATTACACACAAGTAGAAGGAATAGACTATGACGAAACATTCACTCATGTTGCTAGAATAGAGTCTATTCGTCTCTTATTTGCCATTGCTTGCCACATTGGGTTTACATTGCATCAAATGGATGTCAATGGTGCCTTTTTGAATGGCATTCTGAATGAGGAAGCCTATGTTGAACAACCAAAAGGCTTTGAGTATCATGAAAAATCAGATCATGTGCTGAAATTAAACAAGGCTTTGTATGGGCTTAAACAAGCTCCTAGGGCTTGGTATGCTCGGCGTACGGAGTTTTTGATTGAATTTGGTTTTTCAAAAAGTATGGTTGATAAAACATTGTTTATCAAAAGGATCCACAAACACATCACTATTGCACAAATCTATGTTGATGACATTGTCTTTGGATCCACTTGTTCTAACCTCCTCAGTGAGTTTGTTGATGTAATGAGCAACACATTTAAAATGAGCATGGTCGGCGAATTGGCCTACTTTCTTGGTCTCCAAATCAAGTAAGATAAAGATGGGATTTTTATATCCCAAAGAAAGTATGCCAAAATTCTGATCAAGCGCTATGGACTTGAAGTTGCAAAGCCTATAAAGATACCAATGTGATCCTTTGAAAAACTGAGCAAAGACAATGTTGGAGTCAATGTTGATCCAACAATGTATAGAGGAATGATTAGAAGCTTTCTCTACTTGAATGCCAGCAGATCTGTTATCATGTTTAGTATTGGAATATGTGTTAGATACCAAGCTCAACCCAAGGAGTCTCACTTAAAGGCTGTCAAAAGAATAATCTGATATGTTGCTGGTATAGTCGACTTTGGAATCAGGTATTGTAAAGATACAAACACTAGCCTTATTGGATACAGTGATTTAGATGGGGTAGGTGATGTTGATGATAGGAAGAGCACGAGCGGAGGTTGTTTCTTTTTAGGGAGCAATATGGTTTCTTGGTCAAGTAAGAAATAAAATTGCATCTCCTTGTCAATAGCTGAATCCGAATATGTTGCAGCTGCTAGTTGTTGTGCTCAGTTGGTGTGGGTGAACCAAATGATGAAGGACTATGGCATGACAAGCTCATCTTTTACCCTGCTGTGTGATAATGCAAGTGCTATTGAAATTTCTAAGAACCCTGTTCAACATTCACGCACTAAGCATATCGACATTCGTCATCATTTCATCAGAGAATTGGTAGAAAAGGAGATCATAAACATTAAGTACATATCCACTGAGAATCAAACAACTGATATTTTTACTAAGCCCCTAGATTTCGAGAGATTTCCTGCATTAAGAAAGTCTCTTGGAATGTGCTCTGTTTAATAGTTCTTTCTGTTTACTGATGTTGAACTCGATGTGTGTTTATTTTTCTATCAACATCAGTTGTTTTTATGTACTTTTCAGATATTTCTCTTTAATATAATTCAAGGACTGTTTAATGAAATTCTGGTCAGTCTGCACAAAATCTAACAAAATCAACTACTTGGTTTTTTTTTTTTTGTAAATGTGTTTGTGAATGAAGTACCCTTGACTCAAAAAGGGTGAAGTGTATAAAATTGAGTTTATTTCATTCACTGTTCGTCAACGTTGTAGTTGATGATGTTTCTGAAGTTGTAGAGAGACCATATATTTCTAAAAATATATGCCTAGAATTATTTTATTTTTTTGCATGTGGCTTTCATTATTTTATTTATTTAATAAAAAAAATTACGGGGCCCAAAAAGATCTCTATTTTAACTTTATGTGATAAGTACTCATTTTGAGTTATCCCTATCCACAAGTTATTTTTAAATTTTTTATTGATAAGTAAGGTAGAGGAGATTGATGTGACACTTTGGCTGTTCCGATTTATGAGGGATCCATGTGTCTCCCTTTTAAAATCCTTTTTGTTTCTCTCTCTTCTCATTTTCAGCCTTAGTTGTTTCATCTTCTTCTCTTTTTCTCCAAAAAGCTTTTTACAGTTCAACAATGGCGGAACCCAAAGATCTCATTGCCATGTTTGAGATGATGAAGCAAATGTTCGAGAAAATAATGGGCACTCCATCCTCTACTTCTGGTCCAGTTGGAACATCAGCTATCACTCCTTCCGCCACATCCACTCCCGCAGTCACTGCAATAGCGGGACTCACTCCAGAAGGACCCAAATCGGAGTCTAAAAAACCCTCATCTCCTCCGACTGAACATGAAAATGCTACCATGGAGGAGGCCAACACTCCTGATTCTACAATGGTGCTAAACCCCACTCCGCTCCAGCAAGTAAGTCTCGGAGAAGAAGAAAACCCTATCGATCTAGATCTAGGGTTACATGCTCAAGTCCTTACTGAGAAGAAAAAGAGTTGTCCTACTCGCAAGTCCAAGCGACTTCATGGCCAACAAGGGTTAGTCAAAGAAGAGGCTAGTGAGTGTTCGAGAAAAAAGACAAGGAGAACTCTAAAGATGGAAGAGAAACTAGCAAGGTCCTTGAAAGATGAGTCTGATGAAGAGGAGAATCCTCCCAAAAATTCTCCAGACAAAGCTGTTGGGGATATGGAAGTTGACACTGAACAGGAAGAGGATCCTATCCCTACCATGCGAGAGGCCGATGTTCCTGCCAATCCTGCATCTTCAGAACAAGCATTGAAAGGGAAAGGGAAAAAGGGCGCTACATCCGACCCTAAAAAGAAAGCTTCTTCCCCCGCCTCTTCACAGGAAATGGTCTCTTCCGGTACAGCCAAGGAAATTGTCTCTCCATTCCCCACTCACTCTGCAGATATCAAGGACAATGATGATTCTGGTAATTTAGAACCAGTATACCCTCCAGGTTCCCCTCATGATGTTTCTTCGACATTCAGTAAGACATTCTACTCTAAGCATGCTAAATCTCAACATCAGACTATGTGCCTTCGTCCTTTGCGTGTCGAGAAACAGATATATGTGCTTAGTTTCAAAAAATATGGTATGGATGTCTTCTTAAAAGAAAAGGGTCTTTGGAAATCTGTTTTCGCATTATCTTCATTTGAGCCTGATGCTGTTGTTGAATTTTATGCTAATATGTCTCCCGAGATGGGTGATAAAACCAAAAGCAAGTATGGGGAATTTTATATGAGGGATAAGATCTATTTGCTTAACCCCATGATCATAAATAAATTTTTAGGTCTGGGCAATGATTCTGATGTTGTTAGCCTTGACTTAATTGATAATGTGGTGTCGACTGTAACTGGTGGTTTGGTAACAAAGTGGACTAACAAACTCTCCACTTCTAAGCTCACATTCTTTTACTCTGTTTTATATAAATTAACCATGTATAATTGGTTACCTACCACCAACTCTTCAGTCCTCACTGTAGATCAAATAATCTTGCTCTTCAAGCTTGGAACAAAAATCCCCTTCAATCTCGGAGACTATATTTTTGATTGTATGCTGAAGGCTGCTGCAAAGTCGAACACCACCAACCTCTTACCATTTTCCTGCCTCATCTATGTCATCTTTATTGACCAAGGTGTTAAGCCCAACAAGAGAAAGATAGTTACTGAAACGTCAACTATCTCTATCATCAAGCCGAAAGGGAATGAAGATCGTGTAATTGATCTCCCTTCCACCTTTGGTCGGAGCTCAACTGCTACCTCAAGAGATTTTGGTCAGGATGTTGCTACCGAGACTGCCCTTTCTACTCCATGGTTGGAAAGTGATATCACAAGTGTCTCCTCACATTTAGTGACTCTTTCTGTGCATGTCCTTAACTCTCACATTGTTCAGATGGATTCCATGATCTATCAATGCACATTCCTCACTAATGCTATGAAGCAATTGGTGCTGGTGCTAGTGGACATGCTGGGGATGCTGGAGATGCTGAAGTGGGGAAGGCTGGGAAGTCCACAGCTAAGGCGAAGGACAAAAAGAAAATTTAAATTTTCTTTATAAAAACAATCTTAATTCTGTTATGGATTGTGCTGGACACAAGTTTATTTTGGATGTGTTTACATCCTTGTTTGTTTTTTATTTGCTAGACACATATGTTTATTTTTTGCTATTAAGGTATCCAATGTTGGATATCTTTGGATAATTTGGTTTTCAATCATCAGTATTAGTTGATGATTTTGCTTTTTATATATTCTGTTCGCACATTTTAATGTGTGATGTTTAGTGTTCGGGAATGATCTCAACATTGTGATTGTGTTCGCATGTTTTTAAAATATGTGATGTTTGTTATGTTGTGAATGTTCTCAATATTGATTTCTGTACAGAGGTAAATACCCAACTTGTTGTATATTCATGTATAGGGGATTATACCCATTGGTGTTTTACAGATAATAACTTAAGGGGGAGCAAACCTTAAGGGGGAGTTTTTAAACTCCAAAATTTTTGATTGTATTCAGCTGAGCCTCTAACTGTATATATTGAGCTTTTTGTGTTTCGTGCAGAAAAGATAAGCTTAAGGGAGAGATTGTTGAGAATGACGTGTTTCAGATGATGTTATCACTTCATTGATAACATCATAATCAATGTCGTATCTAATTATGTTCCGACATTCTCGTCACATCGAGTATAACACTCGAGATGTTAATCTTATCATTTCCTAGTATTTTTGATTAATTTATTTTAAATTAATCTGAATAAATTGTGATTTTTGTCACATATGATTTTCCACGTAATTCTGGATTTATTGGATATTTTATTACTGATTAATTCGTGGGTTATATTTGATTTTGACTTTGTCAAAATCTGTTCCGATTTTATAGAGACGTGATGTTCCCACTCTGTCTTTGACACTAACCGTCGCAGGAGATAGTGTGTCACTGGAGTAACTTCCACTTTTACACATTGTTGAAGAACGTGTGTTATGCAATGCTAAAGGCGGTTAATTCAAGTCCACTACAACAATGTGAAGTGGAAGGCAGTTGATTCAAGGTCAATTCATTTGAGATCAAGAAGCAACTGCCAAGACAAGATGGAGGAAGTATTTAAGGTCTTTTCAGATCTTAAAATCATTCATGCAAGCAGGTTATCACCGTGATTTGTGAGAAGCTCTGAATCTTGCATCTAGTTTCATCTCTAAAATCCAAGACATCTTCCCCGACATTTGCCTAGCATCCTAATCATCTGGAGACATTCATTCGAGTTGTGTGTGTAGGTCAGACAGTCAACTTTGAGAGTCTAGGATTTAAAGTGACTTGTTATAATCTATCTATGTGTTTAGATAGGTTTGTTTGAGAGATTATTCGAATGAGTAAAGTTAGGATAGTTCTCTATATGTTTTATGCAGTGTTGTCTAGGGAGTGAACCGAGACAACATCAATATTATTTTTATTTATCACTTGTGATAGTGAATTTCGCCTTGAGGCATTCACACACCGTAAGGAGTGTGATTTAAAATTTATCTTGTGCAAAGTTTTGTTTATGTTTCCGCTGCATGTTGAAGGCAATGTGGTAACACTAGCTTCAACATTTCTTTTAACTTTGCTGTTAACATTCGAAATTCACATTGTTTCAGGCAACAAATTCTAACAAGAATCATCACAACTTGTAGTCTCCCTGAGTTTAAGGCCCTTGTGTTGCCTTACATGGCGAATGGAAGCTTAGACGTGCGCCTCTATCCACACGCGGAGAATGGCCTTAAGGCGGGGTCCTTAGATTTGTGCCTACTCCAAAGGGTGAACATTTGCAGTGATATTGCACAAGGGATGGCTTATCTGCACAATCACTCTCCTGTTAAGGTCATACACTGTGACCTCAAGCCCAGCAACGTGCTCCTCAACGACGACATGATAGCTTTGGTATCCGACTTTGGGATAGCAAGGCTGGTCATGACTGTTGAAGCAGCTAGCAATGGTAGCAATGGTGGGATGATTGAAAACATGGGGAACTCCACTGCAAATATGTTGTGTGGATCCATTGGTTACATTGCACCAGGTAATAACATAACATAAACATAATTAATCTTCATTTGTTACTAATGCATTTATATATATATATTTTAAACTTTTGATTTGATTGATTCTTGATTTAACGTGAAGATTGGGGCTAGTACCTCGACAAAGGGGGATGTGTACAGCTTCGGAGTTTTGGTTTTGGAGATGGTGACACGGAAGAGACCAACAGACGACATGTTTGTAGCAACGGGGCAAAGCCTGCACAAGTATGTCAAGAATCACTACATCGTGCGATTGGAGAATGTGGTGGACCATTCTCTGCTTCGAGCATTGATGGATCAATCGCGTGAAGTTATGAGAATGTGGGAAGTTGCCATCGGCGAGCTGATTGAGTTGGGGCTACTCTGCACGCAAGAGTCGGCTTCTATGCGCCCCACAAATGCTCGATTGTGCCGACGACTTGGATCGCCTCAAGAGCTACCTAAGTGGAGATACCACTGCCACATTCTCATATTCACTAGGAATATCATCTTCAACATTTAGTGATTTTTATCAGCAATCCATTTAGCTCTTATTGTCTACTATTTTCAAATGTAATAGCGTTATATTCTCCCATTCAAATCAAGTTAATTGTCTTATTATTCATGTCTTTATCATGATGCTAGCTAATTTAGATATTAGTTAATGATCCAAATGTGACTCTTTCTTCACACTAGTTGGTTAATACATTAATCAAATTTTGATTACAAACTGAATATATACAGTTAAGGAAAAAATAAAAGCAACTCTATTTCGACTACAAATACCTTGCTAGATTCCTGCAGGAATGGTTAAACTAACTGGATAGTGTAGTCTATTATCAGACAAACTTTTCAAAGGAATATGTTTTGACATCTCATTTGATCGAAGAAAACCAATGTCTCCATTTCCTACCACTCGAGCTCCATTTTCTTCACCTAAATCATATGCGAGTTCATCATCCGTATTCTTGGCGTCTTCATCGGAAGAACTAGACAATGAGTTATCCTCAGATCCATAGCTCAACTCATCTGCAAACGAGTCGCTACTAAACTCATCATCACTCCCAGAAACCAGAGCAACAGATTGAGTCTCACTAAACTCATCTTCATCATCATCAACCAAACCTTGAAGAAACGGATGATTCAACAGCATTTCACAAGTCAATCTAAACTTAGCATTCCTCACAAAACAACTCTTCAGAAACGCCCTCGCATCCTTGGATACCTCATTCGGAATCTCAACCGATTCATGCCCTGCGCCAATCTTTCTAAGAATCTCAATAGCTCCCATATCTTTCTTCCCACCCAATGCAGATTTCCCAGTCAGCATCTCAAGCACAATGCACCCGACCGCCCAAACATCAGACGGCGC
Source organism: Perilla frutescens (assembly GCA_026008535.1). Lineage (NCBI taxonomy): Eukaryota > Viridiplantae > Streptophyta > Magnoliopsida > Lamiales > Lamiaceae > Perilla > Perilla frutescens. Next base: position 15,761,271 of record BRKX01000015.1, read on the forward strand.
CTCCTGCACATGATCCACCACAGCCTCAGGCGACAAGTACATTGCAGTCCCCTCCCAACAGAGCCCTAATTTCCTCTTCTTGCTCTGCTTCACCCTCTTCGCCAGTCCCAAATCCCCGATTTTCGCTCTCAGTCCGGTCACGCCCCCTCTTACCAGTAAAACATTATCAGGCTTCAAATCACAATGCACATATCCAAGCTCGTGAATATGCCTTAAACCTCTGAGAATAGACCTAGTATGCATTCTAGCCTCCGATTCTGGCATCCCATTCCCGCCCAATTTCTTGATCATATCGGCTAAGGTTCCACCGGCGGCATATTCCAGCAATAGATTAAACGCCATTACGCCATTGCCGCCGAATGTTATCTCATCGCCAAAATAGTTAATTATATAAGGGCTCCCCTCTATATTGCTGTAAACCTCCCTCTCCTTCTGAATCGAGCCCGAGCTCGAAACCTCGGCAGTTTTCACCACCATCACCGGCGGCAGAAAGGTGTTTCTTGATGTGGGGTTTCGCAGAGTTGCGAGATAAACACGCCCAAAACTCCCTTTTCCGATCATTGACCCCCTAATCCATGCAATCCCATCTCCATATTTATTCACCGCCTCTTCTTCTGCCTTTACAGCCATTGCCTCTCTTCACCAGCAATGCTGGTTTAAATTTATTTGAATTGGGGGCAAACTTGAATAACTAATGAATTCAAGGAAAAGAGGGAAGTAATCGAGTGGATTTTGTGCTCGTATTTGGTTAGGGTTTACGATGGTAGTAACAATAAACAAGTGTGTTCGTGTATGGAATTTGATGAAATTATGAAGAAAAAAAGAGCGGCGTTGTGGCGAAGGAAATAGAAAGGGAAATAAACAAAGAAATACAACGGGAATAACTGTCACGAGTAACTTGTTAGCGTAAGGGTTACGTTTGTCAAATACTCAAATTCTTGTCCAAATTAACACGCACCTCCTCCCACTATTTTTGGAAAATTCTATTTACACTACTAAATTTACATTTTGCACTACAAAATAAATTAATTTAAAATTACTTAAATATTCTTATTACATAAAAAATAAATTAATTAATAAATGAATTTAAAAAATTAAAAAGAAAAAAAAGATCAATCCTTCCAAACTATTTCTTTTCCGGCGTGCATCCTTCCAACTGTTTCTTCTCCGACGTGCGACTTTTTCACAGTGAAAGCCTCCACCATGAACGACAACCATTGGTGCCACCGCTTTCACCACTGTTGGCTAGCCGAAGAAGATGGTAAAATCAAATCTTCAAATTAAAAAAAAAAAAAAAATCCGACTGCTGGGAGAGCGGCTGCTGTGGCTGTGGGAAATTGTTGAAAACAGTCAAAGCGATGTCGAGCAGAAGAATGGAATCGTCGAATTAGAGGAATCCATGTTTAACAATGCACCAACTGTGGGCATCTTTGCTTGTTTATAATATCAAACAGATTGAAGGTGGATCTTGGGCTGCTCAATTAGAGGTAAAAACCATTTAATTGTAGAAATCTCGTAAAACCCTATTTCTTTTTCATTGAATCCAATATTTTTCTGAATTTTAAACTCGCTTGAATTTGTGGGGTGCTAGTTGTTGATTATATTTCTGTTTCTTATCAAAAATTGGAACTTTCTTATTGGGATGTGAATTGGGCTGTTGTTATATGCTGTTTGATGATGCTTGCTAGTTTTCTTTGCACGAGAGAACACAAGATGATGGGGGAGCAGCTGCTGTGGCTGCCGGTCATCGTAAGGGGTGGGAGATTAGGCGGAAGGCGGCCGACATCAAGTTGGGGAAGAAGCAGAAGTGGATATTTTTTTTTATTAAGTTAAATTATTATTATTTTAGTAATGGGTACATAAGTAATACAGTGTAATTTTCGTCCCCTTGCCGGTGTTAGGAGGGGGGTGTTGGTGCTTTTTTGTAATCTTTTTCCCTTTTTTTTTGTGATTAATAATATTCAGTTTATTTGATAGTGTGGTGCGGAGAGTAAAAAGTGAAGTGCATGAAGTGGGTGAAGTGCAAAGAGTAATATTGGTAGTGCAAACAGAATCTCCCCAATATTTTTTAGGCCCGATATTTGTACTATATTATTTACTCTCATATATGATAGTAAATGAGTCAAACTACTTGCGAGATACTTGAGTATCGCTTCGAATAAAGCTCGCTCGAGACTAGCTCATTTGTTAAATGAGTCGAGCTCGAGCCTACTAAACGAGCTCACCATTTTCTCGAGCTTGGCTCATCGAGCTAACTCGGCTCATGAGGTTCTTAAGCTTTTTATCGAGTTATCTCATGTCTCGCGAGTCAGGTCGCAAGTAGTTAAACGAGCCTGACTAGTGAGTACTTAAACAAGCCGAGCTTGAGCCAGGCTTGTGAGCTGTCTCACAAGTCTGACTCGCGAGTACTTAAATGAGCCAAGCTTGAGCTGAGCTCGCGAGCTATTCAATTTAGAACTCGAGATACATACTATTTTTATAATTTTTAAAATATTATTTATTTATATTGTAACTTTTATCAAATTAATACTTCTTATTAAAAATAAAATGAAATTAATGGTATCAACTTTTGAACTAATATTATTAAAGTTAAGAAATTAATGATCAAGGGTAACAATTATATACACAAACATACAAACCAATGAACTATATATATATATATATATAGTTATCTTATTTACAATTCTACATAGTATATTAGTATATATAATAAATAATAATATGAAATATGAAATGATATTATATTAATATTATCAAAATTAAGAAATTCGACGCTCAATAATAAATACTAAGTAATAAGAGAAATTAAGACTAATATTTACAAAATAATATCTCAGAATTCATTAAATAATAAATATGAAATGAAATTAATAATATTAATTTAATATTATCAGAATTAAGAAATATGATGTTTAACACAAGAGTAGATGAGTAATAAAAGAAATTAAAGAAAAAAGAGAATCAACATTATATAGTATATAATATATAGATTATAGTTCATCTTAAATTATTAGTTAAAACTTACAAGAATATAAGTAATAAGTTAAAAATTATAAATTTATAATACATTTAAAGTAATAAAGGTAAAATGAAATTAAAAAATATGATTAATATTGACAATTTGACAAAACAATACTCATCATTAAATATTAATACATGAAATGTAATCAATGATATTAAACTAATATTATCAAAAGTAACAAAATAATAAAGGAAAAAGAAAATTAACAAAAATTAAAATTAATCAAATGTTCAAGAGTAACAATATTCTTAGCACCAATGTTATATAGTTAATCTTAAACTCTGAGTTATATATACTATCGTCCATAGATTAGTATTCTAGTATACAGTCAATATTAGTTAAACTGTACATAGCAATAAAAGAAAAAATGAAAATTAACAAAAATTAAGATTAATATTGACAAAATAATCAATCTCAATTCATTAAATAATCTCAAAAATTTCTTATCAAAATTAATAAATCAAGTTCAAGAGTAACAGTGATGAAGCCCAACAATGCATTGATGATTCAAACCCGGAGTTGGAATTGAAAGGTCCAATCATGAGTGTTGAGAATGATGGAGTTCAGAGGATGTTATCACTTTTTTGGTAACATCGAAGTCAATGTTGTATCTAATGATATTCTGTCATTCTCGTCACATCGAGTATAACACTCGGGATGTTAATCTTATCCTTTTCTAGTATTTTGGATTAATTTATTTTAAATTAATCTGAATAATTTGTGATTTTTATCACATATGATTTTTCACGTATTTTGGTATTTATTGGTTAATTTATTAATGAGTAAATCGTGGATTATGTTTGATTTTAACTTGTTCAAAATCTGTTCTGGTTTTATAGGGACGTGATGTTCCCACTCTGTCTTTGACACTAACCGTTGCAGGAGATCGTGGGTGACTGGAGTAACTGCCACTACTACACGATATTGAAGAACATGTGCTCCGCAATGCATAAGGCGGTTATCTCAAGTCCACTATAGCAATGGAAAGTGGAAGGCGGTTGATTCAAGGCCAAGTCACTTGGGATCATGAAGCAACTGCTAAGACAAGATGGAGGAAGTATTTAAGGTCTTTTCATATCTTAAAATCACTCATGCAAGCAGGTTATCACCGTGGTTTGTGAGAAGCTCTGAAACTTGCATCTAGTGTCATCTCGAAGATCCAAGACATTCTCCCCGACATCGACCTAGCGTCCCAATCAGCTGGAGTTTGTTTCAGTTGTGTGTGTAGGTTAGATAGTCAACTTTGAGAGTTTAGGATTTAGAGTGACTTGTTTTCTATCTATATGTTTAGATAGATTTGTTTGAGAGATTATTTGAGTGAGTGAAGGTAGGATAGTCTTCTGTATGTTGTATGCAGTGTTGTTAAGGGAGTGAACCGAGACAATATCAACATTGTTATTTTTATCACTTGTGATAGTGAATTTCACCTTGAGGCAATCACATACCATAAGGAGTGTGATTTAAAATTTATCTTGTGCAAAGTTTTGTTTATATTTCCGCTGCATGTTGAAGGCACTGTGGTAACACTAGCTTCAACATTACTTACAACTTTGTTGTTTACATCTGAAATTCACATTATTTCAGGCAACAAATTCTAGCAACGAGATTATGAGCTAAGCAATTGCATGACTATTTTCAATGCTATGTCTGAAAGAAGGTCAAAGATAGAATTGAGCTTAACCAAGTTAAATGGCTTAACTTGATCACAATTGAAGATTGATGCAAGAGAACAGTCGTGGCATGGTTGTAGAAGAGTTTGAATTTATCACTTGATAGAGTTCGAATTTATCCTATCTAGTTTAGATTTTTTTATTTATTTTTGGTATTTAATTAATTAATGTTTTAGATAAGTTTAAATTATTATTCTATTCATATTATAAATCATATCCTAATTAGATTAGAATTCCTAATTCAATTCCAACATGTCTAGGGGATCGAATTCTGCACCTATAAATAGATGTTCTATTTCATTGTTCTGTAGACTGAGTTTGAATATTAATTAATAATATCACTTTGTCTCACCAACACAAAACTTGTGTTCTTTATTTTTAAAAATTGTAGATTTTAAGTTTGGCAACTTTGAATCTGAAATCAAGGGAGTCATTCTTGATCATAGAAGATCCAGGGTGACCTTGCCATTTCAAGTATTTGCTTTAAGGTACACATTTTTGTCCTCAAGGACCGTGGTTCGTATCGGGTAAGTTCTCACATCACAATTCCCTTTCCATCTATCCTATCTACTCTAACCCTTCATCATACATGTCCATATCACCTTCCTCCCACCTTCACCCATATTTTTCCAAGTATCCCCAAGTAATTTTAGAAGTGTCATTGAGCCATGCCTGAGTCAATTCATAGTTCAGTTCGTATACATATTCAGTTTGAGCTAAATAACACGTATAACCAAAAACCGCAAAACACCTGTTCTAATCATTCTATTCACCCATTACACCATCATTGTCATCTATACTTTGGATTGAATCCTTCCGTAGCTGTCGTGTTTCGATTATAAGTCTTCCGCCGCGTAAAATCGATTTCGGGTAAATCACATCATAAATTTAGTATCAGAGCCACGTCAGTATAGCTGGTCATGGTTCAATCCAAACTAGTGTTGTCGACTATGTAGGGTTGTAGGTCGAACAAAAAAAGAACTATTGCAAAAAAAATGAAAAAAAATACTTCGACCATACCCTAGTGTTTTTTCAAATTCATGTGTTCTTCTCTTGAATCTTGAAATTCTTGATCTCTATTTGAATTTTGGAGAATTGTCGATTCAGGACCTGAAAGATAGGTAATCTATCAATTCAGGACCTGAAAGATGGGTAATCTATCAATTCAGGACCCGAAAGATGAAAACTCTCAATCAAGGACCTCAAAAATCACGAATTTTGATTTCTTCTTATTTTTTAATTAATTTTAAAAATTTATTTATTAGATTTAATAGATAATTAATGAAGAAATTTTCATTGAAAATTAGTATAAAATTAATTAAAAAATTTAAAAATCAAAATTTGTGATTTTTGAGGTCCTGGATTGAGAATTTTCATCTTTAGAGTCCTGGATTTAGAGTTTTCATCTTTCGGGTCCTGAATCGATAGATTACCCATCTTTCAGGTCCTAGATTGATAATTCTCCTTGAATTTTTGAAGTAAGTTTCTTGATAGTTATAGGATTCTAAATTTGTTTCCTAGTTCAATTATGTTTTTATTTACTTTTAGTCTTGTTCACATTGTGGAACATATCTTTTTGCACATTCTATATCTTTCATCCTTATCCATACCTTATCTTTCCATAACAACCAAACCTCCCATCCTAATCCACTTGGATTTGATTTAATCTCCTACCATAACTAGGAAATTCTATCCTAATACACCCTAACCTAGAGCTGTCAAATGGGTTGGGCCAGCCCGAGCCCACAGGCCAACTATTCTTTTTAGGACGGGCCGGCATGGCCCGAAACCATTTTGGGCCTAATAAATTAAGGCCCATCCCAGCCCCAATTTCGGGCTGGGTCAGGCCACCCGTGGGCCTAAAGCTAAAATTTTATTTTTTTAACTGGGTCGGCACGTCCCATTCGGACCAATTTTTTCGGGTCGGGTCGGGTTGGGCCGGCCCCCCGAAACCATTTTGGGCCTGTAAAATCGCGGCCCAGTCCATCCCAAAATCGAGCTGGGTCGGGCCGGCCCATCGGCCTAGGTCGATTTTGACAGCTATTACCTAACCTTATCCTAAACCACCCCCACACATACACCACATACACCAACCTTCCGATACCAACCGTGGATCATCAATAATCAAGTCTGTGCTCTTGACTCAAACTGAGGAGCTAAACTTGAAGCATCAATTTCAAACTTTGAGAAAAAAAAAATCGTGAGTTAGAAAAAAATGTGATTCTGAAAAAAAAAACATTAGAGTGTAAGGATTTCTCTTTTCTTTTACGTTTGTTCATCTTTTTAGGTACATGGAGCCAGATGAAACACCCGGTTCATCCAGTCCATCCCAACCGTGGGATGCAAAATACCATTTTGATGTTCTAGTCCAAAGTTTCTATAAACAAAACCAAATACTAGAGAGCAATATGTTAGATCAATTTGATCGAATGATGGCCAAATTTGGCAATTAACAGCTCAATTGCAATGTCCTCAACTGCAGCCCCAAGCTCAAAATCATCCAGCCAATCCGAAATTTCGAGATGACGATGAAGATGATGGGGAGGATGAAGAAGCCGAGATGGATCCGAATTCACCTCGAGGAGGCCAAGCCGCGCACCATCATGATCGAGGTCTCTATTCCACGTCATTCGTGGAAACCCGTGCCCGAATCAACCCTAATTTGGAGATGCCGATGTTCTACTCAACAATATTAAGACCACTATACCCGAATTCGAGGGTATACATGATCCAGACGCCTACCTTGATTGGGATGAGAGGTCGATAAGATTTTCGACTGTTATGACTTTCCAGAACCGAAAAAGGTCCAGTTAGCGTCATTGGAATTCAGAGGATACGCAGGGACCTAGTGGGAATATCAACAGAATCACCGTCGCCGTGAGCGTCATCCACCGATCGATTCTTGGCAAGAAATGAAAGATGTCATGTGAGATCGTTTCATTCCGGTTCACTATGAGCAGGAATTAAAATGAAAATTAAGTCAGATTTGACAAGGTACTCGATCCATTGAAGAGTATCACAAAGAGTTGGAGACAGCCCTAAACCAACAAGAGTATCAATAACATTTGATTTCAAATTGATCAATTTGTAGTTATAATTTAAGTATTAAATTATATGAAATATAATAATTTTCAAAACTTCTATAATAAACATACTAAGGCCTAAATATTATATTATTGAATAGTATATCTCATTTTCTTTTAAATGCTTAGACCATTCATCATAATTTTTAGTTTAAATATTGAAAAATAATATATTATTATTTATTACATTTGATTTCACATTGTTTAATTTTTAATTATAATTTAATTATTAAATTATCTTAAATATTATATGTTTCTGAACTTTTATGATGAACAAACTACGTATTACTTTTATAAATATATCTCATTTTCTTTTAATCGTTTCAATCATTCGTGTTAACTTTTAGTTTTAAAAGTTGAAGAAGAATAAAAGATTATTATGCATTACATAACTTAATTTACCTTTTTATTCTATTGAAATAATTTTATATCTTATAATTTATATATACATCATTTTATTTTAATCTTTATTGATTATTCATTTTACCTTTTAATTTTATTGATCGAAAAAAATAGAAGATTATTATTTATTACATTTTAATTTCAAATAGTTTATTTTGATTTATAATTTAGGTATTAAATTAAATATCAAAACATAAATTTTATGATAAACTAACTAAATATTGTATTATAGATATGCAATATATATGTGTTTATATATATATATATATATATATATATTAAATTCAAAGTACGGTATGTACCGAAGTGCCTATATATACAGTTATATCGTACCGCGGTATATGCCGAAGTGAAGGCTTATACCGCGGAACGGTATGACAGTATTTAAAATCATATCGGTATATACCTTCACTTCAGTATATACGATAGAATGTTGCGTAATCTGGATGGCTGCCTTGTTGTCACAATAGATGGGAATAGGGCGCTGAAATTGAACCATGAACACATCCAGAATATATGAGACCCAAAGCAGCTCCCGAACTGTATAGCTAAGGCTCCGATACTCTACCTCTGCAGTGGAGAGAGAGATAGTGGATTGTTTTTTGAACTTCCATAATATGAGGTTATTACCAAGAAACACGCAATAGCCTGTGAGAGATTTGCGAGTATCCAAGCAAGAACCCTAGTCGGCGTCGCAGTAAGCCTGTAAATTGAAAGTGTTGGAAACACTATAGAAAAGTCTAAGGGATGGACAACCTTTCAAGTACCGAAAGACATGAAGAGCTACACTCCAGTGTGTTGTAGTAGGACGTGTAAGAAACTGGCTCAGTTGCTGCACTGCATAAGCTAAATCGCAATTCTACAAGGTCCCAGACTCCATTGTGAGCCATTGATTTCATTTCTTCTTTCATCGCATCTAACCATTTAATAGAATTATTACTTTCCATGGCTTCAGGAAAGGAAAATGGATCATTATCATCAATTCCAATGTCAAATTCTGACATTTGTAGATAAACCATATAATCATTAGAAATAGCAGGCCTCCTTTGTCTTTCTGACCTTCTTAAGGCAATCTGATTTGGTTCACCTACATCATGTTCATTGATAATGGGTTCATTATTGGGAGGTTGATCATTTATTTGTTGTTCTTGTACAACAATTGTAGGAACAACAACATGAGAAGAAGTTTTGGGCAAAGGAATCTCCACCCTAACTTCTTGAATATCCACATTTCGTAGTTGTTCACTCCCACTGATTTCACCATTTTCAATGAATCTAGCATTTCCAGTTTCAACGATTCTCGTACTATGGTTAGGACAGTAAAATCTATACCCTTTAGACTTTTTCGAATAGCCAATAAAGAAACCATTTATGGTTCTTGGATCCAATTTCTTTTTTTGTGGATTGTAAATCCTTAATTCTGCCGGACAACCCCAAATATGCAGGTATCTTAAACTAGGTTTCCTACCCATCCACAGTTCAAAAGGTGTGTTAGGAACTGCTTTGCTAGGAACCCTGTTTAACAGATACATGGCAGTTTTAAGTGCATACATCCACAATGAAATGGGTAAATAAGAATTACTTAACATGTTTCTAACCATATCCATAAGAGTACGATTACGCCTTTCTGCTACACCATTTTGTTGTGGTGTACCTGGCATAGTGTATTGAGCACATATACCACACTTTTCAAGAAATTTAGCAAATGGGCCTGGGCATTGCCCTGATTCATCATATCTGCCATAATATTCACCACCCCTGTCAGATCTAATGATTTTCACTTTTCTATCTAATTGTCTTTCAACCTCATTAATAAACACTTCTAAAGCATTTACAGACTGAGATTTTTCTTGTAGTAGATAGATATAACTGTAACGTGAAAAATCATCAATAAAGGTGATGAAAAATTTTTCCTTCCCAAAAGAAGGAACATCAAAAGGCCCACAAATATCAGTGTGTATTATTTCAAGAAGTTGTGTGCTTCTTGTGGCTCCTTTCTTTGTGTGTTTTGTTTGCTTTCCTTTAATGCAATCCACACAAATACCAAGATCAGTAAAATCTAAATTGAGTAGAATTTCATTCTTTACTAATCTTTGTAATCTTTCTTTGGAGATGTGCCCCAAACGTTTATGCCACAAGTAAGCAGAATTTTCATTAGCTAAACAATGTTTAGTTCCAATATTATGATGCAGGGTTAAGAGAGTCTCAGCAAAAAGATGATCAAGTTTCAATTTATATAAGCCATCATGCAGAATACCTGAACCGATAAAAAGATTTTGCTTGAACAAACTGAAACATCCATTACTGAATTTAAAGGAATATCCAACAGAATCAAGTTTGGATAAAGAAACTAAGTTACGAGAAATAGAAGGAACATAAAGAGTTTCAAGAAAATCTAAGTGATGTCCAGTGTCTAGAATCAAACGAAAGGTTCCAATGGCTTCAACAGGAGCTTTGACTCGATTTTTCATATAAACGAAGTTTTCATTTGGATTTATGATTCGGGTCGTAAGGAATCCCTGCATCGTATTTGAAACATGGGTGGTACAACCAGATATTGTCTGCTACACTCATTCACATAAACATAAGGCTTAGTTTGTTTGATTTCACCCAAGCATCATGGACAAACTTTTCAGCAGCACTGCTAGTGTCAGTAATAGCAGGCTTTTCAACTTCAAGTGATGAATCAAGATCCAAAACACCAAGGTGAAATCGGATTTGTTCACACCAATCAGAAAAGTTCAATCCATTAAACATTAGAACAGATGAAGCATGCGAATGAAGAGCGACGGGAATGGGCACTGCAAGGATTGTAATTTTTACACATTAATGCTTTGAGTTACTTAAACAGATTCAGGATCGAAAAATAATAAATGTACATTGATGATCTCCTTTGGGCGATACAACAATATACAATCATAATCATAATGATGCTTGTAAATTCACCATAATTTGATAATTGATTACGACAACTTTAAACAATTTTGTTATCTTTGGATATCCAAAATAGTTAGAACATGATGTATCAATTATCACACTCATATTCATAAATTATAAGAACATATAATCAACCTTTGGGTGATTTTTAAGTGTCTTATAATTATGAAAATTCAGTTACCCATAATAAAATTTTTTTAACTTAAATCAAGCATCAGATTATTATGGATAATTGAAAATAATTATACGATTAAAATTTATTAAACTTTTAGGTCAGACCACTTTGGTGATTAACATACCAACATTAAATAAATTCTAATCATATAATAAATTAATTGAGACTGATAATATTTCATCATAATCAAACACATAATATCATTATATATGTGACTTGCATAAATGTGCCACATGTAGTTAGACACATGGAAAACGACAAAATTACTAATCTGCCATAATCAGATTAAACCAATAAAAAAAAAATCAATCTCAATAATAAAATATTGATAGTAATTATCAATGTCGGCGGTACTTGACAAACGGAGTGCTCAAGCCTTTATCAATAAAACATTATCAAGAACTATTTATAATTATCAATTCATTCAGTAATGATGACAATGATTTAATTCACATCATAAATATTAAGAATTAATATACATGCATATTCATGTCGGGAGATCACATAATACATGAGACTAAAAAAACTAGAATCATTCAGCGTATGATATATGACGAAAACCCAGTGCACAATTTTCTATTCACGTCACTAGACATAATCACAATTAGCAATAATAATTAAACATGTATATATATATATATATGTATGAATCATAAGCAGCGGAACATTAAACAATTCTTACATAATAGAATATTGATAATATGAATCAGATTACACAAATAATTCATGAATTAATATTCTTTTAGGGCTCATAAAAACAGTTAGGAATGAAAAATCATGAGTTCTAAAACCATGCTCTGATACCACATGTAAACTTAATTAAATTGTACGGATCTTAGAACTTCATGATTTTCACATTCAATCAGAAAAGAATACTAACCTTGATAAGCCATTTATTTGATGATGAAGAAATTGGTTTCTCTCCCTTCACCGTTTTTCTTAAGCACAGAACATCTTTAGATGATAGAGAAAATATATTCTGTGTTTCTTTTATCGGTAGGTGAGAGGACCAGTTTCAGATACAGTTATATATATACGTTCTATCAACGTGATGATTATCGTGAAACCACCTTTAGATAAACTACAAGAAATCTCGCTAATTCCTGCGGCATATTCCTGCGTCCCAAATTCTGCTGGAATTTTAGTGATATTCCAGCGGGGATTCCTGCGAGTACCACACCCGCTGGAATATCTCATTTAATCAAATATTTTCCAGCACATTTATCCGGCGGGACGGAAGCCCGCTGGATTAATTATTAAATTCCTGCGATAAGTCCAGCGTTGTATTCCGCTGGAATGGTTATTCGGGCTTCGAAATAATTTATTCCCTCCCAATCCAATTTTTACGTTTTATACTTAGATAAAAATTCCCCCGCTCAAATTTTAGGAAACCATTGGCAGCTAGTGTCTAACCTCACCCCGAGCCCTAGCCATTGAAGAACGCCGGTATCTGTGCGTTTCTACTTTCCATGCACAACGACTTCTCAAGCTCTAATTGAAGAACCTTGGTGTCTGCTAGTAATGTCCTCGGCTGCTCCAACGATATCGAAGGTACCTTCTTCTTTCAAGTTTGTACAATACGAACTCAATGTCGGATGAGAATTGTTGATAAAATTAGGGGTGACTGTATAATCCAAATCGCTTTGTCTATGGTAAACGAACTCAGCTCAGTTTTTGTGAAGTTTTGCAGTAGAAATTGATATCTGAAATCATAATTATGTATATAAAACATGTATTTATGTGCGTGTCAGTGTGTTTTTTAATTAAAAAAAAAACTTGCTCATCATGTGATGTTGGACTTCAGAATTGAACTAGATCAATATATGTTGGAATGGGGTGATGTGTTATGATCAGGATAAGGTCGAGTGTTGTAAATTTATTTTTAATTTTTTAACAGGTGCATGGTTAGCTATCATAATTTGATGGAAGCATTTTTTCAGAGGAGACAATATATGCAGGTAAACAAGTTTGTGGTTGGTTGGCATGTCTTGCTAGCTGGTGCATTTAAACTCTCTCTCTCTCTCTCTCTCTCTCTCTCGCATTTCATGTTGTATGAGGAACAAGTGCTATTTTAAATTCCTTGAATGATCTTTTGAATTAAACATATTTAGCTAACGAACTCCTAACTGTCCCAGTTTATTCCAAGAGTTATGGCATATATGCTTGAGTGTTTTTTTTTTCTTTTTTGGCATGGATATGTCAGTTCTTGGAGTGGTAGAAGTTTCAGCCTTTTCTGTTTATGTGTTTGTTTATTTAAATACTTATTCCTAGTTTACAAAGCTGCAGTTTTCATTAAGGTGTAAAACTAATTTGAATTTCATGAAATTACAACTTTATAAATCCTTCAATTCTATGTTAAAATTTATGATTAGTTCTGAAATCACACAACTCTCTCTCTCTCTCTCTCTCTCTCTCTCTCTCTCTCTCTCTCTCTCTCTCTCTCTCTCTCTCTCTTTCACACACACACACACACAGTAGGTGCAGAGAATGGCTGTAAATGGGAAGAATTATGCTGCTTGCAGCTGTGGCAATGGCCAAGTACTGTTGCAAACATTTATGGTAATGGATGGAGAAATTGAGTGAATTTTTGAGGGATCATGTAATTTATTGTGAGAAATCATTTTGACTGTGTTTGAGTTGTCTGCACAAACAGCATAATGTGGCTAGTTAGTTGTGTGAGCTTTTACTTTACTGCTATTACTTGTGTTGAAGAATTATGAGCTGTTGCAATATATATTAAATGTAGAACTTCAGTGATTTAGTTTCTGCTAACATTTTCGGGACTTGAAAAATAGTTAAAAGAAGGTAGATTTTGTATAATTGTTTAGCATTTAATATTTCAGTTTTTCTATTTTTTGGTTTAAGGTACATAGAACTTGGAAACCCCAGCACTTTAAGTAGCTAATTTTCCTAGTCCTGTAGTGGGTGCTCTCAAATAATCTTTATTGTTTGACATGAGCAGGGAACTCTAAAAAAAAATATTTTAGAGTTACTTTTATTGGATTTTACTTTTATGAATTCACATACAAGGTCTTCAATGCTGTGATAATATCTTTCACTTTTAACCTTGTTATTATTGGACAAAACTCAATAAATTTGTGAATTATAGATGTTCAATAATTTTTGAATTGTTATATCAAAGATGTTGATTGTAAGACACATTTTGCAGAATCTTCCACCCCATTTCGTTTCTTAATTTCTTGATACGTTTCTCCAGTTGGGCTCGAGATATATCAGGTTTGAAACTACATTAACCTGATTTATATCTCTCTGTTTATGTGTGTGTGTGTGTGTGCTCTATTCAAATTTCTCAAACTTTGTTTTTGAAATAAATCTGCTTTTATTTTTATGTAATTGATGCTTGGGGATTTGATTGCTGCTCTTTGTTTCAAGAATAAAGCAAATGACCATTGTGAGTGTGGTAAGAATAAGTAACTGGAAAAAATATTATATCATAGGCATAGCAAAAATAAGTTTTGTAGGAATTTTTATCATTATAATGGAATGCTGTAACATTTTGTGTAACTAATTGGAAGTTTGGAACAAATATTATATCATAGCAAAAATAAGTTCTATAGGAATTTTGTAGCAATTTTGATTGATACAAATAACAATACTTACGAGATAGAGATAGAGATAGAAATAGAAAGATTAGGTTGACCCAATAACAATACTTGCACTTTTTTAAACCTAATCACAGATCATTATTCAATTCCATGGGAAACTATTAATCTATCAATTAATAAATCTAGTGGTCCATCGGAATCAATAGTAGTATATGACTATATCTATACATTAATGCATAAAAAAGTATTATAATTATACTATCCATACAAAAAAATAATTATGTATTATAAAACCAATACACACCCCCACCCCACCTCATTATGAATTTAATTATGTTAATTTATCCCATAATAAAATTGTTTCCCATATTTTATACAAAAATAAATAAATACAGCTCAGATTCCAGCAAGAAAAAGCTTTAACATATATCTCTGTTGGTTTTAGTCTAGGTGTTATTTTCATTCTTGTTACTTGCTATTACTGTTTAAATATAATCATTTATAGTGCTGATTTTGGGCATAATGTGTTATATTCATCTAAATTTATATTACTAATGCTTTATATGTTGATGAATATTTATTTACAATGCTCACCTAGAATCTTAGCATATATTAATTAGAAGGCTAATCATTTATCACCTTTTTATTATAGATGGAAATACCAGAACATCGTCGTTGGATGTACAATCGATTAGATCCTAAGACTAGGAATTTGCATTCTGATTTTTTATGGGGAGTGGAGAATTTTATTGATATTGCATGTGAACTTGATGATTTCAAAGCTGATGGAAAATTTCGTTACCCGTGTTCCCGATGTCAATGTGTGAAATTTCAAATACCCGATACAGTTAGAAAACATTTATACATAAAAGGTTTTCAACAAGGGTACTATTATAGGCATAATCACGGAGAAACCACACCAAACCTTTTTTATAGCACTACTGATGTTAGCCCAGATGAGTTAAATAATTATGAGCAAATGGTGATAGATGCAGGGGGGCCTAGTTTCTTTAATAGTCCTGAACCAGAAGAACCGAATGATGCATATAAAAAATTTTATGATTTGTTATGTGCTGCACAGTATCCTTTGTGGGATGGGTGTGATGATCATTCAGTTTTATCGATTGCAACTCGGATAATGAATATTAAGACTGACTATAATATACCAGCAAGCTGTGTCGATGAAATCATTCAGTTGATAAAAGAGGTATTACCATCTGGTAATCGGATGCTTTCCGACTTTTATCAAACAAAGAAACTAGTGTCTCAACTTGGGTGTGGTTATACGAAAATTGATGCATGCCCATCTGGTTGTATGCTGTTTCGTGGGGAGGATGCTAATAATATTAGTTGCAAATTTTGTGAAGAAGCTCGTTTTAAGGAGAATGCAGTAAAAAAAAGTAAACCAATCCCAAAGAAACAGATGTGGTATTTACCCTTAATTCCTCGTTTACAACGATTATACGCCTCTAATGCAACTGCTAAGCATATGACTTGGCATTTTGACAAGAGACATGAACAGGGCGTATTATCCCATCCAAGTGATGCAGAAGGATGGAAACATTTTGATGAAAAACATCCTTCATTCGCATTAGAACCACGAAATGTTAGACTAGGACTATGCTCAGATGGGTTTAGCCCATTCAACCATGATGGTAGGGTGTATTCATGTTGGCCCGTGATTATATCTCCATATAATCTACCTCCTCATATGTGTTTGAAAAGAGAATATATGTTTTTAACAATTCTCATTCTCGGTCCTAACAATCCCAAATCTAAGATTGATGTGTACTTACAACCATTAATTGATGATTTGAAATTATTGTGGGATGAAGGAGTTCAAACATATGATGTTTTTAAAAAGCAGAACTTCTACATGAGAGTTGCACTTTTGTGGACCATCAATGATTATCCTGTTTATGGTATGTTATCTGGTTGGTCAACAGCTGGTAAATTAGCATGTGCGATTTGCATGGATAAATCTCAAGCATTTTATTTAAAGAATGGGAGAAAAGTTTGTCACTTTGATTGTCATAGACAATTTCTGCCAATGAATCATCCATTTCGGAAAAATAGAAAAGATTTCTTAAAGGGAAAAGTTGAGAAGAATGTCCCACCTAAACGATGTTCAGGACAGAAAGTCTTTGATATGATTATGCACATTCCTCGAATAGTTGACACAGGGATAGCTTATCAATCATCGGAGTATGGGAAAAGTCATCATTGGACAAAGCGCAGTGTTTTTTGGGACTTACCTTATTGGCCAGATTTGTTGAACCCTCACAACATAGATGTGATGCATACAGAGAACAATGTATTTCAAAATGTATTCAATACAGTCATGGATATCAAAGGTAAGACCAAAGATAATCTAAATTCACGAATGGATATCCGTGTGCATTACAATCGTCCTACTCTTGAATTGAAAGACTTGGGTAATGAGAAAATAATGAAACCGAATGCGCAATACACTCTCAATATGGAGCAAAAGTGAAAAATATGTGAGTGGGTTCAAGGCCTTAAGCTACCAGATGGTTATGTATCTAACTTGGCATCGTGTGTCGATTTAGAAGCTTGTAAGTTGCATCATATGAAAAGTCACGATTGTTATGATTTTATGGAGAGATTAATTCCTATTGCATTCAATTGCTTGCCTAATCCTATTTGGGAAACTTTGACTGAGTTAAGTATTTTTTTTCTGCGATTTGTGTTCCCCTATTTTGGAAGAAAGTAAACTTAAAGTAATGGAAAATAATATTCCTATCATTCTATGCAAGCTGGAGAAAATTTTTCCTCCATCTTTCTTTGATGTAATGGAACATTTTCCCATACACTTAGTCTATGAAGCCAAAGTAGGTGGACCTGTAAAATATTGATGGATGTATCCGTTTGAGAGGTAATTTTTCATTCTTACCAACTAATATTGTATATTGGGCAATTTAAATATAAAGTTATATATAATTAATCATTGTTTAGGTTCTTGGACACACTTAAAAAGAAGGTTAAGAATAAAGCTCGTGTGGAGGGTTCAATTTGTGAGGCATATTTGCTCGAGGAGTCATCTATATTTTGTTCTCATTATTTTGAGGCATACATCCAAACTAGAAATAGAAGAGTTCCTCAGAATGATGATGGTGGAGAGTCATCTGAGCATCCACCACTTTCAATATTTAATTACCCTGGTAGACCTGCGGGCATATGTAAAACTCGACTTCTTACCGATGAAGAGCAAATTCAGATTTCTCTATATGTTCTCTTAAATTGCCTTGAAGTGGATCCCTTTTACAAGTAAGTATTTTTATTATAAGTCCACTCTTTTATATAATTTGTTCTCTTAAAATCCTAACAATTATTAATCTAATTACAGTGCTTACGTAGCTTCTGTGAATGATAGAAATGTGAACTTCGTAGATTGGTTTCAGGATCATGTAAGTCTCCAATACAAAATTAGTTAAATATGAATTATAAGATTTTTAGTGTCTAAATGTAGCTTATATCTTTTTAGGTTGGAAATCCCGATAATGGTGTCGATGATCAGTTCTTAAAGAGTTTAGCTTGGGGTCTGATTAACCAAGTGGAGACTTATCCAAAATATTTTGTAAATGGGTATTGCTTCCATATATCTGAATTGGCAAGAACTCGAAAGACAAATAATTTAGGAGTCTCTCTTATCGGAGAGCATAGAGATTATTATGGAGTGCTTCAAGAAATTCTTGTTGTAGAATATCCGGGATTACCAACCAAAAGAGTCACAATCTTCAATTGTAAATGGTTTGATCCTACACCTCTGGAACAAGAATTTGTCCAAAATATGGAATTGTTGAGGTGAAATCAACTTGAAGATACAGCGGTAAAGATACATTTATATTAGCTCAACAAGCTGAACAAGTGTATTTCACTCCATGGCCCAACCCCACCAATGAAAGAAGAAGTTGGTTTTCAGTGATTAAGACGAAATCAAGGCGCACAATTCAATCACCGGATGCTCCATTCCAAGATGATACAAACTACACCATAAATGAATTATCTGCACTTGAAGAGTTTGATATTACATTACCGGATGCTACAAACATGGGGGAGGAGTTTAATCATACTAGTATTGTTGAAGAAGAAGAAACATATAGTAGTAAAGATTCAAAATATGATGGAGACACTACTATTGATTCTGACAACACTAATAATTGATTTTAGGTTTTTTAATCACAATTCTTGATTTAATGCTTTATTAAATACATTTTTTCTAGATTTGTTACAATATATATTAACTTTGTTTTATTAAATATTTATAGATGTCTAGTGGACTTCGAGGTGGTCGAGCTAAAGCTGTAGCTCGAGGTGGTCGCGGTACTACTTCAATCCCTATAAGAGATGTGGATTCTGGAGCTGGAGATAGAAGTGGGGATAGTGTTAGGGCTCGAGGGAGTAATAGGGATGGGGCTACTCTTGAACGTGGCCATGTTGTTATTGGTCGAGGTAGTAATTCAGCATCTGCAACTGCAAGAGTTGTTGGTTCTTCATCTCAGGGTGAAGAGAGATTGTTAGTATCTGGTCATGGTTCATCTGGGCAAGAGCGTTCGATTGTGGAGTTGGAAATTAAGCAGATTACTGATCCATGTGGATGGAGTCTCGTATGATATTTCATTTATATTTAAATTCTCAATTACTTAAATTTATTATCTAATTATGTTATATTACTACAGGTTTGTACCTCCAGAAGCAGGTAAAAAGATTCCCAAGATCATTAAGGCCAAATATGATAATTTGTGGATTCAATGGACACAGATCCCAAAAGAGGTTAAGAATATGTGGTTTGCAGAGTTCAAGGTGAATTTTAACCTTTACTATTTAGAATTATTTTATTGTTTACTAATAAATTGTTAATATTATATTATTATTATTATTATTTTATAGAAATACTATAGATGGGCTGAGGAGGATGAAGATGCAGTCTTCCGGTTATGGAAGTCTAAAAGTTCAGCAACAATTAGATCATTATTTCAGGACATCTGCAGAGGGAGATCTAAAGGTACCTGGTTGGGGAATACCAAACTTGAAGGCCTTTGTGAGAAATGAAAAAATGATCCAGTATTCCAAGCAGCATCTAAAAGAAATAAAAAGAATGCGGCTGCAAATAAGAAAGGCAGAGTCAGCAGGAGTGGTGCTATATCCATATCCGAGCGTGTGAAGCGATACGTGAGTATATTAATTTTGCGCTCATTTTTCTATTATGTTTTTCATATATACTTAAAGTTTATACACATTATTTTTTTATAATTTGTAAGAGGCGAAATTGGGAAGAAAAGTTAGCATTCCAGAAGTATTTGAAAGTATGAACTATGATGCAAAATCTGATAAATGGTCTAGTGCAGAGTCCGAGAACATATACGTAAGTTTAAATGTGAATATAGCCATCATTAAGATTTAGAACCTTGGGATATAAGTGATTAACATTTATAATGTTTTGTTACAGCACAATTTCAAGAAGTTGAAGGAGGATTCTTTATCACAGGGTAAAGAGATTGATGACTCTGAAATTTTCCTTGAGGTGACAGAAGGATCAAAATGCAGATATTTTGGGTTTGGTTCTGAACTCCCTCGATATACATCTTGTTCTCGATCAAGCATGAAGAACAAAGACAACCAATCCAACTTGGTTCAAGCTAAGCAGGTCAATGATCATTTGGATCGCTTAGAGACTACAAATGCACATCTATTGGACGTGAATGCAAAATTATCCGCTGAGATTGAAGAGCTCCGGAGCCTCATTCTCCAAAAGAACATTTCAGGTACACCAAATGAATCACATTCATCTGCTCCTACCAATGTCGATGATATCATGGATGATGATAATGGTTGTGACGCCGATGAGCATGATATTACTGGTTTTTAGGTAGGTTGGATATGATGAACTATTGATGGATTTGTTGCTAGTATTTTGACGAATTTGATGGTGGTAGTTTGATACATTTATTCTATGTATTTGGATGATTTTGATGGAAACTTTTTTATTGTTTGTAATGGATAATTTGATAGTTTGTAATGAAATATTTGATGGTTGTAATGGATTATTTAATGGGTTGTGGATTATATGATGGATTTTATATTTTGATTGCATTTTAAAAAATGAACAGGTCTAATTTACGAAAAGAAATCCCTAATACAAATTATATATTCCATCAGTTGATTCCTGTGGAAATTCACCCGCAGGAATTCAAAATCCCTAACCCTAATTGCCTCTTCCATCGACCGATTCCTATGGAAATTGACCCGCAGGAATTCAAAATCCCTAACCCTAATTGATTATTCCATCAACCGATTCCTGCGGAACTTGACCCGCAGGAATTCAAAATCCCTAACCCTAATTGCCTATTCCATCGACTGATTCCTGCGGGCTTTAAACCGCAGGATCCAACTCGGGCCCGAACAGGACATTCCTGCGGGCTATAATCCGCAGGAATCCGTCCGCAGGAATCACTCCAACCGCAGGAATGTCGCAGGAATTAACCAATTCCATCGGCCACTTTTCCTGCGGAACGTGCGCGCAGGAATTTTCGCAGGAATCTGAAAATTCCTGCGGAAAAAAAACTATTCCAGCGGGAATCATCCGTAGGAATTACCGAGATTTCTTGTAGTGATAAATATGACCAATTTATCATATAAACATTAAATTATTTAAACCATATAATTAAGATACTTAAATTAATAAAAATATCTTAATAACTTAATTATTAATGACACGTGGCCATTAATAAATCTTACATATAATACCATAAAAAAATTGAGGGCCCTAACTATTTTTCCGTATTTTTCAAGGCCAGGAATGCCCCTGAGTACATTATGTGATCATACATTGTTAATTAATAACATAGAATGGTAATTTAAAAATTTAATTTTATGATTTTTATGATTAACTATATCAATTCATTTGTGATGGAGTTTTGCCACAATAGAGAAAAATTATTTATTTGAAGTCATTAAAAAGATTGTTTACTTTATCGTAATTATTTGAGTTAAGTTCATTTATTTTATACTACATCTTATCATTGATAAGCTGTGTGATACAATGTTTTATTGTTTTTTTATTATTTAACATATTTTAACTTTAGTGGACAAAAAAGTCATACACCTTTTTTTCGTCTCTCTCATCATATAAATAACTTTCCTTGATAGATGTGTATTGAATTTTCATACTCTTAATAATGTTCTTTAAATTATTATATTTCTTATGAATTACTAAAAGTTGGTATAGTAGGACATTTTTATTTTATTTTACTTTTTAAATAACATCAAATTCATTTTCTTAAATATATATGAAAATGGAATGGGACTACATTTGTGAAAGAGAGGGAATAATGGAAAAAAATGTTGAATAGAGAATTTGAAGCATTTACTAAAATATATATATATCAACAAAGCAGCTTCAGAAATTTTACATATTTGTCCAAATAGAAAAAACAACAATACAAAACATAAAAAAGGACTTGATACCAAATTTTCACTGAAATAATTATTATAAATTAACTATTGTTTAAAAAAATTGAACTAATTAATATAATCATTTAAAATTTTCATATATATATATATATATATTGCAGCACACATTCAATGTTTGCTCTTAAAATTTATAGAGCTAACAAGATGTTTAGAAAAAAAATGGCTGAGTGCAAAATCATACATTTGTCTATTTTTTATAAAGTCTATAATTATTGATTGATCTTCAATTATCTAACATTACTATATGAGCTAGTTTGCTAGGTAGTATAAGGGTGTAATAGATACCTATAACACCCTAATACTATGTTGACTAGCAATATTAAAGTTCATGATTATGCAAGGGCCCTATATATGTTAACCATTTATATGGTATATATAACATATCACACCTGTAGGTGGGATATATGATATCATATATAATTATTAAAAATTGCAGACTAAAATAAGATTGTAGATATTAATTAAAAATCTAATTATATAATATTTACCCAATATATGATTATATGGTAACTAATTAAATGATATTTTTGGAATTTTTTTTTATAGAGAATCTAATACATCTAAGAAAACACTATATTATTAATACATATATTTTATTACATCAAAACAAACATGATATTGATATCTGATATTGTAAAACACATCTCATGTCAAACATATTCAACATTATACCATACTGTCTATAGCAAACAAGGCATGTATATGTGTATATATATATATAATGTATTAACCATGCAAATTATACAATTTGATAATTATTTTAATTGAATAATTAATTTAAGTAAATTATAAGTTGTTTGTTTAGAATGAGTAAACACTATTTTTTAAATTCACAAAAAATGATGGAAAAAAAAAGAAGTTTGATTATTAAACGCATGCATATTCTTATATAATTTCACAGTTGTTACCTTTGTGTGTGTGGATAAATTGGGTCTTTTAAAGTTAATTTTTATTGCATTTATGATTCACAGTTTATTTTTTTGATTAAATATGTTGAGTTATATGTTCTAACTACGAGAGCATTATTATGACACAACCAATTTTAAATGAGAAAATTACGTAACCAATTGAAAGTTATTAAAAAATGATGTACGATTTTATAATTTTGTTAACCAATTGATTTTTTAATGTTGAAACATAATTAAAAAATATATTAACTTTTATCAAAATTATTATACATTAACTTATTATTATTATTATTATTATTATTTAGGTGTACGTTGTTATAAGTTGTCCCCCCCGAATAAAATTCCTGGCTTTGCCACTGATTATGTAACAATTATTTTTATTTTTAAGTTTGTAAAAAAAGAAGGAAAAGTAAAGTATAATCTGTCAATCACTATTAAATGAGGGTTCGTTCCTATTAAATTAAAAGTGATTTTTGATTCCTATTAAAAAGATGACCAGTTGCATAGCTGGTGCGGCCCTCGACCTGACCACACTGAAAATTTGAAATCCCTAACGATGGTTACCTGTTGCGGCAGTGGGAGGGTGCGAGAACTAGAGAGAGTGTGAGAGAGAACTGTAAGAAATCATAATGCTTCTTTAAACGACTCGGTTTTATCTTTTCAAACAATGACCTTAAACCGCGTCATTTAAGTATACATGCCGATCGGAAATAGTGCACATGCGAATTTTAAATCGGACACATCGAAGAGTGTCTCCAGAAAATATTTAGGACGCTAAAATCGTAAAAAATTTCAAAGTACGTGCATTTCAGTTCAAATTTTTAAACATAGTGTGGAAATTATAAAATTGTGTAAACGTTGTGTTAAATCATGCAATTAATTCTATAAATAATTATGATTCTTGATTGTGTGAAAGAAATCATAATTAATACTAGTAAAATGAAACTAATTCACAAAAAAAAAGTAAAAAAAAAAAAAACTAACAGAATAAAAATGAGACACGAACTTGGAATACAGGATGTCGTTTGAGAATAGAACGCCCACTTTTGCATTAAAAGTCAAGACAAATTAAGCAGTTCATTTATTACTTGTTTACTTTGATGGATAATTGTGGATAATTATTAAGTTGTCCAATTATATCTTATGTTAATTTACTTTGCATAATATTAAAATGGTGGATAACTCAAGGTCCATAATAAATGAACTTTGAATACTTGTATATGAGATATGTTTCCCACCTAAAGAGATGGAATATGATTTATCAATCATTATCCCCACTAAACTTTATATCCATCCAATTGTATATCTCAAAGTAAACAGGGATCTAGTCTAAAGTTGTGTGTATCAAGCCTGTGGCAAAATCAAAATCGATAGTTTTAATATTGTTTTTCATAAAAATAAAATTTATTATATTATAACTAATCATAATTAATATTAATGGTAAAAATTGAAATTTTAAAAATTATATGCGCTAAGTTTGAAATAATCATCTCTAAACATCAATTATATTAATTAAAAAATGAAAATTAAATACTAAAAAAAATAATTATAAACCATAATTGGGTGGAATAAACACTAAATAATAATGTAAGATTATACTAAACCAAAAGAAATTAAAATTGAAGAAAAAATGAATGAAAACTAATAATTTTAAAGTTTGGTACTTAAAACTTTGAACTGGAGGATCTCGTGTGAAGTAAATAAGTAGTCTTGGGGCAAATTTCTTTACAAATATTAGAAACATGAATATGACATTTCCCTATAGAAATTAGAAACAAAATAAACCTAGCTCATATGGAACCACTTAATTCAATAACACAATTAGGCACGAAGGGTCTGATCCGGCTCCCCCACTCGCCCGGCCCAGCACCCTCAACATTAAAATAAAATTATTATATAGGGTTTAATATAGTTTTTTTTTTTATATACAGAGTTAAAATTTATAAATGTTGCATATTAATTAAATTAGTATATTTACTAGTTAATATTTTAATTTTTAAATCTAGCTTGTTTATTAATATAGATTATATATTTATTAAATTGTGGTCAAATTTTAATTAACAGTGAATTGCGCTTAAACTTCTTATGTGTGATTTGATATTTTATTTTATTTAAAATTATTAATCAATGTTATTCACGTAATTTATTTTATAAATTATATGCTGTGAAATTATCCTTTTTATACTATTAGAAATATGATTTTTTCCAAGGGTATATCCTAGCAAATCTGTGTACCGATGGAATTAAATAAAATTTCAACGGACATTCTGACTGGCTCATTTATTGCTGTAATTAAAATGCATGCAATTCCAGCAGGAATCCTAACAAATCCGTATTACCGCTCGAATTTTTATACGAAGCCCTCATATACATTCCAATGACAAATTCCTGCGGGCCGGACACACGAGCAAATCGGGAAGGGCCATTGCTCCCCCATGTATGTGTGTGTGACGTCTTTTATATAATAATAGTTTATTAATATATAATTAACAATATTATACACGATTTTAATAAGCATATTATATAAAAAAAATCAAACACGTACGGATGCCATACGATTTGAAATAAACGATACCTGTACTACAGAGAGTGGATATTCCAAAACTCTCCCGCTATTATCATCGGCGGGGACGAGGTGGCGGAGCTCCTTTCTCGGAGCAAAATCGTCGAGATCGTCTAAAATGGCGTCGGACTCCGCCGCCACATAGAGCACTCCCTTGGCGTAGCAGTCGATCTCAAGGCGGCCATCTTCAGCTGTGGTCTTTCGCCCCACCAACGGGTAGAAATGCATAAGAATGCGGCTGAGCGCCTCCTTGAGCACCGCCAGATCAAAGAACTCGGCGCAGCCGTTAGGGCGGTAGAAGTAAATGCTGGCCATGCGAGAGCTGTACATGATGAGGTCAAGATTGGAGCTCCAAAGGCGGAGGCACGGCGTCGCAGCTGCAGGCGCCACCAGCATCGACTCCTTCACGTAGATCTTCATCGCTTTAATAAGAGAGAACGAAACTGAGAAAATAAGTGTCAAATTTCTCAAACTTTAAATTTTAAGGAGGAAATTAAATCGTATGGTTTTAAATTTAATTGTTATAACAACAATATACCAAGTTAGGTGGGATGATTGGATATGTCTGAATTGTACGTTTTTATAAGAGTCAATACGAAAAACCAGCCACATAAAATTTTGGGTGAAATTCAAAAGTAGTCAATTTTAGAATACCAACTTCTTTTCTAATTAAGAATTCTAAAATCTTCTTTTCTAACTAAACATAAGGCTAAATGACTAGTATGCCCTAAATGATTTTCTTTTCTATTTATCTTAATATGCCACTTTCATAATCAAACGAAAATAGTCCATTACGACCATATCAGGCCCATCATGCTTCCGTAAATCAAATACATAATACTATAAATCGGATTCATACCTTTTTGACCGGAATGCTGCCGGGTATTTTCGCCGGGATTTTATGGCCTTGCCAACCACACGATCGCAACCTATGGTTTCCAGCGACGAACTCCTTCAGCAACACACAGCGCAACCCACGTTCGTTTCCTACACGGGGTGTAGAGTAATTTTCTGGTATATAGTATATATATATGATGAACACAAGGGATGAGCAAAAGCTTAGATTTTATTTAGGAATAATAAAACATTTATTATAATAAGTAAATCTCCTTTTGGGAGGAGACAAACTCGTTTAGCTACTCATAGTAGCTGGGCTCGCAACTCTCATACAACACTCAAACTATTATCACTATTACAATTTTTTGAAAGAAAGCTAAAAGAGAATGATCGATGATTTCTGCTTCTTCCAGTTTCTCGTTTTATAGAAGGGGGATCCTTCTATTTCACCAACTCCATTATTTAGCTCTGCAATTCACGTGAGTGGCCCTTTCTGCCGACACTTCTTTTTGAATTAGTGGTCGGGCCCGGTTTCCTTTATCCTCAAGTGAAAGTGGTTGTGGGTGGAGGTACCCACAATTAATGGCACCATGTGCCTCTTGTGTTGGACCACTCAGCCTTTGTCGTTTGGTGCTAGTGGCCTCTTCTTTTGGGTCACATGATCTGTAATCACATGTCTCCACCTTCCCTTGTCGGGAAACTACTTTTTTTGTGGGGCTCTTGGCATCCTTGCTTTCGGCATTGGATGCTTATCCTCCCCAGCTCGCTTTCGTTCCATCCTTGGACGGAACCCTTTTCCGAACTCTGGCTCCTTCTGGTTCTGGCAATCCGAGCATACTCGATTATCCCATTGTCCAAAATGAGCCATGTTGCAGTACTTGCGAGGGTTTCTTTGCCCATAGCAAGCTTGTTCTCCTATATCAAGGACCTTTTCTTCTCGAACAGATCCTCAGCAAATCTCGTTGTTCTCCCTGTCATGGTATTTAACAGGAATGACCCATTCGCAGAATTGTGGAAAAACTTGAATGGGAACTTGACTTTGTCCATCTCAGTGAGACAGACCCATAATCCCCATGCTCGCCTAGTCGATATTTGATCTTCTGTAATGGAGGCGATTAATGGGATTTCTTCAGATGAGGTTCTAATATCACCCCATTTCCTGGAATCTGGCCTTTGAAGCCTTATGTAGTGAAAGGCCTCATGATTCTCTTTTCCTGTTGGTTCCGGAGCAGCACTGATGAAGTATAGCTCAAGAACATCTCCTCGGCTAAGCAAATCATTGTTAGTCCAGGACTCTTGCACAGCTTCCTGTATCCACTTTGGCAGACACTTGATTTCTGGGAAGCCTGGTGACATGGTCTGAATTGAAGCTAATGCCCCAAAATCATACCATTGCTTGACTTCGTGTGGATTGGTTCCTGGTAACATCCACACCCTTGGGTACTTTCCAGAGATATCAACCTTTATTTTAGACAGATTGATTCCCTGTCTAGTATAGAGCTTCTCCCAGTTAGCTTGATAAACCTGCCAAGGTTAAGCTTCAGACTTGTTAGTATTAATCTTAGAGGTACTCGTCATGGGTCTAAGATTAATCTCTCCTTCTTTAACCCCAGAGGTGCTGGGTTGACTTGATGGTTCAGAGTGTGATCCCTGACCCTCAATTTTCTCTTGGGCCTGTGTTTCTTTAGAAATCACCGGCTTAGAGCTCGTGTTAGGGGTATTTGAATCCCCTACTTCCGTTTTACAGGTCGGTTGTGCTAACTCTCCTTTCATCAATGGTAAGTTGATGGCCCGGAGGAGGGGTTCATGCATAGCTTACCAGAGTTGCCCCTGAGTCTTTACACATGCTCGTATTCTCTCATTGACCTTGTTCTAGTCTGCTTGTTGCATTCTTCCTGCTTGTTCAGCATGAAGAACCAGCTCGTTCCATTCACGCTGAAGCAACTCCATGTTTTCAGTGAAGTGCCTCTGCGCAATCATGATGGCATCGACCTCAATCGCTTCCATCTCTTGTTAGGAAATCTGCAAGAATATTTTCATGAGATTTTATCACAATAATGTCAAATAAGTAATATTGACATTCAGCTTGCCATCTTATTAGTCTAGCTTTCTCAGGTTTAGATTCAATTTTATTTTTCAAGAAAGCTTTAACTTGTGTGTTATCAACTTTTAGAGTAAACTTCTTTGCTAAGAGAAACAGAGGCCATTTTTTAAATGCCTTCCGAACTGCAAAGAACTCCTTTTCATTGATATGTCATCGAATGGCCTCGCTATCCGAAAAGAGACCACTGCAATATCTACAGGGCTCCTCTCCGTTGGGTGTGATCTTTGTAAGTACGGCTGCCCACCAATGATCACTTGCATCTATATAGAGGGTCAATTCATCATCATCTTGTGGTATAACCAGTTTTGGGAGATTTTTGCATATCTCCTTTAGCTTCCTGATTCCTTGTTGATGTTCGTTTGTCCATACAAACGGGGTATCCTTCTTTAGAAGGTTACTGAACACCTTCCTGTAATTTGCAAGATTTTTTATAAAGATTCCTGTAAAATTGACAACTCCCAGAAAACTCTGCAGTTGCTTCTTTTCTTTAAGGACATCAGGGAACTTCTGCACCTTTTCTACAATATGATTTTGCAAAATGATTCCTGATTCATCCACTTCGATTCCCAGAAATTCCATCTTCCGGGTAGCTATTACTGCCTTCTTTTCTGACAGCACAAGGCCCTCTTTATGACAAACATCTGCAAAGATCTCCAGATGTTTGAGATGTTCTTCTATACTCTTTGATGCGATTAGAATATCATCAATATAGACAAACATAAAAGAGAAATAATCTTTAAAAAGATTATCCATCTTCCTCTGAAATATTTGGGGTGCGTTAGCTAACCCCATCGGCATTGCATTCCAAACATAATGCCCTTGTGGTGTTGAAAAGGCCGTAAACCTTTTGCTTTCTTCTTCCATGCGAATCTGGTAGAAACTTGACTTGCAATCAAACTTAGAAAATATCCTAGCATTCCGTATGCAGTTAATAAGATGTTCTCTACTTGGGATAAAATATCTATCAAACTCAAGAATGTTATTAATCCCTTTGTAATTAATGACTAACCTTGGTTTACCTCTTTTAATCTCACCATGATTCCTTACTAAGAATCCGGGGCTGCTGTATGGTGAATTCCCTGGTTCAATCAGCTTGAGATCAAGGTGTTCTTTGATTATTGCTCGCATATCCTTTTGATCTTTGATGTTCATCAGGATAGGCTTGTATCTAACGAACTCAAACTCTTTTCCAGCCTTAACCTTCAAGGTTGCTTTGAGTTGGTTCTTTCCCCACCAAGCCAGCGGATTTTCATTATAGTTTTTAGCTATTTTCCGCTTGACATCTTCGAGGGATATCTTTGCTTCTTCCTTAATATCTTGATGTGATATTAAAGAAGCCTTGAGGATTTGGATCTCCTGTTCTTCAAGATCATTTTCCCTACGAAAACTCAGAACTACTTCTCCGAATTTTCTTTTGTCCTGCATTTTTGGGTGTCGAAGATGTCCTTCATCACCACGCTTGCTGTGAAATTGTAGTGGCATTTGTCGATTGAATGCCCTTTTTAGCCGCTGGACAATGATCTTATGATCACAGATCAT
Source organism: Perilla frutescens (assembly GCA_026008535.1). Taxonomy (NCBI): domain Eukaryota; kingdom Viridiplantae; phylum Streptophyta; class Magnoliopsida; order Lamiales; family Lamiaceae; genus Perilla; species Perilla frutescens. The sequence goes on from BRKX01000015.1 coordinate 15,791,571, forward strand.
CGTAAAGATCAGTCTCCGGTTGGTATTGTCCTGCGTATACTTTCTGAACATTTGTAGGAAATTGTTTCCTAACAAAATGTCTGTCCCTGTATCATGAATATAGATTGGTGGAGTTTTCACCTTATACCATGGTGTATCTCCTGCTCCTCCAATCAAGATTTCCGACTACTTCACTCCCTTAGATAGAAGCAAGACTCTTTTTGAGAAATCTCTTCCTGCAATTGGATTTAAATCTTCTTCCAATTCTTCTGGGAAGATTCCTCTTTTTGCAGTACAAATTCCTGCTCCTGAGTTGATATAGGCTGCAAAGTATTCAGCCTTATATTTCTCGTATAACATCCCTACTAAGATGTATATGGAGAATGGGCTGGTCATATAATCACCAGTTGTTTTCCATTAAAGGTGATCATCATCCTATCTTCTTTCAGATCCCATGGCTTGAACCTTTCTAAGAAGTCAAGTCATAAGATTAGGACTCCTGATTCTCTTCCGGCTCTTCCTCGTATTTCCATTGTCATAGCCTCTATATCGAGAGTTCCCTTATAGTGGCCGACTTCTGGTTGCTGTAAATAGTACAGGACGTCGCAAGGAAAATTATTTTCCCATCTTGTACTGTCAAACCTTGTGTCAATCTTTCTCCAACCTTCTGGGCATTTAATTTTTATTTTAACTTGCCTTGGTCGTCTGAGATCTCCTTGGAAGCTTCCTTTTGAGGACTGAGTCCATGGCTCTGTCACAATCCTATCTCCTTGGAATGATAGTCTTTTTCCTTTCAACTTGAGACTCTCATTGTATTTCAACAATGGTTTGTCTCCTACTCGAATATTTATCTCTCTTGGTAGCGGCATTTCTGATCTGTCTGGGTGGATTGCCTGTGCCACCTTTGAGAATACATCCGGTATCTCTATGAACTGCTTTCTCAGAAATAATTCTGTGTGGTGTGAATTGGAAAGCGCATAAGACACCTGATATGTTAAAGAAAACGGTTGATTTCCCTCGTAGCTGATATCCTTTCTTTTGAAGTCTTGGTACAGCGTCAGGGCTCGACTGAAATCTCTATCTTTCAGATTATAGGATATTTTTGGATAGATTACCCCTATAATCTGCTTGGCACAGAGATTTTCTGATATAGTTCCTAACAAGGAATCTCTGTGATTTTTGATACGCTTATCGCATATTGCAATATCAATGGGCGTATCAACACTTGTGGGTAGTGCGGATTTGAGCACTATCTGGATAGCCCCGATGTGGATCCAGGATATGGTATCCCTTATCTCTGGCCTCATCCTTCCCAACTCTTCTTGAACGTCACTGTATGGAATCAGTTGTAACTCAACTTGATTCCCTGTAAGCTCTATATGAAGCGACATCTCTCTTCTGGTAATCTTATAGATTACATTGTGCTTCCTGCTTTTCAGACTAAAAGTGCAGAGCAATTGATCAATCTGTCAGGCTGAGAAGCCTTGATATCTTTGGATATTAAGGCTCTTGTTTATGATTTTGTCAATCATGCTTTGTGAGATAGTAGTTTGACTGGAATATCCAGTTTCGTCCACTTGCTCTTGATGAAAAACCTCAGCTCCAGTCGGATTCAGAGTCTGATCTCCCATCAATACTTTCGTTGCTAAATACTTCTTCTTCTTCGTATATACTCTCATCTGAGGGTATATCCTCGAATTGGTAGACTTGTACCAAGTCTTGGTAGTAAACCGCTTCCTCGATGTCTGGTGCACATTCGAAGCTTTTGACTCCTCTCTTTTTTGGACAATCTATCGAAATATGTCCTCTTGCACCGCAAGTCCAGCAGTTGCAATCTTTAAAACTTTCATTTGCCCTCGTATGGGCTCTTCTGAAAGTTTTCCTCGTGGGAGTTCGACTTGATGAACTTTGTGATGTCCTGTCTCTGGAAGGACCCCTTCTTTGTCCAGATTTGTAAAATCTGGCCTTTTGCCTGGTCCATCTGCTCCTCGGTTTCCAGCTCCTTTTCCTTGAGAATTCTTCTTTGGCATAAGGATGAACTCGGTGTTTCTTGTTCTTCCGTGGCCTTTGAGATTCTCCTCCAATGATGGTCGGCAGATCATTGGCTGTGCAGTCAAGAGGGGAATATTTATTCATCCTCTTTAATCTCTTGTAATTCTTTTGTAGAATGGCATGTCCGCACCATTCAGCTAGCTTTTGTTTGACAAAAGACATTCTCCTCCCAACATTGTCAGGATCTCCTGGAATGTATTCTTTAATGAACATTTCCTTCCAGGGACTCGGGAACTTCGTGAAGAAAATCTCTACACAGACCCTTTTATCCACATCTGAATTCCATTGGTAGATGTGGTACAACTTGAAGAATTGGTCAATTGACTCCTTCTCCATGTTGTTCAGTCTCAGGTTTAAAATAGCTTGAGAATATTTCTTCCTCTTTTCAGAATCTGCACTTCCGAAATTGTCTGCTCCCAAAAAGGTGAGCTTAAACCAGAAAGCCATTCTATCCACGATCTCCGTGTATGAGGCTGGCTCCAAGGTTTTTTCTTTGACTGCTGGTGCAACTCTTGACCATAACGTTTTGGCTACACCCAACAAACTCATCTCTAGCAGCTTGATGAATCCCTCCTTTTCTAGATCCAACATTCCTGCCGCTATTCTCATCGATGATGACCAATCATCAATAATCATATCGATGTCCTTGAAGTCAATATCATCGATATTGAGCATGAGTCCATACGGATGTATGGGATCAAGGCTTGTTTTCCCGAGAGGTGTATCTCGGAACTTAGGGATCTGTTTCCTCACCCTAGTTCCTGTAAGATTGTTCATATTGGGCCTTTCTCTCCTGTGTTGATCTCCAACATGAAAGTCCTCACGGGCTCTCATGAGAACATCTTGTGCTGGGCCTCCTTCATATTGCTGTTGGGCTGGTGGCACCTGCGGTACTTGTTGTTCCGGGGGCACCTGATGGTATCCTCGGGGAATTAAAGCCCTATCTCCTGTATTCATCTTCAGATCTACCATCTTCATATTGGCAAATGACTCTGCCAATTCTTGTAGATCTTCCAATCCTATCCTTTTGGAGGACGTCATTCTTTGATTTGTCTTAACAATTGGCAAATCCTTTCGTCCTTCGATTTTTTGGGTTCTTCTTTGGCCTTTGGTGTGAAATTCACTTTGCCAAAGTTGATGGGTTTCCTTCTACTAGAACATGTCTGGTTTAATTCTAGTGTCTGGATCTTCTTTTGAAGTTCTAACAAGATGGTTAGAATTTCATCTTGTTTTATAGAAATTCACCTTACTTCTTGTGGTACTCCATACGTGTGATTTCCGTAATTTTGTACTGTCTTCTGGATCTCTCGTAAATCCTCCGAGATTTTAGATGTGTCTGCCACGATCTCTTTAAATCTGAAAGTTATCTCGTAGTTTCTTTGTTCCATCAACCGTGGTTTTGGTGTGCCCTTTGTTGATGGTTCATTAAGTCGCATTGTAGCAGATTATTCACCATTAACAAGTTCATTTGAGCTTGTCTTTGGGAAATACACTGCTCTATTTCCTCCAGACTTGACTCCGATAGGAATTTCTCTTCGTATTGGGCTTTCCAGTAGGTTAGCCTCTCCTGGTGACTTTCCTCCAGTTCTTTCAAAATTTGAAGGTACCTTCTGAAATAAAAACATCTCGAACAATTGTTCGGATCCATATTTTCTGGGTGTCTCCTCCGTTAGGATATTACTTTCAATAATAAATAATTAATTATTCCTAAATAAAATTACCTAGGCTCTGATACCATTTTCATACACAAGTGGCAAACTTAGGATAAATCAAAGAAATAACAAATAAAGACAAATAGGACATCTTTACAAATGCCTTATTAAATTCAAAATCAATCAATGCAAATAGGACACCTTCACAAGTGCCCTATTAGCTTCAAAGTCAATCAAGGGCATAATGGTCATAAAAATTTATTTTGGTTAGGAAAGACTATTCTACAATGTTTGGTTAGAAAAGAATTTTGTAAATTAAAATTGGCTACAAACATACATTCACACTAAAATTTTTAACAACCTCTTTTAGTCACTTTTTTTTAAAAAATATTTAATTTACCTACATTTCCTAGAATACCCTCACATTAATATTTTCAAAATTAAAAAAAAGAAAATAATATCAAAAAAATAAGAAAAAAATAAACAATCTCTCTCTTCTTCTCTACACGAGCCCGACCCCGACGCCCACTGCTATTTTTTTAAAAATTTGACCGGAGAAGAAGACGAAAGGAGAGGTGGAAGGGAACTAGCAAAATTTGGCCGATGAAAATAGCCAGAAAATAGATGTCGAAGAAAAGACGGCTGGAGAAGTTTGGTTTTTCCCGCTCACCTCTCAAGCCCCTGTTGTCGCCAGAAACAGCCTTCCCACTCCTCTCTGGTTCTTCCCGCTCACCCGTCATCGATCTACGATGAGAACTCCGCACGTCGTCGGAAACAGCCTTCCCACTCCCCAGCTTTGGTTCTTCCCGCTCACCCGTCGTCGATCTACGATGAGCTGAGAACTCCGCCATGGATGGAAGAAGGGGGTGGGATGGGGTGAGGTGGGGTGGGTTGGGTTGGGGAAGAGGGTTGTCGGAGAAGACAATGATGATTTGCAGATGCAGTTTGTTTTGTTTTGTTTTTTTTTAATTCTCATTTTTTATTTTTCAAGAAAAGAAAATTATTTTTAATCAAGGGTAGTTTAGTCCAAACTGGCTAAAATAAATATATTTAAAATAAGTAGCTAAAATAAGTTTTTTAAAATTTTATGTGGCTAAAAAAAGTTGGCTCTTTTTATAAATTACGTACGCTTTTTAACTTTTTTTTTTGTTATACATATATATTATATCTGAAAGTCGTCGTAAACAGTAACTCTACATTTTCCTACCTAAACTATCCTCTAAATTAGAAAATATAATAATATAGACAACACTTTAAAATCATTGTCTATTCTTATAAATTTTGTTATGCTAAAGTGAAAGTAGTTTCATGCTATTATGAACATATATACGGGTTTGAATTTCTTGTTACACTTTTTCGTATTTCACTCTGTGTTCATTATCAAATTTGTAATTTTAATAATATTTATTATAAAATAAAAATTAATTATAATATAAATAATCATAGTCAACATTTATCAACAAAAAAATGAATTAAAAATTATAAAATATAGAAATAGTTTGGGATATGATGGTTTAGTCTTTTATAAATATCAAGGCAGAAACAATAGAATGATGGTTATTTTGCCCAAAACCTTAAAAATAGTGATGTCAGCAATTAAAAAAATTGTAAGAACTTAAAAACTCGTAACTTGCTCATTTCTAATCCAATTGACGTGACAAAAATATTAAGTTAAAAATCTCTTCATGCTCTTTCATTTAGGATGTCAAAATGCCATATTTAGATGAAAAATATGAATAAATAATGGAAAGATATATTTTTACGCAATACTCCGGTTCTAAATGATTTCGTTAGCTTATAATAATGATTCATCATCATTATGATAATGTATGCTGACGAAGCATTTATCATATGCTAACATAATGTATTCATTGTGCTAACGAAGCTTTATCATAATGCTAGTGTAGTACACTTATATTGATTTATTAAGATTTAATCAATCTCAATTAAGATTTATTCCATTTAATTGTGATTAATGATTATTTTTTTGAATTTGATTTTCTTTTTTTAATTCCTAATTGATTATTTGGTTTTATTTCATCCAATTATGGTTTATAACGTATATTTGCTGACAAACTATTGTCATGACAAACTATATATGCTGACAAACTATCCGTCGCTAGAATTAAAAAAAGAAAAAAAAAGAAAAAAAATAATGTTTAAAGACGGATTTTTCCGTCTCTAAGTTAACTGTGGGGTATCCGTGCCTAGCCAGGGTTCACCAATTTGTTTCCCGACTCGTCGTGTCAGCCACACTATCGTCCAGGCTTTGATAATATCAATGACAGCTTCTCGAGTAGGAGCTTCTCTTTAATTTCCCAATATTAGCTGTAATAGCAGCAGCTTCTCTTCTCTGACCGGCACAGCAGCGGCGTCGTCCGTCTACTCCGGCGACGGGCAGCTCTTCTGCAGACACAAAATGGAACAACAATTAACAAATGAGAGTAATAGAAGTAGACCCCCAATATATATATATATATATATATATATATATATATAGGGTTGGGTTCCAAAAGGAACCATACCCCATGTGAGAACCGAGAACCAATCTCAGCCATAGATCTTGTCTATTTGGACGACCAAGATCTGCTCCAAAATTAAAAAAAATGCAGTGGTATAATTGTAATAACGTCCAACTTCGCTACCCCTGAATCTTAGTAAGGGTAAAATCGAAAATTTCAATGTATATGTGATTCACGCGTATATTTTTCAATTTAGGGTTTTAGCATTGTCATTCCCTATTTTAGCATTGTCATGACTTATTTTAGCACTGTCATGACTTATTTTAGCACTAGCAGCAAGATCTGAATATGAATGCAGCACTGATAATTTCAAGATAACTGCTGTTGCAACTGGGACGAGGTGCGTGATTGAAGAGGCCGGTGTTAGGTTAAGAAGCTTGGCTGGTTCCTTGAACATTAGCTTCTCTTTCCATGTGATTACCTTAGAGGACTTTGTCAAGCTCCAGCTAAGCATGCTAGATTTGGACGATGAGGAAGCAGTTCTAGTTTACGGATTGCACGCTTTGGAGAAGCTAGTTTCAAGCCCGAACGAGCTGGAGGCCTTGATGACGGTGATCACAAGGATTAGCTCTCGTGTGATGATCACAATTGATGCTGCAACAAATGTTAACTCCCTGGTTTTTGTGGATCGCTTTGTTGAAGCTCTTCTTTACTGTGGTGCCCTTTTTGACAGTTTGGAAGATTGTTTGAGGAGTAATGTTGCTGAGAGGGGAATTGTTGAGTCGAGCCTCCTCATTCTTGTGATAAGAAATGCGGTGGCAGGAGAGGGGGCAGAGAGAAAGCACATGATTGTAGGCATCAATGCTATTTCCTGATAATAGCATGGTCATTCCCTATTTTAGCACTGTCATGACTTATTTTAGCACTAACATGATAATTGTTTAGAATCATATACTAACCAATAAACTATCTTACTAACATATTAAGAAAAATGAAATTCCACCATTTTTTCTCACTTGATTTGCTATCTTTTGCTTCCATAATTTAAAGTCAACATCATCTCTTAACAATACTTTTTTTTTCTTTCTTTCTTTTGCAAAAAGTCACAACAAACTCAATGAAGTCAACTTTTAGTATATACAAGTTCATTGTGCTTTGGTTATTTTAATATATTTATATATATTACTTGCCTCTTGTTCCATTTTCAATTGGCCACTTCCACTAATAATAGCCACAATTATACAAATTCTTAATCAATGCGTGCTCTTTCTCTTGCACAATTTCCTCTTCAATCCATTTGATTTCTGTTCAAGTCCAGCAGTGCTAAAACAGTTCACAGTAGTGCTAAATTAGGTTATAACAGTGTTAAAATAGTTCAAAGTAGTGCTAAAGTATTGATAGTGAAAAATTCAAAATAACAGCTTAATCAGCTTTGTCAACCTAAGTGCTAAAATAGTTCACCGTAGTGCTAAAATAGATTGCAATAGTGCTAAAATAGATCACAATAGTGCTAAAGTACATGGCAATGCTAAAATAGTTCACAGTAGTGCTAAAATAGATCACAGTAATGCTAAAGTACAACACCGCATTTTCTATGCTTGCTTTGGCAGGCCACAGAACCCAACCAACTTCCAAATAACTTCACTGATTGATGAATATTCTTATCAATATATACATATATATAGTCATTGCTATTGATATTAATGCCATGGTGCATATGTAGAGATAGAGAGAGAAAGAGAGAGATTAGATTATTAATTGTCGAACAGTCTGTAGAGACCAGATGATCATTTATCACATCTATCTCCATTGGTGGGCATTATCCGGTTAATTTCGTTATTTCATGTTTAATTTGCATCCACCACTTATTAGGGTTATTGAGATCGATTAATTAAGCTTTGTTTGGCATCTTTTTATGTTTCATGATCTTCCGTTTTTAGCACTGTAGTTTAGAGTTTAGCATTGTATATGTGATTTACGTGTATATTTTTCAATTTAGGGTTTTAGCATTGTCATTCCCTATTTTAGCACTGTCATTATTTATTTTAGCACTGTCATGACTTATTTTAGCAATAACATTGTTATGACTTATTTTAGCACTAACATGACCCTTGTTTAGCATTACTATTCACCGCTGGGGAACTTCATGGATGAGAGAGACGCCGCTATCAGAGAGATATCCGATCAACATTCAAAAAAAGAATTGTTCAAAAATAGAGTTGAACACTATTCCACAGCTCAATCAGTAATTACATATATTGAATAGATGCTTGTTTGTTCAAGATCATGTAACATTTACGAGAGAAAGCAAGATACATAAAAGTAAAAATGGAAATTGAAATAAAGATTGAATGTTTTTAAACAGAGAGAACTTTGTTGACAATATCCTGACTGAGAGCGGCAATCTGCGAATTGAGGGCCTTGACAGTCTCCTCTTTCTGCTTTTCGAGACTGGCCAGTGCCTCAACTCCGCCTCGATCTTCTTCCTCCTCTCCGCTAGCTTCTCCTCCACCTCCACTTGCGTCTCCTTCTTCATCTTGTTCAACGCCGCCGATATCTCTGCCTTTGCCGCCTTCATCACGGCGGTGGCCTGCTCCTCCAGCTGCTTCACCTCCCCTGAGGTGTCCTTCACACTGTTCAGCTTCTCTCTGATGGCGGCGTCTCTCTCATCCATGAAGTTCCCCAGCGGTGAACGTAGCGTCGGTTTTACGATCAACACGAATTATGAGGGAAAGATATTTCATTCCAAAAATAATATAATTGCTAAATTACAGAAATAACCTCGGTTCATTAAAAAGTTGATAATATTACAATATTGCCACCGTATTTTTTTAAGTATGTAGCATATCTTTGCCGTCCAAATATACCAGATCTATGACTCATATTGGTTCTCTGTTCTCACAGGGGGATCTAGTTCTCACTTGATCCCATCTCTCTCTCTCTCTCTCTCTATATATATATATATATATATATATATATATATATATCTGTATAGTGAAATAGACTATTGAAAGGAAAAATAATAGATAGATGAAAATGAAGTTTTTAATAAAATTGGAGGCTCAGGGATCCAAGTCGGCGGCGAATCTTCCGGCAACAACAGATCACTCGATCACGACCAAGAACAGACCAAGAACACGAGGTGGAACAGTAGAAATCAACAAGGATCCTCTCAATACTCTCACACAAAGCTTTTCACACACTCAATCGCCAACAGGAGACCGAAGAACAGGAATCTGACGAGGAGTTTTGAACGGGAATTGCAGAGCCCCTTTACAGAAGTGAACTTTCAAGCTTGATGATCAAAGCAGCGCAACGGAGATTTATCGAGGGAAAATTAGGATTAGGGTTGATTAGTGATAGATGAGCCAATTAGGGAATTGCGCCAGCAAATAAATAATAAGCCCAACAAGGAAAAGATTATTGGGCCAATTTCTACATTAACGACGGAAAAATCCGTCGTTAGTCCGTCGTTAAAATAAAAAATAAAATTTAAAAATTAAAATACAACGTGTAACGATGGATTTTTCCATCTTTTACCTAGAGACGGCAAAATCCGTCGTTAAAAAAAATCTTAATCCCTCATTAATATGTCGTTATTTTAACGACGGAATATTATCCGTGGTTAAATTCGTCGTTAAATCGCGTTTTTCTTGTAGTGATTCCGATTCATCAAGGGTTTATAACATCTAATTAATTATGTTTTATTTCATCCATTTAGGATTTCCACCATCCAACTATGATTTATTAAATCAGATTATATTTATAATTATTTCTTAGAAAATAATTTTTCGTTAACAATTATATATTAGAATGTATTTGCTTAAAAAATAGGTTATTGATTGCACATTGGAGAGATTTTTGTATCGCAGTCCTGCTTAGTGTAATTTAGTGTAATTTTAAGAATTTTACCAATAAAAAAGGGAAATGTTGAATTTTGTCCAAAACGACTGCTTAGCTTTAATTTGTTTGATTTTATATACATCATTGGAAGAAAGCTAACTGACAATTATTCCTTCAAAGTTCAAATTTAAAAGGAAAAAAAAAAACAAAACAAAAAACATCTGCTCAAATTGTTTGCCAATTCAGCATATAGCCGCTCTCTAGACTTTGTCATATCCAAGTCGTGTTGAATTTTCCCCGCTTAAAGAACTAACTTCATAATAACAAAGGTAACAAAAATTGGAGATTTTTTACTAGGCAAATTAAACTCTACTATCAAGCTGTGAGAGCCTCTATTTTACACTATTTATATTGAATAACATGATAAAACTATATATAATATACATGGCAAAAACTTGGATACACCAGGTGTACCCAAACTTTTCCATAAAACGGGCCAATTTGCTGGTCAACCTGCGACCCGCTCCGGCTAAAAAGAAAAAGAATCGTTCAGAAGAAGATCACCTATTACATTAAAATGCATAATTCGTAGTATAAAAAGTATCAATCTGCTGCTTGCTTTAGATGAATATTATTTCATCCATTTTCAGATTATTCATCCCAATTAAGGTTTATATTTAATTCACTTTAATTTTAGGGTTCACTAATTCAATTTAGGGTATATAATTATTTCAAAAAAAAAAATTCATTAATGATTTTTAGGGTTCATGATTTTTTATAGGTTTATTTTGTATTTTTAGGGGTTTATTTTGTACTTTTTAGGGTTTTTGGGCAGAGGGTTTTTTAGGGGTTTATTTTGTGATTTTTAGGATTTTTTTGGTGGTTTTTAGGAGTTTATTTTGTATTTTTTAAAAAAAATTGGGGGGTTTTTAGGAGTTTATTCACTAATTTCATTTAGGATATATATTTATTTCAAAAATAATTAATTCACTTTAATTTTAGAGTTCACTAATTTATTTTGATTTTAGGGTTCAATAATTTAATTTTTAGATTTATATTTTTTGTAAAAAAAAATCAGAAAAAACAAAAAAAATTAAAAAAAAATCATAATTGAGCGCGTGCACAACACACTCCGCACATGGGCGCGCGTGAATTGCACGCGCCCACTGATGTACCAATTTACTTGGGTGCATCTGATGCACCCAAGTCTTTTTCAATATACATTACTGTTCATAATGAGACATAAATAATTATATTATGTAAGAAAAGAATAAAATTTTAATTTAAATGCATGATATATGTCATGAAAATAGCACATAATGCAAAAATTGTATAACATATTTTATCTTTAAAAATTACAAATAACTTAGTAAAATTTATACAATTTTGAGCGTTCATTTATTTGAAAAAATTGACAGTTGGGTAAGATAGACTTTACCATTATTGGAGTCTATATGGTTTAAATTGATACAGCATTAATGATTTTGGAGTGAAATTTAAAAAAATTTCACCTACATCACTCATACGACGGTGTTAGTAGCCAGTAGGATCCGAGTTTTATAATAATGAACGTGATTTTATCTCGGTCATTAATGCGAATCTTTTTAGCAAAAACAATGATAGAAACCTACAACCACTACCTAAGGTTGTGATCTGGAGAAACTTCACTCTTGTGTAATAGTGTACAAATCGTGTAATGGTCAATTGCATTAGGAAAAATTATATACGACAGACTTGACCCAATAAGATATTTGTGTGATTTGAAGTTACACACACACACATAAATGCAAATGTGAGTTAATTTCACTTTTGGTCCCATTAAAATAGAGTAAAAAATACTTAACGGCAGTTAAATTTTGAAATCAAAACCGTTGAAACATATCATTTTGGACCAAAAACGTCGTTAATTAAACTTGAGACATAAAAATTGAGACTAAAAGTGTTTTGAACATATTCTAATAAAATTAAAATAAAAATTTACTCTGCAAATTCGTATGCATACGTTTCAAAGAGCGACGAGTAATACACTCAGGCCTTGTTTACTTTGAATGATAGGAATATCCCACTAATGCAAAGCTAAAATTATACAAAGTTTTGTTGAAATGAATGTGTATAACACAAATATTTACATATTTTTCCTTGTGAATAAGGACTAATTGAAGGATTCATATCCTTTCATAACAAGTGGGTTATGAGTTATCCTTCATCTCCTTCATTTTATTCATATATTTATATATTTTATCACACCATATATTTCATGTTTTGTAAATTTAACTTTAAATTCATGGGATATCACACCCAATCTCATCCACCGAAGTAAACGAGCCCTCAATATATTTAAGCAGCCATAGTCATTAATAAATTAAAACTGGTCGCTAAAAGATACTCTAATAATTTTATTTCTAATTTTGCCTTTACCAATAACCAGTGATTGAGTGAGAGCGGGGACGAGGCCAGGGGCCACCTGGTCCCCTTGAAATTTAAAATAAAAACAAAAATGTAATGAGTGTTTTTGTAATTTCCTAAAAAATCTTAAAAATATATACAAAATTTATTAGTTCATGGCGGCATATATATACACTTGAAACAAATAAATTCATTTTATGTTGTGTACGTTTGTTTTAATTTTGATAATTAATTATATTTTACAGTTATCACTTTGTTTTTATTTTGTGAATTATGATAATAATTTGTTAATTAATAATTTGATTAAACATCATACTTCTTCTTAGGTTTTAGAGAAATGAATTGATCGAGTTGTGATTAATTTTTCTATTTTAATTTTTGTTATTTAGATTATTAAGGCATTTATATTTGATTGTAAAATATTAAAAATTCTTGCATAATTACAAGCTTGAGTTTAATTATTCATTATTTAATTTTTGTATATTTTCACTCAAATAAATTTAATTCATTCCACATCCAAAATTTAATTGCTCTTTTTTTTCCTTGTCAAAATTAGGTTTAAATTTATAACAAACTCACTTTAAACTTGAATTTGATGTATTTTTTTATGTAATTTTAGATGTCTTTCCTTTTTCTCTCCAACATTTAATATTGTATTTGTATAATGATTTCAAATTAAGTATGAAGAATACTATAAGTAAAATGTAACCGGACAATTTTAGTATTGGTATTTGAATGCTAAAATATAATTGAGTTAGCGTACAACGACTTTAACAAATTAAGTTGGAATTAACATATAATTTTATTTTCAAAATAGTATGCAATATCTTTCATTTTATATTACTACAAGTATTAATTTTAGTTCCCCCGAACTAAAACTCTGGCTCCGTCACTGCCAATAATGCCATTCTTTTTTCTTTTAATTATTTTAATTCAATGACAAGATAAGCATCGCTGTCATTATGATAATGACAGCGCATCTATTTTCCACAATTACTTGTATGTGTGTATATATGTCATATGTGCATGAGGCTCTCCATCTCAATTTTCACACCTCAAGTATTGCATTTCAAAGGTTTGTACACAATCTCTCAATCTCCTTTTTTTTTTTCCTCCATTTTTTCCCCATCACTTGTAGATGGAAAAACATGGGAAAGTTCTCTCTGTTTTTATAGGGTTTTCTCCAAATTTATTGGGGTATTTGTTTTTTTTATTATTATTATTTTTTGTGCTCATTTTTCTGCAATTTTAAGTTGGTAAGATTTTCTTGCATGCACAGGCACAGCATATAGATGGAGTTTCCGCAGGCGCAAGCAATTGATGAGAGGCTGAGAAATAAGCCACCTCGTATTCCTAGGTTTGTCGAAAGCAACAACATTAATCCAATCACAAATGAGATTGAATTAATGAAGTTGCCATTGCTCTTCTCTTCTCAAATTCAGCCCACTGCGTTTTTCTTGCCTCCACCAGAAACTCGAAGCGCAGCTATCAATCTCGACAAAGCTATCGAGTTTGAACTCAAACATGGCCGCAAATTGGACCCCCAAATGGACCGAAAGAAGCTGAGAAGGTGACGCATATATATAATATATACACACATATATCGACTTAATTCGTCTCAATTTTTGTTTTGCCGCATGACTTTATGCAGAATTTGGTTATAATATCTAGATTTATTTCCTAGGACCGTGTCGAACAGGATATCTGCGCAGAAATCCAGATTGAGAAAAGCTCAGTACATTCACGACATGGAAAGGAAGGTGAATGAACTAGAGGTAGGTCATTTATTTGAATTAATTAATTGAATAGATTCGAGAAACATAGAAGTAGAATAAAAAAAGAAAGCTTTGAATTTGGGTGTAAATGCACACAGATTTATATGTTACACAAGTAGTATTCACTTGCAAAATTTATTAGTTTTTCTTCCATTTTTTCTTTAATTTTAATTTATTGTACTTTAGTTTAATTTTAAAATTATTAATTAGAGTTTATTCTACCCAGTTATGATTTATAATTCTTTTTTAGTATTTAATTTTAAGTTTTTAGTTAATAATTAGTTATTAATTAGTGTTGATAATTTGATAATTCGGATTTTTAAAAAAATAATTTGTTTTCTTTTAATTTGTTGATAAACGTTGAATGTTGCTCATTATGCAATAATCAATCTTTATTTTTATAATAATCATTAATAATAAAAAAAAATGTAACATGAAATTTGAACCGATATAAATGTGCAGGAAACGTTAACATTTCTGGAGGAAAGATCGGCGAGGTGGCTAGAGAAGAAGAGACTACTGAAGGTGCAAAACGAAACACTCCATCATCTCCTCGCGATTCGTCAGAATCAAGCAAACCAAGCTCAAAGTAATTACATTAATCAAACACATGCATCTTTTTAAAATCTTATTTCATTAATTATAACATGATTATCCGTATATTATATATATAATTAATATGGATTAATGAATGTGGCAGTGGTTTTCGAGAAGAATAAGGCTGAAGTGAACAGGCTTAGAGAAGTGGAGAAAGCTTTGCTGAGGATGAGTCTGAATGATGGTGGTTTGAGTTCGAGCAGCTGCAGTGGATTCTTTGAAGATGATGGGCAAGTTGGTTTAGGAATGGATGGACAAGTTCCATTTCTCAACTTTGATGCCTAAATTAAGGCATTTTCCAAATTGAACCTTTAATTTATTTTCTAAAACAATATTTCTATGAATTTACATTTGAATGTTATAGTTGTTTAATTTGCTCAGTTTTACATCTATTTAATGTTTGTTGGATGATAGTAAATCTTAATTAATGCCATCATAATAAGGTTGTAAATAGTAAATATAAGTAAAATTAGTATTACATCCTGTGCGATGCACAGTGAAAAATATATAAATAATTCATACAAATAAAATAATTAAATTATAGTTAAATAATTAATATAAAAAATTATAAAATGTATAAAGAATATAATGTTATATTCAAGTTTATTCGCTATTTTTCAGCAAGAATCCATACCCATGAATAAATTTATAATTTCTATTATCATGCCCAATAAAACAAATACCGCAATTTGTTTGCCCGAAATCCATTATAAGAGTAATTAAAATTCTTTATAATTTTAGGTATAATGCGAAAAATTAAGAAGACGATAACACGACATCGTAAAATAGATTTAAGAAAATTATTATATATACATCTTTGCCATCTCTCCAGATAGGTGTGAAGTGGATAGGACATCATCGAGGAAAGGTTGTTACATCTTGAGCAGCACTTCCACAATTTAATTAATAATTTAAGATTTTGTCACCACCTCTCTTATTTGTATAGAACACCTCAAAATTCATCTTCAGAATCGTATGATTTTACGTCTCCTTACACACAAGTATAACGTATTAAATTATATCATTATAAAACATTAGTCAATACCTAATGTCAAATTAAACATTTGTGACATCCCAAAATTTCAAAAATAAAAATATCTCATTTATTCAAATAATAGAGTTTAATACAGCGGAAGCAATATTTAAAATAAAATAATATTTACTTAATCTTGACCATCACCCCGTCTCCACATCATCGCCCGAGGTTTCTTAGCCTGAAAAATAAATAGCTTTGGGGTGAGTGTTATTAACTCAGTGGGGTCCACATTTATCCAAATTATATAAATGCATAACATAACAAGTCATCATAACATGGTGCCCGTAGGCCGTCACATCATAATAATCCGGAGGGTGTCATCAATAAACATAAAGCCAGTAGGCCATCATAAAATATCCAAAGGGGGTCATCATAAACATAAAGCCTATAGGCCATCATCAAGTAACCCGGAGGTTGTCATTAATAGAACCTGTGATACGACCCGAGTCGAGGAAGGACTTGATCCAATTAGGGTGCCAGAGGGACCGATGACAAGATCTAGAGCTAAGAGGTTCAAGGAGAGCCTCAATGGAATCATTCAAGAGGTCTGGAGCCAAGAGTCATACAAGCGACCCGTGGAGGGAGAGGAACCCGAACTCAAGTGGAAGACAGTGATCTCGAGTTGCGGAACAGCCTGGCGCGAGCTACAGTGTGAGACAGGACGCAAGCAGTCGGTCGCGCCAATGGGCGCGAGCCACAACGCGAGTGAAGATGCGAGAGAAGTCGGACGCGCCCGAGACGTGTCGAGAGATGGGACTGGCGCGACTCACAGCGCGACCTGAGGCGCGAGTGAAACCGGTCGCACCAGAGACGTTTTAAGCCTTGTGTTAGGCGCGACCTATAGCGCGACCCGAGGTGCGACTGACCCCGTGTCGCGCCCATCTGGAGCGTGTTCCGGATTGGCGTGTTTTATGTTTTATTTTTCCTATTTCTCTTAGGATTTTATTTATGGATTATTTATTTTGGGCCTAACTATATAAGGTATACTTCTATTGTAATTCAGGACACATTATTCGATATACAAGTTTTATTTTAGCCAGTTATTTCTCTCTGGAGAATTCTCTCTTTTTCACGCACACACCGTGAGACTTCACCGACTTATCAAACAGTCAATCCCGACTTATCAAACAGTCAATCCGCAACTGTTTGTGGCGTCACCATCAATCGCGAGTTCGTGTCTTCAATTGATCGCGAGTTGCGGATCCAATTGGTTCGTGGTTCAACATCATTGTGAGGCTAGAGTTCGAGATTTTCCCCTAAATCTATCGTTGTAACCTGATACTCCTGGGAGGATCGCATCAAGTGGTATCAAAACTTCAGCTTTGTATCAGGTTCCAATTTTATCTTGTATTTTAATTTTGATTTAGTTTCTGTATTTCTTTTCTCGCCTGATTAAAAAAAAGAGCAAAAGTAAAAAAAAATCAGCAAAAAAAAGGAGAAAAAGACGCTGATTTAAAAAAAGAGTAAAAAGGCGGGAATTTTTTTTGTGTTTTCATTGATTTCTATGTTGTTATTTGGGTTCCCAGAGGCTTATATATCGTCCGTGGAAAGGTCAAAATTTTTTCGTCAAATTTCAAAAATTTTTGAATTTTCGGCAGTTGATTTTGGGAATTTTGTGGTATTGATATATATATTGTTTGGGAAGCTGTATTTTGGATTTTGGGAGTGATTTGATTAAATTTGGTATTGTGAAAAAAAAATAAAATTTGGTGGTGGCATTTTGGTTTTACTTGTGTTAGTCGTTTTAGTCCTATTTGGTGTGATCGTGAGATTGGGAATTTCTATAGAGAGGAATTTGAGTGGTAAAAGGCAGAGAGGTGAGATCAAACGAGTGAAAAAAAAAGCTAATCTGAGTGATACATGAGAGCTTACACGTGAGTGAGACTAAAGCATTGTGTAGGATTCGTTCCTTTTCGTTTGTCGTTTTGTTTTGCAATTTTAATTATTTTGTTCAGTTCTTTTGATTTCAGCGGCAGTTGTATTGGAGTAAAAAAAATGAAAAAAAAGGAGTAAAAAAAAAGAGTCGATTATGTCTAACAAGTCTGCAGGTATCGGAGAGAAAACAACGGAAGCTGTAAGGGATGCAGTCCAGAATTTTGATCCTAAATCCATGATTGAAGCCATACAATAACACATGACAAGGTTGTTCCGAACTGAGTTGACTGCATTGAACAAAAGAATGGACAGTTTGGAAAATTCAGTACAGGAGAAGACTCAGCAAGGTGAACGAAGCGGAAGAGGTAGCAGAGGCGGCCGAATAGAAGATAGGCGATACCCGCAAGTTGAGAGGGAAAGAGAAGGATATTATGATTCCTATAGTGAAGACTATGAAGAGGAAGATAGAACTTCTGCAGCAGGAGGACGGAGGCATGGGAAAAGCCGGAACCGAGAGGATGATCATCTAGGAAACATCAAGATGAATATCCTATCATTCCATGGGAAGAATGACCCAACAGCCTATCTTGAATGAGAGTGTAAGGTGGAGATGGTATTCGACTGCCACAACTATTCAGAACTCAAGAAAGTGAAGTTGGCAACAGTCAAGTTCTCAGACTATGCTCTAGTATGGTAGGAACAGTTGACAACCTCTAGAAGGCGCAATGGAGAGCCATCAATCAATACATGGGCCGAAATGAAGATCATCATGAGAAGATGGTTTGTACCTAGCTACTCCTACCGAGAGCTACACACTAAGCTTTAGACCTTGAGGAAAGGCTCAAGTAGCGTAGACGAGTACTTCAAGGAGATGGAGATAGCCATGATTCGGGCTAATGTGGTCGAAGATGATGAGGTGACCACTGCTAGATTTTTAGCTGGACTAAATAGAGAGATATGAGACACAGTGGAGCTGCAGCCATATGTGGTCCTAAATGATGCAGTGCAGTTGGCAATCAAAGTGGAGAACCAACTCAAGAGGAGGGGTAGCCAGACCCGAGCCGGTTCATCTAATTGGAGGCAAAATCAGCATACCAATATACCTCCATGGAAGGTGAACCAAGGAAAGAAAGAGGACAAGCAGCCTTTCTCCAAGCTGAAAATCGAGACACCTATCACACCCAGTTCCAGCAACCCGGAGTCATCTACAAATCGAAATCGGGATATTAAGTGTTTCAAGTGTCAAGGTAGAGGACATATAGCCAACCAATGTCTAAATCGGAGGGTGATGATTTTGAAGGACAGCGGAGAAATCATGACTGAAGATGAAGCATCGGATAATGAGATGCCTGCGTTGTCAGGAGGATCCAGTGATGAAGAATATGCAGCGCCCGCAACACTTACATTGGTGGCAAGAAAATCTTTGAGCTTGCATACCAAGAGTGTCGAGGAGGAGCAGCGAGAGAACATATTCCATACCCGATGTTATATTCTAGATAAGGTATGTAGTATGATCATTGATGGAGGGAGCTGCACCAATGTAGCGAGTGTGGTAATGGTGACCAAACTGGGACTTCCGGTTTTGAAGCATCCGAAGCCATACAAGTTGCAGTGGCTGAATGATAATGGAGAGACGAAGGTGAACAAGTAAGTTCGAGTTCCCTTCAGGATTGGGAAGTATGAGGATGAGGTTTTCTGCGACATTGTGCCAATACAAGCTGGGCACATTCTGTTAGGATGTCCGTGGCAATATGATCGACGAGTGAAACATGATGGCTTCACCAACAAGTACTTATTTGTACTTAATCAGAAGACGGTGACACTAGCACCTCTTACACCATCCCAAGTGCATGAGGATCAAGTGAAACTGCAGATGGAGGCCGACTTGATGAAGAAGGAAGAAAAGGGAGGAAAGAGTGGAAACGAGATTGTCCACCATTCCTGTTTTGTGGTGGCTAGTGATCTGAAGTGGGCCGTGCAAACTGAGCAGCCGTTGTATCTGTTGATCCGCAAAGACGCACTTTTGAACACTAACCAACTTAACTAGTCTTTGCCTAGTTCTGTGATGTCTCTTTTGCAGGAATATGAAGATGTCTTTCCCGAAGAGATGCCACCGGGATTACCACCAATTTGTGGGATCGAGCACCAAATCGATTTCATTCTAGGTGCCACCTTACCAAATCGAACCACTTACCAGCGTAACCCCGAGGAGACCAAAGAGTTAGAATGGCAGATTCATGAGCTGTTGGAAAAAGGTCAAGTACGGGAGAGTTTGAGTCTTTGTGCGAGTCCTGTACTATTCGTGTCCAAGAAGGACGCTTCCCTGAGGATGTGTGTCGACTGTCGAGCCATCAACAACGTAATGGTAAAGTATAGACACCATATTCCCCATTTAGATGATATGCTCGATGAACTGCATGGTGCTTGTGTGTTTTCTAAAATTGATTTAAGGATTGGGTACCATCATATTAGAATTAAAAAGGGGGATAAATGGAAAACGATGTTTATAACAAAATTGGGGCTGTATAAGTGGTTGGTAATGTCGTTTGATTTAAAAAATACTCCTAGTACTTTTACGCGCCTAATGAATCATGTTTTACGTGCTTTTATAGGTAGATTTGTTGTGGTCTACTTTGATGATATTTTGATTTATAGTAAAAATGAAACGGAGCATGTTGAACACTTAAGATGTGTATTAGAGGGTTTGAGAAGAGAACAGTTATATGCTCACCTTAAGAAATGCACCTTTTGCACAGATAAGGTTGTGTGTTTCTTGGTTTTGTCGTTAGTGCAGATGGTGTACAAGTGGATGATGAAAAGATTCGAGCCATTAAAGAGTGGCCGACCCCCACCACTGTTGGAGAAATCCAGAGTTTCCATGGGCTTGCGAGCTTTTACCGGAGATTTGTGCCACACTTCAGCGGCATAGCAGCACCCATGACGGAGGTGATCAAGAAGAATGTCGAGTTCTACTGGGGAAAGGAACAAGAGAAGGCGTTCAACACGCTTAAGGAAAAATTAACACATACCCCGGTACTTTCTCTACCTAACTTTGCTAAAACTTTCAAAGTTGAATGTGATGCTTCTGGGGTTGGTATTGGTGCAGTTTTGATACAAGAGGTTCGATTGATTGCATACTTTAACGAGAAGCTAGGTGGGGCGACATTGAACTATCCTACGTACGACAAGGAGTTGTACGCATTGGTCCGAGCATTGCAAACGTGGCAGCATTACCTATGGACGAAGGAGTTTGTGATCCACACTGACCATGAGTCCTTAAAGCACTTGAAGGGACAACATAAGTTGAACAAGAGGAATGCTCGTTGGATGGTGTTCATCGAGACGTTTCCATACGTTATCAAGTACAAGCAAGGGAAGGAGAACATGGTAGCTGACGCACTGTCTAGAAGGTACACATTACTTGCTACTTTAGATGTTAAGCTATTTGGCTCTGAGAATTTGAAAAATTTCTATGTGGGAGATGTTAACTTTGGTGAACTTTATAGTGCATGTGAACAGTCTAGTAATGGCAAATTCTATAGGCATGATGGATTTCTGTTTAGGGAAAACAAATTTTGTGTGCCTAATTGCTCTATCTGTGACTTGTTGTTGTTGGAAACACATGGAGGTGGTTTGATGGGGCATTTCGGTGTGGCTAAGACTTTATCTGTTTTGCATGAACATTTTTATTGGCCTCATATGAAACGTGATGTGGAACGTGTCTGTGGTAAGTGCATTACTTGTCATCAAACTAAGTCTAGAGTTCAACCACATGGTTTGTATACTACTTTGCCCATTCCTACATGTCCTTGGATTGATATTTCTATGGATTTCGTGTTAGATCTACCTAGGAGTAAACGTGGTAGAGATTCTATTTTTGTGGTTGTTGATAGGTTCTCAAAGATGGCACATTTTATCCCATGTCACAAAACTAATGATGCATCCCACATTGATGATTTCTTTTTCAAAGAAGTTGTTAGATTGCATGGCATGCCTAGGACTATAGTTTCTGATAGAGATGCAAAGTTTTTGAGCTACTTTTGGAAGACCTTGTGGTGTAAGTTAGGAACGAAATTGCTATTTTCTACTACTTGTCACCCCAAACTGACGGTTAGACTGAGGTAGTTAATCGAGCTTTGTCTACATTGTTGCGAGCATTAATAAAAAAGAATATTTAAACTTGGGAAGATTGTTTGCCGCATGTTAAGTTTGCTTATAATAGGTCTGTTTATTCTGCATCTCAATTTTCTCCGTTTGAAGTAGCTTATGGTTTTAACCCTTTGACTCCTATGGATTTAGTTCCATTACTTATTCCAGAGCATACTAACCTTGATGGAGAAAGTCGAGTTGATTTTGTTAGGCAGATTCATGAGAAGGCACAGACAAATAGTGAGAGGCGCACTGGGCAATATGCAATGAAGGCCAACAAAGGGCGAAAGAAAGTTATGTTTGAGCCTGGCGATTGGGTTTGGTTGCACATGCGGAAGGAGAGATTTCCAGCACAGCGGTGATCCAAGCTACTTCCCAGAAGTGATGGTCCATTTCAAGTGGTGGAGCGCATAAATGACAATGCCTACAAGCTGGATCTTCCAGGTGAGTATACTGTCATTACTTCATTTAATGTTGCTGACTTGAGCCCTTTTGATCTAGGTGATGAGCTAGATTTGAGGACAAATCCTTTTCAAGAGGAGGGGAATGATACGACCCGAGTCGAGGAAGGACTTGACCCAATTAGGGTGCCAGAGGGACCGATGACAAGATCTAGAGCTAAGAGGTTCAAGGAGAGCCTCAATGGACTCATTTAAGAGGTCTGGAGCCAAGAGTCATACAAGCGACCCGTGGAGGGAGAGGAACCCGAACTCAAGTGGAAGACAGTGATCTCGAGTTGCGGAACAGCTTGGCGCGAGCTACAGTGCGAGACGGGATGTGAGCAGCCGATCATGCCAATGGGCATGAGCCACAATGCGAGTGAAGGCGCGAGAGAAGTCAGGCGCGCCCGAAACTTGTCGAGAGATGGGACTGGCGTGACTCACAGCACGACCTGAGGTGCGAGTGAAACCGGTCGTGCCAGAGACGTTTTAAGCCTTGGGTTAGGCGCGACCTACAGTGTGACCCGGGGCACGACTGATCCCGTGTTGCACCCATCTGGAGCGTGTTCCGGATTGGCATGTTTTATGTTTTATTTTTCCTATTTCTCTTAGGATTTTATTTATGGATTGTTTATTTTGGGCCCAACTATATAAGGGATACTTCTATTGTAATTTAGGACACATTATTCGATATACAAATTTTATTTTAGTGCGTTATTTCTCTTTGGAGAATTCTCTCTTTCTCACGCACATACCGTGAGACTTCACCGACTTATCAAACAGTCAATTCGCAACTGTTTGTGGTGTCACCATCAATCGCGAGTTCGTGTCTTCAATTGATCGCGGGTTGCGGATCCAATTGGTTCGTGGTTCAACATCGTTGTGAGGCTAGGGTTCGATATTTCCCCCAAATCTATCGTTGTAACTTGATACTCCTGGGAGGATCGCATTAACCTGCATATCATGTACAAGCATAATAGGGATAAATGTACTTTAATTTCAACCTGGGATACCCCACTTTTACTTGACTTTAAAACTTGATTGAAAAAGATTTTAGTTAGATCCGTGCGAGCCGCCTAGCATTAAATATTAAAAATAATAATTATCATAACTTTAATGTAATTTAAATAACTTCAATAATAATAATAATAAATGCATGGGGAACCAATTCCCAACTCCCCAAGCCCCAACCTCTTTCGGCTCAATCAACAATTTATTATTAAAAATAAAACAAGCCCAACTTGAAAAAGAATTAAAAGCCCAACTATTCATTAGTCCTAGCCCATCTCACCATCAATAAAGAAAAGGGTGTTTCTATATACACTAGTCTACTTCTTCTTTATACACCACCAAATAAAATAATTAAAGAATATTAATTTTAACATTACTAAAATTCCCTTTCTTTATACACCACTAAATGAAATTAAAAAAAAAAAAACCTTTTTTCACCGTTCTCACTTTCTCTCTGCTGGATCACAACAACGTGTCGCCGCCGCTTTAGCATTCCATCTCCTCAAACTTAATCTCTCTCAACACCCAGCCTCGTTTTAGTTTGTAAGGAATACAAAATAGTAAATGAAAGCTCTTTCTATCACAACACTCACTTTTCTCTCTCCTCTGGATCCCAGAAATCTGACATTCATGACAAAAGAACTATAAAATGAACAAATAGTTACCCTAATTACAACACCTCCAATCAAAATACAGAATAGTAAATGAAAAAAATATCCCCAAAAGAATGGAATTGCTCTCTATTTCCTTATCTACCTTTTCATCCACTCAAGTCATATGCATAACAGAGCAAACAACACAACAAACGCAAATAACTATGTAACGATAATCATTTGCCAATTCAGACAGATGATGATTCTACTACATTTGGTTTACAACATGGTAATGCATGATCAGACCATCATCAGCAAAAATTTTGCTTATAGACGAAAAAAAAATTCCTTAATTTTTTTAATCATTTAATCTACAGTTTTGCAACGCAACCGTGGCAGTGAGGAGCAACCACCATCCCCTTTGAGGAGCAACCAACTCCGCCAATGAGGAACACTTCTCAGTTCTCTCTCGTTTCATACTTCTCTCTTCTCTCTTTCATATTCAATGGAAAGGGCCAACAATCTCTCCTTTTAATATCGTCAGTGTTCAACATCGGGTGTCGTCATGTTAAAGCTTCCAGAGAGCATTGTCGGTGACGAGACATTCACCGAAGAAGAAAGCATTTGCTCATAGTTATGTATTTTCCTCCTTTTCTTCTTCTTTTTTTACTTTTAAATTGAAAGGATAAAAATGATATTTAGTGGGGTGTATAAAGATAAAATATGAAGAAAATGAAAATTGAATGTGGTGTATAAAGTAAAAGTGGTGTGAAAAGAAAAACAAATGGTGTATTTAGCAACACCCAAAAGAAAGATAATTTTTTATTCTAGCCTAATATCTTTGACCAAAAAAATAATGAAGTGAAATAAAAGGTATCACTTTAACCAACGTATCCTCTCGGCCAAAACTATTCTCAACCAGTGCATATCTGTCTCTCTCTCTCTCTCTCTCTCACGCACACATACATACACACACACGTGCGCACACATACACTAAGAACAATCCGTTCTCAGACCTATGCCAAAGACCACTCCACCACTGCTGTTGCAGCATCGCCGAGACACCGCCACTAGGGCCTATAGCCGTCGCTGCCGCCGCTTCAAGATCAGCTCTTGCCGCCGGGTTCCCCCCCCTCTCCCTCACCCCCTATTTCCCAAGAATGTTATGCAATGCAGGAAAAAATATATATATACATAAAATAGCATCAAGGGAGAAGTACCTCAAGTGAAAGCTAGAGTAGATATTAGAAGAATGCTTGTGGTGTGATTTTGTGAGTGAAGAACGAGTCTATTTATACTGGTGATTTTTTATTTTGAAAAGGAATTGAATGATTCATGAATAAATTTGCAGAAATCTCATGAAGGATTAGCCGGATTTTGGTTTCATCAAGATGGAAAAACCGCCGGTTCCATTTTGCTGTGTTTCAACTGGGAGGGGAGAATTGCCACTTGGGCCTTGGCTTAGAAATAATATTGGGCTCAAAGAAATTAAATGTTTGGGCCCTAAAAATAACAAATTATATGATATAATTCAAATAAAAAAAAATAATGGTAGTAATAATAATATCTTTAAAATATGTAAGAAATTTTACGTAGATACATAATTGCTAAGGCGCGACTTATAGGACTAACAAATTTAATATTAATAATATCATGATTTGAAATAAAAAAATAATAGCGACATGTAAATTAAAAATTTGGGTCACTGCAACATTGATCATGTTTTATGTATTATATATAAAGTATACATATGATATCTAACTATTAATGAAAAAATATTAAAAAAAATTGAAATGTGTTGTATTTATTGGACCAAATGAGGTAGTATTGAAATATTCAAATATGTGATCTCGAATATTTGAAGTTTGTTATGATATAAACATGCTAATTAAAAAAATGACAATTCTATTCACATCTCCCATTTTATTCTTTATAGTCCCCATAATTTAATATAATATAAATATCAATTAAATAGACTTTGTTGTTTTGTGCACCAAAGGTTGTATCTGTTATCCTGTTTCTACTCCACCTTCACCACTTTTATCTTAACGTGGTCTGTCATTCTGTTACAGAGTTATATCTGCTTCTCTAACATAAATCAGTTCTGAAGTTTCCATATTTTGTGGTTGATGATCACTGATGTCCTAACTTCTTCAACTCGAACCAGTGATACTATTTCATTTAAAGAAGGAATTCTTTCTTTTCCTAAAACTTGAACTCTAATTTTATCAAGTTAGGGTTTTAAACCACCAAATAAATCATATACCCTGCTGACACGCCATTGTTTAGCGTGCAAAATTACACCTATAGGCGTAATCCGGTAGATGTTTGATTATGCCTCCAGTGGCTAGTATAGTGCCAATAGGCAGATGTCGATCCCACGAGGAGTGTTAACCTTTCTATCCTAATTGAGCTTTTTCTGGAACTTGAGAGAATTACTGTCACTAATTCGTTCCTGCAACTTTAATGTAAAAGAAAACTAAAATGTAAATGTAATCAAATAATAATTAAAACATGTTCAAGTCGAGTGTGAGTTTAGACTGAGCCTTTATATGCAATCTCGAGCACAAACACATGGATACCTCGTTTTGACCATTTGGTTATAGGGAGTAGGTACGGTTGCCTTACACCTCCTAATTCCTTCTTGCGGTGTATGCTAAGAGTGATATGGTCAGCGACTCTTAGTCTCTTACCATCCAGGACCCAATGAAGAGAGTCGTGCAAAGGGTTTGCAAGGATGGAAGCGTTCAATCGGAGAAACCTAACACTGGTATATGGGACCCCTTTGGCATTGTGCCCATATCCACCTATACTTCAATCTCCAGGCTTAGTCATCTCTAGGCTTCTTCACTCGGTTTATCACCCAATGGCTCATCAGGGATTCGGTCACCCTTACTTCTACCCTAACGTACATCAATAATGATTCGACTAAGAGTGATCAACCACATAGCCTCCTCATTGCAGTGTCATCATTATTCCCAAGTTGAAGTTGGAAATCAATTTGAGGTGTATTATGCCCGATTAGCCTCATGCATACTTCAGTGCTCTCGATCGTCACTTCACTCAACTCGAACACGATCTACTTAGCCAGAAAACATAATTATATATAAAGAAAGAGAGAATTGGAAACTCATTATGAAAGGAAATAAACTAGATTAACTTCTGGATCTAACTCTAGATAAAAGTCAAAAACAGCTCGCACATTGACTGAGGGCAAATTGCCAACAGCAATACCGAATATCCTGAACTGGAACTATAAAATAAACTGAAAATAACTAAAGTGTATCTGCCTGCCTGAATGTAAATATATGTTGATTCTCCGAAAATGAAAATGAAAACAAGTATTTATAATGAGAATGAAATTGCCACATCTCGGCCCATTACAACCCACGCAGGGGCACGTTTCTGTTGACTCTTTCAATCCCTAAACAGCTCGTGCGTGAATTTCTCGGCCTTGTTCTCTCTCTCTCTCTCTCTCTCTCTCTCTCTCTCTCTCTCTTATCCTTCACTTCTCTCCCTTCTTCTCCACCTCTTCAATAGCAACAGTCATTTCTCCCATATTTTGAAATGGTTATGGACGTAGACTCAGGTTGTTGGAGTGATTGGAGCTGAATTTCCGCACTGAATTTGCAACAGACTCACCAAACTCAGCTCCCTCCTTCATGCCTTATCGTGAATGGCTTCAGTTTACACCCATATTGGACATTTTTGCTTTACTTCCCCCTGCTACACTTTAGCTCCCTACTGGACTCAAAACTCTATACAAAAGACTCAAAACAACTTAAAAAGACATAAATAAAATACCTTACTTTGAGTTTACATCATCCCCACACACTTGGACTATACTTGTCCTCAAGTATGATTACAACCCAGTCTCAATGAAAAAAAAAGAAAAACAGACTCAAACACAAAGAAAACAAACATGCAAGCAACAATCTGAATATGGGCATATCAGAGCCTAACGCAGGATTTGAGTGTTGGGATTAAAAATACGCATGGTCACAATAGATGAATACAAGTAAGATTCACTCCGCTCACTTTTCTCTCTGTATAAAGGTCAGGACGTGTTTACTCTCAAAATTCCAATAACCACAATAGACCATATTGTTTGCATAAAGCCTAAGTTAAACACCACATAGATCAACTAACATGCTTATCAAAAGGTCTTGTTCAGGTTATAATGGGGCATACGTTGCACAGGTAGGAAGAATTTGGACATAGCTTCAGATAAGCAGATATGGACATATTCAGGTCTGGCACCCATTATGCTCTCATTTAAGCAGAAAAATGTGCATAACATATATTATCAACAGTAGGAAGAGCATATATTTTCTTCATTTTTATAGCAGACAAGATATCAAATATATTTTTCTTTTTCTTTCTTTTGTTCTGCTGATCTTTCTTTTTCTTTCTTTTCTTATATGGGCGAGGCAACATATTTGCCCTTTTTTCAGGTCATGCTCTTATTGTGGTCTTAATCATGCTGTCATTTTCAAGCTACACATATATTTCCAACCCACATCAGATTACCCTTTTAAGAGAGATTTAAACACAAGGGCTAGAAACCAATTTAAACAAGCTCAATCGTGGCAACAAATGAAATTATTTTTATATAGCCACGGCCAAAAGAAAAAGAAAAAGGCCTTAATCATCTAGACATGCTTGCAATCAGTAGTCAGTTTCACAGAGGGCAAAGGCAAACATAGGTCTAATTATGGTCAAAGAATCTTAATCTCACAAAAGAAAATAGCAGGTGAGCTGCAGTCTCAAAACTCGTACGAGTATACTCATCTCATCTATCATTCTCATATGCATATTTAATTCCAACTATCATTGATCATATCAAACCCTAAAATTCCCATAACAGTATTACTAGCATGCTTGTGACTCGAAACAGACATGGACAAAGTCTCCCCCACACACTTATTTGATAGTGTACCTTTACGGGCACAATCAGCGTATGGATGAAATTTGCCGGATACCAAACAACAGAACATAAACACCAATATATTTGCAAACCTACTAAACTCTAAAATAAATCCCAACTACTACTAACAAGGAGCAGAGTTTTTAAGGGAAAGACGGGTATTCTAACTCGTAATGATCCAACAACTTCTTCAAGCCTTTCTTCATGCGGTCCACTTTCCATTCCAGTTCCTTCAAGTCCTCAGAGGGGAGTTCTTCTTTCTTATCATCATCAATCCTGTCAAAGGTGGAGGTGCACGGATTTGACTCCGGTAATAAGAAGTAGGGAAGGTTATTCTTGTCTACCTCGACCAATTTTCATCACTTCAAGCGATTCAGGTTGAAGTACTCAATCACATTTAAGGGCTCAAATCCAGAATTAGAAAGAGAGGTTCCACTTACACTTTCAAAGACTCACGAGATGAAGGGTCCCATGGAGATGCAAGGGGCGATCTTACTACTAGCATTCATTTTCCATTATTGTGCCACCGTGAAGCTGAAGTTCACCTTCTTGCCCTTTTCCATACACCATAGCAAGAAAAAGCTCTTGCTGAGTGACTTGCCTTGTTCCATCTTTACGGGTATAAATGTTGTAGGTGATCCATCTATGGAAAATATGCAAGGCGACATTCTTGATCTCCCTACTTTTGCTAGCTCCCGACTTGAATGGGCCGATCCCTTCAATCTCCTCCCATTTTCATTGAATGCTTTTCGTCCAAGTTTCTAGGGCTAGTGTCATGACTTCCTTATACCATTGCTTTTGGAGATCAAACACTCCGACTATGCCCAAATGCAGATTTAACTCCGTAATAGACATGATGTACTTCGTGTCTTGAATAGAAAATTTGATCACCCCAGGTGTACTCAATAAGTAGCCCTTTGTAGGCTTGAAACTGTATGATAGCAGAAATTCACAAGAAAGTTCCTTAAAAGCTTTATCCTCCCACTACAATGCCTTTGTCCACCATATGTTTTCCAAGTACTGGAGTACTTCTTTCTTTAAGCCCAAATCCTCTAGAGTGGTCTCATCCAGGGCATAGAGTGGCACCAGCTTCCTTTTGTCCATCAATTTCTCTCGTTTTGCCTGGCCACTAATCTCGGCCTTCTCTGGCTTTGCTGGGGCTACTCTTGTTGTGGCTTGGGATTTGGACATTTCTTTCTTTATCTTTGTTGATGGCTCAGCTTTTGGTGGTTAGGTGGGTTCATCAGATTCAATGCTCTTTGATGCCACCGTCCCTTCTCCGGATTCCTCATCGGTAGACTCATCATTCAATTCCAACTTTCTCTTTGTGGGCACAATGGAAGGCTGTCCCTTTTTTGGCTTCAACATGGATTTCCCTATTGTCACTTTGCTGGATTTCTCTTTCCCTTTCTCTGTGCCCTTCTTAGCATCCTGACTCTTGGGAGAAACCCTTCTCCCAAGAACGGCCTCTGGCTTTGGTGGTGGTTGCGATGGTTGTGCCTTGCTTGCTTCTTCCTCCTCGTTGAGGGCTTTTTCTGACTCTTCAGATTAAGTCTCTTCTTCTTCTTCCTCTGACCCACTTTCTTCAGTTCCCACTTCGTCTTCCTCATTAGTGACTTTCTCCTCAATCACCTTTTCTTTTCTCTTCTCTGCTTTTTTTCATTCCTCCTCCTCTTTCTCTTTCCCTTTTTGTTCGCTTTTTTTTTCTCCTCAGAGATATCTTCCAATGTCTCATCTTCTTTGACCTCTTCCTCCTCTTGATTTTTTTTCTATTTTCTCCTCTACATTTTTCTCCTCTTCATTTCCCTCTTTTTCTAGTTCAACTTCTGGTTCGATCACCTTTTCTTGTTGGGGTTTTACCGGTGTAGGATCCGCACTTTTGGCTGGTTCGGGTTCTTTCTAGGTCTCCTGAATAAGGGCTTCTAGAATCTTCTTCTCTAAAATGCCCGAATCGACCTTTGGAACCTTGGGCTTCTTGGTTGGTGGTTTCTTGGGGGCCTTCACCGGAGCCTTTCTCTTCTACGGGTCTGCCGATTTCTCCGTGACTGCGACAGCGGAGAGGGGTTGAGTGTTGAGAGGCTCCTCTTCTACCGGTGAAGGTCCAGTTCAGATAGACGGGGTCGGTGACTGGAGCGGTGTCTCTATCGGGGTTGCATTGGCTGTCTTTTTTCGGCCGCAGGTTGATTTCCCGGTAGGTTGGCTAGTTTGGCCTCCTCTCATTCTTATCATAGTGTACGAGAATGTTAGAAGTAAGGTGAATGATTGGCGATTCAAAGGTGGCAGAAGGGTTTTATGCGATCAAGTGAATTTTGAAATTGAAGGAGTTGAGGTTTTTGGCGAGAGATTAGGGATTTGATCTTTGAGAAAATTAGGAAAAATCTAGTAGAGATAATAGAGGTGAGCAGAACCGAACAGAAACCAAAAAACCAAACCGAACTAGTTATTTCGGTTCAGTTTAGTCATGGTTAAAATGAATTCGGTGTCGGTTCGGTTTTAATTTTAAGAAACCGAAAATATTTCGGTTCGGTTCGGTTTTTCTATTAGAAATATCCGAATTAACCGAACCGACCGAGATTTAAAATTTAAAATGAGTCAACTGCTACCACCCCTCACTCTATCTCGTACACCGCACCTTTCATCTAATCTGCACTTTGTGCACCTATTCCAAGGCACACTTATTCCATTCACTTACCCCCACCTACCACCCATTCTCTCCCATGAAAGAATTTTAAATCTTTCGTTCTCTCGTTTCAACTTTCTTTTTCTTTTTTTCCATCTTCCAATCCAAGATTCCTCAAATTTTACACTACACCCTAAGCCAATCGTTAAGTAACTTACCGCCATTGTTGTTGATTGCAACTTTCCAAGCCGCCACCACCATCACTGAACTCCATTACTACCAGTCGCTAGCAAGAGGCTTGCGCTGTCGCCAAAACCACCGCCGCCGCCCACCAGCTTGATCTCACTACTCTCCAACCGAACTTCTAAGATTTATATCATCCCTCATCTCTTTTCTTATTTAGATCTCAGATCTATTCGTTAAGATCTTAGATCTACATCATTGTCTCCATTTTCTATATGCTCACTGATGGCATCTGCAATTGCACACTTCTCGGTTAATCGATGCACCGACCGAACCGAACCGAAATATTCGGTTTCGGTTCGGATCGGTGCGCCCCCATTTTTGGTCGGTTTCGGTCTTAATTTTTAGAGTCGGTCAGTTTTTCGGTTTTGCCATTCCAGTTTGGTCCGATTCGGTTTAAACCGATTGCACACCCCTAGCTTTAAACCGTACTAAAAGATAGAGAGATAGGCATTAAAATATTTTTGAATTTCAAATCCTCTCTCTTCTGATTTGACGTGTACATGGAGAGTCGAAGCGGCTCTCACACCATTTTTCTCTCTCTTCTGCTTCGCTTTGATCATCCCCACATACTTAAGCTTTTCTCTGTTTCTTCTACATCCCTGGTTATGCCCTCAACATGTCTGCTCCTTTCTTATGCCCTCTGCAAGTCAGTTCTCACTATACATACTTAAACAAAATTTAACAAAATAAAAGCAATAACAATGCCGGGTTATCTCCCGATCAGCGCTGTTGTTTATAGTTGTTGGCTTGACTATGCTTTCCTTCTTCATTGATAAGTGGGCTCAATGAGCATGGCCCTTTCGACTGCTTCTTCCTGCATGTGCTCATAAAAGGGTTTAAGCCTTTGTCCATTTACCTTGAAAATGTTATTGTCTTCTGGATTGAGGATGTCCACTGCTCGATTAGAGAGCTGATTTTGAACGATGAATGGTCCCATCCATCTAGACTTTAGCTTTCCCGCATTGATGCGGAGTCTTGAATTGAACAGCAGCACCTTTTGCCCTTTTACGAACTCCTTCCTCCTTATGAGCATATCTTGCACTTTCTTGGTCCTTTCTTTGTATATCACGACATTGGCATATGCCTCTGCCCAAAGCTCCTCCAGTTCTTGAATTTGGGGCTTCCTTTCTGTCCCATCTACCTTCAGATATGCATTTAGCATCGAGATTTATAGCAGCCCGGTCCCTAGGTGGTCATTTTTAACGGGGACCGGGTGTTAGGCGCAAAAGCCGCAGGGAAAATTAGAAATCCAGGGGGGTGTTTCTAGAATTAAACTAAGTTCGCACCTTGAAATTCTAGGCAACTTAATTTACGACTCAGAAGAATTATCGTTTTCAATAAATCAAGGAGTCAAAGGATTCAATCGAGTCAAAGGAACGCCATATCATAGGCCAATCGAAATTTAAACAGAATCCAAAGACAAACAGATAGGAATTTGATTCTTTAAATAAATAAGACCTCTTTATAGGTCACAACAAATAAGACCATCAATAGGTCAGAGGCAAATAAATCTTAATGTCTCATTCATAGGACGAAACAAGAAAACAACTTAAGATTAACTGGAAATGAGCAGAATCATGCTTGAAAGAAAAAAGCCTCTTTGTAGGCGATCAACACTAACAAGCATGTAAGACTTATTCACAAGTCAACTAAAAATGAATAGGTACCAAAATGCTCAACAAGTATGACTATTCAAATAACTCGGAGTTAATGAAGGAATAACAGTATGTCAAAAGAACATGCTTCTACTTCTCAAAGACTTTATTGATGATTAGAATCATAGCATCTAAGACACGCTATTATCAAGAATCAAGTTACATATATCAAGACCAAATACTAGATGTCAGAGTACTTAGCAGAAACATAGCGGAAGGAAATCATGTAACCATAAAGAACAATAACTTTGGAAACTCAGATAACTCAGAAAACCCCACAAACAGCACATCACCGGCCTCAGCATCTCAACCTGAAAATATTTGAAAAAGAGGGTGTGAGCATTAATGTACACAGTGGGGTTTTATGAGAAAACTCTTTAATAAACCTTGAAATATCCAATTATAAACTGGCGGCATATGGAGAGCAAAACGCAAAAGCCCTCTCCATATCAACAAAACCTTTTACTTCATTTCCTGGCGCCTTTCCTGGTTCAAACCTGATGTCTACTGCACCCTTAGATATGCCTTAGGATAAGAGAGGGGTTACCTCAAATACCCTTCTGTGTCTGCGAAGGGATTACCTAGCAGTGACTTCCTTTACTTAATAAAGAATTAACTTTAGTGACACGAAGGTCACAACATGATAATGCAATAAAACTGTTCTTTTAGCTTAATAATCTGCTTAGCAATAATTGAATCATAACATTCAATATCAAAACCTTAACCTTAAATCCTTAATACTTAATCCTCAACCGTGAATTCTCACATTCAATCCTTAATATCAAAGCTTCAATACTTAATCATGCTTAGCACAAATCACAACCTAGATCGAACCACCTAGATTGCATTCCTTAATAAAGACTATAATCTTAATGCCACAAGAGAATACTATGATCAACCTACAAGGCATTACTCACTTAAACGACCTTCCTCAATCATAATATCAACAACAACTTAATTTATGATCATGATCGTCTGTACCTTTAATAAATCAACTATAAGATATCATATCAAAATCATAACATCCTTTACTTTATCAAGAGCTCAAATAACAATAAACAATATCATGCTATAACTTCCTTTCTTCCTCCCTTTCCTTTCCTTTCTTGTACGGAGACTAATTAGGCAGAGTATAAAAACTTTTAATTGGATATTCATCTTGCCTTATCATGATTCTAGAGCTTAATAGCTCAAATCATACATTTGGTTTAGAACCACCCATCTCGAAGACGAGCACCTTGATATCGAGCACGTGGATGAAGTAACGAGCCAAAAATCCTTCCTCGGATCTCCTCGGGGTTCACCTCCTCTTAAAAAATTCGATCATTAACTTAATGGCCTTATTGATGATCCTAACAAGAAATCGAAATAATATATAAACCCTCGACCCTTAACTATGACTTAAAATACGAGAATTAAAAGGTTTTAGACATCCAAAATTATCGAAAATGGGGATGGAAAATCCAACTATAAAGGTTGAGATTCTGGATGATATTCCTTTGCAGAAACGTAGATCTTCGAAAGAACTTCGATTTGAGTACTCCTGGGCCTTGTGGTTCAAACCGAGTCGAAAGTTATGGCCTCCGAACGAAACCCTACCGAACCAGCCGCACCAGCCCCGCGCTCGCGGCTCCCTGTGTGCTCGCGCACCTTCCCCCGCACCGATGGTACCTCCTGCGCCCGCATACCTCTCTGGCCGAGGGGGTACCCCCATGACCGTGGCACCTGGGTAATTCCCAATGGTGGCAGCTTCTCCTCCGCTCTCAACTCGCCCAACACCACTCGTCGTCTCGGAGGTGCACTCACGAAGAGTACTACTCGCTCGACTTCGACGCTCGACTCTCGACTCTCAAGAAATGGGGGTGAAGAAATGAAAATGAGCAAGAAATGAAAGGGGAGAGGGCTATTTATAGAGGAAATCAAAGCTTCCCCTGGAAGCTACTGTAGTGCAACAATACTGCTAAAGAAATTCCGGGTTAGGTTAAAAGGTACTTTATTCGATGTCGAGGTCCAAATGACCTCAGACACGAAATCTGAAAATTCTGGGAGGTTTATTGGCTTGAGTACTATTGAACCAACTCAACTTGGGGTAAAGAACGAATCTTCTTGACAAAAAACGAGGAAAGATTCTCTTTCCAAAAATAGAATTAATATTCTACATAAGGGACAAATAAAATTTCCAAGCATTTGATTGACTTCAGAATGAAAATCTGAGAAGGCCAACGGATTTCTTGAGGAATTTTCTATAGGGTAGGCTTGAAGAAACAGGACTCCGGTCAACACATGAGATTACATAAATTTCTAACGATCGCGCTCCTACGGAAAAACATTATTCCCGCTCTTACTTAATATGCTTTTCATCGTCGAGGCCTCAAACGACCTCGGATTGGAAATTTGAAAATACCGGCACGCTCCTTAGGTCAACACCTTCCAAACGTGACCAAAATCATCATGACTGAGCTGGAATCAAAATTCTCGAAAAGACAATTTCACGAAAAATAACTCCTAAAATTGCGGTTTAGAACCGAAACATATTTATCTAGGCTCTAATTAATTTCATTAATTTTCTAAATAAACTCTGAAAATCTAGGATGTTATAGACTACAACCCTTAAAAAAATTCGTCCCGAAATTTACTTCCCCTCAAACGGAGATCTTGATACCTCTTCAAGAATCTACAGTCTTACTGAAACTACATAGGTTCGAAATCTTTACTATACAGCTAAGAGTAGCGTAAGGCCTTCCTTTATAAATTAATCCTCACACAGGACTAATACTTCTATAATCGTTCTTATTTTTCTTCTGAAAGCTTGAGCATCTGCCATCTTTTCTTCCTTATAAACTCTCTCTCGAAATATCACTTCACACGAGCTTCTTATGATCTTGCATTCAAGTGGATCCCTAAAAGCTATTTGAAAATGAAAGAAATAAAAGAAAAGAAAAAAATTCACCAAGCTTGCTCCTCGTGCACGGGTCGTGCGGTCTCAACGAGCCCATCCTTCTTATGTCTTGCTTGGCTTCTTTCTTACTTCTGACTTTACTCCTTGTAGCTATGAAAAACTTTAATGAACTCGAACTAGACAACAAATTTAAAAAATCAGGTACCTCCTTTGATGGTTGCTCGCATGTTCTAACAGATTCGAAACTCGCTTTATCTTCATCGTTAACTTCTTTCGACTTTCTCATCTTCCTGGGACGTACTTCGTGATGCACCTCCATCTTAAATTCTCATTGCAGTCATCTCTTTTCCTCGAAGTAGTAGTTTGACTTTATGGCTTCTGTTGGTGGTCACCATCACTTGCAGGCGTAAAGATCGCATGTCTGGACTTTAACTGCATGCTCGGAACTTACTTGCCGACATTCCTTAGATCACCTCCAAACATAACGAGCTGAGAAATCTCCCGCACCATAACCTCAGAGAATACTATGTGGCACTTACTTGGATTCAACTTCCTACTAGGAAATACTTATCTCTCAATCTTCCAATGATAATTAAAAGGAATAATGCTATATACTCTCTGCTCTAATCAAGGATCCACACTCGGGTTCTATGAGTGGGAGTGAGATAAAATGAATGCCTCTGAGTTAGAGCTTTATCTTGATTAATAATTCCTTGACAAGGTCAAAAGCTAGAAAGAATATAACACTTAGTTATATATGCCAAAAATATTGCCTTTTCAGAGGACTTATAAACTTGAAGGGTTCTTGCATATAACAAAGATATGGAAGAAATCAATGGTTAGCAACTGGAAACCGTGCTGAAATATTTTCACAAAAGTGACAGCATAGCCTAACAAGAAAGTGCTATTACTGATTCTTGATGATCAAGGAGTATCATCCAAAAAGATTGCAAATTATCCAAAAGGATATAATTGAAGAATTTCAAATAATATGAAACTACTGAAGGGCAATTGATTCAATTGGCAAGAGAATAAATAAATTGATTCCAAAAGAGAATGAATAAATCGATCTTATTAACACGAAAATAAATAGACTCAACAAAACTTCTTATCATACTGAAACTCTCAATCTACCGAATACTAGGTCTATCTTCTTAACGATCTTCTTCGGGTTCTCTCTTTCTTTCTTGAGCATCACGCACCTTCTTCTTTAGAGGTTGCTATGAAATAGCACGAGTTGAATAGACCTCAATTGGCTGCACTTGGCTAGGAAAACAACATCCGGGGATCTCTTCCTATCTATCGAAATAGGATATGATAAAGCGACTTGATTTATGGCACCTCCTAGACTCAAATGATCCGACTTCAACTTCTCCTGGAAACACTGACAAATGTGTCTTCAAACTATCTTGGCTACAGTCATGATGACAATCTTCATCTTCATTAATCGGCTTGAAACAAGTGATAACTTGGGGCATCGAATGCGACGTGACCTTGAATGTCCCTCCATTGAATTAACAAGCCTTTATCGAAAGAAACGAATCTTCATTCCTTACAAACGCGATTAGATCTTCAGACGAGACTTCTCTTGAGTTGAAAACTCTTGCATGTGGATTCCTTGAACTAGCGTTAGATCCACGATCCAATAACTAGTCTTTAAATTGACTGTTCATCTTCTTACTTCTGACTTTAACTTCATAACATCACTTTCGCTTTTGCTATGGGAACACTTTAATCTTCTCATGAACATCTTTGCGATAAAAATGTTCTTTCGAACAGCTCTACTTAACTCTAGCTCCTTGAGAGGGAACTTATTCAATCTAGGGTTCTTTAAGAGAACCTAAAGGGAATCTTAGAATTCTCCTTAATTCAAGCTTGCTATAGTCTATGTTCTAACTATTTTCTCAATGCCTCATTTATCCTCAACTCTTCTTCAAATCCTTTCCTTATGGGTAGTAGACAAGCCTTCATCAAAAGAAGATTTTTAAATCACCTTTCAAACTTTATAACATTACTCAAAAATTTTAACGGTCCAAAATGACCAATATAGTTTGAGTATCTGCAGAAAATAATATTCTGAAAATATTTTCTTCTTGCTCGAGTCCTTAATAACTCAAAACTCTTTAAAATATTGATCTAGAACTTAGTTCAATAAGTTCCACCTTAAACTTTGGTATGAAAAAAAATTATTTTGAAAAGAAATAACATTCAATTTTTAAAAATCGGCTAACATTGCCTTGCTCAAAACTTTTCTCCTCATCATGTACTTTCAAAAGGTTATACCAAATATAATCAAAATACTTTAACTCAATCATACCTTAACTTTGTTGAAGATGCGATGGTGATGATGAGCTGGGGGTTGCTGATTAATACCTTTGAACAATTCAATATTCACATAAGAGTTCAATCAATTACTTAAAGAAGAGACATGTCTGCAGAGTTGCAAGCCTGCTCTGATACCATCTGTAACAGCCCGGTCCCTAGGTGGTCATTTTTAACGGCAACGGGGTGTTAGGTGCAAAAGCCGCAGGGAAAATTGGAAATCCAGGGGGGATGTTTCTAGAATTAAACTCAGTTACCACCTTGAAATTCTAGGCAACTTACTTCAGTACTCAGAAGAATTATCGTTTTCAATGAATCAAGGAGTCAAAGGATTCAATCGAGTCAAAGGAACGCCATATCATAGGTCAATCAAAATTTAAACAGAATCTAAAGACAAACAGATAGGAAATTGATTCTTTAAATAAACAAGACCTATTCATAGGTCAAAACAACTAAGACCCATCAATAGGTCAGAGGCAAATAAATCTTAATGTCCCATTCATAGGACGAAAGAAGAAAACAGCTTAAGATTAACTGCAAACGAGCAAAATTATGCTTGAAAGGAAAAAGCCTCTTTGTAGGCGAACAACAATAACAAGCATGCAAAACTTAATCACAAGTCAACTAAAAATGAATAGATACCAAAATGCTCAACAAGTATGACTATTCAAATAACTCGGAGTTAATGAAGGAATAATGGTATGTCAAAAGAACATGCTTCTACTTCTCAAAGACTTTATTGATAATTAGAATCATAGTATCTAAGACATGTTACTATCAAGAATCAAGTTACATGTATCAAGACCAAATACTAGATGTCAGAGTACTTAGCAGAAACATAGCGGAAGAAAATCATGTAACCATAAAGAGCAATAACTTTGGAAACTCAGACAACTCAGAAAACCCCACCAACAACACATTACTGGCCTCAGCATCTCAACCTAAAAACATTTGAAAAAGAGGGCATGAACACTAATGTACTCAGTGGGGTTTTATGAGAAAACTGTTTAATAAACCTTGAAATATCCAATTATAAACTGGCGGCATATGGAGAGCAAAACACAAAAGCCCTCTCCATATCCGCAAAACCTTTTACTTCATTTCCTTACACCTTTCTTGGCTCAAACCTGATGTCTACTGCACCTTTAGATATGCCTTAGGATAAGAGAAGGGTTACCTCAAATACCCTTCTGAGTATGCGAGGGGATTACCCAGCAGTGACTTCCTTTACTTAACAAAGAATCAACTTTAGTGACATGAAGGTCACAAAATGATAATGCAATAAAACTATTTTTTTAGCTTAATAACCTGCTTAGCAATAATTGAATCATAATATTCAATATCAAAATCTTAACCTTAAATCCTTAATACTTAATCCTCAACCTTGAATTCTCACATTCAATCCTTAATATCAAAGCCTCAATACTTAATCATGCTTAGCACAAATCACAACCTATATCAAACCACTTAGATTGCATTCCTTAATAACGACTATAATCTTAATTCCACAAGAGAACACTATAATCAACCTACAATGCATTACTCATTTAAATGGCCTTCCTCAATCATAATATCAACAACAACTTAACTTATGATCATGATCGTCTATACCTTTAATAAATCAACTATAAGATATCATACCAAAATCATAACATCCTTTACTTTATCAAGAGCTCAAATAAAAATAAACAATATCATGCTATAACTTCATTTCTTCCTCCCTTTCCTTTCCTTTCTTGTACAGAGACTAATCAGGCAGAGTATAAAATATTTTAATTGGATATTCATCTTGACCTATCATGCTTCTAGAGCTTAATATCTAAAACCATAGGTTTGGTTTAGAACCACCCACCTTGAAGACGAGTACCTCGATATCGAGCACGTGGACGAAGCAACGAGCCGAAAATTCTTCATCGGGTCTCTTCGGGGTTCACCTTCTCTTAAGAAAGTTGATCATTGATTTAGCGGCCTTATTGGTGATCCTAACAAGAAATCAAAATGATATCTAAACCCTCAATCCTTAACTACGACTTAAAATACGAGAATAAAAAGGTTTTAGACATCTGAAATTACCGAAAATGGGGATGGAAAATCCAATTATAATTATCAAGATTCCGGATGATTATCTTCTGCAGAAACGTAGATCTTCGAAAGGACTTTGATTTGAGTACTCATGGACCTCATGGTTCAAACCGAGTCAAAAGTTATGGCCTCCGGATGAAACCCTGCCGCACCAGCCCCCGCGCTCGCGTTCCTTCCCCCGCGCTGGTGGCACCTCCCATGCCCACACACCTCTCTGGCCGAGAGAGTACCCCCGCGACCACAGCACCTGGGTGATTTCCAGTGGCGGCAGCTCCTTCTCCGCTCTCGACTCGCCCAACACTACTCGTCATCTCGGAGGTGCACTCACGAAGAGTGATCCTCACTCGACTCTCGACTCTCAAGAAATAGGGGTGAAGAAATGAAAATGAGAAAAAAATGAAAGGGGAGAGGGCTCTATTTATAGGGGAAATCAAAGTTTCCCCTGGAAGCTACTACAGTGCAACAATACTGCTAAAGAAATTTTGGGTTCGGTTAAAAGGTGCTTTATTCGATGTCGAGGTCCAAATGACCTCAGACACGAAATCCAAAAATTCTGGGAGGTTTGTTGGCTCGAGTACTATTGAACCAACTCAACTCGGGGTAAAGAATAAGTCATCTTGAAGAAAAACAAGAAAAGATTCTCTTTCCAAAAACAGAATTACTATTCCACACAAGGGACAAATAAAATTTCTGAGCATTCGATTGACCTCATAATGAAACTACAGGAACGCCAACGGATTCCTTGAGGAATTTCCTATAGGTTAGGCTTGAAGAAACACACTTGGGTCAACTTATGAGATTTTGTGAATTTCTAACGATCGCGCTCCTACGAAAAAACACTATTCCCGCTCTTACTTAATAGCTTTTCATCGCCGGGGCCTCAAACGACCTCGAATTGGAAATTCGAAAATACAGGCATGCTCCTTAGGCCAACACCTTCCAAACATGACCAAAATCGGTCATGACTGAACTGGAATTGAAATTCTCAAAAAGACGATTTCACGAAAAATAACTCCTAAAATCGCGGTTTAGAACCGAAACATCTTTATCTAGGCTCTAATGAATTTCTTTAATTTTCTAAATAAACTCTAAAAATTTAGGATGTTACAGGATTTCCCAAAATACTTTATGTTCCATGCCCACGGGCAAATTGCATAGCTTTTCATACACCGAACGGTACGGAGACATTCCGATTAGTGCTTTAAATTTTGTTCTGTATGCCCACAAAGCATCTGACACGTAGTCGTTTAACGCTTAAAATAAATTTGTATGCTCATGTGCCCAAAGTGAGCGTAGCTAGCTTCTGAGTACGGGTCGATCCCACAAAGAGCTGATGTGATTCCACCTTCGAGTCACCAATCAAAAAAAGAAGGGTTTTATGTTGTCACTATACTGAAAGTAAATCTGTAAAAGGAAATTAAAGATAATATCAAATAACAAAAGGTTATGGAATTTGAACTAGAATTTGATTTAAGTATAAAACTGCTCGATCATGGTTACACCAATTTTTATACATGAATAAGTCACCCAATTATGGAGACCGAATTCCTCTCTGCATCCCCTTATTTATCCTTTCATTTTAGGCTTAAAAGTGATTCCTCATCAAGTAAACCCCTAATCTATCATCCACCCCCGGTTCCCCTAAGAGATGTAAATGATAGGAAGCATTGTGCCTCTAGACGAACCCATATCTGTTGTGTTTACCGATTCCTCATGTGCCCACAACAACCCATCAATTTCCTTATTACTATATGAATCAACACACAGTCACGATTCGCCAATTCAATTAATAGTGGTGTGCCCTCTACGCCTAACGAGTGATCAGCCACATTAGGCATTTCAGAGACACACTCATGTGGAACAGGTTCAAGATTCGAAAGAAACCTATCATGCATTACAATGCCTATTTCGGTCTGACGAGTCCAGATTTGTACTTAAACCATTTTCATTGTTCAAACACCAGAAATAAAGATCTAGCCAAGCAGGCTAGACACAACTAAAATTGCAGAAATAAAAAGCAATATATAAATGAAAACTTACAAATTTATTAGGTAAAAATCTCAACTCCAACGATGAGAAATATAAACATAATCCTAAGTCTCAATGGTTTAAGGCCTATTGGGTTGTTTGTGACTGCCTAAGTAGCGTACAAAAATGAAATACGAAAAAGTAAAATTGTAGCAATGTTTCTGACTTCCAAAGCTGCATTTCCAGAAAATAAAACTAGCTTAAATAGTTACACTTCCAATTTAGAATTTTCCCAACAAACTGGGGTCTTCACTAGCTTCTAGATCCAGCGGGCCCCATCCTGATCTATCTGGATAAGCCTTATCTCGATCAAATCCCTATTTTTTAGGGATTATGCTTATCTCTTAGTTGCTATGCCTCTTAGGAGTCCAGCTTATCACCAACTCTTCTTCGGATATACAACTATTTTTCACACCTCTAGCTTCCAACAGAATCCCGAGTTTCCCGTGAATGCCCATTATGGCTTGTTGTCGAGTCTGTACGAGCAATGTGGGCACGGCATCATCTGGTCAGCTCCATCCATTTCTGTTGTGCCCATTCTGCCTCCCGAATATAGGATGAATGCTGAGAAATTCCCTATGCCTCTGAATACGGTTTATGACGATGAGATAATCATGAATAATTTGGCATAAAATGCCCCTTTCACTAGACTCGACTTCTGAAATGCCCTTTGACCGCAACCTGGTTCTTTTCGACTTAAAATAGACTAAAAGGACATTTATGACGAACAAAATGCCCATAAAAACACGAAATAAATGGACTTATCACATACACACACTTTAGACATGACTATCCTCAAGCATGGGATGCAACGCGTTCAGAAAAACAAAATAAAAGAAAAGAGAAAACAGACTCATAAAAAAAAAGCATGCAAACTGTTAATGAGCGTGGGCACATCAACTTCAATAATTCAAAATTGCAAAGTTTTAGCATACCAAAAATAGGTCAAAAATGAGTTTAGCATGGCAACCCTCACAGTCTCTCTTCACTCAGTGTTTAGGCTTATTGTATGCACTCAATTCCATTAATTCTGTACCTATTCATCCTATAAGCTTGCTAATGTTCTGCTTTCAAGTTCAAAAAATCATAGATGCAGTATCAATAGGGCTTTTTAGGTTGAAGTGACATTTCATAATAGGAAAATTTATTACCTATACAATCTCTATTTTTTTTTCCAATCAACTACTCTCTTATGCCTTGTTCAGATTATGTTCTGGCCTTTTTATTTTTTTTACTCCAACAAATCCTCTTTTTTTTTCAGGCTCTTGTGATGCCCTGGCCATATATTACCATCCCAAGTAAAAAATCTGCCAGGACATTTCATAGGCTCAAAGGGCTGCAAGGCTGTGTTGTTGGTGGATTAATTTTTTTTATAAGTGGCTTAGCAAAAGATGGCCTAAATCATCTACAAATGTATCAACAATTCCAAGCTCCTTAAGCAGAGCAATAGTAAGTTCTAGAACTCCTAAGCACAGAATGTTCACACATGAAGAAAAGAAAGCTGTGAAATAGGCATACAACATTAGACTCAAATCTTCCCAGGGCGTGCTAAACTCTTTTGTCATCCATATCTTACTGTGGGAATGCTGATTTTGAAAAAGTAATTAATTTGAATACATCAAAGGCAATGGCTACACGAACTCACA
This sequence comes from Perilla frutescens, assembly GCA_026008535.1. Classification (NCBI taxonomy): domain Eukaryota; kingdom Viridiplantae; phylum Streptophyta; class Magnoliopsida; order Lamiales; family Lamiaceae; genus Perilla; species Perilla frutescens. Next base: position 15,835,866 of record BRKX01000015.1, read on the forward strand.
GAAACATGCTTGACTTAACTAACTGACCACCAACACACTTTACGCGAGGCAAAGTGTTTAAACAATCTCAACAAGAAAATATAACGACAAACTGAAAATGCCCCCACCCACACACTTTGCACGAGGCAAAGTGGGTAAAATAGAGGCGACTCTAAAACAATTAAAATAAAAATAAAAACCTAATCTAATGAAAAGAACAGAACCGGGTCACTCGATCGCGGGTGCTAGATAGGTGAACCCAACATGTTTGAAGTAAGCAATAAGGGCTTTTTCCATGCGTACCAAATCGGTATCAAACTGGAATAAGGTATTTTTTATTGCACTTAGCTTCACTATGATCACAACAATCACATTGTCACCTTGTTGTGCCCTTTCAGTTGGCAGATTTATCATCTCTTCAAAGTGCCCTATTCCAAATCCCTACTTCCAAGGGATTCTCTTTATTTCTTATTTTCTCTCTCCTTATCTTAACCTGCAAACACATATCTTATCCAAAACAAGCGTAAAATTATCCTTAAACTAGTTTAATTAACTAGAAATTTTATTTAAATAAATTAAAAATAACATAAAATAAAATAAATAAAATCTAGGTTGTCTCCTAGTAGTGTCCTAGTTACTGTCGTGGGCTCGACACTCCTCTATTCAGATATTACTGGGCTCTGCGAGCCATACTGCTCTTTCTTCAGAGTCGATGTGCCCCAGGTAAGGTTTCAGTCTGGGCCCATTTACTTTGAAATGCCTTCCTATTTTCAAATTTTTCACTTCTATTACCTCTCATTAGGAAATTCAGCATGCACTTCAAATGGCCCGACCCATTTGGTCTTTAGACTTCCTCCCATGAGCTTGAATCTGGAATAATAAAGCAGTACTTGTTGCCCTGGAGTGAACCTTTTCCATTTCATCACTTGATCATGGGTCCTTTCATTCTTTCTTCATAGAGAATATCATCATCATAAACTTCCATGCCCATTTCTTCTGATTCTTGGGTCTGGAACTTTTTGTTGTGCCCAACTTGCTCTCTATTAAGCTTCTGAATACCTCATGGTAGCTTGTGTTCCAACTTCAGTGTTGGCATAATAGAAGATAGCATTCTGTCACTATCACTTCTTGTGGGCACATTGTAATTCATTACTCCAGATGGCATCTTCTTAAGTGAATGAAGCATCTTAACTGCATCTTGAATGTCATCATCTTTATCAAGGGCATTTCGATCGGTTATTCCTTCCCATAATGCACATTCCAGAGGTTCTCGATTTCTCATCATTGAGAAAGTAGACTGAGATGGTGCATCAAAGAGATCCATAAAATTTACATTTTCCGTATCAGGTGGGTGCTTCATGGCTTCGAAAATGTTGAATGTAACCTTTTCTCCATCAAATTCGCATGTCAGTGTGCCCTTGTCGACATCAATTTATGTGCGTGTCGTTTTCATGAAAGGTCTCCCCAGCAAAAGAACTGATAATCTCGTTGTTGTGCCCATATCAAGCACATAGAAATCCACTGGGAATATCATCTTGTCCACCTTAACTAGCACATCTTTGATCAGTCCCTCTGGATACACATTCGACCTGTCTGCCAACTAAATGACCACACGAGTTGGTTGCAGAGGTCCCAACTTCAATTCATTGAAAACTGATAGAGGCATGACGTTTATTAATGCCCCCAGATCCAGCATGGCCTTTTCAACTTTTTTTCTCCAATGATGCACGGTATTGTGAACATGCCTGGATCATCACACTTTTTTGGCATCTTCTTCTGAATTACAACTGACACATTCTTTCCCACAAGGAACTTAGCATTATCTTTAAATCGTATCTTTCTAGTGCACAAATTCTTCAGAAAATGGGCATACCGTGGAATTTGTTTAATGGATTCAATTAGTAGAATATTGATTTCCACTTTGCGGAAGACTTTCAACATCTCTCTCATCTCTTCTTCCTTCCTATTTTGTGCCAATCTACCTGGAAAATGAGGTTTTCTGGCAATTTTCTGTTTTTCTCGAATGGGCTCCAGAGTAGGCTGAGTGACTTCTTGTGCCTCATTCTCCGATGATTATTCTCTTCTTGTTGGCACTTCATTTTCCATTTCAGCTGAGCAGACCACTTTCGGTAATTCTTTCACACTCTTCAAGGTCACAGCATTAACTTGTTCATGAGTGTTCTCCACTTGGCACGAAAGTTTACCACCTTTTATTTCCAATCTGTGAACTGTTTGGGTTAATTGAGCAATTTGTTTGCTCATATGTGCAAAGCCCGCTCTTGTCTCTTGTTTAAATTTTTCATTCTCTTGCGCAGCCTTCATGTTTTCTTCTGCCAAGGCTTGGACTAAATCTTCCAACCTCGATCTCATTTTTTTTTCTGATGGTGGTATTCGCATGGGTGGAGCATATTCATGCCTTCTCCATCTGAAGTCCTCATGGTCTCGCCAACCTGAATTGAATGTTTCAGAGTGAGGATCATATCTCCATTAATGTTTGTTGTGCCCTTCCACATCATTAACTTCTTACTTCTCCTCCATCATTGGGCATTCGGTGATAAAATGAAACACACTTTTACACACCCCACACGGTCTAGGATTTCTTCATGTGATTGCTACTGTAACAGACTTTCCAATTCGTTCACATAGCTTTTCAATCATGCTCCCATCATTGGATGATTTCCCAAACGCATTCACGCTGCTTGTGCCCTCTCTACCAAAATCTCAGTTGTCTTCAACCATCTTGGTCAGAATTCTAAAAGCTTCAGTTGGTCGCTTGTTCAATATAGACCCTCCACAAGATACATTAACAATCGTCCTCTCATGTGGCCTTAAACCTCCAACAAAATGTTGGATCAGATCATCATCAGTTATCTGGTGCTGTGGGCATTTCGCCAGCATATTCTGGAAACGGTCCCAGTAATCATAGAAACTCTCGTTCGTGCCCATTTTTCTGATCCTTCTTCTCATCTCCTGCACTCTGGAAGCTGGGAAATAATTCTCTAAAAATTTTATTGAAGTTTTCCCCATGTGGTCACACTACCAGTCGGCAGAGTGTACAACCAGTCTCGTGCCCTATCCTGTAGAGTAAAAGGAAATGAAACTAATTGAACATATTCTTTCGTTCCATGATCTGATGGTTGAGTTTAGCAAACCATCTCAAAATCTTGCAAATTTCTTTGAGGGTCCTCTCCAGCCATTCTATGAAATTTAGGTAAGACTTGGATGAAGCTTGCTTGCAGATCCCATGCTTGCATGATTGCTGGGATCGTAATGCCCATTGGGTGAAGATTCATGTTAGTTGAAAAGACTAACTGTCTCAAAGTTCTTCCTTCATCAGCTAAATTATCAGTGTGGCCATTCTCAAATTTTTCTTCCTCATCATGCCCTGCTTTTTCTCGATCTTCTGGTGGTGGTGTGGGCTTACGAGGTCTGTTTGCAGCTCGGCGTGCCCTCTTCACTGCTACTATATTCTTCTTCGAAGTTTTCTCTATCTCTGGATCATACAATAGATTTTTACTTGAAGAAGTCCTGGGCATCAACTTCCAAACACACAAACTTGGAAAGTAAAATCACTAGAAATCAGCTCCCCGACAACGACACCAATTTTGACACTCGGTCATTTCGCGTTCAAAATAAATTTGTATGCCCCTGTGCCCACAGCGAGCGTAGCTAACTTGAGAGTACGAGTCGATCCCACAGAGAGCTAATGTGATTCTACCTTCGAGTCACCAATCAAAAAAGGGGGGGTTTTGTGTTGTCACTATACTGAAAGTAAATCTTCAAAAGGAAATTAAAGACAATATAAAATAACAAAAGGTTCTGGCATTTGAACTAGAATTTAGTTTAAGTATAAAATTGCTCGATCATGGGCACACTGATTTTTATACATGAATAAGTCACCCATTTATGGAGACCGAATTCCTCTCTACATCCCCTTATTCATCCTTTCATTTTAGGCTTAAAAGCGATTCCTCGTCAAGTAAACCCCTAACCAATCATCCACCCCCCGGTTCCCCTAAGAGATGTAAATGATAGGAAGCATTGTGCCTTTAGATGAACCCAGATCTGTTGTGTTTACCAATTCCTCGTGTGCCCACAACAACCCATCGATTCCCTTATTACTATATGAATCAACACACAGTCACGATTCGTCAATTTAATTAATAGTGGTGTGCCCTTTACGCCTAATGAGTGATCAGCCACATTGGGCATTTCAGACACACACTCACATGGAACAGGTTCAAGTATTGACAGAAACCTATCATGCATTACTATGCCCATTTCGACCTTATGAGTCCAAATTTATACTTAAACCATTTTCATTGTTCAAACACCAGAAATAAAGATCTAGCCAAGCAGGCTAGACATAACTAAAATTGTAGAAATGAAAGATATAATATAAATGAAAACTTATGAATTTATTAGGCAAAAATCTCAACTCCAACGATGAGAAACATAAATATAATCCTAAGTCCCAATGGCTTAAGGCCTATTGGGTTGTTTGTGATTGTCTAAGCACTGTACGAAAATGAAATGCAAAAAAGTAAAATTGTAGCAATGTTTCTGACTTCCAAAGCTGCATTTCTAGAAAATAAAACTAGCTTAAATAGTTACATTCCCGATTTAGAGTTTCCCCAACAAACCGGGGTCTTCACTGGCTTCCAGATCCGGTGTGCCCCATCCTGATCTGTCTGGATAAGCCTTATCTTGATCAAATCCCTATTTTTTAGGGATTATGCTTATGTTTTAGTTGTCATGCCTCTTAGGAGTCCAGCATATCACCAACTCTTCTTCGGATATGCAGCTATTCTTCATGCCTCTAGCTTCCAACAGAATCCCGAGTTTCCCGTGAATGCCCATTCTGGCTTGTTGTCGAGTCTGTATAGGCAATGTGGGCATGACATCATCTGGTCAGCTCCATTCATTTCTGTTGTGCCCATTCTGCCTCCCAAATGTAGGATGAATGCTGAATAAGTTTTCTATGCCTCTGAATGTGGTTTATGGCGATGAGATTATCATGAATAATTTGGCATTAAATGCCCTTTTCGCCAGACTCGACTTCTGAAATGCACTTTGACTGCAACCTGGTTTCTTTTCGACTCAAAACAGACTAAAAAGGACATTTATGACGAACAAAATGCCCATAAAAACATGAAATAAATGGACTTATTAGTATCTTCCAGGTAGTTGCTCCAATCCTTCCTCCCGAGGCCTACGACCTTTTCAAGAATGTTCTTGACCTCCCTATTGGACACCTCAGCTTACCCATTTGCTTGGGGATGATAGGTTGTGGTCACTCTGTGTGTGACCCCATATTGATTCAGCAACCTCTTTACGACCATATTGCCTAAATGAGTTCCTTGGTCACTGATAAGCACCTTGGGGACTCCATATCTGCAAAACACATTAGATTTAAGGAAATTCATCACCGTCTTTGCATCGTTGGTTGCTGTTGCCTTCGCCTCCATCCATTTTGATACATAATTCACTGCAAGGATTATGTATAAATTGTTGTCGGACTTGGAAAAAGGTCCCATGAATGGAAATGTTCCCCGTCCTTTGACAGTTACTACAACTTTTGCAGTATAGATAGGCGTCTTTAAACATGGTAGGCCAATAGAATCCTCTATCTAAAATTTTCGAGCGGTTCTTCTCGGACCAAAGTGTCCTCCAAAAACATCCGTATGGCAGAACTTCAAGATGCTCCTTCCCTCATTCTCGGGTACACAACGCCTTATGACCTGATTAGCTACAAGGTTCTCAGCTCCAGTTTTGTCCTTAATTTCTAGGCCAAATTCTTAAAGGAGTAGGATCCATCGGATGAGTAGTGGTTTTGACTCCTTCTTCGCCAAGAGATACTTTAGAGCTGAATGATCAGTGAACACTATCACCTTTGCCCCTAAGAGATGGACCTGAACTTTTCAAATGCGAACACCACTGCTAATAGTTCCTTTTCGGTGGTTGAGTAGTTGCACTAAGTTGGATTTAGTGTCTTAGAGGCATAATAGATAACATAGCTCTCTTTGCCTCTTTTCTGTCTGAGAACCGCTCCAATGGCATATCCACTGGCATCGCACATTACTTCGAATGGCATTCCCCAATCAGGTGGTTAGATGATTGGGGATGAGACCAATTTCTTCTAAAGGTTGTGGAATGCCTCCTTGCACTCTTCGTTGAATTCAAATGCCACATCTTTTTGAAGAAGTCGAATGAGGGGTTGGGCTATCTTAGCAAAGTCCTTGATGAACCTCTTGTAGAAGCCCGCATGCCCAAGGAATGCTCGGATTTGTTTCACGGTAGTATAATAGGGCATCTTGGTGATGATGTCCACTTTTACCTTGTCCACCTCAATTCTCCGCTCTGAAATGACATGCCCTAAGACAATTCCTTCTCGGACTATGAAGTGACACTTTTCGTAGTTTAGCACCAGATCTTTCTCAACACATCTTTTTAGGACCCTTTCTAGATTTGCCAGGCATTGCTCAAAGTGATTCTCATAAACTATGAAGTTGTCCATAAAGATCTCAATGCACATTTTGAGCATATCCGAAAAAATACTTATCATGCATCTCTGGAAGGTTCCTGGTACATTACATATGCCGAAAGGCATGCGTCGGTAGGCGAAGGTGCCAAAGGAGCATGTTAATATCGTCTTCTCCTGATCTTATTGTGCCACATATATTTGCATGTACCCCGAGTAGCCATCTAGGAAACAGAAATACGATTTGCCCGCAAACCGCTCCAATATTTGATCGATGAAGGGTAAAGGGAAATGGTCCTTCCTTGTGAGCGTATTGAGCTTCATATAGTCGATGCAGACCCTCCAACCCATTTGGAGATGAGTTTGGATCAACTCCTTATTTTCATTCTCAATAACTTGAATCCCTGATTTCTTTGGGACCACATGGACAGAGTTGACCCATTCGCTATCGGATATGGAAAAGATGATTCCCAAATCGAGTAGCTTTAAGATCTCCTTGGGAACTACTTCCTTCATGATGGGATTCAACTTCCTTTGCGGCTCTCTGACTGGTTTGGCTCCTTTTTCTAACATGATGCGGTGCATGCAGACAGATGGGCTTATGCTTTTAATATCGACTAGCATCCATCCAATCGTCTTCTTGTATCTTTTGAGCAAATCCACTAGCATTGTTTCTTGTGCCATGGTTAGTGCCGAATTGATGATGATTGGTAGATTTTCTCCCTCTATCAAGTAGGCGTATTTTAGATGTCCAGGTAATTTTTTCAATTCCAGCTTTGGGGGCTTGATGATGGAGCGTATTATCCTTTCTGATGGTTGCAGTATGGGCAAATCCAAGTCACTTTTAGGATTTAGATAAGCCTCTAAACTGTATAGTTGCATTATCACATTCTTGACGTCCTCATCTCTCTCATCGAGTGTATCCCAGTCTGATCGGCCTTGTTGGATCACCCATTCCAGGGGATCTTTTGCAAGCATTTTTGTTCCCTTGGTTTGAACAAGGCGCTCAATTATGTCTACCGTGCTAATTTTCTCTATGTCGGTGGGGTGCTTCATTGCCACTATGATGTTGAAGATAATGATGTCTCCGTCAAATTCGCAAGTCAATGTGCCTTTATCAACATCAATTTTCGTGTGCGCCGTTTTCATGAAAGGTCATCTCAATAGCATACATGAGGCCTTCCTACTAGATGCGCCTATATCCAGAACATAGAAATCTGCTGGGAAAATCAAGTCCTCCACTTTTATTAGTACGTCCTCCAGTATGCCCTCAGAAAATACATTAGACCTGTCTGCCAGCTGGATCACTGTTCTCATTTCTTTTAATGGGCCCAGGTCCAATTCCTTAAAAATGGTTAAGGGCATAACGTTGATTGAGGCCCCAAGGTCGAGCATGGCCTGATCAATTTTTGTGCTTCCAATCTCACATGGGATAAAGAACATCCTAGGATCTCCGCATTTCTTTAGAAGCTTTCTTTGTATTAGGGCAGATATATTTTCACTCATGATAACTTGTGCCTCCTCATTGAATCAAACATTTCGGGTGCATAATTCCTTCAGGAAGCGGGCATAATGGGGTACTTTCCGAATTGCGTCCAGAAGAGGGACATTCACTTCTACTTTTCTGAATACATGTAACAAGTCTCGGTCTTCCGCCTCTTTCTTATTTTTCTTCAATCTTCCTGGGAATGGTGGAGGAATGATGATTCCTTCTTTCTCCGGTGATACCTCCGTTGTCTTGGGCTTCTCAGCAAGACTCTCTTTCTCTGATTTTTCTCCCTTTTCAGGTTCGGCTTCCTTAAGGACACTTTCATCGTTCTTCTGTATTGAGGGGTTAACTAATTCTTTTCTAGTTTTGAGTGAGACTGCATTTACATCGGCCCTCAGGTTAGGCTCAGTCTACGAGGGTAGCACGTCTTTCCCTTTCTCTATCCGTGAGATGGCCTTACTTAGTTGGGTAATTTGTGTACCCAAGTAATTCAGTCCCGCTCTAGTTTCTGTCTCAAATAAAGCTGCGCGCTTCTGGCTGTTCACTGATTCTATTGTCATCTGTCTCACCATGTCTTCAAGAGTTGGCCCTCCAAATATGGGCAAATTGCATGGTGGGCCCGTATGTGCCTGCGATTCTGGATACCTCTGTCTGTGATTGTAATTTTGGGCATATGGATCGTTCATCCACCTATTTCCTCTGTCAATCACATGCACGATCTTACTTCCTTCTTGAACTTGAGGGCACTGGTTTGAGTAGTGACCCATCATACTACACACTCCATATATCTGCAAGGTGTTGAGGGATAGTTGTGTCATCATCTTTTCCATCTTGCTGAATAGCTGGTCTATTTTTATCTCCGCCTCGGGCGTATAGGTCGATTTGCCCATTGCAGCTGCTTGTAGCCTATCGTAGATGTCTTTTCTGGTTTTCTCCGCCATTTCTCTGATCAGTTGCATAGCTTCATCTGCCCTTTTGTTGAGAATGGATCCTCCACATACTGCATTAAGTAGATTGCGGTCTTCTACTCTTAATCCCGAGACAAAATACTATACCAAGTCATGCGCAGGGATTTGGTGATGTGGTCATTTCGAGAGTATTTGCTTGAAACGCCCCCAATAATCATAGAAGTTTCCGTTCGCCCCATTCTTGGCAGTGGAGATTTTCTTCCTCATGGCCTATACTCTCGTGGTGGGGAAATACTTCTCTAGAAACCTTTGCTACAACTCGTTCCAAGTGGTCACGCTCCCAGCCGAAATAGTGTAGAGCCGCTCTCTTGCTCCGTCCTGCAAGGTGAAAGGAAAAGAGAGTGATGTAATACTCGAACATGATTCCGGTGTTATTTCGCTGGGTACCATAGGCCATTTCAAAATCCTGCAAATGTCTATATGGGTCTTCTCCAAGGTAGTCATGGAGTTTGGGCAAAATTGAGATAAAATTCGATCTCAACTCCCAATTCTCGGCTGGATGCGGCAGAACAATTTCTGATGGCCGCATGTTCATGGCTTGGGGAAAGATGAGTTGCCTTAATATAGGTTGAGGCAGTGGTGGTGGAGGTGATGGTATTCTTGCTGCCATGTCCTTCTCTTCAGATTCAGAAAAGAGGGGGTTGTATTTCTCTTCGTGTATACTGTTGGTGTTGTTTTCTCCTTTAAATGTCTGGCCATCCTCTAAGGTCTCAGACGGTGTGTTTGGGTTTATGGGCATTTCCAGACTTCTCCTTACTTGTGCCTGCCTTCTCCGTGCAGTTCTTTCTATATCTGGATCATAGACTAGTTCTCCTACGCGGTTAGTACGTACCATAAATAAGGCTAAATGGGAAAGATTATGATAGAAAAAGTGCACTAACACTTTCCCACAATGGCGCCAAATTTTAACACGCTTTCGTTTAGCGTGCAAAATTACACCTATGGGCGTAACTCGGTAGATGCTTGATTATGCCTCCAATGGCTAGTTTAGTGCCATTAGGCGGATGTCAATCCCATAAGGAGTGTTAACCTTTCTATCCTAATTGAGCTTTTTCTTGAACTTAAGAGAATTACTATCACTAATTCGTTCCTGCAACTTTAATGTAAAACAAAACTAAAACGTAAATGTAATTAAATAATAATTAAACATGTTCAAGTCGAGTGTGAGTTTGGACTGATCCTTTGCATGCAATCCCGGGCACAAACATATGGATATCTCATTCTGACTGTTTGGTTTTAGGGAGCAGGTACAGTCGCCTTACACCCCCTCCCCCAATTCCTTCTTACGGTATACGCTAAGAGTGATACGGTCAGCGACTCTTAGTCTCTTACCATCCAGGATCCAACGAAGAGAGTAATGCAGAGGGTTTGCAAGGATGGCAGCCTTCAACCAGAAGAACCCAACACTGGCATATGGGACCCCTTTGGCGTTGTGCCCATATCCACCTATACTTCAATCTTCGGGCTTACTCGTCTCTAGGCTTCTTCACCCGGTTTATCACTCAGTGGCTCATCAGGGATTCGGTCACCCTTACTTCCACCCTAACGTACATTAATAATGATTCGATTAAGAGTGATCAGCCACATAGCCTCATCATTGCAGTGTCATCGTTCTTTCCAAGTTGAAGCTGGAAATCAATTCGATGTGTATTATACCTGATTAGCCTCATGCATACTTCAGTGCTCTCGATCCTCACTTCACTCAACTCGAACACGATCTACTTAGCTGGAAAACATAATTATATATAAAGCAAAAGAGAATTGGAAACTCATTATGAAAGGAAATAAACTAGATTAACTTCTGGATCTAACTCCAGAGAAAAGGTAAAAACAGCTCGCACATTGACTGAGGATAAATCACCAACAACAATGTCGAATATCCTAAACTGGAACTATAAAATAAACTGAAAATAACTAAATTGTATCTGTCTGCCTGAATGTAAATATATGTTGATTCTCTGAAATGAAAATGAAAATGAAAACAAGTATTTATAGTGAGAATGAAACTGCCACATCTCGGCCCATTACAGCCCACGCAGGGGCATGTTTCCGTTGACTCCTTCAATCCCTAAACAGCTCGTGCGTGAATTTCTCGGCCTTGTTCTCTCTCTCTCTCTCTCTCTCTCTCTCTCTTATCCTTCACTTCTCTCCATTCTTCTCCACCCCTTCAACAACAACGGTCATCTTCCCCATATTTTGGAACGGTTATGGACATGGACTAAGGTTGTTGGAGTGATTGGAGCTGAATTTTCGCGTTGGATTTGCAATAAACTCACCAAACTCAGCTCCCTCCTTTATGCCTTTGTTGCGAATGGCTTCAGTTTATGCCCATATTGGACCTTTTCACTTTACTTCCTCTGCTCCACTTTAGCTCCCTATTGGACTCAAAACTCTATACAAAAGACTCAAAACAACTTAAAAAGATATAAATAAAATACCTCACTTTGAGTCTGCATCACCTACAGTGCTCTTATTGCATATTAGTTCAATAATATGGTGACAATCCATTTCTTGCCAACATTTCCGAAAGGTTGGCGTACTCTATAACAGATTCTATCCTCTTTTTTGGATACCGTCTTGACTTTAATTGATAGTCATGGGAATTCCATGTCATTTTTATCCCATGGTTCATAATCTAGCTCACCCATTTCTGAGCCAGTGTCCAGGAAGTGGCTTATCTTTTCTATTCCCTTAAGAGGGTTCATTTACTGTCAAGTTTCTACGATATGAGGAAAATTTTCCCATTCCGATGATGAAAAGCTTGATTATTTTAGAGTTATCTCGAGGCATGATTGGACTGACCATCTTGTGAGTTGTGACTGGTTATACCAGTGGTTTTTTGTGATGGTGTAGAGTGGTTTAACATGAAACTCGCTATGACAGCCAAAGCGATAAGAAAACTATTTTTTTTTTCTGAGAAATCAAGTCTTGAGGTGGTAATTACCATGTGCGGCAAATTGCATGTCTTATTATTACCTATCTCTTTTTCTTGTTTGTTGATTCTAATGTTATTGTTCATTAACATACAACTTATAAAAGAATGGAGAAAAAGGAAATCAACTAAGAATCAATCCTTCAGTCAAGGAAAATAAACATTATGATTTTACTCCAAAGTCTCCAAAACAGCTTTTCTAACAATGTCAAAAATCGGTAGGAAACTTCTCATCTTCTGGAACAAGCTTTTCAATTACTTATATGGTTATTCATCAAGCTTAGTAATCAGCACATCAAAATGTTTTTATTCTTGAAATTGTGCCTTTTAAGTTTGCTTGTCAGGTCCTAAAGTATCTTTTCTGTAGCTTCTACGTTTGTACACACAGGTCGCTTGAGGACATAATAAGATTATTTGACGTAATTGATTGAATCAGAAGCACAAAGGGTTTTGTTGCTTCATATATTTCTATTAAGATATATGTTAAGATGTGTCTTATGTTTATATTTGCAGGGGCTTTAGTTACTGCTCTTGGTGTTATTGTATTGGGCTCACCCGTTGGAACTCAATATCTGATGGTTGTTTGCACTATTTTTATTCGTTCGATTATCATGACTTAAAAACTAAACCTTCGTTGTGGTTGAATATAAATGGCTCTTATCTTACAAATCCTAGAATAATTAACAATTTTGGGTATACTTATACATAATGAGTAATAGTTTTTAATCTGTGGTTCTTTTTTGTTGATACAAACACTTCAAAAAGACAGTTAGCTGGTCTCTTCTAATGTCAGTCTTTACAGTATGTATTCCTTTAAGTTGTTCTATTTATCTGTCTTTAGTCTTTACTATACTCAATAATTAATTTGTCTGGAGGAATTATGCTCAATTTTTTGTGATAATCTGTCTTTCTGAACTTCTAATGAGATTCTTACCTTTTTCATTTAATATGTGCTCAATAAAAGAAGTAGATGGCTATTTTTTCCATCTCCTCATTATTGAAGTCATTGAGTCTTCAATCTCTTATGATACTTTGACTTGTCATATGGACATGTCCTTGCCTTTTATCCATTTTCCTCCCTTGCATTGAGGTTTGCACATGATTTTCTATGATGGGTCATGGTCTTTTGTTGTTTTGTGCACCAAAGATTGTATCTGTTGTCTTGTTTCTGCTCCATCTTCATCAGTTTCATCTTAACGCAGTCTGTCATTCTGTTGTAGAGTTATATTTGCTTCTCTAACAGAAATCAGTTCTGAAGTTTCCATATTTTGTGGTTGATGATCACTGATGTCCTAACTTCTTCGACTCGAACCAGTGATACTGTTTCATTTAAAGAAGGAATTCTTTCTTTTCCTAAAACTTGAACTCCAATTTTATCAAGTTAGGGTTCTAAACCACCAAATAAATCATATACCCTGCAGTGCTCTTGTTACATGTCAGTTCAATAATTTGGTGATAATCCATTTCTTGCCAGCATTTCCGAAAGGTTGGCGTACTCTGTAACAGATTCTATTCTCTTTTCTGGATACCGACTTACAGATTTGGAAAATAGAAATATGTTTGTTTGATTATATTTTCAATTTGAAATGTGTGGTTGAGATGAAAAGATAAGTATTTGTGTAAGTATGATGAATTGATGAATATTTAATTAATGGGTCTCACTGTAATGATATACTGCCTCCGTTTCATAATGTTTGTTATTTTATTTTTTTTTATCTGGAATTAAGAATTAATTTCGTGGACAAATATATTCATCCCTTATATATGCCATCAAATCTAATTCATCTATATTTTCCTAAAAAATAACAATATTTTCTCTCTCCATATATTTTTCTCTCTTCATATATTATAGGTAAGTTAGAATCAAAAAATCTTGTAGGATTTGAGAGGGTTAAAATTGGGAGAGAAGATGTCAAATTATATAAAACAACAAACATTTTGAAACTAAAAAAAAAATCTTAAACAACAAACATTATGAAACGGAGGTAGTATATGATTGAATAATAGGTTATATTGGATTGAAAAAAGTAAAAACTGAATTTAAAAATGAGTAAAACAAATGTATTTTCGATATTTTGAATAGTAAAAAGTAGGAAATTTTCATTTGAAAATGAAAACAAACAAGACCTAAGTATTTGACAAGCAACCTGCTCAGAGTTATGTCTTTCATTCTCTTCCCTCAGAAAACACCCCTACTAAACTATATTGTGAGTTCATTAGGAAGACTTAAAATTCCTCTTCGTGTCATCGTGTGTAGGTTTCAATAAAGATTTGTAAACTTACTAATACTTGATTATATAATCTATACATCTATATTCTATATATATATATATATATATATATATATATATATTATAAAAACAGAATAGTGGGGTTATTTTTGGTAATTCACATTTAAATGTAGTTTTTGAAAAAAAAAACACTTATTGACGCACCATGCGTCTGTGCGGAAGAAAAATAAACGGTGTTAATTATTCAAGCGATACAATCTTTCCAATTAATTCAATTTGTTCCTTTTTCAGTTCCTCTCACGGCGCAAATCAATTTGATTCTCTAACTCTCCATAGATCCATTTGTGAAATATATCTTCTCAATTTCATTTCTCCTCCGCACGAATTGGCAAGACAGAGAAGCATATCAGATTCATATTTTGGACAAAATAACTCTTTTCCTCTATCAAGCAACAATCAATTTCTTCAAAAAAAAAAAAAAAAATCTCTATACCTACGTTTAAATTTCGCGCACACTTTCAGGTTTGTTTCTCAATCCCTTTTCGTTTTCCCTTTTTTCGTCTTTCAATTAGTTTCTTAGGTTGAATCTTTTATTTCTACCGTTGGCATCATCTCGATTCAATTATGCATTGTGATTCAGTTTGGGTTCTCACTTCTAATTGTTGATTACTGGATTAATTTGCTAATTGGGGTAGTTTTTTGTGCTTATAGTAATTTACTCGGCCAATTTATTGATTGTATTTTGAGACTTTTGTTATCATTGTGTTTATGTGGAAATCCGTGTAGAGAGAAGATAAGTTGATGGCTCGATTAGGATAAACTGTAGATTTGGTTTTCAGACTATTACTTATACGTGAAGAGAGATTCAAGGCGAATGCTTATTCTTTGTCATGCTACTTTGTTTTGGAAATGTGTTAGTTATCAGCGTTGGATAAACTCTTGTCTTATTTAAAAATAAAATTGATCATCAAATAAAACTGTTTGATTAATATAGTTATTATAGTAAGCTAATACCAAATAGGTTTTATATTTATATTCGTAACTGCAAATTTAAATTTTCGGCACTTAACTTTGCCAGTTCTCTGAATATTATTGGAAAAAGGGAACTTTTATTGTTTGAGGGAGCAAATCGGCACCAACTATATATGTTGACAGGGGAGATTGAGCTCATATTTTATTCTACTGTGGTTTGCTATATAAAAAAAGAATGGATATTTGTTCTTGCAGCTTGAAATGGGGGTATACCTTAGCACTCCCAAGACTGGAAAAAGTTCAGAGGATGGTGAAAATGACAGGCTTAGATATGGCGTGTCATCTATGCAGGGTTGGCGAGCAAGCATGGAAGATGCTGTAAATTATTCTGCTTTTTAAATACTTTGAATGTTGTTTAATCTTTCTTGCATCCAAAAAAATTATTATAAGCTTTTTTTATATTTCTTATCCATTTAAATCCTTAACTGTGATGATATTCATTTTTCCCAGTTATTGTGTTTTAGGGGTTCGTATGTCTGTGTTGTCAGTTATGCTTATGGCTACCATTTTTCACTTCCTTCCAGATATATAGAGTAGGTTGCATGTGAGTCAGATGTCTGTATATTGATAGATGGTTATAAGAGTTGACCTGAACAAGCCAGTATGCTAACAAGATGCTGTTTTTGTTATACTAAACCATGGAGTGATCCTTTCACCCCTTTTTTTCCTCTTGATCACAATCTTTATATTGAAGAAAGGGTCAATGTTCATAACACCATTGGAATGTATGGCCTGCTGAGTTAATGAAATGATAATGAAATGGATGGATAAAAGCATGCAATGAACAGAAGCATTTCTGCATCTTTCCACTTAGTAGCTATATTTATTGTGGAGAGTTTTCCATTTGCAATGGAGAATATGATTTTGAATATTATCTGAAATGATGAAATTCTCTGATCTTTCCGGCTTCTGAAGTTGCTCTAGAAGTAATATAGTAATTGGATTTACCATGTCCTTTTCTCATGTTTGTTTTCTAATTTTTGTACGGCACTATTGAGTTCTTCAGGTTCCACCACAGTTAAGACTTAAGAAGAATGTAGTGATGATTAGATGACTAGCATCTTGGAAGATGCGTTTTAAATTTATCTACTATTAAGTTACTTCATTTACCTTATCAACTCGTGAACACTTATCTGAGAATTTGTATCATTCATGAGGGAAAGGTGAATACTTTCTGTTTATAAGGAAGTTCTCATGTTCTTTTTTTCTTGGTTGAGTTATTCTACAGCATGCTGCGTTCACTAATTTGGATGATTCAACCTCTTTCTTTGGAGTTTATGATGGTCATGGGGGTAAACACAAATCCATTGACTTTTAAATCTTAATATTAATTTGTTCTTCCTCTCTTTCTCTTTCTGATGGAATCAGTTGAAAAGAAATATCAATATAGGTTTGCTTGACTATTAAAAGCAGCCTCAGTTCATCTTTTAATTAATGGTTGGAGCACTGAAACTTTCTACTAAGAAACCCAAGGCTGTTTGCTTACAATTTTGGCTGTTTATGAGTTCAGATTGAATAAGGGACCTGATCATGCTTGAGAATTTTGGAGAACTAAGTAACAAATAGAACCACTTTAAACAACCAAGTTAAGTAAAAAACCAGGAAAAAACCTTGTGATAAGAGAAGGCAGAGTATCTATTGAAGTTTAGATATTGCAAAAATAACTGCAGTATGCTAAAAACTAGGATTTTAATTTTTTTAAATAAATGTAGTATGTAGTTGCGCAGTCCACTATGTGTGCTAATGAGCATGATTTGTAGTCAATGAAAGAACAATCTAGCACTTAAGTATGCTAAGAATTTTATCATAGTTTTCATGGTTGGTGCATTTTTATTTTGATAACTGGGCCTGATTGAATTTGCAGGCAGTGAAGTTTCCAAATTTTGTTCCAAGTTTCTCCATCAACAAGTGCTGAATCATGAAGCCTATGCAGCCGGTGATCTGGAAACATCTGTTAGAAAGGCTTATCTCAGGTTATTTTTCACCCTTTTGTTTTGAGGCTCTGTATATTTCTTATTCACCTCTTATCCTGTAGACTATTTTTGACTTTGTCATAAGCCAATGTAAGTGCAACTCAAGGAGAATATTTGCTGTTCCTATCACTGGTTAGATGTTGTGGTTCTTTACACATAATTACTGTCGAAAAATAGTTACGGAAAGAAAGGGTGTCATATATCTTGTATGAATGGATGAAAATGAATAAGGTGGTGTTTGCTTGGATCCTGGCTCTACGGGACCCATTCCCACAGAGCGGTTAAATGAAATATATTGTTTCTAGTTCTGATCTGGATCATGATATTATGTTAACAATTTTGTAACATCATATTCTTTTCTGCTGCAGAATGGACGAAATGATGTGTGGAAAAAACGGACAGAAAGAGTTGGATGTAATAAGGGGTAAAGTGGACCAATCTACTAGTAATGGAGAAAATTTACGGAAGACTGAAGAAGATCATGGCGCAGATATGTCTTCTGAGGAGGTGTGTGCACAATACTTTATCTGCCTCAACTTGCACTAACTTAACTAAGAAGTTATTTGTTCTGAAATCTGAATAAAGAAACAGTGTATTTCATAGTACTTTAGTTGCATTACCCTGTCTGCTGAACCACGAACATAACTGTCCAACACCTTAAGTGCGTGATATTTGCTTCGGAAAAAGAAATTAAGCAGAACTTGTACCAAAGTTTTAATACATTCTTGTTGACCTGCAACATGTGTGCTTATCATAAAATTTTGATGAGACCTGTTCCACTACTAGTTTATAGAGTAGCGATTTTTCACTTATATTCGGCAAACCTATAACAATTTAAGAAGATGTCACCTCTTTGAGAAACTTTTGTGTCATGTCTGGGAAATAACTGCAGAATGGATAGGTTCTATGTGCTGGATGATACACGTATTCCTCTTTTTTTATAAGATGGAACTTGTAGGAGAAAAGATTTTATGTTTTTATGTGTCAAACCTATAGGGAGATTAGATTTGTTATCATGCATGGAATATGACCTTACCATGATAAATATTATCCCTTTAAAAGTTTCCCAAAGAGAAAAAAATGAGTTAACTCAATTAATTGCAGGCCTTTAGCCTTTAATCGGATTCCATTATCCGTTTCATCTACTTGTGACTTTTGATGGTAAAGCTTGTGCTACACTGCTACTTACTATCCTTATTAGAATATGTTACTAAATATATGCTCTGATACGCACTATATAACTGCATTAGTTGTCCTGAATTGATAATTTCAGATTTCAAAGATTAAGTAATGCTTGTTTGGCTTTTTCCATTTGTTTGTGATTTTTTTTTTCTTCGGTGGTGCTGTTATATTGCAAGAAAGAGTTGAGGTAGAAAATGGTTTATGCTTGGAGGGGACAATTTTTACACTAGAGTTCAAATCAATTTCTTTTTTGTAGGAAAAGTGGGTCGATATAGTTGTTTATGTAATTTTGTTTTCTATTAAACATAATCAACTGAAATGGGAATGAAAAACTATATAAGTAATATTTTGTTTTATTTTAGTTGAAGGCACAAGTTATGTAGACATCAAATCAAGTATTTTTGTTGTGTAAATATGGTGATAATACTGGATAGAGAAAAAGTATAGGATGAATAGGAAGATTGGGATAATAATAATAGGTACTTTTGTGGGGGTGGGGGGGGGGGAATAAATAAACTAAACATTACTTTATTTCTCAGGGAAGGAATTGATATTGCCATATTGGAGAGACAAATAAGCATTACCTTACTATTCACTTGTTTTCTGCTTATCTTTTAAGGTTTCTCAGTTTGTCTGCATTCCTGTTGAAGTTTAATTCAAACTAGTACCTCTGCTTTTTGCTGCACACTACTCTCATTCTCGACCTGAATTCACAAGTATAAATGGGTTGCTAGATGTTTGGATTTGATGACTTCTTGCGAAAATTATATAGCAAAAGACTTCCTTGATATCTTCCAATTGCAGGGAAGTCACTCAGATTACAGTGGCCCAAATTCTGGAAGCACAGCTTGTATTGCAATTGTCCGAAATAATGAATTGCTTGTTGCTAATGCTGGTGACTCCCGATGTGTCATGTCTCGGAAGGGAAAGGTGAAGTCTTTACTATCTTGTTTACCTTTTGTGGTGAATGGTGATATTTTAATTCAGTAGTTCTTAAACTGTTTCTACTTAGAAAATGTCTTTTACACACCAGATTTATCTGAGGAAAAAATTATTCAAATAGCTAATTAAATTGGTGATATCTTCAAATATAATATTTTAGGTATTTTCTCTCTTCAGAGAATATAATGTCCTTGCAATTAGCAGTGTGGGTCAACAATTTTTACATGAGATGTTGCATCATGTCTGTGTGGTATGTGAAACTCTCTTGCAGGCATACGATTTATCCAAGGATCACAAGCCAGATCATGCTACCGAGAAAAAAAGGATATTAGATGCTGGTGGGTATGTACAGTACGGACGGGTCAATGGGAGCCTGAACTTGTCAAGGGCAATTGGTGCGTAGAACGGACTCAGCCATCTGGCTGTAGGTGAGGAGTGCTCCATTATAGTTCTCTATCCATAATGATAGTTTTGAATCTTTTCAGGTGATATGGAATTGAAGCAAAATAGATCATTGCCTGCTGAAAAGCAAATTGTGACAGCAAACCCTGATATAGTCAAGGTATGTAGAATCTTTTGCTATATTTGAAGTCATAATGTCTGTCTTCTCTCTCAATATTTGTGAAACATCAATTTCTTTAAACAAACTGGTAGAGATCGATTGAATGTGATTCATAGAAAATGTCAGAGCTGAATATTTGTGAAACAGATTCAATTTTTCACTGTTACACTGCTCTTAAATAGACTGGTTGAGATAGATTTTGATGGTACGAAAATGGCAGAGAAAAACTGCAATAAACCGCATCATTTACGTTCTCACAGCAATCTTTTAGGCAACATAACATATTTTTCACTGTTGTTGCCCCTGAACAGGTTGAGCTTTCTGAAGATGATGAATTTATTATAATAGCCTGTGATGGGATATGGTAAGTGCTTTCTAGATTATGTATGTTTATCTTGTGTATGAATCATACTGTTCTATCTTTTCTTTTATTATTTTTCTAGAAGTTTATTACAATCATGCTCAAAAGTTGGGTTTTAAAACGGTCCCTTGAGTCTAGTTTAACCCGACAGAGCTCTTCAGCAATATTTGAACTCAGACACAGATGACTTAACAAGTTTTGAAATGCTTTGAGCTTTCTCGTCGAGGATTTGAAAAGATATCTTAGTTATGTCATCAACTGGAGGCAAATAGTCGAGGGCTTTCTCAAGTGTTTCTTATTAGAGAGTTTGTGTCATAGATATTTACTAGGATTCTAGGAGTGTCTCCAAGTTTTCAGTCCTGATATGCTATTGGTGCTTGAAATACAGACTTTGTTATACTTAAATCAGAAACATTCTTGTTTTGTAAAACTTGGGCATGTTTAGTCCTCCTTATATATAAAGAGGGGAGATGTGGTCTGCTGTCTTAATTACTGGCTTCGGTAGTTATGACATGCAAACTTCCTTTGCCTTCTAGTGCTTACAGCAACAATTAATACATTCTTGTCAAAGGTTCATTTTTCCTTTTAGTTTATGGGAGCTGTGCTTTCCTTTATAGATATTATCTAGTATATACAAATCCTCAACTTGCATCTTATTCAACTTGCAGAATTTAATGCTTTGGTTGCCAAATATGTTTTTCTTATTCATTAATATTTCCAGTCTTCGGACGTTCCTCATTGTGGGTTTATGCATATACTGTTTGAATCTGTTGCCAACTTGTGCATCTTTGGTGCATATCTCAATTGTGTATATATGCACATTCATTGCCTCCATATCCCTTTTTGTGAAGTTTTATTTTCTTTCTTTTGCTAGGGATTGCATGTCAAGTGAACAAACAGTTGAGTTCGTAAAAGAACAGTTGAATTCTGTAAGTTACTGCCATGGATCCAACCATTTCCAGTCATATTTCATGGACCTCAACCCTAAAAACTGACCATATAAAAATGCACAGGAAAAGAAGCTCTCTGTGGTGTGTGAAAGAGTACTTGATAGGTGTTTGGCCCCATCGTCTGGGCAGGAAGGCTGTGATAACATGACAATGATCTTGGTGCAACTCAAGAAACCTTTAGATTCCAAACCATCTCCGACGGACCAGGTCGTGCCCTCAGTACAGTAATATGCATATGGCAGAATTTGTCAGTCTCACTGGTAAAACATGCTGAGATTTTGGTCACTAGTCATCGAATTTGGTACAATTTTTGACTCGGTGCCTTTTGTAAATATTGGTGTTTTAGACATTTAGTTTGGTACCAAGGTAAAAGGTTTTCTGACGAGTTGAATCAGTAGGAAATGATGGCTGGCATATATTTGCTGGAATAAGGACTCAATTACTACATAGAAAGAATAATCAATCACTGTGATGTGGGCTGATGACATTTTTAGTTGGCAATTATTTCATTTTTACATGAATGAATCCAAGACGTTTCTGGGATTGCATTTTTTTTCGTTTCTTGTTTTCTTGGTGACTAGGAGAAACATGCATTGAACAATGAGTGGAGAATTATTTTACTTGCTTTTCTAATATGCCGTTTCATAGAAAACATTTGGTGATGTAACATCACGATTTGATAGCATTTTATATATTACGTTCGAATAGTGGTGCGATTTTCTTTTCTCAAATGATTGCAATATGTCGGACTTTGCATTACAAAGCCTGGACCTGCTTTGTAAATGGTCCGTTCAAACCTAAGCTATTACATATTATAGGCCCGAGTCTGGCCTTTTTAGTGTTTAGGTCTTTTAAAAGCCTATGAGAGCCTTCTAAAATCCAATCTCATAATTTTCTAAACTAAATCCAAACTAAAATTGAGAGATATGCGAGGGGAAGAAGAAGAAGCAGGCGGCTTGTTGAGTGACGGTGATATGGGTGTTAGAATCTGTGTTTAGAGGTGAGATGCGTAGGCATTGACGGATTTGAGGCGGTGGAGGAGTGGTGAGGGGATCTGGCTGCAGTTTCTTCTTGTATTTTGGCAAGACTAGTTAATTAGAGAGAGAGAGAGAGTGTGTGTGTGTGTGTGTGTGTGTTGTGTGTTAGGTGTTGATTATTCAGTCATCAGTGTAGGCGTAGGGATGGGGTGAACAATATCATTATTTTATTTTAAAATTAAAAGGATAATTGTGCAAATAGACCCCTTATGCGATTATTTGGACCAAATAAACTCTCAGTACATTAAAATTAAAACCACCTGTCCTCTTTATTTGCTCGGTAAATTTCTCAAGTTGTAAGCTAGGTTTCAGTCTACCAACCCTCAATTTTTGGGATTGAGATCCTCTACCGTGCATCAAATCACAGCGTGTTGTGGCTAAAATTGCATCGTTTGGCTGGAACCCATTTTTATCTTAAATTTATCTACTATTAAGTTATTTCATTTACCTTATCAACTCCTGAACACTTATCAGAGAATTTGTATCATTCATGAGGGAAAGGTGAATACTTTCTGTTTATAAGGAAGGTCTCATGTTCCTTTTTTTTTTTTCTTGGTTGAGTTATTCTACAACATGCTAACTAAATCTCTAATTTGGGCCACATGCAAAGTAAATAAAATAGAAATAGTGTTAGGCTCATTCTAACTATTATATTTATATTTCTAATTAAATTTAGATAATAAAAATTTGGGGTGTTACATATTATTATAAGCTAACGAAAGCATTTACAATTTAGATATGAGTAAAAATTTATCTTTTGTCTTTTTCGTTCATATTTTTCATCTAAACATAATCTTCCGGCATCTTAAATGAAAGAGCACGAAGAGAGCTTTAATTTGGTATTTTTTTTTTGCGCGTATTTAATTAAAAATAAGTAAGTTATGGTCGTTTAAAGATTTTAAGATTTTTTTTAAATTATTGACATCATCAAATTTAAGGGTTTGGACGAAAATAACCCTCATTCTTTTATTTTTTTACCTTATTATTTACGAAATTACCACTACCTTTTTCATTAAATCTCAACTATTAGGTCATTAAATTGGACGGTAGAGATGTGGTTCTAGTTCTCACACTAGAAAAAAGGTCTTATTTGATCCATTTCCTATACATACATATATATATATATGGAGGGGTTAGGTGAAAACACATCTTAGCGTAGGAATAGGACCATATCTCACACCATACAATCCTAAAAAATCATAGGTCCACATTTGATTGAAAAGGACGGTGGTAGTTATGTAATATTTAAAAAGCTTTTTGGATGGGGTCAGTAACGTAATTCGGTAATTTCTATAAAAACGGGGAGTATTCGATAACAGGAGCATCATGCTAATGAATATTATCATCATGCTAACGAAGCATTATCGTGATGCTAATTATAATTTTATAATATTATTAACGAAAAATATATTCTAAGAAATAATTATAAACACAATTTGATTTAATAAATCCTAATTGGATGGAAGAAATCATAATTTGATTAGATAAACTTAATTGGATGAAATAAACTTTAATTGAATGTAATAAACCCTAAATGAGGCGGAACAAATCAAAACAATAACAACAACAACACACACACACACTACCATAGCATTATGATCTTGCTTCATCAGTATTATGAATACACTAGGGTAGCATATTATAATACTTTGTCAACATATGTTATAAACCATAATTGAATAAAATAAACTATAATAATCAATAAGGAATTAAAAAAAAAGGAAAACTAAATTCAAAAAATAATTAGATGAAAAAGACCATAATTGAGATTGAATAAACCTAATAAATATGTACTATGCTAGCATCATGATACTTTTTTGTTAGCACAAAATACATTATATTAACATATGACGAATGATTCATAATCATAATGCTGACGAAGCATTATTAGAAGCTAATGAAAGCAATTACAACCTGAGTATGCGCAAAAAATTATCTTTTGTATTTCTCCTTCATATTTTTTCATCTAAACATGACCTTCCAACATCTTAAATGAAAGAGTACGAAGAGAACTTTAATTTTTGATATTTTTTTTTTGCATAAACTGGATTAAAAATGAGCAAGTTATGATCATTTAAAGTTTTTGAGATTTTTTTTAAAATTATTGACATCATCAATTTTAAAAGTTATGGTCTTTTGTATTTCTCTTCCATAATTTTTCATCTAAACATGACCTTCCAACATCTTAAATGAAAGAATACGAAGAGAACTTTAACTTGATATTTTGTTTTTGTATAAATTGGATTAAAAATGAGCAAGTTATGGTCATTTAAAGTTTTTGAGATTTTTTTTTAAATTATTGACATCATCAATTTTAAAAGTTTGGGCAAAAAAATCCTCATTCCTTTATTTTTTGCTTTGTTATTTACAAAATTATCATCACCCGTTGTCTTAAATCTCAACTATTAGATCATATAATCCATTCCCTATATATACTACAAAAGTTAAGATTGCGATTGATAAACTCGGGATTTTCATGCATTTTGTGTGAGTTTCTACATATATTTTGAATTGAATGCATGTGTTTTATGACTGTTTGGAGTGAGTTTGTGTTGTGCTTGTGCGATCACGGGTTTATCGAGTTTTGACAGAAAAATCGCCTAATTTGGATGAGTATTGAGGCACATGAAGTCACTGGTGGGAAGGAATACTTGAGTCGAGATCGAGAAGACGAAACGAGGCCGAAAAGCATAGTATTGGGAGATAGGAAGATTGCACGGACCGTGCTGTGTACTGCACGGGCCGTGCAATGCGACAAAATTTGGTTGAACTCTCGGTACCAAACGCACAGTCCGTGCAACATGCAGCACAGACCGTGCCCCTTGCATCTCTAGTTTTTAAAAACGTGTTGTAAATTGCACGGTCTGTGCAACTTGCAGCACGGACCGTGCAATTGGTTGCGGAAATTTGGTTTCTTTCCTTCTATGGACTCTGTGTTATCCAGCTATATAAGGCTCTACTTTGGACGAACTTTACACGACTTTTTACCCTATTGAAGAGCAGAGACAACAGAGAAAAGGCGGAAGAACATAGAGATCAACTAGAATCAAGATTCGGCACAACATTAGTTGTTTCTGATTTTTAGTTTAGTTTAATCATGTTAGGCTCGATTGTTCTTTTATATTCTTTGGATTGTAAATTGAGCATGAGAGGCTAAACATTTAGAATTCTAGGATTTTCTACAATTATGGATATTTGCGATTCTGATTTATAATATTGTTCTGTTTCTTCATCTGCTTATGTTTCCTTGAATTAATTATCTTGTGAATTTATTTGATCGGCAAATGCACATGTGTAGTTAATTATTTTTCACTCGAGAGAAGTTAATTAATTAACTGATTAGGAATACATAATACGAGCTTGCTAGATCGAGAGATTGGTAGGTTTACGTGAGAAGAATAAATCTTAGGATCATTTTGGAGTTAAATGACATATTGAAATCGAGAGATAAAATTTGACATTTAATCTACGTTTAGAACTTACTCAAGAGAGAGGGACTAGATAAATTCATGATTCTTCTGCAGATTTAGGAATTAAAGTTGGTCCAATGTGTTAATCGAAGTCGTGAATTCCATATGCGTACATTCCCTAGAATCCATTTATTCCTAGATTTTTCCGTCAATTTATTTGAAATCTTGTTCTTTTGTTGCTTTGTTTTTATTTTGTTTTGTTTAAACTTTTGAAACACAAAAACTTTGTTCCGGTCATCTAGATAAAGTAGGATAATTAAAATTGAGTACTTAGTTGGTTTACATAGCTGGTCCTTGTGGATACGATAAATGTTCTCAATGCATTTTACTATAATTTGCCTCATACACTTACGAGTCGTTTTTAAGTGAAATAAAAGAGCGAACATGCGATCTTCTACTATGTGTCAAAACACAACACCCGGTGATGTGCTTAAAACTGCGTCGTTTTGGCCAAAACGGTGTGTTTGTTGCCCACTTTTGTTTTACTCCTTCAATCTTTCTTCAGACAAAAACGATGTCGTCACAATAATCTATCTGTTTTTTTTCTATTGCCTCCAAGTGTACTGTCGTAGCATTGTTATCCACCTTTTTTATTTTTTCTTCTCTACAATCTCCTTCAAGCGTGATACAACAACACCATTCTCCCTTTCTTCCCAAATATTTATTTTTCTTGTTTGACGTGAACTAAGCAAATGAATATGAAAATTTATTTTTTTAGTTCATTGTTGTCGGAATACTAAATCTTCATATTAGCAAGCACTAGTTTCTCATCATTGATTCTAAAGGCCAAACTGGACTACCTTTGAGGTTTTGATTCAACTAAGTTCATAGTGAGATAGAGAAGTAGCTGGGTGGATCTCGAGCATTCAGTATGAACAGCTAAGTTTTTGAATTTTGGCTGAAGAAGAGCCGAATGGGGAAAACAAGAAAGTAGTCACCTTTCCCTCATGAATGGTACAAATTCTCAAATAAGTATTCACGAGTTGATACAAATTTATCTACTATTAAGTTACTTCATTTACCTTATCAACTTGTGAACACTTATCTGAGAATTTGTATCATTCATGAGGGAAAGGTGAATACTTTCTGGTCCTATTTGGTTCGGTTGATGGGATAGATAAGATTGATAAGATAAAGCATGATTGCACTGTTTGGATATAAATAATCTTGTGTTTGGATTGCTTGATTGCAATTTTAATAATGTAGGATTGATTGTCAATATTCTGTTTGGATTGAATGATTATAACAAAAATGTTGAAAAATACCTAAATTACCCTTCATATAAGTTATTCGTTTATAATTATTAAAGTTGTATTTTTTTTTATTTAAAAATAATTGAGATCATGAAATTGAAAATAATTGAGACACAAAAATAATTTACCAAATATTGGAAAATAATGGATGCATAAAAATAATTAATTAAAATAGTTTC
Organism: Perilla frutescens; assembly: GCA_026008535.1. Lineage (NCBI taxonomy): Eukaryota > Viridiplantae > Streptophyta > Magnoliopsida > Lamiales > Lamiaceae > Perilla > Perilla frutescens. Next base: position 15,862,887 of record BRKX01000015.1, read on the forward strand.
TTCTTCGGAAATCCTCGTTTAATTACACATTAATATTATATTTATATATCAATATACTCATAATAATTATTAAAATTGTAGTTATTTTTATTTGTCATCCAATAAATAATGCAGATAAAAATTTATTTTTTATTTGAGAAGAGGATATATGGGCAATTTTATAAATAAGTGTTTGATTGATTAATATAATCACCCCAAAATTGGAAGGATGAATAATCACTCAAATAAGTGATTGGAGCCCAGGCTCGTCATCAATACCGGGCTCCAATCATTCGAACTAAACAAGTGATATACCCGGATAAAATTATCAATCCAACCTAAACTAGGTTTATCACCCAAACCAAACTAGCCCTCTGTTTATAAGGAAGGGATCTCATGTTCTTTTTTTACTTGGTTGAGTTATTCTATTTTATTTACTTTGCATATGGCCAGATACCTAAATATAAGCTTTTAATATTGAGGCCCAATTTATGGGCTTTTTAGCCCATTCACGTTTTCATTTTTTCAGAGACCTATAGTTATCGAAACGAGACGAACGAATATGTTAGACGATAGTGCTTGTCGATACAAAATCATAGAACTTGATTTCACCTTAGATAGACTTCATTTGACCGAGTTAAGAATTAATTCTTGATTTAATTAGATTTTAGGATTTATTTTAGGGAGTGGTATAAATACCCCCTTATTTCTCTTTCTAGGTCATTTGTTGGAGATCCAAAATACGTCAGCCCCTTCATCTTCTCTTCTTTCTCCCTCTCGCCTCCCCCTCTCCTCCGGCACCGGCGTCGCCGTCACCGCCGGTCGGAATTTTTCCGGTGAGTTTTTCTTTACATGCAATTACACTTTCGGACTCGACTTTCTTTTCTATACCCGGATAAAATTATCAATCCAACCTAAACTAGGTTTATCACCCAAACCAAACTAGCCCTCTGTTTATAAGGAAGGGATCTCATGTTCTTTTTTTACTTGGTTGAGTTATTCTATTTTATTTACTTTGCATATGGCCAGATACCTAAATATAAGCTTTTAATATTGAGGCCCAATTTATGGGCTTTTTAGCCCATTCACGTTTTCATTTTTTCAGAGACCTATAGTTATCGAAACGAGACGAACGAATATGTTAGACGATAGTGCTTGTCGATACAAAATCATAGAACTTGATTTCACCTTAGATAGACTTCATTTGACCGAGTTAAGAATTAATTCTTGATTTAATTAGATTTTAGGATTTATTTTAGGGAGTGGTATAAATACCCCCTTATTTCTCTTTCTAGGTCATTTGTTGGAGATCCAAAATACGTCAGCCCCTTCATCTTCTCTTCTTTCTCCCTCTCGCCTCCCCCTCTCCTCCGGCACCGGCGTCGCCGTCACCGCCGGTCGGAATTTTTCCGGTGAGTTTTTCTTTACATGCAATTACACTTTCGGACTCGACTTTCTCTTCTATTTCCTATTCTTTAATTATTTTTGAGAGATTTTGAGGTTTAGACTTTTGATTTTTGGATCTAAGAAGGGATTATACCCTAACCTTTCAATACCTGATTTCTCTCTTTATTTCTCAATCATGTTTTCGATTTTTAGCACATGTATTGTGATCTACGGACTGTCTTGAATTATTTTCTTCAAAGTATATTATTAATTTTATTTTTGGTGTTTTTGGTAATCTTGAACACTTTAGAAGTTGATTGGTTTGATAATAAAATTAATTCTATTGTGTGTTTAGTTATGGATGGGAAAGAAATGGATTTGGTTGATGTTTTGGTGAAATTAGAATGTTGAAAGTGGGGGGAAAGAGTTCTAAATTAAAATTAATGTTGATTTTGTGTGTGTGTGTGTGTGTGTTCGCCCAGTTTGTGTGTGTGCGTGAGTTTTTGTTTTTATTTTTTCTTTCTTCTCTTTTATCTTCTTTTATATATATATGTATGTATGCGTGTATATATATATATATAGTGATTGAAGTATATAATTAAAAAAATCTTGGGTATATTTACTAAAAATTTCCTTAAGCCTAATGGATAAATCATTGCATTTAAATTACAAAGTGTGTGGTTCGATATGTATTAATAATAATTTAATTGTTAATTAAGGTATAAGTTTCTGGAACTATTTCATTATAAATCTTGGGTTATGTTTTAAAATTGTAATTATAGCCTAATGTTTAAGTTAATATATTTTTTGACATAAAAAGGTGCTAAGGTTCAAAACCCCCTGCATGCATTTTAAGATCTCTTTTTATTACAAATAATATCTTCTGTTTCAACTATAATTAATTAAAATCATGGTATAAATTTTGAAAATAGAATCTAGCTTAATTGATATGTTTCAGATCTATAAATTGAAAGGTTAGGTGTTCAAGTCTCATTAATACCGTTTTAATTCAGTTTTAATCATTTTTATCTAAGATTAATTTGGACCTTATATAATTAATATCACTTAATTACTTTCAAATATGATACTTGGTTAAGTGGTTAGAGTCCAGATTATTATTTGAGAGGTTTTGTTTCATGCTTGTCCTTTCGCGACCCTATTCTATAGACTCACATGTATACCCTTATATCCGTATTTATGTTATAGAATAGGTTAAAGTCCTCAATAAGCTTCGTCTTTTCAAGACCTTATTCTATAGACTCACCTTTATACCCTTATACCCGTATTTACGTTATAGAATAAGTTAAAGTCCTCAATAAGCTTCTAAGTCTTGGCCTTCATGTGTAGGACAAAATCCGGAACATCGGACTTAGGGGACTTCTAGAAGAATCGCTAAAGCTTTAGCTATTATTAGCTATCCAGGTGGACTATTCTATCTTTGTAAAATTGTATCTTTCGAGTTGTTAAACTCTGCTTTGTTAAAATTGCATATGTGACTATATGTGTTAAATATTTACATGTTGTTGTATATTGTCGGAGTCTCATAAACTAGCGATGTGTCAATGTGAGTAGCTACAGTATTGCATGCATTATTCGTCATGCATATTCCTTGTCGAAAGACTAAAATGAAGGGTTACACTCATTTGTTATACTCATAAACTTTACGTGTTGGTGATGTATTAGGGGTTGCGGGCAGTGACCGATTATACTTTTAAGTGCTTCACGATAAAATATTTTGGTGAACTTAGGTTGCTTCCAACTTTAAAACCTGCTGAGCTTCACTACATGCATGGATACAGATAGATCACTTTTAGAAAATGATTTGCATAACTTAAATTGTGAAAACTTGCCTACTGAGTGCATTAGTACTCAGCCCAAATTTTTCAAACATTTTTCAAGTCAATGGGCTGAAGCGTGAATGTGACAATGCTGAGAAATGGGCTTTTGTTATTTATGTATTTTCCCGTTGTCTCTTTTTATTAAGTATTCTGTTAAGAATTTGAGCTTCCGCACTTTTGATACTCTTTTATTAAATGTTAAGAACTCCGATCTTGATATTATGGATAAGTATATGTAATTATAAAGTATGTTTGGTTGTTCTGAGTCTTCTGTTGAGGTTTCATTAATCAGGTTACCCCATTTCTTCCCCGCTTCTTAATTCCAACCCCAGTGGCGCCCATTTTCACGGTCTTTCAGGACTGGGGCACTATATAATATTATTTCATCAGCATTATGATAATATATGTTAACGTATGCTAACAAATCATCTGTCATATGCTTATATAATGTATTCACTATGCTAATGAAGAATTATCATAATGCTAGCGTAGTACAAATTTATTATGATTTATTCAATCTCAATTATAATTTAATTCATCTCAATTAAGGTTTATTCCATCTCAATTATGGTTTATTCCATCTAATTGTGATTAATAATTACTTTTTTAAATTTATTTTTCTTTTTTAGTTCTTAATTGATTATTAGGGTTTATTCCATCCAATTATGATTTATAACATATGTTGGCAGAGTATTGTCATATGGTGACACAATGTATTCACAGTGCTAACAAAGCAAAATTATATTTCTAATGTAGTACACACACACACAGATATATATATATATATATATATATTATTGATATGGTTTATTCTGACTCATTTAGAGTTTATCACATCCAATCAATGTTTATTTCATCTAATTAGGATTTCGTCCATTCAATTAGGGTTTATTAAATTCAATCAATATATTTTTTCTCTAACAATATTAGAAAATTTTAATTAGTATCACGATATCGCTTCATTAGCATGATGATAATACTTCATTAGCATGACGACCTGTTATCAAATACTCCGTGATTTTTATAAGATTGCCAAATTACATTATTGTCCCCACCCGAAAAACTTTTCGAATATTACAGAATTGCCACCTCCCTTCTAATCAAATATGGACCTTTGATTTTTGAGGATTGTGTGGTGTGAGATGTGATCCTAGTTCCCACACTAGGATTGATTTTTCACCTAACCCCTCCCCTATATATATAATATATATATAGGAAATGGATCAAATGTAAACCAATCCCTAGTGTGTAAACTGTAAACCAACCTCCCACCATCCATCTAAAAAAATACAAACTCAAGATTTAGAGAAACAATTCGGTGGCAGTTTTGTAATTTTCACAACTTTTTCAGTCTATGGGGGTATTTTCGTCCTTTTGTTGAAAAAGCTGGTGTCATGCTGACTCAGCATCTAAAAAAATTATTAATAACTTCAAATTAAACAATCATAACTTGCTCATTTTTCATCCGATTAACACAAATAATATATCAAATTAAAAGTCTTTTAATCATCTTTCATTTAAGATCAGTAAAGCATATGTTTATTTAGAAAATATGGACTAAGAATACAGAAGTTTTATTTTTCATGCGTAATCAAGCTCAAAATACTTCATTAGCGTACGACATATGTTTCATTAGCATAAGACAAATGTTTCGTTAGCATCAGTTATATTGCGATAAAGATGTATTCAATCATAATTAGGTATGCTTCATTAGCGTATAAAAAATATTTCATTGGCATATGACAAATGCTTCGTTAGCATATGCCAAATATTTCATTAGCATCGATTATATTACTGTAAATGTTTATTACATATCAATTAATCTATGTTTCACTGATATCAATTATATTGCTATAAATGTTTATTTAATCCCAAGTAAGATGTGTTTCATTAGCATATAATAAATCTATATACTATATAATAATAGAATAGTGGGGGTAATTTAGACATTTTATAATTAATTAAATTATCTTTTTAAAAAAATAATTCACAAGTATGTTTATTGAATTTTATGTGTTGAATACAAAGCCTGCTCAACTGCTGCATTTGTTTTAGCTGAGTCAGCTTGCAGAGCAGGCCCATTCGTTGAAGTTCCAGCCAAATCAGACTCGATAGTTGGTGGTTCATCGAATAGGACATAGTCCACCTCTACTACTTGAAGAAGATCAACAACTTCTCAGACCATCTCTTATAATTTGATCCATCTAAGGGTTCCAATTTTAACAGGTTTGGTAGGGCTTTCAAGTTTGCAGAAGCCATAAATTGCTTTTTAAATTGTAAGAGCTGCAAAACAGAAAACTAAGGGAAAATTAAACAAAACAGAGGTGTTGTGTCGTGATAAATACTAGGGCTGCAAATGAAACAAATAGTTCGTGATACACTCGGGCATCGATTCAAAAAAGCTTGATCGAAACTCAATTATTTAATAAATGAACCGAACTCGAATCTAAGTGTGTTCGGCTCGCTAAGTTCGTGAATAGTTTGAATTTGAATATAAACGAACCTGTTCGCGAACTTCTATTAATGAATATGTTCACGAACCCCTAATCGACTAGGATCATGAACCTGTTCGCAAACATGATCATGAACCAATTCGCGAACCTATAATCAAACCCTAATCGAGCTTATGTTAGAAAAGGATTAAAATATTAATTTTTTGTAGTCATCAAGGATGGAACCCTGGTCAAAATAAATTCAAAAGTCACTCACATCACCCCTAATCACTAGGCTAGATCACAATTTTACAAGTCTAGAATCCTTTTTTTTTAAATTATTTAAGCATAATATATTAATATATATTATCAACATATTATATATACACACCTAGTATCACTCTATAATTGATAAAAATAATAAATTGTGTTAAATTTTCTATTAATATGATTCATATTTACTGAGATTTAGTTAGACTTGTGATTAAATTTTCTATTATGAAAAAATTTACTAATTTGAATATCAATATATAATCTCAACAAAAAATTATATGAATCAAAGTACAAAACATAATATATATATATATATATATATTAATATATATATATATATATATATTCTCAACACAATATATATACACACACACCTAATATGACTTGATAATTGATAAAAATATTATTTTGTAGCTATGATATAGTTGATAATCAAAGAAAAATTAAACAATGTACCAATATTAAACAATAAATTGTGTAATAACTTTATTAACACATTTAATATGTTTACTACTTATTACTAACTTATTAGTTATTGATTTATGAAGTACTATAATTTGACCAAGAATAATGGACTATACAAACTTTACGAAAATTAAGATTATCATAAATAAATAAATTATATTTACCAAGATTGAGTTAGACTTATGATTAAATTTACTAATTTGAATATTAATATATATTTTCAACAAAAAAATTTATATACACCAAAGTACAAAACTTAGTATAAAAATATATTAATATATATTCTCAACACATTATATATATACATATAATATCACTTGATAATTGATAAAAATAAATAAATAATAGTTTGTAACTATGATATAGTTGTTAGTCAAAGAAAATTAAACAACATATCAATATTAACTTTATTAACTCAGTTGAGATGCTTACTACTTATTACTGGCTTATTACTTATTAGTCATGATTCATAAAGTACTATAATTCGATCAAGAATAATGGACCATACAAACTTTACAAAAATTAACATTATCATAAATAAATTAATCATCAATTTACCAAGACTGGGTATTTGAGTTAGACTTATGATTAACAATAAATATAAATAGAATTACACTATAAAAATGAATATAATAAAAGATTTTTATTATCGTATTATTCAATTAAGGCTAAAGTAACTCCATTTTTTGTTTAATTAGTTTTAACAAGTTGTATTCAATTAGAATTGATAATTCATGTATTAATTTGTACTTTCACTTATAATAAATTAAAATGATTATAAAAATCAAATTATAGAATATTTTCAGCCTCAGATTACTAATTTTAGTAATTGACAGTTGGTAAAACTTATGTTTTTATGTTTTGGATATTAGATTAATAAAACTCCCAAACAATGATTATATATGTATAAAACTAACTATGAATTATGACTTCCTATTATCTAAATATTTAATAGACGTTGATTATTAAAACTCATAAGTTTGAAACAAATTAAAAGAAGAGAGAAAAATTGAAAAACACATTCCCACAATCCCACTTTCTAGTTCCCTCCAACCAAGAAATTAAAATCCCTAATTATTAAAAGAGAACTCTCCGCGCCGTGCCGCACTGTATCGCACCTCCCGCCGCACCGCACGTCTGTACCTAACAAAGCTCTGCCTTGGTTATCTTCTCCGTCTCGCAATCTTCCAGGGACTGCAAACTGAGATTGTTAAGACCTTTCCATCTTCTCCGCCGCACCGCACGTCTGAACCCAACAAAGCTCTGCCTTGGTCATTTTCTTCATCTCGCAATCTTTCAGTGACTACGAATTTGAAATTGTTCAGACCTCGCAATCTATCAGTGATTGCAGTTAATACTTTGTGCATGTTCTAGTGATTGTGATTGTTCAAACGGTCAGACCTCACAAGTTTTCGGCGATTGTTCAGACCTCAATATAGAGTATTCAGCTTCTAGTGTAAGTTAAACTTACTTTCTTTGAGTCTGTAGTTAATACTTTTTTATGCTTCTAAATTGTCACGTGAATCTGCAATTAATACTTTGTTTATGCTTCTAAATTGTCACATGAATATGCAATTAATACTTTGTTTATGTTTCTAAATTGTTATATGAATTTGCAATTAATTCCTAATATATATTTCTGTATTCGCATGTCTCCTCAAAATACATTGGCATCGGTTCAAGAATCAATGGCAATGCTCACAATCACAAGTGAAGATGCCACTGAACTTCATCATGAGAATGAGGAGGTTGTCCCCTATAAGCGAAAGAAAAGGAAAAAAACTTCTGATGTATGGCTCAATTTTAAGGAGGTCATTCTTTCAAATGGGGATAAGAAATCCCAATGCATCCATTGCAAGATTCGTCTCCAAAGGAACCAAAGTGGTTCAACGACACACTTGAAAAGACATAGTGAAATTTGCACTAGTAAGAAGGTGAATCAAACTGCTAAAGGTCAACAAACTCTTACTATCACCAATACCATATCTCAACTAGATAAAGTAACTTTTGTGCAAAATTTCAAGTATGATCAAGCTAAGATTGGAGAAGTCCTATCTCACATGATTATTGTTCATGAGCTGCCATTTAGTTTTTATGAATATGAGTTGTTCAATTTGTGGATGATAATTACTACTCCCCATTATGAGAAAATAAATCGTGCTACAACTAGAAATGATTGTGTGATGTCTTTTGAGTTAGAGAATAAAATGATGAAGCTAGAATTGAAGGGTGTGAAGAGAATGAGTGTGACTACAGATCTTTGGAAGTCAGATCAGAATATTTCTTATATGGTTGTCACAGGTCATTATGTAGACTCGTTGTGGAATTTACAAAAATGTACTTTAGATTTTTGTGCTATTCTACAACCTTATAGTGGACTAGCTATTTGTGATGCATTGAACAAATGCTTAGTTGAATGGGAAATTGAGAAAAAAGTTTGGACAGTTACCGTTGATAATGATAATGCTTCCAATAATGACGTAGTTGTTCGGACTTTGAAGGAAAAACTTTCATATAATCAAAGTCTTTCTCTAAGAAGAAAAATCTTCAAGTGAGGTGTTGTGCACACATTCTCAATATTTTGGTGCAATATGGGTTATCTACTATTCAAGATATAATTTCGAAGGTACGTGAAAGCGTGAAACGTCACTGGGTCAGAGATGTGTACAACCATGTTCAGTGAAATTTCAAAGCAATTGAAATTATCTTCTAAGAAGCTTGTGTTGGATTGTTGCACGAGGTGGAATGCAACATATTATATACTGTCAGCTGTATTGGAGTTCAAGGGTGTCTTTCTAAGATATCAGCTAAGAGATTCTGTGTATACTTCATTGCCAAGTGAAGAGGAATGGAAGCAAGTTCAGGTGGTTTGTTCTTTTCTTGAAAATTTTGAAGAATTCACTAAACTCATTTCAGGTATTAAAGATTTACTTTGCAATTGAAATTTATTCTCTTAATTTTCTCAATTCTCGATTAATATCATCATATTTCAATCAGGTTATGAGTATCCTACTTATAATCTTTTTTTGCCTGAGCTTGTTCTTGTCAAGAAGTTGTTGAAACAAGAGTCGCGAGAGACTTTTTTGCAAGAAATGATAAATTGATGAATGTGAAGTTTGACAAATATTGGAGATCTTGCAACTTGTTGCTTTGTATTGCTGTTGTTTTAGATCCTAAGAATAAGATGGAGGTGGTCAAATGGTGTGCTCAAAATACTTGTTCTGAAGTTGATGGGGTTGTGCTCATGACCATAGTTCGTGAGGCATTGCGTGCTCTTACAATGAGTATGTTGAGGATCTCAAAAGCGATGTTGAAAATTTGAGTGAACTTCACATAGATGAATGTTCTACCAGTGTGTCAATAGGAAGTCAACCAAAGTCTAGAGCATTGCTTGAAAGCTATATGTCGGATGATGAGAGTGTTACTAATAACTCTGAGTTAGATTCATATTTGGATGAACCTGCTGTTAAATGGAAAGAGTTATATTTGGATGAACATGTTGTTAAATGGAAAGAGCAGACATTTGATGTAATTGTATGGTGGACGATGAATAGTTCAAAGTATGGGATACTACCAAGGATGGCTTGTGATATGCTATTTGTCTCCATAACCACCGTCACTTCATAATTGGCTTTTAGTGCGGGTGGTAAAGTTATCGATTCACATCGTGCTTCTTTTGGAGTGGATACTGTGCAAATGTTACTTTGCACTGGCGATTGGTTGCGAGGTCGTTATGGTACCAAGGGCAAAGCTAGAGTAAGTATTATTTTCGCTTCACATATCTTTTTGCATTAACTTTTTTTATTATTTCTAAAATTTTGTATTTATATGTTTTTATTTTAAAGGATAAAGAGAGCAGCATCAAGGAGGTTAATGTTACTTAGGATGTTATCGAGATCGTGGGTAAATGTTTATTTATATTAACTACGTTATTTTAAGTCACATTTTCCTGTAATTTGGATATTTTTATTAACTTTTGTAGGGTGCTTGGAAATGAAGAAGATAGATCAATTTTGGGTGGAATGCAACATTTGTTGAATTGAAGTTGTACCAGGAAGTTTTGGCTATTAATTTTGTACTCTCATTTCAAACTTTTAATTATCAAGCTTTTACCGAACTTGTAGCGAACTTTTATCAAACTATTTGTGTAACGAACTCTCGAGCTTTTAGCGAACTGTTTGTTGAACTTTTTTATCGAATTCTTTATCGAACTGTGTATCGAACTTTAATCAAACTATTTATGAGTCGATCTCGAACCGAACTCGAATCGAACTTGATCATAGTTTTTTTATTCGAATCGAATTCGAACAGAAAATCAAAGCTCGAGTCGAATTTGAATTCAAATTCGATCCCAATATGAATAAACGAATTCGAATTTGAACTTGAAGATATTCAACTCGATTTGGTTCATTTACATCCCTAATGAATACCACTACCTTAAAAAGCAATTCCGACAGACCCAAAGGTGCAAGTTTATAAGCTGAATGCTCCTCAAGGTTAGCACAACGCTCAGCCAATGTGCGCACTCACGACGGACGAACTGGAGACGTAGTGAACATCAACTCAGTAATAATAAATCAGAGAGAATTGAAGAGTAGTTGAATTTTCCTATCTAGAACAGCGAAAAAATTTTCCAATAAATAGCACCAGAAGACTGGAATCTGCTCCTTATCGAAGACCAAATCTCTGTCAAAGAATTCAGGAGCAGTTTTACCAGAAAAGATCGGAAGGAAAAAACCGCTTCCAGACTTTGTCAAAAACCCCCAATTTTAATTGAAACCAAAATCAAGATAAAATAGGGCAAAGAAAAGATATTGGGCTCAACACAAAAATCCCCAATCGAGGAGCAGACCCACATGTTTTTTCCACAAAAGTCCAACTCAACTGATTAAAAAAAGCGAAGAAGAAAGATAATAATTTGCTATTTTGCTGCCATTTAAGTTCACTTCCCATTCCAAGCTCTGGTGTGATAATAGTAGTGACCTTGCATTTGCTGCAAATCTTGTCTTCCATGCACGCACAAAGCATATTGAAGTCGACGTACATTATGTTCGAGAAAAAGTTGTTGATGGAACTCTTGAAGTTGGCCATGTTCTTTCTAAAGCTCAACTAGCTGATATATTCACCAAGCCACTATCTGAATCTCGGTTTCAAATGTTATGTGATTGTCTCAAGTTTAAAGTTGTGGACTAGCACTTGCACACGGATTGACTCCAGTAAAAGTGTATTGGATTAAGTTAAGAGCACGTGAGTTTATAGTCATGCATGCGGTTAGCTATCAGTTAGAAAATTAGTTAAAGATTAATTCAAGTTAGTTTGTGCTTCTAGATTCTTCTCTTAATTGTTTAAAAACAAGCAATGTAAAATCAAAATGTAAGTTTTCATATCAGAAATAATAGATACAAAATTCATCTATCTTCTCTCTTTTATCTCTCTAAATCTAACATCATTCGTGTTCAACTCCACTCAGCATAGGGGTTCCATAAATTTTGCTTGCGCCCATCCGTTGATGAACAAAACGAGGGGCATTTCGGTAATTGGTGGAACCGGCTATTTCTTCATGGCCACGATCATGATGGATGCTTTTTGAAGGAGAAGTTTACAATTCAGACTATTAAATTTTATGTCTGCTAAAAACAAAGATATTAAATTTTATGAATGTTGGTGAAATAATATTAATAAATTGTTGCCAATAAATTTTCATTTCATATGTGCGGCTGTAATTCGATTTTTCTGGAATTATTTTATGTGCTGTTGGAATTTTATTTTATTTTTTTTCATTTTCTGAATAATAAATTGTTATTCGTGTGTGTTAGAATCGAGATTTTAAACTTTTATTTTAAGGGAAGTGAGTCTGATTGATAGAATCAAGATTAAAATACATTTATTACTTTGAGTTGTTACGTGGGAGCTCGATTCATAAACTTTGATTGCTTTTCTGGATACAGTTAATTAGGAAAAAGTGTAAAATAATACAGATGAGATCATCTAGTTCAAACTTTGTGTCATAATATTAAAAATTACGTAGTTTTATTTATGTTTATGATAAAAATAAAATTAATTATATTATACTCCATTTGTTTCACGATAAATATCATTCTAGCACTTTAATTTTGTTTCCCAAAACGTGTCATTCTATACAATCGAAGTAAAAATTTCACAATTTTCTCATATTTGCCCATATTTAATACATTTAAATTAAACAACCATATTTAATCATTTAATGTATTAACATAAGGATGTATAAGGTAATTTGATTATTTTATTAATATATGTCAATGTGTGCATTCATCTAGAATGACACTTATTCAGAAATAGAGGGAGTAACAAATCATAATTAATTTTTTTGATAAGAATTGAAATTTTTAAAAAATATATACCCTAACTTGGAAATAAATCAATTATATTAATTAAAAAATGGAAATGAAATAATAAAAATGGTTATAAATCCTAATTAAGTGGAATAAGCCCTAAATAATAATGTAAAATTAAAATAAATCAAAAGAAATTAAAATTGAAGAAAAATGGAAGAAAAACTAATAATTTTATTATTTGGTACATGATTGAAACACACATCTAAGATTAGAGGATTTCATGCGATAATAATGAGTATTAATTAGCTAGTCAAATGCAATATAAGCATGGAAACTTTTTTTTTAATTTTATTATTCCCTCCAATCCTTTTTTTATTAAATTAAAATTTAAATCTAACTCACACATAAGATAAGGCAACGAAATACAATTTAATTGGTGTGCAATAGAATTTAAGACGATTTTTTTTTTCTAAAACAAAAGACAATTTTGCATAGCGCTATCAGAAAGGGCAACCTGGACCATAAATTTATTTGGCAAAAAAAAAAATAGTACATTTGCCCAATGGGCTCGTGTCAGGTCGGGTCGACCCGCAAAATTAAGGGCAGATCCCACTATCGGCACGAAAGCCTGCTCTTTGGGTGGGTCTTGACTTCAAAAAAAAAAAAAAAGGTCCGACCCAATAATATACTTTTTATTTATGTTCTTAATATTGAAAAAGACACTTGAAATCATGAATGAACCGTTCAAAATAAATAAATAAATAATCACAAATGAGTCGCATTCATTATTCCTGACACTTTATTACGGCTCGGGAGACTTGACCACATAAATATAGAATCACGATATACATTTATAAGTACCAAAATTCAAATATTGATAAACAAATATCTCGAAAAGAAAATTTCAAATATTAATTTGTCAATACTATTCTGTTCGTAAATATCTTCATCAAGCGTTTGTAGTCCAACGGTTAGGATAATTGCCTTCCAAGCAATAGACCCGGGTTCGACTCCCGGCAAACGCATTTTAATCACATTTTAAATCTTTTTAATTTTAGCTATACACTAGATGGAAATCTAGATATTTTAGTTCTAAAAACATTATAACCTTTTTTTTTTGTTTGAAAAAACAAAAAAAAATACTATCTCCGTTTCTGAATAAATGACATTCTAGATGAATGCACACATATTAATAAAAATATTAATTAGATAATAAAATTACCTTATACACCATTATGTGAATACATTAAATTAATTGAGTATGGTTATTTGAATGCATTAAATAAGGGTAAATATGAGAAAAATGTGAAATTTTTACCTCGATTGTGTAGAATGACATTTTTTGTGAAACAAAATTAAAGTGTTAGAATGACACTTTTTATGAAATGGATGGAGCATTAATTATAACCATTTGAAATTTTAAATAATAGTATAGTTTCATAAATAAACGTAGAAATATGAAAACTATGTGTAAAATTTGGAAAAGAAAATATATTCTATTTATTATACTATGCATACCCACCCATTGAACACCCCCCAAGATCTTGACACATGTAAAGTAAATGTTTTGTAAGAAAGAAGAAAAAATTGAAAAAAGTTAGCTATGGTTATCATATTTTACATTTAATATCCCTAGGTAGATATTGTAAATCTTCTCGGATGTATCGGCATAGATAAACGTATAATACATTTCATATTTATAAAAAATTATTGGATATAGTTTTATTTGATTACGACTATAATATAAAATTTTGTAATAGAATCAGCTAATGATGAGTTATAGTATATTTTTTTAAAGCGTAGACTTAAGTGTAAGGATATTAAGTACCATGTCACATCAGCATTTATGACCTAAATATTTTGTTTTAACTTATGCAGAGCATAAATATGATCATTTTGAAAAATGAATTGAATATTTAAGTTGAGCAAAAAAAAAGTTACAATTTTCATTTAATAAAATTCGAAAAGAAAGCTGATTTCTTGAATGTTCTTCTCTTTGTTCTCTCTTAAAATTTGGATTTTCACTTCATTGAAATTTTTTTTTATCTGGAGATCTACATTGGGCTTCATTTCATGATACACTGTAGGAGTTCGTTGAGAGTTTTGATTTCACGGCTGCGGCTGCGCCTTCGCGATAGGTTCTCCAAATTTCCATTAAGCTTTTAAGGTCGGATTTTTCCATTTGACGAGCTGCTCCACGACGCTGAAGCATGGGTGAGAGAAAAAAAGCGAAGAAGGGCGTCTCCATTGAGGGTATTTTTTATTTTGATTTATTTCTAGTATATTTATTTTTGAGGTTGTAAATTTTCGAATCGGTGTAATTATTGGGATGTTCATTAGATCTACCGTTGGTTGATATAATAGAACTTCATATAAAGTTGTCTGCATATGTTTTAATTAATTATGTTAATGCCATCGTTTAGCACTAATTATTTTAGATTGTCATAATCAGTATGACAAATCAAGAACACAAAGGTTTTGATTTTTCAAGAATTGAAGACCATGTTTTGGACATGATACAAGAATATTTTGCTGCTAATCTGATTGAAGATTAACGAATGTACTTGATTAAGTGTTATGCACATAATCATGTACATGGTTGTCCAGAAGGTTACAAAGAGACATATCAAGCTGATTTCAAGGAGATGAAGATTCCTATTGAAGATAGACGTCGCAGAATAGAAGATGCCTTATTCAGATTGAAGATCAAGATGCAAAAAGGCGAGTTCTATTCAAGGAAGAACTCTAACTAGGTATGTCCGAGATCAAACAAGGAAAGTTTCCTTGTTAGAGTATGATTAAGATTAGGACAATTGATTTCCTTGTTTAGACTATCCTTTATTCTTATAAATAGCTCAGGAATCAGACTAGTTAGTAGGGTGGTTGTCGTATACACAAGTATTGATTAGAGAGTCTAAAAAGGCTTCAAGTTTGAAGCATTAACATATGGTTAAATTAGGTTTGATCTTTTGATCATTGTGTTTCTAATCTGTGTTTGAAATTCTTTCATACACATTTAAAGGAGTCTCGAGAGAGATTTCTTGTGGGAACTAGAGAGAGTCTAGGTTGTGAGAGGATCTCATAATTCAATCCAACAAAAAGAAGTTGTAATAGGTAGGAAATGGGTCAAGTGACGAGAGATCTTCGTGTAATAGCATTTGTAACCATACAATGGAGTAGTTGATTGTTTCTCAAGGACTTGAGAAATCCCCTTGACGTAGATCGATTGATCGAACAGGGTTACCATCCTTGTGTTATTTACTGCTTACAGTTTTATCAATTTGTATGTGCATGTTAACAATAATGTTCATGTACATGTTAGTGAACATGTATGTTTCCGCACAGTTTGTGTAACTTCAAACTATTCCATGAATTGAATGTTTATATGAATGTTATATTCTAGCATGAGAGAGTTTTTCATTATTAGAGTGATATGTTGTTAAAAAAAATGTAGCGTTCTATTTGAGAACTAAATGTGTGACTGGATATATGCAATTATATAGTTAGGGTTTTTGTTTATTTGAAATTTGTAAATTTCTTTGATTTATATACAATTAATTTATTAAATGTATATGTATTATATATATTTATGTTTCCCAAAATAACTCTTTCATTGGCGAATGCTGCTGATATTTTTAATAAATATCCTCTTCGATGTTTAAGAGGATTAGTTTCATGTCATTCTTATCTAAGGCGCATGCTAAATACCTAAAGAAAAAATTTAAATGCGGAGAATTATAATTGTTTAGCAAGTCATGCTTCGACCATTTTCTAAACATAAAAGAGATGAAGTTCCAGGGGCAGCTTGTATACCACCTACTCTTGCACATGGAGGATTGAATTAATTTGAATGGAATGTTGAGATTCAGAATTAATGATTGAGTCTTTATGTTTGGGCCGAAAGAGTATTTCCTCATCACTGGGCTGAAATTTGCTGTCGCTGAAGCCTTGCCAATGGGATCTAAAATCCACAAGAACATATTTGAAAGCAAGACGCTCTTGAAACTGCAAGATATTGAGAAGGTATTTGAAATTGCATGTTTAGCTAGTAAGGGCGGGGGGCAGTTAGTATTAAAGTTTGCGCATATGTTGGTATTGTATGGTCTGTTATTGTATCGTGATACACATTACAAAACCATTGATATTCAATACCTACATGTTGTGGATTATTTGTCAAATTTTTAGAAATATCCATGAGGTTTGCTATCTTACAAGTTTCTGGTGGACAATCTAGTGGTTGCTAGAGCACGTGTGAAAAGTATGTTGAAGAAGAAGATGAATCCCAAGTTCGATATATATGGTTGCACATTTGTGTTGCAACTGTGGGTTTTTAAGATAGCAAGCGAAGTTAGTGCTTACTGTGGGGAGCAAATAGATTGTTGCGAATATGTTATCCCACATATGTTGCCTTGGTTAACTCTAAATTTTTTTCGATTTGCTGATCTGCAGAAGTTTTTCACTCCTGCATGCATAATGAATTGGTTTTACATTTCTTTAAAATAATTCATCAATTAATTATTTTCATCCTCTTACAATTATTACTAAAATTGAAAATGTGTAGATTGATATCGAAATGTTGGATGAGGATAAGAGATTTGTCGAAGAGAATAAGATTTATTTAAAGCTAAAAGAAGAAGTGGAGAGAAGGTCTTCACACTGTTGAAAGCAAAGCGTCCATCAGTTAAACACGAGATAAGATACAACTGTGGAGACGAAAGGGAATCAACCAAAAAGAGATATGTTTTGACTGAAATAGAAGAGAGTTTGCTGGGATTTTGACAACAACACCGTTATTGCAGATGTGAAGACTTGGTGCACTGCTCTGTCGGTATAACTTTCATTTCATATGATGTATTTTCTGATTTTACAGTACTTGTGACATTCAATTCTCATTTGTTTCTTTATTATTTTCTATCAATAATAACAATTCAAACTGAGAAGGAGCGACCCCTGGCACTCGTGTATGAGTTTGAAGGAGAACCACACTACGACATTCTCTCCCAACTATTTGAGTCCACTTATGCTACATCTGAGGAGTTGGACGATGAACCATATTTCATATGTATGAATAAAGTGTGTTCAATTCGGAGTTTTAGGAAGAATATTCAGATTAAATCATGTTAATGGTGGCAAATATTAATTAGATTGTGGCATTTTTATGTATTTTTACCTCTCCCTTTGCGTACTATAAGATTCATATTTTCGTTTCTAGTTTATCACTTCATGCTTTTAAATTAGATATTCACAGCTATATAACTATATTTTCCTCAGTAAGAAAAAATGATATATTATTGCAGTCTTAGTAACATATGAAATTTTATTCAATTTGTTTTTTCAATTTTTTTTGGTCTGGAATTTATAAATATCGACCCATGTAGAGTAAAAAGCAGTGGATACATACGGCCTAATTTTTTAAATACTGAGCAGGCCCATTTCAATAATTTGTGATTTGACTGTGTGGAGATGCACATGACATTTTTTAAAATCCCAACAACGAAAAATATAGGAAACTACAAATATTTTCAACATAAGAAGAATTCCTCTTATGGTAAAAAAATGAAGATTATTCCAAGATAACCAACTCTCATTCTCAATTGTGCGTTGCATATTATAAAAATTAAAGTGTTAATCTATTCCAAGTTTTTCCACTTCGCAATGCAATCCTGCCTTCAAGCACAAAGTAATAACAATGACCTTATATATGTAATGTGGCATCAACCAACAATATTCAGAGCAACTAAGTCAGGATACAAATTTTAACAAAAATGGACAACATAAAGACTATAGCTAAATATCTTACAGAAAGATCAAGGGTCGACAAGCTCTGCAAATCATCAAAGTTAGAATTGGATGATAAAACATGCCTTTTTACTTAAACAAACCGTGAACGTATGCGTTTCTTAACTGGAGCATTCTATTGGACGGCTAATGAAAATGAAAATATAAGTGGCTTAAAAATATTAGAATCGATGCATGTTCAATCGTATAAAATAAGTTTAATTATTGCAATTTTATCATTAAATTGACATACCATGCTTTCTGTTGTTTGACCCTTTTGCGCATTGCCTTTTAAGACTTTCCCAGTGCTGAACAAATCTTTTCGAAGGTTCACACTTATAATGTCGAGCTATAGGGTCACGAAACGCACTATAATTATTATGCTTCTCCAACAAATTAACTTGCCTCTGAAATGGAGCTGCAACAATATCCAACAATTCATGACGAAGTGCATCAATCCGATCGATGATCAATTTCTACATGGAAGTATTCTCAATTACAGATGCGCAAATTTCGTGGACATATCTTAATATTGTGATTTAAAATGTTAAGTAAGGTAGGATTGTATTGTTAGATGACTCAATGTTTCTATCCAAATCAACATATGTTCTCAGCTTTGCCTTTTTTGTCCATCAGTGCAAATCAAATCACTAAGAATACTCATCATATTCTTCACATAATACACCTTAAGAATATGTCAACAAAAAATTCCCTCTCTTTCCTACATTCGGTAAGAGCAACTGACCTATGAGAATATTTATCAAACAATATAGTTCTCAAATGTAATCCATCAGCTTGAGCTAAAGTCTTGAAAATTAATTTAGCCTCACCATTTTTAACAGTTTCATCCTCTAAAATTACATTAAAGGAGTTTGCCACCTCAAACTAAAACTATCTGTACACATTACGTATGTATACACTTGTTGCATCATTTAGCAAATTGTTACTCAGAAAAAATTGTCCGAACATCCAAATATAGTAAGTATCCTCTTCATTTTCCTTTGTTCATCAAATGTTATGAATTTTTTCATAATATATAACAAAGTCATACAGAGAACTACTATGTCTGCACATATCCTTCAACACTTTGTTAGTACACTCATTCTTAGATGTTGCTAATAGACCTCCGGTAAAAACTTCTTGAGTGAAAACATTTGCCCATCTTCTGTGAAGCTTAAACATTCACTTCAAGAAAAACGCTCACACACCACCCTTGATTTACCACGATTTTTGCAAGAAACCGTGGTGATTTAGATAATTATCACGATTTTCACAAAAACCATGGTGTATGAACGTGTTTTCCAGAAGAATCACCACGGTTTTAAATATTTCATTAGTGTATATTTATGAATACACGACCGGTATTTTGTAATGGTGGTAATGTGCGTATTTTTAACTACTACGGTTAGATTAAAACTGGGTGTTTGTTCCAATTCGAAATCAAAACGATTTGAAACTAAACCGTGGTAAAATAAATACACTTTTTAACATTTTATAATATTAAAATTTTGATAAGGATTAAAAAAAATCAAATCCCTAAGACCCCGCCGTTCTCCCTCTTCTTCATCCCGCCATCTCCATCGCTGTCTCACTCACCCTAAACTCACCCGACCAGAAATTTTTCTTTACCTCACCATCTTCATCATCCTCTCCTTCACCCTAAACTCATCCCGTCATCATCTACATCGTTGTTACCATCCTAATGGCCATTGTTGTCATCGTCTGAAATAACACTCTAAATTAAAGAAAGAGGCCAGTTAGTTGTTGTTCCGATCAACAACAAGTAGCTCTCATCGGCAATTGAGAATATTTTGACTTATCTTCTAAGCTTATTGAGAATTATTTAGCTCTCTTCATGGACAACACGTAGCTCTCTCTCTCTCTCTCTCTCTCTCTCTCAGGTAAGCGCATATTTGAGTGTGTGTGTGTGTGTGTACATATTGTTGGGGTTTTTTCGAATTAAACCACCGCAAGATCATTTGGTTGTTCATTAATCCATGTTCATGCAAATCATAATTTTATGTAACATGCATGTTTATCACAGTCTAACCAAAAAGCATGCAAAGTAGATTCGAATCTAATAAAGTGGAAGACATAGAAACGAATCTACTTACAAATCGATAGACGGTCTGTGGACAAGATTAAAGATCTAATCTTGTTGTTGAATGAACACTGTATGGAGCCACCTAACACCTCAAAATTTTACCACCACAAATTCTACTCCAAGATCTTCTGTTGTATTCCCGGACTGTATCTAGATTCAGAGTGGGCTGAAATCTACTAGATAGAGTTGTGAAATATGTGGATAACTTTGAGAGACAAAGAGGGACTGATTTCCTATGAATAACATCATGAAAATTTCGTGCCCCCCTCCCCTTATATATAGGGAGGGGCGAAATTTCATGTTCCAGCCCTATTGGGCTGGGCCTCTATCTCAAGTTCAATATCCAGTCCACTTTCAGTCAATTGGGCTACAACAGGGATCTAGAAGAATATTAAATTGGCCCACTAATTTATTTAATATCCAATATCCAATAAACCTAGGATATAATTAAATAAATTAAGTTTTACTTTTATTCCACTAAAGAAGTAAAACTGACCTACCAATTTAATACATATTTACGAATATGCTTTCTCCTTTAGTCCAGCCATTCCCCGTGTTTAAGATATAATGTTCATTAATTAATTATGTAAGCCTCTGACAGCTATAATTAATTAACATCTAAAACCTTGAGTAGTACCACACAAGCTTTATTCATGTACGGAATAAATTCCACCTGCAGGGTTTCAACATGAACTTGTGCTTCCTCAAGAGAACATCATCAACCTGGCGCACCAGGACACAGTGCTCATGCATACTGCTCGAGACATCATGTATACATTGTTATTACCCAAGATATCGAATTCGATCTACAAAAAGATCTCACCCATTGATAAATCAAAGTAATAAACAACACACACATATGCTTGCCAATATCACATGAGTTCAGAACCCAAACTCTGTGGATCTTTATTCTCTCAGCAACTGGGTCAGAGACAGAGAATAGTATCCTATCGTGATCCTCCTCAATACACTAACCAGTGTACTAGAATAATCAGTTAGCCAAGATAAACTAACTTATCAGATTATTCTACGGTGTACCGATGGTGTGTTCAGGACCATCTAAGCCGTGAGCTCTTTAATACATTACAAGGTTCTAATGATATGATCTTTACCGTGTGACTCCCCACACCATATCATCTACAATGTAAGTATATGGAACATTGCATAAAACAATTATAGAACATAATCTAAATGCAAACAGTGACTGCAATAACTTTCATTTCATATCATCATATCATCAGAAAAGTATACAAAGACAAGTCTTCCAGTATACAAAACTAACAATCTCCCACTTATACTTGAAGCATGTCTTTCAAGCATAATAACTAACTGGCAAACTCTCCAATCTAAAACTATCAACTCAAACTGCGCTATCGGGTCTGCATCTCACTCCCATTTTCTCCACGTGACCATCAAAGGTCTTAGCCGTCAGGCTCTTCGTGAATGGATCAGCCAGGTTGTCCTCAGATGCAATCTTGACCACCGCCACGTCTCCTCTCTTAACGATTTCTCATATAAGATGGTACTTTCTCTCTATGTGTTTACTTATCTTGTGGGCTTTGGGTTTCTTCAAATTTGCCACTGCACCAGAGTTATCACAGTATATCGTGATAGTCTTAGGCAAATCAGGAACCACGCCCAAGCCCACTAGGAACTCGCGGAGCCAGACAGCCTCTTTTGCAGCCTCAGAGGCAGCTACATACTCAGCTTCCATGGTGGAATCCGCAATGCATTTCTGCTTAATGCTCCTTCATGCGATGGCTCCACCTCCTAGTGTAAACACATAGCTCGAGGTAGACTTACTCTGATCTTTGTCGGATTGAAAATCTGAGTCCGTGTAACCCAAAGGTACTAGACTATCAGAGTGAAAAACCAACATGTAGTCTCGAGTCCGTTTAAGGTACTTGAGAATGTTTTTGACCGCAGTCCAGTGACCTTGTCCAGGGTTAGACTGATATCTGCTTACCATGCCAACGGCATAGCATATATCAGGCCTAGTGCATAGCATAGCATACATCAAACTTCCCACAGCCGAAGCATATGGTACTTTCTTCATTTCCTCTATCTCAGACTGTGTTTGGGGACACATTTCCTTGGATAGATGAATTCCATGCCTGTAAGGTATAAAACCTTTCTTGGAATCTTGCATGCCAAATCTAGCTAGCACTGTATCGATATAAGTCGTCTGGGACAGACATAACATCCTTTTCTGGCGATCACGAATGATCTTGATGCCAAGGACATGTTCGGCTTCACCCAGATCCTTCATATTGAACTGCTCGGACAACCATACCCTAATGTTTGACAATGCCTTCTTACTGTTTCCAATAAGCAAGATGTTATCAACATAAAGTACAAGGAATGCCACCACATTTCCGTCACATTTCTTGTACACACAGCTCTCATCCAGACTTTGCACGAATCCATATGACTGGATAACCTCGTCAAATCAGATGTTCCAAGACCTTGATGTCTGCTTAAGTCCATAAATGGATCTCTTAAGCTTACACACCAAGTGCTCTTGTCCTTTAGCAATGAATCCCTCTGGTTGTTTCATGTGAATGTTTTCCTCAAGACTTCCGTTTAGGAAAGCTGTCTTGACATCCATCTGCCAGATCTCATAATCTAAATGAGCGGCAATAGACAAGAGAATCCGGATTGACTTAAGCATGGCTACCGGTGAAAAGGTTTCCTCATAATCGACCCCTTCTTTCTGAGTATACCCTTTTGTCACCAATCTAGCTTTGAAGGTTTCAACCTTCCCATGAGATCCTCTCTTGCGCTTGTAGACCCACTTACAGCCAATGGATTTTACCCCATCTAGTGGTTCTACAAGTTCCCAGACTTGATTGTGATCCATATATCCAATCTCAGACTCCATTGCAGTTTTCCAAGAATCTGCATCTTTATCTCGAATCGCCTCGTCATAGGTCCTGGGATCCAATTCATTGAGACCCTCTGGGAAATCTAAAGTCTCTCCCAGACCAATGAATCTATCAGGTTGGCGTACAACCCTCCCATTGCGACGAGGCAGTTCCTGTACTTCTGTGACATGTTGTGCAGTGTTTGGTGGTTCCTCTTCTTGTACAACTGGTGTAGGATTCGATCCTCCTCTTAACTCCTCAAGGATAATGTGACTCCTTGGTTTGTGGTTTATGACATAGTCTTCCTCTAAGAATCGAGCATTGGTGCTAACAATGATCTTCTGATCCTTAGGACTATAAAATAAACCACCTTTCGTTCCTCTAGGATATCCAACGAACAGCCTTACATCAGTACGAGGAGCCAGCTTATCAGCTTCCTTGTCCAACACGTGTGCTAGGCTACCCTAAATCCGAATATGGTTCAAACTGGGCTTTCGTCCAGTCCATAGTTCTGTAGGTGTAGCAGAAACTGATTTCGATGGAACCAAGTTAAGAATATAGGCTGCTGTTTCCAGGGCATATCCCCAGAATGAAATAGGCAACTCAGAATAACTCATCATCGATCTAACCATCTCTAACAATGTACGATTCCTTCTTTCCGCCACGCCATTCTGCTTTGGTGTTCCAGGCGCAGTCAACTGGGATGTAATCCCACTCTCTGCCATGTAATCCCTAAATTCGCTTGAGAGGTACTCGCCACCACGATCGGAACATAGTGACTTGATACTTCTGCCTGTTCGTTTCTCCGCTTCCGCCTTAAACTCTTTGAATTTCTCAAAGCATTCAGACTTGTGACGTAACAGGTAGATATAACCGTATCTAGAGTAATCATCAATGAGAGTGATGAAATACTCGAACCCTCCTCGAGCTTGAACTGACATAGGGCCACATAGGTCAGAGTGAATCAAATCTAATAGCCCTTCGGATCTATTTCCTTTTGACTGGAAAGGACGCTTGGTCATTTTACCTTCCAAACAGGATTCACACAAAGGAAACGATTCCAGTACCAAAGAAGACAATGGTCCATTGTTTACAAGCCTTTGTATCCTCTTAAGGTTAATATAACCTAGCCTTAGATGCCAAAGATAGGTTTGATTCAATTCCGAAGGTTCTTTTCTCTTGTTAGGGTTTATGATCGATGTATTCAACAGTTGTCTTTGCGTAGTGTTTTCAGTTGGTTTAAGAAAGTATAAGTGTCCATCCAATGTGCCAGAACAGATAAAATGTTTACCACTAAAGATAACTACTTTGTTATCAAAAGAAACAGAATATCCATCCATAATCAATTTAGAAACTGAAATCAAGTTTCGCCTAAAACCAGGCACATAAAGACAATCTTTCAAAACCAAAGTTCTATCACTACTGAAAGGTAAAACAACGTCTCCCACTGCAACAGCCACCACTCTCGTAGCATTGCCCATGTAGATGGTGATCTCGTCCTCACTCAGCTGTCTTTTTACCAGGAACCCTTGTAAAGACATGCAAACATAATCAGTAGCTCCAGTATCTACTACCCACGACTGGGTAGAACAAGTTGCTAAACATGTTTCCACAACCAGAGTGTGAGATGTACCTCTCTTCTTCATTGCTAAGTGGCGAGCCGAGCGGTTCTGATAACCGAAGAGCTCCTTAAGGTTGAGCATGACATCATAAACAGTCTTCATAGTCTGATGCTGATGTTGCAACACATTCGACATGGAAGCCAGAATGTAGCAGCGCGCTATCTTATCAGACTTGACCCACTTGTCATACACAGCCCTTTGGGCTTCGTCAGAACCCTCATCTGGCTTGTCAGGACATACCTCTTCAAGTACAAACTTGTGTCCCTCAGCAACAAGAACTAAGTTAAGGTTACGAATCCAGTCATTGTAGTTTTCACCGACAAGTTTGTTTTCTTTGAGGATTTAGGACAAATTGGAGAGTGCCATTGATGATATGAAATAACTGAAATTAAACATGCAGTACAGTCACAAAACACGTTTAGGATAAATAGTATATAATCGAAAGCCTCATAAAAATTATATACTTTTCCACCGACACTTTAAAAACATCTTTTATAAGCCACGATAGTGTGGACGTTTATAAAAAAACATCTTTAAATAGGTTAAACCTTTAATTTGCCTCCAGTTGAGTTTCCTTACAACAAGCAAATTAATAGTCGGATAATTAACACGGTCATGTAATCGTCTAACTGATAAGCCACGATCGTGTGGACGTTTATCAATAAATTACATCTAAGTGTGCACACCATTATCTTCACACCAAGATCACTACTCGAATTTAACCGCTCCAGATGGAGGAGTCAGTTAGTCCTAATAGTGTTCTACAGCTATCCTTTTAGGAGATTTAATTTCTAGAAAAATCTGTGATATGACACATCCGATATGGAGGAAGACCGATGTCAACGCGCATGCCCATCACTTCTCAATTAAACCAGATATTAATGGAGACCGTATGAGATTTCTACATACTTTGGTATGAATCTCTCCCACTTAGTTATTTATGTTTGAGGTTTCATTTTATCCCATTATCGAACATGCAAACATCACATAAAATGATAAACATCCATTGCATGCTTCAACATAATAAGCAACAGTAATATTCCAACTATCATGGCTTATATCTCATGTTGATTGATGAGATAAAACTAAAAAGTCAGCTCCGGAAACAGGCTTTGAAACCGCCGCCCCTTCACCGCGCCTCGCCGAAAATCCTAGCTCCATTTAGGGTTTCGGGATGTGAACCGGTGAACCTTCCTTTTTGGTGCTGAACCACTTTCCTTCTTTTGAGTTGATCTCCGATCTTTATTCAATACAGACTATCTATTCCGAAAGGAAAAATCTAATATTGCTAGAATAAAAATTACAACTCAAAAACTCGTCTAACAGCTTTATATCTATTACATTAAAACAACGTAAAATAAAACCTAGACCTAATCCATGGATTTTCTCATGGATTAAAATCACGTAGCCAAACCGGCATACAGCCAACATCCATTCAACATAAACATACATCACATAAAATAAAGGAGCCATGATAGTTGGTAAACCTGCAAACAAACACAGTCTACAAAACCAACAATCATGTATAATATGATCCACATAAAATAACATATGATATCTATGCATGAATATTAAGTAATAATCGAATTTTACAATTAATTAAATTAATTAATTCGATATTATCCACAAGATAAAAATTGGAAATTAAAATAATTATCCACCAATTTTAATCTTGTTATTTTCAAAAATATCACTTAAATAAATCTGGAATTTATTAATAATTATCCACCAAATTTATTTAATATTTTCTAACCACCCTAATTAAATAATAATTGGATATATTGATATAAATCAAAAATCTAATCCAAATATTATCCATAAGAATCTAAATCTTTAAGGATAAAGTTTGGAGATTTGATTCCAATCCAAAATCTTCCAAAACTTATCCAAATTTAAAATCTTATCACAATTGGATTTTGATAATTATTTGTATATATCCAAAAAATACCTTATCCAATTTTAATCCATAAATTTCGAAAATCACAAGAATAATAAATCTGAAAATTTGATCCACTT
Source organism: Perilla frutescens (assembly GCA_026008535.1). Classification (NCBI taxonomy): domain Eukaryota; kingdom Viridiplantae; phylum Streptophyta; class Magnoliopsida; order Lamiales; family Lamiaceae; genus Perilla; species Perilla frutescens. Next base: position 15,889,958 of record BRKX01000015.1, read on the forward strand.
CAAATTCTTCCAAATTTAAAATTCTATTTTCAAATCTATCTAGATTAAAATTAGGTGAATTAAGATATACATCAAATAATATCAAATCTAAATCCAACACATCCAAATTTTCGATCCACATTAATTAATAAATCTGGAAATTTGATTTTCATCAAAATCTTCTCCAAATTAATTTATTAAAATCGAAAATTACACTATATTTCACATTTGGAAATTTTGACATTAATCAAATAACTATTCCAAATAATATAGCTATAGGTTTCGAAATTTTCAAGAATAAAAATCTGGAAATTTTGATCCATTCCAAAATTACCAAATTTAAAATTCTAATTTCAAACCTATCTAGATTAGAATTAGGTAATCTTTGATATACATCAAAAATCACCAAATCCAATTCTAATCATCATAATTTTCGAACACACTAGGAAATAAATCTGAAAATTTGATCTTGATCAAAACATCATCCAAACTTAATTCCAAAAGTGCCGAAAATTACTACACCAAATTAGGGAATTTTTAACACATCAAATTCGAAAATTTGATCTCTAAATTTTCGAACCCTATGACAATTAAATCTGGAAATTTGAAGAACATCAAATATCATCCCAAATTTAATCTCATAGTGACCGAAAATTCAAGTACCCTCAAAACTAGAATTCTCGATTTTTACATCTCAAATTCTTCCAAGTTTTGAATACCATAAAATCGAAATACATAGCCAATTAAATCTGAAAATTTAAACACCATAAATTTATCATCAAATTTAATCATGCAATTCGAAATTATGCCCGGATTAATCCTAGAACAGTGCCAAAACCCTCTCTGATACCAGTTGTTGGGGTTTTTTCAAATTAAACCACCGCAGGATCATTTGGTTGTTTATTAATCCATGTTCATGCAAATCATAATTTTATGTAACATGCATGTTTATCACAGTCTAACCAAAAAGCATGCAAAGCAGATTCGAATCTAATAAAGTGGAAGACATAGAAACGAATCTACTTACAAATCGATAGACGGTATGTGGACAAGATTAAAGATCTAATCTTGCTGTTGAATGAACACTGTATGGAGCCACCTAACACCTCAAAATTTTACCACCACAAATTCTACTCCAAGATCTTCTGTTGTATTCCCGGACTGTATCTAGATTCAGAGTGGGCTGAAATCTACTAGATAGAGTTGTGAAATCTGTGGATAACTTTGAGAGACAAAGAGGGGCTGATTTCCTATGAATAACATCATGAAAATTTCGTGCCCCCCTCCCCTTATATATAGGGAGGGGCGAAATTTCATGTTCCAGCCCTATTGGGCTGGGCCTCTATCTCAAGTTCAATATCCAGTCCACTTTCAGTCAATTGGGCTACAACAGGGATCTAGAAGAATATTAAATTGGCCCACTAATTTATTTAATATCCAATATCCAATAAACCTAGGATATAATTAAATAAATTAAGTTTTACTTTTATTCCACTAAAGAAGTAAAACTGACCTACCAATTTAATACATATTTACGAATATGCTTTCTCCTTTAGTCCAGCCATTCCCCGTGTTTAAGATATAATGTTCATTAATTAATTATGTAAGCCTCTGACAGCTATAATTAATTAACATCTAAAACCTTGAGTAGTACCACACAAGCTTTATTCATGTACGGAATAAATTCCACCTGCAGGGTTTCAACATGAACTTGTGCTTCCTCAAGAGAACATCATCAACCTGGCGCACCAGGACACAGTGCTCATGCATACTGCTCGAGACATCATGTATACATTGTTATTACCCAAGATATCAAATTCGATCTACGAAAAGATCTCACCCATTGATAAATCAAAGTAATAAACAACACACACATATGCTCGCCAATATCACATGAGTTCAGAACCCGAACTCTGTGGAGCTTTATTCTCTCAGCAACTGGGTCAGAGACAGAGAATAGTATCCTATCGTGATCCTCCTCAATACACTAACCAGTGTACTAGAATAATCAGTTAGCCAAGATAAACTAACTTATCAGATTATTCTACGGTGTACCGATGGTGTGTTCAGGACCATCTAAGTCGTGAGCTCTTTAATACATTACAAGGTTCTAATGATATGATCTTTACCGTGTGACTCCCCACACCATATCATCTACAATGTAAGTATATGGAACATTGCATAAAACAATTATAGAACATAATCTAAATGCAAACAGTAACTGCAATAACTTTCATTTCATATCATCATATCATCAGAAAAGTATACAAAGACAAGTCTTTCAGTATACAAAACTAACACATATTTGGTGTATGTATATATGTATGAAGTATTAATCATAGATCAAGTGTTTGTCTGGTTGTCTACAGATTCATACGATATCGTTCAGACTGGGTGCTAAGGCTAAGGTGCGGCGGAGCCATTACAAGGTGGCGGTGGATACCGATGAGGGGCGGAGAAGGAGAGAGGACAACATGGTGGACATTCGAAAGAGCAAGCGCAATGAGAATTTGCTTAAGATGTGGAGAGAAGGGATGCAACAACAGCAGTTCAGAACTTCTCTTTACTCCTCTGCCTTAGAGAAAAAGGTCATTTTTTTAGTAATTAGATGGATTTTTTTGCTTAGGGTTGAAATTGGAAACTTTTTGGAGTAGGGTCTTTTGTTTTGCCTGAATATGATTAGATTTTTTTTATAAGTCCATGTGTACTATGCACTTGAGATGTCTTTATTCTTTTCTTATTAGATCCAATAATCTCTTGATGCTCTAATTTTCGCTGAATTAAATGGAAAATTGTTGATCGATTTGTAATATTTGCTTGATATTTGATATTGTTTGATTAGTCTATGTGAAGCGGTTCATTTTTGAGCATGTAAATGGATTATGGAAGAGACTAGTCTATGTAGTTGATAAAGTTGTAACTTTGCCCACAAAGTCGGTTATGCGTAATTGAGTTGTCTATGCTTACATATAATGTCTTCTGTGTGTGCTTGTATTTCAGAATTGTTCCATCGCTATGCATAATATAATTGATATATATGGTTTTGTACTTTTTTTATGAATCTGAAGTTTCCTTCTGACCGAACAAATATGAGAACTGTTTCTTTCAGTGATAGAAACTTAATTTGATTGATATAAACATTTAATTGTTCTTACCAATTCCCCTTTGTTATATGTCGTAAGAGTATTTATTCCTTTTTAATTGTTTATTTTAGTTCAGTAGGTAGCCTCCTTGCTAGTTTTAGCTGAATATGATTGTGTTTTTGCCACCTTTTTTTAGAGAGAATTATAAATTTCCATTTGTATGTAGTTGGAGAGTCTCCCATCTTTGATTAATGGCATCTGGACTCATGAAAACAACTTGGAGCTTGAATCAACTACACAATTTATCCATAAAACCCGTAAAATATTTGGATACTTCAACTATAAAGAAGACTCAACTTTCTGAGACTGCATTGAATTCAATATCCAAAACATACTTAAGATTGTTATTTTACGTAGATTATCTTACTGATGCACCAGTCCATATGGTTAAACCTAAAATAAGGAATTAATATCAATACACTTGAATGTTTCTTCTTTCTGGCTTTATCTTATGTTGATTGAAGGTGGTCAGGTTTCAGCCATAATATATCTAGATGATTCTAATTATGACTTTGTCTAAAAATCTCACTAACATTTACTTCCATATTTTTTGGAAGCCTTTTAGTGTGCAGATGTTCTAAAATATTTTAGGTCTTAAGCTTTAACACCTGTATAACTAGGTTCTGGGGTTCTTGAGTTTGGACCCTAAGAAGCTTGCTGACTATGACAAGAAAGATTATGTTCACTAGAGAATTAAACTTCCATCCGAGAGAAAATTTCCACCATTTGTTGCATGTAGAATGATGTATGTTAGGATTCATTCTAAGCATTTCATGATTAATGGGTCATTAATTTAACCTTATAAACTTGATAAGCATTTGCCTTGAAATTCTAAAAGTCATGTGCCTTTTTTCCTTCATTTATTTCTTATATCTCTCGTTTACTTGTGTTATGCTAGGTCATCTTTTGTTTATCAAAGTTTGTGTTCTACTTTGGTAAATTGCGTGCTTGAGCATTATATATGAGATCATTTGCAAGGTAATTTTCAGTTTTATAGTCATTATAAAGGTATATATGTATTTCCATTTGATACTTACTAGTATGTGTGGAACTCTTACTTTCTAATATTTAATATTTTAACATAGACTCCTCGACAACCCAATTCTAAGCAATGCAGATTTTATGTAATGCGATTTATAAAAGAAATCATTGAAGAGCTTCAACAAAATGATTCCATTTCTATAAGATCAGTGGTAATAATTAAATTTGGTTTTACTTCTTTTTATGTCAAGATAAGTATTTATACCTATTTATATACCATAACATGTATTCTGTTTTTTTAATGATAATAGTTCAAAAAGGAGAAGTATTTATTATGGGATATTGATGAAGTTTGTGTGGAGTGGGCGAATTGCGTGCTTGAGCATATGTATGATCATTGTGCAAGGTGATTTTCAGTTTTATAGTCATTATATCATTTTTTATATTTCAACTCAAAAAGACTTTCACCTACTATATGATCAATTGATTTTTTTTATATCTCAGCTCAAGAAAACTTCCAGAAGTATGATTGAAGGCTTTCAGTAAGATTAAATTATAATAGAATTTTGGATTGATGTAGTAGTTTTTAACAAATAATCAGAAGCTTTGTCACATTGAATATTATATTTTTGACATCATATTGTATTTTGATGATATTTTATATTTTGAATGATATTTTGCATTTTAAATGATATTTTACATTTTGAATGATATTTTGTATTTTTAGATTATTATCAATTATATTATTTTTTAGTTTGGGATTATACAGGTGATGAAGACTCATATTCGTGCTTTTTCCTTTATCTTTTTACACTCTTTGTAAGTGTTTAGTATAGAGTCTAGTCTAGTTTTGGGGGTAAAACTGATTACAGGGGGATGGGGGCACAAAACCACCACAACAGACACAGACAAGTGCTATTTATGCTGAGGGCACAAAGGACCAATTTGCCTGCCGAAGACCCAGTTAAAGTTGTTGCGAGAATTATGCAACAGAATCATGGGCCAGCTCATTTATGCACGTGGAGGTGACATGGCGGTCAGTTCCGAGTCCTGAGGAGATCCAGACACGTTGGGAAGTAAGTGGAGACGTCAGGAAGCTACTGGAGACGCTAGGGTTTGTTGCTATCACTCCTAAAATCAAGGAAGAACATGGAGCATGAACGTGATGAAGTGGAGGAGTGCAAGAGCCCCTGCGTGGGTGAAATATGGGCTGCTTGAAATCTTAATTCATTTTCTATAAATACTTTTATCTGCTTTTCATTCGGGACACGTTTTTGCACCCCGAAGATACAATTTCCCATTTTCGTACTTAGTTTATTTTCTGGATATTCTGTCTGACTGAAGCTGGCGATTTGCCAGCAGAGAGGTAGTTCAGTTGTTCTGTTGGCAAAACTGGTGTTGGGCCCAGAAGTTAATCTAGTTATTTCCTTTCCAAGTAAGATGTCTTTTATTATTTCTTTTACTTGCGTCTCTATGTTTAGTGGCTAAGTATCCACTGTTCAAGTCAAAGTAATGGTCTAAGGGTAGAATATGTGCATGAGGTAATCGGACTTTAACGCCTTAAGGGTTCACAATCTTAACTTGTTTTTCACTTAGACATAGGTAAAAGGTGATTGGAGATGAAAGCGCGCATTTCTAATTAACTGGTACTAGTGTTAGTTACGTGGGAGTGTATAGGTGACCATGCCTCGATACCCATATAGTAACAAGTCCGGGGGTGACAACCTTGGTAGTTAAGATTGAGTAGTATATGCAGGCCCAAAACCGTGTCAAACCTACTAGAATCGGGTCACTTTCGCTCTCAAAGCTGCTATACTTGCAAAACCTTTATGTGATTCTCTCCTTAGGTTCCTGTATCGGGATTGCGCATACCTACCGAATGACTCGGTGCTTTGACTTGAACAACTTTTATTACTGATATTTTCTCTTCTGATTTCCTTTTCAGCATTTAGTTAGTTTAAGTTTATTAGCAAGGTTTTTAGAGTGACACTGAAGACCCAAACCAAAACTAAGAAAAGACAGAAGGTTATGAACACTCCTCATGGGATCGACATCCATCTTCATCAGCTATACTAGCCGTTGATGGCAGATTAAGCATTTGTGGACTATTTGCCTGCAAGTGTATTTTGCACATCAAAATGACGGTGTGTCAAAATTGGCGCCGTTGTCGGGGAGTGTAAGCGCATTTTTCTGTCTATTTACTGTTTTACCTTAGTATATGCGTCTTTCTAACCGCGCAGGAGATTTACTCTACGATCCGGAGATAGAGAGGTTAGCAAGGGCAAAAAGGGCACAAGCTAGGGCATTTTTGAAAAAGCTGCAGGAGGAGAATCAAACTGAAGGATCTAGTGATGATTTGACCTCAGGCGGAGAAAGTCAGGCAAGCAACGAACAAGCTGAGACAAGCAACTTTAATCCACTCTATTCCGAAGAAGAGATGGAGGACGATCAGATATCAAACCACGAGGAAGAAGGACAACAAAGACCACCACCGCACACCCTTACTTTGAGGCAGCTGAGTTTCCCTCAAACCATGAACATACGTCCCACGGGCATCGTTTTGCCCACAACCACTGGTAACTGGGAGCTAAGGACAAACTTCATCTCGATTTTACCCAAATTCCATAACCATCCAGGGGAGGATCCACAACGACATCTGCAAGATTTCGAGATGGCATGTGAGATACAACGCACATGAGCTAATGGGACAAATGAATACATTCGCCTGGTTTCTTTCCCTTTCACCTTGTAGGACTGAGCTCGAGAATGGTTATACACTATTCCTGCCAGGAGTGTAACCAACTGAAGTCAACTCCAGCAAAAGTTTCTGGAGAAATACTTCCCCACATCAAGAGTGCAGAGCATGAGGAAGAAAATCTCAACCGCAAAGGCTGGTTCCAACGAGAACTTTTATGACTACTGGGAGCGTTTCAAGCAAATGCTCTCGAAATGCCCACATCACCAGATTCCAAATCATGACCTGGTGAACTACTTTGTCTCGGGGCTGAGAAGTGAGGACCGAGCCCTACTGAATGCAGCATGCGGAGGATCTATCCTGAACAAGAGGGCAGCTGAAGCTCTAATACTTATTGGAGAAATGGTCGAGGAGAACAGAGACGATTCATATGAAAGAACAAGTGTTTCCGCTGTGGGTAAAACTATCTCTGTGTCTAAAACTGATGACCGAATCGAACAACTCTGCAATAAGATGGAGAAGATGATCACCATGTTTTCCGCTAATACTTTGTGAATTTGTGGGGTATGTGAATTGATGGGGCACCACTCTGACCAGTGTCCACAAGTGAAGGAGAAGGAAGAAACGGTCAACGCTATTGATGGAGAGCAAAGGAGAAGGCACAATCATCTTGCCCACAACTATAGTCAGAGGCAGACAGCACAATACTATCCTGCACCCGCAGCAAGACCGTCTTTATCAGACATGGTTCATAAGATTGTGAATGAAACGGTGGAGGTACAAAAGAAATCAGAAGCCTTCGAGCAGGATACAAGGAATGGACTGACCTATTTGGGAGGACAAATATCCCAAATTAGTGATGCAATCACAAGGATGGAGAAAGCTAAAGGAATTCTGCCCTCACAAACAGAACCACCAAAAAAGGCTGGGGTGAATGCAATAACCATATCCAGAGACTGTAGAGGATGATGCCCACAGCGATGATGAGCCCACAAAGGAGGAACCAGAGTTGAGGGCAAATGACAAACCAGAAGCAGTTGTGCCCAAACCCATCCTGAAGAGTAATATTCCAAAAGAGATCGAGGTGCCTTTACCATTTCCAGGAACGATGAAGCGGAACAAAAAAGAAACAGATGATAGGGATCTAATGCACATCTTCAAGAAGGTGGAAATCAATGTTCCCCTACTAGACGCAATCAGGCAGGTGCCCCGATACGCCCGTTTCCTGAAGGACTTATGTACAAAGAATGTGAGATTCACAGATGAGGCACAAGTGGTGGTGAATGAAAATGTGTCAGCATTATTGCAGAAGAAGCTGCCTGAAAAGTGTGGAGACCCAGGGATGTTCTTTATTCCCTGTGAAATTGGAGGACTTCGAGTTGAGAGAGCTATGCTAGACTTAGGAGCATCGATCAATGTTATGCCCATAAGCATTTTTGAAGAACTGACATTAGGACCGCTCAAGGATACAAGGATAATTATTCAATTGGCTGACCATTCCAGTGTTTACCCCGAGAGAGTGCTTGAAGATGTCCTAATCAAGGTGGAGAGTCTGATTTTTCCAGGAGACTTCTATGTGTTGGATATGGGCAAAACCAATCCAAAGGCTGTCTGTATACTTTTGGGTAGACCATTCATGAAGACGGCACATACGAAGATTGATGTCGATAAGGGCACATTGACGTGCGAATTCGATGGAGACAGAGTTACCTTCAACATCATGGAGGCAATGAAGTACCCCAATGACACTGAGGGTGTACATATGATCAACGTTTTTGAGCTTATGATCCAAGAAGAAGTGTCAAGGCTGCTGGCAAAGGATCCACTTGATTGGGTACTTCAAAACAGTAAGACCGATTGGGATGCTGAAAAGGAATGAGATAAGCAAATCAAAGAGGCAATTCTGTAATTGTATCACATTGAAGCCGGTTTTCCAAGAGATACACGTCTGCCTTTACCCACAACAAGGCAGGGTGATAAACTGGTGTGGTCTATCATTAAGTCATTAAGTTGGAGTTGAAGGAGTTGCCCGATCACCTCAAATATGTTTATTTGGGTGAAGGAGAGAATTTGCCAGTTATAATCAGTTCATCTTTGACCATGAAGCAGGAAGTCAAGTTGATAGCACTATTGAAGATGCACAAGGAAGCAATTGGATGGACCTTAGCCGACATCAAGGGCATAAGTTCCACCATTTGCATGCATCGAATCCAGTTGGAGAAAGGGGCAAAACCAGTGCAAGATCCCAAAAGGAAGCTGAACTCCTTGATGAAGGAAGCTGTGTTAAAAGAGATTCTAAGGCTGCTCGATATGGGCATTATCTTCCCTGTGCCCGACAGTGAATGGGTGAGTCCTATTCACGTTGTGCCCAAAAAGTCTGGAATCCAAGTGGTGGAGAATGAAAATAAGGAACTTATTTAGGTGAGACTGCAGACCGGATGGAGAGTTTGCATTGACTACCGCAAGTTAAATGCAGTCACAAAGAAGGATCATTTTCCTTTGCCTTTCATCGATCAAATGTTGGAGAGGCTTGTGGGAAAATCGTACTTCTGTTTTCTGGATGGGTATTCTGGTTATATGTAAATCATGGTGGCCCAAGACGATCAAGGCAAAACGACATTCACTTGCCCTTTTGGCACATTTGCCTACAGAAGGATGTCTTTTGGCCTTTGCAACGCTCCAGGCACATTCCAACGGTGTATGATGAGTATATTTTCTGATATGCTTGAGACTTGTATTAAGATCTTTATGGACGACTTCAGGGTTTATGGAGATAGCTTTGATCAATGCCTTGATCATTTGAGCAAGGTACTGAGCCGTTGTGTGGAAAAAGACTTGGTGTTGAATTATGAGAAGTGTCACTTTATGGTAAGAGAAGGAATCGTGCTGGGACATGTAATATCCGAGCGAGGAATTGAGGTGGATAGGGAAAAAGTGGAGGTCATTGCCAAATTTCCCTATCCCATCCATGTTAAGCAGATTCGGGCAATTCTAGGTCATGCGGGTTTCTATCGACGATTCATTAAAGACTTCGCAAAGATTGCTCAACCACTCACAAAGCTGCTACAACTGGAGGTAAAATTTGACTTTGATGATGACTGCAAGGAAGCTTTTCATACATTACAGAATATGTTAGTGTCTTCCCCCATTATCCAACCTCCGGATTGGGGAATGCCATTTAAGGTGATGTGTGATGCCAGTGGATTTGCCGTAGGAGCAGTTTTGGGCCAGAAAAGAGGCAAGGAGAGCTATGTTATCTATTATGCCTCCAAGACATTAAATGCCGCGCAACGCAACTATACCACCACAGAGAAGGAGCTGTTAGCAGTAGTGTTCGCTTTTGAGAAGTTCCGTTCCTATCTGTTGGGGGCACAAGTGATTGTTTACACGGATCACGCAGCTCTGAAGTACCTACTGTCTAAGAAGGAGTCAAAGCCGAGACTCATAAGGTGGATATTGCTCTTACAAGAGTTCGATGTGCAAATCAAAGACAAGACTGGGGCAGAAAACCTGGTTGCAGACCATCTCAGCCGTCTGATGGTTGAGAGCAAAGAGAAAATCACGGAGAATTTTCCAGATGAGCACTTGTATGAGGTTGCGGGCAAAACAGTAAAGGAGCCATGGTTTGCCGACATAGTGAACTACCTGGTCACAAGGCAGTTTCCAGTTGGTTTGAGTGACTATCAAAAGAATAAGATGAAGCGTGAGTGCAAGTTCTACCTCTGGGAAGCACCAACTCTTTGGAAAATTGGAACTGATCAAGTCATAAGAAGGTGCGTCAGTGATGATGAGGTCTTAAACATCTTGAAGTTCTGCCATAACAATGCATGTAGAGGTTATTTTGGCCCACGTAGAACAGCAAGGAAGGTATTAGAATGAGGATTTTACTGGCCTACATTATTCAGGGATGCTTATATATTTGTGAAGAAGTGCAAGAATTGCCAGATGACTGGAAATATTTCTATTCTGGCGGCCATGCCACAAACACCTATCATGCCCGTGGAAGTCTTCGACATATGGGGCATAGATTTCATGGGACCATTTCCCAAGTCAGGTAATAATCTCTACATTATCTTGGCTGTAGATTATGTGTCCAAGTGGATTGAGGCAAAAGCCACTCCAACGAATGATGCAAATACAGTGGTGAAGTTCCTGAGGGCAAATGTTTTCTGTCACTTCAGAATGCCCAAAGTCCTGATCAGTGATCAAGGGACTCATTTTTGCAACTCAATCATAAAGAAGATGATGGCAAAGTATGGGGTCACACACAAGGTTACTACTGCATATCACCCCCAGGTAAATAGGCAAGCAGAAGTCTCAAACAGGGAGATCAAAAATATTATGGAGAAGGTTGTTGGACCAAGGCGCAAAGACTGGAGCAATCACTTGGAAGATGCTCTGTGGGCATATCGCACAGCCTACAAAACACCTATTGGGATGTCTCCTTATAGGCTGGTTTTTGGAAAGTATTGCAATTTGCCCGTGGGAATGGAGCATAAAGCATTTTGGGCAATCAAGAGGTTGAATTTCAATAATGAATGCGCTGGAATTGAGAGGAAGCTGTAGATCCAAGAATTAGAAGAATTGAGGTCCGAGGCCTATGACAATGCTGTGATGTATAAGGAAAGGACCAAGAGATACCACGATGCACTCGCAAGGGGAAAACAGTTACTCTATGGGCAAAAGGTACTCGTGTTCAACTCAAGGCTCAAATTGCATGCGGGTAAATTGAAGTCAAAATGGATGGGACCCTATCTGGTGCAACATCAACACCCAAGCGGAGCAATTGATCTGGTGAATCCAAAAGATGGGTGCGAATTTCGAGTCAATGGCCAGAGGGTGAAACCATATTTCGAGTAAGAGAAGGAAACTTGGGCAGAAACCCAAGTTTTGAGCATTCCTGAGTACTACTGAAGGTACAACATGGTTGAGCCAAAGACCTTAAACAAAGGCGCTAGACGGGAGGCAACCCGGTTTGTTTACTTGCTTTAATTTCAATTATGTTTGTTATTTGTATTTTGTTTGTGAATTAACGCTGCAAGAAGACAAAGACTGGAAACGCATCACTGTGGGCAAATTAAATGATCAGGGCCCAGCAAGGTTTAAGTGTGTGGATGGAGACTATAGCAGATTTGACTGATTGGGCAAGGACAGCATCTGCAGAGACGGTTGGTTTTCCCCATGCAGAGCTGATGATTGTTGAAAATTGAGGCCGATTAAAAGGGAGTGAGTGAGAGATGATATATTCAGATATTTATTTTGAATTACAAAACATATTTTTCCCTCATTTCAAACTCCCCCAAATTTCTCAAAATTAGGCAAAACCGCTTCCTAAATTCTCACCCACGATCTCTCTGCATGAACCCACCACCCTCACAACATCCCACGTTCCTAGAAGCATTCAAATACTCTCCCCCACTGCTGATTTTTCACAAATCGAACAAAGCGAACCCTACATCCCAAATTCCCCAACCCCTTGTCGAGAAAAATGGTGAATGCAAAGAAATCCGGAGCCCCTACTAAGCGAGGCACACGTCACAGTGCCCGCAATGCCGGCAAATCGTCACAAGAGACGACTCAGACCACCCAGTCGACCCAGATAGAGCAGCCGAAACAGAGTTCCGGGCCCATTCTCAACCCCTCACCGATCCAAACCATTTTGCCACAGCACCCACCGCTCCCGCCGCCGCAAGAAAAGAAAAAGAAACGAGCACCGTCAAAGGCTAAGGGTGGTGCGTCAAAGAAGAAGGGTGAGACTGATAAGGGCAAACCTCAGAGCCCGCCACAAGCTAGGCAAAACCCTGACCCGACGCCCGCACCTGAGAAGCCACCAACTCCTGAGAAGCCACCGACACCCCAACCCAGTGAAGAATCAGACGATTCTGAACCTGAGAAGGAACCAGAGAAGGACGGGGAGGACGATGATGGACCAGAAAAAGAAGATAAGACGGAGGAAGAAAAACAAAACGGCGACGGTGATGAAGAAGAAGGTGATGATAAATCTGAAGGTGAGAGCATGGAAGAAGACGACAAAGAGGAGGAGAAACCAGAGCAAGATCATCAAGAGGAGAAGAAGAAAGAACCAGAACCGGAAAAAAGAGAAAGAGGAATCGTTGGAGGAAGAGAAAGTGACCTCAGAGGGATCTACATCTGAGAATACCCACAGCCAGTCTGATCAACCGAAACAGGCACAACCCGATCCACCCGCAGAGAAGAAAAAGTCGAAGAAGGCAAAACCACAGGAGGTCTTGAAGGAGGCACATAGGGAACCAAGTCAAAGCAAGGGTTCCGATGTGCCCAAAAAGTCTAAAAGCAAGTCAAAGGGAACCAAGTCAACCAGCAAGGAGTCGAGGAAGTCAGTCAGTAGGGAGTCAAAGAGACAAGAGAAGCCCTCCACCAAGAGAAGGCTAGATGTGGAGCAGTCCAACAAAGAAGAGAAAGAGAAGTCGGTGCACAGTGAGGAAGTGGAACCGAATATCCAAATCATCCCAGCTCCGGTTCATTCCTATGTGCCCGCAAAGGTAAAAAAGGGCACAAAAAGCAGGGTGCCACTCAGAACCCTCCCCCGCCGCTTGGTGAAGGAGGATTCAAGCAGCTCAAGACAAGGAATTGTCGAGAGACTGAACAAGAAGAAGCATCTGCCCCTATACGTTCTTCATAACAGCACGCTGAATACACTTGGAGTCATGGACCAAGTGTATGAATACTTTGCCAATATCGGTTGGTAGCAAGTACTCGGATGGAGGAACACGGTACACCCTTCTTTAACCATTGAATTCCTTTCCTCGTATGAGTTTAAACCAGTGCAGGGGTTCGGTCTGGAGACACCCGGAGTTGTGAAATTCTATATAGCTGGAGAGAGCTACAGTATGTCAATCTCAGGATTGAATCAGCTGTTGGATTTCATCCAACCAAAAGATGTGCATGCGAAGTGGTACAAAGAAACAGCAACCAGCGCCGGCGACGACTGGAATCCAAACATTCAGCAACGGTGGGAGGAAATTGGAGGCAAAGGCTTCTATCTTTCGGGCTCAAGCAAGGACAAGCACCTTTCTGACCACGCCCTTCAGATTTGCCATAGATGGATGGCATTCAACCTTTATGGGTGCAAGGATGGTACAGGCCAAGTGACGCAGCAGGAAGTATTCCTATTGTGGAATATAGTGCACAAGGGGAAGGTCAACCTCGGCTACATTCTGGCGGTTCAATTACAAGCTCAGACCAGCAACACCAGAGCAACTGTTATAGCGTTGGGCATGTTCGTGGCTAGGCTGATTGAAGGCTTAAAAGATGGCGACCTCGATGACATCTTCGAGAAGTACCCAGAGCATGATGAAGCGACAGAGTATCTCGATGCCCAGAGGCTAGAGCGGATGCAGCTAGTTGGGTTTACTGAAGAAAACACCCCATACTTCCTCCCTTTTGAAGAACCAACGTACTTTGACAAGAGAAAGGCCCCCAAGGCACAAGGAGGATCACCCAGGGCACAAGTAGGACCGAGCAGGGCACAAAGCAGTGCAGATTCAAAGAAGCTCAAAAGAGTTGAGAAAGCCCTGCAGAAAATTTGTGTTCACCTCGGGTTAGGCTACCCCTCCTCTCCTTAAATCATGTTTTATCCCCAATAGTTTAGGATTTGTTTGTTTTCTATTTTTGTTTGTGTGTTTAGCGTCTATTTTTGTGTTTGTATATTTGTGTGTGTGTATATAGAGTCTATTTTGGGCATATCTAAACCACATTACTGCTTGTGCCCGCAAGGGTACTTTGCACAGCAAGTGTGTGGGAGGGATATGCCTAGGTTGCTGTGTTTGTATGTTCTGTTTTTATCTTGTGTGTGCATGTTGAGTCTATAGCATATGAGTCATAGATTGACATTGGGCATATATAGACATAAATTTATTGTTAGACAGATGGAATTAATCAATCGCATGTGAAAGCAATATATAACTACCCAGTGAGATTTGAGCCCAAATTAACATTTGCGACTTCTTTCTGTGTGTTTAAATTCCACCACCTCATTTGATGCCTACTTGCTTGTGCCCTGTTAAACTTGATTTCATGTTCTCATGTATGCTTAGATGATTAAGGCATTTTCTTTTATCATTATTTGGCTATATTATTCACTGATAAAAGCTTCTCATTGCTACCATTATTTGAGCCTACTTATTTGTTCATGACCAGCGTTCCGAAAATCTCTCTTTAAAGAGTATCTTATAACTGGGAATGAAACCTTTTATGCTCGTATTGGTAGTATGTTTAAGCCAAAGAGTGACAGAATGCCAGACATGGGCACAAAGAAAAAAAAAATAATAAGTGGGAATGATTGCTTGGCTTTAAGTGTTTGAATTTTTATGATTTCCCAGGTTGTTATGTGAGCACAGAGCTGCCAGTACTGATTTTTCCCGAATGCTATTGAAGGTAGCCAGTTTCTAAAAATTTCCAACCTTGATCCATATGCCCCATTACAACCCTCACAAGACCTTTTGATATGCATGCATGTGAATATCGTAAAATTTTTATATACAGGGTGTTTGCAAGTTTGTTGATGATGATTTGGTGGAATTATTGAGAGTAAACACTTAACCTAAACACTCGAGAAAAAGGCGAGCTGAGTGCACACTTCAATAGTTGTACTAGCCTGAGTTTGATTGATTCGATTTGCCTGTGTCATTATGTTCAACTGTTATGCCCTTTATCAACTTATGATTCATATGTTGTATTGTCTTGTTTTGAGTCATTTGAGTCTTCTATTTGTTGTTGGTTCGAGTTAAAGTTCCATTCATACTTGAGGACAAGTATGGTCCAAGTGTGTGGGTGTGATGAAGACTCATATTCGTGCTTTTTCCTTTATCTTTTTACACTCTTTGTAAGTGTTTAGTATAGAGTCTAGTCTAGTTTTGGGGGTAAAACTAATTACAGGAGGATTAGGGCACAAAACCACCACAACATGCACAGACATGTGCTATTTATGCTGAGGGCACAAAGGACCAATTTGCCTGCCGAGGACCCAGTCAAAGTTGTTGCGAGAATTACGCAACAGAATCGCGGGCCAGCTCCTTTATGCATGTGGAGGCGACGTGGCGGTCAGTTCCAAGTCCTGAGGAGATCCAGACATGTTGGGAAGTAAGTGGAGACGTCAGGAAGCTACTGGAGACGCTAGGGTTTGTTGCTATCACTCCTAAAATCAAGGAAGAACATGGAGCATGAACGTGATGAAGTGGAGGAGTGCAAGAGCCCCTGCGTGAGTGAAATTTGGGTTGCTTGAAGCCTTAATTCATTTGCTATAAATACTTTTATCTGCTTTTCATTCGGGACACGTTTTTGCACCCCGAAGATACAATTTCTCGTTTTCGTACTTAGTTTATTTTCTGGATATTCTGTCTGACTGAAGCTGACGATTTGCCCGCAGAGAGGTAGTTCAGTTGTTCTGTTGGCAAAACTAGGGGGTTGGCCCCAGAAGTTAATCTAGTTATTTCCTTTCCAAGTAAGATGTCTTTTATTATTTCTTTTACTTGCGTCTCTATGTTTAGTGGCTAAGTATCCACTGTTCAAGTCAAAGTAATGGTCTAAGGGTAGAATATGTGCATGAGGTAATCGGACTTTAACGCCTTAAGGGTTCACAATCTTAACTTGTTTTTCACTTAGACATAGGTAAAGGGTGATTGGAGATGAAAGCGCGCATTTCTAATTAATTGGTACTAGTGTTAGTTACGTGGGAGTGTATAGGTGACCATGCCTCGATACCCATATAGTAACAAGTCCGGGGGTGACAGCCTTGGTAGTTAAGATTGAGTAGTATATGCAAGCACAAGACCGTGTCAAACCTACTAGAATCGGGTCACTTTCGCCCTCAAAGCTACTATACTTGCAAAACCTTTGTGTGATTCTCTCCTTAGGTTCCTGTATAGTTAGGTCCCTAGGTGCCAATCGCATCATCTAGACGATATAATGTAAGAAGTGATTGGGGAGTGGCTGATCGTATCCATTTCCTGTTACCGGTTAACCCTCAAAGTGACAATTACCCATATTTGGCCATGGGGATTCAGTTTTTAACCTTTCTGCTAGTATGGGCACAACGGGTAGTAGTGGTAATTACATATGTTTTACCCGGGATTGCGCATACCTACCGAATGACTCGGTGCTTTGACTTGAACAACTTTTATTACTGATATTTTCTCTTGTGATGTCCTTTTCAGCATTTAGTTAGTTTAAGTTTATTAGCAAGGTTTTTAGAGTGACACTGAAGACCTAAACCAAAACTAAGAAAAGACAGAAGGTTATGAACACTCCTCATGGGATCGACATCCGTCTTCATCAGCTATACTAGCCGTTGAGGGCAGATTAAGCATTTGTGGACTATTTACCCGCAAGTGTATTTTGCACATCAAAACGACGGTGTGTCAACAGGATAAATATTACATTTATGTAGGGCAAACAATAAAAATAAAAATAAAATATGACCACGGTTTTTGAAAAACATAGTAAATTTAACCACAGTTTTAATGTAGAATTGTGGTCAATTTACCACGATTTTTTTATCCAAACCGTAGTAACTTTACCACGGTTTTAAGAAAATTGTGGTTATTTTATGATGATTTTATCCTTACTGTGGTTAATTTACAATGATTTTTTCTAAACCATTGGTTAAATCAAACTGTGGTTAAATTACCACATTTTTTTGCCAAACCGTGGTTACAGTTTGGTTACAACTGTAGTTAAGTAACCACAGTTTTAGATAAAACTATGGTAAAATAACCATGTTTTTTTACCGTCATAAATTAACCACGATTTTGAACGAGCCGTGATAAAATTACCACGGTTAATAATCGTGGTGTATAAGTGTGCGAAATTACAACAGTGGCCTAGACCACGGTTGCATGGTCTATGGTGTTTTTTCTTATAGTGATTGCACAGAACCATCTATGCTCACCAAGTTGGTGGATAAAAATCATCTCATTTTAGAGATCATCCCACTCAGCATCTGGTTTTACACGATTCATCAATTTATGCCATAATATCTTAAAGATTACATTGCCATTCAAACTTCCAAAATGTGATGGAACATTTTTGTTTATATGCCATTGACACAAACGATTGACAACTTTCACAAAAACAATGTCAATAGCATTCATCATCGCCTGACATTTGTCTGTGAATATCACTTACAACTCTTTACCATTCATCGACTCAAGAAAGGTCTTAAACAACCACTCAAAAGAACTTGTCATCTCATCAGACAAAAAACTCATACCAAACATTATATTGTTTTTATGGTAATTAATGCCCACAAACAGAGCACAGACAAGATCATATTTGTTAGTCTTGAAGTGGTGTCGACGGAAATAATTATCATCGCCAAAACACTCATAGTTTACTGCACATCTTGAATCCCTAAAAATGAAATTCATGAGTCTCCCATCATCATCATTCGTCTGAACATTCCAGCAGATGAACAGTTCAACATCAGACTTGTTAATGAAATTATTAATAGTTCGTTCGCATTAGTATTCTCAACCTTGCTCTTCTTTTTCACACTACCAATGTGGGCATAAGCATCTCTCCTAATAAATCCAAGATTTTATGGCCCGCCGCAATCTCCTTCCATAAAGTTACAAGTACCACTCACACCAATACCGGCTGTGTGCATAGCTTCTAAGACGGATTGTTTCGCCATTGACAGTTTTCGAGAAGATCTTAACAGGTAACTCTGGTCATGAAGAACCAATTCATGGTTATTATTTTTTTCAAAATAAATCACGTTCAAGGACCGTCGTAAGCATGCAACACCCGTATCTTAGCGCGATAATCAGTTTGAGTAACTTGTTTTTCATAGATTGGAAGAAAGCTTTTCGGATCTTGAAGGCCATTACACAAACACTTGAATTATTTCCACCGTATTTCATTGCTCTTGCTAATATTACGCTGGCCTCCTCTCTTGACACTAAATCCTTTGAAATGCCCATACTCACAATATAGTAAAAAAGCTTGCTCAAGATCATGAACAGTGGAACCAACACTTAATTTTGCCTCAATTCCATTACAAACATGCTCAAACATTTCTTACTTATCTGACAGACTACTCAAACTCTTTAGAAAATCCATTCTCATTTAATTCCCTGGTGATTGTTCTACGTCATTCTGAGAAACATCATCCTTGTTACTCGTTTCAGCTTTTTTCGTAAGATTATCATTATTCGGATCTTCACCTTCTAAATTTCTGATGTATTCCCTTGCTTTAAACTCATTTGACTTGAATTCCTTCTTAATATGGACAATTCGAAAAAAAATTGACAGTTTCTCCTCCACTCAACCCTTGCCCAAAGTAACAGAATTTTGACTTCAATTATGTGTTGACATCTGCCCATCTTCATTATCAATACTTTCAAGTTCTTCAGTACAATGATAAGAATTTTTTGAATATGCACTCCCATCGCTCAAGTCATCAAGGTCTTCTAATTCCAATCTATCATTTAAATCAAAATCCATCTCCATCTCCTATTAATCAAGGCTTAAACAGAGATATAACAATACATATAATTAAGGCATCAAGCCACATAAAATTAAATTGGGGACGACAGATTAAATTTTAAAATTGGACATACAAAATGATGATTAACATTTACTGAAAAATAAAATAAAATTAACCATATAAATTCAATAGCTAAGTATTTCAAGTTGCATTCTTAAATTCATAACCTCACAACATATTTATATTAATTCATAGATTTTATCGAACTAGAAAAATAGCAACATCCACTAAAATACCCCACTCATGAAATTCACGACGTCATATGCTCTCAAATTACAACCTCTATTTTCAACTCCATCCAGACACCTCATCTATCTTTCAAAGTCGCCATCCGCTTACTGTAAGAGTTTTCGGAAAATTTATGTTTCAAAAAATGAGGAAATTTTAACAACACAAATTATTATTGATATTTTGATATTCTCAAATTACACAAATGTCGTTGATGATTTCATATCTTGAATGTCGTTATAATGAAATGATAGATCAACCAGCATAGAGGGATAAAACGATGATACCGAAAATTCTACATTACAAAGGTATTCTGGCCGTTAGAAATATGTTTCCGGCCGATTACAAGTGCGCCCATTTCTGCTGCTACACTTTTATCGATAAATGCTTAAAAAAAAATCATCATTTTCGAGTAAGTGTTTGGGTTAAACTAACTATGATTGTGGAATTTTCTTTCAAACAAAATTCAAAAAATAATTTTTCAAGGTCACCTACTTTGCACGTGTCAAGATCTTAGAAGGGGTGTCCAATGAGTGGGTATCCATAATGTAATCAGCCATAAAGTAGTATATCAAACAGTCTTCCCGCCCAAATAAATGAATTAGAAGCTCAAAAATGTCACTCATCCATGTAGACAGCTTTTGCTAAATTTTCAGATTATTATAATCTAATTTTGTCAGCAAAAAGTTAATTTTTCAGATTCAAAATTCAAACTTAAAAGGTAATAGTTTGGATCCATTTTCGGATTTTCGAAGTCTATTTATATATAACAGTCTAATAGATAGTCTTGCTATCTTTTTGAAAGGTACATTTTCTTCTCACTTTCATTTTATATTGTGTATTCTTTACTTTCTTTATGCAATACGTATGTTCTTCTTGCATATTTTTATTAGGCATAATATGATATCTTCTTAATGCTTTTGAGAGTTACCGATTACAACAACATTTATTAAGTACTACTGCTCAAAATGCAAATTAAAAAAAATACAAGAAAACATGAATTATTTATATTTTTTTAATGTGCAGGATCCTTAACACATGGATCTTCGATCATCTTTCTTTTATGAAGCTCTAATCCTGCATTTGACAAACACACATCATGTGAAGTGGTTAGTAAATACAAACAATTCACAAGGAATAAAATTGATTTTACTTTCCAGTTTGTAAATTAACACCATATATCACCTCTTTTTTGTTCTAATTGAAGCATTAACACCATATATCACCTCCTTCTTCAACAAGATTGAGCCTTGAACCATATATGTAGTCATAAATCTATGGAAAATGCCTAGATCAATTTGCAACGAAGGAAAGGAAAATTGTAATGTTAGCTTTGATTATGCCCTTATTTTTTGGATTTATATTTATTCAATGCTCAACATTGGACTCTATACTATTAGAACCGAATGATCAACGATGTCTAATACTCTAATTTCGTTTTAGAATCTCGTAATATAATGGAACAAATCTTATTTACAAAAGAAAATAATAAAAATCTTCAAACTCCACTTTCATGATGGGGCGGCCACAACGCAACACGTGGGTAAAATACTAATAGTTTGTCCCCTTGGGGATGACCTAGCGGTGGAGTGGTGTTTCTTGAGGCCAAAGGTCTCAAGTTCGACCCACCACCAACACCACTAGGTATGAATCTACCACCAACACCACTAGGTATGAATCTGTCAGGAATTTACTCAGTGCGTACCACGGTAGCGGCTACGGGTTACCTTCGACTCCAAAAAAAAAAATACTAATAATTTATCTTAATTGATATGTGGCATAAAAACTTTAACCGTAGCATACTGGCATACGATTTACCCGGGTTCGACTCCCGTCAAATGCATTTTAGTCACATTTTTAATTAAATCTTTTTAATTTTTTATATACACTAGATAATAATAGTAATCATTTTAGTTCTAAAAACATTACAACCATTTTATTTTTTGTTTGAAACAAAAAAATACTATTAATCATAACCATTTGAAAAATATTATAATTTCATAAATAAACATAGAAATATGAAAACTATATGTAAAATCTGGAAAAGAAAATAGTTTTACTAAAATTGATGTGACAAAAAAACTTTTAAGGCAAAAACTTGGGTACACCAGGTGTACCCAAGCCTTTCCGTAAAATGGGCCAATTCACAGGTCAACTCGTGACTCGCTCCGGTCAAAAAAAAAAATCCGCCCATAAAAAGTATCACCTATTATACTAACACGTATCATTCGTAGCTTAAAAAGTATCAGTCTGCTACTTGCTTTATAGGAGTATTATTTCATCCATTTTAAGATTTATTCATTCCAATGATGGTTTATTAATCCCAATTAGGGTTTATATTAAATTCAAAAAAATTAATTTAATTCACTTTAATTTTAAGGTTCACTAATTTAATTTATGGTTCAATTAAAATAATTAATTCACTTTAATTGTATGGTTCACTAATTCCATTTAAGATATATATTTATTTTGAAAAAAAAAAAATATCGAGCGCAGTGCACGAGTTCACAAGTTAACATCAGACGTGCACTGTGCGGGAGATGTCAGATAAAAATAATGAAATAAATTTAGTTTAGTCCTTCTCAAACTTTAATCGTGACATACGATTTAAGTTTTTTAATATATTTAGAGAGACAGAAGAGATATTATTACCTTTTAAGGAAACTGGAGGGGACACGTGAAACTTTAACAAAAGGGAAGAGAGGTACATGTAACTTGTAACAACCTCATTTATAGTTGCACTTCTTTTGCTCCATCATACTCAATACTCTAACTTCCTGTGTTATTTAATTAAGATTTATATAGTCATTTCCCAATGCAATTTCACGGCTAAATCGACAGCATACATCCCACACACAAATTTTTATCAAGAAATTTATACATTCAACACTCAAATGTCATATCAATGGTACCGTTAAAATGTCCCTTTGGGATTACCTAGTGGTGTAGTGGTGTTTCTTGAGGTTAAAGGTCTCAAGTTCGATCCACTACCAATGCCACTAGGTGTGAGCTTGTCACACATGACTTGCCAAGTGTTGTTTACCTCCCCTGTGTATGTTTGCAGGCTATTACATAGGAGCGGAATTTACCCAGTGCACACCATGATAGCGGCTGCAGGTTACCATCGACATCCAAAAAAAATGGTACCGTTGAAATCATAATACGGACTTTTATAAATCAGCCTGTATTATCATATATCCTCTCCTAAATCAACCTAAATTTGATTAAAAAAGTCACAAACACGTACATTTATATTGCACGTGATTTTTTCGATCAATTTCAGGCCGCTTCTACAAGGTAACCTAAGCAAATATGAGTACCATTAGAAAACTCTCATCATAATCTTTTTCAATGATAACTTCGGTCTGATGAATTTCCGGTGTGGATGGTCTAGTGATGGAGTGAGATTACTTTGAAATCAAAGATCACGGTTCGAATCTCCTTAATATCACAGGTTGGGTGTGTGAGTTAAAAAAAAAAAAAACTTTGTGTGATGATTTAATGTTAGATAACGTGATAAATCATGTGTGCCCTCGTGAGTTTTTCAATAATAATTTTTCTTATTGCTATATTCTTCACAATTAAAATAAATTTGAAAAACCTCTAGTTAATTAAACGAAAATTAGACCCGAATAAACGGGTTTACTTAATTTTTTTTCTTTATTTTCAGTTTAATTACCTGCTTAATGTAAACTTTAAATTATATTTCTTAGAATGATCAATCAATGTCAATGCACTGTTCTAAAAAATGGATTAGTCCGGCTAGCGCTGCTTGAACCGGTAATTGGGCATTGGACCAGTCCATTTAATACTAATTGAATCGGTCAAATAAAATATGGTTCAACCCGTGAAAATGCGTTGAACACTTCTGCTTCTTCTTTTTTTAATATATATATATAGGGTGGATTAAATGAGAACCTATACCCCATGTGGGAACTAGGAACTCATCTCATTCATCCATTATTTTGATTTACATGGCTAAGATTTGGTCAACTTTTGATAAAAGGCGGAGTGGCAAACTTGTAATATTTGAGCATAATTTTCGGAAATCATATAAGCAACACTTTAAAACTGTTGTCTATTCTTATAAATTTCGTATGCTAAAATGAGAGTACTATCATGCTATTATGAACATATATACATGCTAATATGAATATATATATATATATATATGCATGCTAGTATGAACATATATACATGCTAATATGAATATATATGCATGCTAGTATGAACATATAATGTCTTACTATTAACGAACACTACTACTGCTATTATGAGTAAATTTATGTATTTTATGAATATTTTTTCATGCTATTATGTGTATACTTCTATGTTAGCGTGAATATTTTGTCATGCTATTATGAGTTTAACGTCACGCTATTATGGACGAAAAAATATATTCTCGAATAAACATATGAACAACGGATCTTAAATGAAAGAGCATGAAAAGAGCTTTAATTTGATATATAATTTACATTAATCTAATGAAAAATGAGCAAGTTATGGATGTTTAAAGTTTAAATAAGATTAAAACATTGTGTAGTTGAGATTAGTTCCTAATTCTCACATGGGAATTGGTTCTCATGTGAACCATACCCTATATATATATATATATATATATATATATATATATAGGGTATGGTTCATATGAGAACACCTTGTTGGTGTGAGAAATGAGAACACATCTTACACCATCCAATTTAATGATCCAATGATTGAGATTTAAGGTGGCAATTTCGTAAATAATATGGCAAAAAATAAGGAAGGAGGGCTATTTTCGTCCAAATCCATTAAAATTGATGATGTCAGCAATTTAAAAAAAAATCTTAAAAACTTTAATCGACCATAACTTCCTCGTTTTTAATCCAATGCACACAAAAAATATATCAAATTAAAGCTCTCTTCATGCTCTTTCATTTAAGATGTCGAAAGACTATGTTTGGATGAAAAAAATATGAACGAAAAATAAAAAAGAATTTTTTTTATGCGTGCCCAGGTTGTAAATGCTTTCGTTAGCATATAATAATTCTTCGTCAGCATTATGATAACATATGAACGTATGCTAATGAAGCATTTGTCATATGCTAACATAATATATTCGATGTGCTAACAAAGAATTATCATAATGCTAACATAGTATAAATTTATTAGGGTTTATTAAATCTCAATTATGGTTTATTTAATCTCGATTATGGTTTATTCCATCTAATTATCATTATTCTTTTGAAATTTAATTTTTTGTTTATAGTTCTTAATTGATTATTATGGTTTATCCTATCCAATTATAATTTATAACATATGTTGATAGAGCATTGCCATATGCTAACATAGTGTATTCGCAATGCTGACGAACCAAAACTATAATGCTAACGTAGTACAAATATATTATTATTATTATTATTATTATTATTATTATTATTTCTTTCAACTCATTTAGGGTTTACCACATCCAATCAATGTTTATTTCATCTAATTAGGTTTATTTCATCCAATTATGATTTTTTCCATTTAATTAGGGTTTATTAAATCGAATTAGGTTTATAATTAATTTTTAGAATATTTTTTTCGCCAACAATATTTGAAAACTTTAATTAGCATAACTATTATACTTCGTTAGCATTATGATAATACTTCGTTAGCATAACGATCTGTTATCAAATCCTCCGCGATTTTTATAAGAATTACCAAATTACAGTAATACCCCCGCGCGAAAAACTTTTCAGATATTACAAAATTGTCACCGCCTTTTTTTATCAAATCTGGACCTTTGATTTTTGATGGATGTGTGGTGTGAGATGTGTTCTCATTTCTCACACAAGGGGTTATTTTTATATAACCCCACCCCTATATATATATATAGATGGCATTCCGTTTATTTATTATTATTATTATTATTATTATTATTATTATTATTATTATCTGCTAGTTTTTTTTTCATTTTTTCTGACAGTTTTTTTTTATTTTTTTGTCTTATTTTTCATTTTTTTTGTTCCCCAAAAATATATACCCTAAAATAACATTAATGAACCCTAAAATTAAAATAAATTGATTTAATTTGTTTGAAATGAGTATGAAATAGAATTAATAAACCC
Organism: Perilla frutescens; assembly: GCA_026008535.1. NCBI lineage: Eukaryota > Viridiplantae > Streptophyta > Magnoliopsida > Lamiales > Lamiaceae > Perilla > Perilla frutescens. The sequence continues at coordinate 15,915,602 of BRKX01000015.1, forward strand.
TAAAAAACACAAAATAAACCCTTAAAACACCCCTCCCAAAAAACTCTAAAAAACACACAATAAACCTCTAAAAACACCCCCAAAAAATCCTAAAAAATACAAAATAAACCTCTAAAAACACCCCCAAAAAACCTTAAAAAACACAAAATAAACCCCTAAAAAAACCCCAAAAAAACTCTAAAAAACACCAAATATACCCTAAAAAACTTGGTCAAAGGGCGGGTTTGACCGCGTTGACCGGGTCAAAGCGCGGGTTGACCCGACTATATAAGACTTATGCATGGAAGTTTTTGCCATATATATACACACACATATATATATATATTATTTATTCTTTATTTGTACAATTTTTCTTGGAAGTTTAAGTGCGATATTTAGTTAAACCTTGCATAGTTGCATGCATATGACTACTAATTTTAAATTTTACTAAATTATATTAATCCAATATATTTTTTTATTTTTTTTTTTGGAGGAAAATCCAATATAGTTTTTACTAGTACTATATGTCTATATACCTTTTTCTCATATTTTAAACTGAAAATTAATGCAAGAATGTTTCAAAAAAATGTAGGGTCAACTATATCCAACAGCAAAATAAATGTGATATAATTGACTACCATTTTAAAAATACTGGTCGATATAAAATAAAACTGCCTTCAACATCGGTCAATAATAAGTAATAACTCAACACCAATTCCACAAAAAACGTGATTAAAAATATTCAAAATTTTCACAATCAAGGTTAATACAGTCATTTCAACTTAAGAAATTTCAGACAACTTTACACCCTCTCTCTACGTATAAAAATCTCCATTGTCCGTCCCTCGCTCTCTCTCTCTCTCTCTCTCTCTCTATCTCTAAACAGTTTGACTTGATTGTCATAACATAAAAATCCCAATACAAAAAATGGGTAACTGCAGCAGCAACAACGGCGGCGGCAGCGCCAATCCCTCCAATCCCCCACCACCCCAACCCAACTGCGGTGGAGAACAGCCCACCATCAACGTCGTCCCCGCCGATGCGCCGCCACCGCCCCGCCGCCCTCTCCCCACCGGAAACGGCCGCGTCCTCGGCCGGCCGATGTCCGATATCCACTCCGCCTACATTTTCGGGCGAGAACTCGGCCGGGGCCAGTTCGGCGTGACCCATCTCGTGACCCACCGCGTCACGCGCCAGAACTTCGCGTGTAAGTCAATCGCCACGCGCAAGCTCATCAGCCCCGACGACGTCGCCGACGTCCGCCGCGAGGTCCAGATTATGCACCACCTCACCGGCCACCGAAACATAGTGGAGCTCAAGGAGGTGTTTGAGGATCGGCACAACGTGCATTTGGTGATGGAATTATGCGCCGGCGGAGAGCTTTTCGATCGGATTATCGCCAAGGGGCATTACTCGGAGCGCGCGGCGGCGGGTCTGTGCCGGCAGATTGTGACGGTGGTTCATGCGTGCCACTCGATGGGTGTCATGCATAGGGATTTGAAGCCTGAGAATTTCTTGCTTTTGAGTAAGGATGAGGATTCGCCGCTCAAGGCTACTGATTTCGGGTTGTCTGCTTTTTACAAACCAGGTAATTTTTCGTAGTTTTTTTATTAGATTTTTAACTGAAATGTTAATGCTGATGGGATTTGTTCGGAAGCCATTTGAATGATCACTGTTTTTCTTTTTCTCTCTGTTTGGGGAGCTTGGAATATCAAGAATGTTAACTATTATGGCTTAATTTTTCATTGTTGGAGTTGGGAATTTCAAGAATTTAAGAGCTAGTTATTTTTTGTTGTATGCATGTGTTTTTTTCAGTTTGGGCTATGTGATAAATTGGGTGGGAATGATTTGATTGTATGTAATCTTAAAATCCGAGTCTTTTGATTAGGAAGATTGAGAGAAGGGAAATGTTGTTTATCGAGTTACAATGTTGGGGGGGCGGGGGGGGCGCAAGTTCTTAAGCAAAATAGTTTGTCATTTTAGTATTTTCTAACTTCGTTGTCACCGAATGATTGTTTTTCTTTGTGTTTGCAATGCAATCATTACAAGAATTCATGTTGCTCTTTCGTCAAACAATTGTTAGTGAAGTATGTTCCTACTGCCTTATGTACAAGTGCTATGGCCGTTCACATATTTGACATGGTTAGATTGAGGTCATTGGGCTTGTATGCTTCTAAGTAGTGCGCAATAAAGCCTCACAACTGAGGTGACCCTGCTTTGTTTCTTTACAAAGAACTGATAGTTTGTATTAACGCATCATATGTGATTTCAGGAGAGTCATTCAGAGACCTAGTTGGTAGTGCATACTACGTGGCTCCTGAAGTACTACGTCGAAATTACAGTGCTGAAGCTGATATTTGGAGTGCTGGAGTGATACTGTATATCTTACTCAGTGGTGTCCCACCCTTCTGGGGAGGTAACTAATGAAGAAGACAAAACCCACCTGAAAGTAGAGGGCATCATTTGGAAATACTTTATCAATTAATGGAGTGTTGAATGAATGCATTTTACCGAATCAATTCAAAATCTAATTTTGATGTACTAATGCTTGTTTATGCTTTCTCAATTACAGAGAACGAGCAGGGCATATTTGATGCTATTTTGCGTGGGTACCTTGATTTTGTTTCCAATCCATGGCCATCAATATCAAATAGTGCCAAAGATCTTGTGAAGAAGATGCTTCAGGCTGACCCTAAATCCCGGCTTACTGCAATTGAAGTCTTAAGTAAGTAAAGTCTTCTTCTGAACGCCCAGAAATTGAGATTGGAACTAATTATACTCTATGGCATTGGTGGCATGATGTAATAGCATTTAGCCTTTCACCCAGAGATTTTTTAAATAACTACTAACTCATAAGCATGAAAGACCCTATAAATTCATGCTTATGGATTTGTAAAATCGAATATGCATGTGGTTTTCATATGATAGAAGATTAATTAACTTTGAGAATAAACCCGCATAGCCGACCCCTTTAGTAGAAGGAATAAACGTTGATGCACGTGCTGCATCATTCTTAAGTTGGAGTTTAAGTCTCGGTTCATCCAAAAGGAATTTCTTTATATCGGTCCGTCCAACTGAGATGGGAGTGGATTGACTCTGATCATTGCTAAACATCTTTACTTTGGGTTTACAGTATTTTCATTAAGACAGTAAATGTGCATGGGCCAAGATAATCAGATCTGTTCCTTTTATTTACATGAGAGTCATGCTATAATCACTCATCTTACCATGCCTTAGTGCAGGAGCCATTTTTGGCTGTTGTAGCTCAATTATGCATACCATTTAGTAAACATGAACAATGCTGTCCTTTCCTGCTTTAATTTGATTTATTTATTGGTCTTTCTTCTGGTTATGAGGGTTGATTTGGTTTTGTACTCAAAAAATAAAGTCCCAACTTTTGTAAATGCAGACCATCCATGGATGAGAGAAGATGGGGATGCATCTGATAAGCCTCTGGATATTGCTGTCTTGAGTAGAATGAAGCAGTTCCGTGCAATGAACAAACTCAAGAAATTAGCACTTAAGGTCAGAATGTCTGGCTGTTCCATTTTCTTACTCAGTTCCATCATACTATGTGAAGAGACTTGCAAGACATGTATTCTAAACTTTTCTGGGCTTTCACAGGTGATTGCAGAAAATCTTTCTGAAGAAGAAATCATGGGCTTGAAGGAGATGTTCAAATCCATGGATACAGATAACAGTGGAACAATTACATTTGAAGAACTAAAAGCTGGTCTACCAAAGCTGGGGACAAAGCTTTCGGAGTCCGAAGTGAGGCAGTATATGGAAGCGGTATCATCTCTTATTCCCTTGTTGTCTTGATTCTTTGCTTTTTAGTTTCAGTTAGTGCTGCTATTCTGCTGTACTGCAGCTGCTAAATCTAAGCCCTATGTGACTTTAATGTTCTAGGTGCTTCTGGTAACGTTATATTATTGACATCGTGTCAAATTAAGGCAAGGTACCTTGTATGCCATCTGGTCATATGAGGTGTCATGCTTTCTGAAGCTATATTTGAGACTGAATAGTATGTCATTGTAGATGTTTCTCATTTTGAGGTCTTAAGTGCTCCCAATAATTTCTATTAGGCTACTAGCCAATGTGGAAAAATTGTGATTCGAGTTACTCTCAGATAATCTTTGTGATGTTTGGTGATGCTACTTGATTTGCTATTATTTTCATATTACTTTTAGTCTATTAGGAAACCTACAGATGAGTCTTGGTATGAGTCTTTGACTATGAACTTCACTACCATTGGGACCTCTTTTGTTTAGATGTTCTTTAATAGAGATGCCCACTGAACCTTTGTAGATACAGACCAATTATATATAAATTACGAGCAGATAGTACAATTTTATGGTATCTAAAGTTAGGTAGATTTTCCTGGAGTCCAGACCTTAATTATAAATCTATAATCAACCGAAAAACAGCTTCAATAGGGTATACTGGAATAGATTCATTGGTTCATATATTTATCTTTCAGGTTGGCAACTTAAATATTTCAGAGTTAAACAAGCTGCAACTATATGCTTTCTTTAGCTTCCATTTAGTATCCTACGGTTTCTTATGTTGACAGTGTGTATTCTTCCTACAACTAATGGCCCTTTATTGGATTGTACATTCCAGGCTGATGTGGATGGAAACGGGACAATCGATTACATTGAATTTATAACGGCTACTATGCACATGAACAGAATGGAAAGAGAAGACCTTCTGTACAAAGCCTTTGAATATTTTGACAAGGATAAGAGCGGGTAGAACTCGGTTTCACTGTATTCCACGTATTATTTTTGGATATTCTGTGCTTCTTTCTTATGATTGCCTCTGAAATTAGGTACATAACAATGGAAGAATTGGAAAATGCCTTGACGCAATACAATATGGGAGATGCTAAAACAATAAAGGAAATCCTTGCAGAAGTAGACACTGATAATGTAAGGCTTCTTTTCCTGTTATCTCTAGTGAAATATATCTTATATCTATATCGTCTCTAATTATATATACATAACACTTGCCACTTCCCTGGCATAGCTATCAAGTTCAAGAGAATATGTTATCCTTTACATGTGTTTTTTCCATCACAAATTTCTTGGTCCACTATTTATGGACTTACAAGTATTTCAACAGAAGAAAAAATACAATCTCTTATTACTTGGTGGGAGATGATCTTGTGAATAATGTGTTATTTCCAATGGCAGGATGGGAAGATAAACTATGATGAGTTCACGGCAATGATGAGGAAAGGCAACCCTGACATTGGAGCAAATAGACGGAGAAAATAGAAACATTGTATGATCCAGATGGGTTTCTCATCACGTTCTTGCATTTTCAACAGATGCCCTATTGAGTCCACGATTTTATCAACCTGAATATTGTGCAGTTCGTCATTGTCGTCGTGTATGATCTTTAGATCTTGATCGTCTGTTTGAGGGTGAATTACAGTCGTGGCTGCTGTTCAGTTCTAAGATCTGCCAGTGATTGCAAATTTATTACCCATATCTGCTTAAAATTACACGTGCAGATTGCTGATTCTGCGCAGTTGTTATCTGTAATGAGAAGTCGTGCTGTTTTTTGAAGTAGAAAAGTTGTGCTGTTACTTAATTTTTTTTTTTTTTTTTTTTTGAGGGATGTGCTGTTACTTATGAGAAAGGAAAATGAATTCAAGTAGTTTCTCTCAACTTTTGTTATCAACCAAGATTTATAGTTATTGATATCTTATCTAACACAAAATGGGGGTAAGGATCGCTTAATCACTCTACTTCCTATTGATTTCTCCTTCCTCGTAGTATAATCTTATCCATGCGGTAAGAAAGAATTTCCCCTGTTGAATGGAATTATAAATTTTACTTTGTAATGTCTCTCATCCTTCACCTGGAGATCTCTCTGCTACTCAAACGTATTTGTTGGAGGGTGGGAGATGTACTATCAAAGCAATTTCTGATGATTGGATACTGAATTCAACTCCATGACTTCGCATACAGAGATTTTTGCGTGTTAGTCACTTTATTAATAATGACATGTCCTGGAATGTTGGCCATCTTGACCAATTCTTCCAGAAAGACGAAGTTCACTCTATATGAAACACGATTATTCTCAATGAAAATCAGATTGATAGATTTTTTGAAAATTTGACGAAAAAGGAAACCTCCTGACGCAAATTGCTTCCACGTTCACATTGATGCTGCTTTCAATCTAAACTCTAATAGATTTGGAACGAAGATAATAGGTGTAGCTGCTTGGCCGCTATTGCAACCTAAGTCGGCATTGGGAGCCGAGCTCATGGCGATTATTTATGGGCTCATTTTGTGTATTGCTAATAACATCGGACTTGTTCAATTGTTGTCAGACTCACTTCTTGCAGTTCATCTGATTGTGGACCCGGGCAAACATGATAAAGTGCTTGATGATGAATATCGAGCAATTTTCAATAGTGTTCAAGGAAGTCTTGTCTGTGGTTTCTTCCATATGTATCCAAATGCAAATGAAGTAGCTCATTCTTTAGCTCTTCATGCTTGATAAATCACAAATATTACTTATTTATTATCTATATTTTTATATATTTGAGATTTAAATTATTATTTTTGTGGTTATGGCAGGAAAATTATGAGAAATGAATGTGTCATTCACATTGATGGAAGAATCATAAAAATAAGGAAATAAATTAATAAAAAGATGATGGAAGAGAGGAATGTTCGGTTTTGGAGGATGAAATCTATGATTGCACAACCAAAATCACGATATGCCTTAATGCGATTTAATGACTCTTAAATTATCGTTTGCCTATATAAGTTGTGAGGTTGTGAGGTCATTTGGAAGAGGCATTCAGTTTTCTCTACAGTTTTCTAGATAATTCTTTGTTAAGTTTTATAGTTGTTTTATTTCAATTTCAGTTTATTGCATTTTATAATAATCGCTTGTATTGGTTTCAATATAAGTGACTAAGTTATTTTTCGGATGAAGTTGTAATAATCGATGATATGCTCATATCGTAAGGTCAAATCAATTTTCATATGATTCATACTCTTATACTCTTTTATGTTCTGCATAACAAGATTTGGTGTTAATTAATTAATTGTATAGTGGTCAATATACAGTTCATTATTTAATATCTAAAACCAATAAAATTATAAGATCTGCAATTGTTCAATCAATTCTCTGTGGTAAGAATGACTTTCTTTATTAGTGGACATAATGGGGATATTGTGGACATAGGGGTCCGTATGCCAATAATATAACCGGTTTCCTCTAATACTTAATGTTGTTAATTAATTAAATCTGTTAAGAGTTCTTACGGGTTGTTAATTAATAAGAGTTTGGATAATAATAGTTTTGTTCAATGATCCGTAAGGAGGAATAAGGAATATGTTAGGGTTTTGGTATTCCATAACGGGTTTATATGAAGTGTGAATTAAAATCAATGCACTAATGAACGATATGATCGTATCTTTTTATTTTATAATTTCATCCGATTATTATCCTTCCGATTTATCTACTCTATTTTATTTGATTAGTTAATTAAATTCTCTCAAAATTCCGAAAGTTACAATAGAAAGAAGAATGATACTGTTCCCTGATGATTCGACCTGTACTTTCCACTTACTATACCTATTTCGGCATTTGAAAGAACATTTTTATTTTGAGCGCGTGACGAAAGCGTATCAATGCTTCTTTTCTTTCTTCTTCGAGTTGTTGGTTGTCGAACTTTCCTACTTAGCTTAATCATGTGACCAACGTGGATATTTTAAGACAAATCTATGATATTTGGCAGTTTATAAAAAAAATTACTTTATAAGTTCGAAAATTCCTATCCATACTAGAGGTGACAACGGTTCCGGAACCGCACTGTCAATGCACAGTTACAGTACGGTTTAGGAATCGGCGGCTCCACAGTTCCAAACAGTTCCATTAATCAGTTCAACTTTTTTTAAAATATAATATTTAAACTCCATTTATAAAATAATTACAAACTTGAGTAAAAATATCCACAAATTAAAAAACACTCAAAATTATGAGATTATGAGAATTCTTTAAAGAGAGTTCCATAACCGGTGGTTCCAAACGGTTTCAAGCGGTTCAAAATTTATTTATTTTTAAAATATAATATTTAAACTTCATTTGTAAAATAATTACAAATTTGAGTAGAAATATCCACAAATTAAAAAACACTCAAAATTATGGGATTATGAGAATTCCTTAAACAAAAATTAGTATAATTATAACTAAAAGGTTCACTATCCTTTTACAGGATGAACCAAACTATTATCTTTTTCATAAAAAGTCAATGCGGGACATTTCATTTAGGAGTTAGGACATTTTTTTTGTCCCACATTGATTTATAGCAATGATAATTAATTAAATTTCTTATAAATTGATATTAGATCTTTGTTTGTAGTTGCACTAATAACCAAAGGTTAATCTTAGTAAATATGGTCACATAAATTATTAAAATGACACCACGACTTCTAATTTCGAGGGATAAATTGAAATTTAATTTTTTCTTCCCATTATAATATGATATTATTGTTATTATAATTATTTTATTTCAAATAATTAGCTCCACATTTGTATTATTCGATTCTGGTTACGGTTCGGAACTGCCGACCATGATTACCGTTCCAAAACCGTTGATTTTGATTCTGATTTCGATTTTAACCGGTGGTTCTGGAACCATTTTCCACCTCATCTAATCTATACATGGTACAAATGCACTTATACATGATAAATTTTACTATAGCCCTTGTTTCAATTTTTTTTACTATAACCCTCAAAACTACATAAATCACGTCACATATGGGTTAAATTTTCATACATATTTTGTCTCGATATGCGAATGAGATCCTCTTGTCCTAAGCTCAAAAACTACGTAGTTTTTTTTTATAACTGTTGAATTTAATTAATGTATCGGCTTGACTTGATGAGCTGCTCATTCACCATATCAATTTTACATCTATTTTTCTTCTTTTACGGTTCTTTCCTTCTTCACAAAGGATGGATTCATGGAAAGTTAATTTTGTTTTCTCTGTTCATCTATAGAAAGCCAATGAAATCCTTACCTCTTTATTAGTTTTTTCTCCACCGCAATTCATTTATCCACGACGGCCAGAGTTTTGTATCAAAAGATCGATTAGAGGCCGACTTTTATCACAAAGAGGAATTTAGTTGGTGAGTTCGTTAAAATAAATCCTCGATAAATTTCCTTGTAATTTTTTATAATCTCATCTATCAACATATATCTATTTGTGAATCATTTTTCTTCTATCCAGTAAGTGTTCTCATGATGAAAATTGATTTTAGAGAACAATTGGTGAACTATAGCTATCAATTATAATCAAGAACTTGGGAATTAATAAGGTTATGTACTTGATACCATATAAATGGTTAACACATGTCGAGCCCTTGCATAATCATGGACTTTAATATTGCTAGCAAACATAGTACTAGGGTGTCATAGCCTCATAGGTATCTATCACACCCTTATACTACCTAGCAAACAAGTCTTAGATGTATTGATTGGTAATATATTAGTTCCTGTAGAAGCCCGTTTTCATAAAAGGCCCATTACATCGATCATAGGCCCAACAGAAGTGCATGCATCTAAGGTTGTCAACTCTGAGGCCTCGAGCGATGTCTAAGATCCTGGGGTCGGACGCTTTGAAGTAACGGAATCGAGTCCGAACCATAAGGAGACCAGGTCAAAACCCTAAAGAAAATAGGGTAACAACTAGGCTAATCCCTAAGAACGGATAAGATCCCCGGAAATCCGGAAGGAAGTTACGCAGCTCTTTATATATATGTATCAGAAAAGATAAAATGGGGACACGTTGAACACTTTGAAGAAACACTAGACCTACTCAATAGAAGCCCTGCAAACAATTTATCTTACTGAAGACGTCTATCCAAACCAAATACCTTTTATTTCTTTATTAAATCCGCATTTTACTATAAAAAAAGGTTGAATTCTGACTTGAGTGTCAGAGACCAATCGATCATCAACTCTCTGATGATCCTTCGGCTTCACGTCGTTTTTGTTTTGTAGATCGTCAGAGCTTGGATCTCGGAATCATCGATTGCGGAACGTGAGTTCAATAATTGGGGGCAACAGTAGTCAAGGAGATCAAAGAGAAGATGCCTGACCTTGATCTGTCTTTCCTTGAGGATAAATAAGAGGTCACAGGCTTTTCAATCTTCGACTCCGCAGCGGTCAGCTTGGCCTGCAGAGACAACTTCTCCCACTTTGTGATCATCTGGAGCTCGAGGTTTCTCTCAAGGACGGCCTGAGCCCCAACCGCCGAAGCTCGGGCTGCTTCTCTCTCACCAATAAGCGCCGATACCCTAGCATCCATGTCCCGTCCCTCTTTAGCGACCTTCTCCAGCTCTTCAGAGAGCTCGGAGACTCCTTTTTGGAGCTCGTCCGCGTAAGTTATAAGGCGCTATCGCAGGAGAAATTGGTTGTATAGGACTTGAGAATGATGAAGAAGTCAGAAAAAATACTGAAACAAACAGAGTAATCAATAGACTTATCTTCACCAGTTGCTCGAAAGATAGACAAGCTTGCTGCTCGAGGATATCCTTCTCGAAGTCCTCTAGGGCGCTGTGCCCGCTACGGACTTCTGCACATCCATTAGGAAAAGCTTCAAGGGGGCTAGACGGGAGCTCGAACCTGAATGATTCTTCTGCGGGGGTCGAGAGGCGTTGACGTCAATCACCACCGAAGTCGAAGATGGATTCAAAATGAGGGTTGTACTCAGCACACCCCCCTTCGACCATTTAGGAGGAGGAGAGACTGCTCCAGAGGGGTTTGGGTCTCCTAATCTCTTTAAGCCTGAGGCCGATGAACCCTCTTATTTAGCTGCCGTCAGAGCCTTGGCCTTAGCATCAGAAGGATTGATTTTGAGTTTACCTATCCCGTCAAACAAAACTCGATTGTCACGAACTTTCTCGAACTCTTGAAGGTCTTCAGGAAACAGGTAAGCTTCCCACAATGTGATTAGCTTCGATCTCGGAAGGCTCTCGACGCTTGTGATACCCTGCACAAGGAACAATCGTAAGATACAAGTGATAATGATTAAAAAGAGCTCAGCTTGAAGACCCACGAGCTTGGCTAAAGACTGAAGGAGGATGGCTTCCTCAGAAGTTTGTGCAGAAAAGAAGATGAATTTTAGCTTCCAGTCACTAGAAGAAGACGGCAGCTTCGTAATCAGAAGGAGTCAACCTCCCACCCACTTAGTAAAATAGTAGAAGCCCTTTTGCCCTGGATTCTTCACCAATCGGTAAATAGAGCTCTATTCACCGACTGTCGGCTTCGGGAAGTTAAGCTCCATCTATAGAAAGTACATGCCCACCATATGATGCCACCCAACTGGAGTTATCCGGGCGGGAGCTATGCGATAAAAATGGGCTATCTTCGTGAAGAAAGGATGAAGAGGAAGCCCGAACCCCTTTTCCATCACAATGGAGTAGAAGACAGTAAAACCAGGAGGGGGTCGACTAGCACGATCTGACGGCTTGGGAGAACATATCTCAACTCCCCTCCCTGAGATGGAAGAGGGGAAACCAAATGCTTCAGAAGCTCAACAGTGACCTTAGGAGTAATCTTCTCAGCCCTAAATGATCCTTCTGGTAGTCGGTCAACTTGGTCATCCCAGTTCTTCTTAGTTTCGGCCGACTTGTCCCATTTCTCCAACACTGGGCATCTAGAAACAATAGTTCCACCGCTAGAGCGCATAATAACCAAGGGCATCGTCCCCTTAGAAACCTTAGCAGTTGGCATTTCTAAAACTCGAAATTCCTGACTTATAAAAACATCTGTTTGCTCGAAATCTGACACCTCCAATTCCTCCGCACTATCACCTCAACTCCTTCCCTCCTCACCCGGCCGAAGATTGTTCACTCTCACTCATATTTGCAGAAACCAACATTTGAAAAACCTCACAAAATTAAAAAAAAAGAGCAAGAGAATTAACCTGATCCGAGACTATATTTAAAGGCAAGAAGTCGTGTGGAGCTTATTCAAAGATTATTCGACCTAAATTTCGAGCAAATCTAATCATGGAAGATTCAGTGGCAAGAATCGTATGCGGTATGGTTTTTTGAAGTTATCCGCTGGAGAAGACGTGGAGAGAAGGATGAGTCCTTTTTTTGAAATTTAAAATTAGAGAAGATGATTGGAATAGATCTGGACTGTTCATTCAAGTAATTTTAATCTGACGGCTGGAAAATAAATCGCTGCATGGGGAAGCGGAAAAGTTATTTCAAACAAAATGATCCATTTCTTGAGACCAAGTCTGGAGCTCCATGAGGTCTGCTCTCACAACCTCAAAGCTCCTTCAGAACTTGTCTCCAAGTCTGGAGCGCTATGAGGTCTGGTCTCACGACCTCGAAGCTCCTCCAGGACTACTCTCCAAGTTTGGAGCTCCAGGAAGTCTGCTTTGACGACCTCGAAGCTCCCTCAAGACTTGTCACCAAGTCTGGAGCTCTACGAGATCTGCTCTCACGACCTCGAAGCTCCCCCAAGACTTATCTCCAAGCCTGGGGCTTCCATGAGATCTGTTGTAATAACCTCAAAATTCCTTTCAGATCCGTCATCCACATTCACGATTCGTCCAAGTTTACTTTCGAAAGTATAGTTCCCTTCGACCTCGTTATATAACTACCGATGAATTTAAAGTTCATTACTCGATCCTTAAAAATTAAAAATCAAGTAATGAAGAGCTAATTATAGAAGCCCTTTTTTGTAAAAGGCCCAGTACATCGATCATAAGCCCAACAAAAGTGCAGATGTCTAAGGTTGTCAACTCTGAGGCCTCGAGCAATGTCTAAGATCCTGGGGTCGGACGCTTCGAAGTAACAGAATCGAGCCCGAACCATAAGGAGACCGGGTCAAAACCCTAAAGAAGATAGGGTAATAGCTAGGCTAATCCCTAAGAAGGGATAAGATCCCCGAAAATCCGAAAGGAAGTTATGTAACTCTTTATATATATGTATCAGAAAAGATAAAATGGGGACATGTTAAACACTTTGAAGAAACACTAGATCTGCTTAATCAAATCCCTACAAACAACTGAAGAGGCCCTATTTTTGCATAGGCCCAAAGACAGCCCACGGTAATTTGAAGGTTTAAAGAACCATATAAAATTGACGCCTCGCGATCAAGTATCTCGAGGTCCATGCCTCGAAGTCCACATATTGAGGTCCATGCTTCGAGGTCGATACATTATTCCTCGAAGTCCAGAGGTCTAAGAGCGAGAGTCCACGATCGAACAGACTCAAGGAGATGACCAGGTCAAAGTATTCGTTGAAAATAGCCATGACCCCGTCAAAAACCCTAAAGGGGATAGAGAAGATCCCTTAAAATCTGGAATTCAGCTAAAAACTCATGAGTATATATATCTACATTCATTATGGACAAAAGGGGACATAATTCAGAATATACTCACAATTCCGATTAAAATATAAGCACTCATAGCCTAATTCTACAAACAATACAAACACAAGGGTCCACAGCAGCGAAGCTCGACCCCCTTCGGATTACTTTGTCGCTCTTATAATTCTATAATTTATTCATTTTTACCTTGATTAATTTGATTCTGACTTGAGCGTCGGAGTCCGTTCGATCGTCAACCCCTCGACGGTCATTCGGCTTCAGGTGTTTTCTTTATCTTGTAGATCGCCGGAGCCCGAACTCGAAGTACGATTAATTGTAGAGATTTTTGACCTCTACAGTTTGGCGCTCACCATGGGGCTCCGATCGATCATTTCAAGATGATGAACAATAGCCAAAAGGATGCAACAATCGTTCCTCAGAAAGTAAGAAAAGATGGGGCAACTGCGACCCCTTCACCTGAAGGTGATGGTGATGTTACACGACTTCTACGTTCGATCCAGCATTAGTTGGATACAACCACAGTCAAACTCGCAGCGATCTGAACCGAGAACTCGGCCCTAAAAGCCAGAGCCGAAGCTGTCGCACAACCAAACCTTTTCCCGAACGGATCTATACGAACTCAACTATCCCCACTCTCACGAACCCGCACGTCAAATGAACTCTGAGATTATGTACTTCTGAACTCAACACATGAATTGACTAACCATCTCACTATAGGTACAAGCAACGAACCCGTACTAAACAACAAGGGAAAGGACAATTTCCCCATAGGACCCCCTTCTGGGTTCGAAGACTACGAACCTGAATCTGAGGATAAGAAGAAGATCCAGCGATTTGTAACGCCCTAAAAATTATACTCATAATTTAAAGAAAACGTTACTAAACTTTATTTATTATTCCCATAAAATTGGGATCCCAATAAAGTCATCGAAATAAATAAAACATCAGAGTTTTAATCATAAGAGCGGAAACATAAATAAACAAAGGGTAATAATGTCTTAAAATTATTCTCGAATTTATTATTTAAAAGACTAAGCGACCACCGCCACCCATCTTGCCCGTCACACATCGCCCGAGCCATTTCCTGAAAGGGGGTAAAAGATTGGGGTGAGTTCTTTTAAACTCAGTGGGGGAAATGACCGTTATCCAGACTATAAATTTAAAAGTAAATATGTGAAGCGATAAAAGTCTTTGGTTTGTAAACCAAAATCTATGATCTGCAAATCTGATTCAGCCCTTAGGCTCGGTACTTTATAGTCCCAAGGACTCCGTACTTTATAGTCTAGAAGACTCGGTACTTTATAGTCCGGAGGACTCTGTATTTCACATAATACATCTATAAATATATAGAGAGGATAATATCATAATCTTCAACATAAATCCCACATTAACCTTGACTTGCAAAAAGAATTATTTAATTTCACGCGCACCGCCTAACATATTAATAATTTAATAATTAATAATGATACATAAACAACTTAATGCTTAAAAGAACATAGCTTTAAATAAAATTTCTTACACGAAATGCACTTAATATATATATATATACAGTATACTACTAATATCTATGAAACCATACTTGCATTATATACATATAGGTATGACGTGTGTGTGTGTGTAAAAGATGTAACATATTCATATATATATATATATATCAAGAATCATACATGTACTTATATATATAAATATAGTGATGTGATGTAAATGTGTGTGTTAACACCAAAAAAAGTGTACACATATACATATATATATATATATACACGCTTATATATACATATATATAGACAAAATTGATGGTGAGAGAAAGCTATTATATATATATATGTGTATATATAGAGAGAGAAAAACATATGAAATCCTACAACTATCCCCATCTAAGTTGTGTGTGTGTGTGACAAGTTGGCATGTGAAGACAAAGTCATTTGCTTTACTTTTATTTGCTGGGTCCCACGAGTAGAAAGTTGAGGGAGTTTTCAAATCATGTCCTCAAAGTCAAATACATCTAATATATATACACATATAGTTACAGTAGGCTTTTCAGAATTTACAAACATTAGATGTATAGCTTCTAAAACTTCATTTTCTTTTCTTTTCAGAAGAACACGTAAATGCAGGAAGATAGCAGAAAAATCTCATGGTTTTATTTTGCAAGAATTTAAGAACGGTACCTTTCAGAAATGGAGAACAGACAATAGTTCGAAGAGGATAGAATTTTCTTTTCTACTATTTTTTTTTTCTGTTTTGATGAGTGTGTGGAGGAATGGTGAGGAAGACATCTATTTATACTACTGAAACTAGCATCTATATGGATGGAATGATATCAAGAGTGATTTCTCCTCATGATTATGGGGTTCTTGGCTGGAAATAACGTGTAGTAATTCTGGAATAAATCTCAAGTCAAAACATTTCCTTTGCTATGAAGAAAGAGACGAGTTTGTGCCCTACTATCTATGGGCTTGTGATTTGGTCTAGGAAAAATATAGATTTGGGCTTAACACTTAGAGGTTGTGGGCTTTTCAAAAAAATCTGAAATGAATCAATAAATAACATTTATAAAACAATAAATAAAAATGAAACACATTTAAGAACATGTTCCACATACGTTACTTTTTTACTATAGGCGCGATTTATAGGACTTACCAATTAATAGCATGCTCTAATTAATAATTAGAAATAGCACAAATAAATAAATAAATTTTACGAGGCACTACACGATTGGAAGACATACTGACCTGAATTCCGAGGGTTCCTGCTCCCATCAGAAAAACTGCACCAACGAGCTTTGCAGATTCCCCATTCATAAATGAGATCAGCCTCATACAGATGCCCCCGAAGTTCACATTCCCTAGCATGAAGCTGTTCGATGGTGCATCCGATCCTGACGATCATGTCGCCCAGTATAAACAAAGAATGTTCACCACCACGATACCCCGACACGCCCGAGAAGCCAGTATGTGCAAAGGCTTCGGATCCAGCCTCATCGACCAAGCACTTCAATGGTTTATCAACCTCCCCAACTCAATGATCTCGTCATTCGCCCAACTTAACGACCTCTTCATTGAACAATTCGTCAGTAGCCGTAAGATTGAAAAATGTGTTGACGACCTCTACATAGTCGTACAAAGGTCGGAAGAGCCCCTACGAAGCTTCGTGGGAAGATTCAACAGAGAAAAGTATCGATCCCCTACTGCAATATCGATACCGCGATTTCAACATTCAGAAAAGGCCTTAAGAGGGACTCCGACCTCTACAAGGAATTAACCAAGTACCCTTGCAAGACAATGGAAGATATGCTCATTAAAGCCTGGGCCCAAATCAAATGGGAAGAAGATGAGGTGAATTCATCGAGATCCCGCACCAGGAATGAGCATCCAAGAAAAGAACAAAGAAATAACATGACAAATAGGTTCAGAATGGACCCCTATCCACGAAACCCACAATTCGATTCGTGAAGCAGGCAAGGTCAATGACCTCAGGTCAGCAGAAGACTCCCAGAGTACAGCCTCTGCATATCACCATCGGAAGCGGTCCTAGCCCTCAAAGGACTTGGTCAGAATGTGAAATGGCCTGCGAAGATGAAAGCCCCAGACAACGAACGTGATAGGAGCAAATTCTGCGAGTTCCACAATGACTATGGACACAAGACAGATGTATGCATCGCCCTGAGGCTCAAAGTCGCAGAACTCCTAAAGCGAGGATATCTCACCAACCTCCTGACTCCCAAAGAAAAAGAAACCTAGTCACGAAGAGAAAGTAGAAAAGAAACACAGCCACCTGAACCCCCGAGGGTCGATCACACTTTGAATTGTATAACAGGAGGTTCAGAAGTGAGCGGAATCTCACAATCTTCAGCAACGAGACATTATCGCTCGATTATGTATAACGGAAACATCCCCAGACATGCTAAACTAGACAATCTCATCACCCTCGACTTCTCCAACAGAGAAGCTTCCGATCTCTCACACCCTCACCACGATGCACTAGTCATTTTCTTATTAATTTCTAATTATTTGATTAAGCGTGTTTTTATAGACAATGGGAGTTTCTCTAATGTGATCTTTTTAAGTACCTTGAAAGGCATGCAGGTAAAGGAAACCAACATTGTTAAAAGGTCAACCACCTTAATCGGCTTTAGCGAAGGACACAAAGCCATGATGGGAGAAATCACACTTCCCACCTATATAGAGAGAATGAATATCTTCACCAAATTCCAAGTGATTGACGCCCCCTCAGCCTATAATGTTATAATGGGAAGACCTTGGATCCACGAACTCCGGGCGGTACCATCAATCTATCACCAGCTCATGAAATTCTATAACGCCCTAGTCCCGGAAGAATAGTGACAAAGGACCGGTTCGCTACTGGGGAAAGGGGGAAGGGGTTGTTGCATAAAGACAATGATATAAGTAGGGTTAGTGCCTCAATCATTTAGGCAGCATAACCTCTATAACTGTAATAGAACCACGCACTAAGGCGTTCAGAAGGAACATAAGTCAATGACTAGTTATCAAAGGGAACTTATCCCGCCAAACAATTATAAAGGAACATTATAGCATAATGCCGAAATCATAACATGCTTCAAACAATTGAAGACAAGCTATATCAGAGTGAACGGAACAAGCGCAGAGCATTTTATTCAACTCAAGTAAATTGTTTGCAAGCACTTAATTGATTTAGAGTATCTAGGATCTCTAAACAACACAAAAAGAGCAAGCATATAACAAAAACCCAGCCCTTGTCTCAGCTCCATCATCTTCCAGCCTACCTCTCAACCTGAAAATATTTAAAAAGATTTGGGCTGAGTACTAGTGTACCCAATGGAAAATTTTAATAAACAGTTCACAATCATTTTATAAATATGAATATTGTATCCACACAAGTATAACAATGGAAATGTTTCAAATCTAAAAGCATTCCATGTATACAAAGCTTCTTTTAACCTTACTTGCACGCTTTATCTCAATTGTCCCTTCCTACAGTGTCTTAACTTATATACACGTCCTCTAGCCCAACTGTCTAATAAATGATAGTGTATACGGTCCCAAAGCTTTAAGGATCCGAACTCGAGCCTAGTTAAGCACTTAATGTTTTCGTAGGATACTGGTGAACGTGAACAGTGAGCTAAATTATTTTGATACAGATATTCATGCTTCACAGTTGATAAACAGTTGAGCTTATTAACTCAATATAATTTGAGAAAAATATATAGCCCACCTGGATAACAGACAATCTTTCACTTTCTGGGTTGATTTTGCTCGGGTTCTGATACTTCTTCTGGCCCTACAATAACCAGTCTTTGCTTAGTTTAACTAAATGACCCTTATTAAAACTCAACTCCTAAGCTCCCTTTTAATTTTCTATTAAACTTTATTATCTTATTTTAACAGCTTAACCACCCTCAATACTTTATAGTTTACACTATATATTCCTAGCTTAATACTAATACATAATTAATGTTCTATGAATATAAACTTAATGTTGTGATTCTCACCTAAACAACACTTATCCTGACTACTATTCATAAACTAAAAATAATAATAAATAATAATTATCGTAAATCAGATTGTTTATTGATCCTTAATTTATATTTAATTTTATTATTAATAACTATTAGTGTCGTTACTGATTATTATTTCGTATGTTAACTGATTATATAATTATGTTGCTAGAAATAATTTTACTATCTACTAAGCTTGAGTAGACTTAGTTGATGATTGATAAATCACTTTTGAGATAATTACATAAATTGAATTACACCAATAGCTTAAACATATACTTTGAATTCCATAACCTTCAAATTAGTTCTAACCTAACTATTTAGTATTACCGTTCTAGGTTAATATATTTTATTGGTATATAACTTTTGAATAAACATAAATTTAGTTATTGATATAGAAATTTCATGGACAATGCTCACCTATAATTTAATAGAAAATATAAAATTGAAGGAACTCATTTTCCGAATGTAAAGTTCTATAATCTTCAAAATCAAGCATTTATAATCAATTATCTTATATTAATTACTCATATATAGAAACTTACCTCAAACGAAATAGTTGCTGCAGCAAATTATTATTATTATCAAGGTTTAGGGAAATAGCATATAAGAGTGACGCAAGATAGATGAAGGGATCGATTCTGTTTTATTTTTACAATTAAAATCTCAATTTGATCATCCTATTTGTATTAGTCATCACTCTACTAATCTCCCCTTCTGACACCTCACCTAGGTTATATTGATTAGTCACCTTTTATTAATTTAGTTATATAATAGGCAACTCACTCCATTTGAAATTTAATAGATATCAACTAAGATATCACCCTATATATATTTATATATATAGATACGTATATAAATATACTATATATGTGTGTGTTATATATGTACACGCACGCAATTCAAGATTGCGAAAATAGTTATACAACTAATTAAGGCTATCTATCTATCTATATATATATCGTTTCTTTTTTTTAATTAAATGATATGTATATATATACATTGGAGCTAGAAACAACAAGTGGTAACAAATACCTATATTATATTATATTTAAATTGACTATGTATACTAAAATATTATTTTCATTTTCATGGTATGTGTATGCATATATACGTTTATTTTTTTTTATATATAACTAGATGGTACATTTTTTTTAGAAATTTATATATTGAGTGCAAATAGATTTAGTGTGATTTTTATTTGCATACAAATATATGCATCTTCCGGGACTGGGGCGTTACAAATTCCCTATACCCTGGGGAGTTCGCGAAGTCTGAGTCGAACAGATAACAGCTCGAGAGTGTTACGTCTCCACCCTCAAGCACAAAAGAGCCATGGAAATCAACCAAATTGAGATCAGATCATCTTCAATCAGTGCCGAAAATCACACTTACGAAGAAATTGAAGTGGAAGACCTCGATGAAGTCCAAATACATCCCAATTTCCCCGACCACAAAGTACAAATCGGGTCGAGACTGACCGCAGAGATACGAGAGCAGCTGATAAGATTTCTCATCAAGCACCATGATTGTTTCGCATGGTCTTTTGAGGACATGATAGGCATCGACCCCTCGGTTATAACACATAAATTGCAGGTCGATCCAGACAAGAACCCGGTGAAATAAAAAAGATGAAAATTCACCGCCGAACGAAACAAAATTATGGATGAAGAGGTCAATAAACTACTCAAGCATGGACACATTAGAGAAGTACAGTACCTCGAATGGATAGCCAACGTCGTGATAGTAAAGAAAAAGAATGGCAAAAACAGGCTCTACATAGACTTCACTGACCTCAATCAAGCCTGCCCAAAGGACTTATTCCCCTTGCCTCATATTAACGTGTTAGTGGATGCAACGACTGGACATGAACTAATGAGCTTCATGGATGTCTTCTCAGGATACAATCAGATCCTTATGCATCCAGAAAATCAAGAAAAAACCGCCTTCATCACCCATCAAGGTATGTTTTGCTATAAAGTTATGCCCTTTAGACTAAATAATGCAGGTGCAACATACCAAAGGCTGATGAACCGAATGTTCGAAGAGCTAATCGGGGATACTGTAGAAATATACATCAACGACATGCTCGTAAAGTCCCCTAGAGCTCGAGATCACATCGATCATCTCCGCCGAACATTCGAAGTCCTTCGCCGCTACAATATAAAGTTGAACCCCGCAAAGTGTGCATTTAGATAACCTCGGGAAAATTCCTTGGATACCTCGTTATAAAAAGAGGCATCGAAGCCGACCTCAGCCAGATCAGAGCCGTCAGAAACATACAACAACCTCGAAATATAAAGAAGGTACATAAGCTCACTGGGCGACTCGCGGCCCTTAGCTGCTTTATCTCGAAGTATTCAGAAAAAAGCCATATTTTCTTCAAGACGCTGCGCAAAGACAAAAGCTTCGAATGGACCGCCGAATGCTCAAAGGCCCTTGAAGAATTAAAAGAATATCTGGCGAGCCCCCATTTACTATCAAAACCCCTAAACGGAGAGGTACTTTTAATATACTTATCTGTTTCAACTAACTCTGTTAGTGTAGTTCTAGTCAGAGAGGATGAAGGAAGACAACACCCAGTCTACTACGTCAGTTGATCGCTGCTAGACGCCGAGATGAGATATCCACAATTAGAAAAACTAGAATTGTCCCTTATCATGGCATCAAGAAAAATGAAACCCTATTTCCAAAGCCATTCGATCAAAGTGGTCACCGAATTCCCGCTCAGAATAGTATTGAGAAAACCAGACCTTGCAAGAAGACTCTCTAAATGGGCCGTTGAACTCGGGGAGTACAATATACACTACGTACCCTGAACCTCGATAAAGTCCTAAGTACTTTCAGACTTCATAGCCGATTTTTCCCACGAGGCCCTGGTTGAAACAGAAGGTGAATTAATGAACACGGAAAATTTGAAGTTCTGGACCCTTTAAGTAGATAGCTCCAGCACTTCAAAGGGGAATGGTCTAGGTATGGTGCTGACAAGCCCAACAGGAGAAACTACCGAGCGGTCTGTCCGATGCGGATTCAAAGCAACCAACAACGAAGCTGAATACGAAGCCCTCATCCCAGTATTAAACCTGGCTAGTGACCTTGGAACCAGAAACATCCGAATTCAAAGCGACTCCCAGTTAATAATAAATCAATTCGAGGAAGAGTTCCAAGCAAAAGACTCTAGAATGATCGTTTACCTCGCCATAGCAAAAGAAATAGCTTCGAAGTTTGAGAAGATCGAAGCCCAACATATTACAAGAGAAGACAACAGACACGCCGACTGTAATACCCCAGAATTTCGATTAAAGGTTTAGAGAATTCTTAATGATAATTAAGAAGTTAAGGAAGAAATTTAATTAAGGTTATTTGAGGTCAGATGTCAGTCACGACTTTAAGGGTCAGTTTTCGTGAAAATCATCTTTTCGGGAAATTTGATCTTAATTCTTTTATGGCCATTCGTGGTCTTGTTAGAAAGGTTTTAACTCAAGGAGTATGCCGATGTTTTCAGATTTTAATTCTGAAATCAATTGAGTTTCCGGTGATGAAAAGCGTATTTAAAGGATGAATAAATAGTAACTTTTGCGTGCGTTCGTGTTTTGAGAAATTTACGAAATCCTCCTCATTGATCCGAGTCTAGTTCTGTCAGGCCCCTCTTATAGGAAATGACCCAAGGATTCCGTTGGCGTTCACGGATTACCATTCTGAGGTCAATCGAACGCTCGGGAGCAAAAATCTGTCAGTTTGAGTAAATAGTAAAAAGTAATTCCAAAAAGGGAATCTTTGCTCATCTTTCTTCAGACGACCCCGTCTTTTTCACGAATCAAGTTGGTTCACTAGTATTCGAGCCAACGAGTCTCCCGGTATTTTTAGATTTCGTGTCTGAGGTCATTTGGACCTCGACATCGAATAAAGCAGCTTTTAACCGAACCCGGGGTAACTTTTGCAGTATTCTTGCACTAAAGTGGCTTCCCTTGGAAGCCAAAGCTTTTCCTATAAATAAAGAATCACCCCTTTCACTTTTTCCACACCAATTTCACCCATTCCTCATTTCTAGAGAGTGGGAAAGCTTGTGCGAGCCGAGAAAGTTCTGTCGAAGTAAAAAGCGTTCTTCGTGAGTGTTCTGCAAGACGACGAGCGGAGTGGGCGTGGAAGGGATGCGGTGAGGGAAGGTGCTAGGGGCGCCGTTGGGTTGTAGTGGGCGGCTCTGCCGCCGTTGCAACTCGACGAGATGCCGAGCTAGCCACCTTCCTTCGACGCACCTAACCCCGTCCATTCTTGTTCGTCGGTTTCGATCTCCATTTCTTTTTCCGTCTTTAAATTCCGCAATTACTTTCCGTTCTTTACGTTCTTCGCGTTTTTCATTATTGCTCGTTTACCTTCCGTCTAAGTTATATTTCAGTTTTTATTGAGGTTCCAAGTTAATAACATTTGCGTTATATTTCTCGCTTTATTCCTGTCATTATTATTCTTGAGATTAGCCCCGTTTATTCCGTTTAAATTCCGTTCAAGCTATATTTAGAGATTTCGTCGTTATTCTAAATATTTAAAGAGGATTATCGTGTTTATGCCGTTATAATGCCAAAATTCTTTTTAAGTTAAAGCATGTTGTTGCATGATAAATTCAAGCACGTTGTTTTTAAAGAAATTTCGGGTTAAGTGTTCTTCGTGTTCGTTGAAAGAATCAACGAACACGAAGAACCCAGTTGAAGATCGCCCAGGAAGAGAGAGAAACCAGGTCCCGCGACCGTGGGGGGTGCGCGGCCGCGCGACATCCCCCTCGGCCCAGAACCCCGCGGGTGCGGAGGGTGCGCGGGGTGCCGCCGGGGCGCGATGCCCCCGTGTCATCCGACGCTGATTCTTCCATCTTTTCGAGGTTTTCAAGTCGTGTTCTTTCCAAGTTATTTTCAAGTTAAATTTTAGAAAAGCAATCAAGATATTCTCAATTTATTTTGAGTAATCTATTCAAGTTATTCTTTGTCTAAAAATTGGGAAATCAAGTCGAGATATTCTTTAAATAAATTCTTCTCATATAAAGTCGTAAAGTCGTGCAATCTGTAAATAAATCTTAGATCTTAGTCTTCGAGTAAAATATCATTATTTCTCACTTTAGATAGTCAATTTCTTCAAGGAGGTCGCTAAGTCGATGATTCGACTTTTGTAGGAGGAAGTGAGCCTCATAAGAAATCGGAGAAGGATCTTCAGCTCGTTGCTTCATCTTCTGTCCAGTAATTAAGGTGGGTAAATCTATACTCATCTAAAGTTTGAGCTAATAAGCTCTAGAAGCATATAGGGCAAATGAGATATCCAATAAAGCATTTTTGCTCTGCCTGATCGATCTCTGTACAAGGAAGGAAGGAAAGAAAGATATTATGTTCTAATTAAGCTCTTGAGCATGTTTAGAAATCCTAAAAATATTAAAGTATTGTTATGCTTAGCATGTGATGTTTAGAATAGTCTTTAGTTGGAATTCGTATTCATTTACGTTCATCTCCTTGTATTGAATGTTTATATTGTGTTAAGGCTCGTAAGTTAAGAATTAAGGATTGCCTTGTTAGGGTAGTATTAAATCCCTTATAGGCCAAGATCATACTTTACTAAAGGACTAGCCCTTAGACGTTCCTCTAAGATTGGTTTTGCTAGCAAGATGAAGGAAGAAAGGAACTTAGCATTTCGCTTAAGCAGAAATTGAGCTCACAACTTTTAGAGGGAGTCACTGCTGGGTTAATTCCCTCGCAAACTCGTTTGGATATTTGAGGTAACCCCTCTTCTATCCCATGACATGCCTAAGGGTACAATTGACATCAGGTTTGAGCCAAGGTTGGGCCCAAAAGTAAAGAAAAGATTTTGCGGATATGGAGAGGGATTTTGCGTTTTGCTCTCCATATACCGCCAGTTCATTGTTGGATATTTCTCAAGTTATTAAAGAAGCTTTCATTAAAAACCCACTGAGTACATTAGTGCTCACGCCCTCTTTTTCAAATGTTTTCAGGTTGAGATGCCGAGGATGATGGTGGTTGTGGATGTGGGTTGGCTGTCAAGATTGTTTTGCTATTATATAAGTTTCTTTGAAATCCCATTATGTGTTCTGCTACTCTGATTATCTCTTTCTAAATTCCGTTCAAAGTTCTATTATGATTATTCGAGATTCTAAGAATATTCCCAGACATGATTACATATATATGAGACGCATATTAAGTTTATTTCCGCTTTCCGAATATGTTCTCCTTTCGCCTATAAAAGAGCCTATGCTTGTTGGTATCTAATTAGTTAGCCGTTTTATTCCGCTAAAGCATGTTTCCTTCTTAATCAAGTAAACCCGAGTATCATCAACTATCTTCAAAGCGTACCTTTATTCTTAAACTTCTTCGTTAATCTTCTGACTTTACTTGTCAAATCTCTTAATAACACCCCGTCCCCATTCGTTAATCCCTATCTCAGGACCGGGCTGTACACCGATGCCCTAGCCAATTTAGGATCAGCAATCAAAACCACCGAAGTTAAAAACATTCCAATATTATTTGTAAAATGGCCAGCCATTTGGAAGGAAGAAAGCTCAGAAATCCTACCCATCGAGAACAGTACGAATTGGATGACCCCTCTCATTAGATATATAACAGAAAATGAGCTCCCCGAAGATCCCCTCGAAGCAAGACGGATCAAGGCCAAAGCCCCAAAATTCTCCATGATCTCCAGATTCCTGTACAGAAAGTCCTTTTCAGGGCCTTACTTGAAATGTGTCAGCCCCATACAAGCCAAGTACATCCTAAGTGAGCTTCACGAAGGTGAATGCGGAAATCACTCAGGATATAGAAGCCTGGCCAACCGAGCTCTGACGTCCGGGTTCTACTGGCCGACCATGAGAACGGATGCAAAGAGCTACGCCAAAGCATGTGATCGATGTCAAAGGTTCACACAGACAAACCACATGCCAACAAAACCCCCTACACACAGCAGCCATCCCATGGTCATTCATGAAATGGGGGATGGACATCATAGGACCACTACCCAAAGGTGAAAATAAAAAATGCTACATCTTGGTGCTAACAGACTACTTCACCAAATGGGTCGAGGCTGAAGCTTACGCACGGGTCAGAGATACAGAGATACAAAATTTTTTATGGAAACATATTTTATGCAGGTTCAGAATTCCCAGAGAGATCGTGACAGACAACAGATCCCAATTCATAAGTACGAGATTCTAAGACTTCTGCAAAGAATGGAACATCAAACTCTCCTTCTCCACCCCAAGGTACCCTGCAGAAAACGGACAGATAGAGGCCACAAACAAGACAATTTTGAACACCTTAAAGATGAGATTATCCGAACACAAAAATTAATGGGTCCAACAACTCCTAGGAGTCCTATGGTCTTATAGAACGACCTCAAGGATGAGCACGGGAGAAATCCCATTCGCCCTCACTTATAGATCGGAAGCTATGTTATCAGCAGAAGCAGAGATCGGTACAGCTCGAACCGAATGGTCCAATCAATCGAACAACAAGGAGCTCGAGGCCAATCTCGACTCCATCGATGAACTCTAAGATCGAGTGGCAATGAAGATAGTGGCATACCAACAGATGATAAGCCGACACTTCGACAAAAACACGAGGCTTCGAGCATTTCAAATCTGAAATTGGGTACTCAGGAAGGTGTTTTAGAATACGAAGGAAAGTGGGGCCGGAAAATTGCCACCGAACTGGGAAGGCCCGTACCAGATCGAAAAGGTCATCAAGAACGGAGCTTATAAACTCCGAACTAAGGAGGGTCGACCCATAGCCAACAGCTGGAACGTGTTGCACTTAAAACAGTATCATTTCTAGAACTTTCAATGTTATTTTTTACTTTACGGTTATTCATTTTTAAGATTTGTTTACTGACTTGAGCGTTGGAGTAACTAACAGAACCCCAAGTATAGGGGTCCCGATCCTCGAGAAGATGACGGGGTTCCGACCCTGAAGTCAACCTCACCAACGAAGAGTAATGTAATTGTTCATTATTTATTTTTCAAATTCCTATTACTTATTTAAAGATTTGTTTACTGACTTGAGCGTCAGAGTAACTAACAGAACCTCAAGCACAGGGTACCCAATCCCCTCGGGTTCGATAAGGCCCGAACCACGAAAAAACTTCAACTTGACTTCGAAGATAAATTTGATCCCTGAAGTCAAATTAAAATGGCCCCAACACTCGACCCAAAATATAAGAGCGAGTTCCGAAGCTCAATTACGATCCTAAAAGGTATTATCGAATTTGTTGATTTTGACTAACTCTTATTCTATGCATATGTGCCAACGCTTGCAGGTCACACCACATGTAAACAAACACACATAAAAGTAAAAAAGGATCGAGATTCTCGAATCAAGATTGGCGAAATGCTAAATTATCCAATTACCCCCCCAAAGGGCAATTAAAAAAAATATTTACAAACGATATTGTATGAAGCAAAAAATAAAATTGTTTGACAAAATGTTAACAGAAAAAGCTAGGCCAAGGCCTCATCCCTAGCTCCAGCAGCACCTTCTCCACCAGCCTCCTCAGCAGTCTTGCCCCCCTCACAAGCTCCCGTCTCTTTCACAGCCACAACATCGGCCTCGGCAGTGCGGCCATCCTCATGTGCCTTGACCTCCTTCTCAGCTTCGAGGAAAGACAAGTCGAGGTCTGACATCTTTTCCTTAATGGCCTCTACAACCGCCGTCCCCCTTCTTGGTAAAGAGCCTCCTTGAGAGAAATGAAGTCCGCAGACTCTAATATGGCATTCAAGTCCAGAGAGGCCTCTAAGTCCCTAATCCTGGCCTCCGCGGCAGCTAGCGAGGCCTGAAGTCCACTCCTCTCGGTCTCCACTCTGACCTGAGCCTTGAGGCTCTTATCCAGTAAAGCCTTGGCACCCACAGCTTCGGCCTTGGCTGCGTCTCTCTCCACTAAGATAGCCAATTCCCTATCAGCTATTTCTCTCCTCTCCTCAGCCACATTCTCTATCTCTTCAGCCAGTTCGGTGATCCTCTTCTAGAACCCCTCCTCGTGGCTCGCGAGGCGCTGATAAAGATAAAACTGGCTAAATAGCACCTACATTGAACAACAAGAAAGAGTCAAAACTTCAAGTTCACAACTATGAACATATAAAGAAAGTAATAAAGAAAGTATATTACCTTGGCTAGTTGGTCGAAGGAGAGAAAGGCCTGTTGCTCTAGGCTGTCCCTTTCATACACCTTAAAGGCCCCGAGGCCAGCAACGGACTTCTGGACGTCCATGATGAAGGGCTTCAGGGAGACCGATCGGGAGCTCGAAGAGGCGAATGCCTTCTTAGACGTCCGGGGAGCTTCCAAGTCAACCACTGCCGAAGAAAGAGGCATTGCAGTAAGGGCGAGGACAGGAACTTCATCATTCGACTTCTTCGACGGAGGCGTAGAAAGAGGGCTTACATCTCTGTCAGCTGTAGACCTCTTCAATCCCGAGGAGGAAGAGGTTCTGATCTTAGCAGCAGCTAGGGCTTTGACTCTGGCTTCAGAAGGCTTGATTCTTAACTTCCCCATATCATAAAGGGTTCGGCCGACTCGAACTGTCTCAAACTTATAAAATTCAGGAGACACAAGGAATGCCTCTACAATATGGGCAGCCTCGACTTCAGAAGGCTCACCTCGCAGAGGGAAACCTGCATAGAACAAATAAAATTATAAAGTTCAGAACGGATAAAGTAAGTAAAGAACTCGGCTCAAAGACCCACGGGCTTTACGAAAGTCAGTAGGAGAGATCGCGCCCTCCGAAGTCTGTGATGGGATGAAGACAAATTTGGGCTTCCATTCACCACTAGGAGGATATCAGGGTCGATATTAGGGGAGGTCGCTCCCCTACCCACTTAGTGAAATAATAAAAACCCGCTTGACCAGCATTGGCAACCAGCCTGTACACCTCATGCCACTCGCCAATATTATTCTCTGGGAAGCCAAGCTCTGACCACAGGTAGTACATCCCGAGCATATGAAACCAATCTACCAGGGTAATCTGAGTAGGAGCTATACCATAGAAGCTCACTATCTTGGTAAAGAAAGGGTGAAGGGGCAATCCGACCCCCTTATCGGAAACCAAGGTATAAAAGGCGGTGAGCCCAGTTGGTGGTCGATGTGCCCTGTCAAGAGGCCCGTGAGAATAAACTTCGACCCCAGCTCCTGAGACCGGTAGAGAGGTTAACTTTTTCAGCATCTCATCATTCCCTTTCGGAGCGATATCTGCCATCCGAAACCCATCCCCTACAGGTTGGACCTCGTGGATCTGGACTCTCCGAATCTTTGACAAACTACCCATGTCCACCGAGGCTCGTCTTTTGCTCATCACTGCTCAACGAATTGAGCGGGGGACAACCGCCGATAGCCTTTAAACCCTGGCTTTCTCAGTAACCTTAGTGATCACTGGAGAATCGGAACTATTAGAATGCTCCGACCTCGAAAAAGCTTCATCCTCGTCTCTGCCGTAACTCCTTGTCTCTTTCGCGTTTGAGTCCCCACTTGCGCTCATCGTCAATCCAAGGATGTTCGAGCAAATTAAGCAAGAATCAACTAAGAAAAGCCTAATCTCCTCCTATAAATGTTTTACCCCAGAAACAATGGTCACTCGTCGATAAATCTCGCGGCCCAGAAAGTCGACAAAATCACCCAGAAATCGGCAACACTACATGAAAACCTAAACCAACCCCATATGTAACCCAGAAAATCTATCTCGTCTAATGTCCCAAGAACCCAAAAGAACAATGAATCTGCCTAGAAAGCCGGCGACGCCTCCCAAAGTCTAAAACCCTAGTAAGTCTAAAAACTACTACGGATTCTCCAAAATCCCAAGAAAAACTAAAAAATGCTACTAAATATCCTTAGATAATTTCTTAGAAACCTACGACTACGCATCCATGGCATGAAACATTAAAAGAAGGAAAAAGAGTTGAATATAACCTGTAAACTGTGCGGTAATCGAAGTCTGAAGACCACCGTAGTAGGAGTCCTTAAAACAGCGTGATAAGAACGGAAATGACGACAGGAAGAGCGGAACAGAAATCTTTCGGGAGATTTTTACGCTGGTGAGGATTTCTCTCGTGAAGGAATTTGGTTGAGGACGGGGACTGTTGGAATTCTAAAAGATGATTAGAGAGGGAACAATTATTTCCTCGATATTTGAATTACATAATAGAGATAGTGTAATCTGGGCACACGTGTCCTCATCTAACGGCAAGGGTTAACCTAGGGAATAGGAAAAGTGAAATCCGTACCCAAGGTCTGGAGCTCCATGAGGTTTAATTAAATTCCAAATAATTAACTCCACATTTGTATTATTCGATTTTGGTTAAGGTTCGAAACCTCCGGCCACGATTACCGTTTTAAAAACGCGAATTCCAATTCTGATTAAAGTTTTAACCGACGATTCCGGAACCATTTAGCACCTCTAATCTATACATTGTACAAATGCACTTATACATGATACATTTTACTGTGGCCCTTGTTTCAATTTTTTTTTTCTACTATAGCCCTCAAAACTGCATAAATCAGGTCACATACGGGTAAAATTTTCGTGCATATTGTGTCTCAATATGAATGATGTATCCATCCTTGGCTCCTTGCCAAATATAGATAGACCCTTACGCTTTCTTCAACTGTCGAGGACACGTACCTGAGTGTTTTTCCCCAACTCAATACACAATCGAAACAGAGTAGGGCTTTATGGTGTGCAAAATATGACAGGACCATGATTTCGGTCACTCCCTCGAACCCTAAATTTAGGGCTATTAATCACCAGCCGAAGCTAAGTCCGGTGATCAGCTCCAATTGCAGTCACTCTCTACCTTATCCTCCGTTCCTTTCAACATCAAACCCTAAATTTGGGGCTCTTAAATTCACCCCTACATCGCCTTTCCTTCATACTTCGGGATTTCGTTTTCCCATAATTCATCACAGGTACTCAACTAAGGTAATTTTTTCCAAAAAAAAAAGAAAAGAAAAAAATCCAATCTCTTCCAGTATGCCTGAAATATGTGCATTTGTTTGTGTGTAATGTTTTTATTGGGTGACTTTTGTTAGGTGTGAAATGGGTTTTGTTTGATCAGATGGAAAATACTTGTTATTTTAGTTAATGATGTGTTGATACTACCCTTGAAATTCCATCTATCCAATCAAGTACTTTGATCAAGTATTGTACATAAAATCAATGATCCTATATATTTTGCATCATATGGACTGGGTACTTATAACATCATATGTATTTATTTTGGTTCTGGTTTAACACAATGCAAATCCAACTTATTTGCAGTCACCACTACTCGGGCGTACCTTCTCAGCTTGTACTTGATGATATCAAGCATGAATGTGTGTGTGTGTGTGTGTGTGTGTGTGAGAGAGAGAGAGAGAGAGAGAGAGAGAGAGAGAGAGAGAGAGAGAGAGAGAGAGAGAGTCTAAAGATTACCAGACTTAATCCTCTATTGACAGAATGAATATGCTTCTCTTGACATAGAGGTTTCAGCTTCAATATCAGAAGTGGTGAACTCTGTTAGCATGCATCATTTTATCTACAAGATCTGATTAACTACTGTTTTGCTTGAATATTACAGTATTATTAGGTTGTTATCATGCTGATGCACTAATAGTTGTCTGCTTAAATGTCACTTGTATATTCCTGAATTTATTAATTAAGTTCTGTTTTTCCTTTTCATTGTAGAAGTGGAAAGTCTCGTGCTTTCGGCATGAAGAATTTTCTCCTAGCACTTCAAATCCGGAGTCTGCCGAGGAAATTCTGCATGAGTCAGATAAGTCAGAAATTAGCAAACCAAAATTTGAGAGAGGAAACTGGACTAAAAGTTTTAGAGAGGTAATGATGCGTTCCTCTGTTCGGTGGTTCTTGAAATTTGCTCCCTGGTTTTTGGTGATGATATTTGACAATTGGCCCCATGAAGTTGCATTATCCCAAAATGATTGTGTGGACTTACCTAGTGAATATTGATAATTCTTTTCCATTGCGTGAAGAATAAATGGTATCGGTACCTAACACGATATTGTTTATATGGATAAACTTCTGAATTCATCAGTGTTCTAATATTGTATGGATATTGTATGCATTACAGAATTAAGTATATCTGGTTTCATCATTAAGTTTGATATAATATAAGTACAAAGATTGGCGTGGATGTAAATTGAGTGGATCACAAATATAAATTGAGTGACAGTTTCTGTATCTCATGTTGCTAAAATTCTATTTTGACTCGTGATTCGCAAAGTAAATGTTTAAGGCTTTAAGGCCATCAAAGGAAATAAAGGGTAAAAGAATGGGTGTAATTGTTGGGTTCATTGATTTTTGTTACTTCAGATCGTAGATGGACTATTTAGACAAACTGGGAAACCTTGGATTGTACCGTGGACTGCAAACACTATTCTTCAGGTAAGTCTCATCTTTCTTTCACTTTGTGATGTTGTCAAAATTTGAAAATACTACCACCTAGATGTTCTTTTGTTGCTTGGCCAGTATGAGGTTGCTTGAGGTTGTACACCCTGAGGATTTTAATATTACTCAGATCAGTATTTCAATTTGTTTACAAAAAGTGTGATACATGGATCCTAATCAAGTACATTTTTAGAACTCTGAATTTCATGCACAATCTTCGTAACACATAATATGAGCAAGTGAATGCAGGTTACCTTGCTTTGGGTTGTTTCCTTCTGGTTTGTTGGCTCATGGATGATCCCGTTCGGAGCCCATATAGTCGGCATCAGCAGGGCATCACTAACTTTTCGAGGGCAGGCCTTCTTCAGCCTTCTGACAGATGTGACCGCAGGGCTTGCTGGAATCATAATCCTTTATCGCTGTCTATCCCCGTTTCACCCCCTCCCACCAGATTGGTTTAGATTTAGTCCAAGAGGGAAGTGGCTTTTGGAAGTGGTGCTCGGATGCTTAATGTTTCCATTGGTGAACCGCCTCTCGCAGTTCAACCTTGATCTGTTGCCTGTTCTAACTTCTACTCCGGCCACCCTCTCCAGCGTGGAACAGTCGATAATGGCCCGTGACCCTATTGCAATGGCGCTCTACGCAGTGGTGCTTGTTGTGTGTGCTCCGTTGTGGGAGGAGATAGTGTTCCGAGGTTTCCTTCTGCCGTCTCTGACGAGGTACATGCCTGTGTGGTGCTCAATATTAGTAAGTGCAGTTGCTTTTGCTTTGGCACATTTTAATGTGCAGAGAGTGATACCGCTAATTTTTCTTGGTGTTGTGATGGGTGTAACTTATTCGAGGTCAAGGAATCTGCTGCCTCCCATGCTTTTGCACAGTTTATGGAATGGCTTTGTATTTTTCGACTTAATCAAATAAAATTCTTTTTTGGAGAAACACAAATCACCCGGAAATGATTACTCATTCCTTCCTCGTCCGCAATGGCGTACACTAACTAACGAGATTCTCTATTCCAAACTTATATTTCATCTTATGTTCTAATTATTAAATTCTCGACATGTGTTTGTAATTGTTTTTTTTATTGGAACATGAGATTGAATACAAAATTAAAAAAGGGGATCTCATTCAAATGCCGCCAAATTTTTATTTCTACTTTCGACAGAAAAAATTAGTTTGACAAATTAAGATCATTCATAAATAAATTTATAAAATTACAATTTACACAAATACAAAAAATGAAAAAAAAAAGATAATAAACTTAGGGAAGTTTTTTCTAGAAAACTTAAAATAGAACAAAGCATATAAATATTATAGATAATTTGTATATAACACAAAAAAAAAAAAACTCAAAATCCAAGTGCTCTTAAGTCTCAAAATAGGATTTTTTTTCTTTTTTTCTTTTTGCGTAAATATTATTATCAATGGATTGACATTTTGCATTATATCAGTATTTCATAAATATAAAAAATATTTGAAATGGACGATAATATTGTAACCGCTTAATTTAACAAATGCACATATAAAGTAGACCGTTAAAGGTGCGCAACCTCTTTTAAATTCACATAAAACGACGGGTGCCAGCCAAAGCGGGAATAACCGCCTCTTCAATTATGCACCTGCACAAACACAAACCAAAAAACCAACTCCCATCCATTACCACCGCCGTCGCTGCTGCTCTCGTTTCCTCATTCCACCGCCTTCAGCAACCGTTCTCCCGCCGTGTAGAACCATATTCAGAAAATCATTGCATCTGTGAATAACATAACAAAACGAAAGTATATTTAGCGTAATTTATTTGGTCTCGTGGTAGTAATTAAATATCTGGAAAAGCGTGCGATTCGAGTGTTGAGGAGAGATGGAGTCGAAGCATATGTTGATGTCGGCATTGGGTGTGGGCATAGGAGTTGGAGTGGGGCTCGGATTAGCGTCGGGAACGCAAGCAGTTGGCAAATGGACCGGCGGCGCTGCCGATTCAAACGGTTTATCGCCGCTCATCATGGAGGAGGAGATGGTAGGTCTCATCGGAAACGGAAGGGATTACAATGTCACCTTCGATCAATTCCCCTACTATCTAAGGTAAATTTTGAAGCATATATATATATATATATATATATATATATATATAATGCACGCCATATCACCTTCGGTAATTAAATTCCCCTACTAACTTGGTATAATTCTCTTATCTGCGGAAAAATAGAAGAATTGAACATCTTCTCTGTTTTATTTGAAAATATACAAATAAAAAATTTTGAGGTTTGGTTGCTCTTGGATGGTTGGCATGGAAGATATGGTTTCATATTGAATATCACCCTTTGTTATAATCAAATAACTATCAAAAGACAAAACAGTATTTTCATCATCAAAGAAGCCAAATCATGATGTGTGGGCCTAGACTAGTAATTTCTCCTCAATTAATAGTGGTTTAAGGTTTGGAGATGATAAGACTGTAATAAGTTAAAATGACAGTAGAACCTGTAAGATACAAATAAACAATGATGCCACCTCTGATTATTTGAAATCGAACCTCTTATTATTCTTCGTTGGATTGCATTGCCACTGATGCATTTCTTCTACATCAAAATGACAGTGAACAGACAAAGGTCCTGTTAACAAGTGCTGCTTTTGTTCATTTGAAGAAAACTAATTTCTCTAAGCACACACGGAATCTTTCTCCTGCAAGTCGAGCAATAATGCTCTCTGGAACTACAGGTAAAGTTGTTTGCACTTTTAGAGTGTTTGGTTTACATCTTACAGGTTGTGTATAAGTGATCTGTTTCATGTTTTAATATATAGAAATGTATCACCAAATGCTTGCTAAGGCTTTAGCTCACTTTTTCGATGCCAAGTTGCTGTTGTTAGATGTAACTGATTATTCTTTGAAGGTGAGTTGGAAAGTAATTTAGTTATTTTTCCCCCCCTGATTACTGACTTTCTTAGGCATTAGATTATTTTCGTATACTTTTTCTACTAAGTCTCTTGCGTGCTTTTTGTAATCAGATCCAGAGCAAGTACGGATGTTCTAGTGAAGCTGTAAGTCCACTATTTATTTATTAAGATCTGTTTGAATGTTTGGAATACTTTCCAATTTCTAACATATATCTTCTTTTGCAGTCCATTAAAAGGTGTACATCTGAAACAACATTGAGCCGAATGTCAGAGTTATTTGGATCATTTGCACTTCTTCCTCCTAGGGAGGAAAGTAGAGGTATGAAAAGAGAATATATTTCTATCTGTTGAATGAAGCAACAGATTATGACATTGTAAAAAAGCTATACTTTTTGTACTGCAATCATGATTGCAAGCCTATTGTCATTTGAAACGTGTCCTCAAATTCGAGACAGAAGCCTGATTTCCAAGTGTAATGACAAGTTGTTCTTTATTAGTTCAGTTGATAGTCTCTATTTCTTCTGATTCATAATGAAATTCTCAATTGACATAAAAAAATTTGCATTCATATTGTTTGCAGGGACAATACGCAGGCAAAGTAGTGGAGTCAATCTTGCAGCATAGTGCGCAACAATTTTTCTAAGTTTATGTTTAATTATGTGTGATTAGTTCATTAACATATCATAAATATGCATGCTTCTCTATTTGCAGTGGAGTCGAAGGCCCTTCTCCTGCAAGGCTGAGGAGAAATGCATCTGCCTCAGCAAACTTGAATAATCTTGCTTTGGCCA
Organism: Perilla frutescens; assembly: GCA_026008535.1. Lineage (NCBI taxonomy): Eukaryota > Viridiplantae > Streptophyta > Magnoliopsida > Lamiales > Lamiaceae > Perilla > Perilla frutescens. The sequence continues at coordinate 15,951,546 of BRKX01000015.1, forward strand.
CTCTTGGAAATCCAGGTTGAATGGAGAAAGATATTACACAAACTTCGTTAAATGTAATATATACAATAATGTTATGCTTTAGTAAAGATCTGATACCTCAAGGGGGCAGGGGAGGTTATCGGTTATCAGATTAACTGGACTGATGCATATATTCTTAATCTGCTGTCATATTTCCTCTGATTATGATTCTTAATCTTAGATCCCAACTTTTTCAGCTCCACTCAAGCGTGCAGGTGGTGGTGGCTGGTGTTTCGATGATAAGCTTTTTATACAGACACTTTACAAGGTAAGATTAATTTCCACTTATATATATAAATAGCCCTGCCTAGATTATCTACTGACAGTTTTAGTATGAATAATAATAATAATGCAGGTTCTTACGAAAGTATCAAATATGAATCCCATTATACTTTATCTTAGGGATGCAGAGCAACTCTTGTGCAGATCCCAGAAACTGTATGTAATGTTCCAGCAAATGTTGAAGAAATTGGGTGGACCAGTACTGATACTTGGTTCGAGGATTGTTGATGTAGAAGATGATTACAGCTTAGTGGATGAGAAAACTGCATCACTATTCCCTTACAACCTTGAAATCAGACCCCCAGACGACGAAAGCCATCTGGTAAGCTGGAAGGCTAAGCTGGAGGAGGACACCAAGAAGATTCAATATCAGGACAACAAAAATCATATTACTGAAGTACTTGCTTCTAATGACATCGCCTGCGATGATTTGGGTTCTGTCTGTTTTGCCGATGCAATGGTTCTTAGCAACTATATTGAAGAAATTGTGGTATCAGCTATCTCATACCATCTCACAAATGCCAAGGAACCTGAATACAGAAATGGGAAACTTGTTATATCATCGTCAAGGTTGGTGCAGTGCCATTTTAATTATATTATACATACCATCATCATATATAAAAGATTAAATTATGCTAGCTCTATGGAAACGTGCTTACTCGTTAATTTTCTCGTCTTGAATTAGCCTATCCCATGGGTTGAGTATATTTCAGGAAGGTAAATCTTGTGGAAATGACACCATGAAGCTTGAAGCGCAACCAGAACTGCCAAAGGTTAAACATTGTATATTTAATATGTCAAGATTGATAATATATAGTAATAAGGTTCATTGATCATGATAAATAATCTCAGGCTACATTAGATGGAGCAGCTGCAGGATCAGTGCCTGCAACAAAATTTGAGACAGTCGTTGCACCTGAAAGCAAGAACGAAGAACTCCCGGCATCAAGGGCTCCTGTAAGGCTAATTAATTTTCCAGCTCCATTAATTTCCATGTATTTATTATATATAATGGTAGGTGTGACAATGAATTAAAAATATATGGATCAGGAAATCCCGCCTGACAATGAATTCGAAAGACTGATCCGGCCAGAAGTGATACCAGCAAGTGAAATTGGTGTGACATTTGCAGATATAGGAGCCTTAGATGATACGAAGGAATCACTTCAGGAATTAGTGATGCTACCGCTTAGAAGGCCGGACCTATTTGAAGGCGGGCTTTTGAAACCGTGCAGGGGAATACTGCTTTTCGGGCCTCCTGGAACGGGGAAGACTATGCTGGCCAAGGCTATAGCAAACGAAGCTGGAGCGAGCTTCATTAATGTTTCAATGTCTACTATAGCTTCCAAGTGGTTTGGTGAAGATGAAAAGAAAGTTAGAGCATTATTCACTCTGGCTGCGAAGGTTTCCCCCACCATAATATTTGTAGACGAAGTTGACAGCATGCTTGGTCAGCGGAATAAAAGTGGGGAGCATGAGGCCATGCGGAAGATCAAGAATGAATTCATGACTCATTGGGACGGTTTACTCACAAAACCAGGTGAAAGAATTCTCGTTTTAGCTGCAACCAATAGGCCATTTGATCTCGATGAAGCAATCATCAGGCGCTTTGAGAGAAGGTAAATCAATCAGTTACAATACGCATATACATTAATTAACGAATGTTATAAAGAATAATTTGTTGATTAATATAATCAATTGTTGCAGAATAATGGTTGGTTTACCATCTGTGGAGAACAGAGAGAAGATAATGAGGACGCTATTGTCGAAAGATAGAGTTGAAGAAGGATTGGACTTTGCAGAGCTTGCAACAATGACAGAAGGATACACTGGAAGTGATTTAAAGGTCCAACTCTTCTTAATTAGTTTCTTGTATATATGTAGCTAGTTAAATAATAATTTCTTATGCTGAATTTTACAAAAATATTTTTGTTAATATACAGAACTTGTGTGTAACTGCTGCATACCGACCTGTTCGCGAGTTAATACAGCAAGAAAGGCTGAAAATCCAGGTAACTAGCTACATAAATATATATATCAATATTCATGTGTATATTTATAATTTACCTAGCTAGCGAGCTAATCTTTGATTTGCAATTGGTGTGCACATACATTATTCTTGGTACATTAAAAGAAGCGTAAAACTGAGGAAGGTCCAAACAGAACGGAGAGGGTAATCAATATCAGGCCTTTGAACATGCAAGATTTAAAAGAAGCCAAAAAGCAGGTAAATTAATTAAGTAGAAATTTGTATTATTCAATATTTTCCAAAGATTTAAAAGAAGCCAAAAAGCAGGTAAATTAATTAAGTAGAAATTTGTATTATTCAATATTTTCCAAACCAGCAAATTAAATGAGTGGATCTTCAATCCTCTCATTTTAATTAATCTTCTTTGATCGAGGTGTTAATGTAACTGCATGCAGGTTGCACCTAGCTGTGCAAGTGAAGGGACCATAATGGGAGAGTTGAAGCAATGGAATGACTTACACGGGGAAGGTGGTTCCAGGAAAAAGGAACAACTATCTTACTTCTTGTAGTAAGATAATTCATTCCAAAATGGTTGTGTTCCAATATATATATATCATAACAATTAATAATATTCCATATATAGTCGTATATAGAGTCAATCTAGTAAATTCTATTCTAAGTAGTATAGCTTAATTTTAGTGTAATGTGTGTGTTGTTGAAGTTGATTGTTGGTTTCTGCAATTTTTGTTCTCTTCTGCTGTCTCCCCCACTTAGCTTGTTGTAGCCTTCAAATTTAGGCACCCCTAGCTAGAACTTTAGGGAAATAGAAAGCCCTTCAAACTTGCGGTTGATTGATGTATCTTTGCCAAATTAAAGTTGAAACTCACAGGTTTCTTATACTGGCGCTAGACGTTAGGTGTGTGTTGTACATGTAATTCATAAATCTTATTTATATATTAAAATTATTTTTCAATTGGACTTGGGTTTTTTATTTATTTTAATTGCTTTATTTTTGTTTTAAAATAATCTTCCCAGCCTCCCAACAAATTAAAAAAGAAAAGGCTATCAAATCTGAAGAAAAAAAAAACTAAATAAAGATATATTGCATTTTAGTAAAAAAAGAGAGTATTATTGCATAGTAACATTAACTGTGAGATCGAAAACAAAGCTTCAATTCTTAAAATTTATGAAATATTATTGCATAGTAACATTAACTGTGAGATCGAAAACAAAGCTTCAATTCTTAAAATTTATGAAATCAAACAAGTTCAGTGATGTGAGAGAAACTCTTGCAGCTCGAAATCAGCTTCAAATTTCTCCATATCTTCTTTCCTCAAATTAATCCATGCTTCTATTCCATCCCCATTTGTAGTATCCATAAAAGTGACCAAATTCTTGTAGACGAACCCTGCCGACCCGACCTGAACGGGTTTGCCCCACCCGAAATCGGCTTCGTACAGCGGAAACCTACAGAGGCTCGTGAAGCTGAAGCTGACCAGCTCGCCTTTATTCGATTGAGCCATCAACTCCTTCATCATATTCAAATGCTTCTCATGACCTTCCTTCAGCTGAGCCACGTAGCTGCCGTTCACGGCTTTCATGGCTTCCCAAACTTTCTGCAGCAGCTTAACGCCACCGTCACCCACTTCCGGCTTCGCTATTGAAACCCGCCATATATTCCCGAAATGGTATTCGGGCAGGGGCGGCTCTATCCGGGTCCGCAGGTTTATTGCATGCTGCACGGTGTAGATCTTATTCGGGTCAGCTTTCTGACCCGTCGCGGATACGAACCGGGTCCATATAAATGCCGACAACGCCTCCACCCGAGTCGGCCGCCGCTGCGGCACGTCTCCGCCGCCGTACCTCTCACGGAGAAGGGTGATTTTGTCGGCGGGGAACGTAAATATTTTGGTGACGAGCTCTTCTTTCAATATCATTCCTGTGCTGGGCTTGAACCCGGAAATATCCCGTGGCGGGAAATAGGTGGCTGCGTCGAACTTCGGGAGCTGGATGCCGCCGCCGTCTCCATTTCTGGCCACGGTGGACCAGGCGTTGGCGAAAAAGAAGAAAGATAACGCGTCGGAGATCGTGTGAGAGATTAGGAGTCCAACTGCGAGGCCGCCACAGCGGAAATAGGTGGCTTGAACAGCCATGCAGAAATCTTGGGATTCATTCATCAATTTGTAAGGAAGGAATTTCTTCATATTTTTAGGGTCTAGATTGGTGATGACTTGTGAAAGATCACAGTCTGCTTCGGCTTCGGAGAAGGGAGCACCGCCGTCGTGGCAGTCGACATAGAGGTTGTTGACGAGGCGGCCGGCGAGGGGGTAGAATATTGAGAGGACTTGAGATAAGGAATTTTTGAGGTGGTTTGATTTTTGGGAGTTGGGAATTGTGTTTGATGAGTAGAAGTAGACGAAGGGCATTAAGGAGGGTGGAGCTAATTGATCAAGAAATGAAAGTTGATGTTTTTGGAGAGATTTTGGGGTTGGAGAAGATGGTTTGATGGTTTCTGTTGAGAATACTTTGGTTTCAAACTCCATTGTTACTCAGAAATCAGAATATATATTGATTGATTTCGTTTAATTCTCTCTAAAGAAACGATGATCCCTAGCTATATATATGTGGAACTGACACTAACACTTAATTATATAGTGGCAAGGAAATTAAAATATCAAGAAAAAAAAAAAAGATTTATGTGATTTTTATATGCTGATATTTATCTGTAAGTATTTTGTTTCCCTGCCGTATAGAGAGGTATCAAAAGCTGCGTAGCGGCCGTCGATGAATCTTATGAGACGACATATATTCTTTTGAGATATATAAGAATTCACGCTTCCATCCGAGGTGGTCGACTACTATATATGTTCGTGCACTATGTATATATCGTAACACACTTCAAGTTCGTTACAAGGGTTAGGACTCGAATCCAAACACATATATTTATTGTAACACTGCGTAAATTTTAAAGCATGATATTAATTGTTTAAGTCCTATAAATCGCGTATAAAGTAAATTTTAAAGTATGTAGAACATGTTTATAAAATGTAATACATTTATTTCATTTTGGAATTTTCAAAGTAATATTTTATTTATTATAAAGTCCACTTCGGATTTTAATTTCTAGAGAGTACATAACATCTCATATTTAATTTTGGCCCAAGTCTTTTTTTTTTTGCCCAAAACAAGGGGATGAGATCCTCTATTCCAGATTTGGTGCTCCAACCCGTATTCCACGGTCGATTTAACAAGTTTAATAATATATATTATAAAAATAAAAATTAATTATAATATAATCGACCTAGTCACATCTATCAACAAAAGATTGAAATTTTAAAAATTATAAATCATATTTTTAAAATAATCAACCGTAATAATCATTTTTTTGAAAATTAAATACTAAAAAATGCTTATAAATCCTAATTGGGTGGGATTAACCCTAAAAAAAATAAAAAAATTAAACTAAAACATAATAAATTAAAATTGACTAAAAAAATTGAAGAAAACCTGACGAATCTTTTTTTTTTTTTTTTTTTTTTTCGGACCGGGCCGAACCGGCCCCAAATTAAATAGGGCCTATTTTGACAGCTCTAGGTGGGACCAAGGAAAAAGTGGGTTTTATATTTCCTAGGCATGGAATATGTATAAGGCCTAACTTTCTTTCACTCACTTAAAGTTTTAAAATTTATTTTACTCACCAACTATTAAACATATTTTTTTTACCAACTTTGGACCAAAATGCCTTTTCATTCTATTTTTCTTAAATATAGATGTATTATGCAAAATATTTCTTACATCTTAACTTCAGATTTGAAAATAACAATCAATCTATCATTCTCTCACTCAAAATTTCTAGTAGCATTCAAAGAGTGAAAATATGAAATGAACTCTACATTGCAAGATTACAAGATTGTTAATATTAGCAAGCAATAGAGCAAGGTAATTACGAAATTGACAATTTAATAATGCAACATGCATGCCATTTAAAGAATATTAACAATTTTTATCACGTTAATATTAGCAATCATATATTAGCTGGACAAAGATTAATGCTAATTTGTTAACTAAATTAGTATGTCAGTATAAGGATACTAGCAGTTTGTTGCATTAATATTAGTAAGCATATAAGCAATATAATTAGACTATTGAACTATTAATCTGATGAGCATGTCATTAGTTATAAGGATACTATCAATTTATTGCATTAATATTAGCAAGTATATAAGAAAAATATATTGAATGTTAACCCAATCACGATTAGGATGTCATCTTAAGGTTATTAGCAATTTATGTCATTAATACTAGCATATAGTTTTATCTTGCAAAAATTCATGTAAATTAATATAAGTTTGAAGTCATTACTTCATGCTAATACTATAATTAGAACAATTTGCTAATATACAATGTAAAATATACTATTAACATATACTAATAATGATAAATTGCCTTAAAATACATCAATTTTGGGGCTTTTTGGTTTTTCACACATTTTAAAAAATGTAGTTTTAATAACATGAACTTAGCTCTTGTTTGGTTTTTCACATGATTTTCAAATTCCGGCCAATTGAATCTGACGTGGCAGTTGGAGATGTCACGTGTACATCTACGTGGATACCAAATTGCCTTAAAATACATAAATTTTGGACTAATTTTGTTTTTTCAAACGAATTAAGAAATTGTCAATTTTAGTTTTTTTTCTTTTTTGTATAATACAGAAAATCCACCAATTATTAATATAGAGTTGTTGCAGTAGATATTATGAAATATTTTGAATTTTTTTAGTTCATGCAATGTATAAAATTTAGGTTTGAAAAAATAAAATAACTATGAGACATTTTTAGTTCTGTATTTGAATAAAATTTATAAAAATGTGACTTAAGCTAGTGTAATGGTATAAATAATTGAATTTCAAATGTGTAGCGACCTAGTTTTCTAATTATATTTAAATTGCTACAGTTTTTTTTTATTTATGTGTGATATTAATGGATTAAGTCTAATAAGTCGCGCCTAAGTAATTTATAAGCATGAATTCATTTTAGCATATAGTAAATTTATAGCATGAGCATGCATTTAATTTTTTATAATTAAAGTGCCTAATGTGTTACATTTTATTTATTTTGTCCAAAGTTTATTTCTAGTTTTCTTTTTTTTAATTAGAAGCCCAATTACTTTAAGATTTTTTTGAAGTTTTCGTGTTTTGTGGGAGAGAGCGAGAGGGGAAGGTTTCTATATTAAAATTTTATTGGTTATCAGAGGTAGAGTTTCTGGTAAAGAAAAGTTGGGTGGAGCCGTGTCTTTTATTGGTTATCAGAGGTTGTCTCCTTTTATATATATGTATACATGGTTTGGTGGTGTGTGTGTGTTGTATATTATATATATATATATATATATATATATATATATATATATATATTATTATGGGGGTATGTTTGTGTGCGCGTGTACTATGTATATATATATATATATAATAGAGGTGTGGTACTATATATATATATGTGTGTTTTGATATGTGTCTGTATATATATATATACACGTGTGGTACTATATATATATATGTGTGATTTGATATGTGTCTATATATATATATATATATATATTCTATACGTGTGGTACTATATATATATGTGTGTGTGTTTTGATATGTGTCTATATATATATATATATATATATATTCTATACGTGTGGTGCATATATATATATATATTTATATGTGTATGTATGTATTGTTTTATGTGGGTTAGTTTAAATAAATAAAGGAATTAAAGAAATATGTCACTATACATGATCATTGTTTAAATCATGCATCGTAGATTAGTCTCATGCACAATTTAATTGTCTCATGTTATGCACGGTATTAATTTTATGATAATTAATTTATAGGAGGTGCGCCGGACTTAATTAATTAATATCCAAGTCAAGGTGAAGGTGGGGTTTTATGTGATTCTGTCTCGATTATTCTCTCTATATTTATTTATTCAGTTATGTGATGACACAGCACAGTACAGGGCCTTCGGGCTAAAAATGAAAATGGGCCTCCGGGCTAAATGAGACAGGGCCTCCGGGCTAAATGAGACTGGGCCGACGGGCTATATGGTTTGGTCTACGGACTGAACAACTTTTATTATTCTCACTTACTCGTTTAATTTTATATAGCTTGGATAATTGGACACTCTCCACTGAGTTAAAGTACTCACCCCAAAAACTTTATCCTTTTCAGATGGAGGCTCGGGTGATGCTTAGCGGACAAGATGTGATGATGGTGGTCAAGTGGTCAAGCATGATTAAAGATTTTAATTTTTTTTTATTTTATGTAATAAATGTCGAAGTATGCTTTGAAATTTCCGCTGTATTTCAAGAAAAGTTTTTTATTAATGAAAAGCATGGATAACGTGCCTTTTTCTATTAAAGTGAAATTGGGGCATTACAAAATGTAACAATCATCAAGTCATGAATAGTAGGCGTTCCGGTGGGGATGACCTAGTGGTGGAATGAGATTGTTTGGAGACCAAAGATCACGAGTTTGAATCTTCTCAATACCAAAGGGCGGATGTGTGAGTAAAAAAAAAGGTCATGAATAGTGGTCTATGATGTATCATATATGTTGATGAATAATATTACACAATCAATCAATTAAGTTAACAAATAAATTAATCATGTACAAACTACATATTAATATTTCATATATGTTTAATAGCATCTTTTGATATAACTTTGTATGTTAGATAATTTCAAATAATTTTATAATTGAACATTTCCATTTATATTAATTGCTTAACAAATTCTTAATTCGTCTATTTTATTATTCTTTAAACCTATTAATAATATAAATATGTAACGGCTCCAATTTTTTCAAACGTTATAATGATAAATGTACACATCACACACACTCTAAAGTCACAGTATACATAAGATCAAAAGGATCACAACTGTCAAATGATGTTGATTAAAATTTATATCATGTTTGATAATTAATTTTAGAAAATATAAAGTGAAGTATTTATATCACGTTTGCCACATTACAAGAAAAAGTAAAAAAAAAATCTAAAATTGGTTTTTTTTTTTTAATTCGTGTGAAAAAATCAACCCAAAGTTCATGTATTTTAAGGCAAGTTTGTATCCTCGTAGATATACATGTGGCAGTCTCTGGCTGCCACGTCAGATTTAACTTGTTGGAATTTGAATATCATGCGAAAAAACAAACAAGGGTAAGTTCATGTTATTAAAACTACATTTTTCAAAACGTGTGAAAAACTAAAAACACCCTAAAGTTTGTATATTTTAAGGCAATTAACCAAAAACGTGTGAATAGGTATGCCATAATATCTTCTACATATGCAAACATTTAAGTTTTAACAATCAAACACACGTAAAAATTCTTGGAAAAAAAAAGAGAATGAGACGTGCATTATGATATGATATGGGCTAAACATCCCAATATCTGAATATTATTTAATTTACAATACGATTATATATTTTATGTTCAATGTAAATCTATAATGACCATATTGGTTATATGAATAATGAATTGTTACCACTAATATGATATTATAAAAAATTAGAGATAATGAGTTGAAATATTTGCCAGTATTCGGTCACATTTTTTGTACTAATTTAGAATAAATCGGTGGTTTTTTTTATGGATTTACTATGTATTAGAAGAAAAGAAAATAATAAAATATATTAAATGAAGATAGATATGCCATAAAATATGGGATATGATATTCCATATATGAAATTAAATAACTTCTATAATCGTAATTTATTCAACTCATAATTGATTACATATTTAGCCCCACCAATTATAGATCAATCTTAACCATAGAAACCAAATAGATAGATTAGAGCTGAGAGAGGCACGAATGAGAGAGAGTGCGGGAGAAAGCGAGGTCGCCAGAGTAGTTGGCCGCTAGCCACCCGACCATCGGCAAGTTGCTGGAGGGGTGACGCAGCAACTGAGATGCAGCCACGCCACCAGCACCACCACCGCAGCCCGCCAAGCCGACATCATATGCCGCCTTTGTCATCCTCATATCGGTCCATTTCTCATCCTTTTGCTCCCAAATTTTAATATGTCGTGTATCTTTAAGTTCTCTATGTTTCGTCTTTTGATGTCTTTGTCATTCGGTGGCTGGAAAACAGCCAAATTGTCGGAACATAGAAATTGCTACCTTTAATGATCAGATTCAGTATTTGGCCATTTCGGGGCATTTTGAGGTTCTGAATCGAAAAAAATTCAACTGAAAAAATTGTCCGAAATATTATTTTACATTGGGATAGTATGTTGTTGAATTTTATTTTTGAGTATCCCGTCATTTGGATTTTTGTCTAAAGCATTAAAGTTGTTCGAATTTTATATTGAAATAAAAGGTTGTTGAAAAAATTCCAAATTTATATATTTTTAATTTATGTTATGATAAAGGTCGTCTTTGATTTATTTCATAATTGTTGGATGGATTTAAAATGTGTTTGTGATTAACAAAGCGTAAAATGTGTGTATTGTTCATTTATTTTGGGGCTTGTTTTATATGTTTAAATGAGGTGAGAATGTTGTATTGGAGGTGATGTAACCCGGACAATGAATTCAAGACACGAAAAAAACGAAGGCGGAAGACTTTGAGGGACTTGAACTACGTCAGCTAAAGAAGGATACAATCCGACTCGAATTAAAAGACAGAACTTACTAGAAAACATGAAGACTCGAACAAGGACTCGATGTAGACACTTGGAACACTTGGAGGGGGCTGGACTCGGTGGCGTACGGTGGTGATGGTGGCGGCGAAGGTGTCGGCGGCGGCGGTGGAAGGTAGAAGGATAGGTCAAAGCGGTGAACCCGTGTTGAATCAACTCGAATGCACTCGTCTAACTTCTCCGGATAGCAATTCTCCCAAGTACTTGATGAATACCCTGAAGAACTTAAATAAGACTATTGATTTGCTAGAACAATAGAATGGTTTGTGTATAAGTGATCAACCAAAGGATCGGAGACAAAAGGGAGGAATAAATCTCAAACTCATGCAATTGTCTACTTTTAAAGTGTCACAAAGCATCCCTATTTATAATAACTAAAGGGACGAAAATCTAGACCTAGATAACTAGATAGGATCGAAATCAACTAGTCCTAATCTAACTAGGATTGTTTCCTTATCCAAAAATTGTTTTTAAGGAAATAATCAAAAGATACCAAAAATAAAATAAGAAAAATCTATCTAGATAAAGATAAATCCCAATGGACTTGGGCTTGATAATTCTCGCCATCTTGGACCCTCCAACTCACCACAATGGGTTGTATTAATGGAATTAATTCGTGGCCCATCTATCTTGCCACATTTGCATGAAAAACAGCATCTCCTGATTTCCCATGCAAACGCGTATAACTTTTCATGCACACGTCCAAATGGCGTCGTTCTTCTTCTCACGTCTTCATGCTTCTTTCTTCATCATCAATGGATAGCATGGTACACAATCTCGAGCTGCCCTTGACTTCATCTTCATGTATTTTGAATTTGCGCCTTATTGAAGCTTGTAGATAAGCTTGTAACTTCTTAGCTGGTAAACGCGTCATAGGACCTTTAAACTGCAGCTCTGGATCATCTTCTTCTTTGCCTTGCTCATTCTCATCATTCCCCCCTGCTGAAAAGAATTCGTCCTCGAATTCAAGGACTCATCATCTTCGAACTCATCATCTGCAGAAAAGGGAGATAAGTCAGTGACATTAAATGTAGACGAACACTTATACTTACCGGGTAAATCAATGCGATATGCATTGTCATTGACTCGACTCAACACGGTGAACGGTCCATCTCCTCTTGGCATAAGTTTCGACTTTCTCAAGTTAGGAAACCGTCTAGGACTCAGATGAATCCAAACGCGATCTCCAGACTGGAAAATCACTTGCTTGTGCTGTTTATTCTTTTGGACAGCATTACATTTGCCAATGGCCTCAATACGCGCACGTACTTTCTCATACATCTCCTTAACTTGTTTCGCTTTTCTTGTACCTTTAACACTTGTTAGATGCTCAACAGGTAAAGGCAAAAGATCATTAGGCGTTAGCGGATTAAAACCATAAACAACTTCAAACGGAGACATGTTGGTAGATGAATGCACAACGCGATTATAAGCAAATTCAACATATGGCAAACAATCTTCCCATGATTTCAAGTTGTTTTTAACTAAAGAACGCAGCAAAGTACCTAGAGTGCGATTAACTACTTCAGTTTGTCCATCAGTTTGCGGATGACATGCAGTAGAAAATAACAACTTGGTACCTAGCTTACCCCATAGTACACGCCAAAAATGTGCTAGAAACTTAGAATCCCTGTCACTTACAATAGTTCTAGGTATTCCATGTAAATGCACAACATGTATAAAGAATAAATTGGCAATGTGTACAGCATCATCGGTTTTCCTACATGCAATGAAATGAGACATCTTGGAAAACGTATTAACTACAATAAATATAGAATCTTGAACAGACCTAGACCGTGGTAATCCTAATATGAAATCCATAGATAAATCAATCCACGGGGAAGACGGGGCTGGTAGAGGAGTGTATAAACCGAATGGGTGTGATGTAGATTTCGATCTCTTACATATAATGCATCTACTACACACATTCTCAACATCATGCTTCATACGTGGCCAAAAGAAATGCTCATGCAGCAAGTTTAACGTCTTAGACACAACAAAGTGACCCATTAAACCTCCCGCATGCGACTCTAGAACTAACAACTCACGCATAGAAGACTTAGGAATACATAACTGTGATCCCTTGAACAAGAAACCATCATGCACGAAATAACCATCATAAGGACGAGATTTTGAGCAACATTCAGCATATATGGGTGCGAAAAAATCATCACATGCATATAATTCCTTAATTGCATCGAATCCCAACATCTTAGCATGCATAAGGTTCAAGAGAACGTACCTTCTCGATAATGCATCAGGAACAACGTTTTCGGCGCCCTTTTTGTACTTGATGACGTACGGAAAGGACTCGATAAACTCTACCCATCGTGCATGTCGCTTGTTCAGATTTTGTTGGCCTTTCAAATGCTTCAAACTCTCGTGATCCGTGTGAATCAGGAATTCTTTAGGCCATAAGTAGTACTGCCACGTCTCTAAAGCTCTCTTGAGTGCGTACAACTCCTTGTCATAGGTGGAATAACGAAGGGCTGCATCATGGAGCTTCTCACTGAAATAGGCGATTGGACACCGTTCCTGCATCAAAACAGCACCAATCCCTTTGCCCGAGGCATCACATTCAATCTCAAAAGTTTTATTAAAGTTCGGAAGAGCAAGAATAGGCGCATTACATAAACAAGACTTTAAAGTGTTAAACGCATGCTCTTGAACATGACCACATTCAAACTTTCGATCTTTCTTGCTTAACTCAGTAAGCGGCGCAGCTATGCTGGAAAAATTACGCACAAAGCGACGATAAAAGCCAGCAAGGCCATGGAAAGATCGTAAATCACTCGCAGTCTTAGGAGTGGGCTATTCCTCAATCGCCTTGATTTTGGAACGGTCTACTTCTATACCACGTATACTCACAACGAAGCCTAGAAAAATGACTTCACTCATGCAAAAAGAACACTTAGACAGATTACCATAGAGTTTCGACTCCCTAAGTAACTCAAAAACGTGTCTAAGGTGCTGCATATGTGTATGTGTCGTGTCACTGTAAATCAGAATGTCATCAAAATACACAACAACATACTTTCCAATCACTTCACGCAAAACATGATTCATCAGACGCATAAATGTGCTTGGTGCATTAGTGAGACCAAAAGGCATAACAAGCCATTCATACAGACCATGTTTTGTTTTAAATGCAGTTTTCCATTCATCACCTTCTTGCACACGTACTTGAAAATAACCAGAACGCAAATCAATTTTGGAAAAGACACACGATCCAGATAATTTATCAAGCATATCATCTAACCTAGGGATGGGAAAATGATACTTTACAGTGATTTTGTTTATTGCTCTACAATCCATGCACATACGCCATTCGTTGTTCTTCTTTGGCACTAGAATCACTGGAACGGTGCACGAGCTTAAACTTTCACGGATTTGCTTCTTCTCCAACAGCTCTTTGACTTGCCTATCTATCTCCTTAGTCTCGTCAGGAGACGTCCTATAGGCTGGTCGGTTGGGTAGCACAGCTCCGGGGATGAAATCGATCTGATGCTTGATTCATCGCACTGGTGGAAGTCCTCTGGGTATCTCCTCAGGAAAAACGTCCTTAAACTCATCAAGTAAGGGTTGCACATCACTAGGCAAACAATCATTAGTAGCACTGCTCTTAAATATGAGTAGGACAAGGGGAATACTTGCTTTAACGGCTTTCTGAACTCCTTTCATTGAAATAAACAAGCTCTTCACATGTAGCTTGTTTGGACTCAATTCCTTCTTCTTTTCCACAGCTAAAGAGTCTGAATAAGGTGGTTTGGAAGGGGAAGTGGTGACAGCAATGGGCTGTCCGGGGGCTGGGGTTTTAGCAGTGGCCTTCGGGGCATGTTTTGCGGCTGCTTGCTTCACATTTTTCTCTTTGAACCTCTCTTGCATGCGTTGCTGATCCATAGCAACGTCTTTAGGTGATAATGGCCTCAATGTGCTCGACTGTATAGGTGTTCAAATGTCCGTCGTGGACAACACATCGATCATACTGCCAAGGTCTGCCTAACAACAAGTGTGCCGCATCAATAGGGATAACGTCACACAAAACAGTGTCAGAAAACTTATTAATTGAGAATGAGACACTTACCTGGTGAACCACGCGTATCTCGTCTCTATCTATAAGCCACTGCAATCTGTAAGGCTTTGCATGTTGTTGAACAGGTAGACCAAGCTTTTCCACTGCGTATTGACTGATGGCATTGATCACACTGCCACTGTCAATTATCATGGAACACGTGTGACCTTGAATCATTGCACGGGTGTAGAAGATGTTCTCCCGTTGGTGTTCGTGTTCCTCTTCTCGAATGATGGTCAAACTTCAGATTATGACCAAACTGACTTGTTGAGCTTCCGGATCGACCACTGCATGGGGTGCATCATTCTCGACCTCTTCTTCAAGTATGGCATCACCCACAGGCTCATTTTCTTCCTCACTGGCTGATTTGACTTCATTTGACTCTGTTAAGTATAGAACTCGCCGGTTTAGACATTAAGCTTGGAAATGGCCCCAACCTTGACATTTGTGACACTGAACGTCACGGGATCGATTAGGGGCTGCATTAGGGGATGTTGCAACTTAATTTGGCCGTGTAGGGGTTGGCCGAGGCTGGTTGGGTGGCGTAGACTCGGGTCTACAGCTGGACTGCGGTGTAGAACGGTCGAAACGTTGTTCGGGTGGTCCGGATGGACCTCTGGGTCGTGTAGAATCAGTAGAAGGGGTAGAAAGTGATGTGGAAGGTGTACCTTTATTCCAAGAGAGACGTGTTGGGGCTGAATTGTAGTGAGACCAACGGCGACCCTCTCTCAGCTGCCTTTCCACAATCGATGCGTACTGCATCATTCTTTCTACACTGGTGAAGTCTCTGAGCTCGACTTCACATGCAATGTCAGGATTCATACCTTCAATGTACCGAACTATGGTAGCATTTAGGGTCTCATGCTTTTCAACTCTATTCAAAAACGTCTCCAACTCCTTGTGGTACTCTTCAATCGATCTAGTACCTTGCTTGACTCAGTTGAGCTTTTTCTCAAGCTCTCTCTCATAATGAATGGGAATAAATCGACCACGTAGGAATCCCTTCATTTCTTCCCAATTGTCGATTGGTGGATTGTGATTTCTGCGCCTTCTCTCTTGTTGCATTTCCCACCATGAGGCTGCGTAGCCTCTAAACTCTAAGCATGCGAGTTGCACCTTCTTTTGCTCTGAAAAGTTGTAGCATGCAAAGATCTTCTCTACCTTACGTTCCCAATCTAAGTGGACATCTGGATCGTGAAGGCCTTCAAACTCGGGTATGCTCGTCTTGATGTTGTTGAGCCTACCATCTTCATAATAATCATAGTTTGCACGCCTATGGGGACCTCGGGGTCGTTCATGGCATTCTCTTCGCCCTTGTGGTGTGTAATCAGCTTCATAACCACTGGCTGCATAGGAGTCATATCCGTAATCATAGTCTTCTTCAAAGGCAGGTGGCAGCCTCTGAATGTCTTTCTGCATAGGCGGCGGCCTATTGACGGCTCTCTGATGCTGAGGTCGGCCAGGGTTCCCTACTTGAGGCTCATGTCGCATCTCTGCTTCATTTTGAGGCTCAAGTTACCTCGCTGCATCGATTTGAGGCTCAGATTGCCTCTCTATGTTGTCTTGAGGCTCGGGTTGCCTCTCAGGCTCTCCTTGGACCGTTTGAGATGCGGTCGACTAGGTTTTGAGCCTTGCAAGCTCCTCTTGCAATTCAGCTACTTGGTTGCTAAGTTCGTCTTTCAGTAGACGATTCTGTTGCTCAAAATGCTTGACTAGAGCTTCATATTGGTACTTGGCATCCTAGGGTGGTTTGGATGAGTAGGACTGCTCGTCTGGTGTATTTGGTGATCTAGGCTTCTTAAGAGGTGGAGTAGACGCCTCTTTGTTGGTTCCTTTCTTCATTGTATCTTCAAAATAAACAAACGTGAAGAAAAAGCAAAGTAGAACCTCATAATTCCTCACAAACGCTCGTGTATGTCACTCTTGATTTTTTCACTCGTGTATGTCTCTCAAATTGATGTGGTGCACGTGTGGAGTGAATATGTGGGAGTGGGTTGATCGAACAATCTTCTCTTTACTAGCTCCTCTAGGTCTTCTTCAAGCTCCAACGGATAGAATCAAGCCGGAAGGTTGCTAAGAGTAGAAGTAGGCGTGTGGAATGAGTATCTCGACGGGATGGTGTATGTGGACCACGGGTGTATGGTGTATAGATATATGGGTGTATGGACTATGTGGAGTATAAGGTGAACCGGGTGTATGGGATGTTGTGGGATGAGAATTTCAAATCCTAGATAGGTGTAGGATCGAATTTGGGGTGGATTAGGATGGAAGATTTTGATTAGATATAGATAAGGATGGAAGGAATCTAAACAAGGTAAGAAATCTAATGGATAAGGTATGATACTCTTGGATGTGTTTGACCAATGTGAACACAATCTAAAAATCCCTAAGTGTATGGAAACAAATCTAAAACAAGAGTAAAATTCGAAATTAACAAGAATCAAATCTGATTTTTTTTTATCGGCGACTTTTTTTTTTTTTTTTTTTATACAGCCAATGCCTTTTCTCCTTTTTTTTCAATGAATATTCAGATTACAAAAGACACGTACGAAAAATAAATGACACGTAGATGACACGTCGGATTGAACCACGACCAGCAGAGCTGACGTGGCTCTGATGCCAAATTTATGA
Source organism: Perilla frutescens (assembly GCA_026008535.1). Taxonomy (NCBI): domain Eukaryota; kingdom Viridiplantae; phylum Streptophyta; class Magnoliopsida; order Lamiales; family Lamiaceae; genus Perilla; species Perilla frutescens. The sequence goes on from BRKX01000015.1 coordinate 15,969,206, forward strand.
TGTGACCCGGACAATGAATCCAAGACACGAAAAAAACACAGGCGGAAGACTTTGAGGGACTCGAACTACGTCAGCTAAAGAAGGATACAATCCGACTCGAATTAAAAGACAGAACTTACTAGAAAACACGAAGACTATAACAAGGACTCGATGTAGACACTTGGAACACTTGGAGGGGTTTGGATTCGGCGGCGTACGGTGGTGATGGCGGCGGCGAAGGTGTCGGCGACGGCGGTGAAAGGTAGAAGGATAGGTCAAAGCGGTGAACCCGTGTTGAATCAACTCGAACGCACTCGTCTAACTTCTCCGGATAGCAATTCTCCCAAGTACTTGATTAATACCCTGAAGAACTTAAATAAGACTATTGATTTGCTAAAATAATAGAATGGTTTGTGTATAAGTGATCAACCAAAGTATCGGAGATAAAAGGGAGGAATAAATCTCAAACTCATGCAATTGTCTACTTTTAAAGTGTCACAAAGCATCCCTATTTATAATAACTAAAAGGGACGAAAATCTAGACCTAGATAACTAGATAGGATCGAAATCAACTAGTCCTAATCTAACTAGGATCGTTTCCTTATCCAAAAACTGTTTTTAAGGAAAGAATCAAAGATACCAAAAATAAAATAAGAAAAATCTATCTAGATAAAGATAAATCCCAATGGACTTGGGCTTGATAATTCTTGCCATCTTGGACCCTCCAACTCACGACAATGGGCTGAATTAATGGGATTAATTCGTGGCCCATCTATCTTGCCACCTTTGCATGAAAAACAGCATCTCCCGATTTCCCATGCAAACGCGTATAACTTTTCATGCACACGTCCAAATGGCGTCGTTCTTCTTCTCACGTCTTCATGCTTCCTTCTTCATCATCAATGGATAACATGGTACACAATCTCGAGCTGCCCTTGACTTCATCTTCATGTATTTCAAATTTGCGCCTTATTGAAGCTTTTAGATAAGCTTGTAACTTTTTAGCTCACAAACGCATCATAGGACCTTTAAACTGCAGCTCTGGATCATCTTCTTCTTTGCCTTGATCGTTCTCATCAGAAGGACTTTGTTGATCATTGGAGATTGCTGGAAGTGAGATCTCGGTAAAATTCTTTTATGGTGATGAAAACTGTTTTATTTAAGTTATATAGGGTTTAATGGTTTCTAAGTTTTTTGGGAGTTGCTTTAAATGTTTTAAGAACATGTAATGAGGCTATTTTAGAATTTAAATAAAATAGGTGGGTTGCCTTTTGAGAAATTGTCATAAGTTTAAAATAAATTGCAAATATTTAAAATAAGATTTTTATTTTTCTCAAATATTTTGAAAATGGGCTGTTATAAATTGACTTTTACTATGATCATTAGATCCAAACATAAATTGTATCGTTATATTCCTATTTTTTGCACATAAGAAAAATATACTCTTTTGTAAAAATCCGACAAGAATCGAGTCCGATCGAGATGAAAATGCATTTGAGTTGGTGCATTTCCACCAGTGAATAATAACTTCCACTGCTATTTTACTGGTATTTCTAGCTAGATTTTGTCTTCAAGGTCTTCTAAATGGTGATCTGATGTGGTCACGTGGCCTTTGACCGTTCTTCAATTAGAGTTAAAATGAATTTTATTCGATTTTTCAAAGTTCACCCAAAATCGTAAAATCTTTTCTATCGTTCAAAAATATTTGTGCATCGTCACAAACCATGTTAGGGAGATATGAAGTAGGATTATGGTCTTATAAGTTTTTTGTTATGTACTATTATTTTAATTTGGGATATTTGATTATTTATTTACGAAATCAAGGGTCTCGTTTTAACTTATAAGTTAGGATTATAGTTCGACCGCCAATCGTTATCGTATTACATTATCATTTTAGGATTCGATCTCTTGTCACTTTCTTACATTGTAGTTTATGTTTACGACATTAGTATGCGACTAAGATATGATCTTTATAAATAGGTATTTACCCGAGGCAACAACTAGGATGAGCAGTTGGTGATAAAGCTACAACTCTATTTAACTGCAATTAAGTTTCTAACCCGAGATGGAAGGCTTAAGACGAGCATGGTATGATTAGAGCTTCAACTATTATAATTATAAGGTGGGTTCACTTCCAAAAATCTTTCCAAAAATATTTGCAAGCTTTTCTTCTAATCATGAAAATATATCATGCTTATGTTGCTCAATGTGGATTTACACGACTAGTATGAAGAATTCTGGTATGTTTATTAATATGATAAAATATGTGATCACATTAGGGTCAGTCTCCACTACAATTATTTTTTTTATAGGTAAAAAAAGTATATATATGGTGAAAGTGGTACAACATACTTAAATGCTAGGAACTCTTAGACAAGCCTAAGAGTGGATACAACTGCACCAAGCAAGCTTGGGGAGTGAGGGAGAGAACATTAAAGACTAATAATACAAATGAGATCATACTACTAGACTAAGATGCGGAAGAGAAAGAAAAACTCCCACTATCTAGGAAAGGTGGAGTAACAATGCCCCCTACTATCTAAGATAGGTAAGGCCTCTATACAAGCGAACAGGGGTATTCCCCTGGCTACAATAGGCTGAAAACCTTATGAGGTTAATCCAGGCACACATGGCTAACCTTGTAGCAAGGGCGAGCCGTCTAGCTAACAATCTCGCAGCTAGAGCGATTGGGTGCAACTAAGCTACACCTTGAGATACAAGAAACAACTACGTGCAATGGCCTCATTAAAACCTTTTAACAGAAAAATCTCACTGAGTACAAAAATCTGTTAACGAGGAAAGAGTACCTTGTAGTGTCTAGAATCTCGAATAGGGGGAAGGGACGTGAACTAAGAACGAGGGTGGGGGAACACAAGAATCAATGGACTCTGGTCCCATACAACAACATCATGTAAAACACAAGTAAGATAGCAACCATGAGCGTGACATATATCAGAATGTACCTCTATGCATAGATCAAGAGAAATGTAATTGTCCTAGGGGGAAGCATGTCCGCTAGTTCTATGTTTAGAAAATGGGAGTATATAGCATGATATAAGCATGGGTATAAAATTAGGGAAATGGTAACACCATAATCATAGCATGAACGTATAAAACTAGGGAAATGGTAACACCATAATCCTATTATGAAAGCAATCTACAACCTAGGTGACTAACGGGAAGCACTCAAGAGCACTTAGTCATAAAGCATGTAGGCCTAAGAGAACGCAGAGATATATAGATGTAGGGTACCTAAGTGAGCATGGATCGGTAGTATTGAGACACATACTGAAGATACCCTAAGTAAAGCATATAAGAGCATTCTAGATATGCAAGTCCTAGGGGTCAAGAATAGGGACAATATACAAACAAAAGCAGGTAAACATGCCAATAGAGAGAAAACACACACAACCTTAAACTTGGGTTGTAGATGGGCTCTACGAGCTCAAGTTGCAGGTATCGCCAGAGCTTTTGGCTCAATACACACACACACACACACATGCTACATGGGTAGGCACTCCAAACAAAAGTGAAACCCTTAGGGGTGTGGGGGAGAAAACGAACATACAAGTCCGAAAAGCATACAATCAACAACACCAAGTTAGTGGCCAATGGCCTTGATTATCTGTTCCGACGGGAAGATTGCAAAAAGGGATTTGTAGACATGTATCTTGATCTTTGCAGCCACTTCTTCATGAAACGGCTTGTCTTCGAATACCTTCAAGTTCCTTGCTACCCAAATATAGTATATCGAGGCCACAAGTCCTAGTTTCTTTGCTATTTGCCAATTTTCGAGCCTAGGGAGAGTCTTTGGCACCACTTAATCGTGCTTAAGATTGTCGAGTTCCCTTTTCGGATCTAAAGTCAATCCTTAATTACATTTTCAATCCTTCAAACTCAAAGAAAAGGTGTTGTGCAGATTCTAAGTGATTATCACAAAGGGGACATACCTGTGGGATATTGAGGAATCTCAACCTGTCTCTCGTCTTAAGACGTCCTTGGATAGCTAGCCATGTGCAATAGCCATACTTTGGTGGAATATGTTAGTGCCTTATATGACACCAATCATAGAAGTTGGTTCAAAATGATTCAATGGTGTCACTGCACTATGTTTGTTTATCAAGAGCTTTACATTGCTCTTGTTATAAGTGATTGATTGTCATTCATTTTTATGGAAATTCATAAATCCCTTCAGTATTTATTTTTTCCAAGTACATTACCACTGTTCTGGACAACGTTCATAACAATGTACATAAACGTGATTTGAACTTCCTGAAGACAGCTCAAAGTAAGGAGTTTGGATTGAACTGAGAAGAAGACTATTGTGCATCGTGCCACAACAGAGATTGTTCAACATGCTGAGTACTACCAGCTAGCTTGAGTGATAGCCTGAAGTCAGCCTGTGAACATACAAAAGATTTCGATGTGCTACCTGAAGTGAAGCTTAAAGATCAGTGATGTACATTGCAAAGTACATGAATGTCTGCAACAAAAAGAAGACTCAAAGATCAACAATGTTCATTGTAACATTTGTGAATGTTGACATGAACATTTTTTGTCCAGATTGTTCTTTTAAGATCGATTTAGCTGTTCAAGGATTACAATCAAGAGGAGATTCAGAGATTTATCTAGAAGCTACCATAATCAACTTAAGATACCAAGATTGAAGTCAAAGGCAGATTTCTAAAGTTGGAAAAAATCCTAACATGGATCGAACTTGATCTCAGTTCTACACAAGAAAATTTTCCTTGTTTGTTTCCGAATCAAATTAGGCCATCTGTTCCCATATTCAGGCTATCCCTATTCATTTATAAATAGCCTAGGATCTAGAGTGTGAGGGGGTCTTGTATGTCAATTCATACAAGAGAGTGCAAAGAGTAGAAAAGACATTGAGCGAAGGGAGTTCATCGTGTAATTACTTGAGTACGAATTTGCATTAGATTAATGGATTAATTCTCACCAGGTCATGGCCCCCCAGAGTAGGTGTTTACAGAATTGGGTCAACATATCACGAGTTCTTTACATGCTTTCTATTTTGTTCAATTTACGAAAAATTATCAGTACACTTAATTGAACACCAGTAAAGAACACCACAAATCTGAGCGACGTCTACACTTTATAGTCTTTAGACTATAAAGTACTGAGCCTAAGGGTGGATGCAAAAATACAAGTTACATGAATTAAATCTTTTCATACGTTTTTCTGTTGAATTTATTGTTTAAATAATAGACACGTTCCACTGAGTTTAAATTAAATGAACTCAACCCAATCTTTTATTTCCTTTTAAGCATGAGATTGGGCATTGTGTGAGCGGATAAGATGTGATGGTAGTGGTCAAATGGTCAAACATGATTAAATGAGAATTTATTTTATGTAATAAAAGTCAATTTATGATTTGAAATTTATGTTGTATTTTTGAATAAATTATTTTATTAGTGGAAAGTAAGGGTGGCAAAATGAACACCCAACCCAGCCCACACCAACCCAATGGATTAAACACCACACATTGATCCATCCCAATCCAGCCCAAAAATGGGTGGGTTGCTTTTTCCAGCCTAATGGGCTGGCAACCCATTTGTAACACATGCATTAATCATAAATCCTAATATAACTCCATTTTATTTTTAAAAATTGAAATTTCAAATTTAATATTATAAAACTTCTTATGTATTCAATATACAAATTAAACTAAATTAACCAACTAAATAAACATTACGCAAATACATAAAAAAATATTTTTTTAAACAATTAGAATGTCTTTAAATTCAATACACAAATATAACTAAATTAACCAACTAAATAAATATTATACCCAACTTTTTTAAAATACTTAGATTTGATACCCAACAATAGTGTTCTAGGAAGCACAGATTTTCCTCCTTCTTTCTCGATTATCCTACCACCTGAACAAACTAAATTTGAGGCATTATATCTCTTTATTTATATTTGGAAAACAGTGAGTGAGTTTGGATAGAATTAAACTTTTTTCTTACATATAATTTCAGGGATATGATAATATATTATGTTCGAATTATCGTCTTATACATACATGAGTATATTAATTTTAATTTGAAGTATAACTAATCATGCATTTGAGATCCTTTAGTCCCAACTTGTGTGTGCCAACCGTGTGCAACACCTCAAAATTATTACGTTTTCTTTTATTTTTTCTTCAATTTTAATTTCTTTTGATTTAGTATAATTTTACATTATTATTTAGGGTTTATTCCACCCAATTAGGGTTTATAATTATTTTTTAATATTTAATTTTCATTTTTTAGTTAATATAATTGATTTTTGGGTTGATTATTCCAAACTTCGGGTATATATTTTTTTAAAATTTTAATTTTTTTGCAATAAATATTAATTATGATTAGTTATGATAAAACAATTTTTTTTTTATAAAAAACATTATTAACAATATATAATTTTAATGGTGGCACACGGTTGGCACACACAAGTGGGACTAGAGGATCTCTACTCCTAATCATGTGCTACGTAATTGTTTTAACATATATACGGTATTAATGAATTTATTTTATTTCTTAGGGGTAAAAAATATATTTTTAGAAATGCACGCAAAGTCCCACAAAGAATGACAATTATTTAAAACATTTTAATTAAAGTAGAATCATTGAGAAATTAGGATTAATATAATTATTTCTTCGATCACTCGTTTTGAGCTATTAATCTCACATGATTAATAATAAATCAAATAAAAAAGTGCTAATAGTTATAACTTTCATAAAGTATATGAATAATGTTATCACAAATCACATACGCATATGCTATATATTATGTATATATCATCATAATGATCAATAAATCAAATAAATATTTTTAAATAATATATATGATAAATTAACAATATTTAAGGTGTATTAATATATATGAATTTGAACAAGTCAAACTATGAATAAAAAATTTAACTGACAGAAATGAGTGGAACATATTACAAATTGAGGCAGCAGTCATAGCCCAATCAAGCCCAAAGCCCAATTGGGCTAACCCATTTTAGCCCATTTTTTTTGGGTCTTTAATTTTTAACCCAATCAAGCCCAAATATCGTGTGGGTTGGACCAATTTTGCCACCCTTAGTGGAAAGAATGAGTAACGTGTCTTTTTCTATTAAAAGTGAAATTAGGGTATTACACTTATAATTTTATCTATGTTTTGGCAGTGTTTGGATCCACGTCTATTTTCACTTTTCTAATGGATTTTGACCAATCATTAGACAATCTGATACTTGAGTTCTACAAAATGTAATCATAATAATTAAGTTTTATCATTAGGTTGATAGTCATAACCATCAACTAAAATTTGTAAGATGAACTTTAAATTCTTGGTTTTACTATATCTACACAGAAATTTCAATATTGAATATATTACGAGATTATTCACAACCTCATTATTCTATTCACAAAATTCATGATTTAATAAAAATATAAATATTAATCTAATGGACATTTTTACCCTCACAATCTCGAAATTAAAAAAAAACCCTAATCCGTAGCCCTTTAGTTGAATTTTGCCTTGTTCTTGAAGAGAAATATGAATATTAATTTTTGAATAATCCTTTATGAATATTAGAGATGTAAGTTAAAGATTAAGTTAAATGAGATTAAGATGCCTAAGTACTGACGATGAATGAAACTGCATCATTTTTCCATTTTTTTATGAAATGATTATTATTAAATCTCAAAAGAAAGAGAAAAAATAATACAGCATAGAGGAAATAAGAAACCTATCAACAACAAACGATGGGGAAACAACAACTAAACAATTAGACATAATTATCAAAAAGCCTAAAATATCATATCCCAAAAAAATCAGAATTGACTAAAGCATTGATTTCCGGTAGAGAATATTGCCACCAACCTACTGCCAGAGACGGGTTGGCCAACTTATCTGCTACATGATTGTCTTCCCAGTAGTTATGCGATACTCGGAATTTCACCCCCTGAAGTGATCCGAATAATCTCAACAAGCGCGTCTTCGCCCTCCAGAGAATAAGCCGAATACATTTAGTAAAAATTCCAACTACCAACATAAAGTCCACCTCTAACCATATGTGAGACATACCCTTACTAATAGCAAATTCACTTCATAAGAAAATCCGATCCCTAGATTCTCATGGAAACATGCCAAAACCGATCCCAAATGATTTCTGAACACGCCACTGCAAGCTAACATTCCTGGAGCTCCCACCATCAAGCCATCCGTATTAATTTTAAGCCATCCTCTAGGCGGCGGCTTCCACTAAACAACAATGGTGAGTTTCGGTCTCTAAACACGTCCCTGCACCCCCACTGCTCTAATAATCAACAAATCATCCATATTGGTATTCATAAAACCCATCTTGGCCGTGACAGCAGACGACTCCTTCATAGCTAGTCTCATCGTCACCACTAAGCTGTGAAATGAAGGCTTAAAATCCTCAAAAGTTGCTATATTCCTTGCATGCCAGATCCTCCAAACCAAAAAGACTACACTAATCCTCCATAGAATGGCAACTTGCGAGCTAAAGTTGCCTTTGATACAATAAGAAATCAACTCCTGAAAAAAGAAGAGAATTCTAGACTCTCCCTTTGGAATAGACGGAACAACCATTTCCAAACTGCTCTAACTACCCTGCAAGAGTAAAATAGATGATCAAAATATTCCTCCTTCTTATGGCATAAAACATAAAATAAAGGCCGTTGAAAACTAAGGTGACGCCATTTCTCCATCATCGGCAATCTCCCAGGAATAGCTCTCCAACACACAATAGATCGCCTAACAGGTATGGCCCGATGCCATAGCCATTTTCCCCAGCTGACTGTAGCGTAATGGTTCCTGTTGCAAAGTTTGGCCACCTTCGTTGTCACCTCTCCATGAACTGACCTTTTCCAAATCCTCTCATCCTCCATATTTGTAATAGGCACCTGCAAGATGTCCCAAACGATTTCCGGGTAATATAGCAAAAAAATTTCCATGAAATACCATACTCCATCTTTTAAAAAATCGGCCATCTTATCCAATAAATTAGCGTGAGCTTCGGCAGGGATCTCCAATTTGTCCACAATCCTATACCCAAGCCAATTATCCAACCAAAATAGAGACGATTTACCATTCTCCAAAATTAAATGACAGCCTTCAACAAAATCTGCCATTTCTCCTTTAACGTGCTGCCAAATAGAGGAACCATATATTTTCTTGATAATATGACAAGAATGATTAAGATAACATCGTCTAAACAATGAATAAACCTCTGTAGAATCTGTGATATGACCAATCAATACAAAAGCTAAGGAAAGAACACACTTCAACTACAAGATTGATTCAACCCAAATAACCTCTTGAATTAAGAGTAATAATACGCTAAATAATCTGATCTAAACACCCAATAAAATTCGAACAAGGACTAAACCTAAATCAACACAGATTAACCCGAAAAATCCAAATAATGACACGACTGAAAACCTAAGCAAATGAAGTCAGATTAAGCTCTAATTTTAATACAAGGTACAATCTAAAATCATGAAAAACATATCCAAAATTCAACAAAAACGCATGAGCGTTTCAATTTGGCTCGAAGGTAAATTTTCTGACTTCTAGGGCTTGATTAGGGATTGAACGTCTTATATAAATTATTTCTGGACTTGGCCGACTTTATGGATGAAATTGGTGATTCTAGGATGGTTATGGATGAGTGTGGAGTATATGTGGAGGCGTGGTGGTGGCTGGAAAAAAGTGGAACGATGGAAAATGAACGATAGGAGTGAATTTTACCCGAAACGAACCCCGAATCGACGAGAATCTGAAACGTACCTATGGAGTAATATTCGTGGCTTAATTAACCCGTACACTACTATATGCACGAACGAATCAGTTGATTTCAAGCTTGAATTCGCCAGAATCAAACTCTACCAAGAACTACCGATTTGATGTGTGAGACAAGAGAATAGCCTAAAAGCTATTTTCATTCATTCAAGTATGAGAAAATACAGCGTTGAAAAATCCCTAAATAATAATCTAAGGAGGGGCGAAATTATCAAGTAATGGGCTTGATAATTTCGAATTGTACTGGAAATAAAATAAATAAAACTAAAGGCCCAATTCTCCTAACAATAATTTGGGCTTCTAATTAAAATAAAAATACTAGGTCTGATTAAATAAAACAACTTAACAAATAATAAAATCTACACGGACAAACTAACATAAATAAATAAATTTGACATGGCCACAGCTTCTTCACTATTCGATGCTTAATACAGTTACCAACTTGTACTGCTGTCTGGAACCGTGTCCATCATCTTCTAGCTTCTTTCCAACATAGCATTGTAGATATCCTTACAGCTTCATGGTACGTAAGCGCATCACTAGACCTCTCAGCTGCAACTCCGGGTTTAGTTCCCCAGTACTCATCCCGGTCTCATCATTATCCCCCACTTCAAAAGAATGCGACCTCGAATTCAGCTCCTCCACGGTGTTGACATCATCTGCAGAAAAAGGAGACAAGTCAAAGACATTAAAGGAAGAACATTTGTACTCACCAGGAAGATCAAGTCGGTAAACATTGTCATTGACTCGAGCAACCACAATGAATGGTCCATCTCCACGAGGCATCAACTTTAACTTTCTAAAGTTAGGAAAATGTCTTGGGCTAAAGTGAACCTAAACCTTATCACCGGGTTTGAATAACACTTGCTTGCAGTGCATGTTTGCCTTAGCTGCATTTCGAACTCCTTGAAGCTCGATCCTCATCTTCACCTTTTCATGCATCTCTCGAACCTATTCAGCTCTACGAAAGATGATCAATAGGTAAAGGAATAAGATCCGTCGGAGTCAACGGATTAAAACCATACACAACCTCAAAAGGTGACATATGTGTAGAAGAATGCACTACTCTATTATATGCAAACTCAACAAAAGGCAGGCAGTCTTCCCACGACTTCAGATTATTCTTAACTAACGCTCGCACCAGAGTACCTAGCGTCCTATTTACTACCTCTGTCTAACCATCTGTCTGTGGATGACATGCAGTAGAAAATAAAAGCTTAGTACCCAGTTTCCCCACAACACACGCCAGAAATACCCTAAAAATTTCAAATCCCTATCAGAAACAATAGTCATAGGGATGCCATGCAGACGAAATACTTCACGGAAGAACAGATTCACAATATTAATAGCATCATCAGTTTTTTCTGCAGGCAATAAAATGAGACATTTTGAAAAACCTGTCAACTACCACAAACACATAATCTTTGCCAGACTTAGACTGAGGCAAACCCAAAATGAAGTCCATCGAAATGTCTACCCAAGGAGTAGTAGGCGTCGGTAAAGGCGTGTACAAACTGAATGGACTAGATGTGGATTTTACCTTCTTACAAATAATACATCTAGCACAGACTCTCTCAACAACATGTTTCATGCGAGGCCAGTAAAAATGCTCATGCAAGAGACCTAATGTCTTAGTAACACCGAAATGACCCATAAGACCCCCTGCATGCGACTCCAAAATAAACAACTCTCGCATAGAATAGTCAGGAACACACAATTTTGAATCCTTAAACAAAAATCCCTCAGACACATAGTATGAATCAACAGCTCTAGATTTTCCATCACACGATACAAATATAGGTCCAAAGAATGGATCACTCACATAAAAACTCTTAATATGCTCAAGACCTAAACACTGTGCATGCATAACAGAAATCAAGGCATACCTGCGGGAGAGTGCATCAGCAACCACGTTCTCTTCTCCCTTCTTGTACTTGATCACATATGGAAATGACTCTATGAACTCCACCCATCAAGCATATCGTGAGTTCAAGCTCTGTTGTCCCTTCAGGTGCTTCAGTGATTCATGATCAGTGTGAATCACGAACTCTTTCGGGCGTATCTAGTGTTGCCAAGTCTCCAAAGACCTCTTCAGTGCATACAGCTCCTTGTCATATGTAGAATACCTCAGAGCTGCGCCTTTAAACTTCTCACTGAAGTAGGTGACTGGCTTCCTATCCGTTATCTTATTGATAGCTCGGCAGCCCATGCACATGCGCCACTCGTTGTTCTTCGTAGGCACAAGGATGACGGGCACTGTACACGGTGACAAGCTTTCTCTAATCTGCTTCTTCTCCAGTAACTCTTTGACTTGACGATCTATCTCTTTCTTCTCCTCGAAGCTGGTATGGTAAGCTGGTCGGTTTAGGAGGACTGCTCCTGATTGGAAGTCGATCTGGTGCTCAATTCCTCAAATTGGCGATAGCCACTCGGTATCTCCTCTGAGAATACATCCTTGAATTCGTCCATCAGAATACATACCAGCTTTAACAATTTTTTGTACTCCTTTTGCACTGATAAACAAGTTCCAGTGTACAGGATCCGGATTAGCTGTAGTGGAGGGAGAAGGGGCGGCACAAAGGGCGGTCTTAGTGGGTCTCTTGGTAGATTGGGTTGCGGCCGCGAGCTGTCCGGGTTGAATGGGCTGCTTGCTCTCGGCCCATTTAGTCTTCTCCTCTTTAAATCTCTGCTGCATCCTCTGCTGATCTTCATTGACGTCCTTGGGTGTCAATGTCCATAATCTGGTGGTCCGTCTATCTCGGGTCACCGTATAAGTGTTGGCATATCCATCATGGATTACCTTCCTGTCAAACTGCCACCGATGACCAAGTAAAATATTCGATGCCTCCATAGGGATGACATCACAAAGTACAGTATCAGTAAAATGACCAATAGAGACAGTGACACTTACCTGATATCCTACACGGATTTCTTCTCGTTCGGTCAGCCACTGCAATCGGTATGGCTTGGGGTGCTTATGTGGTACCAAGTTTAGTTTTCCCACTACGTACTGGCTGATTGCATTCACGACACTTCCACTGTCAATGATCAGTGAGCATGTTTTGTCTTGGATCTAGCAGCGCGCATAGAAGATGTTCTCGCGCTGATTGTTCTGATCCTCTTCTCGTATCATGCTTAAAGCTCGGATCGAAATAAGGCTGACGTGGGCTTGTTCTGGCTTCTCATACTTGATCTCATCCATTGGTGGGCTGTCTCGAGACTGGATGGCGTCTTCTGCTACGTCTGGATCATCGAGCTCTTCCTCACTTGCTGACTCTAGCTCATTCTGCTCGGTAAGGAAAAGAACTCGGCAGTTCGGACACTGTGCATGGAAGTGTCCCCATCCTCAGCATTTTTCACATTGCATGTCACGTGGTCTGGTGTGCTACTCTGTGGCTGATTCGGCTGTACCTAGCGGCTCTGAGTATTTCGGTTCGGTGTGCTGTACTCAGGTCTGCAGGTAGGCTGTGGAGCTGACTGCTCAAAACGATGAACGGGATGTGAAGTCTGGCCCTAAGGACGTGTAGGGGCTGTCTTAGGCATGGAAGACTCACCTCAGACCCATGGCATCTATTAAGGCATATCGTCTCTCTTTGAGTTGCCGCTCGACTATTGAGGCATAGTGAATCATGGCCTCGATGCTGGTGAAGTCCTTCAACTCGACTTCACAGGCAATGTCTGGGTATATGCCTTTGATGTACTAGTTGCTTATGGTAATCAAAGTCTCCTCTTTTCCAACCCGATTCATCGGAGTCTCTAATTCTTTATGGTACTCCTTAATAGTTCGAGTACCCTGGTGAATCTGGCTTAGTCGGCGCTCTAATTCCCATTCATAATTAACAGAGATAAAGCGGCCTCTCATCACATCTTTCATTTTCTGTCAATTGTCGATAGACGGGTATCTATCACGGCGTCGGCGGTTCTGGATGTTCTCCCACCAACTAGCTGCATACCCTGTAAACTCCATGGAAGCAAGCTGCACTTTCTTTACTTTTGGAAAATCATAGCAGTCAAAAATCTTGTTGACCTTCCTCTCCCAGTCGAGGTAAAGGTTTGGATCATACAGTCTCTCGAACGTCGGTATGCTTGTCTTGATGTTATTCAACAAGCTGTCAAGATCTGCACATCGGGGCTGATACTGTGGATAGGCGCGGGCTGCACGCCTGTAAGGCTGACGTGGTCGGTCACGTCTCTGAAATGGCTCGAAATCTGCCTCTGATTCCTCTGCAAAGTCACCATAATCTTCTTCAGTATCAGGATCATAGGGATCGTTAAACTGCACTTAAGGTTGGCGACGCTGAGCTTGATGTGCTCTAGCATTCGCTCCGAGTGACTCGGCTACAGGTACTTCTGGTTGACGAGCGGCTGCTGGCTGTTGAACTACTCTTCTAACTGGACATATTGGCTTTGAACTGATGATCGAGCAGTAAGAAGCTCGATCTGTGCCATCATTTTGGCCAACGAATCCTCTAACTTGTTCTCCATACTTGATAGTGATACCGGGCATCCCACGGATGTGGCATCGATAAAACCGCATCAGTAGGAGTATTAGGCAATTCAGGCGCCTTGTCATGTGACTTATATCCATCTCTGGACTTCATTTGTACCCGCAAAACAAATAAAACAAAGAAAACAAAATAAAAAGGACCTCACTTTTTTTTTACTCTCGTGTATATCACTCAATTTCTATGCGTCAAATCCTCGGTAGAACTGATGCTAGCTCGTCCAACTCTAGTCAAGAGCTCAAACTTGACTTCCAAAGTACCACAGGGTATTCAAAACACCATGAGGTAGGCTGCAATATGGTCAGTTTTGACTGTAGGAGTGGAAAAGAAAAGAAATTCGAAGAAATGGAAAAATCGGGAAATATTCACCAGGTAGTTTCACCTTGAAGATGATAGAATTTGGCCAAAATTACGCTTATGGCACGATAAAGTGGTGAGTTTTGTTCGGCACGTCGTTCCGCTTTCGGAATGGTATTATGGAGAAAAATCGGAGTTCGGGAACAAAATTGGTGGAGAAAAGATGGAAAACCAGAACTAAGAAGGAAATTAGATGGTGGGATCGGCTAGAGGCTAGAGGCGTGTATATGGTGGATTAATTTGGTGCTGATAATGTGGCTGGAAATTTGGGATGGAAGGTTGATGAATTTTTTTATGAATATTGTATCAAAACAAGAGCAAAAATCCAACAAGGAAACAAAACCAATACCAACTAGGAAACTAACCAAAACCAATCCTAATGCAACTAGGAAGTGTAGAAAACATCCCCTCCCCCTACAAACACAATAAGAATCGAAAATTTTACTCCCCAACAATGCAATGTGACGTCCCCAATCGCTATACGACGAAGAACAGCAAATCGCGACTCAACACAAGAAATAAAAACAATTGCTACCCAACTAAACGATGCTCAACAAGACCAAACAAGAAACTCAAGAATTATCAAGAAACAATGCTGGATTAAATGGTAACACAATAGGGCTCGATCAATTCAATTTTTTTTATATCGATTCAATTTTTTTCATATCGATTTTTTTTGTACGATTTTCTTAAACAATGATCGAATCTCCTTTTGCCCCTACTGTGTCACATGAATTTGGATTGAACCACGACCAACCGAAGTTCACGTGCTCTGATACCAAATTTATGATACGACCAATCAATGCGGAAGCTAAGGAAAGAACACACGTCAATTACGAGATTGATTCAACCCAAATAACCTCTGGAATTAAGAGTAATAATACGCTAAATAATCTGACCTAAACCCCCAATAAAATTCAAACAAGGATTAAACCTAAATCAACACAGATTAACCCGAAAAACCCAAATAATGACACAACTAAAAACCAAAGCAAACGAAGTCGGATTAAGCTCCAATTTTAACACAAGGTACAATCTGAAGTCTTGAAAAGCATATCCAAAATTCAACAAAAATGCACAAGTTGTTTTCGATTTGGCTCGGAAGTGAATTTTCTGACTTCTAGGGCTTGATTAGGGCTTGAACGGCTTATATAAATTATTTCTGGACTTGGCCGACTTTATGGATGAAATTGGTGATGCTAGGATGGTTATTGATGAGTGTGGAGTATGTATGGAGGCGTGGTAGTGGCTGGAATGAAGTGAAACGATGGAAAACGAAAGATAGGAGTGAATCTTACCCGAAATGAATCCTGGATCGATGAGAATCCGAAACGCGCCTATGGAGTAATCTTCGTGGCTTGATTAACCCGTACACTACTAGATGCATGAACGAATTAATTGATTTCAAGCTTGAATTCGCCAGAATCAAACTCTACCAAGAACTATCGATTTGATGTGTGGGACAAGAGAATATCGTAAAAGATGTTTTCATTCATTCAAGTCTGAGAAAATACAGCGTTGAAAAATCCCTAAATAATAATCTAAGGAGGGGCGAAATTATCAAGTAATGAGCTTGATAATTTCGAATTGTACTGGAAATAAAATAAATAAAACTAAAGGCCCAATTCTCATAACAATAATTTGGGCTTCTAATTAAAATTAAAATATTGGGTCTAATTAAATAAAACAACTTAACAAATAATAAAAGCTACATGGCCAAACTAAAATAAATAAATAAATTCAACATGGCCACAGCTTCTTCACTCTTTGATGCTCAACACAGTCAGTAACTTGTACTGCTGTCTGAAACCATGTCCATCATCTTCTAGCTTCTTTCCAACATAGTACTGTAGATATCCTTGCAGCTTCGTGGCACATAAGCGCGTCACTGGATCTCTCAGCTGCAACTCCGGGTTTAGTTTCTCAGTACTCATCCTGATCTCATCAATCTGTAAGCACCTTCCATGCCATTCTCATAACCAAAATTTTACTCAAAGCAACTAACGAGGTGACACCCAAGCCACCTTCTTCCTTCAAAGCGCACACTCTCTCCCACGCCACTGACGAGCGTGAAGAAGTATGTATATCCTCCGTCCAGATAAAGTTTCTGCAATCTCTTTCAATGGAAGTGATCAACGGTGATGGCCATTTGCATATTAGCATTGAATGAAGAGCAGAGAATCGGAAATGACCGAATTCACTAAGCACACCCTGCCAGCCATTGATAACAGATGCCCCTTCCACTTGGAAAATTTCAACAACACTTTATCAACTGCTTCTTGAAAAACCTGCACTTTAGGAGAATTTTCAAATATTTGAATGCCAAGATAGCAAAAAAGGATGGATCCATTGATAAAACCAAGTTCCCTTGATATCCTAGCCTTCAGCAGTCTCGACACACCTTTTCCAAAGTAAGACCGCGACTTGTCTGGATTACAGACCTGTCCTGAGCAACTCGCATATTTCTCCAACAGCTCCGAAATTCTCCTAACATTCCTCCCCGTAGCCTTACAGAAAATAAGAACATCATCCGCATAAAGAATGTCTGTAGGAAAAGCCATGTCATGACCATAGCTCATTGGAACCAGCCTCTTGTTCAAAACAGCTAAAGAAAGAGCCCTACTCAATACCTTTTCTGCTATTCCAAATAATAATGGGGATAGTGGGTCACCTTGCCGAACACCTTGTGTGCAACCAAAATAACCTTTCGAGGAGCCATTAATCAGAATGGAGAGCCTCGCTCCATGAAAATGAAACATGCAAAGTCATATTTTTTTTATTTTTTTTTACAAGAACGTGCATTTGTGATTATTTTTATTTTATGCTTCACGGTTTCCCATTAGAACACTGTAGAAACGTAATTGTTCGAGTATGGGGAGAATATATCGATGATTAGAGTTGTTCGATCAATAGGAAGAATTTTTGTAGTTGATCTCAGATTAAACCATCACATCGTCAAACAAGTGATCAATTATATTCATTTTCATAAAAAGTCTTAACGACAAGAACATAATTACCCGGTGATGGGATTCACTAGTGCCAAAACAGGTTAAGATACTTATTTTAACGACAAGAACATATTTGTGTCATGTCAATATTTCTATTAATCCATTTTATTTTTCCATTTCCTAACTAACCTTTCTCCCAAAAGGTTTGTATGTTTATGAAACACCGAATTCTTGCTAGGTGCATATTTAATTGAAATACAATATTAAGTTTCACATTTTTATTTTATTTTTATGTATGACGTGTCATGTCATATTTCCGGTTGTCTAGATATGCTATTATAAGATATTGGATAGTTGACCATCTGATATATTTAGGAATGGCAATCGGGTACGGTGGGTACGGATAGTGGCTATCCATGTCCGTACCCGCGAGCGAAGGCTGTACCCGCCACCCGACCCGCGACCCGCAACGGGTACCTTCCGCCACCCACACCCGTCACCCGCGAATCATAATTTAAATCTAAATTAATGACAAATTTAACACAAATAAAAAATTCACCACATTTTAAGTTTTAGAGAGAGACTGCGGGAGTGGAGTGGAGAGTGGAGAGGAATACTTTCTTTGCTTTTTAGTTTTTAGTCTTAAATCTTAATTGGGCTGAGGAATGAGGATACACTATATTAAATTGGGCCCATTTATTTATGGGCCTTTAATTTTTGATGGCTCGATTATTATAACTGCAATTGAACTATTCGGGTAGTCGGGTATTTCGCGGGTATTTTCACGGGTAAACGGGTTTCATGAGTACGGATAGTAACTATCCAAACTCATACCCGCGAACTAAATGGATAGTGAATTCTAACCACGAAGCTATCCGTGGATACCAAATGCCCCTCAAACCCGCATCTATTAGGGTCGGGTACCCGCGGGTATCCGTTACCCGCGGGTAAATTGCCATCCCTAGATATATTTGATAAAAATTTACAAGGTCACATATCAAAATGTAAATATTTAAAAGTCGGGATACGTTTATTAAAAAGTTGACAGGTTTAGGTATCAAATAGTAATTTACCACTTTAAAAGTATAATTCTACATTTCTACTCCACCCACCGCTCCGGATTGGAAAATTATACGCTACCCCCCGGGTAGTGCCTTATGGTCTAATATTTTGACAAGTGTCCCAGAAAGTTGATATCCATACTTTTATTTTTCCTTAGACACTCCAAATCTCTTATTCTTTTTCTTTACTAAACTTAATACTTTTATTTTAACCTTTTTTTTGTGAGAATATGAATTAAATGGATTTCCTGTTTTATTTTGTTACGTAAAAATAAACATAATTTTGTTAAATTTAATTATGTTTAAATTAATTAGTTGAAATGTGCAAAAATAAGGCGTTTGAAAAATAATGTTGACGTTTGAAAAATAATTTTTCCATATCGGCACATACGTCGACAACTATGTTTTAGTTATTTTTATGAAATATTCCGTATCGGCAAATTTTTTATTGTTATTAAAAAATTATGTTATGGGAGAAAATGACATAGATTATGAAATATTTTGGTTTGAAAAATAATTTTTCCATATCGGCACATACATCGACAATTATATTTTAGTTATTTTTATGAAATATTTCGTATCGACAAATTTTTTATTGTTATTAAAAAATTATGTTATGGGAGAAAATGACATCGATTATGAAATATTTTAATTTGAAATATTTTTAACATTTTTTTGTGAGAATATGAATTAAATGGATTTTCTATTTTTATTTTGTTACGTAAGAATAAACGTAATTTTGTTAAATTTAATTATGTTTAAATTAATTAGTTAAAATGTGCAAAAATAAGGCGTTTGAAAAATAATTTTGGCGTTTGAAAAATAATTTTTCCATATCGGCACATACGTCGACAATTATATTTTAGTTATTTTTATGAAATATTCCGTATCAGCAAATTTTTTATTGTTATTCAAAAATTATGTTATGGGAGAAAATGACATCGATTATGAAATATTTTAATTTGAAATATTTTTAACATTTTTTTTGTGAGAATATGAATTAAATGGATTTACTGTTTTATTTTGTTATGTAAAAATAAACGTAAATTTGTTAAATTTAATTATGTTTAAATTAATTAGTTAAAATGTGCAAAAATAAGGCGTTTGAAAAATAATTTTTCCATATCGGCACATACATCGACAATTATGTTTTAGTTATTTTTATGAAATATTCCGTATCGGCAAATTTTCTATTGTTATTAAAAAAATATGTTATGGGAGAAAATGACATCGGTTATGAAATATTTTAATTTGAATTCCATTATCATTTTAGAAAATTGGTGAGAGTGGAAATATAAAAAAATAGAGTGAGAGTGGAGATATGAAAAATGGGGTGGAAAAAACTTGAAAATGGCACTACCCGGGGGGTAGCGTATAAGGGTTACTTTTCCTTTTCTTTTTAAACAAAAATTACGAATTATGAGGATAAAATGGTCTTGCAAATTAATATTTATATTATTGTTAAATTAAAGAGTAGTTTTGTTGAGAAAATTGGGGATTGTCATTAATTAAATTCATGTTTGACAACCCAACAATTTTGTTTTTTTTTTTTTTTATCACAATATATAGACTTCTTAGATCAGAACAACAGCCCATCCCGTACCATTATTTTAGGTAAACCCGGTCCTAACTAATGCTACATTGCTCCAATCCATTTACTAATTCAAAACAGACTTCGCTTTCAATATACCGTGTTCCACATTGTCATCATTATTTTTCATATCATGATTCGAGCAATAATGTCGTGTCAAAAATTGTCATCCTCACTCCCGTATCTGCGGATCACGAACACCACCGACTGATTCTTCATGTACAAAATTTTAAAACTCTATATCAGAGTACGTACCCGCACGAAATGTAGATTCTAAATATATATAACAAAATTAAATTCCTCAAATTCGACATGAAAATTGGCACAAAACTTATCATATTAGGTCCGGGGAGTTACGTACAGATAACCACCGCTGCATGCCATCTCTCATGTAATAAATACCCCTAATTATTTTTTCTTCAGTCATGCATCATGTAAAACTAACGTACAAGATTCAAATTCATGACATCCCCAAGCCATCTCAAGTTATAACATTTAATGTTATTTTAAAATGCATGAGATCTTCTAGTTCTAAATGTGTTTTTTAACCGTGTTTCAACATTAAAATTTATATAGTTTTTAAAAATGTTTATGAAAAAAAAAACTCTATCATAGTATATCGAATCATAATTAATATTTATTGTTAATTAAGAATTAAAATTCTAAAAAATTATATATCCTAAATTTGAAATAATCAACAACAATAATAATCAATTATATTAACTAAAAAATAAAAATTAAATACATAAATTCTAATTGAGTGAAATAAATCCTAAATATTAATGTAAAGTTAAACTAAATCAAAATAAATTGAGCAGATTTCATGTACACAAGGCTGATGGGACAGACCCATCAGACAAGCTCAATAAAAAGGGCAAAAAAAGGTTATATATACATTGAGTGCCCAACACGAGCCATACAATTTTTTTTCTTTTTTTTTCTTTTTTTTGTAGTTTTTGACTTTTTTCCCCAAATAATTTTACCCTAAAATAGAATGAGTAAATCTTATATTAAAGTGAATTAATATAGCTTATTTGACCTGGCAACTTGCGAATTGCACTCGACTCACTCTAATGTATGTGTTTGTGCACTGCGCTTGACAATTAATTTTTTTAAAATAAATATATACCACTAAAATGGAATTAATAAATAATAAAATTAAAGTGAATTCATTTTTTTTTATTCATCGACTCGCGTAGATGCATAATGTGTGGAGCTCATGCACTGCACTATATAGTTAATTTTTTCTAAATAAATATAAAAGCTAATTGGAAATAAAATACCAGAATTTAGATGTATTAAACCTTAATTGAGATGTAATATACAAACATAATTAAATTAGTAAGGTAATATTTTTAAGGCTACATATGATACTTTTTATTGTAGTCACTGTTATGTTTTTGAACGATTTTTTTTTTGTCCAAAGCGTGGCAGAGCGAGGTTGGTGGACCCGACCACTACAAGAAAATCACGGAATTATCCGTCGCCACATATCGAATTTTCGTCGCTAAGTTATCAGGCGACGAAAAATGTCCGTCTCGTAAATTTAGTCACTAAAAAAAAGGCGACGGAATATTCCATCGCCAATTATGGAGACGAACTTAGCGACGGTATAGTCCGTCGCCTTAAAGTGTCGTCGTAATTTGTCGCGAAATTGGAGGCGACCAATAAGGCGACGGAATACTTCCATCACCTTTATTGGCGATGGAACAGTCCGTCGCCACATAAAAAATAATTTAATTCAGAAAATAAAAAATTGGGCGACGAAATATTTCCGTCGCCATTTTTTTTTTAATTCAGTTTTTTTTTTAATTTGATTTTTTTAATTCATTTTGCTTTTTAAATATTTATTTATACCCAAATATAATAAAAGATCATAAAACTAATATATATATATATATATATATATATATATAAAATTGTACATAATTTAATACAAAATGTATTATACATATAAATAAATATCAAAATTGTAGCATAAATATATATATAGTACAACTACGTGCCCTCCTCACCATCCGACCATCCGGAACTGCTACCAGATCCTCCGGATCCATCACTAGCATCACCCGATAGCTGCTGTCTAAGAAGGCGCTCAAGCAGGGACTCCATCCTAGCCTGCTTCTCCAGCACCTGCTCCATGTACGCCTGCTGGGCACTCAGCCTCTCATCCATCTGAGCATGCATCTCAGCCAGGAGAGCATCGAGTTTTGCTTGGGTGTACAGCGACCCGGAGCCTAAGCTCGATGACGGGCCACCACCTGGTGAAAAATCTCTCCCATGTCCGGTTCTCTACCATCCACTATCCACTCAGCAGCCAAGACGTCACATTTATCCTGCATTTATCAGCATAAATGTAATTCATTTTTAATATAAATTATTTATATATACATATACATATATATTAAAATATTAGTAAAAATTTACCTTGTTCTCCCTCGCCTTGGCTGTGGTCCAAAGGTCATCCGGGCAGTAAAGCTTGAGATAGGTCTGGTAGTGCGCCTCCCACTCGGACAAATTCTGCTCTGTAGCCTGATTCGACAAAATAAAATGAAATCAATTAGAAAATGTTAATTTATTATACTATTAACTTGAATAATTATTATAATTCATACCAGATCGCGCATATGATCTACGGCAGATCTGGCGCCTCCGTGGCGAGTCTGGCTGAATGATCCTGGTCCATCGGGCTCGGTGTTGCGGTTCCTTTTGGCCAAGCGAGCCTTCTCCTGAGTCTCCTCCGCCTGCCAGTATGCTATCCAGGCAGGCCAGTCCTCCTGGCGCACAAAATCGGGCTTCTTGCCCACCTGGTAGTCATCCTTCTTCATGTGGTATACCATGTCCCTGTACCGGTCCTGGCACTTCTTCCAGAAGAGCAGAAGGACATCCTGATCAGGGAATGACCACCTAAACTCCTTATGTATTAACACATTAATAACCAACGACGTTAGTAATAATATTAGACAATACAAAATACATATATATCAATTTTTTTACCTTGAACTCAGCCCAGTAAAGCATCCTCCTATCAACGGGCACCTTCTTCTAAGCGAAGCCCATAGAATGCATATACCTCTTGAAGATAGAGGTAATTACCCTCGAACAGGCGTTCAAAGGCCCCATGACTCTGAAAATACAAATTAGATTCAATTAATATACATAAAGTAAATTAATTGAATATATTGATATATATATATATATATCAACATATATACCTCTCCCTGCCAACGGTCTCGAGCTCGAGCTCCTGTCTCGAGTCAACAGTACGGGACTCCTCTCCCTGAGCATCAGTCCCAGCCTGACCGACACTATCATCAATAGTACCGCCAACGGATCCCATAGATAACATAGCTTGTGACCTAGCTCCGTGAGATCCACCACCTCTAGTCATCTGACAAAAACAACTCATATAGATATCTATACACATGATCTTAATTAAACAAAAACATAAAATTCAAAAAAGACAAAAATTCGACAGCATAACGACGTGAAACATATATTTTGACCAAGTCATCGACGTAACTTAACTAGGGTCGGAGATTAACTAGCAAAAACTAAACACCAAAGGGATCCTGCAGGACCCTCGTCCCATTTAACTAACATGCTTTAATAAATTGAACTAATTAACATACTTAAATAAATTCAACAAATTAACCTGCTTAAGTTGAAAGACTTAATTAATTAGTTTTAAGACACGTGGATATTAGGTTGCAAAAATAAAATTGAGCTGGCATTATTAATAGAGCATAATATCGTAGAAATATCAAATGTTTCATTCAAATTGATTTTGGGTCTTGCTTTTATTTAATTTGTTGTTCACGTGGGTGTATAGTCTAATAAATTATTATTATTATTATTATTATTATTATTATTATTATTATTATTATTATTTTAGTTTTATTATTAGTTTTTTTTAGAATATAATTGTGGAGGAATCTCGTAGATTTAATTTGAAAATGTTATAAATAAAATTTGCTCAAAAGTATGATGTTAGGAGGTCTTTTTAGAATAATGGGACCCAATTAACTTAAAGTATATCTATAATTTTAAACTACCACAAGGTGCTCTCAGATAGAAATTTTTATCACCTAAAATTATATTGTCAAATACCATCTTCGTATTGATCAAATATATATTGAAATAAATGTGTGATATTAGGCCACTTTTTCAATTTAAATATTTGTTAAAGCATTTTTTTTAAACAATTGTTTCATTACATAATTTAATTAATTGATAATTTTACATTTTCTTCGTAATATACCAACCACTTTTTTTCTCAATGAACTACAAATATCATTGTTCATTACATTTAATATTAATTTAGCTATTTTTATACTCATTTAATATAAAAAAATCTTAATTGTAAAAATACCTTAAACCAAAAGGAGCCTAATCTTATGAGTTGCAACCTTTATATGTACGGCTAGAATAGTTGGTGTACTTCACCAACTATTGATAGGATAGACCAGAAAGATATTTCTAAATTAGAACTATCTTATATTCACATAATTTCTAGTATAATTTAAGCATAACTCATACTTGGTACAAAATCAAACAAAAACACAACACAATAACCACGAATTGCCAACTCCATAATTCATGAACCTTAATTCGTATTATTTTAAGGTTTTCAACTTTATAGTGGATAATAAATAGAATACAAATTGGAGACTAGAATATTACATGTAGATTCCAAGCACAAATGAAATACAATAATTACACATTTTAAAAAAATATAAAAATAATCACATATATATAATAAATAAACAAATTAATTAAAAAAAATCTTCAACTTACCGGGTCGGCGGCAGGCGGCGGCGTCAGCATCAGCGTCAGTGGCGGAGACGGGCTGGGCGACGGACGCGGTCTGGGCGGCGGAGGCGGGCTCCGGCGCGGAGAGAGGGGGGGAGCTCGTCAGTGTGGGGGCTCGGCGGTCAGCAGGAATGGGCGATTTAGGGCTCGAGTGATTTGGGGGGAATGCGGAAGAAGGGCTATGTACCCGTATATTACAAAATCGAGCGACGGAATTGGCGACGGACTATTTTTTTTAATTATATTCTAAAATAAAAAAATAAGGTGACGGAACATTTCCGTCGCCTTATTATTCAGCCAAAAAATATAAAAATAAAATAAGGTGACGGAATATTACGTCGCCTTATTTTCTCGGAATTAAAAATAAATAAAAAAATAAAAGGCGACGGACTTAGTCCGTCGCCTTATGTTGCGATGGTGATTCCGTCGCCAAGTCCGTCGTTCGAGGTGGCGACGGACACGTGTTGACGGAATATATTCCGTCGCCATATCCGTCGTAAAAACTGTGTATTCTTGTAGTGGAGCCGTGCGAGATCCATCCTTTTGATCATCAGTCTGATGGGCTTGATTTTGGGCCTCAAAAGTGTATATATGTGAGATTTTGGCAAAGAAATTAAAATTGAGGAAAAAAAAATGGAAGCAAGATTAATAATTTTGATTAATATCATGACATAAGCTAAGTTGGAACACGTACATAGGACTAGAGGATTTGGTGTGATTTTAAGATAATTTTTTTGTTTCTCGACAAAATCTTGTGCGAACAACTCGAAAATAATTGTGCTAAAAAACTATTACGTATACAAAAACATTAATTTATAATTTTATAGTATTTTAAAAAGAGTATAACATTATTATAGATATATTTATAGTATACATACATTACCAAATATATAACACTTTAAGGCTTTAAGCCACCCGAAAAACTGCTCTCTGTTACAAACGTACATAGATAACAAACAACCTCAAACAAATATTCCATACACATAGCAAGATCAAAATTAAACAAATTAATTAAAGCTATACAATTCCTAAATTTATGAAATCAAACCAGTGTTGTGATGTGAGAGAAAGTCTCGCAGCTCGAGATCAGCTTCAAATTTCTCCATATCTTCTTTAGTCAAATGAATCCATGCCTCTATTCCATCTCCATTCGTAGTGTCCATAAAAGTGACCAAATTCTTGTAGGGGAACCCGGCCGAACCGACCCAAACCGGTTTGCCCCACCCGAAATCCGCTTCGTACAACGGAAACCTACATAGGCTCGTGAAGCTGAAGCTAACCAGCTCGCCTTTATTCAATTGGCCCATTCTCTCCTTCATCAAATTCAAATGCTTCTCACCTTCCTTCAGCTGAGCCACGTAGCCGCCGTTCACGGCTTTTATGGCTTCCCGGACTTTCTGAAGCAGCTCCACGCCGCCGTCAATCAAGCCGCCATCCCCCACCTCCGGCTTGGCTGTCGAAAGTCGGCTTATGTTCCCGAAATGGTATTCGGGCAGAGGCGGGTCGATCCGGGTCCGTAGATTCACTGCATGCTGCACGGTGTATATCTTATTCGGGTCACCTTTCATACCCATGGCCGTTATGAACCGGGTCCATATAAAAGTCGACAGCGCCTCCACCCGAGTCGGCCGCCGCTGCGGCAAATCTCCACCGCCGCCGTACCTTTCCCGGAGAAGGGCGATTTTCTTGGCGGGGAATGTAAAGATTTTGGAGGCGAGCTCTTCTTTCATCATTCCTGTGCTGGGCTTGAAGCCACAAATATCCCGTGGCGGGAAATAGGTGGCGGCGTCGAACTTCGGCAGCTGGATTCCACCGACGCCGTTTCTGGCGATGGCGGACCAGTCGTTGGCGAACAAGAAGAAGGATAATGCATCGGCGACCTTGTGCGAGATTATGAGCCCAACTGCGAGGCCGCCGCAGCGGAAATAGGTGGCTTGAACAGCCATGCAGAAATCTTGGGATTCATTCAATTTGTAAGGAAGGAATTTGTTCATATATTTAGGGTCTGGATTGGTGATGACTTGTGAAAGATCGCAGTCCGCCTGGACTTCGGAGAAGGGGGCGCCGCCGTCGTTGCAGTCGACGTAGAGGTTGTCTACGAGGCGACCGGCGAGGGGGTAGTATATTGAGAGGGCTTCAGATAAGGATTTTTTGAGGTGGTTTGATTTTTGGGAGTTGGGAATTTGGGCGTTTGATGAGTAGAAGTAAACGAGGGGCATGAAGAAAGGTGGAGCTAATTGATCAAGAAATGAAAGTTGATGTTTCTGCACAGATTTTGGAGTTGGAGAAGATGGTTTGATAGTTTCTGTGGAGGTTACCTTCGTTGCGATCTCCATTTTGGCTCTCTCTCTCTCTCTCTCTCTCTCAAAATTTATGATAACCCTATGTATAGAATTAACTAACGTACGTGACCAGCTTATATATAGCAGCATTCAGCAATTCCTCGTCAAAATCTAAGCGGCAATTAATCTCATAATTGGATTTGGGACCTCATACTTTGAAATTTGAATAGTGCCGACGTCTCTTTTATATATAATTCGGGAATATTTATACACACACACACCCTTCTCTCTTAGCTTGATAACTAGTTATTGCTTCTTTTTAAAGGTTTTAGATTGATGAGATATAGAAATGGGCAAGTCTCCTGTACATAAGATGTACATCAGACGGTCAACGCGATCATTGCTTTGACCAAAAAATCCGTCAAAATTAGTATCATTTATAATACTGAAAAATATCATTTCAAAGGCCCAAAAGTATCATTTGTATCAATAAAAAGTATTGGCCATAAAAAAAAAGAATTTGCCAGAAAAAAAAAACTATTAAGATCAGTATCAATCGAAACACTAAAAAGTATCATTCAAAATTAAAAAAAAGTATCAGTTGTATCCCTAAAAAGTATCACCCGTTTTCACGATTTTTTTGGTCAATACTTTGACCAAGTCAACGTGTGTTGACCCGGTCAACGCGTTGTCCGTCTGATGTACATCTTATGTACAGGAGTATTTGCGTATAGAAATTCAATATTACTATACCATAACAAAGCCGAAACAAATTCTTGCATTTGAGTGCGAATTCTAGTCTCACTTTTCCTAAATTAAAGTTCCCACGTGTAAGGTTTCAGTACAATATATATAATTCGTGTGAACTTTATATATGATTTAATTATAGTTGTATGAGAATAATTAAGCTGGAAATGGTCAGCAAGGATTCTACATCAGTGTGAATGTTTGGCCGTCTGCATATATTTGTATGTATATGTATGTATATGGCTGTCGCTATTGCAAATTTCAAGTGGTTGTCTATGTAGATATTCAAACAGTACTATTGTGTTTGATAAAATGTCAAAATGGAAAAGTATTTATAGATTGGAAGATGATGGCAGACCTTGAATTTTCACTACACCTTTTTCTTCTTTCTTCTATAATATTCCACTACTACGTAGTATATATAGCATTAGGTAGGCTAGCTCTCTATATATAGCCGCAGGCATTCCAGATTTAGTATTCCACCATGAAATTCACAAGTTTAATAATAGATATTGTAAAAATAAAAATTAATTATAACATGATTAACCTAATCATATTATCAACAAAAGATTAAAATTTTAAAATTTATAAATCACATTTTTAAAATAATCAACTATAATAATCATTTCTTTGAAAATTAAATACTAAAAAATTATTATAAATCCTAATTGGATGGGGTAAACCCTAAAAAAATCATAAAATTAAAGTAAAATATAATAAATTAAAATTAATAAAAAAATGGAAGAAAACTTTATAAATTTGATTATGGAACATGAGTTGGAACAAGAAATCTGAAATAGAGGTTCTCATCCGAAATTACAATCAACGATGGATAATTAAATTCTTTCGTTTATATATATCCTAATGTCGGGAAATTTTAATTTTAACTATCAAATTTTAACTTACGACCAAATAATGATAATTTTTATTTATATTTTAAAACGTGCACAAATTTAACAAAATTATTTCCAGTGTATGATTTTGTTGTGTTCAACAATATAATATCTCACTTTTCCAATCTAATTATGTAAAGGGAATAAATTATAGTACCTAAAATTAAAACCTGATGTGTAACTGTGTAAGATCAAATGAAATCCTCTGTCTCACTTTTCTCTATTTCATTTAGTGTCCTATTTTGATTTTTATTTGATTTTCATTAATTTTTTCTTCAATTTCAATTTGTTATATATGGCTTACTTTAATTTTATAATTATTATTTCTGGTTCATTCCATCCAATTAGGGTTTATATTTATTTTTTAATATTTATTTCTTGTTTTTTAGTTAATATAATTGACTAATATGGTTGATTATTCCAAAAGTAGGGTATATAATTTTTATAAAAAAAAATAATTTTTAGCAATAAATGTTGATTATGATTTGTAATAGTACTATAATAAAATTTATTTTTGTAATAAATATTTTTAAAATATTAAATTTCATAGTGGGACACAATAGTATGACATGAAAAGTGGATTAGATAATTTTATCCCGCGTAAGATAATCTACTGAATTCATCCACTAAATCTTCTATTACATATATCTTTTAATTTGGGTTGCATTCCCTATTGCACATTAGATTTTTTTTCCTTTTTTTTTTCAATTTCAATTTCTTGTACTTTAATTTAATTTTAAACTTATTATTTATGATCCATCTTACCCAATTAAGGTTTATTATAATTTTTTAGTATTTAATTTTTTAAATTATCAATTAATAACTAAAAAAATGAAATTAAATATTGAAAAATTATAGTACACCTTAATTGAATATATGATGAAGATGAAACCTAAATAACAAGTATAAAATTAAATTAAAGTTACAATAAATTGAAATATAAAAAAATTAAAAAAATTGAATATGTAATAAGACCATCTCCAAGGGATACTCATATCCCATTTTGTAGTCACCTTTTCACTCCAATCAAGACTCATTTACAAACCCAAAATGAGTATTTGCTATTTTTATGAACAGTAAAAACCCAAATATGAGGGGGGTGTATTGGATTGAGATTTCGTTGGATTTCGTTGGACTTTTAAAATCCGGGTGTATTCAATCCAGACTTTTAAAAGTCCAACGAAATTCTGGTGTATTCAATCCAGACTTTTAAAAGTCCAACGAAATCTTGGTGTATTCAATCCAGACTTTTAAAAGTCCAACGAAATCTTGGTGTATTCAATCCAGACTTTTAAAAGTCCTTTAAAATTTTGCGGTATTCAACAATCCACGGACTTTAAAAAGTCATTGACTTCGTTGGATTTCAGCTGGATTTCACGTGAAAATTACAAATGATGAAATCCGACCTCTGGACACGAGATTTCGATGGATTTGGAAAACCCGGCGAGCGCTGTGTCCCAGCGGCCGATGAGGAGTTGAAATCGGGTACCCCGGCCGTCACCCGACCCCCGCGGTCGCTGGCCTTGCCGATGATGGCACTCCAGCGGCCGCTGGGATCAAGGCCGCTTGATTCTAGCGGCCGCTGGGTTTAATTTTTTTCGGATACACCGATCGTTGTGTTCCAACGAGCGCT
Organism: Perilla frutescens; assembly: GCA_026008535.1. NCBI lineage: Eukaryota > Viridiplantae > Streptophyta > Magnoliopsida > Lamiales > Lamiaceae > Perilla > Perilla frutescens. The sequence continues at coordinate 15,999,836 of BRKX01000015.1, forward strand.
AGCGAGATGGATTTGCAATCCATTGAAATCGTTCAAAATCGTTCGAAATCCATACACGAAATCCACCAGACTCTGCGTGGAGTTGGGAAACTCCATGTGGAGTTTTGGGAGACTCCATGTGGAGTCTATGGATTTAAAAATCCATAGAAATCCATGGACATTTTAAAGTCCAAAAAAATCCATCAGAATCCTAATTGAATACACCCCCTGAGTTTACACTATTCCAATATCTATCTACTATTTAAGTTTTGTAAAATTACAATTTAGTCCTTTGTTTATTTGTAGATTTATAATGGTATATTTTTAGTATTTTGTAATGATTTGTATTGGGTATATGTTTTTCTTTTTTGCATTAATTTTTTTGTATATGATATTTATTAAGAGAATGATTAAAATTATAAGTGTAAAAAGTAAAGTGACATAAAAAATAAATTTATGCACCTAAACACATAAATTAAAAATCATAACAATGACATTAAAATAAAGAACATATTCCAAATAATGAAAATAGGAATACATCACATACGCCGAAATTACCTAACCAACATTAAAAAAAACATGAGAAATTATGTGTACGAATGCCTTTTGATTTAATTTTCTTCTCAAGTTTTTAATTTTTCTCTTATTTAATAAATATTTAGTTTAATATTTTTTTTTGTTATAGCCCTTCAAAATTAAGATATCTAGTAATATTATATTTTGTAAGAAATTATTCATTAATAATTATTTATATTAGATATTCCATGAATATACAAAAAAAAAAAAATAAGAGGTTTAATTTGTAAATTTGATAAATATGTGGGTGTTATTGAAAATATTATTGTAGAAATTTGTCAGCAGAAACATAGTACGTAGATATTTATCTGATAAAATACGTAGTGCATGATGCTAATTTTCCAAAACACCCATTTTCTTCGGGTTTTTTTTTTTTTACCACAATTCAATTACGTATCTCATTTTTTCAGAGGTGGCCGGGCCCCCACATGTGGCAGTCAAAAATGTAATTTTTTTTTAAATGTTTTTTTTTTCAGTGAATATTCAGCACAGTAGGGGTTTCTTTTCAGCAAAATTGTTCCAAGGTAAAGATACAATGCATGACAGCATGAGCATGAAAGTAAAAAAATAACAAGCATGAAAGTGAAAAAAGCGTGTAAATAACAAATAATGAGCGTGGAAGAAGAATTTTATAAGCGTGAAGGTCGATAGATAGAAAAATATGAGATCCTACTTAAGTTTAAACACGATTTCAACTACCTCACATTTTTTTGCTGTAAAATCGCACACCATTTTTTCACATGAATTTGAAAAAAAAAATCTAAAACTATCACTTTCACCCCACATGTCATCATTTTTCAATCACATTGAATTGATCAAAGACATACGTCACTTTCAAATGGCAATATAGTCCTTTCACCTTAAATTTGTCATATGTGTAGCCATTTATCAAAAATTTTATTTAATGAGTATGTGTATTATCAAAAAGTGGCTAATCTTAGCTATATATTCCCACAATTATTATGTGTTTGAATGCATGCAAACAATATACAAGCGCACTACAAGAAAAATCGCGTATTCCTACGGACCAGGACCGCTGGATTTGGATAATTCCAGCGGGTCCAGTTTACAGTAAAAACAGATGATGAAATATTCAAATTTCAGTGGGATTCCCACGGAAAAATGATTCATCCAGCGGATTAAGACCCGTAGGAATCATAAAAAGAATATTGAATAAAAAATAATTTTTTTAGGGCTCTCCATGCATGTTGACACGAGCCGACTACCACCACAACCCACACTAGCCCTCACTCCCGAGCCTCCGCTAGAGCCGAAAAGAGCCACTCATTTTATTTTTTTCCTAAATTTCTAATAAATTCTTTTTTTTTTCTCTATTTGTTGCATTATTCTTTTCATTATCTTTAGAGATTAAGGTCTTGTATCATTTAAAATCTACACAAGTCTTTTGTGAATTATAATATGTTAGAATTGGATTAAGGAAAAATCATCAATGAATATGAATTGTCTTGCAAAAAATAATAAATATAATTGTGTCACATTTATTCATTATGTTTTAAAAAACAAAAAAATAAATATTTCAATGGAATTTTGGTGCCGAAATAATTGAAATTATGGCAAAATTAAAATTAAGAGAAATAAAAATAATAAAATAATTAAAAAAATGATTCCAGCTGGCGTTTTCCGTCGGAATACCTAGGGGTGTCAAGGTATGGTATAACTTACTTTTTTCGTCATACCTTATACCTTACTTTTATTTACAGTATGACAAATATCATATTGTTGCCTTACCTTACTTTTCAGTATACCTTAGTTCGGTATACCTTAGACCACTCCCAGTGGTGACCCGAGAGATGGGTCGAGCACAAAAGACAAAATTTTGCAAAAAAAAATAAAAAATAAAAGTCACCATAATGCATGACCTGAAGTGGCCCAGCGCCCTCAAGGCGTGACTCCATCATTTTCCACGTGGCACCCTTCCATTGGGTGCCACTTTATTTTATTTAGATAAATTTATAATATAAATATTTTATATAATTATTAAAAATTAAAAAAATAAAATTATATCAAAATTCATGAAATAAAATTATCTATAAATAGAGCTTAATATTGATATGTTTTACACAACCTAAAACTATCTTTAACTCACACATTTTCTCTCTATAAATTCTCAATCTCATATTTCTTCTTCATTTTAATGGATCCAAATCACCCAAATTATTATGATGACTCCCAAAATTTTCCAAACTTTGGATCATATTTTCACCCACAATATATATATATATATATATATATATAAATTTTATGTATAATTTAACTAATTTTTATTTAAATATTATTTTTTGATATAAAAATATCAAAGCTATCATTAAAAAAAATTAAAATTTTTTAAATAACATGTTCTTATTAAAAATTAGAATTAAACCTCATAGGCTGAAAACTATATTTCCACGCTTTCCTGCTAGCAGGAAAGCGTATAACGAAATTCATTAAAACTATTTTCATATATTAATAGAATTATAATAAATTAATTAATATTTTTTTTAATGCAAGAGAAAAATATTATTTTAGTAACATGTTCCTATTAAAAAAATAAAATGATAAATATATTATGTAGGTTGGAAGAAAAGGAAAAAATTAATATTTTATTTGAATGTTGGGTTGGATGAAGGTTACTGATGGGAGTATATATAAATTATATAAAGTTGGAGGTTGTGGATGTGGAGGAGATAGAAATTAATATTTTATTTGAAGGTTGGGTTGGATGAGGTCACTGATGTGGGTAGCCTTAAGTTTGGTATGGCGCATAATGCGTATATTTACCATATCTTCTTACGGTATACCTTACCATACCGAAATTTCACACCTATCGAAATTTTTCGGTATACTAAAAAATTTATTTAGTAAAAAACTCATGCATAAATAATAATAGTAACGGCGTCAAATATCCCCAATAACAATCAATACCAATACAACAAATAACAATGAAACACTAACGCAATAAAAATTAAAAAAAATAATGTAATTATGTTAAAATCTTGACAAATATTAAATACACGATTATTAGAAGCACAATCTCAAATCCCAATAATTATTAAAAACATAAACATATAATTCCAACATTTTAAAATCCAATACAATTCTTGAAACCCCGAGTCTCCAACATCTCAATAAACGTTTATGATGAACATACTAATATTATATTATTGTCTGAAATATAATATTTTCCTAAATATTTATGATGAACATTCTAATTATTATAGTATTGTATAGCATATCTCATTTTATTTTAATTTTCTTGATAATTTATCATAACTTTTAGTTTAAAGATTAAAGAAAAATATAAAATTATTATTTATTACATTTGATTTTAGATTGTTCAATTTTTAGTTATAAGTTTTGTATTAAATTATGTGAAATATAATATTTTCTTAAACTTTTATGACGAACGTACTAAGTATTATAATATTGAATATGATCTCATTTTATTATAATTTTCTTTATCATTCATCATAACTTTTAGTCTAAAGAATAAAGAAGAATATAAGATTATTAATAACATTTGATTTCAATTAATTGATTAATTTGTAGTTATAATTCAAGTATTAAATTATATGAAATTTAATCATTTTCAAAACTTTTTTGATAAAACATACTAAGGTCTGAACATCATATTTTTGTATAGTATATCTCAATCTTTTTTTTTTAATTTTATAGATTATTCATCATAAATTTTTTAATTTAATTATTGAAGAAAAATATAATTATTATTTATTACATTTGATACCCATTTTTTATTTTTAGTTATAATTTAATTATTATATTATATATTTTTTTAATTTTTACGATAACAAATTAAGTATTATATTATTATTGTATAATATATCTAATTTTCTTTTAATCTTTTTATCATTAATCTTCTTAACTTTTAATTTTAAAATTGAAGAAGAATACAAGATCATTATGTATTATATAATTTAATATATCTTTTATTGTATTGAAATAATTTAATATCTTATAATTTATGTACATATAATTTTATTTTATTTTTTATTGATTATTCATTTTAACTTTTAACTTTATTGATTAAATAAAAATAGAATATTATTATTTATTATATTTAATTTCAAATTGTTCATTTTTAGTTATAATTTATGTATTAAATTAAATATCAAATTATTGCTAAAGTTTTATGATAAACTTACTAAATATTATATTATTGTATTATATTATGAATATGCAAAAAATATATTAAAATTCGACCGGTATATATTGAAGTATGATATGTACCGGTATGACGGTATTTATCGGTATGGCAGTATGTATCGATATGACAGTATATACCTTCACTTTTTGGTACATATTGTGATACGGTATTTACCAATATATTACGGTATACCAAACTTTCGGTATACGACAGCATACCTTAATTTTTAAAAATTCATACCGTTACCTTACCATAAAATTCTGGTACATTATTATACATTATCGAAAAACCAGTATGCCATAAATTTCGATATTTTTTACATTTTTCCTATATGGTACTCCGATATGATGGTATTTTTCGCCAACCCTAATATCCACTGGAATTTTTTAAGAAATATTTAAAATTTATAAAAAAAGACCTAAATAATTCATGCGGGAAATGAACCCGCTTGATGAATGCCCGCTGGAATTTTAAAAAATTCCTATGAAAAATGGACCCGCTGGAATATCCATTTTTTCTTATAGAGAAATTTATATGCTCGCTTACTATAATTTAATCTTGTGGTATTAACTAATTTGACAATTTAGCTGAAATTATACAGCATTTACAATATAACTAACACACACACAAGACGAATGAGATTATTTAGTTTGAAATGTGTGTCACATTCGTATGTCAACATCAAAATTATATAGTTTTAATAATATTTTTTATAAAAATAAAATTTATTATATTATGACCAAATCCTAATTAATTTTTATTGCAAAAATTTCAAATTTTAAAAAATTATATATATACCCTAACTTTGGAATAAACAACCCTAATAATCAATTATATTAACAAAAAAATGAAATTAAATATTAAAATAATTGCAACCCTTAACTGATCGAATGGATTAAATCCTAAATAATAATGTAAAATTAAATTAAATGAAAAAAAATTTGAAAGAACATTGAATAAAATTGATGTTGAGAAATGGATTAGAAACACAATTAAGACCTGAGGATCTCATGTGAACTCAACGGATAAGGACAAGCTGATTAAGTAAAATCATCAATTACTTTTTTTAGGGAAGTGGTATATATATTAATTAATTTGATTTGAAAAGTTGTTCATGATATATTCACTTTATACATATATGATATTTAACAAGCGCATCCTAAAACAGTTAGACGTATCTATTATAATAATTAATCTAAACTTAAGCTCATAGACACCTCAAAAAAAAAAAAAAGGTTGATGGAGATGATTGTGGAAATTTGTGAAGCATGATATAGACATGTGAAAAGACGATGTATCACATTCTTAATAGCGTGCATGCATTATAGATTTGCTTACTATATCTTATATAATTAATGTAAGCTCGATCCAATAAATAAATAAATATTAACTTTTAATTCATTCATTTTGGTTAATTGATTAAAATTTTGTGATTTTTTTTTAAAAGCGCGTTCCTGTGTTTTTATCAGTCGTCCAAACTGCAATTTGATACTATTATTAGTGGGGTCGCAATGATCGATACTTATGAAAATAAGGCATAAAAATCAAAGATAAAGATCGGCTTTCTTATCATATGCTAGAATATTTCGTATTCAATATCAAAAATATAGTTAATTAATTGATTAATTAGTAATGATCGCGTGAGACCGTCTTACGAGTCAAAATTTAAAAGAAGAGTTAATTATCCTGATTCAAACTCTATTAAACATCAATAAGATTTCAAATATGCCAATAAATATGAGTTTGGATCCAGATCTTTACTCGTGTTTAGGGATGTCAATCGGGCCAACCCGTTCGGTTTCGGGCCAACCCTACTCAGTTTCGGGCTTATTCGGTTAAAAAAATTTCGGGCTGAAAATTTTTAGCCATAATCCTAACCCTTCAGTTTTCGGGCTAGCCCGTCGGGCCAACGTGTTAACAAATTTTTTTCACATGTATAGATTATATTTTGATAATTCTAAAAAATGATCACCATCTCTTATTCTTCAAATAAATAAATACACGAAAAATAACATAAAATGAAAAAAAAATATGACCCTATAAAATTTCATTAATATCATAGTGCATCAAATAAAGAAATCAACGGTACATGAAATGATAAATTACAATAATCTTCAATCATAATTTATTTTTTCAAAAATAATAATTTCAAACTAAATCATAAATCTAATTATAGCTCAATCTCCGATCTAATTTGAAGTACAATCTTCTTCTACTTCAACAATAATATTTGAAGATCTTTCAACTTCATGTTCATATTTCATTTTTAAAGTCTTCATTATTTATTAAAAGAATAACAACATTATAATATTATATAATTAAATAATTTAAAACATGATAAATAATAGCTAATATAACTAACATCACACACTAAGAACATCCGAGTAATAAAGAAAAACCCAAAATTATGTACATTTCATGATAATAATGTTCAACCTTAGTTATTTTTTTAAAATTAATAATTTCAAATTACATCACAATAACTATGCTCAATCGTCAATATAAATATTGGAATTATATTATTTTTCTACTTTAAAGACAATTGATGCTTCAAATTACATATATCTTTGTATTCTTTCTCATATTTTAAACAAACGATCTAACATTAGAAGGTATATAAAATTAAATTATTAAAAACATGATAAATAATATAATTTTAATACTTTAAAACATCAATACTATACAATAATAAATGGATAACAAGTGAAAGATAATTTTCTCAACAAAAATAAAATAAAATAAAATAATAAAACAAATTAAAGTGAAAGGTCTTGACATTCAAGAAATAACAAACGAATAAACAACATGTTTTATACATCATACTAATCACATATAGTACTTATAACATTGATAAATGCAATAATGTATGTCATAAATGAAAATATAATATTTAAGAAAAATTGCATCATTGAATGAGACTCATTTACTAATAGTTGTAACTTTAAAAATTCATAACTCTTAGCATACTTGGAATCTGTAAATGAATAATATATGGATAGAAAGATAATTGAGTTAGCTTTCCAACGCTTCCGACTGTTAGTGAATCGGATTTTTCTAGAAAGAGTTATGATCAAAATAACGGAGTCTGCCAGGCCAGCCCGACGGGCCAACCCGTTGCCCGACCGGGCCAGCCCGTTTGGCCCGTTCGGTTAATTTTTTTTTTTCGGCTGAAATTTTTCATCCCTAACCTTATATTTTTCTCGTTCTATTCGGGTCAACCCATTGATTTCGGGCTAAATTGATATCCCTACTCGTGTTACAGATTTTGACCCGTAAAGTGTTTATCTGTATAATTTTACCATATGATATATAATATCTCAATATTCGTAGTAGATCGATTTTTTTTAGTTTTTGAAATTTCATTATTCATTTGTCGAATCATTTTAAAATCTACTAAAATCTAAATTAACTAGATATATAATTGACATTTAATTATGTATGTTCAGATCCCACTCAAACTTCCCGAATGAAAAGGGAAGAAAATTAATCTTGATATTTCAAACTATTGACCAATCAAAATAAAAAGGGCTTGTTTTTATCCACAAATAAATAAATAAATATAGTATGAGAATTGGAAAAAAGTCAGCGAACGGCTAATTTCATTTCATATATCTCCATATGTATCCATTAGGCACGGACGTATGAAGCTTTACTTATTATAAATTGTCAATCTTTCATACTGAAAAACATCCAAGAACGGACTGTTTATAAATTGACTGCTCGATTTTTCAATTATATTTTCATATTAGGTACATCTTAGATTTTATTTCATCAATTTGATCGCATTCTACATCTTGCAATTTATATATATATATATTAGTAACAGTAAATCATGATATATGCCATGAAAAATCCCGTACCTTTCATTGAGGCAACACTAGCTATATATTAGAGGTTAATATTAACATTTCATAATTTATTCTTCTGTAAATTAAATATGATCATACTATACGTTTATTATATATAATTAATTAATTAGTATGGTGTGACTTGAACAAGGGGCAAACTTCCAGACATAGCGTAGCTGTCACACGCTAAATAAAATTGACATTTCTTGTCCAAAATAAACATTCTAAGGAGAACATATCAAGCAGATACAGATAAGCTAGGATTTAAATTTTGTATTTATTTGTCGTCCTTTTCTTCCCCAGTTATATATGGAAGCCATCAAGATTTCTAGAATTTCATGTTCAGACAAATTAAAATGATAAGTAGAGCGCGTTAATTTGTACGTAGACTAACGTAACTGAATTATAAGCTATGAGTTCGAACTTCACAAATACTCACGTACATTACAATTAGTCGAGTCTAGAGTTAATTTAATATTCTTCTAGAAATAAAAGAACGTACGCGCGCTTACTTAAAAGTTTAAGAATATATGAATATATAGATAAGAATGGATTGGATAAGTTCATCCATCACTATATATAACATGGAATGAATGTTGCTTTTGAACGTCTAGTATTTTATTTCTAATATATGGCACGTACGTACGTGTGGCGTTATTTTAATTAATTATATAAAATTTAATTATCTAATAATGCACATATATGTTATAAATAATTAGTTTATTCATTACCATTCCATATATTGTTTTTATGTTAAATTTAAAGAATTAATCCAAGGATCTTATGCTTTAATTTCACCTGAAAAATGAAGAGTTAAATCATCCAAAAAAAAAAAACACACTTCCTCCGTCCAAAAACCATGACTTGATTCGAACTCATGATCACCATTTAGTTACGAGGTAATTACCCAACGAATTACCAGGCCACTGACATAGCAAGGGAATAAAAGACAATGTGCACTGTCCTATACACAAGATGTATGTGTTTGGATCCATTAGACCGGCCCAGGTTCAATAAGGCCCAATAACCCCCAAAAAAACTGCTCCATTTCAGGCGCGTGGGATACACGTGCCAGAAATTATTTTTTTTTTATTTTTTCAATTTTTCTATTTTTTTCCCCAAAAATTGTATAACCTAAAATACAATTAGTGAACCCTTAAATATAAACCTTAAAAAGCACAAAATAAACTTCTAAAAATACTAAAAAAAACCCTAAAAAGACTGAACCATAAAAATCCCTAAACTCGTAAACTGTAAATATTAATTGAAATGGAAAAAATCACAATTTGAAATATATAAATTAGTATAAGATAACTATCAGACATCTTACTTTTTAAAAATACAAGTGATATTTTTTGAATTTTGAGTGATACTTTTTAGTGTTATTATTGATACTCATTTTGGCGGATTTTTTTTTTTTTTTTTTTTTTTTGCGAATTAACCCGCAAATTTGATTGACCCGTCTGAAATAAGGCTTATGTGCACATTATGCATCCATGTGTTTGTAATATTATAATGATTAATAATTGTATTTGTACCTTAATTACTTTTCTTCAATTCCCTGAGGTTGCAGCGATCTAGCTAGCTGGTGTAAGCTAGTTTATTTTAACTCCCACAAACATTAGGAGAGGAGGAGGAGGAGGAGAGCTTGGAAATTGCTAATTTTCGCAGTTCTCTCTCTCTCTCTCTCTCTCTCTCTCTATATATATATATATATATATATATATATATATATATTCTTTTTTGAGATATCCCCGGTATATAGGCACGTTATTATATATATTTAGTTAATTTACTATAATATATATATATATATCCCTATTTAATATATTTATATTGAGCTTTAATTTACTGTCAAATAAATCAATAGGAGATGTTAAGAAATTTCTTAATTAATTATCTTTTTTATTTTTTTTCTTAATTAGTTAATTCCCGTGAAAAGACTAAATCAGTCTAAAATGAGACGGAATGACTATATATATAATATATTTATACAACTACTAAAGCACTTCGGGAAAGTGATTTTAATAAAAAAAATATGCATCTTCAATTTCTGACTGATTTAACTCTTAAATGAATCTAGCTAATGGGCCAGAAATAGGTAACGAATTAAACATATACGATCGTAATTGACTAATAGTTGAGTGACTAGCCACTATATCCAGATTTTTACCCTTCTTGACGTGGACGGCAAAAAAAAAAAATGTAATCCGCCGTCCGGCCAGTTCTTCAAATTTATGGGTTTTAGGGCATGGTTGATATGATGGGATGGAATGGAATGGGAATGAAAACACATTCTTGCGTTCATTCCCATTCCTATGGCTGGTATTATTTTTTCAATTAAGAATGGTCATTATCAAATAAATCACATTACCATGAATATATGATTAGTCATTACTCTCCACTCTTATGGTATTATGCATTCCTGATTATCAAAATAAATTTTATTTTTTATTTTGCAAAATTATACTTTATTTTTTGTATTGACAAATGAAATCTCATATTCTTATAAAATATTTTATTAAAAAAACAAATTTATGAATTTTTCTTAAAAAAATCATTATTAATTTATTAAGGATTCATAAAATTTTGTAATATTTCACAAAAGTACTAATGATATTATAGGATTACATAAAATATACAAACTCACCAATCATTAGTGAAATACTTATTTAAAGTATACTCAAATTTTTTCACAAATGTTAATAAAGTAAAAAAATCACATAATATTCAACAATATGTTATTAAAATATAATAGTATCTTTGAAAGAAGAGTAATTTGTTATTTAGAACTAAATAAGTCAATTCGTGTATTTTATTTATTAATTAGATATTGTTATAATAAAATCAATTCAAAAATGTAAGTTTCATTCATATCTTATTACTTGTGATACCAGCCAAAGGAATGACAATAATCATTCCATTCCATTCTCATCACCATTCTATTACTAAGTTCATTTCATTCTCACTTGATTCCATTCCGACATACCAACCATCCCCTTAATATTTTTATTTTTAATAGGTAAAACACTTCCAAATTCATGGACATCGGGAAAAATATGGGAATTTATTGTCTCTTCATAGGCAAACACTTTCATGCACCAGTTGTAAATAAGGTTTATTTAAGACGGAAAGGATCAACCCCCGGGTTAACCCACAAAAAAAAATTCCGGTAAAATCAGTATCATCTGTAATACTAAAAAGTATCATTCAAAATTCGAAAAGTATCACCTGTATCATTAAAAAGTAAGGTGTCTGGTAGTTATCTTACATTAGTTTATTTAGTTCAAATTGTGATTTTTTCCATTCCAATTAATATTTAGAGTTTAGGAATTCAGGGTTTTTTTTTGGGGTTCATGATTTTTAACGTTCAAGGTTTATTTAGAGCAGCTCCAAGGGGAGCTGCATTTCACTATTTTGCAGCTTAATTCATCTCCAAGGGGAGCTGCATCTTGGACGCCATTTTGCTGCAATAGAGAGAGGGACAGTATATATACTGTCCCTCCTCCTCGACGACATTCTTTTCTTTTTTTTTTCTTTTTTTAATCTTTTTTTATTATTTTATTTTGTATTTTGTGTATGTTATTTATATTGTATTTTAAATAATGTGTTATAATTAATATTAAAATTTGCTATATATGATAAATTTAATTAAATATAAATATTGATACATAAAATTAAATTAAATACAAATTAGGCCAACAATAAAAAATACTAAAATAAATAAAATTATACCAACAATAAAACTACATAAAAATACGGAAAATAGATAAAAGTACATGAAATAAAAATATTAAAATACGCATAAAATAAAATAAAAAGATACAAATATTTCACTAAAAATACATAAAAATACTAAAATAGATAAAAGTACATTAAAATAAAAACATAAAAATACGCATAAAATAAAATACAAAGATACAAATATTTTCCTAATAATCTGAAAGACCACTTCCGCTCCCTTCAAGATCGGAAAAATTCCCAAACATAGTAAAGTTGCTAGAGTTGGCTAGTTCCGCTTCTGTAAAATTTGTTGTTGTTGCGAGCGGAAGTATTCACGTCGATCAGGTTCAGCGATCATGTCCAAGTTGAGCATCAATATGTTGTCTTCTCTCATTGTCTTTTTCAGTTCATGCTTTTCTTTTTTAAAGAGAGCATCTTCACCAATTGAAGAAGCAAGGGACGTGCCACCACCAAATGTTGAATTTGTTCTTGATGAAAATGCTCACTTTCAAAATTTTCGTACTCGGTTTAGAAAAATTCAAGATGTAGAAGCACATTATTTCTCGCTTCGAAATGCATTAATTGATCATTTGTGGGAGGAATATTCTAATTCTCATGTAACTTTATGTTTGTTTTTGTAATATTTTAATGAATCGTATTCTAATTTTATATTAATTCAAATATATTTATTAAAAAATATTTTCTTAATTATTATGAAAATTTGAATTTAAATATAGATATTCATTAAATGAAATTTTATAAATCATTATATGTTATCAATTATAAAATAATAGTTGTAAATGAAATAAAGGAATATTCTGAAATATTTTCTTTTGGTGTAGAATTATAGTGCAAACTGTTGAAGATGAAATTGAGAATGTGCTGCATTTTAGTAATAGTGATCCTGCATTATAGTGTCGACTGTTGGAAATGGCCTTAGGGATTTATTTTGTGTTTTTTAGGGCGTATTTTGTGTCTTTTAGGGTTTATTTTGTGTTTTTAGAATTTTTTGGAGGGTTTTTTGGGGTTCATTTTGTGCATTTTAGGGTAACTAGGGGGTGTTTTTAGGAGTTTATTTTATATTTTTTAGGGACTTTTTTTTGTGTTTTTAGGGGTTTAGTTTGGCTTTTTATGATTTTTTGGGGGTGTTTTTAGGGATTTATTTTGTGTTTTTAGGGTTTTTTAATTTCATTTTAGGATATAAATTCATATTCATTTCAAACAAATTAAATTAATTTATTTTAATATTTGGATTCACTAATGTTATTTTAGGGTATAAAATTTTTGGGAACAAAAGAAAAAAAAATAAACAAAAAATCAAATAGAAAAAAAAAACTGAACAGTAACAAGCGCGTGGGCACCACGGGCTTGCCGCAAATAGTCTTAAATAAGAAGTGGTGCACGGAATACCTTCTCCTTTTCATATATCTCCATGGGTGTCAATCCAAATTTCAAGCATTTTAATTTTCTTGTTCTATTTTCAAATTGGAAAATAAAAAATAAAAGAACGGGTAATCTCACTTACTAATTAATTATCTATAAAAAAAAATACAATGAGTTTGAAGAACATGATGCTGGATTACAGTTTTTTCCCTTTGTTTTCTCTTTTTGATTTTTTATTTTCCTTAATTTTATTATTGAAGTTGAATTTGCTATTTTTTAAAATAAATATTGGGCAATACCAGAAAATTAACAAAATGGTTATGATTGAATGAAAGTTGAAGGAGCTATTAAAAGAAAATATAGAATAAAGTAGAACGATGTGTTGAAAAAATAATATTGTATATGAATTTATCGAAATATAAACAAAAAATATAGGGACCTATTAATCAGTTTTGCCTAAAATAATTACTATTAATATTTATTTTATGGATATGCAGGACAGGCGGCTAATAGTCCTGGGCGCGTTGGTGTCATTTCATTAATAATTAAAGTAGCAAAAAGTCCACTTTATAATTAAATAAGTATTATTTTGACAAGCATTATTTAGTTGAAGTAGCAAAAAGTCCACTTTATAATTAAATAAGTATTGAATGACTAATTTATAGGTTTAGTTTGACAATGATGTTATATGTAGAATCGAGAAATTTTCTTGGAACGAACTGAAAATGTAGCATTTATGAAATGAGTAGAATAATAGTAGAACGTGATGGATAAAAATTATGTCAACTCATTCGAGATAAAGCTATATATATAGATTGTACCAATTAATGTTGAATAATGACGTACGGCAGCTGGTTAGTACTTACTACTTAGTAACATAGAAATTTATGTTTCAAACATTAATGAGCTTAATTATTTGTAGAAATTAATGATCCATATTAATTGTTATAGGAACACTTTTCAAACATGGATAAGCGTTTTTTCACCAAGGTGAGGAGGATCTTCTCCTTTTCAAAGCTTTTATCATCAATCTGCAGCATTTTCCATTTTCCAAAAATTAACAAAAAAAAAAACATACATGGAAGAAAATGTTGTGAAGTCAATGCAGTCGAAGGAGGAGATTGAAGGGCGGTTCTCAGAAGAGGAGGCCGGTATGATGTGAAGAAGAAGCTGAGGTTTCAGCAGATGACTTTCAATCCATTCAGAAGAAGAAACTCTAGTATTCAGCCTTTTTTACTACTTAATTGGGCCTTTCCTTTATTTCCTGGTTTAAGTATATATACATAATACCAGCATACCATCTGTGCGATGAACAGTGAATATTATTAAAAAAATATTTATGTATGATAATAAATATATGAATTCTATTGACTGAATTATAAATTATTTATGTATTTTTTGATGGAATATAATATGTTATGTATCAATAACATCTTCCAACTTTATAAAAGAAAAGATCATCGACTCATATAATATGGATTGTAATTTTATTTTCGATTTAGAAAAATAATTATTATATATTATTACATGTAACTTCATGAACCTCTAACTCTAGAGAAACAAAAAAGGAAAGAAACCACCCCCTTATTCTCCATCACGCAGAGGCGCAACCAATGTCTCTCCCATCTCCCTCCATTTCTGCATGTCCACAACCATGAATCCAACATAAAATTGAAGAAAGTTAAACACAATCATCAACCATTCACAAACAGCAAAAAAAAAAAAATGGATGATCTGCAAACTACGACGACCCTAGCTAAACTTCGCTCCCCCAAAAATTATAAAGACTCTGACCCTCGTTAGAATTTTACAGTTCGAACCCTTTTTTTAGGTTTGAAAAAAATTTTACGAACCCTTTTCTTTAGTTAACTAAATTATTGTATTCCAACTTTTTAATATCTTTAATACAATTTAAAATATATTTAATATTAAATTGATAAAACTAAATATTAAAATATTACACTTGATCTCAACTGAAAGACCAAGAAAAGTGGAAAGACTATTGTTGGGTCTCACGATATATAATTTTTTCATGTACAATAATATTGAAATTACGTACATAAACCATGCAGATGGAAACATGTTCTTAATCATATACGTGCACATTATGAAAAACATATAAGGTCAGAATGCTAAATATAAAGCATGTAAATGGTACGAGTTTGATAACCCTGTTCGATTAATTGATCTACGTTATAAGGGCTTCACAAGTCCGTGAAAAATAATCTACGACCCTGTTGCAAGGTTACAAAGACTATTACATGATAAAACAATCTACGACCCTGTTGCAAGGTTACAAAAGCTATTACATGATGACCTCCCATCACTCGACCCATTCCTACACTCTACAATCTCTTTCGATGGACTGAATTGTGAGATCCCCTCACAACCTAGACTCCCTCTAGTTCCCACAGGAAATCTCTCCTGAGACTCCTCTAAGTGTGTATGAAAGAATTTCAAACACGGACCAGACACACAATGATCATAAGGATCAAACATAGTCTACCCGTATACTATATGCTTCAAACTTGAAGTTTTTTTAGACTCTCTAGCTTTTGTGTATACATAAAACCTCTGCACCCTAACTAGTCTGATTCACAAGCTATTTATAAATACAAGACATGACCTAAATAAGGTAATCATAGATTCCTATTTTGAATCATACTCTAAAAGGAAACTTTCCTGGTTTAATTCGGACTTCTTCTAGTTATATGTCATCCTTGAATAGAACTCATCTTCTTCCATCTTGATCTTCATCTTGAACAAGGCATCTTCTATTCTGAAACATCCATCTTGAAAAGGTAACTTCAACTCCTTGAAATCAGCTTGACACGTCTCTTGAAAACTTTCTGAACAACCATGTACATGATCATGTTCACGAACATGCTGAAGTACATTCTTCGATCTTCAATCAGATTGGCAGCGGAATGTTCATCTCATAATGTCTAGAACATGATCTTCAAAACTTGAAAAACCAAAATCTTTTTGTGTTCTTTGAATTGTCATAAAGATCATGACAATCTAAAAACACTTAGTGATGTATGATAGCATTAACAATCTCCCATTTTGTCATTATCTGTTGGCAAATTAGCTCCATATTTTTAAAGAACACAATCTTCATCTGAAGGATCATGCCTTAAAACATTCTTGAATGTCCCTATGAACATCATATGATCCTGTTATTTTTCACTCTTTTATCAGCGTGATTCTGCTCTCGTGTATTTCATTTTTTTTTATCATATTCTTTATCATCAGTTTAATTTTTTAGCAGACATACGAGCATAAACTTACAGATAAAAATATCTGTTTCAAAAGATATAATATCAATAAATTGATATTACAGACCATGAGCAAAAAAAAAAAGATCTTGCAAAAATATGAGTGCAAGATAAAAAAACAGGAGAAATTAAAACTTTATCAAGCATTTACTCTCCTTATTTGCCACCGAGAAAGGGAAAAGAGTAAAAAGAGAACTACTCGGATTTGTCAGATGCTTGCTCTTCTTTTTTCTTCTTCTTCTAATCCTCCTCTTCTTCTTCATCATCTCCCTCTGTAGCCTCCTCTTCATAATCCTCTCTCTCCTGCCCTTCTTCTACAGTGTCTTCATCTGCAGTTTCCTCATCTTCTTCTTCTTGATTATCACTAAATTTTAAAATTAAGATAATTAACTGTAACACCCCAGAAATTTCAGAATATCTTAGAAGTTTTCTAAATTTATTTAGAAGACTAAAGAAAATAATTGGAACTAAAATAAAGATGTTTTGGATGTAAGTCGCGACGTTAGTTGTCTTTTATTCAAAAATCATCTATAAAAATTATTCAATCTCAGTTCGAATATAACCAATTTTAGTCTTCTTTAAAAGGTATTAATCCAAGGAGCCTGCTGTTATTTTCTAAATTTTAATTCGAGGTCATTTGAGATTCCAGCGATGAAAAACGTATAAAGTAAGAGTGTGAATAGTATTTTTCCATAATGGCGTGATTTTTAAAAATTTGCAAAATCCTACTCGATGATCCGAGGATTGCCTCATCAAGCCTATTTTATAGGAATTGACCCAAGATATCTGTTGGCGTTCACAGATTTCCAATATGAGGTCAAACGAATGCTTGAGAGTGTTATCCGTCGTCTGAAGGAATAGTAAATCTATTTTTGAAAAGAGAATCTTTCTTCATTTCCTTCAAACGAATTCCTCATCATCCCGAGTTGGGTTGGTTCAATAGTACTCGAGCCAACGTGTCTCCCGGTATATTTTCAGATTTTGTGTTGGAGGTCATTTGGACCTCGCCATTGAATAAATCAACTTTTAATCGAGTCTGGAATCACTTTATTAGTATTTTATATCCAGAGTGGCATACCGGGGAAGCCAAACTTTTTTCCTATAAATAGGAGGCCTTGGATTCATTTCCATTTGCTCACCTCTCTTCTCTTCTCTCTCTTTCTCTCTCGTTCATGTTAATGAATGAGAAGCTCGGGTCTGCACCGAGTAAATCGCGCATGCGGACCTAGATTAAGTATTATTGGGGAGGGGGGTTGCTGCGGAAGCAGTTGCCGAACGTCGGAAGGCTGCCGGAGAGACGCCGTCGTGCTGTCTCTTCGGACGTCTCATTTCGGTCCATTTCTTAGCCTTTCGAGCTAGAATTTATATGTTGTGTATTTTAATTAGTGTTTCATTTCGTATGTTGAGTAAGTCATCGTCCCGTTGTTGGACACTGGCCAAATTGTTAGAAAACGTGAATAGTATATAAGTACCAATCAGTTTTGGTTTTTACCCATTTTCTCATATTTTGGATCGTTAAATCGAAAAAGTTTCTTTTGAAAAGTTGTTCCAAAATTTATTTCCTATAAGTCTGCCAAGTTTCATAATCTCGTATCGAGTTTTGAATAATTTCAATTATTTAATTAAAGCAGTTATTTTTGCGCCGGAAGCATAGGTTATTGAAAAATTCTCAAAGTCTCAATATTTAGTCCTCGTATGTGTAAGAGTGTCCCGTATTATTTTCATAATTTTCAGGAAAGTGAAAAGTGCAATCGAGGTCAACTGAATAAAATGACAAGTTATGGAAAGAGGCATATGTCAAATTAGTTAATTCCATTAAATTAAGAATAGCATTTTGGAATTTATTTCCTTCTGTGTCGGAATTATTCGAGGTCTCTAGAGTCACGCAATCTATTTTAGAAAAGAATAAAATTAAATGATAGCTCCATTTATAGTAGATTAAATCCTGAAATTATAGTAGTTGTTCTGAGTCGAAGATCGACCCTTGTAGAATCTGCAGAGCCTGCTAGGAATAATGAAGCTATTTTTCGAAGTTATCATGTCGTCACGTGCTCGTCATTGAGGTGGGTGATTCTATACCTAATCTATGGTTTGAGCTAGTGAGCTCTAAAAGCATGATAGGGCAAAGTGAAATATCCAATAAAATATTTTATGCTCTACCTGATGAGATTTTTCTTTCACAACGATTTAATCAACACAAGCTTTAATTAACCAAATCTCAATTATGCAAGTGAACATACGGAGCATAGGAGACCGGGTCGAACACGGGGAATTAATTGCATAAATGAGTCTACAAGTACCATCACATCGAACATTTTCACTAGTCAAACCATTCGGAATTTGGTTGGAGAATTAACTAAAAAAATAAGATTTACAATAATAAACAAAGATAGCAACACAAGAGGAATAAAAGAGAGTAAAAACCTAATAAAGATCACAATGAGGAAAAATGGCTCTAGGGCATTGTTCATTAGTGAAAACTTGTTCATTAAACAATGGATTTATGCATAATCTCCCCAAACAACAATTGATACCAAATTTAGTCGAAGCCCTCTCTCGAGCAACTAAGACCTTTCAATTAAATTCAATTCCCCTATCTCTAGGGCTAAATTGCAATTTAATCTAATCAAGCATAACCAATCAACAAACATCAATTAAACATTAATCTCTCGATCTAATGCAAAATTGAAACTATAAATCATTTATCCATGCACAATTGATTCTCTCGAACTCAATTATACACCAAATTTTATCCTAAGATGGCCAATCAAAGAATAGAAGCAATCAAACCATGATTTATGAGAAAGAAGGGGAAGATTAAGCAATAACCCATGTTTAATTCACAAACCCATCACCAAATCACAACACCCTAGATGCCAAGAAATTTAGATATTCATACTCAAAATAACAAACAAAACAGCACAAAATATAAGCATAGATCAAGGTAAGATGAAACCCGGAAACTTGTATTAAAATCTCCAAAATAGCTCTTGTTCTTCAAGATCCCAAAGTTCTAAAGCTACACACTCTTTCTCTCTCTAAAAGTGGAAAAATATGAAGTTTTTTTCTTCATTTTTGAGCTAAGGTATCAATATATACAAGGTGTGGGAAGATAGGGTGAAAAATAAAGCAAAAACCAAAAATTCCGAAAATGTGACACAGGGGCGCGACACGGGGCCGGTCGCGCCCTGCGGCTTCGTGTCGGGGCTGGGAGGCGCGACCCGAGCCAGCACAAGGCTGGCCCGGGTCAGGTTGCAGGTCTTGATTTTTTTGGCCGCGGACACGGAGCGGCGGTCGCAGGTCCTGGCTCCGAGTCGCGCCGGGCTGCAGTGTCGCTCCGTGCTGCGGCTTCGACCCGGCCTTCCTGATTTCTTCTCCATCCTATTTGGCTTCCCGGTCGCTTCCGTCTTCTCTTGATATGCACTTCAACTCTCCATTTGATCTTTTATCGATTCTCGGGCCTTAGTTTGCTTACTTTACCCTGTTTTCTAAATTAATGGTGTTAGCAACACTTATTCTAAATAACAACTAATATTACCCTAATTGATTACTAAACATACTAAAACATGATAAAAACATACGAAATAATGCTCGGATTAGGACTAAAATACGAGCATGTCAACTCCCCCAAACTTGAACTCTTGTTTGTCCTCAAACAAGCATTTGGAAAGAACAAGAAAAGATCATGACAAGAAGGAAACACATAGCCACTAATGCCTCAGCTTTTTAATCAACAATCCACATGCAAAGAACAAGATCAAAGCTTCATATCATCAGAGTAACAATCATGAGAAAAATGACCACTCATACTTGAAGAGCAATTTTTATCACAACGATCCTCACACATGGAGATAAGGGACAAATTTTCACTCAATATCAAGTAATAAAAGCATACCACCATAAGCTTGCAAAATAACTCAACATGATTCACCAATGTGCTCTAAACAAGAATCACATAGGTCTTTAGGGTTGTAGCGTTCGGCTCTTTGGACGGGTAGGGAAATTTTTAGGTAGGAGTGATTCCAAGTCCTTTCCCACATCCTACTAGCATTCCAAACCTAGTAAAACTAAAAGTTTTCTTCTACCCATGTCACACAAAATGAGCAAGCTTAAGCAAAAGACGGATGATCCTTAGCCTCTTCTTTTTCTTCTAATTCATTTCCCCTAAGACATTGGTTCATACATTCTTCCACAATGAACTAAAGTCGGCATTAAATTCATTTTTTCAATTTAATTCAACATCACGACTCTAATGATTCCTATTTTTTTTTTCATTTCAAGGGAAGGCTTTGAACTTCACATTTCTAGGCTTTAAAACATGTTTCACAATTTTTTTTCTTTCTATCCGAATTTTGCTACCCACGATTTTTGAAATAACAATTCCTTCATTCCTTAAATTCCCTCTACCCTGGGCTATTCAACAAAAATCAATCACCAAAGGCTCAACGGGGCTAACAAGGATAAATTTCAAAGGAATGAATAAATAAGGCTCAAAATTTTCGACAAAAACCGCCTTAGGTCATCTTCAAGTTCTAAGCACATATAGAATTCATGAAAGTTATGAAGCAAGTTCTAGAGATGCAAATATCATTGACGAATCACACATGAAAGAACAAAATAGGCCCAAATCTCACAAGTGGCTAGAAATCAAGCCAAGTTTCCACGATTTTGACTCGTATGATATTTCGGGTTAACACTCTTCTCATGCATGCATTTTTCAACATTTTTGCACAATCACATAAAAAAATCATCATAGGCCCGACATGATTTCCATATCTATCTTTCCTTATTTCCGTCACCAAATTAAGCAAGACAAACACAAGCTCAAGCAGGGAGAAATTACAATACACGATTAAAGCCTAATCCAAGCATTTATTACAAACCCAAATATTGAGATAAAGATGATCCTAAAGATCAAATATATCCATACAAACCAACATAAAATACTAAATTCAAATATCAAATCCTAATTAAATAACAGTCATCCAAATATCCAAATAAACTAAAATAAAAGTTCATAGAAAGCAGATAGAGGGTGATTATCGGTCACCACTTCACACCCCCTCCCCCAAACTTGTTCCATTCCAAGGAAAGTGCAAGTTTGAGTGGAAAAATAGTGGGACCGAAATCGAGGAGCAGACTCTCATTCTTGCTCCGAGGCTTCTTCCTCAAATTGCTCTTAATACATTTGTGCTTCCTCTTGCTCTTCCTCAACTCGTATTTCATCACGGGCTCTCCTTCGGTTCCCACACCTCCCTCTTGCCATTATTTTTGCAGAATTTTGAGGAGCAAACGCTCAAGTACCTTGCAAACATAATGAGGGGCATCATTCTAACACAACCAAAAAGAGACAAAAAGGGTCCATGGGCATAGGCTATTAGCAAAATCACATAAGCATTGGATCTCAAGCCTTTCAACAATCCAACATCATCCTTTTTATACTTCTACACATCTCTCACAATATCAACCAAAGGGCACTCAATTACCAAAAATCCCATATCTACCAACGTCAACATTTATAAATAAAGGAGTCTCATTCAAATAACCATGAGCATGCATAAAGAGAGAAGGGTCGGCTTATATAAATCAAAATAACCAAAAATGGGGCATGAGAAACAATGCACACTCATTAATACCATAATTTCTTTATGAAGCATAGAAATCTCCTAAAATAAAGCTCAACCTTCCTCATGCTTCCAAACACTCTCCAACATGCTAAACTCAAACAAAACTTTCCAATTCAAGACACCAAAACACCTAAAAAACCTAAACAGAAACAAGAAAAACATAACAAAAACCAAATAACATGAAATAAAATTGAAACACACCAAAACTAACTAAAATAAATGAAATGAAGACAAGAAATTGGGTTGCCTCCCAATAAGCGCTAAGTTTAACGTCGCTAGCTCGACGGGATACCATATGTCAATTTGTCAACCAATGAGATCTGGTGGCTTCCTTCGCCACACCAAAGCTCCCTTTTGAATTCTCCGAGGTATTTCACCCAAGTTCGGGTTGAAGATTCTAAAGTATTCCTTGGGAATGTCTTCTTCACTCTTCTCTTGACAAATCATCTTGCTTGATTTGATTTCTCGAATCACCTTACACTCCTCTAGGTCCCTGGGCCCTTCTTCTTTGGGAACCTCTTTTCTCTTCTTTATATGATACACGACCGACAACTTATGAACTCTAAGAGTGAGTTCTCCCTTCTCCATATCAATTAGGGCCTTTGCGGTATTCAAAAATGGTCTTCCCAGGAGGAGTGGTGTTTCTTCATTCTCTTCCATATCCAACACCAAGAAATCAACTGGAAAAATGAATTTATCAACTCGCATAAGAACATTCTCAATGATCCCCTTAGGTTGAGTAATGTTATGATCCACTAATTGCAAGCTAATATTTGTTGGCTTCAACTTCCCGACTTTTAGCTTATGGAAGAAAGATAGGGGCATAAGATTCACACTTGCACCAAGATCACAAAGTGCTTCCCCAATCGATTTTTTACCAATTTCCCATGGGATAACAAAACTCCCCGGATCTTGTAGCTTCTGCGGTAATTTATGTTGAAGAAAAACACTACACTCCTCTGTAAGGCTCAATACTTCAAACTCATCCAACTTTTTCTTCTTTGCAAACATTTCTTTAAAAACTTTTGCGTAGTTTGGCATTCTTTGCAGTAGGTTCAAAAGAGGAAAATTGATGTGGACTTTCCGAAATACCTCCAAGAATTTCTTGTATTGTGCTTCTTGTTCATTCGTTTGCAATCTTTCAGGATAAGAGACAACAACAGGGATGAGAGGTAAAGGGGATAGTGACGACTTATTTGACGCTTTTTCCTTCAATTTCTTCTCCACTCTGAGGTCACCTTCATTGGTTTTCAATCCCTTTTCAACTTTTCTTTCATCAAGATTTACACAAGAAACCTCCAAATCCTTCCTTGCCTCAACATTCAACACATGTATAGCCTTACATTGCTCCTTTAGGTTGATGGTTGTGTTACTCGGGGATTTTCCTTGTTGGTGTTGATTCCCTATGTATGTAGCAAGCTGACTCATTTGTTTCTCTAGCATATTCACTTGGGTACCGATGGTTCCCACATGATTCTCCAATTTTTCAAAACGAGTCTGAGTCTCATCCATGTACTTTTCTATCTTGTTCATAAAAGCCATAAGGAGCTCATCCATTTTAGATTTCTTATCTTTATCTATGACTCCATTGGTGACAGAAAATCCAAGAGGTGGTTGGATGTGATTGTTTGGGTTGGAGTAGGATAGATTCAGATGGGGTTGTCTTGGATGGTATTGGTTACCACCGTGTCCTTGTGACCCTCCAAAATGCGGCTTGAAGTTTTGGTTGAAGGACCTTTAACAACCTCCATAACCTCCTTGACCAACAAAGCTTGCTTCTTCCAAATTAGGCATACTTGAAGACTCCGGTCTTGGTGACACCATAGCTTCTATTTTCGAGTTCATAGTAGTCATCTGAGCGGCTAAAAGGGCTATGTCATCATTGTTTGTAGTTTCCACCTTTTTTAAGATTTGTACATTTTTCCGCTCCCCCGGCCATTGATAGGCGTTGGAGGCCATCTCCTCGATGATTGTGACTGCTTCTTCGGGTCCTCGGTTTAATAACGATTCTCCGGCCGATGCATCAAGAATACTTCTAACACTAGACTTGCAACCGCCATAAAAAATGCACACTTGATGATCCGTGCCAAAACCGTGGCCCGGACATTTGCGAAGCATCTCTCTAAACCGCTCCCAAGCTTCACACAATGACACTTCATCCCTTTGCTTGAATTGAGTTATCTCTCCCTTTAACTTCAATGTCTTTCTAGGAGGAAAGAATTTCTGAAGGAATTTGGAGAGCAAGTCACTCCATGAGGTGAATGAACCGGGTGGTTGGTTCAACCACCATGTTCGTGCTTTGTCCCGCAGTGAGAAATAAAATAGCTTTAAATGGATTTCATCCTCAGGCACCCCATTAATCTTGACCGTTCGGGCGATCTCCAAAAATTGGTGGACATGTTCATGTGGATCTTCAAGTGCCATTCCACCAAACTGGTTTTGGGACACTATATCCATTAGTGCCGGTTTCAATTCGAAGTTGTTGGCTTGTATAGCCGGCCCATTGACAACCCCCTCATTAAGCATTGGTTGAAACAAGTTTCTAATCAGGGCTTCCTCAACTCGAGCCTTAGCTTCCTCTTGGGCCCAAAGTTGTCCTCTCATCTCCTCAAGCTGTCTTTGCATTTAAAGAATCAACGGATCTTGGATGGGAGATGGAGGTGGTGGATTATCCGCCATTCTATGTCTGCGTCTTCTTCTAGCGTTGTTATGACGGCTCGTGGCTTCAATCTCGGTATCTAACTCAAGCAACGGGTCACCACGTGCCCTTGTATGCATACACTACCTGTGAACAACTTAAAGTAAGTTTGAAGTTCAAAATTAAACAACACGTTTAATCTAGTAAAATGATTCTTGAAACGATATTGCATATACTCAAATAAACAAATAATTCCCCGGCAACGGCGTCAAAAACTTGATGAGATTTTTCTTTCACAACAATTTAATCAACACAAGCTTTAATTAACCAAATCTCAATTATGCAAGTGAACATACGGAGCATAGGAGACCGGGTCGAACACGGAGAATTAATTGCATAAATGAGTCTATAAGTACCATCACATCGAACATTTTCACTAGTCAAACCATTCGGAATTTGGTTGGAGAATTAACTAGAAAAATAAGATTCACAATAATAAACAAAGATAGCAACACAAGAGGAATAAAAGAGAGTAAAAACCTAATAAAGATCACAATGAGGAAAAATGGCTCTAGGGCATTGTTCATTAGTGAAAACTTGTTCATTAAACAATGGATTTATGCATAATCTCCCCAAACAACAATTGATACCAAATTTAGTCGAAGCCCTCTCTCGAGCAACTAAGACCTTTCAATTAAACTCAATTCCCCTATCTCTAGGGCTAAATTGCAATTTAATCTAATCAAGCATAATCAATCAACAAACATCAATTAAACATTAATCTCTCGATCTAATGCAAAATTGAAACCATAAATCATTTACCCATGCACAATTGATTCTCTTGAACTCAATTATACACCAAATTCTATTCTAAGATGGCCAATCAAAGAATAGAATCAATCAAACCATGATTTATGAGAAAGAAGGGGAAGATTAAGCAATAACCCATGTTTAATTCACAAACCCATCACCAAATCACAACACCATAGATACCAAGAAATTTAGCTATTTATACTCAAAATAACAAATAAAACAACACAAAATAGAAGCATAGATCAAGGTAAGATGAAACCCGGAAACTTGTATTAAAATCTCCAAAATAGCTCTTGTTCTTCAAGATACCAAAGTTCCAAAGCTACACACTCTTTCTCTCTCTAAAAATGGAAAAATATGAAGTTTTTTTCTTCATTTTTGAGCTAAGGTATCAATATATACAAGGTGTGGGAAGATAGGGTGAAAAATAAAGCAAAAACCAAAAATTCCGAAAATGTGACACAGGGGCGCGACACGGGGCCGGTCGCGCCCTGCGGCTTCGTGTCGGGGCTGGGAGGCGCGACCCGAGCTAGCACAAGGCTGGCCCGGGTCGGGTTGCAGGTCTTGATTTTTTTGGCCGCGGACACGGAGCGGCGGTCGCAGGTCCTGGCTCCGGGTCGTGCCGGGCTGCAGTGTCGCTCCGTGCTGCGGCTTCAACCCGACCTTCGTGATTTCTTCTCCATCCAATTTGGCTTCCCAGTCACTTCCGCCTTCTCTTGATATGTACTTCAACTCTCCATTTGATCTTTCCTCGATTCTCGGGCCTTGGTTTGCTTATTTTACCCTGTTTTCTAAATTAATGGTGTTAGCAACACTTATTCTAAATAACAACTAATATTATCCTAATTTATTACTAAACATACTAAAACATGATAAAAACATACGAAATAATGCTCGGATTAGGATTAAAATACGAGCATGTCACTACCTGATTAGTCTCTGTACAAAGGAAGGAAGTTATTATGTGACATGGTTATGTTAATTGTTGTTTGAGCTCTTGAGTTGATATTGGATGATATGATTTGATATGATGTGATATCATATAGTTGATTGATATAATGTATAGATGATCATAATCATAAGTGAATTTTGGTATTGATATTATTGATGAAGAAAGTAATTTAGATGAATGATGCCTTGTGGGTTGATTATAGTATCTCTCATAGGCATTAAGGCTATAATATTGATTGAGGAATACGACCTAGATGATTCATTCTAGGTTATGATCTATGCTAGCAGGATTGAGCATTGAGGATTGAATGTTGAGAATTCAATATTGAGGTTTTGATATTGAGGATTGAATGATTGAGATTCAATAATTGGTAAGCAGGATATTGAACTCAAAGAATAATGTTATTACATTATCATGTTGTGACATTCGAGTCACTAAAGGTGAAATATTGATGAGTTAAGGAGAGTCACTGCTGGGTAATCCCCTTGCATACTTATATCTATTGATTGTAACCTTCGGGTTACCAGGTTGTGATCTTTTGATCACCAGGGAGTCACTGCTGGGTAACCCCCTTGCATACTCAGTGGGATATTTGAGGTAACTCCATTATTATCCTAAGGCATGCCTCATGGTGCAGTAAACATCATATTTGAGCTAGGATGGGCCTAAAGGAAGTAAAAGGTTTTGCATATATGGGAAAGCCTTTTGCGATTTGCTTCACATATGTTGTCAGTTAATATTGGATATTTCTAAAGTTTACACAGTTTTCTCATAAAATCCCACTGAGTGCATTAGTACTCACGCCCTCTTTTTCAAATATTTTTCAAGTTGAGATGGAGCGGTGGATGTTGGCTTTGAAAGTGGGTTGGCTGCGAGATCGTGCTTTACTACCATTATTTCCACTATGTTTTTTGTTACTCTGATGAATTTGGTATTTTGTTGCTTTGAGTTTTCATAAGATTCCACTACCCTGATTATGAACAATTGTTGACTCCTTAGTTAGCATATTTCATATGATTAACTATATAATTAATCCAAGGAAAAGTCATACCTTTTAATTTGCATGTTTGATAATTTGTCTTTCGCCTATGAAGAGTCTTTACTTTCAAGCATGTTGATTCCGCTTACTTTCAGTTAATCTATAGCAAATCTTAAGTTGTTTTCTTGCTTCCTTCCTGTGAATGAGACAGTATGATTTATTTGTCTCTGACCTATTGATGGGTCTTAGTTGTTGTGACCTATGAAGAAGTCTTGTTTATTTAAAGAGTCGGATTCCTATTTGTTTGTTATTGAATTCTGTTTAAATTCTGATTGGCCTATGAATATGCATCATTTTGACTAGATTGGAACCATTTGACTTCTTTAATACATTGGAAAACATAGATTTCTTTTCAGTTATAAAGTTATGTTGCCTAAATTTTTGAGGCGCTAACTTAGTTTGATTCTTAAAACACGTCATGGATTTCCAATTAAACTACATTTTTCCTTCTATTTTTCTACATAACATCCTCATCCTAATTCTCGAGATCGGACTATTATAGATGGTATCAGAGCAAGCTTTCAATTCTGCAGACATGTCTCTTATTGAAATGATTGATTATATTCTATGTGAATATTGAATTGTTTAAAGGTATTAATCAGCAACACACAACTCACCATCACCCTCGCATCTTCAACAAAATTAAGGTATGATTGAGTTAAATTATTTTGATTATATTTGGTATAACTTCTAAAGTATAGGATGAAGAGAAGAATTTTGAGCAACGCAAGGCTAGTCAATTTTTCCTAAATGAAAATCGAAGATTATTTCTTTATGAAAGAAATTTTTGGTTATACCAAGGTTTAAGGTGGAACTTATTGAAGTAAGTTCTAGATCAATAATTTTGTAAATAGTTTTGAGTTATTATGGACTAGAGTAGGCATCAAATATTTTCAGAATATTATTTTCTACAGACACTCAAAATATTTCGGTCATTTTGGATCATGAAAAAATTTGAGTAAGTTATAAAGTGTGAAAGTTGATTTAAAAATATTCTCTATGATAAAGGTTTGTTTACTACCATAAGGAAAAGAGAACCCGAAGAAGATCATTAGGAAGATAGACCTAGTGGTTGGTAGACCAAAAGCTTCAGTGTTATAGAAAGTTTTGATAAATCCATTTGTTCATTCTCATGTAAATTAGATAATTGGATAATTTGTAATCCTTTGATGATACTCATTGATCATCAAGAATTAATAATAGCACTTTCTTGTTAGGCTATCCTGACACCTTTGTGAAAATATTTCAGCACAGTTCTCAGTTGTTAAGCATTGATTTTCTTCCGTTATTCTTATAAATCTTTGTTATATGTGAGAATCCTTCAAGTTTATAAGTCCTTTGAAAAGTAATATTTTTAGCATAAATAACCCGATATTATATCCCTTCAGTTATTGAACTTGTTAAAGAATTATTGATAAGATAAAGCCCTCATTCAGAGGCATTTGTTCCTTTTTACTCCCACTCATAGAACTCGAGTGTGGATCCTCAAATAGAATAGAGAGTATATAGCAGCATTCTTTTTGTATATTGTCAGAAGAACGGATGACGGTATTCCCTAATGGGGAATGGAACTAAAGCAGCGCCAGTTAGTGCTCTCCAAAGTCAAAAGTGTATTTCTTAAGTAATTTCTCAGCTCATGATGTTTAATACGATCCAATGGATGTTGGCGAGTAAGTTTTGAGCTTACAGTTAAAGTCTAGACGTGCAATCTTTATGCATGCAAATGATGATGATCACCAGCAGGAGCCATAAAGTCAGACTAACACATTGAAGAAACGAGAAGAGAACCATGATAAATTAAGATTAAGTTACATCAAAAATTCATTCTAGTATGCTCCAAGAAGATGAGGAAGTCGAACCTCAAGAATTTAAAGATGAAGATAAAGCGAGTTTCGAACCTAATAAAATGCGCAAGGAAACATCCAAGAAAGTGCCTGATAAACTCAAATTTGTCATCTATTTCGAGTTTGTTGAGGAAAAATGAGTCAAAACCTGAGAGGAGTAAAGTCGGAAGTAAGAACGGAGCCAAATGGGATAGAAAAAGTACGGACTGATTGATTTAAGGGCCGCATGGACCGTGCAGTAGGGTTTTCCTTGCACATAGACTGTGTGGATCACAAGCAAAATCATCCAGAGATCACCGCACGGCCTGTGTGGAAAGAATTTCTTAGCGCACGACCCATGCGCGAAAAGCATGTTTTGACGGATTTTTATTTCTTTCCTTGTTTGACACTAAACCTATCCAAACTTCTCCCAACTATTTAAGGGTCCACTTGAATGCAAGATCAGAAAGAGCTCATATGAAGCAATGTATCAAGATAGCTCCCAAAAGGGAGAAAAAGATGGAAAATGCTTAGGCTCTCGAAAGGAAAAATCTGTCAGCAAAAGCAGAACGATTATAGATGTTTTAAAGAAGTAGTTAATCAGGAAAATGGATAGGCCTCAGGCTATTCTTAGCTGTATAGTTTATAGTTGTAAACCTAGTAAAGGTTGTGAACCAATGTGGTTTCAGTAAGGCTGTGGATTCTTAAAGAAGTTTCTATATCTCCGTTTGAGTGGAAGTAAATTTCGGGATGAATTTTTTTTTAAGAGGTGTAGTCTGTAACACCCCAAAAATTTTAGAATATCTTATAAGTTTTCTAAATTTATTTAGAAGACTAAAGAAAATAATTGGAGCTAAAATAAAAATGTTTCGGATGTAAGTCGCGACGTTAAATGTCTTTTATTCGAAAATTGTCTATAAAAATTATTCGATCTCAATTTGAATATAGCCAATTTTAGTCTTGTTTGAAAAGTATTGACCTAAGGAGCATGTTGGTACTTTCAGAATTTTAATCCGACGTCTTTTGATGTCCCGACGATGAAAATGTATAAAATAAGAGTTTGAATAGTATTTTTCCATAATGGCATGATTTTTGAAAATCACGAGGATCCGAGGATTGCCTCATCAAGCCTATTTTATAGGAATTGACCCAAGAAATCTGTTGGCATTTACAGATTTCCAATCTAAGGTCAAACGAATGCTCGAGAGTGTCATCTGTCGTCCGAAACGAATAGTAAATCTATTTTTGAAAATGGAATCTTTTTTCATTTTTCTTCAGACAACTTCTTCATCATCCTGAGTTGGATTGGTTCAATAGTACTCGAGCCAATGAGTCTCCTGGTATTTTCAGATTTTGTGTTGGAGGTCATTTGGACCTCGCCATTGAATAAAGTAACTTTTAATCGAGTCCAGAATCACTTTATCAGTATTTTATACCAGGAGCGGCTTACCGGGGCAGCTAAACTTTTTTTCTATAAATAGGAGGCCTTGGATTCATTTCCATTTGCTCACCTCTCTTCTCTTATCTCTCTTTTTCTCTTGTTCGTGTTGACGAACGAGAAACTTTGGCCTGCACTGAGTAAATCGTGCATGCGGGTCCAGGTTAAGTTTTGTTGGAGGGTGCTGTGGAAGTAGCTGCCGGAGAGCCGTCACCGCCGTGCCGCCTCTTCGAACGTCTCGTTTCGGTCCATTTCTTACCCTTTCGAGCTATAATTTTAATTGTTGTGTAATTTAATTAGTGCTTCATTTCGTATGTTGAGTCTGTCGTCATCCGGTGGCTGGAAACCGGTCAAATTGTTGGAAAATGTGAATAGTAAATAGGCACCGATCAATTTTGATTTTTACCCGTTTCCGCATATTTCGGATCGTCAAATCAAAAAAGTTTCTTCTGAAAAGTTGTTCCAAAAAGTATTTTCTATAAGCCTTCTAAGTTTTATGATCACGTATAGAGTTTTGAATAATTTCAATTATTTAATTAAAGCAGTTATTTTTGTGCCAGAAGCATGGGTTATCGAAAAATTCTCAAAGTCTCAATATTTAGTCCTCGTATGTATAAGATTGTCCCATATTATTTTCACAATTCTCGGGCAAGTGAAAAGTGCAATCGAGGTCGGCTGAATAAAATGACAAGTTATGGAAAGAGGCCTATATCAAATTAGTTAATGCCATTAAATCAAGAATAGTGTTTTGGAATTTATTTCCTTCTGTGTCGTAATTATTTGAGGTCTTTAGAGTCGCGCAATCTATTTTAAAAAAGAATAAAATTAAATCACAGCTCCATTTATAGTAGATTAAATTCTGAAATTATAGTAGTTGTACTGAGTCAAAGATTGATCCTTGTAGGACCTGCAGAGCTTGCTAGAAACAATGAAGCTATATTTTGAAGTTATCATGTTGTCACGTGCTCGTCATCGAGGTGGGTGATTCTATACCTAATCTATGGTTTGAGCTAGTGAGCTCTAGAAGCATGATAGGGCAAATTTAAATATCCAATAAAATATTTTATACTCTACTTGATTAGTCTTTGTACAAAGAAATGAAGTTATTATGTGACATGGTTATGTTAATTGTTGTTTGAGCTATTGAGTTGATATTGGATTATATGATTTGATATGATGTGATATCATATAGTTGATTGATATAAGGTATAGATGATCATGATCATAAGTTAATTTTAGTATTGATATTATTGATGAGGAAAGTAATTTAGATGAATGATGCCTTGTAGGTTGATTATAGTATCCCTCATAGGCATTAAGGTTATAATATTGATTGAGGAATACGACCTAGATGATTTATTCTAGGTTATGATCTATGCTAGCAGGATTGAGCATTGAGGATTGAATGTTGAGAATTCAATGTTGAGGTTTTGATATTGAAGATTGAATGATTGAGATTCAGTTATTGGTAAGTAGGATATTGAGCTCAAAGAACAATGCTATTACATTATCATGTTGTGACGTTCGAGTCACTAAAGGTGAAATATTGATGAGTTAAGGAGAGTCACTACTGGGTAATCCCCTTGCATACTCATATCTATTGATTGTAACCTTCGGGTTACCAGGTTGTGATCTTTTGATCACCAGGGAGTCAGTGTTGGGTAACCCCCTCGCATACTCAGTGGAATATTTGAGGTAACCCCTCTCTTATCCTAAGGCATGCCTCAGAGTGCAGTGGACATCAAGTTTGAACCAGGATGGGCCCAAAGGAAGTAAAAGGTTTTGCAGATATGGGAAGGGATTTTGCGATTTGCTTCCCATATACTGCCAATTAATATTGGATATTTCTAAAGTTTACAGAGTTTTCTCATAAAACTCCACTGAGTGCATTAGTATTTACGACCTCCTTTTCAAATATTTTTCAAGTTGGGATGGAGCGGTGGATGGTGGCTGTGAAAGTGGGTTGGCTGCGAGATCGTGTTTTACTACTATTATTCCCACTATGTTTCTTGCTACTCTGATGAATTTGGTATTTCCTTGCTTTGAGTTTTCATAAGATTCCGCTACCCTGATTATGAACAATTGTTGACTCCCTAGTTAGCATGTTTCATATGCTTGACAATATAATTAATCCAAGAAAAAGTCATATCTTTTAATATGCATGTTTGATAATTTGTCTTTCACCTATGAAGAGGCTTTACTTTTCAAGCATGCTGATTTCGCTTACTTTCAGTTGATCTATAATAAATCTTAAGTTGTTTTCTTGCTTCTGTCCTATGAATGGGACATCATGATTTATTTATCTCTGACCTATTGATGGGTCTTAGCTGTTGTGACCTATGAAGAGGTCTTGTTTATTTAAAGAGTCAGATTCATATTTGTTCGTTATCGAATTCTGTTTAAATTCTGATTGGCCTATGAATAGACATCCCTTTGACTTGATTGAACCATTTGACTTCTTTAATACGTTGGAAAATATAGATTTCCTTTCAGTTATAAAGTTATGTTGCCTAAATTGTTTAGGCGATAACTAAGTTTGATTATAAAAACACCCCCCCTGGATTTTCAATTAAACTACATTTTTCCTTTTATTTTTCCACATAACAGCCCCATCCTAATTCTCATGATCGGGCTGTTACATTAACTCTATTTTAATATTTCACACTAAATTAATAATATCAATTAATACAATCAATTCAGAATTTTTAATATATTTAATCTAAAATTTAGGATTTAAATCAAATATCAAGATACTACAATGTATCTCTACTAAAAGACCGATAAAGGTGGAAAGATCATAGTTAGACCTTAGAATTTATAATTTTTTTATATATGCACAACAATATGTGTTAGTTATACCATGTCTGATTTGATCAATTTAAATGATATGATTCATTTATTTGATAAATTTTGCTTCAACAATTATAATTCTTAATATTAAATAATACATTTACTTTGAAATTTTAAATATATATTTAATTTAAATTTTTTGATGTGGATCGTGATTTTTTAAATATATTTAGTTAACTTATAAATTAAAAATATTTAAATTAATATATTTAAAATATTTTATTAGGAACTTATAATTTATTTAACAAAAATTTTTAATTTAAAATATATATTTAATATTTAATATTAAACTGAGAAAATCAAATATCAAAATTTTACATTTGATCTCAATTGAAACAATGAGAAATTAAAGGTGGAAAGATTATTATTATTAGGCCTCACAATTTATAATTTGTTCATTGATAGCAATATGTTATCATGTCTTCGATGTGGGATAAATTTTATTTTAAAAATTAAAATTCTTAACTATTTAAAATATATTTAAAGTTGATAAATTAAATATTTTAACTTCAAAAATTTTAAAATATTTAACATTAAATTGATATTATCAATTAATACTTTTAATTTGATAATTTAAATATATTTAACTTAAAAAATTTAAATGCTTTTATAAAGGGAAAAGGGTCTCGCAGGCCCCTGAACTTTTTGGTGAGGACCTCGCAGGCCCCTATACTTTTTTATTTGCTCAATTGAGCCCCTGAACTTTTTTTTTCGGATCTATTGGGCCCCTCCGTCAAGCCCCTCTTGACGGGGCCGTTAGCAAGACCTAAAACGACATCGTTTTAGGGTTTATTTATATTAAAAAAAATTCTAAATTCAATTAAAAATGCACCCGACCCATTTTGATAGAAACCCGACCCAAAATGACCCAAACCCCCCAACCCGTCTCCTCTACCCGTTTCCCACCCTTGTGGCCGCTCCAAATGCCGGGATCCCCCCAACTCGGCCTGCCGTTCCGTCTCCACTCCAGCTTTCTCCGGCGGCTTCTTTCAATACATTAATCATAAAATGAGATGTAAATTAAACTAAAGAGTCTAGAAAATCTGAGATTTAAGCATACACTTGCTATGTACAAGAAACTGGAGAAACACAACTCTAGTAAACCTTAAATTTAACAAAAATAGACAAAATTCTGAAGCCGGATCTACAAACTACAGAGTTTTTCACCAACTCGGAAACATCTGGGCGATTGTCCATCCGAGCAAGAATCCAGCACCAACTAGTCCTAACCCTATGGCCACAGAAGCCGGATCTACAAAATGCTCTCGAGTTGCAGAAGCTGTAGCCACTGTTTATAGGCAAACAACTGAGATGCTTGTCTGAATATGAGCTTGATTACATGCTCTTTCTCTGCACAGGCTTATTTTGCTGCCCTCTCAGCTTCTCTTGCACGAGTCTAGGAATGGCATAGTGCTTCCATTAGTCGGGCTTTGCTTGCATCCTTCTCGTACATATGCATCTCGCCCATTGTTTCATGGGTCGGGATATCATCCCTGGTTTCATGGTCACAAAATCATCAGTGGAGCGGCCACAGGGGTGGGAAACGGGTAGATGAGACGGGTTGGGGGGTTTGGGTCATTTCGGGTCGGGTTTCTATCAAAATGGGTCGGGTGCATTTTTAATTGAATTTAGAATTTTTTTTAATATAAATAAACCCTAAAACGACGTCGTTTTAGGTCTTGCTAACGGCTCCGTCAAGAGGGGCTTGACGGAGGGGTCCATTAGATCCGAAAAAAAAGTTCAGGGGCTCAATTAAGCCAAAAAAAAGTACATGGGCCTGCGAGGTCCCCGCCAAAAAGTTCAGGGGCCTGCGAGACCCTTTTTCCTTTTATAAATTAGTAGTATAGATGAATTGATTAATTGATTTGTGTGTGATCTAATATTGATTTGCATATTTAATTCAAAAATTTCAAAAAATTATATGTAATTCAAAATTGAATATTTAATATACATTTAAATATTAAAGTGATTAATTCAAACACGATATTTATTTTCAAGTCACAACTAAAATACCAAGAAAAGTGTGAGGTGTAAGATTTTTTTTGTTGACCATTATAATTTATAGCATGTTCAAGCGGAATAACCATCTTAAAAATTCAATGTGAGATGATTGTCATTTGCAAAATTTGACTACTTACTACTTTTCCAACTTGAGGAGCATTTCCCAAAACACACACACACACAAAATCATTTTTTTTATAATACAACAAAATCAAAGTGGGCATTATAACAAACATAAGAAAGATAAAACAATTTCAAAATTTCTTAATAATACAAAAGATGAAAAAATTATATCAAAAAATAATTAAAGCGGCATAATTAAAAATATTACCTTCTTTTCAAAGTTTTGACTTGTGACACCAAGCTAAAAATTTTAACCTACAAAATAGAAAATAAAATAATAATATCAGCAACAACTACATATTAATATTAATACAAAATAGAAAAAAAATTTAACCTACAAAATAGAAAATAAAATAATAATATCAGCAACAACTACATATTAATATTAATACAAAAAAATAAAATCTTAAACCTTGCTAAGAATACAATGACATTTCTATTCATATTTAAATTGAAAATGATTTTTAAGAAAAAAAAATTACTCCAATACGCATATTTCAAACTTGTTTGAAATTCAATTAATTAATATTATTATAAAAAAATAATACTCACAAATTTATGTAATTATGTTGATTTTTTTATGTAGATTGATGGCACACCGTCGTTTTGATGTGCAAAATACACTTGCGGATAAATAGTCCACAAATGCTTAATCTGCCCTCAATGGCTAGTATAGCTGATGAAGACGGATGTCGATCCCACGAGGAGTGTTCATAACCTTCTGTCTTTTCTTAGTTTTGGTTTGGGTCTTCAGTGTCACTCTAAAAACCTTGCTAATAAACTTAAACTAACTAAATGCTGAAAAGGAAATCACAAGAGAAAATATCAGTAATAAAAGTTGCTCAAGTCAAAGCACCGAGTCATTCGGTAGGTATGTGCAATCCCGGGTAAAACATATGTAATTACCACTACTACCCATTGTGCCCATACTAGAAGAAAGGTTAAAAAACCGAATCCCCATGGCCAAATATGGGTAATTATCACTTTGAGGGTTAACCGGTTACAAGAAATGGATACGATCAGCCACTCCCCAATCACTTCTTAAATTATATCGTCTAGATGATGCGATCGGCACCTAGGGACCTAACTATACAGGAACCTAAGGAGAGAATCACACAAAGGTTTTGCAAGTATAGCAGCTTTGAGGGCAAAAGTGACCCGATTCTAGTAGGTTTGACACGGTCTTGTGCCTGCATATACTACTCAATCTTAACTACCAAGGCTGTCACCCCCGGACCTGTTACTATATGGGTATCGAGGCATGGTCACCTATACACTCCCACGTAACTAACACTAGTACCAGTTAATTAGAAATGCCCGCTTTCATCTCTAATCACCTTTTACCTATGTCTAAGTGAAAAACAAGTTAAGATTGTGAACCCTTAAGGCGTTAAAGTCCGATTACCTCATGCACATATTCTACCCTTAGACCATTACTTTGACCTGAACAGTGGATACTTAGCCACTAAACATAGAAACGAAAGTAAAAGAAATAATAAAAGACATCTTACTTGGAAAGGAAATAACTAGATTAACTTCTGGGCCCAACCCCAGTTCTGCCATAGAACAACTGAACTACCTCTATGCGGGCAAATTGCCAGCTTCAGGCAGACAGAATATCCAGAAAATAAACTAAGTACAAAAATGGGAAATTGTATCTTCGAGTTGCAAAAAACGACTTTTTTGAATGAAAAGCAGATAAAAGTATTTATAGCAATTGAATTAAGGCTTCAAGCAGCCCAGATTTCACCCACGCAGGGGCTCTTGCACTCCTCCACTTCATCACGTTCATGCTCTATGTTCTTCCTTGATTTTAGGAGTGATAGCAACAAACCCTAGCGTCTCCAGTAGCTTCCTGACGTCTCCACTTACTTCCCAACGTGTCTGGACCTCCCCAGGACTCGGAACTGAGCGCCACATCGCCTTCACGTGCATAAAGGAGCTGGCCCACGATTCTATTGCGTAATTCTCGCAACAACTTTGACTGGGTCCTCGGCAGGCAAATTGGTCCTTTGTGCCCTCAGCATAAATAGCACCTGTATGTGCCTGTTGTGGTGGTTTTGTGCCCTCATCCTCCTGTAATCAGTTTTACCCCCAAAACTAGACTAGACTCTATACTAAACACTTACAAAGAGTGTAAAAAGATAAAGGAAAAAAGCATGAATTTGAGTCTTCATCAATTGATAAATCGATATTACACACACATATAAAAAATTGTACATATTTACCATAACTAATTACATATATATTAAGGATTGAAAAAAAAGTTTGTTAATATAATTGTGGTCTTTTGATGTATATACATTATATATATATATATATAAATGTAGACATATATTCCTCCTATTTGTAGTTTCTATAATTAGTTGTGTGCAATCTAGTATTTATGGAAATATATAATCATATATTTGGAATATAATAATATTAAATCTTTTAAACGAAAAATAAATAATTGAGTAATATAAAATATTATTTTTCTATTTTCAGAATGTGCAAATGGACAAGAAAACACTAAATTTCTATTTTTGGATATGGTCTTGTTATTATATATTATATAGATTATAAGATTTAAATATCTAAGTTTTACCATATAAAAAGTAAACACAAATATAACTAATTTCCTCATCCCTTCTTCTCCTTTCTTCTCAAATCCTCTCCCTTTTCTACCATTAAAATTCATAAAGATCATTATTTTATTACAAATTGAGGAATTCTTTTACGACTGCAACCAAGATCGATCTACACAACTGGTAGTCGATCGAGATCATTACATTTAGTATTCAGAGCCACCGGACCTTGGACATGGCTGAGAATACAAGGCTCAATGAGCTGCAAGAAGCCTAGAAAAAATTAGATCAAACTTGGCAAACAGAAAATTTAAAAAGAGATTCAACTGGAACGAGACTTAAAGGAATAAATCACTTGGGTTAATTTGACATATTATTTGTGTAAATTGGATAAAAAAAATAAGTTATGATTGTTTAAAGTTTTTTAAGAATTTTTGAAAAAGTGAAAACATCATTTTTTTTAAACAATCCGGAAATACCTCTTTTTTCGAATTTATCATATTTGCAATTATGTCACTATCTTTTTGTACTCCATGTCATCCATCAAGAAATGTAGGGTTAAATGTCAAATAGGCCCTTGACTATTATCAGGGGCTCACATTGCCGCTTTCCTACTATTTAGGTCACAAAGCTCCCTTAACTATTGCCAGGGTTTCACATTACCCCCTCTCCAACTATTTGAGCCACATACATTGGCTATTATCAGGGGCTCATATTGCCCCCTTGACTATTATCAAGGGTTCACATTGCTCCATCTCCGACTATTTGGGTCGCATAACCTCATTGACTATTGTTAAGGGCTCACATTGCCCTATTTCCATCTATTTAGGCCACATAGCCCTTTGACTATTAAAAGTCACATGCGATCATCTAGTCCAAAGTTATGTACGCCAACCTTGTACAAAACATCAAAATTATTTCCATCTCCGACTATTTGGGTCACATAACCTCATTGACTATTGTTAAGGGCTCACATTGCCCTATTTCCATCTATTTTTAGGCCACATAGCCCTTTGACTATTAAAAGTCACATGAGATCATCTAGTCCAAAGTTGTGTACGCCAACCTTGTACAAAACATCAAAATTATTATTTTTTTTTCATTTTTCTTCAATTTTAATTATTTTTGGTTTAATATAATTTTATATTATTAGTTAGGGTTTATTCCACCCATTTAGAGTTTATAATTATTTTTTAGTATTTAATTTTTATTTTTTAATTAATATAATTGATTGGTTGATAATTACAAACTTCAGTTTTTAGCAATAAATATTAATTAGGATTAATTATAATATAATAAATTTTATTTTTATGAAACATATTATTAAAATTATGTAATATTAATGTTGGCACATGGATAGGACACGCAATTTGGAGTAGATGTTCATCTGATTAAAATTGTCCCTAATTTTCACTTTTTGTTCACAACATGAAAGACTCCGTTAATTTGCTTTTATTTATGAGAGCCAGTGAGTTAGGGTTCATTTTTTCCATCAATTTTCCCGTTAAATAAAAATTCACAAAATTCTTAGGGTTTGTAAGTGTGGTGTCATGAAGTTCTTCAAACGTTATGACCTAAGAGAATCTTTGGGGGAAATATTATACCTATCAAAATTATAGTGTAAGTAACCATTTTTTTTTATTTTGTAAATTTTTACTTACTACAAAAATTGGTTGAAAAATGAACTCTAAAGCACTAAATATTAACGAAATTAATATCTAATGTTAAAAAAATTATGAAGTATCTAATGTTGTGAACAAAAGAGGCAATTAAAGCCACTTTTAATAGACGAAAGACATATATGGTCTAAATAGTTGGAGAAGAGGCAATGTGAGCCCCTTAAAGTAGGCTATGTGACCTGTTAGAATATGGCCCATTTAATATTGGGCTTCTAATTATTCGAAGCATTGGGCCCAAACTACCCGGCCCGTTGAGAAGGCCTATTACCTTGAACCCTAAGCCACCGACCTACTTATATGGCCAGCTCTTCAGATTTACACATAGATCTCATTTAAGTGTGAACGGCTACGGTTTGCGGGAGAGAGAGAGAGAGAAAAGATCTGAGATGGTTATTGTGCTCAGCTTCGTGTGTTTCTTCTTGCTTCTCTTCTGTTTTCTTCCTTTTGAGTGGTGAGCTTCATTCTATTGACTGTTCAACATGGTGATTTGGATAAATCTATCCACATGAATCAACCAGAAGGTTTTGTTGACTGTTCCAAACCTGACTATGAGTGTTTGCTAAGAAAATCTTTGTATGGTTTAAAGCAGTCCCCTAGGAAGTGGAATATTAAATTTGATAATTGCATGAAATCTTTAAAGTTCTCTAGAAGTGCATATGACCATTGCCTATACTTTAAGGATGTTAACAATATGCCTATGTTTCTGTTGATATATGTAGATGATATGATGTTAGTAAGTCCCTGTAATGAAATAATAAAACATGTTCAAAAATATCTTAGTAATAACTTTGAGATGAAGGATTTAGGGGATGCCAAAAAGATCCTTGGCATGAGTATAATAAAGGATAGAAAGAATAACAAACTTGTATTGAGTCGGTCAAGTTATGTTGAAAAGATATTGGCTAAATTTGCTATGTCTGATGCTATATTTGTCTTTGTTCCCCTTGCTTCCCATTTTGTCTTAAGTAAGGATCAGTCTCCCAAAACTGATTTTAAAATAAATGCTATGAGAAAGGTGTCTTACTCCAATGCAATAAGATTAGTGATGTACCTTATGGTAAGTACCAGGCCAGATATAGTTTATGCAGTTAGTTGCCTGAGCAGATATATGTCTAACCCTGGTATGCCCCATTAGGAAGATCTTAAGTGGTTAATGAGGTACTTGAAACATTCTGTTAATGTGGGGCTTTGTTTCTCTAAGCATCTTAAAAGGGAAGTTGTTGGTCCCGGGGCGAGTTAGAATTAGTTTAGAGCGGGGTGAATAAACTGATCTAAATCTTAACAATATTTTGTGCAATAATCAGGGCCCGTTTAACTCACGAAGTTATCCGTGCTGTTAGGAGATCAGTTGAGATGATCGGCTAGCTTGAAGTGTTATGTGTGCTTGAAGTGTGCATTTTAAAATATGCAACTGAAAACTGAGCAGAGCACACAGACAATTTTATAGAGGTTCGAAGCTCAACTTCTACGTCCTCTCTTCCTTCTGCAGAAGGGTAATTCACTATGCACGTGTAAAGTTTCTTTATTATAGTTACATAGTGAAGATAGGTGTTGGACCTGGCTGATGATGACTTTACGAGTCACGTATTCCTTTCCAACTGGTGCTGTCCCGGAAGCAGCGATCCAACGATAGCAGTCTCCTCAACCGGTTTCCGTCGACAACTCACACTTACCGGTCCCAACTGCTCGCTAAGACTTTAGGTGTTATTGCCTGTCTTTACAAGGTTTTAGATCTCTTTCGATCTTCAAGAAGATAGTCTTGAAACTGGTATCAATTGATGTGCTCTTTTGCGCGTCTTCGGCTTGAACTGGGTAGTTGATCTTTGTAGAACAGAACTGAGAGAGTTGCTCTAACTGGAATTCTTCAATGGCTAGCTTGCTGAGCGGTCTGGCTCCTTCTCTTCAGTTGGACTTTTTCTTTGCTGAATTTTAAGCTTGAGGCTTTAGAGATTTAGCGAACGTCTTCGCTGAGTCTAAGCAGAAACTATAAGCAAAATGTCTGAGCAAAAAAAGTTTTTTTGCAAAAGTCACGGC
The DNA here is from genome assembly GCA_026008535.1 of Perilla frutescens. NCBI lineage: Eukaryota > Viridiplantae > Streptophyta > Magnoliopsida > Lamiales > Lamiaceae > Perilla > Perilla frutescens. The sequence continues at coordinate 16,042,372 of BRKX01000015.1, forward strand.
CATCTTCTGGGTTGCTCATCTTTTATAGATGAGTGGCTGGTGACAGTTGATGATCACTGCGTGATCATAAATGATAAAGCCGTTGAGGGGCCTTTCATTTAAAGAGCCGTTGAGTTGTTCTTCTGACATGTTTTTGTTCTAAGATCTCGGTTGCATTAACTTCAAGATCTTCTTGTTGGCTATTCTGAAATTTGAATTTCAGTTATGGCTTCTATCTTGATCTTCAGTTCTGGGCTTCGGCTGGCAGTTGGAATCTTCTGTTCCTTGGCTGTCAGTTCTGCACATTTTCGGTAGTTTTGTAAGCTCCAGTTAAGATCATCTTCAGCTGGCAGTTCTGGACTCTGGTTTGATCCTTTCTAAGATCCAGTTTGATTTACTTCAGTTGGCAGATTTGAACCACTGTTCTTCAGCTGGCATTTTGGATAAGTGTCCCTTCAGCTGGAACTTTGGTCTTCAGTTCGGATAGTGGCGTTTCTTCAGTCAGAATTCTGAATTAATACGTCTTCAGTTGGTATCCTCTGAACTGGTATATCTTTAGCTGGAACTTTATTCTTCAGCTGGAACTTTCTCTTGAGCTGGCATATCCTTCAACTCGGACTGATGCATTCTTCGGCTGGTATTCTCCTTCAGCTGGAACTGGTCCTCTCTCTTCAGATGGTAAACTCTTTCAGTTGGAACTTTCTTCAGCTGGAACTTTGGTCTTCAGCTGGAATTGGTGCCTTGAACTGGTATTTTTCTTCAGTTCATAACTGTAGATTGATGGCAATTGGTACTTCGAACTTGGTAGTACCTGCATCTTTCAGTTCTGCTTGACTTGCTAACTTATCTAGCAAACAAGCTACAATTTTCTTTTTCAACAGCTCTTGGCTGGATTTCTTTCTCTCTTTTTCTTTCTTTTTCTCTCTTTTATTTTCTCTTTTCTCTCCTTTTCTTTTCTTTTCTCTCTTTTCTTTTCTTTTCTCTCTGGTTGATCATTTTCAGCCTTTGATAGCTCAGATTTTGTTTTTGATCAATCTTAGTTTTCTGCTTGATTTCTTTTCAGTTTTTCAAGGCTCTTTGCATATTTTGACATCTCATTAAAATCCCAATCAGGAAAACTCATGATAGTTTTTCCTAACAGAAGTCTTATCTGGTTATGTGGATTCTAACTATGCTAATGGTATGGATAATAGGAAGTCTGCAACATCCTATGTCTTTACTCTATGTGGATCTTGCATGAGTTAGCATTCTCAATTACAACAAATTGTTGCTTTATCTACTACTGAATCTGAATATGTTGTTATTACTGAATGCACGAAAGAGGCTATATGGCTTAAATGTGTGATGTCTGAAATAGGTTTCCTAAAGGGTAAGGTCACTGTATATTCAGATAGTCAGTCTGCAATTCAGTTGTGTAAGAATCCTGTCTTCCATGACAGAACTAAACATATTGATGTGAGGTTCCTTTTCATAAGAGATGTTGTAGATAAACAACTTGTTTTTCTTGAAAAGATCCATACTGATTTAAATCCTACTGATATGGGGACTAAGTGTCTTCCTCTTGAAAAGCATGTTTCCAGCATGAAAATTCTCAATTTTGATCATGGTTAGTTTATTTTTAGCAGGTAATCCTTGTCTAATATGGCAGATGGGCTCCAACAATAATCTGAATCTCTGTCTTACTGTGTGTGAGTCTTGAGGTTGTAATTATTGTTGAAGTTCCATCTCCTATATTAGAAAAGGAAGAAGATTACTTCTCTTATGGTGATAAGTCACTGCTTACTTTGTGTAAGTTTTGTGATTATTGCTGTAATTGAAGTAATGCATACAAAGGTGATTGTCCGATTATTTTCTTTGGTTAAGTTTCCATGCTCTTGACTTTGTGTTAGAGCAGGACTATGACTATGTGTCTGGTCAACCCTAGTTGTGGTTATCTTTGTGATCTCTACATGGGGGTAATGGCAATGATGATAAATGAACAAGACTCCTTCATTGGTGAATGATCCCAATGTGCCAAGGTGGAGAGTGTTAGAATATGGCCCATTTAATATTGGGCTTCTAATTATTCGAAGCATTGGGCCCAGACTACTCGGCCTGTTGAGAAGGCCCATTACCCTGAACCCTAAGCCACCGACCTATTTATATGGTCAGCTCTTCCAATTTACACATAGATCTCATTTGAGTGTGTGAACAGCTAGGGTTTGTGGGAGAGAGAGAGAAAAGATCTGAGACAGTTACTGTGCTCAGCTTCGTGTGTTTCTTCTCCCTTTTCTTCTGTCTTCTTCCTTCTGAGTGGTGAGCTTCATTATGTGTGAGTGAGGGGTTCGAGGAGTGGTGCAACTCAAGCAGTTCGTTGGTGGTCTGAGGCCTGTGTCGCAGTGGTTAACTTTGTGGTAATCCCGGCTTGTTAGAGGAGATGGAGTTCTGAGCCATTGTCGGCTTAGTTCTAGATTAGTGTTCTCTCTGTAAATTCCAGTATCTTGTCGGAATCCTTTGTGTTAGTTGGTAGCAATTTTAAGTTGTACAGATCCCTAACATGACCTTTAACCGAGATATGTGAATCTGATTGATTCTTCATAAATTCTCATATGATAATTGATTCCTATTTGAACTCATTCATACATAAACATACATAAAGACGTACTTTGCGACGATCCTGGTTCCAAGCCAGGAATGCCCTTAAATTAGGGGTCAAGTCAGGCAAGGGGCGAAGAGGTTGTTAAGCAAGCCCGCCACTCGGACTTGAACCAAGATGATAGCGGCTTATCTCGACCTTATAATAGCCTATGAATAAACAGTCGTCTAAATTTAAGAATTCAATTGGGTGTAATATTTTTTAGGAAAGATTCAAATCCATGAATAAAAATTTTGAACCATTATGTTGATGCAGCACGAGATATGGAGGGCAATTTTGCCTAAGAGGATTCCGTTAGAGTCAACTCCATAAGACTTTTCAACATTTGTGGCTAGCTTAACTAAAGCTTGAGCTAATTTTATATTAGTCATGCCATAAGTATTAATTTGTTCGTGCAAGTACTATGATTAATCATAATTGTCATCGAACTCGAGCTTATATATGGTGTCTAAAGTAAGACCACTAGTTCGTTTTGATAAAATAAAAGCCACCTAAGCTGCGAATAAAAACTAAAATATTCCAACACAATCACATAAAAGATTTGATACACAGAACATTCACAGAAACATGTTTGATTAAATTAAGGTGAAAAATTCCCCCAGCAGAATCAAAAGCTGTAATAATTGCAAAGGAGAAAACAATTTGATGAATAAAGAGTTGCCCCCCATGAACGAGGCTGCCTTGTTGTAAATCTTTTGTTCTTTCCTACTTTCTGCAAAAGTTCTTGCAATAAAAAATCGTGTCAACGACAACCAACTCCCCCATTTTTTTACTCCAAAATGTTCCTAATTAAACTGTGCCCAAATTCAATCATTTGGTGCAGTTTACGACACAAATCATGCAGGAAATAGTTTCCAAAGCATGAACTTTGATCTTTTGTTTCTTTTCGAAACTCAATTATTATTTGTGTTCGTAAAAAAAATATTCAGCTCTTTGAACTGTGCATTAGCTGGAAGAATCTTGGTTTCGATATATAATATATATCACCCTTTTTCTCTCCTCTCTCTCTCTCTCTCTTACAGCCTGCGGCTGCTGCAGCATCATACTCTCTCTTTCTCTCTCTCCAAACTACGATCATCATGGGGAGACAACCTTGTTGTGAAAAGGTTGGACTTAAACGAGGTCCATGGACGATTGAAGAAGATAATAAACTCATGAATTTCATCCTCAACAATGGCATACAATGCTGGCGGCTCGTTCCAAAACTTGCAGGTATGAAATATTTTTCTGAACTAAATAATTAATTAATGTTTTCTTCATGATTTAATTTGTTACCTACATATATAATTAAAGCTTGAACATAATTAATTAATTAATGTAGGTCTAATGAGATGCGGGAAGAGTTGTAGATTAAGATGGATAAACTACCTGAGGCCAGACCTCAAGAGAGGCGCCTTGACAGATGCAGAAGAAGATATGATCATCGACCTGCATTCTCGACTAGGAAACAGGTATAGTATATATACTCAACAATCATATATATGTGATCATTACTCACAGTATAAAATTAAGTTATGATCGATCGTTTTCTCACCTGCAGGTGGTCTAAAATAGCTGCACATTTTCCGGGAAGGACGGACAACGAGATCAAGAACTACTGGAATACGAGAATCAAGAAGAAGATGAAGCTCAAGGGATTAGACCCCACAACGCACAAGCCATTAATGGAGCCAAGAACTCAAGATTTTCTAACAAACACCCAAGAATTAATGCATCATGCAGATCAAAACCTTGAATTCAAAGAAACTTTTTCAATCCCAACTTTGAAAGATTATGATCAAATGCAGCAGAAGAGGGAAGAAGAAGAACAAGAACAAGAAGGGTCATTGGTTTGTGTCTCGAATCAAGACAGAAATCTAGATGATTCTTGCATCAAGAATTTGGACATGGGCTCTTCAGTTATGTTCCAAAACAAAGAATCTTTGGGGAGTTTCACCATGGATTCTTACCAGAATTTGAATTTGATGGATAATCCCTTTTTCTGGGATTATTTCACCGGTTTGGAAGACAGTTTTCCATGAAATATATTAAAGGAAATATTGAAAGCTAGGGAAATTAAGTATTTTTGTTATTATTGGTGTACTGCGTGTAAAGTTTGATCTCTATTTTTCATGTGTGAATTGTTATCACCATGACTAACTTAATCGTCATTCTTTAATTGTCTCTTTTCGTCACATGAGTTACTTGGTGAAGATGTGATTATGGGTTTAATTTTATGCTTTAATCTGTTCCAACTCAAAATACAAACATTAATCCTCCTCTTACTCTTATATTTTCTGACCAAAACATATTCCAAATCTTAATTAAATTGTAATTTTTTGTGGCTTCGAAATTTGGAAAAAATTATGCTCAAAGAAAGAAAATTCATTCAGAGCATACATGTAAATTTACTCCTCTTTTTTTACGTAAATTTACTATTTTGCTGCGTTATTTTTATAAAAAAAAAAGTTATTCAAATTCAAAGAATGTTCATATATTTTATCGTAAAAAAAAAAATAAACGACACTTCCTTCGCGAAGAATATGCATACGGAATTAAGAATTATAACAACAATATATGTACGCTATATCCATATTATAAATAATTTTGATGATATTTTTTGTAAAATTCTTATTCAAAATGCAAAGGGTGCACAGTGCAAAGATAACTCTATTTTTGGGATGCAATTTGCCAAAAAATAGTTTTGGAATGTAATTTGCCAAAAAAATAGTTTTAGATAATATATATAGTATATTATCTAAGATTTTTTTTTAGAAAAAAAAAAAAAAGAGAGAGAATATTCAATTTAGCAAAACAGAGTCGTTAGTTATCCACCCTTCTTCAACCTCCAGCTTCTGGAGAAGTCCAGAAATCCAACGCTTCCAGAAACGTCCCAATATCCCTTTAAATACACATGCAAACTTTCTCTTTCTCTAACTACATCATCAAGAATCACTCATCCATCAATCCAGCCTGTGAAGTGTGAAACACCATTGCTTTAAGCTTAAGCTCAGTCTAGAGAGAGAGAGAGAGAGATGTCACACTGTTTATCAAACTTGTCCATCTCCCATCCCATGTCGTCCCAAACACCCCGGCTATATACTCTGAGTTCAAAGTTTCCCCATTTTCAGAGTTCTCCGATTTCCGGCAGAAATTGTCCCAAGATTGCGGTCAGGGCTTTGGCGGTCGACGGCGGCCGGGAAAATCTTGATCATTTGCAAAGGCAAAATAAGCAGCAGCAGCAGGCCAAGAAGAGGGCAGCCCCTGTTGCCCCAATCGGTATGTGCATATTTCATGTTTCTTTTGTTGATTGTAATGCTATTATGCTCACTCTTTTTTCAAATTTTTTTAATCATTTTGCAGTTTTGGTTAATAGTTTGCCAGTTTTTATTGTAGTTTTGTATGACTCGTCTAGTTTTAGAAGACACAATTACCAAATAATCCCACTCTGAAAAATGCATAATCATTCCAAAATTTCCAAAAAGATATATAAGATATAGAATGTGACGCCAATTGTGGCTCGAATCAGGGGATGTATAACATTGTTCAATTTCAACTTGAATGGAAACTCTCGCAGGATTCGAACTCATGATTCTCATCCAAATGTAGTCATTTCTTAACGTCATATGTACAATGTCTCCAGGTTTATGGGACAGATTTCCAACAGCTAGGACAGTGCAGCAGATGATGGAAACAATGGATAGAATGATGGAGGAGCCTCTTGCCTACAGCGGTGGCTGGCCGTCGCCCTCGCCTGCGACAGACACAGTCAGCTACGGGCGGGGAAGAACGCCGTGGGAGATCAAGGAAGCCGAAACAGAGTACAAGCTGAGGTTCGACATGCCCGGCATGACTAGAGAGGATGTTAAGGTTTGGGTTGAGGAGCAGATGCTGGTTGTCAAGGCAGAGAAGCAGCCAAAGAGGACGACAGTCGAAAATGACGGTGACGAGTGGTCTGCAAAGAGCTATGGGAGGTACAGCAGCAGAATAGCTTTGCCTGAGAATGTTGAGTTTGAGAAGATTAAGGCTGAGGTGAAGGATGGTGTGTTGTACATTGCCATACCTAAGGCCAGTAAAGCAGCTAAGGTTTTCGACATCAGTGTACAATGAAGATAGGATTTTCTTAGCTCTGCAGGAATGGAGCATCTCCAGATGTGTAGTAATTGCTGTTGGAATTTGAGATGAATCCTATTTATATGAGATTAATGGTATTCATATTTTGTGCTGTAAAAAGTGGCTTTAAGCTTAGCTCAAAATCTAAAATTGTTGACTTATTGAACGCATATGAGGCTCACAAATTTGTGTTAACCTGTTTCGATAAGCAAGCTCGAACGAGTTTTATTTTTTCTAAATTGAAATCCGAATATCTCGCTGGTAGCTCAACTCATGTACTAAACATCAAGCATTATAGGACAACTATGTTCAAACTCTCTTAGGGGACTATCAATCCTAGTTAACATGCTTGTTCAATCATACTTAATGCTGCACGATTCGAACATAACTAGAAAGCATAGCTAGATTCAAATATAACTTCGAATAATACCTGTTTTTGTGCAAGTGCTCATAGAAATCTGCTCATTATGCTTTAGTTACTGAGGCCCTCTTATGATGCATGCTGCAACACCCATGTCCACTAAGAGGAGTCACACAACATCAACAGCAGAACATAGTTTCCTTACACTCCAGGCAACCCGATATTAGGAAGTCGCCTTTTTTCTTGAGTCGAAGATTTTTCACAAGTAATTAGATCTAACAAATAGCAAGGCTCATGCAATGTACACACCTTGGTCTATTACAGGGTATTCCACGGGATCAACCGGGAACTCTGGGTTGAACTTTAGTGAGCCGTACAAGTGTGAAGGGACGTCGGCTATGAGCTCTTGATTACTGTAACTGAATGGATCTATAGTCCCAAGGTAAGGATTTGGTGGATATAAATCAGTTTGAGGAGAGTATTCACTGAATTCTTCCCCCCACAACCTGAGAGCTGATCCAGTTCCTACAAGAGCGTTTCTGTGCCAAGATTCCGGGTCATCAAAGAGATTCTGATCCAAACTCTGGTTCTTTGTGTTCCATATAGAACTTGGCATTGGATCAATGGCATGGCAGTCTGTCAAATGGCTTTCGGGCTGAACAGAAAACAACGCAGCTGTGCTCTCGACTTTGGTTACTTTCTCGCTGAGTTGGCTTCTTGTGTTTTTGCTGTAGGAAGTGTCCATTCCAGCTTGCATTGGTTTATCAGATGCTTTGCTCTCCGTTCCACGGTTGATACTGGTTTCCACAGAATCAACTTGGATATGATGCATGGGCAGAGGAAGGTGATCGAACCGCTGCTCTGCACTGAAAACTAATTTGTTTTCTTTTTTCAACTGGAGTGGTGGAACTCCGCTTTGCGGTTTTTTCTCTGGTCTGAATGGAACTGGTGGAGCTCCGCCATGTGGTTTATTCTCTTGATTGAACTGGAGAGGTGGAACTCCGGCACTCCAGGAGTACTGCACTTGGATCTTGGGTTCAGATTTTACATCTGAATTCTGTTTTCCAAAAGAGTGCTCAAAGCTTATACTTGAGGTACTGCTTTTTCCAGGATCACTCATCTCCCCTGGTACACCAGTCTTCGACTCTAGGATTGGCATGGAAAGACTCGCCTTGACATTAACTTCGCAGTTCTTTGGATCATCATGATGAACAGGAATCTTATGCCCAGAAACAGCATAGTTTTCATCTGCTCGAATGTTAGGTTTCAAACATGTTGAGTTTTTACTGACTGGGTTTTGAAGGCAAACATTTCCAGCAAGATCTTTTGGAGATAAATCTGTGTGCTTTGTCCCACTAAAAGTGGCTTTCAGCTCGTTCTCCTTCTGCAACCTGCTTAAGTAGAGTCGATACTTCTGAAAGCATTAAAAAGGAATTCCTTAGGAATGTGAAGTGACAGACGGGGGGCTTGGTGGCGTTGTTTGGAGAAGGGGAATGGAGTGAAAAGGGTTCTTCCATCATTCTCATTCACATCCCCATTTTATCGACAAGCCCCCCCAAAATCTTTAAAGTTCTTACATATGCAGGCTGGTAGGGTCTTTCCTATTCTGAACTAAGACCAAGAGCTCTTTGATCTCTCACTTTCAGAAGTGAGACGCGCAAAAATGAGGAATTGGGGAAGAGAGAGATGCAAGAGCACTGATCCAGGTTAAGGATAGAAAAGTCGATACCAGCAGATAATTCAACCAAAATGTGGCTGATAATGCATAATATTAATCTTGGATAATCAATCACTTCAGAAGATAAAGAGGGTAGAATTTACCTGTAGGTGACTTGCAACGTTCTCTCTAGTTAACCATGGCACTGCCATCAGATCGAGAATTTTCTTGGGCCCGACCTCTGCCAAACATTAATAATTTAATGTCGTATTTTCTAATTGATGTCTTGAATATACAAGTGTAATTTGGAAACTATAGGGAAAAGTTTAAGGTGTCGGTTTTATATGCAAGAAGTAAGGATGACGATGGACTTACTTTCAAATCCAATCAGATTAACAGCTTTAACAAACTTCTGATGAAGATCGACGGTCCAAACCACCCTTGCTTTTTTCAGATTGGAAGGATCACCACATGCGCGATCATCATTCTTGTCAACGTCCTTCCGTTTCTTTCCAGAAACTAGATCTCCACCGAAGAAGTAGCCATCATCCAAGAGCTCTGATCTCATCATCTGAATTTCTTCAAGGCTTTCATGGCCTTCGATATCTCGGACTTCATGTATTCGCTTCCTGAACACGTGTTGCCAAATGTTACGAAGCTCTTTCATTCTAATTGGCTTAAGAAGGTAATCACAGGCGCCGTGTTGAACACCTTTCATCACCCTACTTGTTTCTCCATCCACGGACATCACTGCATAGGGTTTTTTTTTTGTTGGCTTAGTCCTCAATACAGCATAGGTAACTATTAAGAAACCAGTAACAGATACAGGTGATAAAAACTCACTGATGACCGGCAGATCCATCTCCAAACCAACATGCTCTAAAAGCTTAAAACCATCCATGTCAGGCATATTCACATCGCTGATAACAATGTCAAACCCTTCTTTCCTCTCTCGAAGCAAGTCAAGAGCCTCTCTCGCCAAATTACACGTGGTCACTGAAACTCACAAACATAGCAGTTGAAGTAGATAGACAACTTCAAGGAGGAAATTGGGAATTTCCATATAAACTTACTAAAAGAACCCGCAAAAACACCAGACTGCCTAGTTCAAGGCTCAAAGAAATCCTACTTATGGAAATCATGTCTAGGAAAACAGCCAATATATTGTGGACGTGGAAATATTGGATATTTCCATAATTAAATTTTATGTTCTTAAGCTTAGGACATTAAGATGGATGAAGAAATTCTCTAACATTAAAAAACTTTCAGTGATTTTTTGTGTGTTACCTGATTGAGTTCAAGAATTTTATAGAAATAGCACAGGGCACGAAGATAGAGAAACTGAAGACAAAATAATAAGTTCATACTCATCATACTGAATTTTAATCTAGAGAGATTTTTCAAATTTTGCAGGGAAGATTTATGGAGAACAAGGTGGCACCAAAATCTACCTAAACTGCACGATGGTTTTCCAAGAAGTAGTCTTCCACAATAGAAAGGTACTTTTCAGTTATCATATTATGCATACTCTTGAAGAGCCTCACTCAAATCCAACCTTATACAACTTCCCGTTATTGAAGTGCTTCAAATGATATCAGAGACAAACTCATGAAGTTTGGTGATTAAAAAAAGAGAGAGATTCTGCAGAGAGTCCATAATCTGCTCGTGCAGTCATGAAGCAGAATACTCAAGGTCGTGCAGTTAACTCATGCCTCATCACATATTTGAGGATCGCCATTTATCTAGTCACATACAGTATCTCTTTGATTGGTAGTCAAAGTAAAAATCTTAATAATGGGGAACAAGATCAATCAAGAACGTAAACAAGACTTCTAATATCTTGTCCAATTGACTAGTCCAGCTTTACTGACTAAGAATTCTGTCATCTTCATATTCTACATAGGAGTTTTCAAGCAGACTTCCTTCAAGAACAATGCAACACTCTTATGGAGAACACAGAAAATGCATACTATGCCAAAAGCAATTGCTCATTTATATTCAGACAAAATTGTTGGAATAGACTAAATAACAAATAGAAGATAACATAAATTTTCTTAATTGATCCAAAATAAGTTACAACCATATTTGCGGAAATCCCAGTGACTAATCATTCGAAGATTCAGTACCAATTTTATCCTTTCCTCACTCAAATGAAATTTACTCAGTACAGCCATCCCATTAACAAAATCAACACTACAGCCTCTCCTTAATTATCCTTATATTTCACTTCACTTTTTTGGCTACAGTCATTTGGTTTCAGACCTTATGCAGGAGAAGAGAACTCAAAATCAACACTACAGCCTCCACTTATCTTATATTTCACTTCACTTTTTTCCCTTATCCCTAAACATTAAAACATTTTTGCTACCAATTACCAGTTAAATTAACTCTTCCAACACCTCAAACATAGAGCACCACAACCACCAAAGCAATCCCCCAACCCAAAACACACACACAGCCACGCCTCAAACATACTTACTAAGAAAAGACAGAAAATTGAACTAGCACAATTATTATATTAATCAGCACAGCCCTAGAGAAAAAATCTTCACCAACAAACAACCACAGAGACAAAACCAGTCAACAAAAAAACAAAAAGGGCAATTGCATTTCAGTAAATTTTGGCAAAAAAAAAAAACAAAAACAAAAAAAAAAATGAAAAGGGACCTTCATAGTTGCATTTCTTCAGCATCTTTTCGAGAATCTTCAGCCACGTGGGATCATCGTCCACCACAAGCACCCGGAGACCCGCCGGAAAACAATCGGGCCGCGGCGAAGAAAACCCGCTGGAATCCATCGAGAAAAAGGGCGGATTTTCAGCTCAAGAAAGGACAAAAGAGTGATCAGTAGTTGTGTATGATGCTACACTAACTAAGATATACAAAATAAGTATGTACGTGTCTGCGTATATATATTATACTCTTTTGACAATTATAGTATGTGAGAGAAGACAAGAGAGAGAGTTCAAAAGTCGAAGAATGTGTGGATTTTTATGGGAAGGTAAGAGAAGGAAGAGAACAACGAATATTTGGCGCCGGCCTTCTAGCTTCTAGTTAACGGTCTATGCGGACACTGGACGTACGCCTTTTACCTTTTTTACCTTAATTAATTTTATTATCATATATTATTTTTCAAAATTTAATCCAGGTAAATTTATAATGGTTTTTTTTTTCTTTTTCTTTTTTTCATTAATAATGTATCCTTCTTTACTTATCGAACCTAATATTCAACTTAGTTTTAAATTTTACATGATAGAAAAATAGGTTCCAATTTGTTTATTTGTTATGTTGAACTAACTGAATTTAAATAATCTTTAAAATTTAAACGAGCGTTATTCTATGCATTTAATGTAACTCTTCTTTAATCATTAATAAATGTAGATGTCACTGGCCGTCATCATTTAAATAATGGAAGAACTCAGACTACGCTTATTCAGGGACGGCTCTAAGGGCGTGCTTGAGGTGCGCCGCACAAGGCCTCATGAAATATAGGGGCGTCAAAATTTTTGTATACATATATATATAGTATTATTAATATAATTTCAGTTTCTATTAAAAAAAATTCAGGGCCTCACGAAATATAGGTGTACCAAATTTTTTATATACATGTATGTATATGTAGTATTATTAATATAGTTTAAATTTTTAATAAAAAAATTATGTATATTAAGTCTAGCATAAATTTAAAATTTTAACCCTTTAGTTTTGTAAAAAAAAAAAAAAAAAAGTTGGTCCTATTAACGATAAGCCCATTATTTAGTACTTTTAGAGTATTAATTAATTTTGATGAAAGTGGATGATGGAGGATAAGCAAACACCTGAAGAATTTTGGATTTTTTTTTTTCTTCTGATAAATTGAATTCGATGGATGCTACTTTAAAAGAAAGTTATAAAAACTTTAAGAATATTCTAAAGCACGAAGAGCATAGTGATCTTGATGGTCAAGAGTTGTTCAAGAGCTAAACGCATTGCGATATCTTTTTCCAAAAAAATAAAATAAAATACAGCTTTAGATATATTAACTTATTTGAAGAAGTTATATAGTTGTTATAATGTATATATTGCTTATAGATTTTTATTAACCATACCTGTTATAGTTGCATCTACTGAAAGAAGTTATTCAAAATATTGAAATCTTATTTACAATCGTCGATCATGTCACAAGAAAGATTGAGTTGACTTGCTTTGATATTCATTGAGCACGAATTGTTAGAAAATATTGATTGTGAAAACTTTATAAGTGAGGTTCTTCAAAAAATACTAGAAGAAATATCTTTAAATAATATTATTTAAATAACTTTATTTACTTTGTTTTAGGGTTGTTAGAAGATGATAGTGACTCATTGATGATTTTAAAGTTTTCAAAAATTAAGCATATATTGAATATATATTTCAAGCATTTTTTTTATCTATCATATATATTAGAATTTTATAGCCAACGTGATTGTGCTATTTATTACTACCTCCGTTTCATAATGTTTGTTGTTTAAGGTTTTTTTTTAGTTTCAAAATGTTTGTTGTTTAAGGTTTTTTTTTAGTTTTAAAATGTTTGTTGTTTTATATAATTTGACATCCTCTCTCCCAATTTTAACCCTCTCAAATCCTACAAGATTTTTTTATTCTAACTTACCTATAATATATGAAGAGAGAAAAATATATGGAGAGAGAAAATATTGTTATTTTTTAGGAAAATATAGATGAATTAGATTTTATGGCATATATAAGGGATTGGTATATTTGTCCACGAAATTAATTCTTAATTTCAAATAAAAAACAAAACAACAAACATTATGGAACGGAGGTAGTATGTAGCAATTTTATATTTCAATGAATAGAAGCACCATTTTTAAGTTCAAACATGGCCCTTCAAATTTCAGGACCGGCCCTGCGCTTATTAAAGATTAAAATACGATAATTATTAATAAATGTTCATAAAAATACTCACGATATGTAGTCGTAAAAATATCCAATTAATAGTTGATCTTGTAAATTTTAAGCTACTACAAGATATTCCACAGTCCATCATCTTTCTTGATTTCAATTCTCCCTTTTCAAATAGAGTATTTAATTTCACCTAATTCATTTTATAATCTTGCAAGACAAATGTTGAAAAGTTAAAGTTCTTGGCTGACACCTTTTATTCTAAAAAATACATTTCCTTCTTAATCTCCCAATCAAATTTTGACATCCAAATTAACACTAACTATTACATTCAAAATGTTTTCGTAAATTATACCTTTAAATATGCCCTTGTTTTCTCGGAGTAAATTACACTTTTGATCCAAAAAATTAACGGACTAGACTTTATATCCATTAAATACTTATTTTAGAGTTAAAATAGTACCTATTTTGCATTGAAAGTTAATTAATTGATTCTCATCAACTTCTATCATGTAAACCCCTTAGCAACTGCAATTGCAAAAAAAAAAAACATGACATATGATGATCTTGATTGCACTGCCTAATTAAGGGTGAAAAATAGAGAGAATGCAGTGAAAAATTCAATCCAAATAGATATTGTTTTTACTCTAAAATAGGTACTTAACGGATGTTAAATATAGTCCGTTAATTTTTGGGACCAATAGTGTTGAAATATAAACTGTGGAGCCAAAAATGTCAAAAAATAAAACTTGGGACCAAAATTATACATTTTGAGACTAAAACTATTTGGATCATATTTTTACTGGACCAAAAGTGTAATTTCCTATGTTTTCTTGTGATGTTCTATTACTCTTTGTTAAGATAGATGGAGAAAAATAAAGTGATAAAAAAATAAGTTTGGAGGGACCTTTGAGCAACAATATAGTAAACAAGAATCCAACATAATATATAGCATGTAAACATATCCCAGTGTATAAATAAGAAATAAATCGCAATCATCCAATAAAATGATTTAATAGATTGAAAAAGATCCGGCAATTTCATAAATTATTTTTGAAAATACAATGCTAAAATTGAAGACAAAACATATCATTAGGCTCCTAGTTATACTTTCAACATTTGTTTCAATAGTCCTTGCACGTATAGTGTTTGTTTCAGTATGTCCCCATACATTTTTTTTTTTAAATATGTCCTTATAATTTTATATTTCATTTCATAACATCCTTTCTAGATTTGTCAAAAGCATTACTGTTAATATTATTAAATAATTTGTTGATTAAAAGGACAAAGGCTTCATAAAATGTGAGTGCAGTAATATCATTCTTAGTCCTTTAATTCATTTATAACAGCAACGAATAAGTTAACACTTTCATAAAATTAATTTATTAATTATGTGTAAAAACTGCACAAGTTTCCCAAAGTGTCAATTAAACTAAACTAGTATTTTTCCTGCGCGATACATAAATAATTATTAATTTTTAAAATTTATAATATTATGATTTTTTTGAATTTCATATGTTGTGCTTAATTTTTAAAATTAATAAAATGATATGCACATGTGTTAATTAATTAGATAAGAAGATCAATTTTGTGTTGTTACGACAAACAAAAAGAAAATTAAATTTTAGGAACTAAATAAAAATCTATGTTAGAAAGACCGAATTGAAATATTTCAAATGACACGATTTTATAAAAAGTAATGTATAATTGTCCAAAATTAAAGAACATTTGATTTCTTTGAATATATGATAGATATAAAAAAATATAATTATTAAATTATTTTAAATGATGAAATTGAAATAGAAAAATAAATTGTTGTTGTTGTTGTTGTTGTTGTTGTTGTTATTATTATTATTATTATTATTATTATTATTATTATTATTATTATTATTATTATTATTATTATTATAGTGCAACATAAATAAAATCTATTTTTAAATGCGACAATGTAGAATACTATACAAATCATCCACCTATGCATAAAAAAAATAAAATAAAAATGTTGTAAATTTCAAATTTTCAAGTAAAAATAAATAAATAAGAATGTAAAAATTGGTTAAAATACAACGGTTATAATCTAAACCATCATAAAAATGTAAAAAAAAAAAGAAGAAGAAAAATTTATATCAATAAATGTCACTATTGTTGTCTTTAACTCAAATTTGTTGTCTATTAACTCAGAACCGTAGTCTATTATATAAAAAGTGTTGTTTAAAATATAACCATTAAATTGTGTGACTGACAACAGTTTATAACAGAACAGTTGTCTATTACATGATTTTACTTTAATATATGTACAGGTACGGATGAATGAACTTCTTACAGCAAGCCTATTCCACCATTCTTAAAGAGCTTGATCATGATTTTATATATATATATATATATATATATATATATATATTCCAGTTTTATGATTTATAAAAATCAAAAGTAAGTCCAGATCGACCTTTTCAAATGATCCATTAATATATAATTAAAGTAAGTCTGAATTTTTGTTATTATAAAATTCGTATATATTTGATTATATACAAATGATTTATTTATAATTTGAATTTTATTATAACAAAATTTCTGCAGACTTACTTTATAGATAAATGGATCATTTGTAAGGAATCAATATGGGACTATTTAAATTAATTATATGGGCGAACAATATCTTTTCTTTTTTGTTTTATAAGAGATGACTAACATCGTACGTTAAATTTTAACATCTGTATTTTCTAAATTAAATTCTAACATATCATGTGTATGCGAATTTTATAATAACAGAACGTCAGACTTAGACGATATGCATAATACTTGTATAGTTCCCTAAACTGGTTAAATTTGGTCATCTTGCCATCTCATCTTTAATTAATTTGAATCATTTTTGCATGTTAAACTTAGCTTATAATTAATGTGCCCCCCAATCACCTCAACACAACTATCATATGTAGTCTTCTTCTTATTATATTATTAAATAAACCTTGTGGCATTACAAATTTTATGGAATTACGAAATATAAAAAAACTGTTGTTTGAAAATATAAGGAATTGAAGGATACCAAAATAAAAAGTCATTCTCATGAATCATGTTCATGTATAGGAGATTATCTGATTATGTTTTTCCATTATTTTTTGTATTCTAGCTATAAATGTATTGTACGTCAAATAGTGGGATATATAACCTACGTATTAAGTAAGTAATTAATAGGAAAATTAGAAAAATTTGAGCTCAACTTTTGCATACTTGGAGATGCACTGGCATTGTTTTAATTTGGAACTAGTATTTATCATGTGCGATGCATAAATAATTATTTTTAAAAAAAAAATTGTAATATTATGATTTTTTGAATTTCATATGTTGTGCTTAATTTTTAAAATTAATAAAATAATATGCACATGTGTTAATTAATTAGATAAGAAGACCAATTTTGTTAAGTTATGACAAACAAAAAGAGAATTAAGTTTTAGGAACTAAATGAAAATCTATGTTAGAAAGATCGAATTGAAATATTTCAAATGATACGATTTTATTAAAAACAACGTATAATTGTCCAAGATTAAAGAACATTTGATTTCTTTGAATATATGATAGGTATAAAAAATATAATTATTCAATTATTTTAAATGATAAAATTGAAATAGAAAAATAATAAATCATCATCATCATTATTATAATGCAACATAAATGAATTATATTTTTTTTATGCGTCAAATGTAGAGCACTATACAAATCATCCATCTATACATAAAAAAATAAAATAAAAAATGTTATAAATCTCAAATTTTCAAGTAAAACAATAATAAATAAGATCGTAAAAATTTATTAAAATACAACGGTTATAATCTAAATCTTCTTGAAAAATGAAAAAAGAAGAAGAAAAATTTACAATAATAAATGTCACTACTATTATCTATTAACTCGAAACTGTTGTCTTTTAACTCTAAACTGTTGTCTATTATATAAAAAGTGTTGTCTAAATATAATTATTAAATCATGTGATAGACAACGGTTTATATCATAACTGTTGTCTATAACACGATTTTGCCTTAATATATGTATAAATTTATTTGAGATGCAAAATAAGTGGTCTTTAAACTAATTATCGCAACAAATTGAAGGTTTAATTGGATGCTGAAAGAACCTTGTTTCTTGAGCCCCTTTCTTTAATTGAGCCAATATTGCATCAACAGCTAAACCCACCCCAAAAATGCCATTACTATTTCTTTATTATTTTTTAATAATTAATTTGCAAGATGCCCAATCATTCACCCTATTAGTAAAAATTCCTCCTTTTTTATCTTTATAAAAGCACCTTGTACTAGAGTACTTGGTGGAATGGGGCTAATTAGCTATTAATCAATAACTATTTGGTGACTAATTTTAATTATTCGAAGTAGGGCTGACAACGGATAACGGACCCTATGAGTACCCGTAAAAATTATCTATAATGGGTAGGATAATTACCTATTTAAAGAGTACGGGCACGGATACAGACACATACATGAGTAATTACCCATAAATTTTAACGGGGACGGGTGCGGGTACGGATACCTTAATACCCAACTCGCCCCATGCCCATATATTATTATTATTATTATTATTATTATTATTATTATTATTATTATATTATTTTTTTAAGATTTCGTAGCATTTTTATGATTGTAGTTTTTTTTATGGTATGCCGCATTTTCACGAAGGGTCTTTGTATTATATTTTAATTGAATTATGATTTAGTTTAATCTTTATTTTTAAAATTGTAAATTATTTTATCGTTATTTTGAATTATTTGCTACAAATAATAATTATTAAATTAGATATTCAATAAAAACTTCGTGATAAAGAAATTTGTATGTTTATATTTTTTTTTTAAATATAACATTTGTTAGAAATAAAACAATAATTGAACACCAATAAAATTTGGACTATTTGAAATATTAATTTATAAATTATGTTATTTATTCTTATATATATATATATATATTGTAAAGTTGATCAATAAATGCTTATAAAAATTATATATTACATAATATATATATATATTTAAAAAGTATACAATAAAAAAATACAAATATAAGTATGGTTGAATGATTATTGAAAAAATCTCATTAAATTTGTTTAAAAAGTTAGATATTATTAATTTTCTGCTTATTATGCTTAAGAAGATGTTCATAAAGATATATACATTAAAAATATTTATTTATAATGTATGCACAAATATATTATGTAGAAATGATCTATAATTAAAAAAAAGTGAGAATTTATAAACAGAATTCAATCTTTTTTTACCTCTTCTTAAAAATAAATAGTTATTTCACTCAATCATCTATATAAATTACGTTTTATATTCAATATTTTTTCATATACTTAAAGCATATACATAATATATATATATATATAGCACTATGATATTTTTATTTTAACTTATAAAAAAAATTAATTTTACTAAATACTAGCTATAAAATGTTTCTCGTGTATTGCATAAGAGAAATACTACTTAGTTAAAATGTAGGTAACATGAGTATGGGTAGTTAAGTACCCAAAGGGTATGAAAACGGACATAAAAGTTACTACCCAGCGGGTATGAGGACAGGTACGTGTAAATTTTAAAACGCGGGTCTGGGGATGGGTATCTTAGTACCCTACTCATACCCTACCCATTGTCATCCTTAATAGTAAGTGTTACTAATATACCTATCTCTTTTAGCATAATTGAAAAAAAGGTAAAAATTTGGGTACACCCGTTCTACCGAACTGATTTGGTCAGACGAAAATTTATAGTACTTTTAATATTAGAAGTGATACATTTTTTCAATCCAAAAAATGTAGTAATATTTACAAAAATGTCACTACCTTTTTTTGTGTTTAGCAGTAATTTTTAGTAAAATAAACATGATACTTTTTAGTATTAATAGTGTTTTTTTCTATCCAATATAAAATTTATTTTGCATCTCATTACATATCTATGGTGGATAGGAGATTTGTTATCCTTATACATATCCCATATTGACTTTTATTTCCATTATTTCCTTTTGTAATTTATCTATATAGCAAATTATTAGCTAGTTCATGATTTGAGGAAGAAATAGAAGAAAGTTGAAAATTTTAATAGTTGACACATAATGTTTTAGTTTTCCAATTATGAAAGGACAGACACACGTTTGTTTTGAGTTTGGTTGAATTAAATTTCTTCATATGTGGAAACCAGCATAGGACAAGATATCCCAATCAAGTCATGTTAGAAACCCTAGTTGTCTCCAAGTTGGTGGGGGCGTGAACTGCACGCAACAACTTATCCCTCCAACTTTTAAGTTGCAACAAGATTCTTAATTACTTATAAATTTAACTTTTTATTCTATTTAATTTTGCAAGTGTTTTAAGAATCTTGAGAGGCCCAGGGACACAAATATATGCTCATTGTTAATTTTTATTCATGAGATTCTCAATTTTATATCGTGTTGAATTGTAACTATTATACGATAATAACGAATGATAATGTATTAATCAGGGTTGATTTTGAGGGATGGCGAATGGGTCACTGCACGTATTTTTATAGTTCGTATTTTTAGTTGATTATTGATTTTTATAGTTAATTTTTTTCATAATTATGGTATATAATCTTTAAAAAAATCAATCCTTTGCGCTCTCTCTCTCTCTCGTTGCTACCATGAAATCCTCAGTGCTATCTTGATTTTTATAGTTAATTTCATAATTATGGTATATAATCTTTAAAAAATTCAATCCCCTCCCCCTCTCTCCAGATATTATCATCCAAATCCAATAATTTTCATGCTCCAAATATCATTACCAAAATACAAACAGATAACAATAAAATATTTGGTATCATATTTATAATAATAAACTCTATTTATACGGCATGTCTTTTTTATCTCATATTTTATATGGTGAATGAAATTTTGATTAAATAAAAAAAATAACTGAATCGAAATATTTTGGTTCTTTTTTTAATCGAAGAAACTAACCGATGGGTCATTTTTTTAATATGTCTCGTAGTGTAAAATATTTTGGTTATCTATAATTTTTCAATGTTATTATGTAATTGAACTATATTTGATTGGCTCTATGATATTAGATTAAAATTAATTATCAGTTTATGAATTCACTATACTTAGATCACTATTTTTTATTTTATGTTTTGAAATGAGATATTGGAAAAAGTTGATTTTGATGACCTTAATTGTTGATTTGCTTCTTAAAATGCTAGAAGATCTAAATTATTTAAATAATTATTCGATACTTGTATATTTTGTGGTATGTTTTCTTAAAATGCTAGAAGATATAAATTATTTAGATACTTGATGAGCTTAATTATTTTCTTAAATTATGTGTTGATTGCACTTTTTGAAAAAAATTAAATGATAACAATAATGGAATAAACTTCAAGATGCTCGTAAAAAAATTAGGATCATTCTTTTCTTTCATTATGTCATGACCACAAAATATTAGGGCCGACTTTGGCAGTGATATACTCGTACATATCTCATTGTAAAATTCACTCATAGTTAAATAATATATGAATGTGTGCGCGTAATCGCCTGGATCTTACTAACTATATATTTCTTGATGAACTATCAAGTTTTTTATGAAAAAAAATCTAAAACATAAAAATATTATAAAATGGATGGAGTATTATTTCAAGTATTTTACATCAATATTTTATATCTATATTTAACAAGTAGCTAGGTTGGATTATTGATCTGGCCGATTGGACAACCAGTTACCAATCTAGTGACCAAAATTCTAATCTGAATCATAAAAACATGCACTAAAACAAAAGACCACAACTAAAAACACAATGTGAGATAGAAATTAGAATGTTCAAGAAAATAAACAAAATTAAATATACCCTAGGTCTTCCAATTTCACCCAGAAAAAATTATATATATATATATATATATATATTAAAATAAAATCCAAAGATGCACTGTTGATTAATTAAAACTTCAAGTAATTATAAATTAATAGATGATACTTTATTAGGTGGATAAATTCAGTTCTTTCAATCAAAAGGAAACCTTATAATTAAGTTAAAAAAATTATTATAATATATTTCAAGTGTCTACCACTTGGGCAAAGGAAAATCTATCTTTATCTTGAGCAGCTGAGCTAGCATGATAAGGTGGCAGCAGCCAGAAACACTAAATTTTCCACTTTTTATGAAAATATATTAAAAAAAAAACAATTGAAAAAAGAAATGTATAACATGGTTTGCACTATAGAGTAGTGATAAGCTGCAAGTTTTTCACCACACACTTAGCAGTTGCAGCAGCTGAAAATATTATGACTCAATTGACACTATGTACAAGTGTTATTTTGAGGTCCAAAAAGTGGATCATCCATTTCCATATTTTTATATTAATGAACTAATTCTAATCAACTTTTTGCTAAAAGCACACCTCTTATTTAATTTACTTATTTCATTGTGTTTATTGTACACATCATGTCAAGAATTGACTCCTAACAGCTCAATTATGATTCTTAATTTCTTGAAAAAAAAAATCTAACTCGATTGATATGATATTTCATTTTACTAATGCATACCATGTTATACGTATACGTAATGTATGTTGATAAAAAAATATGACATTACGTGAGATTGGAACACAAAATATAGATAATATGTGCAAATATATATTATATAGACAAATTAATCATGGCCTAATCATCTTATAATCTGCACATTTCTATTCACTTTTGTTGCAAGAATATAGTGATTATCTTTATGCAAAAAGGGACCAATAATTATAATACTGCATATATAAATAATTAATTACACATTTTTTTCTTCAACAAAAAAAAAAAAAGAGGAGGAAGAGGGTTTCAACTTTGAAATAATAGGGTAGGGTTTAAAGGCATAGCTTTTGAGAGTGG
This sequence comes from Perilla frutescens, assembly GCA_026008535.1. NCBI lineage: Eukaryota > Viridiplantae > Streptophyta > Magnoliopsida > Lamiales > Lamiaceae > Perilla > Perilla frutescens. Next base: position 16,064,850 of record BRKX01000015.1, read on the forward strand.
GGCAGGTTTTGAAAAGAAAACCCTAATGGCTCAAAAAAGGAAATGCCCACTAATTCAAGTTCCTTTTGGCTAAAGAGAGAATTGGAGAATGATTGGCTCTTAACATATTGGGAGGATTAACTCCATGCAACTCTTTAGTGGAGTCTTTCCTTTCCATTTTTTTAAACTAAAGTGAGCATTTTCAAACCCCCCTCTCCTTCACAATCTTCTTAATTATGCTCTCTCTCTCTCTCTCTCTCTCTCTCTCTCTCTCTCATGTGTTTCTTGATTGCAACTACACATTTTTATTCTTGTTAATCTAGGCCTTTTCAATTCTTAACTGGCTTCATTATATATGCTGTTTAATAATTCTTGGCGATTTGTTCTTTAGTATATGCCTCTAGAAAGTAGAATTTAGGCATTGTATTTTCTACTCATTTCCTTTTCTTTTCTACTTTCTCGCGGAGGATGGGGGATTTCTAGCACAAGAGATTCTAATTTTTTTAGTGTGCTTTTTTTTTATTCACATGCATTTATAAATTTCTCCATGTATATATGCACGATGTGCCTATATGTGTGTGTGATGGTGTCACGTATTACATATACGTACGTGCGCTCATCACGTTCTAACTAATAAAGTACAAGATTGAAAATAATACGATGAAGAGAGAATTTTGACTAGGTTAATTATGGGCAATAATTTGAGATCAAGGTTTATACTAACTAGGCTCATTAACATTTTAAGCAGCATTTTGGATCCATGTCCAATTACATGATGAAGCATGGGTATCTTGCTATTCATAAATATCTAGGCCCATCAGTTACATAACTTGGGCCCATTTTTCTTCTCAAAATTTACTACAATTTTGGGTAATTCTATTCACGACCCCTAATTTTTTTTACAACCCCCAAAATTAATTAAAATATAAATAATATTTTTTTGACAGATTTATCCTTGTAACCCCCTACTACTTATAATAGAATAAAATACAACTCCTATTGTATAACCTCTATGAATTAAAATTACTAAAATAAAAATGCAACCGCATTGTATAGCCCCCACTATTTAATTCTCTACCAAAATCAAATAAGACCTCAGAACTTAAAAAAAAACTCTAACGAATTTAAATATAAAAAATATTTTTTTGTACTTTTTTGCCCTTATATTTCCACACATAAAATCCTAACAAATAAAAATAAAACCCCATGTACAAAAAAAGGAAAACAAAATTTGCAGAAATAAAAAAAATGAAAACAAAATTTTATTGTGCTTTTTTACCCTTATTATTCTTCCTCTTCTCTCGATAACAAAAAAAAAATTGAAAACAAAATTTTGAAAAAGCAAAATGAAAATCATTCTTCCTATATGTTAATTCAAGTTTGCAGAATGTTTTTAAGAAGTATTTTTAAAAAAAAAATGTTAAATTCATAACCCTTTTAAAAAAAAAAAATCATAACCTTCTCAAGTATTTCATTTTTTTCTTGTTTTGTTTTTTGGCTTTGATAACTATAACTTGAAGAAAATACTAATTTGTAAAAAAAAAAATGCAAGCAAACCGAATCTACAGGATGTGAATTAAAATTGAAGCAAATGCCCAAGTTTGTAAGAATTGGAATTTATTCTAATTCTGGTTTTCGAGTTATTTTTTTTTTCTTCTTCTTTTTTGGACAAGTTGAGTTCTTGGACTTCTCTCTCTCATCGAATTTAAATTAGAAGAGATGTTTAACTTCCTTTCAAAAACAATGATGCATCTCTAAGCTGGTTAGAAAAAAAATGTAAATAAAATTTCTCCCAACATGACTTTCTTTGAAATAGTTTTTTTTTTTTTTTTCAGTTTTTTCTCATCGGTTTTGTTAATAACAAGAGAGTGAGGATTATATATTAGGGGGTTTTATTTTATTTATAAGGGTTTAAGTATGGGGGTTGTGAAGTTAAATACGTCTATTGAAATATTATTTATAATTTAATTGAATGAAGGGGTTGTAATGAGAAAAAATTAGATTGTATGATTAAATACTTCTAGCAAAATATTATTTATAATTTAAATTAATAAAGGAGTTATAAATAGAAAAAATGGGCTTGTGAATAGAATCACCGACAATTTTTATATATCCACGGAGGTTAAGCCCAATTATTTTGAGCACAAAAAATGAACATATTTGACAGTAGCACCCGATGTGCATTATTCGATGTATCTTATATTAATTGATCAAATATGCGTGCTCTCTCTCTCTCTCTCTCTCTCTATATATATATATATATATAGGGGTGGGGTTGATGAAGCCACGAAAAGCCTTGAAGAACTTAATCCGGACCTGTAAATACGTGGTCCATTTACACGACTTCGAGCAATACAATTGCAAGGATTTTTCCTTGCATTTGTATGTAAGAAGTTCGAAGATGACAAAGGAATTGAGAGCATCCCAAAGATTGCTACTTTGTTAATAATCAAAGATTGGAGATCAAGATTAGAAGAACAATGCATGAAGATAGAACTCATCAAGTTGTGCATGCATGGCAGATTCACATTGCATAAACAAGTTGCATGGAGTTTTCGTCCCCCTTAGTTATTTAATTAAGGGATTGATTTATTTAGACTATAGTATTTAATTAGACTATGGTATTTAATTAATTAGATCAGATTTTTATTTATTTATTAATGTAATTTTCGTCCATATTATAGTCAAGGTTGACTAGAATTGTATTTAAGGCAATTTCCTACCTTGAATAGAATTCTAGTTTAGGGAACTTCCTAGTATAGTTAGAGATCCCTTTTGGATCAATTTTTAAACCTTTTTGATGCTAAATTTCGTCCCCCATAGTATTATAAATAGGGGATCATTGTTACTTTGATATTTAGACTATATTTGATTAATTAAGCTTTGCTTTCAATATCGTCTCAACCCCCTTTTAAATCTTTGTGAGTTTTGATTTAAAATTCATATTCTTGGAGCTAGCAACTTTGAGTCTTATTCAAGGATATTGCTTAATCCACTTGAGGGATTAACCGGTATTCGCTATCCGAAGATCAACTTAGAGATTTCATCCTTGAGTACGTTCGAGATTCAAGGAGGCTATCGGGTTGTGATTCACCTCAACAATCACCAACCATCATCCATCATCGACGTCCTTCAAACACCATCAACGCACGCCTTCAAAGTCAGCCACAAGTTCGAGCAACCTTCCACCGTTCGTTTATTCGTAAGTTCGTTACATCCCTATCATATCCTACCTTCTCCAAGCCATTCTTCACTAGCCTACACACACGAAATCCTACATAATTTCCAGCCCATACACGTTCCCTTTCAGCCCCTTTGTCATTGGTATTGTGTTATATAGTTTGTGTCACTTTTTTAGGTATTTTAGTTGTCTAGATTGTCTATTTTTTCATTGTTTATCAAGTCGGATTGAAGCCCTTCATTCGCTGACGTGTTTCGCATCCTTAAGTCTTCCGCTACGTTCTCAAGATTCGTCCTAGCATAGTCCGGGTCGTATCAGGGGTTATATAAAAATAACCCCTTGTGTGAGAAATGAGAACACATCTCACACCACACATCCATCAAAAATCAAAGGTCCAGATTTGATGAAAAAGGCGGTGGCAATTTTGTAATATCTGAAAAGTTTTTCGCGCGGGGGTATTACTGTAATTTGGTAATTCTTATAAAAATCGCGGAGGATTTGATAACAGATCGTTATGCTAACGAAGTATTATCATAATGCTAACGAAGCATTATAGTTATGCTAATTAAAGTTTTCAAATATTGTTGGCGAAAAAAATATTCTAAAAATTAATTATAAATCTAATTCGATTTAATAAACCCTAATTAAATGGAAAAAATTATAATTGGATGAAATAAACCTAATTAGATGAAATAAACATTGATTGGATGTGGTAAACCCTAAATGAGTTGAAAGAAATCATAATAATAATATATTTGTACTACATTAGCATTATAGTTTTGCTTCGTCAGCATTGCGAATACACTATGTTAGCATATGTCAATACTCTATCAACATACGTTATAAATTATAATTGGATAGGATAAACCATAATAATCAATTAAGAACTATAAACAAAAAATTAAATTTCAAAAGAATAATGATAATTAGATGGAATAAACTATAATCGAGATTAAATAAACCATAATTGAGATTTAATAAACCTTAATAAATTTATACTATGTTAGCATTATGATAATTCTTTGTTAGCACATCGAATATATTATGTTAGCATATGACAAATGCTTCATTAGCATACGTTCATATGTTATCATAATGCTGACGAAGAATTATTATATGCTAACGAAAGCATTTACAACCTAGGCACGCGTAAAAAAATTTCTTTTTTATTTTTCGTTCGTATTTTTTCATCCAAACATAGCCTTTCGACATCTTAAATGAAAGAGCATGAAGAGAGCTTTAATTTGATATATTTTTTGTGTGCATTGGATTAAAAACGAGGAAGTTATGGTCGATTAAAGTTTTTAAGAATTTTTTTTTAATTGCTAACATCATCAATTTTAATGGATTTGGACGAAAATAGCCCTCCTTCCTTATTTTTTGCCCTATTATTTACGAAATTGCCACATTAAATCTCAACCATTGGATCATTAAATTGGATGGTGTGAGATGTGTTCTCATTTCTCACACCAACCATGTGTTCTCATATGATCCATATCCAATATATATATATATATATATATATATATAGGGGTGGGTTCAAATATATATGTAGGGGTGGGGTTATATAAAAACAACCCCTTGTGTGAGAAATGAGAACACATCTCACACCACACACCCATAAAAAATTAAAGGTCCAAATTTGATGAAAAAGACGGTGGCAATTCTGTAATATCTGAAAAGTTTTTCGCGCGGGGGTATTAACGTAATTTGATAATTCTTATAAAAATCGCGGAGGATTTGATAACAGATCGTTATGCTAATGAAGTATTATCATCATGCTAACGAAGCATTATAGGTATGTTAATTAAAGTTTTCAAATATTGTTAGCGAAAAAAATATTCTAAAAATTAATTATAAACCTAATTTGATTTAATAAACCCTAATTAAATGAAAAAAAAAATCATAATTGGATGAAATAAACCTAATTAGATGGAATAAACATTGATTGGATGTGGTAAACCCTAAATGAATTGGAACAAATCATAATAATAATATATTTGTACTACGTTAGCATTATGATTTTGCTTCGTCAGCATTGCGAATACACTATGTTAGCATATGACAATACTCTGTCAACATATGTTATAAACCATAATTGGATGGGATAAACCATAATAATCAATTAAGAATTATAAACAAAAAATTAATTTTTAAAAAAAAAATGATAATTAGATGGAATAAACCATAATCGAGATTAAATAAACCGTAATTGAGATTTAATAAATCCTAATAAATTTATACTACGCTAGCATTATAATAATTCTTTGTTAGCACAACGAATGCATTATGTTAGTATATGACAAATGCTTCGTTAGCATATGTTATCATATGTTATCATAATGCTGACGAAGAATTATTATATGCTAACAAAAGCATTTACAACCTGGGTACACGTAAAAAATTTTCTTTTTTATTTATCGTTCATATTTTTTCATCTAAACATAGTCTTTCCACATCTTAAATGAAAAAGCATGAAGAGAGTTTTAATTTGATATATTTTTTGTGTGTATTGAATTAAAAACGAGCAAGTTATGGTCAGTTAAAGTTTTTAAGATTTTTTTTTAATTGCTGGCATCATCATTTTTAATGAGTTTTGATGAAAAATAGCCCTCCTTTTATTTTTTGCCCTATTATTTATGAAATTGACACCTTAAATCTCAACCATTGGATCATTAAATTGGATGGTGTAAGATGAGTTCTCATTTCTCACACCAACAAAGTGTTCTCATATGATCCATATTCTCTCTCTCTATATATATATATGTATATGAGTGGGTTCAAATGAGAACCATTCATCGGAAACCTAGGAATCAATCAAATTCATTCATCTTGATGACATGGAGGAGAAAAATATGGTGGCATATTTGTAAATATGATAAATCCGAAAATAGGGGAATTTTTATTTTTTTATAAAGTGATGTCATTACCTTTTTAAAAATTCTTAAAATTTTAATTTAAATAATCATAACTTGCTCATCTTTTATCCAATTTACGCAAAAAAATATATCAAACAAATATGATCTTGTCAAGTTAGCAACATGTATCAATCTCATGTTAGCAACATAATCTCTTAATGTTAGCAACATATATCTCTCATGTTAGCTTATCAATAAAGCGCCTAAACAGACAACGATTTTAAAACATTGTATATTTAATTCCGAGAATTTGGCCCAAAATTCGGAAAGCATAGCATAATTTCTAAATTACGAAAATAATTTTGCCTTCATTAAGTTCTCAAATATTAAAAGTCTGCCACTTTGATTTGACAAAACATTGACTAAATTGTGGACATTAAATCTAATCAAATTTTGTGTTGGGATTGGTTCCTAGGTTACTATATGAGGATTAAGTATTTATTTGATCACTTCCTATATATATATATATAGAGAGAGAGAGAGAGAGAGAGAGAAATAGGATCATGTGAGAACCACACACCCATGTGAGAACTGAGAACCAATCTCAGTCACAGATCGCTCTTATATTGACGGTCAAGATCTGTCCCAAGATTGAAAAAAATGTGGTGGCATATTTGTAATATTAACGACTTTTAATGAACTAAGGGTATTTTTGTAATTTAGGAATTATGTTATATTTGGAATGAATCTCTTTCGGTCTGCAATTCGTTTTCCATTTGAAATCTCTTTCCCTGTATATATCAATTTCCTTTGTGCTCATGTAATTGAAATTTTCAGTCGATTCTCTTCAAATTTTATTCAACTTAATCGGTGTTCACGTGATTTTTTTGCTAGAGTTTGTGTTGTTCGCTGTTATTTGATGAAGATACTGAGTAAAGTTTTTTCTGTAGTTTTCCTGTGATTTTTTTATCCGTTTGTTTTAGATTTGTTCGACAAGGTTGACGAAGCTGATTAAGCTGTTATTTTGAATTTTTTACGATCAGCATGTGTTTTTAAGGCTGCATATTGTGTATTTTGGTCTTCTGTATATCTGTAGGTTTATTAGTATCATAATATGAATTATTAGCATTGTGAATTTAGTTGTTATCATTGTAAAAATGATTGAGTATTATAAGAATATCTCGGTAATAGAATATTTTGCACGATGAAGCAGCATTTGCAATAACAAATGAGTATTATAATTTTTTTTTATTAACATGTACTTTAGCACTACTGTGAACTATTTTAGCACTATTATAACCTATTTTAGCACTGCTGTGAACTATTTTAGCACTGTTTTAGGTTGACGAAGCTGTTATTTTGAATTTTTCATGATCAACATGTGTTTTTAGGGCTGCATATTGTGTGTTTGGTTTTATGTATATCTGTAGATTTATTAGCATCACAATATGAATTATTAGCATTGTGAATATAGTTGTTAACATTGTAAAAATGATAAGTATCATAAGAATATCTCGATAAATAGAGTATTTTGCATGATGAATGCAACATTTGCAATAACAAATGAGTATTATAAAAAAAAATTTGTTAATATGTTCTTTAGCACTACTGTGAACTATTTTAGCACTATTGTAACCTAGTTTAGCACTGCTGTGAACTATTTTAGTACTGTTGTAACCTAGTTTTAGGACTATTGTGAATTGTTTTAATATGATCTTAGAATATTTTTTACGCATTAATGTGATTTAGTTGTGTATTGATGAATGTGCAGATTGTGTTTCTTCCGATTTGGAGATTTCACTTGTGTTTTCTGAATTTTACACACCTGAATGTGAGCCATCTTTGAAGCCTGCATTGGGCAAGAATTTCCCTACTTTAGATGATGGTATAACATTTTACAAGGTGTATATATTGGTTGTGATGGGTACAGTGTTGGATTATTTGAAGAAAGACATACACATTCTCTTGTTACAGATACACACAAAGAGTTTATGAATCTGAATAGGAATATAGATCTTTCACATCAAATGTTTATTTTAAATTGTACAAGGGTAAACATTGGACCTGTGACAATATTTAGATTAGTTAAAGAAGTTGTTGGTGGATATTCCAATATAGGTTGTACAACAGTTGATTTCAAAAACTTCAGTCGAGATCTCAAGGCGTATGTTGTGGGTGTAGATGCGCAAATGATGTTGGATAAAATGTCTAAAAGGCATGAACTATGCTCTGCTTTCACATTTGATAATGTTGTCCTTCACCGGGAAGGACAATCACGGGAAGCTTGTAACCTTTGGTGCTGCTTTAATTTCGGGTGAGGATGCTGAATCTTATTCATGGGTTCTTCAAAAATTTAAGGACTGTATCGGTGGTTCTCCTAGCCTAATAATCACTGGTCAGGATCTTAGATTGAAGGTTGTTGTAAGACATGTACTTCCCGATACCAGACATCGATTGTGTATATGGCATATTATGTTTAAAGTTCCATATAAGTTACTTGCGCATATCAGAAAGAACGAGACATTTAGAAAGAGGTTAAATAGTATTGTGTGGTCTAATTGTATAAATATCACAGATTTTGAGGTGATATGGAAGGAAATTATGGTTGAATTTGGATTGACAGACAATAGTTAGTTCAAGTTATTGTATGATATTCGTGAAGATTGGGTGCCAGCATATTTTAGAGATTTACCGATGAGTGGGCTGTGCAAGACTACCTCAATTTCAGAGAGTGTGAACAGTTTTTATTCGAGGTTTCTTAGATCAAAGTCAAACCTTGTTGAGTTTCTGATGAACTTTGATAGCGCACTTGATACACAGAGACATGAACATGCCTACTTGGACAACGTTGATGAGTCATCAATTCCTCAGTTGAAGACCCCATTCGCATTTGAGAAACATGCTGCTATTGTTTATACTAGGAATAAGTTCTATGAGGTTCAGAAGGAGATTGAAGATGCATGTTATGTCTGTCGTGTTTGTAATATTTCATAAAATGATTCAGTTGCGATGCTAGAAGTGAAGGATGGTTTGGTGCTACAAATAAGGTTGTTCACAACAGGGTTGAGGATTCCACTACATACAACTGTTTGAAATTTGTGAGGGATGGGATCCTGTGCTGCCACATATTCACTCTATTCAAAGATTTGAAATTGCAGTCGATACCTCCTAAATACATTATGTCTCGTTGGATGAAGTCTTCACTAATTAATGAAGTAAGTGCATTGTTGGGTGATCGGTGTTTCTTGTTGGAGGAGAACAAAATGGTTAAGAACTAATTAATTTCTGAGTTTTATGCTTGTCTTTCTGTTGCTGAAGGTGACACCGCAAAGATGTCTCTGTTGTTGCAAAGTTTACGCGAGTTAAGAGAGGGATTTTTATCTGGTGATATTAAAGACGATACTATGACAAAGAAGAGTAGATTATTTTCTGATTTTTATGGATTGTGTGCACCTAGTGAAGTTGAGGTGCATCCGCCTGACCTTGTGAAGACAAAAGGCAGTGCAAGTCGTATAAAATCAAAAGAAGAGGTGAGAGCCGAATGCGCAAAGAAACCTTTAAGGACCTGCAAGAAGTGTGGGAAGAAATAGATAACCAATCATGATTCTAGGAATAGTGGGAAGAAGTAGATACATTTTATTTTATTTTTTATACTTTTTTTACACTGATTTTTTTATTAATGATAGCAATATTCTTTCTTGTAATGTTAAATAGGCATAGCTGGTATTTCATTTTTTGCATTGCTAATAAAGGTTTTAATATTTCTAGCAGGTGTGTAACATCACTGCTAAACAAGGAAACATAAGTGCTAAAGTATAAGCCATCAATGCTAAAATTGAAATTTTTAGTGCTAAAGTAGAATTTCAAATCTAGAATTCAAATACTAGTGCTAAAAAAGGAATGACAAGTGCAAAAAAAGGATTTGTAAGTGCTAAAACTTTTAATGCTTTTTAATTTTTTTTAAAGTTTAATTTGGAATTTGGGTCTCATAAAATTACGTAAATGTGTTTTGATAAAAAAAATTAAGTAATTTTTATTTCAGATATATATATATATATATATATTATCTTCTCTAATTATTACGTAGTAGTTCTGCAGAGTTTTCCTTACAAGTCAGTGTGCCATAGATTTCATAGAGTTGACTCTTTCACCTCTTTTCCTTTTTTCATATGTTTGCTCCAAACCTATTCAAACTTCTTTTTATTTTTTTATTATTGTTGGTATTTTTTTCCATAAATAGTTTAGATCCATCATTTCAACTTTTGAATATATATGTCTGGAGAAATGTGACATATACAAATGAGTGCTAAAATTGAAACATTCAGTGCTAAACAAGAAAACGTAGGTGCTAAAGTATAAACCATCAGTACTAAAATTGAAATTTTCAGTGCTAAAGTAGACTTTCAAATCTAGAGTTCAAATACTAGCACTAAAAAAAGGAATGACAAATGCTAAAAAAGGACTTGTAAGTGCTAAAACTGCTGAAAATCAGAATTGTCAATCTAAATATTAATTAGACGAACCCGATAGTTTTTATATGTTAGTAGCAGTGCTAAAAAAGGATTTGTAAGTGCTAAAACGTAAATGCTAGTCTTACTAAGTATAGTAAGATGGTAGTCTTTATATACAAGTGTTAAAAAAGGAACTGTAAGTGCTAAAACTCAAAATACCAGTTATTATAAGGTTATTTGTCTACTTTTAGTGATAATACATAGACTGCTGAAAACTCAAGAAATGCTTTAATAGTGCTAAAAAAGAAAATGCAAGTGCTAAAACCTGAATTACCAGTAGTTATACTAAAACATTCACAAGAATAAGAAATTGTGTCAGTTACTAAAAAATATTCATCCACTATATTATATACTATCAAAACATAAATATTGTATCATTAATACAGAATTTGAAATGATTATGCAACAAGTTAGTTCATTTTTTTCATTTTTGTGGGGTTAACCACAATTTCGCCCTGGGTAGATAATTGTCTGTAGAATAGATTTGCAGCTTTGACATGTTCATCCTTCAGTATGTTACTATCTACAGTTATGATTGTATCACAGTATTTTGCTCTCAAAAATTTCATCTGCTTGTCGTTTCCTTTCTTCAGACCAGTGCTCTAGATTTTCACACCACCGCCTCTGTACATCTCCATGTGCCTCATGACATAGACGCCACAATCAAACTTGTTCTTTGTATCTCTCCATGGAATCTTCATCCTGGTAGTCCGATGTTTTTCCTTCAATCCATTTGATTTCTGTTCAAGTCCAGCGATTGCAAGGAACTCAGCAAAAAAGTTTAACTGCATGTGTTTTTAAAAATTAGTTTTTTTAATTGGTATAGATAGTGAGAAAAAATTATTGGTGACAAATTCATATATTACCAGGGTGAATGGAATGTCGTCGTACTTGATCTTAATTCCATCCTTGTCACTATCCTTTGCGTTTGAGTTGTCAATAATCTCAACATTGAAGTTACCCACATCAATGGAAATAAAGAAGAAGTGACTTAAATGGCAGATAGGAAAGAAAAACTGCACACGGAGTTAGTTAAAATGGGTTGTCAATATGAAATGACAGTGCTAAAACTCTAAACTATAGTGCTAAAAGCAAGAAAATGTGCAGATAAATCACAAATGGACAAAAGTGTTAGGTTTACCAAAATGAAACTCCTAAATCAATAATAATGCTAAAAAACATAATCTGAATGCTAAAATATGAGATGACAGTGCTAAAACACTAAACTAGAGTGCTAAAAGCAAGAAAATGTGCAGATAAATCACAGATGGATAAAAGTTTTATGTTTACAAAAAAGAAACAAAAAATGAAACTGCTAAATCAATAACAATGCTAAAAAAATAATCTGAATACTAAAATATGAGATGACAGTACTAAAACACCAAATTATAGTGCTAAAAACAAAGTCAATGTGAAGATAATTCCATCTTTGTCACTATTCTTATGTTATAATTCTTGCATGTTTAACAAACTTAGTATTTACATTAATAATGTAAATGTGTAAAGGGGTGTAAACAATGTCAAGATGAGTAAAAATAATTTGTATACCAGATCAACATTGCTCAAAGATACCCATGGGCAGCATTCGATCTCAAATTTTTTTTTATCGATGAAAGAAGCGCATCTTTTGGAAGTATCCCAGGCAGATGGTGCATCAACTACAGTGAAGCTCTGCAAGAAGAACAATTTTTAATTATATTGAGTGCACTTTAAGAACTTTATATGGAGTTCTTCTCAAGTATACACTTATGCAAGGCTGTGTGGTGGAGAAAAATCTTTGTTTAGAGGACGGGTCTCGCATTCTTTAATTGTGATTCAGGGTGCTCCAAACATTCAGAACAGATGAACTGATGTATTCATTTAGAGCCATGGTCCTCATATCAACCCGTGCAAGGCTGACTCGTTTGTCATCATACAAGACTTGTTCACTGATAATTCAATTCAATATAAATAGAAAGGCAGACATATACCAGTATACAATATGATTTTTTATGAAGTATTTTTTCATTACATAAGTCACATACCTGCTTTCTGAATTATTCTGCATAACCCAGAAGAATATTGTTTAGTGTCTATTTGTGATGTTTTTCTTATTTGAATTGTATGTCTTTAGTGCGTGTGTTTCCTTATTTTTTTTGTTGTTTTGATGTTATTATCTTCACTTTTGATCTTTTAGTGAGTTATGTCAGATTTTCACAACATCTTGAAAAAATGGAGGATAAATAATTATAAATTTGAGGGATTCAAGATAATGGAAAGATAGATAATCGAATAAGGAGCGTGCAGCAAGTTGAATCGGGTCAATCGGCCAAGAAATGAGTGAGAACGAAGTAAAACCATGGAAGCTACCGGAGACGTGCAAACCCCGTGCGTGTGCGCACAGCCGTGGCCGCGCAGCGGCCTTCTCGACCAGCAAGCCGCGCGCGCCACCCTCTGCCGGCGCGCATCGCGTATGGTGCCCCCACCCCGCGGGCGCGCGGTGTGCCCAGTCCAGCTCCCGATTAGTTTTGATGGGTGATCAGTCAAGCTCTCCTCTCCATCAGTTCCAGCTTTTTACCGAGCCTTTAATTCTTCAATGCTTCCACCACTTGACCAGCTGGAAAAAGAGAGTAGGGGTGGACTTTTGGAGCCTAAAATAATAGAGAGATTTTGGGATTTAATTCTCCTCATTACTACCCTCTGTCCAACTCTCTCTACTCAAGAAATAAATCCCCACTCCACAGACGGCAAGGGATATCATTCATCATTCAATTCATATTCTGACACCCTATTCACCAACTTACCATTCCATCTACTACTTCACCTTCACCACTGTTCCAAAGAGAGAGAAATGAGGAGGAGAAGAGGCAAAAGGGGCTAGAGCTTAAGGAGGAAGGCCTGAGAAGAGGAGTCCAACTCCAAACCGTCCGCGAAAGCTAGGTTTGCAGGAGGAGCTCCACTTTGATGACGGCCCGAGAAGAAGAATCCAACTTTATGGACCGCGGTAGCTAAGCTTGAATGAAGAGCTCTACTTTGATAATTCTTTTTTTTAGCTTTAGCCCATTTGTAGGGATTTGTCCCAAAACTCTCGAGACAACAAACATTGTAGAAGTTTGTATTTTATTTATCTTTTAATTTATGAAATGAATGGCTTTTATGATTATTTTGTGGTCTTGAGCATGGTGTTGGGCTAATTCCCACATTAGGGGGTAGATAATTGATTTGTGTTCGATTTTATGCTTGTGATAGTTGATTACTTGTTGTTAGAATTGTACTTGATTATGTTGGATAATTGACCACTACTTAGCATTGCTAGGCTTTAGATGAGACTGAGAGGAGATTCTATAACTCGAACTAGGTTTCTTCAATGTTAGGTAGACTGGGTTTCATAAGCCTAATTGTTAATCTTTAGGTGGACTGGGTACATAAGTCTATTAGTTCGTATGATATAGCCGATAGAGGTTTAATTTGATATCCTGATCCTTTTTGCTAAATTATAAATTATAATTTTGGTAAATGATTTTGAATTAATATTGTTTGAATATTAATTATGATGGTAAGATGATGGTATGTTTGTATATTATGCTGTTGTTTTAATGCAGGTTGTCCCACTCGAGCCGATACATCATAGCACGGTGATATTATACTGAGTGTATAATACAGGTTGAGTTCCATCTTTGAAACGCTACCCCTTAGGTCACGTTTCGCTTCGGGATTTTCATCTTTGAAATACTTCTCTTCACTCATTCATCTTCACTTCTTCTTTCATCTTGGTGATTTTTCTTCCAAATTCTCTCAAGAAACTCTTCAAGTTCTTGGAGTGGATTCTCTCATCATCACCCATCAACCAAGGTAACTTCATACCATCTTCCTCTTGGTGATTAAACACCATTTCTTGTTGATTTGAATTAAGGGTTTGTATCTAAAAAATAAAAGATGGATGATTTAATTGCATGAAATTTTCGCATCCCTCCCTATTATTTATAGGGAGGTGGGCGAAAACTGTAGCCCTAACCTTACTGGGTTTTGGGCCTCTAGCTCTTGATCCATCTCGAGTCCACTTCAGTCATATTGGGCTATATCAGGGATCTAGAAGAATATTAAATTGGCCTACTAATTTATTTAATTTCTAATATCCAATAAACTTAGGATATAAATAAATAAAGCATTACTTTTATTCCACTAAAGAAGTAATACTGACTTACCAATTTAATACATATTTGCGAATATGTTTTCTCTTTTAGTTTAGTCATCCTCCATGTTTAAGATATAATATCCATTAATTAATTATGTAAGCTTCTGAAAGCTATAATTAATTAATATCTTATTTCTTGAGTAGTACTAGTATACAAGCTTTATCATGTACGGAATAAATTTCACCTACAGGGTTTCACATGAACTTTGTGTTTCCTCAAGAGGACATCATCAATCTGGCGCACCAGGACACGTTACCCATATATATTGCATGACTCATCATATATATAAATGTTATCACCCAAAATATTGAGATTATTGATTCCATAAAGGAACCTCACTCATTGATAGATCAAAGCAATAAACATAACATATATATGTCCGCCAATATATATGAGTTAAGAACCCAAACTCTATGGATCTTTATTCTCTTATTTATAGAGTCAGAGTAGAGAATAGTATTCTATCGTGATCCTCCTCAATACACATACTGGTGTACTAGAATAATCAGTTAGTTAAGACAAACTAACTATCAGATTATTCTACGGTGTACCGATGGTGTGTTCAGGATCATCTAAGCCGTGAGCCTTCTAATACAACACAAGAAACCAATGATATGATCTTACCATGTGATCTCCCACACCATATCATCTACAATGTAAGTCTCGTGAACATGCATGAAAATATAACATTTTAAATGCAATCAGTGACTGCAATAGTATTCAATCTATATCATCATATAATATCATCAAAAATGTATACAAAGACAAGTCTTCCAGCATACAAAACTAACAGCACATTGTGAGAAGTACCTCAATGATCTTAGAATGATGAAAAGAATATTTGTGGTTTAACATTCTAGCAACAAGGGAAGAAGGCCAGCTGTGTACGAAAGAAGAAGCCTGCTCAAAAAAAGTAATGGGTTGTCAAACAGAAAACACAAAACAACCTGATTGTTCATATATCTCTCTGTGACCTAAAGATAGGAATAATTGGTACTCTGACAGTAGTTGTTCAAGACATGACTGGAGATTGCTCAGTTTTGCAGAATTTAAAGGCTTGTTCCTCTGACTTTGTCACCTTTGGAGATGGCAAGAAAGGAAAAGTAATGGGAAAAGAAGAATTTGTTGTTGAAGAAATGCCTAAGCTGAAGAAAGTAATGTTGGTTGATGGACTTAAAGCCAATCTCATCAGCATCAGTTAGCTATTTGATGATGGCATGATAGTAATATTCACCAAAGAAAGCTGCAGGGTGATTAATAAGAGCAATAATTTATTTATGGAAGGAAAATGATCAATTGACAATTGTTATCAGCTCCATGTACCTGCACAATGTTCAATAACATGTCAAAGAACATCAGTAAGAATTAGATATCTGGCATCAGAAGTCTCGGACTGTGTTCAAATACAGAGTAGTCTGTAATCTACTGAGACATGTGTGAATTCTATGGAGATCAAGAGAACAAAAGAGGGCTGATATTAAAGCTTATAATTTTCATCCCCTCCCTTATATTTATAGGGAGGTGAGTGAAAATAAGCTGCCCAAACCCTACTGAGTTTGGGTCTCTAGCTCTTGTTCCATCTCAAGTCCACTTCAGTCATATTAGGCTACAACAGAGATCTAGAAGAATATTAAATTGGCCTGCTAATTTATTTAATTTCTTATATCCAATAAACTTAAGATATAATTAAATAAATTATGTATTACTTTTATTCCACTAAAGAAATAATACTGACCAACCAATTTAATACATATTTGCGAATATGCTTTCTCCTTTAGTTTAGTCATTCCTCATGTTTAAGATATAATGTCCATTAATTAATTATGTAAGCTTCTGAAAGTTATAATTAATTAATATCTTATTCCTTGAGTAGTACCACATAAGCTTTATCATGTATGGAATAAATTCCACCTACAGGGTTTCACATGAACTTTGTGTTTCCTCAAGAGGACATCATGAACCTGGCGTACCAGGACACGGTGCCTATATATATTGCACAGCCCATCATATATCTAAATGTTATCACTCAAAATATCAAGATTATTGATTCCATCAAGGAACCTCACTCATTGATAGATCAAAGCAATAAACATAACATATATATGTCCACCAATATATATGAGTTAAGAACCCGAACTCTGTGGATCTTTATTCTCTCACTTATAGAGTCTGAGTAGAGAACAATATCCTATCATGATCCTCCTCAATACACATACTGGTGTACTAGAATAATCAGTTAGTTAAGATAAACTAACTATCAGATTATTCTAAGGTGTACCGATGATGGGTTCAGGACCATCTAAGCCGTGAGCCTTTTAATACAACACAAGAAACTAATGATATGATCTTACCGTGTGATCTCTCATACCATATCATCTACAATGTAAGTACAGTGAACATGTATGAAGATATGCTTATAGGATAGTGTGGGCTACATTTGATATGAGTCATAATTGGAATGGTCTCATACTTTGTTATGTGTTGTGCTTGCACAAAAATTTCTCGAATTGATTAGCTACCCATTCAGTCCCTGTGAGTTGGAACAAGTTTAACTTAAAAGCATGAGATTATGTCCCATGCATTTCCTGTAAGTCCCTATTTAGCATATAATCATCACTGATGATGCTTACGTTTTATTATCTTAAACTTTCTCGTGGTATGTATTTTTCATTAAACTCGATTCAATTTTACGTTTGTTTTTTATTCATGTGTAAGTAGCAACTGAAATGATTTCTTTTATCTGAAATTAGTTGTTCGGCATGAAGTTTTTAGCATAAGTTAGTTATGTATTTCCTTGAAATAACTAATGATATGAATATATACAGAACTGAAATGATCGAGTTCAATATTTTAATGTGGATATATATATATATGTATGTATATATATATGAGATTGTTTGATAGAACTGTCTTAATTTTTATATTTCTTTTGCCAAAATTTTACTGAATGAGGGTACCTCAGAGCTCAGAGTACCTATTTCTGGAACTTGTTTCAGCTCTGTCTGCTTTCATTATACATTTATACCCATGATTTTTATTGGAAAGCTAAATTAGAGGTTTAATTTATTTTGCATTCATCATTTTTCCTAACTAATGACATTATGCTTATGTATCTAGTTGCTTACGAGGAGGAATATAAAGAGCTACTCAGTATATATGCCTAAGGTATATGCTTGTTGGAGGTAGTGACCCTTGAATGTGTTTATGTGTCAATGTCGCACTAAGTTATTTTTTGCATATGAACTTACCCTTCTTTTTTCATAAACCCGAACAATAAAATAGAAATCATAAATAGCTTGTGCCGAAGAAACGGAAGGAATTTATTGTGCACCTCAACTTACAACCTACATTTATTTACAAATGGTTTGGTGTTCTTATGTCCTTTTGAATGATGGATTCCCTTTGAGTTTGTCGCTGTGAGATCTATTCATGTGCTTAATATTAGGGGTGAGCATGAACCCACCCGAATCCGAACTGATCGATTTCGGTCGGTTCGGTGCGGTTCCAAAAAATGAACGGTCGGTGGTCGGTGGGTAGCATGGCAAACCGATGGAGTCTCGGTCGGTGATCGGTTTCATTTGAAAAAGAAACGGTTGTACCGAACCGACCGAAAGAATTGGGAAATTATACATATGTATATATATTCAGTGTGTGTATATATATAGTTCACTTTAAACTACCCCATTCTCGAGCCCCACCCCACAAACCCACAAAATTAATTACCCCACTCACTATTTCTCTCTCTCCTTTTTACTCACACAAACCCAACCCACCTACCCCTCAATTCAGATTCACGAGGCTTTCACAAGTCCCAACACTCATCTCACATCCATTTTCTCAATCTCCTCTATTTTCCCTCTTATTTTTACTCTCTTTCTTCTCTACCATCGACGACCATGAATGAAGGCAAGAACAACAGGAACCCACCTCTTTCCTCTCTAATAGTTTTTTTATTGAATTTTTGTGCGTTGATGGCAAAGAGATGACCGACTAAAACCAAGCCCTGTCTTCTCTCTTTTATAATTTTTCTTGTTCAATCTCCCCTGCTATCGATGACCGCAACCATCGGCTGCACACCCAGCCATCCATTGCTCGGTGATGAATTTTGAAACTGCCATTTCTTTAAATCGGTTAACCGACTGAAACCGACCGAACCGACACAATCGGTGTTCGGTTCGGTGCTTGAACACAGTCGGTCGGTTTTCGGTCGGTGGTCACCGCCGTCGGTGAGACCTTCGGTTACACATATTTTGGTCGGTTCCTACCTGAACCGACCGAATGCTCAGCCCTACTTAATATGTAGATTATTTATATGGCTTAATCCTTGGATGTAATATCCTCTACAAGTAATCAAGTTGAGTTTCTTATATATATATATATATATATATATATATATTTATTTTTTGAAAAGTTGAATAATATGCATGATAACTTCATCTTTCTTACCCCATACAACTGACCATTTATCAATTTTCTGCTTGTTGAAGAGAATCATTTGTAGAATTGTAAGGCTCTTATACCTACAAGAAAAATGGCACATGTTTATGCTTTCAGAATAATAATCTCTCTCCATGATTCCACACATTTCATGTTAATATGCAACCATATCAACCAGGTTATACGGCGCATGCACAACCTCAATTAGATGAGACTAGAATTGATATTGGGTATGTACTGGATTTTCAATATTTGAAGCATGTGTGCAGAGTTTATAGTAGCGAGTTTATAGCAGAAGCTTTTCTTCTCACAATAGTTAGAATAAGAAAAGTTTTTTGTAACAATTTTAGATGTCTAACAGTTGATTTTAGCTAGAATAAGAAATGTTTCTGCAACTTGTAATTAACTTTACTATTTCTTAACATTAGTTCTACGTGTGTGTGTGTGTGTGTGTTTACTCATTTCAAATTGAGAGCGGATTAGATAATAGGGAGCTAAGATTAATATTAATTATGTACTCTCTTCCTGTTTATTTGCAGATATTAACATTGAAACAACGAGCTGCAATCTTTGATCATGATCTCAAGTAGGTTCTGATACTCATCACTTCCATTGGTTTAAGTCTTGATGCAATTGGGTGGTTGATTCACTAGGATGATGATGAAGCACAACTGAATTTTGGAAGAAATGTATGCAGTTTGTAGTTTTTAAATTTCATATTTGTTACTTGGAGAAAGTATTTCAATAGAACATTTGGTTATTATTGTCATGTAATCAATGAATTATAATATTTTATTAGAGATTTTAAGTTATATATTTTAATTGTTATTTGAAATTTAAGCAGGTGTTTATATATAATAGAATAAATAAAAATAAATTTGTAAAAAAATAAATTAAAAATCTTTACAAAAAAGATAACACGTATTGCAAGTTGTCTATAACATAATAGACAACATGTATTACATGTCGTCTTTAACAAAATACATGTTTTTAACTAAATAGACAACACATATAACGTGTTGTCTTTAGCAGTACGAGTGTTGTCTATTATATGATAGACGACGTGTTTTACGCGTTGTCTTTAGCCGAGAAAACATTGTCTATTACACGATAGACGACGCATTCTACGTGTTGTCTTTAACCATTTGAGTGTTGTGTATTCTAATATAGATGATGCGTTTTACGCGTT
Organism: Perilla frutescens; assembly: GCA_026008535.1. NCBI lineage: Eukaryota > Viridiplantae > Streptophyta > Magnoliopsida > Lamiales > Lamiaceae > Perilla > Perilla frutescens. The sequence continues at coordinate 16,085,180 of BRKX01000015.1, forward strand.
GTCTTTAGCCGCCCCTAATAGACTACACTGCTATAGACAATGCTCGGTTCTGTAATAGATGACCCGGAATGCGCGTCGTGTATAGCCATTTTTCTTGTAGTGCAAGTACAACTTCAACAAAATCACATAAAACAATCCCCATAACAAGACAAAAAAATACCTTAAGCACATACCTTAAAACATATATCAAATTTATTTTTCTGTTAAACATACTCATAAATATGTTATCATCTTACATAATATTTGCTACAAACAGAAGAATAATTTGATAACATTTATTGATACGATTTTCTGCCAGTTTTTTGGATACATTGTATTTTAAATACAAATCTTAAACACACATTTTCTACAATCATTATTTAGCGCCTTGAACCCGGAGGCCCGATGCACTAACGGAAACACACACGAAGAAAGAAAATCACAATAAATTTTTCACAAACTAACATAAATCATTTTCTCGAATTATAAAAATTCGGACAACACTTCGTTTAAAATATTAATAAATTCCACGCTCATAGCGTTTACCATTCAACAAACCAATCACATAAGATACGACTTTTCAACTAACCTATCATTTTAAATCATACTTTTCGAATAACCAATTAAAAATATGTTCAACATTGACTAGTCAAAAATCCATTATTCGACATTCAAATTATGCCAACAAGGCCACGACGCTCACACGTGTCCATAAAATATTTAAATAATCTCTAAACATACAACGAAAGCATAAATAATCATATTTGTTGACCACAACTAAACAAAGTCAATATTTCAAAAATTAAAATATGGTCAACCATACAAGATATCCCTATTAGTCCATGTCCGCCACCTACCGTCATCAATTACTTGAAAACATTTTTAAATAGTGGGGTTGAGTGCCAGAAAACAATCCATTGGAATACTCATACATTCGTCCAATAATTTACAATAAGAATATCAATAAATTCATATTTGACATGTCATAAATCATACGCTCAATAGACATAGTAGAGACCGACCCTATTTTGATCACATATAAACTATAACATATTCATAAGTAATTGCACCGGAGTGCCATATTCAGAAATCCTCATATGAGTCGTATCAATCCACATTGAGCTACATAAGCATAAATCATTTTTCATAATGGAAAAAAGTTTAAATATAATTTCGAAAGCATTTTGGTAAGTGTTAGGAAAAACTATCAAGTGAAACTCTAGATGTAGTTTTGATGAGATGTCAAAACATGACAAACATTTCCTAAAAAACTGAAAGAGATCCAAGCTGAAAACCAAAAGTCAACCAAACTGAGGCTCAGAAAAAGGCTCAGCTGAAGGAACAGTTAATCGAATTGGAGCACGGTCAACTCAGTTGAGAGAATATGTCAACCAGTCAGAAAATAACCCAACTAAGGGTTAAGATTAATAGGATTCAAACCGGTGACTACCAAACTGACAGCTAAGTCAACTGAACTGGAGAGCAAAGTCAACCTGACTGGTAAAACAGATGTCAAGACAGTCAAACTGACGACTGGAAGCACTCAAATGATGACCAGAAGTAAAGTCAGCCAAATTGAAGCTCAAGATGAGCCAACCGCCGACCAAACTAAAGATGAAACCAGTCAAACTGACACTGAGACAAACCAGTCAAAAGTTGGTGATCAGTTGAACTGAAGAAAGTAGCCGAACTGAAGTGATTAGTCAAAGCAACCTGCAAGAATCTGAAACAAGATCTCTATTTGAAGAATCAAAGGAGTTAATGCCCAATAAAGATCGATTGACAGAGTAACAACTACATCAACAACACCAATGGCTATGAAAATCAACATACCATTGATAAACCAACAGACCTTCAATCAATGGAACTCAACGGTCACAAGATCACTCCTCTATAAAAGACGAGTGAATCAAATTTTCAAACACTTTCACACTTTTCACTTCTCGAGAAATAACTCTCTATCATCTAAACTTTCGTAAGCATTTCACAACTGAGCTTTTTTTCTCTCCCTTTCAACTCAAGTTCAAAGCATTGTTACAGCTGTGAAAGTTACAACTGAGAAGAAGAATTTAAAGCTTCAAGCAATCATCTAACTGTTGAAAGTCTAGCCAAAGAAGTCTTCTTAGTTTATGCGATACAATGATCAACTACTACAGCTTAATTCAAAGAGCAACATCAGTTGATACATCTGTTTAAGACTAAATCTCTTGAAGATCGAAAGAGATCTAAAACCTTGAAAAGACGACAATAGTACCTAACTTTCCAGCTAAGTGTGAGCTGTCGCTAAAGAAACTGCCACCGCAATAGCTAGCTACTGGGGACTGCAAGTGTGAGCTGTCAACCCCGTAGAGGTAACTTTATAAAGTAACTCACTGTTACCAGGTTCAGCAAACTTATCATTCACTGTATAATTTGTAAAGTGAACTCAATTTATTTAGTGGATTTGCCCTTCTGCAGAAGAAAGAGAGGATGTAGAAGTTTGAGACTTCAAACCTCTATAAATCGATTGTGTATCGTACTATTTTATCTTAACTGCTTACTCTTGAAACTATACACAAAGCTTACACAAACTGCACACATTAAATCAACTGAAGATCAGCAAACTGATTTGTGCATCGATAAGTTTATAATGAGTCAAAGGGCCCTAACTATATTTCGCACTTAAGTTTAAATTTTTTGAATCAGTTTATTCACCACCCTCTAAAATGATTCCGACTCATCCGAGACCAACAGTAAGTAAACCCATCTTATAGTTAAATTAGATGTAGCTTTATCCACAACTTCTCGTCCTAAGCCAGCTGTCGCGGATTAGGACATTATGATTATCTATAGGAATAGCCTTAATCAACGTCCTAAGCAACTCGGGTTAGGGCCTGTACATAAGAACTATGTCTTAATAACATAATAATAGTTTAAACATATACTATAACATAATTTAAGGATCTAGGAAACGAGTCCCTAAAATAAGAGCGTAACCTGACGTCGCTTAAAAGTTGAACGGGATCCTAACTTAATATATATCGGAGTCCTTGATCGTGTAAAGAAATGTCTTAAATTCATAAAAGAAAATGATAATATTTAATATATGATTTAAATGATTATTTTAAATCATAGAAAAATATGAAAATATTGATTTAATATGTCATATACTTAATTTCGAATTTAATCTAAATTAAACAAAATAAACCAAATAAAAATAAGGTAAATATGAAATAACATTATGTAGCCAAAGGGGCTTGAACTCATGACCAATTATCATTAAATAAATTAATAAGATGCATAAAAATTGAACTCATACCATTGAACTAAACCTCATTTTCAAAAATAGGTTAATTATTTGTTACATAAAGTTCAGAATTAACTAGGAAAAATATAAATAAATGCATTTCAAAGGATTTGAATCTTAGACCTATCCTAATAAAATTGAGATTATAACCATTGGGCCAAAGGACATTACTTTTGGAAAGTATGCATATCGAAATAGGTATTACTTAAGTTCATTGTTCCATATGTTTTAAATAGGCCATTATGCCTCTTTTTTTCTTGCTTCTTAGAGATTCATGATCTTCTTACAGTCATTAATATTCACCTGTCAATTCTTATACTTTTTCCTGTAGCAAATGCTTGATATAGCTGGCTTAGTTTGTAAAGTTTATGTCCACACCGCACCTGTTCATGGCTCCAGGAATTATATTTTGATGTGGTTCCAACACTTCACTGAACTAGTTTGTATTTTTGTTTTACAATTTGAACAACTGCTAGGGCTTGTGTTCATCAATGCGAGAAGATTGGATGTGTGGGGAACAAATGTTTTCAACACTGTGATTTTCACTCTGATGAAAATTTGACCGATGGTCCATGGTACCTACATGAGCCACTTTATTTAGAGTGGAAGAAATGGGACTGTCGCAGTGACTGTCGGGTATCACTGTATGCTATCTAGAGAAGAAGAAATACAGAAACTTGGCCACAAACCCGATAAATATCATGGAAAGTGGCCATTCAAGCGCATGTATGGGATCCAGGTACATAGAGATGGAGGTGTTTCTTAACACCGAATATCCTTATCATCTAATTAACGTTTGCATTCTCCTTTTGTTACTTGGGAGAACACTAAAATCTAAGGCGCATGTGATCAGGAACCAGTTTCTGTGGCCCTCTCTGCTCTTAATCTTGCTGTGCAGTTTCATGGATGTGTGTCTTTTTTCATTCTTGTAAACTACAAACTACCTTTTAGACCAAGCAAGAAGCCATATTATGAGTATACCGACCTGTGGCACGTGTATGCGGCTGGATAGCAATTGCTCAAGGGTTTTGTTGATAGGATGAGTGCGAGGAATATAGTTTCTTAGAATTTCATGGTTATTGTGACTGCCAAAGCAGGGGATTTAGTTGCAGCAAGGAAACTTTTCAACAAAATGCCAGTGAGAGATGTCATTTTCATGGACTTCCATGATCACCGGATATGCTCAGTCCAACCAACACAATGATGCCTTCAGTCTTTTTGAGGAGATGATGGTGACAAAGGTTAGGCCTGATAGAGTTACAGTTGCTACTGTGCTCTCTTCTTGTGCACGTTTGGGAAGACTTGGTATGGGTTGGGCCATTCATGATTATGTAATCAACTAGAGTGTAGAATCAGATATATAGACATGTCTTGCAAATGTGGATCTGTTGAAGAGGCAATGAAAATGTTTGATATGATGAAATGAAAGAAAAGGATTATGTTGTGGAGTTCAGTCATCGCCGGTCTTGCAGTGAATGGTGAGTATGGTCGCGCTCTTCTACTATTCTCGGATATGCTGAGGGAAGGTATAAGAACGATCCATGGAACTTTTGTCGGAGTACTGCTGGCTTGTGTCCGTTCTGGTTTGGTGGATAAAGGATTGTAATTTTTCTGCAGCATGCAAAATGATCATGGATTGGCACCAGAAATGACACTGTGGGTGTGTCGTAGATTTATTTTGTCGGTCTAGTAACCTGACTGGGTGTATGAGTCCATAAAGAACATGTCTATAGTTCCTGATGTTGCCGTGTGGAGGATATTTCTTAGTTCTTGTCAAATTCATGGTGATCTGGTTTTAGCCAAAATTGCTTCAGACAAGCTTCTTGAATTGGATCCAACTAACGGCGCAAACTATGTTATCTCATCTAACTCATACGTCAGTGCAGAGAGATCAGACAATGTTATGAAAGTGAGGGAGCTAATGGGCAAGAGGGATGTCCAGAAGCCATTAGGTTGGAGTTCTATGATGAAATGTCCAGAAACCCATAACATATTTCTTAACAAAACTGGGATTTCTGGATCTAAGTTGAACTCTATTTCTGCAGTTTGGTTAAAGGTATTGGCAGCCAAGAAGAGATTGTATGTTACTAGCACTCTAAGTTGTGCTGTTCAGTCATAAATAAAGTGTATTTCATAAGACAAGAAAAAACAACAATCCTCAATTCAATTGTCCTCCCCCTCCACACACGCACACATAGTGAGTATACACGTATATAACATAATTTATCACAATACTTTTGCGTATATTGATATATGAACAATACAGCACTCTACTTGGTAGTTGGTAATACTATTTCTAAACAGAAAGACCTCTACAAAACAGGGCATCTTCTACGAAAGCAATTGCTAGTAACCACATCAAGAAACGAAGCTACTCTTAAAAAATAAAATCAACTTGCAAGCTTGAAAGCATCAATGAAGAGACCATAAGTGAAACCCATCTTGAAATTGTTAAGAAGGGCAATAGGAAAGGTAACCTTAGGTCTGCTGTAATAGAACCTCGTCACATACTCCGTGATCAGAACACATAGCACTGCAGCAATTACATCATTGACACAATGACACCTAAGGCTCCAAAAGACAGAGAGATCGTCTGAGCAACATAGAAGCCACCCAAGAGAGATATACCTCCAAAAAGTGCCCTTCTCGAAGGGCTTCTGAAGTAATTGCGTGAGACATCTGGTATTATTCGTATAATGTCAACTAAGCGTCGAGGTCCTTCATTCTCCTGCACAGCACGAATTCTAAAGGAACTTGCTGAGGATCTTGAAGCAAAAGTTCCCCACCTTCCATGAGGATTGCTTGTTTTAGCAACCACCCTGTATCCAAGGACGCCTATAGAAGTCAAAGCAACAGCATTTGCCATTTCTGATGGATATCAATAAATTATTATTTCCTGGAAGAAAAAAGGAACCAATTATATTACAGCCAATTTAACTACCAATAGCCTTCCATCTAGAAGCATCTTATTCTGATGAGATATGATCTAACAAACAACGATGTCTCGTTATTATTCTTGTTGTACTGTGTGGTTTTAATTATTGTCTATTTTCTTTGAAAGGGCTGACCTATCCCATGCCGATTGCTACGACACTCGGTCTTTATTTGAATAAAATCTTCATGTTTGGTATGTAGTGCTTTGATTAATTTATAAATGTGCTCATCCATATACTTTTCACCTAAACATTCAATTTTTAACTTTAACATACATATTTAAAAAATTAAAACATTAATATACATATATATATATATATACACATCACATGATATAATTGCTGGGGTTTGTTTATCCATTACATCGTCATAAAAAACCGAAAATGCTTGTGTGTGTGTATGTGTGTGTGTGTGTGTGTGTGTGTAAATTATTTTACCATACAGAAATAGTCAAAGCAGCCCCAATGAACATAACAATTATAGCCATTATGAGTTGCAGAATGAAAACCTTACTCTGCAATTTATGGAATGATGCTGCCTCTGCCTTATTCATGCGCAGCTTATTTCTTCCTGCAAAATCAACAATGTAACTGCAGCCTTAGCCAACTCACAAGCTATTTATACCACGATTAACAATAAAAGTTAAACAAAGAAAATAGATGTGCAGAACATAATCAACAATATTACCATGTCAGTTATGACATTCTTTCCAAAAACTAATGCATCTTCAGAGGTCGGATGGACAAGGGCTACAAGCATTGATATTGTTATGCTTTTACCAGCTCCATTATATCATGTAGAACATATAATTGAGGCCAATCACCACAAGAAACAGAAAACATAAAAGGATGTATTATGTATATGTAAAGATGATGGTTCTATACTTAAAGACATATTTATACATAACCATCCCAATACTAAGCAGGTGAATTCTTGACAGTATAACTGATAGGCAATTAAATAAGACACATATTTGGACAGATCAAGGAGGATAAGTGTCATTCCTCAGCGTACTGGGTGGTGTAAAGGATACTGATATAGTTCAGGATCAGATACCTATTGTCAAAGAAGCAAAGTTTGCTAACCAAAAAGTATCAGCTGAAAACGATAATAACAAAATTATTTATAGTATAAACATATTTCCATTGAGGACATAGCTTCAGATCTCCCACTTTAGTTACTTTCTTATCTTCATCCAAAATCTGATTGCTTATTTACAACTAACATTACAAACCACTACAAATTAGGGCTTGATTTCGCTATATTCGTTTTACTACTATTACAACCCCAGAACTCAGAATTTAGCAGAAATTTAGAAAAATAAAAATAAAATTTACGAACAAGAGGTAGATCTTATACTGGTAGAGTTGAGGAATTACAGTTCTGGTTTCTCCCTTTGAACTTGAGCAAATAAGATCTGGGACTGAGCAGATAAATTGTGTATAGCAGCTAAACACAATAAAAAATCATTATCCTCTAGCGGCTAAAAGGGGAATCAAAATAGCTAGTAGAAATGAGCATGGAATTATATTTTGAAACAGGTCTCGAAACTGTGAACAAAAAAGAAATGCATTGAAATTGCGAGAAAGAATTCACAATAGTAAATTAAGAAAAAATTACATGTTCAAATTGCCGGCAATTCTTCTCTCGGCTTCTCTGACGCACTTCAGCCCAACAAGTTTTCGATTATCATCCCGATACACCCTGTTCATCGAACACAATCAAGCAAACACATAATTAAAAAAAGGAAAAAATAAACTTTTCGACGAGAGTATACACTTTCGGGCTTATCTTCGACAAGAGCTTACACTCTTCAGCTTGGTTCTGCCGTGAAAATTTACTGACTGACCAAGAGAAGAACGGCGAGCGTTAAACTAGGGCTTTCAAAATTGGGGCCAAATCATATGTTGCTCAGAATAGAACGCCGAGCGGTGAACTAACCTTCTCAAAATTGGGATTACATCATATCTTACTCAGAGAAGAATGATGAACGGAATAACTTGAATTGAAGCTTTCGGAGAAGAAAGGGATTTCAATTCTTGCGTGAAATAGACTTTTGCCCTTTTGTGAATTGGAGTTAGATTTTATTTTATTTTAAATTTTAAATTTAAATTTTTAATTGTGGAGTTATACAACGGTTTTCTAATAACCGTTGTTGACAAAAATACGCACATAGAAAACGGTTTTCTACCAACCGTTGTCTATATATGCAAGAACACAACGTATGTTTTTGAACCGTTGTAATTTTTTTAGGAACATGCGCTCATAGACAACGGATTTGTCTAAAATCGTTGTAATTTCTTGAATAACAACGGTTGTTCACGAAAACCGTTGTCCATTTCATGTTGTCTTAATGCATATTTGTAGTAGTGAATTCTTGATACAACTTATACACTATATTATAATCAAATTGATTATGGATTATGAATTTCTGAAAAACCCTACACACTATAGTATTATCAAATAGATTCTCAATATTGAAATCTCGATACAAGCTATACATTATAATATAATCAAATTGATTCTTAATTATAATTTCCCGAAACAACATATACATTGTAGTAACCTCTAATTGATTCTCACAAATGAAATCCTCATATAACATATACACTAATATAATCAAATTGATTATCGATTATAAAATCCTGATACAACCTATACATATAGTATAATCAAATTGATTATTAATTATAATTTTCCGAAACAACATATACACTATAGTAACCTCTAATTGATTCTCACAAGTGAAATCCTCATACAAGATATACACTATAATATACTCAAATTGATTATCGATTATAAAATCCCAAAACAACCTATACACTATAGTATAATCAAATTGAATATTTTGTTATGAATTCCCAAAACAACCCATGCACTATAGTATAGTCAAATTTATTAACGATTATAAATAATAGAAACAACCTATATACTATAGTATAATGAAATTGATTCTTAATTATGAAATCCTGAAACAACCCATACACTATAGTATAATCAAAGTGATTCTCACAAGTGAAATCCTAATACAACTTATACACTATAGTATAATCAAATTGATTATCGATTATGAATTCTCAAAATAACTCATACACTATAGTATAGTCAAATTGATTATCGATTATGAATTTCTGAAAAACCCTACACACTATAGTATTATCAAATAGATTCTCAATAGTGAAATCTCGATACAAGCTATACATTATAATATAATCAAATTGATTCTTAATTATAATTTCCCGAAACAACATATACATTGTAGTAACCTCTAATTGATTCTCACAAATGAAATCCTCATATAACATATACACTAATATAATCAAATTGATTATCGATTATAAAATCCTGATACAACCTATACATATAGTATAATCAAATTGATTATTAATTATAATTTTCCGAAACAACATATACACTATAGTAACCTCTAATTGATTCTCACAAGTGAAATCCTCATACAAGATATACACTATAATATACTCAAATTGATTATCGATTATAAAATCCCAAAACAACCTATACACTATAGTATAATCAAATTGAATATTTTGTTATGAATTCCCAAAACAACCCATGCACTATAGTATAGTCAAATTTATTAACGATTATAAATAATAGAAACAACCTATATACTATAGTATAATGAAATTGATTCTTAATTATGAAATCCTGAAACAACCCATACACTATAGTATAATCAAAGTGATTCTCACAAGTGAAATCCTAATACAACTTATACACTATAGTATAATCAAATTGATTATCGATTATGAATTCTCAAAATAACTCATACACTATAGTATAGTCAAATTGATTATCGATTATGAATTTCTGAAAAACCCTACACACTATAGTATTATCAAATAGATTCTCAATAGTGAAATCTCGATACAAGCTATACATTATAATATAATCAAATTGATTCTTAATTATAATTTCCCGAAACAACATATACATTGTAGTAACCTCTAATTGATTCTCACAAATGAAATCCTCATATAACATATACACTAATATAATCAAATTGATTATCGATTATAAAATCCTGATACAACCTATACATATAGTATAATCAAATTGATTCTTAATTATAATTTTCCGAAACAACATATACACTATAGTAACCTCTAATTGATTCTCACAAGTGAAATCCTCATACAAGATATACACTATAATATACTCAAATTGATTATCGATTATAAAATCCCAAAACAACCTATACACTATAGTATAATCAAATTGAATATTTTGTTATGAATTCCCAAAACAACCCATACACTATGGTATAGTCAAATTGATTAACGATTATAAATAATAGAAACAACCTATATACTATAGTATAATGAAATTGATTCTTAATTATGAAATCCTGAAACAACCCATACACTATAGTATAATCAAAGTGATTCTCACAAGTGAAATCCTAATACAACTTATACACTATAGTATAATCAAATTGATTATCGATTATGAATTCTCAAAATAACTCATACACTATAGTATAGTCAAATTGATTATCGATTATGAATTTCTGAAAAACCCTACACACTATAGTATTATCAAATAGATTCTCAATAGTGAAATCTCGATACAAGCTATACATTATAATATAATCAAATTGATTCTTAATTATAATTTCCCAAAACAACATATACATTGTAGTAACCTCTAATTGATTCTCACAAATGAAATCCTCATATAACATATACACTAATATAATCAAATTGATTATCGATTATAAAATCCTGATACAACCTATACATATAGTATAATCAAATTGATTCTTAATTATAATTTTCCGAAACAACATATACACTATAGTAACCTCTAATTGATTCTCACAAGTGAAATCCTCATACAAGATATACACTATAATATACTCAAATTGATTATCGATTATAAAATCCCAAAACAACCTATACACTATAGTATAATCAAATTGAATCTTTTGTTATGAATTCCCAAAACAACCCATACACTATGGTATAGTCAAATTGATTAACGATTATAAATAATAGAAACAACCTATATACTATAGTATAATGAAATTGATTCTTAATTATGAAATCCTGAAACAACCCATACACTATAGTATAATCAAAGTGATTCTCACAAGTGAAATCCTAATACAACTTATACACTATAGTATAATCAAATTGATTATCGATTATGAATTCTCAAAATAACTCATACACTATAGTATAGTCAAATTGATTATCGATTATGAATTTCTGAAAAACCCTACACACTATAGTATTATCAAATAGATTCTCAATAGTGAAATCTCGATACAAGCTATACATTATAATATAATCAAATTGATTCTTAATTATAATTTCCCGAAACAACATATACATTGTAGTAACCTCTAATTGATTCTCACAAATGAAATCCTCATATAACATATACACTAATATAATCAAATTGATTATCGATTATAAAATCCTGATACAACCTATACATATAGTATAATCAAATTGATTCTTAATTATAATTTTCCGAAACAACATATACACTATAGTAACCTCTAATTGATTCTCACAAGTGAAATCCTCATACAAGATATACACTATAATATACTCAAATTGATTATCGATTATAAAATCCCAAAACAACCTATACACTATAGTATAATCAAATTGAATCTTTTGTTATGAATTCCCAAAACAACCCATACACTATGGTATAGTCAAATTGATTAACGATTATAAATAATAGAAACAACCTATATACTATAGTATAATGAAATTGATTCTTAATTATGAAATCCTGAAACAACCCATACACTATAGTATAATCAAAGTGATTCTCACAAGTGAAATCCTAATACAACTTATACACTATAGTATAATCAAATTGATTATCGATTATGAATTCTCAAAATAACTCATACACTATAGTATAGTCAAATTGATTATCGATTATGAATTTCTGAAAAACCCTACACACTATAGTATTATCAAATAGATTCTCAATAGTGAAATCTCGATACAAGCTATACATTATAATATAATCAAATTGATTCTTAATTATAATTTCCCGAAACAACATATACATTGTAGTAACCTCTAATTGATTCTCACAAATGAAATCCTCATATAACATATACACTAATATAATCAAATTGATTATCGATTATAAAATCCTGATACAACCTATACATATAGTATAATCAAATTGATTCTTAATTATAATTTTCCGAAACAACATATACACTATAGTAACCTCTAATTGATTCTCACAAGTGAAATCCTCATACAAGATATACACTATAATATACTCAAATTGATTATCGATTATAAAATCCCAAAACAACCTATACACTATAGTATAATCAAATTGAATCTTTTGTTATGAATTCCCAAAACAACCCATACACTATGGTATAGTCAAATTGATTAACGATTATAAATAATAGAAACAACCTATATACTATAGTATAATGAAATTGATTCTTAATTATGAAATCCTGAAACAACCCATACACTATAGTATAATCAAAGTGATTCTCACAAGTGAAATCCTAATACAACTTATACACTATAGTATAATCAAATTGATTATCGATTATGAATTCTCAAAATAACTCATACACTATAGTATAGTCAAATTGATTATCGATTATGAATAACTGAAACAACCTATATACTACAATGAATTTGATTCTTAATTATGAAATCCCAAAACAACCTATACACTATAGTATAATCAAAGTGATTCTCACAGATGAAATCTTCATACAATCTATACACTATAGTATAATCAAATTGATTATCGATTATGAATTCTCAAAACAACTCATACACTATAGTATAGTCAAATTGATTATCGATTATGAATAATCGAAACAACCTATGTACTATAGTATAATGAATTTGATTCTTAATTATGAAATCCCAAAACAACCTATACACAATCCAGTATAATCAAAGTGATTCTCACAAGTGAAATCCTCATGCAACCTATACACTATAGTATAGTCTAATTGATTATCGATTATAAAATGTTCTCAACCCTAATAATGATATTTCTTTTTGATAACAATTTGTAACAATTTGAAAATGGTCTCAACCCTAATAATGATATTTCTTTTTGATAGTTGAAGTGAAGTCAAAACTTATCTTATTCTCGTGTCATGACTTTTTAGATAAAAATCAGATTCAATGGGCCTCTACATGGGGTTTAGGTAAAAGAAGTACACATTGCCCAAATAACTCCCTACATTGAAATCTTACCCAACCACCCCATTTTATATTTAAAATTGCCTATATATAAAATTGTCCCTTTTAATATAAATAACATGAATGGGATGAATAGTGATTAACTTTAATAAGAAATTTATATAGTGTATAGTTGTTAGAATGCACTAAGCATTGGATATTAACACACTAAAAATGTACTCCTTCTGTCCCGATTATATAGTCCATGTTTCTATTTTGAGGTGTCCCGATTATATAGTCTCATTACTATAAGTAGTGTTATTTTTTACAAGAATGTACAATTATACCCTTATTAGGTTTTGAAAATTAAAAAAATTAAACATTTAAGTTTGTGAAAGTTATAAATCTTAAATGTTATTTTTTCAAAAAAAGAGAAATACTAATTAAAATTGACCAACTTAATTAATTTGCATGAACTTGAATTTGATCAATTATATTGATATTCATTGTATTTGCACTTTATTAATTGTATATTTTCTTTGTTTCAAAAAATTAATACATTAAAGTTGAGCTAAAATTTAAGTTTTACTAATTTTCATTAAATAAGGTTAAAGTTGGAAGTTTAGCTTTTGATTCTTGTTTTCATAAATATTTTTCATTTACGTGCGAGTAGAAAATGGACTATATAATCGGGACGGAGGGAGTACATGATTTGGATGAATATTGATTAGTTTCCTTATTAAATCGTATAGTCTATAGTTTATTTATTAAATTATAAACTATATAATATTACTCAAATAACTTCAGCATTAATAATTTTAAATATATAATTTTAAAATGTATGACATAAGATAACAGTATTAGATCAAATTTCCCAAGTGATTAATTATGCATAAATAGACATAATATTAAGCAGGAATCAAACGAAATAATGATTCCTATAATCAACTATTTAAAATATTGGGCTTTCTAGCAATAAATGGGTTTCGCGGCCTCGGACCAAAAAATTCCCGCGGGCCTTTTTCAATTTTTGGCGCATAAAATCCCGCCTCGTGATTTTTTTATTTTTTTGTCAAAATTACGTGATCCTTCACAAAAGCTGAAATGGCCTCCTACCTACAAGTTCCCAAAAGCCAACACAACCAAAAAAACCCAGCCATTAATACAACCTTCACAAAATACAAATACCATCACAACATTCTAATCATACCAACTTAGCCGGGTATCATGAACGTCAATGAAATTTGGTTGTAGTATGATTCCCTGCTATGAAATAGATCCGTTAATAATATGTAGATCAATGAACAGAGCGAGAGAAGGCTATTTAAATTCAAGGTTTACCTTCCATTTGTAAATTTGTGGTTTAACCATGGTGATTGAATTGTTAGATGCAAAAGAACAGTTTGTTTAACTCGGGAGAAATCGATTCTTTGTATTTTGTTGTATGTCTTGCTAATTACAATCTCAAGGTACATAAAGAGAATAAAATAAATATTTTTGGTAACTAATCTAAACATAGACCTAATCTCCAAGATTTGATATTGCAGGATCTATGGAACTAATTTGGGCTGTGAATCCGGACCAAGATTTGATCGAGATTGCCGACACTCCCCCTCAAGTTGAGTAGTAGGATCACTGATACTCAACTTGTCAAGTACTTTCTTGAAACTCCTGGAGTTTACTGCTTTTGTTAGGATATCAGCAAGTTGATCTTCGGAACGTATAAACGGAAGTTTGACAATCCCGGCTTCCAATTTCTCATTGATGAAATGTCTATCCACTTCAACATGCTTAGTTCGATCGTGTTGAACTGGATTTTCAGAAATACTGATGGCTGCCTTGTTATCACAGAACAACGGACTCGACTGATTTGAAAGACCAATCTCAGCTAATAATTTCCGCAACCACAAATTTCCGTTAATCCACTTTTAACCCCTCTGAACTCAGCTTCAGCACTCGACAGAGCTACCACCTTCTGTTTTTTACTCCTCCAAGTAACCAGATTTCCTCCAACAAAGGTGAAGTATCCAGCTGTCGACCTTCTATCCATTGGATTACCTGCCCAATCTGCATCAGTATAACCACATATCCTGGAGTGCCCATGCTTCCCAAAGAACAACCCGTACCCATAGGTGCCTTTGAGGTATCTAACAATTCTGATAGCAACGTCCATATGGTCGATTTGTGGCTTGTGCATGAACTGACTAACAACTCTGACAGCATAGGCTACATCAGGCCTGGTGTGAGAAAGGTAAATGAGCTTTCCTACAAGTCTCTGATATTTATCTCGATCCGCCATTTCCATACCTTCGACAATCTGCAATTTATGGTTTACAGCGATAGGAGTATCAATCGGTTTGCAGTCCAACATCCCAGTTTCAGTAAGGAGGTCCAGAATATATTTTTGTTGGCGTATGAAGATCCATTTTTCTGACCGAAGGACTTCAATGCCGAGGAAGTACTTGAGATTTCCTAGATCCTTCATTTCGAATTCCAGGAAAAGATTTTTCTTCAGCTTTTCGATTTCCTCTGTATCATTGCCCGTGAGAATCATATCATCCACATAGATGATCAGACAAGTGACAAGACTCCCTCGACTCTTCAAAAAGAGTGTATGATCGGAATTGCTCTGACGAAAACCATAACTCTTCATAGCACAGGTGAATCTGCCAAACCATGCCCTTGGTGACTGCTTAAGCCCATAAAGAGTCTTCTTCAACTTGCAGATTTCTCCTTTTCCAAATTCTGACTCAAAACCAGGTGGAACCTCCATATATACATCTTTGGTCAATTCACCATGCAAGAAGGCATTTGTGACATCAAACTGGTGGAGCCTCCAGTCATTGTTTGCTGCTATCGAGAGTAATACTCTCACAGTATTCATCTTAGCCACCGGAGAAAATGTTTCAGAATAATCTATTCCATATGTCTGGGTATATCCTTTAGCAACTAGCCGTGCTTTGTATCTTTCAATAGATCCATCAGGTTTCCGCTTAATAATGAAGACCCATCTACACCCAACTGGTTTCTTCCCTTGTGGTAGCTTGCATTTTTCCCATGTGTTATTTCTAGCAAGAGCCTCCATTTCTTTTTTCATTGCATTTGTCCATTGTTTTGACCGGAAAGCTTCTGTAACAGTTCGCGGAAGGGCAACTTCTTTATACAAAGCTGTGTGGAATGCAGCTGCTACTCTTGTGAGATTGCCGATAGCTAGATTCCCAATTGGATATCTTGACTTCCGAGTAATTCTTTCTGGAGAGTATCTATTTGGAAGAATCCCCCTGTTGCTTCGTGGGGGCAGAACATATGATCTTGTATCCTGTCTCATTGTTTCTGGACCTTCATGATTAGATGAGGCTGAAATCTCATGAGCAAGATTAGTATGCTCAGTATCAATATTACCAGTATCAATATGATTAGTCATAGGAGAAAAAACAGGATCAGGATCATCAGGTTCATTAGAAACAGGATCCATTACCTCGGATATCGGATTGGAAGAAGCACCATTGTTCGGTTCACTTGGCGCAGTGGACTGTATAGACGCTTCAGAGACTGTCTCAGCGGCACAGTTAACTGGCTGTGTTGGACTAGCCTCCAAAGGAATGCTGCTTAGATTTGGCAACCATCTTAGTGGGTCAAGTTTAGTATTCTCCCCCTGACCGCTAGGATGGTGATGATAAAAGAATTCGGGTTCAAGGAAGTCGCAGTTCATGGTAGTGAACATGCGACGAGATTTGGGATCATAACACTTATACCCCTTTTGGTGAACACCGTACCCAACAAAGACACATTTAACGGCACATGGATCAAGTTTTGTGCGTGTGTGTTTAGGAAGGTGAACGAACACAGAGCTGCCAAAGATACGTGGTTTTAAGATAAGTGGGACAGGAATTGCAGCGGTTTTAGAGAGACACTGGATCGGGGTTTGGAGGTCAAGACTTTTGGTGGGTAGGCGATTCAAAAGATAAACAGCAATAGCAACCGCTTCAGGCCAAAAAGTTAACGGAACCCTAGATTCGAGAAGTAAAGCGCGAGTGATTTCAAGAACAATCCGATTTTTCCTCTCGGCCACTCCATTCTGTTCGGGTGTATAAGGGCAAGTTGTTTGATGAATTAATCCATGATCGCGGAAAAATGTGGTCATGGAAGAATTCACAAACTCCCCCCCGTTATCAGAGCGCAAAATTTTGATATTGGTTTGAAATTGGGTTTGAATCATAGCATAAAAGTGGGAAAATTTGGAAAAAACCTCAGATTTATGACGCAAAAAATAAACCCAAGTCATACGAGTGTGATCATCTATGAAAAGTAAGAAATAAAATAACCCCTGTCCACCCCTCACAGGTGTAGGGTCCCATACATCAGAGTGCACTAACGAGAACATAGATGGCATACGAGTATTACTAGGTTTAAAAGATTGTCTGTGGCTCTTAGCCAAAATGCATGTCTCACAATACAAATAAGAAGAGAACTTAGGAAAAAGAATTTTGAGGTAACCCGCAGAAGGATGCCCAAGCCGACGGTGCCAAAGCTAAGCTGCATGGGAGGTGGTTCCGGTAGTCAGTATCGTCATGCCTTTTTGAGCGATCTCATCCACGTAATACAGTCCCCGACGCTCAGTGCCACGTCCAATGATCTCCCCCGTCCGAATATCCTGTAACAGACAGAAAGTTGGGTGCATTAGAACCGTACAATTCAGCTCCTTCATAACATGGCTGATAGAAAGCAGTTTGTGAGACAAAGCAAGGACATATAGACAATTTGAGATTTTCAGAGTTGGAGAAATTTCTACTGTGCCACCACCATGCACAGAAGTGATTTCCCCACTAGCAGTCTGAACATGAGTTTTTCTTGGCGGAGTGGGAGTACAAATATCTGTTGCATCATACGTCATAGTATCCGTGGCTCCACAATCAAAAATCCAGGTGTTATTTTTCTGTGGGGCTCGACTAGTGGCAACATGGGCTAAGGATGTTTTTTCAATTAATTTAGCATAAGTGGGTTGGGCCCGTTTATCACCAAACTGGGTTGCAAACTTATTAAACATAATTGGATTAGTAAAAGGTGTGGTTGGGTCGGATAAGAATTTATCCAACCCGTTACCTTCATAATCCGCATCAAAAGTCTCTCCTCTTTCGTCTTTGTTGCTGCTCGAAACCCTAGCCACTGTGGCCATTTTTTCCGATCTACTGCCACTACTGCCTCGCCCGCCATCACCGCCAGTTGTGGTGTCGGCAGCCTCTGTGCTGCCCGCCGCGACTGCGGCCTTGCCTCGATTATCTTTCGGTGGCTTGTGGTTGTCCTCCCACCATTCTGGGTAACCAACTAGACGAAAACAGGTTTCTTTTGTGTGCTTCGTCATCCTGCAGTGAGTACACTTGAGTTTGGTTTTGTCGATTTTATCCCGGGATGATGAGCCCCCGCCGCCATTCTTGGTGGTTTGGCCTGACCGGTTAGGTGGCCGGAAGCCTTTCACCGCCATTCCTATAGCTTCACCGCCTAGGTCCCAGTCACCGGGTCCATCAGATTCTGTGCTCCAGATCCCCTGCCGGGCTGCTCCCCGTCTGATTAAAGCGTACGCTGTTTCAACATTTGACAACGGGTCCATTTTGAGAATATCCCTTCTCTTAGGTTCGTATTTTTCATTAATTCCGACTAGAAGCTGAAAGAGCCTGATTTCAGATTGTAATTTCTAGTAAGTTTCCACATCTTTCTCACACTCCATCGGGTTTGGATGGCTTTCATCAATTTCTGCCCAAATCCTTTGAAGTGTACTATAAAAATTCTCAATTGTGCCTTGCCCCTGTTTGATGCTATTAGCCTGGACTGTGAGTTCAAAGATTTGTGCCGAATCTCTTTTAATGCTGTAAGTTGTTGCAAGCCCTTTCCACAAGCTTTCGGCCGTCTTGTATTGAACGTAGTTATTTGCTAAAGCCGGTTCCATATTTTGGATAATCCAAGATATGACAGTGAGGTCGTTTTGATACCATTTGGTGTAGTTTGGATCTGTGGAACTGGGGGAAGGTGGATGGACGGTGATATGGTTGAGGCAACCCCTTCCTCCAATGGCGAGATGCATCATTCTCGACCATAACGAATAATTGAATTCGTTCAATTTGATACTCACATTGATTGATTGTCCTTGATTGGTTTCTGAGGTTCTGCTCTCTGTTGTTGATTGGTTGTACTGTTTGAGAAGTGTTGCTAGTTGTTGTGCCAGGGCCTCAGTCCCTGGTTGAGGTTGCTGTGTATACGCTAGGCTGCCGTCTTCGTCAGTCATGGTTGGGTTGGATCGGGTAGATGATGATGCAGAACAGCAATGATCCGAATGGATCACTACTGCTCTGATACCATGTAGATTTGTGGTTTAACCATGGTGATTGAATTGTTAGATGCAAAATAATAGTTTGTTTAACTCGGGAGAAATCGATTCTTTGTATTTTGTTGTATGTCTTGCTAATTACAATCTCAAGGTACATAAAGAGAATAAAATAAATATTTTTGGTAACTAATCTAAACATAGACCTAATCTCCAAGATTTGATATTGCAGGATCTATGGAACTAATTTGGGCTGTGAATCCAGACCAAGATTTGATCGAGATTGCCGACACCATTGCCGTCCAATCGCTGTAAAAATGATCCTTTGATCTATTGAACTTAAATATCAATAGATTCACTAATGCGTCAATATTCAACGTCATCATTAGTTTGAAATTCAAATAGCAAAATCCCACCAATAATATACACATCATACCTCATCAGTTAGCCATCCCTCACGATTCCATATACCATCAAACCATATTCCAATAGCTTCTGTCTTACATTTAGCGGGCTTTAACTGACAACATGAGTGACAAATTAATAGCAATGTGCGCAATCATATTTAAACAGCAAATGAAATTTTATAAATAAACAAAAATACTCACGGATTTGTTTTTATGGATGTGGTATACCAATGGCTGAAACCTGTTGTCTGATGGTGATGATATGAAACCTTAGAAGGGTCAGGAATACTGTAGGTGAAACAGTTAATGCCATCTTCACCTTCCTTTTAATGTCTGTTGCACTCTGGAATTTGTTATAATTGAGGCTCAACATGATAGTGGAAGATTGAATTGATAGACTGGAGTTTAGAGAGAAGCCGAGAGTTGTATTGATCAAATATTACTTATATTTCTTACTTGTACAGATCTTGGTTACAATTTGATATATAAAGAGAGCAAGATTTAATATTAAAGGAAATATATTCTAAACTAGGTCCTAATCCTTTTGATTTGATCTTCCATGATTTTAGGAACTATTTTGGGATCGAGATTGTTGACACTTCCCCTCAAGTTGAGTGATGGGATCTCCAATACTCAACTTGTCAAGTATTCTTGTAAAACTCCTTGAGTTCACTGCCTTGGTCAAAATATCTGCAAGTTGATCCTCGGATCTGATAAATGGAAGATCAATAATCCCAGCCTCCAATTTTTCCTTGATGAAGTGTCTGTCTACCTCTACATACTTGGTTCGATCATGTTGGATGGGATTCTCGGAGATACTGATTGCCGCTTTGTTGTCACAGAAAAGCTGACTCGCCTGTTTGTCCAAAACCGATTTCTGCTAATAGCTTCCGTAGCCACAACAGCTCAGCAATTCCACTTTTAACACCTCTGAATTCAGCTTCTGCACTGGATAAGGCTACCACCTTTTGTTTCTTGCTCCGCCACGTAACAAGATTACCTCCAACAAAGGTAAAATATCCAGCAGTGGATCTTCTGTCTATTGGGTTTCCAGCCCAATCTGCATCTGTGTACCCATATATCTCTGAATGTCCATTCTTCTGGAAGAATAACCCATGACTGAATGTGCCTTTAAGATACCGCACTATTCTGAGAGCAGCTTCCATGTGATCTGTCTGTGGTTTGTGCATGAATTGGCTAACCACCCCGACTGCATGGGCGATATCAGGCCTAGTATGTGACAAATAGATCAGTTTCCCAACAAGTCGTTGATATTGTTCTCGATCTGTAGTTTCCGCACCCTCTGTAATATGCAACCCGTGATTCACAGCAATAGAAGTATCAATTGGCTTGCAATCCAGCATCCCTGTCTCAGTTAAGAGATCCAAAGTGTATTTCTTCTGGCATATGAAGATTCCCTTGGAGGACCGCAGAACTTCAATGCCGAGGAAATACTCGAGAGCTCCCAGATCCTTCATCTCAAACTCCAGAGACAGACTTTTCTTCAAGCTCTCAATCTCCTCTACGCCGCTTCCTGTAATTATCATATCATCAACATAAATAATCAAACAAGTGATTAGACTCCCTCGTTTCTTCAGGAACAGAGTATGATCGGAGTTACTCTGTTGAAAACCATAACTCTTCATAGCACTTGTGAATCTCCCAAACCACGCTCTGGGAGATTGTTTTAGTCCATAGAGACTCTTTTTTAACCTACACACTTTATTTTTCTCAAATTCTGACTCAAACCCAGGAGGTATCTCCATATACACTTCTTGGTTTAATTCTCCATGCAAAAAGGCATTAGTGACGTCAAACTGATGAAGTGTCCAGTCACAATTTGCTGCAATTAAGAGTAATACTCGTACTGTGTTCATTTTGGCGATCGGAGAGAATGTTTCAGAGTAGTCCACTCCATAAGTCTGAGTATATCCTTTTGCAACTAACCGGGCTTTATACCTTTCAATTGATCCATCCGGCTTTCTTTTAATGGTGAATACCCATCTGCATCCAACTGGTCTCTTTCCTAGAGGCAGTTTACAACAATCCCATGTGTTACTTCTAGCAAGAGCATCAATTTCTTTCCTCATTGCAGTTGTCCACTGTTCTGACCGTGATGCTTCCTTAGCTGTTTTCGGAAGATCTTCTTCCCCGTACAAGGCGGTTTGAAAATCTGATGCCAAGTCTATGAGATTTTCCTTTACCAGATTCCCAACTGGATATCTAGACTTTCGGGTGATTCCCAACTGGATATCTAGACTTTCGGGTGATCCTTTCTGGAGAATACCTCTTAGGAGGTATACCTCTATTGCTTCGAGAAGGTGACATATCTTCTTGTATCTGATTGAATGTTCTCTGGTTCTTCTTCCTGATTACGTATCTCAGAGCTTTCAGAAATAGACGGATCAGTACTCAACATAGAATTCGAGTAAGGATTAATATCAGGATTAGGAAACTCAGCCAAAGGAAAAGAAGCCTCAGTATATGAATCATTTACCTCAGATATCATGGCAGGAGGAGACGCATCAACCGAGACGCTTTGCTCTGAGATCTGTGTTGATGTGTTAGTAATCACCTCAGCGACACGGTTAACTGTCTCTGTTGGAACCATTTCCAGAGAGCTACTTGGGCTTAGTAACCAACTATGTGAGTCAAGTTTAGGACTCTCCCCCTGACCACGAAGCTGGTGATGATAGAAAACTCAGTTTCAAGAAAGTCGTAGTTCAGAGTGGTGGACAAGCGACGAGACTTGGGGTCATAACACCGATAAGCCTTTTGATTGATACCATAACCAACAAAAACGCACTTCACTGCATAGAGGTCCAGTTTCGTATGAGTGGATTTAGGTAAATGAATAAAAACGGAACAGCCAAATACCCGAGGTTTAAGGGTAAGAGGAGCTGGGATAGAGAGAATTTTGGAAAGGCATTGGATGGGAGTCTGGAGATCCAAACTTTTGGTAGGTAATCGATTAAGGAGATAAATAGCAGTAGCAACAGCTTCGGGCCAAAAATGAGAGGGAACTGAAGCCTCGATGAGCAAGGCCCGAGTAATCTCAAGAATGATCCGATTTTTCCGTTTAGCTACGCCATTCTGTTCAGGGGTATAAGGACAAGTGGTTTGGTGAATTAAGCCATTAGTATAGAAGAATTGAGTCATAGATGAATTCACAAATTCCCCCCCCCCCCCATTATCAGACCGGAAAGTTTGAATTTTGGTTTTAAATTGAGTTTGAATCATTGTATAAAATTGGGTAAATTTGGAAAAAACTTCAGATTTGTGACGCAAAAAATAAACCCAAGTCATACGAGTATGATCATCAATAAATGATAAAAAAATATGCAAACCCCTGACCCCCTATCACAGGTGCAGGGCCCCAAACATCAGAGTGCACGAGAGAAAACATAGAAGACACACGAGTATTACTGGGTTTAAAGGTTTGTCTATGGCTTTTCGCCAAAACACATGTTTCACAGTACAAATCAGAAGTAGAAAACAATTTAGGAAATAAAATATGAAGATAACTAGCAGATGGATGCCCGAGTCGACGGTGCCAAAGCCAAGCATTTTGGGAAACAGTTCTGGTAGTTAGCATGACCGTGCCTTTTTGAGAGATCTCATCCACATAGTACAGACCCCGTCGCTCAGTGCCACGCCCAATGATCTCCCCCGTCCTGATATCCTGTAATAAACAAAATGTAAGATGCATCAGCACAGTACAATTTAATTCCTTCGTAACATGACTAATAGACAATAACTTGTGGGATAAAGCAGAAACATGTAAACAATTTAAAACCCGCAGAGTAGGTGAAATAGCCACAGTGCCAGCTCCCGTGACTGGTGTAATTTCACCAATAGCAGTCTGAACATGGGTTTTATTTGGTGTAGACAGTGTACAAATATCAGAGGCATCATAGGTCATCGTATCAGTTGCTCCACAATCAAATATCCAAGTTGGGTTTTTATACGATTTCTAGTGTTGACCGTGAGTCATATATATACTAGATATAATTGTATTAAATGAAAGTGATGAAGTAAGAGAGAGAGATGGGTCGGTCAAAAACTAACCCGACCCGGTACCTTCAAAATTAAAGGCTGCAGTTCCCGTTTTCTCTTCATTCTCACCCCTCCTCTTGTAGCAGAAACCCTAGCCGCCGCCATAGCCATATTTCTGTCTCCATCATCGTCACACCGCCGCCCCCATCAAAATTTCCGGTCACGGTGCCGGTAGCCTCCGAGTTTCCCACCGCGACAGAAGCTTTTCCATGATTTTCCTTGGGCTATTTGTGGTTGTCTTCCCACCATTCCGGATACCCAACCAATCGAAAGCAAGTTTCTTTCATATGATTGTTCATTCCACAATGAGTACATTTAAGTTTGGATTTGTCGACCTTTTCCCGGGATGAAGAACCGCCGCCGTTTTTGGGCTGGCCTGACCGGGGCGGTGGTCGGAATCCCTTAGCTGACGTACCACTGGCCTCACTATCTGAATGAACGATTAGTCCACTGCCAATTCCTTACTCTGTTTCGCCACCGTCTGCCTCTGGTCCCCAAAGCCCTCACCGAGTAGCCCATCGCTGGATTAAGGCATACGCTGCCTCTGCAGTTGGTAAGGGATCTGATTTTAAGATATCCCACCTTTCAGGTTCGTATTTCTCATGAACTCTGGCCAATAATTGAAACAACCTTGTCTCTGACTGTAGCCGCCGTAAATCCCTATGTCTGTCTCGCACTCCATCGGATTAGGTTGACTCTCATCAATCTCTGCCCAAATCCGTTGTAGTGTACTATAGAAGCTCTTAATCGAGCCTTGCCCCTGTTTGATGCTATTTGCTTGAACTGTTAATTCGAATATCTGCGTTGAGTCTCTCTTCACGCTATACGTGACTGCTAATCCTTTCCATAAACTCTCTGCAGATTTATGTTGAACGTAGTTACTTGCTAAGGTTGGCTCTATATTCTGAATTATCTAGGATATCACTGTAAGGTCATTCTAGTACCATTTGTGGTATGCTTGATTGGTGGGTTCGGGCGGAGATGGGTTGCCGGTGATGTGATTGAGGCACCCTCTTCCTTCTATGGCTAAGTGCATCATCCTTGACCATAATGCGTAATTGAATTCATTGAGTTTGATACTAATGGTGACAGCTTGATTCTGGTTGGATTCTGGTGTTCTGGTTTCTATTGTTGGTCGACTAAACTATTGAAGGAGGCTAGCCAACTGTTGTGCCACCAACTCTGCCCCAGGCAGAGATGGCTGGGCGCTCGGTGAACTGCCATCTTCTCCAGCCATTGATTGGTAGATGATGAAGCAGAACAATGATGATCCGTGAGGATCTTCACTGCTCTGATACCATGTTATAATTGAGGCTCAACATGATAGTGGAAGATTGAATTGATAGACTGGAGTTTAGAGAGAAGCCGAGAGTTGTATTGATCAAATATTACTTGTATTTCTTACTTGTACAGATCTTGGTTACAATTTGATATATAAAGAGAGCAAGATTTAATATTAAAGGAAATATATTCTAAACTAGGTTCTAATCCTTTTGATTTGATCTTCCATGATTTCATGAACTATTTTGCGATCGAGATTGTTGACAGAATTCACCAATCTTGTCAATTTCAACTTCATCTTCATCTCTTAAACAACGTTGGGCTGAACCAATTATGGATTTGGGCAAGGAAAGGGTGTCTAATACATGCTTCATAGTCAGAGAAATGCAACGTTCCGAGTCTTCAAAATCCTCTCGCTCTAAAGGAAAAGGCTCAAACTGATCCATCTCATTTCCCACTTCTTTAATGGCAAGATCAGTCGCTTGATCGTCTTTCACTGAACAAACACTATTATGTAACTCTTCACTGCCTTTCAGTGAACCAACAATATCATGCAGCTCTTAATTCTTCTCCGAGAAATCAGTATCCACAGCTAAATCAATCATGGCATCAACAAACTCATTGGCTGTGCAAGGTGGCACATCGTTTTGCATTATCTTAGAAGCTGTGGCATTACCTTTTTTCTCATCATCATCTACATCTTTCTCATCAGTTTCCTGAGGGATGGCATCGGTGGTGGACCTCCAAGCCCTCCATTCTAGCAATATTTCCTCAACAGAAGACACTTTCGCAAACAGCTCTTTCAATTGTTAGTTGATTTCAACATGGGCCTTATTTTCAGGTGGGCTCTTGGACTCAACCGAGTCTAATTGAACTCGATTTCAAGCCCAAGGATTCTTGCAGACCACCTTGGACTTGATAACAAAACGGCCTCCAGCTGAACCTTCTTAACTGATGGACCACCACATTCATCTTCAACTAATTTTCTTTTTTTCGACCTCACCTCTGGCTCACCGATTTCTTGCGAACGTGACATATAGCGCTCCTTTTGCAACCCCAAACGAGTAAGAATTGTCCAATGGATTAAAGTAAAACACAAAATAAAATAATTAAAGTTTGGAACATTAATATATGCTTACCACACGGGCCTCATGTCTATCATTAAAAAATCTATTCATCAAATCATCATGTTGGAAGTATTCAAGCGCTTTCCATCTCAAAATCCGCGGGTGTTGACCCTCCCAATTTGTTACTCTCTGTGGAGATCATAGAATTCATTCCGATTTGTAAGGTTTTATCTAGAGAAATGAAAGATATTTTCATATATTTTCTGTAGAATGTAAAAATATCCAAAAATCAGATTACAACATAGTTAACTTTCTTATTTATACATCACTACTAGTGTGGCTACTAAGCAAACTAGAATCTACGGCTGCTATTCTCCAGTTCACATCTAACGGGTGCTGAGCTGCATGAGTGTGGTCCTGCAGTTAGAACTCTCAGCAATGCCACGTGGAAATCCCTTTGCGTGCTCCCGCATTTAGCTGTATTTGAGTTGAGAATGAATTAAGGAGTTAGAAGATACATGCATGCATCTATGCATTCATGATTCACAATCATATGTTGTTTCTATTTGTGACCAAAATGCGAGAACCGCAACACCCCCCGCAAACTCACACCCTATGAACATCTCCAAGGGAGAGTTTGGATAGTAAAGATTGAAATTGCGGCCGAGCCAAGGACTTGGTGAATAGGTCTACTAATTGCATTTGAGATGACATAAAAACTGGTAAGATGAAACCTTTTCGATAGTGGTGCCTCGCAAAATGACAGTCAAGGTCGAGGTGTTTCGTTCTTTCATGAAACACTTAGTTTTTCATGATTTGGATAGCTGCACTATTATCACAAGAGACTTTGATAGACAAGCTGACCAGAATATGAAAATCATGCAAGGTATAGGACAGCCAAAGCAATTCCCTAACTACATAACTCAGACTCCTATACTCGGCTTCGGTTGTGGACAGGAAAATGGTCGATTGCTTTTTGCATTTCCAGGCCATAAGACAGGAACCTAAAAAGACACAGTATCCTGACAATAACTTGCGGGTGTCAACGCAAGTTCCCCAATCTACGTCACAATATGCAGAGATGTCAAATTGTGATGAGGAAGTAAAATGTAAACCTAATTAAGGACAACCCTTTAGGTATCTAAGCACATGAACCGCTGCGTCCCAATGATGTTCATGAGGACTATTGACAAACTGGCTCAGTTGTTGAATAGCAAAGGACAAGTCTGGCCTAGTTAAATTGAGGTGCAACAACTTATCGATGAGCTTCCTATAAGAATCTGGGATAAAAGAGGAACCCTTCGTGCTGGGAAAGAGCCAAACCAGGAGGAAGAAGAGTGTGTACAGGCTTACAACCCAGAAGACCAGTATAAGCAAGAAAATCCAATACATACTTGCGCTGGCAGAGATAAAAACCAGAAGATGATTTCGCAACTTCCATGCCAAGGAAGAATTCCCCCCCCCCTCAGATCTTTGATTGTGAATGCAGTATGCAAATCAGACTTAAGAGAGACAATAAGGTCGAAGGAAGGGCTTAGAATGAGGATGTCATCAACATATACCAGTAGAGCAATGAAGGATGAGTGAGTACCTCTAGTGAATAGGCAATGATCATTTTCTGATTGAACAAAGCCAATAGCAAGGAGTAGCCTGCAAAACTCATGGTTCCACTCCCTGGAGGCTTGTTTAAGCCTATATAAGCCCTTCTTTAAGTGACAAACTTTCCCAGCATGATCACCAGATAAGCCAGGAGGAATTTGCATGTAAATTTCATCAGATAATGTCCCATGTAGAAATGCATTGTTAACATCTTCTTGATGTAGGTGCCAGGAGAATTGAGATGCAAGAGCAAAGAAAAGCCTGACAGTAACCAGCTTAGCAACAGGAGAAAACACCTCTGTGTGGTCAATACCAAAAGCCTGGTTATAGCCCTTTGCCACTAGTCTGGCTTTGAATCTCTCTACCTGCCCATTGGATTTAAGTTTCACTTTGTATACCCATTTGCAGCTTATGGCTTTCTTCCCAGGAGGCAGAGAGACTAAGTCCCAAGTATGGTTTTCTTGCAAAGAATCCAACTCTCTTGTCATGGCTTCAACCTATTCAGTATACTGGGCTGCTTCTTTGTAGGAATGAGGCTCCTAGAGATTAGTAACATGAGAGAGAAAGTCAGTGTAAGAATGAGTAATGTTAGGGTTCTTAAGGAAAGGGTAAGTAGGTGGTGAATAAGAACCCTTGAGTGTGGTAGCACACACAAAATCTTTCAAGTATGATAGGGGCTTGCAATGTCTAGAACTTCTTCGAAGCTGTGGTGCAGGAAGAATAGATCTAGAATGATCAGTTGCAACCACTGATTGATCATGAGTAACTGCAGATGGAAGATCAAACTCGAGGGAATCATCTGTAGTCTCCTTAGCAGCTGCAGAGGTGCTAGAAGAAGGAGCAAGGTGGTCCTAAAAAATTAAAACATTAGGCTCAGAAGAATCATGAACATAATGATGGCTAGGTTGGAAGGTTTCAAATGGAAGATATGGTGTCAAATCTTGTTGCAAAGGAAATTGATAAGGAAATGCTTTAACATCCCTGCCAATTACAACTCTGTGAGCATGAATATCATATAGCATCACTCCCTTATATTGAGAACAATATCCCAGGAAAACACACTCTGAACTTCGTTCAGCAAACTTTGAGTGCAGTGGGAAAACATTTGCCTTATAAACAAGACAACCAAAAGGAAGTAAGTTCATTAAATCAGGTGATTGACCAAATAGAACCTGATATAGAGATTCCCATTGTAGAACAGCTGTAGGAAGTCTATTGATCAGCTAGATTGAATGCAAGATAACATAGCTCCAAAATTTGGAAGGTAATTGACTCTGAAACATCAGAGCTCGAGCAACTTGAAGTAAGTGTTTATGTTTTCTCTCCACCACTCCATTTTGTTATGGAGAATAAGGGCATGACTTCTGATGAAGTATGCCATGTGAAGAAAGGAGATCTGTCATCTGTGCATTAGTAAATTCAGTACCATTATCAGTGCGAATGGTCTGGATATCTGCCTTGAATATATTCTTGACCATAATAGTAAAACTCCTAATGATAAACCACACCTGTGACTTGCTTTTGAATAGATAGGTCCATGTAGCCCTTGAGTGATCTTCAACTATAGTAAAAAAGTAAGGAGTGTTGGAAATATTCTCATCCTTGCATGGACCCCACACATCCATGTGAATAAGAGCAAATAAACAAGTACTCCTTCTGTTTAATACAGGGAAAGGATCCCTCTGCTGCTTTGCTTCAAAACATATCCTGCAGCTTTCCAATTCTTCCAAATCTTCACTTCTAAGTCTCTTGTTGGACAATTGTAGATGTTTCATGGTACTGATGGATGGATGTCCAAGTCTACTATGCAAATCCTTGATATTAATCTGTTGTTGCACATTTCCAGCCAAGACGCTCTTTAGGGGGAAACACATATAAAGAGCCTTTTAGGCTACAGATACTAAGAGTCTTAGCAGTGTTTTTACTCTGTATGAGACAATGAGAGGCTAAAAACTCAACTTTGCCATCAATGTCTTTAGTTAATTGTCCCACAGACAGAAGATTATGAGTGAAAACATGGGCAAATAGAACATTCTTCAAGGTAATATTCTTGTTTTTAACTGTGCAGTACCAACCAAGAAGATCCAAACTGCACTATCATCTGGTAAAAATATCTGTATGGGAGAATGAAGCCTTCTCAGATCAGAAAGCAAATGAATCTGGGAGCACAAATTAAAAAACACGAAGCAAGCCCAATAACTACCATTGACCCGGACTTAGCCCATTTCTTTATCTGATCCTATATCTTGAACCCGATCCGATTGACCCACTTCCAGAATGGGAATTAACCCTCAATTCCGCCTCTTTCTCCTTTAGCCCTAAAAATGGGTTCTTGCACAGCTCAACCTTCTTCCCTCCAACAACTCTGTCCAGCTTCTCTGTTTCTCCATTCACTGGTAGCTTTAGGGTCATAACATTTTGGGACAAAAAATGTCGAAAAATATCATTTGGGACCGAAAATATTGGTAAAAATTCTCTTGGGACAAAAAAAATAATAATTAAGACTAAAATTATTTTGACCCTATTCTAATGGGACCAAAAATAAAATTAACTCGTGTAGAACGTAAATCATTTCAACCTTTTCGCATGCGGAGATTTGAGCAATAATTAATTTGAACCAAATATTGGGGAAAAAATAATAGTAAATAGAAGGTAGTATTCTGAAACAATAGAAACTTTTGGGGTCAAACTGAAAATAACAAAAACATGTTGATTTTGAAGAACTGAAGCTTGGAAAAAAGGGCAGCTCGTCACAATATAATGTGCCTGCTGCTCCGGTGAAGTCTCAATCCCGATTTTGATCAGCACTATAACGCGGCCCAAACATTATCTCATTCCTCTTTCCAGATCCAGATTGTTATACCAGGTTCTCTCTCTCTCTCTCTCTCTCTCTCTCTCTCTATTCGCTCTTTCGATTGGGGTTTTTTCTTCGAATTCTTCGCAATTAGCTGTTGATCTATTTTTACCTTTTCTTTTCTTTTCTTTTCTTTTTTGTGGCATTGAAGTCCAAGAAAAAAAGATGCAATAATTGGAATTTGTTGGTTTTGGGGTTTCCTGGTGAATTTGTAGTTCTAAAATTAGGGCGGAGAAAATCCGTAAATAATGCACGAGTATTTTGTGAATGAAAGTTATGAATGCGAAATGAAGTTATAGTTTATGAAGGTTGAGCTGTGGATTCGGTCGTATTGTTCCTTTTGATATCTTTGCTTAGGTATGAAGTTTGCAGCCTTCACTGTCATGAATGTTTCCAGAAGTTGTGAAATTGAAGTTTAGTTTTCTGAAAATTAATACATTAGGCATAACTTGAGAATAATATTATCAGTTGTGAAACAATAATGAAGTAATTTCTTGAGTGCCACTGTGCCAGAAACAATTTTGTCCAACTTGAAATTGTCAAAAATAGTGGCTTGAACTGGTCTCTGTTTTACATCTGTCCTAATTAATTTTTGTAGCTGATGATAACTTCTGATTTATATCACTTCCAGCTTAGCTCTGTTTTACTGTGGCTTAGCATACAGAATGTTATATACATCTTGAAATCACTATCTTATGTTAGTAATTTGCTTATCTGATTAGAACCCCAGCATAACTGCTTAAACATTTTTATATAGATTGAAACATGTCTAGGAGGTATGACAGTCGTACAACAATCTTCTCCCCGGAAGGTCGCCTTTACCAAGTTGAGTATGCGATGGAGGCAATTGGTAATGCGGGGAGTGCCATAGGCATATTGTCTAAAGATGGGGTTGTGTTGGTTGGTGAAAAGAAGGTGACTTCCAAGCTTCTTCAGACCTCTGCGTCCACTGAGAAAATGTACAAGATTGATGACCACGTTGCTTGCGCTGTGGCTGGAATTATGTCTGATGCCAACATCCTCATTAACACAGCTAGAGTTCAAGCTCAGCGTTATACTTATGCCTACCAAGAATCAATGCCAGTCGAGCAGCTGGTCCAATCCTTGTGCGACACCAAGCAAGGCTACACTCAATTTGGTGGGCTCCGTCCATTTGGCGTTTCTTTCCTTTTTGCAGGGTGGGATAAAAACTATGGTTTCCAGCTCTACATGAGTGATCCAAGTGGGAATTACAGTGGTTGGAAGGCTGCAGCTATTGGAGCAAATAATCAGGCTGCTCAATCAATGCTCAAGCAAGACTACAAGGATGATATAATGAGGGAAGAGGCCGTTCAGCTTGCTATTAAGGTGCTTAGTAAGACGATGGACAGCACAAGTCTCACTTCAGAGAAGCTTGAATTGGCTGAGGTCTTCATATCTGGTGGAAAAGTGAAGTACCAGGTTTGCTCGCCCGAGGCCCTGACTCAGATGTTACTGAAGTCTGGAGTTACTCAACCTGCTGCAGAGGCTTCCTAAGCCTGTATTTCGTTTGACCTTAGTGTTTGAACCTGTTTTTTTCTCCTTGTTTAAGAATCTTTGTTATTGAAGATGTCCTATATTGAATTCTATCTAAGATGCAGTTAATGATTTAAATTTCTGCTTTTCCTTTCCTCTCTTGCTCTATGCCCAATATGGTTGCTTAAATCTTGCTTGGTGAAGATGAGATGCGTGTTCGGTTTAACGCATCATCAAACCACATTTTTGTGTCTGGCAAGTTTTGATTCGGTTGCAGGGTTTGTTGCTTGTGTTAGATCAATATTTGCTTCAAGAGCACGACTGTTGGCAAATTGAGTGTACTACTAAATTGCATTGTATTTCGATAGATACCAAAACGGCAATGAACCTTTATGTTTAGTGCAACGCAGAGCTACTTGTTTGGTTAAAATAAGAGAGCACTGGGGAAAAGAGAATGCCATGCATTCACTAGTTAAAATAATGCCTATTCAAAGGCGTGCCACTACAATTTGTTGTGGGAAAAATAAACAAGAAATTTGTTTAGTTTATAAGTTATTTGAAGCAAGTTACAATCAACTTTGTGGCTGAGAAGATAGCCATTCTTGAGCAGCCACCAAGTCTGGTAGCACGATAGAACCAGATTTCCTCCAAATCTCAGCATCTGGAGTTTTAAACCTGTCTAACAATATTGCGTGCATTCCCACACTCTTTGCAGGCAAATAGTCCTTGCGCATGCTATCTCCAATATGAAGAGCCTCTTCCGGTGCTATGTTCCCAGCTCTCTTCAATGCTATCTCATACAGTCTTGGGTCGGGCTTCTCTATACCTTCGAGACCTGAGAATACACCAAAGTCCCACTCTGATCCCTAGGGAAAAAAAATTAAAGATTTTGCATCATCAGGCATGACAGAAGTTTACATTTAGTGGGGGAAGAGAGTAGGACAATTTTTATGAATGAATCTCCAGATCATGCTTTTAGATTTACCTGATGTAGACCCAAAGCTGGAAGGATAACATCCTGGTACCTATACTCTGCATTGCTCACAACTCCTACAATAATACCCTTTCCACGAAGCCATCTGAGGAATGGCTGTGAATCTGGAAAGATAGTATATGGTGCTGAGGAACCAAAGGTGGCATATATGCGTCTGAAAATCTTCTCAAATGTTTCTTCATCATAATCATATCCTGCCTGTAGGATGAGCAACATCAGAAAAACTAGCCATCCAAAAACACAAGTTGAATGCTTCCCCCCCCCCCCCAGAGTTAATAAGCAAAAGCTTCATACCAAAGAAAGATTACACGATGGTTCAATCTCTCTTACCCGGACAAAAGAATCCCGCACGCATGTCTTCCACCAAACAATGTTGGGTATCTTCTCTGAAAATCCAAAACATGGATGCTTCTTCGCCATCTCTGTATAAGCATCTTTAAAACCCTCATGTACTCGTTTATAGTCAGGACATGGGAGTCCAATTGATTTTGCTGCCATGCAATAGTAGTCACCGAGCTCCCCTTTGTAAGCAATTAGGGTGCCAGTAACATCAACCGTTATTAAACGTAACTTTGATATTATAGACATTTTGAAGAAATTGCAGTAGAATGCAGAAGCCGTTGATCAGTAACATGCACAAAGAGTCCTGTCATCAAAATGAAAAATAGTATCAATTTGATGGTTAGAGATGCTTTCATTATGTCACTTGCACATGAAAATTGAATTGATAATACTCACATGAACCAATACATCATTCATATAATAAAAAGATTCACAAAAAACAGCTTCATTGAATCACAGGTTTCACGAACCTCAGATACATAAAAATTATTATGAAACTTCTTTCATCTTGATGATTAGACTTGAGTTTTGTGTCATTCCTAATCTTTGTCTACGAGTTCCTTTTCAGTTTGTTCATCACAGGTGAATCAAATTGTTACCCAATCTCAAATTGTCCTGCACACTTCATATATGAAAAGGGAGAGCTTGATGACAAAATCATCTTGAAAGTGGTCAGCTATAGCAAGCAGTACCAACTCTGTAAAACTCAAATGACAAATTTATGAAAAAATGAACAATGAAATTAATGTCAGCTAAAATGCAAGGTGATGGCCACAAACCAGTATAAGGACAGGACAATAACGAACTCTTCAGACGAGGTATATAGATTGGTAATAAGTAACTTATGATATATAGGAGCTCCGTTTCTTCGTCGGAGCGGTTGAGAAGGCGGTCCTTGAATCTGGATCTGGTCTGTGAGAGGGCAGATACATAGGAGCTCCAATTCTCAAAAGATTTCTCAGGGAAGAAGTCTTGTTTGCTGAATCTCCAGTAGCTTCTTGGTTGGACTGCATCACCATCACCTGTTCCTCCTTCTAGTCCCATTGCACAAGCTATTCCACAACTCGGAGCTCTACTCTATATGCTTAAATGAAATGATGGGTTGCTATTAATTACCTTCTCTCTCTCTCTCTCTCTCTCTCTCCCTGACCTTGTTTTTTGGTTCTCCGTCTGTCGGCTGTCAAAGGGTAGCGGTGATTGGACGAAAATGGAGATGCGACTGCGGGACCATATTTAATGAGAAAACTGGCATTTCATATGCAAACAAATAGTATAGATGTTGATAGTCGTCGTGGTTGTCAATGCCATTCCTAGGCCTAGCTAAACAATTTTATTTCAAAACTAACGTGCAATACAATCAGCAGAGGATAATGGCAATTTCGAAAAAACAAATACGCAAAGGATTCAAAAATGAAATTAGAGGAAAACAAGCCAAGTCATATCAAGACTTTATTGGTCTTGGAGAAAAAAAAAACACTAATCTTTTGCATCCAACTAAGTACAGTAATCGAGTAGGAAATTAGCAAATGAGGAAGGCAGCCAATTATGACTTAATTTGTATTGTCCCATTTGACAAATGATGCTTGAAGGAATCTACGGTTGCCGGATGAAAAATGTGCTGATAATGACCCATACTTGGCTGCTTTCAATCCTCATCTACACAAACTCCGCCAAACATTAAAACTAGTTGCTCTCCACACTGACGCCAATAATTAATCATACCCAACAAGGGGGAGAGATACAAAATAAAAAATAAATAAAAATGCCGATGGCTTACCAATGCATATATCATATTCTTTCAGGGTTCAGGAAATGAGGATCCTTTCCTTATTCTACCTTTGACAGTGTTAGTAATTAGCAGCAGTAACCCAAGGAAAATTTTAACAGCCAACTCATGTTTATATTCATCACTAGTGCTCGAGGCTCAACTCTACACCCATAAAAAACGAATAAGAAAAGGATTACCAGTTACCACCAAGATCTCCACGCTTTCTTCATTTTTTTCCCGACATATTTTAATCCATGAACTGCACCAACAGTCACTAGACCTGCAACAGCCTGTCTTGCACTGGAAACCATGACTTTGCGTCTCAGGATCTTTCGCAAGCAATCTGCAGCCTCTTCCTTTGATTTCATTGCCACTTTCTGTACAGCTCTACCTGAAATATCATTAATCCATTGGAACACGTAAATGTTGTTATAGAAACATAGAGAATGCAAAATAAGAAGCTTATGCTGGAGTAATTACATCACCAAACAATTCATGTAGCTAATGAATGGTGCCAAACACATTTTTATTTGAAATATCAATCAAGCAAGTAGAGTTTTGCTTCACAATCGTATACCATACCAGATTTATCAATTGCTTTCTCCTCTACAAGATTCGTCTCTATCTGGCGTCTGATATGCAAAGGAAGAGAAGACAAGAGGGAGCATGTGGTAGACAATCCACAATCCTGATTTAACCAGTCAAGTATGCCAGGAGACCCACATGTGAGAATAAATCTTTGCCCAGGTGCAAGCAAAATAATTTCCTTGTAACCAGTTAAAATGGCAATGATTTTTTTTGTTAATCCCTTGATAAATTAGCAACATATGCAACCACAATTTGTATGGGCCTTGAAATTTGGACTAACCTGAATTAAATTTACTTTTTGATCAACAGAAGATGATATTCTAAGCATGTCTTGAGCTGCAAATTTCTCTAAAAATGGATTGTACATTTTTTGGAATAACTTAAATTGCCCTTGCACAATCTTTTTCACCTGGGAAGTATACATATGGATGTTAACACAATGAATGAAAAAAGAGATCTTCAATGTAGTTTAGTACAGATGAGCATACAAATATCCCCAAATCCTGTAAAGCAAGTTATCTTACAAAAGACATAACCGAACAAAATAGCCTATTCAACTTGTATCTTGCATGCTGGTAAATTCCACACTTTTCACTCCAAATGTTAAAACAAACATGTGTTATATCACAAGCCTTAGAAGCCCCATCATATACACGCAATTTTAAGCTAAGTTCCTCTTTCAAATTTTTAACTAGAGCTTCAATGATAATTACCTTGTTTTTATCCTCTGCGAAAAGCATTCGTAAGTCACCCATATATGAGAGGCTACATATTTTGGCATACAACTCTTTCTGCAAACACATTAAATCTTACTGCTGCTATCCTTCTCAACTTTGAATGATTGTAAGGAAACTGAGAAAGAACCATACCTCGCTGAATTTTGATGGCAAAAGCAGGAGGGCAGCAGAGGTTGCAGCCTTCAGATTTACAGGGTTGAGTTTTTCTATCTCCGAGTTATTTACTATGACGTTAACCTGAAATTTGTAGATGCTTCAGATGCTATATATGACTTAGCATTTGAGACAGCATCCAACAAAATCGAAGCATATCGATAGCATAAAATTTATTTAACTAACTCACATAAATGTATATCTTCCGGACAACAGAATATTTATATCTTTGAGGTAATAGAGTTTATATCTTACATGATCATTAGTTGTGAGCTTTTTGACACGAATCAAGTTGGGCTTAAATAGAATTTTCAATTTAGCTACTGAACATAACCATGTTAAAATCTATAAGAGGAATAACCATGATCACTTATTAATGCCCATGTTTCGAAAACTTATACCAAGAATGTGAAATTTATACTAGCTCACTAGTCATTCATTACATTTAATATTATAAATTGAAGTAGCAACATGCATAACACAACTATTTCTAAACAAATGTCCATTCAGAAGTAACTAATTTTGCATCTTCCAGAGTGATAGATAACCAATAAACATCTTCAGAGGAGACGAGTATTTATGCAAAACATACAGGTTTCTGCAAACGGCCACTCAGATAGAAACTCTCCCATTCCATAATATCCTGAACGAGATCATTCATGCGAACAACACCGTACTTGAACATCTGCAGGAGTATCTCATGTCAAAATCTCTTTCCAGTACATCTAATACGTGAAAAGGTATTTAGAAACCATGTATCGCATGTCAAAACATCATAGTAAGAGTAATGATAAAAATAACTACCCGATCTTTATGAGAAACGAAGGGGTTGAAGTGTACGCGGACACCAATATGATCTGCAACCCCAGTAATCTAATAGAAAAAATATTTCACATCAATTTAAAAGACGCTAAACATCCAAAATGAGAGGAAAGACGTGAAGTAGCACCAGCTGCGCTCCCCCGAGGTAGACCATCCATGAGGCATAATGACTCCGATTGAATTTGAGATTCTAGATCCCGAAAGACGAGTAGATTCTATCAGATGCTAATCAACATTTTATGCGCAGAAAGATAGAAAAGATGGAACTTTGCATGAAGTTATAAAATGCAACGAACCAATACCTCAGCATGCCATTGTTGGGGATCTGCTACACCAAGAATGTAATCTACCATGGATGTCTGGAGAAAAAAGATTCAAAAGAGAAAATCATAAATTCATAAGTAATCATTAAATTAAGTTATACAAAGCCCCTGAACTAACGTCATAATGATGTTGAGAGTTCTTTCGTTCCAATGCTATAGCCTATATGGTAATGTCAAATTTAAAAGCGACCTGAGCTCAAATAAGCGAAAAGAAGGGGGGAAATACCACCTTATCAAAATTGTTT
This sequence comes from Perilla frutescens, assembly GCA_026008535.1. Taxonomy (NCBI): domain Eukaryota; kingdom Viridiplantae; phylum Streptophyta; class Magnoliopsida; order Lamiales; family Lamiaceae; genus Perilla; species Perilla frutescens. The sequence continues at coordinate 16,123,588 of BRKX01000015.1, forward strand.
GGATGGAGAGAGGAGCCATATATACAGGCGAATTCAACAGGAGGTAGAGTGTCGAGGAAAGTTGCGTGTTCGGGTCTCTTTTCAGTGTCCATTTACTACACAATTCACATTCGGCATTTAAGAATGTAAAAAAGGTTAAGCCTTTATTATATCCCTGTTCAAGTCACAGAAGATGATGATCTAAAAAATAAATTCAGTGCCATTCAACTATGAATATTTCTTAAATAAATAAATAAGTTTTGAAGCATCAAATTCCAACAATCAGAGTAACAATGAGTTCAATCATACAAATTATCTCATATATTGCAGACAACATGAGGAAATTATCCCACAGCTTGATTTTTTATTAAAAAAAAACCCCATCAATGGCGTCTAGAATCATCAATAATCAATATTTTCCAGAAGAAGAAAAAAAAAGATTGAAACGATTAAAAGTACCGGAAAATGGGTTATTTAAGTGGCAAAGATTGGAACTTCATGACTTGTACAATTTTATCTCGGACTTGAGAGAGAGAGAGAGATGGGGAGGGGGAAACATGCGAATCTCATGAAATAGCTGCCATAGGGTGTCGTATCCAACCCGAAAAAGTAGGGGTGAGCATTCAGTCTATTCGGTTAGTTTCGGTCTGAATTTTCAAAACCCGAATAGACCAAACTGTTTAGTATTTAGGACCGAACCGAATTAAATTAAATTGGAGGAACCGAATTGAACCGATCCGACCAAATTCGGTTCGATTTTTTGGTTCTTTCGGTTTTCCTTCTCTTTTTTTTTGTTCTTTCCCTCTGCCATACAAACACAGACCACTCTCTGTATCCAGATTCCAGAGGTTATTGTACTAACTACTATGGCTTGATATATATGAAAGTTGAAACTACAATAATTTGTTGCTGTTGTCAAGAAATCTCCAAAGAAGGCTACTTTTATTTTTGTTTTCTTCATTTATGAGATTCTAATGACTTTCTACGGCTTAAATACAACAATACAAATTACATGATACATACATATAGTTAATGAATATTGTAAATTCGCTTAGTACCATACCAACTTTAACAAGAGGATTCTGCTGAAACATTACCAACATTAATGTAATTAAGAATCTATTTCTTGAAGAAAAAATATCGTACATCGAAGACGTACATTGTTGCAGATCGAAGAATCCATCTCGGCGAGAGAGAGCGAGAAAAGGGGGCTGCTGCTCGGCATTCTCGAGATAGAGAGAGGGCCGCGACGATGCTGCGGCTACTCGGAAGCGCGGCGCAAGGCTGCTGTTACTCGGAAGTCTCGAGATAGAGAGGGAGGGTCGCGACAACGCTGCGGCTGCTCAGAGTCCCAGCGCGAGGCTACTGTTCAGAGCCGGCGGGTGACAGCGAGAGAGAGATGACAAGATAGCGGCGACGGTTTCCTGATTTTTTGGGTAACTGCCTTATAAAAACCTTTGCTTTTTTAAAAAATATATATATATATATATATATATATATATATACACACACACACACACATATATATTTTAGTTTTTCATTTATAATGATTTTATTTAATTTAAATTTCTTATTTAGAGTTATGCATCCCAATTAAGATATATTAAAAAAAAAAACATCTAGTTATGACACATGAAAGGAACATGAATGTGCACATGGAATCTAATCCGTCTAATTTAGTAGTTTAGGTTGATAAAAAAAATAAAATTAATATATATAGAGAAGCTCTTGCGTACAAGAGTCCTTAGAGTATCCATAATGAGATGTATTTTTAGGTACAAATTTTTTAGTATGTACCAAAAATTAAGGTACACCATTGTGAATGGTAAAAAAAAAAAAAAGATACAAATTATAGAAATGGTACAATTGCATTTGCCAAGTATTTTGGGAAAAAAATTGTGATGTGGGGTCCACTTTTTCTTTTTTTTATTCTTTTTTCTCCTTCTCTTTTCCCCTCTCTCTTCCCCTCTCCCTCTACCCACCCATCTTCTCTCCCACTTATTTATACACGGCGCCCCTCTTTCTCTCCACCCACCAGTGTAGTTCACGGTGAAGCACCGTGTAACGATTCAACTTTTTTTTTTTTTTTTTTTTTTATGTACAGGGTCAAAGTTTAACAATTAAATTAAAATAAAGTTTAATAAATTAAATTCAAAGTGTAATCAAAGTGTAAAAATGCCTCACAATTCATTTTTAATTTAAAAAAATTTAATTTTTTTAATTATAGCTTTGAAATTTTTATATAAAAAAATAACATTTAAATAAAAATTAGTTAAATTATATATAAAAATAATATATATATATATATATGTGTGTGTGTGTGTGTGTTTTATAATATTTAAACATATATATATATATTATATATTTATATATATGTATGTATATATTTTATTAAATGAGTGATAAATATTGTGGGACCTCAAAAAGTTATTTATGTACCATATGTATAATAGGTGATTTGAAGGGAATGAGTATTTAAAAAAGTATGTTTATAACTTTTGATGTGGCGGTGATGTGACGGGGTTATGTAACAAATTTTGGGTACAGTATTGGAGATGCTCTTATGTGCGCCCAATATCAGACGGTGAGTGGTGCGTGGGCGTCACGCGCCCACTCTAATTTTTTTCTGGTGATTTTTTTTTATTTTCTTTGTTTTTTTATTTTTCCCAACAAAATTTATACCATAAAATAAAATTAGTGAACTCTAAACTTAAGTCGAATTGATATAATTTGTTTGAAATAAATATAAATTTATGCCCTAAAATGAAATTAATAAATCCTAAAAAAAATAAAATAAAACCCTAAAAATACCCCCCCCAAAAAAAAACCCTAAAAAATACAAAATAAAACCCTAAACCTCCACCCCCAAAACCCCTAAAAATACAATAAAATCCCTAAAAATACCCCCCAAAAAACACAAAATAAACCCCTAAAAACCCTAAAATACAAAATAAACACCTAAAATAAGTGGCAGACCCCTTACTATTTAATGATACAGGTGATGTTTTTCGAATTTTGAGTGATACTTTTTAATGTTACTGTTGATACTGATTTTACTAGATTTTTTTTGCGGGTTGACCTGCGAATTTGACCTGGCCATCTGAAATAAGCCTTATATGCACTTTGTGCATACAAGTATTTGCCATATATATATATATATATATATATATATATATATATATATATATAGGATATGGATCATATGAGAACACATGGTTGGTGTGAGAAATGAGAACACATCTCACACCATCCAATTTAATGATCCAATGGTTGAGATTTAAGGTGGCAATTTCGTAAATAATAGGGCAAAAAATAAGGAAGGAGGGCTATTTTCGTCCAAATCCATTAAAATTGATGATGTCAGCAATTAAAAAAAAAATTCTTAAAAACTTTAATCGACCATAACTTCCTCGTTTTTAATCCAATGCACACAAAAAATATATCAAATTAAAGCTCTCTTCATGCTCTTTCATTTAAGATGTTGAAAGGCTATGTTTGGATGAAAAAATACGAACGAAAAATAAAAAAGAAATTTTTTTACGCGTGCCCAGGTTGTAAATGCTTTCGTTATCATATAATAATTCTTCGTCAGCATTATGATAACATATGAACGTATGCTAATAAAGCATTTGTCATATGCTAACATAATATATTCGATGTGCTAACAAAGAATTATCATAATGCTAACATAGTATAAATTTATTAGGGTTTATTAAATCTCAATTATGGTTTATTTAATCTCGATTATGGTTTATTCTATCTAATTATCATTATTCTTTTGAAATTTAATTTTTTGTTTATAGTTCTTAATTGATTATTATGGTTTATCCTATCCAATTATAATTTATAACGTATGTTGATAGAGTATTGACATATCCTAACATAGTGTATTCGCAATGCTGACGAACTAAAACTATAATCCTAATGTAGTACAAATATATTATTATTATGGTTTATCCTATCCAATTATAATTTATAACGTATGTTGATAGAGTATTGACATATCCTAACATAGTGTATTCGCAATGCTGACGAACTAAAACTATAATCCTAATGTAGTACAAATATATTATTATTATGATTTCTTTCAACTCATTTATGGTTTACCACATCCAATCAATGTTTATTTCATCTAATTAGGTTTATTTCATCCAATTATGATTTTTTCCATTTAATTAGGGTTTATTAAATCGAATTAGGTTTATAATTAATTTTTAGAATATTTTTTTCGCCAACAATATTTGAAAACTTTAATTAGCATAACTATAATGCTTCGTTAGCATTATGATAATACTTCGTTAGCATAACGATCTGTTATCAAATCCTCCGCGATTTTTATAAGAATTGCCAAATTACAGTAATACCCCCGCGCGAAAAACTTTTCAGACATTACAAAATTACCACCGCCTTTTTCATTAAATCTGGACCTTTGATTTTTGATGGATGTGTGGTGTGAGATGTGTTCTCATTTCTCACACAAGGGGTTATTTTTATATAACCCCATCCCTATATATATATATAGGATATGGTTCAAATAGGTATCATGATTTAGTGTGAGAAATAGAGATCAATTTCATCCCTTAGAACTTGTTGAATGGACGAATGAGATCCATTAATTGCACCCATGTATTTTTGGTAGTTTTTGAATATTCTAAAGGGATAATGGTAATGGTGTAATTTAACTAAAAGTTGTAGAGTTCTATTGTTATGCAAATATTTAAGGGTATTAACCTTTGCACTTCAATCATTTTCTATACTTCATATTTTACTTTTTGCACTATAAAATATTACTTATTTACACTAACTAATAATAATAATAATAATAATAATAATAATAATAATAATAATAATAAAGGAACAAATAAGAAAAGAAAAAAAATTCAACGGAGAAGAAAACTTTTATGCGACTCTCCTTCTCCAATGGTCATCTTCTGCTCCGCCTTCTTTTCCGGCACTGTCGATAACGATCACCACCTAGACCTGACTCGACTCAACTCGATGACAATCGTTTAACCTAGTTTCATCCTTGTACACTCGAATTGGGGAGGAAGGTAAAATTAGATTGACAAAATCTAAAAATCCACCCACTTCACCTTTTTCTTCAGTGAGTCCACCGCTCCCCATCTCACCGGCTACCGTCGCTTTCCTTTCTTGCCGTTTCTTCTCGCCTCAAAATCTCTCAATTTATGCGATGTTAAAGCCCTCAAAATTGAATCTGAAAAATCTTGGAAAAAATAAAATTGAAATCAACTCTTTCTAGACATTGATTATGTCTTCTCGCTGTTGGCAGTGGCAGTGGAAGTGGAGAGAGAATCATGCTTTCTCATCAGAGAAGAACACCCTTCTTGCCGGAGAAGAAGAAGCGGGTTTTCATTATTTTTTTACATTTTATATTTCATTTTTTGAATTTTATAATAAGAGTATTTAAGTAATTTTATAATTAATTATTTTTGAATTAATTTATTTTGCGGTGCAAAGAGTAAATTTTATAGTACAAATAGTATCTCCCATATTTAACTGTCATATTTAAGCAGTTGTATTTAGGGCAATTATTATCTCTTCAACTACGCACACGATTTTTGCATCAGTTTATTATGGAGAAACTGAAAAAACTCATGTACTTTACAGTAGTTTGCTTGGGGAAAAAAGAACATACAGATCGTTGCCTTTTGTTAGAGGATTTCGAAGTTGAAGCAGATTGTTAGAGTCGACGTTGCAACGGACTTGAATCAGATTGTTAGTGGATTTCGGTTGGTTTCTTTATATCATCAGACACATCAATAATGGAAGAGACGTGTTTTTTTATTCTTATTATATATTGTTGACAATTATTTTTTCTTATTACACTTTATCAAAATTAGTATGAGTATTCACATCAATATTCGTTCAATATTGTTAGTGCCATCGTCATGCACTAAGTATTTGTGTTGTTGTATTGGCGAGATATGTTCGACAAAGTGTGTCTGGGTATGTCCCATGAAGTTTTGTTTTCCGCTATGCAAGAAAAGAAGAACAGTTGGTGAACTGTTCCAGATTATGTCCCAGACAGAACCAGAGACACTCTATATATGGCAGTTTTCATGTTGGAAAGATCTTGCGCCGAACCAATTTGGAAGGTCAAGATAAATTCGTTTTACTGCCTTATTGTGTAGATCCGGTGCTGAAACAACCCTCCTACACTTGGGAAGTATCTACACATATGGAAGGCCACAAACCACAATCCACTTACCTTGTTGGCAGCGGATGAAGATCGACGCCAAATCTATAAGAAGACCGAATTGAGGAGCAATCGGTACCACTAATATTTTGTTTAGATTCTAGTGTTAGAATCAGTTTGTGGTCATTTTGTAACTAGTAGTTGTTCATTAATACGTTCAACGTGATATAATAGTTTTGAGTGTTTTCGAGTGAAACACGTGAGGGGATTTTTATTCCAGTTTTGTACGCAATCTCGGGAGAGATTGTAAGTTGAAGCCGTGGGTAGCTAGAGGGAGTCTAGTGTCACGGTTGTGAGGGGATCTTACAACTTTCGACTAGCGAAAGAGTTCGAGGAGAAGAACGGGTGACATAAGGCGAGAGGCTTGTATGTGTAAGATCCTTAATACACTCTTCGAAGGAGTAACAGTCGGAACTTCAAGTTTGGGAGCAATCCCCCCAGAGTAGGTTGTTTGAACCAAACTGGGTTACCATCTCGTGCGTTTTTACAGCTTTATTCTTTTATGTTCTTGCATCTGTCCCACACATATCACATAATAGTTTTTAAGCAGTTAACTAAAACTCATATAAGCACGGATTACTGTTTTTCATTTGGCACCAGAGTGGGTTACCTATATTCAGGGTTGATCTTGGGGTATTAATTCGTGTTCTTGTGTTGTTTTTACTGAGATGGACTCGATGAAAGAAGGAGCCTCGACGGTGCGACCTCCGCTCCTTGATGGCAATAACTATGCCTATTGGAAAGCTCGAATGACAGCTTTCATTCGCTCAATTGATGAGCGTGCTTGGAAGATAGTGATTGAAGGGTGAAAGCCTCCTACCAAGAGGGATGAAAAAGGCAAAGCGGTGCTGAAGCCAGAAGAAAAGTTTGACGATGCTGATTATCAGATCATGGGGCTGAATGCTAAAGCCGTGAATTCCATCTTCTCTACAGTGGACATGAACGTGTTCAAACTCATCTCCACATGTTACAAGGCAAAGGATACATGGGATATCCTTCAAACTACTTTCAAAGGAATGAACAGTGTTCGTGCATCTCGTATGGAGCTTCTTACTACCAGATTTGAAAACCTTCGAATGGATGAAGGTGAAAAGCTTGCTGATTTCAACGCCAAGATTTGTGACATAGCTAATGAAAGCTTTGCACTTGGTGATGCCATCTCTAAGGAGAAACTTATGCAGAAAGTTCTGCGATCTCTTCCCAAGAGATTCGCATATAAAGTCACGGCGATCGAAGAGGCCAAGGACGTGAGCAAGATGAAGTTACAGGAGCTGATGGGGTCCCTGAGGACTTTTGAAATGGGACTAACAGATGAAGAGACAGTTCAGAAGAAAAGCATAGCTTTTCAAGCCGGCTCCAGTTCTGATGTGCCAAGTAATGTCTCTGACAAAAATGATCTAGCTGAGTCAATTGCCCTGCTGACAAAGAATTTCTCAAAATTTTTCAAACATTATGAGACGTCTTCACCGAATAATTCTGTCAAGAACAGATTCTCCAAACCTCAGAGATCTAAAGATAAAGATTCCATTGAAGAAAAACATAAGGAGGTCAAGTGTAGAGAATGTGGTGGTCTTGGGCACTATCAAGCTGAATGTGCTAACACCCTAAAGAAGAAGAATAAATCCTATAGTTCCACTCTTAGTGAAAGTGATGATCCAGATGATAGTGGGAGTGATGGAGAATGCATGAGCAATCATATTGCTTTCATGACACATTCTCACAAAGAACCTGTGCCTAATTCTGTCTCTGACAGACAGAATGACAATGTTTCAGAATGCAGTGACGATAAAGAATTCACTGAAGAGTCTGCCATAGAAGCATACAAAAAGCTTCATGAGAGCTGGATCATGGTGGTTAAAGTCAATGAAGGGCTGATGAAAGAGAATGGTGATCTCATTAAGGAAAGAGATAGTCTGTCCATGCACCTCAGTGAATTGCAGAATGAACTTCAATAATCCAGAAACAATTCTCACTCTCAGAATGATGAACTGCTTCATCTAAAGAAGCTTGTCAAGATGATGAATTCTGGATCATCTCAGCTCGATGACATCCTTTCTAAAGGAAAAAGTCTGCAGAATCATACAGGACTTGGATACACTGGTGGGAAGTTTTTTGACCGTTTCTGTAAAGGACAAACATCTGGAACGCATGATGAATATGTTCCAAAACCTGAATTTAAACCAGAGATCAAGCAGCCACAGCCTCAAAAGTCTCAACCTCGTAAGATTGGAGTTGTCTGCCACTACTATAAAAAGCCTGGTCACATTCGACCATACTGTATGCACTACATCAATGATCTCAGAAGAATAAGGAGGAAAGGTCTATCTCAGAATGACCTGAATTTCAGAAGACAAACTGTGCGGAACAGATCTTGGAACAATCACAGGAACTATGTTGTTCACACTGCCCTCAATATTCATGCAAAGAGCAGCTGGTACTTTGACAGCGGATGCTCGCGACACATGACTGGAGATGCTAGTATGCTAAAGAATATCCAAAAGGATTGCTTTTATCAATCCGTTACTTTTAGAGACGGTGTCAAGAGAAGAGTACTTGGCCGTGGTCATCTAAATGTTGAAGGGATGCCCAACTTGGAGGATGTTCTGCTTGTTGAAGGACTAAAAGCTAACTTAATTAGCATAAGTCAACTCTGCGATCAAGGTCTCTTGGTTCACTTTACTAGAGACAAATGTCTTGTGAAGAATAAAGAATGTGTGCTGCTGATGGTTGGAGACAGATCAAGGGACAATTGTTACCTTCTCAACATGAAAGGTAATTGCCTCAGAACTCAGTTTGATGAAGCAAACATATGGCATGAAAAGCTTGGCCATGTGAGTTACAGAAAAATGCAACGTCTCATGAAGACAGAAGCTGTGAATGGAGTCCCGAAGTTTGATATTGATCATGGCAAAATTTGTGGACCGTGTCAAGTGGGAAAACAGATTCATATGTCATATAAATCTATTAAGAAGATTACCACTTCTAAAGCTTTGGAGCTGTTGCATATGGATTTGATGGGGCCTGTTCAAATTAAAAGTATTGGACGGAAGAAGTTTATTTTTGTATGTGTGGATGACTTCACGCGATTCACATGGGTTGAGTTCCTTAGAGATAAAGGAGAAACCTTTGAGACATTCAAGAATCTTTGTCTCAAGCTCGAAGTGGAGAAAGCAACAGCTGTGATGAGAATTCGAAGTGATCACGGTCGTGAATTTGAAAATGCTTATTTCAGATGTTTTTGTGAAGAAAAAGGTATTGCTCAGGAGTTTTCTGCACCAAAAACACCTCAACAAAATATTGTTGTTGAGAGGAAAAATCGGACTCTTCAATAAATGAGCCGAGTCATGTTGAAGGCAAAATCTGTCCCAGACAACTTATGGGCAGAAGCTGTGAACACAGCATGTCATGTTATCAATCGGGTGTATTTCAGACCCAAGACAAGAGTCACTCCTTATGAGCTGTGGAAAGGGAAGAAACCAAATTTAAAGTACTTTCACATCTTCGGAAGTATCTGCTACATGTTAAGAGACCGAGAGCAGCTTGGCAAGTTTGATGCCAAAGAAGATGAATGTATTTTTCTTGGGTACTCGAAGAATAGTTGGACATATCGAGTCTTCAACAAGAGGACCAAGATGGTGATAGAATCTATTAACATTGTTGTTAATGATCTGGAAGAATCTGTTGCCCAGATTGATGAGGAAAGTATTGATGTCAACATTCATGTGCCAGCTTCTGTTCCAGACAGTTCGGAACACAATGACCAGCCTGAGTTGAGGAATGAAAAACTGGATAGTTTCAAACCTTCAAAAGGTGTGCAGAAGCATCATTCTGCAGCAGACATCATCCGTGACGTGAGTGAAGGAGTTAGAACCAGAGGAGTTCGAAAGAACTATCGTGAGATGATTGCAAATGTCTGCTACACTTCTGCAACTGAGCCCAAGAATGTTAAAGAGGACTTACAAGATGATCGATGGATTCATGCCATGCAAGAAGAGCTCTTGCAGTTTGAAAGAAATGAAGTATGAGATTTGGTTCCATGTCCTAAAGGTGTAAATGTGATCGGCACGAAGTGGATCTTCAAGAATAAGACCGATAAAGAAGGGAGCATAACCAGAAATAAGGCAAGACTTGTGGCTCAAGGCTATTCCCAAGTTGAAGGTATGGATTTCGATGAGACGTTCGCTCCAGTTACTCATCTTGAATATGTCAGGTTACTTCTCGCCATAGCTGCATGGATGAAGTTCAAATTGTACCAAATGGACGTAAAGAGTGCCTTCCTAAATGGGTACTTATCCAAAGATGTTTTTGTGTGTCAACCTAAAGGTTTTGAAGACCCTCACCATCCTAATTATGTGTATAAATTGAAGAAGGCATTGTACAGACTCAAACAAGCCCCTCGCGCTTGGTATGATAGACTCACAAAGTTTCTGTTGGAGAAAGGGTATGTTCATGGAGGATCTGATCGAACACTCTTTGTTAAAAGAGAAAAATCTGAAGTGATCATTGTTCAGATTTATGTCAATGATATTGTCTTTGGATTTGTCTCAGACAGATTGGTGAAGGAGTTTGTCAAAGATATGACATCTGAGTTCAAGATGAGCTTGGTTGGTGATATGACCTATTTTCTGGGGCTTCAAGTAAAGCAAAAGGATGATGGCATATTTGTGTCTCAAACAAAGTATGCAAGGAATTTGATCACTAAATTCGGCATGAAAAGTAGCAAATTTATGATGTGACCCAGACAATGAATCCAAGACACGAAGAATACGCAGGCAGAAGACTTTAAGGACTCGAACAACGTCAGCAAATGAAGGGATACAATCCGACTCAAAATAAACAACAAAACTTACTAGAATATGAACAACGGACGAGGGACTCGATGATAACACCTGAAACACTCGAGGGTGGCTAGAATTTGGTGGTGAACGGTGGCGAACGGCGGTGTGATGGTGGTGTTGGCGGCAGCGTAAGGTAGATGTGGATTGGCTTGGCGGCGAACCCGTGTTGGAAACAACCCGAATGCACTCTTCTAGCTTCTCCGGATAGCAATTCTCCTAAGTACTTAATTATACCCTAAAGAACTTGATTAAGACTATTGAAGTGCTAAAATAATAGAATTTGTTTGGTTAAATTTCGATCAACAGAAGATCAGAAGACAAAAGAGAAATAACTTCTTGAATTCATGCAATTGTCTGAAAAATAAAGTTCACAACTGATCCCTTTATATAGGGTAGAGATTATGAATGAAAATTAAAGATAAAATCCTAAGGGAAATAAAAAAAATAAAGATATCCTAATCTAATTAGGATTCCTACCTTAATTAGAACTCTATTTAAGGTAAAAATCAAAAAGACCAAAAATAAAATAGTAAAAATCTAAACTAGATAAAGATAAATCCCAAATAGATTTGGGCCTTCAAATCTTGCCATAATGGACTCCAAATCGCTGTTGGATTCGTCCATGTTGTGTTCGAACTCTTTACCACCTTTGCATGAAAAATAGCATCTCTCGGATTCCCATGCAAATGCATAGAACTCTTCATGCACACGTCCAAATTAACTCGAACTTCTTCCTAAGCTCTTGAACAAGCTTCCTTATCATTAATGGACGTAAACTTGATCCATCTTTGATGCCTATGCTGCTCGTCGTTCACTGGAGTTTTCCAAACACTTGTGATTCGTCCATGTTGTGTTCGAACTCTTTACCACCTTTGCATGAAAAACAACATCTCTCGGATTCCCATGCAAACGCATAGAACTCTTCATGCACACGTCCAAATTGACTCGAACTTCTTCCTAAGCTCTTGAACAAGCTTCCTTATCATTAATGGACATAAACTTGATCCATCTTTGATGCCTAGACTACTCGTCGTTCACTGGAGTTTTCCAAACACTTGTGTTCTTCATGTTTTGTTCTTCTTCAAATCTTGATCTCCAATCTTTAATTATGAGATCGTGCTAAGCATTGAAGAAGAAGTTCGAATGCATGCAACCCAAAGTTAGACAATTGCAAGAAATAAACAAGTTATTCTCAATCTGTCTCAAGATCTTCTATTGATCGAACATACCTCAAACAATTCTATTGATTTAGCACTTCAATAGTCTTATTCAAGTTCTTCAGGGTACAATCGTGTACTTGGGAGAATTGTTATCCGGAGAAGTTAGACGTGCGTGTTCGAGTTATCAACCCGGGTTCGTTCGATTTAGCCAATGCACAACACTACCATCGCCACCGCCCAAGCCACCTTCACCGCCGACTTCCACCGCCACCGCCGCCGTTTTCCAGCCACCCTCGAGTATTCCAAGTGTCCCAATCGAGTCCTAGTTCGTGTCTTCAATTTCTAGTAAGTTTTATCGTTTAATTCGTGTCGGGTTGAGTCCTTTAGCTGACATAGTTCAAGTCCTTCTTAAGTCTTCTGCCTGCATTCTTCATGTCTTGGATACATTGTCCGGGCCACATCATAAATTTGGCATCAGAGCCACGTCAGCTCTGATGGTCGTGGTTCAATCCGACGTGTCATCTACGTGTCATTTATCAGTCGTACGTGTCTTTTAATTTTTGTATCGTGTCTTTCGTAATCTGAATATTCATTGAAAAGAAAAAAAAAGAGAGAAAAAGGAGCAAAAGGTCGAGCCCTACAGCAAAAAAAAATCTGCCGAAAAAAAAATATCCCAAAAAAAAAATTCAGATTTGATTTCGATTTTAATTGTTCTTTCCTAGTTGTTTTAGACTCCTACCATCTATATTAGATAACTTAGACTATTTAGATTGTGTCCATCTAGGTAAAACACATCAAATAGATTCTACCTTATCTATATCTTTTCTTTCCTTATACATTCTTATTTCATCCTAATCTTTCTCCACCATCTTTATCCTTCCCCATAGCATTAATTTTCGTCCATATCACCATTGGTGGATCGAAAATTACTCCCTACACCACTGTGTGTACCATACACCATCCGGACCATACACCCGTACACCCACACGGTCCCTACACTCATACACCATACACCATACACCCATGCACCACATATTTGCATACAGCCTACACCATTAAGATGAATCCAGTCCGAGCCCGCCCGAATTGATTTAGAGATGCCGATAGTCTACATCGCAACAAGATAACCATCCCAGAGTTTGAGAGTCTATACGATCCAGAAGTGTACCTAGATTGGGAACGCAGAGTTGATAAGATTTTTAAGTACTATTACTTTCCCGAGCCAAAGAAAGTGCAATTAGTTTTCTTGGAGTTTACAGGCTACGCAGTAACATGGTGGTAATTCCAGCAAGATCGATGCCACCAAGATCACCTTCCACCTATCGACACATGGCATGAGTTGAAAGATTTGATGCGGAAGCGCTTCATTCCAGACCACTACCAATGGGAGTTGGAGGAGAAGCTATACGAGCTTAGGCAAAGAGATCAAAGTGTAAATGACTACTACTACAAAATGATTGAAGCCATGAGACGAGCTGATATAGAAGAGTATCTAGAAGATACCATGGATAGATTCCTAGCTGGTCTAAGAAGGAAAATTCGTGAAAGAGTAACATTCTACCGCTTCGACAAGTTGAAAGACATGGTGCAATACGCCATTGAGATAGAGAAGTGGTTGGAGAGTTTAGAGATGAGGCAAAATGAAGTGGTTCAAGTAGAGTCAAATGTAGAGTTGTCACCTAGAGCTCATCGCCAAACAACCCCGTTTCATTGGAGTGAACCTGAGATATTCGAGGAGTTTCTACGTACCTATGTACCACCTACATGGCCTGCATCACTAGTTCAGCTAGTCATGGATGTGCCAAGCCAAGCCAGTAACATTCAAGAGGAGATCCACATTGAGTTACCATCTGAGATCGTTGCCATAAAAGAAGATTCTACTTTTGAGGTAACAATTTCAGTTGATGCACCTATTGAAGAGCTGATCGATGTTGCAACTTGTGAGAATGTTGGAGAAGAAGAAAAGGTTGTTGAAGAGCTTGATCTAGAAGAGTCAGATCAATCTTTGAGTGAAGAAGAATAAGAAATGGAGATCAATGTTGCAGTTGAGGAAGTTCAAGTAAATGAAAAGTTGGAGAAATTACAACCATGTTCTAAAAAGGAGATTGACATCAGTGGAGTAATGGTTGAAGATCACAAGGAGTTTGAACCAGCGAGCTTAGAGAAGTTGCCGAGTTCTAACATTATTTGTCCATCATTTTCTTGTGATGTCTATATTCTACAGGTTGTTGCAAATGTTCCAGTGGATATTGATATACCCCCAGATTTGTTTGCACATGCCACGCATTCTAAAGAGCTAAAGTTTCGGCCACTTGTCATCGAGTGGATGTTCATGATCTTAAAGATGCGTTTTATGCAGTTTATGCAAAAGAAATTTGATGGTCAGTACCGCCGACTTCTGCCGCCACCGCCGCCATTTTCCAGCCACCCTCGAGTATTCCAAGTGTCCCAATCAAGTCCTAGTTCATGTCTTCAATTTCTAGTAAGTTTTATCATTTAATTCGTGTCGGGTTGAGTGCTTCTTTAGCTGACGTAGTTCGAGTCCTTCTTAAGTCTTCCACCTGCGTTCTTCATGTCTTGGATACATTGTCCGAGTCATATCACAACCCAAAGAGAACACCTATGGGAACTCACTTGAAGTTAACCAAAGATGAAGCTGATATGTCCATTGAGCAAACCTTGTACCGAAGCATGATCAGTAGCTTATTGTACCTCACTGCAAGTCGGCCTGATATCAGTTATAGCGTTGGAGTTTGTGCACGCTACCAATATAATCCCAAAGAAAACCACTTAAAATCTGTCAAGAACATAATTAAGTACGTAAAAGATAGCTGAGTTGGGACTTTGGTTTTCTTATGATACAAACCCTAGTTTGGTGGGGTATTGTGATGCAGATTGGGCCAGATGTACTGAAGATCGGAAGAGTACCTCAGGTGGATGTTTCTTCCTTGGAAATAATATGGTCTCATGGTTCAACAAGAAGCAGAATTCGATCTCACTTTCTACTACTGAGGCAGAATATATTGCTGCTGGGAGTTGTTGTACTCAACTCTTGTGGATGAAGCAAATGTTGCTTGACTATGGTGTCCCACAATCTGTCCTTACCATATACTGTGACAAATATAAGTGCAATAAACATTTCGAAGAATCCGGTTCAGCATTCTCGAACTAAGCACATAGACATTCGTCACCACTTCATCTGGAAGCTTGTTGAAGATGGATCTCTCGTGATTGATTATGTTACAACAGAGGCACAACTTGCGGACATCTTCACTAAGGCACTTGATAGTGCAAGGTTTGAAACACTAAGATTCTCCTTGGGTCTTTGTGTTCTCTAATCTTCTCCTCTGCGAGAAGACTCTCTATACAGTCTTGGTCAGTGATGTATGTATATAGAGTATAAAATGCCCATGGTTAATATGGTCTGTGAAATGTTGTGCCAATATCTGTCCTGGACAGTTTTTGCTATGGATGAACGGTTACTTTTTAATGGTTAGTAGTGCCTTGTTTTTCGCACCACGATCGATTCCACTTCCCCACACCAAGCTGTGGGGTGATGTGTGTGGAATAAGTGAGTAAAGGAAATTTCCTTTCAAAATTTCCTAATTAAGGTCTTAACCTTATTTTTTCAAAAGAGATAGAATCTCAGCAAAATTATCAAGTCGTTCTCTCTCTCTCTGGTGTTTGTTTGATTTTTGTTCGAACTCTAATGATGGACAAAGGTGTTTCTTCTAAGCCCTCTCAAGCCAAGAAACCTAGAATTTCTACAGAAGATTTACGACGACAGCTTGCGGAGCTTTCTCAACCAATTGTGATCTTGTCTTCAATAACCTCTGTCCCTGCTCCTGTGAAGCCATCTGCTGCTTCCTCCGAAGCCCTTGCTTCTGTGCCAATTTCTGTGGCACCTTCTGCTATTTTGCCACCTAGGTCTGTGTCTGAGACAGATCTCACTGTTCAACCCTCTCCTAGGGTTTCTAAAGGGCCATCCTCTCCGCCCATGGTGTCTGCGAAAATTTTGGATGCTTCAATTGCGGCTGTTATAGAGAATGTTGGAGGTACTGAAGTCTCCTTGGCCCCTGATGAAGATGATGTCACCACCTCTGCTATTGGTGAAGTGTCTACCTCAATTGAGGAATTTTCTGCATCTCTTGATGCTCTGAAGTTTGTTCAAGCTCCGTTTATTCTTGCTGCCATTTTTGTGTATAGTGACACGCCAATTGTCACTGTTCAAGTTCCCCTAGATGAAGTGTCACCTGTTGCTGCTACTGAAACCCTTGATCAAGGTTAAGGTGAAGAAGATGTTGATATCTCCTTCCTCGATGAAGGTTCTCCTGTGCATGAGGCTGATTCTGTCCTAGCTCAAAATGCTACCTCTTCTAAACCTCGCGAGTCCAAACGCAAGTTGGAGTTGAGAGATGTTCCAGTCAATCCTCCGGTGTCTAACGATGAAGATAACACACCTATCGCCAATTTGAAATCGAAAGTGTTGGCTAAGGTTACTGCGAAGACGGTATCTTCTTCACAAACCCCCAAATCCAAGAAAGTTGCTGCTAAGAAGGGGTCTTCATCAAAACCCCCTAAATCGGTGAAGCCCTCTGGGAAAAAGGCTTTGGCTATGAAGCCTTATGTTGTTCCTGCTCACCGTGTTACACGAAGTGTGTCTGAGCAGATGATGGAGTTAATGTCGGGACATCCTCGCCCGCTGATGAAGCAAGCCAGAGCTCCTTCCTCTTCTGATGAAAAAGCTGAGGATGTCCCTGAGTCTGTTCCAAACAGATCAGATTCCGATTTAGAGGACTTTGATTCAAGTAAGTTTATCTCTGTCTTTCACCAAAATCAATTCAAGCTTGTTGCTGGTCGCTTGCTGGTTTCCGAGCGTTGTTTGGTTAAGTCAGATGTAGAGGAAATGGGTATTGATTCTTTGATGCATGATCTCCGGTTAGAGAAATCTGCTTATTTTGCACCACCGTTTATTGCTGCTGTCATTCATGAATTTTATGCCAACTTGTCCAAACCCATGCGTGATGCTTCATATGAGCATGCTTTTTCTATTTTTGTGCGTGAAAATTGGATTGCCTTCTCTCCTGCTGTGATTAATGAGTTTTTAGGACGTGAGAATCTTATTGCTCCTGCGCCAGTCTTTGATTTGAATGAGGTTGTGTCAGAATTGACTGAGGGAAGTCGGTGTGTTTGGCCATCGGGGCGTGCTCTGTTAGCCTCGGATTTGAGTTTGAAGTACTCAATTCTTCACAAAGTTGCTGTTAGAAATTGGTTGCCCAGTACTCATGATTCGAATGTGGGCAAACCTATGGCCTTGTTGCTCTATACTATGGGCACTCAATGAGGGATCAACCTTGGATTGATCATTTTTGAGAATGTTTTTGCACATGCTGAATCTTCTCGTGCCCAGCAACCGGTTGGCTATCCTGGCCTCATCTTTAGCATCATTATGGCCCAGCATGATGTTGTCTCAGCAAATGATGTGTATGCGCCTGTTGCACAGCCTCTGATGATCAGCCACAAGCTATTTTCATCCCAGCATGCTCCGAATGTTCCTGCCCGCGATGCTGATGCAAGCTCGAGACCTGTGTCATCATCTGTCCCAGACAGCTCTGCTGCTTCTTTTTCTGTCACCTATGTTTTCTTTGACAGACACATCAAGTCTCTGGAGCGTGAAGTGGTGTTCCTGAGCAAGTCCATTCGGACTATCACAACCAGGAAGCAGGAGTTGGAAGCTTTGCTGACTGATCTCCGAGCCAGAGCCCTTGGCCTTGCATCACCGCTTGATGTGCCAAGTGCTTCCTCTATCCCAACTGCTGATAAGCCGGCTGATGCTGCTGTCGATGATGCTGATAATGCTGTTGCCTCCCCGACTTGAAGTTTGGTGTTTTCCGTTTCTGGCAACAATTAAGAGGGAGAAGGATGTTGGTGAATAAAGGCCAATGTTGGATGGTCTTTTTGCTGCTGCTATGAGCATGTGCTCATTTTTTAATGTTTTATGGTTTCTGAACAAATAATTTTTTGGGGATGCTATTTTACCCCACTTTATTTTTTGTTGTTCTGTACTATATTTTTGATCAACTAACAATGTAGTTCTACACTGCAAAACAATGCTCTGATCATGTTGAAGGCACTCCCAGTTCAGATTCAGGGGGAGTGTGTTTGTAACTGTCTCGGACAGTTTTGAAATATATCACTCTTTTTGATATATTATTGATCTGCGAAGGTTATTCAAGTGTTGTGTAGATCATGATGATAATTTTCGACCATAAATGCCACAGAGAGAGATTATTAGTGCCATCGTCATGCACTAAGTATTTGTGTTGTTGTATTGGCGAGATATGTTCGACAAAGTGTGCCTGGGTATGTCCCATGAAGTTTTGTTTTTCGCTGTGCAAGAAAAGAAGAACAGTTGGTGAACTGTTCCAGATTATGTCCCAGACAGAACCAGAGACACTCTATATATGGCAGTTTCCATGTTGGAAAGATCTTGCGCCGAACCAGTTTGGAAGGTCAAGATAAATTCGTTTTACTGCCTTATTGTGTAGATCCGGTGCTGAAACAACCCTCCTACACTTGGGAAGTATCTACACACATATAGAAGGCCACAAACCATAATCCAGTTACCTTGTTGGCGGCTGATGGAGATCGACGCCAAGTCTATAAGAAGACCGAATTGAGGAGCAATCGGTACCACTTATATTTTGTTTAGATTCTAGTATTAGAATCAGTTTGTGGTCATTTTGTAACTAGTAGTTGTTCATTAATACGTTCAATGTGATAGATTAGTTTTGAGTATTTTCAAGTGAAACACGTGAGGGGATTTTTATTCCAGTTTTGTACGCAAACTCGGGAGAGATTGTAAGTTGAAGTCGTAGGTAGCTAGAGGGAGTCTAGTCTCACTGTTGTGAGGGGATCTTACAACTTTCGGCTAGCAAAAGAGTTCGAAGAGAAGAATGGGCGACATAAGGCGGGAGGCTTGTATGTGTAAGATTCTTAATACACTCTTCGAAGGAGTAACAGTCGGAACTTCAAGTTTGGGAGCAATCCCCCCAAAGTAGGTTGTTTGAACTGAACTAGGTTACCATCTCGTGCATTGTTACTGCTTTATTCTTTTATGTTCTTGCATCTGTCCCACACATATCACATAACATTTTTAAGCAGTTAACTAAAACTCGAATAAGTACGGATTACTATTTTTCAAATATCATCATTCCGTATGTTTGCAAATTGGACGCATAAGTTCATGGCAATTGATGTTATTGTCCGAACATTAATGTATTCTAGAATACGCATACTAATTTCCATATACGTATAATTTACAAGCATTTGGAAACTTGTAACTAAGCATTATAGTGGACGTTTGTTTTAATTTTTAAATAGTGTTTTAATATTGTTTATTCTATAAAAAAACACTTATATGTGTTGTACTAAGCATTGCAAAATATGTTTATATAGCGTTGCATAATGTAGGATGCACTACAGTGGACGTTTGTTTCAATTTTTAAATCATGTGTTAATGTTATTTCTTCTATGCAAAGCACTTATATGTACATTAGTAAGCATTGCAAAATATGTGTATATACTATTACATAATTTAGGATGTATGCGCATGTGTGATTGATTCAAGTGAAGGTGTTGTTTAATTATCACCTGGTAGAACGACAAAATTATATATTCCCCAGCATGACCCTTCCATGAAATCGTTTGTCAATTAGAAATTTCGGAGTCTTGATGATGGAATTGAGTTTTATAAAAAGTATGCTCTTGCATGTGGGTTCGACATATGACATGGTACAGTAAGGAAGTTATATGACATGGAGTGTTTCACGTAGAAATATATATTTTGCAATAGAGAAGGTGTGAAGCATGCCGCAGATGTTGACACAGTCGGTACATCAAAGAAAAGACGTACTGTGTCGAATCGTGTTGATTGCAAGGCTCGGGTGGTTTTTAAGTTTGTCAGCTTAGAGGGTTATGTTGTCAATAAGTTTATTAAGAGTCATTCCGACACATTAGTGACTGATGCATACAAGTATTTCATGAAGATGAACTCTAAGTTGGAGGTTGGTCACCAGAAATTTGTTATGGACTGTGAAAAGGCAAATATCAGTGCCATGAAGTCATTTAAGATGATGAAGATAGTTGTTGGTTCATACTCAAGTATTCGGTGCTCACGTGTTCAAGTTAAGAACTTTTTGCGCGATCTAAAAGTTATGTTGTTGGTGCTAACGCACAAATGATTATTGACAAGTTGTATAGGAAACACGAGTTGTGTTCTACTTTTTTATTCGAGTATGAAGTCGACAAGAATGATCATTTGAAGAGCTTGTTTTGGGCTGACACTATATCAAAGAGAAATTTTTACGCATTTGGGGATGTCATTTCTTTTGATGCGACGTACAATATGAACAAGTGAGTACAAATGCTAATTATTTTTATAATATGGTTTTAATTACATTTTTTTCGAAGTCATGCATGCTTCACACATTGTTTATTTATAATTTTTAGGTTATATGTTTGTTCAATTTGTTCCATATGATATCAATGCCTTCTTTGTTCCGATTTTGTGCTTTGTAGGATATATTTTTACGCTAACAAATTCAAATTTGAAAAATTTGATAGGTACAATATGATTTTTGCTCATTTCATAGCTAAAGACAATCATGATAAATGTGTTACACTAGGAGATGCTTTGATGACTGACGAGTCTATAGAATCATATGCTTTGGTATTTGAACAGTTTAAAAAGTGTATGCTTCATGAACCTGCTGTACTAATGACCGATCAAGATCCAGCTATCAAGGTTGCATTTAAATGGATTTTTCAGCACACTAGGCAACGATTATGCATGTGGCACATCATGTCCAAAATCACAAAAAAGGTGTCTGTAATATTGAAGAAGGATCCTGAATTTATGAAACAATTTTGTAGCCTTGTTTGGTCAGTTCATTTGGGGCCAGATGTTTTCGAGATAAGGTGGCGTGATATCATGGTTACTTTTGATTTAGTGAATGAGGCATGGTTCATATCCATGTACTATATTTGTGAAATGTGGATTCCAATATATTTCAGAGATTTTAAGATGGGGGGTTGTTTAGAACAACATCACAATCTGAAAGTGAGAACAACTTTTTTCGTATGCGCATGTCTACAAATTCTAACCTTCTTGATTTTTTATGTATTTTGAGAATTCCTTAAACTCACAGAGACATACTCGAGCAAAGCTCAATAATGAGGACTTATTATGCTGTCGTGATTTTTGAACTTTGCTCTAGTTTGAGAAACACGTAGCGACTGTGTATACCAGGAGCATTTTTAATAAGATGCAAGATGATATTGAACATGCTTGCTACAACTGTCGTCTTATGAAAATTACTGAAGACGAAGTGAATTGTCTATACCAGGTTGATGATCGTACTCATCGAATTTTTAATGTTAATTATGATAAGGTGGAAAAGAATGTTGTCTGTACTTGCAAAAGATTTGTGATGATAGGTTTATTGTGCTGTCATGTGTTTTTTATCTTTAAAGATCTCAACTACGAATCCACACCTCAGAAATACATAGTTAGCCGATGGACTAAACAAGCATTGTTCAATACGGCATATGCTGTTGGTGGCGATGTTCTGCTCTTTTGTGGTGCTATTGAAGAGAATTGATTTACTTTATATGATATTGTATCCGAGTTTTACAGCTGCTTGAGTTTGGTTGATAGGGACTTGGATAGATCTCATTCATTGTTATAAGCTATTAGAGATGTTAAAGACTCGTTCAAACCGAGTGGAGATAATGAATCCAATGAGCATTGTAAGAAAATATTATTTGAGGAGTATTATTAATCATCTATGCCGGAGCAAATCAATATTAAACTACCAATTCCTGTGAAGACAAAAGGGAGTGATAATCGTCTAAAATCAAATAAGGAAAAGATGAAGAAGCCATTAAGAACATGCAACTTTTGTGGGAAGAAAAGCAACCACGATGCTAGAAATTATCCTAATAAAATATGATATTGGAGTTCTTTTTTTTAAGTCGTATGTTATCTATTCATAACAACTTAATGTTTCATTTGATTATTTTGTCAAGTGCATAGTATTAATTCACGTCATAGAAAGCATTTAAATACACTATTCATCACATTTTAGAATGTGGTTGAATTGGACACTGATGTTATTTTCAATTTTTTTCTTAACGATATGTGTCCAAAATAAAGTTCGAAGCTATACAGTGTTTCATTTGAAGCATTTAACTAGTAAATAACAAGCATTAACTAAG
This sequence comes from Perilla frutescens, assembly GCA_026008535.1. NCBI lineage: Eukaryota > Viridiplantae > Streptophyta > Magnoliopsida > Lamiales > Lamiaceae > Perilla > Perilla frutescens. The sequence continues at coordinate 16,146,060 of BRKX01000015.1, forward strand.
CATCAGTTTCTAAAATGCAAAATGATACCCAAAGTGCGTATTATTAACATAAATCATACAAAGCATTATCAATACAAAAATAAAGCATTAACAAGTGGAATGCGAATCATTATCAATCACGTACTCACATCCTTGATTCTGAGCAATTCACATGCTCAAACATCATAAACATAAAACAGAATTCAGGAACATATATGTGAACGATTTGTGCCCAAAGTACAATTCCAAATAATACATTTTTCATCTGACACATTAAACTGTAAAATACCAAGAATTAACTAAGCATCAATTGTGAAATAACAAACATTAGCAAAGTACGTGGTATTAACATAAACCATATAAAGCATTAACATAAAATTAACAAAAACTGCATCTGAGCAATTCAAAACATCACTAACACTTGGTTATTTTTCTCAGAAATGGCTGCAAAAAGAGAGATTGCATTTTTTCAATCTCGCCAGAATGGACATTCAATTCTGATGTGAGTATGGATGCACAATACTTAATGCGAAGAAGGTTCATTCTTGTGACATTTGCCTTCTCGAGATTGCAATGACAAACCTTGCTGGATTGACCCATATATGTCTCCATGTGCCGCATAACGTAGACACAAGAATCATTGTTATTTTTGGCATCCCTCCAAGTCATGTATAGCCTCGTCATGTATGCACGTTTTACTGTTGTTGCCTTCACTTTCAACCCCTTCACTTCCATGTAATCAACAAACACATTTTGCTGCAACACATCATAATGGATACAATTAAGCAAATAAAATCATGAAGTTAATGGTTAAGAATCATTGATGATTCCTTGGCACTTAATCAATTTATCAAAAGTATTTATTTACTTATTATTAAGCACTATATGTCACATATCAAATCAAAAATAGAATTAGATAAGCAAGTAAAAGCATGAAGGTGATGTTTAAAAAGCATTGATGATAACAGGAAACACTAGGCAAAAATTATCAAAAGCATTTATTTACTTATTATTAGCCGCTGCATGTCACATATCAAATCAAAAATAGGATTAGACAAATACCAATATACACAGCGTTGCTCCATACTTGGGCCTTAAATCCATCCTCTAGCACTCATCTGAATTATCTATCAACAATGCATTGCTCTTTCTGATGTCAAAGCATATGATGTAGTAGTGGTCTCGATCGAGTACAGGAAAAAAACTATAGTAATATTAGTCACTGTTATATTTTTTTCACACATAATAAAGTAAATAATTTAGGTTGTAATTATTTCCATTACCATGTCAATATTGCGTAGTGTGTGATTTCCAGTTCGTGAGAGTTGAAGTTTAAGCGATTCACTGAACTCTGCTTGCACTCTTATTTTGTCACAGCTTGGAGCTCCAGGTGCGTAACACTACATATTCATAAAATAGGAACATTTCATTAATGAATTTAGAACTTCACAGCCTGTAATAAAAAAATCACTTACACATGTATCTGTGGTGGCAAAGAACCGACAATGAGAGGTTGTTGCCCTCAGTGCTTCATTGTGATTTAGTATGGTGCTCCACACATCAATCACATGTGTACTTATCCATATACTTGCGCGCAACGTACGTAACTCATATCTTCTAGGATTTATGTTCTTGTATAAAAAGATAACCTCTTATTTGCAATCAAAGCATGTTTTCTCAAATCAGGATCAGTTCAAATATAACACCATAATTTGAATTTGAATTATGACATTTTACGGGTCTTGGTTTGCTTGATGGACCAACCAGTAATATAGCTCTTTTTTATTATCAATTTTTCCTGACCCATCTACTGTCCTGTCATGGTAAGGCGACAAGAAAGCTTCAGTTCTCTTTAAACTTGTCACTTTGTGCTTAACCATTCGATGTATGGGTGCGTCCGATGCAACCTTAACACATAAATAACCGTATAATTGTAATTGAAGTTATTTTTGAATGAATAAATGCATAATTGTTACTTATCCCACCTTCTCTTTCCCATTCCTTAACTTTCTTCCAACATCCTCAACATGGGCTTTAGGTTGTTTGGTATTCTCCGTTTTATTGATAACCTGATCACAAAGACATTATTCAACAAATATATAAAAAAACTCAAATCCTAATATGAATGTCAAAATTATGAGATATTACAGTTGTGCTCTCTATATGACTGGCTGCATCCTTGTTAACATTTCTTGCTTCAACGTCTTCAGTCTACATGTGCTAATTAATGTAATGCACTAATATTTTAAGAGTTAGTAGTAAAATATCATGGAAAATAGAAGCATATTGTACCTCTTTATGTGATCTAACATCAGATTCTGTTTTGGGCATACTTCCCACTTCTCTACTTATGTTGACAACATCTTCCCAATCTTGGGTGAGTCCAAGGCTGAAGCTTAGGCCATCGAAAGTATGTTTTTTTCCATTCGTCTCTATTCAAGATAGCCTTTTAAATCTCATCCAAAGCGGCAATGCACACTAGATCACTCCAAAAATGCATCATCATCATCATCATCATCTTGTTCGTAGAACCGAGATGGCATGGCACTGTCTTCCAAGCTACCTCCTCCTAATTTGCATCCGACCAACTATTGTCCAGCCTCTACAATCTTCTTAAATCGGGGGTTGTCACACAAATGCTTCGGGGCCCTCTCTATGATCAGTATTAGTTGTATTACTTCTTCATTATAATATTCGTGGTGCTAACTAATTGTACATTTGGTGCTTGATATGATCATGACTATGAACAATGATAATCATCTGCATGATTAGATTTCCTTCATTATTCTTGATATTGTTAAAAAATCTTTTAGTGCTTCGTTATAATATTTATGGTGCTAAATACAATGAGTTCTTCATGTATATTTTATTTTACTTATGTGAACGACATATTAATAATGTAGTAATGTTTAAACTAAATTTGATGCTAACTAATCGTGCATATGACACTTGATACTATCATGATAGTGTGGGTACATTGCTTACATATATAATGCATAATTTATTTATGTTTCCATACAATTAATGGATGAACATTTGCATTATATATGTAATTAAGTTGTCATGGTAAATTGTTATTTTTGTTGCTTAATGAATGTAAAATGATCGGATTGTTATCATAAAGCTGGAAATGATTATTGTTTAATCAATAATGAAAAAGTGCTGAATTTAGTATGTTGATACTTTATTAATATTAATTTATAGCTATAAATATTTATGATGATTGAAAAAGGTACATTTTATTTATTGTTTGTGAATTGTTGATTGTACTTATTTGAATATATTATAGCAAAAAATATTCAGTAATTACATAGAGATTGAGGGACTGAATGTAAAGTCGGTAGCTATACGACGAACATGAATAGAGATGCTGTAGATATCATGGAGGAATGAGAAAAATACTAATGATTGTGGTGTATATATTATGAAAAACACTAATGATTGTGGTGTATATGTTATGCACTTCATGAAGACATATATGGGGTAAGTGGTAAATTAATCTTGGAATTGCGACTTGGAGAAGGGATTTAGCTGGAAAACTGAAGTTTGTCTGCATGAAATATTATGTAGTCATATTAACATCCAAATTGAACATCCAAGGTGGAGAGATTGCAAATAAGACTCGCTCTATCTCCTCCACCACTTGCCTGGAAAAATAATTTAGTGTTACTGATTTGTTGAAGGAAGTTGCACTAATGTTGAATATTAACTATGCAAGTTATTTTATTTTTGAAAAATAGAGGTAGACACATGTGTATGTTTTAGGACATGTGTGATAATTTTTGTTGATATATTTATAGTATTTTGGTGATGTTGAGATGATGTCTTTTGGAACATAAATTTTATTCATAAATTGTCGTGCCGCAATAAGATTATTCATTAATGCAAGAATTAAATATGGTATTGCTTTGGTACGTGTGTATTGTGTTTGGAACAATGATTTCTTATGTATAATTGATAGACTTGTAACTCCTAAATAATATCAACAATGCTTCATACTATATGTGTTATTGCTTTGCAATACAAACACATTTCTTTTAAGTTCTTTTATAACCAAAATATTGAAGAACAACATAACTGAAGTATAATAATTATTAAGAATATTGTCATTTACAAAAATATTACATAACATATAAAAATTAATGTATATAATATTGTTTTGATACACATAAATTTTATATAGGAAAACACATAATAATAGAATAGAACACATTGTGTTTGGAAAAATAATGCAAAAGTTGATTCCTTATTTTGCATAAAAATAGAATGTCTAACATGTGACAACTATGCTTTTATTGTATATATGTGTAATACCCCAAAATTTTATTATCTAAATTTAATTAGGAATATACATCTAATAGTTAGAATAAGTGTAATATCCCAAACTTTTTAGCATTAAAATAATAGCCTTATGATTACCTTAAGAGTAAGCTAGGAAGGAAAATAGACCGTTAAAAATTTTAATTTTAGGAAAAGTGTGTTGTTGGGTGGGTTAGCGATATCCAGGACAATCTTGTATTATTATTTAGAACCCTAGCTAGATACGAATTTAGTTTGATTACTAGGAATTTTATTGAATACAAATTGATTTAGTGAGATTTATATATACAAATACAAATATACATTATATATAGAAATATTATTTAATTACGAAAAAAATGATATATATATATATATATATACTTACATATAATCTTAGTGACTTAATTACATTCTGCAGAGTACATGTAAATATATATATATAGTGAGTTTATATATGTTTGTATCTTGAAAGATTAGGTGTACTTGATGTCTATTAAAATAAATAAAGTGAGGTATCACCTATATAGCTAGATATTAGATGGTGACTAATCAATTAAATAGGGAGACGCGTCTAACAAGAAAATTAGAAGAGTGATGACTAATAGTTAAAGGTTGACTTAATTGAGATGTTATTTTCAAAAGCAAAATCATTTCTTTCTTTCATGTATTTCTCTTGTACAAATAAATTAAGAACACGAAAAAGAAAAATATAGTCATAATAATACCTTCTGCAACTACTTTCCTTTAAGGTAAGTTTTATATATAAGTTATATATAAGATAATTGATTGTTAAAAACTCGATTTTGAAGATTAGAATACTTTACGTTTAGCACATGAATTCCTTCATTTTTAATATTTTATATAAAATAATATGTGATTATTGTAAATGAAATTTTCTATATCAATTTATATTTTTACAAAACTTACATACAAATAAAATATATCTAATCTAGAACAACATTACTAATTTGTTAGGTTTAAGCTAATTTGAAGATTATGATATTTGGCATGTTTATGCTATTGCTGTAATTCAATTTACGTGATTAGCTCAATTAAGTCTACTCAAGCTTAGTATATAATAAGATTATTTCTAGCTATATACCTCTGAAGAATTATATTTCTTTTCAAAACTTGAAAATTAATGTCTACTTATATACAAGGATCTAGAATCCAAGTATCATTACTTTAAATTAGGTAATCAACTAATATACGTACAGAAATAATAGTCAACAATGACACTAATAATTATTGATGTTAGTATAAAATATCAATTAAGTATCAATGACCAATCTGATTTGAAGTTTTCCAGTCTTATAAATATTGGTCATATTGTGTGATTTACAGGTGAGAATTGCTATTAAATTTATATATATGTAGAACATTAATTACATAATATTACTAAGCTAGGAATATAATGTAAAGTATTAAGTATTGAGGTGGTGAAACTGTTAAAATAAAATAATAAAATTTTAACAGAAGTTTAATGCGAATTTATAAAGGTATTTAGATATTAAGTTTTAGATATAGAACCTTTTAGCAAAACTAAGTCGAAGCTGGTTGTTGTAGGCTCAGAAGAAGTAGCAGGAATCAAGTAGAATCAATCCAGAAATTTGAAACCTTATCTATTATCCAGGTGTACTATTATATCTTTCTAAATTGTATCTTTCGAGTTATTAAGCTCTGCTTTGTTAAAATTGCATATGTGACTATCTGTGTTAAATATTTACGTGCTACTGTATGTTGTCGGAGTCTCATATACCAGCGCTGTGTCAATGTGAGTAGCGACAGTATGCATGCATTATTTGTCATACCCTACTCCTTGTCGGTGAGACTAAAATGAAACACTTATGGGTTACACCCATTGGGTATAATTGGCCATACTCAACTTTACGCATGGTGATGTAGTACGGGTTGCGGGCAGTGACTGATTACTTTTAAGCGCTTTCACGATAAAATGTTTTGGTGAACTTAGGTTGCTTTAAATTTTAAAATCTCCTAAGCTTCACTACCTGCATGAACACAGATAGATTACTTTAACAAAATGATTTGCATAACTTGAATTGTAAAAACTTACCCACTGAGTGCACTAGTACTCAGCCCAAATATTTTCAAATATTTTTCAGGTCAGTAGGCTGGCGCGTGGATGTGACGATGCTGAGAAATGGGCTTTTGTTGTTTACGTATTTTCCCATTGTCTCTTTTTGTTAAGTATTCTGTTGATAATGAAATCTCTGCGCTTGTAATATCCTTTTGTTAAAAACTAAGAGCTCTGATCTTGGTGTTATGAATAGGTATATATTATTATACTGCATGTTTGATTATTCTGAGTCTTCTATTGAGATTTTATTAATCAGGTTACCCCCTTTCTTTCCCGCTTCTTAATTCCAACCCCCGTGGCGTCCATTTCCACGGTCTTTCAGGACCGGGGCGCTACAATATGATAGGTTTAGAACGCCTGAAATATTACTATATAAAAATGATAAATAATGTTTTGTAATATATAACTTATTGCTTTGTATGAAATACATTATTGTTATGGAAAAATATAGGCATTAATTTTTTTTTCTTTGTATAACCAATATATTTCTAATGTGCAACATAACTCAAGGATACTAATTATAAGGAATGTTGTCATTAACTAAATCGTTATATAACATATGAAATGAAATGAATAACAAATCGTTTGATACATTTAAAAAATGCGACTATCATTGTGTATTGGGGTAATTCAACTACACACTCGTTTGAATTAATGACATCTGCACACACATAAGAAAATACATTGCATAACTATATTGTTCTCAATGCTTAATAAACACACAATAAATACTTCTAATCCAATGAACAACCTCAACCACACATTCTTATGGCCACAACTAGAAACTACGATGCTTAAATATAATATTTTCATTGCTTACATATTAAAAACTACATGAATTTCATCGGTTTTAATTCACAAATGACTTCAGTAAAGAATCACATTGAGGAATTTAGTATTTAATAATACCACCAGGTGAAAATTCAACCACACAGTCACTTGAATTAATACTAGCCGCACATACATAAGAATATATGGTGCTTAATTATAACGCTTTCAATGCTTAAGAAGCACAAAATAAATGCTTCTGATCCAATGAACATATATTTTTATGGCTATGATTGTAAAATATGATGCTTCAATACAATATTTTAATGCTTGCAATTATAAACTACATGCATTTCATCATTACCAATGTAGTGCAAATGATGAAGTTTATTAAATTAAAGCAACACACATATCGACTGTAAAATTATTCATAAATTCAATATGAACTCATCAAATTCTACGAGGAATAGAAATCATAATCTTTTTCATATAGTGTCGCCTATTAACATAATCTTTGGTGATGAATAAATTATTTCAATACTACAAACACAAACACATGATTGATGAAATACTGAAATTCTGAATTATTTTTTCCTGGTGACCCCATCGACATAATCATATTCAACCCGTTAATTTTTTTTATCAACACACTAAGATTAAAGCTAGAAAAATTGATCAATTTATCTCTACTAAAGAAATATGATTCTCATTTGACAATAATTAATATAAAAAAATACATGAACTCTCATTCCGATAAAGTAAATGATTGTCATCCGATGATCAACCTTATGTGGTCATTCTTAAGGCCACAACTGTAAACCCAATGCACGAGACACCAAATAACAAAATCAGCATATCACCAAAATCAATTATTTTAGCAACAAAATTCGATGCACGAGATTCCAAGCAACAAAATAAATTTAGCACCAGAACCAAATATTTTAAGCAACACAATTAAACATTTGGAGCAACAAACTCAATACATGAGCCTCCTGAGGCACCCTGGGTAAAGCTCGACACCGATGAATCCTTCTCGACCGATCTGCAGATGGTGGCTGATGGTGGAGGTCTTGTTCCTGATCATGCCGGATCTTTCCTTGCCGGTTTCTGCACGCCATTGAGGGCAACCTCTAGCTTCGATGTAGAGTGTCAGGCTCTACTCCATGGTCTTTGATTGGCAGTTCAGTATTCGAACCATATTTGGATTGAGATGAATGTTGCTTCTGTGATTTCTATTTTGCAGTCGGGTCACTCCGGGTCAGATGTGATTTGTCACATTCTCACATCTAACAAATTGCTTTGTCATGGCAGACAGGTTCGGTTCTCCCATATTCATCGTGAGGGAAATCGGGCTGCTGATTTCTTAATAGATAGAAGGGCTTAGATCTCTGTCCTTACATTTTATGATGATGTCTCAGCTCCACCATACTTGCTCTCTCTTGTGAGGATGGATCAGTTGGGTTATACCAACTTCAGATTTCAATATAGTTAGATGATGGGGCCTCTTTATTACTTATTTATGATTTATTTTTCAGCTATTTGGAGTATCAGTGTGTTTGTGGCTATGCTCCACGTATTGATTTTGTCTTGGGTTTTGGAGATAGCTCTCATTTTGTGATTGCATCTCCATGTGTTAGTTTTTTCTACTACAGGTTACAGTTCTTGGTTATGGATATATTCACTTTTGGGACATATCCCGCCCGTGACGCTTTATGAGACAATTTATTTTATTTTATTGACAGGTTGGCCATGGTGCCGAATGTCCCACCCTTAGGGGTGTTTTCTAAAAAAATATTAAATATCCTAAGCAACAAACTTGAGACACCGAATTTTAAGTAACAAAACCAACTTAGCACCAAAATCAAATATTTTTAGCACGATATATGACCTAATCATTCTAAACAACAAAATCGATACATTAGGTAAAATAAATAAATCATTATTATATATGATATAAATTAATGATTTTGGACAAAAAATATTATTAATTTTCCAAAAATGAGCAAAACACCTGCTTTTGATGAGAATGTGACAATGCTTGCAAACATACTTGAATTGCATCAATAGGGTCTTCATGTGCAGTCTAGAAAAATTCGTCTCAGTAATTTACAGTAGAAGATTAAAGTTTGTTGTGGTGTTGTTCCATGTTCTATTAGGTGAAAATTGAGCATTTGAAGAAATTTCACCATACTCAATTCGAATAGACTAACCATTAGAAATATAAACAATAAAATCATAAAAAAAATCATACCCAAATTGAATAATTGTTAACTCTCCTTCTCAGCTTAATTAATTCACCTCACATGGAGAAAAATGGAAACTAGAAATGAAACCCTCACAATCGATCGATGGAATAAATCAGAGAGGGAGATGAAATATAGACCATAACAAAAGAATATTTTGAATAGATCGTTAGGTTTAAGTTGGAAGAAGAAGAAACTGATATGAGAGAATCATATTTGAAAAAGTAAAAAAATCGATAAAAGAAATTGGAAGAATATCTGTTTTAACATGGAATTAATGTGGGTATGCGATTTGATTTACAAAATGTCTAATGTACCCCCACTAAAATAATACATGCTCCAAATAAATGCCAGATGGAAAGAATGTATTTTTTTAATTCTCAATTTGAACCATAAGATTTGATAGATCTAATAGTTAAGAATAGTTCATATTTCTCACACAAACACTTAATCTCTATTTGGCCCACATACATATATATATTAAATAACTAAATAAAGAGTTGGATTTATTCGGTCGGTTCGATTGGTTTTCTGCAGAATTGGTCGAAAATCGAAAACTAAATTTTAATAGAATTTTTAATTTAAAAATGACCGAACTGAAAATCAATAGAATCAGACCGAAAAGACGAAAACGTATTCGATTCAGTTTGTTTCGATTTTCCTGTCACCCCTAAAAAGTGTGGGAATGTGTTATGTGTATGCGCCGCAAATTACCCTTTGTAGGCCAAGCCCAGAAATAAAACCCAACATAAAAATTTCCAAATTTGATTAAAGACCAAAATAGTTCCTTACTCGAAAAGCCCAACTATAAAGTACGGAATATTTTTTTTAAAAAAAAACACGTAATTTAGCCACAAATGTTGCAGAATCCTTATAATAAAGTTCTCTCTCCCTTTCTCTGTTGCATTCACGGAGTCCAACTGTTCACCATCACCATTGATTGACACGTCTCTGATCTCTCTACACACCCTAACAACTAAAAAGCCCAACAAAAATAACAACTAAAAAAAGAGAAAAAAATCTCGTACGTAATTAGTAACCCAAGCTTTAATATTAATTCTAGGAATAGAAATTCGTTCCCAATGAGTGGGAAACTGATCAATCAGAATCAAATCTTGGTTTGCGCTGTAGTAAATTAATTGAAGATTTCAATAAACTCACTATCCCTTTTGACTTTTTTTTTCCATTTTATTGACGCTGAACATAGCGTCAAATCTGATGGCTCGAAGTTGGTTCGTTCTTTTTGTGGTTGCTCTTTCTTGCTTTTTTGGATCACTTCGAGGGAGCCCCGGTGATGCTGATTCCGTTTATCAGTAAGATTTTTTGGAGTAAAAAAAAACTTGATTTTTTGTCTTCTCATGTTTATAAGATTACGTGAGGCTTCAAGGTTAATAGTGTCTGTTTCTAGAGTAAATTTAAAGCATTATTATTTTGTAAAGCTCTGAAGAACTATGGAATTGAATAGTAGAATTTGGTGTTGAAACTATGTTTTATTATTATTATTATTATCATTATTATTATTAATTTTTTTTCTTTTATCTGGTGTAGAGATTTGGTTTGAGATTTGAGACTAAATTTGGATTGGAATTGAGGAGATAAGAGATCATACCGTATTTGTTTGGTGCTCACTTGGTATTTTGTATACGGATGCAGTGTAATTAACTGTTTTCCTTTGAGGGCTCATTGATATTTAGAACTATCAATTTAAGTTTTGAAGCAAATGATGTTTGGAATTGAGATGCTACTTTTGGAAAGTATCCATATCGAAATAGGTATTACTTAAGTTCATTGTTCCATATGTTTTAAATAGGCCATTATGCCTCTTTTTTCTTGCTTCTTAGAGATTCATGATCTTCTTACAGTCATTAATATTCACCTGTCAATTCTTATACTTTTTCATGTAGCAAATGCTTGATATAGTTGGCTTAGTTTGTAAAGTTTATGTCCACACCGCACCTGTTCATGGCTCCAGGAATTATATTTTGATGTGGTTCAACACTTCATTGAACCGATTTGTATTTTTGTTTTAACAATTTGAACAACTGCTAGGGCTTGTGTTCAGCAATGCGAGAAGACTAGATGTGTGGGGAACAAATGTTTTCAACACTGTGATTTTCACTCTGATGAAAATTTGACCGATGGTCCATGGTATCTATAGGAGCCACTTTATTTAGAGTGGAAGAAATGGGACTGTCGCAGTGACTGTCGATATCACTATATGCTATCTAGAGAAGATGAAAGACAGAAACTTGGCCAGAAACCCGATAAATATCATGGAAAGTGGCCATTCAAGTGTATGTATGGGATCCAGGTACATAGAGATGGAGGTGTTTCTTAACACTGAATATCCTTATCATCTAATTAACGTTTGCATTCTCCTTCTGTGACTTGGGGGAACACTAAAATCTAAGGCGCATGTGATCAGGAACCAGTTTCTGTGGCCTTCTCTGCTCTTAATCTTGTTGTGCAATTTCATGGATGGGTATCTTTTTTCATTCTTGTAAACTACAAACTACCTTTTAGACCAATCAAGAAGCCATATTATGAGTATACCGGCCTGTGGCACGTGTATGCGGCTGGATAGCAATTGCTCAAGGGTTTTTTTGATAGGATGATTGAGAGGAATATAGTTTCTTAGAATTTCATGGTTATTGTGACTGCCAAAGCAGGGGATTTAGTTACATCAAGGAAACTTTTCAACAAAATGCCAGTGAGAGATGTCATTTTCATGGACTTCCATGATCACCGGATATGCTCAGTCCAACCAAATGAAATTCGAAAATTCAATTCAATTGAGATTAAAGTGGCGGCCCATGGTTTATCGTGTTTAGTTTTATCATCCATGGCCAATGGCCACAGGTGGGATCTACCTGTTTTTTGTTTTAACTTTAATTAATTAATAAATTGAAATTGAAAGCAGTGAGTCACACTCTTTGTCCACGTGTTTTCTTCTTTCGACCAACTTCCTATGTCTTTCCTATATTTCCATTAGCTTCCCACTTGTCATTCTCTCACTCCTCACTTCTTCTTATCCCCCTTTCTCTTTTCTCAAAACATGAATTCTTTGGAATGTTCTGGTGGTGGAATGATGTTTCTTGAGATTAAAGATCTCAAGTTTGACCTACCACCAACATCACTAGGTGTGAGCCTGTGTCACGGGATGGGAGTTTCTCATTCTCCAATGCATGCCCTCATTTCCCCCTCTTGGGGCTTTCCGGACAACTACTGATTTCGCCCTGCCATCGGGCTCATCAGGGGAGCGACATCAGCACCCAACCAGTGTGTTCCCACCTTGTGCTCAATGCTCTCCTTGAATCTCATGTAGGCGCCCAGTATATTGTCCGTCAATATCATATCAGAGTACGCTCGCATGCGCTCCCGTGTGCCACAGTCGCACATCCTCTGCAATCCTCGGCAATCCCCGCCAATCTCGGCTGAGGACGGATTGTGCGTGATAATGCAAGGTGCAACCTGTGACATCCTCCCCCACTTGAGTTGTGTCCGTCCTCGGACACAGCGTGCACTCACCTAAGGACTTACACTCGTTGCCTTATACACCGAGGCACCTGTTTACTTATCCATCCTCCGTAAAGATACGCGAGTCCACCTCCTATGTGCTCGGATCTCCCACTTGCGGGGTACCTGCAGTGGTTACGCAAGTCCTCCTCCTGAGTGCTTGGATCACCAACCACGGGGGGGACATTAGGAGGATCACCGCCCAGGAACCGACCGGCAAATAGCACCCGCAATGCCCATACAAGACGGGCCTACGAGCCGGCCCGCTTTGATACCAAATGTCACGGGATGGGAGTTTCTCATTCTCCGACGCATGCCCTCATTTCCCCCTCTTGGGGCTTTCCGGACAACTACTGGTTTCGCCCTGCCATCGGGCTCATCAGGGGAGCGGCATCAGCACCCAACCAGTGTGTTCCCACCTTGTGCTCAATGCCCTCCTTGAATCTCATGTAGGCGCCCAGTATATTGTCCGTCAATATCATATCAGAGTACGCTCACATGCGCTCCCGTGCGCCATAGTCGCACATCCTCGGCAATCCTCGGCAATCCCCGCCAATCTTGGCTGAGGACGGATTGTGCGTGATAATGCAAGGTGCGACCTGTGACAGCCTGTCACACTTAGCTTACCAAATATGATTTAGATTTGCAGGCTATTACATAGAGACGGTGTTTACTCAGTGCGCACCACGTTGGCGACTGCGAGGTACCCTCGACATCCAAAAAAAAACCTCAATTCATCCCACATATATATTTATATCCTCATTTTTATTTTTAATATAAATGTTTTCAATTTTAAAATTTACTGAAAGAATAATATAATTTTTTCATATTTTTGTAAAAGTGTTATATGATTTAATTTTCAGTGCGAATTGATGACAAGGCACGTTGAAATTTAATGTATAAAATGCTATTAAAAATTATATTTATTCTTAACGTGGAACATAGTTTTCGACATTATTTTAAGCGTTGAACTCGAGCATGATTTGTCAGTAATCTGATACCAAAAATTAAATCCAATGTCATTTTGGCAAAATATATGGAAAAATTATGGAGCTTTTTACAACTTTTGAAGGGCATGTATGATGTTTTCACAAAACAAATTAAAATTTATGACATAAATATATATTTGGTATTCTTTTTATAACAAAAACTCATGTGATTGAGAGGGTTGAATGGATTAAATTTTTTAAAATCACATACTGTATTCATATAGTATCTTTAGAAATAATATAATTATTATGAATACTATTTTGTAAAATTAGTATATTTACTTATAAAAATCATAGTACATTTTGTGTTTATTTACTTTATTTAATTTTTGTTTTATAGTTAATTAAAATCACTTCATTAATGTGTTGCCTAAATAGTGTTAGGGAATTGATATCATAATACTTGATGGTTGGTGTTTTTGCACATCCTATTTAAGTTTAAATGATGTGATTTGAAGAGTTTAGCATGTGTATTAACCCAATTTGAGCTTTTTATCTCCCGATTTGAAAGTTTTGTTTCTTATTTGAGTTGTACAAAAAATTGAGAATTAATCAAAGACATTTTTTTGAATTGAACCACCACAAGATCTATTTGGATGCTCGTTAATCCTAGCTCATGCATATCATTACTTTATGTGTGTGTGATAAATATTAACCATCGTTGAATTAGCATGCAAGTAATTTTCAATTCTACTAAAAATGGAAATATAGAAACTATCGAAAATCAACGTGCAATTAATATCGGGTTGATCACATGATTAAAGGTCTAATTTTATTATTAAAGAAGTATGAACGATGCCCCTTCACCGTTGTTATTCCACTCATTGATCTTCTGCCGTATTTCTGGACCGTGTCTAGATACATGATGGGTCGTATACTACTAAACAAATCCGAATACTATGGGGATCAAGAGAGCATAAAGAGGGGGGCTGATTTCGTGTACCCTAAATTTCATCCCCTCTATAATATTTATAGGGAGATGGCCGAAAATCAGGTCTCCAAACCCTACTGGGTTTGAGCCTCTCACTCTTGTTCCATCCCCAATCGACTAAGGTCATATTGGGCTGTAACAGGGATCTAGAAGAATATTATATTGGCCGCCAATTTATTTAATTTCTAATATCCACAACTTAGGATATGATTTAAATAAATTAAGTATTACTTTTATTCCACTAAAGAAATAATACTGACCTACCAATTTAATACATATTTACGAATATGTTTTCTCCTTTAGTTTAGTCATTCCCCATATTTAAGATATAATGTCCATTAATTAATTATGTAAGCTTCTGACAACTATAATTAATTAACATCTCATTCCTAGAGTAGTACCACATAAGATTTATCATGTATAGAATAAATTCCACCTGCAGGGTTTCACATGAACTATGTGCTTCCTCAAGAGGACATCATCAACCTAGCGCACCAGGACATAGTGGCCATATTAATGCATGATCCATCATATATGTAAATGTCACTACCCAAAATATCGAGATTGTCGATCCTATCAAAGAATCCTACTCATTGATAAATCAAAGAAGTAGACACACCATATATATATCCGCCAATATATATGAGTTAAGAACCCGAACTCTATGGATCTTTATTTTTTCAATTACGGTCAAAATAGAGAATAATACCCTATTATGATCCTCCTCAATACACAAACCAGTTTACTAGAATAATCAGCTAGTCAAGATAAACTAACTATCAGATTATTCTACGGTGTATCAATTGTTGGATTTTTTTCGAATTGTGCCCCCACATGATCTAATCGGATGCTCATTAATTCTACACCATGTAAATCATATTGTATGTGTGATATTAATTATTACCAATGTTGAATTGGCATGCAAGAAAATTGATTCTAACGCAGCGGAAAGATAGAACTGATAAACCACTTCCATCGCATAGTAGGGTTACAGATGAGTGAGATCGAAGTGAAACAGTGGAAGGCTGTCGGGACACATGGTGGGTTCGCGACCTCATTCGTGACCGAGATGGTCGCGAATGAAATCACGAACGACTCTTTTACCAATTTTCTGTAAAAGTCGCGAATGAGGAGAGAGTCTCCTATGGCTTATTTGCGACCCCATTCATGACTACTGACGTGGAGGTGAACCAGATGCCATGTAGGATTTGTGAGCTCATTCGTGACCCATGTGGTCATGAGAGAATTCACGAACTGGTTATTTTTGCCCGATTTTTATCACACTTGACCTAAGTATAAATATTGAAAGGTGGACGAATTTTGGGATCATCACATCATATCCCAAAAGAGGCATTGGAAGTAGAGAGCTAGAGAATTGGAATAGAAACACAAGATCAAGATCAAGCGTCCGATCAATAACAAAATTGACATTCCGTGTTTTATTTTAGTTATTTCATATTGAACAATGGTTTGTTATTTTTGAATAATTGTATTGATATGGATAGATAAATCCTAGCTTTCTAGGGTTGATTATGACTCAACTTTTATGTTCTTTTGATTCATGATGTTGATCACCTATTATTTGTTTATGTTTTATTTATTCTTGAGCTTGATTGTGCATCGTTTAATTGGCCACTAGATGATGCAATTGATTCTAATAATTCATAAATCGAGAGAGGCGTTTTGTTACTAGGTTAAGAATAGATAACTCGGTAGTTAATATCATTTGAGAGAGTTGCGATTATTTGAGAGAACAAAGAACCCTTTGTGCATTTTGGAGTTGCATGATAGAATCTTAATGGAGACATTAGATTTTTGTTATGTAATCAACAACTTCTGCGCTTTGATAGAAGGTTTATGATGATAAAATGATTGTTCTAGCATAATCTAAATCCCAACATAGGTGTTCGATAAAATGATTGCGAGAATGAAAGGGTTGATTATTAATCAATCCTAGATAGTATTTGTTATATCTTGTGTGAGTTGTTAATTCATCCATCTTTGTCTATCTTGTGGATTGAATTAATATCTTTCATTTTGCGATTATTAGTTTAGAATCAACGCATCCTTATTTTTCCATCGTCTAGATAATATTTAGGAATTGAATTTTAGTACTTATTATTTATATAAAAAATATGTGGATACGACCTTGTTCACCATTAGACTATATTACTCACTGTACACTTGAAATAGGTAAAATATTAACCGAACAAATTTTTGACGCATTTATCGGGGATTTATTTGTTTAATATCTCTTGTAGAAGAAGGCAGGTCATAGGAAACTTTCATGTCTAAAGGCTTCTTAAGCTTAACTACCGAATCCATTCTGATAGCTACAGTCCTTCTTTACTTCTTTATGATCTCGTAAATGAGTATGGAATAAATAATGGGAACTTTGAGAAGCTCATTGTCAGCCAGAGCAAATAATTTTGTTGAAGACAAACGAGAATTTGTTTAATGAAACATCAATTTTAATCTCAAGATATAAGTTATTCAAAAAAAATAGTGCTCACGCATGCACGAACCGTTTTTGGACCATTTTTTGGCCGTTAATTTTTATTATTAATAGGTTTGGACCTAGTTTGATGGGTCAGACCAATTAATCAAGTGCACCCAAGACCTCCTCTTAATAAAATAATTAAGTTACCTAAGATAATTTTATTTAATTTTCTTCTCTCAATGTTTAGTGAGACAAGGGATCGGAGATGTTCAAATACCTTAAATTAAAGCAAATCGAAAAAAGTATGAGTTTTCTACCTCGAATATATAAGACGACGTTCTTGAAAAACTAACTTAATATGAAACTGGTGTACATTTTATGTTGCCTGGCTATCAATGTGTACACTTGACCTTGTATATTGTGTAGCTAATGTCCATGGCATTTTGTTGAAAATGATATTAAATATGATATTAACTAATGCAATCGACTCACTCATTCATGTGCCTTTCTATTTCTTTTATGTTCCCTTTTTTCTAATTCATTCCTTGACTAACCATGGATACGTATTTACATACCATTCTCTTCCTATTCGTGACCACTTATATCTTCGTTTTGTAAGTATTATTGATTGATTGGCATCTGTCCCGAGATATACAAATAATTATAACAAAGCCTCCTTAATTAGTTGGCACCAACACCATTTTTAAAAAATATAATTTTCGACCTTCTGCTATTTTGGGGGGAAAAATCAAAATTAAATATATATAAAAAGTTCAAATTAAAATTTTACAATAGTCATTTAGTCCCCTCAATTCAATTTAGCCATTTTTTAAAGTCGAGGTCGCCATTTGGAAGAAATAGCATCGGAATCCCCCCCAGTTGAAAGGCTATTAATTACCCTTTTCTCCATCAAATAATGTTCGAAATGATATGTGTAGGAACATTTAAGCAAAGTCCTAAGCTTAGAAGTTAGAACGGAAAAAAAAAAGATGAAATGAGGAAGCAATAATCGAATTTATGCCACTAGATGCAAAATGAATTTTAGTTTTTCAAAAAGAAATAAAGAAAAAACTGAAAAGAAAATAAAAAATTTATGCAAATTAATTGAATGCACTGTATAATTAAATCATTAAATTAATTACTCCCTCCGTCCCGATTATATAGTCTCTTTTAGTATTTTGAGGTGTCCCAATTATATAGTCTCATTACTATAAATATTATTAATTTTCATAGTAATGTACAAATAAACCCTTGTTGAATCTTGAAAATTAAAAAAATAACAACTTAAAAGTTGAAAGTCATAAATATTCAATGGGGGTGTTATTGGAAGTTTAGCTTTAATATCTTATTTTCATAAATATTTTTAATCTACGTGCGAGGAGAAATGGGACTATATAATTGGGACGAAGGGAGTAATATGTAATACTTCAAAAGGAACATTGGGCTGAAGGATAATTTAAGAAAAAAATCCTAAACTTAAAAAAAAAACTAATAAATCATGGAATGTATTAATATCATTAAATTAGATACAGTAATTTACAATGAAAAGTGGATTGTAGTTATTGAAGATGAAAAATATTAAATCTATACATAAGGAAAAAACAAGGATGAAAAATATTGTTATCACACTAAATATCACACCTTCAATTTTACAGATATATCGCAGGATATATTGATATTGCAGAAAATTTAAAAAAATGATGGAAATTATAATAAAATCTTGGAAATTAACAAGAAATTTTAGGAATTCTTATAACACACTATTATGCACATATTCTACTCAAAATTTTAATAGAATTGTAATTTGAAAGCAAACATATGGATACTAGATTATATAAATATTGTTTGAGACAATACATTTGGAAAAATAATACATAATACAATATAAAATAACTAAATAAACATTATAAAGTACATTTAATACTAAAATGGGGATCTATGAGGTTCAAATATAGTAGATGAAATATCATTTTATTCCAAACAATATTGATACCATCTCATCACATTATAGTCTTGGGATTAACCATTAACCATTAACCCTCTTTCCTTTTTTTACTTCTTGTAGAGTTGTAGGTTGGTCGAAAAAAATTCAAAAATTATAAGAAAATTAGTGCATGGTGTTTTGATGTACAAACTCATGGTACCGATTTTGTTGTACTCTACGGTGTATATATTTGGCAATATTACAAAAGAAATAGTGATATGGATATTTTCCATATTTTATTGATGTATGATTGATAATTGTTTATACACATATATATTTGTGGTAATATATAAAACTAGCCGGTCAAACTTAAAAAAATTTATTTTAGCCACTAACTTTTAAACATATTTATTTTAGCCAGAATGACATTTTTACCCCGACGTTTTGCGCGCATTACCAGCGCGCACCCCTAGCGCGCATGCGCGCAACCCTAGCGCGCAGTGTTTTGCGCGCAATGCCAGCGCGCAGAGGGGCATTTTCGTCCAAAGTGGCTAAAATAAATATGTTTTAAAGTTAGTGGCTAAAATAAATCTTTTAAAAGTTCAAGTGGCTAAAATAGTTATTGCCTCTATATATTTTGTTCGAATATATTGATGCTTGCATTTTTTATTTTTTATTTTGTGAATGAGATTCTTTTGTAAAACTAATAAGGAATTTTAATTTAATAACGTTGATATACTAATAAATAATGCGCATGGAATTTCTTGTTACACTCTCTATGTTACAGTCCGTGTTACATTTTCAATTTACAAGTTTTTCTTCTATTTTTTTGCTTTAATTTTTTTGTGATTTAGTTTAATTTTATAATTTTTTTAGGGTTCACCCCACCCAATCAGGGTTTATAATTATTATTTTTTTATATTTAATTTTTAATTTTCAATTAATAATTCTTTATTATGGTTGATTTTTTGAAAATTATGTTTTAAAATTTTTAATTTTTTTTATTGATAAATGTTGATTATGATTATTTATGTCATAATTAATTTTTATTTTATAATAAATATTATTAAAATCATAAATTTGATAATGTATCACAGAGTGTAACACAAAAAAGTGTAATAGAAAATTTCATCCCCAAACAATGAGGGTATATTTAGATACAATGAGAGATAACTTATGATATAATGACAAAATTAATAGTAACGAAAAATCATTTTTAATGAGAGTATAATATAATCACTAAATGTATAGCGACAATAATGAAGGTACCTTATTCACCTCATTAATTATCTTTATCTAGAGAGGCAATAATGAAGGTACATGGTGGATTTTTTTCCATCATTAAATATAGTTAATGATGGGATTTTGACAATTAACTAGAAGATTTTCCCTCACTATAGAGCAAATTTCTTGTAGTGTATAGTAATTCTGGATATAATTATACACATGAAGATGTGTTTCTTGATTTCTTCCAACTCCTTCACCATGTATTAAATAATGTCCACTGAACCAATCATTTTGTTGATGCACATTTTGACTTCCATACACATTTTGAGTAGTGTAATCAAATTGTGAACTCTTATATGTATAAGCATATGAATCTTGGGACATATCACTATGATCACTGTCAACCATATTCATAGAATCAAGACTGATTGAAAGTGGTTCAATATCAGTACTTGAACTTTCTTCGTAAATCCATCCACGTCTACTTATGTATTTTTTTTCCTATTGCACCTATGTCAGATTAGATAAAGATTATATTAGTTGCCAGATGTCCATATTAGTGTTGGTTTTGCATACTGAAAAGCTTGTCTTTGTATACATTAAACAATATTAAGATGATATAGATTGAATAATAAATTACAGTCACTTTGTGCATTTAATTATTCTTATATTTAATTGCATGTTCCATGTACTTGCATTATAGATGATATGGTGTGGGTCAACACACGGTAAAGATCATATCATTGGATTTCTTGCATTGTATTAAAAGGCTCATGCTTAGATGGTCCTAAACCATCATCGGTACACCGTAAAATAATTTGATAGTTAGTTTATCTTGACTAACTAATTATTCTAGTACATTGGTTTTGTATTGAGGAGGATCACGATAGGATAATGTTCTCTATTCTGACCTTAAGTGAGAGAATAAAGATCCACAGAGTTCGGGTTCTTAACACATATATATTGGTGAACATATATATGTTGTGTCGACTGCTTTGATTTATCAATGAGTGAGATTCTTGGATAGGATCAACAATCTCGATATTTTGGACAGTGACATTTACACATATGATGGGTCGTGCATTATATATGGCCATTGTGTCCTGGTGTGCCAAGTTGATGATGTCCCCTTGAGGAAGCACAAAGATCATGGGAAGCCCTGCAGACAGAATATTAATTTATTCTTAACATGATACGGAAGTCGTGCGGTACTACTTTCATAACAAGATATTAATTAATTATAGTTGCCAAAAGCTTACATAATTGATTAATGGACATTATATCTTAAACATGGGGAATGACTGAACTAAAAGAGAAAGCATATTCGCAAATATGTATTAAGTTGGTAAGTCAGTATTATTTCTTTAGTGGAATAAAAATAATAATTATTTTATTTATTTATATCTATGTTATGGATATTAGAAATAAATAAATTAGCATGCCAATTTAATATTCTTCTAGATCCATGTTGTAGCCCAATTAACACCTAAATGAACCGGGGAAAGGAAAAAGTGGAGAGACCTAAATCCATTAGGGTTTGAGGAGCTTAATTTCGTCTCCATCTTTATTAATTAGAGGAGGGGGCATGAAATTTACAACAATAATATAGCCCCCTCTCGCACTCTCTTGATTTCATAGGGTTCCCACACAGTTTAATAGTCTGCAACCCACCCTACATCTAAATAAGGTTCGGGAATACAGTAGAAGATCAAGGAGTGGAATATCTTGCTCGGAGTTGTTCGAACACTACCTTGGAGGAGAGGGCGTCGATCGTGTTCATCTCCAACAGCAGGATTAGACCTTTAATCCCGTTTGCAACCCTACTACGCGATGCAAGTGCTTTATCGGTTCTATCTTTTCCGCTACGTTAGAATCGATTTGCTTTCATGCTATTTTAACATAGGTAATAATTAATATCACACATAAAATATGATTTACATGTTGTAGAATTAATGAGTATCCGATTAGATTTTGTGGGGGTACAATTCGAAAAAATCCCAATAATTAGATGGTTTGAATTCCTTATGCTTCATATTATATACAATATATATATTATTTTTCTCTTAATGCAAATAGAAATTAAAAATATGCTCTGCTCCATTCTCTTGGCTGTTTATCTTCTAACCATTTTCCAGCATCAACATCAAGCTCATATAGTTGGCTTAATCTTTGGCTAAATTGGGTAGGGGTGGTTGATTTTGTTGCTGTCCATAGAGCTTTTCTCAATGTGAATCCTCTAAACCCAACACTAACCCAATTTGAATGTAGATGTTTTACACAAAACCTGTGTTCTGCATTTGGAAATAACTCATCATAAGCTTGAATCAAACATTTTTGCTTATCACTCATTATAGTCCATAGTTTGTCATCAATAATACCAAAATCTGCCTTCAAATAACTTAAAAACCATGCCCACAAGTCCTTATTCTCACCTTCTACGACAGCATAAGCAATGGGATATATCCCATTATTTGGATCAACACCAATTGCTGTGAGTAGAATCCCTCTTACGGGACCTTTCAAAAAAGTTCCATCAATCCCAAACCATGGTCTACATGATCTAATAAAACCTTGCTTGACTCCATGAAAACACATATACATTCTTTGGAAACATTGTTGGCCTGTCAACTGATTGCATGGCTCATCTGTCATTTTTATGGCGATTGTAGAATCAGGATTACTCTTTTCAATCTCAAGTGCATAATCATGGATTTGGACGTACTGTGATGCATCTGAACCCTGCACAATGGTCAAAGCTTTGGACCTTGTCTTGTGCCCCTGGATTGTTGAAATGAAAAATTTGTTCTCCTGCATCACTTTCTTTCTAAAATTAAAGGCTCCCAATTTAGGATTAATCCTAAAGTCCTCGGAGTAATTCCTTGCCAACCACCTAGATTTTACACTCTTATTCTTATATTGATATGGGCAAGAATAAGCTTCTGTAAATGCCCTTACATGAAAAGGGGCATCGGCATTACCCTCTCTTGAAACAGAAATCATCCAGTCACATGGATATTCTCCATCATTTTTATAAGCACACTTAGCCATACCTCTCGTCTTATTATTTTTTTTAAACTTGAAATGTCGAACCCTTATTATATTCCACGTCCTTACAGCATCTTTAAATTCCATTCTACTGTGAATATTAGCCCACCAACTAGAGGTGGATCTTTCCCATGTATATCTAGTTTATAAATCACCCCATTTCCATCCACAATATTTCAACTATATTTCTCCTTTCCCTTAAACAACAAATCATTTTCCACTTCATCCCTCTCACCATGTAGGCTACCCTCATCTGAATCTCCAAAATCACTGTCAGACCAAACCTCATGCACACTATCAAGCGCACCACTTTCCCCTTCTTTTATCATTTTCATCTTGAAAATATTTGGAACCTGTCGCAGTGCATTCAGTAGTGATGAAAAAATAAAACTATATATAAAAAAATAGCTCAAACCACATACTATAGAAGAGGCAACCACAAAAATAACATGATTAGCATAGAGATTATAAACTTAATCTACAGAAATATAGAAGGGGATTAAGTAGCACACGAGCCCACATGATTTCAGTTCACGCAAACTTATTTTTTACTTCTTTTAGTGTACAAGATAGATTCATTCAGAAACAAGCATAGCTACTGCATCACCAACTACCGCAGAAAGATTCAAGACTCCAACAATTAGTCACACCATTTTTCACTCTGATCAAAACCAATATTTTGTAATATTTAAAATGATATTGATCGCCTATTTTTCACTCTGATATTGTAATGCAGAAATTAGGATTGTTAGGAAAAGAGAATACTTTTGAAAGTGAGAAGTGTATCAATTTGTTAAGAACCACAATCATTAATGAATCTAACACTAAGACCTTTTATTGGAACGATGAAAATGAAATTTGAACATTCAAAAGTAAATGGACAAAACCTACAAAAAATCACAAAATCAAGAAAACTCACAAACCTTAATAGTTCAGAAAATGCTGAAGATAACAGATCAAATGAAGCAAAAGCTCTTCTATAATTTCATAACACATTCGTTCATCTTTTGTCTTGCGGGTTTTGGGAAACGAGAAAACACAAAAAAACAGCTGAGGGCCAATGAGAGGTTTATACAGGAAGAGCAGCGACGGGAAGAGCGGCGATGAGATGCGGCATGGTAGGATTCGTCATTCATGTGTGAGTGTGATTGAGCGGTGAGGGGCGTGGCTGCGTGAGCGGGAGTTTCAGAGTTTCCGTTTCTCAATTTCTGATTCCGATTCGAGCTGATAAGCTGCAAGAAATAAAAAAAAATGAATTAAAAAAAATTAGGGCAAATATTTTTAAATATTAAATTTTGACCCCTAATATTTTTTTAAAAAATGCACAATAGCCCCTATTACCTTCGACTGGATACTTTGACCAAAAAAACCTGTTATTGTAGGTCATAAGACCAAAATGGCATATTTATGCATAGTTAGGTAACATTTTGGCCATCACAAAACATAAGGTACCAAAATGGATAAATGGCCAAACATAGGGTACCTAAATGGCAATTTTTCCTCATTTTAAAACACAAACACAATGTCCAATATATATATCAACCCTACCTTAGTTAATAATACTAAAGGAAATAAGTAAAGAAAAAACTTAAAACAAACAACAAATCACACCTTAATTTATATCTTATTGAAAGAGATATAAAATGGTTACTATATTTTCTTAATCAATAATTTTTTTAAAGAAAAAAAGAAAACTGAATAGGAAGAAATGAAAGAAATACTTAATATTTGTCAATTTTTTGACAAGTCATGATAAACTACTTACTCCTTAGAATTGGACTCCATCATCTAACCCCTACATAAATCAATTTTCTTTTTCTCATTGAAACAATTAACAGTGAAAACAATCCTTGAATGTGCAAAAAAAAAGGAATGGGTGCTTGAACAAATTAGGTGGAGCTCTGCAGAGTTTTTTCTTTCTATATTTTCTTTCTTTTTTAATTTGTTTTTCTTTACTTTCCTTTTTTAGAATTAGGGGGGGAGGTTAATCTATGTTGCTAGGGTTTTTTAAAGTAATTGGGGTGTTAGGGTAAAATGTTTAATAAAATAAATAAGTACAATATATTTTAATTAATTTTGAGAATTGTAAAGAGAAAAAAGGGGTTGTGCCTAGAAAAAAGATGAGAAATATAATTGATCTCATCATTTTATGAGTTTATCTACTCTTTCCATTTCTGAATAAGTGTCATTCTGAATGAATGCACACATATTAATAAATATATTAATTAGATAATCAAATTACCTTATATACTCTTATGTTAATACATTAAATGAATTAAATATGATTGTTTGAATGCATTAAATGTGGGCAAATATGAGAAAATTAAAATGTGAAATTTTTACCTCGGTTGTGTAGAATGACATTTTTTGTGAAACAAAATTAAAGTGTTAGAATGACACTTATTATAAAATAGATGGAGTATTTAATTTTATGGGTGTAACCGTGTGACGCGCGGTCGTTTCACGCTCAAAATAAATTTGTAATGCTCATGTGCCCACAGCGAGCATAGCTAGCTTGTGAGTACGGGTCGATCCCACAGAGAGCTGATGTGATTCCACCTTCGAGTCACCAATCAAAAAGGGGGGGGTTTTGTGTTGTCACTGTACTAAAAGTAAATCTGCAAAATAACACTAAAAGGAAATATCAAATAATAAAAGTTCTGGCATTTGAACTAGAATTTGGTTTAAGTATAAAACTGCTCGATCATGGGCACACCGATTTTCATACATGTTAAGTCACCCAGTTAGAGGGACCGGATTCCTCTCTGCATCCCCTCATCCATCCTTTCATTTTAGGCTTAAAAGCGATTCCTCGTCAAGTAAACCCCTAACCTATCATCCACCCCCCAGTTCCCCTAAGAGATGTAAATGAATAGACAGCAGTGTGCCTCTAGACGAACCCAGATCTGTCGTGTTTATCAATTCCTCGTGTGCCCACAACAAACCATCGATTCCCTTATTACTATATGAATCAACACACAGTCACGATTAGCCAATTCAATTAATAGTGGTGTGCCCTCTATATCTAATGAGTGATCAGCCACATTAGGCATTTCAGACACACGCTCACATGGAATAGGTTCAAGAATCGACAGAAACCTATCATGCATTACTACACCCATTTCGACCTCACGAGTCCAGATTTGTACTTAATCCATAATCCTAAGTTCCAATGGCTTAAGGCCTATTGGATTGTTTGTAGCTGCCTAAGCAGCGTACGAAAATGAAATGCAGAAAGGTAAAATTGTAGCAATGTTTCTGACTTCCAAAGCTTCTTATTTTCAGAAAATAAACTAGCTTAAATAGTTACATTTCCGAGTTTGAGTTTTCCCAACAAACTGGGGTCTTCACTGGCTTCCGGATCCGGCGTGCCCCATCCTGATCTGTCTGGATAAGCATTATCTAGTTTGTTGACCAAATCCCTATTTTTTAGGGATTGACTTTATCACTTCATCTCCAAGCCTCCAGCAGTCCTTATCTCATCTATCTCTTAGTTGTCACGCCTCTTAGGAGTCCAGCTTATCACCAACTCTTATTCAGATATACAGCCATTCTTCACGCCTCTAGCTTCCAATAGAATCCCGAATTTTTTGCGAATGCCCATTATGGCCTGTTGTCGAGTCTGTACGAGCAATGTGGGCACGGCATTATCTGGTCAGCTTCATCCATTTCTAATATGCCCATTCTACCTCCCAAATGTAGGATGGATGCTGAAGAAGTTCCCTGTGCCTCTGAATGCGGTTTATGGCGATGAGATAATCATGAATAATTGGGCATAAAATGGGCCTTTCGCCAGACTCACCTTCTGAAATGCCCTTTGACCGCAACCTGGTTCTTTTCGACTCAAAACAGACTAAAAATGACATTTATAACGAACAAAATGGCCATAAAAATACGAAATAATTGGACTTATCATCGTGCAACACAAATTTTTGTATTTTCTTTACCTACAATGGGTTTCCATTAAAATATAACATATTTTACTTACTATCAATGATAATGTAATAAGTTAAGTTAAATAAAATTTTAAGTTTTCGTACCATAAATATTATTTAAAATATAAATGGTGTCTAGTTGTTGAGATATCATGTATGCAGGTGCATGGTTTATTTTCTGTAGCTCAACTCCACACAATTACTGTTACATTGCCTACATGGCATAGATATTCTTTTCCGCTCTCATTTGCTCAGGCTGTAGCTTAGGCATCATGCTTCCATCTAGTATAAATAAGTGTGGAGCTTCTATTGTTGATGATTGTAACAGAAACAATATACATGAAATACAAAATATTTTCCCCAAATTCAATTTCTCTACATGGTATCTAGACCAGGTTCTATGAGATTATCGATCGATTATCATTTCTCAATCTGAGTTTTGATCGTTTAATTATTCAATAATTTTTTTCTGGAATTGATCGCAATTCGCGATGACAAAAGGAATGAAGTTTAACTGGAAAAATACTCACGATGAAGAGCTCAGATCAGCTTTGGAGCATGGCATGAGCATCAATTCGCATGATTCATCTCATGAAGAAACTCCAGTTGACTACTCGAATAAAGTAAATCGAGCTGAAACAAAAGGTATGGATCTCCATCCTCTTACGCAAAATGAGATTCAAAGTAATCGTATTTTAGCCAACGATGAGTTATACATCGCGCCTCATGATCATCCTGGTCTAGCTCTAACCATAGATCTATTTGATGGTCGAAACTTCTACTCTTGATGTCACTCGATTAAGCGAGCTTTATTTGCTAGGAACAAATTAGGTTTTGTTGATGGCAGCCTTGTTGAACCTAGAATTTACTTAATAGATCACATGCAGTGGATTAGAGCTGACTTTCTAGTGTTTAATTGGTTGAGTAACTCTATTATCAAAGAACTCTCTCATGGATTGCAGAGTTTAGATACATCTAAACAACTTTGGGATGAATTACATAAACATTTTGGTAAACATAATGGTCCCCGATTATATAAGTTGCGATGTGATATAGCTTTATTTACTCAAAGTAACCAGTCTGTGCTTGTCTATTTTAATAATCTGAATGCTCTATGGGATGAGCTTGGTTTGCTTAAGACTTCAAGGCATTGCACACGCGAGGCTGCAGAGGAAGCCAAGACAGAACAAGAGGAGGAACGTATGATGCAGTTCCTGATGGGACTCAATAATGTGTTTGAGCCCATTCAATGAAGGTGTATATGCTTAATGAGAGCAGTATTTGGGCACTTATGACAGAAGAATCACAAGTGACACCTTCTATCCTTTTAAGCAATCTACTCTATACTTCTGAGTTCACCCACAATCTCATCTCTATGGGACAGCTTACAAAAACTCTCAATAGCAGAGTTATATTTCTTGAAACACACTGCCTTGTGCAGAAGAAGACATCAGATTCTATTTTGGGCATTGCCAAGATGAAAGGAACTTTATATGTTCTTACTCATGAATACCAGTTCACAGTTCATATTCACTCAGCAAGTAGCCCTAGTCTGAGTGAGTTTCATAATCTACTTGGTCACCTATCTATTACAGCTATAAAACACCTAGATTCAGTACACAAGAGATACAGACAAGAGGATTATAGTGTTTTAGAAGAGTGTGATGTCTGACATAAGGCTAAGCAACAAAGAAATCCTTTCTCAACTCTTACCACAAGGAGTGAAAGGATGTTCCATATTATATATGTTGATGTTTGGGGCCCCTACTCAGATTCAGGCATCACACAAACACCATACTTCCTCACCCTTGTTGATGACTTCTCCAGAGCAACTTAGACATTTCTTTTCAAGCAGAAGAGTCAAGTTTGGACTTTGCTTAGAAGGTTTATCCTGATGGTGAAAACTCAATTTCAGACTCCTGTGCAGATTCTCAGATCTGATAATGGCACAGAATTCACAGGTAGAAATACTCAATATCTTTTAACAGAACATGGTATTTTGCATCAGTGGTCCTGTGCTTATTCTTCTCAATAGAATGGTGTTGTTGAGAGAAAGCATAGACACTTGTTACAAGTGGCCAGGTCACTTATGTTTCAGAGTAGATTACCATCTCAGTTCTGGCTCTACTCAATTCTTTTTGCAAGTTATCTGATCAATAGACTTCTATATGCAGTGCTTCAGTGGAAAACACCATATGAGCTGCTGTTTGGGAGTCCTAATACTTTATCTGGCATTCAACCTTTTGGATGTCTGGTTTACAGAGTCAATACACTACCTTCTAGGCACAAATTCTCATCTAGAAGCTCTTAGTGTATCTATTTGGGTCCTGCCACACAGTATAAAGGTGTCCTCACTTATGATCTCCTTATACATCAAGTTACAGTAAGTAGAGATGTGCAATTCTTCCCTACTCATTTTCTTTTACAAGTCACTACTGTCTCTGATATTGAGATGCATTTCCTCTCTTTTGATAATCCTTCACAAGAATATCACATGCCAGTTTTTGTTCCCACAGCTACCACTGTTTCTCCATCTTCTACCTCTAATTCTCAGTCATCTGCTATCATGCCTCTCATACCAGACACATATACCCAATCTCCTTCACATGTTTCTGATCCTACTCTACCATAGGAACAAGGGCCCTTACAGTTTTCATCTATTCTACCCAAGAAAAGCAAAAGAATTACCAAACCACCTAAATATCTTGATGACTATGTCTGCTCTGTAGTTCCTTCTTCCTCTACCTTCACCTCTAAATTATAGCATACTCCACCCACCTTTCCATATTATACCTTAGCTTCTCTTTCTCCATCTTATGATGTTTTTCTCTTGGATATTGATAATACACAGGAGTCAGCCAGTTATCAAGAGGCTTGTAAATCTTCAGCATGGGTTGCAGCCATACAGAAAGAGCTGGAAGCCCTTGAGACCAATCACACATGGGAGATAGTTCTGTTGCCTCTAAGAAAGCAAGCAATTGGTAGTAAATGGGTTTATAAGGTTAAGCTTCACTCTGATGGAAGTGTTGAGAGATTGAAAGCCCGTTTGGTTGCAAAGGGTTTTCATCAAGTTTTTGGTATTGACTATCATGATGTTTTTGCTCCTGTTGCAAAAATGGTTATTGTGAGAATTTTTATTGCTATTGCAACATAATTACAGTGGTTTCTACATCAAATTGATGTAAATAATGTCTTCATGCATGACTATTTGACTGATGAGATCTATATGCATTTACCACAGGGCTATTGCAAGAGTCAACTTGGTGATGTTTGCAAGTTAGTCAAGAGCCTTTATGGCCTTAAATAAGCCTCCAGGGAGTGGAATGTGGAATTCAGTAAGCTCCTCATCTCCCTTGGTTTTCTTCAATCTGAAGCTGACCATTGTTTGTTTACAAAAGGCACAGGTGATCAATTCATTACCTTGCTAGTATATGTGGATGACGTTCTTCTTTTAGGGCCTTCCTTGGAGATTATTCAATCTGTAAAGGATGCTTTGGATCAAGCTTTCACCATTAAATATCTTGGTGAAGCTAAATATTTCTTGAGAATGGAGATTGCTCGTTCCTCACCTGGTACATACCTCTGCCAATGAAAGTATATTCTTGATTTGTTGGCTTCAATTGGTCTGCTAGGTGGCAAGTCTATCTCCACACCCCTGCCTCCTAGCCTTACTTTTACCAAGGAGGGTGATCTCCTTCCTAATCCAGAAACCTATTAAAAACTGGTAGGCAAGCTGCTCTATCTTAACTTGACTAGACCGGATCTCTCATATGCAATACATCAACTCAATCAGTTTATTACCTCACCTACACAATCTCATTGGGTAGCAGCATTGTATGTCCTACACTACCTCAAAGGCTGTTCTTCATTAGGATCCATTACACCATCAACCCTTCTTTTACTTCTCGCGCCTATTGTGATGCGGATTGGGGCTCTTGTTTAGACACTTGAAAATTCTTAACAGGATATTGTGTTTTCTTAGGATCCAACTTGGTTTCTTGGAAGTGCAAAAAGCAGTTGACAGTGTCTCTTTTCTTCGCAGAAGTGGAGTACAAGAGTCTTAGCTACACAGTACGTGAGATTCTTTAGATCTCCTTTGTGGTTTCTCTTTTCCATCTGCCGTTTCCCACACCGGTGCCTATATTTTGTGATAATCGTGCTGTGATTCAAATCACGTAGAATCAGGTGTTTCACCAGAGAATGAAGCATCTTGATCTTGATTGTCACTTCTCTCATCTACACTATAAACAAGGGTTCATTCAGCCACTCCATGTCTCCACCACAGTTCAATTAGCAGATATCTTCACAAAATCTCTCCCTCGCGCTCGATTCGTTGACCTACTATCCAAGCTGCACCTTGGTGATATTCACCATGTCTAGCTTGTGGGGGGTGTTGAGATATCATGTATGCAGTGTAGCATTTATCCATACAGGTGCATGGTTTATTTTCTGTAGTTCAGCTCCACACAATTACTGTTACATTGCCAACGTGGCGTAGATATTTTTTTCCCCTGTCATTTGTTTAGGCTGTAGCTTAGGCATCACACTTCCATCTAGTATAAATAAGTGTGGAGCTTCTATTGTTGTTGATGATTGTAACAAAAATAATATACATGAAAGACTATCGACAAAGCTGGCTTGGAATGTCCTTATCTCGGATTCTTATATTTTTCAGCTTTTGAGGTCTCGATTTTTCTCCTCACTGTGCTTACCTAAGAGGGTTGCATATTTGACTTTCTGGCCTAGAATACGCCAATTTCAGTCTCTGGTAAAGGACACAGTGTGCATTGTCGGTAATGGATTTACTATTGATTTTTGGCACGACAATTGGTTAGGATGTGTTATTGTCGATCGTCTTCGCATTCCATTCAGAATGCATGCAAAGATGAATGATAAAGTTGGTGATTTTCTATGCAATGGAGTGTGGAGATTTACGGAGTCATTTGTTCATGTTTTCCCGGAGATTTTCAATGATATTCTTTAGATTCCTTTGGTGCCGGGAAGAGATCAACGTGTTTGGTCTCATTCGCTGCATAGAAACGTTACTACTTATCTTGCTTGTCTTCATAACAGAGTACATTTTCTGTCTGTTTGATGGGGTAAATAGATTTGGAACCCTCTCATTCCCATGCGCCGATCATTGGTTCTCTGACGTCTCCTGCTCTTTCGAATTTCTACTGTGGACACGTTACATGGCTTCATCGGTCCGATGATTTGTTTGATGTGTTGAGCTACTACGGAAACCTCGGATCATTTATTTTGGAGCTGTCCTTTAGCTGCTGAGGTTTGGAGTTGGGTGTTTGATGTTTTTTCTGTTGATTTTATTCCTGCTGCTTCATTTCACCAAGCCTTTGTGCATTTTATAAGTTGCGACTTTAGTTCTCAACTTCTATGTCTTTGCAAGGCTGAGGTTGCTGCTGTGGTTTTAGGGTATTTGGACATTTAGGAATAAAGCAATTTTCAAGAATTTGCTGCCTTCGCCGTTGATTTTAATCAACGTTGTTCATGTTGCTCTTAGGGAGATGCAATTTATGGGTTTTATATGTGGATTCATGAGGAATGATATCAATGATTTAATCACGTTGAAGGCTCTCAAAGTGGCACCTCGGCCTGCGCCGCCACGGTCACTTATTCAGGTGGTTTGGCGTCCTCCTCCGCCTGGATGGAAAGATTAACACGGACAGCTCGGCACAAGGAGATCTCAGTCTTATGGTGACTGGAGAAGTGTTTCGAGTTCATGATGGGTCAGTGACGGGATGTTTTCACACAGATGAAGGGATTGGATTTGCTTTCATTGTCGAGCTCATTGCGGTTCTTGTTGCTTTGGAATGGGCTAGAAGACTATCTCTGGACTTCATTTGGCTGGAGGCAGATTCCACATATGTTGTTTCTCTTCTCTCTTCTCGTTCTTTGCAGGTTCCTTGGAAGCTCAAATCGCTGGCGTGCTGCTCTGGAGTACATTAGTCATATTCATTTTTGTGTTTCTCATGTTTATAGGAAAGGAAATAGAGTTGCAGATATTTTAGCTTCCCTTATAGTTTTTTCGGGTTTTTGGACTTCTGTTATTCCATGTATTTCTACTACTGTTTCATAAGATTTTTGTTCTCTTGGTTATTTCAGATTTGTATAGAGGGGTACTCTTTTTCCCATATGATTTTTCCTACTCTGAGTTTTCCATATCGGTTTTAACGAGGCTTCGATTCCCAGAGTTATCGTCATGTGATTTTCGGGAATTTTAGATTTTGTCACTTTTCTTTTATTTTATACAATTCATTAAAGAAACAATATACATGAAATACAAAATATCTTCCCCAAACACTGGTTATATTATCATAAAATTAAGTAAATTTAGTCCTCGAAAAAAAAAAATTCTCTGCATAACAAATAAATAACTTGCACGTGGCAGCTCCTTTTTAATTTTATGAATTCAGAAATCAACATATATATAGGCTTATCTATCAATAAATTGTGATTACATAGATTTTTCCCCGAGTCCCTTGAACAATTTGTAGGGGATGGTGCATCCTCTTTAATTCTAAAAAAAATAAAAATAAATAAAGAGGTGGACTTGCGTGCAACAGGGGTTATTTCCACCTATTTCAGGCGGCCACGTGGCCCCATGCGGGCGTGCCACGTGGCACATGGTACTTTTTATTGTAGTTGGAATGATGATAGTATTAATCTTAGGTTGATACCTTTCTTTATCGTACTTGATACTTTTCTGCTTACCACATGGTACTTTTTATTTTACCGAACTCGTGTTTTGCTTTTCTTTGCAAATTCTTAGAATGATGATTGTTTTAGATTAATCTCAACACATACAATATAAAAACTGAAAAAAAATCAGAATTTGAACTAAATAAACTTATATAAAATAACTAGCAGACCCCTTACTTTTTAATGATACAGATGGTACTTTTCGAATGTTTTGTGATACTTTTTAATAGGAAGGTTGGTACTCACTTTGGACAGGTTTTTTTTTATGGGTTGACCCACGTTGACCGGGTCAAAACGCGGGTTGACCCGTGTTGACTGGGTCAAAAGCGGGTTTGACTGACCCGTCTCATATAGTGTTATTTGTATCATGATGCATGCAAGTGTTTGCCATAAATAAATATACCGTGTAAAAATTTATAATTATAAAAAAATATCAAACAAACCAAATAAGGGCTTCTAATAAATAAAACTTAATTACAACTCAATAATTAAAAATATATTCAACTCATCCGAAATTTATATACAGTATATAGTATCAAATTAAATATGTATATTAATCCATAAAAAAAAACTCGAAAAGAACAATTTTAAATTCGTGATACATCCAATTAATCCCCCCGAAAAAAGTACACTACATTATACGAACATCTTATAATATGGCATATTGCATTAAATACTAATTTCACACTCATATTTTTACCATTAATAGTGAAAAACTTGAAACGTATACCACCAAAAAAAAAAATACCTTCTCAAATTTAATTTATTCTGAATACGGATTATCCATGGAACTGAAATAGGAGTGTGAACAGCCAAAATACACATAAAACACCTTCACAATTAATTAATCGTATATATATCATCCATCATCTTCAGCATTTATATATAATTTGTGAACCCCTTTTGAGAAATAAAATTAATTAAAGAAGAAAAAAAGAAATGGAATGCGAAAATATTTCATTAAACTATTCCTCTAAGCCTCGGAAATCGATTAGCATTTTGGTTGTGGATGATGATACAACATGTCTTTCCTTTGTTGCAGCGCTGCTTAAGAAGCTCAAATATGAAGGTACGCACGTGTGTATGTAATTAATTATATATAAGCAGCTATATATTTAATTATGATTTATCACGTATATTCTTTTTTCAATTGAGCATGTATATATGATGATCTAAACTCTTCTGTAAGACACACAGACACACACATATATATGAACATATATATTGAAGCTAGCTAGAGATGGATCGATTTAACAATTAGAATGAATTGTTAATTGATGTTTAATTAATTTTGGATGCAGTTGTGACGGCGAAGCACCCAAATGATGCGTTATGCGCGCTTCGAATAAAAGGGGGATTCGATTTGGTGGTATCGGATGTTCACATGCCAGATATGAATGGATTTCAACTACAAGCAGCCATCACTCATGAATTCAATCTCCCCGTCGTTTGTAAGTTGATTAACGTTCTCTATTTATTTATTTATAATTATACTTACTTAAATATTCATTGAATATATAATTTTAATTAAAATTCTGAATTTTGGTGTACTGTGGCGCATTCATGCAGTAATGTCAGTTGACAGCAAAGAGGAAGTTTTTTCAAATGGGATGGAGAGTAGTAGTGCATTCTTGTTCATATCAAAGCCAGTTTCTCCAAATGATTTAAAGGATTTATGGCAATTTGCGAGCATCAGAAATAAGAGATCAACTCAAGTTGTGATCGAGGATATTAATTCGAAGCAGCATATCATTATTAATAAAGATATTAACTCAAAGAGAAAATCATCAGCAATTAGTAAAGCAGATACTAAAAAGCCCAAAGTTATATGGACGAATACATTGCATTATCGTTTCTTGGAAGCTATCAGAAGCATTGGTCTTGAG
This sequence comes from Perilla frutescens, assembly GCA_026008535.1. Classification (NCBI taxonomy): domain Eukaryota; kingdom Viridiplantae; phylum Streptophyta; class Magnoliopsida; order Lamiales; family Lamiaceae; genus Perilla; species Perilla frutescens. The sequence continues at coordinate 16,182,060 of BRKX01000015.1, forward strand.
AGTACGTAATATTTAATATTAATAACTACCTCCACCTCACCTACCTATATACCTACCTACTTTCTATTAATATATTAATTATACAATTCAAATATGTATATATATATATATATTATTTGCATGTAGGATCTGTCCCCAAGAAAATTCTTCAAGTGATGAATGTGCCCGGATTAACCAGAGAAAATGTAGCCAGTCATTTGCAGGTAATTAATTAATTCTATGAATTATATTTATGTATCGCAAAAACTTCCGTGCAACCGCTGGAAATAGCACAATTTCAAACGGGTCGGATCCGGGTTTTATCCGACCCGATATATATAAAAAAAAAACCCGTTCCTCCCTCATTCTGATTCACTCCTAACCCTAATTTCTCTCTAAAGCGCAGCCGTTCTCACTTTTTCTCCCAATCGAAAAACCCTAGCCTGAACACATAAGCTCTCGCCTGTTCATTGTAATGGAGTTTTCCGGCACTGATATCTTGTAGTTGCAAGCGAAGAGGCACCGTCATTCGTTCCATCGATTTTTCCGACAACCGTGAAGCTTGGTGTGAAGCGAAGATCCGACGCCGTGAGTTCGATTGAGTTCTCCGGTGTTTTTCTTGATTTCGATTTCATTCCAGGTTCGTTTCTTCTCCTTTTTAGGTTTTTTAATCTCGTCTCTAGTTTACAATTTTTTTTATTTCTTTTAAGCAACTGATATTTATTTTTAATTTGTTGCTTTTGTTTGTTTCATTTTCGATGGTTTCAAGTGAAGACCCGACGTTGTGACTTCGATCGAGCTTTCTGGTTTTTTTTTTTGAATACGCGCGATTTCATTCCAGGTTAGTTCCTTCACATTTTTAGGTTATTTAATCTCGTTTTTAATTTATAATTTTCTGTGATTTTTTTTAATGTAGCACCTAATCATGTATCTGAACCATAAATAAATATGTGTTGTTTGTATTTGATCTATTTTCGTTGGGATTTTTTTCCCCTCTTTTGTTTTTTGTTCATGTTCTTTGTTTGATTTATAGATACATTATGTTTGTTAATGCTCTCAGATTTCCTATTAAGAAATCATATGTTTATGAATGGGGTCAGATTTGATATATGTATATAATATATTGTTGCTTCAAACTCGATTTCTGGAGTTATTAGTAGATTTTTTTATATACATGTTTGTTATTTGCTGTTCTGGTTTTCTTTGTATCTGTTATTCACAATCTCAAGTGAGTTTATTATAATCAAACCATACCACAGTATTAGTGTTTACACAGTTAAGTATCATTCTATTCACATATATGTAGTAGTTGTGTACGTATCTGTGTTATATACTTACAATCAATGGATTGAGTTTTGTTATTTGAAAAATGATATCTGGATTAATTGAATATAACTTATTTTTATCTCTATTAGTTGCTGTTGTGGTTTTCTCTATATGTTTTCTTTTGTTAGAGTTTAGTATCACTTTTTACCCATTATAGTATCATGCTATTCAGATATAAGTATCACATGAGTATGTCTTTGTCTTGTACACATACAATCAATGGAGTCTTTTTTTGTAACTTGAAAAATGATGTATATATTATTTGAATATAAGTTATTTTCATCTCTGTTAGTTGTTGTTGTGTTTTCTCTGAATATTTTGATATGTTAGAGATTAGTATCAGTTTTTACCCATTTAAGTATCATGATAGTCATATATAAGTATCACTTGAGTATGTATGTGTTTTGTACTTGTACAATCAGTGGAATTAATTTTGTAAGTTGAAAAGTGATGTCTGGATTAATTGAATAAACATTATTTTCATCTCTGTTAGTTGCTGTTTTGTTTTCTCTGAATGTTTTGCTTTGTTCGAGATTAGTATCAATTTTTACCCATTTAAGTATCATGCTAGTCGCATATAAGTATCACAGGAAGATGTATTTGTTTTGTACACATACAATTAGTGGAATGAGTTTTGTAACTTGAAAAGTGATGTCTGACTTAATTAAATAAACCTTATTTTCATCTCTGTTAGTTGTTGTTGTGTTTTCTCAGAATGTTTTGCTTTGTTAGAGATTAGTATCAGTTTTCACACCATTAAGTATCATGCTATTCACATATAAGTATCACCTGAGTATGTAACTGTCTTATGCACATACAATCTGTTGACTCATTTTTTTTTCTAATTTCATATCTGATGTGTGTTGGTTATGTTTCATGTATCTAATTTTATCATTTGGTTGTATTTCAGATTTTCACAATGAAGAGAAAGCTGAAGAAGAAGGAAATTGATTCCAGCACAAAGGGTTCTGATGAGAATGCCACAAATGAAGCAACGCATATGTTCAAGAAAGTTGTGAAAGGAAAAGTAAAAATCAGGTATATACGATGAAGTTTGCTGATGTGTTTTGATTTTATTTTCCTGTTATATGTTCATTTCAATTTTTTATTTTCTATTTTAGTTCTGCGGAAGTGAGTAAATCAAAGAAGCGGAAAAAGTGTGGCAATGCCTCCCCATCAGACTCTGGAGATAGCAGTCGTGCTAAGAAGAAGTCTGTGAAGAAAGTTTTGGATACATCTGGTATTGAAAAAACGATGAGGTAATATGTTTTGTGGACTGATTCTTTTATGTGATTTTGAGTGTACTTTCATGCTATAGACTAGATACTTTATTTTTGCAGTTTGTGATTTATTTTTTTTTCTTTCTTTCTTTGATTTTTTTGTTGCAGTGGAAGAGAATATGTCATTAAATACCGACCTTCTTCAATATCTTCTCTTATCTGTTTATTGAATGATGAGCAGCGGGCTGCTGTAAGAAATATTGGGTTTGGGGGTTGCTTTATTTTCAAGAGTTTAGAGGTGTGTTGTGGTCATATGTTTATTGGTTTATTGAGCATTTTAACCCTGCTAGTCGATTGGTCTATTTTGACAATAATGATAAGTTTATGGTCACGCCGGATGATATATGTGATCTGTTTTTACTTCCTAGGAATGAGGGTATGCCTGTTTTGAAGGGTAGGGATGGTCAATTTCTTAAGTCTGTTATTACTGACTGGATTAAGAAATATTCTGAGAACAATATTGTGACAGTTTCTGGTGTTCGTAGTTTGTTGTTAGATTCACGTTTGGCTGATGGGGGAGAAGATTTTAAACAATTTTTTGTTATCTATGTTATGTCTATATTCCTTGCACCTACAATGAATCGCTCAACTAATCTGAATCTGATTAAATTAGTAGTTGAGGTTCATTTGATTTCGTCTTTTGATTGGTGCTCGTATGTGTTAGACAAATTGTGCAAAGGTGTTGTTTTCTTAAAGAAGAATCTTGAAAAGAAAAATGTCATTGGATGTATTCTTGTTCTTCCCTTACTATATCTGCACCGTTTGAAATGGAAGGATTTTAGTGTACCTAGTACTCTGCCATTGATTAGGCATTGGAATGCCTCCATTTTTAATAAGAGATTTATTGAGGAAACGAAAGCGGGGGGTTTCGGGCATGGGGAATTTGTGATTGAAGTTTATCCCGTGAGTCATGGGGCGAGTGGAGCATCTGCCTCTTGTGAGGGGGCACGATTTGGTGATGTAAGGGTGGATAAATCTGGGAGGTACATCCGCTACCTGCTCCCAGCCAATGAGAAGAATGATGCAGAGATTCACCATGTTTCAGAAGATGTCAGTATTGTTGTTTTTTTTTTCTGTTTTTCGTTTGTTTTTTTTATCATTTTCTTAATTCTGAATTAATATATATATGTGTGTGTGTGTGTGTATTTTAAACTTATTTGCAGGCTCTCCAGGAGTCCTTTTTGCTATTGAAGAGGGACTTAAATGTTGTGACTCGTGCTCACATGGATCGATTGAAAGAGCTTGGAAAATGCTTTCAGGAACGAGATCGTCATCAAGCGTCTTCTTCTTCTGCTCATCCTATGTCTCAGAGTGATGACTTTTTCGGATCCGACAAATTTATTGTGCTGTTAGATGAAGTCATAGACAGCTTCAGGGCCATGCAGGAGGATTCAAAGTCTTGTTATCCAGTTTTTTCTAGTCTTAGACCTCAGTCACCGAATGTAGTTTTGCATGAGGTTTCAATAGATGATATGATTGATGATGTTTGTAAGTTTTCTGAAAGTTTGGGTGCAGCTGGAGTTGGTCATGAAGAAGGTAAAAATGAATTGAAAGAAGCTGATGAAGAAGTAATGGAAGAGGATATTCGTAGAGGTATTGATACTTTTGATATAATTATTGAATTTTATGTTATTTTTATACTGATATTCATTCATTTGTCTCCATGTTTTGAAACCACAGATGATAAATGTGTTGATCATGGGAAGAGTACTGTATTGAGAGATGTCGATGCAGGTAAAGATTATTATTTTTACTAACAACTTTTATTTTGATTGATGTTTCTTTTTTTATGTATGCATTTTTTTACTGATTTTTTTTTGTAATGAAACTGGTCTAGATGTTGCTGTGGTTGATGAAGTGTTTTATTCTGTTGGTCGGCATGGTTCACAGCATTTTGATTATGATCCCATCGATCCATGGTTTGTGGGTGATGATGAGTGGTCTGTCGATGAAAGTTTTTCCTTCCAGTCAATTTTCATGAAGAAAAATGAACGTCGCTATTTGAAGGAGTTGTCTCTGAAGCAGAAATATGTTGTGGATTATTTTTTTCACAATCATCGTTCAGTAGTCGAGTAAGTGGATTTATTTGCATAATATAATGTCTTCTAGGTTGCTTTTCGAAAATATTGATTTCATTTATGTTTTTTTGTTATTTTGCAGTTACAATGTGTTTGCATGTAGGAATAATTTTTTTCTATCTTTTTCACTGATGCAATCTTTACAAGATAGTTGTTATGTTCATATAACAATTATCGATACATGGGCTCTGTTACTTGACCAATTCGAAAAACACCATGCACGGATTGATGAAAGAAATCAGCTGAAGCTATATTGTACTGCCCAACAATCTGTAAGTTGGTTTATACTTTTTCCAGTCTTTGTTGATACTTCTTTTTTATCTAATTGATACTGTTTCTGATGTATGCATTTTTGTTTTGATTTTTTTTTCATATCAGGCGTGTCTTAATGATGTGATGAAGTTGAAACGCGAAATGGAACGTCAGAATTCTGATGTTGATGAGGAAATCTTAGATATTTTTCAAGTGAAAAGGGCAGCGTTGAGAGGTTGTTGGAACTATAACATGGAGCAGATGGGTTCTTTGGGTGGAGTTATGACAGCAGAAGTGTTGTATTTCCCCATCTATTCTTCTGGCCATTTTTTCCTTGTCGTCATCAATTTCCGTGAATGCTCAGTGCAATATCTGGACAATATAAAGCGCACGAGTGTTGAAGATTGCGTTTTCTGGCAATTGTCGACTATGTTGGTAAAGTTTTATATTGCTTGATATATTAATTTTGTTATCATTGTAATGTTGTTTATTTGTTATTTACACGAGACACATTTTCCCCCCTTATGTAGCAAGAAGAATTTGCTGAATATCTTGAAGAGGTCAAACATCCAAAAGCATCCGAGCTGAAGGGGTACCCTTTAGTGAATGTTGAATTTGAATGGCAGAAGAATTCTGGCGGCTTTGACTGTGGAGTGTTTGTGATGAATCACATGGAGAATTTTGATGGCAAAGTCTACTCATGCCCTGATTTAATGAATGTGAGTTTTTGTCATATATTTATTTTTGCTTTATTTTATTTTTTTGACCTTTTGTTCTATTTTTTTTTAGTTGTGCGGTCGAAGGAAACTACGAGCACTATATTGTGCTCGTATTGTTCTTGCTGGTACCAATGACCTCAGATTTGAAGTTCACAAATCGGTTCTTGAATTTATGAAGAGAAAGAAGAAATGATACATTATCTGAAGTTTTTTTTGGATGTGTTTACATCATGGTGACAGTGATCCAACTGTGGGATTGATGTTTTTTTTTGTGTATGGTGGAAAAGATTTGTTGATTATGGCTTGTAGCTATGCGTATGTCTTTCTGGAGAATACTCTTTATGATTATGCTTTATTTTTTTTGTTGGTAATGCTAAAATAGATGGATGTTTCTGAATGTATGAGCAATGTTTTTATCAAGTATTTTGTTTATCCTTTTTATGATTATAAAAGGGTATTTTGGTTGTGGAAAAAATTTGTTGTAGCTTTTACCAAAAGTATGACAATTATATAAAAAGTATCACTTAATATTAAATCAAGTATCATTTAAAATGTAATTTGGATACATTGCAAGTTTAATAAATAGTGCGTGTGTATGAATATTCATAACTAAATATCCTGCAAATGTAGCTGTCAATTAGTTGCTTCATCATTATTCGTAAGTTGAATTTTCAAAAATTAGATCTTTTTTAGATATAATAATAGTATCAGTTATGATGAATAATAGTATTCGAAGAGATAAAAAAAAGTACCATCATGCAGATTGAAACAAGTATAGTAAAGATATTAGCAATTGTTGTTTTAATGAAAAAAAAAATTAATTTTTCATAAATGAACGTTTAATAAGTGAAATTAAATTATAAAATCTCAAAGTAACACAAATGTAATCAGTGCTTTTCCAATATAACTCTAGGATAAAAAGTACCATGCTTAAGCAAAAAAGTATCAATTCTAATGAAGACAGGTATCAAACTGATATAAATTTAAAACAATCGAGGATTCGGAGTTTTCGATCCAAACTCATTCAACTGAGTTGAGATTGCTGCATTATTTGTCTTCTTTTTTTTGCCCTTCTCAAGTTGTCCTTTAATCCTCTTTTTCCTTTCTTTTGTTGTTGTTCTTTGGGGATCAAGCACACTTATGGATGATGTGGAGACATCGGTGTCCTCTATCAAATTTGGTTTTTTTGCCAATGCTTCAACAGCCTCAAAGATGCTCTTCGATCCCTCTTCTATAATCATTCTTGCTTCTTCACTTTCCTGGGCCTTTATAAGTATACTGTAGTAATTCCTCGCCATGTTGTGCCTCCATCCATTGAAATCCAGCAATCCTGTAATTTGGTCACTTGAATTTGCAATTTTATCCCACATATCCTTCTTTGCAAATTTAGTCCATCTTTTCGTAATATACCGGAGGGGTATTTGTTTTGCTGAATTCCTATCCAGTATCCTCAAGCAATGAGAGCATAACAATCCATATTCTTCAAATCTTCTACAGGTGCAAGTTATGAAATTTTCTTCAAGGAAAAAATTCACTCTATGTGAAATGCATACATCATGATCTTGAACCTCATATACTTTTACTCCAAATTCTTCTCCAACTTCGTTGACAGCTGATGATATAGATTTTAAAAGCTCGTCCTCGAAATCATAAAACACAGATAGTGTGTATACCTCAGAGGCATGCTTAAGCATTCCTGTCAATGGTATACGCGAGTTTGGTATGGCTTTTGAGCATTCAAATTCATCAGCTTGTTCTCGGCTTCTCCATCGTTGGATTGTTCTCTTGAAAATTGTGTAGAACTCATGCAAATTTGTAGCCTTGCTTGCCTTAAATCCAATTGCATGGTTCGTACTCTCACTTCGCTGTGAAGAAAGAATTCCAGCTGAGAAGTAATCTTTGTTGTACGCAGTGCACCATTTTTCTCTTAGGTCATAAAGTCGTGCAAACCAACTATTGTCTCCCAATCCATGATCTGATATCATTGAGGCCCAGCATCGCTCAAATTCTTCTTTGTTGACACATCCAGTTAAACATCTTTGGAAAGCATCATTGAAGTCCTTGTTGCCTTTCAGTCTCCCAAAACGGCTTACCGCATTCTGGTACAAATGCCATATGCAGAGTCGGTGTCTTGCATCTGGAAAGACCTGATATCATTGAATTTTTTTATATATATTTCAATACAGGTATCATCTACTAATAAGAAAAGTATCACGGAAAGAGTAACAGGTATACCTTTGACAGTGCATTTGTAATCGCATGGTCTTGATCAGTGAAGATTGTGATTGGACATTTCAGCTTCATGGACTTCTTGAAAACCTCAAACAGCCATTCAAATGTATCAATCTTCTCATCCGTTAAGAATGCACACCCAAACATGACATTTTTCTTATGGTTATTAAGTCCAACAAAGGGAGCACAAATCATGTTATACTTGTTGGTTCTATAGGTTGTGTCAAAAACAACCACATCACCATACAAGTGATAATCTTCATGCATCATAGAGTCTCTCCAAAACACATTAGATAGTCTTCCATCACTATCCAACTTAAATCTATAAAAAAAGTCTTCATCCTCAGTTCCATCCTGACCTAACATGTCAATGAAACTCTGTGCATCCCCCACTTCAATTGCACTCATCTTCATCCTGTTTACAAAATTCAAGTGATCTTTCATCGTATGTCCAACCAAATGCTCACCCCCTGCTTCTTTTTCCATATATCGATATGAGTCGCTTGCTCTCATGCCAGAAGATATCATGTCTTCAATACGAACAGCTTTGTCATCTGTAATTGATCTTTGAGATCTATGTCTGTGACTCCATTCCTTCCTGGAAAGATCATGGTTATGTTCTTGAACATGTTCAATGACTTCAAGCAATCCATCTTGGCCTCTCCTTACCCTCAATGATGCTTTACAATTTGTACGTGTAATATTTCTTCTCCGTGTCCACTTTTTTTCTAGATTGTTCAAAGGAACAATTGCTGCATTATTTCTAACTCCCTTACTAGAACAAACATAATATTTCTCTATCACAGCACCGGTACTGTTGCGCCTTTGAGTATTTTTTCTGACACTAAATCCAACCTCCCGAGCATGTAGACAATATAATTCATACATCTCTTTAAAACTCTCTCTTTTGAAACCAATTAGAGAGCCACTGAGGTCAAACGTATTTACTGTATTGCATAAAAGTAACAATGAGTGCAAAAAAAAGTACCACAACATGTAGACGTATGAAATACATAAGATTAGTTTTTTCACCTCTTTCAATCAATGTAATGCTCTGCTCGTTTTCATCATTATGTTCATGATTCTCATCTCCAGATTTGTCAAGAGTAACTATATGTAGTTCATTATCTGCAACAATAGCATCTTCTTCTCCAGAATTTTCATGTATCATTATAGGTTCTTCATCCATTTTTTTTATCGTAATCTTTAATCCAAAATTAAAAATAAAAATAAAAAATCAGAATTTGAACTCAAATTCGATAAAAGTACCTTCTATGATGTTATGATAGTTGATTTTACCTCAATTTGGATGAATGTAGATCCAATTCAGATCTTGAGCTAATATTGATGTCGCAAACCCTAACAGATGGAGACAACCTGGTATTTGAAGTTGTTGCCAAGGTTCACGGCGGCGAGGACTTGGCCTCCGCGATGGATGAGGTGTGAGAGATGCTGGGCAACGTTGAGCTTCAAGTTTATTTTTTTATTTTGGGCTTCAATTAGATTTTTTTTTTGGATTTGGGCTGGGTCGAATTGAGGTGGGCTGGGTCCGAATTGAAGTGGGCCGGTCCGTCTGAAATAGTGTTATTTGCAGCTGATGGAGGGAAGTCCAACTCTTTATGTATTTATCTCATGTATCATTAATTTAATTTGTGACCCTTAATTAGCTTATAATTAAGTAAGTAATATATATGTATAAATGTTTTGCAGAAATATAGGATGTTCCTAAAACGAGTTTCAGATGCAAGCTACAATATTAATGTTGAGATTGGTGATGATGATGAGGGTTCAAAATATTCATCATCAAGAACGTTAAGTAGCCATTCTGCAGGACAATTACTTTCCCTCACAACAAACATGAGAATGAGAGCAGCAGCTACTTATAGTGGTAATATTAATGATCAAGTTGCAGCTGGGAGTGTATTAATGCAGGAGGATGTGTCTAATGCCAAACATCAACTTGCCCTTCATGAATCAAGAACCTCTCAACATCACTACTACCAGCTGCAGCAGGGCTTCAATCATCATCATCATCACTTTCAAAACAACTCTTTTTTCTTAACCCTCATCATCAGCCGCCTCCTCACTCTTTATATGGTGTAGACCGCTTTTCAGATCATGTTAACAATGTCGATCAAGATCGTCTGCCGTCCAATCTATCTTTCATTGAAAACGAATTTTGTTCCTTGTATGATCAACAACAACATCATCTCTCAGCTGATGATCAACCCAACTTCATCTAAAATCAAAATGCAGGATCATCTCATCAATATCAATATACTATTCAAACCAACCTCTTCTGCCATGCTGATGACATCAATAATTCATCTTATCATCAACCTACGCTCTACCAGGCAAGTCGTGTACAACAACTCTCTCTCTCTCTCTCTCTCTCTCTCTCTCTCTCTCACACACACACACACACACACATACACACTACTTTCTTCGTGAAGCAAAAGATTGAGTTTTTTTTTTAGTGATGAACAGCAGGTCCAAGGAGGGATACAATCTGCGGAATTTGACTCTGCTACTGCTGCTACTTCTCAGTTTAATAAACCCCTTCGATCTCCTAATTACGAGGCATGTTTACTGTATTGAATCATTACTGCGTTTTTGAACTGATGAAACCGATCATATTAAAACTCATATATATATTAATCTGACTTCTGTCAGCAATCTCGATCTGAATCAACGTCCAAAAATAACTCCCAAGATCCTGCAAAATCAAATCACTGAAGATTAGGTCCTAGATTAGATTAATTTCCTTAATTAAGATTGTTTGTTCTCTTTATGAACTTCTTCTCTTGTAATTATCCTTATGCAATTATTGAATACACAAGAAACGATTCTCTTCAATCTCAAAGCTTTCTCAATCTGCAAACACATTTCAAGTTTAAATCAATAATCATGTTTAGTTTACAATTCAATATGGTATCAGAGCAGTAGCGATCCATTCGGATCTGCTGTTCTGCATCATCATATACCAAATCAAAACCCGGTATGGCGGACAGAGACGGTAGCCTAGAGAGCGCCCAGCCACCCCAACCCAAAGCCGAGGCTCTGGCACAACAACTAGCCACTCTACTCCGACAATACAGCCAATCCAACACCGACAATAGATCCACAGAACCAACTCAAAGCCAAACAGTTACATTAAGTATCAAGCTTAATGAATTCAACTATTCCTTATGGTCGAGGATGATGCACTTCGCCATTGGAGGAAGGGGTTGCCTCAACCACATCACTGGCCTTCCTCCTTCCCCCAACACCACAGATCCGAGCTATACCAAGTGGTACCAGAATGACCTTACAGTCATTTCATGGATTGTTCAAAATATAGAACCACAACTAGCCAGCAACTATGTTCAGTGTAAGACCGCCGAGAATCTCTGAAAGGGGCTCGCAATAACATACAGTATTAAGAGAGACTCGGCACAAATATTTGAACTAAATGTTCAGGCTAACAGCGTCAAACAAGGACAAGAAACCATCGAGCATTTCTACAGTACGTTACAAAGAATATGGGCAGAAATAGACGAGAGTCACCCAAACCCAATGGATTGTGAGAAGGATATTGCAACTTACCAGAAAATACAATCTGAGACTCGATTATTTCAATTACTGGCCGGAGTAAATGAAAATTACGAACCTGAATGGCGAGACATTCTCAAACTAGACCCGCTTCTTAATGTTGAGACCGCATACGCCCTAATCAGAACGGGTGCAGCTCGCCGTGGAATTTGGGGGGCTGAATCTGAAGGACTCACCAATCGAGAAATCGGTAGTGGGCTTCTAACTGAAAGGGACAGTGAAGCTCGAGAAATGGCGGCAAAAGGTTATCGACCTTCAAACCGGTCGGGCCAACCTTCCAAAAATGGCGGCAGTGGAGGCTCGTCATCCCGGGACAAAATTGACAAGAACAAACTCAAGTGTACTCATTGTGGGATGACAAAACACACAACAGAAACATGTTTTCGCTTGGTGGGCTATCCAGAATGGTGGGAGGACAACCATAAGCCTCCCAAGGACAATCGGGGTAAAGCAGCGGTCGCGGCGGGCAACTCGGAGATCACCGACACCAGGACCACCGGCGATGGAGGGCGAGGTGGTAACAGCAGTCGATCAGAGACTTTAGCTATGACGGCTAGGGTTTCAGGCAGCGGAAGTGAAGAAGATGGAGGCGTGAATGAGACTTTTGATTTAGAAGGTACCGGGTCGGAAAACTTCATATCTGACCCACCCACTTCTCACTTTTTAAATTGTCAAATTTTACATGCTAATAAACTAGCCCAAGCTCAAGTTATTAATAACAAGTGCCGAGACCAGTTTAAAAATAGTGCTTGGATATTTGATTATGGTGCTACGGATACAATGACGTTCGAAGCCTCAGATATTTTTAATCCTTCACAGCCGAGAAAAACACATGTTCAGACAGCTAGTGGTGAAATAACTCCTGTGCATGGTACTGGCACAGTAGAAATTTCTCCGACACTTAGAGTCTCAAATTGTCTATATGTTCCTGCCTTGTCTCACAAATTACTATCCATCAATCATGTTACTAAAGAGCTAAATTGTACTGTCCTAATGCATCCCACCTTTTGTCTGTTACAGGATATCCGGACGGGGGGGATTATTGGACGTGGCACTGAGCGCCGGGGACTGTATTACGTCGATGAGATTGCTCAACAAGGCACGGTGATGCTGTCTATCGGAACGGCCTCTCATGCTGCTTGGCTTTGGCACCGCCGACTTGGGCATCCTTCCACGGGTTATCTCAAACTTCTGTTTCCTAAGTTGTTTTCCTCTTCAGACTTATATTGTGAGACTTGTGTTTTGGCCAAAAGCCACAGACAATCTTTTAAACCTAGTAATACTCGTGTGCCGTCTATGTTTTCCTTAATACATTCTGATGTTTGGGGCCCTGCACCTGTGATAGGTGGTCAGGGATTTAAATATTTTTTATTATTTATAGATGATCACACACGTATGACATGGGTTTATTTTTTGCATCATAAATCTGAGGTTTTTTCTAAGTTTTCTCATTTTTATGCTATGATTAAAACTCAGTTTAGCACGAATATCCAAATTTTGAGATACGATAACGGGGGAGAATTTGTGAATTCTTCTATGACCAAATTCTTCCACGATACCGGATTAATTCATCAAACTACCTGTCCACACACACCTGAACAAAATGGGGTAGCCGAAAGAAAAAATAGAATTATTCTTGAAATCACACGGGCGCTGCTCATTGACTCCTGGGTACCGTCATATTTTTCGCCTGAAGCTGTTGCAACCTCTGTTTATCTTTTAAACCGATTACCCACAAAAAGCCTTGAATTTCAAACTCCGATCCAGTGTCTATCCAAGCTTGCTCACATTCCCGTTCCTCTTACTCTCAAATCTCATGTCTTCGGTTGCTCTATGTTTGTCCATATTCCCAAACACACACGCACAAAACTTGATCCATGTGCTATTAAGTGTGTCTTTATCGGGTATGGCATTCACCAAAAGGGGTATCGGTGTTATGATCCAAAGTCCCGTCGCATGTTCACAACCATGAACTGTGACTTCCTTGAGACAGAATTCTTTTATCAACACCACCACCTTAGTGTTCAGAGGGAGAATCATAGAATTGACCCACTAAGTTGGTTGCTAAATTCAAGCAGTTCTCCAGAAGCTGTTCCAACAGAGACAGTTAACCGCTCCGCTGCGACTAATCTATCTATACAGTTCACCGAGCTCAGCATACCTGATAATACTCCTCCCAATCCGATATCTGAGGAGGTAAGAGTTTCTGACTCTGTTTCAGATCCCAGTTCCTCTGAAGTTGTTGATTATGTTAACTCTGTTAATTCCTTTATTGAGTACACTGATCCTTTTATTTCAGAGACTTCTGAAATAACTAATCATGAGATTTCAGTGGCAGAGAGACAGGATACAGGGCGATATGTTTTGCCTCCAAGAAGTAATAGGGGAGTTTCCCCAAGAAGATATTCCCCAGAGAGGGTTGCCAGAAAATCTAGATATCCTGTTGGGAATATTGCAAAGGGAAACTTTTCAAGCTTAGCATCAGCTTTTCAAACCGCATTGTATAGAGAAGAGAATCTACCAAGAACAGCCAAAGAAGCTTTTCAGTCAAAACATTGGACTGATGCAATGAGAAAAGAGATGGATGCTCTCGCCCGTAATAACACATGGGAAAAGTGCAGGCTGCCACAAGGGAAGAAGCCGGTTGGCTGTAGATGGGTCTTTACTATTAAACAAAAACCCAACGGATCTATTGAAAGATACAAAGCACGGTTGGTAGCAAAAGGGTACACACAAACTTATGGAGTGGATTACTCAGAAACGTTCTCTCCAGTGGCCAGAATGAATACAGTGAGAGTGTTGCTTTCGATAGCCGCAAACAATGATTGGAGACTTCATCAGTTTGATGTCACCAATGCCTTTTTACATGGAGAGTTGACCAAAGAAGTTTATATGGAAGTTCCACCTGGATTCGAATCCGAGTTTGAAGGAAATGAAGTGTGTCGGTTAAGAAAGACACTCTATGGGCTCAAACAATCTCCAAGGGCCTGGTTTGGGAGGTTTACCAGTGCTATGAAGAGTTATGGTTTTCAACAGAGTAATTCAGATCATACACTATTCTTGAAACGACGGGGAAATCTCATCACCTGTCTGATCATTTATGTGGATGATATGATTATCACAGGCAGTGATACGAAAGAAATTGACAACCTAAAGAAAAGTCTGTTCTTGGAATTCGAGATGAAAAATCTAGGAGCTCTCAAATACTTCATCGGCATTGAAGTCCTCAGATCAACCAAAGGGATCTTCATCTGCCAGAAGAAGTATACTCTTGACCTCCTTGTTGAAACCGGAATGCTTAAATGCAAACTAGTTGATACTCCTATTGTAGTGAACCATAGATTGCAGATTGTTGATGGAGCTAAAGCTACAGATCGGGAACAGTATCAGCGGCTGGTAGGAAAGCTCATCTATCTTTCCCACACTAGACCAGACATTGCTTATGCAGTCAGTGTGGTTAGTCAGTTCATGCATAAACCACAGGTTGATCATATGGATGCTGCTCTCAGAATCGTGCGCTATCTCAAAGGCACATACGGATATGGGCTATTCTTTGGAAAACACGGAGACTCAAGGATATATGGTTACATGGATGCTGATTGGGCAGACAATCCTATAGATAGAAGGTCTACAGCCGGGTACTTCACCTTTGTTGGAGGAAATTTGGTTACATGGAGAAGCAAGAAACAAAAGGTGGTAGCTTTATCCAGTGCTGAAGCAGAATTCAGGGGGATTAAAAGTGGATAGACAGAAATTCTATGGCTGAAAAAATTGTTAACAGAAACTGGCTTCATCCCGAATCAACCATGCCAATTGTTCTGTGATAATAAAGCAACTATTAGTATTTCTAAAAACCCAGTCCAACATGACCAGACAAAACATGTTGAAGTTGACAGACATTTTATCAAAAAGAAGCTGGAGGGCGGGATTGTCGAGTTACCGTTCATCCGATCTGAGGATCAGCTAGCTGATATCCTAACCAAGGCAGTGAATTCAAGGAGCTTTGCAAAGGTACTTGACAAGTTGAGTATTAGGGATCCTACTACTCAACTTGAGGGGGAGTGTCAGCAATCTCGATCTGAATCAATGTCCAAAAATAACTTCCAAGATCCTGCAAAATCAAATCACTGAAGATTAGGTCCTAGATTAGATTAATTTCCTTAATTAAGATTGTTTGTTCTCTTTATGAACTTCTTCTCTTGTAATTATCCTTACGCAATTATTGAATACACAAGAAATGATTCTCTTCAATCTCAAAGCTTTCTCAATCTGCAAACACATTTCAAGTTTAAATCAATAATCATGTTTAGTTTACAATTCAATAACTTCTGTAAATTAATTACAGCGTGACGACGATGATGTTCTGGAATCTTTGCTAGCGTTTGGAGCATTTGGAGAGGATCATATTCAGACCCTTGAAGGAATCTGAATTCAATCACTAGCTTCTTGTACAATTATTAATATTGCACCCAATCACAATTAATTAATTAATTAATTAATTAATTAGCCTGGGATTCAACCCCAGTTACTCACTTATAAAGGTGAGAAATACACTAACCGACGTGGTAATTTGGTAGTAATATGTATGTTGACTTCATATCTTCTTTGTTAATTTGAAAAATAAAAAGTCTCGTAAAAAATGGAAGACATGCATTTGTTTAACGCAAATTCTCATATCCACCTTATGCATGGGCATGACCCATCAGACGACGACCCGCTCCGACCCGACCCGAAAATCATAACCCGGTGTATAAATGCTTTTGTTGACCCATCTCATTCATTTTTCTCATTTTCATTCTGGAACCAAACTCTAGATGTCCCCTTCTCTCTCGATTTCTCTCTCTTGTCCTTTCTTCTTCTCTGATTCAATCTATGATATCCTTGCCGATTTGGTCATTTTCAGAACAAGTGTCCAAACCGGCGCGTTTTGTTCATCACCGAACAAAATGAGATTGAGTCAGCCAGTGAGGACGAGTCCGAGCAGCCCACGGATGTCTCCAAGACCGAGGAGGAGATGTCCCTAGCTGATCATGAAGAGGCCGAACCTAAGACCCCTTGTAAGTCTTGTTTCAATTCGAAGTTTGAATATCAGTCGAGATGAAGAGCAACCAGATCAATGTGAGAACATCTTCTACACGAGAGTTGCCATCCAAGACAAGACTTGTTCCATGATCATCAATAGTGGGAGTGTTATTAACACCGTCAGTCAGTATGCCGTGGATAAACTTGGTCTAGTTCCGATGAAGCATCTAAAGCCATATAAATTGCAGTGGCTTACAGACCGAGGCGAGATCCGCGTTGCATGCTAGGTAAGTGTCAAATTTTCCATTGGTCGATTTTCTGACACTGTTATTTGTGATGTTATTCCTATGGATGCAGCGCATATACTATTAGGTAGACCATGGCAATTTGACAGACACGCGGTACACGATGGTTTTGCGAATACCTACACAGTGATGCGAAATGGACAATCTACAACATTGAAGCCGCTGTCCCATAAAGCCGTTGCTGAGGATCAACGACTTATGTAAGAGAGATTTAAAGTAGAGAGAGCAAAGGAGGCCGAAGACGCAGTCCGAGTCGCCGCCGACGACAGCAACTTGGCCGAATCTTCAACAAAGGCTGCCACCTCCTCTTCTTTCAAATCAACTCCTAAACAGCCCCATAATGATTCCTTAGTGCATGGAAATTCATCTGGGTCAGCCTCAAAGAAGGATCAAAATCGCAGATTATTCATATCTGTTAAAGGCGTAGAGAAAGCATTAAAAGCAGGTTTACCGTTTATTCTTTTATCTTATAAGAGCAGCGCTATTAATAATGTTTCTTTGCCTTGTATTGTGCAGCCCCTTATGGAGGAGTTCGCGGATGTGTTCCCGAAAGAGATTCCAAGTGGATTACCTCCAATTCGTGGGATCGAGCACCAGATTAATTTCCAACCCGGTGCCGTATTGCCAAACTGACCAGCATACCAGATGTCTCCCGAGGAGACCAAGGAGATTGATAGACAAGTTAAAGAGCTGTTGGAGAAGAAGCAGATTCGAGAGTCGATGAGCCCCTGCGCAGTTCCAGTCATTCTAGTGCCAAAGAAGAACGAGTGGAGAATGTGTATGGACTGCTGCGCCATCAACAAAATAACAGTGAAGTATCGATTCTCTATCCCTAGACTTGATGATATGTTTGATGAATTATCTGGTTTTAAAATCGATCTGCGATCTGGTTATTTTCAAGTAAGAATGCATGAAGGGAATAAGTGGAAGACAACTTTTAAAACTAAACATGGTTTGTATGAATGGTTAGTAATGCCTTTTGGACTCACTAATGCACCTAGCACATTCATGAGATTAATGAACCATGTGTTGCGTGATGTTATTGGAAAATTTATGGTTGTTTATTTTGATGATATCTTGGTTTACAGTCACAATGCATAGGCCCACTTAGAACACCTTAGGCATGTGTTTTTGATTTTAAGAGATGCATGTTTGTATGGAAACATGTCCAAGTGTTTATTCTGTTTGGATGAGGTTGTTTTTCTAGGTTTTGTTATGAACATACGTGGCATTGAGGCTGACCGTTCTAAAATCAAGGCGATTGAAGAATGGCCAACACCCAAAACGCCACCGAGGTTTGGTCCTTTCATGGCCTTTCCGGATTTTATCGTCACTTCGTGCATGATTTTTCTAGCATTGTCGCGCCTCTTACTAAGCTAAGTAAGAAGGACAGTAAGTTTGAATGGGGTAAGACACAACATGATGCATTTACTCATTTGAAATATCTTTTATGCCATGCACCTATTTTATGTTTACCAGATTTTGATAAAGTGTTTGAGATCGAATGTGATGCCTCCGGAATAGGTATTGGTGCTGTTTTGATGCAGGAACGGCGTCCAGTCACCTACTTCAGTGAGAAATTGAATGGTGCAGCTCTTCATTATTCCATATATGACAAGGAGTTGTATGCATTGAAGAGATCATTGGAGACATGGCAACACTATCTTTGGCCCAAGAAGTTCGTGATTCACACGGATCATGAAATTTTAAAGCATCTCAAAGGGCAACAAAACTTGAACAAGAGACACGCGAGATGCGTAGAATTCATCGAGTCCTTTCCATATGTGATCAAGTACAAAAAGGGCGAGGAGAATGTCGTGGCCGACGCGTTGTCTAGAAGGTACGCACTTTTGAACTTAATGCATGCTAAGGTGCTAGGTTTCGATTCCATTAAGTCATTATATGTGGAAGACGCCTACTTCAGCCCCATTTATGCTTCATGTAGTTCTAAGTCGCGTGCTTTTGATGGTTTTTATGCACATGATGGGTTCTTGTTTAAAGAGTCTAAATTGTGCATTTTTGCTTGTTCTATGCATGAGCTACTTGTGTTAGAATCGCACATGGGGGGTTTGATGGGTCACTTTGGTGTGAATAAGACATTAAACTTGCTGCATGAACACTTTTATTGGCCGTATATGAGACATGATGTTGAACATGTGTGTAGTAGATGTGTTACTTGCCATAGGTCAAAATCTACTTCACATCCTTTTGGTTTATACACGCCCCTACTCGTCCCTAGTTCACCTTGGATTGATTTGTCTATGGATTTTATCTTGGGGTTACCTAAATCTAGATCGGGTAATGATTTTTTGTTTGTAGTAGTTGGTAAGGATTTTGTGTTTGTAGTAGTTGATCATTTTTCTAAAATGGCGCATTTCATTACATGTAGAAAAACTGATGATGTTGTGCATATTGCCAATTTATTCTTTGTGCATGTTTTTAGATTGCATGGTATTCCTAAAACTATTGTTAGTGATAGGGATTCCAAATTTCTTGCACATTTTTGGCGTGTTCTATGGGGTAAGTTAGGAACTAAGTTGTTGTTTTCTACATGTTATCCACAAACCGATGGTCAAACTGAGGTTGTGAATTGCACTTTAGGCACATTACTTAGGTCCTTGATTAAAAACAACTTAAAGTCATGGGAACAGTGTTTACCTTATGCGGAGTTTGCTTATAATCGTGTTATTCACTCTTCTACTAACATGTCTCCTTTTGAAGTTGTTTACGGATTTAATCCACTTACACCCACTGATTTAATACCTTTATCCGTTGAGCATCAAACCAGTGTAAAAGGTTTGAGAAGAGCTGAGCAAGTTAAAGAGATGCATGAGAGAGTACATGCTCGCATTGAGCACAAAGGGAAGCATACAGCCGAGAGTAGAAACGTGCGATGCAAGAAAGTGGTATTTCAGCCCAGAGATCGCGTTTGGATTCATCTGAGTCCCGGACAATTTCCAAACTTGAGGAAATCCAAACTCTCACCGCGTGGAGATGGCCCGTTTACCGTACTTAGTCGAGTTAATAACAATGTGTATCGCAATGATCTTCCAGGTGAGTACAAATGTTCTTCAACTTTTAATGTTGCTGATTTATCTCCGTTTGTTGCAGATGAATTCGATCAAGATGAAGACTCAAATTCGAGGACAAATTCTTTTCAGTAGGGGGGGAATGATGAGGCCAAGATAGGCGATGAAGATCAAGATCCAGAGCTGCAATTTTGAGGTCCAATCACTCGATCAAGAGCCAAGAAGCTTCAAGCATACTTGCAAGTGTTAATTCGAAGGAGGTTTGAGATTGAAGAAGATGAAATTAAGGGCAGCTCGAAAATAGTTAATTTATTAGCTATTGAAGATCAAGATCACACCATGGAGAATATAACTTGAAGAGTTGATGATGAGAGCAAGAAGAAGTGAAGTGCACGTGTGCATGTGCAATGGTGAAGAACTTGTCGAGTTGTGCATGCGTGCATGGGACAGATTTTCGACCCTTTAATTAATTTAATTAGGGGTTGAATTTTATTTAGACTATAGTATTAATTTATTTAATTTATACTATAGTTAGATCAGATTTTTATTTAATTATTGATGTAATTTTCCTCCATAATTAAATAGGTTTGACTAGAATTGTATTTAAGGCAATTTCCTACCTTGAATAGAATTCTAGTTTAGGTAATTCCCTAGTATAGTTAGGAGTCCTTTTTGGATCAGTTCTTAGGCCTATTTTAGACTTAATTTTCGTCCCTTTTATCCCTATAAATAGGGGATCCATGTTACATTATTATTTTAGACTCTATTTGATAAATTTAGCTTTGTGCTTTCAATATTGTCTCACCCCCTTTAAAATCTTTGTGATTTGGTTCGAAAATTACACTCTTAGAGCTTAGCAAACTTTAAGTTTCATTCAAGTATCTTTCTAGTGCTCGTGTGGTGCTAGGGTTGGATTGCTACGAAGAGGATTCAAGTGGTGATTCGTTTGGTGGAGTTATCTTCACTAGGTGGACGCTCCGAGTTTGATTCATCTACAACAACATCAACGCCTCCATATCGACGTCCTCCACCATCCATAAACCGTCCGCAACATTACAACATCATCCCAAGTCAATTCATGTGTGATTCATTGAAGTTCCAAGCCGTTCTGACGTTCGCAATTCATACATGTTCCGTTCAGCCCGATTAACATCTATACCGTAAGTACATTGAATATCTATCATATCCTATCTTCTCCAAGCCATTCTTCACATACCTAACACCTCCTACACGTCCCTTAAGCCTTCATTAAATCCACGTCTTTATTCAGCCCAATCTGAGTTGGATTTGTGTGCTATTTTTGTGTCGTCGTCTAAGTGTCGTAATTAGGTCTAGATTAGTTTGTTTATTGATTCGAGTTGTATTTTTGTTTAATTCAGTTTATTTTCATTTTATTGAGTAGTAGAGTAGGATTGAGTCCTTCCAAGTTGATGTGTTCGATTCTAGAAGTCTTCCGCGCGTCTCTTATAACCTGTACAATTTATCCGGGTTACATAAGGTAATAGTAGTACGAGACATATATATATATATATATATATATATATATATATATATAATTCTATATGTATTTAATAAACTAAATTCTACTACTATGTATAACTGAGTTTATATCTAAGGTTCCAAATAAAGATATGAAAATATCCCGAATATCGCTAACCCATCTAATGACACATTTTACCTAAAAATAAAATTTCTAAGGGTCTATTTTCTTCTCTAACTTACCCTTAAGGTAATCCCAGGCTATTATTTAATACTAAAAAGTTTAGGATATTACAAGTATGATGTATAAAGCATGTTTTTTTATTCGTTTGTTACTTCTTGAATGTCAAGGTCTTTCACTTTAATTTGTTTTATTATTTTATTTTATTTTTGTTGAGAAAATTATCTTTCACTCATTATCCATCTATTATTATATAGTATTGATGTTTTAAAGTACTACAATTATATTATTTATCATGTTTTCAATAATTTAATTTTATATACATTCTAATGTTATCGTTTGTTAAATATATGAGAAATAATACAAAGATATACGTAATTTGAAGTATCAAATGTCTTTAAAGTAGAAAAATAATGTAATTTCAATATTTATATCGATGATTGAGCTTAGTTATTGTGATGTAATTTGAAATTATTATTTTTGAAAAAATAAACTAAGGTTGAACATTTTTATCATGAAATGTACATAATTTTGGTTTTTTCTTTAGTACTCGGATGTTCTTAGTGTGTGATGTTAATTATATTAGTTTTACCCTTTTATTTTCTCATATATTTTTTTACTAGCTAACTATTATTTATCATGTTTTAAATTATTTAATTGTATAATATTATAATGTTGTTATTTTTTTTAATAAATAATGAAGACTTTAAAAATGAAATATGAACATGAAGTTGAAAGATCTTCAAATATTATTGTTGAAGTAGAAGATTGTACTTCAAATTAGATTGGCGATTGAGCTATAATTAGATTTATGATTTAGTTTGAAATTATTATTTTTGAAAGAACAAATTATGATTGAAGATTATTGTAATTTATCATTTCATGTACCGTTGATTTCTTTATTTGATACACTATGATGTTAATGAAATTTTATATTCGTCATATTTTTTCATTTTATGTTATTTTTCATGTATTTATTTATTTCAAGAATAAGAGATGGTTATTATTTTTTAAAATTATCAAGATATAATTTATACATGTGAAAAAAATTCGTTAACATGCTAGCCCGAAAACCGAATGGTTAGGATTAGGGCTAAAATTTTTCAGCCTGAAAAATTTTTAAACCGAAGAGGCCAGAACCAAATTAGCCCGAAATCGAACAAGTTGGCTCAATTGACATCCCTAACTACATATGTTTGTTCAGATGAAAATTGATAAAAAAAAAATAAAAAAAAAATCATTTTTCATGCACATACAAATCGTAAGTGTCACATATTGCTAACATGGTACCACATCATTGCTAATATCGCATATTTATGTTGCTAATATGAAACGTGTTAATTTATACACGATACCTGACTTCGAATACACTACTATTATCATATGAAAATAATTAAAGTATAAACTATACATAGTTGAAAAGTTAATCTAGTCTATTTTTCAACAAAAAAGAAATTCAAAAAAATATTAATCGTGGAGAAAGTTATGACCGTTTCATTAAATGATGTTAATTCATTATGAAAACTGTAAAAAAATAATAACACTTATAGATCATATTTGCACATCGTTATTCACATATGGGCAATCATTGTTCACATATTAGCAATATATGTTAATAACATATTAAGAATATGATGTATGTATAATGTTACAACATATTACACAATATTCTTTTGATTGTGGTCCAATATCCTATGAACATTATTTAGTATGCATCAATTTATCAATATGATCTCATCATGTTAGTAACACAATTCGTTAATGTTAATAACATATATCTCTCATGTTAGCTTATAAATACATACGCCTAGAAAGACAACATTTTTAAAGCGTTGTCTATTTAACTCTGAAAATTGAACCCAAAATTCATAAAATATAACAGAATTTCTAAATCACGAAAATAACTCATTTATTAAAATTATCTAATATTACAAGTATGCCACCTTACATTAATTAAAACATTGATTAAATTATGACTTTTAGATCTAATCAAATCTAGGATCTGAATTGATTTCTAAGTTGTGCGGGGACTAGGGGTGGGGAAATATACCGAAATATCAAAATACCGCACTTATCGTACCGAAAAAATACTGAAAATATCGAATTCTCGGTATATCGAGATTTTCGGTACGGTATGATACCGTACCGTTAATTTTCAGTACGGTAATGCTATGAACTTTTAAAAATTACGGTATACTGCGGTATACCGAGATTTCGGTATACCGTGGAGTTTCGGTATATACCGGTATTTCGGTATATACCGATATTCAGTATATATCGAAATACCGGTATATACCGAAACTCCACGGTATACCGATATGCAGACCGTATATTGATATTTCGGTACGGTACGGTATATCGATATACCAATACATACCGTCTTTTTCAAAAAAAAAATCACGCCTATAATTCATTGTTGTAATTATAATATTGCAACATATATTTAAAATTTAGATTTATAAATATGAGAAAGAAAGAAAGAAAAAAGAAATACAATGCAATAAAATAATATTTAGTAAGTTTTTTATAAAAGTTTAGCAAATATACAATATTTGAAAATTAATAAATATATATGAGATATGAGAAAAACACTTCGTTATTTATATATTGATTTTTGAATATGACTCATATTGAAAAATAATAAATTAATATGAATGAACTACTTACTAGCTAATGTGGATTACAATTATGAGTAAAATAATTAATAAGAAAAATTAAATAAAATAAAAAGAAATAGTTAATCATATATTTATATTTGAATTCATTTGATTCTACAATATTGTAACATTTATTTAAAATTTGAATTCATAATTATAACTCAAATATTTAATCAAATATATCAAAGACTCAAAATGAAAAAGAATAATACAATGCAATAATATAACATTTAACAATTTTATCATACAAAAAAAAAACATTTTAATATTTATATAATGACTTTTGAACATAACTAATGAAAAATAATAAACTAATATGAGGAATTATATAATTATCTAACAAGATTACAATTATGAGTATAATTAAAAATAAAATGAATAAAAAGAAAATGAATATACGAATATGAACATGACTAATGTACATATATATGAATGATAAATAATTTATATATATGTTTATGTTTGTGATGATGATGAAAATACAAAAACTCAAGTATTTAATCAAATATATATATATATATATATATATTAGAAATTGAAATACAATACAATAATATAAGATGTTCCATTGAAAAGTTGAATCAAAACTTATTAATCTAAAATTAAGCTAAACTTAGATAAATGACACTTTCTGTTGAAAACTTAAATGTTAATCTTTATTATATTTGATTCTTCTATACTATAATATACAAATATTAAGTATATCTAAAAATTACCGAGATCTATGTATATGAATGATGAAATAACACTTTATTTGTCCATTAATTAGTTATTCACTCTATTGCATAAAAAATTATAAACTATATAAAATTTTATTTATATCTATATCTAAAAAAATAATCATCATGTAATATTAATAATTAAATCTTTAGTACAAATTAGTGAATATTTAATTTAATAAATCATAATCAAGAATTTTTTATATAAAAAATCTCATTATATAAGTTTCCTCTAAAGTGAATAACTCTCATCATCAAGACTATATTTGATTCTTCTATACTATAATATACAAATATTAAGTATATCTGAAAATTACCGAGATCTATGTATATGAATGATGAAATAAAACTTTATTTTTCCATTAATTAGTTTTTCACTATATTGCATAAAAAAATTATAAACTATATAAAATTATATTTATATCTATATCTAAAAAATTAATCATCATGTAATACTAATAATTAAATCTTTAGTAAATAAATTTAATAAAAATTAGTGAATATTTATTTTAATAAATCATAATCAAGAAGTATTTATATAAAAAATCTCATCATATAAGTTTCATCTAAAATGAATAATTCTCATCATCAAGACTATATTTGATTTTTCTATACTATAATATACAAATATTAAGTATATCTAAAAATTACCGAGATCTACTCAACATCAAGTTGCTATGTTATTTCATTTAATAATATTATATTTGAATGTTTCTTGTTAAGAAATTGACTATTAAACTTGTTTGGTGTTGGTATTTTGATTGTTAAGACATGAATTTTTATGTTGTTATTTGTAGAATTCGGATCGGTACGACATGTAAAATTCGGTATTTTCGGTATACCTTAAAATTTCGATATTTTCGATATACTGTGAAAGTTCGTTATACCTTGGAAGTTCGGTATGTTCGGTATACTGTATAATATCGGTACGGTACGGTATACCGAAAATATCGATACAATATCAATATCTGTTATGGCGTATACCGAAACTTCGGTATACTAAAGTTCGGTATATCGAAAGTTTCGGTACGAGAACGGTATGAAATTTTTCGATATCGAAATTTCAGTACAGTATACGGTACGGCGTGAAATTTTCGGTATACCGTACCGACCCACCCCTAGCGGGGACTTCATTCCCATTTGAACATTTCCACACACACATATATTCAATATTTACGCGGTCAAATAAATTATGTAGTCATTGTTTTTTAGGTGAAGTAATAAAATTAAAATTAACATATATTTGAGTTATGTATGTTGGACTTGTCAAACGCGGACTTTTAAAAAAAAGTAGGCATCTCTTTATTTATTTATTGAGAAGAAGGTATCTCTTTTTTCAATTTAAATTATCACGCTGATATCAAATTATTTAGTAAAATAAACATTCAATCTATACTTTAAACTGGAAGAGAGACTAGCCCAATTTTGTTTATTTATGCGTTTTTAAGTTAACAAAAAACAAAAAGAAAAAAAAAAGTTCGCATTAATCATGAAGCTTTGTACATTTCTAGCTTAATAAATTCGCAATAAATGGAGTATATGATTATGACCTTTATTTGAATGATTAAAAATATGCAGTTTTCGGGACAATATACAATAATTTGAATGTGACAAAAACTCACATGAGATCATTTTAAGTGTCAAAATTTATAAAAGAGGTGCACTTACATGCAGCAGCTGTTATTTACGCTTATTTCAGACGGGCGCGTGGCCCCACGCGGGCGTGTCACGTGGCGCCCACGCGCCCGTCTTTTTTTTTGCGATTTTTTAAATTTTTTTTAATACCTGTTTTATCATACTTGATACCTTTTTTCTTACCACATGGTACTTTTTATTGTAGTTGGAATGATGATAGTATTAATCTCACCTTGATACCTGTCTTTATCGTACTTGATACTTTTCTTCTTACCACATGGTACTTTTTATTTTACCGAACTCGTGTTTTGCTTTCCTTTGCAAATTCTTGGAATTATGATTATTTTAGATTAATCTCAACACATACAATATAAAAATTGAAAAAAAATCAGAATTTGAACTAAATAAACTAGTATAAAATAACTACCAGACCCCTTACTTTTTAATGATACAGATTTAATGATACAGATGATACTTTTCGAATGTTTTGTGATACCATTTAATAGGAAGGTTGGTACTCACTTTGGACAGTTTTTTTTTTATGGGTTGACCCAGTCAAAGCGGGTTGACCCGCGTTGACCGGGTCAAAGCGCGGGTTGACTCGCGTTGACCGGGTTAAAAGCGGGTTTGACCGATCCGTCTCATATAGTGTTATTTGCATCATGATACATGCAAGTTTTTGTCTTTATAAAATAATTAAAGGGTGATTTTGTAATTTTGTATGTATACAAGAAAGACACAGTGCCCTTCTATGTAAAGGGCATTTTTATTCTTCTTATTGTTATATTAATATTAATATATAGTATATCCCTATATGGTATATGAAGCTATTTAAATTTAGAAAAAACTGAAAACCAATATGATTATGAAATTTCCAAAATTCTTGAGGTGAAAAATGGGTATATGGTATTCCGTATTTGACTTGATTTGTACATAATTCATCGACATTTCCTCAAACAGTTGGCGAGCTGCAGTACAGAGCAAAGCAGCTGAAATCTGACAATGGCGATTTGCGCTGTCAGGGGAGGCTGCCCCAGCGACTATGTTGCCGTCTCTATCGCTATATTTTCTGTTGTCCTGTAATTCTTGAATCTATCTTTACTCATGGTTCTCTGAGAAAGTTGTTTTAACTGTGAAATGATTTTTATTTTTTTATATGATATGAAGTGGGATTTTGTTGAAATAACATTATTGGTCCATTTTTGTTGCTAAAATTGTCACGGGAATGGAAGCTGTTTTTTATTATGTAGTAGGATTTGCTTCTGAATTTCTAGCACATAAGTTTATCTGTATGCAGATTATGTTGGAAGGGGGGAGGATGTTAAGGAAGAAGATTTCTGTGAGTTTTGAGTGATATTAAGGTTGGATGTAATTATGCCCCAAAGGAATAAGGAGAGGAATTGCTAAATTGAGCTATTTCTTGAAATATTAGTTATTTACCCTTTTTACTAGTCGTTCAAATTTAAGTAAACCATGCGTTGGCAATTTATATTAGTGTTAGGGCTGCACTGACAAGGGGAGATTCTGCTAATAAAGTTCAATCTTTTCAATTTGCTGGAAACTGTCTTGTATTGTAGTCGATAAAGGGGAATGTTAGTATGGCATTTCAAGATAGGGCGTTCCATTTCTAATAACTCCTTGATTATGCACAGATTAACAATGTATCTTAAGAAGGTGAACTATATGTAGTGTGTGTGGTGTGGGTGTAATGCAATCATGGCTATTGTATGTGTATACCAGACTAGTTGAGATGCTAGAAAAAAATTGATTTTCTGTTACAGGCTTCTTGTAAAGGCTGCTGTGCCCTATCTAATTCACAAGATTCCAAGACCTAAAGGCAGTGGCTTTTGGCTTGTAGCAATACAAGTTTTTGCCAGCTTCAACCTTTTATTGTCAATTGTGGTATTTTCTTCTTTTGCCTCTGCATAAGTAACTTTAGATCTCATGCAGTTTCTCTATTTCCCGTAATTCATATTTTGCCTTTTCAAGATGCACTTCTCATGTTGCCTATATCTTTGTTCCTGTTGGATGTGACCTATACAGATGGCCCTTGGTTTTTTAAGGTACAGAAGGAGGCATTGGTGGAGTTCTTGCTATATATGGGCTGGTAATTTTACTACAGCATGACTATATTAGCATCTTCTTTAATATTTTGTCTATGGTTCCCTTTTGGTATCGCTCATGCATTAGTTGATACCCTTATGTTTGTCTGCTCCCAGTTTGGGTTGAAGGTCCATTAGGATTTGGCTTGCTGTTGAGCTGTCGTATTGTACAGGCATTTCAACTATATAACATATTTGTTAAGTAAGTAAAATCTTTCTGAATGATTGGAATACAATGATGCAATTTTATCTTAGTGAATTCCCACATATCTAGATTTGAACATTGAAGTGAAGGGGCATATACAAGCTAACTCCATGGGGAGGGTGCTAGAATCTGATGCCATGTATATTATATAGATTCTATAGGAATAAGATCTATAACAAAATAATCTAGCTAACAATTATGTAAAGTTGTTTTACATGAAATAATGTGGTTGAGTTTTTATGCCCCCGAAGGCTTCCACGAAAATGTACTTGTTGGAAGTTGTCTATTTTGTTCTTTGTTTTACACTAAAGAATTTGTACAAATAACTTTGCTTGAGATCTTACTAATTCTATCCTCTCGATGCTCATGAACTCTTAGGAGGCGTTTGCCACCGATACGGTCATTTATATTTCTTCCACTGGTTCTCTTGCCGTGGATTGTGGGTGCGACAAGTAAGTTCAAACTGCTTGTGCAGTTACTTTCGTTTGTTTACATTTATATCCCCACGCTCTTTGCCAAAATCTTAAAGGGTTTGTATGCAATAATATATTCATGGTTGGACTTTGAACAAAATTCAACATTGGAGCTCAGTACGAACTGGGGTACCCTATGAATGCAAGGAGGCTGATGCAGGAAATTAGTAGGATTGATATTTTTGAAAGGTCTTCAGTACAAAATCCTTGGGTGAACTATTTTGCTGCAATTTAATGAATAAGCATGCTTAGAATTTCTGAATAATATCCCTAGTAATTGGGATACTGCAAATTGATCTGTGTATGCTCGTGGTTTTGTACATCATTGTTGATCTGATAAATCTACTCATCTTGTCATGATTATTTGAGTTTTACTCTTGTTGTGTTGCTACTCTGGCTTTGAAATCATTTTTGGCTAACGAATTGAAAGAACTGGGTATGTAGTTCTTCACATGAATAAGCCTCTAAACCACCGTTGCCACATGGGAACTCAGTGGATCATCCCAGTTATTTCCCTTCATGCTCTGTATATTGCTGCTTTGGTTGGGTTTACTGGAGCAGTTCAACATATTGAGTTTAGATTCCATGAACTCAAGGACCTCTGGCGGGGAATTCTAGTCGCCACTTGTTGCATTGGTACATAATTTCTGTCTATACCTTCTACTTTACAAATTGACTTTCCATGTGAGGTTTCTAATCTTCATGATAACAATTGTCTTGCAACGAATTTGGAGTTGAAATGTAGTTTAAATTTAATACATATTGCTGTTGGCAATTGGTAAAACCACCTGTTGCGTAGGAGTTAATTAAAATGATCGCACATTAGTAACTTATATTTTTAACAAAAATAAATGATTATATAATTTATAGTATTTGAGAGAATCATATGAAACAATAACATAAAACTGAAAGAAAAGATGAGAGAATTATTTAATGCAAACATCTATGCACAATTGCACATGACAGCATATCTTAGTGATAATATGCACATCACTGACATCAGTAACATTAGATAAGTACATTTATGATTTTTCACTTAGGGGTGATTTTGCTAATAGGTTCGGAGTATGGCTAAATATTTTAAAATATTCTCAGCAAGCAATATTATGCAGTTATCTTCACTAGAAAACAATGTGTGGAATAATTTAAATACAGGTTAACTGCATCAAAATTTCAGTTTACAGTCATTGTCGCCGGTATGAAAGTCTTTTGTTGCTGCTATCTGTCTAACATGTGCTAACTCTCTTGGTGAGATCCTTTATTGCTGCTGGTAACTGCTAACTATTTGCTCTTTATGTGCATCTGTGTCAATATTTCACATATGGCTTTTACCTTTTTTTTCTTTCTTTTTTTCCCGCGAAGGTATATGGGTGGTTGCTTACATTCTGAATGAGCTTCATGAAGATAGCTCATTGGTCCAAATCATTTCAAGATCTGTATTACTAATTATGGTAAGCTTGACTTGTTTGGTCATTGCATTGGCTTCATTTATTTCTTCTGATGAGTAGGATCTTGCTTACATGATCTTCAGTTTCATTTCTTGATTTTCGTTTGCCATAATCATTCAGTTTTTTCGCCAAATGCTTATTTCTTGATAATCATTTCCCCAGACAAGTTTTCTTATACTGGCATTCTTCTCCATGTCAATATCACAACCTCTTGCCTCACTTTTGAGGAAAAATGATCACCAAGAGCACAGCATGATGGGCCGGGCACTGGGCATTCCTGATAGTGGGCTGTTAGTACAACAGGAATCAGCACAGTCGATAGATCCTAATGAACCTTTGGATAAGCTTCTTACAAATAGAAAATTCCGTCAGTCATTTATGGAATTTTCAGATAGGTCTCATACAGTTGCAGATAACTCCTCTTTTTTCCTTTTGTTTTTTATCTACTCTTCCTTGTGTGATGATATTAAACTGCGTTCTTATCCTTATGCAGCTGTTTGGCGGGGGAAAGTGTCCATTTCTACGAGGAGGTGCAACAGCTGGACAAAATTCCAGTTGGGGATCATGTTAGAAGAATTTACATGGCACGTCATATTATTGACATGTATATTACTCCTGGTACAGTATTCGTCCTACACATCATTTGTTTTAGTGAATCCGACTATATTATCTTGATTTCCTCTATGTTTCTCAATATTTTCCTATGCAGGCGCGGCAATGGAGGTGAACATATCTCATCGTTGTAGGCAAGAAATTATATCCACTCCTGACTTGGCACACCCCGATCTCTTCAAAAATGCGCTGACTGAGTTGATTCAGTTGATGAAAATGGTTAGTCTGTCTTCCGGACCTTGATTTTTACTCCTGTCACATTCTTGAACACGTTTGTTTTTTTCCCCCCCTGAAACTGATATCTCCCCTGATCCAACATGT
The DNA here is from genome assembly GCA_026008535.1 of Perilla frutescens. NCBI lineage: Eukaryota > Viridiplantae > Streptophyta > Magnoliopsida > Lamiales > Lamiaceae > Perilla > Perilla frutescens. The sequence goes on from BRKX01000015.1 coordinate 16,213,705, forward strand.
TTTTGAAGAATTTGGTGAATGATTATTGGTCATCGACATTCTTCATGAAGCTGATAGAAGAGGCTAGAATGAAAGCAGTCGACCATGAGGTAGAACAGGGCAGTTGGAATTTCTCACATCGGCTGAGTTCTGTTCATTGTGCCGATGACCCTTTTCACCAAGAACACAGTCCTAGCAAGCTGAGTTCTAGTAGCCATGAAATAGAGCTGCAATGACATCTTCTGCTTCTCCAATTTGGATGCAAAACACGAGCACTTGCTATGTCTGAATCAAGAACACGATGGGACAGAAATTGTAGACCTTGATATATCTGAGGTGACGGAGAGAGAGACCGTGCTTCAGCAGCTGGCTTATTGAAATGTATGTTCTTCTCCCTTACTTGATGATCTGCCAAATTTTGGCGTTTCATGCTATCTGACTAGTACGTTTTTAGCAACTAGTTGTGTAATTTTAGGTTTGAAATTTTGTTATAGCAAAATGAAAACAGTTGGAGTTGATAGTTTTCTAGGTTTGAATATTTTTGGTGTAACTATATGTAAATCGCTCAGGAGCATGGAGTGTACATGCAGTTAGAATACTCACTCTGTTACGAAATGATAATTCCATCTTTCATTTTATCGATATCACACTCACACGCCATGCTATATAATTATATATATATATATAGGTTTTTTATTTTTATTTTTTTCAAAAGAAAAAATAGTACTTCGGATTATTAGTGGAGAGCATAGTTCCTCTCCTTTATATAATATGTCATAATGCGTCATGAAATATCATCATCATTATTATTATAACCAAAATAAAATGAAAGTAGATTCCCCTCAGAAAATTCGATGATGATGTGTTGAAGGTAAAACTGAAAATGAAAAATTTATTATATATTGATTATGAATTTTTTTTTTTTTTTAAAGTACAAAGGACGGATTAATTGTCTTTTACACTTACAAATAAGGTGTCTAATGTTCACTAAAAAAAAGGTGTTTAATAAATGTTGTCGTACGATGAAACAAATCACCTACTGTCGGCTGTGGCCCAAAGCAGGCATCCTATAAATAGGTAAAAATAAATGCAAATTTATGGAAACACGTTAGGTGTGCCGTGTGTGTAGGTATGTAACGTGCCAAATGCCACCACAACTCCACAGGTCTTTCATTTTTTAAAATATTATATAATAATAATTTTTAATTTATCATGATTTAATTTAATTTTTTTTATTTAGATACATCCATCTTCAACTAAAGTATATTAAAAAAAATAGTTATGACACACCAAATATTGTAAAGAGTGGGCACAAATGATTTGCTTTGTGTGTAAACTCTCCACTAGATACGTTTGTCTATTCTATGTTTAGTGTTTCAATTTGTATTCCATGATTAAATTTATGATTTTTCTTTCTTTCTTTATTTTCATCAATTTTACTTTATTGTGTGGTAATTTAGTTCAAGGAAATAATTACTACGGTTGATTATTTTATAAATATGATTTATAATATTTAAAATTTTAATATTTTATTGATAAATGTGACTATATTAATTATTTTATAATTAATTTTTATTTTTATAATATTTATTATTACAATCATAAATTTAATTATGAAATAGAAGATTCCGTTCGGTACATTACATGCATGAATACAAGTATGAACATACAGAAGTAGAATCTCTAAAATGGAGTGAATTTTGAACATTTATTGTACATGTCCCTATATGGTGTATGTAACCACTAGTATACCACCTGTGCGATGCACAGGGGATGTTATTAAAAAAATATTTATGTACAATAATAAAATTATATTCAGTCATGAATTTTGCATATAAATATACGAATTATATTGTTTGAATTATAAATTACTTGTGTATTTTTCATCATTGGAGAAATCAACCTTGGCGGCTATAGTCGTGCCGGAAACACCCAAGGTCGTTGTAAAATCGAGAAAGTAGAGTCCTCGTCGCCCAGATGGTCTCAACAACGATTAATCGGTCAATTATGCATGAATAATTTTTTTCAATTTTTTTAAAATATTTTTGTTCAAAATATGATTAAATAAATAATTTCAGGCTTTCCACCTATTTTATACAACAACCTACATCTCAATGTTTCAATCTACAACCAATGTGGGATGAAGGAAAATTAGAAAAAGTTGCAGAACTAATTTGAGGGTTTGATTTAAAATTACCTATTCTTTTATACAACCCACATCCCAATATTTCAATCTACAACTGATGAGAGATGTAGGGTAAATTAAAATTTAATATGTAAATAGCAATATGTAATAATATATTATAAAAAAATAAAAAATACTTAGGCGGAGAAAATCTAAATGGAATTTTATATGTTATTATATGTAACTTTACGAACCCTCTTGTGAAGAAACCAAACATCATAGTCTCGATTATTGATATTAACTTTAGAACTTCACAAATCTACACACGCGCACACACACGAATGAGTAATGATAGAAAAAACATTATCTTTAAAGATTTTAACTCATTAAAAGATTTTAGATGTGGATGTTGAATTTTTAATATATTTAATTAACTTAAAAAAATAAAATAAAAATTAAATTAATATATTTAAAATATTTTATTATATTTGTCTAATATATTTAATTTAATTTTAATTGAAAAATATTTAATTTCTAAAAATTTAAATTGTATCATATTAAATTGATAAAATCAAATATCAAATATTATACTTGATCTCAATTTGCAGAGATCATTGTTGGGCCTCACAATTCATAGTTTGTTCATATATACAATATTATTTATTTGTTCTTCAATGTGTGATAAATTTTAGTTTAAAATTAAAATATATACGTTTTAACTATTTAAAACATCTTTAAAGTTGAAAACTTAAATATGATAACTTGAAAATGTTAAAATTATCTAACATTAAAATGATAAGATCAATTAATATATTTCGAGTTTCGACCATTCAAAATTTAAATATATTTAATTTAAAAAAATTTATGCTTATCTTGATTTTTAAAATATATTTAATTAATAGATGTTTCTAAATACGCTATTAATTTTTCTTTATACACCACTATTAAATTTAATTCAGAAATAAACAATTATTAATTTACATAAATATCATTTTTAATTTTAAAAATTATTTAAAAGAAATAAAATAAAAATAAATAACCTCGTTCTTCTCACCCCAGTGACCCAATCCACTGCACTGCCCTCACAATTGTCCTCTCATTTCCCTTCACATGTGCTAATCTTCATTTCTCTCCTCTTCCTCCATTTATTTTCTCTGTAAGAATTGCCTATGAAATCAAATGTGTGTATTGATGTCATATATTTTTGGGGCTAAAAAATTGATTTCGCTAACTTCTCCAATCATAGGATTTGTCTCATAAATGTTTGGAGAAATACACATATCTGATTGAGAGGTTGAAATTTGGAACATGGTGTTGATGATAATACATTAAAATTTGGTGACATTTAAGGATTTGTCAGAATATTTTATAAATCTAAAAATGGTTTTATCAGAGTTGAAACACAGTGTTAACCACAACTAAGTTCTTCTCTATTTTATTTTAGAAAAAAAATTAATTACTGGGGAAGAAACGCAAAGGTGGCAGATCAGAACGAAATGTGACGGCGTCGGAGGGCGGCGAGTCTATAGTATGGAGGGGAGAGAGGAGAATAATTTTTTTAAATTTTTTTTGAATTATTTTTTAAATTTTTTTTATATAAATGACTTTTATCGTGGTGTGTAAAGATAAAATGTGAAAATATGAAAAAGATATGTGATGTATAAAATAAATGTAGTGTGTAAAGAAAAAAAGGGTGTTGTATATAGAAACACCCTTAATCAATTAAAGAGTAAAAAATTTAAATCATTATTTTAAAAATATTTCATTTGAACTATTTAATATATATATATATATATATATATATATATAATTCAAATCTAAAATATATTTAATATTTAATATTTAATATTAAAATGATAATATCTAAATATTACACTTGATCTCAACTTAGAGATCAACAAATGTGGAAATATCATTGTTTGGACTCATAATTTATAATTTGTTTGTGCATAACAATATTTGTAAGTTTTTTGATGTATGATAATTTTTGTTTGAAAAACTAAAAGTATAAGCTTTAACTATTTAATATATATATATATATATATATATATATTTATAATTCATGACATAAATATATTTAACAATTAATTGCTAAGTTCAATTAATACTTTTAATTCAAAAAATTTAGTAGATTTAATTTAAAAGTCTCGATATTTATCTTGATTAATACATTTAATTTGAAAACTTAAATATATTCAATTGAAATTTTGATGTGGATCTGGAATTATTCTAATATATTTAATCAACCTAAAAATTTAAAATATTTTTAAATTATTATATTAGAACATTCACTATTAATACTTAAAAGAATGATAATTAACATAAAATTATGGCCCATTGTAAAGAAAAAAAATAGGTGTTTAGAATTCACATATAAATCAACAATTTAAAGGCCACATAATTTATTTCATCTTATAAACAAAATAATTTTTGATAAAAATATAGTATTTTTGCAAAATAAAAAATAATATATAATATTGAAATTCTAGTATTGAATGACTATATAATATAAATATTAATTAATTCATAAATATTTTATTTTTATTTATAGAAAGTGCATTTAGGCGGGAAACTTATTATTACTATTTATAGTGACTATCTTACTTTTAGACATAATATAGATATAGATATAGCTATAGATAAAACACTACAATATGACACTTATATATTTTATATAATTTTAATATAACAAACCTTTATTTATTCATATGGACGTAAATATACATATTCAAAGTATACATGCGTTTTTTCAGGGAAAAAAATATGTGTTTGATATATATATATATATATATATATATATATATATATATATTACTCTGTAAATAATATATGTTTTTCGAATTAAAATATCTCATAATCAACCCAATTAATTGAGATAGATATATATTGGAGTATCTGATTATGAGGATAATGCGGTTCTAGCTAAATCATTAATTGAAAAAAAAAATGTTGAGATGTGAGAACCATATATTATATTTGTGTATGAGTTTTATTTGCGTTTGATTGCCACAGCTAGATTATCCCATGATATTGAACAATTACAACATAAAATCCAGCACGATTTTTCTAAATTGCCAAACATCGAAACCACGTATGCGAATCAATCTTGACAAACATAACTATGCAATATATTATTAATTGTTTAGAACTAATTCACTAACCGATCATCAAGCTGCAAATTAAACCATATTAAAATATACAACAATTTTACATAATATTGTTTGGGATATTAATAAAATCCCAATTGTGATGTTATTTTTTTATATTATTAACCCAAAAAATATTATTATAATATTAATATTATTGATTATCCCTTTTTTTCAAGAATACATGTTGAAGCCGCTAATTAAATTAAAATGTATTATTAATGTCAACACACAAATAAATTTAAAATACAAAATAGTCATTTAATTTATGACTTGACTTTGCAAACCGTAGACAGATGTGAGCACACACATATACAATAGAAAAGGGCTGAATTTGACTATTATAAATGGAAGAAACAAAATATTTAACTGAAACACTATGATATTCAATTTATAATAATGATATGCATTAAAATAAAGAAAATTAAAATTACTACAACCAGATAATCTAAATCCAACTACAGTTAACTAAAAAATCAATTATGCAACATCCTCATTTGACCTCTTCTAACTCGATGACCACTTTCTTCTTCTTCGGTATTACAAATAAAGAATATATATATTTATTTCGACAATTATGAATACAAACTTCACAAATCAATAATTTTTTTTAAAAAAAAATCATACATCAAATTCATGAAACAAAAAATTAACACTGTAAGCAATTTGAAAACAAAAAACAAAAATGAAAAAAATTTGTTAGCTTAACAGGTATTATCAGAAATCAAAAACATCAACAAACCAAACAATCTCAAAATACACCCTTCTGTCAAAGTAGAGCAGGCGAGCAACCCACCAGTCCACCACGATGTCATTTGTTTCCGTGGCAATCCTTGTAATTATTTATAATTATAATTTGAATAGTAACTGGTATATTGCTGAATTTATGGGAAATTGAATGATAATTAATCTGCAACGTGCATTGTAGCGTTGAATATATATATGGAAACACTTATTATGAAAATATGTCAGAAAATCATTCTTTGACATTACACAAATGTATGTGAGAAAATTATAACGGTTAATAATGCGTAAATTTTGGCTTCCAATACAACAATAATTATGAAAATCAAATAATTAAATTTCCATATTGAATCTAAAGTGAATCAGCGACACATTCACATTGTATGTATTATGTATATATGTGTGTGCGTGTGTAATTATGTGTATGCAAATTAAATTGTTATATATTATTATATTATTTATGTATTGTTTTAAATATATATTGATATATAGATATAAATTGTTATATGAAGACGCTAGATTAATTATTTTAAATGTAAATGTTTAGTTAGATATTATAGTAGATTATACATATGAATCTTGAGACATAGTTAGGTGAATTAAATGAGATTGGCGAATTGATATATAAGTATATTAAATTACGTTACTAATGCGCTTAATTTAGGTAAATTAGCTTACAATTCGCATAACCACTTCTTTAGTAACGTATATATTCATATGGTAAATTAACACTATCCAAGCAAACCGATTCATTTAACATGTTTAGTCTCGGAGAAAAAAAAAACGATTCGTTTAATATATTTTGGAATTGATTTTAGGTAAATACAAGAAACAAATTGAATTAATAATTTATTATTAAATTAAATTAAATAATGGAAGATAACCATTATTTTTTTAGACTAACAATATTATAATTATGACCATACATTATTATATTATATGTATATTACATTGTATTACATTATTTTATTGTTTATACATGAGATTAGATATATACTGATATATATAGGTATAGATTCGTAAATTATTAAATGATATTATATAAAAACTATATTACATTGTATTTAATCACTTACTATTTTAGGATAGTGTAATTAGGCGGGAAAACTCAAGCTCCTATAAACGGCATAACTTCTTACTTTTATATATATTAAGATTAAGATATTATGATTAAGATTTGCGGCAAATTTACTGGGCTTCCCTATAAAGTAATAAACGATTTACGTCAGGTTTGTGTACTATTATTATGACAAATGGTACAGAATATTTTTTGTGGACGCAATAGTTTTTTTTTTTTTTTTTTTTTTTTGGCATCTCAAAGCATACCTCATTTATTAACATGGTTTAAATTTTGTGTTGCATTTTTTTTATATTTCATCTATTATTTCACCATTGAATTTAATAATATTTATTATATAATAAAAATTAATTATAACATAAGTAATTATAGTCAATATTTATCAATTAAAAAATAAATTATAAAATTTTAAAAAAATAATTATAAAATAGTCAATCATAATAATAAATTATTAATTGAATACTAGAAATTAAATATTAAAAAAATTATTATAAATCACTGTTGGATTGGGTGAATCCTAATAAATATTTATAAAATTATATTAAATCACGTAAAAATGAAATTGAAAGAAAAATTACAAGAAAATCCGAAATTTAAAAATGCAATACGAAGTAAAACTCGAAGAGTGCAGGAGAAAATATAATATTTTCTCCGTCATAGTTATATAGTTCCTATTACTATTTTGAGATGTTCTAATCATATAATTTCATAGCAATAAATAGTATTAATTTTTATAATAATATATAAATATATCATTATTAGTTCTTGAAAATTAAAAATCAACCCTTAATTTTTTTAAAATCATTAATTTTAAATAAAAATAATATTAAAAGTTAAGTCTTAATATTTTATTTTCATAAATATTTTTAATTTAGGTGCGAAAATATTTTTTTAATTTACCTGCAACGACTACAGTATTTAACAGTATACGTGAACAGTTTTTTGAACAAAAATGGAGATTGAAACCCTCATTGTGCTCATCGCAGTTTGTTTCGGCGTCATCAATCTCTCCAAATTCTTGCTAAAAATCCTCGTATCAACATGGACAGTGTTCATCCGGCCCGAAAAAGATCTAAAATCGTACGGGTCGTGGGCCGCCATCACCGGGTCAACCGACGGCATCGGAAAAGCCCTAGCTTTCGAGATGGCGGCGAGAGGTCTGAACCTCCTACTCATCGGGCGGAACAGTTCCAAACTGGAGGCGACGTCCCGAGAAATCCGGCAGAAGCACGGTGGGATTTCGGTGAGAAGTGCGGCCATCGATTTCTCTGCGGCCGGCGAGGAGATAGCGAGAGCTGTGGAGGGAGAGATAAGGGGATTAGATTTGGGGATTCTGATCAACAACGCCGGATCCGCGTATCCGTACGCGAGATTCTTGCACGAGGTGGATAATGATTTGATGGAGAGCGTTGTGGGAGTGAATGTGGCGGCGACGACGTGGGTTACGAAGGCAGCGGTGGCGGGGATGTTGGAGAGGAAGAGAGGCGCCATCGTTAACGTTGGATCTGGTTCCTCTGCTTGTGTTTCCTCCTACCCCCTTTACACAGTTTATGCCGCCACTAAAGCGTGAGTGAGGATATCACATCAACCTATCTAGGTGGAATCTAAACAGTTGATTTTGCACATCACAAATATTAATCAAAATTAAGATAAAACTATAATTTTAAGATTATAACTGCTTCTGTTTCTGATTGTTATATGGGATTTCGTTGTTCAGGTATGTGGCGATGCTCTCAAAAAGCATGAGTTTGGAGTATAAACAACATGGAATTGATGTGCAATGCCAGGTTCGTACCGAACCCTTTTTTTCAGTGCATTTTTGGATAAGTATTTTTAGGGATTAATTACAATTTAACTCTGAATGATTGGATTTTTTTAACATAAATGATCTAACATTTGTGGAAAAAATATTTTTCTGGTCGATTTCGGACACTATTACATTACTCTAAAGTGAGCTTGACAACATATATGACAGCTCCCTTACCCACCGTGGCACCAGATTTCCCCTGACATTTTGTATGCAATCTCATGTGCCAAATCTTCATTTTTTTTTATGTTTTTCATTTTTATTTATTACGATTAATTTAATTTTTTTATTTATGGTTCATTCTTCCCTAATTAGAGTGTATTAAAAAAATTGAAAAAAAAAACTATTTATGGCACATAGAATGTAACAAGGTTGGGCGCACAAGGGATTCAATCCGCCGTGGGCATCACTTAACGCGTCCACCGGTGATATGGCGATGACACGTGAGTGAGGAAATCAAACATTGAGCGATAATCTTTGACTTCCAAATTAAGTTATCATTCATACACCCCATTTTATAAAAAGATTTCATTTTCACCGAAAAAATGACTAGAATGACATTTTTACCAAAAATATTGGATCATTTTTCTTAAAATGTCTAAATGTTGGGAATTGTTTGCAACTATTAAAATGTTATGTTATTTATGTTAAAAGGTCAAAATGTTGGGAAATGAGAACTAATTTGCTATTATTAAAACATTGACTTATTAATTTTTCTAGTAAATGAATGGAGACAATCAAAATACTATTGGTCAAGTTTTATTGTGTGAATTATTTTGGAGCTTTAAATTTATATCGAGGTGAAGCTTTAAAATGAAAAATTCTAAACACGTTTTCCGTTTTACAACTTCACAACCCTATATTATTTTATAAAATATAAATATAATAACACTTGTCCTTTTAACTACTTAAATCTAAAACCATATACTCCCTCCGTTTTGTTTTGTTTGTTGTTTTAGATTTTTTTTTTTGTGTCAAAATGTTTGTTGTTTTATATATTTTGACATCCTCTCTCTCAAATAATATATGAAGAGAGAAAATTTTTCAACTTTTTAGAAAAATATAAGTGAATACGATTTTATGTAATATAAAAGGGAGGGATATATCAGTCCAAAAAATTAATTATTAATTCTAAATTAAAATTCTAAAACAACAAACAAAACGAAACGGGGGGAGTATGTCATAGCATATATATAACCTCCATCGCTTTTATATATGTAACTAAAAAAACTTAGCATAAAAGCATATTCTCTTCCATCTCCACATGTTTTATAAGTATGAAAAGCGAGAGAGTAAACAAAAGTAAAAAAGAAAAAAAAGGGGCGGCGAGAGAAATCGAGACCGACTTTCTTTGGCTTACAAGGTTCGAACGTGTTTTCTTTATGATTTTTCATGTTAACCTCGTGAATTAATTCCTCATACAAATCACAATTCCATGCTATTATAATTTGACTGATAGTAATTTTTATGCTTTCGCATCCACTCCATCCCCAAAAAACATAAAGATAATTACGTATTACTGCATTTTTTTTGCTTTATTTCAAGGCTTCTGTATGTGGTATAGAAGTCCAATACATTATAGGTTTCAACATGGCATATCATCTCTTCTTATTTGGTTCAAACAAAAGAGCTATGATTCTTACTTATAAAAAAGAGTGGAGATGGAAGGGGTTATAAATCTCTCCCTTTTCTTACTTATAAAAATGAATGAGAATGATAGGTAATTGTGATTTTATGTCACTTTGTTTATTTATTTATTTATAAGTTATCCAGAAGTGATGAGGAATGTATAGTACAGGGGGGTATCATAAAATATTAGGTGTTGGGGATTTAGAGGCAAAAAATATTATCATATTTATATTTTATAAAATAGTGAGGGTTATGAAAAATAACACGGGAACTTTGTTTGGAATTTTCCCGTTAAAATTCTATAGTGGATACCAAATTCATTGATTGTGCACATTGGTTACAAATTTTTATTATTTTTTTGTTATTATTGAACTCGGCCGAACTAAAATTAGTTTTTTGATAAACGGTGTTATATAGCCTGTTATAAAGTACCAAGTATTCAGAAGTTAGATTTTATTTCTACTTTCAATCTATAAAACCATAGTAATATATAAGGTATATATAAATTAGTGCCGAAAGGATATTCCCAATTTCCCAGCAGCAAATAAAATGGCCTTATTCACATGAGTTAGTGGGTTGTTCGACTTTGTGTTTGTGCAGTAACATTTTGAAATGTGATTTATTAAATATTTTTTGGTGTTATTTATTGCTATTCTTTTCGGAGGAAAAGGGTTTCCTTATGTAGTCACATATTCTTGGCAATAAATATGTTTTGGTAGGCACTAAAACACGAGATCGATGCTAAAGAACATGCTCACATACGTTTAGGGCAAACGAGATCTTCTATTCTATATTGTTTCCATAGTTTATGTCTAATATTTTAATTTACACAAATACGTGCAAATTATATGTATGTATGTAATTAAATAAAGCCCAATTATGCACAATCATGAGGCATGATATGTATCTAAGTTGGCTGATCAATTCCATTTGAAATTGGTGATTGGCATGATATTGATGACAGATCCCATTGCTTGTGGCAACAAAAATGTCATCTATAAAGAAATCTTCAGTGTTCATCCCATCTCCAGAGACATACAGCAAAGCCAGTATTAGGTGGATTGGCCACAATCATCCAATCTGCATACCTTATTGGCCTCATGCATTGCAGGCCTTCATAATCTCCTTCCTCCCACACCCACTTCTTGATTCTCTCATCTTTCGATATTTTCTCGGGATGCGAGCACGAGGCCAGAGGAAGGATTCCAGATTGCTCCAGAATAAGCTTCACTCCACAAAGCTTAATTGATCAATTACATGGGCTAGACTCGACAAAGTTTGATACAATTTTATTTTTTATCTTGCTTGTATGCTCTTGGGCTAAGAATAAAGAATGTATCCTAATTATTGATCAAGATGCTACTCATGGGTCGGATATTCGAACACATGATGATCGTGCAGTTAAATAACTAATTAGTCATCAAACTAAGATATATATATGGTTTAAAGTTTAAACGTAACCCCTCATAAAAAAATGGATATCCTAATTGTAAAATTACCATTATGACCAAATACATTTTTCTTTAACCAAATTAAATTTTAAATAAATTTAACCAAACACGCAAGTTCGAACATCATCAATCCAAATAATCGTCATTAAAACCAGAAACTGTGCAAAGAAAGAGTTTTTTCATTAATAGAATGGTACAATTCCATGCAAAATTACATGCACACAAAAAGATGGATTTTACATATATACCCTTCAATTATCAGTCCGATCTCATCCTGTTGATCTGGTTCAAAGCAGGCTGCAAGATGTTGTACAGCACCCAAGCAATCGCCGGCGCCACCACAAACAGCAGAAGCTGCCCCCTGTTGTCGGCGGCCGCCTCCGCCAAGGCGGCGACCTCCCCTGCTGAAGCCTCCGGCGTGTGGAGGAATCCCGCCGCGGCGAGACCGCCGAGGCCGAGGCCGATGATGACGCCCTTAGAGCTCCTCATTCTGTTGATCTGATTGAGCGCTGGCTGCAGTATGTTGTAGAGCACCCAAAGAACTGCAGGGATGAGAGGGATGAGGAGGGCGAGGCCGCGGTTGTCGCCCTCGGCTATCTCCGCCAGCTGCTGGGCGGCGAAGGCGGGGTTGGCGGCAGAGAGGGCCGAGAAAACAGCACCAGCGACGGCGGTGCTGGTGATGGGGTGGGGAGCGGCGGTGGTGGTGGTGAGGCCTTTTGGGAGGTTTTGTAGAGAGAGGAGAGGGAGTGGCTTTGTGGGCTTTGAGGGGTTAGTGTTTTTGAAGCAATTGGCGTTGAGAATCGCCATTGATGTGGCCATTGTAGCTGCCATTTTTTAGAGAGAGAGAGAGAGAGAGAGTGAGAGTGTGTGTGTTGTTGATGAAGAAATGAAGAAAAGTTTAGTGGTATTTTTGGAGGGGGGTTGAAATTGGAATATAGGAAATATGGAGAAATTGAGATCCAATGGGAGAGGGAGTTTTGGATTGTTTTCTTATCCAGACTGTGTGATTGCTGAGATGTAGACCTCATGTTGGATTTTCTACTTATCACAAACTTCTTCTCACATTTAAATATTATTATTATTATTATTATTATTATTATTATTATTATTATTATTATTATTATTATTATTATTATTATTATTATTAAATGAAAAATAGGAAGGGGCAAAAAAAGGACCTACCGAGATGAAAACGTTTTTATACTTTGCAATCCGATTTTATTTTTATTTTTTTAATTACTATTTGCAATTTGAATTTTGCCAAAAGTTATTGTTAGTATGCATATCATTGGATGTTATCAAATATTTATTGTTAAGGTTAATTTTATCTAACAATACCCAATTAATGTGGATTATAATTTTTTAGTATTTAATTTATATTTTTTGGTTATTAATTGATTATTAATTGATTATTTACAAAATAAATACTAAAAAATTACAATAAATCCTAACTGGGTAAGGTGAACTCTAAATAATAAATATAAAATTAAATTAAAGTACAAGAAATTGAAATTGAAGAAAAAAATTTAAAAGAACTAAAAAAAATCAAATGTGCAATAGAAAATGCAACACAGAAGGTGAAATAGACGATTTCATGTGTCGGCGTTAGTAAACGTAGATATGAACTATTACCATGAAGCAACACAATAATTTAATGATCAATTTCCTTTATACATTTTGGTCAAAAGTGAAAGATTTTAAAATTAACTCACAATTCAGGTTGCAAATTATATAAAAAGTTAAGATTACAAAAACTAAAAAATATCATAATTTGGACGAAAACTCTTATCTTTCCTATTAAAAATAATGGAGATTTTGAGATATTTCAAGAAAGTTTTTTTTTAAATATACTAGTTTTATAAATTAAATAAATACAAAAAATGTGTAAGAAAAAGTTGGGAGGAGAAAATTCCCCAGCCCAAAACTTCCAAGTTCTTATTTTTAACCATGAAATCTCATTACAACGCATAGTGGGCTCACTGTTTCACTATTTTCTTATGGGCTTCTTCATCCTAAATTTAGCAATTTAGGCCACAGTCCATCTTTTTCCTTTTCTTTTTCTTCTTGATAAGATCTACATTAGTCATGTCCAAATCAATTATAGATAAGACTTTTTTCTTTTTCTTTTTAATTCACACTCATACATGCTCTATAGAAACTATGTAAATCTTCGTATATTTGTAGTAAGTTAAGATTGAATTTATGCTCTACTCGATTTAATAATTAAAGGGGGGTAAGGCGTGAACCTCTGTCCGGTTTGGACTGTACGAGATTTATTGCTACACTCCCTATGTTTCATTTCATGTTACATTTTTTTCAGTTTTTTTCAATTTTTTTTTTGTATTTTAATTTAATTTTACAATTGTTAATTTGGGGTTCATTCCATCCAATTAATGTTTATAATTTTTTTTAGTACTTAATTTTAATTTTGAATTGTTAATTCATTTCTATAGGTGATTATTTCATAATTATAATTGATACTTTTTAAATTCATTTTCTTATAAATGTTGATTGATAATTTATGTTACAGTTAATTTTTATTTTATAATAAATACTCTTAAAATCATAAATTTGATAGTGAAAAACACAAGGAAGCGGAACATGAAATTAATTTGAACCAAATTCGTATTGCATAATACTTATACGCCTTAATTGATTTTGCAGTAATTCGGAACCATATGATCAATTTGTGTCGAGGATTAATCTTGAACTAGTGGTTTCGAATTTATATGCGTTGATTTGGAGGATAAAAATCTGCATGAAATAGTAAAATTAATTAATTTCGAGAAGTCAAACAAAAAAAAATGAGAGAGAGAGAGAGAGAGAGAGAAGAAATAGTTTAAAATTTATACCTTGTCGTATAAGTAAAACCTAGAATAATAATGTCTAATTAGGTGTATTTTATTCATATGTATCGTATAAGCATCGTGAATACCATTACCACAAGTCATTATATTCACTGCAAGCGCATATTGATTATTGTCAATGAAAAGAAGAGGACTAGTTAATTTTTCCGCCTACGTGGAATAATATCTAATTTGTGGAGTAGTGACGATATAATTAAAATTATGAACCATAATGATGATTTAATTCTATGTTGTGATATTTTGTACAGCTTTATACATAGAAATTGCAAACAGAGGTATTCTCATCTAATATCGTTTAACAGATCACGAATTAGTAGCCGGATCTTATATTTGACCCAGAAGATGTCTCATTTCTTATTTTCTTTAAAAAATTTCTTTTTCAAATGTATTCCCTTTCTTCATTTTCATTTCAGTTTTTCTTTTTTTTTTTAATTTCTTTTTTATACTATTTTACAAATATATATATTGTTGGAAAATTGAATATAATAAATTGAGCCGTGACTCATTTCATCTAATTTTTTGTGATTGAGTTATTTAATTTTGAAGGAATTAAAAAGCGTATGATTGTTCTATATTTATAGTAGATAATCGTAGTATTTTTATTTTCTCAAATCTGATTTTCGGTGAGTGAGAAATAAATTGTTGAAATCGGTCACACAATTGGGCATTTATGATGTGTGGGAAAATATGTTTAAAGCACATTTAATTATCCCACATTGATTTCTTAACTTAGTCAAGAGGTGTATTTAAGTGTATTAACACTTAAGTGTAATATATAAAGTGCACAAGGATGTGGGTCATGAGCCCACATACGCACACACGCACGCGCCCGCCTAATCGTTATGGTTTTACGATTCAGAAACGGACGGGTTGCGAAGCGTGTCGGAAATGAAATGAATGTGTAACTCCCACCTGTAACTGGTGGAGTTAGTGTGTGATTCAGAAACGGACGGACGGACGGGTTGCGAAGCGTGTCGGCAATGAAATGAAATGATGGGTCGGACGCTAAGAGCTGATGGAGTTAATAGGTTTGAAATGTGTAACTCCCACCTGTAGCTGGTGGAGTTAGTGTGTGAGTGGTGGAGTTAGTGTGTGTAACTCACACCTGGTGCCTATAAATAGGACATTCCAGCATGCAGAAGTTGCTACATTCTAAATCATCTTGCGCTACTGCCGGAAGGATCAAACCATTTCATCTTTGAGAGACAGAACGCCAAACTGTGAGCACTAGCCGGGGGCATATTTATTTTGCGGAGAGAGGTCCCCTCGACTCGGCTTGCCAGAATTCTACATATTCGACATTCCAGTTTGTTTAGACACTTTGTTCAGTTTATTATTCTTGCTTGTTTCTGTTCGGTTCTCTTCTTCTTGTACTTCAGATTCTTGTAAATCCAGAAGCAATGTAATTATACACAACAATCGCAAGACAAATAACTAAATCAACAATTACATTTGCTTTGGAATGGCGTCTGCATCATCAACTGTCGTTGCATCCACGAGAACCATTAATTCCCCATGGCCAAGTTGAGAAGCCGGAGAAGTTTTCTGGTTTGGATTTCAAGAGGTGGCAGCAGAAGATACTTTTCTACCTGATCACCTTGGGAGTCGTAGCTCACGTCAAAGAAGACACTTCAGCCATTGCTGAGAACGGGCATGACGTCAACAAGCGAACAACGTATGATTAATGGATCAATGAAGATTTTCTTTGTAAAAATTACATTCGAATGGCCTAGTTCATATCTTATATTCTGTATATGCAAATGTAATTAGTGTAAAAGAACTATGGAAAGCATTAGAAAATAAGTACAAAATGGAGGATGCCGGAACTAAAAAGTTCGTGGTGGCAAAGTTCATCGACTATAAAATGGTTGACACCCGATCAGTGATGGATAAAGTGCAAGAGCTTCAGTTCATTGTGCATAATATTCATGCTAAATAGATGGTTCTTCCTGATGCTTTCTCTATTGCTGCAGTGATTGAGAAGTTGCCACCGTGTTGGAAGGACTTCAAGAGCAATCTCAAGCACAAACGAAAGGAGATGACTCTTGAAGACCTTGTGGTTAAGCTTCGAATTGAAGCTAATAATCGAAAGACGGATCCAAGACCTCGAGTCCTGATCGAGGCCAAGGCTAGCTTGATGGAACATGATGGACCATCAAATAGCAACAAAAAGAAACACCCGGGTCAAGTTGACAAAGGAAAGAAGCCAATGACGAAGTTCAACGGTAATTGCTTCAGTTGTGACAAGTCATGGCACATGTCTAAACATGGCACGACTCCAAAGAAGAAGCGTACCAATTATGATGCGCACATGGCTGAACATAACAACAAAGGCAATGGTCGTCAAGCCGATTGGGATGACGACGATTTGCCTACGGTTGTGTTTGAAGCCAACCATGTGGATAACCTGAGGGAGTGATTCGTCGACACCGGGGCCACTTTTCATGTCTGCTCCGACAAGGGCTCATTTTCTACCTATAAAGCTATTGAAGGTAGGAAGCTGCACATGGGTAACCAAGCCTCGTCTGAAGTGGCTGGTGTGGGCAATGTGATCTTGAAGGCTTACTTCAAGCCAGGAGCTGACTCTGAAGGATATGCTGCATGTTCCGGACATCCGTAAAAATTTGGTTTCGGGCTCACTGTTAGTCAATTATGATTTTAGACTAGTGTTTGAGTCTGAAAAGTTTATTTTAAGCAAGTACGGAAGGTTCCTTGGTCGAGGCTATCTCGCAAATGGGCTTTTCAAAATAAATGTAATGGCTATGCACCGTGGTGCTAAAGAAAGTACTAATAAAGTTGATTCTTCTGCTTACTTGCTTGTTGAGTGCTCGGATTTATGACATTTTAGATTATGACATGTTAATCTAAATACGATAAAACATCTAGCAAATTTAGATTTGCTAAAAGTAAATCAATTTAATACACAAAACAAGTGTGAAGTTTGTGTTGAAGCTAAATTGGCTAAGTTACCATTTCATTCGGTGGAACGAAGCACTAAACCTCTAGGCCTAATTCACACAGACGTGTGTGACTTAAAGTTTGTGCAAACTAGAGACGATAAAAAGTACTTTATTACTTTTATTGACGATTGCACAAAGTACTATTATCTTTATCTTTTAAAAAGTAAAGATGAGGCGATTGAAGTTTTTAAGAACTTAAACAATGAAGCCGAAAATCAACTAAGCGGTCAAATTAAAACAATTCGAAGTGACAGAGGTGGAGAGTATGTTGCTCCGTTTGAAGAATTGTGCACAAAGGCGGGTATAATTCATTAAACTATGGCTCCATATTCACCACAATCTAAAGGCATTGCTGAACGCAAAAACCGAACTATTAAAGAGATGATGAACGCTTTGTTGATAAGTTCGGGACTACCACAGAACTTGCGGGGAAGCTGTATTGATAGCTAACTATATCTTGAACAAGATTCCACTTAATAGATAAAGATGTAGCACCTTACGAGTTGTGGAAAGGACGCACGTCTTATAAATACCTCAAAGTGTTGGGGTGTTTGGCTAAGGCTGAAGTGCCTCTTCATAAACAAGTTAAAATTGGCCCTAAAACGGTGGATTGTATCTTTGTTGGGTATGCACTTAACAGTAGCGCATATCATTTTCTTATTTATAAATTAAAAATTCTCGAGATGGCTGAAGGAACGATGATGGAATCGAGAAATGCTATATTCTCCGAGAATGTCTATTCTTGTAGAACCAAGGGTATGATAGAAGGGAGTTCAGAGAAATGAACTTCTGAGGCTGCTACTAGTTCTAATCTTGGGGATGAAGAAACGAGACGTAGCAAGCGAGCTAGAACGGCAAAGACCTTTGGTCCGGATTTCATCACCTATATGCTAGATGATGAGTCAAAGACTTTGAAAGAAGCTCTATCTAGTCTAGATGCTTCGTTCTGGAAAGAGGCTATCAATAGTGAAATTGATTCCATAATGCAAAATCACACTTGGGAGTTGACGAATCTCCCGAGTGGGTGTAAGCCGTTAGGATGCAAATGGATCCTAAAAAGAAAGTATAAGGCAGATGGTATTGTTGATTAGTATAATGCTCATTTGGTTGCCAAAGGCTTTAGACAAAAAGAGGGGTATGATTTTTTCGATACCTACTCACCAGTAACAAGGATTACATCTATTCGGGTGTTTTTAGGTATTGCTGCTTTGCACAATCTTGAAATTCACCAAATGGATATGAAGACTGCGTTTCTGAATGGTAAGCTGGAAGATGAAATATATATGGAACAACCTGAAGGATTTGTTGCACCAGGACAAGAATGGAAGGTTTGTAAACTTTTTAGGTCGTTGTATGGTCTGAAACAAGCACCGATACAGTGGTACTTGAAGTTTGATAACACGATGTTATCAAATAGTTTCAAAATCAACGAGTGTGATAAGTGTGTGTACATAAAGAACAGTTCTAATGGCTATGTTATAGTTTGTCTTTATGTAGACGACATGTTGATCATGGGCAATAGCCACCAAGTTATCATTGAAATGAAATAGATGTTAAAACGTAATTTTGATACAAAAGATATGGGCTTAGCTGATGTGATTCTCAGAATCAAGATAGTTCGGACGAGTGATGGAATTGTCTTAACACAATCTCATTATGTTGAGAAAGTACTTAAGAAATTCAATGCTTTTGATAGTTCACCGACTAAGACTCCGTTGGAACTCAATGCGCACTTGAGTAAAAACTGGAGAGAATCAGTAGCTCAAGAAGAGTATGCAAGGATCATCGGGAGTTTGATGTACATCACTAACTGCACTCAACCCGATCTTGCATGTTCTGTGAATAAGTTGAGTCGGTACACGAGCAATCAAAGCAAAGACCATTAGAAAGCTCATTAGAAAGCTCTAGTACGAGTTCTAAGATACTTGAAGTATACTCTGAACTTCGGGTTGCATTATACAAGGTTTTCTTCTGTACTTGAAGGGTATAGTGATGCGAATTAGATATCAGACACAAAAGACTCATTCTCGACTAGTGGATTTGTTTTCACTGTCGGCGGTGGACCAGTGTCATGAAAATCCATGAAATAGACCTGTATATGCCGGTCCATCATGAAATCTGAGTTTATCGCTTTGGATAAATCTTGTGAAGAAGCTAAATGACTTCGCAACTTTCTAAAGGATATTCCATGCTGCAAAAAGTCAGTGTCGTCAGTGATGATTCACTATGATAGCCAAGCGGCTATTGGAAAGGCACGTAACACGATGTATAATGGTAAATCTCGACACATACATTAGACACATAATATTGTGAGACATATGATCTCAAGTGGAGTTGTCTCAGTTGACTATGTGAAGTCAGTAAACAATCTAGTGAATCCGCTAACCAAAGGGTTAAACTGAGATCAGATGAATAAATTTCTAGAGAGAATGAGTTTAAAATCTACAATCTGAGAATGTTTATAGTGGTAACCCAACCATGATGATTGGAGATCCCAAGAACTTAGTTCAATGAAAAAACCAAGCTACAAACGTTCGATTGGCAGCAATTGGAAGGTTATATCTTAATCTTTCCCTCGTGAGCAAACCAGTATGCACCTATCACTGTGGTGAGGCTAAGTCTTATGACTTCTAATGATTCCTAAACCTAAGTAAGGTGGAGTACGGCTAGGAATGTCAATGGGTAGGGTAGGGTAGGGTACGGGTATGCTTTTTTCATACTCTACCCTAACATAAAATGTTCTACCCATACCCTACCCTATAACCCTATTTTTTATAGAGGGTAGGGTACAACTATTACCATACAGGTAATCGGATACCCGCGGATAAAACGGGTTACCCGTTTAGATTTATTTAATAATATATCACAATAAAAAAATTTCCAAAAATACGAAAAAAAATTAATAAATGAGTTCTTTTGTCAAAATATAACCAATACAAACAAATCAAATTCTTATGATGCCACCATAACAACAAAACTAGAAGATTAATTAAAAAAGTATATATGTATGCGTATATATATATATTTAATATATTAGGGTAATCGGGTAAAACCTTAATCCCATACCCTAGCCTTACCCTAACAAACTTTAGCGGGTACGGGTAGTATCCTACCCGTTACCTGAATCTACAGGTACTACCCTCCCCTATAACCCGTTTACCCGCGGGTAATTTTACCCTACGGGTAAAGTTGACATCCCTAAGTATGGTAGGATACTCGGGAAAAAGGAAATCACCTATGTAAGTGAGAAGTATGTGCTGCTTCTAAAGACACTTATGAATTCAAAGATGTTGTCCATGGCCCGAAACGAACACAAACGTGAGAACAGATAATGTTTGAGATATTGTTATGTCAATCCTATTGTCTCGGTATACACTAAGGATGAATAGTTCAAGGCATCACATCCACTAATCAGTCGGTATACTAGATAGTGTTGAAAGATTAAAGGTTCAAAGTCACAAGCTACCTATCCTGTTGCAGTTGTGTCTCTAGAGGACTGAGTTGTTTGTCTGTATTCATGCATGCGCTATTTCCACTCATGTGAGGGATTGTTGGAAAATTGGATGTAATAAATTGAGCCGTGACTCATTTTATCTGATTTTTGGTGACCGGGTTATTTAATTTTGGAAGAATTAAATAGCGTACAATTGTTCTATATTTGTAGTAGATAATCGTAGTATTTTTATTTTCTCAAATCTGATTTTCGGTGAGTGAGAAATAAATGGTTGAAATCGGTCACACGATTGGGTATTTATGATGTGTGGGAAAATATGCTTAAAGAATATTTAATTATCCCACATTAATTGATTTCTTAACTTAGTTAAAAGGTGTATTTAAATGTATTAATACTTAAGTGTAATATCTAAAGTGCACAAGGATGTGGGCCATGAGCCCACACGCACATACGCGCGCGCCCTCCCGTGCCCATGCTCGTCCACGGACTTGGATCTTGGCAATTGGACTTTGGGCGTATGTGGGCTTCCGGTGCCTAGCCGTTAGGATTTTACAGTTCAGAATTGGACGGGTTGTGAAGCGGGTTAGCAACAAAACGGCGGGTCGGACGCTCAGTCCTCGGGTGCACTTGATGGTTCACATCCAGCCTTGAATTGCGTAACTCCCACCTGAAGCTGGTGGAGTTAATAGGTTTGAAATGTGTAATTTCTACGTGAAGCTGATGGAGTTAGTGGGCTGGAGTGTAACCGAATGTAACTCCTGAGGGAGTCAAGGATCTGTAGCTACCCCTGGACATGTGTTGGAATCCGCTGAGACACAAGACACCTGACACTAACGCGCGTGCTCGTGCACTGCGCTCGATAATAATTTTCTTAAAATAAATATATATCATACAATGGAGTTAGCTAGTGAACTCTAAAGTTAAAATGAATTAATTTAATTTTTTGCACTCGTCCGACGCTAACGTATATGCCCGTGCAAGACGCTCGATAATTGGGATGAAATAAAAGATTTTTGAAATAAACAAAATAGAACTAAATAAATAAATAAAAGCTGGAAAATTGAAAAAAAAGGGTTAGAGCCAGTTTGACTTGTCTAACAGTTTGTGATCCGCTAAACCGTATCATATGAATTTTTGTCTTGATGGTATTTTAAAAAATATAAAGAACTTAAGAAAATGAATTATTGTCTTTTAGTTTTAAAATATATATATATACTTAACATTACTAATATTAATTTACAAATATTTTAAAACACGTATTGTACATGAAGATATAGAATACGACTCGTGTGACATATATAGTAACATGATGTTAGGGACGAGTATTCTTATATATGTGTATGTGCGTGTTGTTTAGTAAAATAATTAATTAAACTCACAAAGGCCCCAATTAGATTACTTAGACTTATTATATAACTTTTAAGGTATAGTAGCTAGGGTTTCATTAGGTCTCCTATATATATATATATGTATATACACACATATATATATATATATATATTACAAGAAATGCTAGGAATTTTAAAATTTGTTAAATTGGGTTAATCATTTTTTGTTGAATACATATGATTGCTTGCTTGTGTCTAATTGCTTTACATACAATATTGAACCGGAGCTTTTAATGTGTAAAAACATATACCACCTCCGTTTTAAAATATTTGTTGTTTTGTTTTTTTTTATCTGGAATTAAGAATTAATTTTATGGACAAATATACTCATCCATCATATATGCCATAAAATCTAATTCATCTATATTTTTCTAAAAAATAACAATATTTTCTCTCTCCATATATTTTTCTCTCTTCATATATTATAGGTAAGTTAGAATCAAGAAATCTTGTAGGATTTGAGAGGGTTAAAATTAGGAGAGATGATATTAAATTATATAAAACAACAAACATTTTGAAACAAAAAGAAAAAACTTAAAATAACAAACATTTCGAAACGGAAGTAGTATATTTTATCAACACGCATTCTATATTAAATCAATGTTCGAAAACATTAATTGAATAGGGCATCGTGGTCCACCAAAACAACATGCACATTGAGTGTAAATTCCCCTCTCTCTCTCTCTCTCTCACACACACACACACACACACAGTGACACAGATGTACATATTCTTTCCTTGAAGGGCAAGAACTCAACTGTATAAGAATTATTAAATCTTAACATTATATAAATAGTATACTATGTATTTTTAGGATTTGTAAAGTGAAAGATGTGGATGCAAAATTTAGTTATGTGCATTGGATAATTATATTATCGTTTTCTAAATATTCAAGGGAAAATGTACAAAAACACTAATAACGTTTATCCAGGGACGGACGCAGAAATTTTAATTTGCAGGGGCGAAAACACACACACACACAACTATTTATCTAAATTAAAATAAATCTATATTTATTTAAAATTCTAGCATCGTAAGTTGTACTCGATGTTTCTTCATAATTTTAAATTCATCTATGATTCAGTCAGTATTAAAAAAGTCTCGACAAATTCTTTCTCAATTTACATTGGGAGAAGGTAAAACCGTAACTTAAACTTATTGCAAAACTCCAACATAAATTAATAAAAATAAACTTAAATGCACAATTTGAGCATAATGACATACTATTATATTATATGTAAATTGTGAAAGCATAAAATATAAATAAAATCGTAACATTAATTAAAGTCTTGAATCATTTATTTTCAAATCCATAAAAAATACCTTAAATATATAATGAAATAAACTTAAAATATTTATAAGAATAAAGAGGGGGAAATACAACAATAAAATGAACTTATACAAATTGTAAAGTAAGAATATAAATGAAATTATTATATTTTTGAAATTTTAAATAAAATTATTTATTTTGTATTATTTTAGTTTTCGATCCTCTCCCTACATCAATTTAACTTCATATGGGTCATACTTAGATATTAATATATCTAATGTCTAAAAATATTAATACTTGGGAGGGTGGGCAAAAATATTATATTTATATAATAATTATACACACGCACACACACATATAGTAAAAAAAATTCAAAATTTGAGGGGTGACGGTTGTCCCCACCAGCCACCCCCTCGGTCCGTCTCTGCATTTATCCTAATAAATGAATTTTTCCTTAATGTTTTTAGAGCAAATATTACATCAACGTTTACTATAGTAGATATAAATTCCCTCTTCCCTCTCTGAAAATTTTTTTTTTTGTGAAAAAAATACTCTTTCATTACCATTTTTTCATCCATTAAAATTATTTAATTTATTTTTCGTATATTTTTTCTTTATTTTTATTAACTTGGAATTTCCTTTTAATTATACACCTAAAATCATATATATGTGTGCCTAAAATTAATAGTATTTCATCATTATTTTGTACTTGTGTGAATGAAATTTATTGAAAAATGTATAAAAAATACATGTAATTAAGTTTTTTTTAAATAAAATTCATTATTTTATTGAAAGAAAAATAAAAATTGAAGGTCATAATCTATGTCGCTTACAATGCCAGCCTTCGGAGGTAAAGCTTCATTATTTTTTTAATTATCATTTTATTATTGAAGTTGCATGAATAATCAATTATAATTTTATTAAAAAACTTTACATGTATTTTCCATATATTTTTTTGATAAATTTTATTCATAAAAGTACAAACTCAATAATAATAAAAACAATATAAATTTTATGTGTGCATATATGATTTTAGGTCTATAATTAAAAAAAAATTAAAAATAATGGGAAATTATACAAAATAAATAAATATATAATATTTTAGGAATGAAAAAATTAAATGGTAAAAATAAAAAAAAGGATAATAAAAGGGAATTTTCCCACCAAAAAATAATTTTTTGGGAAAGGAAGAGTGATTTGCACCTACTAAAAATGTTAGGGTAATATTTGCTCTAAAAAAGATTAAAGAAAATTCATTTTTATAGGTAAGCGTTAGGGTCTTTTTGCGTATTTTTTCAATATTCAAACATCATAAAAATTCTAGTATATTTATGTAATTTTGGTAAATATGTCAAAACATGATGGGCACAAGGAATCATCCCACAATCCGTCAAAACCCACCATTTTGCAACAATGCCAAAGCGATAAATATAGTCGAAATGCAATAAAAGAATTACTATAAAAAAAAACTACGATATTGAAACGTTACATTAAAAACAAGGTTCAATAAATACATCGATTACTTTCACTTAGCTAGTGTATATATAATAGTTTTGTGTGCTAGCTGAGTGTTTCTCTCTCCCTCTCACATAAAAATCAGTAAAATCATTCTTCAAATTCAAAAAAAAAAAAAAAGGCACCTAATTAAGATTTCTCTTGAAACTTTAACCAATTCATAAAAGTTGGAAGATTTGAGACGCCCTAGTTGCCACACGTATATAAAATGTGATTAATAAATGTAGAAATGTCCACCACAAGACACACTAACAAACAGCTAAGCATCTCTACTTACATTGTCATGTCACATTGCTCTTTATAACTCTGTCACACTTAATTTCTTGAATTATTACAATATCTAACTTATATTTGATACATGTTTTAAACTTAGTTGAATGAGGCTTCAAATTATATGATCTGGGCCGGGAAGGACTCAGATCTTTACTCCTTAACTAATGTAGAACAATGTCAATTGCATTCTCTTTCTTTCACAATACACATTTCAAATCAATTTCAAGCAGTAATATTTCTCTCATTGTTCTAAAAATAAGTGTACTGTTTATATATACACACACACATATTCTCAAAATATAATCTTCAATTTTCAATATATATACAACCCGGTTCTAATTTTTGTAAGTTAAATCACCACATAAAATTATCCCGGTGGGGATGGTCTAGTGGTAGAGTGAGGTTACTTGGAGTTCGAATCTCCTCAATACCATCAGGTCGGATGTTTGAGTAAAAAAATTAAATAAAAAATCACTACATAAAACTCAATGACAAATTGACCCAAGACCAACTAATTTCAAAATCGAAATATGAGATGAGAGCGGTTTTATGTATAGGTTTTTTTTTTTTACTCACACACCCAACCTGTGGTATTGAGGAGGTTCGAACCCGTAACCTTTGGCCTCCGAGCAACCTCACTCCACCACTAGGCCATCCCCACCGGGACCGGTTTTATGTATAGGTTTACTTGCCCTTTATGAGTAAATTAATTACTCAATTTTGGATGAAACATGACGTGCTCAATTAATTATTTTTATGTTAATTCGAGGCCCATATTTAATTGGGCAAAGCTTCCAATAATGGATGGAGAAATTGACTCAATCCTCATGTCCCTTGTCACACACATTTAGAATCACTGGTTATTTGAATAAAATAACAATAGGTCCAAAAGTGGGGAAATTAGGCCAATGGATTGCCACGAGCCTACATTATTTATTTATTTCTTTTACAATTAAATAAATTGATTCTTGTGTTAATATTTTCCAAATTTGATTAGATTAATTAAGCTCCCTCTTAGGGTTCACCTTCTTTGTTTCTTCTAGTGGTGACACTTTTATTCTCTTGATTGAGATGCATTTTTTTAAAATGATGATTCCATCTGGTGCATAATTGTTGTCTTACCTAAAGTCTGGTGTATAAACTCTATCAACTCATTCCGTAATTTATTTCAATGATCATGTTGTGTAGTGATGTCGTTATTACGTTATACAATATCATATAGGTGATAGTTGATATGCATGATGCATCTATAAATCAGAATACATCACAAACATGTCATATGTTATTGAAAATTAATTTAGGAAAAGAATCCAAGGCTCTTCCACAAGTGAAAATTCCCGACTTTTGTTGTGCAAAATAGAAAAGAAAGATTGTGTTACTTTTTTGGGATTAATAGTATACTAGTATATCTCCCGTACGATGTACGGAAATCTGACTACACATTTTTAAAGTTTGATAATAATTGAAATGTTGGTTGCAACAATATTAGCATATAATGAGAAATAATTATAACTTTATCAAATGGTAGTTCACGTATATAAAATTATATTTGTGATTATTCAAATATATTTATAAACTTGTTTAGAATGTTTTTTATGTTTTTAAACTGGATCAATTAGAGATTTATATACACATTATGTATTAACACATACCACATAGTTATGTTATTTTTTGATAGACAAAATTAAATAGTTTCTTTATTTTATAGATTAACATATTAAATATACTTTATCCGGACACACATAAATTTAAATAAATAGTTTTCATACCACAATATAATAATAATAATAATATTTTAATTTATTATTATATTATATGGCATATGTGTATAACTTTTCAATATGGTTTATTTTCTAATCATTAAAATAAATAGATAATATTTATTAATAAATATGATATTAGTTTTTTAATTAATAGAATGTATAATCAATTGGTTGAAATCTTTCATGAATTTGAATGATTAATGTCAACAATTAAACACATATTGATGTATTATTATTATTATTATTATTATTATTATTATTATTATTATTATTATTATTATTATTATTATTATTATATCTTTCTACCATCTTATCAGTTTTCTTTGTTGGGTTTTTTTTTTCTGATTTTTTTTTATTTAAAAGCTCTCATTGATTATAATTTATAAGCCTCTTTGATTACACAATAAGCGGATGAAATCATAAATCATACTTTGTAGAAAATTAATAACTTTAATTGTGTAGCGCATATTATTGCACAAAATACAATATAAAATTTTATCCACACCATTAAAAGTATATTAATCAAAATTAAATGTAAATAAAATTTTAAATTTTATTTTTTCATTATTCTGTTTTGAACGAATTGACCTCTTTTATCTATTTCTTTTTTCCCATTAAAACCTATTGTCCATTTGTTTAACCATGAGTAATATTAGAATTTAAAAAAATAAAAATTTAAATAGTTGCCATTCAAAATCCCTGTTAATTATATAATAAATTATTTGATTACACCAAAAATAGTATTTGAATTAAGAAAATGAAAATTCAAATATTTTAGATAGGCATTTTGTTACGTTTTGATGGTATTTCTTTTAGAAAATCTAAAAAATTAAAGATGTTGAATGGTTATTAGTTGAATGGTGATATTTTTCATTTAACAAAATCTAAGTTAAAAATATGAATGTTTACACAATAATTAGAGAGCATTCAAATTTAAAAAAATAAAAATTTAAATATTTTCTATGGGCATATTTTGTTATGTTTTGTAGATATTGTATGTTTAGAAAATTTAAAAAATTAAAGATGTAAATGGTTGTTAATTGTTATCTATGCATGTTTTGGTGATATTTTTTATTTTAAAAAAAATTAAAAAGTTAAAAATATGAATGTTTACACCATAGGTAGTAGTAGAATTAAGAAATATATATAAATATTTTCCTTGAGAATTATTAAATTTTAATGATATTTTTATTTAGAAAATTTAAAAAATTAAAGATGTGAATGGTTGTTAATTGTTATTTATAAATATTTTGGTGATAGTTTTTTATTTAAAAAAAATCTAAAAAGAAGTTAAAATTTTGAATATGGTTTGAAAGAGGAATCGAACCTAGCCCACAAAAATGTATCAGCAATTGCTAACCAATTGATCTAAAGGCTTATTTTGTTTAAGCTTTGGAAAACAATTCTATTTTAACAATGTTTTGATTGGTATATTTTTATGACAATTTTGCCCCTGCGATTTTGCTTTAATATATGTATATATTGAAATAGTTTGCTCTTTTAGACCATGAAATTGATGAAATTGGGACATATGTTAAGTATTATTGCTTTTCTATTAATCAAACTTATATAATATGACTAGTGCTATTTGCTAGCGTAGATTTAAGATATACAACTTTACAATTTCATTTTTTTCACTATTAATATTAGTTAATTATATATATATATATATAGCATACGTAAGATATATGATAGAAGTAATATAGCTGTTTATTATTATTATTATTATTATTATTATTATTATTATTATTATTATTATTATTATTTTGCATATTCTGATATCTTTAATTCAAAGTATCACATGGTAGAGAAAAAAAATATATTCATATTTTTGAAATATTGATTTACTTTACTATTTTCTTTACTTGGACACTTGTTGTTGATCATTTTCATCTCTAAGATAGAAATTTAGAATTTCCACTATCTTCATCTTTGGTATATTATATGAAATAGTAAACTTTATGTTATGATTAGGAATGACATTTAAGGTCACCTCACACCTTAAAATAAACAAACTTTGATTGGAGTGGCATCACTAGTATGTAGTGAATGACCATTTCACCCTTGAGATACACAAATGATAATCAATTATTTCATTGTTCTTTTGATCATGGACAAGTTACGGACCGACCTAAAAATTATTGGTATAATTCCAATAAATTAGACTATATTCTAAGAAAATAGCAATTATTTTACAAAGAAAATATTGACGTGGGAGATGTGATCGATAACATTTTTATAGCAACACATATTGGAAATTACGAGTTCACGGATTAATATATGGCGGATGATACTGATACCCAAATTTAAATATCAGTAAATTATAAATATACTAAAAAATAAGATTTGGATCCTGTGACGCCCCGATTACCTAAACAGTATATCGTTAAACAATATTCATAAACGGTCCCGATGGGAATGACCTAGTGGTGCAGTGAAGTTATTTGGAGATAAAAAATCACGAGTTTGGATCCCTCAATACCACTGGGTCGGGTGTGTAAGTAAACAATATTCGTAAACGCAGGACCGGTCCGCAGATTTTGAAAGTTTGTGTGGGTGAACATTAAAAATAGTACCCCTAATTGAATAAAATAATTAAATTTAAAAAATACGCCTAGAAATTTAATATTCTTCAAAATGACAAATTTGTTTGATATGCTAAAATCTACAAAAAAATACATTCATGTTTTTTTTAGTAAAAAAAAAGTTTACATTCTTGATGTCTATAAAATTATTTTTTCATCAGTTCACCTATATTTGAACAACTATGAAAAAATAAACAAATTTACTTTAAACAACTGAGAATAAAAAAATCAACAAAATTTTATTTTAAGACACAACTTCTAACATTTTCTTAAAACAAATTCACTAATATTTTTTTTTCAAAATTGATATTTTCTAACAAATCTTGTTCAATGAATATTTTGTAACAAATCTTGTTCAATGAATATCAACTAAATCTTTTATGTGCCATGATAAATCTCAAGTAAGACTTTAATAACTTCAATTTTTTTTTTTTTTTTTTTTTTTATGCAACTTTAATAAGTATGGTCAATAAATTTTTATAAACAGTGTCTTATTTAGTTCATCTCAATACAACGGGTCAAAATTGAATCAATTTCACGGGTCAAGCCGCCTCCAATAAAAAAAATTGCGAGAAAAGTGTATAACTCATACACTAAAATGTATCATCATTGCTATTTTGCTTGTATCAGTTTATTAATACATTTCAACTTGGATTTATAATTATTCTCAATTAGGAATTAGGATGTATATTTATTTTGAAAAATTAATTATCGAGTGCAGTGCATGGACTCATGTGTTAGTGTCGGGCAAGTGCACTACCGAGTGGTTAGATCAAATAAATTATATAAATTCACTTTAATTTTAGGGCCCACTAATTTCATTTTAGTGTGTATATTTATTTCGAAAAAACTAACCGTCAAGTGCAGTGCATGAGCTCATGCATTAGCATCGGGTGAGTGCATTATAAGTTGTCGCATAAAAAAAATTAAATTAATTCATTTTAATTTAATAAGTATTTATTTTCCAGGGGAAAAAACAGAAAATTCAAAAAAAAATCGAGCGGGTGGGCGCTACGTGCTAACTGATTGAGAAATCCATACAACATTATTGTAACGAATGTCATCCCTATATACATTTCGACGACTATTCAACCTTTTCAAATAGGTAAAAACTTGCACGCACTAGATGTATATAAGATTTTATCAGACGGTCAATGCGCGTTGACCCGGTCAACCCGTAAAAAAGAAAAATGATAAAATAGGTGATACTTTTTAATGATACATATGATAATTTTTGAATATTAATTGATACTTTTTAGTATTATGATTGATACTGATTTTGACGAATTTTATTTATTTATTTATTTTGCCGATACTTTTTAAGGATACACATGATACTTTTGGATTTTTGAGTGATACTTTTTAGTGTTACGGTTGATACTGATTTTGACGGTTTTTTATTTATTTATTTATTTTGGCCGATACTTTTTAAGGATACAAGTGATACTTTTAGGCTTTTGAGTGATACTTTTTAATGTCACAGTTGATACTAATTTTGAATGTTTTTTTTAGTTGATCGAGTCAACGCGCATTTTTCGGTTTTGACCGATCAACGCGTTGACCCGATCAATGCGTCTGATGGTGCACCTAGTGTACACAAGTGCTTCTCTTTCAAATAAATCAATATATCTAGAGTTGTATGTTGTTTTGGTAATACATATCGGAAGGTGTTGAGCTATTGAAATAATTGTTTTTATTATGGAGTAAACTTAATTTATTGAATTAAAGATAATCTTTTATAGTAAAAATAATAAAAGAATTTCTAGATATAGTCAGTAAAGAAAAGAGAAAAGTTAGAGAGTCCATGTGTGCATTGTTGTAAATCTAGAAAAATAGAAAAGTGATCCCTATAAATTAATTTAAACCAGATGATGATAAGTCGAAGGAGAAATGACCGATTTAAACTATCTATATCTGTAATTTAATGAATGTAATTTTGTAAAAAAAATAGAGAAGTAGAAGTGAACCAGACGATGATAAGTCGGTTAGAGGAGAAATGACCAATTTAAACTATCTATATGCAATTTAATGAATGTAATTTTGTAATAAAAAAAAAAGAGAATTAGAAGTGAAAAATTATAAAGAAAAAGGAGGCTCAATTGAGCCACTGTATTTTTTTTTTTGCTCAACTGGGCCACCGCGTTTTTAAAATTGTGTCAATTGAGTCATTGTATGATGGAGCCCTAACAGAGGACGTTAACTCGACTCGAAACGATGTCATTTTCTTTAAGTTTTTACTCTAACCCATAACCCGACCCACCCATAACCCCTAACCCGACCCACTCATCTCTCATACACACTATCTCACACTTTTTACACACACACACCCATGAAGTTCATCCTTGTTCATGTGTTTTTTCCCCTTAGATATTCTTTAGTCATCATTTTTCTTTAATGTTCTTTTTTTTCCATTTTTTATTTTTCTTTCTCTTTTTTTTTATAATTTTTCTTTCATCATCCCAAAATCTGTAAAAAAATCACCAAATAATTCAGTTTCTAATCCTAGATCTTCAATCAAAAATCACAAAAAATCAAACAATGCAACTCCTTCTTCCAGTTCTTTTATACCAGAAAATGATTCCTTCAAACTTCATGAACAACAGACCTCTGCTCACCCGTCCAGTCAAAATCACAACACAAATCCCCTCACACATCTCCATCTCCACCCACATTTAGACAAAAACTCAGAAATCACAAAACAACACAACAGCCCTTTACTCATAAATCCACCAACATCACAGTATCAGATATTGCAGAGTTTCTTTTTCCTTTGAAGAGGAAGAAGAATCAAGAGAAGGGGAAGAAGACTCAAGTGAAGAGGAGTCAAGTTACGAGGGTTCAGATGAGGACTTCTTACTTGACATAGCTCCAGCAGATTTGATCTGTACAGGATCATCGTCTTCTGATGAGGGATCGGAGAGAGACCATCTCCCTTTACGATGGCTCAAAAATTTCCAGATGAGACAGAAGGAGTGAACCCTCTACCGACTTTGAGATCTCGGCCTTCGATGCGGTGGTTGGCCTCATTTCTGGAACACCGCTGTCGATCTCTCAACCCTAGTAACAAGCCCACCGTGCCCAAATAACTCTGAAAGTGAGCTCGCCTCAAATTGTGGGGGAAAAATTGGAGGTGTTCTCGCCCTATCAAATTCAACATCGCTGGGGTAATCCCCTTCTTTCTCGCTGTCGGTTTCATCTTCTCCACAAGAAATTGAAGCCCAGACATCCATTAACGTCGCTCAAGCTCAAATCGACTCTAATCGCCGCCGTGAATCTCCTCCTCGAGACGTCAGTCGCCGCTGTATTTTGTGTAGTTTGGACGAGTGGGTCGGGTTAGGGGTTAGGGGTGGGTCGGGTTATGGGTTAGGGGTGGGTCGGGTTATGGGTTAGGGTAAAAACTTAAAGAAAATGATGTCGTTTTGAGTCGAGTTAACGTCCTCCGTTAGAGCTCCCTCATATAATGGCTCAATTGACACGATTTTAAAAATGCGGTGGCCCAATTGAGCCAAAAAAAGTTACAGTGGGTCAATTAAGGCCCCAAATTAATTTAGTGGCCTATTTGGCCCTTATCCCATAAAAATATAAAAATGATGTCCTATAAAATATATCAATACGTAATATTATAAAAATATAAAAATATTGTCCCTATAATTTATAATCGGCTGCGTGGCGCACCTCTCACATGGACTCAAGGACCGCTACGTAAACTAACGCGACTATTTTATTGAAACATAAATCATTCACTTTAATTACAACGCATGACTAAAAGATAAAATCTTTTAAATAACCATCAACATGGAAATATATATTAGTGAATAATCATCAACCCAAAAATATATAATAGTTTTGGAGTGATTACTATTAACTCGGAGCATTACAGTATTTATTCAGATCATACATGATGGATATTTAAATACATAGTATCAGATAACAAGCAGTTTAAAACATTTCGTTACAGATTCGGATATAAGTATCGTTTGATAGATTTTGACCCATCAAACTAACTTATTATCTATACAAGTTTTTATCATACCGGTCAAAATCCAAATGCAAATTTATATTTAATGGTACATTTATAATTTTATTATTATTTTTTTTTTTTGAAAAATAAAATATTTTATTACTCCATTTCACTCCCTCAACCAAGGAGGAAAATTGTTGTTCCAAATACAAAAATCATCACATCCTGCACCAAATTGTGCAAGATTATGAGCAACACTATTAGCTTCCCTACACATATGCTTAAAACCAAGCAAAATCCCGATCTTAATGACCTCAGCTAATGGTGAAAGTTCATTCTCGATATAAGACTCACCCTCCTTATCATTACCAAACAATCGAATACCCAACAGAGAATCTGAGTACACCACAAATGACTCCTATAAATTTTTGTGAATGCACTAATCCTAATTACTACGGATTTCTCCACATCACCAAAAGAATAAAAAAATTAGAGGGTTGGAATTTATAAATTGTTGAATTTGTTAGATTTGGATAAATTAAAATTTCCCAAAATCTTGGTATAGATTCACTCAATTCACTAATCTTCTACTTCTACACACATGAAAATTTGAGCATGTGCTGAGGCCTCAATTCCAAGGTAAAATTGGAAAACATATATGTATATATATGTAAATATTTTTTCACGCACAAAAACGTGTGAGTGTGAGCAGAAGCCACAGAGCAAAACCGGGTTGACACCTCATCTCTTTCTGTTCCCTTCAATATACATTCCATCCGATATATAGAGAAAATAAAGGACTCTATATAACCTCACACACATTCACACACATACTATCTCTTTCCGAACATAAACTCCTCCCTTCTCTCTCTTCTTCTCTTCTACTTCTTCTCTCTCTACGGATGAAAAAAGGGTAAAGAAATTCTATAGAAATATCCCATCAACAGACCAAATTTCTAACCCCTTTAATCATCATCGTCGTCCTCGTCTAAATATTCAAGCACAAGTAATCACCTGAAAATTCTCTTGATCATTGTGACCAAATTCAAGACTTTTGATTTGATCGGGATTTTGATGAGTTTTTCATAGGCAGATGTCACGTGGGTTTTGGGGAATCTTGTGCCCCTTTTGCATGTAAACTTTGTTTCTGAAATTTTTTCTTTTTTTTTTTTTGGGTTTCTTGATCTGTTTATGTATCGGAATGTACAGAATCAAGACCGCCCCTTGTTGTTGTGCTCTGTTTTGTAAAAGAATTCCACTTGATCTCCAGTGTGATTGAGGAATTGAACTTATTTTGGTGATCAGAGAAGATCTTTGTGATTGTGGGATGCTAAAGAGTGGATTTTTACGGTTAATTTCTTCGTGCAATTGTGATGATCATTATTTAGTAATATTGTTATCGGTCACCGATTAAAATTGAGTTCCCAAAATTTCTGGGAATTTCTTGATGATGCTTGGCTGCGAAATCTAACTTTTTGGGTGTGAATTCCTTTCTGTTTTCGGCTACTTTTTGGTGTGGGATATTCTCTGTGGAGGTTTTTGGCATGCTTCATTCAACAGTATTCTTTATTTGAAGTAGACGTACAACCTACGTCTATACCTTTTCTTGTGGAGATGATGTTTCTTGTTAGAATGTGTTTGCTTGTTTGATATCAATTGATCAGATGCTCTTATCATTTAGCCCCTATCAAACTACCAAGTTCATTCTCTCAGTTATTTATTTCAGTTATTTATTGGTGATTGGTGGTTATGACTTTTGATGTTTTTGCCTAATCTTTAGCATCTCTCTACTAAAGATTGCGCCTTTTTGCGTCAAATCGTCGAATGTTTGATTGTGTATCAATGTGAAATTGTGTATTTATAGTTGTGCTTTGTAATGCAGGCTTGACACAAGAGCCCTGAGCAACTAGCTACAAAGGTATTGAATCCCTGCATTCTTAGTAGGATTATTGAGGTTTTGATTATAAATTGGGAGAAATGTCGAAAAAAGCTTACATTTTTCCTTGTAATCTTTCAGTAGATCGATCATCCATTCTTGCCAAGTTAGGGCACTGCAGAGTTAGAGCGGTGCCCATGGATGCCACTGCAAGTGGAGCATCGAGCGTTCAATACCACAACATTAGCGAGCAGACAATCGTGCCTCTTGCTCCTCCTCCCGTAGCACATCAGAGGCAGCAACGGCATTGCTATGGAAATGAGAGCCCCGGGGAGTTCCCGTTGTCTGCTAATCCGTCCATTGTTCTCCATTTCCTCACTGCTTGCAATTTGGATCCACAAGATCTTGCAAAACTCGAGGCAAGTGTGTTTTATTTACCATTTCCACAGTTGGTCTCTTGATTGAAAATAGAATTGATGATGCTGCTGATTGAATCATAATGCTTTCTGCAGGCAACTTGTTCCTTCTTTAGGCAGCCTGCGCACTTTGCCCCCGACCACGAGCTCTCATTGGCAGAGCTTGCAGCTCTTGATATGTGCCAGAAGAGGGCCATATTTAAGCCAATGACAGTAGAACACCAACAATGTTTGAAGCAAAAGTGTGGGGGCTCTTGGAAACTAGTCTTGAGATACTTGCTGGCCGGAGAAGCATGTTCGAGGAGGGAGAAGTCGCAGGCAATAGCCGGTCCTGGTCACAGCATTGCTGTGACCTCGAAAGGAGCTGTATATTCATTCGGTTCTAACAGCTCAGGACAGCTTGGACATGGAGCCACAGATGAGGAGCCACGCCCTCGCCTTATTAGGTCGTCTATCTTCTGTAATCTAGTAGACCTGATGTTGCACAAGCCCGAAACTTGTTGTAGATGGTCAGTGAGATAAGGAGATTAATGCCAACTTGTTTTGATGCAGATCTCTGCAAGGAGTCCGCATTATTCATGCAGCCGCTGGGGCTGGCCGGACAATGCTGATTAGTGATGCAGGGCGCGTCTATGCCTTTGGAAAGGATTCTTTTGGTGAAGCTGAATATGGGGCTCAAGGAAATAAATTAGTAACTATCCCTCAGCTAGTTGAATCATTGAAAGATATCTTTGTTGTCCAAGCTGCTATTGGAAATTTCTTTACAGCTGTGTTGTCAAGAGAAGGCAGGATTTACACATTCTCTTGGGGAGACGAAAGCAAACTCGGCCATCAAACGGAACCTAATGATCTTGAGCCCCGCCCATTGTTGGGGGCACTCGAAAATATACCTGTGGTTCAAATTGCAGCTGGATACTGCTATCTTCTTGCTTTGGCTTGTCAACCTGGTGGCATGTAAGCTCCTCAATATATATGAATATATGTGTATATATATCATTGTTACCTAATTAGTAACAATGCACGTAGGAATTCTCTAGAAAATTGAATGTTGAAGCAATTGTTTCCTAAATTCTTGGCTTTGTTTGTCTTCATGTTATCCATGCTAGCTACTTGTTGGTTCACATGAGTTGCTCTTACTCCATTACATGTCGGCGTTTATATTCATCATTTAATGTTGTCAGGTCTGTATACTCTGTTGGCTGTGGACTGGGTGGAAAGCTTGGGCACGGTACTAGAACTGATGAGAAGCAACCGAGATTAATTGAACAGTTTGCAACATTGAATCTTCAGCCCATTGTAGTTGCAGCTGGTGCTTGGCACGCTGCAGTGGTAGGAAAGGATGGAAGAGTGTGTACGTGGGGCTGGGGGCGGTACGGATGCTTGGGACATGGGAATGAAGATTGTGAATCAGTGCCCAAAGTAGTCGAAGCACTGAGCAATGTCAAAGCAGTTAATGTTGCAACAGGAGATTATACGACCTTCGTGGTCTCAGATGCTGGCGAGGTTTATTCTTTTGGATGTGGAGAGTCGTCTAGCCTCGGACATAACACTGCTGCTGCTGCTGCTGCTGACGAGCAGGTTTGATTCCTTAGAACGGGAGATGAAATCTTACAATCCATAATTGGTGTCTCAATCAAACTTTGAAATAGTAACTATACACTCATGATAGTCCATAGTTGGTGTCTCAATCCATGTCTCGTTTTTTGTTTGGAAACTTGGAAAGAATGACTATACATTCATGAGATGAAGATATCTCTTTCCCTTTTACTCAAAAGTTTCCAAACACGGAACGAAACACGAATCACTAACTTGAAACGTGATCCCTGTCCGATTGCAGGGTAACAGGCACACGAACGTGCTAAGCCCGGAGCTCGTAACATCACTGAAGCAAGTGAAGGAAAGGGTTGTGCAGATAAGCCTCACAAATTCCATATACTGGAATGCACACACATTCGCGCTCACTGACTCGGACAAGCTGTACGCGTTTGGTGCTGGTGACAAAGGACAGCTAGGCGTCGAGCTCGCTGCTAATCAAACCGAGAGGGCGAACCCCGATCGTGTCGAGGTCGACCTCAGTTAACCTCCGGATGAAGCATCCCCTACCTGTACTGCCCTTTGCCTCCTTAATCTTATTATTAACATTGCATTGCAGCTGGTTGTAGATATATGATGTTTCATGTTTATTGCTCTGTGTAAATAGAAAACAGTGATTGTGAATAAGGGTAGGATTTAGGAGCTGCAGAATTAACCTCTTTTAGAAATTCGTTAGCTCTTTGCCTTGAACCAGTAAATAGTTTTAAAAGACTCATCAAGATTGCCTTTTTAACTTATTTTAATTTAATTGGTGAAAATTGTTTTTAACCATTTCTTTGTGAGGTTTTGTGCTTTTAATATTTTCTTCAAGCTGTATGTATGATATATGTTGCTTTATTTATTTTTTTCCCCTTTTTTCATTTGTTATAAATGTAGGATTGAATGACTGCGGTACTTTTGTTTGGGGATTTTTTATTTTATTTTTAATTGTAAGTATATTGGTTTGTTAGTTCTGAATATCTACCCATTATTTGTTTCCGAGTAGTTTTTATTTTTGTTGTGTAGTAGTTATGAAAATTTTATTTAATATGGGGTAAAATGTGAAAGTTACCTTGTATGACATTTTTATGGAAGTGATAAAGCTTAATTACTCAACGCTACTTCATGGACCATGATCCTCTGCTGTGGCCTTTTGCACAGCACCAAGTGCTGTGCCCTTTTTTCCTTAAAAACGGTATCATTTTGATCCAATTTTGATTTTTTTTCTTTTTTTTTTATAATTGGTAAAAATTACACAAAATCAAAATTTTAAACTACATATTATAATAAATCTTATGAAAAATCAACCAAGAGAGAGATCAACTGAAAAGTAAAAATAGAAAATTGAAACAATAAATCTCAATATTTAATAATTACCTTATAATAATTGGAAACAAAAATTAAAAAGAAAATTATAAACCCTAATTTTAAAATTTAATCCCATTTAATAATATAAAAAACTGAAATATAAATATAATCCAAATTATGAAAGTCATTATTAAAAGTTTATTATTTTAATTAGATTTTTTTAATTCATTAGTGTTTTTTGGGAAAGGAAGAAAGAAATAATAATAAAAAAGAATAAAAAAGAACAGAGGTAAAAATTTGTATCAAATGACACAGTTTTAAGTGAAAAAAGGGAACAGCATGAAATGCTGTGCAATGGGAGATCATGATCCCTATTTCCTTCCAGTTTCTTTTTTATTGGTAGAAATTTAATTGCAAGATTGAGAAATGATTTTTACATAGTTTCATTATGGTTGGATGTAGTAGGTTTAAATCTAACGACGTTGGATATGCAACACGTGTTCATGTTAATGGCATGAATGTTTGTGTTTCATCGGGTAATGCTATTTGGCCACATTATGGTCATAAATTATGGTATTTTTGAAATATATGGTAAGTGTTTAATTAACTCTTTGATTAGTGATTAATACAGTATTATTTTACATCTATACATTGATGTTCATCTTAGGAAGATTTGACTTGTATATTCTTTAAATCCAAACTATACATATAATCTCTCTCTCTCTCTCTCTCTCTCTCTCTCTCTCTCTCACTATAAATATGGATGAATTGTTATATAAATTAATCTTTGGTGAATTATTCTTTTAGAGATCCGTGCAATTTAATTAACTCCATTTCATTTTTTTTTTGTTATTCTCAAAAGTTTAGGAATGAAATGAATAAAACATATGGTATATATTTATCGAAAATTACTTAAAATTTTTGAAAATATATAAATGGATTATGAAATGATTTTGCCATATCAATAGTGCAAATCAAATAAATGGATGGATTATTAATTAAATCAATCTTCCGGGAATTGAAGTTTTTTTCTTAGATGATCTTCGAATTGAATTAGACAAATAAATAATTAATGTTTATTTTAATTATATGTTGGGACCTTTAATTCCCATCTTTTTTGTACCAACTTTAATTTTTTGTCTTCAATTTTTATGTAAAATTATGCTGAAATTTTATATTTCGGTTTATTTATTTATCATCAAATATAAAAACTATAGTGGATCTCATTCCGTCTTTCATATTTATTATTGTTCTCTTCAATGGTTTACAAATCACTACCCTAATTTAACGAATAAATAAAAATATAAAATAAATTCTAAAATACACAAACCATAGATTAAAATAATAAAAAAATATATAATCAAGTATTCTAAAATAATATTAATACAGATTATTATAAGTTATTGCTAAATTTTTAAAGTAAATTACACACAATTAATTTAAGAATTTCATTCGTGTTAAAAGAATATTCTCTACTTGAACATTTTCGTATTCAATAATTTATTTATTTATTTATTTTTAAATTTAATCCCATAATCATATTCAAAATTGACTCCCTTCCAACATAGTTTACGATAATTTATTCAATTTTACAATTGTGTAATTAAGTAATTTGTCTAATGCGATTTACCAAAATATTTAATAATTTTGAGAATGATTCCATAATTTGATTTGTAATGTCGATGAAGCAAAATCATTTCATTATTCCTTTATATAATTTTTTAGAGATTTTATTTAGTTTTTTTTTTATTTCAAAACATTTATAATTTTCTAGACTTTATCTAATAAATTTGGTAAATTGTCTAATTTCAATTTACCAAAATATTAAATAATTTTGAGGATGATTCCTCTCCATTTTCACAAGTTCATTATTTGATTTGTAATATTTATGTGGCAAAATCATTTCATAATCATTTATATATTTTTTGAAATTTTATGTAATTTTTGATAACGATATACCATATATTTTATTAATTTCATCCTTAAGCTTTTGAGAATAATAAAAAGAAATTAAACGGAGTTAATTGATTGCAATTCACCAAAGATTAACAAAATTCATCCATGCATATATATATATATATATATATATATA
The DNA here is from genome assembly GCA_026008535.1 of Perilla frutescens. Taxonomy (NCBI): domain Eukaryota; kingdom Viridiplantae; phylum Streptophyta; class Magnoliopsida; order Lamiales; family Lamiaceae; genus Perilla; species Perilla frutescens. Next base: position 16,254,964 of record BRKX01000015.1, read on the forward strand.
TATATAGAGAGAGAGAGAGAGAGAGAGAGAGAGATTATATGTATAATTTGGATTTAAAAATTATATAAGTCAAATCTTTATAAAATGAACATCAAGGGTCTAGATGTAAAATGTTATTAATCACTAATTAAAGAGTTAATTAAACACTTACTATATATTTCAAGAATATCATAATTAAAAAATTAAGGCCGGCCATAGTGTAGCCGAATAACATTATCATTTTTACAATAGCATCAGTATGGACGTGTGTTAGTGGAATTGAATATATACGTAAGTAGGGTTATAAATGACTCGAGTCGGATAATTAAAAGCTCAATTAAATTCGTTAAATTTTCCTGAGCTTGCTGACTATACCAAAAAGAGTTTGCTAAGTATAACGAACTGAGTTATGTTGAATAAAAAAGAAAAGCTGAATTTGGCTGAAAAATGTTGAGCAAGTTAAATGAATATCCTTGATTTGAGATAAATTCATGGTAGGTTGAACACATCGATCTCTATTTTTGAATTTTTTTTTTTTTTAATAATTAAGAGGTCTCGAGATGATTAAAAAATTTGCTATTTTATTAAGCATGCTTGAAAATGTCTAAGAATCAACTCACCAAGAGATTCCCTCAAAACCACACCCCCCCAAGAGAACCGTTGAATTGGGCAAAATATACTTCAATAGTTTTTTTGTTTTTTTTTTGGAATTCAATGTTTTGGATTTTATATTTAATTAAATTATATTTTTTTACTTTTTTTTGGAATTCAATGTTTTGGATTTTATATTTAATTAAATTATAACTTTTTAATTTTGTAAAATTTATGTTTAGAATTATTATCCATTTCATACATTGACGATTTATTATAAGATATGTAATTACTTTCATACAAATCATAAGGCATCATGAACTTTACAACATTGGCTAAATAATTAAATCTTTTTCTGCGCTTCTTGTTGAATTTAATGATGTGATTCAGATTTCGACAACATTTGTGTTGAAATTTTTTGAATGAAAACCAAAAAAAAAGAAAAAAAAAGATGAACCACATTACAATACAAGAACACACCAACTGAAGTTCAGATTATAATGGAGGAAAAAGAAAAACAAAAAAAATCGTTACAAAATAAAGGCATTACAAAGAGACGAACCACACGCCGGTTAAAACGACGACGTCTCAATCGAGTGATTCAGCAAAACCAAATATCAGTTTCTGAGACCAGCAAAATTTTAGCATCAACTACTTGATGTGGAAAATCAATACTCGGAGGGTGAGATAACATCATCAATCTTCAAAATCATCTTCACAACTTGAGTTGCAAGCAGAATCTGCTGTTGTTTCCCGATCAAGGTCTCGAAAACATTCTGCTCGCGCATGTCGTTCGTGCCAACGTCGTTGCAGTCGATACCACAATTGGTGTTGTTCTCCTGCAGATGAAAATCATATCGTAATTATTTACTTTACAATAAACAATCTCTCACAAGAAAGCTAGAGTGAGATTTAGGGCTTGCTTCACTTGATCGCAAAAATAAAAATGAATAAAAAAACGCAAGAAAAGAAGCCAAAATGTAAAAATTACCTTGATTTGCTGAGATTTGACAGCAGATAAAGTTTCTATAGGTTGGAGACCGCTGTTTTCCGCCAGCGCCATTGGAATAGCATCTAATGCATCTGCAAACGCCCTAATTGCATACTGCAAAAACGAATGCAAACTGTTAGCTAAAAAGTCTTGAAACTAATAGGTATAAAGGGGAAAGGATGCATTCTAACCTGTTCAACTCCAGGGTACTTATCAGCAGCCGCTTCCACAGCAATTGAGCAGGAAATTTCAGCTGAGCCACCACCATATACTATGGACTTGTTGCGAATAAGATTTCGAGCAACACATAAGGCATCATGAAGGCTGCGCTTTGTTTCCTCTATCATCATCTTGTTACCTAAAGCATCGTCAGAAAATAAGAACATTTTCATTTTATCAACTGCATTGCACTAGCTTAAAAGATTTATCCCACCCCGCTTTGTGGTTCTTTCCCATGAAGTTGTTTCCCCCTTGGGATTGTCCAAAGGTGTTATAGTAGAATAAGACACTGTAATTAATTTCTCTTTTAATATATTTTTTTTACCCATCAAAAAAAAGAAAATAAGAACATAAATCAAATTATCGAGTTAAAAATTAATCAATTCTAGTCCATGTCTGTCATGTTCTCATCATTTGATTTGAATAAAGAATTAAAAAACAAGAAAAAAGAGCTGCAAGTGAAGATGCAGATAATGCAAAATACCAAACAACAGCAAGCACATCTGAAATAATAACATTAAATCTACGCCATGATAAAATGGAAAACAACAAGGAATGAATTAAGCATGGACAACATCAGGTTCTTTTAGATACTGATAGATATAAGATAATATCAATGTATAGAACTAGAGCACAGTAGTAAGAAAATAGCTTCATTGTGAAAAACGGTATAAGATCAATTTCCATTGATATACAAATCAGAGATAGAAATCAGAAATATTGACTCACCACCACGAATAAATATGGTCACAGCCCTTGAATTCGCACAGTGCTCAATATATATCATCCGATCCTTAGTGGTGCCAAAAGCTTTTTCTCGAACCAAGCCAGCCTGGCATGTGTAATCAAATAGTTCAGTGCATGTGGTTTCTACAACTGCTTAGAAATGAAATACAATAACTAGCCCAAATTTCAGTCACTAAAAACATAACTATAGACAGAAGAGAAGATAACAAAGCTCTTATGGTAGAAGCTTACCCTGCCTAATTTTTCTGGTGTCAACTCCTGAAATCTTGGCACAATTCTCCCACCTAATAACAAAGTCAATAAACAGAGTTATGTAAGAAATCTTAAATAGAAAAAGTAACATGAGTATAAAAATAAAATTAGATTCATAGAATTGCAGGATTGCCAAAAACCTGTGGCTATGGCTATGAGCTCTAACTCCACACCGCCAACCCAGCGGACAGCAGGCAAATTCCTATGCATCAATAAGTGGTTTGCCTCATCATCAAAACCCCATTGGCAGATCACCAGTGTAGCCCCGACGTCCTGTGACCCAGAGAAGCTTTGAAATTACACCAAAGTCTTTAAATTTAAGAATTGTGAAGCATATAAACCAACATAAAGCCAGCCATCACAAGGATGGACATGCTTTTGATTTGCCACAAATTTTATCAAGATTCTAGAAACAGCAATGAAAATCTATACAGCAAGATGAAGAACAAACTAAATACTAAGCAAAAACAGATTACCTTGCATTTTTGAACCATATCATCAAAGTACTTCTGCTCTTGTTGACGTAAAGTTTGGAACTTTTCCACAGTATCAATATCAACCTTATGTTTAGTCTTCGGCTTTGGAGGCTCAAAGGGGCAAGTCAAAATTGCAATGTTCGCATCCTCAATCTGCTTTGGCATCTGGGGATGACTCATGTCTTTGTCTACAATAATCCCATATATTAGTTCTGTATCCTCTAGCTTCCCACCAACTTTTCCCTCTACTTTAATTAAGTCTAGATTGACATCCTTTCTCTCTAAATCCGCAACAGCAAGAACTGCTTTGACTGCAATCTCAGCCAAACTTCGTTTGCACCTGTTCACTCTGCAAAGCAAATTTGATGACACCAAAACAAGTAAAAAACAGCATGAGAATGACAGAATAACCTTAGGATCTAAACAGTTCAATATAAGAGTGAAACGTCAAGAATGTCTTAAAAACTTCCCAAAACACAAAAAACAAGGGCACATCATCCACAATACCGTGTTTAAATACTGACTAGTTTTGGTATTTAAATAACACCACAAAGATGTTCACAATATCAGGCAGTAATGAGTTTTAAACAAGGGCAAATCAACCACAATATATCGTCGAGAAAAGGCACGATCCCGGGCAAGAAACAACACTCACATCTTGGAGGACAAAGTAGTCATACAAGTCTGGATCAAAGGCTCCACATTCTCCGTGCTAAATTCAAATTTATGAGCTATACGCTCCAAATGTTCGAAGGCGATCCGGGAAGCCATTTCGTATCCTTCCGCAACCCGAATAGGATGAATCCCACGTTCTAACAGCTTCTGAGCTTGTTCTAGAAGCGAACCAGCCATAACAACAACTCCAGTCGTTCCGTCGCCAATTTCATAGTCTTGGCTCCGTGACAACTCAACCATGAGCTTAGCAATCTGATTGTCAACATCCATCTGCTCCAAGATCGTCGCACCATCATTTGCTGACACCAAAAACAGTTGAGAAAGAACAAACAAAAAAAAGAAACACTTTTACAAAAAACTCACAAAAATGAAGCTGAAAGTTAACACCCAGTTACAGACATTATCCAAAACCCTAAGAATTTAACCACAAACACACACAGAAAGAGGGCAAAAGCTCGCAAGCTTACTTATGGTGACTTCTCCGTCGGGGCTCTGGAGCATCTTATCCATGCCTTTGGGTCCGAGAGAAGTGCGGAGGATCCGCGCCACCGCTTTGCCGGCGGCGATGTTCGCCTTCTGTGCATCGAGGCCGCGCAATCTGGTTTTCTGGTCCTGCTCCCGTAGAATGATGAACGGCCGCCCGAATTCGTCGAAAGCAAGCGCCATTGCCCGGGTTCGGGCAAACGGATCGGATCTTGAAACGGATCCGAATCGGAAATGGGAATGACTGAGTGAGGAGTGGAGGGAAGGAGAGTTATTTGAGCTTTTTTTTTTCCTTTTTTCTGGAAGATTTGAGAATAGATTCTGTGCCCTAGTTTAGTTCACGCAGTGGCAGTGCTGTAATATTCTACAATTTTCAAATTTATATTTAGCTTTTTTTATTTTTCAATTAAATTAAGTGGAATACCAGTTAAATTTGAATTTTTAATTTTACTTATACTTTTTATTATCCTCGTTCTTATTCTTAATGTATATTAATCTTATTTCCATTTAAAAAAAAGTAGTTAGTAGTAAAATATCGTCCAAACTTAATTATGATAATTGTAACTAGGGATGTCAATCGGGCTAATCCGTTCGGTTTTGGGCTAACCCGTTTCGGTTTCGGTGCTATTAGGTTCGGGCCTATTCGGTTAAAAAAATTTTCGGGCTCAAAATCTTCGACCCTAACCCTAACCCTTCGGTTTTCGGGCTAGCCCGTCGGGCCAACATGTTTATGATTTTTTTTCCACGTGTATAAATTATATCTTGATAATTCTCCTAAATAATCATGATCTCTTATTCTTGAAATAAATTAATACGTGAAAAATAAGATAAAATGAAAAGAATATGACAAATACAAAATTTAATTAAGATCAAACTGTATCAAATGAAAGAAAACAAAAATAAATGACATGAAAATGACAATAATGTTCAATCATAATTTGTTCTTCCAAAAATAATCATTTTAAACTACACCACAAATCTATTTATAGCTTAATCTTCCATCTAATTTGAAGTACAATCTTCTTCTACTTTAACAATATTTGAAGCCCTTTCAACTTCATGTTTGATTCCATCTTCAAAATATTTATCATTTATCAAAAGAAATAATAATATTATAATATTATAAATTAAAAAATGATAAATTATAATAACTAGTTAGTCTAAAGAAATATAGGTAGGGATGTCAATCGGGCCAACCCGTTCGGTTTCGGGCCTATTCGGTTGGGGCCAAATCGGTTAAATTTTTTTTCGGGCCAGAAATTTATGGCCCTAACCCACCATTTTTTCGATTTTTTCAGGCCGGCTCATCGATTTCGGGCTAAATTGACATCCCTAACTGCAACTAATATATCTCTTGTGCGATACGCAAATAATTATTATTGTTTTAGATTTGTAATATTGTGATTATTTTTTAATTAATAAAATGATATGCACATGCGATAAATAAAAAGAAAATTATATTTTAGGAACTAAATGAAAAATTTTCCGCACCTTATACTTGAGGAAAATCATGTCTAAAGTATGTGGGTGTGATAAATTCATTTATTTCATGTTTTTCTAGACATTTTAGTCACTCTAAATATCCTTTTTAGTTTCTTTTGTATCTGAAAAGAATCATAGAGTAGCATTGGGCATGACAAGAGTCGAATCTGACGAAAGAGGCATTTTGCCTAAATCTTTCTTGAATATTTCAACGCAAGCAAAGCTTAAGAGGGCATTATGGAACTTCTTCAGTGAGATCTATACAAAAGGAAAGCAGTATGGGCGTATCAGATAATGATCGAGCTGACTAGATGATGATGTTGTGCTCACAGTACTCATACAGATTCGACCATGGTGATAACAAGAGATAAGGCTGAAGACTAGATCAAGTTTAAAGGATGTTGGGTAGATAAAGACTACTGAATATATCAGGAAGTGGAGATGAGGTGGAATCCATGAAATATCGGGATTGATCTAACAAACTCGAAGATAAGGCTTATCCAAGCAGGGCACAACAAATCCGGAGGCAGTTGAAGACCCTTGTTCATGGGGGAATTAAAATTTGAAATGTTTTCTATTTAAACTAGTTCTGATTTGGAAACACGGAACTTTGCACATTACATTTTCTGCATTTTTACTTTCCGCACTTAATTTCAGTTTAAAGCTGCTTCGGTAGCATGAACAATCTCGGGATTTATGTCTGCAGGAAATAGGTTTTATGTTTAAATGCTGGTTTCTATTCGGCGTTAGTGTTGAACACATTTTAGTTCAATTCCAGTAAGTTTTCCTTAATTACCATGTCTTTAATTTATGCATTTCCAATTCCATCTAACATGAGTAGCTAAATTTTTAATTCTAGAATTTGAACGACATATAAAGGTTTAAATACTCAAATACTCGTGAGCCCTTGTGGGCATATTACTTCATGAATAAGTTTCTACCGTGAGTTTCATTCTTGTTCTAAGTGAATGTGTGTTTATTATGGCTAATGTGACTGATTACTCTTTAGTAGTAATGAGCGCACCAGGGTTAAATAGATTAATGAATTGTGATTGTGTGTTAATACTAATTGTAACTGGAAATTCGATGGGTTGTTGTGGACATACGAGGAATCAGTAAACACAACAAACTTGGATTCATCTAGGGAACAAGGTTGCCTGTTCATTTACATCTCTTGGGGGAATCAGGAGGTGGATGATAGATTAGGGGCTTAATCGAAGAGGGATCACTTTCAAATCTATTCTGAAAGGATGAATAAGAAGACGTAGCGAGGAATCCGGTCTCTATAATCGGGTGACTTAATTGTGTAGGAAGATCGGTGTGCCCATGATCGAGTGAGTGTTATTTAACTGGATTCTAGTTCAAATTCTGGAAACTTTTGTTATTTGATATTTCTCTTATTTACTTTTACATATTTAAATTTCAGTAAAGTGACAACACAATCCAAACCCCCTTTGTGATTGGTCACCTTAAAGTGAAATCGCATCGGCTCTCTGTGGGATCGACCCTTACTCATAGCTAGCTACGCTCGCGGTGGGCACATGAGAATAAATTTATTTTGATCACGAAACGACATCGTGACAAAATTGGCACCGTTGTGAGGGAGCTGATTTTTAGTGATTTTACTTTCCAAGCTTATGTGCTTGGAAGTTGTTGCCCAGGACTTTTTCAGAAGAAAATCTATTGTACGATCCAAATATAGAGAAAATTTCAAGGAAGAACAAAATAGAAGTGAGGAAGGCACGATGAGTTGCAAACAGACCTCGTGAGCCCACACCACCACTAAAAGATCAAGAAGACACAGGGCATGAAGAGGAAGAATAGTTCGAGAATGATCGAGTTCACAATATGGCCACATTAAATGAAGACAATCGAACTCTAAGGCAGTTAGTCTTTCCGACTAACATGAATCAACGCCCAATGGGCATTACACTCCCACCAGTGACTCAAGCATGGGACATTCATGCAAACTTCATTCAAATCTTGCCAAAATTCCATGGAATTCCAGGAGAAGATCCCCAGAGACATTTGTAAGATTTTGAGATGGTTTACCAAACTCAACCATTCGACCATGGACGCGAAGTTAATTTCAAAGTAACCGATGTAAAAAAAGAGATGACAAGATCTAATAAGGCTAGATAGATAGTAAAATACACATAAGAACAACAAACGCCGATACTAGATTTATAATCACAAGAACTACCACATCAATTTTCAAATAAATAATACATCAAAACTTAAACATATATACATACGATAAACATGATTAAAAAAATGAAGAAGAAAGAACGCATTAATTGTAGATGAGTCAAGCAACTGAAAAACTTTAGATTTGTGGCTTCGATGTTCGATTCACAAAAACAAATCTAGCACAACGGTGATCTTCAAATGGCAATGATGAAGAGATGGATCATCGGCAATGGATCAAAACAAAGAAAGAGAGAAATAGGGTGAGAAAGAGAGAGAGAGATGGATAGAAGGCGGTTAGGATTTTGAGTAATTGAAGGCGGTTATGGTTTGAAGTAATCGAGCACAATGACAATCTTCAATCAGCAGCGGCAAAGAGATGAATCACCGGTGCTGGAGCAGAACAAATTAGAGAAACAAAGAGAGAGACGGGGAGACAACAACTAGGGTTTGAATGGAGATCAAAATGAATTAGATGGGTCAAGAAAATAATTTATATATCAGGTCACGGGTCGGTGGTTGACCCGTTTATTTGATGGGGTAGGATTCATGCACTTAGTGCACAGGAGAATTTACGATATAAAAATATTTTTTGTTAAGTTATTAAAAGTAAATGGGCATAAAATTTCATTGCGGTAAGGCCTGGACTCTGGGTTGGGAAATAGCAATATTTTTCTTATCACATGGAATTTTACTCGACCTATTTTTCTATCACGTGATTTTTGTATCTTTAGAGTAACACACTGAATATAATTATAATTTATTGAAAAATAACATATATTTTGAACTTGCTATAACTTCAATTGAGTTGGTGTAGAATTAAATGAATTTTTTTTACAAAAAAAAAAGAAAAAAACTAGGTATATTTATTGCTTGATTTAAGCAATTTGAAGGTATATATATATCACATAATATACAGTTTTGTTTTTCCTATATATGAAACGAAGCCAAAGTATATATAATTGTATATATGTGAAATCAATATATAGTTTTTTTCCCTATATATGAATAAACATAATAAAAACACGATTACTATAAAAAATAATATTTTATTCCTCCAAGCGCTCAACCCACAAATGTGTGAATCGTTAATAGTGCGACATGAAAAAAAACAAGAAAAGGAATTCTCTGAAAATAACATGATTCACGAATAATGATCCTAATTAATAAAATAAATGGAAGCAGAAGACGATATAAAAATCATCACTTTTTCCTTTATTATTATCCGACCATATTCATCATTCACTGATTTAGAAGAAGAGGAAGGAGCCAACAATGCCGGCGGCTATTGCTCCGGCGGCGGCGGTGGTTTCGACTGCTGCGGCGCCGCCTGCTGCAGGTGGATGAGACCCCGGCGCGAGGTTTTTGAAGACTCCTTCAGGAATGGGGCCTCCGATAGGAGCGGCGTCGGCCGCCGCCCCGCTTAGAGCGCCGATCAACTGACTGGCATTACTTATATTGAGGCCTGCTGCGGCGGCGGCGGGGGCGATGCTAGCGGCGGCGGCAGGAACGTTGGGTTCCTCAGCGGAAGTCATCCCCACGGCTGCGAAGAAGATGATCAAGGCAAGGACAATGATTTGTTTTGCCATTTTTAATTTCTTGAATTTACAAAAGAGTATATTTTTCTCTTTTTTATTTTTTCAATTTTTTTTGTATATTTTCAGAGAATCGCAGCTCATGTGGGGAGATGTGTTGCAATGATGCAGGTGGCGGAGGGGGTTATATAGGGCGGGTGGCGGTGGAGCGGCGGATGTTGCGGGGTGGATAGGGCTGAGAGTCCATGCAAAGTTTACGCGTGATTTTTTTTAGACCATTGCTATATTTGACATGAGACCTTTTAGAAGATTCAAAGCCATTCTTCTATTTTCAGCTATTTATAGCATTAACAGATATGGTTGTGCACTACTAACTTGTGCTTGTGCATATGTAGTTCGATTTCTCTATTACATTTCAATTTTATTTTATACACATATATATCATGTGTACATTTTTAGTACGCTGACCAATTTATGATATGATACCCAATATTAAAATTAAGATTTATAAGTATTTTTTAGTATTTAATTTTTAAATAATCAATTATCTATATATATATATTAAGGCAAAATCGTATAATAGACAACAATTCTAGTGTAAATCGTTGCATGTTATACATTTTGCCTTAGACAACAGTTTTTGAATAACAGACAATAGTTTTTTTTTTACATTTTCCACGACGATTTAGATTACAACTAGTGGTGGAGGGAGCATGGGTCCTGGGGGGGTCCAGGAATTTGGTAAAAAGGTAGGGGTATATTAGTAATTTCACAATTTTAATTAAAATAAATAAAAAATATAATTCAGTCTGTATTTTATTAAAAATGTTTGCTCCCAAAATCGTATACTTCCCGCTACACCATCTCAATTCTCAATTCTCAAAGTCCCAAATCAAATACTTCCCGCTACACCATCTCAATTGAACATATTTGCCGGCGATAGCATCACAGCAAGTTTCTAGTTATCTGGATTCCGGTGAGATTTTCTTCCCCTTTTCCTTCCACATTTTATTTTTATTATTTTTGATTTCGAATTTCTGAATTTACTTCAATCTTCTGTAGAAGACCGACGCGACTTCAGAAAATTTGGGGGTTCTTGGAGTCTGGAGACTTGCATCAAAAATGAAGAAAGTTCAAAGGTAATTAATTTTATCTGGATTTGCTGCAACATATCTGATTAAATTTTGGTTTGGGGTTGCTGCATATTTAGAAATGTTATTTAATTTGAGTTTACCGAATGATTTAGGTTATAGTTTATTGTAATTTGTAAATATGTGTTTTAGCAATTCTAAATTGGAGTGGCTTTAGAATTGAGTTTACTATTGCGCTTGTAAATTTATGTAGCATTTATTTGCTTAATTCGAAGTTCTTGCAGTCAGCACAATAAATAATATGGTTATTGATTAACTTTATTTTCATTATTTCTTAGATCAATGGATTGTTTTATGAAGCCAATGTCTTCTACTGTGAAAGTCTCAGCTCCGTCAATTGATAGACCTATGTCTCAAGATTCATTGAAGGAAAAGAACAATGATGTTGATGTAGAAAATCTTCCAAGTGATCCAGGACTACGACCTAATATCATGAGCTATCCTCCAAAATCTGTAGAAGAGGTTCGTAGAGCTTACTTGCTAAAAGGTCAATGTCAACCATATGAGCATGATTTTCCTCATAGAATCGATTTGGGTCGGCCCCGTAAGTTTGTTTCATCTTGGTTTGATGAGTTCAAGGATTGGTTGGAGTATAGTGTTGAAAAAGATGTAGCTTTCTGTCTATATTGTTATCTTTTTTTAAGACTCAATGGAAACGGGCAGGACTCTTTTGTATTTGGAGGATTTTCTTCGTGGTGCAAAAAAAAAAGATTGAGAGATCACGTTGGAGACCACAATAGTGGTCATAATAAGTGCATAATGGCATGTCAAGACTTGATAAAGCAAGCTCGACACATTGAACAGTCTCTTGAGAAAGCATCGAAACAATCTAAGACTAATTATCATTGTAGACTAAATGCAATGGTTATTAGTCTTCGCTACTTTGTTATGCAAGGATTAACATTTTGAGGACACAGTGAGTCCGAAGAATCCTTAAATCAAGGAAACTTTCTCGAACTTTTGAAAATGCTTGCCACCTGCAATGAAGAGATATCCAATGTTATGCTGAAAAATACTCCCGACAACCTCAAGCTCACATCACCTGATATTCAAAAAGACATTATTAATGCAACTGCGTTTGAGACAACAAAATTTATCATTTTGGATATTAGAATTGACTTTTTCTCTATATTGGTTGATGAGTGTCGAGATATATCTGTCAAAGGACAGATAGGGGTTGTTTTACGCTATGTAAATAAGCACGGATATATCATTGAACGTGTTCTTGGCCTGGTTCATGTTAGTGACACAACTGCAATCTCTCTTGAGAAGGGTATTGATTCTTTATTCTCTACACATAGCTTAAGCATTTCAAGTTTGCGGGGTCAAGGGTATGATGGTGCAAGCAACATGAGAGGTGAATTCAATGGACTGAAAAGTTTGATACTCAAGAGAAATCCGAATGCTTATTACGTTAATTGCTTTGCTCATTAGCTTCAACTCACAATTGTTGCTATTGCTAAAAACATACAAGCATTGGATCTTTTTTTAATACTGTCAACCGTTTATGTAATGTTGTTGGTGGCTTGTGCAAGCGCAGAGATATGCTACGGGAGAGCCAAAGAGAGTAAATCATTGTCTGCATTGCAAATGATGAAGTTAAGATGGGAAGAGGGCTGAACCAAGAAACTGCATTGAAGCGGTCAGGTGATACTCGTTGGAGTTCTCATTATGGTACTCTCGTTAACTTGATACTTTTATTTTCTTCAGTTGTAGATGTTCTTGATTATGTTGGGGAGAATGGTAATGACGACTCACAGCGGGCTGAAGCCATTGATTTATTGGACATTATAAATCGTTTTGAGTTTGTCTTTGTGCTGCATCTTATGAAGCAATTATTGGGGATCACACACGAACTCTCGCAGGTCTTACAAAGGAAGGATCAGAATATTGTTAACATGATGAAGCTTGTTAATGTATCTAAAATACGTTTACAAGTAATGAGAGATGGCAGTTGGGACACTTTGTTATCTGAAGTTTCAATGTTTTGTAACACGAACGATATAATTGTGCTAGATATGAAAGATGAATTTATGGCTCCAGGAAGAGGAAGACATAGAACTGAAAAAATGATAAATCTCCATCATTATCATGTTGAGCTATTTTATTCTGTGATTGACATGCAAGCTGTGGAGTTTGTTAGTGCCATCGTCATTGTTCGTTGTGTTGTTGGCGAGATATGTTCGACAATATGTATTTGGGTATGTCCCAAGAAGACTTCGTGTTCCGCTGTGCAAGAAAAGAAGAACGGTCGGTGAACTGTTCTCTCTGATGTTCCAGACATACTCAGGGACACTTTTATATAGTAGTTTTCATAAATACAAGATCTTGTGCTGATCCGTTTTCAGAAGTCAAGATATGTTTGATTGACTGCCTTGTGGAGTAGATATCGTGCTGATTTATCACCCTCTTGTCCAAGGAAAGTATCTACACACAATTGGGAAGATCACAAACCAATATTCACTTGCCAAGATACCAAAGATAGAGGTCAACGGTAACTTTGAAGTGAAGTTATATGAAGGCCAATCCAGTTCAGCAATCGGTACCACTTACACTTGTTTAGATTCTCTTAGAAGATTATTTGAGAGTCATTTCATTTGTGGTCTTTGTATTAGCTAGTAACTGTTCTACAATATGTTCTAGCATTTGAGTGTTTTGAGTGAAACACGTGAGGGGTTTTCTTAATCCATTTTGCACGCAATCTCGGGAAAGATTGTAAGTTGAAGTCGTGGGTAGCTAGAGGGAGTCTAGTGTCACGGTTGTAAGGGGATCTTACAACTTTTTTCGTTTAGTGAAAGAGTTCGTGGAGAAGAACGGGCTACATAAAGAGGAAGTCCTGTATGTGTAAGATCCCAAATACACTTCATGAAGGAGTAGCAAACGAATCTTCAAGTTTGGGCGAAGTCCTCCCAGAGTAGGTTGTTTAACCGAACTGGGTTATCAATCACGTGCGTAATTTACTGCTTTTTATTAATTGTTCTTATATCTGTCCTTCACATATCTAAGAACACAAGTGTGCAGTAGATTTATTTTACACCTGACACGAATTAGTGTTTTTCAGAGTTGAATCAACGTTTTGATTAGGTCAACACGGAATTACTTTTATGCATGACATGCTTTGATCCGAGAGATTCATTTTCTGCATTTGACATCAAGAAACTAGTTCATCTTGCAAGGTTTTATCCATCTGACTTCCCTGAAGTGACTTTGTATCATCTTGAAAGTCAACTAGAGAATTTTATTTTTGATGTGCGCATGGATGAAATGTTCTCTAACATATCAGGAATCAGAGGTCTTGCTCAGAAGATGGTTTCGACAAGAAAACATGAAGTTTTTCCTTTGGTTTATTTGTTGTTGAAGTTGTGTTTGGTTTTACTAGTTGCTACGGCAACAGTAGAACGGGCTTTTTCAGCAATGAAGATCATCAAAAGCTCTCTACGCAATCGTATGAGAGATAAATTATTGAATGATTGTTTAGTTCCATACATCGAGAAGGATGTGTTTGTAAATGTCACCAATGAAGCTATTATGCAGCGATATGCAGCGATTTCAAAGTATGAAGAATAGAAAAGACATGTTATGAGCTGATTGTACTTATCTTTTGTTATCTAAACATTAAATGTTGTTATTTAATTCTACTTTTGTTTTTAGAAATCTGCTTGTGAATTTATATACATATATAGTTATGAATCTTATGATAAGTTGGACCTCACACCCTAAAATGTCTGGCTCCGCCGCTGATTATAACCGTTGTATTTTAAGAAATTTTCATAATCTTATTTATTATTATTTTTACTTGAAAATTTGAGATTTATAACATTTTTTATTTTATTTTTTGTAATAATAATAATAATAATTTGCAATAATTTGTTATTTTTTCTATTTCAATTCATCATTTAAAATAATTAAATAACTATATTTTGTATACATCTCATATATTCAAAGAAATCAAATGTTCTATAATCGTGGACAATTATACATTGTTATTTATAAAATCGTGATGTTGGAAATATTCCAATTTGATCTTTCTAATATGGATTTTCATTTACATAGTTCCTAAAATTTAATTTTCTTTTTGTTTATCATAACTATACAAAATTGATCTTCTTGTCTAATTAATTAACGCATGTGCATATCATTTTATTAATTTTTAAAAATTGAACACAACATATAAAATTAAAAATATAATCATAATATTATAAATCTAAAAAAAATAATAATTATTTATGCAACACACTGGAGAAATACTAGTTAATTAAAAATTGAAAACTGTGAACTATAATGTTCACCGATTTGACAATAAAATACTCATACTAATCACATATTTTATTTTATCAATACATATCATAATGCATAATATACGTGGAGTGCATACTGATGAAAATATATAAAACAAAAGTAGAACAAGATAAAAAAAAATAAAAGATCCAAACTGTCAACGTTGCCCTGTTTGCCTTGGTCCCTGTTGCTCTTTACAAATTACAACCAATAAATTGGAAACTACAAAAATCCTCACTACAATTGCTGCCACTGTAAAACTACAACAGACACACATGAAAATACAATCATTAACTAGGTTTATGAAATGTACAGGGATATCTAAGATTACAAATTGGGCTAAATCGGAAAAAATAAATAAAAAAAATCATCATTCTGACTTCTGAGGTTGTATGGCAATCTTTACTGTAATGCTAATTATTCTACAACAAAAGGAAACTCCAGATATGGCATTCAGCTCTCCAGCCAACGAAGACACGGCCGCGTCGTCTCTGACCGGATTTTCCTTCTGAAATAATACAAGAAACTCCATTTGGCCTCCTGCAATCTGATAATATGTAAGGAACACAAAATGCTGCCCTTGTGTAGGATGGTTTCCCTGCGGTTAATCCCAGAAGATGGTATCTGTATCATCAGATCTCGATTTTGACACGAAAAAAGCCTTCATAATTGTAACCACCTAGTTTGATTGGTCTTTGTATCAATACATTCCCTTGAAAACTGGATTTGTGCGGCATATGCTTGCTCCACATTCCTCGTACTCAGCTTTTGTATGACAAGCCTGTGTGAGGAAAGGATGTTATTGCATGACTTCATCTTCTAAGAATGACAAGTGTTTTATTGTCTACACAGTGACCTCACATAATAGGTTTCATTTAAAGACACGAAAGTTACCAATCGAAAAAAAAAAGCAACATGCCTGTACCAAATGAGTTCGGATTACTTCAAGCAGAATGGGACATGAATCCTTAGATTGTTAGATTCTACTTTGAGCTAAAAAGTTCTTTATACATCCTTGTAGTATTGAAAACTTGATTGTTGAAAATAAAAAATTTCGATTCATCTGTCCTTTCACGACAGCAGTTTTTATTCCAAGAATTAAAGCCTATGCCTGCTTATCAATTTTGAGAGGACACCGAAATAAAAAACTTACCGTGAAAAATTCAGGAGTGGATGCAAGTACCGAGCCTCCAAACCAAACTGCACATCTCTGGATAGGATGGCTCACAACATTTACTTCTACAGGTTGTGCCTGGAGAAAAAATTATAGCAGTCAACCTCTATAAATGGTGAATCACAAGTTTCATCAACAGTCAAGTGATAAAATGAACTAAAATCTTACCTTTATTTCTCCAACAAGCTTAGAATCAGATGCAACTCCTCGAGCATCAACAATCTTTTTTAAATCCCTTTGCAGCCTTCGGTTGAAGTCTTTGAACATGGTTGATCCTCCAGATAATACGATATTCTACAATATAGCAGATGAGCATTAGTAAACCATTAAAAAAAGGGAAATAGTCAATCAAAAGGGAAAAGAGAATCAACTATTTCATGTCACCTTATACAATGCCCTTCTTGTATCTATTGGTGCAGACTGAATACATTTATCAATGACATCAGGCAGAGGGGTAGTAAAATCACTGGTGTAAATTTCAGGGTTGAAGAAGACCTGAACAACAAATCACAGGACGTCAATTGGATAAATTCTACAACTTATTATACCATGTGGAACTAAAATTAAATTTTGTATCCTTTACAGGATCAATGAAAGAAATAGTATGAAATGTGCTGCTTGGGCATACATAAACAGAGCAAATGAAGCAAACCTCAGGACCAAGGAACCTTTCATAGCCTATATCACAAGAATAAGGAGCCCCAGTCTTCGGCTTAGTACCTCTCCATTGCTTAATGTATTTCGCCGGTTCTTTGTCATGCTTATTGAACTCCTGACTTGTCAAAGAACACAGACTAGTGAAAAGAAACCCTTTGATATCTAGGAAACTGAAAATATTAGAAAATCTTCATATGCAAAAGATTGAAAATAAATGATTACTGCACTTATTCCAATCCTTCAGGAGGTTGAGATGGAGCAAATCCATAGTTGTGAAGAAAGTACTTTTTAGACTATACCTTAACAATGTCTGAAGAAGTGTAACAGTACATTTCCTTCACTCTCCGGGCAACTTCAAATGAGTCCTCGGGTGGAACATGCTCCCCTCTTTCCTAAACAGAGAAAAATAGGAATGTGAAAAATTATAGTAGGCACTGAACAAAACTAGTTCAATGAACAAAAAAATCAGTCTTCTATTTTAAGAATTCTGTAAGATGTAACCAACATCATCTCACAAGAAACACACAAAAAAAAACATTATTTTATTTTAACCAACAAAACAATATTCTTATTATTAACGTTCTACACGCACTATTTGATGATCTACAACTGTTATTAACAAACTCCAAAGCCCAGAATGAAAGACAGGGCCTTTCTTAAATTCCAGAAAGCTTATTCATTTGATCCTCTCCAGAAGTTAAAGACCAAATTTTCAACTATTTTCAAGGGGTATACCAATTATAAATACAAAGTACTGAAGAATCATACTCTCATGAGCTGCTGGATGAACCGAGTAACGTCTTTCCCAGCAATCGGAATGGACTTAATGCTGCTCCCAATGACATAACCGTCTGCAACAGGCACAACATGAGTAGCCCCATCTCCCACGTCCACTACAACTCCTGTCATCTCACACTAAGAAAAAGTATTGAAGAATAAGAAAACAAGAATTCATGTTCTTGATTGTGTGGTATAATGTTCATCCCATTGTCCCTCATGATTCGTCTAGCTTTATCAGTGGACGGTTAGAATGCCATTAGTCAAGACTTAACTATTAATCTTTAGAACAGATAAAATGTGGGTTACAGATATGGATCCAGCTAGAAAAAAAGAATGCTAATCTTCCCAAATTGATGATTACATTTATTTTTGGCTTCAGCACAGTTGATCAATCAAGCACCCGGCTTAACTGCAATTATCACCCATCTTATTAAAACTATCCTCAACTCACATGTCACCTAAACCAATGATTCAGGTTGATAATTTAAAGATTACAGAACTTTCTGCAAATGATCTGGCATTAGATGATTCTCCTTATAAAATGACTAGCTCTCAAACCAAAATGTTCAGTCATTACACCAACAAGGTATACACTTCATTAACCAAAATTCGAAGTCAATAGATGCAGCTTCACACAATCTACAGACTAATAAATATATTGATTAATAAATCTCACACAACAAATCTCCAAAAGACACAAGTCATATAATTCCACAGTTCACTGAAAATGTCCAAACAATCTCAACGCCCATTCTTAAAATATTGACATGCTGAGTTGCTGACTTAATAATTCCACAAAATCAATCCCTAAATTTCAAGGAAGAAACAAAAAATTGTAAACTTAGCACCAACCTTGGATGCTGTGTATCCAGCAGCCAAAGCAAGCACAGGCTGCACCGCTATATAAAGCCCCGGAACATTAAATGTCTCGAACATGATCTCTCCGGTATACTCCCGACTCTCCGGTGCAGTCAAAGGGCTCTCTGTCAACAAAAAGTAGTGATCCTCTGGATCGCACCGTAAATAGTTAAATATACACTGCTGCCAGAACCTCTCCATTGAATCCCAATTATCGACCTGTCCATGCTTAATGGGATAGCTCAAATTGTAAGCGCTGCTAGATTTAGATCTAGACAATGCCTCATCACCTATATAGAAATCCAGATCCGCCATCACCCCTGCATTGTGCTGACCCAACCAATTGCTTCCCTTTGTCGAACTCGGCCGTGGCTGGTTGACAAATGAATTGTTTACCGCAACTACGGTCGGAACTATGAAACATGGCTCCACATTTCCAGCAAAACCCATTTTAGTATACCTGCAATCGATCAACACACAGCGAGGCAGGTAAGAAAAATTCAATCTTTAGCAAAACCCAGATCGAAAACAAGCAGACTCCTATGGAAATTCCGCCAAGTCAACGAAACTGAACTCAGTGAAGCATTTCCTCAAACAGAATTACTGCAATATCAAGAAGGAAAGAAATCAACGGAATCAGTCAACTTACCCAGTGCCATTGTCGATGACCACAGCAGGGCGAGAGGCGGCGGAGTCCATTAGCTCGAAAGAAAACAATCTGTTGCTTAAATCTTACAAGAATTTCAAGGAGAAAAACGATCATGGTCGTTGAAATTACGTCAACGGCGTTTGGTGGGAGTGAGCCTGACTTCTCAACGGCGGGTTGGTGCAGCAATAAACAAATCTAGAAAAGAAGAAGGCAGTGGTGAAACTCATCACCGAGCAAAAAGCAGTCAGTTTTCAGATTGTGTGAATTATCGAAGTGATGGCGACGATTTGAGGAAAAACTAAAAAGCAAAAAAAGGAGAAATTCCCTCTTATTTTCCCAAATTTAGCAATGAAAAGAAGCAACGGCTAAAATGTGGGTTCGGGAATTAATTGTTGTTTCGCGAATTTGGTTGGTGAAAAGGGAATATTACACAGTAAGTTGGTCGGCTATACGAATTTTGGAGAATGGGATGGGATGGGATGGGATGGGATGTGACAGACATAAAGTGAAGAAAAGCAGATCTTCTGCACCACCTGCCCTTTTCTTGATTTCATCAAACCCAACTTTGAGTTCTATTTAGATAGATACACTAGTTCAAAGAAATAGTTCAACAAACACATGAAATCAAATTTGACTTCTCATTTATAGTGCCTGATCATCTACACCCATAAACACCAATTGTGGTAGTTGCAAAAATATTAAGGTAACTTTTTTCCTTTATTACATACATGGAAGGAAATTTTAGTTCAAACTCCATTTTTTTCACCTCAACGCAATGACTCGTGGTGATCTCGAACTATTTATAGTATACTCGCAAAACATGCACGCATTTGGTGGTAGATGTCGTAGATTCTTAATTTAGATTTACGCCTAGTTTCCTAAGTTGGATATAAAATCTAATTTCTTAAAAGAACTTCATTAATCAAATGTTAGTCTTCACAACTGTTTTTACTGTTTAATAATGAGTGGACTAATCTTTTACTGAAGATCTAGCTGGACTATTAAGCCACATTGTCAAATTTAAATTTAATATGTAATATTCCAGAAAAAAATAATACATACTTCTTCCTTATGCAAATATTCACTTGTGACTAGTGTACTTGGTTTTCTTTTTCCAAATTTGAAAAATCAAGTAAATTCAAAATATACGTGTGGTGTGATTGACCCTCGCATAATCATAGTTTTAAGAAAATATCAAAATAAATTTTAAATATATTACACCAATACGATAACGACACACTGTTCTAATAAAATCACCGTTTCAAAAAAAAAAAATCATAATAATTGTATTAAACATAATGTATTTTACTTTTATAGAAGTATTATATTGAGAAAAAAAAATAGTTAAACCATGTGAACATTTTTTCCCCTATCTCAATATCCATGAATATAAAAAGGCAATAAAAAACTTCAGAAATTCAAGATTCTATCACTTTCAAATTTCAATCAAATTTCTTTGATAATCCAACTTTATTTTTTGTTGCCTCAATGATCTAAATTTGGCTCCCAATCTCAAATTAGATGAAATGAAAACGAGGTAGCAAGATCAGCTCTTCGATTTTTTCTTATGTTGTATCTCGTATTTTACTTTATTAATGCATAAAATATGTACATTTATCATGTCATATATATAGATTAGATTACTAAAATATGAAATACATCACAAAAATATAATAGAAAATTTCATAATAAAAAGAAGATTGTATAATTCTAACACAACATTTTATTCCTTAAACTAACACAAATAAAGGACCAAATACTTGATATAAATACATCTCTTACAACATATGAGATGCAGCAACCTAGAACTCTTCAAGCATCCATGTAACTTGGCCTAAATATACATCTCCCTCAACTTAGAGCTCATCCTTTGCTGGTGGCTGCGGGTTGTCCGATGATAACTTGATCGGATACGAGGCATTCATCGCGATACCACACAACCCTTCTCTTGCATCAACACCACGCTGCATCCTAATATAGCCTTGTTCGCCCCATTCGGGCCCCCACGAGTTCTTCACGATCCAGTATTTAGTCCCATCAAGCGCGGTACCATAACCCACAACTGCTACCCCGTGGTCTAGCTCCGTACCACATTCACCCGTGAACACTCCCTGCAATCAAGAAACACGCTTCTTAAACAAAACTTACAAGCGACTTATACATAATCCTAAAATCCTTTCTTTTTTTCTTTCCCTTTTCTCAATATCTTGATATTGAATATTGTACCTCCGAGTAGAACTGGAAATTAGAACCACCGGCATCAATAGCTACAGATACAGGCTGGTTTGCGACGGCTTTCATCAGAGCGTCCTCGTCATTTGCAGGCACGTTTTCATGGCCATCGATCACAACTGCTGGTGCATTCATCTGCAACACAATATAATAAGAGGCCGCCTCAATCGCTTCAGACAGTGTTCGTTTTTCTTACCTTGGCTGCATCACAGTTCCCATCATTGGCACTGTAGGGGTAGAAGCTCTCCGTTGCTATGCCACCCTGTTCCTTGATGAACTCGTACGCGTTGTCCATTAGTCCTCCACTGCAGCCTCCATTATCTTTCTCACAATCAACCAGTTCTTGCTCAGACAAAGATACTAACTGCCCTGTTTTGATCTTGTTGATGCCCTCAACTCCCACCACAGTTGAGAAAGCCCAACAACTACCTGCATGCAGAGATTGAAACAGAACATAATTTAATCAAGAAAAATCACAACAAAACATCCAAAAAAAAAAAAAGAAGATGATCAAGAAGCCTTACCACAGTCCCCTTGATTCTTGACTGCAGTGACAGCACCTTGAGTTCTCCAATCAACAGATGCAGGCAGATTATCAGCCTTTTCGTGCATGAATCCGGTGGTGGCCCTGCTGCCACGGAGCATGTGGTGGTGCTTGATCTTCGAGCTGTACGAGCTTCTGAACTCGTGGTTTGTCATGTCAGCAAACTGGTTGAGCTTCAGCTTGTAAGGCCTGTCCATCTGGTTCACCTCATGGATGTGATGCACGTTCGCCTTGAACACGTTGAAACGCCTCTTTTTCTCTGCCAGATCACGCGAAACAGTGTGGTGGCTCCTCCACCGTTGGTACAAATCCCACAAGCTCTCATCAGAAGCCAGGTCTTTTTCTGTGAACTCTATGCTCTTAGCAAGCCCAAAAACTGAGGCACAAAAAATCGAAAGCAAGAGAAGCCTTCCAATCACCATGATACCGATCTTTTCAATGTCAAGAAATTGATTTTGTCAAAGGAAAATCAGATAAAACTACTATCTCAGAGGTATTGATGATGAACAGATATCATGCAAAGATCAATATATAAGGTTGAAACAGTAACTGATTTGATCATTCTTATTTCATGCCTACAGCCTTTTTCTTGCTGAAGTTACATAAAAAGAAGATATTGCTATTTTTGGGGGTGAATTTTGAACAGATATAGATGAAATGTGTGCTTAACATGCCAATCACGCTGTGTTTGTTTAGGTTCTTCTCCAAAAAGTGACGAGTCATCATAAAACTGCTTTTAATTCTCATCCTTTTCTATTCTCTGCAAAAATAAATCTGTTTCAAGAAACAGAAGAGGAAAGCAGGCTATTCTGATGTATGACTCTATTTCCTATCAAATTTCTTAACAGCAGCTCTCTCTCTCTCTCTCTCTCTCTCTCTCTCTCTCTCTCTCTCAGTTAGTTCCTCGTTTTGTTTTAATGCAACATTTAGTACAAAGCTTACTAAAGTACTTTTAAACAGAAGCCTGAGTTATCATATGAAGGTTTGAATTTAACCCAAAATGAAGAGTATTTAGCTGCGCATTGAAACAGATTGATGAGGGTCAAAGTATACTTTTTTTTTGCAAAATCCCAAGATTCAAACTTGCAGCTGCCAAATTTAAATGCAACCCTTGAAATTGAAGATCAATTACGTTAATGAAACGTGACACAAAAATAACCCGTTTATATGGTATATGAAAAGCCCGCAAATTCCATAACATCATATCACAAAAAATCTTTCATTTTCTTGAGCAAAATCAGAGCCCTTTTGCAACCGTGGAGGCCATGAATCTTGAATAGATG
Organism: Perilla frutescens; assembly: GCA_026008535.1. Classification (NCBI taxonomy): domain Eukaryota; kingdom Viridiplantae; phylum Streptophyta; class Magnoliopsida; order Lamiales; family Lamiaceae; genus Perilla; species Perilla frutescens. Next base: position 16,278,187 of record BRKX01000015.1, read on the forward strand.
GCATATACGAATAAAAATTTAGCTAATTTACATTTTCATCTCGATCAAACTTGTTTTTTGTCCATGATTTTTGCCAGAAAGCAAAGCGCCAAATCAATAAAACAGCAAAGAGTGTGGCGCCACCATTTTCAGAATTTTGACCAATACAAATACTATGACTGTTGTTCTTCCACCTTGAATCAGATCTTCAATGAATTTCTTACTCTTATTTGTTGAATAGATGTTTGTTGAACGATTCAAGGCAAAACAACTTGGTCTAAATTATATATATAATTCCAAATTTTTGTGGGTTTTGGTCTAAATTATATATGTATCTATCATAATCCTTCTGTTTGATGTTTAATCTTGAAGTTTTGGCAGTTGCTCTATGGATCTTGGCACCTTAACATGAAAAAGAAACAAAAGTTCATACAAACTCACAAATGTCACTCGGATTTGTTTGTTACAAAAATACTATTTTGGAATAGAGACCTCGTCTATTTTTTATATTTGTAATATAAGAGTACTAAATTATGTCTCGGGCTTCACTGTTGATGCTGGGGTGTCGACAGCGCATTTTCACGGAAGAAAATAGCTGGATTGTGTTATATATTGAGTAATGATGCTGATTGTATATTGTATGTATTCATAGTATTAGTAATGGTAATTCTCTATCCATTATGAAAAGAACTATTAGATAATTTAATACTAGAATGCAAAAACATATCACAATCCATGCAACTAAAACAAATATTGGGATCAAATATTGCATCAGAGAAATTGATGTGCCATGCATATTTTATTGTGCTGACACTTTCAAAGATCTCTTTATGCTAAAGCAAACATCCCAATCTTGGCGCAGTGGGTCGAGCCGAGCTAAGCCGAGTAGTCTTTGTTGTTCAAGCAACAGTTGATATCAAGCATTTGCCAGCTTGCCATTGTTGCTGGTTCTTCTTCCCCTAGAAGACAAATGGAGCTAAGACAAGACAGCAAATGATAATTTATGATACCATCAGTCGTCTAAAGGGAAAGAATTTTGAAGCAGGACAACAGATAGCGTTCAAAGTTCAAACCTTATCTTTTATAGAGCAAAGCTACTGCATAGAACTAGAAGTCACGCTGTATAATAATTAATAGGCATTGATTTCTTCTCTGTTTGGAGACAGCATCAAACGAAACAGAAAGGAAGGTTTTGAGTCTTCAAACAGGATATCATCTGCTGTGCTGAGAAGTGAAAATGGGGGGAAAAGGTGGACTATTCAGGTTTGCAGACAGTGTGGATAAGCTGCTGATGTTTCTTGGTATTCTGGGCAGCGTCGGAGAAGGGCTGGCGTCTCCGCTCACCATGTATGTCACGAGTGGAGCAATAGACGCGTTTGCGTCGTCTGATCAGTCCATCGAGAGTGAGGTGGTGAACACGGTACGCATAACTTGGTCATAACATTAGATGTCCAATAACTGACTGAACAGAAAAGGAGCCAACTTCAAACAGATGAAAATGCACTGAATTTGTACTAGATCAAAGTTGAAAGTCTGTTTTGTGTGTTTTTGTGCAGTATGGACTAAGGCTGTTCTATGTTGCTATTGGAGTTGGCTTCTCTTGTTTCTTTGGTATGTCTCTGTCTCTCTCTACTCACTCTTTGCGCAGTGGCGCTTATTTGAAGACATTAATGAAAATTTTGTTAAATTATGCAGAAGGACTTTGCTGGACAAGAACTGCAGAGAGGCAAACATCAAGAATTCGGACAGAATATTTGAAGTCAGTTCTCAAACAAGAAGTTGGCTTCTTTGATAACCAGGATTCTTCATCAGCAACCTTCCAAGTTATCTCCAACATTTCAGCTGATGCTCATATCATTCAAGATGTTATAGCTTACAAGGTTCTTTTCTTCATCTAATCATCTCTCCCTGCCATTATTCCATTAAAAAAAAGGAACCAAGTTTTTCATCCTTGTCTGCTGCAGATACCCAACACCATGGCTCAGGTCTGTGCACTCATCTTCGGGCTTGTAGTTGCCTTCCTACTTTCATGGCGGATGGCATTGGCTACTCTTCCTTTCGCCCTTGGATTCATCGTGCCAGGGTTGGCGTTTGGACGGCTGATGATGAAGACAGGAGTCGAGAGTAAGAATGCATATGATGTTGCAGGCAGCATTGTAGAACAGGCTATATCAAATATAAGAACTGTTTATTCCTATGTTGGAGAGCAGAGAACAGTCGATAATTATGGAGACGCCCTTCAAGAAAGCAAGAAGCTCGGCATAAAGCAAGGATTAATGAAGGGATTGATGATTGGAAGCATGGGAATGCTGTTTGCTACCTGGGCATTTCAGTCTTGGGTTGGAGGCCTTCTTGTTATTGAACAAGGAGAGAGTGGTGGCCATGTTTTTGTCGCCGGTGCCAGCATCATCAGCGGAGGAATGTGAGCCCCATCTCTCTCTCTCTCTCTCTCTCTCTCTCTCTCTCCCTGCAACTGCTAATTCCCTCTCCTTGTTATATCAGGGCCTGCATGACTGCTCTGCCTAACGTGCCATTCATAACAGATGCATCAGCTGCTGCAATGCGAATATTTGAGATGATAGACCGCGCTCCAGAAATAGACTCTACGAAAGATGAAGGAACAGTCCTAACCAATGTAAGGGGACAAATAGAGTTCAGACAAGTTTACTTCAGTTATCCATCACGAAAGGATGAGTTTGTCCTGCAGGGACTTAGTCTGAAGATCAAACCTGGTAAGAAAATCGGCCTCGTGGGAGGCAGTGGTTCGGGAAAATCGACAATTGTGTCATTGCTCGAAAGATTCTACGATCCTGTAAAAGGAGACATACTACTTGATGGCCGCAGAATCAAGAAGCTCCAGCTCAGATGGTACAGGTCTCAGTTTGGCCTGGTGAGTCAGGAGCCAGTTCTCTTCGCCACGTCGATAAAGGAAAACATACTGTTTGGGAAAGATGATGCAGCTTCGCTTGAAGAGTTGATAGCTGCAGCTAAAGCAGCAAATGCACACAATTTCATAGTTGAATTTCCTCAAGGATATGATACACAAGTAGGGCAGCTTGGAGTTCAGTTATCAGGAGGACAGAAGCAAAGGATTGCCATAGCAAGAGCATTGCTTAGAGATCCGAGAATTCTGCTACTTGATGAGGCTACAAGCGCGCTTGATTCACAGTCCGAAAGCATAGTTCAGGAGGCCATCGATCAAGCTTCACATGGCAGGACAGCACTGGTCATTGCTCATCGTCTCTCTTCAATACGGAATGTTAATAGAATTATGGTGCTTGAATCTGGGAGAGTCGTCGAATCAGGGTCACACGACGAGCTGATGCACATGAACAACGGAGTAGGTGGAGTCTACAGCCAAATGGTAAGACTGCAGAGATCGGCTATTTCCCATGAGTTTTCACCAGATCCACCGAGCCCCAAGAGACTGATGTACTGCCGTAGCCTCAGTTCTCGTCGTGGTTTGAGCATACTCAACAGCCCTGCCTCCCCCTTCTCATGTGCAATGCCAATCAGTGTATTCTCTTCAATTCAAAACAGTCCAGATTCCTCCTTCAGTGTTCATTATGGAGAAGACAAAAAACCAGATTCGTCTACTCCCCCAAGTCCTTCAATATGGCGCTTGCTTGAGATGAATTCACCAGAGTGGAAGAGAGCCTTGCTTGGCTCCATAGGGGCAGTTGCAGTTGGATCTGTCCTAGCAGTGAATTCATACTGCATGGGAGCTCTAATCTCTGTTTACTTCGAGAAAACATCAAAAGTGAAATCAGAGACAAGAATATACAGCATCATATTCATAAGCATCTGTGTCATAGTCTTCTTCTGCAGCGTATTACAGCACTACAACTTCGGAATAATGGGAGAACGCCTCACAAAGCGCATGCGCGAAAAAGTTCTTGAGAAGATACTCACCTTTGAGATAGGCTGGTTCGACAAAGATGAAAACTCAAGCGCTGCAATCTGTGCAAGGCTCTCCACAGAAGCCAACATGGTTCGATCTCTTGTGGGAGATCGTCTGTCGTTGCTGGTTCAGGTCTTCACAAATGCTACTGTATCCTTCACAGTTGCATTGATCATCTCATGGAAAGTCTCACTAGTGTTGATCGCAATACAGCCTTTGATCATCATCAGCTACTATTACAAGACTGTTTTGATGAAGCAAATGTCTGCAGAAGCTCAGGAAGCACAGAATGCAGGTAGCCAGTTAGCCAGTGAAGCAGTAGTGAACCACAGAACTATAACTGCATTCTCTTCTCAGAAAAGAATCATTAGTTTCTTTGAAGTGACGCTAGAAGAGCCACGAAAACAGAGCAGAAGACAGTCATGGATTTCTGGTGTAGGACTGTGTAGCTCTCAGTTCCTCACAGTATCTGCTGTTGCTCTAACGTTTTGGTATGGTGGGACGCTGATGGCGAAGGGATTGCTGAGCGCAAAACAGCTCTTCGTTGCTTATATCATCCTGATGAGCACAGGTAGGACCATTGCAGATGCAGGAACCATGACTTCAGACCTATCAAAAGGCAGCAGTGCAGTGGGTGCTGTTTTTGCGGTTCTTGACAGGAAAAGCAATATTGAATTGGATACCCCTAAAGGAATCAAGATTAAAAAAGCACTGCGGGGCAAGATAAAGCTGGATAATGTTTACTTTTTCTATCCATCAAGGCCTGGACAGATGGTTTTCCAGGGCCTTAGTCTGAGTATAGAAGCTGGAAAAACAACGGCTCTCGTTGGAGAGAGTGGTTGTGGCAAATCTACTGTCATTGGATTGATCGAGAGATTCTATGATCCAGTAAAAGGAACGGTTCTGATTGATGATCAAGATATCAGAATCTACAATCTGAGAGGGCTGAGATCACATATTGCACTAGTTAGCCAAGAACCAGCTCTTTTTGCAGGGACCATCCATGAAAACATAGTTTATGGCAGAGATGATGCTACAGAAGCTGAAATCAGAGAAGCTGCAATACTTGCCAATGCTCATGAGTTCATAAGGTACCATATTTTCTCCCTTTCTCTCACTAAAACACTTGAAACAATCCATTTTTGCAGCAGATGAGCTTCTCTCTGTCATCTGCAGTTCAATGCAGGATGGATATGAAACTTACTGTGGAGAGAGAGGAATCCAGCTTTCAGGAGGGCAAAAGCAGAGGATAGCACTTGCACGCGCGATTCTCAAGAATCCGTCAATCCTCCTTCTGGATGAGGCCACCAGTGCTCTGGATAGCTTGTCGGAAAATCTTGTCCAAGAAGCATTGGACAAGATGATAGTTGGCAGAACATGTGTGATTGTTGCACACAGATTATCTACGATACAGATGGCTCACTGTATTGCGGTTATTAAGAATGGGAAGATTGTCGAAGAAGGGTCACATTCTGAGCTACTTGCACGAGGAAATCATGGTGCATACTATTCCTTAGTAAGATTACAGCACTAATAACTCTCCATAGAAGTTATCACCAGAAGTTTGGTCTCAACAGAAAAGGAGTAAAATACTAGGAATGATAGACATATATATAAAGGATGATCAGAAGCAAAACACTGATAATTTCACAGTTACATATCATATTCACAGTGAGGTATGCTCAATCTTGCAAGGAGATCAATCTCATACAGCGATTCCATCAAGATATGTAGATTTGTTATATGATAAACTATAGATTCTCAATTCCTGAGTAATGACGCGAGTATGCCATTGTAGAAAAGCCTTTATTCAATTGCAGTTGCACTTTCAGATTCAAACACAACACAAATATGCCAGTGCGTTACCACACAAAACAAAGAAATAATTAATCACCATGAGATGGAATCGTGAAGATCAATGGTTTGACACCACGGTGTAGATCAAATCAACCACATGTTTAACAAAAAGTATCATATAGCAAGCTAGGAGCAGTTGCCGAGAATTATAGATTGGAAGCACAAAACTGTAAATCCAATCGATATTCCTATTGAAGAGTCTTAATGTGCAAATCAAAGTACATTGACAACAATTGCGTGTATGGTACAGGATCCATACTTTATGAAATAAAAAATGACAAGAGAAAGATAAGCCATGACAGGAATAATGGTCCACTCACTTTGTGGCTTAAGCATAAGAATCCTTCTCTTTCTGTTGCTTATATAGCTCCTCTCTCATTCTCCTTATCTCTGCTTCTTTCTCCATTCTCTCCTTCTGCAGGTTACAACAACATCAAGAGAGGTACGGAGTCAACCTTTTGGCAGTGAATCAGTCGAGGATCATGCATCCATGTATGGAATACAATCTTAAATCAGAAAGGTTAAGGCCCAAAGCTCAACCATATAGATGACGCAGTTAACTCCCAATATGAGATGCTAATTATTCAAATAAACACAATCAAGGTCTCAGAAGCTAGCATTAACCATGCAAAGTCTCAGTTAAACCGCAGTTGGAGTTTTAATGATTACCTTTCCGAAGCCCAAACTCCAGCTTCCTAAATGCCCACAACATAAGTGCATTCACAAATAATTTCTATGAACCCTAAAAGCATGTCTTATAAATAACGAATTCAGTAAAAAAAAGGGGGGGGGGTCCCTAACCATTTTCATCCAGGACTAGGAGTCGCAACTTTTGAAAGAAGAAATAGAAGATTCAACAAGGAGAATTTATTCAATTCCTGTTCAAAGATTTATCCACTCAATGAACTGAAGAACTGAAATGCAATCTAATCCAAGCTGATGAACGCCGAATTCCCACAAAACCTAAATCTCCAAAATTCCCAAATTTTTATTTCGAACAACATTGCTCGTTTTTCAGCCCTAAATTCAAATCATTCGATGATATCACATGATCCAAATGGATACAGCAGATCCCAAAACGAACACAACAAAAATTCTATTTTTTTTTCTTTCTCGAACAGAACGAATCCATCAAAACTTATGAAATCAGAAACCCATTAAAATTGTCAAACAGAAAAATTGAATGGCACACACAGATAAAAACACACAAGAGTGCGGGAGAAATACCTTTTCATCCTGGTGAAGAGCGATCCAGACATGGACTTTGTCCATTGTTTCCCAGAAAAGGAATGCTCCAAATGACATGGCAAAAAAAGTCGCAACTTTCACCATCTTCAAACAATTGCACCAAAATCAACGATTTTTCTGAAATCTCTCGCTCTTATCGCTGAAGCTGAACACACACTAGTACCTGTTAATTGATTTAAGGTGAACGACGCATGTCACCATGGAACGACAGCGTTTCGTGTGGCTTCTTTTTCTTCGGACAAATTGCAATTTTATTTTTGCTCCAGGCAACCAAAATTCCCCTAAAACAAAGGGGAGTTTCTAAATTCACAATCTATTTTTGCTCTTTGAATCATTAAATAATTAAATGAAAAATAAAATAAATATAAAATAATCTATTTATTCTTTTATTACTTGTTTGCATTATTATTACTTATTGCATCACAAAATAAAATTAAAAATAAAATAAAAATTAAAACAATAGAAAATATATTATTTTACCTATGAAAAATCGAAAATTAGAAGATCTAAACCCCCCCTCCCCCCCCCCCCCCAAAAAAGGATAACGATTATAGAACAAAATTTGAACTCAAGAACCTAGCTTCTAGTTGTGCAATTGTGGTGGCAAAAATCAAGAGATATACAATGCGGAATGAAAATGACGAAGAACATAGCAATGTAAGTCATCTTGATTAGTTTGTACCGATTGAATTCATAGTTCTCGTCGATTTTTTTAAACCTGTTATCGCGTTTCGTTCGAGACTTACAGTACAGGCAATCTTAAAGGATGTTAGGAGAAGATGCATGATCTGCTGGAGACTTCTTTCAATGCAATAAAGACATCGTTTGAAAAGAGTGTTAATGCGGTTCAACATCGCTACAAGTCTCCGATATTTCAATTCCTTCGAGGTACAATTTCTATTAGTACATTAGATAAAATTTATGAGGAAATGAAGAGTATTGGGGATGATGGAGTGGACCCATTACTATGTGGTTGTGTGTTGAGAATGAAGTGTGGTCTTCCTTGTGCACATGAGATCGATCAGCATGTTCGATCATCTACACCATTCTCTTTAGATGCTGTGGATAAGTTCTGGGAAAAATTGGATATGGAACCTACAGGAGTGAAGATTGTGGTGGCTTCCGATGTTGATAATCGTTGGTTTGAAACTTGGACTTGTGCAAACAACATGTTTGCACAAGCGAATGAGTCTGCGAGGTTGCTCATGTTGAAGAGATTTAGGGAGATTGTTACCCTTTCTACCACATTCATGGTTGAACCAGACGTACAAAGTAAGACTCGTGGTAGACCGAAAGTCACAAAAGCCAAAGCTGATACATCTACGAAGCGTGATAAGAGTGATTTTGAGTACACTGACTCATTCAATGATAGTTGTTCGCAAGTCCCGGACTCTTTTGAGTGTGATACATCACTTTCACAAGTGTTCACCATGAGGCCACGGAAGGAAAAGGTCATTCGGCCTAAAGCATCATATCATTTGGGGATTGGGTACATTGATCAGATACCAACATCATTTGGAGGCTATGTGGCGAGGACTGAGGATGTGAATGCGGATGGTCATTGCGGATTTCGTGTGATTGCTGGCTTGGTGCTTGGGGACCAGGAGAGTTGGTCACGTGTCAGTAATGACCTTTTTCACGAGATCCACAGTAATCCAGAGATGTGGGACAAGTGTTTCCTTGAGCGTGGATGAAGAGAGAAAGTACTGAATATACTTAGTTGTCATGAGTTGACTGCTCCCCTGAGACATTGGTTTGTTTTGCCTGATTTGGGCCATGTAGTCGCTACGGTGTACAAGATTTCTCTTGTGACGTTGGGTGGCCGCTATCCCACTACATTTTTACCTTTATCATCGTCTGTTCCATTGGAACTGAAGTGTATTTGCATGGCAGCGGTCAAGATTGGGGAAGTGAAACGCGTCAATCACTTCATTCAGGTCCTTGTTTTAATTAGTTGATTGTTACATTATTTATATATTATTGTACCCATTATAATTGTACTGTAACATTTTATTGTAGGTTTTTATGAACTTGAACCACCATTTTCTCTCTCATCTCCGTCCAATGGAAGGACTACCGCATGGATTGCGTAGCTGGAAGGAAGAATTTGTCACCCGTCATTAATTTATTTGTGTGTACAAGTAAAATTGTTGTAAACACTTACCAGAACTTACTTTGCTATTTACCAGAACTTTGTTATGTACCAGAACTCTGTTATCGGACTTATTATTGCTTTGTTTCTCAAATTTGAGTCGGTAGCATTTATTAATTTCCAGTTAACTGATTTTCAGGTTCTATATGAATTTTACCAAAGTATTAATGCCAGTTCAGACTCTTTTTTTGAACATAATCTACATGTTCGAAGTATAATTTCCGAACAAATGTCAATTGATCAAACTCTCTAATTCGAACCCCAAAAAGTGCGAAATTAAGAATCGTGTTTGAACTATAAATACCAATCAAATTCTCTTTGTTCGAACAATGTTGTCCGAACATAGTTCAAGTGTTCGAACATAGTTATTCGAACAAGTAAAGTATGAAACGTTCGGAACTTCATTCGAACTTGAAAAACCGAACATAGTCAATATGTTCGAACTCCGGTGTCTGAACATTGTTCAATTGTTCGAACTTAGGATTTTGAGCATGAATATTTCTTTAGTAAATATCATTCACAACCTCATGACTCATTTTAGACCCCTTAAATGAGTTAATTGGAAATTAATAAATGCTAAACAAACGTATTTCAAAATTATATCACATAGCCTTCAATTGAAAATAAATACTAAAATAATAGTCTCCAAATCTATCAAATACTAATACAACATGACTAATAGTCTACAAATCCAATACATAAATATAAACAAGTCTCCAATACATAAAGATAAACATTACTATTGTCTACATTGTCGTCTGGATGATAACTCACCCTGCTCCTATCCAGTACCCTCGTATGACTCGCCATGCTACCCTGTACGAAAATGCAACGCCTCAAAAGCTTCTTCGACCTGCGACATCACATAAGGCAATGACATGTCCTGGTCCTGGGTTCTCCACCTGGTCACCAGAGTATCAAGATATCCAATGGCACTCTGAATCTCATCCCAAGGTGAAATAGTCGACAGTGGGTCTATCACGGGAGCTGCGACCTCACTTTGCACTCGCGAATGAGAGATGTAATGATACCACTGAAGATAATTAGGAGAGCAAGTCCAAGCTAGGTGAGCAACTCTTCCTCTACATTCGGGAGACAATTTATGACTCTCCCACTGCTCAAAAAATGAAGCAAGCATGCCCCATATGATGCGGTACTGTCCGGGCTTCTTGTCCCTTCTAAACACAATGGGGTTTAGCGAGGGGTGTGGAATGGTCTGCACCCATCCAAACTGCCTCAGTACCCGATCTGGAAGGTATGGCTCTACAATATCACAAGTTGTGATACAACCTTCATAGAAGGTGACTTCAGGTCGCTCACCCCCATCCCGTAGCCTCACATACAGATCCCAAACAACCTAATATTCAAACCCCACAATTCACGTTAATATATATATATATATATATTTATATATATACTTGAATAAATTTATCTAATATACATTTAGAACAATTCAACTTACATCTTTTGCTCTCAATATATCCAGCTGTGCCCTGAAAGCCTTCACCGCTTCTTCAGACACTGCACCATGTGCCTGTTGAGCCCACCTCATTACATAAGCCTGTCCGGTACGATAGTCGGTATTTTGTTGTGGTCTGTCAATTGTTGGAAAATGTTCATAAATCCAAGCATGTTTCAATTACCAACACATTAAGAAAACAACACATTTAGTTAATAAAAAATGATAAAAAAATATACATTTTTCATTTACCTCCAACAGTGTTAAGAAACCAGTCATTTGTCTATATCCAACCCGAGAGGTCACTCCCAACTGTCTGTATAGAAAAGCTAAAGCCACTACACCCCACGCATAACCCTTAAACTGGTCGGGGTTCTTAAACAATGGAAGATAATTGCAGGTGATTCAATCGCCCGTCTTATCAGTGAAAAGTGTACAACCTAAAGTGTACACCAAAAATGCCCTTACCGTATACACTGCCTGAAAATCATCATCATTGGAAGCTAACTCACTAAACCTACAGTGCAACCACATTAATTTGATATAGCTGTCCCAGTTACTCACTTCCTCAATCACTTCTTCAGCCGACACTCCCAGCAAACGACATACCATATGTTGCCCACCAGTAACATCCTCTCCAACAAACTCAATTGGTCTACCATTAGTGCTAAGACCAGTCAAACAATATACATCCTCCAGTGTAATGCTCATCTCACCAAATGGAAGGTGAAGTGAATTAGTTCCGGGATGCCAGAGCTCCACAAATGCCGAGATGATATTTCTATTAGGGGCTCTGTATGCTAATCTTCTCAGCCTCAACAAACCGGACTTCTTTACTAAGAACTTTTATGTGTCAGAATCGCCTGTGGCTGGCCACTTCAGTTGTTTAGCAGTTAGGCTTCCAAATAATTCACTATATCTGCAAAGTGTGTGGATGGGGGCATTCCAGTTTGTGTTTTTTATTTTTGAGTCTGTTTTAATACTTTGCAAATTGCAAAGTGTATAGGTGGTCAGTTGAGTCAAGCATGCTTCTGTGAAGTTAGTGTGGCCATTATATTTGATTTTTTAGCTTAATTGTTTTATACAAAATCAGCATGCCCACAGTAAGATAGAAATGACGAACGAGTTAGCATGCCCTGAGAGACTTGAGCCTATATGCTGTATGCCCATTACACAACTTCTCTTTACTTCATGTGTGTTGACATTCTGTGCTTAGGAGTCCTAGAACTTGCTACTATTCTTCTCAAAGTCTGGGAATTGTTGATACATATGTAAATGATATAGGTCATCTTTTGCTGAGCCACCATGATAATAATTAAACCACCAACAACACAGCCTTGCAACTCTTTTGAGCTTATAAAATGCCCTGGCAGATTTCTTTATTTGGGAAGGTAAAATATATAGCCAGGGCATCACAAGAGCCTGAAAAAAAAGGGGGAAGACAAAATTGTTGGAGAGTTATATATGAAAAAAGAAGGGGCCAGAAAAATAGGGGGGAAAAAAGAAAATAAAAAATAAATAAAAAAAGGAAAAAAAAAAGAGAATAAATTTCCCTAGTTTTAAGTGTTCAGAATGCCCAGATAAAGAAATATTTAGTGCCTGAACTGGGCACGGAAGGGTAGTGGAGTAGAATGAAAAAAGAGGGGGTCTGTACAGAAATTAAGCCCCACCTTACATGAAATGCCCACTGTAGCCTAAAAAGCCCTATTGATACTTATGCATCTATAGTTTCTGGAGATTGACAGCAGAACTTTAGCAAACTTATGGGACGACTAAGTATAGAATTGCATTGAATTGAGTGTATACACTGAGCCTAAACATTGAGTGAAGAGAGTTTGTGAGGATTGCCACGCTGACTTATTTTTGACCTATTTTTGGTATGCTGAAAGTTTGCAGTTTTGTTGGAATATCGAATGTTAATGTGCCCACACTGATTTACAGTTTGCATGCTTTTATCTTGAGTCTGTTCTTTTCTCCTTTCTTTTCTTTTATTTTTCTGGACGCGTTGCATCTCATGCTTGAGGACAATCATGTCTAAAGTGTGTGGGTTTGAGTCAAAAAGAACCAGGTTGAGGTCAAAGGGCATTTCGGAGGTCGAGTCTGGCGAAAGGGGCATTTTATGCCCAATTATTAATGATTATCTCGTCACCATAAACCGCATTCAGAGGCACAGGGAACTTCTTCAGCATTCATCCTACATTTGGGAGGCTGAATGAGTATATTAGAGATGGATGAAGTTGACTGTATGATGTTGTGCCCACATTGCTCGTGCAGACTCGACCACAGGCCAGTATGGGGCACATGCGAGAATCCTGGGATTCAGTTGAAAGAAGAGAAGAGGCGTGAACGATAGCTACAAATCCGATGACGAGTTGGTTTCAAGATGGACTCATGGAAGACGTTGAAATTAAGAGATAAACTCAATCCCTAAAAAATAGGGATTTAATCAAGATGATGCTTATCCAGCAGATTGAGATGGGCACGCCAGATCCGGAATCCAGCGAAGACCCCCGCCTATGGAGGAGACTCCAAATCGGAAATGTAACTATTTAAGCTACTTTATTTTCTGGAAATACACAGTTAGGAAGTTGGAAATTCTGCTACAATTTTACTTTTCACATTTTATATTTCGTACGTTGCTCGGACAGCAAGAAATAATTCCTTTAGGTCTTAAGCCTTTGGAACTTAGGATAAGTTTATGATTCTTATCGTTGGCGTTGAGATTTTTGCTTAATTAATTCAGTAAGTTTTCATTTATATTATATCTTTCATTTCTTCAAATTTAGTTATGTCTAGCATGAGTGGCTGGACCTTTTAATTCTGGTATTTGAATAATGAAAATGGTTTAAATTGTAAACTGGACTCATGATGCCAAAATGGGCATATTAATGCTTGATAGATTTCTGTTGATTCTTGAGCTTGTTCCACGTGAGTGTATGTCTGAAATACCCAATGTGGCTGATCACTCGTTAGGCGTAGAAGGCACACCACTATTAATTGAATTGGCGAATTGTGACTGTGTGTTGGTTCATATAGTAATAAGAGAATCAATGGGTTGTTATGGGCACACGAGGAATCAGTAAACACAATAAACTTGGGTTCATCTAGGGCACACTGCTGTCTATTCATTTACATTTCTTTGGGGAACCGGGGGTGGATGATAGATTAGGGGTTTAATTGACGAGGAATCACTTTTAATTCTATAATGTAAGGACGAATAAGGAGACGCAGAGAGGAATCCGGTCTCCATAACTGGGTGACTTAACATGCATGAAAATCGGTGTACCCATGATCTAGTCATTTATATTTAAACCAATTTCTAATTCAAATATCGGAATCATTTTTATTTGATATTTGCTTTAAGAGTTATTTTGCAGATTTAATTTCCAGTAAAGTGACAACAAACCAACCCCCTTTTGTGATTGGTTACTCGAAGGTGAAATCACAACAACTCTCTGTGGGATTGATCCGTACTCATGAGCTAGCTACGCTGCTATGGGCACACGAGCAAATAAATTTATTTTGAGCGTGAAATGACCGCGCGTCAACAATCCCCAACAATTTTTTCCTAACGAAATAAAACGTATAAAATAACCAAAATTTAACGGGTAACTCACCAAATTGTTCCATGAATCTTATTTTGAAGTTGTTGGGCTTGGAACAAAATCTCCGTGCAATGTCGAATAATTTCCTTCAGCTCGATTTCAAACTCGATCAAATCCGGTCTCGGTAGAAAAGTTTTGACAGTGGTCTACGTTTTTTTAACTGTTTTTAACTTTTTTTTAAAACTGATTTTATGTTTTTTATTTTTCTGATTTTAAGTTTTTCTTAAGTAAAAACATATTTTAGATGGAATAGCACTGTGGGCGCCAATTTTAGTTCATTTAACAACAAGATTAGATCTGTAATCTTGTCCTCAACCCGACATTTAATTTGTAAGTTGTTTTTCAATTTCTATGTTTCCATTTTTAGTAGAATCAAAACCTGGATTGCATGTTAATTAAACTTGGTTAATTAAATACATACAAGCTGCATAAAAAATATGATTTACATGATTATGGATTAATGAACAACCAATAGATCCTGCGGTGGTTTAATTCGAAAAAACCCCAACAGTTTGCTATGTTTATGTTTTATTCATTTTATTTAATTATGTCTAGGTAATTGTTTTATTGGATTCTTTGGTTTATAAGTACATTGGATTTCATGGTTTGATTTATTGATATTTATTTTCCAGTTATCATTGGGTATTTGGTTTCCTAGTTTGGATTTCTCGTGTGTATATTGACGGCCACATCATATGTATGCAAGTTAATTAATTAGAAGATTCTAGTCATGACTGATTAATTAATGGGATAAAATAGGTTAATCGATTTATGTAATGCTTGGAAGGACTGACCAAGTAAACAAGTGTTGCGCAGGAATTTAAGTCCAAGGTACTTGATTGTGAGTAATTACGTGTGTGAAGAACCGACTGCAGTGAAGTGCATGTTTATTATTTCTATGTTATGATATATGCTCATGAGTACAGTCTGATAATAGTTAAGTGATTTTCCACCATTGATAAATTAAATAATGTTAAGTAGTCAATAAATCTGTCCTAAAAGCCATTGTATGAACTCTCCTCTAGAATCCATTGTTTTCATCAGTTATTTTATTCAAGTTAATTGTATTTTTGCTTTTGAGTATTTATTAACATGCTCTCTCTTTCATTATTTGTGTCTAGATATTAATGAGATGTCTATGTTTTAGTTTCACATAGTTATTTGCATTACAATCCCTATGAATACGATACTCTTGCTCACTGCGTATTACAATTACACCATACACTTGCAACTCTTTTTACTGCTAATAAAATAGTGGTCAACACTCTACACAAATGAAATTCTCAATTAATCTCAATGATGATGACAAAGGCCTTGGTGGGAGCTATACGAAGGCTGCAAAAGTTGGATGGATAAAAGAGCAGAAGACTCGTCTTGCACAAGCCTGAAGCACCATTAGTAATTCATCAATAGAAGGCAATGCACAAAAGAGTAAGGATTTCTGGCAAAAAATGGCTACATACCACAACGATAATCATCCGGCTAACACTACTACTAGAGGATGGGTGGTTGTTAAAGCGCACCATTATTATGTAATGCCGAATGTTACCAAATTTGTAGGATTTTACAATAATTTTTACAGCAATCAAGCTAGCGGACAAAGCGATGATGATGTTTTACAAGTTACCATTGCTCAATGGCACACCGAGCACCCGAAGTACATGCACATATGGAAGATAATGAAAGATTTAGAAAAATGGGCTCCTCAATCAATGGTGAATCATGCTTACAAGAAATCAAAGACATCTAAATCTGGAGAGCATACTACTTCAACAAATCCAGATACAAATATAAATAGGAAAGACGGTCTCGTCCAATTGGACAACAAAGAGCAAAAGTCAAAGCCAAATCCCAAGAAAATGAAAATGTGCCACAAATAATTGAATTTAAAAAATGGGATAAACTTGAACGATATCAAATGCGAAAGTTTACCATGCAGAATGTCGAGATGAAGCAAAGAGAAGATGGACACAAAAATGGGAATATGAAATCATTATGAAAGATATGAGTGGAATGATGGATTATACAATTTGAATGATATGAGAAAATGGTTAAGGAAAATCTTGTGAAAGAAGCTAAACTAGATATTTATTAATTTTTATTTGTAATTCTAAATATGTAGTTTTCATTTTCTAATATTATTGTGATGTTGTTGTATTAATTTAGTGTATCATTTATTATTATTGTAATGCATTTTAAATGATATGTTTCTATTATTATTAAAATAATTTTTGTAATTTTATTGTAATTTTTTGTATTTTCATATGTTATTAAATTGAATTAAATATTGAATTGAATAATATTAATAAATAAATAAATTATAATATATGAAATATATATATGTATATATATATGTTGTGTAGTGGTGGGAAAAACGTAGAGTTACTTTTTGAGTTTATGATTGTGAAAATTGGTTTGAAATAGTTGTTGAGTTTAAACTTTTGATGTGGCGCTGATGTGACAATATTATAGTTTCTTTTTTTTTACTCACACACCCGACCTGTGGTATTGAGGAGATTCAAACCCGTGACCTTTGGTCTCCAAAAAATCTCACTCCACCACTAGGCCATCCCTACCGGGACAATATATTATAGTTTCTTTTCTAGGTATATGACTGTGGGGACCCTGAGTTTAAAGATTGATTCAAAGAATCTAATATTTTCTAGCCCTAATTTCCTACAACTATCTCATTTGGGAATAGAATTTTTATGGCTTCTTAGGTGAAATTTCACGGTTGAATTTCAAGGTCAGATTTTATGGTTGAATTTCTAGGGCAGATTTTGTGTTTTGTGTTTCTATGTGATTCGAGTTTGCGAGATTTTTTATTCTACGGGAAATTTCAAACTTTGTATTTTTGTGGGATTTTGTGTTTTCTTAATGAAACGATGTCGTATTGGACATGTCAGCTGCACAAGTGGAATGTCCAGCGCCACATTAGTTTCAATTAAATAAAAAAGAAAGAGTGATGCGATCTGAGACTCTAATACTGTATTAGGTTATGAAATGGCAGAATCCTCAACCCGAACTTCACAACGTAGACGAACTATAGGTATATGAAACCTATGACCCGACTGTGATTGGAAATAAGAATCTCGGAATAAAATCGATAACGCCACAAACAGTTGTGATGTACTGTTTGATAAGTCAGGATGAACACTCATGGTTCAATAAAGTCCCATGCAGAGAATTCTCAATTAATAATATCAAAAAGCTCCCTAATAATAATCCAGTACAAGCCCTTATATAGGTGGGCAACAAATAATCAAAATCCTAGTTAGAATTAAAGAACAAAAGGAAATAAATAAGTCCAAAAAATCAGAAATAATGAAAATACTGCTATTGGGCGGGACACGAGGTCACTCACACCCCGGGTCGCACCGCAACTCATGCTTAGACCAAAACAAAACCCTCTTGTGTCAATTGGATTCACTCGCGCTGTCATTCGCGCCGCAACTCACGCTTGAAGGCGCGACTAGCGTACTCGCACTCGGGCTCATGCCGCAACTCGTGCTCCTCCTCCCGAACACCCGAACTCAATCTTCGGTACCCCATCTAGGATCTTATCAAAGAGAGGTGTTTAATTTTTTAAAAAAATCAATTTATGTTGAAATTGCAAAAATTAAAAGGGAAAAAGGGTTAAATAGGATCCTAAACTCAATGTTGTAGAATGCGGCCTAGACGGCCCTAGGCGCCACCCTCGCGTGGTGAAAACCATGTAATCGGTGCTTTTGTGTGGACGGGCCACCTAGGTGGAATTGTTCAATGATTACACGATCGAGTTCTGTCTAGGCAGTCGAGTTTCATTTTTTTAAGAAAAATTATTTCTGTCTAGGCGGTCGATGGTTCCTCTGCTTACGACCTTCATCTCACAATCATTCTCTCTTCTCTCATTTTTGCTCTCTAGTTTTGAGTTCAAGTTTGTGCTTTAGTTCGTATTCCAAGTTTCTAGTTCGAGCTCTCTTTGATCAAGTTCGAGCATAGTGTTCAGTTTGTCGGTGAAAGTTTTGGTCCATCCGTTGTATCATGGGAATCAAATGCTCATATGAGGTAAATTTAGTTTAAGGAAACTGTGATCTCCACAGGCCTCGGGTTTCTATAAAATCCTTCATGTTATTTCGATATTTAAATTATTTCTAGTTGTTGATATTTTAATCTTCAACTATTGTTATTATTACATTGTTACATTGTTTTGTTCAGATAGATTCAACATTGTATACACGAACATGATGAAGAGATTCATTGGCAGCCACGCGATGAGAAGGATTGGTGTTTTTCAGAGTCATTTCTATAGACGACCAAGTAGCTTTGCATGAGGATCGCGCCGCTTGTTTGGTGAAGCTTCTCTAATTATGCTTCCATGGCTTTCTGAGAAGTTCTTGACAGAGGTGACGAGCGCGTCAGTGATGGCAAATTATTGTACTATTGTGAATTCGCTCTGATGCATATGTAGCGATACATCTGCCACACTTTGGGATCGGCGACCCTTCTAGCGATGATAGTTCCATAAAATAGCCAATGAAGTTCATCATCGATCCGATGAGGAGCACGAATGACGTCTTCACAAGCATCATGAATTCCTAATTTATGTTCAACGCAAAAAAAAATCACAGATAAGTTAATATAAATTATGCTTCCTTCTTCTCACCTTCGTCTTCTTCAATTTTTGTAGGTGAAATAAATCATGAACTCATTTCAGAATTTCTCGTATGTTTGAAAAAAAATGTGGATTTCATATGTTAGAGTTCGTGTTCTTCAATTGGGAATTTTCTCATATTTTTCCAGCAAAAAATGTATTTCAACAGTTAGACAGAAGCCCCAAACAGTCAAATGGATGAAAGCTTTGTCCGTTAGTTTTGAAGGGGGGAATGGAGGTCCTAATTGAACTATCTTTTAAAGTTAAAGGGTCTACTTAGACTAAAAATGAAAACAAGGTCATACTTGAACTGTCATATAATTCACAATCCTGATTGCCCCTTTTTCCTAATTAAAAAGTCACGTTTAAAATCAAAAAGTAAGTAAAAGTGGTGATTTTAGAGGCAATTTACCATGAACTATTTAATTTATTTTTTTTTACAATTGATAGTTATATATGGTGAGATTTTTTTTTATGAAAATAAATAATATTCTATGTAACTATGTAAGTGCCTATATTTCTGAAGTATTTTGCTACAAATGGCTACATAAGATAACCAACAAAAAACCCACAATTCATATGGTGGTAAATGGTAATTGACAAAGTTATTTTATTTTTTCTTCAAAATTTAGTCGAATTGAAATGTATTGACGAAATTATTTAGCATAATGAAGATTAATTATAACATTAGCTCCCGCGAGGACACCAAGAGATGTAATTTACTCATACGAAAATAAAAAATAAAAAATTTAGAAGATGATAATTTTTTTGAAGGAAATTGTCATTTTCAGGTAAATTTAAAATGGGTAAATTGCCTTAAAATACACAAACTTTGAGGTGTTTTTTTTTTCACACGTTTTAAAAAACGTAGTTTTAATAACATGAACTTAGCCCTTATTTGATTTTTCACACGATTTTCAAATTCCGGCATGTTGTATCTGACGTGACAGTCGGAGACTGTCACGTGTACATCTACGTGGACACCACCTTGCCTTAAAATACATGAAATTTGAGTTGATTTTTTTTTTCACACGAATTAAAAAAGACCAATTTTAGATTTTTTTTTACTTTTTTCTTGTAATGTGGCAAACGTGATATGAATACTTCACTTTATATTTCCAAAATTAATTATCGAACTAGATATAAATTTTAATCAACATCATTTGACAGTTGTGATCTTTTCGATCTTATGTA
Source organism: Perilla frutescens (assembly GCA_026008535.1). NCBI lineage: Eukaryota > Viridiplantae > Streptophyta > Magnoliopsida > Lamiales > Lamiaceae > Perilla > Perilla frutescens. The sequence continues at coordinate 16,298,215 of BRKX01000015.1, forward strand.
ATTTATTTAATATGCACAAAAATCATGCTATGACTTTAGACTGTGTATGATGTGTACATTTATCATTATGATATTTGGAAAAATTGGAGCCGTTACATATTTATATTAGTAATAGGTTTAAGGAATAATAAAATAGATGAATTAAGAATTTGTTCAACAATTAATATAAATGGAAATGTGCAATTATAAAATTATTTGAGATTATCTAACATATAAAGTTATATCAAAAGATGTTATTAAACATATATGAAAAATTAATATGTAGTTTCTACGTGATCAATTTATTTGTTAACTTAATTGATTGATTGTGTAGTATTATTCATCAACATATACGATACGTCATAGACCACTATTCATGACTTGATGATTGTTGTATTCCGAATTCAATTATTTATACCATTATTGAAAAGATTCATGTTGTTGTGACGTCTCAAAAATTCATAGATTTATTTAAGTAATAAAATGGTAGAATATTAAATAATACTTCCAAAAGTTTGTTCAAAATAAAAGAAACATAAATTTAGAGTTTATTGCAGCGGAAAAATAAAATGCTTAAACTATTAAAAAAATAGTCTTTATTCCATCACTTCGTCTCCACCACACCGCCCGAGCTTCCTTAGCCTGAAAATATAAATAACTTTGGGGTGAGTGCTATTGACTCAATGGGGTAACTCAATTATCCAAATTATACAAATATAACAGTAAAAAAACAGGCCATAACATAGTATATCATATCATAGAGTCCGTAGGCCAACATAGCATATAACTCGTAGGTTAAACATAATAATAACCCGTAGGCCCATAGCAATAGCCCGAAGGCCCATATGACCTGTAGGTCTACCTGCACACCGCATATACAAGCATAATAAGGATAAGAGTTCGTATTTATTCTCCGAGAGAATCCCCACCTTAACCGGTTCTTTGAAAAAAATATAGTTATAATTTACCCACGCGCGCCGCCTAACAATATAATAATAAATAATTAACATAATATTACATATTAAATTATTTTAAATGCTAAAAACAAATAGCATCACATAGTAAGAATTATATAGCTATATATATTTATACATGATGTGCAATACATACATATATATATAAGGTTAAGTGTATGTGTGCGTGTGTTTATATATACATATATGTATGTATGATATATATTTATATATGTGTGTGCATAGATGTGCGTGTAACATTTAACAGTATGTGAAAATGTGTGTGCGTCATAAGTGTGAACATATATATATATATATCTATATAATATATAAATATATATATATATATACACACACACATATGCATGTGACGTAGATGTGTGTGCATGGTTCATGCATAGAATATATGAATATATATATATATATATATATATATATATATATATAATATGGGGTACACTCCTGTAGGACGGTCTAACGGATCGCTTCTGTTAGACGAATCCTAACCCGACTCGGATCTAATTTTTTCCTTTTTTTTTGGGCAGCTCAGCCCCACCCCACCCTCACTCTCTCTTTCTAACACGCTGGACGATTTTTCCTTCTTTTTTTTTTCTCTCCTTTTCAACAGCCCAACCCCACCCCCACCCCCTCTCTCTCATCAAGCACGCACATCTCTCTCTCTCTCTCTCTCTCTCTCTCTTCCTTTTTTCTTTAGCACAAAGTGCTTTCCATTTTCTTTTCTTTTTCCCTTATTCTTTAGCACGTTTGTGCTCTTCGTTTTTTTTCCTTTCTTTCTTTAGCACAAATGTTATATTCTTATTAAAATGAAAATTTAGAAAAAAATTTATATTTTCATTAAAATGAAAATTATCGATGATTAAGCATTAATTATTAAATTAACAATAGAAAAGTATCATTAATTATGAAGTAAGTATCACTAGTAAAAAAAATGAAACATCACTAATATAATGAGTAGTACTACTCACTATCATGTTCATTTTTTGAAAATGCAACATTTTCTTTTATGTAGCTAATGATTCAATTTTTGAATTGCAATATGTTTGAACTGATACTTTTCTTTCTAATTAGCGATACTTTCTTCGGAAATTAGTGATACTTTTCTTCTAATTAGTGATACTTTCTTCTGCAATTAGTGATATGAAGAGTTAGAAGTTGTGTGTTTTTTTTAATGATTTTATTAGTGATACTTTATCCATAATTAATTATACTTCATATCAATATTAATGATACTTCACAAGATAAAAGTTATATTTTCATTAAAATGAAAATTACCGATGATTAAGCATTAATTGTTAAATTAACAACAAAGAAGTATCATTAATTATGAAGTAAGTATCACTAGTAATAAAAAATAAAGCATCACTAATAGTAATACTTTCTTCTGCAATTAGTGATACTTTCTTCTGCAATTAGTAATACTTTTGTGATACTTTCTTCTGCAATTAGTGATACTTTTCTTCTAATTAGTGATACTTTCTTCTGCCATTAGTGATACTTTTCTTCAATTAGTGATACTTTCTTTGCAATTAGTGATTCTTTTCTTTCTAATTAGTGATACTTTATCCCAAATTAATGATACTATAATTATTTTAAGGATACTTCAATATATATTTTTTTGAAATAAATCTATACCCTAAATTGAAATCAGTGAACCATAAAATTGAATTGAATTGAATTTATTTTTTTAAATAAAATTTCACCACATAAATATATTTTTTAAAAATAAATGTATACCCTAAAATGGAATTAGTAAGCACTAAAATTGAATTGAATTAATTTTTAAAAAATAATTATTTTAAAAAAAAAAGAGAAATAAAAAAATAGACGTGAGAAACAAAGGAGAAAAAGGATAAAAAAAAGGGTGTAAACAAGCCCAGCTAAAAAAAAAAGGGAAGGGAAAAAGGAGAAGGGCCCGACAGCAATGGAGGAAAAAAAAATATTGAATAGCGGCCCAGCAGCAAGGAGAATGGTGGCCCAACAGCCGGGTCTTGGGCGGGTTTTGACCCGTCTAATACAAGGAGATCCGTTAGACGGTCTCATATAAATTTTTGTCATATAATATTAGTATGTCTATAACTTGAGGAACAAACATATCAGTGCCTAGGATATAGGGATATATACGTATGGAGAGAAATACATATATATGCGTGCATAGAAAATAAATATAAATATAAAAATATTTTTCCACCCACTAACAAAAATTCACTCTGACAAGGCTCCACTGAAAAGATTTAAAACAGGCTTTATTGACTTTTTTTTTACTATTACTTTCTGGATGAAAGAAAATAAATATAAAAAATCGCAACATCCCCTTTTTAAAGAAACAAAAGGCAAGCTCTCATTTCATCTCTGTTTCGACGAAGACTAGAAGGAAAACAACAGGCCAGGCCTTCAAAATCTTAGAAGCATTAAAAAAAATAGGAAGGACAAGAGATGAAATATCTCAAGACTCCGAGAAACTTGGGAACTCAATTGCTTAGCCGAAAGAGATATTTGAGTTGGTGTGCTTTCTTAGTGAAAAGAGACGACCTATTTATACTAAATTTGAGGCATTCCATATGGTAAGAGTAAATATGGTGATGATTATTTTCCATACTCATGCATTATTTGGAGGAGATTTAGGATTTTCAAAAGGAATAGTAGGTTTAGGGTTTAATGAAAAACTGGTGAGGGGTGGCGGAAGATGGAGGAGCAGATCTTCGCTTTCTTTTACTTGAATATGGGCCTAGTTCCAAAGACAAAGAGAGATATTAATGGGCTATGAATTGGGTCGTAAGTAACAAAAGAAAAGACTAAGATTCAACATATAATAAATAAAATAAAAATAATGACTAGGGAGCTATATCATAACAAATAATAAAAATGACAATAATAAAAATAATAATATAGTACTAGACAAAAATGGCGCGACTTAGAGGATCGTAACATAATTTATATGTCTATATGCATACGAGAAACAATTAAATTTTTAGGGTGCTACAGTTGTGCATGTATGCTGTTTGGTGTATGGAGTTGCATGCCTACAGTTTCAGCTCACCTCTGCCACGTGGACGTACATTAGTTGTTTGCATGCAGGACTACATTTGGAGCTCTTCACCACCGTTAATCACCGTGTCACGTGGATCGAGTGTATCTGCCGTAGATTAGATTTGCTTAATTCATAAGCTTGTTACTTTGTATAAATAGTAGAAAACACTTCTGATATTTTTTATGTGAACTATGCTCTGGATTATAGTTGTGAAATGAATAAAGTTTTGCTATATTTCATGATCATTCTCTGCGAGAGTAGATAAAATTTCATGGTATCTAGAGCCATAGTTGGTAGATCTGTGTGATCAGCAATTCTCTGATTAAGTTGATCGATTAGTTTGACAATGACGAAGAAGAATCAAACGTTTTCGTGGAGGCAGGCTCGCGAAGAGGAGATAGGGTTTGTTGCGACCACACCTCCGATTGAACAAGAAGAAAGCAACAGTGCTGCTGAATCCCGGCAGAATATGCCGCATTCTGGATCCTCGAACAACCAGCAATTGAATGTTGGTGATGCAACTGGAAGAGATGGTGGATTTCAAGTTGGCTACACTCGGAATGAAGTCGCCACCACTCAAATTTACGCGAACGATGAACTCTACATCGCACCGAGTGAGCACCCCGGTATGTTTCTCACCGTCGATTTATTTGATGGTAAGAGTTTTCATAATTGGTGTAGGGCGATTAAGAGAGGCTTGGTTTCTAGAAATAAATTGGCATTAATTGATGGTAGTATGCATGTGCCTAGAAAGGATTTTATGGACTATATGTAGTGGCTAAAGGTTGATTACCTTGTTTTTAATTGGATATGTAATTCAATGACCAAAAAATCGCTCGAGAGTTTGAGAACTTAGATACTTCGAAGCAACTGTGGGAAGAATTGCATAAACGGTTTGGGAAGAGGAATGGACCGAGGCTATATAAGCTTAGAAGAGAAATAGCAACTTATGCTCAACATCAACAGACTGTGATGGTGTACTTCAACAACTTAAATAGTCTTTGGGATGACTTAGCTTTACTAAAAAATTCTAGGCAGTGTACATGTGAAGCCTTGGAGGATGCTAAGGTAGATGCTGAGGAAGAACACTTAATGCAATTCTTAATGGGACTTAACGACTGTTATGAGATAATTAGGCAACAAATCCTAATCCTAAATCCTTTGCCAATGACCAGCAAGCTTATGCAATGATATTGCAAGTTGATGAGCAGATAAATGTCACAAATCAATTTACAGATGGTGTTGATCATAGTGCTATGTACAGCACATAGAAAAGGAGTTATAAGGGAGACAATTTTAGAAAGAAGCTCAGTAAGAAAGAGAAAGCTAGGCTCAAATGTGAGCACTGTGGAGGATCTGGACATGTGAAGGCAGATTACTTTGATTTGGTTGGGATTCCTGACTGGTACAGGAAATTCAAGGCTGACAAAGGAAAGTGGAGAGCTCATGCTGATAAATAAAGGTGATGAGAGCAAGGGAGATTCAAACAATGCAAGAGAGGGACCTAAAGGAGAATATGGTGATGATGCTATGCAGGGAGTAAGTAGGATTATACAATTAGAACTTGCTAAACATCTGTCTCTGTACTTTAGTAAAGGACAGAAAGGAGATACAACAGATGACAACAAGAATTTGGCTAATCTTGCAGAAGTGGATTTGGGATCATCACCAATTGACTTTAAGGGACACTATGCTTTTTCTTTAAGTGGAGATATCACTAAAGAGGAATGGATTGTAGACTCAGGGGCAAGCAATCACATGTGCTGCCATGTTGGATTGCTTACTGACTTGAAAAAATTGAAGCACCTTTTGCAGATCTTTCTACCAGATGGTAGTAGTGTGTGGGTATTTCTAGCTGTGATACCCCGACCCTTTTGCTAAATTATAAATTATAATTTTAGTAAATGATTTCGAATTAATATTGTTGAATATTAATCATGTGAGTATGTTTGTATGTTATGCCGTTGTTTTATTACAAGTTGTCTCACTCGAGCCGATACGTCATAGCACGGTGATGTTATACTGAGTGTATAACACAGTTTGAATTTTAATACTAAAGTGTCGAGTTATATGATAATGAATGAATGTTATTGCATTGAATTTTGTTTGCCAAAACCTTGAACACCCTAACGCTGAGTTGATCGGGGGTCTCACTGCCCGGTCAGTGAGTCAGGGTTCAGGGGGCGAAGCGCCCCGATGGGGGCTAGAGGGCAACGCCCCCTGCTTTTTCGGTGTGTATTAAGAGTGTTTCGAAAATCTAAGTCGTTTTAAAATGGAGTTAAAAGTGTCCGAGAGTCAAAATAGAAGCGGGGTTGAAGGGGGCACGCCGCGCGCCCGCGGGGTGGTGCGCGCCCGCGGGAGGTTGCGCGCCCGCGGGGTGTGCGCGCTCGCGGGGAGCATGGTCGCGCGGTCGCGGGGGCTGCGCGGTCGCGCGGGTCCGGGGATTTTCTACCTATAAATACAACACTTGTTCATTTCTTCCTCATTTCTTTCTTTTCTTTAGGCGATTTTCCTCCCCCTTCTCTCTACAAATCCTTCAACTTTTGGAGTGGATCCTTCCATCATCCTCCATCAACTAAGGTAACTTCATACCTCTTCATCTTGGTGATTTAAACACTCATTTCTTGTTGAATCAAACCTAGGGTTTGTTATCCAAAATTAGAGTTTTCACTTTTATTGATCCTCTTGCTTTGACATCTCAAACATATGGTTTATTTACCTCCTTAAGGCTATATGTGAAGTTATATCGAATTCCTATGGTTCATTGTTGCTAGGGTTTGGATTTTTGCCCTAATTTCCCTTTGTTTTGTTGATAATTGTATGGAGATGTTATGAGGGTTGTATGGGGTTGAGTTTCATATATGTTAGAGCCCTAGGGTGAAGGTGTTTGTATTTGAAATGTTGGGTCTAAAGGATTTAAAATGAGTCATGAGCATGTGGTTTAAATGTGTGCCCGTAACATGTTCGATCAAATGATTCAAAGAGCTTTAATGTGTATTTTGAGTCCAAAATCATAGTATGAGCTTATATATCCATGGTCGTGTATGTGGAAATGTTTGAAGACTTTAAAGTAAAGTATAGCATGAGTTTGGTCTAAATTATGATTTAATTAAATAACTCGACGTCTAAAATGAAAAGAGAATTGAAAGGTGCTAGGTGACGTATTGGGGCTCGAGGTGGACAACTTGTGGGCGGCAAAGGAGTATTTCAAAGGTTGAGAAATTGTGAAAGTGTCTCATAAGGTGGGATAACTCTAAACTGTGAACACGTGTAAGGTTATAGTTACTGTTGTGCTTTGATTGTATATGTATGAAGGGTCTTCGGACCGGTGAATGAAAGAGATCCTTCGAGGTCGACAAAGAGACCCTTCGGGGCAGAGATCCTTTGGGATCGAATATAGACCTGTTAATGTCCTCCCTGGGGGGTAGTATGTCTGCGGGCATCCCTACAGGGCCAAAGATGTTCATTAACGGGGGCATCATGATGTTTAGACCCTACGGGGTTGAGACTAGTCTCCACAAAGTAAAGAAAAGTCCATATGTTATATTTTCACTTGTGCAATTAGCTATAACTGTTTACAGTGTTCCCCACTGAGTATGTTGTTAAATACTCACCCCATTCATTCAATGAATTTCAGGTTGAGGAGTCGAGGCCGGGGTAGGAGCGTTGTGAACACAAGAGAACCCCACAAGCTTGTGTTTATCTTTTGCATGTTCTTCTTTTGAAAATACTTACATTATTATCATTATTACATTGATCACTCTTTTTGCTTATGATCAATGATTATTGGGGATGAGAATAGCCCGATCTTTTGTAGGTTATGATGTGTATAACTTGATATTATGCCAAACAATTTAAAGGCGGGTCGTTCGACCTTGGAGCCTATTATGTATGAAGTATGTTGTTGAACCTTTATACGTATGTTAAAATTTAGGATGGTAGACGGGCGGGTTGAGTAAGACCTATGAGCCCGATAGGTTAGATGATTGCATGGTTGATGTGGATGGGCTTATGCAATGTTTCCATTTGATAACACCTTGTGTGGCAAAATAGACATGATATATTGCATGCTTTAATTGCAAAAATTCATATTGATAATTATAATGTCTTACCTGATTATGCCATTATCATGCTTTTGACCTTAGCTTCCACTCATATTGAATATAAGCACACAAAATATGTAAATAAATTATATATTAAGTGACGTGGCCAAACGGGGTAGTTTGGGGCGTTACACTAGCAGGGAATGCTCGAATAAACACAACAATGGAGCTCAAGAATGTCTTGTTTGTACCATATTTTACTCACAATCTGTTATTAGTAGGACAACTTGCAAAGGACTTGGATAGCAGAGTTCAATTCCTAGCTTCTCATTGTCTGGTACAGAGAAGGATAGATGATGTAGTGCTTGAAATTTGTAAACTGAAAGGATCTTTATACATCTTTCTTCAACAATCCTGGTATAATGGAACAGTGAATTCAGTCTTTACTAATTCCACAGTTATGAATGAACACCAGCTTTTGGGGCATCCCTCTATATCTGCCATGCAACATATACCACAATTTAAGAAGAGAATTCGGCCAGAGGATGAAGACTTGCTCAAATCATGTGATGTCTGTCAGAAAGCTAAGCAGTAGATATCACCTTTTCTCCCACTTCACAGGCGCCAAATGGTGATGTTTGGTTTGGTCCATATGGATGTATGGGGACCCTGTCAAGATGAGAATGTGGTAGACATATTATATTTCCTCATAATAGTAGAATATCATACAAGGGCAACCTAGACATATCTCTTTAAGGCCAAGAATCAAGTATGAAATATCATCAGGAGATTCATCATCATGGTGAAGACACAATATGATAATTCTATCAAAGTCATTAGGACTGATAATGGTACAGAATTTGTTAATCAACACTTTTCTTCACTGTTTCATGAATATGGAATTCAACACCAAAGATCTTGTCCATACTCACCTCAACAAGATAGGATGGTAGAGAGAAAGCACAAACACCTACTCCAGGTAGCAAGATCTTTGATGTTTCAGAGTAAGCTTCCATCATGTTTTTAGCCATACTCCATTCTGCATGTAACCTGGATCATAAACATATTGTCTTCTACTATTCTGGAATGGTTATAACCCTATGAGGTGCTTTATGGGAGGCCACCTGACTTGGGGGGTTCTTCAACCTTTTGGGTGCTTGGTATATAACTCAAATGTTTCTCCTTTGAAAACTCAATTTTCTACTAGAAACTATCAATGTATATTTCTGGGTTTCACTTCTAAGCACAATGGATTTGTGTTGTATGATCAGGGTAAACTTCAGATCTGTACTGGAAGAGATGTGGAATTTTTCCCACATTTGTTTCCTTTGCAGTTACCCCAGGCACCTACATTGCCTTTCCATAGTTTTGCAGACAGTAATGACATAACTCCTATCTCTGAAACACCTGCTATAGACACAACAGTCACTGATAATTCCATTACTTCTGCAACACCTGCTACAGACACAACAGTGACTGATAAGTTAATTACTTCTGTGGAAACTCCACTTTTGAGTGTCACTCCTACCTTAGACACTCCTTCTTCAAATTTCAATAAAACTGATCATATTCCTTTATCCACATATAAGCTTGATCTGGTACCTCGAAGGAGTACTAGGATTAGGTAGATGCCATCCTACCTAAAGGATTATGACTGCAGTACTTCTGCAGCAATGCAGTGTACCATTGTATCATCTAATTTTACTCCACCAACTTTTCTTTACCAGATTTCTCCAGCTCTTACTCCTGCTTGCACAACTTTTCTCATGAATGTGCACACCTTACAGGAGCCTACTAGCTATAGAGAGGCATGTCCGAATCTTGACTGGGTGGCAGCTATGCAGAGGAAGTTAGATGCTTTAGATGACAATCATACCTGGGAGATTGTTCCACTGCCTGTTGGTAAGCACACTATAGGCTCTAAGTGGGTTTATAAAATCAAGCTTAAGGCAGGTGGGACTATTGAGAGATACAAGGCTAGACTTGTAGCTAAAGGATATAATCAGGAGTTGGGTATTGATTACCATGAGGTATTCTCTCATGTGGCAAAAATGGTGACTGTGAGGTTATTTTTTGCTCTGGCAACACAGTTTAGTTGGTGCTCGCATCAAGTAGTTGGTGCTCGCATCAAGTAGATGTTAATAATACCTTTCTACATGGGTATTTAGATGTTAATAATGCCTTTCTACATGGGGCACCAGGGGATGTGTGCAGACTTGTCAAGAGCCTCTATGGGCTTAAACAAGCTTCAAGGGAATGGAACTAAGAACTATGCAGACATCTCTTTTCTATTGGATTCATTCAATTAGGTAATGATCACTGCTTATTTCGCAGGGGCACTGGATCTTCTTTTGTGGCACTTTTTGTTTATGTGGATGACATATTATTGATGGGGCCTTCTTTGGGAATCATAGATGAGGTTAAGGTTTCTCTGCATAAAAAATTCACCATTAACGATTTGGGTGAAGCTCAATTTTTCGTAGGCATGAAGATCACTAGAACTGATGCTGGTACTTACATCAGTCAAAGAAAATATGTTCTAGACCTATTAGACACAGTAGGTTTATTGGGAGGAAAGACAGATCCTACACCTTTGCCTTCAGGCATTGTTTTACAACAATCTGGAGTTCTCCTTTCTCAACCAGATTCCTACAGAAGGATTATTGGGAAATTGTTGTATTTAGGTCTCACTAGACCTGATATCACCTTTGCAGTACAACAATTAAGTCAGTATGTGCATTCTCTAACCAAGAGTCACTGGGATGCTGCTCTTCATGTGCTTCGCTATCTCAAGGGGACTCCCTTCCTAGGGTTGCATTTTTCTTCCTCTTCTACTTTTGACTTCACTGTCTATTGCGATGCAGATTGGGGCACTTGCAGGGATAGTCGTAAGTCTCTTTCTGGGTACTGCATTTCATTAGGAAATTGTTTGGTATCTTGGCGTTGCAAAAAGCAAGAGACTGTTTCCTTATCTACTGCGGAAGCAGAGTATAGGTGTCTTAGTTTTACCACTCGGGAAGTGCTTTGGCTCACTTATATGATTGATGATTTTGGTGTTTTGGTTTCACTCCCCATTCCCATCTATTGTGATAGTAAAGTTGCAATTCAAATCACGCAAAATCAAGTTTATCATTAAAGAACGAAGCATCTAGACATTGATTGCCACTTTGCTCGTTTCCAGTTCAGAAATGGGATTATTTTGCCTCTTCATGTTTGCATAGATGCTTAATTGGCCGACCTTTTTAATAAATCTTTGGTTGGCCCTTATTTTAGGTTCCTTCTCTCCAACCTCCACCTCGATGATCTTCATCAAGTTGAGGCTGCGGGGGGCTGAAAAGATTCACGTTGTGCATGGATGATGTTCGGTGTATGGAGTTGCATGCCTACTGTTCCAGCTCACCTCTGCCACGTGGATGCACGTTAGTTGTTTGCATGCAGGACCACATTTGGAGCTCTCCACCACCGTTGATCACCGTGTCACATGGATCGAGTGTATCCGCCATAGATTAGATTTGCTTGATTCATAAGCTTGTTACTTTGTATAAATAGTAGAAAACACTTCTGATATTTTTTATGTGAACTATGCTCTGGATTTGAGTTGTGAAATGAATAAAGTTTTGCTATATTTCATGATCATTCTCTGCGAGAGTAGATAAAATTTCAATTACACTAGCTAAAGTCATATTTTTATAATTTTTCTTCAAATAGAGAACTAAAAAGGTCTGATAGTTATTTTATTTAATTTTTTCGAACCTAAATTTTATATATTGCATGAACTAAGAAAATTCAAAATATTTCACAATATCTACTACAATAACTTTACAGTAATAATTGATGAATTTTATGTATTACACAAAAAAGCAAAAAAAAAAAAACTAAAATTGATATTTTTTAATTCATGTGAAAAAACAAAATAAGTCCAAAGTTTGTATATTTTTAGGTAATTTGGTATCCACGTAGATGTACACGTGGCATCTCCGGCTGCCATGTCAGATTCAATTGGCCGGAATTCGAAAATCATGTGAAAAACCAAACAAGGGCTAAATTCATGTTATTAAAACTACTTTTTTTAAAAACGCGTGAAAAATAAAAAATGCCCCAAAGTTAATTTATGTATTTTAAGGCAATTTACCCAATTTAAAATTGTTATTTGAGAAACCGTCATCTTTGTAGTATGTGTATGGATTGTTCATCTGGTGCTGGATGTTAAAGTTTTGGTTCTTGCAATTTGAAGTTTGTCAAGAAAACGAAATATGGGTTAAAATTTGTGATTAATTAGAAGTTTTGAAATAATAATGATAGAATTAGAAGCTAATTGATGTGGGCTTCTTTTGTTTTTCTTTTGTCTGTGAGCTGGAGAGGCAATGTGGGCTTTGTATGTTGTCTTGGATGAGTAGCATCTCCATTAATTTGAATAAATCTTGACAGTTAACTTTTATATCATCGGAGTTTGAAAAGAACGTAACACACGAACATGAATGAAGGGCCTCAAATTGATGCACAGACACGAAATGAGACGACGAAGGGAAAGATGAGATTGATGTGTCCGCATATATTATAATTGTGTTGATGACTTCATATTTCTGTCTTTATGTTAACAAGGATCATAGTATCTGTCCAAGAAGGTAGCAATGCAATAATCTGTCTACTTTCACGACTTCTTCATCTATACACTTAGCAGTCAACATCAAATTCCAAAAGCTACCTCAGAGAATGTTTATATAGAAGCTAGAGATCTGAAGCAACTCTTAATACATCACTTATATAGTCGTTATATGTATGGTACTTTGCCACAGAAAGAAGTTCGTTTCAGTCAAAAATTTCGAATGAGAAATAAAAGTGGCCTTTTCAGGTGTGCTGACAGTGTCGACATGCTACTGATGCTTATTGGCACTGTGGGAGGCATAGGAGAAGGTTTGGCACCTTCACTTACCATGTATGTATTGAGCGGAGCAATAGACGCCTTTGGCACTGCTGATCAGTCTATTGCCAACGACGTAGTGAATAAGGTATGATAAGTTTCTTCTTATCAAATTTTGTGTTTGAACAAGATTTATTTCAATATTAGACCCTTTGTTAGTATCTGCAAAATCAAAGTGGAACACCTTTTCTTTTCTGCAGTATGCACTCAGGCTACTCTATGTTGGTATAGGAGTTGGCTTTAATGGTTTTTTAGGTTGGTATCTCTCTCTGCAACTGTTCTCTTACAATTTTGCTTGTTGTAATCAAAAGAAGACGTACTTGTTAGATTGTATTGTTTTGTGAAGAAGTTGAATACTTGCAGAAGGGCTGTGCTGGACAAGAACTGCTGAGAGGCAGACATCAAGAATGAGGATGGAGTATTTAAGCTCAGTTCTCAGACAAGAAGTGGCATTTTTTGACAACAAAGATGTTTCGTCTACAGCCTTCCAAGTTGTCTCAAACACATCCACTGATGCTCACACCATTCAGGATGTTATAGCTAACAAGGTTCGATCATTTTTAATTTTTTTCATCTAGTTTGAGGCAGGAGTGCTCCTTATCCTCTTCTCTTGCAGATACCAAACTCCCTGGTGCAGTTTTCCTCACTCGTATTTGGCCTTATAGTGGCCTTCATGCTTTCGTGGAGACTGGCATTAGCTTCTCTTCCCTTGGTGATTGGCTTTATCATCCCCATCTTGGCATTTGGAAAGCTAATGGCTGACTTGGGTGTTAAGAGCAAGGATGCTTATGGTGTGGCAGGAAATATTGTGGAGCAGGCGATCTCAAATATAAGAACAGTTTATTCCTACGTTGCTGAGCAGAAAACAGTCGATAAATTCAGCCACGCCCTTGAAGAGAGCATGGAGCTTGGCATAAAGCAAGGATTGATGAAAGGTCTTATGATAGGAAGCATGGGTGTGATGTTTGCAACTTGGGCATTTCAGTCATGGGTTGGGGGCATTCTCGTCTCCGAAAAAGGTGAAAGTGGTGGCCGTGTCTTCATTGCTGGTACCTGCATCATCCTTGGGGGACTGTAAGCTTCTAATATCTCAAGTTAATTACTCTTTCTGCATAACAATATACAAAGAAACAAATTCATGCTAAGATGTTACTTTATTAGCAAGCTAAGCATGTTAAATCGAGCTTCGTGTAATTTCAGGTCCTGCATAACTGCTCTACCTAATGTGCCATACATCACAGAGGCATCGGCTGCTTCAAAGAGGATATTTGAGATGATCAATCGCGTCCCTGACATAGACGCTGAAGATGACAATGGAAAAGTTTTGGCTACTGTAAGGGGACAGATCGAGTTCAGAGAAGTTCATTTCAGTTATCCATCAAGAAAAGATGAGACAGTCCTTGAGGGGCTTAGTCTTAGGATAAGGCCTGGTCAGAAAGTTGGCCTTGTTGGAGGAAGTGGTTCAGGGAAATCAACAATTGTGTCTTTGCTCGAGAGATTCTACGATCCTGTGAAGGGAGACGTACTGCTTGATGGGCACAGAATCAAGAAACTCCAGCTGAAATGGTACAGGTCTCAATTTGGGCTGGTAAGTCAAGAGCCAGTGTTGTTTGCCACATCAATAAAGGAAAACGTGTTGTTTGGGAAAGAAGATGCTTCTCTGGAAGAGGTCATAACTGCAGCTAAAGCTGCAAATGCACACAATTTCATAGTTGAATTCCCTCAAGGATATGATACACAGGTAAGCAATTCTTCATACATTTAGCATAAATTTCTTAGAATCCAAGTTTGTAATAATAAATAATCTTGAATGAACTCAGGTGGGGCAGCTTGGAGTTCAGTTATCAGGAGGCCAGAAGCAAAGAATCGCGATAGCAAGAGCATTGCTTAGAGATCCCAAAATTCTTCTACTTGATGAGGCTACAAGCGCTCTAGATGCACATTCGGAAAGCTCAGTACAAGAGGCAATTGATCAAGCTGCACAAGGCCGGACTACAGTACTAATTGCACACCGCCTTTCTTCAATCAGGAACGTTGATACTATCATGGTACTTGAATCTGGTAGAGTTTCTGAATCAGGTAGCCATGATGATCTAGTGCAGATAAATGATGGTCTCTACAGTCGAATGGTGAATCTTCAGAAATCATCAGCTCTCAACAATGAGTTCTCACCAGAAACTAATCCAAAGAAACTGATGTATTCCCATTCCCATAGCCTCAGATCTCTTAATGGTTCAAGCTTACAAAACCGCCCTGCTTCACCCTTCTTGCCTGCATTGCCCGTGAGCTTGCTTTCGTCTATGCAAAACAGTCCAGCTTCATCCTTCAGTGTTCCTTATGAAAGAGATGAAAAAGAATCAGACCCTTCATCAAGTCCTTATTCACTATGGCAGCTGTTTCAAATGAATTCACCAGAGTGGAAGCAAACCTTACTTGGCTGTTTAGGAGCTGTCGGATTTGGGGCAGTTCAGCCTATAAATGCATACTGCATGGGAGCTCTTGTCTCTGCCTACTTTGGAGATAGAAACTCAAAGATTAAGTCAGAAACAAGATTTTACTGCTTCATTTTTTTAAGCATTGGAGTTGTTACCTTCTTTTCAAACATTATTCAGCACTACAATTTTGCAGTGATGGGAGAGAGACTAACAAGGCGCCTACGCGAAAGGATTCTTGAAAAGATACTCAGTTATGAGATTGGTTGGTTTGACAGAGATGAAAACACAAGTGCTGCAATCTGTGCAAGGCTTTCCACAGAAGCCAACTTGGTTCGTTCCCTTGTAGGAGACCGCATGTCTTTACTCGTTCAGGTCTTCACCAACGCTCTTCTATCTTTCGTTCTTGGACTAATAGTCGCGTGGAGGCTTGCAGCTGTAATGATCTCCATACAGCCTATGATCATCACCAGCTTTTACTTCAGAACAGTTTTGATGAAGCAAATGTCTGTCAAGGCTCAAGAAGCACAGAATGAAGGGAGCCAAGTAGCAAGTGAAGCAGTAGTTAATCACAGAACTATCACTGCATTCTCTTCTCAGAGAAGGATCCTAGCCCTCTTCGAGGCCACGTTGGAAGGGCCACGAGCTCAGAGCAGACGACAGTCGTGGATTTCTGGTGCAGGATTGTGTACCTCTCAATTCTTGACAACAGCTAGTGTAGCTTTATCGTTTTGGTATGGTGGAACGTTGATGGGAAATGGATTGATCAGCTCGAAGCAGCTTTTTCTAGCTTTCTTCATATTGATGAGCACTGGTAGAACCATTGCAGATGCAGGGGCAATGTCATCTGATTTGTCCAAAGGCAGCAGTGCAGTGAGTTCTGTGTTGGCGATTCTAGACCGGGAAAGCAAGATTGAGTCAAGCAAATCTAATAAAGATTTGGAAATGGATGAAGCTGCACAAGGCAAGATAGAATTTGATGATGTCTACTTCTCCTACCCGTCTCGGCCTGCACGAATGATCCTCAATGGCCTTAATCTCAAGATAGAAGCAGGACAGACAGTGGCACTTGTAGGAGAGAGTGGCTGTGGCAAGTCCACTGTCATTGGCCTAATCGAAAGATTCTATGATCCAGTAAAAGGAACGGTCATGATCGATGATCAAGATATCAGAAGCTACAATCTGAGAGAGATGAGATCACACATTGCACTAGTGAGCCAAGAACCAGCTCTTTTTGCTGGAACCATCCATGAAAACATAATCTATGGCTGCAGGTATGGCGCCACGCAGTCTGAAATCGAGCAAGCTGCAACACTTGCAAATGCTCATGAGTTCATAAGGTAATATACAACTAACTAATCAAACAATACTCTGCAGCAAGCTGCAACTAGCTGAGCTATATATATTTTCTTGAATGTTGCAGTTCAATGAAGGATGGCTACCAAACCTACTGCGGAGAGAGAGGAGTTCAGCTCTCGGGAGGGCAGAAGCAGCGAATAGCACTTGCACGCGCTATACTAAAGAAGCCGAAAATCCTGCTGTTGGATGAGGCAACGAGCGCTCTAGATAGCTTGGCCGAGAGTTTAGTACAGGAAGCATTAGATAAGATGATGGTAGGTAGAACCTGCGTTGTAGTCGCACACCGGCTATCTACGATACAGATGGCTGACACCATTGCAGTTGTTAAGAATGGGAAGATTGTGGAAGAAGGAACACATTCTGCTCTACTTGCTCTTCGAGATGCTGGTTCATACTATTCTTTAGTCAAGCTGCAGCATCACTACTCTCCATAGATCTATGATGAGTCATTGCAGGTACAAAACAAGTAAATGAATTGATGAAAACTAGAGACGATCATGAATGAAGGAAAGGGCTTCAACTTTCAAATGGGATCGGAAATATGATCCAATATTGAGGTCGTGTGTTTTCATTTTTTTTTTTTATTATGCCTAGATCTTGATAATGTGATCATGAATATAGGATCAAGCAGGTAAGCAATCAACTAAGATACAAACATGATGAATATACATGAGCTGAGTTCACTTTTGTCTTATATCTCAACTCGACTCTTCAACAGTACTGTCATATATATACATATATATATATATATATTCAATACAGTTGACGTGCATTGATGACAGTGACATACGAGATTTAGCAGTCTATTCGGCTATTATTTTGTCTCATCTGAGTTATACATGGCAAGTTGGTATCATTATTTACCGTCGTTTCACGTTGAAGCCAATGAATAAGCTGTTAAAAATGGGTTTTCATCATAGGATGTTTCTTGACTAAAGACACAAAAAAAAATTCACAATTTAATTGGTCGATGCTGACTAATCTTTGATGTTGAGATCAATCTTAATTATAGTCGGAATTTGAAGAAACTTATTCTTGTTTTCAACTTTCGTATGTTCAGAGATATGATTATATATAACTATGTTCAGATATAACCATCTGCATTATATATTGTTTCCAGGCGGCAGACAATTTGACTCAAACCAAAATTCGTTGCCATGCAAAGCCAAATAATTAGTAGTTGTCATTTAAGGAATTACTCCATGATTAATTTTTTATTTTTTTTTACTTACACACCCGACCAGGTGGTAATGAGAAGATTCGCACCTGTGACCTTTGGTCTCTAAGCAATCTAACTCCACCACCAGGTCATTTCACGGGGACATTACTCCATGTTTTAAGTATAGTTTTTTGTCATAAATTAATGACATTATATTAGCAAGAATAATTAAGTTTTAACACCTATGTTTAAATATCCAACGCGTATTTGTTTTTTACCTATTTATAGAAAGTTAATTCTTTTACAAGGATTAATTAATTTGATGGAGAATCAAACCATAGCATTTCTTCCCTAAAAAAATAAAATAAAAAAATAAACATGGCATTTCAATCACAAGATTGTCATTACGACTAGGCCACCCACGAGATATAAAACAAATTAATAACTACATTATCTATCTAACTTCATGTATTACAAACACTCTTTTTAACGTTTCAAAATCATCCTTAATTCATTTTTTTAGGTCATGATCTTTGTATTTCTGATATCAATACATTTTTTTTTTATCTTCTCAACATCTATATATGTTCTTGATTGATAATAACCTTTTTTTTAACAATGATTGATCACATTCTTGTGTTTGTGAACTTGTGCTGTTATATGACCGACACAAACAAATTAACTTTTTGAAAAAAATAGTTTTCGATCGATGTCCCAAAATTCTCAAAGAATATTTCACGATTATATTTATATTAATAGGGGGAAAAAAAGAATATATACCAACCAAAATATGACCAAAATATGACCGCCTCTCTTGATCAAGATAATTCAACCTAAAAGTCATACTGATAATCTAAACATGTGATAAATGGAAACTTTCCTAGGAATTTGTGCATAGTGTTTCTAAAATGTGTATAATAAAATACCAGAAATTCAAGTTGGCCAATAAAAAATTTAAATAACCAAGTCGGCATTTTCATTATTGACTGAGGCGATTAGCCTTCTTGAAATTTTCGAAACACCGATATTAATTAAACGCACAAGCCCAAATGCGCCCAAAACCCATCATTTTGACACCATGCACTTTTTTTTTATAATTGTATTCTAATACAAAAAATTGTTAAACAACATTGTTTAATTACACTTTCTGATCATATATAATTTTTAATAGAAATTAAATAAAAAATTAAAATTCAATGAAAAAAATTAACGGTTCAAATGCAGTTATATATTGAACTCTAATGAATTAATGTTGCGTTGTTAAAACGTGCACAAGTGTGAAAATTATCAGTTAATTAGCACTGATTTAATTAATTATTGCACACCAAAACGAGTTTAATTGATGATAGAGTAATTGTGTCATTATATATAATATATACACACTTACAATTTATTTGTGTGTATACTTAATCTAAAGTGATGACGATATATATATATATACACATGTATATACTTACAATTTTATTTTTGTTTTAAAAATCAAACTAATTAGTTTTTAAACTTTTGACATAGAGAGAAAAGGGGGAGAGAATTCAAATAATAAATTGGTAAATAAAATTTTCATCACTCATATTAGTTAAGAGAAAATCTATTTAATTTAATTAATACAGGCAGGAAATGATGAGAGAAATTCTATTTAATTAAGTTGAAAATGAGAAAATCACAGTATTTATTTATTTTATTTTTTTGAGAAAAGAAAATCACACTATTGTTCTTTCTTGTCAGAGCATCCACTATGGTGCTACCCCATAGTGATGTCACATCTGTGCCACATCATCAACCACTTCTTTTTTTAATTGCTCAATATTTTCTTCATTATGGTGCTACCTCACTTTCAACTATTCATGGATCCCACTATTTAATTCAAGAACCAAAAATACAAAAGGGGAGGAGAGAGAATTTTTGGGCCCACTATTTAATTCAAGAACCATATACTTGCACAAGGACTCATTCCTTATTTTGCTACCTTGACTTGTGTTCCACTATAGTGGAACCTGCTGCTTATTTTGCCACATAGATATAAGCACCCTGCATCCGCCCACATGGGATGCTCTCACTCTCCCATCCAATCCCACTCCTCCATACTCAAATACTCTTTTCTATACCGTATATATATATTAGTGACAATTGCTTTTATTATCATTACATCTCTCTCTCGCTCCCCGCCGGTAACAAATTAAAATGAAGGTCCGATCTTGGCTGTCAACATGCTCCGCAGCCACATGCGTCGCCACCTCCGGCGACGCCGCCGCTCCATCTCCGCTAGGAACTCTCTCTCCTCCGCCAAAATCCCTATTCTCCGACACCAGCAGCGGTTACTCCGATTCCCAAACCAACTCCAGCAACAGCAGCATTCAAAGCAATCTCTCTCTCCTAACCCTCCCCTCCGTCCCTTCCCTCCAAAAACTCACCCTCTCCCCCCTCAACTCCGCTGACAATCCCTCCTCCGCCGCCCTCCTCACCTGCCTCAGCCCCCACCGCCGCGCCCACATCCATTTCCTCGCCCTCCACAACCACCTCCTCTACGCCGCCTCCGGCAACCAAATCAACGTCTACAATACCATCACCAGCACCCTCTTCGACACCTTCAACGACGATAAAACCTCCACCGGAGCCGTCAAATCCATCGCCTTCCGCGGCGGCAGAATCTTCACCGCCCATCAAGACTGCAGAATCCGCGTCTGGAAACTCAACGATCAGAAGAAACACAAGCTCGTCGCCGCCCTCCCGACGCTGGAAGACCGGCTGCGACGATTCATTCTTCCCCACAACTACGTCAAGGTCCGCCGCCACAAGCAGCGGCTCTGGATTGAGCACCACGACGCCGTTTCCGGGCTCTCTGCCTCCGCAAATGATCGCGAAAACTTCGTGGCATCGATATCGTGGGACAGAAGCATCAAAATCTGGCATGGGGTGAATTTCCACTGCCTCCAATCAATCAACAAAGCGCACGACGACGCCATCAACGCCGTCGTTATATCAAACGACGGGTTGATCTACACCGGCTCTGCCGACCGGAAAATCAAAGTTTGGAGAAACGAAGAGGGAAAATACGCGCTGACGGCGACGCTGGAGAAGCACAAATCGGCGGTGAATGCACTCGCGCTGAGTGATGACGGGTCGGTTCTGTTCTCCGGGTCGTGCGACCGATCCATTTTGGTGTGGGAGAGAGAAGACAGCGCCGGCCACATGGCGGTGACGGGGGCGTTGAGGGGTCATGCAAAAGCGATTCTTTGTTTGATCAACGTTCGTGATTTGCTTACGAGTGGATCCGCTGATCGAACGGTCAGGATTTGGCAGCGCGGGTTTGATGGGAGGTACTGCTGTTTGGCTGTTTTGGAGGGGCATCAGACGCCGGTGAGGTCTCTGGCGGCGGTGGCGGCAGAGGATGGCGGTGGTGTGATGGTGTTTAGTGGGAGTTTTGATGGGGAGGTTAGGGTGTGGCAAGTTGATGTATCTGGTGTTAAGGGTTTTGATACAACAGTAAATTTCTTCAATTAATGTATGAAATTTGTATAGTTTTTTTTAGGTTGGATGCTTAACTAGAACATCAATGGTGGTCTAATCGATAGAGTAGCAATCTGGTGACTGATCTTATTTTTAAATCACATCACTCATTTTAGGTTGAGATATGTTGATGGCACTCTACAATTAATGGAAGGGTGGGTCTGAACTCGAAATCTTTCCATATGAATTTTAATTTTACAGTTGGGGTATTCCTAATTAATAATGTAATGTAATGTATGTCAAGAAAAAGTTGATTAGATAGGTAGCTTCTTTTATTAGTTTTTGTGTCTAATTTTGATTTCATGGCTCCAATATAATAATTAATATGGGGTTCACTGAATGTTGCCTGCGAGGAGATATAGCTAGGCTTAATAATGTATACAATCTATCTTATATTCTAAATTACTATCAATGTTAAATTTGAATTTTTATTTATTTACGGGATTTTTTTTTTGATCATTAATTGACCAATTGCTCTTGGATATTAGGCCTAAGTCCTAACATTCATCTAGATAGGCTTATCCAATTCAAGTTTCCGAACCACGTACGTACGATGCATCTTTAAGAACTTACCGGTGATAGAAAATAAAATGAGAATTATCAATTCAATGCGCCAAAGATGATTCATCAAAATCTAAAATATAAATTATATCGATTCAAGATTTAAAAGATTTAAAACCATCAATTTAAGGCTTGGAGATTTAATAATGTTAAAATTTCATGCAACAGAATGTGACATGACCGTTAAACAACGGAAAATTGTAATTTTTATTTGACAAAATTTAATAAAACTCTCTATTTAATTTAATTAGAGTAATTAATGTAAATTTGTGTTTGTTTAATTTAATATATATTAAAAATGATGTGAATATATATTATATGACCACATCACCTTCTGTTGAATGAAGTTTTGATACTGTTAAATCTCAAAGCCTTAGCTCTATAGTTTTAGATATTTCAAGCCTTCAATCGATAGAATTTATCTTTCAGACTCTATATCAATAGTTAAATCATTTTCAGACCTTAAATTAATAATTCTCCAAAATAAAAATATAGATTATAATTTATATTATATATATATTGTTCTAAATATATTAATTAATCAATTTATCAATTCACCACTTTTGTTCTTCATAACTCAAAATTCGCGGTGCTGGTGTACGTGTGTATGAAATTTTAATAATTTAATCTCAACAACCAATCTTTTCAGGGATGAGAGTTTAGAAATTTAATCAGAATTTGTTGAATTTTTGAAAAAAGAATACAAGGGGGAAATAATAAACGAAGTTAGTTTGTTAGTTTTATAAACACGACATTGGCAATTAATTCCCAATTTTAAAAGGTGCAGTGGCGAATGAGACAAACTCTTATTTTTTTATTTTATTTTTATTTTTTAAGATAAGAGGTCGACAAGCTTTGCTATTTCTCTCATGAATCTAGCTAGCTAGTGGGGGACTCTAAATTTGGATTTTGTGGAACGATAAAACCAAATGTTAATGCCTTGTAATCGCCAATTTCATGAGAATTCTCATCGTTCACATAGTTCTCGAACAAGGTTAATAGTGTGGTGTACTTTGAAATGATCTAGTGGTGGAGTAATGGTGTAAGTTTCGTTTAAAGTTTAAAATCCACCAATATATATGAGTGATGTCTATTAAGTGCGCACTCCAATAACTAGTGACCGCGGACTATCTTTATCATAGAAAAAAAAATTATATATATATATATATATATATATATATATATATATATATATAACTAGTGTCGTACCTTCTTGGGCTTGACAGAGATGAGCTTATATATGATTGAAAAATTATATGTTGGAAATACACTGACTCTTTTTGGATCGAGTTCGTTATAAAAATGATTTTTTATTTAAACATATAACTTGCCATACTTCTTGTTCATTGCCAAAATAAAATGTTAGATGACTAAAAAGTATAAATAGCTAGCTAGCTAATAATTTGAACTCCAAGTCGACCTCACAACATTTAGATCTAAGTATTTAAGGTAAAACTTATTTAGAATAATTAATTAAGGGGGAAATGGAAAAAAGATGCAAGAATTGATATGAATAATATAAACAATATTTTAGGTCTATAAAACCGAAAATATCTAACACTTAATTCACTTCCTTTGCCGTTCACATTAATATATTCATATTACAATTACAATATGTCTTCTATTTCAAATTGGATTATACATCTTTTATATTTGAATCACTCAAAAGTAAAACATCAGATATATTTAATGACATTATAAGCATACAATTTATATATATATATATATAATATACCGTGTCTAAAATATCCTCAAAAAAAAAAATTATATGTAAAAGATTCTCCCTCCAAAAAAAATATAAAACATAATATAATGGAGTTATGGAGACACCAAACAAAACAATGGGTGGTTTGAAAAACAACAACGGGTAACGTGAATAACGGGAATCAGCCAATCAAGTGCACGGAACGGAACTGATCGAGCAATTTATTACCAATAATTAAGGAATCAAATCAAATGTTAATTTTCTATTTAAAAATCAAGTTTAGTTAAGATCAACGTTAAACGCCAAAATTAAAGAACTAGGTAGGCTGGTAGCACGTGCTAATCCTCGTGATTAGCTGTTGATTTTGAAGTTAATACTTAATATATATCATTAGCATGCAAACTTTATGATGCTAAAAAAATCTGATTACGACAAATCAAGGCTTTTTATAACAATCCCTGTTAATTAGCTATAAATATTGCCCTTTTAATTGTTTAATTAGTTTTTTTTTTTTTGAGAAAAAATGTTTAATTAGTTAACTTTTATTTGATTAGTATTCTTTTTCAGTCTTGATTGTGGAAAACTAACTATTTTGTCCGCTTTGGCAGTACTAATGGACTGGAAAGGTTCATTAGTTAACTTACTTATCTGCATGATTAATCAAATTAATAATGTATAATCCATTTAGTTCTATTTATATTATTTGAGGTTTTTCATGAAAATTAAGATATAAAAAATGTGTCAAATATACCATTTTTCTTTCTCTCCACCTATATCAAATTAAATGCTAGTAAGTTATATGGAAAAAATATCATCTATTAGTAGTAAGTTAGATGTAGGAGAATTTATAGTGCTTTAACAAGAGATAAAATTGAGAGATTATGTGTGAAAAATAGTAAATATAAAAAATTTGAAACAAAATTAAAATTTTAAAATATAAAATAATATGAAACGGAAGCAGTACAAAATGATGATTAATTGCTATATATAATTTAGAATATATATATGTTGACCGCCTGTATCTAAGTCTCACTATAAATAATTTGAGTAGATATTTTAGGTAATTAAACTAAAAAAAAAAGGCAAAGGCGATGAGACCATAATATTGCAAACCGCAAGTGGGGGGCATAGCTGTTGGGCATAAATTTATGAGCAGGAAGTGCCCAATTGAGAGAGAGAGAGAGAGAGAGACCCATGCTGCAAAAGTTGGGAAAAGGTAAAAACGCCATATATATATAGCTCGATTCATTTTGCATGATGAAAAATATAAGCCAGCATATTTTGAAAAAAATTTGCAAAATAAAAATGATATCCGTTTTTTTTTTTCTTTCTCTTTTTTGTGCAACTTGGCAAGTTGAATTTGAACTCGGGTAATAAAATACTTATTTTTGTTACTTTAAATTAAAGTTGTGCTGCAGAATGTTCATGTGGTCACCACCATTTTAATCCTTGGAATATCCTATAATATCACTATGTAACGAATTATATAAAATATGCCTTTTCAATTTTAATACATGTCAAAACTAGTATCCACATTTTAAGTTTAATCCCTGAAGATTGAACTAAAGAATTACGTATAACTATAATTAGGGTTGGGTTCCAGAGGAACCACACCCTAGGTGAGAATCGAGAACCAATCTAATTTATAGATTCGGTGTATTTGGACGGTCTAGATCTGCTCCAGATTTAAAAAAAGGCGGTGGCAATCTCGTAATAATGTTCAACTTCGCTGCCCCTGAATCTTAATAAGGGTAAAATCGGAAAATATATGAATACTCATAATTTACGTTTATATTTTTTAATTTAGGGTTTTAGCACTGTCATGGTCTTTTTTAGCATTTTCATGACTTATTTTAGCATGACTCTTATTGCAGCAGATTTTGTTATTTTAATTTATGCAACAGATTTTGTTATTTTAATTTATGCAAGCTATTATGGATTAGATTTGCATATATATGAACTATTGTGAGAGGATCGTGGTCGATCGATCTAATGCTCTTGATCATTTCTTACAATCCCAAAAGCTGAGACCTATAGACTGTAGCAAACACAAAAGACAAAGAGTAGAACCTTAGTGCGTGCACAAGATCCCTTTCCTCAAGTTGTGATAGAAAATTCTTGAAGTTAGCTCTTTTGCACACAAAATCTCAAAATTTGATGAAATTTAGTTGGGTTCTTCACCTTCCCTGAAACTGTTTTTGACCATAAATCTAGATACGTACAACAAACATATCAAAAAGCGAGCTAGGGAAGGAAGTGATTGCCGGTGGCTAATCAATTTCTTCAAGTCTTTCCACTCTATCTTAACTTTGATCGACAGTAAGTAAGCTTTCATCTTCATGCTATATAAATGTTGATAAATTTTCTATTAAGTGATGAGTAAAATACGATAAAAGTTCATGCTATATAAATGTTGATAAATTTTCTATTTTAGCACTGTCATGGCCTTTTTTAGCATGACTTTTTTAGGGTTTTAGCACTGTCATTTTCTATTTTAGCATTGTCATGACTTATTTTAGCATGACTCTTAGGATTTTAGCACTGTCATTTTTTTATTTTAGCATTGTCATGACCTTTTCTAGCACTATCATGGTCTTTTTTAGCATTGACATGACTTATTTTAGCATGGCTCTTTCAGGGTTTTAGCACTGTCATTTTTTATTTTAGCGCTGTCATGGCCTTTTTTAGCATGGCTCTTTTAGGTTTTAGCACTGTCATTTTCTATTTTAGCATTGTCATGACTTATTTTAGCATGACTCTTTTAGGGTTTTAGCACTGTCATGACTTATTTTAGCATTCCGATTGTGTTCGTCTTATTTCCCTTCATCATAGGCCTTAATTAGAACTTAGCTGCAAACCGAAAATTAATTAATCTCACCTTGAATAAAGTTGCATTGTATTCTAAAAGGAGGGGAAAAATCTAAAACTCCACGCAGACCATGACGACAGCATAAAAACTCAGTGACCGAACCTCATCAAAATATCTCAGGGAATTGAAAAAGTGAGAGAGGAGAAAAAGAGTACCCTCTTATTAAGAAGATGAAAACACGACAACCACAAAGGCCTAACCGATCCGAATTAACAGGTATAGAAATACAAGCAATTGAGAGAAAAAAAATAAAAAATCAGTGCGCACATCTTTTAATTTCCTGCATCTATTATACATGAAATATCACTTCAAAATATTGAATTATGCATATTTAAAAAAATCTCGAGCACTATGTAGCATCGAATTTACCATTATATATGTTGTCACTGTGCCATGTTCGTGGGAATGTTATCAACAGTTGAAATAATGAAATATATTAAGCAGAGGGCCTAACAACTACCTCATGTTCTTAAAACTATTAAATCATGTCTATGAAAGTCACCGCGATGATTTTTTTTTTATATTATTGGTTTCAATCCTATCACAAGCTTAAAGTAATTATAATTTGTATCCAAACCTTTATAACTTCTAATTATGTTATAACTGAGTTAAATTAATAGTGAGTAATCATTTGAAGACATAATACTAACATAACATAAAATTTTAAAACTCAATTGAACCAAATGAAGTTTGATGATTCACAGTAGTGCTAAACTAGGTTAAAACAGTGCTAAAATAGTTCACAGTAGTGCTAAAATACTGATAGTGAAAAATTCAAAATAACAGCTTAATTAGCTTCGTCAACCTAAGTGCTAAAAATAGTTCACATTAGTGCTAAAATAGGTTACAACAGTACTAAAATAGATCACAGTAGTGCTAAAGTATATTGCAATGCTAAACCAGTTCATAGTAGTGCTAAAATAAGTTACAACAGTGCTAAAAAGAAAACACCCAATCCCACCCTTTTTCCCTCTATATTCTTAATTCCCCATATTTCCATCTCTCTCTTCTACTGCAACTTTCATGGAAAATAACAAAACCCTAGTTAGTGTCATGATCAATCATTAATATTTCTTTTGTTCTTTTCTTGAATCCTAGCTATACAAGCTCAGTCACTTCACAGATCCTCTCTCCCTCTCTCTCTCTCTCTCTCTCTCACACACACACACACATACACACACACTTGTGAATTGTGATGGATCCGATAACTCAAGAAATGCTATCATCAAGCACTGAGATGAACAGTTTCAGCATCACCACCACCACCACTCCCAACAGCAGCTCAATGATGGGGTCACCATCGGGCTTCTCCTCCTCCTCCGCCGCGGCCGCCGCGTCTGCCGCTGTCTCCTCCCCAACGACACTGAGCCTATACGAGAACTAGAAGCACCGCGACTAGAACACCTTCGGACAGTACCTCCGCAACCATCAGCCGCCGCTCTCCCTCTCCCGCTGCAGCGGCGCCCACGTGCTCGAAATACCTACGGCCCGGCCTGGTGTGTAACTGCAAGGAAGAAAAATGGGGAAGATGTTGAAGAAGAAGACGAATTGCAGATGGAAGGAGATTCAGAATTCCTAATTTATAAAAATACCCTTGGTTCATTAAAAACTCGCTAATATTACAAATATGCCACTGCATTTTTTACAATATTAGGACAGATCTTGGCCATCCAAATTAGAGCAATCTGTGGCTGAGATTGGTTCTCGGTTCTCACAGGGGGGTGTGGTTCTCACATGATCCCATCTCACTATAAGTAATCTATAATTACTTCTGGTTGCAGACGTAAAAACATTGGTGAAATAAGGGTTATCAAGATTTTATGTTATTTTTTGTCAAAAAATAAAATAAAATAAAGAACCTCGTGTGAAACCATCTTACAAGTCAAAATTCGAAATTTGACTTCAAATATAATGGAACACCTTTTACAAAATTACAAATTTGCCAATAAATATGAGTTTGGATCCGAATATTAAGTCATTGGCCCATAAGACTGTTCCACACAAATTTCATGATTTTTTGTAATGTTATTGAGATTATATATTGTATTTTTTGTGTGGAATAGACTTATATTGTACCCCCGTCCTGATTATACAGTTCATATTACTATTTTGAGGTGTCTCAATTATATAGTCTCATTACTATAAGTAACATTAATTTTCACAGTAACATACAAATACACCCTTATTAATTTTTAAAAATTAAAAATTAACCACTTAAATTTCGAAAATCATAAATATTAAATAAGGTTATTATTGAAAAGCTTTAATATCTTATTTTTATAAATATTTTTAATATACGTACGACTAAAAAAGAGAATATATAATTGAGACATAGAGAGTATTAACTATTAATAAATATAGAATAAGGTATACACATAATTGTAAGATGAATCTCTGACTTCTCTAGTTGGATCCGAGATACTATAGAGTGAATTGATTTAATTTGTCTGAAGTAAATATAAATGTATACCCTAAAATGAAATTAATAAATCCTAAAAAACACAAAATAAACACTTAAAAAAACCCTAAAAAATACAAAATAAAACCCTAAAAAAATCCTAAAAAACACAAAATATACCCCTTAAAAAATCCTAAAAAACACAAAATAAACCCCTAAAAAAACCGTGAACCCTAAAAAAATCCTGAACTCCTAAACCCTAAACATTAATTGGAATGGAAAAAACACAATTTGAATTAAATAAACTAGTATAAGATAACTATTAGACGCCTTAGTTTTTAATGATGCGGGTGATATTTTTCTAATTTTTGAGTGATACTTTTTAGTGTTACAGTTGATAATGATTTTTTCGGATTGTTTTTTTTTTTTGCTGGTTGACCCGCGTTTTGACCCGACCCGTCTGAAACCAGCCTTATTTACACCTAGTACATGAAAGTGTTTGTGATTGAGCAACTTAAAATGATCAATCCATTTTCTCATGTCTAATAATTATAAAGGGAATCTTATGTGAGACCGTTCACATGTCAAAATTAATAAGACAGGTCAAGATTTGAATCTAAACACAATCAAATATCAGTAAAATTTTAAGGCAAAAATTTCCCTACACTAGTTCTATATGGGGTTATATCAAGCAGTCAATGTTGGTCAATTATTTGACTGAGTAATACTTTTTAATGATAATTTTTGAATTTTAAGTGATACTTTTTAGTACTACAGTTGATACTGATTTTTATAGATTTTTTTCCCTGACCGATACTTTTTAAGGATATAAATGATACTTTTGGGTTTTTTAGTGATTTTTTTTTAGGAAAAAAGGGTTGATACTAATTTTGACGTTGACTAGTCAATGCACATTTCCCAACATTGATCGGTCAACATGTCTGATGGTGCAGCTAGTGCACACAAGTCCAGCTCAAATTTTAAATATGCAATGAAATATGAGTTTTACTTCGAGTCTTGACTCGTTTTATGAATTTTTGGCCAATAAGACAATCCTAAATAAATTTTTGTCTATTTATAATTTCGTATATATGTGTACTGATTTTGAGCAATTTGAAGACAAATTATAAATATCAATTTTCCTTATATTAATTTCATGGGTAATGCTATTTGGCCACATTATGGCCAGCATTCTTGAAATATATGGTAAATGTTTAATTAACTCTTTGATTAGTGATTAATATTATTTTACATATATATCCTTATGTTCTTTTTAGCAAGATTTGACTTATATATTTTTTAAATTCAAATTATACATATAATCTCTCTCTCTCTCTCTCTCTCTCTCTCTCTCTCTCTCTCTCTCTCTCTCTCTCAATATGGATGAATTGTTATATAAATCAATCTTTGGTGATTTTTTTTTTGAGAGAGATCCGTGCAATTCAATTAACTCCATTTAATTTCTTTTTATTATTCTCAAAAGCTTATGGATAAAATTAATAAAACATATGATATATATTTATCAAAAATTACTTAAATTTTTTGAAAATATATAAATGGATTATGAAATAATTTTGCCACATCAATATTACAAATCAAATAAATGGATGGATTATTAATTAAATCAATCTTCCGTGAATTGAAGTTTTTTTCTTAGAAGATCTTTGAATTGAATTAGACAAATAAATAATTGATGTTTATTTTAATTAGATGTTGGGATCTTTAATTCCCATTTTTTTTGTACCAACTTTAAATTTTTCTCTTCAATTTTTATGTAAAACTATGCTGAAATTTTATACATTCGGTTTATTTATTTATCATCAAATATAATAAATTACATTGGATCTCATTCCGTCTTTCATATTTATTATTGTTCTCTTCAATGATTTACAAATCACTACCCTAATTTAATGAATAAATAAAAATATAAAATAAATCCTAAAATACACAAACCATAGATTACAATAATAAAAAATATATATCATCAAGTATTCTAAAATAATATTAATACACATTATTATAAGTTATTTCTAAATTTTTAAAGTAAATTACACACATAATTAATTTAAGGATTTCATTCGTGTTAAAAGAATATTCTCTATTTCAACATTTTCGTATTCAATAATTTAATTATTTATTTATTTTTATATTTGATCGCATAATCATATTCAAAATTGACTCCCTTCCAACATAGTTTACGATAATTTATTCAATTTTACAATTGTATAATTAAATAATTTGTCTAATTCGATTTACCAAAATATTTAATAATTTTGAGGATGATTCCATAATTTGATTTGTAATGTTGATGAAGCAAAATCATTTCATAATTCCTTTATATAATTTTTTAGAGATTTTATTTAATTTTTTTTATCTTTTCAAAACATTTATAATTTTCTAGAGTTTATCTAATAAATTTGGTAAATTGTCTAATTTAAATTTACCAAAATATTAAATAATTTTGAGGATGATTCCTCTTCATTTTCACAAGTTCATTATTTGATTTGTAATATTGATATGGCAAAATCATTTCATAATCATTTATATATTTTTAGAAATTTTACGTAATTTTTAATGATGATGTACCATATATTTTATTAATTTCATCCTTAAGCTTTTGAGAATAATAAAAAGAAATTAAACGGAGTTAATTGAATTGCAATTCACAGATCTCTCTAAAAAAAATCAATTCACCAAAGATTAATTTATATAACAATTCATCCATATTTAGATATATATATATATATATACAGAGAGAGAGAGAGAGAGTGAGAGAGAGAGAGAGAGAGAGAGATTATATGTATAATTTGGATTTAAAAAATATATAAGCCAAATCTTTATAAAATGAACATTAAGGGTCTAGATATAAAATGTTATTAATCACTAATTAAAGAGTTAATTAAATACTTACTATATATATTTCAAGAATATCATAATTAAAAAATTATGACCCACTATAATGTGGCCGAATAACATTATCCTAATTTCATTCTATGAAAGAATATTATATATTCTTTTATGGTAGGAGATCGAAGACTTAATTGATGGAATTTTTAGACTAACTAAATATAATCTAATAAATACACAACTAGTAATGTTAATGTCAAATAAGATCCTTAAAAGATTTTGTCGATGAAATGAATGCATGCACCACGTAATACATTATAAAATTATTCGTGTCTGCCTGTCTGGTACTAACTTCTTCTTTTTTTTTTTTTGGAGGAAACGTACTAACTAATAGTATTAATTAGTATTAGCTGGTAGTTGTGAATTGTATACTTATATATATAATTAATGCCATAGCTAGATTGTATAATATTGAATGATGTTATTATTAATAAATGAGGACCCTATCCAAGCCACCATATTGGTTGTATTACAATATTATACATAAATGCAAATTTTAAAATATTATCCATGTATCACTATTTTTTTGAGGGACATTTATCACTAATTATATTCATGCCAATATCACTACAAAAATGCGGGCTCTGACAACAAATTAAGATCTGTTGTTAATAGCGACTGATTAAAGATGGACTGTTCGTCGCTACTACTTTTAGGAATTAAAAATGACGAGATTGGTTCATGCCTGAAATTAACGACGAACTAACGACGAATTTTCTGTCGTTGGGTGTAATGACGGAACCGTCGGTCCCGTCGTTAGTTTTTTCATATTTTAATATATAATAAGTTAACGATGGATACTTGTCTGTCGTTAGTCTTTTATGACGGATATAACATCATCAAATTTAACGACATATTGTTATCAATTGTTAGCTATTTATTTATTTAATTTTAATATAATTATTTAATTTAACGACATATTTGTTCCGCCATTAGAGTAACAACGGATAAATCCATCATTAGTTTGTCGTTAAAATTTGAAATTACGTGATATGAAGCCTCTTTTCTTTCTTTTCCGCCAGAACCATAATCGAGCCCCTCCCCCCGCCGATATTCTCCTCTCCGACGAAGCCACAACCGAAACCCTCTCGCCCGTTGCCGTTCCGTCGCTGCAAGCTTGCCACCGCCCTCCCTTCTCTCACTCTCTTTCCCCTTCTCCCTTTTCTCTCCTCTCCTCACCACCCTAGCCTCCGCCGCAGACGAAACGCTACAGGTTCCCCATTGTCGGAGATGACATAGTCACTGTAAGTTCTCTCTCTCCCGCTGCCGGAGACGCCATCATGCTGCTGTTGGAGACGCCGCAGTCGTTGTAAGTTCTCTCTCTCTCTCTCTGTGTGTGTGTGTGTGTGTGTGTGTGTTCTCTGCATAAATGAAATCTCCAAAAACAGTGAAGAACAAATGCTTGACATAACTCTTATGATTTTGACGCTTCTTCTTTTGTGAAAATCTGCATTAGAGATCCACGTAATGCAAATTAATGCTAGTCAAGTATGAAATCCTTCTTTGTGTTGTCTGTGTTCTGCGTATTCTCTAGCAGGAGTTTGTTGAAGTTTTTGTGTTTAGGAAATTGACGCGCGGTCGTTTCGCGCTCAAAAATATATTTGTAAACTCCTGTGCCCACAGCGAGTGTAGCTAGCCAATGAGTACGGGTCGATCCCACAGAGAGCTGTTGCGATTATATCTTCAAGTAACCAATCACAAAGGGGGGTTTGGTGTTGTCACTAAACTGAATTTAAATCTGCGAAAGAAACTAAAGAAACTATCAAATAACAAAAGGTTCTGGCATTTGAATTAGAACTTGGTTTAAACATAAAACAACTCAATCATGGGCACACTGATTTTCATACATGATACGTCATCTAGTTATGGTGACCGGATTCCTCTCTGCGTCTCCTCATCCATCCTTTCATTTTAGGTTTAAAAGTGATTCCTCTTCGATTAAACCCCTAACCAGTTACCCACCTCCCGATTCCTCTAAGAGATGTAAGCAAGCAAGCAGCAGTGTGCCCTAGACGGACCCAGATCTGTTGTGTTCAACTGATTCCTCTTGTGCCCACAACACCCCATTAATTCCCTTATTACTATATGAACCGACACACAGTCACGATTCGCCAATTCAATTAATAGTGGTGTGCCCTCTTTACCTAACGAGTGATCAGCCACATTGGGTATTTCAGACACACACTCACGTGGAACAAGGCACAAGAATTAACAGAAACTAATCATGCATTACTATGCCCATTTTGGCCTCACGAGTCCAGATTTATGCTTAATCCAATTTCATCATTCAAACGCCAGAATTAAAGATCTAGCCGAGAAGGCTAGACATAATTAAACTTGCAGAATTTAAAGACATAAAAATAAACGAAAACTTACTGAATTAATTAAGCAAAAACTCAACTCCAACGTTGAGAAATACGAACATACCCTAAGTCCCGAAGGTTTAAAACCTTTCGGATTGTATGGCTGCCGAAGCAGCGTACGGAAATTAAAATGCAGAAAATATAAAATGTTTCAGCGTGTCTAAAGCTTGTTTTTCCAGAAATTAAACTTGTTTAAATAACTACACTTCCGAGTAGAGTTTCCCCCACAGGCGGGGGTCTTCTGCTGAAAATCCGGAACGGTGTGCCCTCGCTGACTTTGACTGGATAAGCTTCATCTTCAACAAATCCCTATTTTTTAGGGATTGCTCTTATCTCTTCAGATTGAGCTTTATCTCTTCGTCTGAGCTTATCCTTTTGTTGCAGCACCTTCCAGGAGTCCAGCTTAGCTCCAACTCTCTTGCGGATATGTAGCTATCCTTCCACCAGCTGTCCTTCAACTTAATCCCGAATTTCACTGGAATGCCCATTCTGCCCTGTGGTCGAGTCTGTGCGAGTACTGTGGGCACGACATCATCTGTCAGCTCCATCCGTATCTGATATGCCCACTTCACTGACCAAATGTGGGATGGATACTGAAGAAGTCCCATGTGCCTCTAATGAACATATGTGTGAGATATACGTGAATAACTGGGCATAAAATGCCCCTTCCGCCAGACTCGACTTTTGAAATGCCCTTTAACCGCAACCTGGTTCTTTTCGACTCAAAACACACTAAAAAGGACATTTATAGAGGATAAAATGCCCATAAAAACACGAAATAAATGGACTTATCACACCCACACACTTTAAGCATGATTGTCCTCAAGCATGGGGTGCAACGCATCCAGAAAAAACAAAAGAAAAGAAAGGAGAAAAGAAACAGACTCAAGACACAAGCATGCAAACTGTTATTCAGTGTGGGCACATCAGAAATAATCCAACAAAATTGCAAAGTTTCAGCATACCTAAAATAGGTCAAAAATGAGTTTTAGCTTGGTGTTCCTCACAGACTCTCTTCACTCAGTGTATACTCTCATTTCAGCTGTAATTCTATCTAAATTTGTCCCATAAGTTTGCCAAAGTTCTGCTGTTCATTCTCCAGAAACCATGATGCATTAGTATCAATAGGGCTTTTTAGGCTACAGTTGGGCATTTTAAGTGGGAGGGGTTTTTATTAATTGTACCGACCCTATTGGGCACTGAATTTTTCAGGCACTGAATTTTTCTATTTACTACCCTCCTGTGCCCTATTCAGGCACTGAATTTTTCTATATTGGGCATTCTACACACTTAGAACTCGGGGGAGTTTTATTCAGACTCTTTTTTTTTTCTTTTTCTTTTTCTTCCTTTTTTTTCTTTTTTATTTTATTCTTCCCCCTCTCTTTCCTGGCCCTTTCATATTTATTCCTTTCTAGAAACAACTCTCATGCCCCATTTTTTCAGGTTTTATAATGCCCTGGTTAAGTATAAACCATCCCAGAACAAAATCGTCCAGGGCATTTCATAGGCTCAAAGGGGGTGCAATGGGTTGTGTCATTGGTGGGAGTTATTTTATTTCAGTGGCTCAGCAAAAACATGGCCTATCTCATTTACATATGCATCAATAATTCCTAGAACTAAACACAGAACAGAGGTAAATTCTAGAACATCTTAAGCACAGAATTATTCACACTCATGAATGAAAGAAAACTGTAAACTGAAGCATACAACATATAGGCTCAAGTCTCACAGGGCATGCTAAAACTCGTTCGTCATCCCTATCTTAATTGGGCATGCTGATTTTTCTGTAAAGCAATTAAAGTTGAATCATCACGTGATATGCCCACACAGACTCACAAAATAGCATGCTTTGACTCAACTACCCACCTACACACTTTGCAACTTGCAAAGTGTGGACACAGACTCAAACAACAAAAACAAAGAAAACAGAGAAACAACAAAAACAAAACAAAGACAAAACCTAATCTAAAGGACAGAAAGAACCAGGTTAATCGGTTGCAGGTGTTGGGTAGGAGAACCCAACATGTTTGAAATAGGCCTTCAGGGCTGCTTCTATTCGGGTCAGCTTTTCATTGGTTTGGAACTGGGCATTCTCAATCAGCTCAAGTCTCATTGTGATCACTGCGACTGGGTGCTTCCTCTGCGGTGCCTTCCCTGCTGGTGGTTTCTTCGATGTACCTGCAATAGCTAGAAGCATGCTCGAGGGGTCTGCCCTCGGCACAAAGAAAACAGGCTTCCCATCCTCATTGTCAACCACATCTTACATTCTCCTTAGGCAATTTAGATCAAAATATTCACGGGGAAGGGGGGTCAAATCAGTTTCATGTAAGTCAAGGAGCCTATATCTAACCGCAATCTAGGTGATCAACTGGGCACAAGAGATACGATGCCTAGGGTGTGTTTTTATTTCCCGAAAATGTGCAATGGCCACAGAACCAAAGTTGATTTTAATTTTATGAACCATACACCACAAAATAAATAGCTCCTGATTGGTGATTGAATTAGAGCTATTCT
Organism: Perilla frutescens; assembly: GCA_026008535.1. NCBI lineage: Eukaryota > Viridiplantae > Streptophyta > Magnoliopsida > Lamiales > Lamiaceae > Perilla > Perilla frutescens. Next base: position 16,334,934 of record BRKX01000015.1, read on the forward strand.
TACGGCCGAAAAAATTATAAGCGAACACCCTATGGCAGAATCTCAAAGCATCATTATTTAAACAGTACCCCTTTGTGGATCCGCTTTGAAAAACAGATCCATCCACTACAAAAAATTCGCGATTTACCAACGGAATTTACCGACGGAATTGATCCGTCACTATTTAGAAACGGAATGCCGACAGAATACTAGAACAAAATCTTTACTGACGAAATACAAACGGAAATTTGGCGGGACTATTCGCGCCACCATTACCGACGGAATTTCCGTCGGTAATTCCGTGATTATATTTACTGACAGATTTATTCCGTCAGTAAATAATTTTTTTTTAAAATTTATTCAGAATAAACAATACCAACGGAATCATTCCGTCAGTAAATATAAATGATTTTTTTTTATTCTATTATAAAAAATACTGACGGAATAACAACGGTTAGTTAATTAAAATAAATAAAAATTCTTTTAATTTACCGACGGAATTAACAACGGAAACTTCCGTCTGCAATTCTGAAAATTAAGTATTATATATTTTTGAGTATTAATGATTGCAAAAAAAAATTAAACGACATTTATTAATCAAATAGAAAATGAAAATCGTAATACATTATGTTTTGTAATATTTTTATTCTTTTTTTGCTTTATGAATATTAAACAACATTTATTAATCTTGCTATATTTTTTTTATTTTACTAAACAACAGATAAATAAAAAAAAACCCTCCCCATTCTCTCTCAAACCCTCCCGCAACATCACGGCAAAAAACCCTCCCCCTTTTATCAAAATCACGGCAGCGCTACTTCCTCCTTCAATATTCACGATCGAAGAGGTAACTGAACTTGTATTGTTACGTCTCGCAACTTTTCTCCTTCTAATCTTCTGCGTTATTTTTCCTCTTGTTTGTGTTCCGTGTGCTCACTCTTCTTAAAACATAGTGACGTCCGAACACCTCCACCGCTCCGCCGCGGCGTCGCCCTCACGTGCTCTGTTGTTATTTTGCAGTAGTTCACAGAAAGTGCAGGTAATATGAACTTGTCTCCTTACATTCTCAAATTTGATTTTTGTTTTGGTTACCCCACAAATTTTGACCAGTCCTTTCGCCCATTTCTGAAGTACAGCGGTGCCACCACCAATACTCATTTCTGAAGTACAAAGGAGGTAATTGAACTTGTCTTGTTACGTCTCACAACTTTTCTCCTAATTTTTTGCGTTATTTTTCAGAAATTTCCTTCTCTCTCTGTTTTTTCTAGGTTGTGTGATTCTGAATACTATATATATATTGCCTGTACTCTTTCGACAATTACCTTTTGTTGGACTTGTGAGTAGAATGAAAACTATATTCTGAATTCTGTTGATGAGCTTACCATCATCATGTTTCCACCACCTATATATATATATATACGGTCATCAAATTAATAAGAGTACTAGTTGCAATTAAAATTAGAACTATTTGGATTCAAGAATCTTAATTCATTGCATGTGTTTTTATTTAGATAGACTTTATCAAATCTAGTATATGATAATAAATTGATCAGAAAAATCTAGTATATGATGATAGACTTTATTCAGTGCAGTCTCGATTTATTACCTCTACCATTCTTTAGACTTCCTATCAGAAGCTAATTAAACTTTCAGATTTGATAAATCATAATATAATTAGTGGTTTGGATCTTTTTAGGGATCTCAAGCAGAACGCAGGTCATAAAAGGTAAGAGCTTAGCATTTATCCATGGGAGTAAACAATAAATCTGCACACATTAGATAAAGTGTTAAGATAAATAGCCTATGTACTAGTGAGTTTCTGTTTAGCATAATATGTAAATATTTGAAAGATGATATAACTAATGCATGTAAGTCAAATGTCACAACACGTTTAATTATTTAGATAATATAGAAGTCAAAGAACTTAAGGATGTTGAGTTTGCTTAACTAGTCTAAAGTCTCTGCTCCAACTACCCAAAAATACATGGTTTTGTAAGCTGCCACTTGCTTCTTTTTTTGATGTGTTATCTAATCTTGTCTATGATTTGAATTGTTGTACAACTGAAATTGTGGATTTAGCTTAAATCTGCTCAGAATCCTAGTCTTTTGATGATATTTTATTCAAAAGAAATCATATATGTGACTGATAATCTAAAAAACAACTCTGCTCTCTGCTGACTTTCTCTGGCATTTCTCTGAACAACCATTTTTTTTAAATATATACTCTATCTCCTTATTTTTATTTTTAATAATAATAATAATAATAATAATAATAATAATAATAATAATAATAATAATAATAATAATAATAATAATAATAATAATAATAATAATATTGCTCTTGTGTATGTACCAGTGGCTTTTCATATTTATATTGCTGATGCTTTTATAATTATATTTACTCCTCTAATTAAGCATGTAGGATTTAATCTGGTTAAACTTGCAGAAGTTGTAGAGCTCAAATTGGGCATTCAAAAATTAATCTGTGTTGTGGATTAAAGCCGGGATTTAAATCAAATCAAAGCAGGTTAGTCTCTCTCACTCCATATTGGTTTGTTGTGTGAGTTTGTTTAATTTTATACATATGTTTGAATTTGAAATCCAAGTATTATGTAGTTGCTTAATATTCAAAATTGGGTAAATATGGTGGCTGATTTTACATGTTATGATTTATTTTAAATTCGTTTTGTTTGTGTAATTAGTGGCTTCAAATTGGGTAAATATTGTGACTGATAATCTAAAAATTTGATAAATAGGGACTGTAAATTGGAATTTGATATAAATATTTGTTGATTATTATTGTCAAGCATGATATGTTGTTAGTTTGTGAATCATTTAGTTGGTAGAGTTAAGCATTTGTTTATCTATGATTATATTTTTGCAAGAATGAGTGATAATCGTGAGTGGATGTATCGACGGGGGATTGATGGTTATCTAAATCCCGAATTTGAGAGAGGAGTTGAGGATTTCATTAAATATGCAAGTACTTAGCCAGAATGCAAGGATGGAGATATGATTAGATGTCCATGTAAGAGATGTGACAACCTTAAGTACAAAACAACTTACGATGTTAGGTATGACATTACTAAAAATGGGTTTGTTCGGGATTACAAAATTTGGAGGTTTCACGGAGAAAGAGTTATATATAAGCCGACCCTAGTATCAAATATGGATGTTGATGAGCAGCCTCCCAATAACTATCACACAATGGTGATGGATCATGCTGGTCCTGATTACAGTTTTGATGAAGCTCAGAATCCCGAAGAGCTGCCGAATCCTGAAGCTCAAAAGCTTTACGATATGTTGAATGCTGCGGATAGAAAATTGTGGTCTCAATGTGATCGTCATTCACAGTTGTCCTTTGTGGTACGTCTTATGAGCTTGAAGGCAGAGAACCACATTTCAGAGAGGGCTTTTAATCAGTATACTGATTTGTTTCGAGAAGTACTCCCAAAAGATAGCTTGGTTCCTGAAAACTTCTATAGTATGAAGAAGTTATTGCGTGGCATGGGTTTGCCTGTAGAAAAGATTGATTGTTGTCCGAACAATTGCATGATTTATTGGAGAGCTGACATTGAATTAGAGAACTGTAAGTTTTGCAGTGCATCACGCTATAAGGAAAGCCACCGTGCATCAGGAAGTCGTAGGAAAAAAAAGGTTCCGGCAATGCAGATGCACTATTTTCCCTTAACTGCTCATTTGCAAAGGTTGTATACATCTAAAGCAACGGCAGAAAACATGCGTTGGCATGCTACTTCATGTTCAGATGATGGGGTCATGCGCCATCCGGCAGACTCCCCAGCATGGAAGCATGTTAATGCAGTTTATCCTAATTTTGCCTTAGAGATTCGGAATGTAAGATTAGGTCTTTCCACTGATGGTTTTGCTCCATTTCATCAAACTGGACGACAGTATTCCTCGTGGCCTGTTATTGTTACACTGTATAACTTGCCTCCTTGGTTATGTATGAAAGAACAATTCATGTTCTTAACCATTTTAGTGTCTGGGCCACGCAATCCAAAGATGCAGTTAGATGTTTTTCTCCTGCCGCTGATACAAGAGTTGACAAAATTGTGGGAAGATGGTGTACCTACGTATGACATATCACTAAAGCAAAACTTTCAGATGCGAGCAATCTTGATGTGGACAATTAGCGATTTCCCAGCATACGCTATGTTATCTGGATGAAGTACTGCTGGAAAATTAGCTTGTCCATATTGCATGGAAGATACAGAAGCGTTCACTCTCCCAAAGAGTTGTAAGCAATCATGGTTTGACAACCATCGAAAGTTTTTACCGAAGAATCATGTATTTAGAAGAAACAAAACTGCATTCAGAAGGAATAAATTGTGTAACACAGATCAACTTGAACAAAGAACAGGTAAAGAGCTATTGAATCAAATAGAGGGTTTAGGTCTAGTGAAGGTAACAGATGACTACGATGGCACTAACAAGAGCATTTCAAAAAATCCAAATATTGGGTGGAAGAAAAAAAGCATCTTTTGGGATCTTTCATATTGGAAAGAACTATTGATTCGTCATAATTTAGATGTAATGCACATTGAAAAAAATGTGTTTGATAATTTGTTCAATACTGTGCTCAATGTTCAAGGGAAGACGAAGGATACTGTTAAGTCTAGAGAAGAGTTAAACTCGATATGCAACAGACCAAGCTTGATGCGTAATGAGATGACAGAAATGTATCCAAAAGCTTGTTACACGCTTGAAAAAAATGAGAAGAAGGTCTTACTTGAATGGATAACGAAGCTTAGATTTCCTGATGGATATGTCTCCAATATCAGTAGGTGTCCGGATTTCAGACAACTAAAGATGACTGGGATGAAAAGTCATGACTGTCACGTTTTCATGCAGCTCTTACTACCTGTTGCCTTCCGTGAACTTCTTCCTCAAGATGTTTGGAAGGCGATCACAGAGCTAAGTTTATTTTTTAAAGACTTGTGCTCCCGGACAATTAAAATAGAGGATATGTGCAAGCTCCATGAAAAAATTCCAATAACTTTATGCAAGCTCGAGCGTATATTCCCGCCCAGTTTTTTTGACTCAATGGAGCATTTACCAGTTCATTTGGCTGATGAAGCTCGCATTGCTGGTCCAGTTCAGTATCGGTGGATGTATCCTTTTGAAATGTATCTTTCACAATAAAATAAATATAGTAAATACCATTATTTATATAAACATATATAATAATATGTAATATATGAATTTCATTTATAGGTATATGAGGACATTGAAAAATAATGTGAGGAACAAAGCTAAAGTTGAAGGATCAATCAGCAATGCCTATGTTATGCAAGAATCATCCACTTTTTCGTCCTACTATTTTGAGGATCACGTGAGAACAAAGATAAGAAATGTGCCTCGTAATGATGATGGAGGGTTTGATAGTAGTGATGATCCAGACATGCTCTCTATTTTCAAGGTGTCTGTACGTCATTTTGGAACAAATTCACAAAGATACTTCGATGTCAAGGAGTACGAGGCTGCACTTATGTATGTTCTATCCAATTGTGTCGAGGTTACGGACACATATATAAAGTAAGTATCAAGCCAAAATTTAATCAGTACACATTAATATATATATATATATATAATTATATATATTTCTAATATTTTGAAGAGTATTTGAGGATGAAATGCGAGCAGCAGATCCTAATATCTCGGGATCAGAGTTAGATATTAAGTTCGATAAGGAGTTTGCTAGTTGGTTCAAAGAATACGTAAGATTTTATCTATCTTACTGTATTTTTATTAACTTATTTATTGAACTAAAAAATTGTATAACAAGTTTATAAATTCTCTAACTTTGACAGGTCCAACGTCCTTCTAGCAATATTGTGAACAGACATATTATGAGTCTTGCAGAGGGGCCTTTATTTGGAGTCGAAACATATTCTGCATGTTTTGTTAATGGATATAGATTTCACACGGTAAACCACGGGGTAGATAAAGCCACTATGAATAGTGGAGTATGTATAAAAAGCTCACATTATGAAAATGATGAGCATGACTTTTATGGACGTTTGTTGGAAGTTTGTGTGTTGGAATATCCTGGTTATCCAAAAAAAAGTGTTACATTGTTCAATTGTGAATGGTTTGACCCATCAAATTTGGGGACTTCTGTACATCCAGACTTCAAGTTAGTTTCAGTTAATCACACTCGTAGATATAGAAAGTACGAACCATTTGTCCTAGCGTCCCAAGCAACTCAAGTGTGCTATTGTTCTTATCCTTCTATGAATCAAAGTAAGAAGAATTGGTGGGAAGTGTGTAAGGTCAGAGCTAGATCTAATGTAGAAGGTTGTGAAACACCTACATCAACATCTGATGAGCCATTCCAAGAGGATGATGTGGTTATTACAATAACTCAAGATGATGACACAATACCAGTTGAGTATGCCCGAGGTGGGATGGTACAGATCGATGACAATGACGATGATGATGAGGATGTCATCTTGTCAGACGAGGAAAGTAGTGATGAGGATGATGCTTATGAAGATGATGATTATTAGTGATAGATTTCTATGTAATGTTTATGCTCAAAAATTAATGTTTATTAGTGAATTTATAATATTTTCAGGTTGTTAATCTACCAACTAACAATATTTATTATATTGTTATAATTTAGATATGTCAGGGAACAGAGGTGGGCGCGTCAGGAGCACGACGTTGGGCTCATCATGTGGACGTAATGACTCTACTGATCGTGTTTCCGAGACGCCACCCGAGACTCCACCTACTGGGAGTTCACATGAGATGCCAAGGACAAATCATATGGTGATGACAGGTTCTGATGCGGCATCATCAGGTTCTTCTAGTGGAGGAAGGATTTGTTTTCGTCGATGCATTGATGGGTATGTATTTAATTTTAATTATTTGATTATTATGATATTTGTACTTAAATTTTAACCTTTCTTTTTGCATAAATAATAGAAAATTAGATCATGAAAAGATTGCCAGTACGTGCACAACAATTTTTAAGAGAATTGAGAATCCGACGGGGTTTAGTTGGAAGTTGACTCCAGATAACATCAAGGCTAAATACTTTGATGAATTTCGGGTAAAAAATATTAATTATGTTACATTTTTTAAATTATTGATTATCAAGAACTATTGATTAATTTGAATATCTTCAAATTTAAATAGAAATATTTTGCATGGCCTCCTGAGTGGGAAACTGAAGTGTACCAAGTGTGGGAGGCAAAGGCACGTGTTAGGTACTCTGGCTGGTTGAATGATATGAAGAAAAAGAGAAACAATGGTAAACCACCGTGGATAAATTTGGAGACGTGGAACGGTTTATGTAGCTACTGGGATACCCCAGAGGTGATTGATAGGTCCACAAAAGCTAGACAAAATAGAATGTCGGAGCCAGATGGGCCAGGCACCGGGATAAGCAAGCACAGGGGCGGATCAAGGCCTGTTCGTCGACTGGTTGAAGATATGGTAAATAATTTTTAATTGATTAATTAAATTTTGTTCTATTTTCAAGAGATGGTAAATATTTGGATTCTAATCTTGTTTGAATAGGCCACACAAAAAGGGATCTCACACACTCAGTGTGTTTATGAAACATTTCGTTCAATTCACGTGAAGAAGGATGGAACATACCTTACTCCGAAGGATGCAAAAATTGATGTAAGTTTGTTGAAACATAATAAATAAATGTCTTGAAATGTCCTAATCCTTTTTATGTATTTTTACATATGTCAACTTATTATGTATTGAATGTTTATATTTTTACCAGGATAGGGTGAATGACCTAGTTGCACAGGAAGGCGAGGGAGCTGATATAAATAAGATTTTTATGCGAGTTTCCAAAGAGATGCAGAAGGTAAAGAGGCCGAGAGTGTACGGCATGGGTAGCATGGGATCGAGCTTCATTAGTGATGGCTCGAGTGGTAGTGGATCGACTGCTTCTCAGTTCATGTCACATGAACAATGTGACAGTAGAATTAGGTCTTTGGAGGAGCAGGCACGACAGGACCGTGAGAGGATCCTTCGATATGAAGCTCAGATAGAGGAGGATCGAAAGCAAAGAGAAGAACTTCATGCTCAACTGTTGGCTACACAACAAATGATGAAGGAGTTTATGACTACACAAGTGAGTCGTCGCCCAAATGATCATTCAGATTCACCCTCAAGTTAAACTATTATTTAGTTTATGTTTTTTTAGATATTGAAACCTGTGATCTGACATTTAGTAGTGCTACTATTTTGTTACTATTAATCTTGATGAATAGTTATCGATTAATTTATGGATTAAGAACCGTTATAATTTTTTATCGTGTTCGATTTTATTTCTATTTGATATTATAATTTGATTATGTTTAATTGGTTAATTGATTGGTTAATTGATCAGGTAAATGGTAAAATAAAAAATAAAAAAATGGTAAAAAATCAGTAAAATACCGACGGAATACTGACGGAATAGCAACACACATGCCAACAAAGAACACTAACGGAACAAATTCTGTTGCTAATACTGATGGAATACTGACGGAATAGCAACAAACATGCCAACAAGCAACACCAACGGAAAAAATTCCGTTGTTAATACCGATGGAATACTGACGGAATAGCAACAAACATGCCAACAAGCAACACCAACGGAAAAAATTCCGTTGCTAATACCGACAGAATACTGACGGAATAGCAACAAACATGCCAACAAGCAACACCAACGGAAAAAATTCCGTTGCTAATACCGACGGAATTTCCGTTGGTATTCCGTTTCAGATAGTTGGGAACGAAAATGCCGACGAAAGAGCTGCCGATGGATATTCTGTCGGTATTCCGTTGATAAGTGTCGCTGACGGAAATATTTCCGTCGGTAAAAATTTAGCATCGAGCCAAATTACAACAGTTGTTTTCCGTCGGTAAAACCGTCGGTAATCAATATACTGACGGAAATTTTGATTTTACCAACGGAAATTTCCATCGGTAAATGGCGATTTTTTTGTAGTGATCCCCAATATCTACCCATTTCGCGTCGACTCCTTCTACAGAGTCGGGCACTAAAGTCATGGCATCGACATACTCCTCCTCCTGGAGGTCCAAGTATGTCACGATGCCCAGTAACATATTCAAGTCATCAGCAGACATAGAATAATTCCTACCCATTAATTTAAAAGTTAAAACCCTAGTGGAAGTAGCAGGTCTGTTCACAGCTTTAATTTTCAAGTTATGGACAAAATCACGAGACAACGACGGGAAAATAACACACTCCATATCTATAAAGCTTTCCCAACCAATTGCAGAAAATAAATCTCTTACCTCCTGCTCTATACCAAGAGCTGCAAGCGTCTCACGGTGGACTCCTTTCGAGTTGATGATGCCCCTGACTGGTGGCGGGCCGCTGCTGGGCTTACTCGGTGTGGGGCTCCCCACCCTTCTGCCTCTTTTAGGCACAGGGGCTGAAATGCCCTCTTCAGCTTTCCGCTTCTGTGAAGAGGCCTCTCCAGCCAGCTTGGCTCCGGCTTTCATTCCAGCAGATTTCCCCACCCTTCGCTTGGGTGAGGAGTCCTCTGAGGGCTCCTCAGAGCCTGCTTGCATTTAGGAGGGCACATTGGGCTCCTGCTACTCCTTTTCTTCGTCAATATCCCCTTGCTGGGACACTTCTGGCTCGGTTGGCTCTGGAATGGGCTCTACAATTTTCCTTTTTCCCTTTTCTTTCTCCAGTGCCCGCTTCTTGATTTCAGCGGGTGCCTCTTCTTCTTCAAACAGGGGTACCTTCTCTGGTTGGGGCTCAACCTCAATATCTTCGATTTCAGTTAGGTATTTGTCCAAATCGGTGTCTTTGTCTCCCTCATCTTCAGCTTCTTCTCTCCCTTCAACTTCCTCTCCTTCCTCTTCGTCTTCCAAGTCTTCGATTTCCACCGACGGCACAGGAGTCGGAACCTTAACGGGCTTCTTAGCTTTCTTCTTCTCAGCTCCTTTCTTCGGTCTTGGCTCAGGCTTTTCAGTAGCTTCTTCCTCCTGCATGCCCTCTGCAGTCACCTCATCATCTTGCTGCTCCGTTTGAGTTGGAGTAGCGGAGCTCTCTTCCATTGCCTCGACTTCAGGCGTAGGCTCCTGTTCCGGTGGGGTCTCCTTGGAATGCTTACTCGAAGCGGCTGCTTCAGACGCAGCTTTTCCCTTAGGTTTCGCAGAGGGTTTCTTCACGACTTTCGTTGGAGAGGGCTCTTCAGAGACAGCGGGGGTCTCAAAGTCCAGGTGTGCCTTAGGTCCAGCTTTTGGAGCGACCTTCTTGCCTCTTGTCTTCGCCATTGTTGGAAATTTGAAGGTATTCAGAAATTAGGGTTGCAGGAAATCGGGAGAGAAAAGGTTCTGATTTTTTTGTGAAAGTGATAGTGGAGATTTTGTGGGGTTTAGGCTTTTATATTAAAGGGATTACTATTCATGATTTGACTTGTGACTCTTCAAATTCCTTAGGAGTCTCTCGGATCAGTATGCCCTATGCTAATGGATAAGCCTTATCCCTGAAAAATCGGAACAGATTTTATCTTTCCAGAGTGCCTCACTTCAGAATCCCTATTTCCAAGGGATTTATTTTTATCTTCATCTTTCTCTCTCCTTATCTAAACCTGCAACCACCATGCTTATCCAAAACAAGCGTAAAATTGCTCCATAAACTAGTTTAATTAACTGGAAAACTTATTAAAAATAAATAAAAATGGATTAAGACAAGAAAACACCTGGGTTGCCTCCCAGTAGCGCCCTAGTTATTGTCGTGGGCACGACATCACCCCAAATCAGGCGTAAGTGGGCTCCGCGAGCCAGATCACTGTGACATCTTCATCAGAATGCCTCAGGTACGCTTTCACACGGTGGCCATTCACTTTGAAGTGCCCTCCAGTATCGGGATTTATCAGCTCAATTGCCCCATTTGGGCATTCTGCATACACTTCAAATGGACCAACCCACTTGGTCCTCAGTCCTCCTCCCATAAGCTTGAACCTTGAGTGGTACAAAAGTACCTTCTGTCCTGGAGTGAATCTCTTCTTCCGAATTACTTGATCCTGGAGCCTTTTTATTTTTTCCTTGTATAGCACCGAATTATCATAGGCCTCCATTCTCATTTCTTCCATCTCTTGAATTTGAAATTTCCTGAAATGCCCAGCGGCGTCAGGATCCATATTCAGCTTTTGAAGTGCCCATCGTGCTTTGTGTTCCAACTCGACTGGCAGATGGCAACACTTCCCAAATAACATTCTGTAAGGGGACATCCCAATTGGAGTCTTAAATGCAGTTCGGTATGCCCACAAGGCATCTTCTAGATGAACACTCCAATCTTTTCGGTTCGGAGCCACAACCTTTCCAAGAATGGCTTTAATTTCTCGATTTGAGACTTCAGCTTGGCCATTTCCTTGAGGATGGTAAGGTGTGGTGACCCTATGGTGAACCCCATACTTCTTCAATAATCTTTCCAGCGTTTGGTTGCAAAAATGAGTCCCTTGATCACTGATGATGGACCTGGGCACACCAAACCGACTGAAAATGTGGGATTTCAGAAATGCGGCTACTACTCTTGCATCATTGTTAGGGATAGCCTTTGCTTCCACCCATTTGGACACATAATCAACTGCCAGGATAATGTATTGGTTCCCTCTTGAATTTGGAAAGGGTCCCATAAAATCCATTCCCCAAATGTCAAAAATCTCCACTGGCATGATTGGCGTCATGGGCATTTCATTTCTTCTTGTGATGTTCCCTACCCTCTGGCATGGTCACACCTTCTGCAGATGTTGTGGGCATCCTTGAATATTGTGGGCCAAAAGAAACCACAATCCAAAATTCTTCTTGTTGTTCGGTTTTGTCCGAAATGCCCTCCGCAAGCATAATTGTGACAATGCTTTAGAATTTCATCTATCTCCTCATCAGGGACACATCTTCTGATAATTTGATCAGCTCCTCCATAGAATAGGGCAATCCCATGCATAGAACCTGCTCTCATACCTCAGTTTATTTTTCTGGTACAGTGAGTACCCAATAGGCATTTCTCCAGACTTGAGGTAGTTCACTATATCTGCATACCAGGGTGCTAGTGTGCCCTTTGCTGAATATAAATGCTCATCAGGAAAATGATCGGCAATGGGCATTTCGTCATCTTTTTCATTCAGCACCCGGCTCAAATGGTCAGCCACCAAGTTCTGTGCCCCACTCTTATCTTTTATCTCGACATCAAACTCTTGTAGAAGCAGGATCCATCTAATTAGTCTTGGTTTCGTCTCCTTCTTGGCCATCAAGTGCCTCAGTGCACCATGATCTGTATAAACAATGCTCTTTGCTCCCAAGAGGTAGGATTGAAACTTCTCAAATGCAAACACTACTGTCAATAGCTCTTTTTCAGTAGTGGTGTAATTACATTGTGCCCCATTCAGTGTCTTGGAGGCATAGTAAATTACATGGCTTTCTTTTCCTCTCTTTTGACCTAGTACAGCGCCCACAGCGTAGCCACTGGCGTCACACATAATCTCAAAGGGCATTCCCCAATCTGGTGGTTGAATGACTGGTGCCGTGACCAGTTGCTTCTTCAGAAAATTGAATGTCTTCTTACACTCTTCATCAAATTCAAATGGGACATCTTGCTGCAATAAGTGAGTAATAGGCTGGGCAATTTTTGCAAAATCTTTTATGAATCTCCTGTAAAATCCCGCGTGCCCCAGAAATCCTCTCACTTGCTTCACTGAAGTGGGGTATGGTAATTTCTCAATTATGTCCACTTTGGCTTTATCAACCTCAATGCCCCTCTCAGAAATCACATGTCCCAGTACAATGCCCTCTCTGACCATGAAATGGCATTTTTCATAATTCAGCACAGGCATTTTTCCACACAACGCTGCAACACCTTTTCCAGATTATTTAAACATCGATCAAAGCAGCTCCCATACACTGTGAAGTCATCCATGAACACTTCAATGCAGTTCTCGAGTAGATCAGAGAATATGCTCATCATACATCGCTGAAATGTGCCAGGAGCATTGCAGAGGCCAAAGGGCATTCTGCGATAGGCAAATGTGCCGAATGGGCACGTGAATGTTGTTTTCTCCTGATCCTCTTGACTTACTGCAATCTGCATGTATCCTGAGTATCCGTCCAGGAAACAAAAGAACTTGTTTCCTGCGAGTCTTTCCAGCATCTAGTCAATGAATGGAAGTGGGAAATGATCCTTCCGCGTGACAGTGTTCAGCTTTCGGTAGTCAATGCAAACTCTCCAGCCAGTTTGCAGTCATGTGGGCACAAGCTCTCCTTTCTCATTTTTCACAACTTGAATGCCCGACTTCTTGGGCACAACATGGATTGGACTGACCCACTTGCTGTCTGAAATTGGGTATATAATGCCCTGGTCCAGAAGCTTAATTATCTCTTTTAGCACCACATCCTTCATCACTGGATTAAGCTTTCTTTGTGGATCACGAACAGGTTTTGCATCATCTTCCAACAATATTTTGTGCATGCAAACCGCTGGGCTAATGCCCTTTATATCTGCTAAAGTCCATCCGAGTGCCTCTTTATATAGTCTCAGCAATCTCAAAAGGCGGTCCTCATCAGCTTGATTTAACCCCGCACTTATGATTACAGGGAGTGTCTCGTTATCTCCCAAGTAGGCATACTTCAAATGCCTTGGCAATGCCTTCAACTCCAGCGTGGGCGCTTTGACAATAGAAGACATCAGCTTGTCATCATTTCTCCGAATGGGCACACCGTAGTCTACACATCCGTGTGGCATTTCTTCTAATGAATACAGCATCATAATTCCATCCCTTATGTCTTCATCTTCGTCCAGGGCATCCTGGTCGTTCAGTCCATCCCACAATGCCCATTCCAGTGGTTCTCTGTTGCTCACCATGGATGAAATAGAACGGCTCAGGGAATGAAATGTGTTCACGAAATTACAATTTTCTGTATCTGGGGGGTGCTTCATGGCTTCAAAAATGTTGAACGTCACCTTCTCCCCATCAAACTCACACGTCATTGTGCCCTTGTCTACATCAATTTTGGTTCGAGCTGTCTTCATGAAAGGCCTTCCCAGCAACAAAACTGAAGATTTTGAAGTCGCTGTGCCCATGTCAAGCACATAAAAATCTGCTGGGAAGATAAGCTCGTCCACCTTGACCAATACATCTTCAATGAGGCCTTCTGGATATACATTGGACCTGTCAGCAAGCTGAATGACCACACGGGTCTCTTTCAAAGGTCCAATCTTCAATTCTTTGAACACCGAAAGGGGCATTACATTGATTGATGCTCCCAGATCCAGCATGGCCTTTTCGACTTTTCTGTTCCCTATGATGCAAGGAATCATGAACATCCCTGGATCATCACACTTCTTGGGTAACTTCCTTTGTATCACAGCCGATACATTCTCCCCAACTAGGAACCTTGCATAGTCATTGAATCGCACCTTTCTGGTACAAAGCTCCTTTAGAAACCGGGCATACCGCGGTACTTGTTTGATTGCCTCGATTAGTGGAATGTTGATTTCCACTTTGCTGAATACTTTTAGCATCTCCCTGGTTTCTTCTTCTTTTCTATTCTGTGCCAATCTCCCTGGAAAGGGGGGTTTCCGTCTTTCTGGAGTGGGCATCTTGGCAGATTGCTTCACTTCTGGAATGGGCATAGTATCAGTCGGCTCAGTCTCTTGTGCCTTGTCTTCTCTGGGAATTTTTTCCACTTCTTCCTCCAAGGGCACATCATCCTTCTCTCCTCTCGGCCTGACCATCTCCGGAAGCTCTTTTCCACTCCTCAAAGCTACTGCATTCACTTGTTCTCTTGGATTTTCTACCTGGGAAGGTAGCTTCCCATTTTTCTCCTCCATCTTGTGCATGGCTTGAGCCAGCTGATTGATTTGCTTGCTCATGTGCGAGAGACCAGCTCGAGTCTCTTGCTTAAACTTCTCGTTCTCCTCAGCCATAGCAAACACAAGATCTTCCAGCCTACTTGGCTTCCTTTTCTCTTCGGGTGGTGGCAATGGGCGTCCAGGATGCCCATCCTCCGGCCTTATCCATCTAAAATTTTCATGGTCTCTCCAGCCAGGATTATAGGTCTGAGAATGGGGATCATATCTTCTGGAATGCCCATTCTGACCACCTACAGCGTTTACTTCTTCCATTTCATCTTGTAGAGTAGGGCATTCATCCGTGAAGTGAGATATGCTTTTGCACACCCCACAAGGTCTGGGCTTCCTCACAATGCTTGCACCAGACAAGATTTTTTCGATCTTATCGCACAATCTATCAATCCTGCTGTCCTGGTCCGGTGCCCTCTCTGTTTCACTTACAACCCGAATGCCCTCTCCACCGAAGTCTCGGTTATCTTCAGCCATTTCTGTGAGAATTCTAAATGCTTCAACAGGTTGTTTGTTCAAAATGGATCCTCCACATGAGGCATTCACGATCGTCCTCTCAGGTGGTCTCAATCCTCCGACAAAATACTGAATCAAATCGTGTTCAGTAATCTGGTGCTGTGGGCATTTCGCCAGCATCGCCTGGAATCTTCCCCAATAGTCATAGAAACTTTCGTTAGTTCCCATTTTCAGGCTCCCTATTCTTCTTCTCATTTCTTGCACTCTGGATGTTGGAAAATATTTTTCCAAAAACTTCTGTTGAAGTTGTCTCCATGTGGTCACAGCGCCAGTGGGTAGTGTGTACAGCCAGTCTCGTGTCCCATCTTGGAGAGTAAAAGGAAACGAGACTAACCGCACATACTCTTCTCGTCTATGGTCGGATGGTTGAGTTTGGCAAACCATCTCAAAATCTTGCAAATGCCTTTGTGGATCTTCTTTAGGCATTCCGTGGAACTTCGGCAAGATCTGGATAAAGTTTGCGTGAATGTCCCAGTTTTGAGTCACAGCTGGGAGTGTAATGCCCATTGGGCGCAGATTCATGTTGGTCGGGAAGACCAACTGCCTTAAAGTCCTGTTATCATCCGCATTGCCATTCGCGGCATTTCCATTTGCAGCCATGTTGATGTTGTGGCCGTTCTCAAACTGTCTTTCATCCTCGTGCCCTTCGTCTCCTTGATCTTCTTGATCCTCTGGTGGTGGTGTGGGCTCACGAGATCTATTTGCTGCTTGGCGTGCCCTCTTCACTGCTGCCCTGTTTTTCCTCGAAGTCTTCTCTATCTCCGGATCGTACAATAGAGTCTCCTCCAAAGAGCCCCTGGGCATCAACTTCCAGGCTCACCAATTGTGGAAGATAGAATCACTAGAAACCAGCTCCCCGGCAACGGCACCAATTTTGACGCGCGGTCGTTTCGCGCTCAAAAATATATTTGTAAACTCCTGTGCCCACAGCTAGCGTAGCTAGCCAATGAGTACGGGTCGATCCCACAGAGAGCTGTTGCGATTCTATCTTCAAGTAACCAATCACAAAGGGGGGTTTGGTGTTGTCACTAAACTGAATTTAAATCTGCGAAAGAAACTAAAGAAACTATCAAATAACAAAAGGTTCTGGCATTTGAATTAGAACTTGGTTTAAACATAAAACAACTCAATCATGGGCACACCGATTTTCATACATGATACGTCATCTAGTTATGGTGACCGGATTCCTCTCTGCGTCTCCTCATCCATCCTTTCATTTTAGGTTTAAAAGTGATTCCTCTTCGATTAAACCCCTAACCAGTTACCCACCTCCCGATTCCTCTAAGAGATGTAAGCAAGCAAGCAGCAGTGTGCCCTAGACGGACCCAGATCTGTTGTGTTTAACTGATTCCTCTTGTGCCCACAACACCCCATTAATTCCCTTATTACTATATGAATCGACACACAGTCACGATTCGCCAATTCAATTAATAGTGGTGTGCCCTCTTTACCTAACGAGTGATTAGCCACATTGGGTATTTCAGACACACACTCACGTGGAACAAGGCACAAGAATTAATAGAAACTAATCATGCATTACTATGCCCATTTTGGCCTCACGAGTCCAGATTTATGCTTAATCCAATTTCATCATTCAAACGCCAGAATTAAAGATCTAGCCGAGAAGGCTAGACATAATTAAACTTGCAGAATTTAAAGACATAAAAATAAATGAAAACTTACTGAATTAATTAAGCAAAAACTCAACTCCAACGTTGAGAAATACGAACATACCCTAAGTCCCGAAGGTTTAAAACCTTTCGGATTGTATGGCTGCCGAAGCAGCGTGCGGAAATTAAAATGCAGAAAATATAAAATGTTTCAGCGTGTCTAAAGCTTGTTTTTCCAGAAATTAAACTTGTTTAAATAACTACACTTCCGAGTAGAGTTTTCCCCACAGGCAGGGGTCTTCTGCTGAAAATCCGGAACGGTGTGCCCTCGCTGACTTTGACTGGATAAGCTTCATCTTCAACAAATCCCTATTTTTTAGGGATTGCTCTTATCTCTTCAGATTAAGCTTTATCTCTTCGTCTGAGCTTATCCTTTTGTTGTAGCACCTTCTAGGAGTCCAGCTTAGTTCCAACTCTCTTGCGGATATGTAGCTATCCTTCCACCAGCTGTCCTTCAACTTAATCCCGAATTTCACTGGAATGCCCATTCTACCCTGTAGTCGAGTCTGTGCGAGTACTGTGGGCACGGCATCATCTGTCAGCTCCATCCGTATCTGATATGCCCACTTCACCGAATGAATGTGGGATGGATACTGAAGAAGTTCCCTGTGCCTCTAATGAACATATGTGTGAGATATACGTGAATAACTGGGCATAAAATGCCCCTTCCGCCAGACTCGACTCTTGAAATGCCCTTTGACCGCAACCTGGTTCTTTTCGACTCAAAACACACTAAAAAGGACATTTATAGAGGATAAAATGCCCATAAAAATACGAAATAAATGGACTTATATGAATGGAGTTGTTGACCTATCAAGATAGATAGTTGAATGACAACTGTGTATTTTGTTAAGATGCTCAACTTCTATCCATACATGCATGCATGGTTTGCATGTTTTGAGATTCAACATGCTAATTACACTGGTCCTTCATAACTCATTATTCTACACTGCTGCAGCTTGGATGGAACTAAGAGGAGTCTCCACATGTCCACGTGTTAAGCTGCTATGCATACTGGAGCAAGGACCACTGCTGAGGCATTAACAGCCATTGATCTGCAATAGCATAGATATAGCCGTAGATGATAGTTATTTTCCTTCCACGTTACTTATCAATATAAATAACTCTTTTGTGTATTTGTTAGTTAACTGAGAACATATGAAATTACAGATTGAAGATTAGAAATAAAAGTTTTCTTTCTCGAATGATATGAAATGCTTTCTTTTCGATTTCATCATGGTATCTAGAGCAGGTTGTTTAATCTGATTTCTAGTTTGATCGAATTGATTTTTCGCTGAAATTAATCGAGCGATTTTTTCTGGAGCAATGACAAAGAAAAATCAAACCTTCTCATGGAGAAATACAAGGGATGAAGAGCTAGGGTTCTCCAATCATGGCAGTCCTGCAGCAAATGTTGGTTCTAGTGGAACAAAAGAGGATCACCGCGAACAATCTCACATCGACACCAACATTTCACCGCAACACAGTGCTCGAAACCATGGCGGCAATTCAGATAATCTAAGTAATATGTGGGATGAATTATCACTATTGAAGAATTCTAGGCTGTGTACATACGATGCATTAAAAGATAGTAATAAAGACATTAAAGAGGAACATATGATGGGTTTTTTGATGGGTTTAAATGACAGTTTTGAGGCTATAAGACAGCAGATTTTGATACTAGATCCCCTACCAAATGTAAGCCAGACATATGCCATGGTCTTATAAGTGGAAGAGCAAATGAATGTTTCCACTCACTTTGCTGATCCATCAGATCAAAATGCTATGTATGCTAATCCTAGACCTAACTCTAAAGGGGAGTTCTATAAGAGGAGATTAACTAGAGAAGAAAAGGCCAAGCTCAAATGTGAGCATTGTGGAGGCAAAGGGCATGTCAAGGCAGATTGCTTTGAGATAGTTGGTGTACCTGACTGGTACATAAGATTTAAAGCTGAAAAAGGACAGAGTAGAGCACACTATGCTCTTGATCAAGGATTGGAAGGTAATTTAGAACATGAAACTCCCAGAATGGGAGTAAAGATGGATTCACCAAGAATAGGAGTCAAAATGGATTCAGAAATGGAGCATGATATGAGTAAGTTTGTTCAGTCAGAGATAACCAAGCATATGGCTGCATATTTTAAGCAAGGAATAGGGACAGATGATGGGTTAAATACATCAAACTTGGCAGAGACTGACTTGGGCAAGCTCTCTATAGACTACACAGGGCATTATGCTTTTGGAGTTGGAATAGGACTCCAAGGAAGTGATTAGATTATTGATTCTGGGGCTAGCAGTCATATGTGCTGCCATATTAACATGTTATCAGATTTAAGGAGGCTCAAAGATCCTATTCAGATATTCCTACCTGATGGGAGTACAGTTTGGGTGTTTTTGATTGGGACAACAAGGTTGAATGAGAATTTATATCTGCAAAATGCACTATTTGCTCCTGTTTTCACTCACAACTTATTATCAGTAGGGCAATTGACTAGGGACATCAGTAGAACAGTCCAATTTCTTGCTTCACATTACATTATTCAAGGAAAAGACAAGGATCATGTTTTGGGAATTTGCAAAATGAAAGGCTCTCTTTATATTTTTCCTACTAATTCACAGCTCACAGCTTCAGCAAATAGTCTGCAGACTAGCTCAGATCTGCAGGAAATTCATTGTAGATTGGGACAACCTTCAATTACTACTATGAAACATTTGCCATGGTCAAATAAACGATTTAGAAGTAATGATTATGCTGTACTGGAGAACTGCAAGATCTGCTTTGAAGCCAAGCAGCAAAGAGATCATTTTCCTACTCTAAATAGGCGCAACAAGTGCGTATTTGCTCTTTTACACATGGACGTATGGGGTCCATGCAAAGATGTTTCCATTTCAGATACTCTATACTTCTTGACTATAGTTGAGGACTACACAAGGACTACCTGGACCTTCTTATTCAAGGCCAAATCTCAGGTATGGCTTATTGTGAGAAGCTTCATTCTCATGGTTAAGAATAAATTCAAAGCTCATATTCAGACTATCAGAATTGACAATGGTGGAGAGTTTGTTAATGCATAGATGAAATCTTTGCTCACAGATCATGGAATTTCACATCAAAGATCTTGTCCCTACACACCACAGCAAAATGGTGTTGTTGAGAGGAAACATAGACATCTACTTCAAGTAGCAAGGGTTATCATGTTCCAGAGTAGGTTGCCTACAGCTTTTTGGTGTTACTCTATTCTTCATGCAACTTGGTTAATCAACAGATTGCATTCTGTTATTCTAGGTTGGGAATCACCCTATAAATTGCTTTTTGGACATGAACCAGATTTGAAGGAGCTATATCCTTTTGGCTGTCAAGTTTTTAAAGCCAACACATTGCCTGCAAAGTCCAAATTTGCCAAGCGTGGCACAGAGTGCTTGTTCCTGGGCATTGCACCTCACCAAAAGGGGTTTCTATTATATGATATACAAGCTAAACATGTCACTATAGGCAGAGATGTTACCTTCTTTCCTTCTATCTTTCCTCTTCATCAAGAAACTGTCTCTCATCTTCCTTTCAACTCATTTCCTTCTGATTTCTCTTATCATTCTTTTGATCATGCACCTGATGTTATTGTCTCTGATTCCTCTCATTCCAATACTACTCCTTCTACAGACACTGTACCCTCTCCTTTTCCCATTTCAGATGCTACTGACAACTATACTACCAATCCAGTTTTACCTGATCTCATTGATTCTCTTCCTAACCCTCTCAGAAGGAGTACAAGAATATGCAAACCCCCTGCTTATCTCCAGGATTATGTATGTTCTACTTCTCACAAATTGGTTACTCCTCCACCTACTTTTCCTTTCCATGTTTCTAGTTCTCTTTCCTCATCCTATACTGCATTTTTGACTCATGTTGATACATTAAAGGAACCACAAACCTATAAAGAAGCTTTACAATGCCCTGAATGAGTAGATACTATACAAAGAGAGTTGACAACACTAGAAGAGAATCAGATCTGGGATTTAATTACACTTCCTCCCGCCAAGCACCTTATAGGCTGCAAATGGGTCTATAAGATCAAGCTTACCTCTAATGGCCAGGTAGAGCGTTTCAAAGCCAGATTAGTAGCTAAAGGTTACAACCAAGAGTATGGTATAGACTATATTGAAGTGTTTTCCCCTGTGGCTAAACTAGTGACTGTCAGGCTCTTGTTTGCTTTTGCTTCTCAGTTTGCATGGCATATTCACCAAGTGGATGTCAACAATGCATTTTTGCATGGGTATCTTACAGATGAGATTTTCATGCAACTTCCACAGGGTTTTCCTACCAAGCATGCTGGGAAAGTGTGTAAACTCAAGAAGAGTCTATATGGGCTTAAATAAGCCTCTAGGGAGTGGAATCAGGAATTCTGTAAGCTTCTTTCCTCCCTTGGTTTTGTGCAGTCAAAGCATGATAACTACTTGTTTCTCAGAGGTAGTGCTTCTTTTCTTGTTGCTCTCTTAGTGTATGTAGATGATATATTACTCCTCAGCCCTTCTCTGGATTTGATTTCTACTGTGAAAGCTTCCATGCACTCTGCTTTTACTATTAAAGATCTTGGAGAAGCCAAATTCTTTTTGGGCATGGAAATAGCAAGGTCCTCCACTGGTTTGTATCTCTGTCAACGTAAGTATGTGTTGGACTTGCTTGCTACAGCTGGTATAACTGACTGCAAGCCTGCTTCAACTCCCTTTCCTCCTGGTTTATCTCTTTCCCAGCAAGGGGGGTGCCTCTTCCCCAACCAGATTCTTATAGAAAATTAGTGGCAAAGCTACTCTATCTCAACTTTACTAGACCTGATATATCCTTTGCAATTCAACAACTCAACCAGTTTGTAAGTGTTCCTTACAAGCATCATTGGGATGCAGCACTTCATGTGCTTAAGTATCTCAAAGGATGCCCTTCCTTAGGTCTTTGCTACACACAATCTCCTAGCTTTGTTCTCAATTCCTACTGTGATGCAGACTGGGGTACCTGCGTAGACACTAGGAGATCTTTGTCAGGTTATTGTGTGTTCTTAGGTAGCTGTCTTATATCATGAAAGTGCAAGAAGCAGACTACTGTTTCCCTTTCAACAGCTGAAGCTGAATACCGTTGCTTGAGTTTCACTGTTAAGGAATTATTGTGGCTCTCATACTTGCTTCATGACTTCTATGTATCTATTCCCATGCATTTTCTGTACATTGTGACAATAGTGCTACGATCCAAATCACAAAGAACCATGTTTTTTCACGAGAGAACCAAACATTTGGATTTGGATTGTCACTCCGCACGAATTCATTACAAAAAAGGTTTTATCATTCCTCAATTTGTTCCTTCTCATCATCAGTTAGCAGACCTCTTCACCAAATCACTAGGGAAGCCTCAGTTTCAAGCTTTGCTATCCAAACTCCACCTTGGTGATGTTCATCACGGTTGAGTCTGAGGGGGGTGTTAAGATGCTCAACTTCTATCCATGCATGCATGCATGGTTTGCATGCTTTGAGATTCAACATGCTAATTACACGGGTGCTTCATAACTCATTATTCTACACTACTGCAGCTTAGATGGAACTAAGAGGAGTCTCCACATGTCCACGTGTCAAGCTGCTATGCATACTGGAGCAAGGACCACTGCTGAGGCATTAACAACCATTGATCTATAATAGCATAGATATAGTCGTAGATGATAGTTGCTTTCCTTCCACGCTACTCATCAATATAAATAACTATATTGTGTATTTGTTAGTTAACTGAGAACATATGAAATTACAGATTGAAGATTAGAAATAAAAGTTTTCTTTATCGAATGATATGAAATGCTTTCTTTTCGATTTCATCATATTTTATATAACTTTTGGATATGAATCGTTAGTTTGTCGTTAACAGATTACATATATATATATATATATAATGCATATGAAATATAATACTTAAATTATTATGTATATGCATTTCTCAAAAGTTATTTGCTTATCAAAATAATCTATCACACACTTTGAATTATACTTATTAATTTTTTTAAAATGATAATCATTACAAAATTTTCATGAATTTATTATTGATCATGTTTGTTTATCATAAATTATAAACGATAAGCAACACATTTTGATAAGTGGTAGTTATATATTAAATATTTTTAAATATATTAAAATGTTGCCCAACTTTTATTTTAAAATGAAAATTGGAAGATTATTAAAATTTATTTATTTTATCTAGAATTATATAATAAATAATTAATTATTTTATTATCATGTTCCCCATCTATATTTTAATTGAAATATGAATAGAAATGTTATTAAAAATATTATTATAGCAACAACAACAATAAAGTCGAATTGAATTGAAATGCCATTTTTTGATGTTCGCCACATAATGATGTTGATAAATAAAATGAATGGCCAGTAGAAATATTTTTCATTAATAAAAGTCTTTTAAATAAAATAAAATCAATCCTAAAATATCACAATTCGTTGTATTTCATATCTCGTATTCTTTTTTTTAATAATCGATATTCACCGATCTCTTCCTACGCTATTTTCGGACCTATATATATGTTCAACTTTAATCCTATAGCATATATTAACTATATGATGTTAGTTTATTTTTCTTTGAGTTTTTGTTTCTTCCGAATATATTGTGTGAATTTCCATATAATAAAAAACTATACTTATAATCAATATAATTATAACCTACAGAATATATTTTAAAGATGGATATTAATTTTTTGTTTAACTAAAGGTATAATTATAGAAGCTTATAAAGAGAGCATTTTTTTTTCTGTAATACAATTAAATATTAAGAAGACATAATATTCAATTATAATATAAATTATATATAGTTCACGTAAAAAAAAGTCAATAGGTTTGCTACGTTTATTATTTTTGTAATTGATTGATCGGTTTCTGAAAAAATGATTGAGATTCATATATGGAAATAATAGATTTGCTATGTTTAATGTTTCTATGATTACTTGGATATTTTCTGGAGGTAGGAAAATAATTAATATTGATTGCATGTTGTTTATGGTATTATGGTTGATATTATTAAATATTGATTTAATGATAATTTATTCAAATTTTATATTAAGTATTTTTATATCTGGAAATGTGATTTTTGGTGAAAAAATGCATAATTCTATTTTAGGCCACAATTTTGTTATTATTTATGGGAGAAAAATTAAAGTAACCAAATTCAAGTTGTAAAATTCTTTTTCTAACTAAGAATTCTAAAATCTTCTTTTCTAACCACACATAAGGCTAAATGTCTAATTTACCCTTGATAAATTCTTTTTAAAGTCAATAATTGCGGCTCATTTCAGTGATTTGTTCACGGTTGGAAAAAAAAAAGGTGGTCATGTACATGGTCAGTGTGTTGGCTGTGAACATGGTTTTGGCCGTGTACACAGCCTTTTTTTGCCGAATATTTCTTTTTTTTTGTTTTCCGCCAAATTTAGACACCGATTTTTTTTTCATTTATTAATTTCAACGGTCACAGTTGTGGGTAGTTGAATTTTAACTGACATGCTCACAGTCCTGTAGTTGGATTTTAAATGAGATGTAGTAAATGTCACACACCAAACCAAACGAGTATAATAGATGTTGACTGAGCAAAAATTTACATTTCAAATCTATTATACTCTTTGGTCGAAAAGTTTGGGTGGAATTTTGGTTGAAAAGTTGGCGACGAGAAAATCCGAAAGGCAAAAACATTACAAGGTATGTTCCAATTTTTTTTTATGATTTAATTTGTTTAAATTTTATTATCTATGAAAAAAAATTGTAAAAATCCTAATCATCCTTTTTATTTTTTATATTGTTTAATTTGTTTAAATTTTATTATCTATGGAAAAAAAATTGTAAAGAATCCTAATCATCCTTTCAAATGTGATAATCGAAAACATTATATTTTATATTGGAAAATTTGTATCGCTTAAATAATTAGGCTATTAATACATTTTGTTATTTTTTTTATTTTATTGTAAGATGTTCCATACCTGTTGGCAATAGAAAAAATAAAAATAGAGAGATTAAAAGAAAAAAAATCACACGAATTGAATTAAAAAAAGTTGTACACTGTGATCAATCGTGTAGTACACGTTGGTTGACCATGCACACAAATTGAATTAAAAAAAAATTAGTACACGGTTGAAAACCATATAGTACACGTTGTTTGACCATATAGTACACGGTCAATCATGAATTTTTTTTAATGAATGAGTCGATCTGTCGATGGCTTGGCAACGTATAGTTGTACAACAAAGTGGAAGATGTGAGAGATTAGAGTACTTAGATGGTGAAGATCAAGTTGTGCACCTTCCATTCAATCGGTTATCTCATGATAGGTTGATACAGGAGATTCATGACTTTATGGAGATATCTCCGACCACTACTTCGTATACATTAAATTATTTGATGAGGGCAGGCGATGGAAGAAAATTGAAGGGGCTAATTAAGACAGGTGTTGATTTAATTCGCTTAGTCCAAGAGCAAGATGAGCCTACGGTGTATGTTACACAGAAGAGTATTCAAGAAATTCTAATAACAAGTGAAGTGCCTCTATTTGTAGATACACATGATTCAGATCATGAATTGGATGAGTCGTCCGCTGAAGAGGATGAAGATGATGATGACAACTATGAGAATGAATTACGGCGCACTCAAATTGCTAAGTTCTGTGAATGGATTCGTGAGCTGGGGAATCTTGATGAGTTTGTGTCCATTCTGGAGCATGGTGGTCCTCACAACATGTCATCTCAAACTGTTGCTCCTGATGAAGAAGGTCCCACTATCGAGGGTCTGTCTGTCACTCGTTGGATGATTTATGTGGGCCATACGGATGACGACAACCCAATCATTGACGATGATCAGGATGAGTTGGACGGTCAGGACCTTGCGGTTGGGAAGACATTCTTGAAGAAGGATGATGTTATAATTGTTGTGGAAAACTGGCACATGCAGCAACAAATGGAGTATTATGTTTCACGTTCGAATTCATCTGTAAGAGAAAATATATATGTGCCTTCAAATTATATGCAAAAGAACATGACGGATTATGGAGAGTGCAAAAATTTGAGGATAATCATACGTGTCGGCTTGACTTGACACGTAATGCTCCAAGAAAAATGTCTTCGAAGGTGATGGCTGACTATTTTTTGAAGAAGATATGATACCAAGGTGCTGTGTTGAAGCCTGGAGCAATGATTTCCGAGTTTCATTTTTTCAAAACCTACCTGTTGAGCGTTTATTTTTTCCGACGGCGGCACATGCGGGGTTCTTCCCAGCGTCTGCGGCACAGGTGGGGGTTCTTCTCAGCGTTGGCGGCGCAAGCGGGGGCTCTCGGTATTTATTTTGTGTATTCTTTCCCCCGTGAAGAAGAAGAAGAAGGGTGTGAAGAAGAAGAACACGATTCCTTAATTTATTTCTGTCGTGAAGAAGAGGGTGAGAAGAACACGGTTCAAGATTTTGAAATCTACTTTAAATTGACCGTGCAAAATAAATTGAGTAGCTGTGCAAAATAAATTGACCGGTCCCATATTTCAGTGAGGGTATTATGGTGAAGTAAAAAAAATTTGATTAGAAAAGAAGAGTCTACAATTCTTGGTTAGAAAAGAATTTTACAAGATTAAATTGGTTAGAAAGATTTTGATTTTGATTTTAGAAAAGAATCTACTTTATATATATATATATATATATATATATATAGTATGAAGATTTTGATTTTGGTAAATGTAATTGAAATCGACCGAAATATTATTTTCATCAAAAACATTCACTACAAGAATTTCGCGGTTTACCGACGGACTTAGAGACAACAAATTTTCCATCGCAGTTAGCGACAGACTAGCGATGTACCATCCGTCACTACCTTTTCATAGAATTAAAAATGGCATGATTGTTTCCCGCCTTCTGTTAACGACGGACTATCCTTCGTTACCTCTAACAACGGTTCATATCCGTTGTTAATTTTTTTTTATTTAAATAATTAATTTAAAAACTCTAACGACAGACACAGTCAGTCGTTAACATTTCCAGATTTATTTTTTAAAAATTATTATTACTTAACCACGGACACAATCCATCGTTAACATTTCCGAATTTATTTTTTAAAAAATATTAATACTTAATGACTGATCGTCCGTCATTAAATTCTGATTATACAGACAGTTTCTTCTCCCCATTTCTCATTTCACAGCCCGCCCTAATTTGGGAAAATCGATTCTGCCACCCCCTTCGCCGTGCCACCGCCTGCCGTCGCCCGTTTCTCTCACTCTCGGTATCCCTTTTCCTCTCTCCCTCTCTCTCTCTCTGATGGATCATATTCAGATAGGAAGTCTACTCGTATCGCTGTAAGTTTGTTTATAAATATTTATAAATTTTTATTTTAGATATAAAATATATATTTAATAATTCTTATTTGATTTTGTGAATAGGCTGATGTATTAGCTTGGGTTGATGAGTTGAGCTAACCGACTCCTGGCACAGATGAGGCGCTAGATGTGGACATGAGCGCCATATATGACGATGCTGTCTGCCAGCACTCCAAGAAGAATCGGATTTTTGGGCTCGGTAGTCGATCACGGAGCATTTCAGTTGCTAGTGTATCTTCTGCAACTCCTCCACAGCCACTCAGACTGCCATTCGGGAGTTACAAGAGAAGATGGACGCACAGGAAGCGCTTCTCCAAGACCAGCAAGAACAGATACGTCAGCAGCACGAGATGATACAGCAGCAGGCTGCTATGTTCGAGCAGATGCGGGCGCAGTTTAGGGCCCTCCTTCATCTTCATCATGACATTATTATTTGTATTTAATATACGTGTGTATCCATACTTATATTTTATGACATTTTATGTATTTTATCGAAGATTTATATATATATATATTATTTTACGTGCTTATTTGTGTTCTTCCTAAATTTACAAATAAAAATCGAAATTAAATAGAATATTACAAAAAAATTCAATAAAAATAATAATTAAAAAAATAATTAATTAAAGTTAACAACGGACCTAACAATGGACACGGTTCGTCGTTAGAATACGACGGTCAACGTGACTTTTCTAGCGACGGACTGTGTCCATCGTTACATCTGTCGTTAATATTCAAGACAACTAATGACGTCAGCAATGTTTACGACGGACACATCCATCGTTAGAGCCGTTGTTAAGCCTCAAGACGACTAATGACGACAATAATATTTACGACGGATAGGGTCGTCGTTAAACTTAACGACCGTCAATATCCGTCATTATATTTATTTGTCGACGAAGCCTTTAGCGACGGACTAGTTCCGTCGTTAGTCTGTCATTAGCTAATACCAACGATGAAAAAGTGGAATTTACCGACAAATATGTCCGTTGCTAAACAATGATTTTTTTGTTGTGATTGGGTCATTTATATTAAAATATTCAAATATTGATCAAATATCCAAACGTTAGGAATTAAATTGTAATTATCCCAATTATATATAAAAAAATTAGTATTAAAATAATAATTTTAATAAAATAAGAATTGAAAAATAGTAACTCAAATGTGGTTATTATAGGAATTGACTCTGATGCACATGTGTCGTGGCCACATTGGTGATAGGAGGAGCGGTTCCGACTTCCAAGAAGTTAAATTGAATTTGAATATATATATGATAAAAATTTGTATGAGACCGTCTAACGGGTCTCTTACGTTAAACGGATCTCCCTTAACCCAACTCGGATCTGACCCGACCCGGTATATATATATATATATTAAAAAAAAGGTTTGAATCCTCCTCGCTCGCTCCCTCTCTCTCACTCCTCCCATAATCGTAGTTTATCCTCCCACAACCGCCAGTGAAATTTTTGCGAGCACCACCACCGTGAGCAACTTTCCGACCACCGGCGTTCTAGTCACATTCGAATCCGGTTCTGCGAGGTCAACATCTCTGGCGCAAACTAGAAGTTGATACTCTAAGTCCATTTAGGGATTTTTTTTAATTTAGGGCTTTTGATTTTAGGGCATTTTAGTTGTGTTAATGCTTGTGAGAACGTATTCCAACTGTTTGTATTAATGCTTGTGAGAGAGGCCTTACTGGATGAGTTTTCCTTCTCGTTGATGTTGAAATCTTGTTCGAGGTTGAGTTTGTTGAGCAGAGGAATGCAGATTCATGGGTTGATGTTGAAACTTGGGTTTAGGTCGGATTTTTTTTTTTTGAAGAATTGTTTGATTTGCATATATGTACAGTGCGGGATTGTTCAATCTGGGAGGCTGGTTTTCGATAAGATGCCTAGAAATGATTCTTTTTTGTATAATTTGATGACTGATGGATATGTGAAGTGCGGGATGGTGAGTTTAGCGCAGGAACTGTTTGATATAATGCCTTCAGAGGTGAAGAATTTAGTATCTTGGAACACCATGATTAGTGGCTACTTGAAATTAGAGAATGGATTTGAGAGTGCGAAGGACTTATTTGATAAAAATAATATGACTACAGATTCAACTAAAGCCCTTGCAACCTGCTTGAAATGATGTTATTTTGAAACATGTTTGTTGTTCGTGTGCATTGTTATAATATAATTGAATCTTTTTTCCTCGTTAATTGGATCTTTTGGTGCAGGTAGAAAGCGGATTTCAGGTGAAATGAATGAGGAGTTGATGGGCTGTTTGAGGTACTGATAGCACGGTTAAGCTGTCGAGTAATCGCTTGGAGTTCATAGGAGTCGAGCAGGTTGTTGCCGTGGTGCTTTCGACTGAGTTTCCAGATCGAACTGGGGCGACGAGCTGGATTATTAATTAGTAATACTTAGTGATACTATTTTACTTAGTGATACTTATTTTTACATTCATTGGTTAGTGATACTGTATTTTTTAAATAGTGATACTTGACAGATTTTTAGTGATACTTTTATGTTAGTTAGTGATACTTACATCAATTTGTTATACTTATTTTTAACTAGTGATACTTTATGTTTATTTAGTGATACTTTTACATTCTTAAGGTTTATCTCTACTTTATGACTTAGTGATTCCTGACTTTTATAAGTAGGAATGCTTATTTTTTAAATAGTGATACTTGACATGTTTTTAGTGATACTTACATCAGTTTGTTATACTTATTTTTACCAAGTGATACTTTACTTATGACTTAGTGATTCCTGACTTTTATAAGTATGGATGCTTATTTTTTAAATAATGATGCTTTTATGTTAATTAGTAATACGTTTCTGTTACTTAGTGATACTATTTTACTTAGTGATACTTATTTTTACATTCATTGGTTAGTGATACTTTTTGTTACTTTTCTGTTTTGTTTACTTAGTGATACTTAACTGTATAATTTAGTGATTTTTTTTTAATTATGTTATACTTTATCTTTTCTTAGTGGCTGTTTGACTTAGTGATCCCTTGTTCGTCATTAGTAATACTTACTGGATAGATAATGATGCTCACATGGATTATTAGTAATACTTCAATATTTTAATTTACTTTTCATATTGCATTGAACATCATGATGATGAGGAATCTGATGATAGTGATGATAAGAATGCTGAAGATTCTTGCTCTGAACATGAAGTCAAAGCATTTTGTTACAAAGCATTTACTATTATATCCTTCGTATTAATTTAATGCAAAGTATTTTGTTACAAAAATGTATTAAGTATTTTTTTTCATATTTTGATATCAATAATAATGTAACGAGTATCAAAAATAAGAAATTCATAAATTATATTTTTTATTTTGTGGAATTAAACATTTACTTTCTTTTGGAAGTCAATTATGTTCAAGCAAGCAAATATGTCATGGTTACAGGAGTCTATCCATCGCGTATAGGCTTTAAGGGCATCGTGGCATAACCATCGAGGTTAAGTAGGGGCCTAACAGATCAAATGGAACAATACATAGACAAGTAAATCCCTTATGAATTTGAATTCCAAGGTATTCTTTAATTTCATTGAAATTTTTTAATTCTAATTATCTAATTAAGAATTAAGGGATTTCTCATTCGATGGGAAGTAGACTACTCAAGAATTTCACATTTCATTTATGTCGTAATTGAATAACGAATTAAGAAAATATTAATAAATTAGTGATGAAGAAAGTATCACTATGAATACCATTAAGTAACACTATTTACTGCATGATTTTTGAGTAACACTGTTTCATTTTTTTAAGTAACATGTTACAATAATAATGCAACATGTTACATGATTTTAACAATAATATAATAAGAAAATCACAAGTTATATGAGGAAGAAAATCACAGTATCAATATTGATGAATAAAGTATCACTGTGGATGCTGTGGAGTAACACTATTTACTGCATGAATAATTTAATGCAAAACATTTTGTTAAAATAATTTATCAAGAAATAATATAACATGTTTTATGATTTAACAATAATATAATAAGAAAATCACAAGTTATATGATGAAGAAAATCACAGTATCAATACTGATGAATAAAGTATCACTGAGCATCCGTGAAGTAACACTATTTGATAATCACAGTTTCAATAATATAATTTGGGATACATTTCTCAAAACAATCTGAATGTATTCTCAAAACAATCTTGGATTAGGGGTTTTGGACCAAAACTCTTTTGAAATTGAAGTGCCACATGTATTCTTCTTCTTTTTTTTGAAGGTGCCCTTTGATTCTTTTTCTCCTACCCTTTGTAGTTGAACGTGCAGGATCCAATATTGGAATAGAAGAGCTTGAAACATCCGTATCCGCCACGCAAGGCACTGTACTCAACAGCTCTTCAACATATGCTGCGACCTTGTTATGTACTCAACAGCTCTTCACAAAATACTATTGAAGTATTACTAAATACCATAGAAGTATCACTACTGTATATAAATATAATATAACGTGTCATGTGCACTTTTGTTGATATACCGAGGCAGAAAAAAAAATATTGTCAATAAATGTGTGAAATATATCATTAAATACCATAGAATTATCACTAGTGTACAAAATTCAATATATTCATGCGATTTACAGTTTTCTTGATCTATTCAGGCAGAATCGTAATTAAAATGGATTACTATCACGATAGAAAGTATCACTAAATATCATAGAAGTATCACTAATTTACGAAATACATTTTACAGTTGATTTGTTACAAAATCAAAGAATAGAACTAAAGTACTACTTACTGTCAATTTGCAACATAACAGATTCATCCTCGTTGATAGATTTTTTTCTACATCTTCAACATTGCCTTCATTATCAAGTATAACAATATCTGAAATTTAGAAAATTTAAATCACTTTTAAAATTACTATAACACTAATAGATTACTAAATGAAAAGTTTAATGAATCAGTTCATAGTAACATTTTGTCGAACAATTTGAATTCAAAATTTGATATACCTAATAATTGGTTAAAAATTGATACAAAATTTCAAATCGTCGAAAATAAGAACACATACCGGTCGTTGCTATTGTTTCTTCGCCGGAATTAATCGAAATTCCAACGGGAGGAAGATTACATACTTTTCTCAAATTATCCATTGAATCGTTCATGATTCGCCGGAGGGAGAAAATCTATGCGCCGCCGCGAGCTCGATGGGAAAACCTAGGCGACATGGCGATCTAGATGGGAAAACGTGGTCGGGGCGGCGAGCTGAACGGGAAAATCTAGCGGTGCGGCGAGCTGAGGGAGAAAACCTAGGCGAGATGGCAGCGAGCTGAGAGCTAAGGGAGAAAAAAAAATCTGTTTTTTTTTATAATATATATATGGCTGGTCAGGTCAAAACCGAGTCGGTTCAGGAGAGATCCGTCTAACGTAAGCGACCCGTTAGACGGTCTCACACAAGTATGCCCCTATATATATATATATATATATATATATATATATATTTGAAATATGGAGTGCTTAAAATAGATCATCATCATGTCTCATCAATTACGACATTTTAATCCAATCAACTTGGTGACATATTCATATTTTAATGTTTGCACAGTATTATATAGATGCACGATCCCAACTTGTCAACTTGCCCATGCACAAGAAATGCAGCAGTATATTATGTGTGATTCTCATTAATTTACATCATATATAGATAATAGTGTAATATATATATTGACCTTAGGACAATAGAAAACAGCCAAAAATGAAATCTAAAATATGAATGATTACTGCAATAGTCTCCTCAAGATTGGCAATTGTCTTGGACGAGACACCTCATATCCCACCCACTTTCCCTCATATTTTTATATGTTACATACACGCTTCAAATCTCAATCTCTCCTTATATTGGTTGCTTCAACTCCGAATCATCAAACCAGATCATCTATTTTAAATGATATGTTCCGATCTTCTACGACACAATTTTAGTTTAAATTGATTTCCTCAAAACACTTCATACATAGTTGTCTGGTTTACGTGGGATTTGAGTTGATCGATAAAATAATCCGATCTAATTAAGTGTTTGGTTCCCATGATAGGAGATCGTATTGATAATAGATCCGGACTCTTATCATCCATTTGAGTCATAATTCATCACCCCAATTCATCTCACATTTGATTAATTCAAAATTACTCATTTGTCCTCATTTAAATAATATTTGAATTTTTCTATCCTCAATTTTGAAAATATATATTTACATAAGTGCATATTGTGTATAAATTAATTTTCCTTGAATTCAATTTTAAATAAAATACTGAAAATAAGAATAATAATCTACCATAGATTCTACTATAAATCCATAATTGCAACTTTAAATTAATAATGAAAATTTTATTAAAATTGCATAATTTTGTTCATAATTTAATGATTACTATTATAAATTCATAATTGCAATGTAATTAGTAGTCCATGATTTAAGTTTCAAGTTTTGAGTAAAAATAATTGCTACTTTAAATTAATAATGAAAATTTATGTGAAGGACATTTTAGGTATCCAACTACATTTTAATCATAATTCTTCAATCTAAACAAAATATTGATAATCTATTTTAAACCATCAAAATCTCAACTAGTCAATCAAGACATATAATTATTTTTGTATGAACAGAGCAGTCCTGCTTTATCATAATGTATCTATCCCATCAACTGAACCAAAAGGGACCATATAGGGCTGCTTGGTTTGAGGGATTATATATGGTAGTTTAGCCTTATTGATAAAATTATCTCACCTTATCAAGTGTTTGGTTCACATGATAGGAGTCCAATATTGATGATAGACTGGAGCTCCTAACACATATTTGAGTGAAATTTCATCATCCAAAAATTAGGGTGATTAAATTCATCCCACCTTTTGATTAAATATAAAATTATTTAATTATCTTCATTTAAATAACATCTGAATATTTTTACGTATCCTCAATTTTGGAAATACTTACACAAGTGCAATATGTATCAACTAATTTTCCTTGAAATTACTTTTAAATAAATGACTAGAAACACTAAAAACAAGAATAATAATCTACCATAAATTATACTGTAAATCCGTAATTGGAATCTAATTTGTCATCCATACTTTTATTTTTCAAGTTTTTTGAGTAAAAATAATTGCAACTTTAAATTAATAATGAAAAATTATGTGGAGGGCAATTTAGACACTCAATTACATTTTAATCATAATCCTTCAATTTAAACAAAAAAATATTGACAATCTATTATAATTAATTAAAATCATAATCAAACAATTCAAATATATATTTATTTTTGTATGAAAAATGC
Organism: Perilla frutescens; assembly: GCA_026008535.1. Taxonomy (NCBI): domain Eukaryota; kingdom Viridiplantae; phylum Streptophyta; class Magnoliopsida; order Lamiales; family Lamiaceae; genus Perilla; species Perilla frutescens. The sequence continues at coordinate 16,369,642 of BRKX01000015.1, forward strand.
AATCTTACCTTACCATATCAATTTTATATATCACATCAACCGAATCTAGTGACCATATATCGACAGATGCTATATATCTGGCCACTGAAGTACCTACTTATATAGAATTTTGATTGCGCGATCAATAATATTTAATAAGTTTTTGGAAATTCTTGAAACTTGTAAGCAACAAACTTCTGAGCCTTGACATATCTACTATACTACAGTACACATATTGTATATTATATCGCGTTAGTGTGAATCTAAGCCAAGTTGCAAAAAGAAACAAAGTGGAAAAGGTAATATATCTTAATCATGCACATTTGTGACATGAGTTTGATTGATATAATTCTTTTATGCCTAGAATTTTAATTTTGAATTATTGGGCGCAAGTTGAAATTGTAATTAAATAATTAAGGATATATGGTGTCATTTTATGAAGGTCAAAATACAAATTAAAGGTTCATCTAGAGTTTTCAATGGTATGTCATCTATAATATTTTAAATTTCTGCTTTTGAGTTCCTTTATGACAGGTCGAAGCTGTTGAATTCATTCATTTACCTAACATGTAAAAAATTTGTCAAAGTTTCAAAATAATAATTTCTAGCCTGGTTTAATCTTCTACTAGGATATTTCCTGCACGATATATGAATATCAATTTGATGAATTACAATGTCAAAAGTTTTGTATAATTATATATATATATATATATATATATATATTATAAAATGCATCCCCAATTAAATGATGATATATTATGCTCCAATAGGTATAAAATTATAGATTAAAATTTATGTTTATATAATATTTGATGTGATTGACATATAAGCTAATATTTTAATATTGTAAAAAATTAATGAAAAATAGAATTTAACATAATTCTAACATAAAAGTAAAAATGAATTATAGTGATTAATTAGTTTTGAAAACGTATAGTATATGTGATTAAGTTTTGAAAATGTATATTATTGAATTGAGAGATGATGGAAAGCTAATTTAATTTCTATTCTCACTATTTATTAGTAAGTATGAATTGAACATAGTAATTTCTATCACTTATTAATATAGTATATTATATAGTATAATTTGACTTGCCCAAAATATCATTTATGTCAAAAGAAATCTAAAAAGATGATATGTGGCGAGATTTTGAAAAGATGTGTTGATTAATAGAGATTGATGACAAAAATGAAAATAAAAAATTTGGAGTAACTCTTGGAGCAACCCATTTCACTTACAATGAAATGTGAAATGATCAATTTACAACATGATCGGTCTAATTACAAAAAAAAAAAAAAAAAAGATTTGGGAAATTAGAAAAAAAAAAGAGCCTAAAATAACCGAAGCTGGTTAAACTATAGTTTCGCAAGAAATGTAATCTCAAAGAAAAGAAGAAGAAAATAATCTGAGTCACTTTGGAGCATATAAGTTAAATTGAAAATATGAAAGTAAGAATATTAGAGAGAGAGAGGGGAGGGGGAGAGAAAAGAAATTGGATGAAAATCAACTAACACTAAAACTAAAAATCAAAGACGTAAAAATGAACCGAAAAAAATAAAGAATTTAAGTAAGAAAATTAGATAGAGAAAAAAATATCAAAAGACTTGAAGTTGAAGATAAGATTCGATCCTAGAATGATGGAATAAATCATCTATAATCAAGCCATAAAACCACTACATCACATCCACATGCAACTTTTTTTTTTTTAATTTTTTTCAACATCATGAGAAATGTTTTGCTGATATTTTTATTTACAGTTCTGTCTCTACGATTTTACTTTAATATATGTATAGATAAATTGCTGATTTCGTCTTTTGTTTTGGCCGGAAAACTTTTTTTTTTTTACTTTATGTGGTGATTGTTATATATGAATTAGCTTAGAAATTTTCATATTTTGATTTATTAGATAAATGAATATTTCTATTATACAAACGATGAGATTTACATAATTAGGTGGAACTGAAAATTGACACAAGTAATTGCTAGGATTGAGCATATATACATTTCTTTCTTCACACATCTTTTCACTCAATTGCTCACAACATCAAATTTCATGTTGGTAAAAATAATTATCAAAATTTACAAACATGATCAGAAGATAATTCAAATAGAAGGAAAAGTTCATGTCTAAAGTAATTATTGATAACTTACAATTTACAAATATTAATGCAACTAAATAACATGTGATTCTAGTGTTCAAGTTACATTAATAAACTTGGTACAACACAATAATTTAAATATTTTTCTCTCCTCGAAGGCAGACGTCAGAATAGAATTTGAGGAAAGCCAGTAATAGTCATCGTGACCCAAGTACCGCTCCCATTTTCTTCTTATTTATTTTCTGAATTCCCACTCCTCCACCTTCTACTCTACCTTCGTTTTAGAGGGATATTGCTTGATGCGTCTCTTTATAAAAGGGAAAATGGTTAAATACACTCTATCTAAGATTAAATAAACCTCTAACGTATTCTTAGGTATAAATAAATTTTTAATGTTATAATTTACTAACATCTATGCCCTTCTCCTACTATTGCCACTCTAAAATTACTTTGCACCAAATTTTATTCTATTTATTTTAATTTTTGAAGAATTAACATGAACAACTGATAAGTATAATTTATCATTTTTTTTTTAACTTACGCTTTCTCCGATTTTTCTCTATTTTATTTTCTAAAAATATTAAAAGCATTATTATTATTAATTAATAAATTAATATTCTTCTAACAAGATACCCTTAGTTTAAAAAAGAAAAGGAAAAGAAAAGAAAGCCCTCCCCGATAATGCCCCCCTGTCTGAAATGAATTAAAATGCCATCGGTTTAAACCAATGGTATTTTTTAGAAAAAAAAACATTAAAATTAATTAACAAATAATAAAAATAATAATAATTTTGAATTTTTTTATAAAACAAAATATAGAAAAATGGGAGAAATCATAAGTTAAAAAATAAAATAAGATGATAAAATTATAGTTAGTTGTTCTTGTTGATGTTTCAAAAATTAGAATAAATATTGGCATAAATTTATTTTAGAGTGGCAATACTGGAGAGGGGGCATAGATGTTAGTAATTATAATATTAAGGGTTTATTTGTACCTAAAAATATTTTAAGGACTTATTTGGTCATAAGTGTAAACATTAATAGTTTATTTGACCCTTTTTTTCCCTTTATAAAATCAATAAATCAATCTAAAAAGTCTAAAAGTTAGAAGATAAAAGATCTAAAATGCATTTGAAGAGAGGCATCATTTATTTATATTTAAATGCTGATAAAAATTAGAAGATAAATATCAATGTCCAAAAACAAAAACTAACCAACCAAAGAAAAGTAGAAGATAAAAGATCACAAATGCAAAACACCTTTAAAAAAAATTAAATTGCCAACCTCGTTAAAAATAATCTAAAAAAGGGTTAGGTTTTCGAACATGCATCGGTGCAAACGCTTGGTTTTTTCAGACATGCAAAGAAACGAATTCGGCTTAGGCCTGTTTTACATTTCTTATGACAGAAATATTGGTTTATAACATTTTTCAATAAATATTTTTTAGAGATTCTATGATTTTGCTTTAATATATGTATAGATAGATAGATTATAATATATATGTAGACTATTATTTCTCACCATTATGATCTCAGCCCAAAATATATTGGTTTAAAACTCGTACTATATATTTGGAAAAGGAAAATTTGATGCTCTCCGTAAGGGTAGTATCCCCAAATTTGTGTTTTTATTTTTTATTAATTTTTTAAAAATATTTTTGTAATTTTTTTATATATCTTACTTGTGAAGTAAATGTTAATTATGTTAATTCCAATTTTTTTTTTATTTTGTCCCCTACTATGCAAATGAAAATGTTGTGAAATATTTTTCACACGATATAGTAAAAATAACTTGGGCACGCTACCCTTAGAGCATCCACAATGATGTTTTCTCATTTTCAGGATTTTGTGTACCACATCAAAACAACATCAATCTTTTTCTTCACTATATTTTCACTCAACAATGCTCCCTCAAAATTAATTATACATTATCCCACTACAAATGAAAGAGAAGAGAGAAAATAATAAAAAAGAGAGAGAATGTGATGGTATATATGTATTGGTCCTACTTTTTTTCACCTTTTGAAAATAGCAAAAGTGCCCTCCTCTTTTCTCTCCCAACTTCCTCCCCCTCTCCTCCATCTCACCAACTCTCCCAAAACTTTCTACCACTTGGACCGGTAGCTCGAATTTTAGGAAATTTCCCCTGCACCAAGGGCCCAAATTAAATTATTCCATATAAAATCTGAAATCTTATATCTAATCCGTTTTATTCGACCACTCAATATTTACAGCATTTGCTTTTCAAAATTTGTATACATTACAACATTTTTATTTAAAAAATATATATATTACATCATTTTTGTTGAAATTTTACCATAGAGAGATTTTTTTTTTATCAATAATCCCTCAATGTGATTTATAGTCCGATTCCGAGATTCATTACTTGCTTATGGTACATAGAATCTTGTGGTAAGATCAAATATTGCTCTCTCTTTTTTTGAATGAAGACTTGAATTGATTATTTCTTGAGGAATTGAACTTAGCTGCATCCAAGTGCTGCACAAGAAATTTTGAGCATTAATCATAAACTAATTCCATTAATACTTTTTTTTTTTATTCCATCAAATGTTTAACTGCCCTCGCTATTTACTATATTCATATTTCAGCCTTTCAGGACGTCCAAATTCTCTTCAGAAAGTAGGAAATGCATGCAAATGAAAGCTGACAATATACAGACTACAATATAAATTTGAACTAGATTACTAGAATGTATGCGTTAACGCATGAGAGAGAGAGAGAGAGAGAGAGAGAGAGAGAGAGAGAGAGAGAGAGAGAGAGACCAGCAGCTTTCATGCAGTACTTATTCAATATTCATGTTACCAGCAGCAATGATATGAAACAGGAGTACAGAAAAGCAAACAGTGCAGATTTTATTGATGAATACATAGTAGTAATATGGCATCAATACAATCACTCAGCAACAACACTCTCTTGGAAAAAAGAGAGCAACAACAAAAAAACACAAAACACCTTGAAATTTATTTAATCTGAGATTAGAATTAGATAGTGCCAATGCAGAGGCATTAATGCATATGTATATAAAGTTTGTGAATTGTGATGGATGATCAGTCGGTGCAGCAGCGGTACATGACATACTTGTCCATCATCTTGCCGCATTCGGTGCAGACCACCGTCTCCGGTATGTAGCCAGCCTGTCCGGGGAGGATGAGGCGGTGGCAGTGGTGCTCCGGGTGGTATCCCCGGAGGTGCTTGTCGAGCACCGGCACGAACTTGTCGGGGTGGTCGACCTCTATGGCCCAGTCGGCGTACCTCTCAATGACCGGCAGCACCTTCTCTCCGATTCCCATGGTGATATCATAGTTCCCCCTGCTGAAGACTGCCCAGCCTTTCTCACTGCTGTCGAATGTGAGCAGGTCCAGTATCCCCTTCATGATGATGTCATTCTCCACAGTCTGTCCGATCTGCTTCTTGGAGTTCCACATGCTGGCTAACCTCTCCCAGAAGTACCAGACGTAGTCGTAGTACTCTGTTGAGAATATCTGGCTCAGCCCCTCCCGGCTTATTATGTCGTGGCACTGCCTCACTTTCTCCTTGGGGTTCCGCTTCCCCACGTAGAGCATCTCCAGGGTCACCCCGAGTGCCCTGGCGGCCGTCCTGCTCGCCTGGGTGAAGTTCCGGATCCAAACAATGTCCTCCCCGCCGTACAGGCATATAACCTTATTGGCATTGATCTACACAACACAAACAAACAGTTTAATTAATTAATTAATTCTGCTCAATCGAACATATTAGCTAGTAAGTAAGTAAGTAGTAGTTGTAGTTACCCATTCTTGGATGCGGGGGTCAATGTGATCAGCGAGGAGCTCGATGTTCCATCTGCTCTCGTCCCAGAGCCTCCTCTCCCAGTCTTTGGTGAAGGGGAAGGCCTTGGCCCCCCAGATCCACAACATTGGGAGAGCGTCGTGGTGGGAGAGCTTGCCGTGTGGATCCAAGACGACCAGCATGGGCCTGTGGGTGACACGGAGCTCCTCCCGGGCGTACCTGATGGCTACAGGGTTGACGACGGAGGGGTGATCAGAGGAGTACCAGGGCATGCCGTTGCGGAGATCATAGAACTTTTTATCCTCGAAGGGGGTCATGGTCTTTGAATCCACAATGGGGAGCCAGAGCACCTCGTAGTCGTGCGTCATTGATCTCTCGTTCTGAATCAGGTGGAGAACATGTAGCTCCTCTGGAGGAAAATCCAAGTCGGAGATCAGGAGCAGAACATACTTCAATTTCAGTGCAGTCAGTGGCTCCTGCATGTACATTATTAATGTTAATTAGATTAATTAAGCAATAATAATAATAATAGTGAATTAAGAGTTAACCAACATTAGTCCTTCTTGAGCCATCGTAGAGTGGCCTTTGATCATCTTTGAAACGGAATAGTTCAGTGAGCACTCTCATGTTGTCGATGTGAGCAGTTTCCAGTAGCCTCTTGAACTTCACGTACGCGTCTTCAAACTTCTTCCTCTCTGCAGTGCACAACACCAACAACATTCACATTTAATTATTCCAATATTCATTATATATTAACAAACATTTCTTTTCGTTTCTTTTTCTTCTAACAATTTCATTTTCATCTCTCACCAATGATGTCCCTGCAGATCTTCATTTGATTCTGCAAGTGTTCCAATATAACTCTGAGCTTATGAGCCAGATTCAGTATCTCCCACGACACAGAAGTCGCGGTCATGAATCTGAATGATCAGCAATCAACACACATGCATATATCAATGAAAAAATTAAAATAAAAATCTGATACGTATGTGTGAAGACTAGATAGACTTACTCATGGCCTCCGCCAATGAGGCTGAGGAGTGTGGAGGCGCAGACGAGGAGACCCCTTACGCTCCAGTAGACGGCGGAGGGAATGTGGGCGGTGGCAGCGGTGATTTCAGGTGACTGCGTGTTGATGTAGAGAGGGGGGAGTTCCTTGAACTCTATGATGCAGTGAGTGACCTTGAGTATCTCAGCAAGCAGGTCGATGACAGCATCGAACTGCTTCCTCAATTCCCCGCCACCAGCATGAGCCAGTGTGTCGGGCAAGTCCTTGAGAGTGGCGATGTTCTTGGCAAGAGGGTTCTTGGTGTGGAGGTGCTCAACCAGCCAGAACTCACCGTAGTTTATAGCAAAACCAGCAAACGCTATCACGATCTTAGCATCCCACGAGTAGCTCCCAAGCGATTTCAGTAGATCCATTGTTAGTTGATTTGATTCTCCTCCGCCAGAACATTTGCAGATAATCTGTGTTTCCAATATTTACAACAAACAAAAACATTATAGATCCATGAAAACACAAAAAACAAAACAATGGTACGTACGTAGTAGAAATTGACGACAAGTAAATATATATAATATGTATACCTCGTTTGAAACCTTGTTGATGGGATAAGCCAGAACTTTCAGAATCTCTGCTTCCAGATAGGAAGCATGGTAGGCCTTGTCATCGATGTACGAAGGCTGGTACGCCTTCTCATCGCGATATGAAGGCTGATAAGCCTTGTCATCCCGGTTAGTCGTCGTCTGATAAGCCTTCTCGTCGTGGTAAGCACCACGAGAAGTCTTATCAACAGATGCATCCAAATGTGCAGGAGTTTGAGCTCCCTGCAGCATGCAAAAGTTTTAAAACACGATGAGATCAAATTTAGATGAATCGTAGTCATGATTTCTTGGACTATCTATCTATAAGAAATGTTGAGGAATGGAATGACTAGCTAGTATCATACAAGAGGAGTAATAGTGGTGTGATCAAGTGTCGTCTGTGGCCGGGCAAGGCGCAAGATATCCTCAATGATGGAGAGGATTGGCTTCACGTTGAGGTCCTCCATATCTGGTGCATGAGTGGCCTGAATCTGCTTGTTGAGGGCACTGTCGTCGGATGAGAAGAAGCCGCGCTCCCCGGCCATTGGGTGGCCGCGGGTAGGCATGCCTGCTGGTCTCAGTGAGAGAGGCTTGATAGCAGCATTATCAAGTTCGTGGCTAGGCCTCAAACTGTGATCGCTCACAGGATTCTGCAGCCTGTGATCGATCACAGGGTTTTGAAATCTGTGGTCGACCACTGGGTTCTGCAATCTGTGGTCGACCACAGGGTTCTGAGTGGATGATCCACCCAGACCTGGAGTTACAACGGCCGGTGATATTTTGTCAGTGGCCAGTGGGGGGTTCTTGGATGTTGCCGGAACGAGATCACGGCTCGCCATAGACATGAATGGATATGATATATGAGAGTGTGTGTTGTAGAGAGGGAAGTGTGTTGTGGTTCATTTGGTTCTTCTTTAGGCTTTATATAGAGTTGGAAGTGTGGCTTTAATTTGTTTCTTCCTACACAAAGATCTTGATGATTAGAAGAATAAAGTGGTAATGAATCTTGTTCTTTGCTTCCGTAGTGGGATTATGTTTGTTGAAGGTTTGGAATTCAGTTACATAGTTACACTGTATCTGTCAACATATTATATATTTGAATGTAATAAAATCCTCTTTTCTTCATAGTAAAAGGCATCGTCCTCGACATTTTTACTATGTTTTGATTTCAAGGAGCTAGTTTATATCTCGATTTCAATCTTTTTTTTCCCCCTTTTTCTGTTTTGAGAGAATCAACCCCACAACGTACGTGATTCATGTGTGAACCTTCTTTACTTGTTGTCAATACTATTCCAAGCAAAATCTTCTAATTGGATCAAGTGTGTTGCTTTTTTTTTATCCTCTAGGGAAGAAAACATCGATCATCTCGTCTCACACTATATATTGTACTGTATACCATCGGTGCGAGTATATATTATCATCAATTCCAACCTAACTTCCTAAATAATAAAGAGTTTCCAAGAATATAAATAATCATCCTAGGCCTTGTTTACTTTGATGGATAAGTGATGATTAATTAGTTATCCAACTATATTCAATGTTTACTTTGCGTGATATTAAAATGGTGGATAATTCAAGGCCCGTGATAATTGAGATTTTGAGTGCTTGTATGTGGGATATGTATCCCACCAAAGAGGTGGGATATGATTTATACATCCTCTCATCCCCTAAACAATTTATCAACTCAATAGTAAATTCTTGAAGTAAACAAGCCTCTAGCTAATTATTTATCTAGAGTATAGACATATGTAGGTTTATTTATTCGTAATTGAGACGAGAGACCTTGCTTGGAGGTATGATATGATGAATCTTATAGATTAGCAAAGAAGAGGAATAAAATAAAGGAGTTTGGAAATCTTTATGTGTTTGTGTATGCTCAATCAATGCTTCTTTGCTTGCTACTTTTGTTTTTTTTAATGGTCCCTAGCTAAGGTTCTTACTTCTTACTACTTAAAGTGCAGTTCAAGGAAAATATTCTATTAAATTATTTCTAGTTTTAGCAGCTGATATTCTGATACTGTAAAGCTTCTGCGCTTTATACAGTAACCATACGATATTTTATTTTATTCAATCTTCTTCTTTTTTCCCCCAATTTTCATTGTGATTATTTTATCTATTTATTACATGTTCGTATAAATGAGATGTCATCCTTTGTTTTTAGTCTGAAGCATTCACTGTTTAATTATGATACTAGTGTGATGTTTACAGCTTTTAACTGTTATTTCATTATTACTGACTTGAAAAACGTGCGTTACGTATATTCTCAATTTTTATTTTCATATTATGAGCTTCTACCGTACTTATGTATTAGAATTTTTATAGGTCTCACAGTTAATAATTTCTATGTACGTAATTTTCATATGGAACTGACCAATTATATGTATTTTAGTGAAAGAATTTAAAAAACAACATACACATTCAAATAAATCAAGGATCATATGATTATCTTATTTTAGAATTTCATACAAGATACGTAGTCTAAACTGGTAATGCATATATAAGTATTCACATTATTATATATTATTGATATTAATTAGATTACAATATTGTGATGATTTGTCTATTTTAAAATGGTTAATTGCTTTAAAAAACATGACTTTAGGGGTGTTTTGATTTTTCATACATATTAAAAAATATAGTTTTAATAATATGAACTTAATACATGTTTGATTTTTCACACGATTTTCAAATTCTGATAAATTTTAATTTATTAGTGATAGTGGTAATAGACTAAGAATTCTATTTGAAGAATTAGAAATCACAAACGGGTCAGGCTTCACACTAATCAATGATCAGTAAAAGGTGAAGACAATCATTCCATACGCCAATTTATATTTTACACTATAGGTCTAATTAATTTTTTACATTAAATTTGCATGGACTTTTGCTTGAACGCAATTCCTTCCATCCTCTGGCAGCCACGTCAAATTAAATTGATTGAAAATTAAAAATCATTTATAAAAATCAAACAGGTGTTAAGAGGTGTTAAGTTCATGTAATTAAAATTATATTTTTTTGAAATGTGTAAAAAATAAAAAACACTTAAAGTTCGTGTATTTTAAGGCAATTAACCCATTTGAAAAAAATTAAAAAGATAATTTTTTTTTTCTAGCCCTTATTTTTGGATCGAGTCTCCAATATTTGTGGATGTCCTTCTTGACACTTTTTGTGATTGTTCTTCTTAAGGTTATTCTTCATTTTAGGTTTTAACAAAAATTAATATATATAAATCTCAACAAGTTTGACAAAACTATATAAAGTGCATAAATGCTCATAGTATTTCAAAATTATTCAAATACTCTAAATATATATCAATACTAATATAATAATAGGAATATAAGAATTTAATGCAATTATGACATTTGAAAAACCTACTTTTGATGAATATAATAATAATTATGCAAAAAAAAATGTTCTATATCGTCTTCTTCACAATATTTTTTTTTTCTTGTTTGATCTTGGTGAGTGGTGAAGTTTTACGCTTTCTTCTTCATGGTCTCAGAGTTAAATTTGTCCAACATCTGATCATCTTCACTTAGAATTCAATGCATTCATCAATCTTTTTTTCTCTCTCATTGCTCTTCAATAGGCTTCAATTATGTAATTGAATTTTATTTTTCACCCACCTTAGTTTTCGATCTTAGTCTTTTTTATTAGATTCTTCTTTCATTTTCCTCTGATTTAATGAACTTAGGATTTTCAATTGTGGCCTTTTATTTTTTGGATAACTCTGGTTACAATATTCATAATTCCTCTTTCATCATTTCTTGTATTTCTTAGATTTATCATGAAGAAATAATGTTGATCAATGCATGTAAGGGAATCCTTTGTAGTATAGAGAATCATTTTTGTAAATAAACTTATTCACATGGTATAATGTTGAAAATAACATTATTATTTTAAAATAATAATTTTGAAGAAACAATCATTCAATTCATATAATATTAGAATTACCTCACAATTCCATTTTTGTCTAAATTGATAAGTAAATGGGCTTCTGAATGTAGTATTTCGTCAGTGATTCTTTTAGGGTCACGACTTGTCATGTGAGTCAGAATCTCATATTTCTGTTGTGAAAAAAAAAAACACATAACTTATACCTTCATATATCAATCACTTGCTAATGAGTACCACGACTTTAGAATTTTAACCCTCCTATGTCATATAAGCTATTAATGTGTTAACATTGAAAAATCTCATTTTTCACTTATAGTAAAATGTAAACCATAAAGATAATGCAAATATGATCAAATTCATACGTAGTTAAGAGCCGTTTAGAGTTATATATGGAATTTGGAATTCCATGTTGCAATGTACAACGATCCATAAGATTTCATTTTCTTATTATTATATGTTAAGGTACGTTAAATGTTGCCAAAAGAGGAAATACGAAGAAAATTTGTTTTTTTTAATATATGTTATTATTCCGCTCAACCCATATAACTGTAACTTGATATGCATGTGAAAAATTATACTTATCTAAGTTCATATCTTTTGAGATATAAGTGAAAGTTTAGCATATTCTGTTAAAGGGTAGTCCTTCAAACTTTGGATTTTTTTCAATATGAAAGAATAACCTCTAAAATTTTTATTAGTTTTTTCACAATTATTTCTAATATATTTTGAATTTTCAATATGTTCATTATGTTCTCTACCTCGATTAGTACCCATTTAACAAAAAAGTACAAATGAAAAAAATCAACATGTATCATTTGGTAAATGTGGCCAAAAAGACAAAATGAGTAGAAAATTTGTGTTTTTTAATATATGTTCACTATCCCCTTAAATTCATATAGCTGCAACTTGATATGCATGTTGAGAATCATACACTCATAGATGTAATTTCATATCTTTTGAGATATGAAGTTTAACATGAAAATCTATTAAAAGATAATTCTTCAATCTTTGAATTTTTTTTGAATATGCCGGGTTAACCTCTAAAATTTTGATTAGTTTCTTCACAATTATTTCTTATATATTTTAATTTTTCAATATGTTCATTTTGTTCTTCATCTCAATCCCTGTTTGAGAAAAAGTACACGTGAAAAAAAAATCAAAACTTATATCATTTGCGATCAATCATGGAAGATTATGATGATAAATAACTCTTCGCGTGCTATATATATATATATATATAGGTTTTGATTCAAGTGAGAAATAGTATTGGTGTGAGAAGTGAGAAAATGTTTATCTTATTGTAATTTACTGCTTAATATATATACTTTTATTGCATAATTATTTTGTCTCACATGTGCAATAAAATTATATCAATTAAGCAATAAAGTATTTAAGCAATAAAATTATGGCAATTAAGCAATAAAATGCAATACAATAAGCATTTTTCTCATTTCTCACACCAAGATCTTTTCTCACCTGAACCCAACCCATATATATATGTATATATATATATATATATTCCTAGTCTTACATATATGAGCTCTTTATCCGACGTTAGACCAAACTAAGTGAATGAGGATATGTAATTATACAACCAAATGTTTCTTCGAAAATAAATAGTCTCTTGTAATTCATGATGCATACAAATCGTACGATTCATTAGAAGGTGCAAGTACAATTTTACCATTGTCATAACAAAAAGTAGAATGTTCACATAATGAACACAATCAAACACTTTTATTAATTCACGAAGCGTTGAACAATTTTAAAAATATGATTTATTAAATTATTCTATAATATTATAAATATGGTTTATTAAATTATCCTATAATATTATAAATATATATTATGAATAAAATAATTACTTTAATAATCAAAATTAGCTAAAGATGACCCGGCATAGGTGATTATAAATACTCATCCTTTTTTAATACCCAACTCAATGGCCATGAAGTTGTCATGCCACAAATCATGTTAAAACTAAACACACATAAATTTGGGTAAAATACACTCTCATATCTACATTAGGCTCTTAAAAAAAGCATAATTTTTCAAAATTAACAAAATAATACCAACTTAATTTTTTTAAAAAAATTACAAATCTAACATTAATTTGATCATTTTTTTCGGCCCGAAAATCCTTTGTAATTAATTGTATTTTAATATTTATGTTTCCCCAACAGCGTAAAAAAAATCATTCAATCAAGAAATATTCAAATACAATCATTTAAATATGATCTTCAGATTGTAAAGTTGATCAAAATATTAGATTTGTCAAATTTTGAAAAAGTGGGTATTGTGTTGTTAATTTTGAAAAATGTGTTATTTTTTAAAAAGAGCAGAAAATATAGGTATCAAAGTATAATTTACACTAAATTTTGAACTAGAATTGTTAAAGTAATAGACTATCATATAGCACTCTAAATTGATATACATTATTTTTCCAAAATACATTATTCATTAAGTATTTACTTTGGAACTAAGTTTCCACAATTTGCATAATATGGTCTAACATGGGAAAAACACTATGGTTACTCTACAACATTGAGCAAATATTTTTCAAGTATTTATATAAAAATAAAAAAAGTAAGCAATTAGTTTAGTTTAAGTATTCAATGATTTATCATTTTTTCCAGCTACTCTGATTTATTAGTTTAATTTAGTTATTCAATGATCTATCATTTTTTTTCCAGTTATTCATCGGATTTATTAGTTTAGTTTTTTTAATCAAGAGACATTATTCTCAAATAAATAATATTTTTCAATCTCTGATATTGAATTCATAAATAATATTTTTCAGCTCTGATATTGAATTCATAATAAGTTTTTTAATTTTTTATTTGGATTTCGTTAAATTTGTCAGGAAAGTTAATATATTAGACTGGTTAGAATTGATTTGATGAGCTTTTTAATTTTTTATGTGGAATGTGGTGTTATTGAGTAGATTTTCATATATAGTGCCTGTATTTTGAATTTCGTTAATATATTAGATGATAAAGATTAGTTAGCTAGAAAGATAATAATATTATCATAATATATCATATTATATGATTTTGACTTTTATTAATTAGTTAGAATTGTAATACTACTATAATAGTATATAGATTAGTTAGAATTCTAATAGTATTATAATAATATATTAGATTATTACATTGTTACCCTTAAATAAAATATAAAATAGGGTTATAATAGGTAAACTCAAAATTGTAAGATAAGCCACTTTTTATATTAGTATAGATTTTCAGTTTATTTCGAGCATATTTTAAACTCTGTTTGAGATTCTCTATTTCACATACTATTTGTGTTGCATTCTGTATTGCACACTTGATTATTTTTTATTTTAATTTTTTGTGCTTTAATTTAATTTTACATTTATTAAATATGGTCCATCCTACCCAATATTTTATGTTTAATTATTAATTGATTATTTTAAAATTAAATACTAAAATTTTATAATAAACCTTAATTGGGTTAGATGAACTTTAAATAACAAGTGTAAAATCAAACTAAGGCAAGATAAATTTAAATTAAAGAAAAAACTGAGAAAAAAAAAACCAAATGCAGAGAATGGAACTGTACAAAATTAAAGTTGCAATCAACTATTTCGTGTGTTTTCACTCCACCTACGTTACGAGTTGTCATAAATACTTAACTTGGATAATTTCTTTATTCTTCTAATTTTGAAATGATATATCATATATATGCATTGGGTGATTCTATATGCAGCCATGAATTTTCTCAATATAATCCCTAAAATTATATAAAATAGAAATAAATTTTAAATAATCTATTATATCCTTATAAGATCTCAGTAACTCCCAAATATTGCATAGCCCTCGCTCTCCCATGATGTCGTAAAACACTTTTCTGGTGACTTTGTCAGCATCAACCATTACACACACACTCTCTCTCTCTTCTTAGCTTTTCATTTTTTTATATATCAGATTTTTTTATTTCAAAATTTTGGATGGGGAGTATCAACCGATCAAGGGAATTAGTGTTCATGAGTGTTGGAATAAAAGTTTATCCATGTTGTGAATTTTCTCTCACCTTTTCATTTGTAATCAAACGAAAATCAAATCTTCATTGTTTAATTATTATACTCAAGAAATGTTGAGAATAATGAACTAGGATCCAGAAGTTGTAAAATCATTCTAGTTTTTTACAATTCTTTATGAGAAAACTACAGGATCTTGAAATCAATGATTCTCACACAATCACATAATTGATAGAATATTGTGTACCTTTCTCCATGATTAAATCTGAGATTGCACCGTTGAATTTCTTGAGAAGAACGGTAAACCGGTGTTTCACCTCCTTGATGTTTCTTTCTATTCTCTATCGTACGTGATGGCTAGGGTTTTAAGAGAATATCTTTTATATCAGGAAGTGGACCCAGTTTTACAGTAATGGGCTGTTATCCCCATAAGCCCACTATTTCCATCAAATAGTGGATATAATAAAATTGATCCATATTAACCCGGATATAATTTAGTCAATAATTAATTGATTATTTATTTATTAGTCCTTAGTAAGCCACATAATTTAACATGAGACATAAATAATCTTACAGAAGTTAAATGCATCAAAAATCTCACTAAATTAGTCGAAATAAATGAATGATTTGCTGCGAAAATTGAAATGAATTCGTTCTAAACACTAATCATTTTCTAATGAAAGAGGAGGGTTAACATTAAAAATGATTCACCATGTAAAAATATAGCTTTTAACATGTATTCTGTGTGAGTTTTCAGATCAAGACTTGAAGAAGAAGATAGATCTCTTAAATTAGGAACAAAAATAAAATAATATATATATATATATATATATATATATATATATATACTAGAGTTCAAATAAGAACACAAACCCCATGTAGGAAATAGGAATTAATATCAGCCATAGGATCCAATTATTTCTATGGCCAGGATCCGTCTACGAAGGAGGGATTAGATTGCAATTACTCAATAATTAAATTAAGCTAGAGTTATATCTGTAATTCATATATGATACTGTAAAATCAAATCCCACGTTTCAAGGAAGTTTCCAATCTCCATGCAATATTGGATTCTATTTCCATTTATTTTTTAAAATATTTATTGTCACATTTTTTTTTCTCAATTGAAACGATAACGGTTATTGTATTTTCGGTATCAACACGGAATACTCCTCCAGTAACTGTTCATTGGAGGTTGAAAAAACACATTCAGTCCTGCAATATTTGCTCAATTTTTATCGTCTTTTTTAATCAATTGTGCGCTATATACACAAGATCGCAACATCAATGGGAATTCCATGTATTCAACATATCATTATCGCCTTCAAAATAATTTTGTAGTTGATGTACGTTTATGTTTATTTAATTTCTATGATTTTATATATGATGGAATTTTAGGATAGTTTAGTATATTAATCGATTGATGAATCTGTAAACATAAAGAATATATTAAAGAGATTGTGTCAAAACGTTGTAGGTGAAGTTTCAGAGTATTCATGTATGCTATATTATGCATTCATGACAAAATATACGTCAGTTGATATTTTTGATCTTATATGTAGGGTTTTAGAGTTGTGTTTGTGTTTCTGTTAACTGTCAGAATGTTGCTATCTACGATATACGATTTGCTAACTAGTTTATCAATGTTTGCTAATTCAGAACCTTCATGTAGTTGATGTACGTTGACGGTTATTAATTTGTATGTTTTATATAAGCTGGGGTTTTAGGATACTTTAGTATATTAATAGATTGAGGAATGTGTAAACATAAATAATACATTAAAAAGATTGTGTTAAAACGTTGTAGGCGAAGTTGCTAGATTTAGTCCAAATAAATGACAAACCATACGTTATGTGATATTTTTTATCTTTTATGTAGGTTTTTAAAGTTGTGTTTGTGTTTCTGTTAACTTTCAGAATGTTGCTATATGCGATATATGATTTGTTAACTAATTTAGCATTGTTTGCTAATTCAGAACCTTAATATATCTCGACATGTTTATGTTGTTTGTGTGAGTTAATTATCTCGACATGTTTGCTAGTATAAATATTTGATTTTATTATCTCGACACATTTGCTATTATAAATAACAATTTATGAGTCTGTATTTAAATCAAAATATACTTGATGTAAGTTTTAATCTTATATGTTTTTATTATGTGTTTAACATTGTATTGCAGACATCAAAAGCTATTATATTGTAAGTTTTAATCTTATATGTTTGCTAGTATAAATATTTGATTTTATTATCTCGACACATTTGCTATTATAAATAACAATTTACGAGTCTGTATTTAAATCAAAATATACTTGATGTAAGTTTTAATCTTATATGTTTATTATGTGTTTATGAGATTGTGCATGACTAACATACTTTATCTTATTCTCCAAATTATATTGCTCATGCGGCGCTTCATGTTTCTCATCAATAGGACACTCCGAATTTCGAAGAAGTGGATGATGATTTTGTTGATAAAGCTCCTAATTCCTTTGAAACCCCTACACCTGCTATTGAAGTTATTGATTATCTTACTTCTTTAATGGACTTTTCCTAAGAAGAAAGTTTATAATAAAAGGAAGCCAGTTCTTCCCGAAGAGTGCCGCCAGTTCTTCCCGAAGAGTGCTAAAGATCAGACCGAATTAGATTAACTGGATTCAAGTTAGCAAATGCTAACAATATCATTAGCATTTAAAATATATACTGCTAGCAAAAGATTTGTACTTTGTTAGTCAATTTTTGGATGGATGATAACAATTATGATTATTAGCAAATAATTATAAACTAAATAGCATAGATTATCATCCTTGTTAGCAAATCTGTTAGCATATTGTATGTTGGTGCTTGCATAGTCAAAATATGTTAATTAACAAATAATAATATTCTTTTTAGCATATATCATGAACGATTTTAGTATAAAATATTACGTTGCAATTGATTTATTTTGGAAGGCTATATATGATGTATGTTTTAATCTTATATATTTGTTGGCATACTATTGATTTTTTTTTTTTCTAAATTAGCAAATGTTAATTATGTCATTAGCATTCAAAGTATGGATTGTTAGTAAATGGGGAATGATTATAATTTTGTTTAGATGTGTTCTGTTTCGGTTAGGTCTTAATTTTAAAGTTAGCAAATGCTAACGACATCATTATCATGTAAAATATGAACTGTTAGCAAATGATTTGTCAGCATATTTTTATGTTAAACATACTCATAGAATTATTGTTATAAACATATGCATAATTTGCTATAAACAAATGCATGAGTTGCTAAAGATATTATCAATATGAAACTAAGAAGTGCCACGAAGAAGCAAATATGTGCTTCAATTTTTTAAATTAAAGACTACCATTGCAGACCACTGTCTACAATAAATGGCCAACATCTCGAAACCATTCAATAATCAGTCGAACAACAAAAGAAGCACAATTCATAAAAAAAATGAATAAATTTGCTATTAACAGATACATAATTTGCTATAAACATAAGCACATGTTTACAACCCACGGCACAATATGGGCTCATCAATGGGGCTCTGTAGTTAATGGAAGCTTGAGGAGCAGGCATCTGAACCAGCTATGGGAAGACAGAGTCGTATTGGACAAATGGAGGCTGAAAACTTCGCAAATAAAAGGCGCCATCCTGAAACTCCAAGTGCTTGGGACATTCTTAGCATATCTGCACCATACCAGGAAAGGAAAATAATTTCTAAAATCGGTCCCTGTATCAATTTCAAGAACATAAACATGAGATTAATTGCAACTAAGAATCTAATATTTTACTAAACCGTGAGAATTAAAAAACAGAACATCCAACAAAATACACAAATGATGAAGTTCATATTTCAAACAGACCAAAAATAATCAATAGCCAAAATTTAATAACATCAATTTGCTGCACTTTCCCCTCACATTTCATGATTTAAATTCAAATATTAAACACAAATTTGCTAAAAACATATCACAGATAATTGCTAACAGACACATACATATTTGCTAATAATGTCCACATGATTTGTTATCCATATGTATATGAAAATAATTGCAACTAGGAATCTAATATTTTGTTAAAACGTGAGAATCAAAAATAGAAAACCCAATAAAATACACAAATGAGCAATTTCATATTTGAAACAGACCACAAACAATCAATAGCCAAGTTAACAAATACATTCTTCTTCACTTTGCTGCAATTGCTATCAGACTACCTCATATTTGCTAATAATGTTCACATGATTTTCTATCCGTATTCAGATGAAAATTATTGCAACTATGAACCTAACATTTTCCTAACATGTGAGAATCAAAAATGGAAAACCCAAGAAATTAAAATACACAACTCATCAATTTCATATTTGAACAAATATTGAATGGTTCCATATTCATGTTCATATATAAATGATTTCATATTCATGTTAATCTGTAAATCTACTCACTTAATCGTATATGTTAAATTGAATAATAATTTCAAAAAATCATTAAATACCTTTGACATCTTTCCATTGTTTGCTCTTTGCCGCACTTTCCCCCCTGCATTTCGTGATTCAAATTAAAATATTAAACACAAATTTGCTAAAAATAGACAACAGGGAATTGCTAACAGACTTCTAAATATTTGCTAATAATGTCCACATGATTTGCTATCCGTATGTATATGAAAAATAATTGCAACTAGGAATCTAATATTTTACTAAAACGTTAGAATAAAAAATAGTACACCTAAGAAAATACACAAATGATGGATTTCATATTTCAAACAGACCAAAAATAATCAATAGCCAAATTTAATTAATATTATTTTGCTGTACTTTACCACCCTGCATTTTGTGATTTAAATTCACATATTAAACACAAATTTGCTAAAAACAAATAACATAAAATTGCTAACAGAATCCTACATATTTGCTACTAATGTATAAATGATTTGCTATCCGTATATATATGAAAATAATTACAACTGGGAATCTAATATTTTGCTAAACCGTAATAATAAAAAAACAGAATACCCAAGAAAATACTAAAATGATGAAGTTCATATTTCAAACAGACAAAAAACAATCAATAACCAAATTTAATTAATTTTATTAACATTACTTTGCTGCACTTTCTCCCCCTTAATTTTGTGTTTCAAATACAAATATTAAACACAATCTGCTAAAAATAAATAACAAAGAATTGCTATCAGATTTTTCATATTTGCTAATATCATACACATGATTTGTTATCCGTCTTTAGATTCAAATAATTACAACTACTCACATAAGGTTTTCCTAATACGTCAGAATCAAAAACAAAAAACTCAATAAAATACACAAATGAGCAATTTCATATTTGAAAAGGTACAAAAAAAATCAATAGTCAAAAAATTTTCACCCTAAATTTTTTGTCTTTCAAATTCAACCAGTAAACACAAATTTACTAAAATCAAATAACAAGTAATTGCTATCAGAATCCTTCATATTTGCTAAAAATATACACATGATTTGCTATCAGTGTTTAGTCGAAATTTGCTAAAAATATATACATGATTTGCTAAAAATATACACATGATTTGCTAACACGTGCGAATATAAAAAAACACCATTTTACAGATTAATCTGTGTAATGACATCTGTAACAAAAAAAAAAAATCAAAACATAAACCCTAGTACGCACACACATATTAAACTATATAAGAACACTATTTTACAGATTAATCTGTACAATAGCATCTGTAAAAAAAAACAGAACTTTAAAAAAAATTGATTAAAAACAGTAAAAAAAAATAGTAGAATCAAATAAAAATTGCAAGTTTCATCAAAGAAACCAAGTAAAAGTGATAAAAACAAAATCGTCGAAACAATACCTGGGCTACTTCTTTGTTGAACGTTTTGCCGTCATTTGCTTCTGTACTCAAACTTTCAATTTATAGTATAATTAAGTCTCGCCACCGGTAAAGCAACGAAACGGGATTCCGGATTCTAAATTTTGGCTGGGAGAAAATTGGTCTATGGGTGTTAGTCGCCTAATTAGATTTTGCTATAACTAACCCTAGATTTCATTTGGGAAAGTAAATCCATTTGAAATCTAATTAACGGGGGGCGTGATTTTTGGGATTTTTACCCCATCCCGTTTTTACCCTCTCACATATAATATTGTATAATAATATTAAATATATTGCTATTTAGTCCCTAGAAATGAAATTGAATCTGGACCATTTATTTAGACTAGATCTATGGTTTAAGTTTGTTCCTATTTCCTACATAGAGGGGTGTTATCCATTTTAACCCACCCCTATATATATATATATATATATATATATATATATATATAGATATATATATATAGGATATGGTTCATATGAGAACACCTTGTTGGTGTGAGAAATGAGAACACATCTTACACCATCCAATTTAATGATCCAATGGTTGAGATTTAAGGTGGCAATTTCGTAAATAATAGGGCAAGAAATAAGGAAGGAGGGCTATTTTCGTCCAAATCCATTAAAATTGATGATGTTAGCAATTAAAAAAAATCTTAAAAACTTTAATCGACCATAACTTCCTCGTTTTTAATCCAATGCACACAAAAAATATATCAAATTAAAGTTCTCTTCATGCTCTTTCATTTAAGATGTCGAAAGGCTATGTTTGGATGAAAAAATATGAACGAAAAAAAAAAATTACGCGTGCCCAGGTTGTAAATGCATTCGTTAGCATATAATAATTCTTCGTCAGCATTATGATAACATATGAACGTATGCTAATGAAGCATTTGTCATATGTTAACATAATATATTCGATGTGCTAACAAAGAATTATCATAATGCTAACATAGTATAAATTTATTAGGGTTTATTAAATCTCAATTATGGTTTATTTAATCTCGATTATGGTTTATTCCATCTAATTATCATTATTCTTATGAAATTTAATTTTTTGTTTATAATTCTTAATTGATTATTATGGTTTATCCTATCAAATTATAATTTATAACGTATGATGATAGAGTATTGTCATATGCTAACATAGTGTGTTCGCAATGCTGACGAACCAAAACTATAATGCTAACGTAGTACAAATATATTATTATTATTATGATTTCTTTCAACTCATTTAGGGTTTACCACATCCAATCAATGTTTATTTCATCTAATTAGGTTTATTTCATCCAATTATGATTTTTTCCATTTAATTAGGGTTTATTAAATCGAATTAGGTTTATAATTAATTTTTAGAATATTTTTTTCGCCAACAATATTTGAAAACTTTAATTAGCATAACTATAATGCTTCGTTAGCATAACGATCTGTTATCAAATCCTCCGCGATTTTTATAAGAATTACCAAATTACAGTAATACCCCCGCGCGAAAAAATTTTCAGATATTACAAAATTGCCACCGCCTTTTTCATCAAATCTGGACCTTTGATTTTTGATGAATGTGTGGTGTGAGATATGTTCTCATTTAGGGGTTATTTTTATATAACCCCACCCCTATATATATATATATATATATATATATATATATATATATCTATATAGCCTGGGGCTACAGTGAGAGAGTAATAAAAAAAAAAAGAGGCTAAGCATGAAATCTCTCCCTTCGATTTAATATCAGAGTTTGAAATTATAAGGATAAAATAGTATATTCATAATTTTATTTTAATTTTAAAATATGGGAGGCTATGGTGAGAAAATTAGGGGCTAAGTATGGAATTCCCCATATGCTTTTCTTTTCCCTTTTTAACATTTTTGCGATCCAGATAAGAATTAAGTTTGAAGCTTTAAGCTTTTCGAAAGTGTATGTTCAAAATTTAGCTAACAAATGTCAAGGAATTTGTAATTGAAACTAACATCGATATCTACATATTGTAGTAGTACATGTGGAATGTCTCTAAATGATAAATTATGGAATTAAATTGTAAGGCCACAAAAATATTATATATTATTTTTCCTTGAGAGTTGATCCCTCATATTTATACTAGAGTATTAGTTGATCCTACATATTGGGCCAATAATAATTCATTTTAGCGTATATTAGTCTCAAAAATGATATTTTTATAACTTAAGCAAGATTACTAGAAGAGTGCTTCCAATAATGCCACAGCTATTTTAATTCATTTAGCTAATTAGCTTAGAAAAACAAAGATCCTTTTCGTTTTATTATTGGCCGATTGCGGCATATGCTGAATTATATACCAGATACCTCAAAAATCAAACTAAGCAAAACAGTTAATGTATTTCTTATATATATTTATATATATATATATATATTAAAATAAAATCGCATGGTAAAATCGTAAAAAAAATATGAGCAAAAAATAGTACAAATAAAATTGATATCGAAAATAGTCGGTGTTATTTTTTGCTGAAGTTTGCAATTTCGAGAGTTCCGTGTTCAAATGCTCGCCGTATTTCTTTTTGCTTTTTCCCTCATCTTTTACTTCATCATATATTTCAATATTTCATGTTCTTTTCAATTAATGCTATTAATGACTGCTAATTTCATTTAAGATCATTTATTTTTTATTTTTAATTACATTTAAAAAAATTATCTTCCAACTTTATTCGCATTTAAAATCTTCATTTTTTTACTTCATCATACTCCCTCCGTCCCATAATTATAGTCCATTATTCCTTTTTGGGATGTCCCAAAATTATAGTCCTATTCTAAATTGGGATTGTATTTAAATATTCTTTTACAAATATAACCCTATTTAATATAGTATGAATGCAATTAATATAGTAAAAAATAAGGGCAATATAGGATAATTATTGTAAATTGTATATTTCCAATACATAATAAATGTGATTTCTTAATCTGTGTGAAAATGAGAAGTAGACTATAATTATGGGACGGAGGGAGTATATTTTAATATTTCATTTAATTTTCTTTTCATTTAATGCTATTAATGAGTAATGACTGCTAATTTTATTTAAGATAATTTATCTTCTAATTTTTATTTAAATTTTAAAAAAATATCTTCTATCTTTGTTAACATTAAAATATTTAGCAAACGATCGACTCTTTGAATCAAAAAGTTTAAAATCATGTAAAAAAATAAATTTACAATATTATTTGGCATGATCTTTGACTGCATGGTTGATTCTATAACTAATTGTATTAACTATCAAACCAACATTGTGAATAAAACTCCTCTTCACAAAAAAAAACAATAGTAATAATAATAACACCAAAAATGGTGAAGATGGAGCACTACTTAGGCCAACTTTTGATATTTTCATAATAATAATGTTCACTTAATTATGAATATACCTATCGAAACTCACAAAATGTTGAAGTTCGAGCAACTACCCCATATCGGTCGTCGGGGAAAGAAGAAGATAGATGAGGGAGAAGGGAAGTGCTGAGAGAATTTTAAATCAAAGTTCTAGATTTTTGTTCATAAGTCATAATAATATCTTGATGTTTGGAGCGATAATTTTTTGTTCATAAGTCATTAATTATAAAAATTTCTTTATTAGATTTAATAGATAATTAATGAAGGGATTTTCATTGAAAATTAATATAAAATTAATTAAAAAATAAAAAAGAAATCAAAATTCGTGATTTTTGAGATACTGGATTGAGAGTTGTCATCTTTCAGGTCCTGAATTGATAGATTACTCATCTTTCAGGTCCTGAATCGACAATTCTCCAAAAAAATAAGTTGTATGTATGTATCATGTATGTACGTGTATCTTTTTCTTATAACATATTAAGTTATTTGTTTGTTTAGATAATTATGATAATTATTGTTTATATCTATGAAAATAAATTAAGGTTAGTTTTGTAATTTATTTAAACATTTTTAAACATTCATTTCACGCACTTAGATATGTGTGTATTGCAAATATATATATATATCTAACCATAATTGAATTTTGATTTTAGTTTTTCAATTATTGTAAAATAAAATAGTACCGAGCATTTCGCTAGTGACAAACTAGTATTTTACTAAATATGAAACACTACAAGAAAAATGCATTATAGTAATGAAATATAATCCGTCGCTAGATTATTGATAAATTAACGACGGATTAAGTTTGAGATGTTTATTAACGACGGATTAATAACACATTTTTCCATCTTTAACTTAGTGACGGAAAATCCCTTATTGAGTGTCAAATTTTAATTTTAATTTTTAATTTTTTTATTTTAGGAGTTTATGTTAGAATTTTGTAATAAAAATTCATAAATCAATTCCACCAAACACAACCACCAAAATCCATAAGATTTCATCCAATTTAAATCAATGTATGATTTAATTTCTAAATTCTCCAATTCCATTTTCTTGAATTCGCAATACTACAGCTCTCTTCCCCTCTCTCTCTCTCTCTCTCAATGACTCCAACTTTTAGAATTTTGGGTATATTGATCAACTATGCACATTATATATGCATAGACAAATTAATACTGCAATGTGAATGTGATAGACTTATAGATGGCTAATCTAATGATTTTAGTGTTATAGATTTATATATAGATGTATAATATAAGTATATGATGAGATGATTATATATATATATATATATATATTCCTATCTAGCTCCAATTAATTTATCCCCTAATATATATACTCCTATTAAGGTGGCTAATTAGCTCCAACTTTCAGAATTTGGGAATATTTTCAGAACATTTAACAAGTAATTTTGCAATCCAAAAATTTTAAGGGTTAATAGGCTCTAATATCACAACCTTTTTTTCATCTTTCTTGGTTTTTCATACAACGTTTCAATTTTTGCAATAATGCGAAAACTTTATCTTTTTGTTGGAATTAAGTCATAATAATGAAAATTAATCTGACGTGGCCTAAGTTTTTACACATGTGCATTCTTAATTTGACGCAACATAAATTAAATTAGAATATATCTCCTGTGCGATGTACGGATGTGATATGTGTAATTTTATTTATCAGAAATTATAATTATGAAAAATTTAATAAAATTATCACCACAAAATAAAATTATTTTAACTTTCTGAATTATAGAGGTTTTCGTATTATTCATTTTTTTAAATCATAACATACATTTGTGTTCACTATTAATTTGATGTGGCATAAATTAAACTAAAATATCTCCCGCGCGATGCATAAATGTGATATGTTAGAAATTATAATTATGAAAATTTTAAACAATTATTACAACAAAATAAAATTATGTCATATCAGATTACAAGCGCACATGTATAAAAAAAATTAAGCAGCTCATATTAATTTTCATCTCATGGCTTAATTGCTAAAAAAAAATGTAAGGTTTTGGAATTATTATAAAAATTGAAACGTTGTGTGAAAAATCAAAAATGGGTAAAGGTTGTGATATTAGAGCCTATTAACTTAAATTTTAATAAGTAATTTTTCATTTACAGTAAAACCTCTATACAGTAATATTGTTGGGATCAGAGAAAAATATTACTATAGAGAGGTTATTCTTATATAAAGTTTACATATAAAAATTATTATTTTAAAAAAAATAATATATATTATACAACATTTGGAAATACTTCTTCATATTTGAACAACATGAATTTAAAAGGCATATATGATTCATTCATGTGCTAATGCATGTAACTATCTAGGAAATGAAAAAAATGTACGAACTGATGGTGCTGATGATTTAGGAGTTACAAAAAAATTAGATGAGGAGAATCAAAACATAGTTGCAAATTTGAGAAATCAGATAAAAGAACTTCATTACAAATTTACAATAACCAAATGGATATCGATGTTTTATCGGTCTTCCAAATGAGCAGAAAGTAGTGTATGTTTTAACTGAAGAAGACACCATTATAGGACTCAGGCAAGAAGCGCATGTGATAATCCGGAGAATGATAGTGTAAAAATAGAAAAAATATCGTGTCAAGAAACTTCAAGCATGTTGGACAATATGAAATATTTTGAATTCAACAAGAAGGTGGTTGTGTTGATGAGTACTTACTTCGAACGCGCAAGTTAAAGGATGTGGTATTAACCAAAAAAATTAAAGCATTGTCACAGACAACTTTAAATAAGTATTTCATACCATCTTAAGTTTAATATAACTTATGCAGTTAAATAATTCTAGATATTTTATATAGATATTTAAATATATTTGAAATTTAATGTCATTTTATTACTATATATATGTAGGTAAATTTCTTAAGGGTGTTCCTAAAAAAATTGAAATATTACAATGTAGAGGTTATTCTTAATTTCTTATTTATAATTGATCACTAGTTGGAACCATAATATTTTATTAATATAAGAAAGTTATTCTTATATGGAGTATATTTATATAGAGGTTTTACCATAATAAGAAAAATGAAATGATTTTTTTCCCCATACTTCTACGTTACTTCGCCTTTAACCAACTAATCTCTTGGTCCGGCCCGGAATTAAAATTTACATGTTGTCAAAACATTCTATATTACTGGCGATCTATTTGAATGTCTGTTCATTTTATTTTTATTTGTTATAGCTTTTGTTCATTTTATTTTTATTTGTTGGTCATGCGGTATGAATTCCATTCCTATTTATTGGAAAACATTTTAAATCAAGATTTTGGTAACTTTTAGTACAAAATAATTTATTATTTAATTTTTTAATATTAATTTATGTTTGTATTATTAAGAAAAAAACTATATCTGTTTATAGACTTTAGAGTCACAGGGAATGTAGGAAAAAAATAAAAATAAAAATAAAAACTCAAATAAATTCCATTTCTATTAATTGGAAAACATTTAAAATCAAGATTTCATTACTTTATAAAGATTAATTTATTAATTTATTTTTTTAATATCAATTTATGTTTGTATTATATAAAATAAAATAAAATAAAAAATCTAATTAACTGTTTATGGAGTCAAACAGAGAATGTTGGGGGATAAAAAAACTCAAATTCACAAAAGTTTCAACGATTGCGGATTACTATTACGTTGATGATAAACAAAATATATCAAATTGAAACTCAATTGAATAGGGAACATATAACTATTTACTCAAGTGACATTATTTAAATAAAAGTCTCAAATCACTTTTGTAAACATCTCCACCTATGACCTAACTGTGCTGTTATTTGCCTCAAAGAAACAGTCACATATAACAACACTCTATGCATCACATTTGTAGAGAACAAACTTCTCCATTGGAGTTTTGCATGAGCCACAAATCTTTGTTTTCTCAACCAACCCTTCTTCATATGCAACCACTTCATCATGCTCATGCCTGCATCTCTCACCATCAACAGGAGCCTCAAGGGCGGTCCTAAGGGCACGTACTAAGCCCGTCTCTGCTGCATTTCCACGCCACAAATGGAAGGCCTCGAGGCCTTGATCGAGCAGTTCTTGGTCGAGGTTTAGCACATCTGTTGAGCCCCCCCTACCGATCACTGACCATCCCTCTTTGCTGTCCATCTCTAGCAGCTCTCTCACCCTGGCTGCAATTTCATCACAATTTGTTGACTGATTTTGGTAGCCTATCGATCTTTTTAAGGTCTCTAAGCGAAACCAGAAGAAGTTTACAGTGCTGAAAGTCATGGAGTTGCTTAAATCTTCTTGATCAATGGTGTGGATGATGTTCCTCACATTTTTACTAGGATTCTTGCAGCCTGCATACACCACTTCCAGCTCAATGCCCGAGGTTCGTATTTTCTTGATCTTTTGGTTGAATTTCCTTATCCAACCTTTGTTCTCACTTCCATAAATGCAGATGTTTCTGGCTTGCTGAACCTGAGTTTTTGCAACTTGAAGTTAAATTAAGATGAGGTGTAAAGGCAAATTGTACATTTCTTAAAGTGAGTGTTCAGACATATTCTTACCCATTCAGACAGTAAAGGGCTGATTCCGTTGATCATGAGGTCTACTGTCCAGTTTGCTTCATTCCACAGTTCTCTCTCCCTTAAAGTTGAAAAAGGAAATGCTTTAGGCCCCCATATCCACACCATATCCATTGCATTCGTGTTTGCAACGAGCCCGTTCTCGTTCAACACGACTATGATTGGTTCAGCTTCGAAGTTCCATTCTTGTCTGATGAAATTCATCACAGTCGAATTCAATGTCCATGGCCTCCGAACAGAGAGCCATGGGACGCGATTTGAGAAAAACTCGAAGCTTGACTTATCAGCACAGCTCCATTCATT
Organism: Perilla frutescens; assembly: GCA_026008535.1. Lineage (NCBI taxonomy): Eukaryota > Viridiplantae > Streptophyta > Magnoliopsida > Lamiales > Lamiaceae > Perilla > Perilla frutescens. The sequence goes on from BRKX01000015.1 coordinate 16,399,080, forward strand.
CAAGGATAGAATTGGAACCCACAACACAACAAAACTTTCTGAACTTGTTGTTTGCTGCACCAGAAAAAATACTTTGTCTACAGGGAGCAAATCTGGCTTTGTGATCAAGAGCAGGACTGTTTTACTCTTCAGCTCAAGAATGCCAATCTGTTTATTACAGACAAATAATTGATCATAACCAAATTTCCAACAACTGATTTGAATTGTTGTATGAAGATAGAAACTCACCTTTTCTCTAGAAGAAGAACTCTTGAAGGGAAATTCATTCTCCCAAGCAAATAAGGCGCGTAGCGCCTTCTGATTGTCGGCTTCCTTCTCCTTAAACATATGCAGCATCTTCTCATACAACCTTGTTTCTGTAAGAAACTCTTAGATTTCTCAAACTAATGCAGTTTTTTTCAATGCAAAGAAGTTTCAGCAGAAAATTCACCTATTTGCTGCTGACATTTGTCAATGCATTCACCAAGATCATTGTAAAAACTGTTCAACTTGTTGCCTAAACTGTAAAGCCCCCAAGCTGCAACTACAGTTCTGTCTGAACATCTGAAGAGAGAGAGAGAGAGAGAGAGAGAGAGAGAGAGAGTGAGAGAGAGTGAGAGTTCATACACCTCACTAAACTCATGAACGACAGGAAAAACAAAACAGAAACCAAAAACAGTACTAAAAGAGGAGCAGAAAGAACATGCACTTGCTCAATGCTCGAGTTTCTCAAATCTGCAATCTGTGAAGAGCAAACCAGTATGCTTCTACACATCCAGTAGGTCGCCAAGTAGATCTTCGATTTTGTAATCGCCCTATCTTGATCATCGACTAGCTCGTGCTTCAGAGACATGGATTCGTAGCAGATCACAAACCTTGCCAGCTTCAACATGGTCCTAACCAGCACATTCAAGGCCTTAAACTTAGGCTTCAACAGTGTGATCGTGGTGGGAATTCGTTTGACAATTGCAAGCGAAACAGCTAATGCATTTTCAGATTGCAGCTGCAAAATGAGCCAAAACACGCCAAAGCTACACGTGAAAGATGCCAGAGCAAGCACCATTTTAGCACCCCACCTGTAACGGCCTAGCTTTTCGAGTATTGCCATTGTGTTGGTGTGCAGATTTTCTCCATCAGAGCAACGAGCAAGCATCTGCAGCCACCACCCCCCAAAATTTAGTGTAAAAAAAAGACTTCCACGTCCGACAGAATCTAAATAGTTCAGTTCAGATGGTGTTACCTCGTACGAGATCTTGTAGATGACACGCGATGTGGGCTCTTGATCAGATGAAGATAGATCAATGTCAGTGATGTTGAATTCTTGATCAAGAACCTGAAACAAGAAATTAACGCGATATACAAATATACTTGAGCAGGTAATTAAGTGCAACAAATTAAGCACGAAAACCACGAAGCAGAAGAATTCAATTAACCTACGATTGCTTTCTCTGCACTGCAACTGAGAGTAGCCTCCACGAGGCTCAACAGCAGCTCGGAATCGAGCTCACAACGATCATCTTGAGCGTGCGTGAGCACAATCTCCTTTATCAGAAATTCATCAGCATCCCTTGTTGATGGAGGCATTTGATTAATGAATGAATGAATGAATGAATCAACAGTTGCTGAGATGCAAAGAAGCAAAGATCCTCATTTAATAGCACAGCAGCATACTTTTTTCGATTCCATCATGTGTAATCTTGAAGAAACACAAAAATTGTACCATCACATTATGATTTCAGGCACTACTTAGCTGCTGTAACAGGATCAAAAACTAAATTTCAGACCACATTTTGCTTAGATTTTCACACCTTTTTCTTTTAATTTGTTGTTTGTTGTTGCAACTTTAGCTTTAGAATCAACTCATATTTATTCATGATTAAGCATAAAAGGAAGTGACTTTGATTGTGTTATGAACATGTAAAATAACAAGTGGGACAAAGGCAAAATGTGGTAAAGACAACAAGAAAAGCACATAATTTGCGAAAGTGATTGTTGTAATAGTGTATTTTCTTGATTGTTTTGGAAAAAAAGTGAGTGAAACATTGACCGACATGATAAGATGTTTAAGATTCACATTCTTCAGAAGAAAAAATAAAATTAAATGGACGCGGCAATGATGGCAGTGATCGACCGTATTAATTAAACATGCAGTTTGCTTTGCTTTTTTTCTCTGTAGATGCTCTGCACAAATTTTATGCAAATTTTCACTATGCAACTATATATAAACTTCATTCAAATATTTGATATTACTCGACATCATTCAGAATGTGTCAAATTGAACTGAAATTGAAAAAAAAAAATTGTTTTTTACTTTCTTCTTTTTTTTCTTTTTTTGTAGTTCGAGTTGGTTCGATTTCTAAATTTTTAGAATTTTGGTTTCGATTTTAGTCCAACGCAAATTAGAAAAATGAGGTCGAAGAAATTCCACGCTCGATGAGACACGCCATTTTTTTTTTCGGACCAACTTGTTTTTTAACCACTTAAACTTTAAAAAAACTTATTTTAGCCAATAAGTTTTAAATATATTTTTTTAGTCACTTTGGACCAGAATGGCCTTTTGTCCTATTTTTTTAAAGGAAAAATATATATAAGTATTATATGCTATACTTATTTATGGAAAGGCATAACTTTTTCCAAATCTGAAAAATATTCCTTTCCTCTCTTTCCCCAAAACATTAAATCGAATTTTTTTTCCTCTCTCAACTACTCTCTCTCTGCCACTCTCTCTCTTACTCACACATTCAAAGAGGCAAGAAGAAGACGAAGATGAAGCTTTGACTGAATTTTTTCCCTCTGTCAGCTACTTTATCTCTTGCTCACGAATTCAAAGAGGCAATAAGAAGTCGAAGCTGAATTTCAAATGGTGCGAAGTTTGTGAAACGTGAACTTCAATTTTCTTAGCTTTAATTTGAAAGGTATTGTTCTCACCTCATTAACATTTTCGTGCTATTAGATTTATTTTTATGTAATGCATTTGTATGTACATCATGCATGTTGTAGCATGCATGCATCAACTAGAAAGCTTCTCAGCTAGCGGCAGTTAGTTAGTTAGTTTGTTAGATATTGGCGGCTAAATTAGTTAGGCAGTTAAGAGTAGCTAGATACATCTCTTGTTGTATAAATATCTGCCTTCATTCAGTTGTAAATTTATTCTGAAATAAAAACACAAATTTCTTATCTTCTCTCAACAAAATATCTTTTATTAACATGGTATCAAATTAGCCAGGGTTTCTCTCTCTTCTTTCTCCTTGCATTTCTACCGCAATTTCTTGCTTCCTGCGTTTCTATCGCAGCTTAGTTTCTCTCTCATGGATTCTGTTTCCGCTCCTCACACCTCTCCATATTTTTTGCTGACAATTTCCATTCGTCTTGATCAGAATAACTATGTTTTTAGCGCTATCAGGTCGTAGCAATGATTCGCGCTCATGGCTACGATGATCTCATCTCCTCTTTAACAGTTCCTCCACCACAATTCCTTCCATCTACATCTCAAGAGCGTCTGCTCAATCTAGAATTTCAAACTTGGCTTCAATATGACCAATTTCTCCTCAGTTGGTTAATCAGCTCCATCTCTGAAGTAATGATCAGTCATATCACTCGATGTGTCTCTTCCCGCGATCTCTGGTTTACCTTGGAGTTGCTTTTTCAATCTCAATCTAAAGCACAGATTATGCAGCTGAAACTGCAGTTACAAACTCTAAAAAAAGGTGATATCTCTATCGATGATTACTTAAGATGAGAGGCTATGCGGACAGTCTTGCGGCAGTTGGCAAACCATTTGATGATGATGACTTGATTATGTACATTCTCGGTGGTTTTAGTGCAAATTATGATGCCGTCATTGTCAACCTCACAAATCGAGTTGATTCTCTCACCTTGCTGGAAGTATAGTATACTTTACAAGCGATTGAAGTGCGTCTGCAGAATCAACTTTCTACTTTCCTTCCTAGTGCCAATCTTGCGCAACATAATACATCTGGTGGTCGTGGTTTTGTTGATTATTCTCCCGATCGTGGCAGAGGTGTTTTGATCCTAATTCTGGCCGCGGTGCTTCCTTTCGAGGGCATGGTGGTCGAAGTTTTTTCAAAGATACAAAAATCATTTGTTAGTTATGTGGAAAGAATGGACATGTTTCTTTAAAATGTTTTAAACGATTTGATGTCCATTTTACTGGCATTTTTGCTCCTCAGGCCTATTACACTGATCTTATGCTGCTCAAGAGGAGGCTTACTATGCTCAACAAAGTGATTCCTAATGGTATGTAGACAGTGGGGCAATTGTGCATGTCACTCATGATCTTGCTAATCTGCAAATCAACTCTCCCTACTCTGGTGCTGAACTTCTTCAGGTTGGAAATGGTAATGTCATATCTATTCCTCATGTTGGTAATACTTGTCTTCATCCTTCTTCATCTACAAAATCCTTGGTGCTTAATGATATTCTGCATGTCCCTGGTATCACCAAAAATCTAGTAAGCATCTCCAAATTCACAAAGGATAATAATGTGTTTGTTGAACTGCATCCAACCTTTTGCTGTGTAAAGGACATTCCAACACACAACATCCTGATGAAGGGAGTTCTGGACAAGGGCCTGTACCAACTTGACTTTGCTACTGTTCAATCAACTAAGCAGAAGGAAGCTTCTCTGCAATCTTCACCCTCTGCTCAAGCTTTACACACCAATGCTACTTCTGCAGCTACATCATTTTCTTTTGTTTCAAATAAATTTGTGATAGATGCATCTGTGTGTAAAAGTTCCGCATGCACCACAGATACTCCATCTATATCTTTGGTTTCTTGTCTTCCTGATATTAATGAATGGAATCAAAGATTGGGACATCCCGACTCTTCTATTTTACAACAAATTTGTCATAATCTCCATTTAAAATTTGATAAATCCTCTCTTGCTTTCTGTGATGCATGCAAAATGGGAAAACTTCATCAGACACCTCATCTCTCTCAATCTCTTAAAACCTCTGCCCCTTTTCAATCTCAAGAGAGTTGTTATCCCAAGCTCTCTTGGCTTCAGATACTATATTCATTTTGTTGATGATTTTAGCCGTTTTACTTGGATATATCCTATGCACACTAAATCAGAAGCTGCTATTGTTAAAAGATTTCTCACTATGATTCAAGTCCGATTTCTCACATCTGTCACAACTTTTCAATCTGACTGGGTGGTGAATTCCGACCTTTAACTACATATTTGGTTGATCAAGGGATTCATTTTCAACACCCTTGTCCTTACATTCACTCACAAAATGATAAGGCAGAACGAAATCATCAACATATTATTGATATTAGCCTAAATGCCCTTAAAGTATTGGTGGGATGCTGCTTCTGCTACAGTTTATCTCATTAATCGATTATCCTCTCTTACCACACAAAACATCTCTCCATTCCAGATTCTTTTCCATACAGCTCCTAATTATCACTTCCTTCACAATTTTGGTTGTACCAGTTTCCCCCTTCTTACACCATACAATAGTCATAAACTTCAATATCGATCTGTTAAGTGAATTTTTTTGGGCTATAGCACTGTTCACAAAGGCTACAAGTGTCTCAGCTCTTCTGGCCAACTTTACATTACAGACACTGTCAAATTTCATGATAAAGAATTTCCTTATCCATCTATGTTTCCCACTCAATCTTCACCTTCTTCCTTCTCTGCCTGTCTTTTCTTCCCCCCTGTTAGTCTCTTCTCCTCCCCCTTCTCCTCCTTCTTCTTCCCTTTCCTCATCACAGTCTCTTTCCTCTTCCAAGTCTACTTCACAACAAGCTTCTTCACCTTCTCCTCTTCCTCCCTCTTCTTCCATTCCTCTTTATCCTGTGCCTAGACCAATTCCCTCCACTAACACTCATCCCATGCACACCAGGGCTAAACTTAGCATCTCCAAACCTAAAGTTTTTCATTCTACTACTCTGTTTACTGTTCCCTCTTCTGTTGCCTTGGCTCTTTCTGATCTGGCTTGGTTTCAACTATGGAGGCTGAATTCGGTGCATTATCTTCCAACAATACCTGGTCTCTTGTTTCTCTTTTCTCTGATATCAAGCTGATCTTCTGTGAAGTTACATAAACTGTGCGATCATGTTCAACATCATGTAAATGTATATTGTAGTGAACATGCAAGGTCAGAAAGATAAACTGAAAGTAAGTAAATGGCATGAGGTTGATAACCATGTTCGATCAACTGATCTACATCAAGGGGACTTTACAAGTCCGTGAGAAATAATTCACTACTCCGTTGCAAGGTTACAAAGGCTATTTACACGATGACCTTCCGTCACTCGACCCCTTTCTACACACTACAATCTCTTTCGATGGACTGAATTGTAAGATCCCCTTACAATCTAGACTACCTCTAGTTCCCACAGAAAATCTCTCTCGAGATTCCTTTAAAGATGTGTATGAAAGAATTTCAAACACAGACTAGACACACAATGATTACAAGGATCAAACCTAGTCTACCCGAATACTGTATTCTTCAAAGATGAAGTCTTTTAGACTCTCTACCCTTTGTGTATTCGTAAACTCTCATCGTACTAAACTAGTCTAATTCTTAGGCTATTTATAAACACAAGACATAGCCTAAACAAGGTAATCAGATTGTCCTATTTTGACACAAACTCTACAAGAAAACTTTCCTTGTTTAAATTGGACAACTCCTAGTTTAAAATCCTTCCTTGAATAGAACTCGCCTATTTCCTTCTTGATCTTCATCTTTGAACAAGGTAGCTTCTATCATGAAACCTCCATTTTGAAAAGGCATCTTCAACTCCTTGAAATAAGCTTGGCACGTCTCTTGGAAACTCTCTGGACAACCATGTACATGATCATGTTCACGAACATGCTCAAGTACATTCTTTGATCTTCAATCTGATTGGCAGCGGAATATTCATAGCATAATGTCCAGAACATGGTTCTCAAACTTGAAAAATCAAAACCTTTGTGTTCTTTGAATTGCCATAAAGATCATAACAATCTCAAACACTTTAGTGCAGATGGCACTAACAATATCCCCCTTTGTCTTTATCTGTTGGAAAATCAGCTCCATGTTTTTAAAGAACACAACCTTTTATCTAAAGGATCATGTACCTTAAAACATTCTTGAATGTCCCTATGAACATCATATGATCCTACTATTTTTCACTCTTTTATCAGCTTGTATCTGCTCTACTGTATTGCATTTTTTTATCATATTCTTTTTCTTCATCAGTAGTTTCAATTTTTTAGTAGATTAGGATCATAGTTAAGCAGATAAAAATATATGTTCAATATATAATATCAATAAATTGATATTATAGCAAATCAACACAAAAACATCTTGCAAAAAAACATGGATGCAAGATAATAAACATGAACATGAGAAAATTTTAAAAAAATCATCTAGCATTTACTCCCCCTATTTGCCACCAAGAAAGACAAATGAGTAAAAAGAAATCTACTCGCATTTGTCAGATGCAGGCTCTTCCTCTTCTTCTCCAGATCCTCCTTCTTCATTAGTATTATCTTCTTCTGTTGTCTCTTCAGTCTCTTCAGCCTCTTCTTGATGTGATCTCAGCAGATGATCAACACCGGGTAAAATGCGCGGAAGTCTTAGGAACGAACATGTCAGCGGTAGAAGGATTCAATCCAATGTAAATGACTCAAATAAACTAAATATGCGGAAATAAAAGACTCAAGACTCGATTTTATCTATATGTGCTAATCTAGACCTAACTGAGCTAATTAAACTATGACACACGAATTAAATACAAAACCAAATCGAATAGGACTGAATAGGCTTGATGACTTGGGTATTGTAATGAATGTGTAAGGGACATGAAATATAGGTGAAGAATGGCTTGGTGTAGATAGGGTATGATAGAGAAAGGAATGACTTACGGTATAAGTGTTGTTCGCGATGAGTTGAACAACTATGGCTGAAAACGGCTGGAAAGATCTCGAACTTGAATAGCACTCAATCTGAACTTGTGGAATGTTGGCGAAGATGTATGGATGATGTTTGATGAGTGTTGGTGTCGATGAATGGTGTGGATGATTAAGGTAGAATGAGTTGATACTCGAAAGTAAACCCCGTGAAAACAAATCCCACGAAATGTACTTCACTTGGTGATCTCCTCGATAGCAATTCAACCCTAGAACTACTTGAGAACTACAATGGGACTTTGAATAAAACTTAAAGTTTTGCTACTTCTTTAAGAGTCAATTTTCGAACCAAAGGGAATTTGGGTGAGACATAATTGATTGCAATAAGCTTTAATATCAAAGAATGCTTAAAATATAAGTGTCACATGGATCCCTTATTTATAGTGTAAGGAAGGATGAAAATTAAGCCTAAAAGAATTAAAATTGGACTAGGAAACTACCTAAACTAGAATTCTAACTAGGAAAGAAGTTCCCATAATTAAAATTCTAATTACCTAACTAAAGAGACCTTCTAGAAAATCCCTTATTAAATAAAAATGAAAATAACAATTAAATAAATAAAAATCTGAATAAAAACAACTAATTAAATTAAATAACTATATGATAAAAATCGTGTCCCTTTAATTAATTTAAAGGACCGATTCTTCAAGCCTCAAGTCTTCACGTCTTCACTCTCTTCATGCATTATTCTTCAAACCTTGATCTCCAATCTTTAATTATTAACAAAGTAACAATCTTGGAGCTGGTTTCAACTCCTTTTTCATCTTCAAACATCTTACGAACAAATGCTTGGAAATATCCTTGCAATTATTTCGCTTGAAGTCGTGTAATTGGACCTCATAATTGCAGCTCCATATTTAAATCTTTGAATGAGAATGAGTGGAATCTCAATGGAACTTCGGCCTCGAAGTGAAGAAAATTTCTAGTATCAATGTTCTGCTTGACTACTATTGATTGAACATTGTTGGTGTGGATGATTTATACTTCAATTTCGTAAGTTGAAGGGTCTCATTATTCTCTAATTTCTCTTTGTTTGTTATGAGTCTTTTTAGTGATACATAAAGAGAGCATATCTTGGTTGTGTTGAGTGACTTAGAGAGAGATAATTGAGTGGGGACAAACAAATGGGCATTTTTTGTATCAAAGTTATGCATTAGGTTGATGAATAAACAAGTTCTTGAAGCAGTTTTTTCGGGTTTAATGAGAACTGAAGTTTGGACATATTACGAGCATTTGAGATTGAATTTTTTTGTTGTGATTTGTGCAATCTGCTTCTTGCAAATTCTTTATAACTGGTCATATTTCCTCCTTTTTTTATTGGAGATTTGACTGTGTATTGTTGTTGCATGTAAATGCAGTTATGTTGCATGCAAAATACGACATAATTACATTTTAGAAAAAAAATCTATTACTTAAATACCATGTTGGATGTGTTGCAATTTTGTTTGTAGTCGAGTACTTCTATTTCTTATTATCTTGTGAGGGTGATGTAATAAATTCTTACTTTAATTTTGAGGTCTTGAATAGCATATATGTGCATGGCTAAATCGTGCCTCATACAGGAAAACACCATGAACATCTCCAAACCTTTTAAATCGACAGTTGTTTGATGGTTTAAAATTTTCATTTGGAGCCATCGATGCACATGGCAACTTAATTCAGATCTTCCAATCAATTAATGTATTTCAACCATTTAGAGCCTGCTTTCGTACTATTTTAATTTTTGAATCTTTGAATTCATGTTCCACAAGAATCCAAGTTCAGCAAACATGTTTCTCTTCTTACGCCTGATGAGTCTCGAGCATGGTATATATGAAAGTGTTATACTTATAGATACATATATATATCAGATGGCTTTTTGGTTTAAAGCGGGCTTTATATACTCAATGCATTAGATTAATTTTGAAGTTAATTTGTTAGCTTAATATTTTCTTTTCTCCTTTATAGATATGAGAACACTGCAAAAAAATTCAAACATTTTTAATGGGATAGAATTGTAATGCATAATATTTGAATTTGATTTCCTTAATTTGAGGACTAATTGGAAGTTTTTTTTATCTTATGATTTTGAATGTGAAATTTGAACTTCTTTTTTAGCATGGGATCAGATGTGATGGAGAAAGTATGAGTTTGATGCATTTTCTATGTGAAATGGAGAGAAAGTTTTTTGTGTTTTGATTTCCATGAGTTTTTTCGTTGCTTTATGCATGTTATTAACAATAAGATGATTGCTCACAATCGCGAGTTTGATTAAGTGGTTAAAGTAGAGGATGGTAAGGAAGTGAATTTGTTCCATCATTATGTAAGTTTGTTGTTAGTTGTGACCTTATAACTATTTTGTTGTGTACAATTGTTTACTGGAATTTATGCTACAAAAATTGGAGATCTGTTAACTTTGTCAAAAGAACATAGCCCGACCTCTTTGGCAAAATTCTGAACACACAAAGGGTTTTCTTCGATCAATTTTTTATCTTTATCTATCGTTGGTGATTTTGTTGAATTGCATGTTTCCTTTTTTATCTAAAGGGTTGTGGGTGCTTTGTTTCATTGTTAGGTGGCCTTATACCATCATGGGATTGAGATTTAAATTGCTAAACCCTTTATACAAGACCAGTGTTGTAAAAATCAGCCTAGACGGCCGCCTAGGCGCTCGTCGGCACTATGCCACCGTGAAAACCGAAAATTTGGGATTGTTAGGCTGATTGGCCGCCTAGGCGGAATTATCGGTGCCTAGGCGGTCGATTTCCGTCTAGGCGCCGATTTTTGAATTTTAAAAAAAATTAATTCCTTAAAAACAAAAAGAGAATTAAGGCCGAGAAATGAGAAAAAAAACAAGAGAAAGTTAGAAGACTCAGAACAGAAACTGAAGCGAAAAAAATGAGAAAAAAATTGAGAGAAGAAATCGAAAAACGTCGACTCACCGGCCACCGCAGCTCTGCCCAGCACTGCCATCGCTTGTTTCCCAGCGCTGATTGCTGCCTGTTGGTAAGTTTTTTTTATCTCTTCTTCCCAACCGCTGTTGAATTAGGGCAGATTGTGTTCTTGCCTCTTGGTTGTTTTTTTGTTTATCTATTGAAGTATTGATGAAATATATGATTTATGATTCTATGAATATATGATTCATGGCAGATTGATATTTATGGAATTAGGGCAGATTGTGTGTTATTGTTTATGTCTATATGTATATGATTAATCATGGCAAAATTATGGCGAAAAAAGAACTAATCATGGAGTTAATTAATCATGGCAAATTATGGAGAATGCATAGAGTAGATTAATCTATTCATTAACTAATCATAATGTAGATTATGGCGAAAAAAGAACAATAAATTATGGCAGATTATAGAGTAGAATCAGTAGATTAATAAAATAACATAATTCTACAAGTTGTTTATTGTTTTATATGGAATTATGGAAGATTAATTAAGGTTAAATGCTTCAGTGGAGAATGACCAAATAGGCAAATACAAGTTGTTTATTGTTGTTTTATATGGAATTATGGAAGATTAATTACTTTTTATTGTTCTATTAATGATGTTATTGTTAGTGGCTGTTTTTTGGTGTGCAATTAAATTTTGTTTATGCTTATACTTTTGTTTAGAGTTGTTGATATTTGAGATGGACCCTCCAAGTACCGCATCCGTCAGTGATTCTACGACTATTGAATTGACACTTAAACGAAAATCAAATGATATTGGATGAACTTATTGTAACCTAGTTGATCCTTCAAATTTGGATAAAGTCCAATGCATCAAGTGTGGAAAGAAAATGTCTGGTGGAATTTACAAACTTAAGGCGCATATTGTTGGAATAAAATGGAATGTTGCTTCTTGTACAAAAGCTTCAAAAGAGGAAAGAGAATTATGTAAAAATGCGATAAATGAAGCAAAGCTTAAGAAGAAACAAAAGAAGGATGAAGATAAAGAGTTGAGATCAGGGGTGAATATCAACAATGATGGTCGAGAAGACACTATTGATAGTGATCAATTACAAGAATCTTTTGGTTCTATGAAATCACCACGCAATCTTGGCCCCATGGACAAGTTTGCAAGTCAGATATCTCCTGAGATTACTTTGAATTCGGAAAAAAGCAAACTACGAGATCAAAGCATCAATGATGTGCTTTTCAAGCAAGGAACAGATGCTGCAAAAGAATACATTTGTAGATGGGCTTATGATGCAGGTGTTTCTTTTCACTCGTTGGAGTTAGATAGTTTCAAGATGATGTTAGAGGCAGTAGGTCAATTTGGACCTGGACTTATGCCTCCTACAAGATATGAGATATCTGACCCATTCTTGAAGAAATAAGTTGATAGAACTAAAAGTTTGCTGAAGTCACATGAAGAAGAGTGGAAATCGAAGGGATGCTCGATCATGGCAGATGGATGGAGTGATAGAAAGAGAAGAGGTATCATGAACTTGTGCGTTAATTCTCAGTTGGGTACTATTTTTCTTTATTCTAAGGAGTTTTCAGACATTTCACACACAAGTGAAATGATATTTGAGTATGTTGATCAGTGCATAGAAGAAGTTGGCCCAGACAATGTGGTTCAAATTGTAACAGACAATGCATCAAACAATATGAGAGCTACAAAGCTATTGAAAAAGAAGAGGCCAACAATATTTTGGACTTCGTGTGGTGCTCATACCATAGATCTTATGCTGGAAAGCATTGCAAAACAAGAAAGATTCAAGAAAGTCATTGATCAAGCCAAATCAATCAATATCTTTCTCTATGCACACCACCAAGTCTTGTCAATGATGAGAGCATTTACAAAGAAGAAGGATATAGTGAGACCAGGGGTGACTCGATTTGCTTCAGCATTCCTTACTTTGCAAAGTTTAAATGATAGCAGAACTGAACTGAAAGCAATGTTTGGAAGTCCCGAGTGGGAACTTTGCAAGTATTCCAAAAGTAAGAAAGGAAAAGATGTTTATGGAATAGTGATGAGTTTGGGATTCTGGAGTGGTGTGGGATTATGCTTGCAGGTGTTTACCCCTTTGATTAAGGTGCTTCGGATTGAGGATGGTGATACAAAGCCTTCGACGGGATTTTTATATGGACAGCTTATTCAAGCAAAAGAAGATATCAAAATTTCTCTGAGCAATCTTCCAAGATGGGCAGATGAAAGACAGGCTTGATAGCTCGTTATATTTGACGGCTTATTTGTTGAACCCATTTTATCGTTACAATAATTCACTTATTCAATTGGATAAAGATGTGGTTCTTGGTATGATGGATTGCATAGATGTCAGATATTCGGGAGATATTAATGTATAAGATAAGATCTTGAATAAAGAATTTCCCATTTATAGAGAGAAAAAGTTGATATTTGGGAAGCCACTTGCCGCGAAAGCATGCGCTTTCAACGATGCCAAGTTTGATCCAGGTAAATTAAATAAATTAAGTTTTAATTTTTTCTTCAATTTTAAACTTTAATTTTTGAAACATATGATTAATTCTTTGATTTGTTTATGATTTTGTGTAGTATCTTGGTGGTTGACATTTGGAATAATAACTCCTACTTTACAAAGATTGACCGTAAGAATCATTTCATTGACGACTAGTTCATCCGGTTGTGAAAGGAATTGGAGTGCATTTGAAGGGGTTAGTTTATTTAATATTTATCTTTTCAAACATTATGTTTTTACTTTTTTATTAGCTAATATTTTTGCAAATTGTTTGTTGTAGGTCCATACAAAAAAAGGAATAGACTTGGTACAAAGTTAGTCAACAATCTTGAATTTGTCCAATTCAGTACAAGATTGTTGAACAAACTAAAGAAAGAAAAAGATAAAAGTGGACCAAGTGATGTGATCCATTTGGGCATGCTTATGTCCAATGATTCAAGTCATGTGCAATGGTGGATTGTTGATGGAGTTGATGATGATGTTGAGGATGGTGATTGTGAGACCATAAGAGACCTATATGATGATGATTTTGAGTCCGAGGAGGATGAGGAGATTGATTTAGTTAATGAAGTTGGAGATGAATAGGGTGGTTATTACTTATTATGTTATGGAATATTTATGCTCTTGATATGCTTGTTTATTTTGGATCTTGGATGATTTATGTTTGTTTTATTTTGGATCTTCGATGATTTATGTTTGTTTTATTTTGGCTCTTGATATTATGTTAATGAACTTTGAATAATTTGATCTTGATATGTTTGTTTTATTTTGGATTTTGGATGATTTAAACTTTAATTGATATTATTTAGAATGTTAAGATTTATGAATTTATATATGAATTTTTTTATATTTGTTAAGAAATATATAAAATAATAAATTAAAAAAACGCCTAGAATCCGCTTAGGCGCTCCAGGGGCTAGGCCCCCATCGGCCGTCCGACTAGCGCCTGACGCCTTCTGCAACCATGTACAAGACCGAGCAATAAATTTGGACTCCATACAAATCAGACACTATACATTAAAATTATATATATATACACACACACATATGTATATTTATAATATACTAGCAGAGCAAGCGTGCATTGCACGCAATTCAATTAATTCGCTTACATTAATTATTAAAGTTTGAATAATTTTACTATACTAAATTTGAGTGGTCAATTAAAAAAATACATTTCAATATATATATATATCATTTTATAAATATAATAATATCTGAAAATTCTATATTAATCAATAATCAGAAAATAATATAAACATAAGAGACATAAAGTATAATTAAATTGTAACTATTCGAACACGAACTCGGAATTTATAGTCTTTTAATTTATCTATATTTTTGTTGTTTTAACACACACACACATACACACACACACACACACACTGGGAGAGAAGGATGCATGTATCATTTCTCAACATCCTTTTTTTACATTTCTCAATATCCTTTTTTTACAACAATTCTCAACATTTGATTGTTGATGTATATATGTATTAATATAATTCAAATATTCTATTTAACAATTTTTATTTTGATTTTACTGTCTAATAAAAATACTAATTCTTAATTAATATAAATTCACAAAATCTTGCATCATCCATTTCAGAAAGTTTCAGTATAAAGTTAATTAAACTTACTAAAATAATTTAAATAGTTAATGAGTTCAAAATATTATTAATTATATAATTTTTTACTATAATGACAAAATACCTTATCGCACATCAATTAATATAATTTATCTCAAAAGTAAATTATATTTTTAACCCCTCAACGTTATTAATTAATTTACATATGATATCACGATACACTGAATCAATTGAACTACTTTAATTATTACACAAGTCGCAAAATATTAACTTTTTGTGTGTATTTTATCCAAACATACATTTAATACTATATTTTTTTTATTGAAATATAAATGACTACATTGAACAAATAAAACTAAAAATAACTTAACTAAATTAAAAGATTTTGAATGTATAAATATCATGTGTTTAAAGATATATATATATATATATATACATATAAACTTTATTATTATAGCAACGTGTGTTGCTCAAGGTATAAAAAAAACTAAAAATAACTTAACTAAATTAAAATGGTTTTGGTTAATAGTTTGTTGTGATATATTGTGTTTAAGGTGTCATGTTCAATATATTTTTCAAAATGTTATACATTGTTTACAATTTTTTAAGAAAAATATAATTTGATTGGTAGTTGTAATTCTTGATTCAATGACTAAATAATTTAATTAGTAGTATAATATATATCATTCCTTCGACCCGAGGAGTTTAATCATCTCATTCAACCACAACACATAATATATATCATTCTATATAAAAAATCCTAATGTATAACACTTATACCTATAACTACGTATTATATCATTGTTATATATTATGTTTAGCTAAATAGTTTGAGAATTTATGTTAAATAATTAGTAGTTCAATCTAAGTGGGAAATATTCAATTCGTCTATTTTAACTCTTTTATCAGTAATTGGACTATGTTCATTCTCAGTCACATGAGTACAGGTACTCAACATAATCCATATTCCAAAAAATTGTGCAATATTCATTCACCCCCTACATATTTAATTAACTGAATAATCTAGTATAAAATATGTTATGTATAATTATCAAACCAACCAATATTTTAAATTTCTCAAATTATAAATTAATAAGCTAGAAAAACATAACATTTGAACTAAAATTTAAAATTTATTTTTCCAATAAATCATTTATTATTTTATTATTTTAATATTTTAAAAGCAATGTATAAATTTTAAATTCGTTTAAAGTTGGTGATTTTTTTTTTACAATTAACCATATTTTTAAAACTTTGTCTAGCAACTTTTAAAATAGAGATCCCAATTTTTCTACATTAATCAATTCTTATATTTATCTTTATCATTGACTTTTTTTTAGGTGTTCTTCATATTAATAGATATATTTTATAATAGTTCAGCATATATCATCTACATGTCTTGTTGGTGCAATCAACATTATCCGAGACTGACAATAAATAAAGAAGTTGAAATTTAGTTTCAATAAATTTAAGGGCAAATGTCCAATTTGATCCTACAATTGTCTGCGTAGGAGCAATTTGATCCCTATTTATCTTTTTGGTCCAAAGTAATACCATAACTATTTTAAAGGTCCAATTTGATCCATATTTTGATCCCTGTCACTAACAGAGATGGAGAATTGAGTAACGGTGTTATCTACCTTCAAAGTCGAGATAATTATAGAGTTCACAAAAAATTCCAAAATTTCATCCAAATCCCGAAATTGTTCGAAGAGGATAATTAGTGGTGGTGGTCCTTGAGAGAGTGTATCCACACTGGTAGGGTACTGAGCCGGAAAAAGAAAGGTAATACTTCATATTTTTGAATGCTTATTAAACAAATATTCTTTATTTTTGAACATTTAAATATGTTAAATAAAGGGCTGAAACATCATTTTCGTAAAAATTAATGGGCATTCTTTATCAATTCTTTTTTTTTTTGTGGATTTAAGAATTGAAACTAATGAGAAACTACCTTTCAAACCACCGAGATTGAAATGGAATGGAAAAAGATCAATTACTATAACATATATAACTTGAAAATGAAAAGGAAAAGAAGAAGACTACGAAGGGAGAAACCAACAAATCATGGATTTAGGCTTTTGTTAACCTTTTGTTCAATCTAAAACCCACTCTTTATTATTAGATTTGACTTCGCTTGATGTGTTTTTGTTCTTTATGATCCAGGTTTTATCTTAATTAGGTTGCCTTTTTTGTGGCATGTGACTTTCAATGTCTAACATTAATTCTGTCAATTTTTATTTTGTATGAAACGAAAATCTGTCAAGCTTTGTTAAATGGTAGATAACACCGTTACTCAACTCTACATCTCCGTTTGTGATAAGGATCAAAACAGGGATCAAATTGGACCTTTAAAATAATTATGGTATCAATTTGGACCAAAAAAATAAATAGGGATCAAAATGCTTCTACACAAATAGTTGTAGGATCAAATTGGACATTTACCCTAAATTTAATTGAAACTACTTTTAATCATATGAATGAGAATGAACACATAAATTTCAAGGGATAAATTAAAACTTAGCATTTTGGTTGTATACATTATAGAACCATTTTTTTTTTCAATTTTCTTTCATACCATATAACATGATTAGAACACACACACCCACACACACACACACACACACACACACACACACACACACACACACACACACACTAACTAACTATAGTTGCCACAACTAAAATTACATGTTTTCTATTAAAAACTACTTAAATAGCTTATATTAAATGAATCAAATCACTGATTGAATGTCATTCCAATTGATCATCTTATCTTTTTTCCCCACATTAATGATTGATGAAGATGTAATTCTTGAATATTGACAGATAACTTCTTTAGAACAATGATGTTAGTTTATAATCTTTCCATAAATTTAAGTTTTTATTTTTCAATCTCTTCATTGGGATGTAATATGTATAAACTATGCAATTGTACAATTCCATTGAAATAATATTTAAATTATAAAATATAATATATTATAGGTGGAGAATTATATATATATATTATGTTTTTCTTGTTTGATATGACTAATATGATGCAGAAATAATTTGTGGAGAATTAATTGATGTGAATGAAGAATTGTAATAGTACAATACTATTGAAATAAATATAATATATTACAGGTGAATGATTCAATATGGAATGATTGATGGAGAAGAAATTCTTGATTTTTGATAGATCACTTCTCAAGTATTATCGATTTAATTTATAATCTTTCTATAAATTCAAGCTTTTATTTTTCAATCTCTTCATTCGGATGTAATTTATGTAGACGATGTAATTGATGGAGAATTAATTTATGTGTTGAATGAAAAATTATAATACTACAATTCTATTGAATTAATTATCTAATATATTATATTGATGTGGGATTATACTTTTTATTTTCTTTTTGGTTTGTTGTGGTTGATATGATAGAGATATAATTGATGGAAAATTAATATGATGTAGATAGATATAGAATTGAAAGAGTACAATACTATTGAAATAAATATAATATATTATATTGAATAATTAATTATATAATATAGTATATTACTATTTTACCCTTAAATTAAGTGCACATGATTGATATAATAGACAAATCATATTTTGTAAGAAATTAAATAAATATTTATATTTACAAGTAATTATTTTTAATATTTTATATTAAGGATAATTTTATATAGTAGAGTTAAATTATAACAAAACTATTGAAAAAAATATAATATATTATATTACAAAAAATATTATTTATAATATTTTATATTAGGGATCATTTTATGTAGTAGAGTTCAATTATTAGGGATAATTTATATAGTAGAGTTCAATTATAACAAAACTATTGAAATAAATATAATATATTATATTTTTAAAAAAATTATAATATATTATATTACCTTTTTACCCTTAAATTAAGTACAAATTGTGAACATAATAGGCAAATCATATTTTGTAAGAAATATCCACACTTTTTATATATGTATAAATTTATATTAAAGTATTTGTGTATAATATTTACAAATAATTTTTCATTACATGAACGCCATGTATCATACGAGCGTAATGCACTAATACTTAATACAAAATGCTACACAAATTAAAAAGAAAAGAAAAAGGAAAGAGGTTGGCGGGTGGGCATTAAAGGTCGATTTCTGTCATCACCCTCCACCACCACCGTTGCCGCCGGAAATGATAAATTGGCTGGAAACTGGGTTATCAAGATTAAGGCAGCCATTGACTGTTAAATATGCAAGAAACAACTTTCCTTCAGCCAATGAAAGCCATTTTCGACTTGCGTTCTTCCTTTTTCCCGAACCAGCAAATTTTGTATTTTTTTCTTCCCTTTCCCAAAATCTGTTCTTCCCTTTGCAAACCAACAAATTTATTGCAAATCACACCTAATATTATGCCCAAGTCCAATAGTAAAAAATAAAATAAAATTGGATTCATCATTCAACTGCCCTTCAATGAACATGTTCACAAACCATTTTTCGAACAAATTAGATTTCAAGTTCGAAAAATGTTCTTAATTATGTTCGAAAATTATTTTTCGAAAATCGGTGACATCTTCGAAAATGATTTGTCGAACGTCAGTCCATGGTTTGAAAAATCCAGTTCGCGCGTATCTTTACAAATTTTAAACCATCTACCGCTCCTAAATTCTCGGTTTGCTCAAGTTTCTCTCTCAGATCAGATTATTGTTGAAGAATTTCTCAGTTTATAATGGCGAAAGTCGCAGAATTGATGCCGCCAATGGGCGGCTTTTCGTTTGATCTCTGTAGAAGAAACGAGATGCTTGTGAAAAAAAGATTGAAGCAACGTTCATATCTAAGGTAAATTAATTTCTATTCTTGTTGTTTTTTCATCTTGGCCTTGTTTTTCTTCTCGTAATTGAATCGACTGAATTTTTGGCATGCTCGGGTTTGGTTCCTATTGGAGTTTTGTGTATCTTGATTTGTTGCTTGCGTTTTTCTTCCTTTAGAGTTGGATAAGTATTTGCAAGATGAATGATTTAGCAAAATTTAGTGGGAATTGTAACTTGCTTTATATAATTCGGATAATTTGCAAGATTTTGTGTGTAGGCTTATTGAATCAGACATTTGGAAGCTGCATTCAACGTTTGTTGATTTATTATTGAGTTGGATTTTTTGTGATGCATGATGGTTCAAATTGTTGGTGCTGTCGATTTACTTACAAATTTAAGAAAAATGTCGTCTTGTGATATATAATGCGATGTTGCTTCTTTTGAAAAGAAGAAATACGCCTTAAATTGGAATTTACTGGTGTGATGAAGGTTATGTAGTAGTAAGTCATAGTTTTCTACATTGATTAGTGCAGCTCCAATGGAAGGGATGACTAATTGATATTTAAAAAAATAATAACAATAACATGCTTGACAAAAAGCTGCATATGCTTCAGGATGGTGTCATTCTTCAGGGCCTATTGTTGCGGATAAAAGTTGTGAAAAAATTCACTACATGGCTCCCAGCTGAAGCTGCACCGCTATCATACTGGCCGTGAATCCAGGGTTACCACAGCTCTTACACTTCTGAAGTCTCATCTATTCAGGTGAGTTTTTATTCAATTATTGAATAAGAATGTTATAATCTAAAGTACATCGTATTATATCTGAATCAGCTATCAAGGCCATGTACAAGCTGCTTTGGTGCTTTGAGTTGAATGATTTAGCAATTTTGCAGAGGGATGAAGGAATTAAATTGGTTTCTGAAGCTATCTGCTCTGGGATTTTCAATGATCTGGGAAGCGGCAGCAATGTTGATATATGTGTGATAACAAAGGTTTCATTTTAATATCATCCTAGGTGATTTCCATCTATAGCTATTGATTATATCTGAACTGTGATCTTTCTTCTTTTCAGCTAAGTATACCTTACAAGCTTTACTTGCTCACTTTTTTCAGGGTAAACGAGAATACTTGAGAAATTACTTGTTGCCAAACCCTCGCACCTATGTCAATGAGGAGGGCTACTCATTTTCCAAGAAAACTGGTAAGTGTTATTCTTGGATGACTATATCATCTAGGCATGGAAATGCTTATTGCACCGTGATGTAGTATTCATCTGTAGATTTATCCCGATTGTTGTTATGTCTTTCCCTCCTGTAGAGGTGTTGCTCATGAAAATCAAGCCACTGAGGGAGGTGGAGGAGTTGGTTGAAGGGGGAGACATGATGGAAGAATGAGGGCTGTTGATTGGAATGATCTCTTGTCCCGTTGCAGTTTATGGTGAATCGGTTTTGCTTACTTTGTAGCTCCTGTAGAAAGTGTTGTGTCCCCCTTCTTGATTTGTGGCACCATGCTTTTGATGATTTGATTTAGAATCAATTAATGAACTTTAGAAAATGAATATATGTAATCACCTCTGTAGTTTTTGTGAAATTTGGCGAGTTGTCAGAATGTGATGAATGTTAACAATAATTTTTTCCTTCAGAAATTCCCATATACATATGGCCTTGTGTGAAATTTGAATCGTTATACTTTTGCTTATGAAAAATTAGCTTTTTTATCCTCTGGTTTATGTTAAAATTAGGTTCTTTTGTTTTGCCAAGAAAGATGTGACATAAAACTCTATGAACCCAATTTAAAAAGAATAATGGCCTAGCTACATATGCTCATTCTATAAAAATATAATGATAACACAACAAGAATGCAGAAACAAGCTAACTTCACGTCAAAGATCCTAGACAGATTTTCATTCTATGTACACCACAAATCTAGCTTGCAAATTACAGAAAGCCAAAAAATTCAAACAAAAAAAGCTTTAAGAAGCTGGCCGCTTCCAATGTTTACAGTAGAGATCACCATCTCTATTATTGATCCGAACCAGTTAAAATTATGTCTGCTCCATCAAAATATGTACACAGACGCTCCCTACAAAAGAATCTCGTGTTTACATGAAAAGATTTCATGCAGTTTTTATCAGCAATTGAGTCAATCTTCAGCATCTGTCAAGCATAGAATGGTTTATGGCTCGACAAAATCCTATAAGACAAGTAGCAATGCTGCCTATGAATACAGCTTTATTCTGGTTGTGATTATGCTCCGGCATATTGGACAATCTTCGAGGTCTACTCCACACTCACAACAGGTCTGTTTGAGACCAATGCATGCAAAGTTTAGTCATTTATGTCTCAATCTCGTATCCAGGTCTTTTTCTTTTTCTTTTTCAATCTGAAATACACTATGATCAAACAAAAATAGTTTTTTTTTTTTTACCTGGTGTCCGCAGCCAAAAGCCATGTCTTTCGAGTTGCTGAGGCATATGGGGCAAATCTGTTCAAGAAAACGCGGTCAGAATTAAAAAAAACAGGTATATGTCAGCTACTCCTTATCTTGCATTGTTGTTTTGTAGACTTGTAACGATCCAGTTTCGAATAAAGAATGAATCGCCTGCTTTCAGAAAGTCGAGCAAGAATCAAGAACATAATAAGTTCCATGTTTAGGATTCTTACCTTACTGTCATAGAGAGAGCTGGAAGATGAGGCTGAGGGAGATGATGTTTCGTTTTGATCTGAATAGTACGAGGCGTTCCTCTGGAAACTGCTGCTCGGGGTGCTATTGTACGGACTGTAACGACTGTTGAGGTTGCCTCTAGCTAGAGGCGGCCGCAGAGCAACTCTGTTTGGAGCTTGACCCGTCTGCCGGCTGTTCAATCAGACAAAAATCTAGCATTAGCACACTGTTGTCTTAAGGCATTGCATGATGATAATCATGTCGATTTTCATCAGAATTTACCCCAAAATATTGAGCTCTAATGTAGCTTGGTATTGTGTAGGGATCTCCATTAGAGCAGACAGTGCAAAATCTGCCTCTTTTCTAGATTGTTCCACATTCCTTGACATGATATCTGTGAAGTTCACAAACTAACACAACAAAAAATGTGAATAAAAAAACTGCAGCAACTTATCTCAGAGGAGCTGGATTTCCTGTCCGATTCTTACCTGAAAATTGTCGAATGCTCTCTCGGGAAGGTTGTCGTCGAACTCCTGCATCATGTCCCAGGGGCCATCTCCGACCCCGACAACAACAATCGACAGTGGATAGTAGCTGCCATTGTGTGAGGATGTTAGAATTCGCAGATGGGAAATATTTATGTTCTGGCAAAGAGATTGTTACCTTGCCCTTACAATAGCATCCACTGTTTGTCTCTCTTGAAAGCTTAGCTGCTCATTTGGAGTGTCCACACTTCTCGTTACCTAAATCAGCATCCATTTTTAGATCAAGATTTTTGTTTGATTAATTGCTTAATTTTTTTTTAGATAAGGATGCTGTGTGGGTGGTTGATTCTTCCAAATGTACTTGAATATAAGTACATGATATATTGATAAAATCGAGGCGGTGGTTAGACTCTCTCTCCACAAGAGCAAATTCAAGAATAAGTTTTAACTCCCACCTCGACTTTACCAATATACCCCATAACTCTATCTGAGTACATTTCGAAGAATCAACCACCACCCACACAACAAGGGAGTTAGAGGGTCACCTGTCCATCTGCTATTATGAGCAGAACATGGTACTGGCCTCGACTTTCGTCAACAATGCTCATAGCCATTTCGATAACAGGGGCAAATGAAGTCGGACCTGAATATAGTGGTACGATATTTAATACACGTGTGAACGTGCATTGGTAATAATGAAATATGAGATGTAACATGAAAATCACTGACCAGAAAGGCGAAGCTGAGGGACTAAATCCTTGTATCGTGTCAACACTTCTTCAAATCCCTCACAAAACCTTCCATCCGGGTAGAAGCTGAAGACATCCTGATCGTGTGTTGAGGCTGCAAAAAAAAAACCAAACATTTAGAGCTAGTACATGCGTACAATGGACTCTTCTAGCAACTTGAGTTGACGAAAATACCGTCTCCGAATCCAAAACATGGGATCAAGTTATCATCATCAAAGGCAGACAACGTTTTCCCTATGATGGATATGGCTTGCTCGTATGGATTTGGTCCATATCCAATTGAGTGTAAGCTTTTTCTGTTGAATGATCTGGCCCCTAAATTTCAGACAAAAATCGTTCATCTCAAATTTGCTGCTTCATTTTTTTCAGACACAATTTTCATTAAACTAACTGCAGAGTGATGAGAATATGAACCTGTCCACTCATTGCTCTTTGTAAAATCGATGCCAACGATGAGATTTGATGATTCGAGACCTGACCTCGAAAGAGCAGCTGTAACCTAAGATGAAACAAAAAATTTAACCTTGAGAGAATTCATGTAGTTCTTAAGATATATAAGTTGACTTGGGGTAGACTTTATTGTATGTTAGTCTAATAGTAATTTCCTTTGGGGTGGCCTAACCTGATCGAGGGTCTGGTAGTTATCAGCAATTCTTGAGAACTTCCTGTCAAGGCGGCTGCGTTGTGGTGGAGGAGAAGTCGGCGGGGCGTAGCTGTACGCCACCGGAGTGTGGTGGTGGCGCGGCGTGCAGTATGGGTGGTGAGGAGTGCTGCTATAAGGAGGCTGTGCATAGCCATGAATATGATGATCATCAAATGAAGATGAACTGAAAAATCTTCTTCCACTTGAATTCTTGTTGCCCATTTCCCTCAAAACTATGCACAAAATTATGCTAAAAAACAACAAAAACACATAAATATATAGGATCATATATATCCTCTGTTCAAATCGAACTAATTTGAAACCTGATAGCAATGCCCACAAGAAGGGATTATCGAGATCAAAATACAAAAGTTAAAATATGTTATCCTTTGTTGATGATTCCCCATACATTTTGACACCACTTTATACCACACAACTTTATCTAAGTCTGCGCAAAATAATAAAATTTTATTTGAAGAATTCTTGAATCGCAAGGACTTCGCGGCTTTAAGTCAATGGAAATAAGGCTTAATATTTATGAATTATGATTAAATCATGAATGATCATTCACTATCACACTTTATTCTTCGGAAATATTAATCTTATTTTGAAGAAATTTCCAAGAACTTACTATATATATGGAAAATTGGGACAAATGGAGTTTCTGAGGAAATGACAATAGCAAGAAAAAATTGACCAAAAAAAAATTATACTTCTTCCATTTCTGAATAAGAGTCATTCTAGATGAATACACACATATTAATAAAAACATTAATTAGATACTCAAATTACTTTAAACACTCTCGTGTGAATATATTAAATGAGATAAATATGAGAGAAATGTAAAATTTTTACCTCGATTATGTAGCTCATGTGAGTACATTAAATGAGGCAAATATGAGAGAAATGTGAAATTTTTACCTCAATTGTGTAGAATGATATTTTTTGAGAAACGAAATTAAAATGTTAAAATAACACTTATTGTATAACGGGAGGGAGTATAAAAAAGAAAATGTTCAAAGTCATTTGTGTTAATTGCAAGAAATAAGCACGTTGTACGTAACCGTCGTGGGAGGCCACCACGACACCCCCTTTAGGTCAACTAAGCTAACTACAGTTAAACTTAATTTAAACAATATATGTATATAATAATATATATTATATGGAGGAAAATAGTTGCTAATCAAAGGGAATCCAAGAAAATTATAATATAATGAAGTAGTTCCAAATTTTAATGACTTGGTTGTTTGTTTTTAGGGATTTTTGGGTCCTACTTGCATCTAAATCTTCTTGTAGATAATAAATAATGTTATGTGTTATTGTGAGTTTACATTCATTGAATAAGTTATATTTAAACATCATCAAAATCTTCTAGTTCGAGCTCGTTGATTGTGGGTTGTTCTAGTGATTTTTTTTTCTGGTATGATTTGTATATTTTAATTCCATAAATTTAGAGTTTTTTTTTTTTCAAGCACGTAATTTTAAGATTTACTTATTCTAAATATGGTAATATACCTTTTAAACTGTTATGAAGCATTAGAAACTTAGAAAAGGTTAAGATGAAGCACAAGTCAACCAACAAGCACATTTTTTATTTTTTTTTTTGTAAATTGCAACATAAAATCTTGCACTGTGGGCTTATAACTGGGCTCATCTGGGCCGTGAAAATGAGATTTTCATGACCTGGAAGTGATATGATGGCCCAGAAAATGAAATGACAGCTATTTTAACAATAAAAAGATAGTATTATGTTAAGGATTAATTCGTATCGCAATGATTATTATAATCATATAGGTCTTTCACGACATGATAAATCGTAGTAATTTTTAAACATATTGTCGGATTGGATGTGGCTATTTCTATTTTTAATTTTTTTTTCGGAGAAGGATATGACAGTTCTTTTTTTTTTTTGTGTATATATAAATATTTCAATTGAGCACGTTGCAAAACAGCCATTTATATGGTCAAGGTAGAGAGTGACTATTTATTTATTTTTATCTTGAAGTCTCTTAGGGATAGATACAATGAATAATTAAAGATTACACCGAGAAAATCTATCTATACACTAGATTGAACATAAAAGTAAATAATACACAAAAGAATCTCTAATCTAGTAGTTTCGAATGGACTGACGATTCAGGAACCGTCTACAAGCAAATCCCCCAGATTACTGTGAAGCACCACAAAGTAAAGCGGCAGATAAAGCCTAGCCGCCAACAACCTCAACCTCAGTTGCACTACTAGAGCTCACACCCACTCACGAAGAGCAATATGCTCTATCTCATTCAGTAGGAAGAAGAAGAAGATCTGTAACCGCTCTCTCTCTCTCTCTCAACCCTAGCTGCACACACAGTAAAATGAATATTGTGTGTAAACTAACCAACAACTTAGGTATATAAAAGTCGGTGGATAAGGCAAAGCAGATGGGCCCTCAGAGGTGGGTTGGGCAACTTGGGCCTTTGAAGGATAAATTATAAGTTCAACAAATGGGCCTTAAATTCCAACAATCTCCACATGACACATTTGTGATGATCACATATGAAGGGAATCATGTAGAATTGTCATCATCGCCATCAACCGCAGCTGCTGTAATCACACAGAAAACAAACAGTGAGATAACACCAATCACAAAGATTGGCACAATCAGACACAAAGTCTGACAAAGTCACAAAGACCATGAAATAACCAGGGTAAACTAAACCAAGGAAATAATCTAGGCAGTGGAACTTCAACCACAGTAGCAGGTCCTAACTTACAATCAGTAGGTTACAGACCTCTTACTGTGGTTGAGGTCCACCTCTTTGTTCCTTAATATAGAAGATGGAACTTCAACAATAACATTGAGTACTCTAGCTAACACACAGTATGCAGAGTGTCCTTGTTATTATTGAAGACCATCTGCTATATCAGAGAAGAGGTACCTACAAAAAAAAAACAATTAACTAGTATCAAGATTGAGGATTTTCAGACTGGAAACATGTTTCTTTAAGGCTAAACACTTAGTTCCCATGTCAGCAGGATTCAAATCAGTGTGGATTTTCTCAAGACAAACGATATGTTTATCTATCACATCCCTTATAAAATAAAATCTCAAATCAATATGCTTTGTTCTATCATGGAAGACAGGATTTTTACATAACTGTATGGCAGACTGACTATCAGAAAACATAGTAACTTCATCTTTCAAAAAACCAATTTCAAATAAGACACCTTTCAACCATATAACTTCTTTAATTGACTCATTGATTGCAACATACTCAGATTCAGTAGTGGATAAAGCTACAATATGCTGCAATTGAGACTTTCAACTAATACAGGAACCACATAGAGTAAACACATAGGAAGTAGTTGATTTTCTATTATCCCTGTCATTAGCATAATTTGAGTCAACATAGCCAGATAATACAACTCATTTAGCATGCTTAGAAAAAGATAAACCCACATCTATGAAACCTTTCAAGTATCTTAACAGCCATTTCAAAGCCTCCCAATGATGCATACCAAGGTTAAACATATATCTGCTAAGGCAACTGACAGCATAGACAATGTATGGCCTAGTACTTACCATTAAATACATAACATAACCTATTGTATTTGAGTAGGGAACATTTTCCATAACAACAATTTCAGAATCAGTCAAGACTAATCCTTACTTAATAAGAAATGAGAGGCAATGGACACATTAACAGGCTTTGCATCAGACATGGAAAACTTAGAGAAAATCTTTTCTACATAGGTAGCTTGACTCAAAATAAGTCTGTTATTCTTTCTATCTCTAGTTATACACATGCCAAGAATTTTTTTAGTTTCTCCTAAATCTTTCATCTCAAAGTTATCACTTAGACATTTTTGAACATGCTTGATAGATTCATTACTGGGACTAACTAAGAGCATATCATCAACATAAATTAGCAGGATCATGGGAACAATATTCACATCTTTAAAGTACAGGGAATGATTATACACGCTTCTACTAAACTTTAAAGATTTCATGCAATTGTTAAATTTAATGTTCCACTGTCTAGGAGATTGCTTTAAACCATAAATAGATTTCTTTAACGGGCATACATAGTCAGGTTTATTGCAATCAACATAACCCTCAGGTTGATTCGTGTGAATAGGTTTATCAAGGTCACCATGAAGGAAAACAATTGTGACATCCATTTACTTAAGTTCTCAATCAAAATAGGCTACTAAGGCAAACATTATTCTCACAGTAGTGAACTTCACAACAGGAGCAAAACTTTCTCCCTTTAAGTGAAACCTTTAGCCACTAATCTGGCTTTCTATCTGATAGAATCAAACTTATGTTTGATTTTAAACAGTCACTTACAATCTATCAGAGAGCAGTGATGGGGCTTAGGAATTAGCTCCCAAGTGTTATTCACATGTAGAAATTTCATTTCTTTATCCATAGAACCAACCCATAACCTAGAGTCAGGAGACTTCATAGCTTATTTATAGGTTTTGGGTTCATTGTTATCTAGAGATTCAAACACATTATATGCAAAATCAAACAAATTGCAATCAACAAATCTTATTGGTTTTACAATAGTTCTGCGAGGTCTATCTCTAGCCAACTAATAATCCTGCAAATTATCCTGCTCAAATGAAGTGTCAGAATTAGAAGTAGTATACATATCACTGAGGGTACCATATTCAAAATCAGTATGATCAGATTGAGGGTTTGGTAACACATCATGCTCATCAGTGATAGGATTAGTCTAATTAGAGGTAGTGAACAGAGCAGGAGGCTCCACCTCAAACAAAGTGGTACTGGAAATATGCATAGAAGCAGGCTCATTATCAGATAAACATGGGAAAATAGATTAATTAAAAATCACATCTCTACTAATGGCAGTTTTAAACCCAGGTTCATCTTTAACCCACAACCTATAGCCCTTTACACCATCAGGATAACCAAGAAAAACACATTTTCTAGACATTAGTTCCAAATTATCATATTTTGATGCATGAATGCAGCACACCCAAACACTCTTAGATGGGATAAATCAACAGGTTTTCCTATGAAAACAGATTCAGAACACTGGCCTTTTAAAGAAATAGAAGGAGAACTATTAATTAT
This sequence comes from Perilla frutescens, assembly GCA_026008535.1. NCBI lineage: Eukaryota > Viridiplantae > Streptophyta > Magnoliopsida > Lamiales > Lamiaceae > Perilla > Perilla frutescens. The sequence goes on from BRKX01000015.1 coordinate 16,428,406, forward strand.
GTATGCAGTAGTCATAAGAGCCTCACCCCAAAAATTTCTTGGACAAACCAGATAAGACCCTCATACTCCTCACCCTGTCTAGCAGAGTCCTATACATTCTCTCAGCTACCCCATTTTGCTGAGGAGTATAAGGAACATATTTATGTCTTTTAATACCAGATTGTTCACACGGAGTATCAATTTGGATATTACAAAATTCCAGATCATTATTAGTTCTTAAGGTCATTATCTTCTTGCCAGTTTGATTTTCAATTAATGATTTCCAAGTTTTGAATTTTTCAAAGACCTCAGATTTATGTTTCATAAGAAAAACCCTAACTTTCCTAGAAAAATCATCAACAATAGACAAGAAGAACTTGTTGCCGCCATGAGTGGCTTCAGATGCAAGTCCCCATACACTAGCATGAAGATATTCAAGTATAGCAGATCATTTAGTCATGTGAGAGGAGGTATTTACTGGAAATTATATTTTACGTTGTTTGCCCAGAACACATGCATCACAAAAAGGCAACGCATGCACATAATCTGTACCAAGATAACCATTCTTTTTCATGATATCAAGACCCTTATTACTCATATGATCTATTATGCCATAACACAGTCTTGTCAGCATTAACCATATGCACAGAGCTAGAGATAGAAGCAGGTTGAGCATGGCAAATGTACATATTATTTTTCTTTAATGCTTTAAATATAATCAGGGAATCTTTCATGATTTTCATCACACCATTCCCCCATTTTCCCTCAACCCCTTCAGATTTCAATGCAGCACAAAAAATTAAGTTGTAGCATAAATCTGGGAGATATCTTACATTTTTCAAAGTATGCACAGAGCCAGAGTCAAATTTCAGGCAAATATCACCAATTCCCTCAACTTCACACTTTTTCTCATTAGCCACAGATACAAAACCATTTGATATTGCTGTAAAACATGAAAAAAAGATTCTTAAATGAGAAAATATGAAAAGTGCAGCCAGAGTCAATTAACCATTTAGAGGTATGCACAACACCTTTCATGTCATTATCAAAAGCAGTAGAGGCATATATAATCATGTAACAGTCATCCATATTATCACTATTAGCCAAATTAGCATGCTCAACCTTTTCTTTCTTAGATTTCTTTGGCTTAGGATAATTTTTAATATAGTGATCAGGATCTCCACAATTATAACATTTTCTGCCAAATTTTTGTTTTAATTTAGATCTAGATTTCCCTTTTTTTCCTTTTTACCCGCACTTTCAGAGAAAGATTTTTGTTTCTCCCTCCCCTAGCATGCATAGCTTTAGACTCAACAGAACCACTACTCTCTCCTATTTCAAGCAACTCAAATTTCTTAGACTTAAAGGGCACTAATTATAACATTAAGATAAGCACTGTCTCTACCATATTTTATGGCAGATTTGACATCAGAGTATGAGTCAGGAATGGCATTTAACAGAGCAATATTTTTATAATGATCAATTATTTTCTCACCAGAAAGCTTAATGTCCTGAACAAGTTTAGCAAACAAATCAACATTTTCATCAATGTCATTGGACATATCAAGCTTAAACTTAAATAATTTCTCAAGCAAATACATATGGCAGACAAAAGAAGTTTCAGTGTATGTTTCTTCTAGTTTTTCCCATAATTCTTTTGCAGAAGTCAAGTCCCTTACTTTATGAATAACATAATCACTAAGATTCAACATAATATTGGAACATGCAAGTTCATTCATCTCATCTTGTTTAGCAGGAGTGTCAGTTACAACATAAGCACCAGTAATAGCCTTAACGACACGCTGTTGTACCAAGACACATTTTATTTTCTATTTCCAGATATTAAAATCATTTTCCCATTAAAAAACACCATGCCATACGCATTAATAGCCATGGTGAGTAAGAAGGTGGAAAAAATTACCAGAGCACTCAAAGCAGAAGAAAAACACATTCCACCGGCAATAAGAAATAAGATAACACAACAAGACAAGAAACCAGGAAAAAAGAACGAGAAGAATATAACTGACAAAAAATTAACCATCTAAAGTGGAGAACAGGATTTCCTAGTTCGCGGGTTGATTTATTGACTGCGCAAGGGTCACTGCAGATCCTTTGGACAAGAGACATAATCTCTTGGGAAAATCACAAATTTTCCTAAGCTTAACTAGCTTAGCAGAGGATCACATAGATCCGTATGATAAATTATAGGAAAGGCAAGAAACGGGGATAAAAAATGTAGAGGAAAAACAAGAACTCAGAGAAGAACAACAGAAGAGCCAGGATCAATGGAACTTTAAAACTGAGCATGCAGACCTTAAGAAAAAGAAGCACAAAGAACACATTCCAAAAACCAAGCATACAAGCCTTCCTGCCACTAAAGAATAAAAAAAATAAAAGGAATAAGCCTCTTTACCAGAGCGGTGCCCTAGAAGAGGGTACACCGTCTTACCCTCAGCTGTCTGTAGGTTAGAAAATAGAGTTCACCGGAACAATCGATGACGAAGGTGAAGAATCACCCCTATCGTCTACTGATACCACTATTAGGGATAGATATAATGAATAATCAAAGATTACATCGAGAAAACCTATCTACACACTAGATTGAACAAGAAAGTAAATAATACACAAAAGAATCCCTAATATATTAAAACCGAACGGACTGATAGCTCAAGAACCATCTACAAAAAATCCCCCAGATTATTGTGAAGCACCACAAAGTAAACCGACAGATAAAGCCAAGCCACCAACAGCCGCAACCTTAGTTGCACCACCACAGCTCATACCCACTCACGAAGAGCAAGATGCTTTATCCCACTCAGAAGAAGAAGATGATGAAGATTGAGATCTTTGACCGCTCTCTCTCTCTCTCAACCCTAGCCGCACACATAGTAAAATGAATATTGTGTGTAAACTAACCAGCAGCTTAGGTATATAAAGATTGGTAGATAGGGTAAAACAGATGGGCCCTCAGAGATGGGTCGAGCAGCTTGGGCCTTTGAAGGATAAATTATAAGCCCGAAAAATGGGCATTAAATTCCAACAAAGCCTTTTATTTTTTTGTCATAAGAAATAATATGCTCTTTTAAGGGGTACATAATGGTTTATTTAATAGTGTCCCGTTCTCTAGAAAATAACCAAACAGTCTATACCTATGTATAAATTAAAAAGACTTCCTGAATTCAAAATCTAATATTCTCCCTTCACCCAACTTTAAAAAATAGTGTATAGTGTACAGTGTATAGTGTTAGTGTATAAACACTGCATATTATATTGTGACATGCATACTGATGATGCAATGTGTTATATATTTAATTCACTAGTGAATATTAATTTTCTTTTAAGAAAATTATAAATCATACGTAATAATCCATCAGCGTCTAAGAAATTGAAACGCAATGGGATTTCTAAAATTTGGAATATTTGGTAAATGGTCTTAATTGAATCATTGTTGTAAAATGACTCATCTCGGTTCTTTATTAATCACATCGATTACATTGGTAATCACAATAACAAGATACAAAAATATATAAAAACACAATATTAGATGAGAAATATATTATTTTGTTCATCCCAGATGATTCCAAACCTTACAATATATAATGTTGAAATGGAATACTAAAAGTCTAGAATATATAAAGTCATGTAATAATGTCCACATTAATTATTTACAACATTCATCAGTTTAATTTGTAAAGGATTTATGCCGTAAGAAATTAAATTAATATTCGAAAAGATCAGTTTTCGTTGTCTTTGTTGAATTATTCAATGACCTTCTGACACACCGTCATTTTGTGTGCAAAATTACACCTATGGACAAAGTCTGGAAAATGCTTGAATGTGCCCTTAGCGGCTAGTATAGTGCCTAGAGATAGATATCGTCCCACGAGGAGTGTTTAACTTTTCTATCCTTGTTTATATCCTTTAGAACTTGAGAAAATTACTGTCACTAACTCATTCCTGCAAAACTAAATACGAACATAGCTAAAGTGTAAACTTGAATCAAATGTTAATAAAACATGTTCAAGTCAAACGTCAATTTGGATTCGGCTGGTGTATGCAATCCCATGCACAATACCGTAGGTACCTCGATTAGACCGTTCGGTTATAAGGAGCAGGTACGATCACCTTACACCCCCCGTCAATTTCTTCTTACTGTGTAAGCTAAGAGTGATATGGTCAGCGACTCTTAGTCCCTAACTATCCAAGACCCAATGAAGAGAGTCATGCAGAGGGTTTTGTAAGGATAACAACATTCAATCGAAGGATCCCGACACTGGTATATGGAACCCCTTCGTTGGTGTGCCCATATCCACCTATACTTCAATCTCCAAGCTTCGGCATCTGCTTTATCACTTAGTGGCTCATCAGGGTTCGGTCGCCCTTACTTCTACCTTGACTTACATATATAATGACTTAATTAAGAATGGCCAACTCTTAACCTTACCATTGTCATGTCATCATTCTTCCCAGAATGAAGTTGGAAATCAATTCGAGATAAATTAAGATCGGTTAGCCTCATTCATACTCACCACATTAATCCTTCTCACATTTAAATTGAACACTAATTATTTAGCCAGAAAACATAATAAATAATAAAGTAAGAATTAAATAAAAACGCATTAGTGTAATAAAACAAACTAGATTAAATCAGGACCTAACTCCAGATTTGGGTAAAAACAAGTATGCGCATCAGCCGAGGGTAAAAACCGCCAACTGTAGTGCAGAATATTCACAAATTAAATAACTGAAAAACTAAATTGCGAAATTGTAAAATAGATTCAAGTGTCTCTGGAAATGAAAATGGAACAAGTATTTATAATTATTTGCATCAGCCACATATGGCCCAGCCCAGCCCACGTAGGGGTATGTATTTAGTTGGCCTTCTTCCACCTTGTCGCCATGATCATACAGCGGTTTTTAAGGATAGTGGTTGATGAAGTCCTCTTTCTCTCTCCTCTATCCTTTCTTTCCTTCCCTCTTCCTCTTCTCTTTCTTCATTTTCAGGACCGTTGATCCCCACCTTTTGTGGATCTGCTGCTGACAGGGATCCAGTCTGTTGAATAGAGGTGGTTGTTGAATTTCTACATTTAATCCGCAACAGACTTTCAAAACTTCAGCGCCCTATTTATGTCCTTAATGTAGTAGGCACCACATTTATACCCATAATGGATCCAATTGTGCTCATCTCTCCCTTGTTACACTTAACTTCCTATAGAACTCTAGACTCTCTAAAAAGTACTAAAAATGAGTAAAAAGATAGGTTGAAAATATGTGAAATTGAATCTGTATCATACCCATACACTTGGACTATACTTGTCCTCAAGTATGTATATAATTCAAAACTCAAAAAGAAAAATTACAGACTCAAATAAAGAAAGAAAAAGAAAAACAACATACAAGCGATGACCTGATACTGGGCATAACAATGTCTAGACGTGATAACAGTATTGAAATTAAAAAGGCACATGGTCACAATAAATAAATGACAAGTGGGATTCACTCTGCTCACATTCTCTCTGTGTATGCATAGGGACATGTTTACGCTCGGAATTCTAATAACCAAATTGGGCCATAGTGTTTGCATAAGACCTAAGTTTAAATAACCACATTGATCAACAAACATGCTCATCAAAAGGTCTTATTTAGGATGTAATGGGGCATGCGGTGCAAATGTAGGAAGAATTTGGACATAGCTTCAGATAAGCAGATATATGCATATTCAGGACTGACACCTTTTGTGCTCCTATTCAGAAAATTATGCATAACAGATGATATCAAAACAGGCAGAGCATAATTTTTCTTTATTTTTCTAGCAAACATAAATTTTTCTTTTTTTCTTTCTCTGTTGATCTTTCTTTTCTTCCTTTTCTGAATTTGGCAAGGCAACAGATTTACCCTGTTTCAAGTTATGCTCTTATTTTGGCCTCTATCATGTTGTCATTTTCAGAGCTACGCATATATTCCAAACACATATTCAGATTACTCTTTTAAGAGAGATTTAAATACAAGGGCTAGAAAGCAAATTAATCAAGCTCAATCATGGCAACAAATGGAAGTATTTTCATATAGTCACGGCCAAGAAAGAAAGAATCTGTCTAAATCATCTAAACATGCTTGCAATCAGCAGTCAGTTTCACAGAGGGCAAAGGCAAACACATGTCTAATTATGATCATGGAATCTTATTCTCACAGAAAGAAAAATAGCAGGCGAACTACAGTCTCAAACTCACAGGTTTTCTTATCCTCATCTATCATTCTCATATACAGATTTAATCCCAAAAATTCATCAATCACAACAGGCCCTATTATGCCTATAATCAATATCAACTATCATGTTTGAGTCATATTAACAGACACAGGCAAATCCTACCCACACACTTGCTTAACAGTGTGTCTTTGAGGGCACAATCAGTGTGAGGAAAACATTTGCCCGCAATAAAAAGAAACAAGAAAAGAAATAGAAAAGACCAACAACATATTTACACACTAAACAAGACTTCAAACAACTAACAAATCCTAAACTACCAATAGGAAGATAAGGTGATCCGGGAGAGGACGGGTATTCTAACCCGTATGTGTCCAGCAGTTTCTTTAAGGCCTTTTCCAGGTGATCAACCTTCCTATTCAAGTCCTGCAAGCATTCAGAATGGATACCTTTGTCCTTGGTGTCTTCATCAGTCCTATCAAATGTAGAGGTGCTCAGATTTGACTCCGGTAAAAGAAAGAAAGGCAAGTTATCTTTGCCTACTTCACCCAACTTCCATCACTTCAAGCGATTCAAGTCGAAGTATTGAATCATATCTAAAGCTTCAAAAGAAGAGGAAGTAAGAGGTGTACTACTGATGCTTTTAAAAATGCGGGAGATGAACGGTCCCATGGAGATATACGGGGTGGTTATGCTGCTGGCATTCATCTTCCATTGTTGTGCCACAATGTACTCAAAATTCACCTTTGTGCCCTTTTTCATGCACCAAAGAAGATAGAGTTCTTGCTGGGTGACCTGTCCCGTGCCGTCTTTGCGGGCATAAATGTTATAGGCAATCAACCTATGGCAAATCTGCAGCGCCACATTCCTAATCTCTCGGCTCTTGCTTGCCCTTAACTTGAATGGGCCTATTCTCTCAATCTCTTCCCAGCATCAGTGAATTGATTTAGTCCATGATTCAGGAGCTAGAGTCATCGCCTCCTTGTACCATTGTTTCTGAAGATCAGAAACTCCCACTATGCCCAAATGCAGATTCAGTTCCGCTATGGACATACTATGGTCTGTGCCCTGCACCTCAAACTTGATAACCCCTAAAGTATTCAAGAGATACCCTTTCACTGGTTTGAAACTGTATGACGCCAGAAACTCACAAGCCAGTTTCTTATAGGCTTTATCCTTCCATTGTAGAGCCTTTGTCCATCTAATGTTTTTGAAGTATTGAAATACTTCTTCATTTAAGCCCAACGCGGTGAGGGTGTCCTCATCAAGGGCATAAAGGGGTACCAGCTTCCTTTTGTCAATTATTTTCAATCAATCAGGAAGGATGCTCTCCTCTGCTTTCTCTGGCTATGCGAGGGCTGTCTTTGTAGGCACTCGGGGTCTCACTAGTTCTTTTTTAGACTTGAAGGCTGACGGCTCGACTTATGTTGGCCTGATAGGCTCATCCAACTCGCTCTCTTCTGATGCAACTATCTCTTCTTCCGATTCTTCTTTGGTTATCTCATCTCGGAGTTCAAGCTTTCTCTTTATTGTGGGCGTAACAGGGGCCTGGCCTTTCTTTGGCTTGAGTAAAGATTTACCTATCTCGATCTTGCTGGGCCCTTCTTTTTTAATTTATGCGTCATTTTTAGCGAATTGACTTCTGGGTGAGACTCTTCTTCCCATTGTGGCTTGAGTGGCTTCTAGCTTCGGTGGGGGCTGTGGTTGTGCCTTTTCTAAGGGTTTCTCCTCGCTATGGGCTTTTTCAGACTCTTCTAATTAAGTTTCTTCATCTTCCTCATCAGATTCACTTCCTTCTTCACTCTCCGCTTCCTCCTCAACCATCTTTCCTTTTCCTTTATCTTCTTTTTTAGAAATCACCTCCTCTTCTTCTCCGTCTTTTTTCTCTTCTCATTCGCCTTGTTTCTCATCGTCCGAAGGCTCAACAATAGTTTCCTCCTCTTTCTCGGTTTTTTCTGCCTCCTCCTTCACTTAATCTGCTCCAGGTTCCCTTGCTGGCTCTTCCTCAACGGCAGGTTCCTTTTCCGGTTCAACCTCTGTTTCGGGTTGTTTCTCCTTAGACATCGGGTTTGGGAATTTTTCGGGCTCAGGGTCTTTTTACACCTCGTTGATGAGGGCTTTCAGGATCTTCTTTTCCAAAACGCCCGAATCGACCTTGGGAACTCTAGGCTTTTTGGCAGACGGCTTCTTTGGGGCCTTAGCAGGAGCTTTTCATTTTTCCTTAGCCGGTGGCTTCTCTGCCGCAGGAATGGTGGCCATAGGCTTGATCTTGAGGGGTTGTTTCTCCGTCAGTGTTGTTCCAGCTCCTATAGACGGGATCAGTGACTGGTGAGACGTTTCTATCGGTATTTCACTTGTGGCTTTCTTACACTCCCTGATAGATTTAATTGCGGGTCTGCTGGATTGGCCACCTCCTCATGTTCTCATTATGGTTGTGGAGAGAATTTGTGTTCGAGAGAGAGAATTCCAGTGATTTCATTTTGGGGTTGGGATGAATTTTTGAAGGCTTGAGCCGGTGGTTAGGGTGTGTGAGAGAATTGGGGGATTTGGGATTAGTATGAAATTGCTATAATTTGGGAATGAAGATTGATTTGATAAGGTTTAGTTCCATCCAGGAGAGAGAATATGAGATATGATTATAGATTTGAATTTTAGATCTTTTCTCTCTCTCTTCTGAGTTGACGTCTGTATGGGGGAATGTAACGACTTCATCACCTTTTTCTCTCTCATTTGTTTTTGAAATTTCTTCTTCCCACACACTTAACATTTTTCCAGTACTCGTCCTTATCCCATGTGCCCATATTAAAATGATTTCCTCCTTGTGCCCCTGGTTGTCAGTCACAACTATAGATAGTAAAAAAATGAAAGAAAATTAAAGCGATAAAAATACCGGGCTGCCTCCTGATCAGTGCTATTGGTTAGAGTCATTATCTTGACTTTTCCTCCTAAAATTTATGATAGTTGGGCTCAACGAGCATAGCTCTCTCGATCACTTTTTCACGCATGTGCTCATAATAGGGTTTCAACCTCTGTCTGTTCACTCTGAATGTATCATTGTCCTCTGGATTGAGAATGTCTATGGCTCCATTTGGAAATTGATTTTGGACTATGAATGGTCCCATCCATTTGGACTTGAGCTTGCCTACGTTAATCCAGAGTCTTGAATTGAATAGTAGTAACTTTTACCCTTGAACAAACTCATTCCTCTTTATGAGCATATGGTGAGCTCTCTTGGTTCTTTCTTTGAGATGATTACATTATCGTAGGCTTCTGCCCTTAGTTCTTCAAGCTCTTAGATTTGAAGCTTTCTTTCAGTTTCATATTCCCTTAGGTTAGCATTAACCTTTCGGATTGCCCAAAATGCTCTATGCTCCATCCCTAAGGGCAAATTGCAGAGCTTACCGAAAACCAGTCGGTAGAGGGACATTCCAATTGGTGTTTTAAATGCCATCCTGTGTGCCCATAAGGCATCCTCCAAGTAATTACTCTAATCCTTTCTTTTAGGGCTAACCACTTTTTCCAGGATGTTCTTGACCTCTTAGTTGGACACTTCCGCCTGCCTGTTAGCTTGAGGATGATAGGCAGTGGTTACTCTGTGGGTCACCCCATATTAACGAAGAAACTTCTTTATGACTATTGATAAGTCCATTTATTTTCTATTTTTCTGGGCATTTTAGTCACTCTAAATGTCCTTTTTTAGTGTATTTTGTGTCGGAAAAGAACCAGGAAAGTGGTTTGGGCATGGTAGGAGTGTAATCTGGCGAAAGAGGCATTTTGGCCTTCAATTTAACTGAAATAGATAAAATGGGCATATCAGATGAAAATCGACATGAGCAGAAGATGTTGTGCCCACAGTACTCACGCAAATTCAGAGGAGGCAGTGAAGAGCTCATTCGCGGAAAAAGCGGAATTCTGTTGAAAGAAGATAAAGTTGGTGTTGAAACTTGATTGATTTCGAAATCTGAATAGAAGAAGGAAAGGATTGTTCATAGGTGGACTCTTGGGAAGCAATTTGGAAGATAAGGATGACATTCCTAAAATATCAGGATTCATTCCACCACCTAAGGAAGTTTTCTTATTCAGTCAGAGTCCAGCGGGCACAGAGATCCAGCAAATAAGAAAGTTTCCTTATCCAGGCAGATTCCAGCGGGGCATAGTGAATCCGAAAGATATTGAAGACCCCCATTTTTTCAGGATTTTATTTGATCTTTGTACTCTTTTAAATACTAGTTTGATAATTAGGAAAGAGAGAACTTCGTACCATATTATTTTCTGCACTTTTATTTTCACATATAGTTTAGTTTCAACGCTGCTTCGGCAGCAAGACAATCTAGGACCTTATGCCCACAGGGATTAGGATTTATATTTAATGTTGTTTACATTCGGCATTGGTGTTGGACGAGTTTTAATTCAATTCCAATAAGTTTTTATTATTTATCATGTCTTTATTTTATGTCTTTACAATTCCATCTAGCATGAGTAGCTAGATTTATATTCCGGGTTGAACAAAGATAAAGATTTAACACATATTTAAAACTAGTGAGGTCGTGTGGGCATTTTACTATATGAATGAGTTTCTGCCAAGTTTTGTCCTCGTGCTAGAAAAAAGCGTGTTTAATATGACTAATGTGGCTGATCACTCTTTAGTCGTAATGGGCATTCTAAAGCTAAAAGAATTAATGAATCGTGACTGTATGTTAATTCGATAGTAGTTGGGAACTTGGTGGGTTGTTGTGGGCATATGAGGAATCAGTAAACATAACAAACTTGGGTTCGTTTAGAGGCACAATGCTTCATATCATTTACATCTCTTAGGGGAACCAGGAGGTGGGTGGTATGTTAGGGATTTAATTGATGATGAATCACTTTTAAATCTAAACCGAAAGGATGAATGAGGAGATACAGTGAGGAATCCAATCTCCATAACTGGGTGATTCAGTCATACAGGAAAATCAGTGTGCCCATGATCGAGTGAGTGTGAGTTAAATTGGAATCTAGTTTAAACCCGGAACCTTTTGTTATTTGATATTCTTTTTAATTTATGTTTGCAGATTTACTTTTAGTACAGTGACAACACAAAACCCCCCCTTTTGATTGGTGACTTGAAGGTGGAATCACATCAGCTCTTTGTGGGATCGACCCTTACTCATAGCTAGCTACGTTCATTGTCGGCACAGGAGCATACAAATTCATTTTGAGCGCGAAATGACCGCGCGTTAAAATTAGTGCAGTTGTCAGGGAGCTGATTTTCAGTTATTTTACTTTCCAAGCTAGTGTGCCTGGAAGTTGATGCCCAGGAGCTCTTCAGAAGAAACTCTATTGTACGATCCGAAGATAGAGAAGACTTTGAGGAAAAATAGGGCAACAGTGAAGAGGGTACGATGAGCTACAAACAGACCTCATAAGCCCACACCGCCACCATAAGATCAAGGAGACACAGGGCACGAGGAGGAGGAACATTTTGAGAACGGCCATATCCACAACATGGCCGCAGCAAACGTACAAGACAACCGGACTCTAAGGCAGTTGGTCTTCCTGACCAACATGAATCTACGCCCGATGGGCATTACGCTCCCAGTAGTGACTCAGAACTAGGATATTCATACAAATTTCATCCAAATCTTGCCAAAGTTCCATGGAATGCTTGGAGAGGATCCACAAAGACACTTGTAAGATTTTGAGATGGTTTGCCAGACTCAACCATCCGACCATGGATGAGAGAAGTATGTGCGGTTGGTCTCGTTCCCTTTCACTCTTCAGGATGGGGCACGGGACTGGCTGTACACATTATCGACTGGCGCTGTGACCACATGGAGACAACTTCAGCATAAGTTTTTGGAAAAATATTTTCCAGCATCCAGAGTGCAACAAATAAGAAGAAGAATAGGGAGCCTGAATATGGGAACCAACGAGAGTTTCTATGACTATTGGGGAAGATTCCAGACGATGCTGGTTAAATGCCCACAGCACCAGATTACTGAACATGACTTGATTCAGTATTTTGTCAGAGGATTGAGACCACATGAAAGGACGATCGTGAATGCCTCATGTGGAAGCATTCAGAATTCTCACGAAGATGGTTGAAGACAACTGAGACTTCAGTGGAGAGGGCATTCAGGTTGTCAGTGAATCAGAGAGGGCATTGTACTAGGCCATATGATTTTCGAAAGAGGCATTGAGGTCGATAAAGCCAAAGTAGACGAGCTTATATTCCCAGTGGATTTCTATGTGTTTGATATGGGCACAACAACGAGATCATCAATTCTTTTGTTGGGGAGACCTTTCATGAAAATAGCTCGCACACAATTTAATGTCGACAAGGGCACACTGACGTGAGAATTTGATGGAGAAAAGGTTATATTCAACATTTTTGAAGCCATGAAGCACCCACATGATACCGAAAATGTGAATTTTGTGGATCTTTTTGATGCACCACCCCAGTCCACTCTCTCAATGATGAGCAATCGAGAACCTCTGGAAAGGGCATTATGGAAAGGACTGACTGATCGAGATGCCCTTGATGAAGATAATGACATTCAAGATGCAGTTAAGATGCTTCATTCACTTAAGGAGATGCCACCTGGAGTAGTGAATTACAATGTGCCCACAAGAAGTGATAGTGACAGAATGCTACCTTCTACTATGCTAATACTGAAGTTGGAACACAAGCCACCATGGGGGCATTCAGAAGCTTAATGGAGAGCAAGTTGGGCACAACTAGGGGTGAGCAAAACTAAACCGGGATCGAAAAACTGAATCGAACCGTCGAGTTTGGTTCGGTTTGGTAATTTTCAGCCACGGTTCAGTTCGGTTTGAAAAATTGGAATCGATTTTTTATCGGTTCGGTTTTGGTTTGGTTACTCCAAAACCGAAAAATACCAAACCGAACCGATTAAAATGGATAATAATGAAATTGATCCCCATTAAGCCCATTGCACTAATTAATGTTAATAGCCCATTCCCAAATTGAGGCCCAAATTGATGATTGTTGAGTTGACAAAAAATATAGGTTTTATCGGTTCAGACCGAACCGATCGAACCGAACCGATTTTATCGGTTTCAGTTTCGGTTCGGTGAAAATATACAATCGGTTCGGTTTCGGTCCCAAAAATATGCATTCGGTTTTTATCAATTTTGGCTAATCGGTTCGGCTCGGTTCGGTTCGAACCGTTTGCTCAGGCCTAGGCACAACAAAAAGTTCAAGATTGAAAAAGTGGAAGAAACGAGCATGGAAGTCTATGATGATGATATTCTCTATGAAGAAAGAATGAAAGGACTCCATGATCAAATTGTTAAATGAAAAATGCTCACTCCGGGACAACAAGTACTACTTTATCATTCCAGATTCAAGCTCATGGGAGGAAGTCCAAAGACTAAATGGGTTGGGCCATTTGAAGTGCATGCTGAATTTCCTAATGAGCTAGTAGAAGTGAAAAATCCGAAAACAGGAATGCATTTCAAGGTAAATGGGCACAAACTGAAACCTTACCTGGGGCACATCGACCCTGAAAAAAGAGCAGTATGGCTCACGGAGCCCAGTAATATTTGAACATAGGAGTGTCGTGCCCACGACAGTAACTAGGGTGCTACTGGGAGGCAACCCAGTTTTTTTTTTAGTTTTTTTTTATTTTCAGTAATTTCAATAATTATTTTTTTCTAATTTATCAAACTAGACTTGGAGAGTTTTCTATTAACTGTTTGGAAAAAAAATACAAGAAGTAGTTGAGGATGAGGAGGCAACTCCATTTCTTTTATGCTGAGGGCAGACCCTTCGAGCATTCTGTTTTTATCTTCTACAGGAACAAGCAGGAAAACACCAGGAGGAAGGGCACATCAGAAAGAGAATGTTACTGGAATGACCATAAAGAGGCTGGATAGCATTGAGAATGCCCTGTATCAGACTGTTGATGCCTGTTTGAGCAAGATTGAGCAAACCCTCTGTTAGGAAAAACTATCAAGGAACTTCTAGAAAAGGTTTTGATGAGATGTCAAAACTATCTATGAAAAACTAACTAAAATTCAAGCTGTAGATCTAAGCTGACCAATCCAGAGCATCAAAGAGGAACTCAATTGAAGCTGAAGTCAACCAAACTGAAAGTATGGTCTATCAGCTGGGAGGATACGTCAACCAGTCAAAACTCAATTCAGCTGTGGATTAGAAGAGTAGAACCAGTCAAAACAAACTGATAGCTAAGTCAGCTGAGCTGAGGAAAAAAGAATCAACTAGATTGAAGGAACTGATACGAGAACAGTTCAAACTGAAAGACTGGAAGTATCCAACTGATGGCCAAACTAAAGTGTACAGACAAATCAACTAAAGGCCAGAACTGAAGTCAGCCAGCTTGTGATCAGTCAAGCTGACAAGAAAGCTTAAGAATGATTAGTCAAACTGACAAGCTAGTCAAAAAGAACTTGAGATCAGCCGAACTGGAGGAAGAAGCTCAGAACTGCCAACTGAAGCAATAGCTAAACTGAGCTGACAAACTCAGAACTGCCAACTGGAGCAATAGCCAAACTGAGCTGACAAGCTCAGAACTACCAACTGGAGTAACAACCAAACTGAACAGACAAGTTCAGAACTGCCAGCCAGAGAACCCTGGAAGTTATTACTCAACCAGTGTATCTTGGAATAAATGCTTTAATGGAGATCCTGGAATTAAACATCCAATGAAGATCGATTGGCAAAGCAACGACTACTTAAATCAAAAGCTCTAGCGATCAATAAAGACCATCTGCCATTGATGAACCAACAGAGCCATCAATCAATGGAACTCAACGGTCATAAAATCACTCCTCTATAAAAGACGAGTGAATCAAAGTTTTTTAAATAACTCTTGCCTTTGAAACTTTTTAGCAATACTTATTCTTGAAACCTTCATTCAAGCAGAGCTTTATTTCTACCTACTAGCTCACGTTCAGCATGTGCTAAAAACTGCGAGAGTCCAACTGAGAAGAAGAATTCAAAGAGTCAAAACATTCAGCCAGTTGTTGATAAACCAGCCAGGGCAGCCTTCTCAGTTTCAGCAATACAACGATCAACTACTCAGCTCAATTGAAGGATCACATCTGTTGATACTCCTTGTTCAAGACTAAACTCTTGAAAATCGAAAGAGATCTAAAACCTTGTAAAGACGTCAATAGCACCTACATTTCTAGCGAGCAGTTAGGGACTTTAAGTGTGAGCCATCAACCCACTGAGGTAGCGAGCAGTTACCAGGTTCAGCCAACTGTCCTTCATTGTGTAATTTGTAAAGAAACTCAAGATGAAACTGAAAAAGCAAAGATGAAACTTACGACAAGCTAACGGCGTTGATCAGAAGGCTACAAACTGAAAAAGAAAGATCAGTTCAAAGGATTCGCTCCGACAATGGAACTGAATTTGTGAATCAACAAATGATTAGTTTTCTCAACCAACTTGGAATCACTCATGAACACTCAGCTGCAAGAACTCCACAACAAAACGGTGTAGCTGAATGGTGAAACCGAATGCTTAAAGAAGCAGCTCGAGCAATGATAATTGATGCCAACATAGCTGAAGGATATTAGGCTGAAGCAGTCAACACAGCATGCCATACTCAAAATCGAAGTGCAATCGTCGCCGAACATGACAAAACACTCTATGAGCTGTATAAGGGTCGTAAGCCTTCCATCTCATATTTTAAAGTATTTGGCTGTAAATGTTATATTCACAACAATGGAAAAACTCAACTGAAAGCTTTCAGTGCTAAAGCTGATGAGGGAATATTCCTTAGGTATAATTCACCTCATGCACAAGCTTACAGAGTGTTCAATAAATAAACTCTTGTTGTGGAAATAACATGTCATGTGGTATTTGATGAATTTGCTAATGAGTACATGAACAAAGAAATAATAGACACATCAGTTCAAGTACTACCTAGTGAAACTGAGAACTCGCAGGACTATATGGATCACATTGTTCCAGAGTAGCTTGAAGTTTCACTGGAAGAAAGTAATAAAACTGGTACTAAACTAGTTGAGAACAATATGGTCAATGAAGACACAAATCGTGCTGAGACCATAAACCCCACAACTGAAACAGGGGGAAGAATAGATGAAGATGCCGAACCAACTAATGAAAGGGTGACTGATGAAGTCACCACAGTAGAACCAGCTGAAGCTATCTTGCCCAAATGGCTCCGAAGCCATCCAACTGACAAGATAGTGGGTGATCCAAGAATTCGAGTTCAAACCAGAAGTTCAACTAAGCATGCATTATTCACATGCTTCATATCTCAAACAGAACCAGCAAACGTCAAAGCAGCCTTAGAAGATTCAGACTGGAGCATGGCTATGTAAGAAGAACTGAATCAGTTCATAAGAAATGACATATGGTTTATTGTCGATAGACCAAAAACTCAGAAGGTCATTGGTAAAAAATGGGTTTTTCGCAACAAGCTTGATGAACAAGGTGTGATCACAAGGAACAAGGCAAGACTGGTAGCCAAAGGATACTCACAAAGTGAAGGGATCGACTTTGATGAGACATTCGCACCAGTTGCAAGATTGGAAGCCATTAGACTATTTCTAGCCTATGCAGCTCACTTCAACTTCACAGTCTATCAAATGGATGTCAAGAGTGCTTTTCTTCAAGGAATGCTCAAAGAAGACGTGTATGTTGAGCAACCACCAGGATTTGAAATTGGGGATCGAGTCTTCAAACTAAAGAAAGCCCTCTATGGATTGAAACAAGCTCCTAGAGCATGGTATGAAACTCTTATAACATTCTTGCTGAAAAATGGGTTTCATAAGGGAGTCATTGATCGACCTCTATTCCGAATAGAACGATCAACCGACATCTTAATGGTTCAAATTTATGTGGATGACATAATTTTTGGATCAAAAAGCAAAGATCTATGCACACGATTCGCTCAACTAATGCAAAGCGAATTTGAGATGAGCATGATGGGAGAAATGACATTCTTCCTAGGACTCCAAGTAAAGCAGCTGAAAGATGGGATCTTTATCAGCCAGGCCGAATACACCAAGGAGCTAGTCAAGAAGTTTGGAGTTAATAAAGGAAAAACTCTCAAGATTCCTATGAATACATCAGTTCAGCTAACTCTTGATGAAGAAGGAGAATCAGTTAGCCAAACATATTATAGAGAAATCATTGGGTCACTACTTTATCTAATAGCTAGCTGACCAGACATCTCCTACTCAGTCGGTCTATGCGCACGGTTTCAAGCCAACCCAAAGAAAAGTCACCTTGAAGCAGCAAAGAAGATTATCAAATATCTCAAAGGAGCCATAAATCTTGGAATATGGTATCCCAGAGATGACAGTTTGAGTCTAATTGGTTATTCAGATTTAGACTTTGGTGGATGCAAGATCGACAGAAAAAGCACCAGCGGAACATGTCAGTTTCTTGGAAGTAAACTGATATCCTGGTTTAGCAAGAAGCAGCACTCAGTTACCACGTCAACAACTGAAGCAGAATATGTAGCTGCGGGAAGCTGCTGTGCTCAGATACTCTGGATGAAGCAACAGTTGAAGGACTACAAAGTCGAAACTGAAGAAGTACCTATATTCTATGACAACAATAGTGCAATTGCAATATCTCAGAATCCAGTTCTACATTCAAGAACTAAGCACATTGACATAAGACATCACTTCATCAGAGATCACATCGAGAAAAAGGACATATGCATCAAATATGTCAACACGGAGAAGCAGATAGCTGACATCTTCACCAAACCATTGCCTGAGGCAAGGTTCATGGAGCTATGCATACAACTAGGGCTACTTGAGCTAATATCAAAGGATGAAGATGATCAACTGGAAGAAAAAGGCCAAGAAACCGTTCCAGCTGAAGAGAGAAACTGAACCGAAAGGATTCAACTCATCCGAATGAGTAGTTCATAACTAAAAAAGTCGTTAAGCTGATCAGTTGGACAAATAAGCTATCAGTTTGAAAATAAGCAAGAAGCTGTGCAAAGAAAGTAAACTGAAGCTGATCAGCCTATCCAATCAGCTCAACTGAATCATCAGTTCATTTGCTCAAACTGAGGCAAGGAGCAAGACAGAGTTAGTCAAATAATCTCAACTGATGATCCAGTCAGTCAAGCAAAGCATACCAGCTGCAAAATCATCAAACTAATGGAGAAATGAAAGGAACTGGCTTCAACTCAATAAGGAGACATCACTTCAAGAACCAACTGAAGGAAAGCAGCAGAATTGAAGGATCAGCTGAACTGAGAAACAGCTGAATCAAGAGTTCAAGCAGTTGAAGAAGTAAGGAACTGATAAGCAAATATCTCAGTTGGAACTGATCAACATGGAGATCATCAGCTACAGTCGAAACCAACTAATGACGTAACCAGTTTCAAGCCAAGAGGAAGCCACAAGAGAGAAACAGATAAGTTCAAAACTTTCAATAGTGAGAACGGTAAAAAACACGTGTCACTCAAATACTACCGTTGAACTCTCTCTCTCTCTCTCTCTCTCTCTCTCTCTCCCCACATTTATCTCCAACGGATAGAATTGAAAGACCAATCGACGGGTCAGTTGAATCAATCTAACTGTTGAATTCCAACCATTCGAAACATCTCAACCGTTGGATGAACCTCACCTCTATATATAAATAAGTCGACTAAGTCTTCAAGATAAGCGTCACACTTTCTTTATTCCCTACTTATCTTTCTCAGAGCTTCTAGTCTTCCAGATCAACTCCCCACGCCAAAATCTCTCCTTCGTAAATCATGACTCTATTCTCTGCCAATCCTCATCGAAGAAAGTTCAATTTCAAAATCACCAATGAAGACTCAACAGTTTTCTGCAAGGATCTGTATCATGACAAGATACTCAGTAGAGACAACTTCATAAAATTCTCCAATATTCCCAACTATTGTGAAGGAATCATTCAGTCAATTGAAAATTCTGGGCTGAAGACGTTCACTGAGGGTATTCCCACTCAGATATATCCAGAGGTAGTTGCCGAGTTTTTCCTCAACTCAACAAACACAGAGAACCCTCTGGAATTCAAAACAGAAGTTCGAGGACAAGAGATCACAATCACTCCATCAGTGTTAAAAAGGGTATTTGATCTCCCAGAAGAAGGAGATAATGTTGAAGAAATAGATGTTGATGCTAAAGACTGCTACCACAAATGGGTAACAATTCACTTTGAGGGAAGATATCACATCAATCATTCTGTGTTCAACTTTGGAAAAGAATTTCAAGTACTAGCAGCAGTGGCTGCAAGAATGATGATAGCATCATGTGAAGATCACTCCAGCATGTCAGAAATAAAGTACAGAATCTGCAATGCAATATGGGAAGAAAAGAGAATCAATTGGTCTCTATACTTTTTTCGACAATTAAAGAAACTTGTCGACTAAGGAGACTCATCCTCAACAGATCGATCCTGACGATTTTATCCCCAAAGTGAATACAACTGCACTACCTTCACTAACGATCAGGGAATCACAACCAAAATTAAGGCAGAAGCTAATCCCATCCACTCCAATAACAAGGGGTAAAGGGAAAGCTATAATGGTGGAGTCAGAAGTTCAATCAAACTCCGACTCAGATGATATCCTTCGCATCATTCAGAGATACAAGTTATCAAATGAAGGAGATAATGATAAAGAAGACTCTAGAAAGGGTCAAACTGAGCAGAAAGCAGCTTCAGCAACTCAATTTGAGACGGTTGAGAAACCAGCTGCTAATTACCAAGATGTAGAGCATCAGCTGGATGCAGATCAAGAGACTGAAGAACATCAACCAATGGCAGAAAAGACTCCACGATATATCAAACAGACTAAGAAGCAGCAATCAGGCAAAGCGTCAAAACAATTCAAGAAATTGATCAAAAACATGAAAGTCCAGGTAAAGTTGCTCTCTGAATCGATCCTACAACTGGAAGCATACTCTGGAACAGAAAGCTCTGAGGAAGACTCCTCCAATAATGAGGACATGCCAGACAGTTCCAGAAAAGCTAAAAGGGGGAAAACTGATACAAGAAGGACTAGTGGCTGATCAAGTTCAAACTGATTAGAAAAGCCCTTAGTTTACTTCTTGTAATTCAGTTTGTCATTATTTATTTTGATATATAAAAAGATTATCTTTTTATTTTCAAATAAATGTCGAACTTCGCATTTATTTAAATATTTTGACCGTTGTAAAACAATGACACGTTTCAAAGTCATTAAATGCCAACGACCAAAAGAGGCCAGGGGCTGGTACCATTTCAACCATTAGATCTATGAGCCTGCCCAAACACTCATAAAAAGCCCTTTCTTTCAAGCCTCTTAGAAATACTCCACATCACATCACTGAAAGAACACTTATAGAAGTGTTCGAGCTTCCACAAGAAGGCTCATTAGTTCAAGAACTAAAGGAATCTGCAGAGTCATACTGAAGAGAATAAAAAGCTTCAATCTGCAACAAGCAGTTCAGTTTTACAACTGCTAAAACTGACCTGAAGCCCGAGTATGGCGTTCTACTCGATATAACGAACAAGATGATGTTCGGAGCTATTGGAAGCCTAAGTCAACTCACCCAAGAGAGATACAAGGTTATGATTCACCTTGCTGAAGGACGATAAACAAACTGGGCAGAATTCGTCTTCCAACAATTCAAGCATCAAGTCATCAAGGCCTCTGACTCAAAGAAATCTGGTAAATTTGAGTCCAAGGTAGGACTCATTCTAAGAATGAGTAAAATGCTTGAAGAACTGCTGAAGCTTCCAAATGATGAATCACTACCAGTCCTTATTTCTGACTGGATTCCCAAGAAGGGAACTGCTCACCTTCAGTCACTAAGAAAGAAACGACGAACAAAGGCCAGGACGAGCAACAACACCTCAAGCAACTCAACTGCCAATGTCGTTCATTCTCCAAAATCAAAGAACGGATCACCAGTTGATTTCCAAGTTTGCTCTGATCCAGATGAGCCTATTCCATTCATTGGAATTCCTCATCCGAACTATGGAGCGGACTATTTCAGAAGCACATGCCCTCCTCTCCAGCTGACTGAAGAAAATATTCGCACTTTCTATAGTGGTGAATATGCAGTCAAAGGTGCACAAAAGGAAGTGACCAATCTCCTTCTCACTCACTTTTCTTTCGTTGCACAACATGACTGATTGGGCTATATTTACATACATATTTTGGGCCATTTTTGGTATTGTTTTGATATGTTAATTGCCTCACTATCGTGTTTTGTGGAAGAAAATGTGTTTTGGGAATGATTTCAGGTGATTAACACATATATGAAGGAATTGGCCAAGATTGTGGAGAGTTTGCATTCGAGAAAAGTGAAGTAAATCTGGAGAGTCTGGAAAGCACGCCGTATGGGCATACTGCCTGGAAGCCAGACCATATGGGCATACTGCCTGGGTGAGGTGCCGAGAAATTACCTGCTGGGCCTGAGCGCGCGCGGAATTGGGCTAGAGCGTGGATTTATTGGGCCTGTACGCGAGTTATTAGAGTTTTACAGCTACTGGACTCTTTATTTTATCTCTTTTCTAGTTTGATTAGATCTAGGATTCTATTTCCTTAATTAAACAAACTATATTTAAGGATATAGAGAGATATTAGAATTATTATTCCATAGATTAACGCCGCAACGCAGCAGACCAGAACGCGTTTCTACAGATTATTTTTCTTCTTTCCAGATCGTGATTTTCATCATTATTGTTCAGAATATTTTGTAGTTCAAATTCAATTATGAATTCGAGCTAGACTCGTTCTTATTCCGGTGAAGATTAATGAATCTCTGGCGTAATTATACTGTGAGATCTAATTGTTCTTTTTATTTTGATTAATTTCATGTATCTGTTATTCTCTGTAATTCGAATCGTTAATTGTTTCGATATTGCTAGGTAGGTGCACATATTTAGTAATTCGGAATTAATTAGTAGCCAATTAAACCGGCCATCCGTAATTGTGGTTTAAGTTTAATTAGTGGTAAAACGGTTCTTCAGAACCAGGGGAATAACAGTCTTAATTCAACGGTCCTGTGTCAGAGTCTGTTGGTTTTGAATCGGGTTTCTCTAGTTCTTAATGTTGTCGGCTTATTAAATCTATAGAGTGTCTCTTACGGTTGTCAGTCGATTAGGGAAATAATTTGTGAAGTGTCTTCCTGATTATCGAGAAACTAAGGAGAAATTAGGCTGCGTCAGTAAGTGTCTTCGGTAGCTATAACTGGTTTGCATGTGTTGATTGAAATTATCTTTGTATCAAGGATCGGTTTAGTTAAGCTAGGGTGGAGTTAATTGGAAACCGGAATGCTTTTTATAATCTGTTAAACCCATTTTCTCTATTTATTTATTATTTTCGTTCAGTTTATTTTACAAACACAAAAATCGTTTGGAAAGTTAAGTTCTGCAGATTGAAGATTTAGAATAATTCTCGCCGGTCCTTTGGGAGATGATCCTGCTCGCCGTTGTACTCTGCAGTAAGGGCTTACCGACTGGTTTGTTGGGACATTTATTTTTGGTGAAAAACGACGCACCAATGACCAAGAGTTGTTCAAACAACTTCACCGGTATTTCTATTGGTACAACTGGAGACATTCCATGTCCATCCAGTCTCATTTCTTGTTAACTATCTTTCATAGCATGAGCTACTGGCAACGTGAAGAAACTTGGAGCATTAAATGGATAGGATCGTCAAATACATTTCCTCCAACCATTGTGCAAGTTCAGCACATCATGAATCACCGTCTTGTCAACAAAATTCCAGCAACTGCCTTGTTAGCTGAATTCAAAACCAGTATCATGCCTCAAGGAGCTATGGTTGCAAATCAATCAGTCAACTGCCCAACTGGCTCACTTTGCCGTAAACTGAACTTTGATAATTTATCAAGTCAGTCAGCTAAGCCATCGCGACGAACTCCAACTACCACAGCAAGGATAGAACCACATCTATCAAATACTAAAGTAGTGGCTCCTCAGAAGAATCCAAGGCATGATGAGAGGGACAGTGATGATGGGGATACTGCCACATCACCAAGTCTTCTATCCAAGAGCTATGTCACTTCCCTACTCACATCTAACTCAAAATGCGTGCAGTTGATTATGAAGAATGATCAATTCAGATCGTCGTCAAAGGGAACTTCACAATCCCTCAACCAAAGGATGAAAAACTCATCAGTTGCCATTCAGCAGTTTCACCAAGCCCGGAGGACAGCCAGACCCTCACCGTCAAAGAACAGAACTGGATCTGTATCTACGTCAAAGCGATCAAACTGCTCGAAATGAAGCAATGGAACTAGTCCAGTGCGGCCTTTCAAAAAGAGGAAACTGACTCAAACAAGTCAAGCAGCTAACCAAACGAATTGATCAGTTCAGATCAGTTAGAGCGTCAGTCAGCTTATCAGCGACGACTGCCAACAAGATGAAACTGATCATCCAACTGCTGAATCGTCAAACCAATCAGTTGAACTATATCCCAACTGACTCCGGATAAGTTTTCCTAATCCTCTCAAGCTTATCATAATTAAATTGTTACCATTGTTATTATAAAATTTCATATATTATATTCAACGGCTACAATTTGAAAATAGGCTTCTCTCTCACAAGTTGCTATTAATATCTCTGCATCGCTATTAAGTAATCTCTTCAAAGAAGCAAACAGAAATACATTTTTCTAATGAGATATAAATAGCAAAATCTGCAGAAAATATTTGGCTATTTATGGCAACTATCTCATTTTCAAAATAACTCCATCTCAGCCACATGATCATAAAGCTGCATCACAATCGAACGGCTGGGATGCATGCATCATTAATTCAGCTAATCATCCATCAAATCGGACAGCTGATCAGCTAAGAGAAGCACTCGAGTGTCCTCGATCAATGCATACAAAGCACTTAGTCTCAAAAGAAGCAGCTCGCTTCTGGCTGTTGACGGACTCCATGGCCATTTGTCTTACCATATCTTCCAAGGTAGGTCCTCCTGCGGGCATATTCCACGGTTGGCTTTGATGTGTCTGTGGGTCTAGATATCTTTGCCTTTGATTGTAACTATGGGAGTATGGGTCATTTCTCCGTCGATTTCCCCCCATCGATTGCATTCATGGACTCCTTGCCCTCTTACACTTGTAGGCATTGATCAGTGTGGTGCTCATCATGTCGCACACTCCACATATCTGCATGGTGTTTGCAGATAGTTGTGTCATCATCTTCTCCATCTTGTTGAAAAGTTGGTCGAGTTTTGTCTCCAATTCAGGTGAATACATCGATTTGCCCATAGCACATGCTTGGGGTCTGTCGTATACATCCTCTCTGGTTTCTTTCGCCATTTCTCTGATCAATTGGATTACTTCATCTGCCATTTTGTTGAGTATGGACCCTCCGCATGCTGTATTGAGTAGGTTACGGTCCTCCACTCTTAAACCTGAAACAAAATATTATACCAAATCGTGAGCAGAGATCTAGTGATGTGGGCATTTTGAGAGCATTTGCTTGAAACATCCCCAATAGTCGTAAAAGCTTTCATTTGCCCCAGCTTTGGCAATGGAGATCTTCTTTCTCATGGCTTGCACTCGTGTTGTGGGAAAGTATTTTTTTCAGAAATCTTTGCTGCAACTCATTCCATATGGTCACGCTCCCAACTAGAATAGTGTATAGTCAGTCTCTTGCTCCATCTTGCAAGGTAAATGGAAAAGAGAGTAGGCGTATGTATTCAAACATAGTTCCAGTGTTATTTCGCTAAGTGCTGCAAGTCATTTCAAAGTCCTGTAGGTGTCTCTGCGGGTCTTCTCCAAGATGGTCGTGAAATTTGGGCAAAATTGAGATGAAGTTTGATCTCAATTCTCAATTCTTGGTCGAATACGGTAGTGTGATTCCAGATGTCTCATGTTCATGGCTTGTGGGAATATGAGTTGCCTCAACGTCGGTTGAGGTAGGGGTGGTGGAGGTGGTGGTATTCTTTTTCCCATTTCTTCACCTTCGGACTCAGAGAAGAGTGGATTGTATTTTTCTTCGAGCGAGGCTTGTGTGTTGCTGGTATTACTCTCCACCTCAGAGGTTTGTCCTTCTGAGGTTTCCGGTGGTGTCTCTTAATTTATGGTCGTTTCCAGGCTTCTTCTTGCTTGTGCCCTCCTTCGCCGTGCAGTCTTTTCTATCTCTGGATCGTAGACTAGTTCTCATGCGTGGTTAGTGCGTACCATAAACAAGGCTAAAATGAGAAAGAATAAGATAGAAAAATGCGTTTACACTTCCCAGCAACAGCGCCAAATTTTGACAAACCGTCATTTTGTGTGCAAAATTACACCTGTGGGCAAAGCTCGGTAGATGCTTAAAAGTGCCCTCAACGGCTAGTATAATGCCTAGAGGCAGATATCGTCCCACGAGGAGAGGTTAACTTTTCTATCATTCTTTCTATCCTTTGGAACTTGAGGAAATTACTGTCACTAATTCGTTCCTCCAAAACTAAATACGAACAAAGCTAAAGTGTAAACTTGAATCAAATATTAATAAAACATGTTCAAGTCAAACGTGAATTTGGATTCGACTGGTGTATGCAATCCTGGGCACAATACCGTAGGTACATCAATTAGACTGTTTGGTTATAGGGAGCATGTATGGTCGCCTTATGCCCCCCCCAAGTCCTTTTTACTATGTAAGATAAGAGCGATACAATCGGCGACTCTTAGTCCCTAACTATCCAAGACTCAACGAAGAGAGTCATGCAGAGGGTTTGCAAGGATAGCAGCATTTAATCGGAGGAACCCAACGCTGGTATATGGGACCCCTTCATCGGTGTGCCCATATCCACCTATACTTTAATCTCCAACCTTCAGTGCCTGCTTTATCACTTAGTGGCTCATCAGGGTTCGGTCGCCGTTACTTCCACCCTGACTTACATAAACAATGACTTAATTAAGAATGGTCAACTCTTAACCTTACTATTGTTCTATCATCGTTCTGCCCAGAATGAAGTTGGGAATCAATTTGAGATAAATTATAACCGATTAGCCTTACGCATACTCACCACCTTAATCCTTCTCACATTCAACTTGAACACTAATTCTTTAGCCAGAAAACATAATAAACAATAAAGCAAGAATTAAATAACAATGCATGAGTGTAATAAAACAAACTAGATTAAATTTGGACCTAACTCCATATTTGGGTAAAAATAAGTGGGTGCATCAATCGAGGGCAAAAATCGTCAGCTGTTGCGCAGAATATTCACAAACTAAATAACTGAAAGACTAAATTGCGGAATTGTAAAATAGATTCAAGTGTGTCTGGAAATGAAAATGGAACAAGTATTTATAGTTGTTTGCATCGGCCACATACGGTCTAGCCCAGCCCACGCAGGGGCATGTATTTAGTTAGCCTTCTTCTACCTTGTCACCATGATCATGCAGCGGTTTTTAAGGATAGTGGTTGACGAAGTCCTCTCTTTCCTCTATCCTTTCTTTCCTTCTCTCTTCCTCTTTTCTTTCTTCATTTTCAGGACCGTTGATCCCCACCTTTTGTAGAACTGCTGCCGACGTGGATCCAGTCTGTTGAGTAGAGGTGGTTGCTGAATTTCCGCGTTTAATCCACAACAGACTCTCAAAACTTCAGCGCCCTCTTTATGCCCTTAATATAGTAGGCACCACATTTATGCCCATATTGGATCCAATCGTGCTCCTCTCTCCTTTGTTACACTTAACTCCCTATAGGACTCTAGACTCTCTAAAAAGTACTAAAAATGAGTAAAAAGATAAGGTAAAAATATGCGAAATTGAGTCTATATCACCTTCATATTCAAATGACTATTTAGCATTTTAGTAACTTCTATTTCTAAATGTTATTTATCATCAAAATTTAAGATATCTAGATGATGATGATGATGATGATGATGATGATGATGATGGGAATTATCAATCCAAAGCTCGAAAGATAATTATCTATTTATATAAATCCAAGAAGATAGATTGTATATCAATTCAAGGTTTGAAAAAATCTAAAATTGTCGATATAAGGCCGCAATATTTAACACTGTTAAAACCCCATCCAACAAAATATTCTTCACACATAATATTCTTTAAAATTAAATTTACTACAAACTTTTACATATTTAAATTAATTAATTGAATTAAATAGAAAATAATTCAATTTTGAATTATAAAATTAATTGAATTAAGCAGAAAAATAGTTTAATTTCAAATTATGAAATGAAAGACATAATCCACGAAGTGTAAGAGTAGAAAACAAAAGAAGGAAAAAATTAATAGTGGAAGGAAACACATTTCATGATAAAAAATTGAATTTTTTTTTCTTCCTTAAGTTAATTAATTAATGTAGATACGTGAAAGTTCATATTTATTTTAATAGTAAAAAATATTGTGTAAAGATGCCATGAATATTTAACAACTACGCCAACTTCTGTTGGATGAAATTTAAAATGTGTTAAATTATGGAACCTAATTAAATCGGTAGTTTTAGATCTTTAAGGTTTAAATCAATAAAATTCATCTTTCAAGATCTATAATGATAATTTTTTTTTTTTTTGGGACATTGAATTGAAAATGCTTCTAATAATAGTTACACGTCGAAATGTCTTCTATTGCATTTTATTTTTGAGTGAAACTTCTATATATTACATTATTAATTGAATGTATGTCATAAGCCGGCTTATTAAAAGAGACTTGTTAATTAGTCATTGACTAATATTTTATTTTTTCTTAACCTCGTCGTAAAAAGCTCATTTTTCCCTTATGAAACTGGGTTTATCTTTTTAGAAGTTTACGAAGTTTAGGTGATATATAATGTTATATGTATGTATGTATGTATCTCTTTTTTTTTGGGGGGGGGGGGGGGGGGGGGCAATTACAATATTGGTATGTCTTCAAATGACTTAAATGTTGATGTCAATTACTACTTCGACAACCAATATGAGATGATCAATATTGCATGAAAGCATATATTGACCGAACTTTCTTTTAAAATAGACAATATTGAATAACTGTAAAAAGAATTCTCGTTTTTAAAAAATTAACCTGTTATTTTTTTTTTTTAACTTCGAAAAAATACCAATTAACATAACCTAAGCTGTTGTATTAGTTAGCCACATTCTTGATAAGTCCAAATTGCCAAGACTTCCAATGAATAGAGACACTCGTAGACTTATCATATTGTGGACCTTCACATACATAATAATACATACAATTTAAACTGCCTGGTTTGAGATTAATTGAAAATTTTGCAACCACGTGACTCATATTTGTTTGAATATATCGTCCTTTACGAATTGACATCATAACTCTTTTAAAAACTGTAAGTAGATCGTCATAATTCAACATTTTAATTAACCCAAAGCGAACCATAATAATGAGTGCACTATATGAAAAAAAAAAAAAAAAAACCTTACCAAATTGCTCCTTTAAAAAGTGAAATCATTTAATACACGTTAGGTGTTTTCTGCTTTTCAAATATAATTATAAACTAATAGTGTACTTATTTTATCCACTAAATTTTCATTTTTTTTTTAACTCACACACCCGACCTGTGGTATTGAGGAGATTCAAACCCGTGACCTTTGGATCCACTAAATTTTCATTAATTCAAAAGTAGTTTTTATTAATTCAATGCACTTTCTTAATCTACTCCAAACATTGATTTATTGAATGGAAATTCTTTTTCCAATACACTGCAGAATAGGAGTTGGACTGGCTATGGGCTTCATTTATAAAACATAAATCCTATTGGGCTTTTTAATTACTTCCTAGCTTGCCATAATTTATTTATTTCTCTGTTTTCGCTAGGCACATGCACTAATGGTAATTGGTAATTTGCAACCATAAATTACACATGTTTTGCATAATGCATCATAAAATAATAAAATTGGCATTTTACACCATCCAATTAATATACACATTGCAAATTACACTCTCTAATATTTTTTTATGGTCTTTCAACTATAATATTGATAAGATCAATTAAAATAAAAGTATTTAATTTAATCAACACGTATTTTTTAATCATCTCTCTCTATCGTCTTTTTGCTACACAATTTATTTTTTTCAATTTTTTATTTTTCACTTTTATAATCAAAATCTTCCATTATATAATTAATTTTTATTTGCCAAAAATGATATACTTAATATTGGCAAATAAAAAAATTATTAACTTCAAGTTAAATATTTTTAATGGTATTATTAAAAAGGCATAAAATGCATTAATATAAAATTTAAAGATAGGATTAAAAAAATTATAAAATACATCAATATAAATTGGGGCTTGACATCCTAAATGATCGTAAAACAGAAATTTTATTTTAAAAAAAGCTTCTGTATTATTGTAATTTATCCAAGTTTTTGTCATTTTTTTAGTCTACCAATACAAAATTCAAAAATTCAAATTTCTGTATTAAAAATTCGCAGAAGGAATTGGTGTTGTTTTAACTTGATGCAACCTAAAAAAATTGATCCAGTTAATTTTTAGTTAGAGAAACCATAATAAATTCTAACATAAAAATTCGAGAACTTTTTTTTTTTCAAAATTGAGGGAATAAATGGTTGTTTAATTTGATCCAATTACCTTCTTAATTGGAGAAATCAACATAAATTGTTTACGGGTGGAATTTGCAATGAAAATACTAATTTGATGATGTGAAATGCCATTTTTTATGTTTGTGGTGCGTTGTGCAAAAATGATATAATTCAAGGGTGCAAGTTGTCAATTACCCCACACTTATATATATTACACATTTAAGTGATATGCAATTTGTTATTTATTATGACTTTAATTTTTATGTAACGTAATACAGTACATAACTCTGATATTATAAAATGAGCATTTAATAGGAGTCAAATCGACACTAAATCGTTGTGGGATTTTAGCACCAAACATCAATATTTGTACTAATTTTCTTAAATTCCGTTTGATATATATGACCAATAACTATTGGTGAAATAAATAAGATTATCTGAAACTCGCATAACTTTATTTATATTCGCAAAATAATTAATGGGCCTGATCTAAGAAAAAAAGTCTAAATCCGTTTAGAGGCAAGTCGTCTAATAAAAACATAGGAGTATTACAGTACGTGATAAATCCAATAATTTTCTTTAAAATCTAGTTACTTGATTGTAACATTTTATTCTTAATTAATTCAGGTTGTAACTAATTAATTAATAATTTTACATTTTATTTTCTATCATGTTAGTAGCTTTTTAATTATATATTGTGTATATATATATGTATGTGTGTGTGTGAATATTGTTTTCTTCATTAATTTATTTTCTTAATTTTAATATCTTGTTTTTTTAGTTGTCTTAATTTTAATTTCGATAGTACTATATAGATGATGTGGCATTTGACGACTTATGTTCCAGATCGGGAAATTCTATGACGCGTCACATATATTGTGACATGCGCCACAATATATCTAATGTGACATTTGTATGTGTCACAATAGATTTATCACACTACGTCCTCACGCGTCATAAAATTTATCGTTCCAGAATTCAGATCTATGTAATTTTGCCAATGTAATTTTGCCAACTTGTAATCTTCTCTCTTTTTTTTTTTTGTTGTCTAAGGTAACCTGCAGCCGCTACCGAGGTCGTGCGCACTGGGTAAACCCCGCCCCTGTATTCGCCCCTGTATCGTTCCAGAATTCAGATCTATGTAATTTTGCCAACTTGTAATCTTCTCTTTTTTTTTTGTCGAAGGTAACCCGCAGCCGCTACCGAGGTGCGCACTGGGTAAACCCCGCCCCTGTGTAATAGCCTGCAAACCACACAGAGGAGGTAAACCACACTTGGCAAGCCAGGTGTGACAAACTCACACCTAGTGGTGTTGGTGGGATTCGAACTTGAGACCTTTGGCCTCAAGATATCACCACTCCACCACTAGGCCATCCCAAGGGGACGTAATCTTCTCTCTTTGTTTGGCTTACTTGCGGTGTGACTCTCTCTCTCTCCGCCCATTGGCATTGCTCTCTCTCTCTTGAAAATTAGCATTCTTTGTTGAATGGATCTTTTCTAATTTTCCCCTTCTTAATAATTATTATAACAATAAGAAAGAGAATATATCCACATCTCACCGCTTAGTAATCAAATGTCTGCTGCTTATGTCCAATGACCAATTAAATAGTTCATGCAAGTTCCTTTTTTATATCTATTTAAATTCTTGATGCGGTTTTAAGATTTTTTAGTTATTCTATAGTGTTTTAGCTCAGATGGGTTTTTGTTGAATTTAATTTCCCCCTTCAAATTTTTGGCAGATTTTTTCTCGAGTTTTTTGGGTTACCCGATAGCTTTGCGTAATGGGTTTCTACTCGTTCGTAGTTTGTGTTTGATTTTTCTTCTCCTGTATGTGCCAAGTGGAAGAAGAAACATATATTTTTGGTCAGTGGTTTAGGTTAGAAAAATTGGATTAATTATTTGAATTGTAGCTATAAATTATTATGGGATGTATTTTTTTGTGTTTTTTTTTTTTCTGTGAAGAAATGTTGTGGAGTTGAATTGAATTGGGAATTCTATGAAAAGTTTGTCCTTTTTGGGTTCATAACCCCTATTTGACGTTTATCGTGGGAATCTGAGAAATATGATTTAGGGTTTCCTTTTGAGAGTGTGAAATGTGGTTAATCTCACAAGTTCATCTTTTCTATGTATTTTAGAGTCTTTTTTAGTAGAATAGATGTCCTTTGTTTTGTGTTTTAAGTCGGAAAAGATCAGGTTTGGGAATAAGGCATGATAAAGGAAGAATTCTGCGTAGAGGGTATTCTGATGCCTAAACATGATGATATGAGCACAAGGAAACCTTCACCGTACTACGCTCCAAGAAAAGAGCTTTCTTGAAGATCCGATTTCAGTAAAGACAGATCTAGTGAAGGCACAATGTGAAATTCAAGATAGTTAAAAGATCCAAGATCTTCGAGATTTGCTTGGTTAAGGAAAGAATGTTGTATAAAAGAAGATGTTACCAAATCCAGTGGAGATATTTTGAGCTATTTAGGAGATCTATCTTTTCCAAAAGAAACTTTCCTTCTGTGGGCATGCACTGAAGAGATAGAATTAAATCCTTGAAAATTCAGGATTTGATTACACTTACAAAGAAAGAGAATCTCACTACAACGAAAGTTCAATTCAAAAAGTTGACGGAGCCACTGTGAGCACAAGAAACCCACACAAATTTAATCCAGGAAGAAGACAGAGCTGCTGAGGGTACTACGGAAGTGAAAAGGAAAGGTTTGACCACATCCCTGAAAATCGGGATTAGATCAGCTCTATATGGAAAGTGCATATCTCCAGTATTGCAAGTAGGACACAACGAAGATCCACCCCAAAATACTACTGGAATATCTTTCTTCACAAGGAAAGAATCTACCAGATAAGAAAAATCATGGGCACATTGATATCTGATCCAGAATTGAAGATGGGCCAAACTCGAATCTTGACCTACTTGTATAAATACTTGATGTATAGATTGATTCAAAATATCCAGAAAACATCAAATATATAGTGTAGGACGCTGCATAGTTAGTTTTGTTCTTGGTTTTCCTAATAACCTGTGGGTCTCTTGCCCTCAGGGCGTAGGTAGTTAGTTTATATTTTCAAGTTGGAGATGGAGCCAATTTTCATTCTTTAAATAAAGTAAGTTTAATTTATCAGTTATGTTTTATTTTGTTTCTTTATTGTTCTTCACTTTATTAATTAGTAATATTTAATCCGGATTGAATTAGATAAGAAATAAATAACATGAACTCGTGAGGCTGGAATGGGCATAACACTGTGTGAATTTGGTTTCGTCATGTAATTATTTTCTTTGTTGCATTAAAGTGGGCTAAGCTAGTTAATCGTGGCTGATCACTTTTTAATTAGAATTGTGTTCACTATCTCTATACTGTTGGGGTTTTTTCGAATTAAACCACCGCAGGATCATTTGGTTGTTCATTAATCCGTGTTCATGCAAATCATAATTTTATGTAACATGCATGTTTATCACAGTCTATACAAAAAGCATGCAAAGCAGATTCGAATCTAATAAAGCGGAAGACATAGAAACGAATCTACTTACAAATCGATAGACGGTCTGTGGACAAGATTAAAGATCTAATCTTGCTGTTGAATGAATACAGGGATGGCGCCACCTAGCTCAAAATTCGACCACCACAAATTCTACTCCAAGATCTTATGTTGTATTCCCGGACTGTATCTAGATTCAGAGTGGGCTGAAATCTACTAGATATAGTTGTGAAATCTATGGATAACTTTGAGAGACTAAGAGGGGCTGATTTCCAATGAATAAATTCATGAAAATTTCGTGCCCTCCCTCCCCTTATATATAGGGAGGGGCGAAATTTCATGTTCCAGCCCTATTGGGCTGGGCCTCTATCTCAAGTTCAATATCCAGTCCACTTTCAGTCAATTAGGCTACAACAGAGATCTAGAAGAATATTAAATTGGCCCACTAATTTATTTAATATCCAATATCCAATAAACCTAGGATATAATTAAATAAATTAAGTTTTACTTTTATTCCACTAAAGAAGCAAAACTGACCTACCAATTTAATACATATTTACGAATATGCTTTCTCCTTTAGTCCAGCCATTCCCCGTGTTTAAGATATAATGTTCATTAATTAATTATGTAAGCCTCTGACAGCTATAATTAATTAACATCTAAAACCTTGAGTAGTACCACACAAGCTTTATTCATGTACGGAATAAATTCCACCTGCAGGGTTTCAACATGAACTTGTGCTTCCTCAAGAGAACATCATCAACCTGGCGCACCAGGACACAGTGCTCATGCATACTGCTCGAGACATCATGTATACATTGTTATTACCCAAGATATCGAATTCGATCTACGAAAAGATCTCACCCATTGATAAATCAAAGTAATAAACAACACACACATATGCTCGCCAATATCACATGAGTTCAGAACCCGAACTCTGTGGATCTTTATTCTCTCAGTAACTGGGTCAGAGACAGAGAATAGTATCCTATCGTGATCCTCCTCAATACACTAACTAGTGTACTAGAATAATTAGTTAGCCAAGATAAACTAACTTATCAGATTATTCTACGGTGTACCGATGGTGTGTTCAGGACCATCTAAGCCGTGAGCTCTTTAATACATTACAAGGTTCTAATGATACGATCTTACCGTGTGACTCCCCACACCATATCATCTACAATGTAAGTATATGGAACATTGCATAAAACAATTATAGAACATAATCTAAATGCAAACAGTGACTGCAATAACTTTCATTTCATATCATCATATCATCAGAAAAGTATACAAAGACAAGTCTTCCAGTATACAAAACTAACAATCTCCCACTTATACTTGAAGCATGTCTTTCAAGCATAATAACTAACTGGCAAACTCTCCAATCTAAAACTATCAACTCAAACTGCGCTACCGAGTCTGCATCTCACTCCCATTTTCTCCACATGACCATCAAAGGTTTTAGCCGCCAGGCTCTTCGTGAATGGATCAGCCAGGTTGTCCTCAGATGCAATCTTGACCACCGCCACGTCTCCTCTCTTAATGATTTCTTGTATAAGATGGTACTTTCTCTCTATGTGTTTACTTGCTTTGTGAGCTCTGGGTTCCTTCAAATTTACCACTGCACCAGAATTATCACAGTATATCGTGATAGTCTTAGGCAAATCAGGAACCACTCCCAAGCCCACTAGGAACCCGCGGAGCCAGACAGCCTCTTTTGCAGCCTCAGAGGCAGCTACATACTCAGCTTCCATGGTGGAATCCGCAATGCATTTCTGCTTAATGCTCCTCCATGCGATGGCTCCACCTCCTAATGTAAACACATAGCCCGAGGTAGACTTACTCTGATCTTTGTCGGATTGAAAATCTGAGTCCGTGTAACCCAAAGATACTAGACTATCAGAGCGGAAAACCAACATGTAGTCTCGAGTCCGTTTAAGGTACTTGAGAATGTTTTTGACCGCAGTCCAGTGACCTTGTCCAGGGTTAGACTGATATCTGCTTACCATGCCAACGGCATAGCATATATCAGGCCTAGTGCATAGCATATCATATATCAAACTTCCCACAGCCGAAGCATATGGTACTTTCTTCATTTCCTCTATCTCAGACTGTGTTTGGGGACATATTTCCTTGGATAGATGAATTTCATGCCTGTAAGGTATAAAACCTTTCTTGGAATCTTGCATGCCAAATCTAGCTAGCACTGTATCGATATAAGTCGTCTGGGACAGACATAACATCCTTTTCTGGCGATCACGAATGATCTTGATACCAAGGACATGTCCGGCTTCACCCAGATCCTTCATATCGAACTGCTCGGACAACCACACCCTAATGTTTGACAACGTCTTCTTACTGTTTCCAATAAGCAAGATGTCATCAACATAAAGTACGAGGAATGCCACCACGTTTCCGTCACATTTCTTGTACACACAGCTCTCATCCGAACTTTGCACGAATCCATATGACTGGATAACCTCATCAAATCGGATGTTCCAAGACCTTGATGCTTGCTTAAGTCCATAAATGGATCTCTTAAGCTTACACACCAAGTGCTCTTGTCCTTTAGCAATGAATCCCTCTGGTTGTTTCATGTGAATGTTTTCCTCAAGACTTCCGTTTAGGAAAGCTGTCTTGACATCCATCTGCCAGATCTCATAATCCAAATGAGCGGCAATAGACAAGAGAATCCGGATTGACTTAAGCATGGCTACCGGTGAAAAGGTTTCCTCATAATCGATCCCTTCTTTCTGAGTATACCCTTTTGCCACCAATCTAGCTTTGAAGGTTTCAACCTTTCCATCAGATCCTCTCTTGTGCTTGTAGACCCACTTACAGCCAATGGGTTTACCCCATCTAGTGGTTCTACAAGTTCCCAGACTTGATTGTGATCCATAGATCCAATCTCAGACTCCATTGCAGTTTTTCAAGAATCTGCATCTTTATCTCAAATCGCCTCGTCATAGGTCCTGGGATCCAATTCATTGAGACCCTCTGGGAAATCTGAAGCCTCTCCCAGACCAATGAATCTATCAGGTTGGCGTACAACCCTCCCACTGCGACGAGGCAGTTCATGTACTTCTGTGACACGTTGTGCAGTGTTTGGTGGTTCCTCTTCTTGTACAACTGGTGTAAGATTCAATCCACCCCTTAACTCCTCAAGGATGATGTGACTCATTACTTTGTGATTTATGACATAGTCTTCCTCTAAGAATTGAGCATTGGTGCTAACAATGATCTTCTGATCCTTAGGACTATAAAACAAACCACCTTTCGTTCCTCTAGGATATCCAACGAACAGCCTTACATCAGTACGAGGAGCCAGCTTATTAGCTTCCTTGTCCAACACGTGTGCTGGGCTACCCCAAATCCAAATATGGTTCAAACTGGGCTTTCGTCCAGTCCATAGTTCTGTAGGTGTAGCAGAAACTGATTTCGATGGAACCAAGTTAAGAATATAGCCTGCTGTTTCCAGGGCATATCCCCAGAACGAAATAGGCAACTCAGAATAACTCATCATCGATCTAACCATCTTTAACAATGTACGATTCCTTCTTTCCGCCACGCCATTCTGCTGTGGCGTTCCAGGCGCAGTCAACTGGGATGTAATCCCACTCTCTGCCATGTAATCCCTAAATTCACTTGAGAGGTACTCGCCACCACGATCAGAACGTAGTGACTTGATACTTCTGCCTGTTCGTTTCTCCGCTTCCGCCTTAAACTCTTTGAATTTCTCAAAGCATTCAGACTTGCGACGTAACAGGTAGATATAACCGTATCTAGAGTAATCATCAATGAGAGTGATGAAATACTCGAACCCTCCTCGAGCTTGAACTGACATAGGGCCGCATAGGTCAGAGTGAATTAAATCTAATAGCCCTTCGGATCTATTTCCTTTTGACTGGAAAGGACGCTTGGTCATTTTACCTTCCAAACAGGATTCACACAAGGGAAACGATTCCAGTACCAAAGAAGACAATGGTCCATCATTTACAAGCCTTTGTATCCTCTTAAGGTTAATATGACCTAGCCTTAGATGCCAAAGATAGGTTTGATTTAATTCCGAAGGTTCTTTTCTCTTGTTAGGGTTTGTGATCGATGTATTCAACAGTTGTCTTTGCGTAGTGTTTTCAGTTGGTTTAAGAAAGTATAAGTGTCCATCCAATGTGCCAGAACAGATAAAATGTTTACCACTAAAGATAACTACTTTGTTATCAAAAGAAACAGAATATCCATCCATAATCAATTTAGAAACTGAAATCAAGTTTCGCCTAAAACCAGGCACATAAAGACAATCTTTCAAAACCAAAGTTCTATCACTACTGAAAGGTAAAACAACGTCTCCCACTGCAACAGCCGCCACTCTCGTAGCATTGCCCATGTAGACGGTGATCTCATCCTCACTCAGCTGTCTTTTTACCAGGAACCCTTGTAAAGACATGCAAACATGATCAGTAGCTCCAGTATCTACTACCCACGACTGGGTAGAACAAGTTGCTAAACATGTTTCCACAACCAGAGTGTGAGATGTACCTCTCTTCTTCATTGCTAATTGGCGAGCCGAGCGGTTCTGATAACCGAAGAGCTCCTTAAGGTTGAGCATGACATTATAAGCAGTCTTCATAGTCTGATGCTGATGTTGCAACACATTCGACATGGAAGCCAGAATGTAGCAGCGCGCTATCTTATCAGACTTGACCCACTTGTCATACACAGCCCTTTGGGCTTCGTCAGAACCCTCATCTGGCTTGTCAGGACATACCTCTTCAAGTACAAACTTGTGTCCCTCAGCAACAAGAACTAAGTTAAGGTTACGAATCCAGTCATTGTAGTTTTCACCGACAAGTTTGTTTTCTTTGAGGATTGAGGACAGATTGGAGAGTGCCATTGATGATATGAAATAACTGAAATTAAACATGCAGTACAGTCACATAACAAGTTTAGGATAAACAGTATATAATCGAAAGCCTCATAAAAATTATATACTTTTCCACCGACACTTTAAAAACATCTTTTATAAGCCACGATAGTGTGGACGTTTATAAAAAATATCTTTAAATAGGTTAAACCTTCAATTTGCCTCCAGTTGAGTTTCCTTACAACAAGCAAATTAATAGCCGGATAATTAACACGGTCATGTAATCGTCTAACTGATAAGCCACGATCGTGTGGACGTTTATCAATAAATTACATCTAAGTGTGCACACCATTATCTTCGCACCAAGAGCACTATTCGAATTTAACTGCTCCAGATGGATGAGTCAGTTAGTCCTAATAGTGTTCTACAGCTATCCATTTAGGAGATTTAATTTCTAGAGAAATTTGTGATATGACACATCCGATATGGAGGAAGACCGATGTCAACGCGCATGCCCATCACTTCTCAATTAAACTAGATTTTAATGGAGACCGTATGAGATTTTCTACATACTTTGGTATGAATCTCTCCCACTTAGTTATTTATGTTTGAGGTTTCATTTTATCCCATTATCGAACATGCAAACATCGCATAAAATGATAAACATCCATTGCATGCTTCAACATAATAAGCAACAGTAATATTCCAACTATCATGGCTTATATCTCATGTTGATTGATGAGATAAAACTGGAAAGTCA
Organism: Perilla frutescens; assembly: GCA_026008535.1. Classification (NCBI taxonomy): domain Eukaryota; kingdom Viridiplantae; phylum Streptophyta; class Magnoliopsida; order Lamiales; family Lamiaceae; genus Perilla; species Perilla frutescens. Next base: position 16,467,147 of record BRKX01000015.1, read on the forward strand.
GCTCCGGAACAGGCTAGGAACCGCCGCCCCTTCACCGCGCCTCGCCGAAAATCCTAGCTCCATTTAGGGTTTCAGGACGTGAACCGGTGAACCTTCCTTTTTGGTGCTGAACCACTTTCCTTCTTTTAAGTTGATCTCCGATCTTTATTCAATACAGACTATCTATTCCGAAAGGAAAAATCTAATATTGCTAGAATAAAAATTACAACTCAAAAACTCGTCTAACAGCTTTATATCTATTACATTAAAACAACGTAAAATAAAACTTAGACCTAATCCATGGATTTTCTCATGGATTAAAATCACGTAGCCAAACCGGCATACGGCCAACATCCATTCAACATAAACATACATCACATAAAATAAAGGAGCCATGATAGTTGGTAAACCTGCAAACAAACACAGTCTACAAAAACCAACAATCATGTATTATATGATCCACATAAAATAACATATGATATATATGCATGAATATTAAATAATATTCGAATTTTACAATTAATTAAATTAATTAATTCGATATTATCCACAAGATAAAAATTGGAAATTAAAATAATTATCCACCAATTTTAAACTTGTATATTTCGAAAATAATTACAAAATAAATCTGGAAATTATTAATAATTATCCACCAAATTTATTTAATATTTTCTAACCACCCTAATTAAATAATAATTGGATATATTGATATAAATAAAAAATCTAATCCAAATATTATCCATAAGAATCTAAATCTTCTAGGATAAAGTTTGGAGATTTGATTCCAATCCAAAATCTTCCAAAACTTATCCAAATTTAAAATCTTATCACAATTGGATTTTGATAATTATTTGTATATATCCAAAATCTCCTTATCCAATTTTTTAATCCATAAAATTCGAAAATTACAAGAATAATAAATCTGGAAATTTGATCCACTTCAAATTCTTCCAAATTTAAAATTCTATTTTCAAATCTATCTAGATTAAAATTAGGTAAATTAAGATATACATCAAATAATATCAAATCTTCACCAACACATCCAAATTTTCGATCCACATTAATTAATAAATCTGAAAATTTGATTTTCATCAAAATCTTTTCCAAATTAATTTATTAAAAATCAAAAATTACACTATATTTCACATTTGGAAATTTTGACATTAATCAAAAAACTATTCCAAATTATATAGCTATAGGTTTCGAAATTTTCAAGAATAAAAATCTGAAAATTTTGATCCACTTCAAATTCTTCCAAATTTAAAATTATATTTTCAAATCTATCTAGATTAGAATTTTGCAATTTTTGATATACATCAAAAATTACCAAATCCAATTCTAATCACTCCAAATTTTCGAACCACATCCAAATTAAATCTGAAAATTTGATCTTGATCAAAACATCATCCAAACTTTAATTATAGTGACCGAAAATTTAGACAAAAAATTAGGGAATTTAATACATCAAAATTCGAAAATTTTGAACACCAAATTTTCGAAAATAATGAGATATAAATCTGGAAATTTGAAGATTATCAAATATCATTCCAAATCTATATCACATCATGATCGAAAATTCCAACAATTCAAAACTAGAATTTTCGAATTCAATCCAAAAATTCTTCCAAGTTTTGAATACCATAAAATCGAAATACATATCCAATTAAATCTGAAAATTTAAACACCATAAATTTATTATCAAATTTAATATGCAATTCGAAATTATGCCCGGATTAATCCTAGAACAGTGCCAAAACCCGCTCTGATACCAGTTGTTGGGGTTTTTTCGAATTAAACCACCGCAGGATCATTTGGTTGTTCATTAATCCGTGTTCATGCAAATCATAATTTTATGTAACATGCATGTTTATCACAGTCTATACAAAAAGCATGCAAAGCAGATTCGAATCTAATAAAGCGGAAGACATAGAAACGAATCTACTTACAAATCGATAGACGGTCTGTGGACAAGATTAAAGATCTAATCTTGCTGTTGAATGAATACAGGGATGGCGCCACCTAGCTCAAAATTCGACCACCACAAATTCTACTCCAAGATCTTCTGTTGTATTCCCGGACTGTATCTAGATTCAGAGTGGGCTGAAATCTACTAGATAGAGTTGTGAAATCTATGGATAACTTTGAGAGACTAAGAGGGGCTGATTTCCAATGAATAAATTCATGAAAATTTCGTGCCCTCCCTCCCCTTATATATAGGGAGGGGCGAAATTTCATGTTCCAGCCCTATTGGGCTGGGCCTCTATCTCAAGTTCAATATCCAGTCCACTTTCAGTCAATTAGGCTACAACAGAGATCTAGAAGAATATTAAATTGGCCCACTAATTTATTTAATATCCAATATCCAATAAACCTAGGATATAATTAAATAAATTAAGTTTTACTTTTATTCCACTAAAGAAGCAAAACTGACCTACCAATTTAATACATATTTACGAATATGCTTTCTCCTTTAGTCCAGCCATTCCCCGTGTTTAAGATATAATGTTCATTAATTAATTATGTAAGCCTCTGACAGCTATAATTAATTAACATCTAAAACCTTGAGTAGTACCACACAAGCTTTATTCATGTACGGAATAAATTCCACCTGCAGGGTTTCAACATGAACTTGTGCTTCCTCAAGAGAACATCATCAACCTGGCGCACCAGGACACAGTGCTTATGCATACTGCTCGAGACATCATGTATACATTATTATTACCCAAGATATCGAATTCGATCTACGAAAAGATCTCACCCATTGATAAATCAAAGTAATAAACAACACACACATATGCTCGCCAATATCACATGAGTTCAGAACCCGAACTCTGTGGATCTTTATTCTCTCAGTAACTGGGTCAGAGACAGAGAATAGTATCATATCGTGATCCTCCTCAATACACTAACTAGTGTACTAGAATAATCAGTTAGCCAAGATAAAGTAACTTATCAGATTATTCTACGGTGTACCGATGGTGTGTTCAGAACCATCTAAGCCGTGAGCTCTTTAATACATTACAAGGTTCTAATGATACGATCTTACTGTGTGACTCCCCACACCATATCATCTATAATGTAAGTATATGGAACATTGCATAAAACAATTATAGAACATAATCTAAATGCAAACAGTGACTGCAATAACTTTCATTTCATATCATCATATCATCAGAAAAGTATACAAAGACAAGTCTTCCAGTATACAAAACTAACATATACATGGTCAATGAATCGTAGTTGTGTGTTGATCATAAAAGGATGGGGTGTATCACAGGTACTGTGGGCAACTTGAGAGATCATTGTCACAGTAAATCTGGGTCTGTCTAGGTAATGTGACTCGAAATGAATCACAACACCTTGGTTTGCGGATAACCAAGATCGAACACACGTCGACAAGTAAGGGTTCAACAAGACTCAACGGACTCAATTAAATTACCTAGACTATGACACGACACCAAATAAAACACAACTAAATAGGATGGGAAATGGGCTGTTTTTGGTTCGAATCGAAAGGGTATGGCTATGGGCCTATAGCATGATGTTATATGGTGAAGAAGGGCTGTGGTAGATAGGGTAGGACATGAAAATAAAGAACTTACAAAATAGATGCTTATCTTGGCGAGTTGAGCACGTATGAGCGAACTGGACTCGAACAGCTTGTATACTTGCACAACTTGACTCGAACTTGATGGATGATAGTGTAATGGACAAAATATGATAGGTGGGTGATGTTGATGATGATCGGCGGTGGTGTTGGTAGAATTTAAGTCAAAAACACAGCTGCAAACCCCGTAAAGATCACCTCACGAAACGTACAACAATCGGTTGTCTTCTCGATAGCAATCTAACCCTATTCCCACAAGTGAAATAGAATGAGGTTTAAAATAAAACTTGGAAGTTGCTAGGCTTTCAAGAGTTCAATTTTCGGCTGAAAATTAAGAAAAGAGGTTCTTGGATGAGACAATATTGAAAGGTAAATTCTTCTTAATCAAATATGGTCTAAATATCAAAGTAACAATGATCCCCTATTTATAATAAAGGGATGGACGAAATTTTAAAGTAAAATCCTAAAAGAAATCAAAAATAAAAAGCTAGCCTAATCTAACTAGGATTCCTACCTTAATTAGAACTCTATTTAAGGCAAATCCAAAAAGACCAAAAATAAAAAATAATAAAAATCTATCTAATGGATAAATAAAACCCAACACTTTTGGGCCTTCATAATTGGACTCTAATATTTCGAATTGGGCTGAATTAATTGAACTCCATGGCTGCCCAAATATCCGAAATAATTCATGCATGAGTTCAACGTGCACGAGCCATGCAACACGTCAAAATCCTTCTTCCCTCTTTAAGTACTCGTCTCCAACTTCATGCCTTCATCTTCATCTTGAATAGACAACATGGTAATCCATTTAGGGCTGCAATGCATGATCTTTTGTTCGTCTAGCTTGCGTCGCACATAGGCTTGGAAATAGCCTTGCAATTTCTTTGCTCTTAGTCTTGTGATCGGACCAATCATTTGCAGCTCCGGATTATCTTCTTCAATCCTAGGCATGGCTTCATCACTAGGGCATAAAGTTGCCTTGTTGTTTACAATCATATGAGAGATCGGAATTTGGCAACAAGTTAGGGATTATGGGATGAGAGATCATCTCTAGTCTATACTGAAAGGATAGATTGGGCACGTTAAGAGAGATCTGGTGCCTTTAACCAGATAATTAAATTCGCATAAGAAATCAGCACGCCATGACCAAGTCTGTTGGTTTATTCTAAGACTTATTCATTTTGGATCTTGTTATCTATTAATATTATTTTAGTTTTGTAGTTTCTTTTTTTAGTTCACAGCGTGACCACAATAAATCCCCCTCATTTTGTTACTAGTGACTTTAAAAGAAAAGATGCAAAACTCCCTGTGGGATCGACCCTTACTCACTTCTGGCTACGCCCGTCGTGGGCATAAAGAAAATTATAAATGTATTTTAGAGCGCGAAACGACCGCGCGTCAGTCTTTTCTTTTTCTGTAATTCTGAGGCTTGATTTTGGTGTTGTTTGCTATGAGATTATCAAAAGAATGCTTAATAGTTTTACTTTGCTTTACAGAGTGGCAGCTTAGATTTTGAAATGTTTAGGAAAGAAGAGAAAGATCAGGGATCCAGTGTAAGTTGGAAGACATTCTCAAGGTCGGTTTCATGTATTGATCATCCACCAAGAAAGTCTAATTCTAATCCCCAATGCAGTACTTTCTCACTCAAAATTGTCCAATTCTTTGTATGCATGGATAGGGCATATTGGGGCATCAAATGAAAGTTATAGTTGGTAATCGTGTATAAGAACAAATATGAAGATAACCATGTTCATTTGGAGATGATTGGATTTTTTCTCCTTGAAAAGGGCTTTAGCATAGATGCTCTAGTTAAGGTACACATTTCTCTTGAAAAAAATCAAAATAATATTTTACTTTTAACACAGCTTTTGCTTTGTTATCATATTGTACTGTACTGAATGCAGCCTATAGTTTATATTGATTTTAATAATATTAGACCATGGTAAATTGAGGATGGTTATGTATGATATTATAAGATCTCAAGAGAAAAATTTGAGTCCTTGACCCCCAAGATGGTTTCCTGAGATAATAGCAATCAGATAGATGATTACTCTAAATCCCTTTTTTGAATGTGGAATGTAAGTGGGCAATTTAAATCCCATGCCAGACTTTTGTGTTTTATATTATCTATTTTAACCTAAAGAAAGCATTGCTCTACTAATCAATTTAATATGATAGTCAAACAAAATCATGAATTTCTATGTAAGAATCTAATGCTTAAAGATTCCCGAGTGCTAAAAAATTAAGGATGTCGGTTTCTTAATACACCAAAGTTTGTAGCATGTGTGTATAAGTATGTTGTTTTCATTTTTCCCAAATCAGAGATACTCTATTTAACATTAAGAAAATGCATAGATGCTAAATAAGTATATATTTTGCAAAATGAGTTGGGGCATATATTGTCCCATTTATTTAAAGATGCCTTGTTGAATTTCAATCTTCATTCATAAAGAGAATGTGATCAAGTATGTCTCTTCTTTGGTACTTGAGAATCAATATCACAAATGTTGACCTATGAAATTAGCTAATAAGGTCTTGCTGAACCCAGACACCTAATACAATCAGTACTCCATTAGGTCGTCTCATATTTTCTGCACAAATGATTTATGATAATTTAATTTTCAGTAGCCATGTTCTTGAATTTTCCTTTTCACATCGTTGTAGATAGTTAAGGAAGGTGAAGAACCACAACAACTCCTTTAGCATCTGGCTTGCTTCTTGTTAGAAAATTATCTAGATAGTGGGATTGAGCAACGTTGAGAACTATACAGGTAGGTAGGATCTTTAATTATTATTTTTTTGAACCTCTGGTTGCAGCTCTAATGAGTTGCATTGGCATCCCAAAGCAGGAGAAGTAAGGACAGGATTCATTTTAATTCTAAAACATGCAATAATTTTGTAAAGAAGGATTTACAAGAAATCCTGATATAATAAACCATTTCTATAATCATCTTTGTCTAGTTATAACTAATTGATCTTGTCGTAGATGGTTTTGCTCGTTGATAAATATGAATTCATAGAGTCATGGCTCACTCCAGGGTTAGTTTTGATCAGAGATTGAATTGATGAAATAGTTTATAAGTTTATCTATCCATTATATAGTCGTTGACAACACCTGCAAATCCATGTTGGTGCTATTCTTCAAATGCTCATCTGAAAGACACAGGGTTAACCTTCTTGTTGAAGTGCTTGCACGATCTACATGTCTCATTTGTGTTTCATACTCAGATGTCACTTTGCCTACGTTTTACTTTTCGGGACTAATAGTGATCCTCTTATGTGGCCAAAAGCACAACACACTATCATGCACAATAAAATGACGCCGTTTCAACAGTTTTTTTCCCAATAAAAATTCTAAAAAATGACGTTGTGGCCAGAATCCCCAATTTAGTCTCATACTTTATTAAAACGCATGATTCTCCCAGCCTTTTTATTTTATTTTCCCATCAATAACTCAACAAAATTAAGATGGCAGAATATTTTTTTGTATAGAACTCACATCTCAAGAAGAAACTTGTGTACCTATCAGACGAAATTGTTTGAAGATCAAGCCTCCATTGTTTTGACTTAAGGTGCTTTAGTAATTTTTTTGGTTGATTGATCGTACATTAATTAATTTTCTTAACTTGAATTCAGAAGTTAGTATGCAGAAATATGTGTTACTTATTTTTTATTTTTATCAATCAAAGTTTATATTGAGCATATGTTATTAATTATTTGGTGTAGTATTAGTTATATTATGTTGTTAATAAGTTCATTGTATTTTATATGCATCAAGAAAATTTAGTGTGTTTTTTTTTATGGATTCTAGTTCAAATGTTGAGTTCAAGCCTAGAATTGGTATGGCATTTGATAATTTAGATGATGCATGGAAGTATTAGGTTGAATATGGAGGGAAATCGGGATTTGGAGTTAGGAAACATTATTACAATAAGACCAAGAAAACTAGTATGATATCATCTTACAAATATGTGTGTTGTAAGGAAGGTGCATGTAAAGCGGATAAAAGAGATTATTTGACACTCAATCCTCTACTTGAGAATCGAACATGTTGTAAAGTAAGATTGGGAGTGACTTGTGTTGATGATGAATATAAAGTTAATGAGTTTATCGATGTACACTACCATCCTCTCCATCTTCCAGAGACAACCCACATATTGTCATCACAGCATAAAATTACCGAAGTTCAGGCACCTGAAATTGATTTGGCAAATGATGATGGGCTTAGACATAAATTAACTTACGATTTAATGACTAGGCAAGCAGGGGGTAGAGATGGGCTTGGTTACACAATGTTATATGCTAGAAATTATCTTCGATCCAAGAGACAAAGAAACATGGCATATGGTGAAGTCAGTTGTTTAATGCGATACTTTCAACAATAGTTATCGAAAAATTCATTATTTTATCAGGCTAATCAGATGGATATAGAAGATCAAATAGCAAATATTTTTTGGGCTGATGCAAGAATGTTGATCGATTATGACTACTTTGGTGATATTGTATCATTAGATACCACATATTGTACGAATCGTGCTCATAGACCACTTGCTATCTTTTCAGGTTCACTCATCATAGGGTAGCAGTGATTTTTGGTGCAACACTTTTGTATGATGAGACGACAGCTTCATTTAAATGGTTATTTGAAACTTTTTTAGAGGCACACAAACAAAAAAGGCCTCTCACAGTATTCACTGACCAGGATCAAGCTATGGCAAAGACTTTACATGAGGTGATGCCCAAGACGTTCCATGGATTGTGTACATAGTACTTAATGCAGAATGGCATGAAGCACTTAGGGAACTTGATGAAGGAAAGGCTCATATTTCTTGATTGATTTTAAGAGGTGCATGTATGGTTTTGATGATGCAATTCAGTTTGAGGAGGCATGAAGTGTCTTATTAACACAATACAATGTTTAGGAAAACACATGGTTGAAACATATTTACAATATTAAGGAGAAATGAGCAATTTGTTACATGAAGAATGCTTTCACACTTGGCATGAGAAGTACACAACTCAGTGAGAGTGTCAATTTTGATATTAAGAATTGTATGAAGCCTGACTTAGACACCACACATTTTTTAAGCATTTCGAGCGGTTTTTAGAGGATAAGCGGTACAACGAGCTGAAGTGTGAATTCAAGGCACGCCAAAAGCTATCCAGATTGAGGTTGGAGAGCTCTTCTATGTTACGAGAACTTTTTGAGATTTATACCCTGCTATATTTGACCTTTTCCAGAAGGAGTTTGTTTTGTTTACAGTTATGTACATAAAGTATAAAAGTGAAACGCATTCATTTTGTGAATATTTACTGGACTAGTCGATCAAGATACAAAATGGAGGGTGACATTTGATCCAAATACCAAAATGATTTCATGTAGTTTTCAAAGATTTGAGATGATTGGATTATTGTGTTATCATGCTATAAAAGTATATGTGTGATGGATATAAAAAAACTTCCAGAATAATACATTTTGAAGAGGTGGACTAAAGAGGTCAAGAGTGGTGTCGTACAAGATTGTATGGGCAATGATGTTGAGGAAGACCCTAAACTACAAAGTACAGAACGATATCGAAAACTATGCTTAATGCTTATAAGATTGGAAACTGAAGCATCCATTCACCCATCAACATTCACTTTGGTGCATGAAGCAGCGTGTGATCTAAGCAAATAGATCATGTCAATGCGTTTAATAAAAGAGAGCTAGGACAAAACTAGTTTTTAGAAAACCACGACAACGGTACTTCCATGACACTATCAAAAAGATTCAAGAAAAAAGATGGTGGGAAAAGAGCAAAATGATTGAAGAGTTGGGTAGAACTCCAGTCGAAACGAAAAAGAAAAACAAATCCCAGAGTCAAGGTATGCTCACTTATTTTATATGACATTTTTGAAAAATAAATAAATGAGTTGTCATATGATTACGTTTTTTTTGTACAATTATTATAGGAAATTAGAGCAAACGATGAGTTATCCATTTCTTGTTCAGCACTCCTAACACCTCGTGCATGCCTCCAAACTAGTAGAAATCAATTCAATTTCACTGAATTCTTAATGGTAAAAAAATTGCACAACTTAGTGATTTTTTTTATTTATTTTGTAGTTATTAGTTCTAATCCATATTTTTGTTTAATATAGACACAAACTGACCATCCTTTATATTCTCTTGAAGGAATGAATTTCAATAAAGACACATCTAATATCAACAATCAAGATTGTTGAAATTCTTAAGTTATTGAAATGTAAATACTTGAATTTTTGACACATTAAATATGAATATTGCTAGTTTTTATTATGGAATTCGTTATTGCATGATGTTATGACTTCCATAAAAATTTACATTTTAGTTTTTCCTTCAAACAATAGCACATGACCTTGAAATTCTATCCAATTCCACTATGACAGTGAAAATAACTGATAATTTTGAAAAAACATATAAGCATGTTTGATTTTTTTTGTTTACCATGTTAACATGGAGAATATGGCGGATTTGATATTTCACGTAGCCACAGCTGATAATTTCAAGATTTACTGTGATAATATTGCTCTCTTCCATGAGGTGCAAAAGAGAGAAAAAAGAAAATATCTTGTTTAGGTAGTTATTTGATCTTTATTTAGGCTTGGAAATAATTGATGAGTAAAGTGAGCATTCTTGCTACGACATTGTTTTTCAAATTTTATGTTAGGAAAAAAAAAGTTTGGGGAGAATGAAACAAAAAGGCAGGGAGAATCGTGTGTTTTAATAAAGTATGGGACTAAATTGGGAAATTTGGCTGCGACATCGTTTTTCCGAATTTTTATTGGGAATAAAAAGTGTTGAAATGACGTCGTTTTATTGCACAGGATAGTGTGTTGTGCCTTTAGCCAAAGTAGATAATCACTATCCTTTCGGGACACCATCCATAAGGGTATCATCGAATCTATACTTAATATCCTGAGTGATTTTGTATTCATAAATGTAGCATAAATCAAGCTGGTCAATATTGCACAAATTCACATTGTTTCATGTTCGGCACCTCAATATCTACTATGGTCTGTGGTGGAATGAGTGATGTCGTGATTAAAGGATCGTGAGTTTGGATCGTGCAAATGATTTTTAGGTATTATTACTGTGGGTAGCTTATGAGAAACTAAGGTTTGTTTGTTTTTATTTCAAACATCAATTTCCATCAATATTTTCATATCAATTTACGAGATGTATTGATTTTTGAAAAAATGTAATGATTTTGTTATGATGAATGATTTAATGTTTAGATTTATAGGTTTGGAAAATAGAAATATGTTTGTTTGATTATGTTTTCAATTTGAAAAATTGTGGTTGAGATGAAAAAGATAAATATTTATGTGGTTATGATGAATTGATGAATATTAAATTAATGAGTTTCAATATATATATATATATATATATATATATATATATATATATATATATATATGGATGGGATCTAGTGAGAACCAGTCACCAGGTGGGAACTAGGAACCAATCCCATCCCTCCATTCCAAAATCTGAACGATCCAGATTAATCCAGATTTTCGGTGGTAATTTTGCAATTAAAATGAAAATCTTCAATTCGCGCGTCTCATTAAGGGCAAAATCGGAAAAAATTGCCCAGATTCAATTTTAGCCTCCTACTTCGCTCATTTTAGCCTCATGCATTTCTCATTTTAGCATGTGTTGATAAACAAAAATGGAACGATGATTTCATTGGAATGAAATGCAATACACCCTATTTGGGGACAGTGAACCCTAATGGGAATCTCATAATTACTAGTTGGGATCAGATGAGCCCTAATCGGAACGTAATAAACCCTAATTGGGAACGGTGAACTCTAGTGAAAAATGTCACATCAATTTTAGCCTCCTACTTTGATCATTTTAGCCTCATGCGATTCTCATTTTAGCCTCAGAACAAAAGGGAAGAATTATTAAATTACTATATTAGCCCCCCCCCCACAAAGTTGCTGAAAATTACAGGAATGCCACCACTTGGGAGAGGGTTCTCATTTAATCATTTTCCTATATATATATATATATATATATATATATATATAGAGAGAGAGAGAGAGAGAGAGAGAGAGAGAGAGAGAGTGGAGGACCCATGAATTTTATCCAGAGGAGGCTCAATTTACAATAATATACACCCTAAAAAGTTAATGTATGACAATTTTGATAAAAGTTAATATGTTTTTTAAATTACATTTCAACATTAAGAAATTAATTGGTTGACAAAATTATATCATTGTAGATCATTTTTTTTAATAACTTTCAATTGGTTAAGTACCCAAATAAAAATTTTCTCATTTAAAATTGGTTGTGTGCCATAATAATGCTCTTGTAGTTAGAACACAGAACTAAACATATTTAATATAAAAAAAACTACAAGTCATAAATGCAATAAAAATTAACTTTAAAATATCCAAATTGAGAATTAGAATAAACTATAAATAAAGAAAACACAACAATTATAGAATTAAAAAAAATATATGAAATAAACCAATGATGTTTGAATTTAAAGTGCGTATATGTAAATTTTAGTAAATCTTAATTTATTTTTAATTTTATATGATAAAGTTAATAATAAAGAATGAGAATGAATAATATATAGGGACACCTAGTAGCATATAAATGATAGAAGAAATTTAAAATTTATTAAACTTATTAAAATTTTAAATTAAATATTTAAATTACTATATTAATTTTTTTTTTTTTAAATGAGGGGGGCCCATGGCCACCCTTGGCCCCTACATACGTCCGCCGTATATATGATGGAATATATTATATAGAATTGGAAAAAGTGAAAACTGAATTTGAAAAGAATTAAAATAAATGTGTTTTCGATATTTTGAATTGTAAAAAAGTGTGAGATTTCCATTTAGAAATTAAAACAAACACGGCTTAAATTTTCTCTGAATGTGGACAATGTTTCTTTAATTTGAAAAGAAAGTCAATTTTAATAATTTCATTTTACACTTTTAAAATGGAGTATGTAGTATGCAGTGACGCAGCCGTTACAATGATTTCAATATTTTATGAGATTGCCACAACAAACGGAAGATTCTAAAAGTGAAAAAGAGTCAATTTAGTTTGGTGGTCGGACCTTTTTATGCATTTAAAATTAGCGAAGAGCTTTCCTAAAAAAAAAAAAAAATTTAGTGTAGTGCTTAGAACAATTCTAATGCTAAAAGTCGCAGGTTCTAATCTCCTCAAAATCACAGGTCGGGTCTGTGAGTAAAAAAAAACACCAATTTAATATAAATTTTGCATTAAATGGGTATAAATTTCAGTATTAATTTTTTTAGCAACTCAAATTCTCTGCACCAAATATTACACTAAATGGAAATATTTTTTAAAAGATTTCATTTTATCTTATAACTGAAACATGAGTATGCTTAATAATTTAGTATTTTTTAAATGACAATTATTCAAAATTAATTACTATTAATTATACTTTAAAAAATATAATATTAATAAATTATAACATATAATGTACTCAAAATAATAAAAGTATTTTAAATGATCATCGAATTCTTACTATTGGTGAAAATATTACGAGACTACAACACTTATGAAAATACATATATTTTGGTCTCAATGCCCATAATTAGTATATTTTTGCCACATATGTTCTACTGATACATTTTGAAGTGCATTGTGAGCATCTTTATATCGAGCAAGAAATTCGTTGAACCAAACACAAAATTAATTTTTGCTTTTATTGAAATTATTTATTTAGATGATATATAATATAAATTAAGTGAATATATAATTTATAAATTAAATTAAATTATTAGATAATTCATTTAATAAATATTTTAAATAATAAAATAGTTCATTAAATGTTATGGGATCCATCAGTACCAGTTTGGTGCAGCATCAAATTCTGCCCCTAAATTTGAAATAGGATTTTGTACTGTATCAATTTGGGATAGAATTTGGAACATTATTGAAATAAATTTCTACCCCAAATTAATGTTTTAGTCTAATATTTGAGTTGCTCATAGACTTCAATATCTTTACCGTATAAAAGCATGTGGAAAGTGCATGAACAAGCTTAACGTCTTCTAGACCATACGTGATGATTGAGCTTTGCAGCTAAAAGAATATAACACTATTTTTTCTCGCAAAAAAAAAAAGAAAAACATTATTCTTTTTTCAGCAAATACACACGCGAATTTTCATGTGTTGCTAAAAAAGAGTGATATAATCTTTTTTTTGCTAAAAAAGAACTGTGCTATCTAATTTTGACTACTTAAAAATTGAATAAAAAAATATTGATAGAATTTAATTCATGGGATTCTAAGGCTTTAACCATCGGTGACACCCGAGCGGGTGTCATCATGTAGCGACAAAGCAATTTTTAAAAAAAAAATACAAAATGTCACCAATTTCACCCACTCGGTCGGATGGCCAACTTGAAGTCACGCCCATGACCCTGTACACGTGGCACCCTCTGATTGGGTGCCACTTTATATATATATATATATATATATATATATATATATATATATATATTAATAATTTAAAATTTAAATAATTTATAAAATTAAAAAAAAAACAATATTGACGATTTTTTCTCTATAAAATGGAGCCAATTATTTTCTCTTTTTACAAACAACTATCCTCTCTTTTTTCTCACATAACTTATTTGATTTGGAAAATTCTCAATCTCACATTTCTTCTTCATCTTAAATTATGGATCCAAATCACCCAAATTATTATCATGATTCCCAAAATTTTTCAAATTTTGGAACTTACTTTTTGCAAGAAACATGAATGCCACATGCACCTATCTATCAACATATTGAAATCACATGCATGTGTTGTCAATTTATCTGCAAATAATCACATGCGGGTGTGACATTATGAACATTGGATTCTGACTCAACATAATTTTAAATTATTTAGCATTGTCTATAAATATATCATGAAATACATATCAAAATTAAACTCACACAAAAATTCTCTATATTACATACCTTCTCTTCAATTTACATTTCTCTTCAGAAAAATGCAGGTTAATGATGATGCTTCAATCGAATCAAACTCAAGTTCTGATGATTCGAATCCCAACGAATTTGATGAATGGGTAGACCGAGTTCATCAACAACGTCGTGAAGAGGATAACATCATAGAGAATATGCTCATAACCAATCCTCATCTGATTGTAGGAGCTCAAACTTCTACAATTAGAAGAAAGTATTGTGATAGGGAACGTGAGATTGGTGAAGAGCGTTTGATGAAGGACTATTTTGTCTCTAATCCGACGTATTCTCCGGTGCTCTTTCGGCGTCGATTTCGCATGCAGAAATCACTTTTTCTTCGCATAGTGGATGTGGTTACTACCAATGATGAATATTTTCAACAAAGACATGATTGCACAAATAGAAAAAGTCTTTCATCATTGCAAAAATGTACCGGAGCCATGAGGGTGTTGGCTTATGGGACATCACCTGATGTTGTTGATGAATACTTACGAATGAGTGCAATAGTTACAAGAGATGCTGTCATCCATTTCGTAGACGGTGTCATTTCCTACTTCGGTGATACATACCTTAGAAGGCCTAATCAAGAAGATTTGGCAATATTACTCTATGTTGGGGAACAATGTGGTTTCCTTGGCATGATTGGTAGTATTGATTGCATGCACTGGGAATGGAAAAATTGTCCGACTGCCTGGGCTGGGCAATTTACAGGGAGAAGTGGAAAGCCAACAATCATTTTGGAAGCCGTTGCATCATATGATTTATGGATATGGCATGCATTCTTTGGAACACCAGGTGCGTGGAATGATATTAATGTTCTTCATCGATCACCAGTCTTTAGTGATGTTTTAGAAGGCCGGTCACCACAGGTTAGTTATATCGTCAATGGTCGTCAAAATGATAAGGCATATTATCTTACCGATGGCATATATCCTTCGTGGGTTGCATTTGTGAAGTCTATTACATCTCCTGTAACTCGAAAGCATAAGTTATTCGCTCAACATCAGGAGGCTGTGAGAAAAGATGTAGAGCGGGCCTTTGGAGTTCTACAAGCTCGTTTTGCATTTATTCGACGCCCATGTCTTGTTTGGGATAAGGTTTTGATGGGAAAAATTATGATGGCTTGTATCATCTTACACAATATGATTGTGGAGGATGAACGAGACACATACCAAAACTATTATGATCCCACCGATTTTTTGACAGATGCATCTTTGAATTCAAATGCCGAACCTTTTCACTACTCTACTGAACGCATCACAAGTTTGTCGGATTATATGATTAATAGGGATCGACTTCGCAACAGAGAGGCTCACAGTGCTCTTAAAAAGAACTTGATCGATCACATTTGGCAAAAATTTGGCACTAGTTGAAAATGTTATTTACATCTTATGTACTCGTAATTTAGAATTTCTAGTTTTCTAATTGCAGTTTAATTAATTATTTTTTTGTTGTTTTAACTCTTGTAATTTTCATTTTGTTGTCAAATAAATTATGAATTTATAATTGTATGAGTTTTTTTTTTAATTATGAATTTTAAAAATGTATCTAATAAATTAATTTTGATTTTTTAAATAAATAAAAAATTATTATTAATAATATTTTATTTAAAAAATAAAATTATAAATATTTTATATAGATTGGAAGAAAGAGAAATTAATATTTTATTTGAGTGTCAGGTTGGATGAGTGTCACTGATGGAGTGCAAATTAAAAAATGTTGAGGGTTGTGGATGTGGAGGAGAGAGAAATTAATATTTTATTTGAGTGTCAGGTTGGATGAGTGTCACTGATGTGGATAGCCTAATGATGAGGCCGAAGTTCTATCATGTGACGACTGACGACATAACGAGTTTGGATAATTGAAGTAAAATAAGTTGTCCAATTACAATGGCTTACTAACTTTATTCAGAACTAGTATTTCTCCTGTGTGATGCACAAATAAATTTTATAGTTTTAGATCTGTAATATTATGATATTTTTTAATTTTATATGTTGTGTTCAATTTTTAAAAATTAATAAAATGATATGCACATGCGTTAATTAATTAGACAAGAAGATCAATTTTATATAGTTACGACAAACAAAAAGGAAATTAAATTTTAGGAACTAAATGAAAATCAATGTTAGAAAGATCGAATTGAAATATTTCCAACATCATGATTTTATAAATAACAATGTATAATTGCCCACGATTATAGAACATTTGGTTTCTTTGAATATATGCAAGTTAAAAAATATAATTATTTAATTATTTTAAATGATGAAATTGAAACAGAAAAATAATAAATCATTGAAAATATTATTATTATTATTATTATTATTATTATTATTGTTGTTGTTGTTGTTGTTGTTGTTGTTGTTGTTGTTGTGCAATACAAATGAAAGCTATTTTTTGAGGCGATAAATGTAGAGTACTACAAATCATCCATCTATGCATACAAAAATAAAATTAATAATCCTACAAATCTCAAATTTTCAAGTAAAAAAAATAAAAAAATAAGATTGCAACAATTTCTAAAAATATAATGGTTGTAATCTAAACCGTCGTGGAAAATAATAATAATAATAATAATAATAATAATAATAATAATAATAATAATAAAATTTACAACAATAAATGTCAATACTGTTGTCTATTAATTCAAAACTGTAGTCTATTGTTCAAAAATTATTGTCTAAGATAAATGTATAATAGACAATGATTTACATGAGAACCGTTGTCTATCATGCAATGTTGCCTTAATATATGTACAGATAAGAAAGAGGTAACGGAGAAGGATATTTTCATATATAAATTAAGCAATTGATATCTTTATCATTATTCTTGTATTCCATCACAAAGGAAGAAAAACACCCATTTTCATGAAAGTATTAGTGCTCTTTTCTTACACGACTATTCGTATGCCTAAGTTAATTTTTGATATGTACATTGTGAGACAAAGAAGCTTTCACGCAACAATCTTCATCAAATTCAAAAACATTACGTATGTATATGTGTACTTGTTGACTTGAAGATTGGATAATTATTTCATCATTCTAGATAATAATTCGCACATATTAGATAGGACAATTCTTTAATAAAATCGTTTCACTATGAGAACTGGGAAGGGGAGTAATAACTTAAAAGCTAGACTTCATTAACGAGATGGACCAAAGTCCATGAAAAAAATTAAAATTTCAAGTGTATTTATAAATATAACTGAGTCTATGAGGTTGTTCGAGTGTTTTTAAGTCCTTATTATTGATGGGTCGAGCTCCTCATTTTGTGGATGACCTTTTTGATAACTATTATTCTTGTTTGATATTAATTGAAGTCATTAGTTGATTGTTAAAAAAATTAATAATAATTGAACCTAGCTAATTAGACATTGTTATTTAGACCAGATCAAAGTATAACATAAAATAGAAAGAAAAGTCATATGCAATTTTTTCATGACGAATAGTACTGTGGTAGTCTAATAAATAATAATAGCTGTCTTGCCATATATAAGGTCATTTTCAAGATCTACAAAAAAACTTATGTCTCCAAATCTAAAATAGAAATAATATTTATTCATCTATATTCTATAATTTATATCCATAAAAAAATGAAAAATCCATGATTATTTCGTTTTATTTATACTTTGCCGCCTTGTTTGGTGGAAACGGAAATGTAATCCGTCGAATCATTCCTGCAAATCTCTCTCTCTCTCTCTCTCTCTCTCTCTCTCTCTCTCTCCTATGATCCTATCCTACTGACAAGCAATTCCGCGGTTCAAGGATCTCCCTCCCCTCCTCTCTCTCTCTCAACGAACTTCCTCGTCTGCCAACGGTCTACACTTTCAGAAGCCACACAGAAATGGAGTCTTCCATCGCAAGAACACACCTTTCTCCATCCTCACCATTCTTGCTCACAAAGCCAGTAAATTGCATCGACACAAGCCCTTCACACATCCATCTAAATCTACAAAAACCCATCTTCAAAAAGCCACCAAATTCAAGATTTGCACATGATTCTACATCGAAAAATCCAAGCTTTTCACTTTCATGCTCAACAATTGACCGGTGCGCCAAGGTACAACCCTCAAGCGTGTCAGAGAAGGTTCAAAGATTAGGTTTTGAATTCCGGTCATTGCCGGAGCCGATCGACAGAGTCAAGAGATTGTTGCACTACGCGGCAATTCTTCCTCCATTCGACGAATCTTCAAGAATTCAAGAAAATCGTGTTTCTGGCTGTACAACGCAGGTTTGGATGGAGGTGATGATGGACATAAACGGGGTGATGAGATTCAGAGTTGACAGTGATTCCGAGATCACAAAAGGGTTCTGTTCTTGCCTGATTTGGCTCCTCGACGGCGCGGCGGCGGACGAGGTTTTGAGCGTGAAACCTGACGATTTGGTGGAGATGAATGTGGGATTGCCTAGCAGAGGCAATTCGAGGGTGAATGCGTGGAATAATGTTTTGATTAGCATGCAGAGAAGGACTAAAGATTTGGTTGAGCAAAAGGGCAGAGGAAACTTGGAACAAATTTCTTCCTTGATTTCTGTCAACGGAAGTTGCTCTAGTAAAAACCAGGTGTGATTTTTTTGCAGCTCTTGTTGTCAAATTGATTTGGATGTTTGTTGCTTTTGGTTTTGCCAAAATTGAATGTGGAAGTATCGTTGGATTGTACTAAACTACTAATTGTGCCATTTTTGTATGTAAAATCTCGTTTCGATTGAGCTGAGCTCGTTAGGAACTGTTACGATCCATATCATCTATGGCTCTGCAGAGAGAGAGAGAGAGAGAGAGAGAGAGATCTTTTTGTAAAAAGTTCGACTGAACTGAGGTCATTAGGGACTGTGAGGATCCATATCATTCATGATTCTGTGATTCTAGAGAGAGATAGTTTAGACACTACAAATAAGATATATTTTAAAGGTCCACAGTCCTGTTTGATGCAATTATTTAGGAAGACCGAAAAGTGTTAGTGTTTTTAAATTTATTGGTGCAACTTGTTTGATGATGATGGTGAGTTAGAATGGAAAGGTGTTGAATTATATATTAATAGACATGAGGTCCCATATACTACTTTCTTGACGTTTATGGCTCGAAATATACATTAGCAATAGTTAGGCAAGATTATTTTCACCAGTTCCTACTTTTTGTAGAACAGTTCAATTCCCACTTCTTAATTAGCTGCATTAAGCCAAGTTTAGTTGAAATATTTGATTAAATCACATAAGCTTTGAATTCTGCAGGCGTCTTGTGGAGTAGCAGTCCACGAGCTAATGTAGGCACCCTGTTGGAGGTGTGCACGAACCTCTAGTTTCCGCTGGGTGGCTAGTTATGTGTTCCACGATTGATTCAGTAAAGCGATTTGTGTAGATTTCCTGCAATGTCTTGCTCGTTTCAGCTACTTGAAGGTAAACTCATTATATCGCGTATCTGATGGGGAAGTCTTGTATGCATAAAATAGTTGGAAGGCAGAGGCAATGTGTAGTTCAGTGAAGGACTGGAATCAACATAGATAGGTGATAGAAGAAAATTGTTACACAGAAACAACAGTAGGTTGTGGTATATCAGAAAACATTTCGTTTTCGTGTTGGAAGTAGGTGGTTTCTTGAATTCATAGCATAAAGAGTCAAGAATGTTTGTAAATTGTAATATGCTGCTGAATTTCTCCTCTTGATCAACTTGTTTCTCACATTCTTATCGCCTTGGGTTCGAGTGTGAGCCATTGTTAATGTGTCCATCGAATGATACTCATGTTGTAATTGGTCGTCGTGCCTTCTCATACGAGGTTGAGGAAGCTTTGGCCTCATCACTTCTTGCTATCAAATGCGTTCATCAAATGATGCTGATGTTGTAATTTGTCTTATCTTTCCATACGAGTTGAGGAAGTTTTGGACTCAAGTAGCATGTAATTAAACACCATCACTTCTTGCATTTGATCGGATGAACTTCTTTCTGCTCATTGTGTTCTAGAAAAACGCAAAACCAATCATCATGTTTAGGAATCCAATTCTAGTTTGTTTGCTGGCATATATCTCACAACATACACAAGATTCTAAGATGCCTATCGTAAATGTAACGGAAACATTATCCCAGAAGAAGCTTGCCACCACTCAACATCGAATCGAGTGTGCTCTGAGTAGCTCGATCCAAAAAGCGTGACCAATTTGAATTCATGATCTTTTGCATACATGTAATAGAGAAGCAAACTGGTTAAAGTCAAGATTTAGATAGTTTGCCAGTGGACATGGAAAAAAAAAAACTTGCAATAAACT
This sequence comes from Perilla frutescens, assembly GCA_026008535.1. Lineage (NCBI taxonomy): Eukaryota > Viridiplantae > Streptophyta > Magnoliopsida > Lamiales > Lamiaceae > Perilla > Perilla frutescens. The sequence goes on from BRKX01000015.1 coordinate 16,487,973, forward strand.
CTCAATTTTTGTAAGAATGCTAAATAGTTAGCTAGCTGTAGACATCGTAGCAATATTTCGTAGAAAGTTGGAAAAAATGATACCTTCAAAATTTGTTTAGGTAAGAAAGTGACGGTACATATGCTTAGTCTTGAAATAATAGTACACACACCATTTAGGAGTCGATTATTTCAAATATAGTACTTTTCGGAGAGATATATGTTTATAACTCGTAAATATTTTATGTAAAGGTATGTTTTTGTTTTTGTTTTCCAGCATAATTGGTGCCTCTTTCCATGTCAAAAGCCATGGAAGAAACGTGTTTTTTTGTTTCTGCAGAAGTGGAAAGATGAGAAAAGTTAGTCCCTTTCACAAACATTTTAAAAGTTATAACTGTTATGAAAAGAAGAGGGAAAAGAATTAGTTGAAATCCAACATCACACAATTTTTTAGGTTTATGATGTTGAAGTCTCTATAGTCTTAATCAACAATTTACGATCCATAAATAGAAAATTGTTGTGTGATTAAATGATTAATTTCCCTTTTTTATCTAATAAACGAAATATTGATATATTGACACGTTTCATAATCATAGCTAAATAAATAAAATTGTGTCTGTCTGATTTTGAGAAACCTTTTGTTTTAGGAGTAATTGCCTATTTTTGGCAACTATTCGCCAATCCCTTGGCTCACAAAAACATAAGAATTGAAAATTGATTGCAAATTTAGGAGTGATCTTTTACTAGTAGTAATACCCAATCTATCTTCATGTCTTAATTGGTCTGTCTTAAAAGTCAATAATTTGAATCATTCTACACTTTCTAAGTTGAAGCGTGTCTTAAAAAAAGACTAATTGACATTTTTTTAACATATTTTTTACAATTACACAATGATTTATATTTCAATTTTTCCTAATTAAAGCATGAATCAAATTTCTGCAAAATGGATTCAATGTCTCCGCAAACTGACTTTGTTTTAACAAAGTTCATCTAATACGCCAAAATTTGAAATGCAAGCAATTAATAAAAAATATATAAAAAAAATGAATACACACAGTGACACACACACACACACACTAGGATGGCATAATCCACGTAGCCAAACAGTCGGCAAACTGATATTTTTATTTGTAGTTGGCGGTCCCATGTACAGCGGAAGTGCAACAAAAGGTATAATATGATATTTCCACGCCCAAAGAAAAAGATCTCAGCCAATCATATTCATCCACGTCGTCAGATTCATGTGGGGCACGCTGAAATCTCCTTCGTCCAGAACTCTACCAAAAAACTGGCCCACCACCTCCCACGTTGGAGCGTGTACCCACGCGCCTCCGCATTCTCGCGTTGGTGAGACAAACATCGCTCCTTTTTTTAAGCCCTAATTATAATAAATTATTAATATATTTATAAATATATAATATATTATATATATTTCCCCCCGTAATATTTTCTGAATTTTTTTAATGGAATTGTTGTTGTGATTTAGACCGGATCCAGATTCGGAGCCCCGATTGGAGACCCGAAATCTACAGGAGAAGATTTAATTCAAGTTTTTTTTTTTTTATATCTGTTTCTATATTTAAACATACAGATTTTTGGGGAAAAGAAAAAAAGGAAATAATTCTCATTTAATCTGAAGAGATCTTTGTGAGAAATGTCGAAATCGCCATGGGGAGTCGGTGCCTGGGCAGCGGAAGCGGAGAGGGAGGAGGCCGAGCAGCGGGAAGCCGAGGAGAAAGCCGCCGCCGATGCCGCGGCGGCGCCTCCTGCCAGCTACCCTAGCCTGAAGGAATCGGTGAGCACCGCCAAGCAGAAGAAGAAGACCAAGATGACCCTCCAGCAATTCAATATGCAACAGTCGCCGTCGGCTCCGAGCCGCGCCGGTCTGACGCCGGAGGAAATGCTCCGCCTCCCGACGGGGCCGAAAGAGCGGTCGGCGGATGAAATGCAGTACGGGAGATTGGGAGGCGGGTTTTCTAATTACGGGTCGCGGGCGGGATCCGGTGGGTCTAATACGGGCCGGCCGCGGGAGTATGAGGGCCGGAGATCTTATGGATTTGAGGATGATGGGCGGAGGGGGCCGCCGTCGCAATCTAGGGTTTCGGAGTTCGATCAGCCTTCGCGAGCTGATGAGGTCGATAATTGGGCGTCGATGAAGAAACAAACCCTACCTGAATACGATTCGCGTGAATCCCGGCCCGGGGGGAAGTATAGCTCACTAGGGGGAGGCGGCGGTGCATCACGGGCTGATGAAGTGGACAATTGGGCTTCTTCGAAGAAGCCTATTATTTCACAAACACAACCGCAGGCTAGATCTTCAAGCTTTGGCTCGGGCTACTCCAGGCCCGAGCCTGATCGTTGGGCTCGAAATGAAAGCTTCGGGTCTGGATTCTCCAGGCCCGAGCCAGATCGCTGGGCTCGGGGTGAACAAAATCCGAGTTTGAGTTTGAGTTTGAGTTCTCCGAAATCTGAGGTTACAGAGGCGGTGAAGGTTAACAAGCCGAATCCTTTTGGGGCGGCCAGGCCGAGGGAGGAAGTCTTGGCGGAGAAAGGGTTGGATTGGAAGAAGCTGGATTCGGAGATCGGAGAAAAGAAACTGCAACATTCAGTTAGTGGTGGGAGTAGGCCCTCGAGTTCACATTCCAGTAGGCCGGAGACTCCTCAGTCGAGCAGGTCCGACGCCCCTCCTGCGTTGGCTGGGACTGGTGAAGCTGTAGGGAAGCAAAAACCTAAAGTAAATCCATTTGGGGATGCTAAACCTAGAGAAATCTTGCTGGAGGAGAAGGGCCTGGATTGGAAGAAGATTGATCTTAACTTGGATCGACGTGTGGACAGGTAGTCATTAATTATGCAATGCACTTTGTCACTGACATTTCACTTTTGAGAATGTGCAACTGTGCAATTTCTAGCGCTGTGATAACATGCACATGCTTTGTTACTTGATGTCCATTTTGGTATGCGAAGTGCAAACAGGGAAATTGTTGATATTTTTTTGTAAATAATTGTTACCTAATGAGATACTGAGATAGGGTTTTATTGCTGGGTTTGAGACAATATTGAGGTTTTTGTTAACCAGAGAGAACATTGGAGGATGGTATGGTCTCTATTGTTTCAGTCCATTGAGGAATTGAGACACATACTGATCATTTTCATGGACAAACTGTTCAATGTGTTTGTTCATCCCTCAACATCTGGTGGTGGCAAGTAGAAAACTTCTCAGTTGGACATAATAAATGTTAAAACTTGGAACTAATGGATGTATCTTATTTAGAATTTGGGACTTCAGAGAAAGAAGTTAATGTATATTTAAAGCTATTGGAATGCTGCAACCTGTTGGGACTTGGGAGTATCCTTAAAACCTTTAGAGTTTTGTTGTCATATTTGGATTCAGTTATTAATTAAAATATGTGGTGTAATGTGAAATATGAAATGCATTTACATATAAATAGAATGAGAAGCAGAACAGATAAAAAAGGAGGGGCTCGGTTAGTTTTTTCTCGATGAAGAAGGGAATTTTGGCAGTTTAAATATCTGTATACATGTAGCATTTCCATAAAAACTGAATTACACCATAAATCTTGAAATCTGTTAAGAGTAAATCTATATCCAGTAAGAGCATTTATTTCATAAATCCCAAGCTAACAATGCCAATTGTTGGATTGGTGATTCAATAGAGCAAAGCTATAAGTTATTTATATGCTAAGTGGAGGTGTCAACAACCAATTGTTTGAAAAAAATTGTTTGTTTCTGTTATCAAGAAAATAGAAGTTCAATGCTAGTCTAATTTGATTGATTCATTGAGTAAAGATGCGAGCTAGTGGTGGATGGGGCTAAGACTGTAAGTTATTGGCTATGGTTACATATATTTCAGAAGGGTCTATAGGTGTTTTCGTGCAACTCTATTATGTAGTGATGCCGTGATTTTATGTTTTGAGCTATCATATAATTGGCAAGTGCGCCTAGAGTGTCAAATGGAAGTAAGAATTTTAGTTGCTAAGGAAGCACCTAGCAGATGTGCAACTGGAACTGGATTCATTTAGTTTAGCTCAAGTTATTTCTTGATTTCGTTAGTTCAGATGAGTATATGTTTATATGTTGTGGCACATCTCTTTTATGGATGCCTACTTGTTTCCTTCCAAATTTTAAGACTTCTAATTGAATGCAGAGGTTACCCTTATGGGCTCACATTGCTATTTAAACTCCTGTATCATGTTCTGGTTGGCAACACTACTCATTATATTATGCTGTAACTACTCTTAACTGTTTTATGTTCTTGATTGTGTACATGATATGGGAGAAGGTGCTGGAAGCGTACTATTAACTTCAATAGTTGTAAACTGTTTGTATAATCTTTTGATCCATGCTCTTGAGACGGTACTAGTTCAATTTTTTTTTTAATTATCTAGATCGACTAAATTGTTTTTATCTTTATTACCTTCAGTAATACTGAAGTAAACTGAAAAAGTAGAGCTTTAGCATGGATACAAGATATTTTTATTTTAGCTGAAGAGATGTCATTTTCAGGTCTGAGACAGAGGAAGAGAAGCATTTAAAGGAAGAAATTGATCAACTGAAAAAGGAAGCACTACAAAAATCCGGTGAAGAACTAGCCGGGGTGCAAGATCTATTACATAAAAAGGAGCAGGATTTAGAACTTCTGGTCCGTCAGTTGGATGACAAAGTTCGTTATAGTCAGAAAAATTTTGAGAGGCAAAGTCCTGGAGCTGTTCGGGGTGCTGGCTTTAATGATAGACCTCATTCTCGACCTGGAATATATGAGGATCGTAGACCTGGCTTTCATGATCGACCCCCTTCTTCCCATGGATCATATGAGGAACCTAGAGTAGGCTATCAGGAGAGACCACCATCTCGGCCAGGTGTGTATGAGGATTCAAGAGCTGGCTTTGCTGAGAGACCTCCTTCTCGACCTGGAACATATGAAGATCCTCAAGCTGGGTATCATGAGAGACCCCGTTCGAGGCCTGGAGCCTATGAAGAGACCAGATCTTCCTATCCTCAGAGATCTTCTTTCACAGATGGAGCACACCAAGATCCCAGAGCTCTAGAGGCCAATGAGAGACCTCGTTCACGTGGCACTGGGAATTCATGGGCAAGACCAAGTGATGACAGGAGATATTTTCAAGGAAGTGGAGGTAGAGGATTTTCTGGCAGCAGAGATGTGGACAGGTACAGTCTCTTTAGATTTTTCTGTATTTCATATTTTCTCCTGCACTAGCAATTTAATTGGCAAAATTGGCCTCTGATCTCTTACTACAATAAACCCTGAAAATTTGACTAGCTTGATGTTGATTGATGAAACTCTTGGAGATATTGGTTCCTAGTGCTCTCATGCTTTTATTTACTAGCTATTTGCAATCATGGGGTAGGACTTAGGACAAGTGGTGTTTAAAAATCATTCAAGTCCATGATTTCATTTTGTGACTGTAGAAGGGTTTGTTGCAGTCCTATTTGGATGCCCATACCCCACTTGGAGTTTTTGGTTGGATAACATGCCTCGGATGAAAGATTTTCCTTTCCCTGCTTTGTGGTTCTCACTTGCATATATATATATATATCACATATATTTATGAGTTGCTGGGGGGGGGGGGGGGGATTGTATGGGGACTTGTATTGGTGAGTCGATGATCTTGGAAATTTTATGCTATGCGGTTTCTACTTTTAACTCTATGGATCTTCAGACAAGTAGGTTGCAACTTTTTTGCTTAAGTACGAACTTCTATGTGATACATAGTTGAGATGATGAACTGGTAAGGGTAGAAGCCCACAAGATTGCATAAAACATCGCCCGTGACTTCATGTTTTGGTAATGAATAACATACGATTGACGTTGTGCTCGTCATTTGGCAGGTCAGGGTCAAGGTGGTGAATTCCCGGGCTGGATTTGTTGATTATTCGAGTCGTCTTTTACTTGTCCTCTGACTAGTTAGATGCAATAATACATTGGCACCCCCTATTCATCATTTTCATGGTTTTTGCTGTGAGGAATGGAGCTAGAATTACTAAATTCTGACACACACAACTCTTGCATCAATTGTTGTTGCCTCTTGATGATGTGTAAAATTCTCAATTTCCCCTTTTCTATCTTTTTGTAGTGGGATCAAATTTTTCATATTCTCCAGAGGGACATTGTAATGCATAACCCTGCCCTCGTTTTGGTCTATTCGGAATACATATTTGTTGTTATACTGTTCTGTTCTGTTCTGTTCTGTCTTAATTGTATTGTGTTGTGTATGTTCAACTCCCACTTCACTTATGTTTTATTCTGTGCTGCATCTTTCCGTACATTTGATGTTGCTGCTTATTTTGAACAGACACTGTCGTTTTCTTTTTCTCTTTCTTACTTAAAATTGTCGAAAATGGTTCTGCGATGGTTCCTCTTCCTCTTGTTATTTTCATCGTTTTTGATGGCCTTTGTTCGACTTCAATTTGTAACGCAGTTTCTTGTTGGAAAAAGACAAAAAGGAAGAAAACATTTTAGATCATTTTATATGTTGCTACATTTTCTTCATTACATTCCATTCCATTCAATGAACTGGAAGAGTCGAGGAATTTCATTTGGAAAAAAGTGGTTCTCATCTCAACATGTGTTGGGCTTCAGTTGTATTCCATGTCGAAATCAACGGTATATTATTAACAGTATGATTAATTCAAATTGAAAAGAAATACCTCTGCTAAAATTCAAAGTATTAGCCTATGTATGCTACGTGGGATGAGATATATTCGATGTGTGGTCTCACCTCGTGTTACATACGAGAATATATTAGTCAATGATTGATAAGATGCGAAGCTCTCTCTCTATTTTGCTAACATATTATACCTCACACCACACCAAAAATATACAAATCTAATAGTTCAGCCTAATTAAGCCTAATAGCGAGACATCTTCTACAGCTCAGAATTCATGGAGTTCAAAGTTTCTACGTTGCTAATAGTAATAGCTATCATATTTCTGCCTACCTCAACTCTTGGCTCCAACAGCTGCAACTTTCCAGCCATTTTCAACTTTGGCGACTCGAATTCCGACACCGGTGGTCTGGCTGCGGCATTTGGCCAACCTCCTCCTCCCTATGGACAAACATTCTTCCATGCCCCTGCTGGCCGACAAAGCGACGGCCGTCTCCTCCTAGATTTTATAGGTATGCAACTTAATTTTCTGTTATTACCAACTCTTCATTTTCTAGATTCTTCAAACTTATCTAGTTTTGCCTTTTGTTAATTACAGCTCAAAGTCTAGGACTGCCTTATCTCAGTGCTTTTCTTGATTCTGTTGGCTCAAACTTCAGCCATGGAGCTAACTTTGCAACTTCTGCATCGACTATCAGGCCTCAAAACTTATCCTTATCCCGGGGAGGCTACAGTCCGTTCTCCCTCGACGTGCAACACGTCGAGTACTCGGACTTCCTCACTAGATCACAAATTGTTCGAAAACAACGAGGTACCTGTTTTCTTGCATTTTTTTTTCATGCATATATGAAGATGAACTGAGCAAAGATATTCGGGTTCATTACTGTGAAGGTTTCTTCCACGACTTGCTGCCGGAGAAGGATTACTTCTCTCGGGCATTATACACTTTCGACATAGGCCAGAACGATCTCACGGCTGGCTATGATCTCAACTTGACCACTGAGGAAGTTAAGGCACAAGTCCCTGATATGTTGGGACAATTCTCCAACGTAATTAAGGTATGAACACTTACACAAACTCACTATGTGGAATACTAGGTCTGGTCATGTTACCATAGGTGAATGTTGATGTGCACAGCAAATATACATTGAAGGAGGAAGATCATTCTGGATACACAACACAGGACCAGCAGGTTGTTTGACATATGTTATCGATGGTCTAGCAGCTACTACACCACAGGTTGATAGATATGGCTGTCTGATTCGAATCAACGAGGTTTCTCAGCATTTCAACCTCAAACTACACGAAACAGTGTTGCAGCTGAGGAAGGAGCTCCCTCTGGCTGCAATCACTTATGTTGATGTTTACTCAGTGAAGTATTCCCTCATCAGCCAGGCAAAGAAACTAGGCAAGTTTCATTTTCTTGGTAGTAATTAAACATGTTAATTTATGGTGAGACAAATGATGGCGTTTTCTTGTAATGAAAATGGCAGGATTTGAGGATCCATTCCAAGTGTGCTGTGGCTATGGAGGGAAATACAACTACAACAGGTTTGCTAGATGTGGGCAAACGGCAGTTGTGAACGGGACAGAGGTCGTAGCCAAGTCGTGCAAAGATCCATCAGTTCGGATCAATTGGGATGGAGTTCACTTCACAGAAGCAGCCAATAAGTGGATCTTCGATCACATTGTAGATGGCTCGTTTTCAGATCCTCCGATTTCACTCAACTCCGCCTGTAATAGAGGCTAGCTAGAGACAGCAGCAGATGAACTACTGTTTCCATTTATGTAATGAGTTGTTTTGAATGCTACCTGTTACAAAATGCATGAACACCTGTTAGGGGAATATAATCAACACTCTAATTATAGATGCTACTTCCGGTGAAGTATATTAGGTGTGCGTCTCACCTTCTCTTACGAACATTCATGAAACGCACACCCCAACCCCGAGTCTATATATGTTAGTATAACGATGTAATCGAAAATGACAAGATAGCAAATAAAATTAAATGCTAGTCGAGACCAGAGTAGACTCTTCCTACATAAGACAAAATTGCTCCGTAATTGTGCACACGGTCTACGACAAACGTCCCAAGATACAATGACTGTAACAAATTCAAATTATTGTACCACATGCAAATCAAGATTCTGGTGAACTCTTCTATACTCAGGACTGGATAGGACAAGAAAAAGAAAATTACAATGCTAGAATGCATGTATGTAATTTAGGTTGAGATGATCATGAAATGAACATATGAGGCTTTATATAATAGATGAAAAGTAGGGATGACTATTGATGAAGAGTGACACCATTTTATTTTGGAGAGCTAGCGGAGATCACGGGAGATCACGTACGTTGCATGTAATTTATATGATTTTTTACTAATTAAAAAATATTATATGTAAAACTAAAATTTCTATTCAAAGTGTAAAATTTAAAGTTATAAGCTATATTATAATTAGAAAATATTAATAAATAACTAAAACAAGAATATATAGCATAAAAATATTTTTTTTATCTAAATAAAAAATAAGTAATCAATCATTGTGTTAAATTATATGTTGAATATTATATGTATAACTTCTAAAGTACAAATTAAGCATATATGTGAAATAGAATAAAAGTGTACATAACAAAAGAATAATATTTAAATTGATCTAAATTAAAAAATATATATATTGGGTGAGTGTAGAATCTCATATATATATGTGTGTGCCCGTGTGTGTGAGCAAACTTTTTATTTATGATTTTTTTCTCTAATCTATATATTTGAAATTAGCATATATGATTTGCATTATTATAAAAAAAATATCTTTAAATTGATGAGTAATTGTGAAGTTTATTTGATAAAATATGTAATTTTTTTTAGAAAAAATATTTTTATGGTTGGAGGGTATGACATAATTTTTACAACTTAATTACTTTGAAAATATTAATTAATTTATCTTTAATAAAAATAGATGAGTGGCCAAAATAACATTTCATTATATATACTATTTTTAATACAAATATGTAGGTAATGATTTTTTTTTTCTTTGGTGTTCTTATAAGTCTACACCGCTCTTTGCAATGAAATTGTTTCAAATTATACACATCATGTAACATTTTTACTATTTTTTTTATCTATTTCAATTCACTAATATTTGAATTATTGATATCACATGATGTAATTCGGAATTTATAAGTAGAAATTAAATTCTAAGTATATTGATTAATTATACTTGTATATAGGATTAATTCCAAAATTATTAAATTACTATACTTGACCAATTTTGCAATATATAATATTATTGAGATTGTATACTAAAAGCATGTCTTTTATGTATATAATTTTTTCCTAAATTATGAATGAGAATAACCTTCACATATTTTGTATTTATTTTATATAATAAATAATGCAATCGTCATATACTTAATATTGTAGATAATACGGTATGTGGAATGCACACAACATATCATATTATCGGTTCCTTATAAAGTATGAGAAGAGTTCACAGCCTAAATGGAGTTAGACGAACCATCGGTATACTTGTAGTGTGATTTGAAATTAATCTATCTTGGCTATGGAATCATACTAGTGCACTTTTGTAGTGTATTAGACTGGATCGCAGTGAGATAATTTTTATGGACTGACAACACATAAGAATATAAATCTCAGATACTCATAATTCTTAATCCTTGCATAATATTAGACATGTATATTTTAATTACATTACTTTGACCTATAATAAGTGAAATTCTAATTAAAAAATCAATAAGCCCGATAGATTGAGTAGTGAAATTTCTATATATGATGAGTTACTATTTATATAATAAAACCATATCTCGGTGCGCCGAGTTGATGATGTGCCCTGAGGAGTTCAAAAGGATTATCATGTTAAATCTTGCAAGTGAATTTTTAATCCGATATGATAATAAAGGTTGAGTGGTACAACTCATGGATAAGCAATTAATTAAATTGAGTTGTCAGTATACTCGATTTAATTAATGGACATTCAATATCTTAAACATGGGGAATTAATTGAGTCGAAGGAGCCATATCCGTAATTATGGAATTAGGGTCGTAGTACAATATTAATTCTTTAGTGGACTGAATTAACACTACAAAAAAGAACGCGAATTAGCGATGAATATTAGAGATGGACCCTCTTCCTTCGTTAGTTGCAACAATTTAGCGACGGACAGTCCGTCCTTAGAGTTTTCAGGCATAAAAAAATGCGGGAATTTTTCGCACGTAAGATTAACGACCGAATACAGACGGACTAACCGTCATTAAAGGTAACGACAGACTGTATCCGTCGTTAATATATTAATTTTGAATTAATTAATTCTCAAAAAATCTAACGACGGACTAGTTCCGTCGTTACTATTCGATTTTTAAATTTATTAATGGATTTTTAATTTTACGACGGATCTAATCCGCCGTTAATATTTTAATTATGAATTATTTAATTTCCGAAAAATCTAACGACAGACGGATTCCGTCGTTAATAATAGATTTTAAATCTATTAATTCACATTAAATCTAACAACGGACTGGGTCCGTCGTTAATATTCGATTTTTAATTTTATTAATAATTTTTAATTTTACGACGAATATTATCTGTCGTTAATATTTTAATTATGAATTATTTAATTTTTGAAAAATGTAACGACGAATAAGGCCATCGCAGTCCGTCGTTAAGTTTCTGATATGAAAAAAAAAACGCGGCTTCTTCACTTTCATTTTTCCCCAAATTTCTGATCTGAACCCTAGCCGCGAATCTCACGCCTCCACCGCCTCGCGTCAATCTCTCTCTCTCTCTCGCACATTCTCACGTGATGAAGCCCTGCAAGGCCTTGAAGAACTAAATCCGGAGCTGCCATTCAAAGGTCCAATTGCGCCTATAAGAGCCAAACAAATTCAAGGTTATTTTCAAATGTTAATGCGAAGAAAGATTGAAGTTGGAGATCAAGAAATTGGACGCAGCCCCAAATGGATTTTAGCATTATCAATTGAAGATGAAGATCAAGATCACACCATGGAGAACATAACTTGAAGAGTGAAAGTGCACGTGTGCATGTGCATGTAATTGCCATGCATGTGTGTGCGATTGTGTTGAAGAAATCGCCCTTAATTAATTTAATTATGGGATTGATTTTATTTAGACTATAGTATTTATTTTATTTAATTTAGACTATAGAATATCAGATTTTTATTTAATTATTTGGGTAATTTTCGTCCATAATGAGATTAGGTTTGACTAGAATTGTATTTAAGGCAATTTCCTACCTTGAATAGAATTCTAGTTTAGGAAACTTCCTAGTATAGTTAGAGATCCCTTTTGGATCAATTTTTGAGCCTTTTTTATGTTTATTTTCGTTCCCCCATAGTCTTATAAATAGGGGAACCATGTCACATTGTTACTTTAGACTTTAATTGAATTATTAAGCTTTGCTTTCAATATTGTCTCAACCCCTTTTAATCTTTGTGAGTTTTGATTTAAAAATTCATATTCTTGGAGCTAGCAACTTTAAGTCTTATTCAAGGGTATTGCTTAATCCACTTGAGGGATTAACCGGTATTCGCTATCCGAAGATCAACTTAGAGATTTCAACCTTGGATACGTTCGAGATTCAAGGAGGCTATCGGGTTGTGATTCACCACAACATCATCAACCATCCACACCGTCGACGTCATCCATACAGCCCCTACACACGCCTCAAATCAATCCACAAGTTCGAGTTCGAGTTCGTCTTCCATTCCATCAAATCCGTAAGTTCGTTCTATCCATATCATACCCTATGTACTCCAAACCCTTCTTCACCAAATCCAAACGTTCCTCATACCTAGACATACACGAATTCCAGCCCTATCATCAACCATATACCTTCATCCTATCATCCTTGGTATTTGGTTTTGTGTTTCATAGTTAGTGTCATAGTTTAAGTATTTTAGTTGTCTAGATTAGTCGTATTTCATTCGTTTAGTTGAGTCGGATTGAAATCCTTCATTCGCTGACGTGTTTCGTATCCTAAAGTCTTTCGCTACATTCTCGAGATTCGGCTAGGACTTGTCCGGGTCATATCATCATGCCTCTGCCACCTTGCATCAATGCCTCCGCTGCCTCGCCTGTCGTCCGCCGCCGACCACCAACGCCTCAATGCCGGAAATTGCAGGTAACTCTCTCGATCTCTCTCTGTATTGCTCGCTCTCGCTCTTTCTCTCTCTCTTAACTGTCTCTCTCTCTCTTTGTCAGAAGTAGCCGCACCACCCACCAACCTCACGCCGCTGCCGACCTCACTCCTGAAAGGTCAGTTCACTTTGATTTTATATAGAGATGTGAAAATTTTGATTTTAGATAGAGATGTGAAAAATTTGATTAAATTGGATATTTGAAATTAAATTGGATATGGCAGCTCATCTATACATAGATATTTTGATTAAATTGGAATTTTGAGTTTGAGTTTATAGTTTTTTTGGCCACTTTGATTTCTTGCATGTAAGTTGTAACCATGGAAGCAATAGGATATTTGGAATTATTTGTTTCTTTGGCTATTATTGCTATTTGTTATTATTATTATTGAATATATATCCAAATTGACACCTAAACTAATTCACAATCTCAACTATGTATCTAAACTTTCTTTGGTATCAAATCACAATAATTTTCAAGTACTCACTGCAATATAATGGAAGTTTGAGAACTCAATGAAACTAAAATTTAAGAATTTGAAGGCAAAGAAATAGAAATTTGATTTTTTCTCATAAGATGAAGAAAAACATGGATGACTGCACGATTCAAGGCACTAGTGGAAGATATGTTGCCAAAAAAAAAACCCTTGGATATATGCAAATTTTTCCTTTTCATCACAATAAATTAAGATGAACAAAAGTTGACTTAAGTAAAACTTTATATCCTACAAATAAGTTCATTTAGCTAACTTTGATCTACACTAATTAAATACTAGTAATTAATTAGGAAATAGTCTTCAATAACCTAACTCTATGATATTTAGATTAGATTATAAATATATGAAAAGTGTACAAAATACAATAATATTATAGAAAATGTGTTGAGAATGACGTGTTCCAGATGATGTTATCACTTTGTTGATAACATCGTAATCAATGTCGTATCTAATAATGTTCCGACATTCTCGTCACATCGAGTATAACACTCAGAATATTAATCTTATCATTTCCTAGAATTTTGGATTAATTTATTATTAAATTAATCTTATTTTATTGTGATATTTATCACATTTTGTTTTTCACGTATTTAGGGATTTATTAGTTATTGTATTATGAATTAAATCATGGGTAATGTTGATTTTGACTTGTTCAAAATCTGTTCCAGATTTATAGGGGACGTGATATTCCCACTCTCTATTGGACACTAACCGTTGCAGGTGAACGTGGGTCACTGGAGTAACCGCTATTATTGCACGATGTTGAAGAACGTATGCCACGCAATGCAGAAGACGGTTATCTCAAGTCCACTTCAGCAATGGATAGTGGAAGGCGGTTGATTCAAGTCCAATTTATCTAGGATCGTGAGACAACTGCCAAGACAAGATTGATGAAGTATTTAAGGTCTTCTTAGAGCTTAAAATCATTTATGCAAGAAGGTTATCACCGTGATTTGTGAGAAGCTCTGAATCTTGCATCTAATGTCGTCTCTGAAATCCAAGACATCTTCTCCGACATCTGCCTAGCGTCCCAATCAGCTGGAGACTTTCATTCCAGTTGTGTGTGTAGGTTAGATAGTCAACTTTGAGAGTCTAGGATTTAGAGTGACTTGTTGTGATCTATCTATGTGTTTAGATAGGTTTGTTTGAGTGATTATTCGAGTGAATGAAGCTAGGATAGTTCTCTGTATGTTTTATGAAGTGTTGTCAAGGGAGTGAACCGAGATAACATCAACATTGTTTTTGATTATCACTTATGATAGTGAATTTCGCCTTGAGGCAATCACACACCGTAAGGAGTGTGATTTAAAATTGATTTTGTGCAAAGTTCTGTTTACATTTCCGCTGCATGTTGAAGGCAATGTGGTAACACTAGCTTCAACATTTCATTTAATTTTACAATTTACATTCTTTAATTCACATTGTTTCAGGTAACAAATTATAACAAAATGTATAAAAGATTCCATGCTACTTGGATTTTTATAAAAGACTCGAGCTATTAAATTAAAGCGATGGGGTAACTTCTCTTGAGATTCATTCCTTCGGAAACACTCAATTGGTAGACCTTATTCGAAAAAAAATGTTCCCTCGGGTCCATATATAAATTGATGCCACTCTTATTTAATTTAATTCATTTATGCCAAGGAATCTTGATCTACATATGCTTAAACTATTTGCACTATTTTTTTCAACATGATGTAAGTGTGCAACTACTTAAGTTTAAGAAAATTTATAATCTAATATCGTAAAAATAATGAATTTTAAATTTGTCTGGAACGAGGGCCCCTGGATCTCTCTTTATTACTTGTTAAAATTTGTATGGGACGAGGACCCCTGAATCCCTCTTTATTACTTGTTTAATTTGTATGGGATGAGGGCCCCTGGATCTCTCTTTATTACTTGTTGGTGTTGTTGGTATTATTCATTTGTGTTGGTTTTGGTTGGTAGAATTTGATTAGATGAACATAAATCAATTAGCATAGAGTCGAGAAATTGGGACTAGGATTTTCATATAGGTTATACCGAAATTTTTACTGAATTTCTTATTTAAGTAATTTTTGAATTCAATTTCATTGTGGTGTTGTTTATGTTTGTTGGTTTGGTTAATTAGATGAACATAGATCAATTAGCGTAGAGTCGAGAACTTGGGACTAGGAATTTCACATAGATGCTACCTAAATTTTTACTAAATAACTTATTTATTCCTAATAATGAATTTTTATAGATTCAGTGCTACAATATGAGTCTAGATCGTCAATGGATGTACCGGCGCTATCTTGGCAATGGTGCTTTAAATCAAGACTTTCTAAACGGACTTGAATCTTTTATCGAGTTTGTCTGTAGGCTGTAGCCAACCCGCCTTCATGGATAGGGATAAAATTAAGTGTCCATGTCGTAAATGTAAGAATATTCCATTTCAAGAACCGTATATCGTTCGACTCCACATTGCAAAACACAGATTCATTTCGAATTACAATACTTGAACATTTCAAGGGGAAATTAACAGACCTGAACATATTGAACGGGATATGGTCGATGATGAATGTGTACATTCATATCATTCGATGGTGATGGATGCTGCTGGTCCACAATACAACATAAACACCACAGATGATGATGATGAAGAGACCCCGAATCCTGATGCACAACGCTTTTACGACATATTGAAGGCTGCAGATAAAGAATTGTGGCCCGGTTATGAGCAACACTCCCAGTTATCACTGGTGGCACGTCTGATGGCCATCAAGTCTGAGAACAACATGTCGAAAAAGTGCTTTGATCAAATAACACAACGATGCAGAAGATTGTTCCAGAAAACAATCAGGTCCCCTCGAACTTCTACAACACTAAAAAATTACTTCGTGGGATGGGGTTACCTATTGAGAAGATTGATTGTTGCATCAACAAATGCATGATCTACTGGGCAAGTGATACTGAATTGGCAGAATGCAAAATTTGTGTCCAATCTCTCGATTCAAGCAAGTCAGTCGGTGTGCAGAGAAGAGATAAAAGATAAAAGTGTCTCGCAAAAAAAAATGTACTATTTTCTACATACGCCTCGATTGCAGAGGTTGTATGCATCTAATGCTACAACCAAGTATCTGCGTTTTCATGCATCATCAATTGATAACGGGGTGATGTGACATCCAGCTGACTCTCCTGCATGGAAGTATCTAAACAATTATTTCCCTAATTTCGCTTCAAAAATTCGAAATGTCCGTTTGTGTCTTTCAGCATATGGTTTCCAAACATTCGGCCAATCAGGCCAACAATATTCTTCGTGGCCCATTATTATTATTATACCATACAATCTTCCTCTGTGGATATGCAAAGAACAATTCATGTTTCTAGCAGTACTTGTGCCAGGGCCATGCAATCCGAAAGAGAAGTTGGATGGATTTTTACAACCACTAATATTGGAATTGATAAAATTTTGGGAAGTAGGTGTGCCTACCTACGATATCTCAACGAAACAAAATTTTCATATGTGAGCCGCACTACTTTGGACAGTTAGTGATTTTCCCGCATATTTAATGTTATCCGGGTGGAGTACCGCTAGAATACTTGCTTGTCCACATTGTATGGAAGCTACAAATGCATTTACTCTATCACGCAGTGGTAAGAAATCTTAGTTTGACAACCATCGAAAGTTCTTGAATGTTGCTTATCCCTTTCGAAGAAATAGAAGAGCATTCACAAAGAACAAGGTTGTCACTGTACTACCTCCTGAAGCGAGAACAGAAAGAGATATTTTGGCTGATATAGAGACATTGGGCCTAAAAAAGTCACCGAGTTGAATGATAATGTGATATTATCCAAAGGTTGCGGGTGGAAGAAGAAAATCATCTTTTGGGATCTGCCATACTGGAGTTCTCTTCTGATTCGACATAACTTGGATGTCATGCACATAGAGAAAAATGTGTTTGACAATCTATTCAATATTGTGTTGAATATACAAGGGAAGACAAAAGACACTGGAAAATGCAGGAAAGAGTTGAATAAATACTGCTACAGACCAGAACTCAAAAGAAATGGGTCGACAGGCAAATACCCAAAAGCTTGCTGCACACTTGAAAGAAATGAGAAGAATGTGCTGTTCGAATGGATAAAAGGCCTGAAGTTTCTGGATGGGTATGCATCAAATATGATCAGATGTGTGGACATGAAGAAACTGAAGATGTTCGGGATGAAAAGTCATGATTGCCACGTGTTTATGCAACATCTCCTTCCTATAGCATTCAGTGAACTTCTCCCACATAATGTCTGGAAAGCAATCACAGAACTGGGTTTATTCTTTAAAGAATTGACTTGCAGAAACTTGAACGTTGATGATGTGTCTCGATTGCATGAAAATATTCCAATCATCATGTGTAAGTTTGAACAAATCTTTTCTCCAAGTTTCTTCAATTCGATGGAACATCTGCCTGTCCACTTGGCTGATGAAGCTAGAATTGCTGGACCAGTACAATATAGGTGGATGTATCCTTTTGAAAGGTATTTACAAAAGTTAAAAAATAACGTGCAAAATAAAGCACGAGTTGAAGGATCAATAAGCAATGCCTATTTGGTTGAGGAATCATCCGTTTTCTGCTCTTATTACTTTGAGGATTATGTAGTTACGAGACATAGAAATGTGCCTCGTAATTATGATGGTCGAAGTGATGTAACAGATGATTGTTCAGATCTTCTGTCAATTTTTACGCATCCTGGATGGCCTTTTGGAAGATCTATCAAAAGATTCTTGACAGATAATGAGTACAATGCTGCACGACTGTACATTTTACTCAACTGTCCTGAAGTTCAAACTTACATAAAGTAAGTATTTCTCTCAATATATTTTTTTCCAATATTCTATCACAATTTATGCTCTTATTATATATTCTCAATTCTATATTTTCATGTCTGTTCGTTGACCACTTGGAAGCAACGTTCCCAAATATATCATCCTCTAATATTGATAAGAAAATCGATAAGGAGTTCCCCACTTGGTTTTCCAACTGTGTAAGTGTTATCCTTAAACTCACTTGTAGACTATGTAATTTATTAACTTGTTCTGAACTTCTCTCATACTTCTCAATCAGGCTCAAAATTCCACAAATAATATGAACAAGATCATGCGAGATCTGTCAGTTGGCCCTTCACGCTCAGTTGATGTTTATCATGGCTATTTTATCTACGGATATAAATTTCACAGTGTTGAACATGGATCACATAGAGCTACATTGAACAGCGGTGTTTATGTTAAATGGACAAATTATAGCACGGACGACAGTGACAATTATGGACGTTTGGTAGAGGTTTTGGAGTTGGAGTATCCCGATCTCCTAATCAAGAGAACAGTTTTATTCAAGTGTGAATGGTTTGACACATCACATGCTGGAACAACTATTTATCCCGATTATAAAATGGTTTCTATAAACTATAAGAAGCAATATTCTGGAGATGATCTATTCATGCTGGTGTAACAAGCAGATTAGGTGTTTTATTGCTCTTATCCAAGTTTGAATCGCTCTAAGAGTGACTGGTGGGCAGTGTGTAAAATAAAAGCACGATCAAATGTGGAAGTCTTTGCAGAATAATCTAATTCAATAATATCTCCCCCATTTTAAGAGGATGTAGTAGATAATCTGCGTTCTCCTGTGATAGATGATAACTTGTTACCAGTTCATCCAGATGGTGGTTTGATCAATATTGAAGAATAAGAAAATAATGATGATGATGATGATGAAGACATTAACACCTTAGATGATAACAATATTAGCGATGATGATAATTATGATAGTGATTGTGATGATTAGTGTGAGGTTCATTTGCATAATTAGCAATAACATAATTAATTTCATTGTGTTGTATTTGTTTATTAAGCATACTTTGTTTTAATTTTTCAGATGTCAGCTAGAGGTAGTGGTCGTGCTTCACGAGGCTCCAGCAGAGCCTCTGCAGCATCTTCGATGTCATTCATCGGACTTAGTGGTGGAGTTAGAAGGTTAGATCTGGAGGGTTCTTCTGTAGGACATGTTGTTGATCCTACTGGCCAACGGGTGATATGTGTAGAGGATGGGTTTGTCTTCTTTTTTTATCATTTTCATAGTTTTTGATGTTTTTATATAATTTTTGTAACAATTTATTTGTGTTTTGCATTTAAAGTGTGATGATGCCGGCTCATGAGGTGTCAAGTGCTATCACTGCGGCATTTTAGAGATATATACATCCGACTGGCTATTCATGGAAGTTGGTGCTAGCAGATGTTAGGCAGTGGTATTTTGAGGAGTTCAAGGTATGTTTTATGTATATAAAATTATATTTGAATAAATTATATATATATATATATATATTGTGTGTGTGATATATGTTTATTTAACTTGGTGCTAAAGGAGTTCACTTGGGATCCCTCTATCACTCCTATGATATTGAGATTATGGAATGCTAAGGCGGCTGTGAGGTACAAGGATATGGTGTACACGTTTAAGAAGCAGATGATGGAGGGTCGACCTGTGTGCATTCCTCAAGATGCTTGTGAGTCATGGCTATCGTACTGGGACAGTCCAAAGGTCACGAAGAAGGTTGAGATTTCAAGCAAGAATAAAATGTCTGAGCCGGATGGCCCTGGTACTGGCATAGTGAAGCACAAGGGCGGATCCTGATGTGCTCATGCGCATGCTGCAGCATTGGTCCGGACTCTTAATATTGTAAATTATTTTTAAGTTAATTAATTATTATGTTGAATTTTTGTATAAGTACTAATATCTTGGTTTTATTATGTAGGCGTCAGAGAAGAGTCTCACGGCTGGTGACGTCGGGTGGGAGACCTTTATGAGACTGCATGGCAACAGTGACGCCGACTACTCTGATCAGAAGTAAAAGCGCATCACTATAAGTGTATTCAAATTATATGTTTAATTGATGTAAGTGTATTTTCATATGACATATTATGTTTATTTAATTAATTAATAAATATAGGGCGAGGTACGTCAGGCGATTGAGCAGAGGAGTCAGGTGCCTCCCGACTCATCTGAGGTGACACCGGACACGACATCGATCTATATCGATGTCGTGGGCATGGAGAAGAGACGCGTCTTTGGGCTGGGTAATTGAGCTGCTACCCACATTGGATGTAGTCAGAGGAGTAGCAGTGCTGATTCAGTGGGCTCTCAATACTATGACTCTCAGGCCGCTATCCAGGAGCTGCAGGCACATGAGGAGTGATTTCAGCAGCAAGAGCAGACCTAGGAGCAGAAGCACTAGGAGATGATGGATCAGCAGGCTGTTCTCCTTCAGCAGATGCAGGAGATGCAACGTCGGTTCGGGGACGCCGACGCCGGTGGGTCATCTTCTCAGCCTCCTCCAGACATGTAGGATATTTTTATTTGTCTTTGATTATGGATGATATTTTTATTTTCATGTTTGATACTAACTATGATTCTAAAATTGTTATGTTTTCTTATATGTGATTTTGGATAACTATTTTTATATGCTTAATCTCTTATTCCCACTAAATATTTATATAATAATTTGTATCTATTTTATTCTATATAAAATATTTTCAAATAAATAAAATCAAAAATGAAAAAAAACCAAAAAAAAATTAAACGATGACTTCGTCCATCGTTAAAAAAAAAAACTAACGACGGACTTGTTCGTCGTTAAAAATAAAAATAAAAAAAATAAATAAATATCGGACCTTTTTAACGACGGATTATATCGGTCGTTAGATATTAACGACAGATTTAACGACGGACATATCCATCGTTAAAAAGTCTCCACGACAGAAATGGGGACCGATTTAACGACGGACAAGTTTGTCGTTAAATCTGTCATTAATATCTACCGACCCACAAAATCCGTTGTTAAACCTATTCCCGACTAAAGGTTGAACGACGGACCTAATCCGTCGTTAAAATGATCTAACGATGAAAATTTGAAGTTTAACGACGGACAAATCCGTCGCTATATCGCGATGTTTTTGTAGTGTAATATTAATGGACTTAAGTTATGTTCGGGCCGTACATGGAGAACTTAAGGTCTGTTGGAGGCTCAACCCTATTTCTCATTCTAGATCTCTGTTGTAGCACTATATATATCTTATGAAGGGAGACGAAAAACCATAACCACCACAGTTAATATTTTCAAAAATTTAGCTTTTCCAAAAGTTGGAAATTTTCGATCATCATTATGTGTCGGGTTCTTCATCTCCAAGCTTCTACAAGGTCTAGAGGATCGTCACCTACACGACATCTAGATCGAGGCTGGGACATACGACAAAAGATATTGGAGTGGATAACATGAAAATGAAGGAGTTGCAGATTTTATATCTACATCTTCTCAACGGTATCTCTCCGATTGCAATGTAATCCGATAATCTCAGTTTTCCGCTGCGCATGAGATTTAGATTCGATTTAACCATGCAATGGGATGTGGGATCGTTTTGATCAAAATATATTTATTTAAAATGATCCTGGCTTGTTCCAACAAATATAATATAATATATGCATATCAAATGAATGATTAATTATTTGTATAAAAATCAGGCAAGAAATTTTATATCTACTACTATATAATAATAAAAAGTGCATGTAGATTTACTATATTACCCTATTGTCCTTAATTTAAATATATTATAAGAATATATTAGGTAAATTCAATTTTGTAAAATAAGGTTCTTTTTATATATAGTAGTAGATTGATTTGGAAACTAATATAATATATTAGATTTTATATTATAAATACATATTATATATTATATTACACAATTACCCTTAAATTAAATTTGTAATAGGGATATAATAAGTAAATCAAAATTTGTAAAACATCACACTTCTATTATAGTAGCAGATAGTAGATTTAGGCCATTAGATCATGTCTTTTCACCAAATAAATAATCCAATGGTTATGATTGCATCCACCTGAATTGTCACACACCCTTTCACTCATAAACACCCCTTCATATACTACTTCAAATTCATACATTAATTTCTCATTTACTTGAAATCGATTTTAAAAAAATAAATACATCAAATTAATGTACTCAAAACTTAGTTTCCAAATATGTAATTTGATTTCAATATAATCCCAACAAACGAACTTCATTAAAAAATTAATTTACCATAGATTATGCACCATGTCTCTCAACAATCATACATTTTCAATTTTTAATTAAAATTGTTGAGTATGACATGTTCTAGATGATGTTATCACTTCCTTTGATAACATCGCAATCAATGTCATATCTAATGATGTTCCGTCATTCTCGTCACATTGAGTATAACACTCGGATGTTAACCTTATCCTTTCCTAGTATTTTGGATTAATTTATTTTAAATTAATCTGAATAAATTGTGATTTTTGTCACATATCATTTTCCACGTATTTAGGGATTTATTAGATATTTTATTTTGAATTAAATCGTGGACAATGTTTGATTTTGACTTGTTCAAAATCTGTTCCGGATTTCATGGGGACGTGATGTTCCCACTCCTTCTTGGACACTAACTGTTGCAGGAGATCGTGGGTCACTGGAATAACCGCTACTATTGCACGATGTTGAAGAACGTGTGCCACGCAATGTAGAAGACGGTTATCTCAAGTCCACTTCAGCAATGGGTAGTGGAAGGCGGTTGATTCAAGTCCAAGTCATCTAGGATCGTGAGGCAACTGCCAATACAAGATGGAGGAAGTATTTAAGGTCTCCTTAGACCTTAAAATCATTCATGCAAGCATGTTATCACCGTGATTTGTGAGAAGCTCTGAATCTTGCATCTAGTGTCATCTCTGAAATCCAAGACATCTTCATCGACATCTGCCTAGCGTCCCAATTAGCTGGAGACTTTCATTCCAGTTGTGTGTGTAGGTTAGATAGTCAACTTTGAGAAGTCTAGGATTTAGAGTGACTGATTGTAATCTATCTATGTGTTTAGATAGGTTTGTTTTTGAGTGATTATTTGAGTGAGTGAAGCTAGGATAGTCCTCTGTATGTTTTATGCTGTGTTGTTATGGGGGTGAACCGAGACAACATCTGCATTGTTTTTGTTTATCACTTATGTTAGTGAATTTCGCTCTGAGATAATCACACACCGTAAGGAGTGTGATTTAAAATTTATTTTGTGCAAAGTTTGTTTTACGTTTCCGCTGCATGTTGAAGGCAATGTGATAACACTAGTTTCAACATTTCATTTAACTTTGTAATTTACATCCGTAATTCACATTGTTTCAGGCAACAAATTCTAACAAAAACTAGTATTACATCCCGTGCGATGCACGGTGAGTCGGTGAAATATATATATATATATATATAATTTTTACGAATTAATAAAATAATTAAATTACAGTTAAATAATTAATAGAAATAATCAGAAAATGTATACATAATATATAAGATTATATTCAATTTTGCTTGCAATTTTATTGGTAGACCACCTATATTCATCAATAAATTTTAATTCATTATACCCAATAAAACAAACTATATAATTAGTTCACTCGAAATCCATTACAATATAATTGGAATCTTTAATTTTATAATTTTAGGCACAATGAGAAAAATTAAGAAGAAAAAGACATGTTTTGTCATGTCTCCGGACTGTGTGAAGTGAATAGGACATCATTGTGGGAGAGTTGTCACGGCTTGAACAATGCTTCCACGATTTGATTAATGTTTCATTATCATCTTTTTTATTTATAGAGAACACCCCAAACTCCATCTTTAACATCATAATATCTTACATCTCCTTACACACTGATATGAATGTATTATATTATATATTATTGTACAATGTCAATCTATACGTAGTGTGAAATTAAACATTGGTCATTTTTTATGTACGATATGTAAAATATATATACATATGATATCTAAATATTAAAAAATTAAAAAAATATTGTATAAATAATTTCTTGAATAAAATAAGGTAGCTTGTAAATAATTAAATATGTGCTCTCACAAATTTGAAGCTCATTATAATATAACTCTACTAACTAAAAAATATTCATTTTCGACATGATTTAGTATAATTTGGCTGTCTAATAATCAATTCAAAAAATTAGGCTTGAAATCATGCATATAAGTGAAAATCCATTAGGATTTGAGAGTCATAAACCACTTTACGAAATAATATAAATAAGTAAAATTATTTATTTGAAATGAATTGTTGTTACATGGTAACATAAAAAATAATTAATTAATTAATTAATTAATTAATTAATTAATTAATTAATTAATGCTAAATAAAATAATTAAGAATTTCTATACCAACATAAATTAATTACATTAATTTTACCAAGAAAATGCGTGAAAATATTTTATTTTTTCAATTGGCCAAATATTTAACATAAAAATATAGTTATTTCAATAGTGAAATGAGGGAAATTAAATATCAAAATAAATTTCAATGTACCAAATAAAATTTTAAAAATATTTAATTAATACAATAATGAATTATATCCAAATATGAAAAAGTCAACCCAAAATTATCTTCTATTTTTTAAAGTTTGTCATTCTTCGCATTTTCCTCTTTGCTAAATATGATAAAATAAATAATATTATGAAATATGATTATATGTAAAAATATTATATATTAATTTGTTGATTGATAAGTAATAGCTAATCCGATGGGTGTATGAAATGATTTCGAATGCAAATCCTACCAACATCACTAAATGTGACAATTATTGACAATTATACTTTATTTTTCAAATGTTGTTTATCTTTAGTTTTGTAGAAATGTAGGATATTACATAAAAGAAGAATTTACCTAGTGCAGTGTGTACACCTGCAAGCAGCGACTGTGGATTAACTTTAATATAAAAAAATCCACAAATATTGTTCGATTCTTGATTTCTCCAAAATAAAAATATTCCTAAAAAATTGACACAAACTAAAAATCGTTGTCAGCGATTTGCAAATTGGAACATATTTGCTGGAGAAATCAACTAATATTTACAAAAAAAAAAAGTACACATCAATAATGAATCATGACTAAAACTCATCTTTTTTTAATTGGATCTAGGCATACTGTACTTTTTTTAGCAACAATACAATAAAATTAATCAATTCAAAGCAAAATAGAAATGAAAATCAAATGACAATATAAAATTTGGATGGATTAATCAACCTTCAATTAAAATTATGGAGAAAAAAAAGCATCAACGATGAACAATACTAAACGCATTAATTGGAGTTAAAATATTTGAATAGTGAGCAGTAGTTTATATATAGTAGTAGATTGATATGGAAACTAATATAATATATTAGATTTTACATTATAAATACATATTATATATTATATTACACACTTATTCTTAAATTAAATTTGTAATAGGGATATAATAAATAAATAAAATTTGTAAAACATCACACTTCTATTATAATAGTAGATAGTAGATTTAGGCCATTAGATCATATCTTTTCACCAAATAAATATCCAATGGTTATGATTACATCCACCTGAATTGTGACTCACCCTTTCACTCATAAACACCCTCTTCATATACTACTTCAAATTCATAAATTAATTTCTCATTTACTTGAAATCGATTTTGAGAAAATAAATAAATCAAATTAATGTACTTGAAACTTAATTTCCAAATATGTCATTTGATTTCAATATAATCCCAAGAAACGAACTTCATCAAAAAATTAATTTACCATAGATTATGCACCATGTCCCTCAACCTCACACATTTTCAATTTTTAATTAAAATTTCCTAACAGTCTAGCTGTAGCATCACCTCTGGAGCCTAGTTCCATGCTCAAAAGTCAAAAGTCAAAAGTCAAATTTTCTGTCTATTTTTTTTTTCCAGTTTTTCACTCATTAACATTTATAATAGTTGGTCTTCACACGGCACCATAAAAAATCAACCTTAGCGCTGACAACGTCTTTGGCCTCATCTACTCCTATAAATATAATATAAATATAAATATAAATATAAATATAACAATTCAACTGCAAACCCTGCCTGAGATATTTTATGGAGTATAAGCTTAGTACCTTGCACTTACTGCTAATAGCTCAGATATTTCTGCCAATCTCAATTCTTGGCTCCAACAACTGCAAATTTCCAGCCATTTTCAACTTTGGTGACTCGAATTCGGACACCGGTGGTTTCTCTGCTGCATTTGTCCCAACTCCTCCTCCAAATGGAGAAACATTCTTCCATGCCCCTGCTGGCCGTTACAGTGACGGCCGTCTCATCATAGATTTTATAGGTATGTACGTGACCTTTTCTGTTATAAGCTTAGTATGTATTCATTTTCTTGATTCTTGAAATTAATTCATTATTGCCTTGCCTTTTGTTACAGCTGAAAGTTTAGGGCTGCCTTATCTCAGTGCTTTTCTTGATTCTGTTGGTTCAAACTTCAGCCATGGAGCTAATTTTGCAACATATGCATCAACTATCAGGCCTCAAAACTTATCCTTCTCCAAGGGGGGGTATAGTCCGATCTCCCTCGACGTTCAACACGTCGAGTACTCGGGTTTTCTCGCAAGATCACAAATTGCTCGAAAGCAAGGTACCTATTTTAGCAAATTTTCACGTATGGATTGAGCTTAGATTGCCCATTTTCGCCTCATATTCGGATTCATTACTATGAAGGTTGCTTCCAAAGTTTGCTGCCCGAGAAGGACTACTTTTCTCGGGCATTGTACACGTTCGACATAGGCCAGAACGATCTCACGGCTGGTTTGGATCTCAGCTTGACCACCGAGGAAGTTAAGGCACAAGTCCCTGATATGTTAGGACAATTTTCCAACATAATTAAGGTATGAACACAGACATTACTTGATGGTCGGTGGAATATATACACTAGATTTGATCATCATATCTTACTAAAAGTGGATGTTGTGGTGAACAGAAAATATACATTGACGGAGGAAGATCATTCTGGATACACAACACAGGACCATTAGGTTGTTTGACATATGTTCTTGATGCTCTAGCAGCTACTACACCAGAGGTAGATCAATATGGTTGTCTGATTCCATACAACGAGCTTTCACAGTATTTCAACCTTAAACTGCACGAAACGGTGTTGCAGCTGAGGAAGGAGCTCCCTCTGGCTGTAATCACATACGTAGATATTTACTCAGCCAAGTATGCTCTCATCAGCCAAGCAAAGCGACTAGGCAAGTTTTCTTCTCTGAGAAATCATGTGAGAATATGGTGCATGTTATGTTAAAGCTAGCTCATTTGTGTCATGAAAATGGCATGCAGGATTTTTGGATCCATTCCTAGTGTGTTGTGGCTATGGAGGGAAATACAACTACAGCAGGTTTGCTAGATGTGGGCAAACGACAGTTGTGAATGGGACAGAGATCGTTTTAGCCAAGTCGTGCAAGAATCCATCGGTTTGGATCAGTTGGGATGGGATTCACTTCACAGAAGCAGCTAATAAGTGGATCTTTGATCACATTGCAGATGGTTCGTTTTCAGATCCTCCGATTTCACTCAACTCCGCCTGTACTACAAGCATGTGCTGAATTTCAGTTGTTTCTTTTCGCCTTCCTAGATATAGAATGTCAACTCTATTAGTACTAGTGGTGAATCACCAACCTAAGCCCTGTTCGATTTCATAAATCACTAGTAAATTTGATGCCAAACACTCAATGGGGTGAATAGATGCATAGATGTCACCCTAATTCATGTGAACAATCTCCATAAAGATTTGTATAATAGCTTCAGCACCCAAAATGGACTTGAGATTCAATTTCATTTTTATTAAATCAACATTTGTATCTTGCTGTCTGAAAAGAATCAACTCAAAGCCAGCTTACTTTGAAGAAACAAAAATCTTGAAATGCGTCTCTCTCTGTCTCTCTCTCTCTCTCTCTCTCTCACACACACACACACACACACACACACACACACACACGGGGAGTGCACACCTAATATAATGTATAATATTACTTAGAAAAAACAAACGTAATTTTGACAAGTACTTTGCCCTAATTGAAGCATCACAATTCAGTTCAGCTAGAGAAGCTGAAAAGACATTTCAATTTGTCTTTTTCTTGCAACAAGCCTTTTTATAGTAGCCACTACCCAACCCAAAGAATAAAGATAGGTTGAGAGGTGATATCCATGATTGATGGAGTTTAAAGTCTTGACATTGCTAATAATTGGAGTAGTTCTACCAAGCTCAATACTTGGGTTGAACAACTGCAACTTTCCTGCCATCTTCAACTTCGGCGACTCGAATTCCGACACGGGTGGGCTGTCGGCAGCGTTTGGCCAAGCTCCTCCTCCCAATGGAGAGACATTCTTCCATGCCCCCGCCGGCCGCTACTGCGACGGCCGTCTACTCATTGATTTCATAGGTACAAGTTTCTCTCTCTCTCTCTCTCTCTCTCTCGAATTAAACTTGCAGTTGCTATCAATTCGTGGCTAAATTCATGATGTTTATTTTTGGAATTTTGATGCAGCTGAAAGTGTGGGATTGCCTTATCTGAGTGGTTTTCTTGATTCGGTTGGATCAAATTTTAGGCATGGAGCTAATTTTGCAACAGCTGGATCCACGATCAGGCGTCAAAATACAACCATTTGGCAGAGTGGATATAGTCCCATCTCCCTCGATGTCCAACACGTTCAATACTCAGATTTTCTAACAAGATCACAGTTTTTTCGTAAACAAGGTATTATTATTAGTATTTTATTTACAATGTTGACAATTAACACGAAGACTATCCATTTCAAACTTAAATGATTGGAACAATTCAAATTTACGCATTTCGATTATTTTTTTACTTTTCAATATTTTTAATAATCTTTTTATTAAGTGGAAATATATAAAAGTAGCCGGTCAAACTTTAAAAAAATTTAATTTAGCCACTAACTTTTAAATATATTTTTTTAGCCAGAATTACTATTTTGCCCTTGTTTGTTGCGCGCATTGCCAACACGCAGTGTCCAGTGCGCAATGCCAGCGCGCACAGAAGTATTTTCGTCTAAAATGGCTAAAATAAGTATGTTTAAAACTTACTGGCTAAAATAAATTTTTTAAAAATTTAAATGGCTAAAATAAGTTTGGGCAAGTCTCCTACACATAAGATGTACATCAGACGGTCAACGCGTTGACCCGGTCAATGCTTTGACGAAAAAATCGTCAAAATTAGTATCATTCATAATATTGAAAAGTATCATTTTAAAGACCAAAAGTATCATTTGTATCAATAAAAAGTATTGACCAGAAAAAAAAAAAAAAACTGCTAAAATCAGTATCAATCGAAACAATAAAAAGTATCATTCAAAATTAAAAAAAGTATCAGTTGTATCCAAAAAGTATCACTCGTTTTCACGATTTTTTTGGTTAACACATTGACGGTCTGATGTACATCTTATGTACATGAGTATTTACGAATAAGTTTTGCCTCTTTTATTAAATTTAATATAAAATTAATGGATAAATTTTCATTGAAAGTTAATATATAAATAATAAAAAAAAAAGGATTTTGGATCTTAGATCCGTAGTTTCAATCAATGAAGTCTGAAATGGTTAGTTTTCATCTTTCAACTTATGAATTGATAACTAAATTAATTTCTGAATCTTAAATAGTTAAAACGCATTCAAGATAAAACTTGATAAAGTAGGAGAATGTTTTAGTCATACTGCAATTTGTCGTGCAAAAGAAAATGTTTTTGCTACATTTTTTTGGTCAAATTAAAGGGTTGTTTGAGAAGCTGTTGCCCGACGAGGAATATTTCTCTCGAGCATTATACACCTTCGACATAGGGCAGAATGATCTGACTGCTGGTTACAAACTCAACTTATCAACTGATGAAGTTAAGGCATATGTGCCTGATGTATTAGGACAATTTTCCGATGTAATTAAGGTAACAAAACAACTTAATCCGACACGGCTACACGTTTAAGCTCTGAGCATCTTGACAAGAGGTAACAAAACTGTTGTAAACAGCTGCTTTACAGTCAAGGAGGAAGATCATTCTTGATACACAACACGGGGCCGGTTGGTTGTTTGCCGTATGTTATGGACAGATTCTTGGTTACTGCAGCACAGATCGACAAACATGGCTGTTCGTCTCCATACAACGAGGTTTCACAGTACTTCAATCTTGAACTTAAAGAAATGGTGTTGCAGCTGAGGAGGGAGCTTCCTCTGGCTGCAATCACATACGTTGATGTTTACTCAGTGAAGTATTCTCTCATCAGCCAAGCAAAGAAACTAGGTGAGTTTTCAGTTTCTGTTTCTGTTTCTTAGTGAACTATCAGACTTTTTCATGTTCTTGACTTCTGTAATGAAATGGCAGGATTTGAGAATCCGTTCCTTGCTTGCTGTGGTCATGGAGGGAAATACAACTATAACAGGTTCATCAAATGTGGGAGCAGGAAGGTTTTGAACGGGACAGAGACTGTTCTTGCAGATTCTTGCAAGGATCCTTCGGTGAGGATCAGTTGGGATGGAACACACTTCACTGAGGCTGCAAATAGGTGGATTTTTGATCAAATTGTTGATGGCTCGTATTCAGATCCTCCTCTTCCACTGAAGTTTGCCTGTAATAAGTAAAAAACAGATGACTGAAGTGTGTGTCTTCAGACATCCTATGATTTCCCATTTGATCATGTCAGGAAGTAGCTGATCAAGTCTTCAGACAACGAAAAATTCAAAATTTTTGCAACCTAATCATGTGTTAAGTATGGAAACCTTGAATCTGTCAACATAAGGTAGCATTTGAAAAGACTGAAACCTCAATGTTGAACACCAAAGGCAAAGATGAGTAAAAAACACAATTTTAGTATAGATCAGTAGCTACGTGGCATCTACAATCATCAACATTAGCAAAAACAAACTATCTGGAACTAGTAAAGAATAAAGATTCATGTCAGTACTGGATTAGGCCTTATGATGGTTTAAATCAATTATCATCACAGTAATATCATCCAAACTACCCCTATTGACAGCAAGATCAGCAAGCTTCTTGCAAGCAGACAGAAGCCCGTCATAAGGAGGTTTCTCTATCAAGACTTCGTTCTCATTACTAGGGAAATGAGTCTTTATCTTTGTTTGTTTCACCAGTGATATTCTCTGGGACTTGGATGGAGGACTTCCATTCTCACAACAGTGCTCGTCTTCTCTTCTTTTCTGTTGGATGGTGGGCATTTTACGGCCAGTGGGGTGGCGTAACCTCTTTGATTTTGCCAAAGGGGTTGGACTTGTGCAAGGATATACTACTCTGCATTTCTTCTCTGAAGAAGATCGAACGAGTTGTTTCTTGCCCTCTGAACACGACTGCATCACAACGTCTACTGCTTCTTGATTGCTAACCTATAACCATTGAATCAGCAAAATTATGTCCAGTTCTATAAAGCAGTGAAAGACCAATGCTTATAGCAGACTCATTTTAGCAGATTAACAATACATTACATTCTTGCAGAAATACATTATCATGGTGAATGAGCAACAATGATTAGCTATTGTAGAATTTCAACAATCCTCTCGATTTTTATTCACCTCTTCCCAAAGTCCATCAGATGCTAGGACCAGATATTGCATATCTGGAGTCAAACATATGACCTTTGTGTCAGGTTCTGCCATTACCCAGTCTTTGAGATGAGCATCTCCAATGCTTCTTGAAACTGCAAGTGTTCCATGAACTCTCCAAGTTCCACGATGAATCTCCACATATCCACCCTGTTTGTCATACGATCATCAAATCAATTGCAGCTCCACTCGTTTTGTGCATAATAAAAAGGCTCAAGTTGAAGAAATACATACTTTATCCTCTATTCTTCTTCGCTCCTCTTCCCGTGTTGGTCTATGGTCCGCTGTGAGAGCTTCTGCCGCCCCACCTCCCCTACACAGAACTGCTCTGCAGTCACCCAAGTTTGAGACAACCATTTCCCTCCCTTCAATCAATGCAGTGACACAACAAGCACCACTATCCAAGCCCTGCAATTTCAACTCATTCATGAAATTCCTTCATAGTTACTGAAAAGAATAGATTGAATTTAATCAAGATTTCACACCATATGCTTATGTTTCTTTTAATGCTTATAAAGATGGATATGAAATTTCATAACAGTTATATGCAGAGATTCATCTTTTCCATTTCAAGGAACCCACAACTTATCTCCAACTCTTTACAATTAAAAAAATTGTTACCTGTTTCAAGAATTGTTCATCTGTTTTCAAATACCCTGCCTTACAAGCTGCTTCTTTAGCTTTATCTTCTGATGTGGTCTCCAACATTTCAAAAATCTTCAGATGCAAATTCTCAGCCACAAACTCTGCGGCCTTGCTTCCTCCATGCCCATCATACACCCCAAAGAACTTCTACATTTTTTTTTTCAAAACACAATCACTTTCGAAACAAAAAGAATCTACATACCACCTAAGCATCAACTCTCATAAAATGAACAAAAACAGAAAACAAGAAACGATTTTTACGAGCACCTACCTTATCACCGTTTGCAGAAGCAAAAACCTTGTAAGAATCTTCCATGAACTTCTTCTTACCCTTCAACGAATAAACACCGACCCCAGAATCAGCAAAGCAGACGGGATCATCATCGCCACCGCGTTCCTTAAAAACATCAACAGGAATTTCACACAGTACATTTGGGATCTCTATCATCAGCGGCCTCTTTCTCTTCAACGAACAAGAAACTAAGCCGTTCGCGATTTCAGCTCTATCACCCATTTCTTGGCGAATTGGGTTTGAAACGGGTGCAATAAGAATTGGTTCGTCATTCACCATAATAGCAATGGAACAAAGAAAATGTATTCGTTTGAGTGGGTCGGAGATGTGAATGGCGTAGTTTGATTTTTAAGTTCATAACGGCTCGAAATTTAGGTCAAATACGGAATAAATAGTTTTTGTGGGAGTTAAGGTTTTTATTTGATTTGATGGGGTCAGAGATGATTGGTCGGAACTTTGAATGTTTGTTTGTTTCTGAACCGTTGGGGATTTTGAGAAATACAAAAAATTTCTGCTATTCTTCGAAATTGACAATATTTTCAATACACTAAGTTACTACCTAGGTAAATAATAAATGTACGTCGGTAAATGATATTTAGATAACATGTGTTTCGCCAATAAATTAAAAATTAAAAACATGCAACAACATGTTTCGTCTATATTTATCATTCATAAATAAAACCTTTCTACGTATATTACTATAATTGTTGTGATAAATGAAACAGAGTGTTGATAGGTACAACAATTTTGGGTAAATTTTATTTATATGCTGTTATTCATAAATTAATAAATAACATATATACTGAAATATCACAATTAGATCATAATTACATACATATTGATTAAATAAAATATAAATGTAATGAAAACAAGGGTCGTCTAACTTTGAAATGGTATTTATCCAATTTGGGGATTTTTTAGTCAAGAAAGCAACAACCAACTTTGGGATTTAGGGATTGCGGCTTCGACTTCTACATTTGGATGGAAAGAAATTTTAAATATTTGACACAGACAATGGTTCTAGATCTTGTTAACATCATTCTTCATTAATTCTTCAACATTTTTCAAGATGATATAATAATAAAATGGCACTCTACTTCTTCAAATGCCACCATTTTTAGTATTTCATCATGTTAAGTAATTGACCCCCTCAACCTACATTAATATTATGCAGCTAAAGAAAAGTGAATCTTTATGTGCTAAAATAAAATCAGCTTGAAGTGATTTTGATCAACTGCTTCTGCTTGAACAGGTGCTTGCAGTAGCATGTTTTCCTACCACCAAAATATGTCACGTCTTCCATTTTTTTTTTTTTTGGATGTCGAGGGTAACCCGCAGCCGCTACCGTGTTGCTCACTGGGTAAACCCCGTCCGTGTAAACCCCGTCCCTGTATAATAGCCTGCAAACCTACACAGGGGAGCAGGGCCAATCCTAGTGATTTGGTGGCCTGAGTCGAGATAAAAAATGAGGCCTCCGATTTTCGTTTTATAATTTCATAAATAAATTGAACAATATATACACCATATGCAAAATATTTATTCACAATTCTAAGAAAAAAAATATGAAATTATTAATCAAATCAAATGAACAAAATTGAAATTATCCATCACAAATAAAGAAAACATACCAATATATAAATAAATTAACTATTGTTGGCTCCAAAAACTTACAATCTTCACCGTTGGCATGCCTTTAGGATTACAAATTCAAAAAAATAAATAAAAAAGTGGGGGATGATTATGTTTAATATTCTCCTCCTGTTTAATATTTGTATCTTTTAACATAGATGGATTTAGAATTAAATAATAAAAAATATATTTTGAGTTTAAATAATAAAAAATTAAATAATAATTAAAAAAGACGTGTTTTGACTTTGTAGGTGGCTTACTGCTCTTTTTAAATAACAAGCATGTGTCATCTTAAATAACAAAGGAAGAAAAGCCTTGTAAAAATAAAGGATTGGCAGAAAATCCTTGTAAAATAAAAGCCTTGTAAAAATAAAGGAACAAAAGAAAATCTTGCAAAATATAAAAGGAAAAAAGTAAAGGGCTTCGTATACAGGTTCGAGAACACATGCCCTCTTTGACTAAATCAAGGATCATTACCACTAGGCCATGTTCATATTTAGCAGATTTTACAACTATGTTTATATATATATAATATTATCAAAAATTTGGGGCCCCTAAATTTTTCGTATTTTTCGGGGCCTGAGGCGACCGACTCACTCGCCTCATACAAGGAGCGGCCATGCAGGGGAGGTAAACCACACTTGGCAAGCCAGGTCCCTGTATAATAGCCTGCAAACCTACACAGGGGAGGTAAACCACACTTGGCAAGCCAGGTGTGACAGGCTCACACCTAGTGGTCGTCCCTGCATAATAGCCTGCAAGCAAACCTACACAGGGGAGGTAAACCACACTTGGCAAGCCAGGTGTGACAGGCTCACACCTAGTGGTGTTGGTGGTGGGTCGAACTTGAGACCTTTGGCCTCAAGAAACACCACTCCACCACTAGGCCATCCCCAAGGGGACGTCACGTCTTCCATTTTACTAGTGCTATTAAATGACCTGATAAAATTTAATTTAATTTAATTTTAGAGTTCACTAATTTTATTTTAGAGTATATATATTTATTTTTAAAAAATAATTATTGAGCGCAGTGCGCGAGCCCACGCGTTAACATCGGGTAAGTGATGCGCAAGATGTCGAATAAAAAAATTAAATTAATTTACTATAATTTTAGACTATATGTTTATTGAAAAAAAATATCGAACGCAATGCACGAGCACACGCATTAACGTCGGATGATTGTACTGCGTGAGACACATAATGAAAAATGGAATTAATTTACTTTAATTTTAAGGTTCACTAATTACATTTTAGAATATATATTTATTTTAAAAAAAATTAATTATTGGATTCGGTGCATTAGCCCACACGTTAGCATCAAGCTCGAGCACTGTGTGAGACGTCGCATAAAAAAATTAAATTAATTCAAAAAATAAAAAATATAATTTTAAAAAATAAAAAAAAAATTGAAAAAAAAGGGGGACCATTGAAAAGAAAATTTAAAAAAAAAGGATAAAAAGGGAGATCACTTTCTTGATTTTATATATAACTAGCATGTCTCTCGTGCGATGCACATAATCATTTTAAATATAAATAATATACTATTAATAATTTTAAAATTTATAAATTTCATTAAATAATAACATAAAAGAATCATCAAATAATAACATAAAAACCATCAATTGATACGGACGAAGGACCATTGAATATGTTGATTCAAGAACCCGTCGTTTGATGATAGACAGTGGTCTCCCCAAATTGAGAATTCGGTTTGATCTTTCCTAGAGCTTGAAAACCTTGACCCGTTGGCTATAAAATCAACCAAGAACCTTGGTATGTTGAACGCCACAAGACCTTGCTCAAATCTTGATAAGTTCTTAAATAATTGAAAGACTACACAAAGAAAATTCAACTCACAAAGCAATGAAGCTAATTTTCATTTATAATTCCAGTTCTCGTTGTAAACATAAGCATAACCCTATTTATAGGACAACAAAGACTTTTGGATGCATATCATGTATGCACACCACTAAGGACTAGCTATTAAGCCTCTTTTACATCATTTAGAAGCTATAATAAAGACTCCATGAACTCCACCACTAAAGACTAGCTATTAAGGTTCATTTACATCATTTTGGAGTTACAAATATATACTCCTTAATGAATTGTATTAATAAAGAAAAAATTACAAAAAATCTAAAAAATCCCGAATATCATAAACTGATAACTCGAGAAACCATAGCCTAAAAAATAGACGCTTTAATAAAGAATAAGATAACAATCTTAACGATTATGCAGACTATCCAGCCTAATTATCGAAACTAATTATCCATTCTTAAGCGGATTTGGATGAAGCTTTGCAATCAACTCCATATTCTTCAAGGCTTTGGATGTTGGAGAACTCATTATATAAGGAGCTAATTGTTCTCCAACCTCTTTTACATCATTTAGAAGCTATAATAAAGACTCCATGAACTCCACCACTAAAGACTAGCTATTAAGGTTCATTTACATCATTTTGGAGTTACAAATATATACTCCTTAATGAATTGTATTAATAAAGAAAAAATTACAAAAAATCTAAAAAATCCCGAATATCATAAACTGATAACTCGAGAAACCATAGCCTAAAAAATAGACGCTTTAATAAAGAATAAGATAACAATCTTAACGATTATGCAGACTATCCAGCCTAATTATCGAAACTAATTATCCATTCTTAAGCGGATTTGGATGAAGCTTTGCAATCAACTCCATATTCTTCAAGGCTTTGGATGTTGGAGAACTCATTATATAAGGAGCTAATTGTTCTCCAACATCATTAGAAACGTCCACTGGACACAGCCGATTAGATCAACGACACTCTGAAATAGGAGGTATTATCCTTTTAGAGTAGGATCGCTTCATAAGAGCATATGGCTTATTCACATTAGATTCCTCCATCACCAATGGAACACTCACCCCATCCATCACAACCTCAGTATCACCATCAATCCCCGCTTCAGTCTGTATAGACGTGGGGGACTACAAGGCCTCAGCCTTAACAGAAGCATTCCCATCATATTGCCACCCTCGTAGTAACTGCAGTAACAGTCTCGCCAACTGCAACTTTAGCCAGACCAGAATCTATCCGCTCATGCAATGTCAAGCTTCCCGAGATATGAGGCTCGATAACAGTATTCACAATAGTATCACTGACCTGCTCCACCTCCAAAGTATCCTCTACAACAGACACAGGAGCCACCACTTCAGTATAAGTGGAGCCATCCCCAATGTCAGCCCATTTTGTATCGAATCCTTCAGCAGAGTCGGGCACAACGGTTACTGCATTCACATAATCATCCTCCTGGAGATCCATATATGACATAATGCCCAACAACATATTCAATTCCATGTCTTTGGTCGAGTCTGCACGAGCACTGTGGGCACGACATCATCTGGTCAGCTTCATCCATTTATAATATGCCCATTGTGCCTCCCGAATGTAGGATGAATGCTGAAGAAGTTCCCTGTGCATCTGAATACGGTTTATGGCGACAGGATAGACTTGAATAATTGGTCATAAAATGCTCCTTTCGCCAGACTCGACCTCTGAAATGCCCTTGAACCTCAACCTGGTTCTTTTCGACTCAAAACAAACTAAAAATGACATTTATATCGAATAAAATGCCCGTAAAAATACGAAATAAATAGACTTATCAACTAACTATACAATTTTTTAATCATGTATCCAGAAGATTCTGTTATTGTTATACTACAATATTATAGACCAATTGCATACAAAGGTATTTTGTCATTTACTAACCAATTTTTTTTTCTGTATTAATACATAATCTAATATTATATAATCTGAAAATAGGAAAAATTAAAGTGACAAATGCATATCATGCAACCAAGGTCATATTTGATGATAACATGACTAAAATTAAAGAATTCAAGGATGAGTGAGTATAATTAATTTATTTAAAATTATAATTTTATTTTTACAACATGTTCATTAAACTAACAGTATATTATTGTCACAATTATATAGATTTGAAAATGGTGGCAAGACAACACCTACTGATCTCACACTTGTGGATGCAACTAAAAGGACCGACAACAATAAAGATTTTGAGACAGAGTTCAAAACTATATCACATTTGCAAACAGATGGCAATATATCCTTATATAATATATTTATAATTGTAATGCATGTTAAAAAACTAAACCAAATTGATGTGATCTAGACAGATGAACTACACCGGATGAAAACATGCGGAAGTCTTTCGGAACGAACACGACAATAGTGGAAGGATTAAATCTAATGTAAAAGACCCAAATAAACTAAATATGCGGAAATAAATGACACAAGACTCAATTTTATCTATAGGTGCTAATCTAGGCCTATCTAAGCTATATAAATTATGACACACAAACAAGATACAAAACCAAATCAAAAGGGCTGGAATTGGAACGAATGATTAGGGATAGTATTTACGATGTGTAGGATGTGATTATGAGTGAAAAAGGTTGGAGAAGATAGGTTATGGCAATGATACGAAGAACTTACTGAATAGTTGCTTAGCTCGGCGAATTGAGCGCGTATAGAACTCGAACGACCGGATGACCTTGTATGGATGTAGAACACGGATGGATGAGTACTTATGAATCTCAAATGGATCTTGATGGATGATGTTGATCACGGCGAAGGTGAACGATGGATGAAGTCGAGGATGATCGGTGTTGATGTGTTTATCGATGGAGTAGCAAGCCGTACGAACCCCGTTAAATTGATTAACAAAACTTGAACTTAATGGTAACAACTTGAATGCAGCGAGATCAACCATAGCACTTGAAGAACTAGAATGGATCTTGAATGAAACTTAAAAGATGCTAACCTCTTAAGAGTGTTGTTCGAACCAAATGGGTGAGACGCAATTGAATTGCACAAAGCTTAAATTATCAAATAATGTCTAAACTATAAGTGTCACATGGATCCCTTATTTATAGTGTAAAGGGACAAAAAATTATAGCCTAAAAAGAATTAAAAACTCGACTAGGAAACTACCTAAACTAGAATTCCAATTAAGGTAGGAAATTGTCTTAAATAAAACTCTAGTCAAACTATCTAGATAATGACCGAAAATTTGACTAATAAAATAAATAAAATCTGATCTAAACTAAATAAAACTATAGTCTAAAATTAAATACTATACACTAAATAATTCGTCCCCTTAAATAAATCAAAATGACCGAATTATTCAATCCCATGCGCGATCTCGAACGGCCATGCACATGCACACGTGCACTTGTTGATCTTCTCTTCACTTCATGTATTATTCTTCATCTCTTGATCATTATCTTCCATAGTTAATAAATTAACTAGTTTGGGGCTGCACTTGAATTCTTCTAATTCTTCAAACTTCTTGAGAATAATTTCTTGGAAATATCCTTGCAATTTCTTGGCTCGAAATCATGTAATTGGACCTCTAAGTTGCAGCTCCGGGTTTGGTTCTCCAATGCTAGGCACGGCTTCATCACAACTAGAAAAGGTTTTAATGAGATGTCAAAACTATCTATGAAAAACTAACTAAAATTCAAGTTGTAGATCTGAGCTGATCAATCCAGAGCATCAAAAAGGAACTCAAGTAAAGCCAAAGTCAACCAATCTGGAGTATGGTCTGCAAGCTGAAGGATACGTCATCCAGTCAGAATTCAACTCAACTAAGGAGTCAAAAGTCAAACCAGTCAAAATAAACTGACAACTAAGTCAGCTGAGCTGAGGGAGAAAAAAGTCGACTAAGACTGAAGGAACTGATAAGAGATCAGTTTAAACTAAAGACTGGAAGTATCCAACTGATGGTCAAACTGAAGTAAACAAGACAGATCAGCTAAAGGCCAGAACTGAAGTCAGCCAGCTTATGATTAGTCAAGCTGACAAGAAAGCTCAAGAGAAATCAGTCAAGCTGACAAGCTAGCCAAGAACTTGGGATCAGTCGAACTGGAGAAACAAAGCTCAAAACTGTCAACTGGAGCAATGGCCAAACTAAGCTGACAAGCTCAAAACTGCCAACTGAAGCAACGGCCAAACTGAGCTGACAAGCTCAAAACTGCCAACTGGAGCAATGGCCAAACTGAGCTGACAAGCTCAAAACTGCCAACTGGAGCAATGGCCAAACTGGGCTGACAAGCTCAAAACTGCCAACTGAAGCAACGACAAGCTCAAAACTACCAACTAGAGCAATGGCCGAACTGAACAGACAAGTTCAGAGCTGCTAACTGGAACTCAAAACTGCTAGAAAAATTGAAGCCAGAGAACTCTGGAGTTATTGCTCAAACTGGCGAATCTTAGAATAAATGCTTCAACGAAGATTCTGGAATTAAATATCCAATGAAGATCGATTGGTAAAGTAACGTCTACTTCAACCAAAAGCTCCAGCGATCAATAAAGACCATCTGCCATTGATGAGCCAATAGAGCCACCGATCAATGGAACTCAACGGTCATAAAATCACTCCTCTATAAAAGACGAGTGAATCAAAGTTTTAAATACTCTTCACCTCCACAACTTTCGCATATACATTCTTGAAATATTCAAGCAAGAGCTTTTCTTTCTCCCTCCGAATTAGCTCAAAGTTCAGCATTTGATAAAAACTGCGATAGTCCAACTGAGAAGAAGAATTCAAAGAGTCGAGATATTCAGCCAGCTGTTGACGATTCAGCCAGGGCAGCCTTCTCAGTTTCAACTATACAATGATCAACTACCCATCTCAATTGAAGGAGCACATCAGTTGATACCCCCTGTTCAAGACTAACCTCTTGAAGATCGAAAGAGATCTAAAACCTTGTAAAGACGACAATAGCACCTACCTTCCTAGCGAGCAGTTAGGGACTTCAAGTGTGAGCCGTCGACCCGCTGAGGTAGCGAGCAGTTACCAGTTTCAGCCAACTGTCCTTCATTGTGTAATTTGTAAAGAAACTCAAGTTATATAGTGAAGTTGCCCTTCTGCGGAAGGAAGAGAGGACGTAGAAGTTTGAGACTTTGAACCTCTATAAATCACTTGTGTGCTGTATTATTTTGACTATTGCATATCTTTAAACTGTACACAAGTTCACACAATCTGCACCAAGCAGTCATAACTGATCAACCAGTTTATGCATAGATAAGTTTCTCTAAGCGAGTCAAAGGGCCCTATTATTCCGCATTTAAAGTAAAAAGTTTTCAATCAGTTTATTCACCCTCCCTCTAAACTGATATCGACTCGTCCGGAACCAACAATGTTGATTAGTTTTGTGTATTTATTTCCTTTGGATTTTGAATACAACATGAGTAGCTAAATTTATTGAGATCCTAGGGTTGTTGAATGTTGATGGATTTATGATTTGAATTAATTTATTGTTCCGTTCTATATCAAGTTTATGCATC
The DNA here is from genome assembly GCA_026008535.1 of Perilla frutescens. Lineage (NCBI taxonomy): Eukaryota > Viridiplantae > Streptophyta > Magnoliopsida > Lamiales > Lamiaceae > Perilla > Perilla frutescens. The sequence continues at coordinate 16,529,671 of BRKX01000015.1, forward strand.
CTCATTTATTGTTGTCTTGTGTGGATGAATTAATCAGTATTTACACTTGTGTAGTTAATTTATTATTCACTCGAGAGAGGTTAATAGATTAACGGATTAGGATTGCATAACACGAGTCTGCTAGATCAAGAGATTGGTAGGTGCCGTGATGAGAATAAATCTGAGGTACTAATTGGAGTTAGATAATAATTCGAGATCGAGAGATAATAATTAGAATATAATCTACGTCTAGATTTTACTCGAGAGAGGGGGTCTAGATAATTTAGTGATTCTCCTACAAGATTTAGATTTAAATTGGCTTAATAAATTATCTGAAAATCAGGAAATCCATTTAACAGCAACACCCTAGGATCCGTCTTTTATCTATGTATTCATTCTTCTCGTGCTTGATTTATTTACTTTATTTACAGTATTTAGTTAATTTAAATCAAATTTTAAATCGGTTCGCTAGATAAAGTAGGGCAATAGAATTGGGTACTTAGCTGCATTACATAGCCAGTCTCTGTGGATATGACCTTGCTCACTACAATTTTGCTACATTTACCTCGTACAATTGCGAGTAGTATTTTTAGTGAAATAAAATACCGAACATGGATGAACAACACACTCACGATTCAAAATTCCACTTAATCTGAATGAAGATTCGACTTGCAATATCAAACAAGAAAGTCCACTTGCTGAACTTATTATAAGATCTAAGCTCATAATTTGGGATGAGGCTCCGATGATACACAAATATTGCTTTGAAACTTTGGACAAAAGTATGCATGACATTATGCGTTTTTGCAGTCCACAAAGTTTTGATGTTCCTTTTGGAGGTAAGACTATTGTGTTTGGTAGAGATTTTTGACAAATATTACTTGTTATTCCAAAAGGTAGTAGATAAGATGTGGTCCTTGCAACTATGAATTCTTCATATTTATGGAGACACTGCATAGTCTTAAGATTGACAAAAAATATGAAACTTCAAAATCTAGGTGCAAATGATGAATATGTTGAACTACATCAATTTACAAAGTGGATATCAAGCATAGTAGATGGCACAATTGGAGGTCCTAATGATGGTCATGCAAGTATTGATATTCCAGAAGATATTCTACTAAAATGTGAAGATGATCTTGTTGCAACAATTGTTCAAAGTATTTATCCATCTTACACCATTATCTTGAATGATGTATCTTATTTGCAAGAATGGGCAATACTTGCTCATACTCTTGACGTGGTTGAGATGGTGAATAAGTACATGATATCATTGAATGCATTTGAAGGGCGAACTTATTTAAGTTCAGATAGCATGAGCAAATCTGATTCAAATGCGGATATATTACGGGACGTGTATATTCATGAATTCTTAAACCATCTCAAATGTTCAGGTGTGCCAAGTCATGAATTATATCTGAAAGTAGGAACTCCGGTTATGTTATTGAGGAACATAGATAATTCAAAAGGATTGTGTAATGGCACTAGGTTGGTTATCACAAGATTTGGGAGTCGTATTTCGGAAGCAAAAAATTATCACCGGGAATAATGCAGAACAAGTATTGATTCCAAGGATGTCATTAACACCCTCTGATCCCAGACTGTCATTCAAATTTCAGCAGCGTCAGTTTCCTCTTATTGTCTCTTATGTAATGACTATAAATAAAAGTCAGGGTCAATCGCTTTCACACGTTGGTGTTATTTTGAAAAAATTTATTTTTATTCATGATCAATTGTATGTAGTTGTATCAAGAGTTAGAAGTTGTAGTGGTTTAAAAATATTAATATGTGACTCTGGTGATATCAATAGTAATTCGACATCAAATGTTGTATATAAAGAAGTTTTTCAAAATTTGTAATATAAACTTATGTTTCTCCATTTTTATGGACTATAATTTATGGATGTAGTTTATGTTTATTAATATTTAATATATTAAGTATGCTTATATAATTTTTTTATTAGTCTTCAAAAGAATTTGTAGATTATATTTTTTTCCCGGCCCAATATTTTTATAATTGTCGTGATCTCACTTCGCATATAATTCCATATTTACAAAATCTATAAAATTGATAACTAAATAAATTCCATCTAAAATAAATAATTATTATAAAAATTAACATACATAAAATGATACATTAAGGGTGCCGCCGCAACGCGCGGATGAAATACTAGTATGAATATATAATTAGAAAAAGGATTTCAATGATAACATGCATTAAACACGTGCTCACACACTAGATATATAGAACAACGTTACTACAATAATAATAATAATAATAATAATAATAATAATAATAATAATAATAATAATAATAATAATAATAATAATAATAATAATAATAATAATAATAAAGGTTGATTGCTAAAAAAATTACCACCTTTGAACGAATTTGTAATTTAAATAAGATTTTTAAAATATTGCATTAATAATTCGACCTTTTAATTTGTAGCACAATAGATGCCCATAAAAATTTTGGCGACTAGAAAACTGACTTTGCATAATAAAAAATTACCCATATTTGACACTCCAAATTTGAATTAATGTGTGCATGTGTAAAAAATATTGCGATAACATAGCTTCAATGATTGAATTTTTTTTGGGTGATGAATTTGCTACAAATTAAAAGGTTTGATTATTATTGCAATGTTTTATAAATCATTTTTAAATTATAATTTTATTTAAGGTGATCAAATTTTAATAATAATGATGATGATGATGATGATGATGATGATGATGATGATGATGAGGAGGAGGAGGAGGAGGAAATGATACACACTTTATATAAGTAAGGAAAATATGTAGGGAAAAATATATTCAGGCAAAATTATCTTAAAATTGGGTAGGCAAGCAAGATTTAAAATATAAGAGTTATTTGGGTAATTTATACCATACCCATTGTATGGGGCCCACAAAATCTGATTTTTTTTTTCTGAATTTTGTACTTATGTTCTGCAAAAGCAACATATTTCCAAAAAAACAAAAAGCAACATCTTTCCTGTAATTGCGAAGGAATAATACATGATTTAGGGTTCGAATTCAATACCCCAACCACCCACGTCTTCATCTATCTTCCCATCTCTCTCTCTCTCTCTCTCTCTCTCTCTCTCTCTCTCTCTGTTGATCCATTTGGGGAAAAAATTGATCAAGCACGCCTCTCTCTCTCTCTCTCTCTGTATGTGATAGTTTTGATGCATTGTTTGATGTATTGATCTCTCTCTCTCTTTTCCTTTTGAGAGAAACATATTACGCTATAGCCGACGAGCAGACGCCGGATATGAAACGAGGACCTGAAGCATTGTTGAAGATGTCTTTATCTTCTCAGGTAGGTTTCAAATTTTGTCGGACTTACGATTAATTTGAAAACTTAATCATAGCTTTAGGATTAATTTTTCAACATTAATCGTTGATAGTTAAAATTAATCGTAGCATTATTATTTATGTTAGAAATTATTAGTCGCTAGCATTATTATAATGTATGTTAGAAATTATTTATCATATCTTTAACAATTGTTTTCAATATTAATCGTACCATTATTATGTATGTTAGAAATTAATAGTAGCCTTACGATTAATTTTTGAAATTAATCGTACACCATGAAATATTGATTATGGTTAATTAAAAATTAATCTTAGCCAATAAAAATATTAATTGTGACCAATATATACCAATCATAGCCAACTAAATGTCAATCGTAGCTCGTTTAGCATTAAACGTACCACATTATATTATAATCATAGTTATTTAATCTTAATCATAGCTACTATAAATATTGATCATATCTCTTTAAAACTTAATCACAGCTCTTGAAATATTAATGTAGCTCTTAAGATATTAATCATATCACTTATAATATTAATCATAACTCTTTAAAAATTATTCATGGCTCTTAAAAAATTTTAATCGTAGCTCTTGAAATATTAATCATTGTATTTATAATATTAATCGTAGCTCATAAAATATTAATCTTAGCTCTTAAAATATTAATCATACCCCATTATAACATAATCGTAGATCATAAAGTATTAATTGTAGGCCTTTAAATCATAATCATAGCCCTTCAACTGTTAATCATAGCATGTATAATAGAAAATGGGATGTGATTAACATTAATAAAGAGCTACGATTAATTTCAATGGTTAGGCTACGATTAATGACCTACGATTAATATTATTTATGTCACAATTTTGCAATTTTTCAATTTATATGAAATATTAAATATCAATCATAGGTTTAATTATTAAAAGTATTTATTTTAATTGAAATTTTGCAAATGTTGTTAGATTGATTAGCTTAGACAGCCACTGCAACACCTGAGACCGACGATCATACTCTATGCTAGGCTGAAAGTAGTTGAGCATATCAAAGCCACATTACATGCGATAGATGGTGATGATGTTATGCAGTTGTTTAGATCCGGATGTTTCAGATATTTTCTGGACTACAGGGGTGGTGAGGTTCAAAAGAAGGTTATTCATTCAGTGATGAGCCATGACGTGCGCGTGTCAAATCATGCACTGGAGGAACAAGAGGCATGGTTTCAGATTCATCAATCTGTGTTGCGCTTCAGTCCCAGTGAGTATAATCTGGTGTCGAGGTTACAATTCGGCACCTCTACATTCAATCCGAATAGAGCGCATGTGGTTCCGGCAAGAGCGGTATACTATCAATTATTTCAAGGGAAGCGCACGACTCTCCGCCAGATGGAGGATAGGTTCACAGAGATGTTGATGACCAGAAACCCTTGGGATTATGTGAAGGTTGCGAACATATTGTTCGTATACCGGATGATTTTTTGTCTAGATTCGAATTGAGTGCAGATCAATAGGTGTAGACTCTCATAGAGAATATTGATAGGTGGACTTCCTTTCCATGGGGGCATATTTATACCAGATGATAATGCACTTTATCAGCATCCTCCCCATGACTCGACAGGCTATAGACAGAAGAGATCACGAGACGTATCATTTTTATGGGTCTATATGGGCACTCTAGGTAATTAGTTTTCATTTTGTTGTTATAAATTAGTGATGTATAATTAAATTAAGTCAAAACATAACTGATCATGATATTTATTTTACAGTCATGGGCTTGTGAGGTGATACCTAAGTTGGCCCGTGAGATTAGTGTGGTCAGTGGCCAGCTTACTGTGCCTCGATGTCTGAGGTAGTCATTCATGACTCCCACCACTGACGTATCCACCTTATTATAGGGATTAGAACGATTTTAAGTTTCTTTTCCTATTTAGAATAAAACATCTATATTTGTTGATTCATCTCAACGATATTATTAATTTTATTCAGTTACGATTGGTTTCGTTGGTGCTATCGCCGGAAGAGATGGTGACTCCATATTACCAGAGCATGCAGCTGGTGGGTGATGCTCTGAGCATGAGATTTCTTACCCCTCAAAAGGAGAACATGTAACGGCCCGGTCCTGAGAGGGGGATTAATTAATGGGGAATGGGTGTTAATTGAGGATATTAATGATTTAAGCGGAAGATTAGTGAAGAAGGTTCTCAATCAGGGTAGTACTTTCGAGAGATATGTAATAAATCTTGAGGTTACTTGATCAAAAAAATGATTTAAACATTTCTAAGTGAAGCGAACGGAACAAGGCCAATTAATTAAATACCAACAAGTATAGACCCATTCATAGGTCGAAGCAAATAAATGTCATGAACAAGGTTGGTGATGAGGTGTTTGATGGCGGAATGGCAACTGGGATTGTGGATGAGCAATTGGGTGAAAAATCGTGTCTTGATTTGGGGAAGAATGAGGTGGGTCCAAATCTTGTTATGGGAGAGGGCAACACGGGTTCGGATCCAGAGCAGGCTGTTGGAGTTTAGTACCTTTGGGCTAGAGTTTTATTTTAATTTCAATCAAAGGCCCATGTGTTTAGGCCCAAATATTTTATATTTTGTCACTATATGGTTTGATTGTTAGGGTTTTCATCCATGTGTCCCCTAACTATATATTAGCCGTTTATGAAATGAAATGATAAGCTAGAAATTACCCAAATCTGCCTCTCTCTTATATTCTTCTATCTTTCCCCCATTTCTACCAACTCCATACAGCAAGAAAGATTACATTTTTAATATTCCAGCTTACAGGATTAACAAGGAAAATTCCAAAAAAATAGTGAGACATCTTATTTCATAACATTTAGTATCTCAGAGCCTCGATCTGGCGATGGCAGATGGTACCCGACTGCGTGAGCTGCAAGAACATCAAAAACAGTTAGATCAAGTGTTAAAGGCAGAAGCTTTAAAAAGGGAAGCTGCTGAAGTAAAGTTACAGGAACAGATCTCTAAGGCAAATGAAGAAATGAAAGGTTTTATGAATGGAGTGAATGGCAAGTTTGATCATCTTGCCAACACTCTAGGCTCCATACAACTACAGCTATCCAACATGGACAAAGGAAAGAGTATGGCTACCGGAAGTTCTATTCTAGGCAGTCCAAAGTCAGCAAGCCAAAGTGAAAATAGCCAGCCCCTACCTCAGCAAGTTATTCCCAGCAGAGAGGTGGCTGAAACAGCAGGTAAACCACTATTCCCACGTCTCCCTAAGCTTGATTTTCCAAGTTTTAATGGAGATCACCCTAGGGCATGGATTCTAAAATGCCAGAGCTATTTTAGAATGATGCCTAATGTTCTAGATGAACAAAAGGTCATCCTGGCTACTATGCACTTCGAAGGGAGAGCTGCTCAATGGTATCAAAATTTACCCCTCACAAATTCTGATCTATCTTGGGAACAATTTTTAGAGGTGGTCTCAGCCAGATTTGAGGAAATCAGAGATGCTAAAATTATTGCAGAATTCAATAAGCTTAAGCATACTGGATCTTATACTGAATATGTGGAAAGATTTGAGGAACTAAAGGCATGTATGCTTTTATCAAACAAAGGGCAGTTCACTGAGGAGTATTTTATAGCAAGTTTTGTCAGTGGCTTAGGAGAGGAAATCCAGCCATTAATTCAAATGTTCAAGCCTAACACACTCAACCATGCTATAGAACTGGGGCAACAACAAATTATCAATCTGGAAGCTATGTCTAAGAAATTCAAGGCCAATTATAAACCCCACCAACCTGCCAGCTTCAAGAAGGATCAAACTTGGACATCCCCAGCTCAGAAAAGTTCAACTCCTTCAGGAAGGGCCCCATTTAAACTTCTTACTGCAGCAGAGATGACATCAAGAAGGGAGAAGGGCCTGTGTTATAACTGTGATGAATTTTTCACACCTGGACACAGATGTAAGAATAAAATTTCTTACATGATACTAAGCGATGAAGATGATGCAATATGTACACAAGAAAATGCTAGTGAAGAGGTAATAACACCCATACCCGAGGCTCTTGTTAATATAGATGAGGTGCAGATGGCATTGAATCTGATTTCAGGTGAAGGAGGTACGACTACAATGAGGGTGTTTGGCAGTGTAGGGAACCAGAAATTGCACATACTCTTAGATTCTGGGAGCACTCTCAGTTTTATTAGAGAATCCACTGCAGAATCTTTGGGCTGCAAGTTGGAACCAACCAAGCCTATCATGGTGAGGGTGGCTAATGGTAACCGAATGGTGAGTTGCACGAGGGTTAAGGGGTTTCAATGGAATATGCAAGACAATCAGTTCACCTATTCCCCAAGGACTCTAGCCACTGAGGGTTGTGATTTGATTTTGGGGGGTGATTGGCTAAAAACGTGCACCCCCATAGAGTTGGATTATGATAAGATGACCTTTACTATAACTTGGCTAGGCAAGAGAATTCAAGTTCAGGCTTTAACTACAGTAGGGGATTGTCAATTAATTTCTGGACACACCCTGTATCAGATGATCCATTCCAGTCCCCCTCTAGTTCAGGAGTTATACTGGATAAGTATGAAGAAGGATGCCTATGCTGAGAGTAATCAACAACTGAAAGGCCTACTAGATGAGTTTCAGGATGTGTTTGAAGAACCTAAAGGGTTGCCACCTAGCAGAGACATTGAACATCAAATAATCCTTAAGCCTGGGAGCTCTCCAAAACATCAATATCCTTACAGGGTGTCCCATGATCATAAAGATGAAATAGAGAAGATTGTTCAGGATTTACTGGTCAATGGCATGATACAGAACAGCAAAAGCCCCTTTGCTTCTCCTGTTTTGCTAGTCAAGAAAAAAGATAGCACGTGGAGAATGTGTGTAGATTATAGGTACTTGAATGGGTTAACCATCAAACACGACTACCCCATTCCCATTATCGATGAGTTATTGGATGAGTTACATGGATCTAGGTATTTTTCTAAGATTGATCTTAGGTCTGGATATTTCCAAATCCTTATGAAGCCAGAGCACAGGTACCTCACATCTTTTAGCACACATAATGGACAATACGAATTCCTAGTCATGCCTTTTGGGCTATGTAACGCACCAGCCACATTTCAGTCCCTAATGAATCAAATTTTCAGACTTCAATTGAGGAAGTCCGTGTTAGTTTTCTTTGATGATATACTAGTGTATAGTGTTTCTTGGGGGGATCATTTGAGGCACTTAAGGGAAGTTTTAACTATTCTCAGACATCACCAGCTATATGCCAAGCAGAGTAAATGTCATTTTGGCCAAGAGGAAATTGAGTACCTGGGCACATAATTTCCCATGAAGGTGTAGCTACAGATCCATCTAAGGTAGCTAGTATGACTAGCTGGCCTATTCCCACTAACATCAAGCAGTTGAGGGGATTCCTAGGACTTACTGGGTACTACAGGAAGTTTGTCAAGGGTTATGAGCTACTCAGCAAGCCACTCACCTCATTATTGAAGAAGGGAGCATTCAAATGGAATGAAGAGGCCACAAAGGCTTTTGAGCTGCTAAAAAGAGCTATGACTACTGCTCCAGTATTGGCCCTACCAGATTTCACTCTTCCTTTTATTTTAGAAACAGATGCAAGTGGACATGGTGTTGGGGCTGTTCTTATGCAGAGGCATAGACCAATTTTATACATGAGCAGAACACTAAGCATCAAGAACCAATCTCTATCAGTCTATGAGAAGGAATTCTTAGCAGTATTGATGGCCATACAGAAGTGGAGGCATTACTTGCAAGGCCACAAGTTCATTATCCGAACTGATCAACAGGCCCTGAAACATTTGCTAGATCAAAAAATCATGACTCCAATGCAGCAGAAATGGATTACCAAACTGCTGGGTTTAAACTATGAGATAGAGTACAAGAAAGGAATTGAGAATAAGGCAGCTGATGCATTATCCAGAAGGCATTCTGAGGGGGATGCTTCATATTCAATCACCACAGTTATTCCCACTTGGGTGCAACAGATTGCAGATAGCTATGAAGCTGATTCACAGTTCACCACTATTAAGAAATCAAAGCTACTGGATGCTACTACCTATCCTGATTATGAACTGATGGGGAACTTATTGAAATACAGAGGCAGAATTGCAGTGGGAAGTGGATCTGACATAAAGAAGATTTTACTGCAAGAGATGCACGACTCTCCTTATGGAGGTCATTCAGGCATCTATGGTACTTACATGAGACTCAAGAGACTTTTTTATTGGCCTAAGATGAAGGAAGAGGTAGTAGAGTGGGTTACCAGCTGCACCACCTGCAGCATCAGTAAATCACAAGGGGGGGCCTACCCAGGGCTTCTGCAGCCCCTTCCAGTCCCTAGCCAAGCTTGGACCCACATTTCTATGGATTTCATTGAAGGTTTACCCACATCTTTTAAGAAGAATGTGATTTTGGTGATGATAGACAGATTCACCAAGTATGGGCATTTCATACCCCTGTCTCACCCATACACAACTCAATCTGTGGCCAAGGTGTTCCTAGACATGATCTACAGGCTCCATGGGCAACCACTAAGTGTGGTCACAGACAGAGACAAGATTTTTACAAGTGGGTTCTGGAAGGAATTATTCAAGTTAATGGGTACTAGCCTAGACATGAGCTCGGCCTATCATCCTCAATCTGATGGACAGACTGAACGGCTAAACCAATGTCTAGAAACTTATCTCAGGTGTATGGTGCATCAGAAACCCAAGCAGTGGGCAAGGTGGCTGCCCCTTGCTGAGTACTGGTACAACACTAACCATCACACCAGCCTAAAAACTACACCTTTTCAAGCTCTATATGGATTTCCCCCACCACAACATTCACTACACAGCTATTTTCCCTCCCTGAATACCGAGGCTCGAGATTTACTAGCAGAAAGACAACAGTTTCTTTCAGAGTTGAAAGCTAACCTATATGCAGCTCAGAATAGGATGAAGGTCTATGCAGACCTCAAACGAGTGGAGAGGGAATTTGAGGTTGGTGACTACGTGTTCCTAAAGCTACAGCCGTTCCGACAGAGCTCTGTAGCTCTTCGTAAAACGATGAAGCTCACAGCTAAGTATTACGGGCCATACAGAATAAATGAGAGGGTGGGAAAGGTGGCTTACCGCCTAGAGTTACCTGCAGGAGCAAAAATCCATCCCGTCTTCCACGTCTCCTTATTGAAGAAGGTGTTAGGCCGGAGCATTGTACCTGTTGATACTCTCCCAGAACACGATGAAGATGGAGTCTTTGCGATCTTTCCCAGCTCTAATTTGGCAGAAGGCGTTAATCGGCATGGCAGTACCGAATCGACTCAAGATCTGGTCTTTGGGGAGGGTTTCGGAAATGAGTTGATTTTCTGGGAAGACGAGAAATTTTTGGATCGGGCTTTTCGAAAGATTAATCCTTGTGGGCAAGGATCTTCAGAGGGGCGGCGTATTGTCATGAACAAGGTTGGTGATGAGGTGTTTGATGGCGGAATGGCAACTGGGATTGTGGATGAGCAATTGGGTGAAAAATCGTGTCTTGATTTGGGGAAGAATGAGGTGGGTCCAAATCTTGTTATGGGAGAGGGCAACACGGGTTCGGATCCAGAGCAGGCTGTTGGAGTTTAGTACCTTTGGGCTAGAGTTTTATTTTAATTTCAATCAAAGGCCCATGTGTTTAGGCCCAAATATTTTATATTTTGTCACTATATGGTTTGATTGTTAGGGTTTTCATCCATGTGTCCCCTAACTATATATTAGCCGTTTATGAAATGAAATGATAAGCTAGAAATTACCCAAATCTGCCTCTCTCTTATATTCTTCTATCTTTCCCCCATTTCTACCAACTCCATACAGCAAGAAAGATTACATTTTTAATATTCCAGCTTACAGGATTAACAAGGAAAATTCCAAAAAAATAGTGAGACATCTTATTTCATAACAATAAACAGAACCAATCATGCCCAAGACTCTTCATAGGCGGAAAGTAAATCATGAATCGAGGAGCAAAGATATAACTTTAATTGGGCATCAATATATATATACATATATATATGTATATGTATATGTATATTTATATGTATATGTATATGTATATGTATATGTATATGTATATATATATATGTGTGTGTGTGTGTGTGATCATGATTAATCATGTCTTAGAGATGTTCATAGGATTTTAAATATGGATAATAATACTATGAGTTATAGATACGGTTTATCAGAGTAGCAGAATTCATAGTGGGGATTCAAATACTTAAATTAACAAAACAAGAACTCGGCAGCCAACCCACATCCACACCCATCAACATCCTCAGCATCTCAACCTGAAAAACATTTGAAAAAGAGGGTGTGAGCACTAATGTACTCAGTAGGTTTTAATAAAACTTCAGAAATATCCAATTTCAACTGGCAGTATATGGAGATCAAAATGCAAAAGCCCTCTCCATATCTGTAAAACCTTTTCTTTTTTTCCTTTGGGCCATTTCTGGCTCAAACCCGGTGTCTACTGCACCCTTAGGCATGCCTTAAGATAAGAGAGGGGTTACCTCAAATACCCTACTGAGTATGCGATGGGGTTACCTAGCAGTGACTCGAGTATGTGAGGGGGTTACCCATCAGTGACTCCCTTAGTGATTAAGGATCACATCATGGTGATTTTGAATCACAATCCTTTGAGCTCATAATCCTGCTTAATCAAATGATACAATTCTTCCTTTCTTAACTTTGCTAGCATAAGCAAGCCTAGAGCAAAACATCTAGGACTAATCCTTCAATCATCATTGTGATCTCATAGCTTGTAAGGGATCTAATAATATAATCATTCCTTTCTTAGCCTTGCTAGCATAATCAGGCCTAAAGTATAACATCTAGGACTAATCCTTTAAATCAAGCATGATTTCAAAGCCTACAAGGGATTTTAATATTACCCTAGAAGGCATTACTCATCTATACAATCTTTAGCAAAATAACAAATCAATCTCAAGACTATGATCACATATATATAACTTATTGCAACGAATAAACAATTCTTCAATAATCCTTCAATATAACTTCTGATGCGATCTAAACACGCTTAGGAGCTCAATTAACAATAATCCTTCAATATAACTTCTGATGCGATCCGCCTAAAAGTATCAAGTTACAACGGTGGAATTGGAGAAAACTTCAAACCCTAGTCTCACAATGAATCGAACCCCGACGATGAATCTCGACGAAACCCATAAATAATTGGAAACACGAACTCGCGATTGATGGTGACGCCACAAACAGTTATGGGTTGACTGCTTGATAAGTCAAAGAAGTCTCACAGTGTGTGCGTGAGAAAGAGAGAATTCTCCAGAGAGAAATAACTCACTAAATTAAAATTTGTATAATGAATAATATGTCTTGAATTACAATAGAAGAAACCCTTATATAGTTGGGCCCAAAATAAATAATCCATAAATAAAGTCCTAAGAGAAATAGGGAAAAAACATAAAAACTCGCCAATCCGGAACAGGCTCCAGTTGGGCGCGACACGGGCTCAGTCGCACCCCAGGTCGAGCTGTATGTCGCGCTCAGTCCAAAGGCAAACATGCCGCAGACGCGATCGGGTCACTCGCGTCTCGATTCGCGCTGTGACTCGCACCAATTCTGAAGGTCAAAGCATCGCGGGCGCTACCGGGTCCACTCGCGCTGTAGCTCGCACCGACTGGCGCGACTGGCTGCTCGCATCTTGACTCATGCTATAGCTCGTGCTAGTCCGTTCTGCCGTTCGAGATCACTGTCTTCCACTTGAGCTCGGGTTTCTCTCCCTCCATGGGTCACTTGGACGACTCTTAGCTCCAGACCTCTTGAATGAATCCATTGAGGCTCTTCTTGAACCTCTTAGCTCTGGATCTTGTCATTGGTCCCTCTGGCACCCTAATTGGGTCAAGTTCTTCCTCAACTAGGGTCGTATCATTCTTCTTCTCTTGAAAAGGATTTGTCCTCAAATCCAGCCCATCACCTACATCAAAAGGGCTCAAGTCATCAATGAAACGGTCCAATGCCTCTTAGAAGTAACTTGGATCGCCATTGTGCTGGAAATCTCTCCTTCCGCATATGCAACCAAACCCAATCACAAGGCTCAAACAAAACTTTCTTTCGCCCTTTGTTGGCCTTCATGGCATACTGCTTAGTGCGTCTCTCGATGTTTGCCCTTGCCTTCTCATGAATCTGTCTAACAAAATCAGCTTGACTTTCTTCATCAAGGTTAGTATGCTCTTGAACAGGTAAAGAAATTAAATCCATAGGAGTCAAAGGATTGAAACCATAAGCTACTTCAAACGGAGAAAATTGAGATGCAGAATGAACAGACCTATTATAAGCAAACTCAACATGCGGCAAACAATCTTCCCAAGTTTTAATGTTCTTTTTTATTAAGGCACGCAACAATGTAGATAAAGTTCTATTAACTACCTCAATCTAACTGTCAGTTTGGGGGTGACAAGTAGTAGAAAACAGCAATTTAATACCTAACTTATACCACAAAGTCTTCCAAAAGTAGCTCAAAAACTTTGCATCTCTATCAGAAACTATAGTCCTAGGCATGCCATGCAATCTAACAACTTTTTTGAAAAACAAATCAGCAATATGGGACGCATCATTAGTTTTGTGACATGGGATGAAATGTGCCATCTTAGAGAACCTATCAACGACCACAAAAATAGAATCTCTACCACATTTACTCCTAGGCAGACCTAATACGAAATCCATAGAAATGTCAATCCAAAGACATGTAGGAATGGGCAAAGGAGTATACAAACCATGTGGTTGAACTCTAGATTTAGCTTGACGATAAGTAATGCACTTACCACAGACACGTTCCACATCACGTTTCATGTGAGGCCAATAGAAATGTTCATGCAAAACAGATAAAGTTTTAGCCACACCGAAATGTCCCATCAAACCACCTCCATGTGCTTCCAACAATAACAAAACACGGATAGAGCACTTAGGCACACACAATTTGTTTTCCCTAAACAGAAATCCATCATGCCTATAAAACTTGCCACTACCAGACTGTTCACATGCACTATAAAGTTCACCAAAGTCAACATCTCCCACATACAAGCTTTTCAAATTTTCAAAGCCAAGTAGCTTAACATCTATAGTAGCAAGCAATGTGTACCTTCTAGAAAGTGCGTCAGCTACCACGTTCTCCTTCCCTTGCTTGTACTTGATTACGTAAGGAAACGTCTGGATGAACTTCATCCAATGAGCATGTCTCTTGTTCAGCTTGTGTTGTTCTTTCAAGTGTTTCAAGGACTCATGGTCAGTGTGGATCACAAATTCCTTTGTCCACAGATAGTGCTGCCACGTTCGCAATGCTCGGACCAACACGTACAACTCCTTATCATATGTCGGATAGTTCAATGTCGCCCCTCCCAGCTTCTCGCTAAAGTATGCAATCGGTTGAACCTCTTGCATCAAAACTGCACCAATACCAACACTAGAAGCATCACATTCAACTTCGAAGGTTTTAGAGAAATTAGGTAGAGAAAGTACCGGTGCGTGTGTTAACTTCTCCTTAAGCGTGTTAAACGCGTTCTCTTGTTCATTTTCCCAGTAGAACTCGACGTTCTTCTTGATCACCTCTGTCATGGGTGTTGCTATGCCGCTGAAATGTGGCATAAATCTCTGGTAAAAGCTCGCAAGACCATGGAAACTCCGGATTTCTCCAACAGTGGTGGGGGTCGGCCACTCCCTAATGGCTCGAACTTTTTCGTCATCCACCTGTACTCCATCTGCACTCACTACAAAACTAAGAAACACAACTTTGTTTGTGCAAAAGGTGCATTTCTTAAGATTAGCATATAACTGCTCTCTCCTCAAAGCATCTAATACAAATCTTAAATGTTCAACATGCTCCGTTTCATTTTTGCTATAAATCAAAATGTCATCAAAGTAGACCATAACAAATCTACCTATGAAAGCACGTAAAACATGATTCATCGGGTGTATGAAAGTACTCGGAGCATTTGTTAAACCAAACGGCGTTACCAACCACTCATACAATCCCAATTTTGTTATGAACGTCATTTTTCATTCATCCCCCTCTTTAATTCTAATCTGATGGTACCCGCTCCTTAAGTCAATTTTAGTAAACACACAAGCACCATGCAGTTCATCTAATATATCATCTAAACGGGAAATAGGGTGTCGATACTTTACCGTTATGTTGTTAACGGCTCGACAGTCGACACACATCCTCAGGAAAGTGTCCTTCTTGGGCACGAGTAGAACAAGACTTGCACAAGGACTCAAACTCTCCCGCACTTGACCTTTGTCCAGCAGCTCATGAATTTTTCATTCTAGCTCTTAGGTCTCCTCGGGGTTATACCGGTAAGTGGGTCGGTTTGGTAAGGTGGCACCAGGAATGAAGTCAATTTGATGCTCACTCCCACAAATTGGTGGCAAACCCGGTAGCATCTCTTCGGGAAAGACATCTTCGTATTCTTGCAAAAGAGACATCACAGAACAAGGTAAAGATTGAGTAAGTTGGTTAGCATTCAAAAGCACACCCTTGCGGACCAACAGATACATTGGCTGCTCATTTTGCATGGCCCACTTCAAGTCACTAGCCGATGCAAAACAGAAATGTTGGACTAACTCCTTTCCAACCTTTCCTCCCTTTCCATCCTTCTTCATCAGATCGACCTCCGTCTGTAGTTTCACTTGATCCTCATACACTTGGGAAGATGTAAGATGTGCTAGTGTCACCATCTTCTGATTAAGTACAAAAGAGTACTTATTGGTGAAGCCATCGTGCTTCACACGCCGATCATACTGTCATGGACACCCTAACAGATGGTGCCCAGCTTGCATTGGTACGATGTCGCACAGCACCTCGTCCTCATACTTCTTGATTCTGAAGGGAACTCGAACTTGATTGTTCACCTTCATGTCTCCACTGTCATTCAGCCACTGTAACTTGTATGGCTTTGGATGCTTCAAAACTGGAAGTCCCAGTTTGGTCACCATTACCACACTTGCTACGTTGGTACAGCTCCATCCATCGATGATCATACTACATACCTTATCTAGAATATAACATCGGGTATGGAATATGTTCTCTCGCTGCTCCTCCTCTACACTCTTGGTATGCAAGCTCAAAGATTTCCTTGCCACCAAAGTAAGTGCTACAGGCGCTACATACTCTTCATCACTCGACCCTCTTGACAAAGTAGGCATCTCATTATCCGATGCTTCATCTTCAGTCACGATCTCTCCACTATCCTTCAAAATCATCATCCTCTGATTTAGACATTGGCTGGCTATATGTCCTCTACCTTGACACTTGAAACAGTTGATGTCCCGATTTCGATTTGCCGACGACTCCAGGTTGTTGGCACTGGGTATGATAGGTGTCTCGGTTTTTGGTTTGGAGAAATGTTGCTTCTCCTCTTTCTTTCCTTAGTTCCTCTTCCCTGGAGGTGTGTTGGTATTCTGATTTTGCCTCCAATTAGATGAACCGGCTCGGTTCTGGTTACCCCTCCTCTTGAGCTGGTTTTCCACCTTGACCGCCAACTGCACTACATCATTCAAGTCCACATATGGTTGCAACTCCACTATGTCTCTTATCTCTCTATTTAGCCCGACTAAGAATCTAGTTGTGGTCGCCTCATCATCTTCTACCACATTAGCCTGAATCATGGCTATCTCTATCTCCTTGAAGTACTCATCTATGCTACTTGAGCCTTGCCTCAAGGTTTAAAGCTTAGTGTGTAGCTCTCGGTAGTAGTAGCTTGGTAAAAAATTGTCTTCTTATCACGGCCTTCATCTCGGTCCACGTGTCGATTGGTGGTTCTCCATTTCACCGCCTAGAGGTTGTCAACTGTTCCCACCATACTAGAGCATAATCTGAGAACTCGACTGCTGCCAGCTTTACTTTCTTGAGTTTTGAATAGTTGTGGCAGTCGAACACCATTTCCACCTTGCACTCCCATTCAAGATAGGTTGTCGGGTCATTCTTTCTATGGAATGATGGGATGTTCATCTTGATGTTTCCTAGATGATCATCTTCTCGATTCCGGCTTTTCCTCTACCTCCGTCCTCCTGCTGCAGAAGCTCTATCTTTCTCTTTATAGCCTTCACTATAGGAATCATAATATCCTCATCTTTCCCTCTCTACATGTGGGTATCGCCTAGCTTCCACTCGGCCGCCTCTGCCTCCCTTTCCACTTCGTCCACCTTGTTGAGCCTTCTCTTGTACTGAATTCTCCAAACTATCCAGTCTCTTATTCAATGCAGTCAACTCAGTTCGGAACAACCTTGTCATGTGTTGTTGTATGGCTTCAATTGTAGATTTGGGATCAAAATTTTGGATTGCGTCCCCGCCGGCCTCTGCTGCCTTCTCTGACTTATCTCCGGTACCTGCAGATTTGTTAGACATAATCGAATCTTTTTTTTTCTTTTTTTTACTCAAATACAATTGCTGCTGTAATCAAATAGATCAGAACAACTAATTGAAATGCGAAAACAAAACGATAAAAGAAACAGATCCTACACAATGCTCTAGCTCTCACTCACATGTATGGACTCGTGTATCACTCAAATTGGCTTTTTCACTTGATTGATCTCACCTCTCTGCCTTTACCACTCAATTTCCTCTCCACAGAAAGTCTCCAATCTCACAACCACACCAAATTAGACTAGACAACTTATCCAAGCAGTACCAATAATGTCACCACAAAATTTCGTGTTTTTTTTTCACAATACAAAAATTGCTCAAATCATTCCCAACATCAAAATACAGCTTCCCAAACAAAATATATCAATACCACAAAATGCCCAAAATTATCTACCGAAAATTCAAAAAAATTCGAATTCTTACGAAAAAATTTCGACTTTTCTACGGACGATATACAAGCCTCCGGGAACCCAAATAACAAAATGGAAATCAACGAAAATGCAAAGAAAATTCCGCCTTTTTTTTAATCGGCGTCTTTTTTTGCTGATTTCGACTTTTGCTATTTACTTTTTTTCGCAATAGGCGAGAATTAAAGATACAGGAATTGAATCGAAATTAAAATACTGAATAAAATTGGAACCTGATACAAAGCTAAAGCTTTGATACCACTTGATGCGATCCGCCCAGGAGCATCAAGTTACAACGGTGGAATTAGGAAAAATCTCGAACCCTAGCCTCATAATGAATCGAACCCCGATGATGAATCTCGATGAAACCCACAAACAATTGGAAACACAAACTCGCGATTGATGCTGATGCCACAAACAGTTATGGGTTGACTGCTTGATAAGTCAAAGAAGTCTCATGGTGTGTACGTGAGAAAGAGAGAATTCTCTAGAGAGAAATAACTCGCTAAAATAAAATTTCTATAATGAATAATGTGTTCTGAATTACAATAGAAGCAACCATTATATAGTTAGGTCCAAAATAAATAATCCATAAATAAAATCCTAAGAGAAATAGGAAAAAAACATAAAAACTCGCCAATTCGGAACAGGCTCTAGTTGGGTGCAACACGGGCTCAATCGTGCCCCAAGTCGTGTTGTAGGCCGCGCTCAGCCTAAAGGTAAACATGCCGCGGGCGTGACCGGATCATTCGCGCCTCGAGTCGTATTGTGACTCGCGCCAATCCTGAAGCTCAAAGTGTAACCGGCACTATCGGGTCCACTCGCACTGTAGCTCGCACCGACTGGCACGACTGGCTGCTCACATTCTGACTCGCGCTGTAGCCCATGCTAGTCCATTCCGCTGTTCGAGATCACTGTCTTCCACTTGAGTTCGGGTTCTTCTCCCTCCACGGGTCGCTTGGACGACTCTTGGCTCCAGACCTCTTGAATGAATCCATTGAGGCTCTCCTTAAACCTCTTAGATCTGGATCTTATCATCGGTTCATTTAGCACCCTAATTGGGTCAAGTCCTTCCTCGACTCGGGTCATATCAACTTCTTTCCTTCCTTCTTTTGTACAAAGATCAATCAAGTAGAGCAAAACATTTAATTAGATATTTCATCTTGGCCTATCATGCTTCTAGAGCTTATTAGCTCAAACAATAGATGAGTATAGAATTACCTACCTCGATCACGGAGCGGAGGACAAAGCAACAAGCTGTAAGTTCTTTCCCGAGTCTCCACGGGGCTCGCTGATTGGATCCAAATTTACACTTATAATTTCCGGTTTATGCTCACTAGACACTACTTAGGACCACACCTGCAATTGGACGGGGTCAATTGTAGAAGCGATGAGCTTAACCCGAGTCGATCTCTCAAGGAAGACTTTATGTGAAAGAACTATCTATAGGCTATACATGCTTTCGACAAAACAACTAAAATAAAATCTAAACATTCTAACAAGGGGTTCGATGAGGATTATGCTACAAATTCGAAATAGACAATAAGGCAAGGTGATTAAATGCAAACACGCGAATTAAAAAGAGATTAGCGAAAACAAGTTTGATTAAGGTATTAAGGTGTAGATTCTCTCAATGGTTTTATCACTATGCTTAAGTCAAGTTGATAATGTTATTCTCACAAATATGATAGACCCTTCCAATTAGTTTAACTTCAATTCCTGTCACCGTCTATCCGTTAAACCTCTCTTAGATATACCATACATACAAGATTAACATATTAGGCTTAGGAACCCCATGCATCTAACGTCGAAGGAACCAATTTCCGGATTTAGATTCACAATCAAGACTCCTCTAAATCCTATCAATGTTCAAGTAGTGATCAATTACCTAAACATGAAAAAGCACGATTCCGACAACAACAATCAAGGAGAACAAGCATAGATCAAAACCACATCGATCATCTACCCTCTAATAGAGAGATTAGCCACTAAACATGCTCAAAACAACACAAATACCATAGAAGGAAGTCATCTCATAAATCAAGTGCAAATAACTCAAATTTCTACAATATTAAGTATCTTTCAAGAGTTTTGGGATAAATCCCCACAAACATCCAAGAATTACAAAGAAAATACAAGGGAAACCTCCTTCGAGCTTAGCTTCCGCGGATGGCTCATCGTCGGGCTTTTCTGGTCTTCCCTTCTCCTGGCTTGGCTTGGTTTCCTTCTTCTTCCTCTTCTCTTTTGTGGTGGTGTTGATGGTGAAAATGGTAAGGAATGGTAGTGTAGAGATTTAGTGTGTGTAGTGAGTGTGAAAAGAGAGAGAGAATGGATGTAGAATAGTGAGAATGGTATGGGTGAGAGTGAAGTGAGGGTGAAAGTGGGTGAGAGTCGATGGGATGAATCCCCCAAAATCTATTAGATATGAGAGAGAGAGTGTGAGAGACGTGAGAGAAAGAGAGAGAGAGAGAGAGAGAGAGAGAGAGAGAGAGAGAAAGAAAAAGATGATTGGGAGTTGATGGTAAGGGATCAATTAATGAAGGGATTTTGTGGAAGATTTTTGTGTCCAAAAGTCTACTCTAGAAGTTTAGGGAATGATAACCTAAAAATCTAGCAATTAAAAATGGCTCAAAAAGTCCTTGATCTAATTTTAGTAACATCAGTTGGAACTGGAGTGAAAAGGAGTGGAATTGCAACGAACATGGGGGAGAACTGGACCCGAGAAGGAGAGGGGGCAGCCCGCGCGCCGGCGGGCTGCATGGCGCCGCGGGGGCGCTGGGGCGCGGTGGGGGCTAGCCCCGCGGGGGCCCTTGGCGCGGCGGGGGCGTGAGGCGGGCGCGGCGGGAGCTTCGTGCGCGGCGGGGGTGCGAGGCTCTCGGCCTTTTTGGTGCCCGCCCGTGCTCCCTTAGCCCGCCCGTGCGGGTGCTTTTTCCTCAATTCCTTTTAGCAGTCTTGATTTTCTTATTTCAACAATCCAGCTCAATTAGTCGATTTTTACTTGCCACCTAATTACCGTAAAATACCTGCTTTCATGATTAAAAGCTCAAGCTTTTGCAATACTTGGCATAATCCACCATTAGAGCAATAAGCACAAATAAACACATAAAAGCAACACATAACAATATAAAAGTAAACAAAATAAATACTAAACACCATAAATTCAATAAATTAAGATGACACAATTAGACACTAAACAACTCCCCCACACTTAGCTCTTTGCTTGTCCTTAAGCAAACAAGAAAATTAAAAATATGAAGCGAGAGGGAAATATTCACAAGGTGATCATGTAATTGTCAATTTGCATGGTTCCCACAAAAGCATACATTAATCAAGAATGTGAACACAATATCTTATCAAGTGAATCGTTTGTCCTCTCAAGTCTAGGAAAAACACGCTAGCCCCGATTCAATTAATTTACATCCCAAAAATCACATTCACGTTTATTAAGGGGGGTTGCAAACATAGAATAAGGATCATTAGGTCAATTCATCGAGCATACCCGAGGTTCCTAATGTGGTTTCCCATACTCATCATGCAACACGTGAAAGGATTGACACACACATGAGAGGAGTAGAATCCGGACTGCAATCCCATTTGTTTAAACACATTCATGGGGGGGGGGGGTATGGATCAAAAATCACAAGGTTCAACCATAGGGAGGACATCTCTGGTATCCTTGCGTGGTTTCCCATACTCATAGTCGAATAAATCAACTAGAGGAGTAGAGATCCTTATTTTCCCTTTCTCTCTCTCTCTTTTTTATTATTTTTTTTAAACAAGGATAAATGATTAAAGGGAGTAGTTTTCAAGAACAAGGCAGAGCATGTTTCCTATTCTTTCAAGAGCAAGACTCTTCGACGTTAATCAAAAAATTGTGATCTCATTCAAAATAATTCATGCTTAAGAGTGACACCACGAAACACTTCCTTCATTCATGATCAACTCGGAAGTAATTCCTTGAAGATTCATATCAAAGTTTTTTCAAATTTGACCGTCGGGCAAGTCAAAATACTAAGTGGGAGAATCACACTATACTTAGATAACTAAAACAAATAATCATGCATATCAAAACCAACACAATTAACATAACGTCATTGATACTAACATATTAAAGCAAAAACAACAGAATTCGCTACATAACATAACATGCGCTCCCCCACACTTAAAACATGCATTGTCTTCAATGAATGAAAACTAATGCAAACAAAAGGGATAAGGGAGTAGAGAACGTCACAATTTTGTAGAAAACTGGAAATGTGCGCGAGCTCCTACAAAACATTAGGCAACACAAACGGAAAATACGAACAATATATAGTACAAAAAACAACACACGCGAACACGAAACATATTAAACACGAAATACATAGAGGAATCGTTACTGCTCTGGTGGTGGATAAGGTGGTGGATTCCTTGGCGTGAAAGAGGAGGCAAGAGTCCATGCATCCCAGCTCGTTTGGAGGGCTTGGATTTGCTCATCGTGGCGGTCGACTCGAGCGTAGAGGCCCCGAACATCGTCATGGACTGCATGGATATCCTCGTGGATGGACTGAAAAGAGGCATCAATCCTCTCTTACTGCTGCATCATGCGGGCATTATGCTCTTGCCAATAGGTGGACATAGAATCCTGCAATTGAGTGCCAAAAGAGCTCATGGTATCGGTAATGGACTGCTGAAATTGACCCATCGTTGTGTCCATGTAGCCTTGGAATGAGCCCCAGTACGTGGCAGGCATGTGGTATCCTTGATGCCCTACATGTCCTCCTTCGTGTCCGTCGGTGGCATGCTCGTCGACGTCACCCTCTTCATTGGGCTCCCGTGGAGCTGACGAGGAACCTCCTGTAACCTCCATGGTATTGTGCTGGATTTGCTTCAAGGTACCGACACAAGTCCTCTTGGCATGAGGGCGCACCTCTCGCTCATTGTAAATCACTTTTGCCCGCTTGAGCTCCCCTTTGTCGATTGTGTGGGCGTCAAGGCACCTGTACCCAGGAGAAACTGGGGCATCTTCATCAAGTGCGCCAATTTTGGCACAAAGGGCGGAGATGAATGCATAGAAAGAAGGGTGCTGGGTCTTCCGCATGACTGCGTCTTTGATAATGCTCAAAATGAAGGTGGACGGACACACTTTCCTGCCTTTCTTGGCACACCAAAGAAAGAAGACCTTAGTGGAATTCATCTTGTTTGCTTGCTCCTTGCCCGAAATGTTGTATGCCAAGAACTTGTGAACTACGGACAAGGTGGGATCCTCAATGAATTTGCTGGGAATGCCCTTTGTATTCCTATTCTGGAATCCCGAAATTTCATACCATGCATCCGCAGCATTGAAATCTGATGGCAGGTGCTTGATCCCCGTAGTTGGGAAATCAATGTAATCCCGCAATTCAGCCAAAGTGAGGTTATAGTGCACATCAAACATCCGGAAGGTACAACTCTTTCTCTCATCCTCATCATATTGAAATGACACCAAAAATTCAAGCACGACATTATCATAAGCATAAAATTGCATCCTAGCAAAGGTTTGCATATTTAACATCTTAAGATACTCCATTATTTGTGATTCCAAATTAAACTCCCGCATCAACTTCCAATCAATATAGCGAGGACATGATATCTCATGGCTACGGAGAGTGAGGTAACGGTTACCTTCATTGGGAGTTGTGATGAGGAATGGAGCTCCATATTGTTGTCGGAGGTCCGAGACCATTAGCGAGGAGCTTGTGCCTTCCGGTCCTTTGCCTTTGTCCGTGCTTGTGGAGGAGCCAGCATTCTTGCTCTTATCTTTCCCCTTTCCTCCAAAAATTTTGGGTAACTTCATTTTGGGGCCCATGGTGAGGAGGTTGGAGATATGCAGAGAGATGAAATGTAGCAAAAATTTGGATGTGGAGCACAAGAAAACAGCCCGGCGGGGACGGTGTAGCGTGGCGAGGCGTGTGGGAGCTTGTGGGAGCTTGGTGAATATTTGGAGAAATTTGGAAGGAGTAGGAAGGGGGTGCTGTGAATTTTAGCAGAATTTGGAGTGAAATTTGGGGAAATGGAAGATAGCGTACATGTGGATGGGGGATTGAAGGAGTTAGGTGAGCTATTATTGAGGAGAGTGAGTACAAGTGTATAGAGGAGGAGTACAAATGGTGAATGAAGTCCACAAGTGTTAAAAGAGGTGGGCCCCGCGGGGGAGGTATGTGTCCCTTAGAGGGAGAAAGTGAGGGAGAGCAAGGGAGAGGGCGCCCCGCGGGGGCGTGTGGGAAGAGCCCCGCGGGGGCGTACAGCGCGGCGGGGGGCGTGAGGTGCACGGCGGGGCTCGTGGGAAGGAGCCCCGCGGGGGCGGTATGCGCGGCGGGGGCGCCTTGCGTGCGGCGGGAGCGCGGGTGTCTCGGTCTTTTCGCGCCCCGTCCGCGCTGTGATGCCCGCCCACGCTGTGTCTTTTTTTTCTTTTCTCAATATTGCACTTTCTTGCTCTGTTTTTCTTCTCTTCTCCATCCATGCAAAATTATTTGCCCAATTAAAAATTTTCCACTCCACCAAATACCATGAACCAATTAAAATTAAGGCAAGAGAAAATAAAATAAAATAAAAATAACAATCATGGGTTGCCTCCCATGCAGCGCTCATTTTAATGTCTCGAGCTAGACGAAGTTTGTAGAAGATTCAATCGGAATTGATAAGTTTCAATTCCTCCACATCGGCTTCGTGTGAAAATCCTTCATAGTATGGCTTGACTCGATGGCCGTTCACTTGGAAGGTAACATTAGTTACCGGATTCTTCAATGTGACCACTCCGTAGGGGAACACTTTTTCAATGAGAAACAGTCCGCTCCAACGCGATTTGAGTTTTCCTGGAAAAAGCCGCAATCTAGTGTTGAAAAGAAGAACCTTCATGCCCGATATGAGCTCCTTTTTGACAATTCGCCTATCGTGTAGCCGCTTCACTTTATCTTTGTAAATCTTGGCATTATCATAGGCTTCGTTTCTCAATTCGTCGAGCTCGGACAATTGCAAGGCTCGTTCCTTTCCCACACTTTCAAGATCACAATTCACAGCCGTAATCGCCCAATAAGCTCGGTGCTCTATCTCAATGGGGAGATGGCATGTTTTGCCATAGACAAGACGGTACGGGCTCATTCCTAGAATGGTTTTGTAGGCCGTCCGGTACGCCCAAAGAGCATCTGGTAGCCTTTGTGACCAATCCTTCCTCGTCACATTCACGGTCTTCTTCAGAATGTTTTGAATTTGTTTGTTGTTAGTCTCAACTTGACCGGAAGTTTGAGGATGATATGGAGTCGCCACCTTATGAGTCACTCCATTTTTCTTCATTAATCTTTCAAAAAGCTTGTTGGTGAAATGAGTTCCTCCGTCACTTATGATCGACCTAGGAAATCCAAACCTACTCAAAATATGTTCCTACACGAACTTGATAACCACATTAGCGTCACAAGACCTAGTGGGGATTGCTTCAACCCACTTTGACACATAATCGACCGCTAATAGGATATACTCAAAACCAAATAAGCTAGGAAATGGTCCCATAAAATCAATACCCAAAACATCAAAAATTTCAACAACAAGATTGATATTTAAAGGCATTTCATTTCTTCTCCCAATATTACCGAGTCTTTGACATTTATCACATGAAATGGAGTAAGCATGAGCATCTTTAAAAATTGAAGGCCAATACAAACCGGATTGTAGAATCTTTCTAGCCGTCTTTTGCCCTCCAAAATGACCACCACAATGAGATGAGTGGCAAAAGGCTAGAACATCGGTTTGCTCCTCCTCCTCTTCCGGGACACATCTTCGAATTATCTCGTCTTTTCCCAAATGGAAAAGGTATGGATCGTCCCAGAAGTAATACCTACACATTGCCAAAAATCTTTTCTTTTCTTGAAAAGAAAGGTTAGGTCTCAATTTATCACAAGCAAGATAATTGACAATATCTGCATACCAAGGAGAGGAATTAACCTCAAGAGCATGCTCATAGGGAAATGTATCACAATCGACTCCTTTTTCATGCAACAAATTAAAATTCTCATTAACGGGGAGGCGAGATAAATGATCCGCTACCACGTTTTCACACCCCTTTCTATCTTTAATCTCAACATCAAATTCTTGCACAAGCAAAATCCACCTAATGAGTCTAGGTTTAGCTTGTGGTTTGGTCAACAAATGCCTTAAAGCCGCATGATCACTATGCACGATTAATTTAGAACCTAAGATGTAGGATCTAAATTTATCCAAAGAAAACACAACGGCAAGCAATTCTTTTTCGGTTGTGGTGTAATTTACTTAAGCACTATTCAAGGTAAGGCTAGCATAGTAAATTACATGAAGAATTTTATCAATTCGTTGACCCAAAACGGTGCCAACGGTGGAATTTGATGCATCACACATTATCTCAAATGGTAAAGACCAATCAGGGGGAACAACAACGGGTGCGGTGATCAATTTCTCCTTAAGAGTATTAAACGCATGCAAGCATTTTTCATCAAACTCAAAAGGAACATCTTGAGCAAGTAAATGGCATAGAGGTTGGCTAATTTTTGAGAAGTCTTTAATAAACCTACGGTAAAAACCGGCATGGCCTAGAAAACTTCTAATTCCTTTCACATTAACGGGTGGAGGCAATTTTTCAATCACATCTACCTTAGCCTTGTCTACACTCATTCCTTCTTTAGACACAACATGACCAAGCACTATGCCACTAGTAACCATGAAATGACTCTTTTCCCAACTAAAAGTTAGGCTACTTTCTATGCACCGTTTCAAGACAAGTTCCAATTTCTCTAAACAATAGGAAAATGAGGATCCAAAGACCGAAAAGTCATCCATGAATACCTCAATGAAGTCTCCAATCATTTCGGAGAAGATGGAGAACATACACCTTTGGAAAGTGCCCGGTGCATTGCATAGTCCAAATGGCATCTTTCTACACGCAAACCTATCAAACGGGCATGTGAATGCGGTCTTGGCTTGGTCCTCCGGCGCTATGGCCACCTGAAAATAACCCGATAAATCGTCAAGAAAGCAATAAAAACTATGACCGGCTAGTTTATCAAGTATTTGATCAATGAAGGGAAGGGAAAAATGGTCTTTTCTTGTGGCGGCATTGAGCTTTCGGTAGTCAATGCACATTCTCCACCCGGTGGTGGTTCGAGTAGCCATATGTTCTCCCTTGTCATTCTCAATGACCGTTATCCCTCCTTTCTTTGGCACCACATGGACCGGGCTCACCCATTCACTATCGGCTATGGGATAAATGATCCCTTCAGCTAGGAGCTTAAGAATCTCCTTCTTAACGACTTCCATTAGTACGGGGTTGAGCCTCCTTTGCCCCTCACGAACCGGCTTAGCCCCTTCCTCAAGAATGATGCGATGCATATACGTAGAGGGGCTAATGCCTTTGATGTCGAAAAGACTCCATCCAATGGCTTGCTTGTTCCTCTTTAGCACGGCTACTAAGAGGTCCTCTTCATCCTTTTCTAACCCGAAAAAGATGATCACGGGCTTCTTCTCTTCATCGTCGAGGTAGACGTATTTGAGATGAGATGGGAGCTCCTTGAGCTCAAGCTCGGGAATAGGCTTCACTCCCTCTTCGGTTGAGGCCATGACTTGCATTAGACTCATGCCATCTCCTAGCAAGATCTCCATCTCTTCGGCATTCAACTCCACTCCCCCACACTTGAGGTAGGCTTCATCCATAGCAAGCTCCTCGGACGAGGTTTCACTTTTCCACGGAGCACCTATTTTCTGCAAGAAAACCTCCTCAGCCAAGACATCAATAGCATCTATGTAAGAACAATTTTCCTCAAATGAGGAGACGGAGATAGTCTTGTTTTCATGAATGGAAAAAGACACAGTTTCTCCTAACACCGACATTTTTAATGTTCCATTTTTAACATCAATCAAGGTGTTTGTTGTAGCCATAAAAGGTCTACCTAGGAGAAGTGTATGTTCTTTACCTGTTTCTTTCACATCACCCACATCCAAAATAACAAAATCAACCGGTATTATCAATCCACCAACCTTAACTAGAATGTCCTCTATTATTCCCCTAAGATATCTCACGGACCTATCCGCTAATTGAAGACACATTCTAGTAGATTTTAATTCTCCTAACTCTAATTGTTTATAAATAGAGTAAGGCATCAAATTAATTCCGGCTCCTAAGTCTAGCATACCACATGCTTCTTTACCATTTCCCAAAGCAATTTTAAGAGTGAAACTACCTGGATCACGGAGCTTTGGTGGTAGTTGATGTTGTAGAATTACACTAGCCACTTCGGATACCTCTATCTTCTCATCCTCTCCAAACTTCCTTTTCTTTGAAGAAAGTTCCTTGAAGAACTTGACATAGGCTGGAACGTTTCGGATGACATCAAGGAGTGGAAGATTGACATTCACCTTGGATAGGAGTTTGTAGAACTCTTGGAATCGGGTGTCTTGCTTCTCATTCCTTAACCGGCTTGGAAATGGAATTGGAGGATTGTAAGGATTGGTAGCCTTGTGGAGTGTGGGCTTCTTCGCTTCTCCACTTTCTTTCTCAGACTCCTTTTGTTGTTTTGAAGGAGTCTCATCTTCTTTTTCAACCTCCTTGGTTGGGCTTGACTCGCCAACCTTGTTATCTATTACCTTGCCTCCTCTGAGCACGGTAATGGCTTGAGCTTGCTCCGGTTGGCTAGGCAACTTGCCCGGCTTGGCTTGCTTTGCCAATTCTCCAACGGTCCCGGCTATTTGGCCTACTTGAGTCTCAATTCTCTTCACGGAAGCCTCAACGGATTCAAATCTTTGTTGAGTGGCTTGGATAAAGGATTGCAATGTGTCTTGCAATGTCGGCCTTGGTGGTTGGTTCAGTTGGGCCGAGTATTGTTGCGGCCTAGGATAAGGTGGAGCTTGGCCTCCTCCGGCTTGTTGAGGTGGAGGCGGTTGTTGTGGTGGTTGAGGAGGTTGTTGAGGTTGTTTCCAAGAGAAATTCAGATGATTTCTCCACCCCGGATTGTATGATTGAGAGTAGGGGTTGTATTGTTGGCGCAGTTAGAAGCCTTGGAGAGCATTCACTTGCTCTTAAAGAGCATGGAAATGAGCCTCTTCACTTGATTCTGGTTCGATCGATCTTTGGTACACGTTGGCTCCATGGCCATACTCTCCACAAATCCCACAAGTCTCAACGGTCATCACTTGTTGGGGTGGTCTCTCGGACGTTTGAAGCATCTCTACTTGCCTTGTCAACTCGGCAAGTTGCTTCGTCACATCATAACTAGGGTTGGCTTCATTGACGGAAGCTCTCTTCCCCCTAGCACTCTTTTGTTGGGAAGTCGTTGCCATTGTCTCATATATGTTTGAGACTTCTTCGGCGGTCCGGCCTCCAATGTCTCCTCCCGATGCATTGTCCACCATATATTAGAAATTTTGAGAAAGTCCGTCGTAGAAGAATTGGTTGAGCAACTCGGGTGCGAGATGGTGGTGAGGGCATTGTTGTTGGAGACCTCGAAATCGATCCCAGGCTTCATGAAATGATTCACCCGGAGATTAGGTAAAAGTAACAATTTGAGCTCTCAAGTCTTGGGTCTTTTGATTGGAGTAGTACTTGGACATGAACTTCTCGTAGACGGCATTCCAATTGGCCAATGAATTGGTCGGTAGTGACATGAACCACATCTTGGCTCAATCTTTCAAGGTGTAAGGGAAACACCTCATCTTCAATTGATCTTCGTTCAAACCTTGTAGAGGAAAGGTTTGAACAACGGAATAGAACTCCCGGATAAAGTTCAAAGCATCTTCGGCTGGCATCCCGTAGAATGAGGGAAGTTGGCTAAAGTGGATATTCTTCAACTCGTAGTTCCTTGCGGTTTCACCAAGAACTATGCAAGAAGTCGATGCCCCAATCACGGGACGAGCAAAGTCTCTCATGTTCCTAGCCGGATTGACATTGGCATTGGCGTTGTCGGGATTTATTGGGTGATTGGGATCCATCTCTCTTTTCCACTCGAATATATTGAATCTCTTTGGTCGGTGAATGTTGTCAAACACGGGGGCTAATCTCCGGTTGAGACTTCGTCTCCCTAGCATACACAACCAAAAACCAAAGAGGATCACACGTAACTTGCGGAAAGAGGGGTGAGACTAAACAATCAACACAAGAAAATAAAAACAAAAACAACAACAGAAACACGACACTTAAACAAGATCACTTTCGCAAATACAAACAAATAACACAAAAGCAAATATAGCACCAAAAAGACAATTCTTAAAAGCCTTCCCCGGCAACGGCGCCAAAATTTGGTTGGGTCCAAATTTACACTTATAATTTCTGGTTTATGCTCACTAGACACTACTTAGGACCACACCCGCAATTGGACGGGATCAATTGTAGAAGCGATGAGCTTAACCCGAGTCGATCTCTCAAAGAAGACTTTATGTGAAAGAACTATCTATAGGCTACACATGCTTTCGACAAAAAAACTAAAATAAAATCTAAACATTCTAACAAGGGGTTCGATGAGGATTATGCTACAAATTCGAAATAGACAATAAGGAAAGATGATTAAATGCAAGAACACGAATTAAAACGAGATTAGCGGAAACAAGTTTGATTAAGGTATTAGGGTGTAGATTCTCTCAATGGTTTTATCACTATGCTTAAGTCAAGTTGATAATGTTATTCTCACAAATATGATAGACCCTTCCAATTAGTTTAACTTCAATTCCTGTCACCGTCTATCCGTTAAACCTCTCTTAGCTATACCATACATGCAAGATTAACATATTAGGCTTAGGAACCCCATGCACCTAACGTCGAAGGAACCAATTTCCAGATTTAGATTCACAATCAAGACTCATCTAAATCCTATCAATGTTCAAGTAGTGATCAATTACCTAAACATGAAAAAGCACGATTCCAACAACAACAATCAACGAGAACAAGCATACATCAAAACCACATCGATCATCTACCCCCTAATAGAGATATTAGCCACTAAACATGCTCAAAACAACACAAATACCATAGAAGGAAGTCATCTCATAAATCAAATGCAAATAACTCAAACTTCTACAATATTAAGTATCTTTCAAGAGTTTTGGGACAAATCCCCACAAACATCCAAGAATTACAAAGAAAATACAAGGAAAACCTCCTTCGAGCTTAGCTTCCGCGGATGGCTCGTCATCGGGCTTTTCTCGTCTTCCCTTCTCCTAGCTTAGCTTGGTTTCCTTCTTCTTCCTCTTCTCATCTTCTCTTTTGTGGTGGTGTTGATGGTGAAAATGGTGAGGAATGGTGGTGTAGAGATTTAGTGTGTGTAGTGTGTGTGAAAAGAGAGAGAGAATGGATGTAGAATGGTGAGAATGGTATGGCTGAGAGTGAAGTGAGGGTGAAAGTGGGTGAGAGTCGATGGGATGAATCCCCCAAAATCTATTAGATATGAGAGGGAGAGAGTGAGAGACGTGAGAGAGAGAGAGAGAAAAAAAAAAGGTGATTGGGAGTTGATGGTAAGGGATCAATTAATGAAGGGATTTTGTGGAAGATTTTTGTGTCCAAAAGTCTACTCTAGAAGTTTAGGGAATGATAACCTAAAAATCTAGCAATTAAAAATGGCTCAAAAAGTCCTTGATCTAATTTTAGTAACATCAGTTGGAACTGGAGTGAAAAGGAGTGGAATTGCAACGAACATGGGGGAGAACTGGACCCGAGAAGGAGAGGGGGCAGCCCGCGCACCGGCGGGCTGCATGGCGCCGTGGGGGCGCTGGGGCGCGGCGGGGGCTAGCCCCGCGGGGCAGGGCTGCGCGGCGGGGGCTAGCCCCGCGGAGGCGCTTGGCGCGGTGGGGGCTTCGTGCGCGGCGGGAGTGCGAGGCTCTCAGCCTTTTTGGTGCCCGCCCGCGCTCCCTTAGCCCGCCCGTGCGGGTGCTTTTTCCTCAATTCCTTTTAGCAGTCTTGATTTTCTTATTTCAACAATCCAGCTCAATTAGTCGATTTTCACTTGCCACCTAATTACCGTAAAATACCTGCTTTCATGATTAAAAGCTCAAGCTTTTGCAATACTTGGCATAATCCACCATTAGAGCAATAAGCACAAATAAACACATAAAAGCAACACATAACAATATAAAAGTAAACAAAATAAATACTAAACACCATAAAATCAATAAATTAAGATGACACAATTAGACACTAAACAACTCCCCCACACTTAGCTCTTTGCTTGTCCTTAAGCAAACAAGAAAATTAAAAATATGAAGTGAGAGGGAAATGGTGGTGTAGAGATTTAGTGTGTGTAGTGTGTGTGAAAAGAGAGAGAGAATGGATGTAGAATGGTGAGAATGGTATGGGTGAGAGTGAAGTGAGGGTGAAAGTGGGTGAGAGTCGATGGGATGAATCCCCCAAAATCTATTAGATATGAGAGAGAGAGAGAGAGAGAGAGAGAGAGAGAGAGAGACGTGAGAGAGAGAGAGAGAGAGAAAAAAAAAGCTGATGGGAGTTGATGGTAAGGGATCAATTAATGAAGGGATTTTGTGGAAGATTTTTGTGTCCAAAAGTCTACTCTAGAAGTTTAGGGAATGATAACCTAAAAATCTAGCAATTAAAAATGGCTCAAAAAGTCCTTGATCTAATTTTAGTAACATTAGTTGGAACTGGAGTGAAAAGGAGTGGAATTGCAACGAACATGGGGGGGAACTGGACCCGAGAAGGAGAAGGGGCAGCCCGCACGCCGACGGGCTGGCGCCGCGGGGGCAGGGCTGCGCGGTGGGAGCTAGCCCCGCGGGGGCCCTTGGCGCGGCGGGGGCTTCGTGCACGGCGGGGGTGCGAGGCTCTCGGCCTTTTTGGTGCCCGCCCGCGCTCCCTTAGCCCGCCCGTGCGGGTGCTTTTTCCTCAATTCCTTTTAGCAGTCTTGATTTTCTTATTTCAACAATCCAGCTCAATTAGTCGATTTGCACTTGCCACGTAATTACCGTAAAATACCTGCTTTCATGATTAAAAGCTCAAGCTTTTGCAATACTTGGCATAATCCACCATTAGAGCAATAAGCACAAATAAACACATAAAAGCAACACATAACAATATAAAAGTAAACAAAATAAATACTAAACACCATAAAATCAATAAATTAAGATGACACAATTAGACACTAAACAACTCCCCCACACTTAGCTCTTTGCTTGTCCTTAAGCAAACAAGAAAATTAAAAATATGAAGTGAGAGGGAAATGGTGGTGTAGAGATTTAGTGTGTGTAGTGTGTGTGAAAAGAGAGAGAGAATGGATGTAAAATGGTGAGAATGGTATGGGTGAGAGTGAAGTGAGGGTGAAAGTGGGTGAGAGTCGATGGGATGAATCCCCCAAAATCTATTAGATATGAGAGAGAGAGAGAGAGAGAGAGAGAGAGAGAGAGTGAGAGAGACGTGAGAGAGAGAGAGAGAGAGAGAGAAGCTGATGGGAGTTGATGGTAAGGGATCAATTAATGAAGGGATTTTGTGGAAGATTTTTGTGTCCAAAAGTCTACTCTAGAAGTTTAGGGAATGATAACCTAAAAATCTAGTAATTAAAAATGGCTCAAAAAGTCCTTGATCTAATTTTAGTAACATCAGTTGGAACTGGAGTGAAAAGGAGTGGAATTGCAACGAACATGGGGGAGAACTGGAACCGAGAAGGAGAGGGGGCAGCCCGCGCGCCGACGGGCTGCATGGCGCCGCGGGGGCAGGGCTGCGCGGCGGGAGCTAGCCCCGCGGGGGCCCTTGGCGCGGCGGGGGCGTGAGTCGGGCGCGACGGGGGCTTCGTGCACGGCGGGGGTGCGAGGCTCTCGGCCTTTTTGGTGCCCGCCCGCGCTCCCTTAGCCCGCCCGTGCGGGTGCTTTTTCCTCAATTCCTTTTAGCAGTCTTGATTTTCTTATTTCAACAATCCAGCTCAATTAGTCGATTTTCACTTGCCACGTAATTACCGTAAAATACCTGCTTTCATGATTAAAAGCTCAAGCTTTTGCAATACTTGGCATAATCCACCATTAGAGCAATAAGCACAAATAAACACATAAAAAGCAACACATAACAATATAAAAGTAAACAAAATAAATACTAAACACCATAAAATCAATAAATTAAGATGACACAATTAGACACTGAACACTCGTCTTTTCCTATAAAAGTCAATTATCGACTTAGCGATCTATTCAAAGATCCTAAACTCTAACGTGACGTAAATTGAAATTAAACTCTTCTATCCTTAACTAAGACTTTACTATAAATTGCACGACTTTAGAACTTGATAAAATACGGGAATTAAAGGTTGGAAAAAACCAAAACTTTTCCGAAATAGACTTGAAAATAGGACACCAGTGCCGGTGGAGGGGGCCAGCGCCGACGGCCCACAAAATGATGCTCTTCGCACCGGTATGGTAATCAGCGACTGCGGGGTGTCCTTTGTTGAGGGGGTACCCAGCACCGGCTGGGTTCCCTGCGGCGGCGGTGTTGGGGTTTTTTCGAATTAAACCACCGCAGGATCATTTGGATGTTCATTAATCCATGTTCATGCAAATTATATTTCTAAGTCACATGCGTGTTTATCACAGTCTAGCACAATTAACAAGTACAGCAAAACGAATCTAATAAAGCGGAAAACATAGATTCGAAATACTTACAAATCGGTAGACGGTCTGAGGACAAGATTAAAGATCTAATCTTGTTGTTGAATAAAACAGGAACCGGCGTCCTTTTTTTCACTATGATCAAACGACCACACACAGATATTCTACTCTGAGATCTTCTGTTGTATTCCCAGACTGAGTATCAGATACAGAATGGGCTGTATTCTATTGATAGAGTTGTGAAATCTGTGGATATCTTGAGAGACAAAGAGGGACTAATTTCTTATGCACAAAATTTCATCTCCCATCCCCTTATTATATAGGAAGGTGGGCAAAATTCACTTCCCCAACCCTACTGGGTTTGGGCCTCTATCTCAAGTTCTATATCCAGTCCACTAACAGTCAATTGGGCTACAACAGAGATCAAGAAGAATATTAAATTAGCCCACTAATTTATTTAATATCCAATATCCAATAAACTTAGGATATAATTAAATTAATTAAGTTTTACTTTTATTCCACTAAAGAAGTAAAACTAACCTACCAATTTAATACATATTTGTGAATATGTCTTCTCCTTTAGTTCAGTCATTCCCCGTATTTAAGATATAATGTTCATTAATTAATTATGTTAGCCTTTGATAACTATAATTAATTAACATCTAAAACCTTGAGTAGTACCACACAAGCTTTACTCATGTACGGAATAAATTCAACCTGCAGGGTTTCAACTTGAACTTGTGTTTCCTCAAGAGAACATCATCAACCTG
This sequence comes from Perilla frutescens, assembly GCA_026008535.1. Lineage (NCBI taxonomy): Eukaryota > Viridiplantae > Streptophyta > Magnoliopsida > Lamiales > Lamiaceae > Perilla > Perilla frutescens. The sequence continues at coordinate 16,565,128 of BRKX01000015.1, forward strand.
GCGCACCAGGACACGGTGCTCATGCATACTGCTCAACACATCATACATACACTGTTATTACCCAAGATATCGAGTTTATTGATCTACGAAAAGATCTCACCCGTTGATAAATCAAAGCAATAAACAATGCACACATATGCTCGTCAATATCACATGAGTTTAGAACCTGAACTCTATGGATCTTTATTCTCTCACTAACTGGGTCAGAGACAGAGAATAGTATCCTATTGTGATCCCCCTCAATACACTAATAAGTGTTCTAGAATAATCAGTTAGTCAAGATAAACTAACTTATCAGATTATTCTACGGTGTATCGATGGTGTGTTCAGGACCATCTAAGCCATGAGCTCTTTAATATAATACAAAGTTCTAATGATATGATCTTACCGTGTGACTCCTCACACCATATCATCTACAATGTAAGTATATGGAACATTGCATAGAACAATTATATAATCTAAATACAAACAGTGACTGCAATAACTTTCATTTCATATCATCATATCATCAGAAAAGTATACAAAGACAAGTCTTCCAGTATACAAAACTAATAAGCAGACCTAGACTTCAGCGATTTCTGGGTTTCTTGAACTGGAAAACATTTCGATGAAGATCGACGAACACTTCAACATTTAAAAATAAAATGAGCATGCTTGATTACTTGAAATTGATACTATAATGACATGCATGCTATCAACTCAAAAATTACGATGAAAATAGAAATACAAAACTTAAATGGACTTGAACGGAATTAACGACATCGATACAACATATCAATGGGAATTTAAATACGATCATAATGAAGAACGAAATAAAAAATACAGGATTTAAAAAATGAGAAAGGTATGGGATCCGAGGTTGACAAAAAAGAATACATGGAGTCGAGTGCATCGAAAGAAGGTGGCTAGCGTTGGCATCTCATCGAGTTGCAGCTGCGGTAGAGCCGCTTACTGCATCCCGACGGCGCCCTTGCCCTTCGAAAAAAGTCGAAGGTCAATCCGGCCCTTGGCCATCCGATAGCACCTTCTTCCACCACATCTCTTTCCCGCCACTCCGTCCTCGCCTTGGAGGAACACTCACAAAGAATGCTCCTCGCTCGACTTGAAGCTTCCTCTCTCAACTCTCTCTTGCTCTTACTTTCTCTCTCAAGAAGTGGGGAAATGAATGGAAAGGTGTGAGAAATGAGAAGGGGAGAGCTCTATTTATAGAGAAAAAGGCTGGCTTATGGGAAAAACCATTGCAGTAGAAAAATACTGCTAAAGTAATTCCGGGCTCGGTTAAAAATTTCTTTATTTGGTGTTGAGGTCCAAACAGCCTCAGACACAAAATCTGAAAATATCAGGAGACTCGTTAGCTCGAGTACTATTGGACCAACCTGACTTGGGATGAAGAAGAGGTCATCTAAAGATAAATGAGAGAAGATTCTCTTTTCAAAAATTACTTTTACTATTCATTCAGACTGACAGATTTTACTCCCGAGCGTTCGATTGACCTCAATTGGCAATCTGTGAATGTGAACGGATTCCTTGGGCCATTTCCCATAAGATAGGCTCAATAGAACAAGTCTCAAATCAACGAGAAGGATTTCGTAAATTTCTCAAAACACGAACGCACGCGGAAATTACTATTCATTTATTTTCTTAATACGATTTTCATCATCGGGACCTCAAATGACCTCAGATTCAAATTCTGAAAATATTGACACACTCCTTAGGTCGAAACCTTTCCAACAAGACCAAAATCAGTCATAACAAAGTTGGGATCAAAAATTTCGAAAAGATGATTTCACGAAAAATGACCCCTAAAATCGTGACTTACATCTGACTTTCCTTAATCCTTATTAAAATCTCTTATTTAACCTCTTAATTACGCTTAAGAATTCTCTAATCCTTATTTGAAAATTTGGGGTGTTACAGAACAAGAAGAAGATACTTACAAATGTAGTATCTTGTTGTTCCATTGAAGCTACGGGTGCTATGGGCCGATCATCCTGAGGGAATATGGCTGCTCGAAGACCACAAAAGCATCCACAATCAAGCTGGATATTGAGAGATGAGTCAGATGATGAGATATTGGGCCTTTGGCCTCCACCGATGAGGTCTCAGAGCGTAGAGGATGAGATATCGGGTCCTCTGCCTCCATAGACGAGGCAGCAGAGCACAGAGAAGATCCCAGATCATAGAGTGAGCTTTCCTCGAGCATAGAAAACTAAGCGTTCGAGGAGGCATCGATCTCAGAGCAGAGGGGAGCACGAGTGGCCCAGGCGAAGTATGGAGCATCCGCTAGAGAGCTGGATGGAGTGGTGGCTTCAGAGGGTTGTGGTGGCTGTAAGGGGAGATATAATGCCCCGTATCGAGCAAATGTTTCTGAAGCATGGGGCTCAGATGGTTGAAGAGGCTATTGAGAAGGCCTTAGTACAGCTGCATAGAAAGCAAGGTCTTGCTCCGAGTCACCACAACACTAGTTGGAGTCGTAGGTCGCCCACTCCTACTCAAGGCCACCACAACCCTGCTCAGATCTAACACAGTGCTCGATGATCGGTCACTCTTACTCAAAGCCACCACAGCCTGGCTCCGAGCAACCATAGTGCCGCTCATAGTGCTCGGTCATCACTAACTCCTACTCCAAGCCAGCATAGCGATAGTACAAGTGCTCTACAGCCCACTCCACCTTATCAGAGCGCCAGAACATCAGCTCATGTCAGGCCACTTAGCTCGACCCAACATCTCATGAATGCTCAAGATGATATGGTTCTAGATACAACCTATAGAAGATTCAGAAAAACTAAGGCTCGAAACGAATATGATAATTCTCGTGAGCAATATGAGTTTATAGCAGATGTGGTTTGACGAGCTCGAGGACCCAACTAAAGAGACACATGAATAAGCTATTGGCTACTTCTTGGTCGTGACTAGTCGACGAGTTTAGAGAGATGCCAAGACTAGGATAGTGGTCGCAGCTACCAGTCTACATGTAAGTAGATTTTTTTTAATTTGTAAATTAGTCTTTTTTATACTGACATGAATTATAATTGTTTTTTGCTGGAGGCGATCGTCAAAGAATGGAATAAACTTCATCTCCTCGACCGTGAGTGCAAGGAGACATGCAGGGATGATGACTATCGACAGTGGAGACCTCTATCAGTACTTGTAGATCGGATCCTGGGCAAAGATGGGGTTTATCAGATGTCATGGCTCAGAGCTGATTATGTAAGTTAACTTCACATATATGCTTCATGTTATATATTATTTGACATTGTTCTTGATATGTTCTATAGATTACGTTGTAGGTGATTGAGGTATGTAACATTAGACGGCAACACTGGGTCACTGTTCATATCCATCTTACTAGAGTAGTCGAGTTGTATGACTCGTTCATGTTTCACATGAACGATCCGAGTAATCCCAAGCTATAAAAGAGACGGTATAGAGAGTTGATGCCCCTTTTTCATCTACTGCCACGTCTACTCGCATGTGCTAGATTTTGGTGTGATCGTTCTATGCCATCGAGATATGTTTTTGTGATGGCGTTGGACAAATCTATTCGAGATCAGTATTTGCAGATAGATGCAACCAACTGTGGAGTGTACGCCTATATGTATGTGGATCGGATGTTGGGTGGAGGCCCTCCATTGGAAGTAACGGAGGTGTATGTACATGCTTATCGTGCAGCCACGTGTTTTCCTCTCTTCGGCATCTTGTTCTTCAAATGATAATAGCACAATCCGTGTGTCACCTTCGAGAAAATAGTCTCTACAACATTTTTAATGCTCTGATGTTGATCAGACATAATGAGAAGGTCATCTATCTCACCCAGAGTCATCTGCACTCGGCCCAAGAACCATGTCCAAGATTCATCGTTCTCTATCAGTCCGAGCCCGACTACACCAGGCAAGATTTGTTCATTGTAGTCCTTTGTCACAGCAACAAACAGTACCCCCTTGTTCTTTCCCTTAAGGCGGGTCCCATCAATCATGAGCATTAGACGTGCATAACGAAGAAATGCCCTGATACACAGTCCGAGAGTAAGAAACAAATGCTTGAACTGATCTTTGCCAGCGATCAGCATGTCAAACAAAGTTCCTGGATTCAACAATAGTAAAGCTATAATTATTAAAAACAAGGCTATAATTAATTAGTATGCTACGATTATAACTTTTTAACCTACAGTTAATATATAAAGGCTACGATTAATATCACCAATGCTACGACTACTTAACTATGGCTATAATTAATTCTTAACATAATCTTAATTTAATCAAAGCTGCGATTTATTATAAATAAGGCTACAAGATGAAAATCTCTCCATCTAGCCTATTTTCAAATCATAACTCAATCATAAGTAGGCAATAGAATCGTAAACGAGAAATATTTACGAAAATAATTTCATAAAAAAGGGGCATTACAAAATGTACTTTTCGAAATGGAAAATCATTTGCACTAATTTCTTCTTGATGAATAATCTTGCACACTCCTTACAGATGTCTTGCTCAAATTTTTCTTCTTGAACTTTTGCTCTAGGTTTTTGCTCATACTTTGTAGTGTGTATAATGTCGGATGTTCATGTCTATTTATTTATAAAATTTATCTACCCTTCTTACACAACAATAAAAATATGCATTAAATTTGGTCAACCAATTTTTACCTCATGTACCTTCTATTTCTTTTTATTTGATGAAACTCAGTAACTACCTCTCTTACACAAGAAATAAATACATTCAATTGAAGTAGTTAACTAATGAAACTATTCACCTAAAAGCTAATCGTAACCTTCATCATAATTTAATCGTAGCATAGTTAATCGTATGTGTTCAAGTAATGTTTAAAATTAATCTTTGATTTTTAAAAATAATTGTAGCTTTGTTAAAAAATAATTGTAGCATGTTTACAAAATACTCGTAGCATACGATTAACTTTTTAAATAAATCGTAGCCTTTTTAATATAATCGTAGCATTTTAAAAATTAATCGTATATGTACGATTAATTTTAAAAATTAATCATGGCTATTTTAATGTAATCATAGCTTTTTAGAAAATTAATCATAAATATTTAAATGTAATTGTAGCTTTTTAAAAAACATAATTGTAGTTATTTAAATGTAATCGTAGCTTATAAAAATTAATCGTACGATTTTTAAAATATAATCATAGACATTACATTTTATCGTATGCATTTAGTTGTATAAATAATCGTATTTCTAATTTATAATTATATAATCGTAGTCATTATCTTTAATCGTATTTCAACTTTATAAATAATCGTACCCATTATAAATACAATTAATTTGAACTCACATACAATGTAGTATATATATGTATATATATATACATATATATATATATTGATAAAGTTGTTGTGTATTGAATAATAAATGTCAAAGTACATTTACTCGATTATTATAGGTATGAGGAGTGGGTATTTGAGACATTTACAATTCAAATTACTCACAAAACTCTTTATTTTTTAAAAAGTTACTCTTTTTTTTCTCAATCTATATTTACTTTTACTCATTTTTACTCAATTACACAAATATATAAATCAATTAAAGTTCGTATGATTTCCATTTCTAGGTCCAATCTAAATAATTAATTATCAATTCAAATATGGTTTATAATTAGTGTCTTAATTCAAAAAATCTTTAGTAGTATAAAAACTTAAGCGTACATTAATTAATTATTTACTACTCCATTATACCGAATAATAACTTAAATTATAATTTTTATATAGTACTCTCCATTCTATGATATACGAAAAACTAATACCAATTATCGGTTAATTTCCTCCAATATCTCCACCTGCAATTGCAAAGTACTGATGCAAAAAACAGCCACAACCACATCTCCTCCACCTCCCTCCGCCGCGTCTCATGCATCTCAGCATGCAAGAAAATCTCTACTTTCTCCTCCTCATCATCTTGTTCAGCGCTGTTTTCAATCCTGCAAAATCAGAGATTCAAACATTCAAAATCTCATCTGATCCTCGCCCTTTCATCCTCTTCGAAGATTTCGGATTCAACAGTCCCGGCTACATCTCCGTCTCCGTCTCCTCCGTCTCCATCTCCGCCGCCAGCTCCTCCGTCAACCCCACAAAACTCTCCTTCATGGGCTGCTTCTACGGCCCGTCTCCGGCCCGGCAAGCGATGGAGCAGGCATTGCTGAAAGACATCTGCATCATCGGAAATCCATTCGTTTTCCCTATCTTCACCTTCAACGAGAGATCCAAAGTCCTCAACAAAACTATTCTCGTCACAATCCCAGATTTATACTTCATTTTCTTGGTAAACTGCGCTAAAAACTCCTCGATTTCCATGACTATGAATCTCCAAACCTACAACATCAACCCTAGTAATGGCGATCCGGACTACATAGATGAACAGTTCGCAAATCTTCCGACAACCCTTTCCATCTTCTCTTTCTTGTATCTCGTCTTTCTTCTCACATGGTCATATTACTGCAACAAAAACAAGCAATTCCTCCGAAAAGTTCATGAACTAATGGCCCTTTTGCTCTTCTTGAGATTCTTGGAACTCGTTTCCCATGCCAGCAGTCTGCATTGGATCAGGCAAACTGGATCACCCCACGTTTGGAAATTCTTGTGGCTCCTAGTTTATTTTGGTAGAAACATTTTATTCATCGAGGTGATCATGCTAATCCGAGCTGGATGGTCACTGTTTAGGCCAAATCTGCATAACGACCAGAGACGGGCCATTTCAATCACGGTTTCACTACAAGCTATTGCAAGTTCTTGCTTTGTCCTAATCAACGGACTTGGACCCTCGGATAGGAACTACAGGTTGTGGACAGTGACTTACTATGCAGTCGACTTTATATGTTGCGTTATAATGACGCTGCCTTTTAGCCAGTCCATTGATAACTTGGTGATCACCTCCAAAATAGAAGGGAAGGAGGCCAAGAAAATGGTGTATAAGAGGGCTTATGAGAATTTTGCACTAGCACTTTGTATTTATGCGGGCTTCACAAGATTAGGCATGTTTTTGTTGAGGACTATAACCGCCTACAATCTGTGGTGTTTGAGCATCGCCTTGGAGCTCACAATCGAGCTTATTTTTTACAGTGTCGTTTATTCCATGTTCTGGCCTAATGAGAGGTATGATTATGTTGTTCTTGATCAGGATAGAGATGAAGATCCTAGTTCGGATGCATTTTCTGATTTCAGGTTAGAGTTTTGAAGTTTGATCACTTTTTTTATTATGATTATGGCCATATTGTAAAGTTGATTTTTTTGTACATATATAAGTGCAAATTTTGAGCTTTGAATATGAAAGTATGTGATTTAGATTCGATCTTTATGTCACTGGGCCAAAAGGAACTAATTGAAATGTGTTTCATATCTTGTCCAAATTAAATACTACTGTAATTCATGCAGAAAAGGACAGTTTAATTTATTCAATTTATATTCCTCTCTATCAGCTTAAGTTTTTGATTGAGTCTATTATTATTTAACAGCTTCTTGCAGTTAATTTGGTAGTATACATGAGACAGAATGAAAAACAAGCCAATCATCCTTATCATTGGTTGTCTGAAATCTGGCTTAAAAAAAGCTTCGAACTTTTAAACAACGAGTAATTAATACAAGAAATTTTGAAAGAAAAAAGTGAAATTAATTAATAAATTATATGCTGACTCTTTCTTAATTTTTGTGCTTCTCTGGCTTACTCATTGCTCAAACTTCACCATTTTATTCAATGTTGCATACTCACTCTCTTTGTTTAGGCTTGGAAGCTGCTAACCCCACGTTTCTTTAGCTATTCGCCACTGTAAATAACATTTCTTCTCATATTTTTTAATTATCTGCAATATTCTCAAAAGTCAAGATCATTTCTGGGATTTTTAATTTCCACATGATATGATATATATTCAGGTAATTATCCCCACCTTAATTTATCTTGATTTTTTTTTATCTAGTTTAGTTACTATGTTTTGAAGTCATAGAATTGTTCAAATATCGTTGAATTTAAGGAAGCCCAGTTGTTAAATTTGTTTGTTTTAATTTACATATTTTTGACTTGGAGTTCTTGAGGTGATGGTTTAAAGAAGCAACTTTTTGACTAAAAAGGTGCAAATTTTGGGTGCAATTTTCAAAGGGTTGCACATGGAAGGTTACTTGCTGAATGGCACTATAAGCTATTTGTGGGAAATAGGCACCTTTTTTATCTCCTGCAATCAAATTTTTATTGAAGAACTTTGCTCATTTTGCAAGGGATTTCATGTTAGATTTTCCAAATGTCTTTCCTATATATAACCTGCTTCTCATTCATTAGCCAGAGGTTCTGTTCTAGAGCGAACACAATCAAATCTCTGGAATATTGACACTCTCTAGGTAATGACCTTTTTTTTTCAGATTGTTTTCTCTATTTTTCTCCACCTCTCTCTATATCTTGTGATTCTTCATCTACCTATTTTCTTGTTGCTGAATCGGGCAATGCATTGCAGCCATTAGAACTGTAAGCATGGAAGCAGGAAAAGTCCATAGCAAGGGGCATATGGGGCACAGGTTTTGTGAAGATTTGTTTTGTTGATGCATCTTGAGCATATGCATGCCTTCAACTATTTTTAAGATGCAACAACTTTCTAACTTTTTTTCGTGGTTTTCTCAGCATAATGGTTAAGAAGCCATATGAAAACATTAAGCTTCTAATCACTGTTAGTGTTGGAATGATGTTTGGCTTCTTCATGGGAGTATTGATTCCTAAACTTCCATCAGTAAAGGTACACACATTATTGTCTTTAATGATGTTTTTCTTGATCGGTGCTTTCTCGTGTATGTCATGACTAAGTTTGCATAGTTATTTGTCAGATAAACACAACGTCTATTGTTCTGGATGATTCAGCAATCATTGTAGAAAACATCACTGCTACCTCCACAGCAAACAGCACAAACATATCTGGTGGAAATCAGCTTGTGAAGGATATTTCAAAGGTTTGGCTTTTTATTTTATTTTGTAAAACAAAGGATTTGAGATGACTTCATGTTCTGTTTTCCTTATGCATTACTATCTACTGAGATAGATTATCCTCTTATCAAATGGTTCTGGTTCAGGTTTGGGCACCATCAAATCCAAAAGGTGCGGAAAGGTTGCCTCCGGGCATTGTGATATCAGAGTCAGACCTTTATCCCCGCAGATTGTGGGGACTACCTAAGGAGGTAAGCATAAGGTTGGAGGGAGAGGAACATCAATCCTTAAAAGATGCATGTTCATTACATGTTATATTTGGTGGTGTGAATTAATGTTTCTTGTTAACTTATGACATTCTAGGACTTGCCCATCAAACCAAAGTATCTTGTGACTTTCACAGTTGGTTATGATCAGAGGAACAACATTGACAAGGCAGTAAAAAAGGTCATTTACGCCTCATTCCCATTAGTAATTTCATCCTCTCTCTCTCTCTCTCTCTCTCTCTCTCTCACTGTGTGCATTCTTGCTGCAGTTTTCTGAGAGTTTTACCATCCTTTTATTCCACTATGATGGAAGAACGACCGAATGGGATGATTTTGAGTGGTCTAAGCGTGCTATTCACATCAGTGCTCGCAAACAGACAAAATGGTTAGACTACATTCTGTTCTTTATAAAGTTGTGATTGTCTGAGCTGAATAGAGATGAGATATGTGTGCCAATGGCTTTCAAAAGGTGGTACGCGAAGAGGTTTCTGCATCCTGACATTGTTGCACCTTACGACTACATTTTCATCTGGGATGAAGACCTTGGAGTCGAGCATTTTGATGCTGAAGAGTAAGCCTAACTAATTTCATTAAAAAAAAGAAAAAACAAGAAGGCCTAAACAACTCACACAACTTCTCTATACTTGAAAATTTTCCAGATATATTAGGCTTGTGAGGAAACATGGCTTAGAGATTTCCCAACCAGGCCTAGAACCAAGAAGGAGTATGCCTTGGCAAATGACGAAAAAGAGAGATGATAGCGAGATTCACAAGTACATTTGACGTTTCTCTGCAAGAAAACCATCTAAGGCCACACTTGTTTGCTTTCTTACACTATTTTTAATGTAGGGAGACAGAGGAGAAACGAGGTTTCTGTCATGATCCACATTTGCCTCCCTGTGCAGCGTAAGCCGCTCTATTCGCTCTGTCTGAACGAACCCTTCTTCATTTCCTTGCCTGCAGCTCAAATTCTCACCTTACTCCACCTATTTATTCCAACATAGATTTGTGGAAATTATGGCTCCTGTCTTCTCAAGAGATGCTTGGCGTTGTGTGTGGCATATGATTCAGGTTGTTCATCACTATTTTTACGCGTATAGGCCATGATTCTCATCGTATGTTTGATCTGATAATGCCTTTTTTTAGAATGATTTGGTCCATGGATGGGGTCTGGACTTTGCCCTCCAAAAATGTGTCGAGGTAAGTTTCCACTTTGAAGCTTCAAAATCTTGAAATATTGCCATTCATCTACTCATCATGATCATGCTTTGATCATAGCCTGCTCATGAAAAAATTGGAGTCGTTGACGCTCAATGGATTGTACATCAAACTGTTCCTTCATTGGGAGGCCAGGTAGCTGCAAATATACAAGTGATGAAGCACGAGCATAGCTACAAATCTCTCTTTCTAATTTTGCTGCCTTTCTTGATGTGTAGGGGGAATCAGAGAATGGCGAGGCACCATGGCAAGGGGTATGTAGCCTTTCTCTTTTCAAATGTTTGCCTTGAGCTTCGTCTCTTGCAGCTCCGATCTGTTGCAAAAGTGTTTCATCTCGTACCTCATTAATGATATAGAATACGAGATAAAATTGTTGTGTTGTGTTGTGTTGGTTTAGGTGAGACTGAGGTGTAGAAGAGAGTGGTCGATTTTCCAATCTCGGATGGCTAATGCGGAAAAATCTTATTACAAGTCACTCCAAATTTGATTCCGATTCTCCCACTCCACTCAACACGGTGTAGATACATAAACAAATACTATGATTATTTAATTTAAGAAAATTATATCCATTGTAGTTTACGTACATTTGATTTCCAAATGAATTGGTGGGATTCAGACTCAATAATAGGTCACCTCAGGCATATGTATGTACTTGTATTTTTGCTGGTTGCAAGAAAAAGGGTATTATTTATTTTCTGCATCAAACGCATGTTGATCACAAATTCCGAAATGTAACAAAGATCATCCACTTTCACGTACGGGTGATAAGAAATAGAAAATATGGTTCGTGGTATATCTATCCACGACATGAAATTAAAATCAATGTATGTAACAAGTTAAAGACAATTGAGAGCGTAATATATAGCTGAAAACACACATCGATCTATTTATTTAGTAGAGGGATTTTATTCTTGTAAGCCAGAATCCCTTGATATCATATCATATCATATCATTTCAACATGATTAATATTAATTGCAGTAATATTCCTCAGTCTACGATGCTCTTGAATTCCCAGACAGAAAACTTCTTCCTCTCCTCAGGGCACTCAGAATACTCCCTGTGAGGACCATATTGCCCCTGATGAGCCCCATATCCGGCATGCTTCATTCCCTCTCTGTGTGGATACTCACCATTGTATTGCTTGCCAACACCATGGGCAGAATAGTCATTCTTGATTCCCCAGCTATCGCGGTGCCTTTCTTCCTCGTACGAATAATTCCCCACATGGCTGTCATAGCCCTTCTTCTCATGATCGCCTCCGTAAACATGGCCATGATTCTGATTATAGGTGTGTTTTGGGATGAAATGATCATGGCCATGATTCTGATTGTAAGTGTGTTTTGGGATGAAATGATCATGGCCATGATTCTGATTGTATGTGTGTTTTGGGATGGAATGATCAGGCTTCATCATCTGCATGCAGTGTGAGCCATTGTTGTAGCTGTAGTCCTCTTCAACTACGGAGTAGTATTGCTGCTCCTTGTAGCCAAGGTGATCGCTCGGGTACATCTGCATCTTCTTGATTCTCTGTCTCTTCTCTCTCTCTCTCTCTCTCTGGTTTGGGTGTTCTTGGTGTCTGCAGCTGCTATTTATGGAGTTTTCGAAGCAAGATTTTGTGATAGGGATGTATGTATGCATCTGATTCGTGTAGGTTATGGAGTAATGTATTGCATTTGTGATTCGATTCGCGTTTGGAATTCTTACAGCTTTGATCCCACGCGTGGAGAATCTGGCATTGTGGATGTACATTTTTGGATTAACAGTTGGATCGATCAACTTTGCAATTTGAAGATACGTAATAATATAAAAAATAAAACGATATAGTTCATTAGATGTACCATCCAGATTATAATCCAGACCCCTCCTGAATATATTCGCAAAGATTTGACGTGTAACGATTTAAATTTTTTAATTGCAACTTCGAATAAAGCAAACGTAATGAGCTGCACATCAGTGGCAGTAAATGACTATATTTCTTGAAAAATATTTGGACATGCCAACCTTGAAGAATGACAAAAATATAAAATAAAAAATAAAAACCACCATAAATTATTGAGGGTATCAGATTCTCTGTTTCAATTGACTTATTTTATTTAATTTTCTCACATAATTTTCACTTCATCAACATCTACAATATTCCATGTAAGAAAACAAGAAACCAGCTATCTATCAGTACCATCAAACAAACATTATTCCTAAAGCCAAAAATTCTCTGTTCAGACAAAACTCACTCAGCTGAAATAATTGAGAAAAAAACAGACGAGAAAAATATCAAGAATGTAGCAACACAAACTCAGTTCAAGAGCTGAACCATCATCTCCATTAGAATTCAGAACAGTTTTGAGAGATTCAAAATGAAGTACAACATGATCCACAACAATCAGCAGATGAATATATTAGTTCACACCAAAAATTTTCCTAAGACAAGAAATGGCCAAGAACTACGACAAACCCCTACCTTCAGAGGCGTAGTAATGCACGATCATAGCGCATCTGTTACATCTTATGGATCACCCTAGTTACAGCAAGTAGATCCTAGCAAAAGCCAATTTCCCACTTTAGTCCATCAATACTATCCGTTTGCATGAAAATCAACTCTAAGAAAGATTATATACAAACCTCAACCTAGTCCGAGATATGTCCATTTTTTTTCTCTCAAAAGCTCGAAGGCAAGAATGATATAAGCAGGCTGGACATGTAGCATGGTTATAAAAACAACACAGTGCAGCCATGAATTGGTTAATGGACGCCCTTACCAGGGAGTCGAGCTGAAGCTTCAACCTGTACAAAAGATACACAGCCTTGTTTTTGTAGTTCAGCCACTCTCCCTTATGCAGTTCCCGGGTAGAAGGAACTTGTATTGATCAGCTGCTTCCAAAAGATATGCAGGGAGATGAACAGCTGAGTATGAATGTGGGATCGGACCCATTTTCCCGATTATTTCCTTGAATGTGTACTCTTCAGGCAGCATGTCAAACAAATCAGCACCTTTGCAGATTACTTTCTGGATTCTTTTAGGACTCAGAAAATGAGAAAATCTCACTCGATCAACATGGCTGTAAGCTTTCATCTTGAATATGAATTCACTGATGCGTCTGAAACAGAAGCTACAATGCCACCCTGCATCAGCCAATATTTCATCTGACTGCCGGTAGTGTGCATATTTAGTCTTGCCGGACTGATAGGTGTGAACGGAAGCTCTCCAGCTGTTGTTATCAAGGAAAAACTCAAATGAGTAGAGATAGTTCTTCAGACGAAGATGAAGGATTGGAGGTATGTCATCACACCATCTCAAGAGATTAATAGTGTGTCTACTTGGGATCTCATCAACATCTGACATAATAAGCAAGTCATCATCCTGAATACCGGCTTGTTTGAGAAGATAATCCAACGCAAGTCTCTGATATGCTTCTTCAACAAAAGGGTTTTCTCCTCTCTTAAATCTCCCCGGGACTTGTCCATAAGTTAACCGAGGCTCAACAAATTTAAACTGATCGCGAACAGATGAAAAGAGAAAAGGCTTTGGCAGCCCAGTAAAGGTTGAATTTGACTCTAGAATGACAAATTCTGTCACATACGGATACAACTCCTTCCACCGCATCTTAAGGATGTCCGCCTCATTACTGAACAGCACCGCATCATATACCCGTCTAGGATACTCACGTATACCCCAACCATGAAGCTTACAGAGATTCTCCATAGACACATTCTCGTGATAGTAGTGAGGTCTCTCATGGAAAGGCTTAGGGGGAGACTCCCACAATGGTCTTAGGAAGTACGTGATCTTCTGACCGTGTACATATATAACAAAGACACATGTCGGAATCAACACAAAGAGAAAGAGTAATGCTTTGAAATCCAGCCCACGCAGGATGCATCTTAATCTAACCATGCTCAAAGCCCTTCCTGAGTCCTGCAGTTCAGGAACGCCAAACAAATCAGAAAAACTGCACCAAGCAAATATTTTCGACAAGAACTCTAATGGTCATACACAAAACTTCTGCAGCAAAATTTTCTCCACAGTGCTGTGTAAAACATCTGAAGCTTACAAATAAAGCAAGGATATGGCTTTCCCTATGACTTTTAAAGGAGTTCTAATAGCTAATGATTGTTCTCAAATAATTTTCAATCGATTTATGCAAACCATTCAACACCTTGAATCACAGAATAATTCCTGCAGGCATAAGATAGGAACTACACAATTGAAAGTTCAAACAGAAGAAAAGTTGAAGAACAAAAAGGACGTTTTATCCAGATCCCACTCTAATCAATGCATTGAAAAAACAGAAGGAAAAAAAAAAGTCACATTCACAAAAGAATTCAAACGGAAAAAAATACAGGATCTTAAAATTTATTCACGCTGATTTATTGCCAGAAATAATACCATAAATAGAACAATTTGATCTAATATTCTAACCCCACAAAAAAGATAAATTAAATACATTTTTAAGCACTCTAAATCAAAAGAAATCCCAAATGTTCCTCACATATTCAATTATTCACCATTGAATTTTCATCAATTAAGAAAAACCCACAAAATCCAAAAGCAACCCATAATCCCCAGCCCATCTGGGAGTCGAACCAAATATGAAAGAAGACGATCAATAATTTTTGAAGGAAAAGAGGGAGGAAAAAAAAACCCCACACTTTTTGTACGTCATGCATTAGCAGAAATAAAATAAATAAATAAAAATTGAAATATTTACCTCGCCACAGGCATCACCACATATATCATCAGATTTCTTGGAACAATTCCGAGATCCTCCTTCCGCCATCATATTCACCTTCTCCCAAATTCTTGATACACCGCTCATCTCTCTGTATCTCTCACCCCTTTCTCTCTCTAAAATCACCAAACAATCACCCTCTTTCTCTCGAGATCGATAAATGCAGACCCAAATAAAATTAAACAAAACCCAAACGAGATCTCCCTCAAAGTTGGAAACTTGACGAGCCCCGGCCGCACAATGGAAGGAATAGACGAAACAAATGACCCTAACGTAATTTCCAGACCCCTCAAATTATTTTATATCAAAGAAGAGAAAAAAGATACTTTATGAATTACCCAAAAAAATAAATTTAAAGACACAGAATAAATGGGAAAAATAAAAAAACAGAGAGATATCGAGTGTATGTGTGTAGCCCTGGTGAATGGGTGGCAGTTGTCAAGATTACAATGAAAGCCGTTTTCTCTTGTCTTCTATCTCTCACTTCCAACAGACAATTTATAAAACCTTCTAACGTTTGAGAATACTAGGTTGAACATGACTAGAATACCCTTGTAATGACATGACCCGTATGAGACTAAACATGGGCGATTTAGTCTTTTCGTGTTTTTTTTCTTTTTTGAGAATTTGGGCTTTTTCCCTATGACGCGTCCATTGACTTGCTCAAGACCGTGTGTCCCCTGCCCTATCCCGCTATAATGCGACTAAATGATTAGGTTTGCGTTATCTTTCTATATACACTCAACAGTAGAAGTTTTCTTGAATGTGATTCATCAATTATATAAATTATTTTTTTGAAACTTTGAAAAATATGATTTATCTTGAAAGTGAGTAGTTTTAACGGGCAATAATTCTGAATTTCAAAGTGTAGTGTAGGGCTTGGATTCCAAGTACTCATGTCGAAAATGTGTATAAAAAATTGGGACTAAGTGCGTTTAGATTTCTTAGGAAAGCCTAGAATTTAACTGGCGTTAAATTTGAAGCTTGGACTATTAAAAAAAAAATATATCAATGACATTACGAATTAGAATTAATTTTAGAATGGTCAGCAAATCTACGAGTTGAGTGGATTTAAGTGTGATTAATCAAGGAATTAATTTGATTGTATATTTTTTTAATGAAACGTATATTTTATATACTGTCACCACTTGTGACATAAAAACCAAGAATTTAAGCATACATATTGATTTGGGTTCTTCCAATTTTTTCAGCTTAAATTATTGTTTGGCTCGAGGCCTCGAGTTATTAATCAGTTCACTAGTTGAACTTTTGTCAAATACATATTAAATATCCACAGATTTTGTACTTGTGTTTGTGAAAGTGTGTGTTTGTGTGTATGCCTATGTTTTTCTTTAATTTTTAGAACTATATGACAAACAAATTAGACAGTTTATTAGTATTTGACAAATTCGGCAGGTCAACCAAAAGATTGAGAGGAAAAAAGTTTTTTTTTTGGTGGGTAAAAATTTCATATATAAAAAAACTAAAATAAATTGTACAAAAAACAAATGGGATCCCGCTGACAACCCTAAAGGTGGGAAGACAACTACGTACATTGAGTGAGCTCAGGCGGCAGGGGAAATTTGTACAGAGATCATAGCCTTAATAAAAATACCATGGAAACTCACTATGACGAACCAAAGTAGTAAGAGAAGTAAATAGATAAGAGATATATAAGAGAGCCCCGCTATCTAGGATGGATGGGACAAGAAACTCTCCCCCCCCCCCCCCCTCCCCATATCTAAGATAGTTGAAGTTTAAATATACAAAAACAGAGGTATACGCCCAACTACAACACAAGAAATCAAAAAGGCATTAACTATATGATACTTGATCTTCTTTGTAGCCTGAAAGATCAGCCAAACCAACACCCTTGCAGTTTGGGACAAAGGATATATTAGGCGATAACCCTAGCCATCGTCACCCAAACTGCAATGAGGCGGGCCACATTAAAACCTTACCATGAAAAAATGATAAGTTTTTAGCTTAACTGGTGAAGTGGATGTGTTGCAATTCGAATTCCAACAAATGTCACATAGAATTTACATATAATGATTATCTTCATATATAATTGGTAAATTATATTACATCTCAAGAAATAATAATAATAATAATAATAATAATAATAATAATAATAATAATAATAATAATAATAATAATAATATGTAGTGCCAGTAGTGGGCATTTTCAAGGTACTATGTATATTGTAAGAAATTATAAGTTATACTAATAAGACTGTTTTACTTCAAAAATGTATAATTGGATGGATAGATAGTTTAGAAAATGAGATGATGAATAAATCATATCTCATCTCTTTAGGTGGGATACATATCCCACATGTACACCTCAAAACTCATGTATCACGGACATTGAAATATTCTTCATTCAATATCAAGCAAAATAAACATAAAATATAATTGAATAACTTTATCAATCCACCAATATTCATCAAATAAATAAGAGCTTATATTACTCGAGGTTATAATAATTTCGTGATCTCCAATGGAGCTTTGGATGGACCAGAATAAATTTTGGACAACATCCGCAAAGCTGTATGATTTGGACAATATAAATTTGTTGTCGTATGCCATTATAGGTTTCAATGCGACCACCTATATTTTTTTAGTGTTATTCTTTTTAGTTGATTCTTTTCGTAGTATTAATTATTAGGTTAAGGATGTAACTGTAAGTAACCCCCTCACTATTATCCAAGGTTCAATCACTAAAAAAAATCAAATATATTTTTTCTACTCGCACATACAAACATATTAATAAATAATTAGTATACGCACATTTATTTCGAACTAGATGGTATATATGTCGTTCTTGAGTTTTTGACCATTCAATTTATAAACAACGCAACAAATATGAAAATAAAATTTTCAAATATCAATACGAGAAGCGAAAGGATTGGCGAGTTCGACTTGTAAACCATTTCCTACCATCTTTTTGATTTGGCATAGAGTTTTGATAAGTTAATTGAAATATTAAGTTGTACTTTTTCAAATATTTGATTCTATAGAGAAATGTATTTTCATTTTGTATGCTTACGTAATTAAATTTTTTTGACTTTATAAATACTGTACATGGCTTGGCATTTTCAAATATTATGGATGAAGATCGTTGTGGATATATAACAAACAATTAATTTTTTATTTTTTAAAAAAAGATCATGTCCATTAATTTCATTGTATTGGATTAATACCTATTTAAACATATAAGTGGATAATTTATTTTCTTGAAATTAAATTATCTCCAGCATCACATCTATAAAACATAATTTCAATTTTGCGCCTTTATCCCAACCAAATTTGAAATTTTCGTTGTTTAATATTTTTCTAAAATAGAAAAGTCCAAAATTGACAATATAAGTGATCCCCTAAATCAAAGGTGGCACATGGTCTATTAATCATTGGCATATTGTAAAGTCCCTAACAATTATTTGAAATTTATTTATCAAGTTCTGTGAGATTATTGAATTAGTTTATGCTTAATCCTCATTACTCAATTCTCCATTTTAAATGACAGCAGTTTCTCTCACTCCAATACATTCAATCAACAGCTTGCGTGGCACAGAATCTTAATTCAATAATAATCTATTATTGAAATAATATTTTATTTCCTTTTATCACCAACCCAACTGTATTTTAATCCAGTGCTTGAACATCATTAGAGGCTTTCAAAATTCAAACGGATAAAATTCTCAATTGCATTCCGTGCAATACTCTGTGTTATACATTTAAAATTAATTATTTTTATTCAGTTTTTTTTTTTCAATTTTAATTGATTATACTTTAGTTTAATTTTACAGTTGTTAATTAGGTTCATTTTTTTTCAATTAAGAGTATATAATTATTTTTTAATATTTAATTTTATTTTTTTAATTAATAATTGATTACTTCCTAAGAAAATAATTATACATAATAATTGGGAAAAGTGAATCATAATTAACAAGTGTAAAATTAAACTAAGACACTAATAAACATGACTTTTGTGTGCTTTTTGGTGTTTATTTGGATGGTATTTAATGAGCAATGCATGTATAAGTTGACAAGTTGCGCATAGTTTTCCATAATTTGTACAGTGTCACTTTTTGCTCATTTTGAAGGGATTTAATGCCAATTATTTTATGAAATTCAATTGAGCCTTGGAAATACCTAAGAAGAAAGAGAATCGAGTTAGGAGCGCATTACAAAAAAAAAAAACTGGTCAATCAAATGAGAAATGAGTAAGAGCGGAGCAAAAACAGTGAAGAGCGTCGGGCGTCAGAAGTTCACGCATGGACCATGCGGTGGACAAAGCCTAGCGCACGGATCGTGCATTAGCTCCAGCAAAGGGTTTTCATTCTAGAACTTCTCGCACAGACTGTGTGGTGGTACATCTTGAGCGCACGGACCATGCGCAACAAAGCGCGTTTTTGGCGGATTTTCTCCATCTTTCCTTATACGAGTACTGGCCCTACTCAAACTCCTTCAAGCTATAAAAGGTTGATTAGGACGATTTTTGAACCTGGAACACACCTTCTTTTCATTATCTTTCAGTTTTTATTTAGTTTACAGTTGGCAACAGATGTTTCTCTACAATTTTGAAGATTGAAGTTTTATTTTATATAATTGATCTACGGTTCTTTTAATATTTTGAAATTTCAATTATATCTTTTAATTTCTTTATTTCTTTCTTTATCTTAGATTCCATTATGTGTGAGTAATTCTTATAATTAATTCTAGGGTTTGTAGCATGTATGAAATTATGTGTTGATTTAATTCTTCATCAATTCTCCTTCCGGTTATATATTTCAAACATTCAAATTTTATATGTCTCGTGCAGTCATTGTATGTTAACTAATTAATTTGAGTCCTGGCGGAGATAATTAATTAGTGGGATTAAATTGAATGGTTTGATACACGTACTTGTGATCTGTAGGAGGTTTTAAATTTGTTGATCTATTGAGAGTTAACAATTAATCTAGAGACGAAAGTAATAGATAAATTGTTAATTTACTTTTACCTTGAGACTTAGTGGAAATAGGTAATTAGAATTCTGATTCTCTACAGATAATTGGATAAAATTGGAAGTTGATGGAATTAGATTAATATGTAATTAATTAATGTGTTTGCATTCCCTAGGATTAATTAGTTTCAATATTTGATAGTTCGCGTTTTTAATCTTGTTTAATTTGCATTTAATTTGATAATTGAATTTAGGAGTTTAATTTTAATGATTTGCCTAGGATTAATTCAACTAAAAAATAGATAGTCTGGATAATGAAATCTGTTAACTTAGTACTTAGTGTTAATCATGATTGCAATCTCTGTGATACTCGATTTGCTAGCTCCATTGCATTGATCTATGTTAGTTACAATTATAAAAAGAGGAAAGAACCACTAAAAAAAAGAAAATAAAAAGAGAAGTGAGAGACCACCTTCTAAATGAAATAAGATCCGTCTAACGTAAGATGTTGGTTAGAGAATTTCACAGGAGTATGCCTCCTATATATTTCATGGGACGCGGTAATACACAGGTTTGCTAGCTAGCTAGTTGTCTCTAAAACCAACATGACTGAGAATTCAATGCAACTTAGAGCCTAGCTAGTTCATATAGTTATTTAATAATTAAGACAGTTGAATATCACAAAAATAAGATACACGTTATTTAAATTTGTGATTATATCCAGCTTGGGAGTTGAAACCTTAGCATCTGCGAAATGTGCTGTTTTGACCTTGTAATATGTGATTGTGTTTTTCGACTATTTCAATGAGCCTTCTTCCTACGTATTCTGCCTTTTGCGACCAACTTAGTTTTAACTTTTAAGTCGAGAATATTTTATGATTATTTATTTATTTTAGATTAGGGCGACAATTGTGATGATTTTTTTTAATATTGTCAAAATTATATATATATTTCACTACAATAGTCAAACTTTAATTGATTTTGTATAATATAATGTTGAATTCGGTAGTCTTATACCCGCTCAATTTTAAAAAGATTGATTTTTTTTTTACAACAAAATTTAAAAATTAAAAATGTGACAAATATACTCTCTCTATTAAGTTATATTAATATATCTTAATTTATCTCTCATTGTAATATATGTACATCTATATATCACTTTAATTTCTTCAATATATTTATGAAAGAGATTTTATAGGGGTAAAATTGAAAAAAAAAACGTATTAAAAAGTGTAAATCATCGAATAATTTGCAACAAAATTAAAAGGCAAAAAAATCAATTTGTATGAAACCGAGGGAACATTTAATAACAGAAATATCTAATTAATTGCAATATATTTAAATAATGGATATATATTGAAATTATTGATATATATATATATATATATATATATATATATATAGGGGCGGTTCTTGTGTAAACCACCCTTAATGTGTAAACTATGAACCAATCTCCTACCACATATTCTTCAAAATCCAATGGTCAAGATTTAGTCAAAGAGGCGGTGACATGACTATAAATAAAAGAAACTTCAAAAAGAGTGGTGGCATTTTGATAATTTTCACGTCTAGGTCAAAATTAAAAAGAAATAAAGAAAAATAGCGAACTTACAGGATGTGGGCTAACTCAGACACATTCATATGCTGACGAACATATAACCATATACTAACGAACCATTATCGTTGCATTCACAACACCTAACTTTAAATGCAAAACTGATTTTGCTAGGAAATTATTAAATGACGAGTTTTATATGGTTGAAAAACTAGTCAAGTTTACATTTCAACAAAAAATAATTTCAAAAAAATATTAATCGTAGACAAAGTTATGGTTGTTTGGTTAAGTTTTTTAGTTGCATTAGTTGACTTCAATCTATAACATTATTGTTTTGTTAGCATTGTGTAATACATTCATCTATCATTACATAATACTTATGTTAGCATACGATAGTACTAACAACAATAAATGATAAAATTCAATAAAATTAAATTGTGGAACTCTAAAATTATGTGATAATAATATAACTGATTATGATACTAGTGAATCATCTGTCATATGCTAACGAATCATGCTTATTTGAGATAGAACTTATATATTGATTATTCACATGCAATATTAAGCACATATGATTCTGTTATCAGATATAATTATACTACATTAGCATTATTAAATATTTTCGTTAGCATATGTTACTGCTAACATTAGTAATGCATTAGCATTCTCATATAAAAAATACCTTAACATACTAATGTATTTTTCATTGTCAATATAATTGATAATAATAAAATATATATTTGTCATGTGCTAATGAAACACATCCTAGTTGGGATTAAATAAACATTTATTGCAATATAATTAATGTTAATGAAGCATATCTTAATTGAGATGTAATAAATATTTATAGGAATATAATTGATGTTAATGAAATATTTAGGATATGCTAACGAATTATGTCTAATTGGGACAAAAGTTATATAATGATTATACACATGTAATATTAAACACATATGATTCTGTCAATTAACATATATAATTATACTACATTAACATTATTATGATGTTTTCGCTAGCATATGGTAATGTTAACATTAGCAATGCATTAGCATTCTCATATAAAAAAAAATCTTAATGATCAATGCATTTTTCGATGTCAATATAGCTGATACTATGAAGCGTTTACCATATGCTAACAAAGCACATCCTAATTGGGATGAAATAAACTCTTATATATAATAATATAATTGATATTAACGTAACATATCCTAATTGAAATGAAATAAATCCTTATAGTAATATAATTGATGCTAACGAAATGTGTCATATGCTAACGAAACATACCTAATTGTGGTTACATAACCCTTTACAATAATATAATTGATGCTAACAAAACATTTGTCATATGCTAACGAAACATTTATCGTATGCTAATGAAGTATTCTGAGCTTGAATACGCGTAAAAAATAATTTTTTTGTATTTTTCGTCCATATTTTTTCAGATGAACATATGATTCCATGATCTTAAATGAAAGGAGATTAAAAGACCTTCAATTTGATATATTATTTGCATTAATTCGATAAAAAATGAACGAGGTGTGATCGTTTGAAGTTTTTAATTTTTTTTTTTGAGGAAAAGCAACTGATATTACTAGGAAGTCCGTCCAACTGGACTGGTGTAGGATATTACTAGGAAGTCCGTACAACGGACGGAACATCTGGCCAAATTGTATCCGGTAACTCAACTGGTGTAGGAAATAAAACCAAAATTACTAACAACTAAATTTGCTAAAGCATGTGTCATCTGATTAGTTGTTCTACAAGCCCAACGAAATATAATCTTCATTGTGCTGTCTTACATGCATTAAAATCTTATAAAATACACGTTTCAAGTCTAAATAAGTTATTTGCAACCTAAATATATAGTTTTAAGTTTAAAAGCAAAATAATCACTAAAAAAATCGGTATTTGATTTTCTCGGTTTCTTGCTCACCCCTAATTGTGGCATCTCTACTATATTGCAATACGTATTAACATATATATATATATATATATATATATATATATATATCCTAGGGAGTAGCCTGTTTGGTTGTATCCTTAATTGTGGCATCTCTACTATATTGCAATACGTATTAACATATATATATATATATATCCTAGGGAGTAGCCTGTTTGGTTGTATCCTTGATGAGTTTTATGACTCATCTGGGGATGTTTTGAATTGGAGTTGTTTTCCTACTTAGTTCCTTGTTTGGGTCAACCAATTTTTTATTTTTTATTATTTTTCTTCTGATTACACAATCCCACGCCACCTGTACACGTATAAATATAATGCAATTTGGAGAATTGAGAAATGTAATGCAAACGTTGATTGCTCAGTCAAGTAAAACTTGCACTTTGGAAAAATCCCAAACACGTCATTATCATTACCCTCATTGACTTGGTATGCATAATATATATCAAATGCCATTGACTCAGAAATAAAAATATTAATACTTCAAATTTCTTGTTAAGTCTATTCCTCGAAATCAAGTAGATATATTCGTATGTACTGATAAAAAAAATAAAAATTCAAGTTATACATTAATTACTTGTTGCCCCTTGTTTTTTTGTTTTTTTCTTTTCTTTACCCTAATTAATTGGATGAACCATTTTCAAGTTGCCAACTTGGTCCATCACTTTCTTTAATTCTTTGTCTCCATCTATGAAACTGGTTAGCTAGAGTTTACGATTTCATGAGTTATGATTATGAGATCATATATAGTTTGAATTATGCTAATATCTACTCATAATGTATCCATATGAAGTCGTTATATGTATCTAAAACGTTCCATCTTTTTCTTTTTGAAATTGTATATATATATATATATCGCTATAGTATAATAATATATGGTATTGTAATGATAATTAATTAAGCAACTTTATCTAGGACACAATTTGAATTCATTCCCCGTGATGGTTTCAATCTTGTGATTGAAAGATTATAAATTTTTAATTTTACTGTTTTTAAAGTTAATATGCACTGTACGAACGCACCAACAAGAGCGATTGTAAGTATTTGAAAAAAAAAATAAATCAAACAATTACATGTAAGAAAGGGAAGACACACGATTATTAACAACTTCTTGATATGTACAGTATGTCACAACTCAACAATCCAAGTATAGGTAATAGGCCATGTGTCGTTGATTGGAACAATTAATGCTCGTGTCTTTATTTTGTCTAATTCGTAAATTATACGAGAGCAAGGCAAATCATATAAAATAAATTTTAATTTTTGTGGAAATTAAGGGATCGACAGTACAATGGGTGGATAGCTCGAATCCACGACATCTTACAATTTATCACACCAGTATCACTATGATTGGTGCACGTGACACGTTCGAATCTAAAATAAAACATAAATCGCTATTTTAAAATTTTCTATAGAATTAAGATATAATAAATTTGATAAATATACACATTTCTCTTCGGTCCATATCCACTTTTCTCTAATAAATGCAAGATTAAAGTTGAGGGGGAGTGTATAAACAAAAAATATTTTGAAACAAGATAAAAGTTACAAAATGATACTCCATCTGCTTCCTTTGATTGTTGTTTTTTAGATTTTTCTTATCTAGAATTAATAATTAATTTTATGGATTAATATACTCATCTCTCATATACAGTATGACATAAAATATTATTCACTTATATTTTTCCAAAATAATATTTAGGATATGATTAAAATTGAAAAAGAGAGTGTGAAAATATACAAAACAATAAATATTTTGATAAAAAAAAATTAAAATTAAAACAACAAGTCATTTATAATAGAAGCAAACTACTTAAGAAACCCCACACGCGGTTCAAAAGGCAATACAAGAGAACATAATTAGGCCATAAACCAAAATTCATTGCTTTTTCGACAAACAGCTCACGTGCTTACTTTCTCTCTCTAATCTATAAATCTTAAATCATTTTTTCACTACTCTTTTTCAGCCCATCAAACCTTCTACTACAAGAACTGCTGCCTGCTTTACAACAAGACACAAAAAAGAGGGAAAAAGCAGTTCCACCTCGTACAACAAAGCCTAGCCTTTGGTTTAAGTTTCAAACATGTCAATTTTTACGTATATTTTGGCGTGTGAGATCATGCTGCATAGGGTTGTCTGTATTTGTTAAATATATATATCTCATTATTATTGATTGGCACGCCGTGACATCTTTTTATTTTCTCAACTATTAAAAACAAGCAAACGAAGAAAAAAACTCTACAGCATTGCCCCACGTGTAAAACACGTGGTGATGTACAAAAATTGCAAAGTAAATCCAAATTGAAATTGAGTGAAAAAAAAAAATAAAAAAAAAATGAGTGGCCTATGAACTAACATAACACAATACGGGTTCGTTGTTCATGAAAATGGGCCTTAAAAATGAAGCACATTAGATATGGTCCAATATTGTATAGCCCACAAAACGTAGCAGATTCTTGTGTGCATTGGGCTCGTACAGAGAATTTAACTCCAACCCAAGACCCAAAAACGTGTACGGTTTGTCGAATCAAATCTAAAATCGGAACCAGAAGTTCAACCCTCTCCCATGGGGTAGTGTACGAGAAAATTGCATTTTCAGTTCCATAGGATATGATTCTTTCCGGTTTTGATCCCAAACGAATTAATTTGGTCCCACTCGACCGGCATATGCAAAAATGGTCTTAACGTTACGTTTTTTTGTTAAATTGAGATGCAATTCCAGTCCCAAACAAATTGTAATTTTACTCCCATAAAAAACATTATTCCTCATAGCGAATTTTCAATTGTAATTTTGAACAGCAATACAATGGAATAAAACAAAGACTACTGTCAAGATGGCGTAAATATGATCATGAACGTTACAACGATCTCCAATAACTTGTGAGTTGAAAAGGTAAAGCATTAAGAGGAAGCTGCTATTGCGAAAAAAAAAAGAGCAAAAAAAATATATAAAACTCCTCTGCTCTTGCAAAAAAAAAAATGTTTAAGCTAGCTAGCATTTTCATTCATTAAGAATACAAATAAATTTATATTATTTTAATGAAGTGATTTATAAATTCAGACTATGCACAATCACAGTGCCATGGAAAGCCTAGAAGCAGGCTTTGATGTTACTTTCACATTCACATTGGCTATTTTTGTAAAAACACAATCACTGTGTTTTTCATCCAAGAACAATCAATAGACCCCAAGCACATGTTATAGATATAAACAACATAATCTTTCCTAAACTAATAAATAAATGAAATCGAATCAAATCTTCCTAAGAAAGATAATCTAAAGTAATCTGAGCTCAATCTGGATTTCATGAACTAACTAATAAAAAGTAAAAACAAGAAAGAAATTAAGCTTACAGCCCAGTAATGGTGATTGCTGATGTTCCACCCTCCCCTGTAGACTGTAGTCATGAAAATTGTTGAGAGGGTCTCTCCTCGGAGTTCGCTTTGTAGCTAAAATCAGAGTTGTATTTACTTATTCATCACTTGAATTATCTGCAAGAAATCTCTCTCTCTCTCTCTCTCTCCCACACAAAGCACAATTTCAAGAAACTCAAACACGAAAAAATAACAGAAAACAGATACCAAATGAGACGATTTACCTGAAGCTGGAAATGGGTTTCTTCCCCTAATGCCAACATATTCGAGAACGGCGCCACCTACACCTTCCACATGACCCGACCCGGTTGGAAATGGATACGCCTCCACTTCTCGCCCGTGCAGAACGACGAGTATCACCATATTTTACTGATTCTTGCCAACATGGATTCAATGATCAAATATGGGGATTTCTTTTTTCAATTAGGTTAAGTGAAATTAAGAAATTAAGAATAAATTTTGGAAATATTTGATTTGGGGATTCTCAATTTGAGAAATATAGTTTTTTTTTTTTAATACTCACACACCCGACCTGTGGTCTTGAGGAGATTCGAACTCGAATTTGAGAAATATAGTTTTGATTTGGAGATTTTTTCAATTAGGGTTAATAAAAGTCACGTGCAACTCACGTACTAACGTTCCCGTTAAATGTTAGCAATCCCGTCAAAACGCTTGGGACTATATTTGCATATCACAGTTTTTTGGGATCATTTTAGCTTAACAAAATTGAAAAAGGACTAAATTAGTTCGTATGGGACCAAAACCGGAAAGGGTCATGTCCTATGGGACTGAGAATGCAATTTTCTCATTAGTGTACTCGTACTCACGTGGATAGAGACGTATGAAAATCTATTTTTAAACAATGAAGTATAAATTTTATTTATATATATGTGTATTGTCACGTGTCTTCATCCTCATGAATGCGTGTATGTACAGTGTACAATTCCCTGTGATAGAATAGAACTTCTAGATCGGAACTACTCCATGATAATAACCTAAAATACGTACATACATGACATTGCACATATCATATAATACCGACGATATTTTCAATTGCACACACAACGAATTGAAGTGGTACAAAACTTGCCGTTAATTAAAACTAAAATTGATGAATGAATACACAGAAACTTAAGTCACTCAATGTAATGGGCTCCAATATGAATGGAATTCACATCCACTTTGGCTGGATTTATTTATTTTACAGCTCTATATAAAAACGAAATCACGTGAGGTTTGGGATATAGATGAGGGTTTGCACGTGTGAGGATGGAGACATATTTGGTAAAATGATTTTGTCACTGTCCCCTTACCAAGAGGCCATTTAACCCTTTCACAACTCCACCCAATAATGCATGCACAAATAGCTAATTATGTCTCAAAATTCTGGAGCCAAAATTAACATTTTCTCAAATTGGGCCCCAAAATTAACTTCTTTTTTCCCCATCAACAAACAATCTAAGTTATTTATTTAATTATTTATTTTATGGTTGTGCTTAATTTTACTCTAAGAGACTATGAGTTTTGTAGCTAATTTGACGTCAGTACTGAAGCATATATTGAAACCATTCAATAATAAATATATTATTGTGAAATTGAAGTCAAGTTTATTTAAGATAAGTATTAAAAATATATATTAAAAGGGATTAGGGATAGACCTGTCAGATTCACACCTGAGTTTATGCGGGTTTAATTTTAAAGAGAATTTTTTTTTTTTTTTAATTTCTCTTCCAACTAAAAAAATATATATATTAAATTCCTCTTATATTATTTTAAAATAAATATGGAATTTGATCAAACTCATCCGAAAATTGACATATCATTTTGGGCCTCAACAGTCACCTATCTTATCACTGGACAAAATGACTGGCTGGCAATTACTCTTTTATTTAGCACTAGTATTTTTATATTTATTTTCAAGTCCTTCAACTTCCAAATATTTAAAAATAAGTAAATTAAAAAATTATATAAATAGGTAAATGCAATGATTGACATTGTGCTTCTTATATATATTTCAACAAAAGCATGGATAGCACTTTGATATGAAGATTGCGTCACAAGATTAAGTTGAATCATATCTTCATAAAATAAGTGCCATCTCTTTTACCTTTAAAATTCATTATATTTTTCTACTTTAGTAAAGATGATATGATCATGAATGGGTTGCAAGACCCATTATTGTTAGATGGATTATGATCAATTCATCCATTTTCCCTCTTTCATCTAAAGTAATTAAATTAACTGACCAAACTTAGGATAATATTAATGAATGGTATGATGATCTTCATGAATTTTGAGGAAATATAATTAGGGAGGGAAAGGTCATCGGTTACAATATAATATCTTTTAGTGCGATTTTTTTTTCTTTTTTGATGAACCTTATCTAATAAAGTTCTACCGCGCATCTCTAGAGTTTAGTAAATGAGGTAGATGTGAGATTTTCTTTTGCATTTTCATGTTGTATAATTGGGATAATTTGACTTTTCGTCCCATTAGAATATTCTCAAAATACTTTTAGTCACATATCTTACTTTTTTGGTCTCAATGTTTATTTACTTGACAATTTTTTGGTGCCATTTTTTTTTTACTTTTTTGCTCCGAATAATTTACCTCAGAACTGTTTGAGAATGTTAATTTTGAAACAGAAAAAGTCAAAATAAATTTTGGTACCACAAAAGTTGAGAAAATAAAATTTAGGACGATAAATGTGAAGATTGAGATTGAAAAATGTGTAGAGAATGAAAATAAATATGATAGGATATTTTGTTGGAAAAAATGAGAGTAACATATCATATCTATATTATATCAGATGATTAAAATGTACATAATATGATTTCGAGTTTTGTGGTGCCAAATTTTATTTTTCAACTTTTTTTGTTCCAAAATTAAAATTCTCAAACAATTGTGATGTAAGCCATTAGTTTTGGGACCAAAAAAGTCAAAAAATTAAAATTTGGGACAAAAATTGAGTAAATAAAATTGGGACAAAAAAAGCAAGATATGAGACTAAAAATGTTTTGTGCAAAGTGAAATTATCTCTTATATAAGGGTTGAATAATACTATTATAGCGGATTAAATTACACATAACATGTAAAAGTAATTTTTTTTTTTAAAAAAAACTTGTATAAATAAAATATAAAACATGTTATATGAAAATGTACTGAAAAACCCAGCTATTATTTATAGGACGCTGAGTCCAAAAACATAGGAACAACTAAATTAAAAAGAAAATTATGTATATATATATATATATATATATATGTTGGTTATAATAGAGATCGTGCTTCATCTGTAAACGTGAAAACTAACTTTTTTATAGTAATTTTAGCGCTTTTCTTATAGTATTTTGGTGGTAAAATAGTTAGCACTGAAATACATTAATAAGAAAAGCGCTGAAAATAAACTATACGGTCGACTTTTATGCTTACACACAAAACATTAGTTCTCATTTGAACCAAATTCTATTTGTGTGTAGGAGATTTAACATATGAACATAGGTCTTGTGTGTAAATTGTGAATGAATCATATCCATTAATTTATTAAAATCAATGGCCATTATTAGTTTGGAGAGAATTAAGGAAAATGCTATTATTTTCATTGCAGATATACTTAAGTCAAATATATCAAATCATCATTTTTATTTTCTACGAGCATCTTCAATGTGAATAAAACATTAAGAAAATACAAATTAAGCATTTTGAAATATAAAAATAACATAATAATATATTTTGACATTCTAATTTTCAAATTAAATTACAAGCATCATATATGAAGAAAAGCATTACGAAATAACAACTTAAATATTCCAAAATGTAAAAATAACATAAATAAAATAACTATAAAAGAGCAATTAAAATAAAATTGACACTGACCATCTATTTAGCAAATCTAATTGATACAATTTATCTATAAATTACACAGTAGCTAGACTAATGTTCACATATGAATGATTCCCTATATCTATATGAGAGCATTAGCATGTGAACATAGATCTTGTATATAAATTGTGAATGAATCATATCCAATAATTTATTAAGAACAATGATCATATTAATTTAGAGAGAATTAAGAAAAATTATATTAATTTCATTGCAGCTGTAGTTAATTGTCAAATATGAATATTCATATTTGACGTTCGAAATGTGATCGAGATTCCAGATTAAACAATTCAAGCTTCTTTAATTAACTCTGAACTAACGAGCATAAAAGAATGATTAGAACTTAACCCAGCAGAAAACCATAAAACATAATAATTGAATCAATGAAATATATATACAATCAGCAATTTAATTTTCAACCATCGCATGATTAATTACTCTCTGATCATTCATATATCTGAACTATATATACATACATATATATATATATATATATAGGATTTGGTTCAGATGAGAACTAGTACTTGGTGAGTAAACGTAAAAACAAACTTGTTTATTGTATTTTTAGTGCTTTTCTTACTATATTTTGGTGCTAATTTTTTTAATGTTTTTTGTTAGAATTTGTTGCCTCAAATATTGTGAAAAATAGAAAACACGTGCAAAGTTATATACAATGTTGTAGTCAGTGTTATTCACTTTACCGACAACATTGTCATGAGAATTTATAGAACAGTGTGCACAGAAATAACTTTAAAACACAAACAGAAAACATCTTGTGAAAAACATCAACGTGTAGATAATAGAGTTGATGTTGAAGCAAGTGTAACCTCTATGCCTTCAACATGCAGCGAAAACTTAAAGCAACTTGCACGAAAGATATATAGTTTTAAATCACACACTGTAACACCCCAGGCCCATGGGGTGGGGCCCAATAATGAAACGACGGCACAACGGGCCCTCTAGTAACTACTTGACATCCGTCCTTGCATTGCCAAAATGGTTAACCCAAATTGCTAGAGAGTCCATTAAGCCCACTTATATACTTATCAAACTTTCATTCTCCCATCGATGTGGGACATTACATTCTCCCCCGTTGAAGACACGACGTCCTCGTCGTGCTCCTTCATCTGTAGGATCGTCCCCCGGGGTCCGGTTTGAGCACACCTGGACTGGCTCCAGGGTCCGGTCGAGTGCACCCGGGATCGTCTCTGATACCATTTGTAACGCCCCAGGCCCACGGGGTGGGGCCCAGTAACGAAACAACGACACAACGGGCCCTCTAGTAACTTCTTGGCATCCGTCCTCGCATTGCCAAAATGGTTAACCCAAGTTGCTAGAGAGTTCATTAAGCCCACTTATATACTTATCAAACTTTCATTCTCTCATTGATGTGGGACATTACATTCCAGGTGTGCTCAAATCGGACCCCGGGGGACAGTCCTACAGATGAAGGAGCATGACGAGGACGTCGTGTCTCCAACGGGGGAAGAATATAATGTCCCACATCGGTGGGAGAATGAAAGTTTGATAAGTATATAAGTGGGCTTAATAGACTCTCTAGCAACTTAGGTTAACCATTTTGGCAATGCGAGGACGAATGCCAAGTAGTTGCTAGAGGGCCTGTTGTGCCGTCGTTTCGTTACTGGGCCCCACCCCCGTGGGCCTGGGGCGTTACACACACCTTCGGTATGTGATTGTCTCAGGGTGAAATTCACTAACATAAGTGAAATACAAAAACAACATAAGTATTGTCTCGGTTCACTCCCTTGATAACATTGAATATAGCATACAAGAGATCTATCATAGCTTCACTCACTTGAACAGTCTCTCGAACAAACACTATTATCTAACCATATAGATAGAAACAACATGTCAATCTAAATCCTAATACTCTTAGATTTGACATCTAACCTACACACACAACTGAATCTAGACTTCAGTTGATTGGAATGCCAGGTAGATGTCAAGGAGAATGTCTTGGATCTTCGAGACGACAATAGATGCATGTTTCAAAACTTCTCACAAACCACGGTGATAATCATGCTTGCACAAATGATTTCAAGGTCTAAGGAGACCTTAAATACTTCCTCTATCTTGCTCCAGCAGTTGATCCACGAACACAAGTGATGTGGCCTTGAATCAACCGCTTTTAACTCCACATTGCTGTAGTGGTTTTGAGATAACTGTTTTCTGCTTTGTGTATCACACGTTCTTCAACATCATGCAATAGTGGCAGTTACTCCAGTCACCCACGTTTATCTGCAACAGTTAGTGTTCAAGACAGAGTGAGAACATCACGTCCCCTATAAATTCGGAATATACTTTGACTACTTCAAAGTCATATAATATCCACGATTTATTACAGAATCAGATCAACAATAAATCCCTAAATACGTGGAACATAAAATGTGACAGAAATCAAAATAATCAGATTAATTTAAAATAAATTAATCCTAAATAATCGAAAAGGATAAGATTAGTTTACAGAGAGTTGTACTCGATGTCACGAGAATGACAGAACACATCCGATACAATATTGACTTCAATATTATCAAACGAAGTGATAACATCATCTGGAACACATCATTCTCAACAGTCTCCCCTTTTATAAGATTATCCTTTCTACACAAAGCATAATAAGCTCAATATACAGTTAGAGCCGCAACGGAATATGAACAAAAATTTGGAGTTCAAAAACTCCTCCTTAAGGTTCGCCCCCTCTTAAGTTATTACCTGAAAAAAATATACAAGTGGGTAATAATCCCTTATACAAGAACGAACGTAAACACTGAGATGTTTACACATCTGGACAGATATGTTAGAGTAACATGTTAAAAATTTAACAGACATATGCCAGCATATATCAAATACATTTTAAGATGAGAGCATAAAACCTTCCTTGTAATTCTTCATTGTGTCATGTAGATTACCATTGAGTTAACACATGCTTAGATAAAAGCATAACTAGTTGACAGTTTCAAGATTATAATCTTGAAGATCGAGAGAGATCTCAAACTTTGTAAAGACGTTAAAAGCACCTAACTCTCTGACAAAGTGTGAGCTGCCATTGAAGAGATAGCTATTGAAATAGGTAATCGTGGGACACAACCAGTGTGAGTTGTCGAACTCAGCTGAGGGGACCGTGATTTTGTGCCAGAGTCGCCCTTTTCGAGACAACACATCTGAAAGGGGAACGTAACACTACGAGAGTTGTCGTTTCTAAGTTCGGGAAACTCTTCATTGTGTAAACTGTATAAGTGGATTTTACTTTTATATAGTGAAGCCCCTCTTCGCAAGAAGGAAGAGAAGACGTGGAAGTTTCGACTTCGATAAATCTACATGTGTTTATTATTGTTTTGCTTAAACTATTTATCATATTTGCAATATTTCTCTCAACTATATACACACACCAATTAGTCGAGTCTTAACCAACTCAACTGATCAACCATCTCGTTGAAAATCAATATATATATATATATATATATATATATATAGGAAATCATTCATTTGTGAACACTATCATTGTGTGTAATTCGTGGATAAATCTTAACCATTAATCTTTTAAGATCAATGCATATTATTAATTAGGGTGAAAGTTAGAACAATGCTATTTTACTAATCTCTTATGCATTAAGGGGTAGAAGTGTACAATCAAGATTTATTAATTTTGGTAACATCGATTTTTAGGTGATTTGGAAAAATAAATTAAATCTCAATAAGAAACGGTTAGACTTGCATTAGTTAAATTCTCAGGGAGTTGACTTCATATTTCATTGCCATTTTCAGAGCCCAAGAATCATTTCAATGGCATATACACAGAAGAATGAAAATCAAGTTTAGATTTCAATTTCACTATTAGATTTATTTATTTTGCATAATGTTTATAGTTTTCAATAATTTAATTCAAAAAGATTCTCCTTCATCTTCCATCGCCATTTTCATCACCCAATAATCATTTCAATGACCTATATATCAGAGAATGAAATGAAGGTTAAATTTCAATTTTCAGTGATTAAAATACTTTTTTGTGTTTTTTGGTTTAGAATATTTTCATGCTTCGTTTTTTTTCCCACCTCACGACTATATGTTTCTTCTTCCAACATGAGAAACTTTCAGTTTGTTGGTTTATTCAACTAATTCTTAACTTGTTCTTATTTACATTATGGCTAGCTTTTGAAATTGGCCGTAATATATCGGTGTCTGGAGTTGTGCATTCTTTATTTGATTATGAAATTTAAGGTTTAACTTCAATGTCGAATACATTTTCCAGCTATTTTAAGGTTTTACACTGCTTAATTTATTATATTTTAATGTTATTTTATATGATTGGGATATGCTCTTTTTAAACTTTTGTTTTTTTATTCAAATCTCTGATGATTGTAATCCATACAGTATAATTTTTTTAAGTGAAGAACATTACTATAGTCGGTGAATGCAAAAATGTAAGAAATTAGATATTTTTGGGAAACCGTATGTATAAGTCATCCAAGTGTGAATTTCACAGAACTTCTACAAAAACAGTTTAATTACGCAGCACCTACTTAGTTCAATCATAAACTTAAACGAATGAGTTCTAATATTAAGGGTTGTAAACAATTCAAAATAATCCATTCCTTTGCTTTTTGGTGAAGGCCTTCATGGCGTTCACCAATGCAGCAACGGAGAAGATCTGCACGCAACTTTCAGAAAACGGGTATTTATATCGCTTAATCCCACCTCAATTGGTGCTCTTGCATCATGTTGAATGGCATCTTTATTTTCCTTCCCACGAGTGCACCTAGCTTCATTACATCTTGTACATCTCCAATAATCATTCGCCTCCTTTTCCCAATAACTGCCCCCGTGAAATCAGAATCACTATCTGTTACATTACAAAGTGTCATTTAGGAATAAAAAAAACATCCAATTATGATATATACGGAAAGTAATGGTACAAAATCACTCATAACTACAAAAAGTCAATGAGAGCACTATAACATTAGAAAAAAAAAGCATTGTAAACGGCCTAACCAGCATTCAACAACACTATTTTGTTGTGAGTCCCGTGCTTAGCTAAAAAAACATCAATAACACTAATATATAAGTAGAAAGAAAGCAACACAAACAAACTAAATAACATTCATCGAAAATAATTTGAGTTCAATCTTATATGAAGAGAAATGGACCAGAATTATTCATAACTACAAATAAGTCAATACGAGCACTATGACATTGGAAAAAAAGCATTGCAAAAGGTCTAACTAGCATTCGACAAAACTATTTTGCTAACAACCCTATACGAAGAATAATAATACATAATCACTCATAACTACAAAAATTCAATGAAATAACTCTAACATTGGAAACAAAAGCCATTGACAAAAGCCATAAATGGTATTCATCCAAACTCTTGTTATGTGGGTCATATATGAATATTGGCCTATAAACACTCTTTAACTCCAGAAAATTACTAACAACACTATACCAATGAAAAAAAAAAACATTACACAGGTCATACATAACATTCTAAAAATAATCTAGTGTTTCCGCTTCATAAAAAAAACAATGCACAGGTCATAAATATCATTCGAAAAAGAATCTAGTGTTTCCCATTCATCCAATTTATTTGCTTCAAATTATTACTTTTGTGCTCAAACTACAAGACTATTTGTTGTAGTTAAGCATGATTTGGAATACAAATAGAAAGAAAGCAACACAAAATGCCTAAATAGCATTAATCAGAACTATTTGATTTGAGTCCTACACCAAGAGAAATAGTCCAGAATCTCTTATAACTACGTACAAAATGTCAATAAGAGCACTATAACATTGGAAAAAAGCATTCCAAATGGCCTATCTAGCATTCGACAAAACTAGTTTTCAGGTAGTCTTCTACGAAGAGCAATGGTACATAATCAATCATAACCACAAAAACTCAATAATATCACTCTAACATTGGGGGGGGGGGAATAATTTCCAAAAGCTCGATAATATTACTACAGTATCACTCTTTAACTACAGAAAATTTGTACCATCACTATACCAGTGAAAAGAAGCACTACAAAATGCATTAATACCATTCGTTAAAACTAATGTAATGTGGATAAGTTATGAAGACTAATGGTCCTCGATCACTCTTAAATATAAAAAATTCAATAACAACACTAAAACAACGGTAAAACGGCAATGCAAACAATATAACTAGCAGTAGAAAATTCGTACACTTCTAAGCACTCAACTCATAAAGGATGAAGAAACACTCACACACACATCTGCACAATTGTGCATACGTTCACACATATAAAGAGACAGTGTAATCTGCTACATCATATTTACGAAAAAATTGAATCTTATATGATAAAAAACGGAAAATAATAAATCACGAAGGGGTTTATTATTTAGCACCTGTTTCTTCTGCAATGCCTTTCTTGCCGTTGATATCTCCATTCACAAAGTTCGATTGAAAAACACCCTTAAGAAAAAAACCCTCATCTGAAAAACTTAGAAAAATGAAAAAAAACAGTGACTATTTCGTGTTTAAGAATGTCTTGATGGCCAAATCTATAATAACAGTAAGAGAATAAACCCTCCTTGCAATGAATCTCTCCATATCTGTATTCCAGAGTAGAAAATCGTTTGTGATTAGAGAGGATTTAATTTATCTTCTACAAATCCCCTAAATATAGCTACTACCAAAATTAATAAAATTTGACTGTACAAGTGTACCCCTTGATGCATATAAAACTAGTAAAATAGCATTCTTTTAATTTTCAACTTTGATTAATAATCTCCATTGATCTTAAGAGATGAATGGATATGATTTGTTTACAAATTATACATAAGGAGAGTGTTCACATCCTAAAGCTCCCCTATATATATATATATATATATATATATATATATATATATAGGTTTTGGTTCAGGTGAGAAATATTTATTGGTGTGAGAAATGAGAAAATATTTTTCTCTTTGTAATATACTACTTAATATGTACAATTTTATTGCACAATTATTTTATCCCACGTGTGCAATGAAATTATAGCAATTAAGCAATAAATAATTTAAACAATAAAATTCTGGCAATTAAGCAATAAAATACAATACGATAAGCATTGTTCTCATTTCTCACACGAAGATCTTTTCTCACCTGAACCCAACCCTATATATATATATATATATATATATATATATATATATATATATATATATATAAATGAGTTAAGGCCTTAAAAGAGTTTATTCATCCTTTTCTAAACTCTATTAAACTCGTCTGAGATCAAGATTTGAGTTATATCAACTTGTAAGATCAGTATTTGTTGTACAAAGATTATCTCAAGTCTCTAAAAAAATGTCTGGAGCCTTTTGTAGAAACTATTAAAGAAGACGAAGTGCATCAGTGGGAACATTCCTTATCTTAGCATATTTTACCGCTTAATTTCTATAATTTTATTGTTTAAATACTTTACTGCTTAATTGTTATAATTTCCTTACACATAAGATACAAAATTATTAGGTAATAAAATCATTCAGTAAATTACAATAATAGCATATAAGCATTTTTCTCATTTTCCTCAACATCAAATACATTAATCAATAAATCCAACTAAACTAACAATTTAATTTTTATATCATGCAACAAAAACATAGCAATTAAACAGTAAATTACAATATCACAAGTATTTTTCACATTTCCTACTACATAAAATACATTACTCAAGAAATCCATCTATATTCACAATTTAATATTTATATTATGCAACAAAACATAGCAATTAGCGGTAAATTATAATAACACGATCTTTTTTCGTATTTTCCACAACATCAAATACATTAATTAAGAAATTCATCTATACACATATTAAGGATAAAATTGTGTGATAGACAATAATTCTGGTGTAAACCATTGTCGATCTCACAATTTAATAGTTATATTTTAGACAACAATTTTCCCTATAATAAACAACACCTTTGAGTCAATAAACACAACGATCGTGACAATATTCACCTAAACATTTTTCACAACAATTTAGATCGTTCTCTTTTAATAAAGTTTTGCAATCTTATTTGTTATTCTGTACTTGAAATTTTGAGATTTGTAATGTTTTAAATTTTAGTTTTTTATGCATCGGTAGATGATTTGTAGTTCTCTACATTTGTCACTAAAAAAATAGTCTTCATTTGTGCTATAATAATAATAATAATAATAATAATAATAATAATAATAATAATAATAATAATAATAATTAATTCATATACATTAACAATATAATTAACAAATTACTACACGATAATTTATTTAATGCTTTATACCAATAATTTCTTTTAATATGAGAGACAAATTAAATATGTAATAAAATATTAGCAATTAAGCAATGAATTACAAAAGGATAAGAAAACAACTTCTCATTTCTCGAACCAGTAAATACATTAAGCACGAAATCCATATACATTAAGAAATAAATTACTATACATTAAGCAAAAAATTCAAATACATTTTTTAAGAATTTTTTTAATTCATATATTAAATACATAGTTCGGTTCTGGTGAGAAATAACATTTGTACGATAAAGGAGGACATTTCTTATCTTATTCTAGTTTACAGTTTAATTGCTATTATTTTATTACTTAAAATACTTTACTGCCTAATTGCTATAATTTAATTTCATATTTAATACAAAGTAATTATGAAATAACAATTAAGCAATAAATTACAATAAGATAATCATTCTTACATTTCTCACAAAAAATAAAAAATTAAGCACTAAATATATATACATTAAGAAACAAATTACTATACATTAAAAAATAAATTCATTTATTTTTTAAGTGATTTTTTTAATTCATATATTAAATACATGATACGGTTCAAGTGAAAATTTGCAATTAAGTAATCCACCGATGCACTTCGTCTTCTTCAATAGTTTCTGCAAAAGGCTCCACACTTTTTTTTTTCCAGATATTTTGAGATAATCTTTGTGAAGCGAATATTAATCCAACAAGTTGATATAATGCATCCCAAATTTAATGAAAGTAATAATATATTTCCATAATGATATTATGAGAGTTTTACAATTATAGCCCTTTCAATTATGCTAGATTTCTAATCCCTTGATATCACACCAAATTAACATGGCATCCTTAATTTAAATCCCAACCATTGATCAATGGAGAATTGACGGACCAGATTTATTCTTTTTTTCTCACATGAACCCTTTCTCATATAGTATATATATAGTAATTAATTTGTTAATAATTACTTACATGTGAGTGACCGATGAATACTACATTTGATATGTATAATTTACATGGTGTAACATCTATAAATCGAGCGATGTATTTACGTCTTACAAATTAATATATAGGTAGGAATGCGGTTGATTTGGGGGACAAGAAAACAGCAAGAACCTCATATTTCTGTAACTCCATAAATGTTGTACCATCAACAATGAACTTTCCACCAACAAAAATAGTGAATTTTGATCATAAGACAAGAAAAAAAGGTGGCAAGTTGTTGAGAATAGGGGTGGGATGTGTTGGCCTAAATTTTTGACATTTTGTATCAATCACATTTAGGGTTTGTTGTGGACTTAAGTCTAGTGGGTTCCAACTTTCAGAGTATGGGATATGGGGTAGGTTGGAGTTAGTAATTAATTCATCCAAACTCAACTTTTATTTCGAGTTATAAATGAATTGAACCGAATCAAAAAACATTGATCATATCTGAATCACATCGAGTTTAAATGTTAGTCAAGTTTGAGCAATTTATTAATTTCCTTGTACTCATTCTGTTTTTGTACTATTTTCATGCAATTAATTGAAATCAAGCTGTTTAAACAAATTTTCAGTAATCAATTATGAAATATATATCAAGTGATTTTGATATTATACACTACATAATGTTTTGGTTTTCATTGATTACTTAAATTTTCGGGTTAATTAGTTATACAAACTTCGAGCTCATAATTCAATAATTGATGTCACAAAAATAAATTGGCATCATCACTGTACATATAAAATACATTACATTAAATAAAAAAAAATGTATATATACACTTTATCATGTCACAATTTTTTTTTACCCTTTCTAGGTAAATTTGGGTCATGTCACACTCATCGTGTCTACCCACAAGAGAATCTTTGACAACCATTAAATGTTAAAATTAACTTGGGAATGGCAATGCCAAAAGCATGAGAAAAAAAAAGGCAAAACAAAATTCTCATCCATAATTGTAATTGGATATAAAATGATTGTGATGATCGACAACAAAGCAATTGCTTATCCTTTCTTAGCAGTAATTTATTGGTGTCAAATGAAATCATTA
This sequence comes from Perilla frutescens, assembly GCA_026008535.1. Lineage (NCBI taxonomy): Eukaryota > Viridiplantae > Streptophyta > Magnoliopsida > Lamiales > Lamiaceae > Perilla > Perilla frutescens. The sequence goes on from BRKX01000015.1 coordinate 16,606,272, forward strand.
AAGTAATCATTCTATAGAATCAACTATATACTCTTTGACTATTGAGATCCCTCCATCATTTAGATGAAAAACTCGTAGCACAAATTAAGTAGAAATGGTGTCATATTAATATTTATTTATTTATTTAATTATTGGAAGTAGGAGCGAAATAGGAGGCCCAGGAGCGGCCCAATATAGAAAATCGTGTAGGCATATTGGGGGTGAAGGGGTGGCCCATTTAGGAGAAAGGAGAGAGCGACGGTTGCATGATGAAAACTCTGAGTTGACTCAGTGACCCAACCACCACCTGTCACGGACCAATCACCGATGTATACAACTCGAAACCTTAAAGCAAAAAAACGAAAACATACACACACACCGCTGTGACAGTAGCAGTTACACATCTATTTCAGTTGTGCATGTGTGCATGCACGAATCTATTTCAAAAGTGAAGTAACAAGCACAAATCATATTTAGGGTAGACATATCTTGTGCACAAATTGCTTTTTTAATTTGCTGCCCCTCTCTCTCTCTCTCTCTCTCTACACACACACACACAAAAGTTCTCTCACAAAAATCTAAGAAACTGATGAACCAAATCGAACAATGCATGGTTTTAAAGAAAAAAAAAATCAGACCAGAATAATTAACATAAATTGGAATTCAAGAAAATTAACAAACCTAATTACCGGATTCCGCTTTGCACACTCATTGCGCTCTTCAATTACGAATTCGAGTTCTACCAATTAATATATATATTATATATATATATCAAGTTTTTTTTACTCAATTTTATAGATTGTCTTTTTATATGCTTGTGCATGTACAAAATATGATATATTTTTAATGGAGATGAAGTACTCTACTTGATGGCCAACATATATATCCCTAAAAAAATCTACACTATGATTGAAGGCCCTGATTTCAACTCAAAATATAGATCTCATATATACTATATTTTCATTTTTTAGATTCGTAATATATACGCATATATATACACACACACACACATGTGTGTGTGTCTGTAAGCGCAAATTAAATTTGTTTATTAAAATTATGTGTAATTAATATATGGGGCACCGACTGACAAGGAATTTATTTGTTGGCTGGAAATTAATTGTAGCTTAGCCCGGACCCTGCTCTACTTTATGATAGATCTACGTATCAATCTTCCAAACACAAATGTGGAAAAACTAAAATACAACTAAAAGCAATTAAAAAAAATATATATGATCGATCGATGATGTGAAATTCATTCATTAATTCCACCATATAGTTGAATCCATACCTCATGTCATATTCAACATGATTTATACGTTGAGGTTGGTAGTAATTAATTTTATAATCTCTTTTTTTATTGACTTTTATAATATAGAAGGAAATTAATCAATTCTTTTGAAATTCTCATTGCCCTTGTCTGTGGGTGTGTATAATTCGATGTTTGGATTAGTGCATAACTACGACCTTTTCAATCATAGAGTCGCCATCCTTAATTAAGCAGTTTTTTTCCATTAAATGTGCAAAATTGAAATACTCCCCCGATTCTGAATAGTGCCATTTTATCACTTTATAAATTTTGTTTCAATAAAAATGTCATTCTACACAATTGAGATGAAAAATTCACATTTTTTCATATTTATCCTCATTTAATGAATTCAAAAATACATATTTGACTCATTTAGGCAATGTTTGGTATACTGGTACGGATATACCCACATTAATAAAATCTGGATTGCTTTGAAAGATAATTGCGTATTAGCTATTTTAATTGTGTGTTTGGTTATTAAGATAAATATACTAAGATTGTTTCACACATCTGTTTGGTACATTGTTTTATTTAGTAGACTAAGTTCTGGAATGAGTAAATTAGTTTAGGCAATATTTGGTAGTCTAGATAAAGGCATATATACTAAGATTGCTACACCAGAAACTGTATCCGATGGGGGCCGTTGGATACATTATCCAACCGAATCAGTAAATTACACCCCGGGCCTCGCGTGAACGAATAATGGCTATCAAACACACGGTTCTTGCTGGATACCTATACTGATATGCCTTTATTCAGGCTACCAAATATTGGCTTGTTGTATTTACACAAGAGTGTATAAAGTAATTTGAATGCTTTATTAATATATATGTGTATATTTATCTACAATGAAGCACAGTAGAGTTGATTTTAAAATCGATTGAAGCCGAGTTGGAACTGAATTAATGGCCACATAAATTAATATGAAACAATTTTCCCGACTCTTTATCGAAATTGCAATTTGGCCACAAGTTAGTAAAAGTGGAGGGTGTGTTTTAAATTTTGTGAAGCAAGATTAATAGAGGAAAAGAAAAGAAGGTAGGGCCCATCATTAAAGAATAAGGGGGTGTTTGGGGGCCCTTATGTCGATTGGTAACCCCGTTGGCTAGCACCGATTAAGATATAAAATTAACCCCGTTCCCCGTTTCGACTTTCAATATATAATCACTCCGACACTACTTGCCTTTAGTTCTACCGGGAAATGTCCAAATTGCCATGACCACGTGGTTCGTGGTTTGATTTAGACTACCGTTGTAAATGAGTCGACTTATTTGGATTTTAATTTGAAAATTAAACTCGTTCAAGTTTCTTTAATGGGGTGTGTTGATGTAAATTCAAGGACTCATGCTTGATCTTCAACTTTATATTACTAGCTAGACTAGTTAGTTCATAAATAAAATTATTGGTTTCATGTTTCATTTATATTATAATTACTCAGAAATATATTTATTTAATTATTACATTTTTAAATAAGAAAATAATGATTTTAGTAAATATTATATATATATGTATAAACTTATGTGTTCAAAAATTGATGAATATAATTAAATTCAAATATACGTTTTAAAAGCTCCTTCATCTTCGAATAAGTTCGTGAACTTTAAATGTATTTGACAGCTAACTTAAATTCGAGCTAGACTAGAAAAGAAACGAATCAGGTTTGAATTTGATGATCAATAGTTGGCTCAATTAACTCCTCTATGTATGATGAATTACCAATTAACATACATTTTGAATTTTGATGGTAAAACAACGACAATAATAATAATAATTAGCAACTAAAAAATAAATAAAAAATCAATTAGATCGTCCATAGGTGATCGAACTGATATTTTTATAATTGAAACGTTAATTAGTTGTAAGGATTTCTTCTATATACTATCTTATTAAAATTTTAGAAAGTTTAAATTATAATTTTATTTTACGTAATAAATAAATGTCAAGCAACGAATAACCGTGTGGGGGTGTAGCTCATATGGTAGAGCGCTCGCTTCGCATGCGAGAGGCACGGGGTTCGATTCCCTGCACCTCCATCTTGTATTTCTTTTTTTAACCTATTTCTCATTTTTTCCCTTTTTTGTATACGGAGTATATATAATATATATACATACAACTTTATCTCGGCGGTGTGGATGAATTAAAATAGGTAAGTTTGAGCACACGAGGTTAGTGAATTATTAAAGAAGATTTTACTAATAAAATATTATATATAGGTAGTTCATAGTTGTAGTCATTATTTTTTTTTTATCTCGACTTAGTTGAGCTCATGATTTAGATTTTTCAGTAATAAGGTCATACATCAGTGTATCGTTCAAGTTATTATGGATGCAAAAAAAAGATATTTGTTTCTTCATATGTTATTTTCGTGGACTTAAGACGCACTCTTGGGTTTTGTTGATCCATAAAGGAATGAGGGACCCCATAAATTATTGCAGCCTCAAAATTTCCACTCATTAATTGATTTTTGCTATCAACCACTTGCTCCATATATGAGTCGATTTGTGGGCGTGTGTGTGTTTGAATTCTCACGCACACACACACCCCTTTACAGTTTTACCAAAAGAATCCAAGGCAGAAAAATGGTATGAGCCCCATCAACTGACAAATTACCTAAACTTCAACTAACAAAATTTTAATTAATTTTATCATGTTCGAAATGGAGTATTGCACACGACATGAGAGAGAGAGAGAGAGAGAGAGAGAGAGAGAGAGAGAGAGAGAATTTGCATGGCGGGATTGAAGAAGGGCGTCTTCAAAAGGCTTGGGCGCGCTATATATAACTTTTTCCACTCTATTATATGATTATATCTAATTTTGATTGGAACAGATAATACGACAGATGCACGGGTGGATATTTGGATGTTACCAAGTAATTTATCATTACACTAAAATTAATTAAATATGCATATGAGTGACTAAATAAGTGACTAAATAAGTTCTTAGAAATTGAGTTAATTCCTTTCTAACATGCAGATTATGGTGTCTCATATCTTTTGAGGACAGATGCAACTGGCCGAGCTCATATTCCTTTTTCACTGATTTAAATTTGTATTTTTTTTGTCTCTTTACTTCATTTATATATTATTTCCATTCCCTTTCATGGAGTTTTTATGCACAAAAGTTCAATGAGGATTGATTCCTGTCTTTTTGAGTTTTCCACATGTGACAACTCTTTTTTCTTTGATTTATATGTATATTTAAAAAACGCATTAATAAGTTCTTTTGTCATATATATTGCATGTCATAAATACTAGCTCCAGTTTTGTTTTAGAAAAAATATTACTCTACATATTTACATTATAGTATCTAATCCCTTTAATTCTATATCACAATTGCCAAAAACTTCCATGCAGCTGTTTTAAATAGTGCTATTTAAGACGGGTCGGTCAAACCCGCACTGTGACCCGGTTAACGCGGTCAAACCCGCCCTTTGACCCAGTTTTTTCAGGGTATATTTTGTGTTTTTTAGAGTTTTTGGGGTTTTTTTAGGGGTTTATTTTGTGTTTTATAGGGTTTTTTGGAGGGTGTTTTTAGGGGTTTATTTTGTATTTTTTAGGGTTTATTAATTCTATTTCATACTCATTTCAAACAAATTAAATCAATTTATTTTAATTTTAGGGTTCACTAATATTATTTTAGGGTATATATTTTTGGGGAACAAACACTAATGTTATTTTAGGGTATATATTTTTGGGGAACAAAATAAAAGGAACAAAAAAAAAGAAAAAAAAACAGACAAAAAAACATAAAAAAACTGCCAGGAAAAATGAAAAAAAAAAGAAAAAAACTGCCAGAAAAAAATTGTCAGAAAAAAAAGACGGGTGGCGCCCGCCTTAAACAGCGCCTCATCACAATTTGAGTTTTGGCCTGCATGAAAAAATGTATTTTATTGTTAATCTTGTATCTTTTTAGTAACAAAACAATTACTTTTGGTTTTTAAATTGGATCCATATATTGCTATACTTTCTTTCGGTTTTAATTTCATTTATGCGTTCTTTGATTTGTAAAAATGAAGTGTCATTCATATGATAAAATAGGATCTGTAATTTTCCATTCGAGTACTTTTCATTTAAGGGACATAAATAAATAAATAACCCTCCATTTGTGAAAAATAAAGGTCAACTAAAGGCGTAGATTATTGGGTAAAAAGCGGAGTTTCACTAAAATAATCAGGGGGTGGTGTAGAAACTAGATGGCGCTAGTAGTAATACTACTGCCGAAATGATGAGTAACAGGGCCACAAGTGGGCGCAGGATAAGCACGTGCGCATCCCCCCCCCCCCCTCTTTCTCTCTCTGCCTGCACTGTGTCATGGTGGCTCAGCCAAAAATTTACTCCTCAACTTCAAATTGAATATATATTATATTTATATAAATTTATTGAAAAAAACTGACACCAGAAAATGGTTGTGTGAACCAAAAACAACCTTAAAAGAATTTCAGGCTGTATGGTTGCGTTCAGTTCATTCTTGTAATGATCTCATGAATTTCTGCATTTTCATATTATCTTACCATACAATATAGGCTGTGACACAAAATTTGTTATATTTTTTTTTAATGATCTTTTGATGGGAATGTAGATTCTTTTTTTTTTTCATGTCCATGTCAATTTGGGTAGAGAATTTGACTGAAGTGACATGGATTTATGGAGTGGTTGATTATCTGGACTTTTTTTTTTCCCTTTTCACCAGTTCATTCATTATATATACATAAATTTCATTAATATGGTGACTAGTTATTATAAATGAGAATTCTTGCAATATTTCTACTTTTTTTTTTCTGCTTTAGCTTCAAGTTTCCTCAAGGTAAAGTAGGATTGAGTTTCTCTTTTCCTTTATTGTGCTCGTTGTTGTCGGATTTCGAATGTCTAGTGGTGTTGTAACAAAGTGAAGAACAAGTTTTCCTTTTGTCTTTTGTTGTTGTCTGAATCTGGAATGGTGTGTTTGAGTTGGACAGTTTAGTACTAGGAAAGAAGGTTCAGAAATGAAGTTCATGAAGCTCGGATCTCGGCCTGATACATTCTACACCACAGAGGCTGTGAGGTTATTATTATTTTGTTTTTTCAAGAAAACGATCAATTTTGTGTCCCTTTTAGCTTAGTTGCAGGAATTCTTGAACAAAATGCAATCTTGCTGCTGTTTGATTCAATTAAGGTTACAGATTTCTGTGTTTCTTGATTTTAGGTCTGTTTCATCAGAGGTTTCAAGTGATCTTATAGTCCAAGTGAAAGGGAACAGATATTTACTCCACAAGGTAAATTCCATGCTCATTTTCAGTGCATTGAACTGTTCTATACTAGGATTGAAATCTACAGAAAGTCCGGAATTCATCTCGAGTTTCTAAAGATCATCAATACATGGATGCATAGAATTTGATCATTTTTAGCTGTGTTTTTCTGCAACCGCAGTTTCCTCTGCTGTCAAAGTGTTTGCGCCTGCAGAGGCTGTGTTCAGAGAGCCCTGATGCCTCACAAATCCAGCTGATCAAACTCCCCGATTTCCCCGGAGGCGTGGAGGCGTTCGAGCTCTGTGCTAAGTTCTGCTATGGCATCACAATCACACTCAGCGCCTTCAACATTGTGTCGATCCGTTGTGCAGCAGAGTATCTGCAAATGACAGAAGATGTGGATAAGGGTAATCTGATATACAAAGTTGAGGTGTTCTTAAATTCTTGCATTCTTCATGGATGGAGGGACTCAATTGTGACTCTGCAAACCACCAAGGCCTTCCCTCTGCTTTCTGAGGAGCTTGGGGTGACCGGGAGGTGCATTGAGGCCGTTGCTACAAAGGTTTTAGCTCATCCGGAGAAGGTGAGCTTGTCCCAGAGCTACTCGAGGCGAGGAAGAGATGAGTTATCGAGCAATGGATCCGAGAGCCATAGGCATAAGTCTAAGGGGTGGTGGGGTGAAGATTTGGCAGAATTGGGAATAGATCTTTATTGGAGAGCAATGGTGGCAATCAAGTCTGCTGGGAAGGTTCCCTCTGCTCTTATTGGTGATGCATTGAGAGTTTACACTTCACGTTGGCTTCCAAGCTTGCCTAAATCCATCAACATGGAGAGAGGAGGTGGAGCTGATGATTGTTGTGAGGGAGATTCAAAGCATCGGCTGCTGTTGGAATCAGTTGTTAGCTTGTTGCCAGCAGAGAAAGGTGCAGTTTCTTGCAGTTTTCTTCTCAAACTGTTGAAGGCAGCTAACATACTAAGAGCCTCTCTCTCATCAAAAACAGAACTGGCAAGAAGGGTTGGGCTACAATTAGAGGAAGCCTCAGTTGGTGACTTGTTAGTGCCTCATTGCTCGTCGTCTCAAAACGACACAGTGTATGATGTGGATGCTGTCATGACCATATTGGAAGAGTTCATGTCACAGGGGCAGAGCCCCCCTACCAGCCCTCCAAGGGGCGATAGGCGGGCAGAGAGGCGAAGGTCCCGATCAGCAGAAGACGTTGAATTGGAGTTTCAAGAGAGGAGGAGATCATCTTCTGCATCACATTCCTCCAAACTCAAGGTTGCAAAGGTTGTGGATGGATATTTGCAGGAGATTGCTAAGGATGAAAATCTGCCTATGTCGAAATTCATTGCCGTTGCAGAAGCCATCCCAGAATTTGCAAGGCTAAATCATGATGATCTCTACAAAGCCATCGACATTTACCTAAAGGTAGACCAACCACATTGAAAATGTGTGCGCACCAACTTTCTTGACTTTTTACAAACTAACAATAATGGAATTCCAAGTAGAAGATTTAAGATATTCGAATTGTCATGTTTGGTTGGCTGTGCAGGGGCATCAAGAGCTCAGCAAGAGTGAAAGGAAGCGGCTATGTAGGATACTAGACTGCAAGAAGCTATCAGTGGAAGCTTGTATGCATGCTGCACAAAATGAGATGCTCCCTCTAAGGGTGGTAGTGCAAGTTCTCTTCTTTGAGCAAACACGAGCTGCAATGGCTAGTGGCCAAGTTACTGAGCTTCCTAACAACATCAAGATGCTGTTAGAAGGGCGTACGACTCCATCGAAGGCTAAAGCCTCATTTAGCACAAACACAACCATGCCACCGGAGGACCAATGGAGTGCCTCCGGCCTAAAGACACCAAAGTTATCTAATGTTTCCACACTGAAAATGAAGCTGGCTGAAGATCATGAGTTAGGAAACAATCTCCCTGATTGCGTAGTTATTAAGTCTTCAAAAATCAACTCTCGAAGCATGATACCTAGCAGACCTAAAAGAATATTCAGCAAGCTCTGGCCTATTAGTAGAAGTGCAAGTGAAAATAATTGAGGAATTTTTGTTCAAGTAGCTCTTTTCTTACCATGGTAGATAATACTTTGCGTTAAATCCTAATTTTTTTTAGTTTATGCTTCAATTCTTGCAGAACTCTGTTGTAATCATTAGGAAAAGCAAATCCCTTGTGATGATAAGGAAATAGATTTGGAAAATTCTGTTAGGAAAACTCTCATTGTGCAAAATAGCAAGGTGTATTTGTATAATGAATGTAATCAGCACTTCTTCAACTGATACTCATGTAGCACTTTTGCCTTATCATATTCTTTCACCATCTTTTCATTCTTTTGCAAAATTGCTGCTGCAGACTTAACTTTGTGTTTGTGATCTAGGCAGTCGACACAACATGATTGTCGCGTTGTCCTCATTATTAACCAAAAAAATAGCTTGCAGCAGATGATTTCAATGATAAGAGCCAGAATGTGAAGATTTCTGTTATATGTTTATGGAATCCACAATCATTCTGCGAAGATATGCTCTACTTTAATCAGACAAGATTGGTGAATTTCTATGTTGTTTGGTGCCAAAAGTGTTATTTCATCAATCAGACAAGATCAAAAGTTGAACTCTGATAAGACCAAAAGCAACAACATAAATCGATCTCCATGGTTCTTGATTAGGATCACATTAATAGCTAGGATGCCTCAAACTTACTGATCAAGAATTTGTCGTCACGAACTCATACACAGGATCAATATATAGCTCATAAAAACTGATAAATAACTAAGACAACAATGGATCATACAAACATAAGCATAATATCCAAGCGATGAACAATTTCTATGACTACTGAGCATCCACTGCATTATTCTGCATAGACACGTACACAGTTGTGTTAGCTTTAGTTTTCGAGTCCTGGCAGGCAGGGGAGTCGATGCTCTTAGTCCTACGGAGGGTAGGGGAGCGATGCAGCCTGCAACGGAACGAGCCAGCATGTGTTGTGGGAGAGCACAAACAAGTGGACTTGGTTAGGCTTCCTTTTCTTGACAGCATGCCTGGTGTAGGTGGAGTGAGCTCTGGAATTTCCACCTTCATATCTTTTCTGATCACTACTTCATTTTCCATTGTGTTTCTCTCACCTTAAAATCCTCAAACAGTTGATCAGAATCATGTGCCAATTCTAAAAAAGAAGAAGATATTTCAAATATTGGTCAGACTTTTGTTGATTCAGACATGATTTGAAAGAAACTTAACAATTTGAATGACTGATTCTGGCTTGTAGCTTTTGTGCAATAGCTGGAAAAACTACAGCAACATCTTGTTTGGGGAGATTAAATAAAGATAGGAAATGGTTTAAATTATTTGGGCTCAAAGATAAGAAAGGTGCATGGTGGACAATTGGAAAGCCGCACCGAAAAATACGTGTTTTTTGTGCACACGAAACCCTCTATTTCAAATCGTATTTCATCTCTTACTCGTGTAGTGTAGTGTAGTAGTATGTACAAAGAAGAATTATTAAGTAGGTATGCTTCTCTCATTTCAATCTCTATCATTCACATGCTCGATAGCCTAGTATCCAACTTTCTATCAAATCTCACCACAAGAAATCCACTTTTTGTAAAGCTTCATCCACTCTAGTCATTACACATACAAGAGATCAACAGGAATTCCATTCGAATCTTTAACTTTTTCTATTTATTTATCTATTTCATTTTTCTTTTTTCCCATTTCGGATTAATCATGAGAATAACATGGCAAGAAAAGCACTTTTAGAAGGGTCCCAATTTCCATGCCCTAATTTATAATTTGATGATGGAAAAAGTGAAATTTAGGTCATATTGCTATAAATTTGCATGGCAGCCTCTCAACCTCAAGCTCACATTCATCACTCAATGGATCATGTGGTCGGATTGGGAAAAGGATGGCTTACAAGTGTACACAACTACACAAATCGTATGCAACGGACTTAATCAAAGAAACGTTAGCAAGAGGATTCGAACTTAAGTGCGTCGGACAACGCGCTCGCTAAACCTACCAACACGGTTACCCATGCACATTTTGTACCACTTATGTAAATGTACGCCTACTAAAGTAAAAATGTACTTTTTCATATTGTAATGAGTCTCAAGCTATATTATACTACCTCCACCTCCGTTTTATAATTTTTGTTGTTTAAGGTTTTTTTTTTTAGTTTCAAAATGTTTGTTGTTTTATATAATTTGACATCCTCTCTCCCAATTTTAACCCTGTCAAATCCTACAAGATTTTTTGATTCTAACTTACCTATAATATATGAAGAGAGAAAAATATATGGAGATAGAAAATATTGTTATTTTTTAGGAAAATATAGATGAATTAGATTTTATGGCATATATAAGGGATGGGTATATTTGTCCACAAAATTAATTCTTAATTCCAGATAAAAAAAACAAAACAACAAACATTATGAAATGGAGGTAGTATAAGAGTAATATAGTAAGTTTAGTCGAATGATTCGTTCGTCTAAATATTTGGCATGGAGGGAGTACACTTTTCCATGAAATTAGAACATGATGAGAATTCCTAATCCTTAATTTATGGGCTTTGGATAATTAATTTGGGCTTGTGATGAATATAGCCTCTGGAGACTGGAATTAAGTGGACCAAGTAGGACCATGGGGCCCTCTTCCAACAAGATCCTAGTAAGCTGGGCCTTTCGCCCCCAATAATAGGAACAAAATTGGAATCAGATAAATGAGTATGGATAATTTAACCTAAAAACATAAATAACTAATAACTCGTTTAGTTGACAGGAAAGTAAAATTGTATAAGAATATGATTTTTAGAAATGTAATTCTGAGAAAAATGAATACTATAGATTATTTATCATGTATTTGGATCATAAGACAATTTACAATTAGTGGAGCCGAATATTTCTCAGAATTACAAATGTTCATTTGGGCTTTGATTTTTTTGTATTAATCTCGATTTATTAAGGCCCAGCCCTCTTCAACCCTTAGGGTTTTCAGACAGTCATCAGTGGAGCCGACTTTATATAGCTGCAACTTGTGTGGCAAAATTTCGAGAAGCTTCATTTCAGCTTCATCCACACACGCAGCTCTCTTCTTCTCTCTCTCTCTATAACGCATATCTCTGAAAATTTCTTTAGATGTAGGCTTTCTTCTTCATATGAAGATCTGTTTCTGGTTAAAATTTTGTAGAAGCTTCATTTTGAGCTTCAAACACTTGAAAGTCGAAGCTATCTTCTCACCCTCTCTCTACTCCCCATTTCTCTGCATATTTTGTTAGATGTAGGGTTTGTTGTTTCTCCATTTTCAGATTCTGAGTAAAAATTTCGAGAATATTCATTTTATCTTCTACACTTCACACAGATCTATGGCCACTCTGTTTCTCTGCCGAAAATTGTATGTATATTTTTTAGATCTAGGGTTTGGTTTTCACATGATTAAGAACTTCTACACCACCTCCGTAAATTTCCACCGCTCTCTTCTCCCTATATCTGTCGGCCGAAATTCTCTCTAAAATTTTTAGATCTACGGGTCCTTCTTCAGATGTTCTTGAGCTTCAACATTCTCCACTGTAAAAGCTAAGTCTCTGAGTTGTACTAAATCAGTAGCACACACAAAGGGTTCAGATCTTCACATATCTATGATTTTTTTCAGATTTATACTTCTCTGTATGTTTCATTATTTTCTGATAAATGTATATAATCGTCTAATATTTTTATATTTGTTAATAATTTTCAGTTTGCAGACTAAAGGCTTGACAGTAGGGTCATGAAGAACTTAGTGGATGTAAAGTTTCGTTGAGGAATTTTAACAACATGTTGCATGTGGTTGAAGCCCCAGAAGCTTGTGAAGAAGACCAAAAAAGATAAGCTTTTATTTTTTTTATCTATCCATCTGTCTGTCTAAAAAACATATGTTCTATCCATCTCTCCGTTCATGCATTTTTATTTTCAGATGTTGGGTTCAATTTTTAACATGTTCAGTCTTCTCAGTGATCCAAATAAAAAACTAAGTTAGTCACTGTAAATATGTTTACTTTTCTGAATCACTAACACACATCGAATCTCTATACAGCTGTAGTTCAGATATTTGTAAAACTATTCAGTGTTTATGTATATGTGATGCTAAAGTTTTACTAATCCTGTTCTTTTTCATATATATCAGGAGGCAGATAGATGAGGCTTCATTCGAGTCCCAAAAAAAAGATGAGTAATTCTTACAATATATCTGTATTGAATGTATAACACACTGACATACACTGAATTCAAAATTTGGATTTAACTTTCAATTTAAATTAAATTGCAGATCAGCTAAATACAGAGCAACGGATCTAAGGAGATGGGTCAATTCTATATGTGTTTCGCACTGATTAAATTTTAAAGTGCATCTACTACAGGTATATATATTTTCATTTTTTTCTCTGAAAAAACTGTCTGTTCAGACTCTTGTCTTTGTTTTCTTCAACATGCGAAAAAATTTGTGAAATGTTTTGCTTGAATTAAAACATAAATGTATGATATTCTTACCTGATATCGATTCTGACATACGAAGCCATTTTATTTGTTCATCTGTTTCTTCAGAAAATGGACGATTTCTGTGTGTATTTTTCATTTTCACAGAGGTGGACAATAATTCGATGTTTTGTGATATTTGAATTTTTTAAATCTGGAAGTGGTGGCAGTTTTGATATTTTTTTCTCTGCCCACTAACATGATCATTTTTAACTATTTTAGACTATTTATTAATTTTTTTTATTTCAGTTAATAAATTTTAAAAAATAAATGAATTCACTGAATTAATTGAATTTTATGCCTTATCTATTTAATAGTATTTTTTCTTTTAATTGGTAATGTTGCTGTAGTATTAGTTGTTTATAGTGTTAATATAATTTTAACTGCTGTTGTATGAAAAATAAAAAAAATTAATATTTTACTTATTTAATTTATGTATATGTTTGTATTTATAACTAAATTATATTCATTTTTTACTTTTGGTTTATTTAATACAGTATAATAATATATTATTTAAAGTGAATGATTTATTTATTAATAAATTATTTTCTGAATTTATCTTTTTTACATGTATGTATTCTGTCCTAAAAAAATTATAAATAATTTGTATTTCGTTTATAATTTATTTTAATAAATTATTTTTATATTTAAATGTTCCCTGCATTTACAAAACTATATATGTAAACACCAATGTATGGTTGAAGCTTATAGGTTAAAATATGTTATATAATTTATATACCCTTGAATGTTACTGTTATTGGTTATTGTTAATATTAATGTGAAAGTTAATCTTAAGTGCTTTGAATTTAACTCTCACCTGTTTCTGTTATATACAAATCTATTAATTCTATGTAATTTTAATTGTCTGTGCCTCTCATTTTAATCTGTAATTTTAATTATCTATGCCTCTAATACTTTAACTGTTCCCATTATTGAAAATGTTTCTGTTATTTAATTTAATTCATTGTGATTGTTAATTTTTTTTATACTTGAATGTTTGAAAATTTATTTGTATGCTATAATGTCATAATTCTGAAATCTGTTATATATATGTTTTAATAATGATATATGTATGCATGAATAGTTGTATTCTATGCTCTGTGCAATCATGTCTCAGATCAGTATGATATGTAAGTGTTCTTTTTTAGAACACTCTCTGCGAAACCTCTCGATGAGAGGTTTTGGTTTGTGGCATTGTGTTTAACCCGATGGGATCATGGACTTTGTGTGATCCCCTGCGCCCCCGTTCAAACGGGTGATTGTGAACTGGGCAATCCACTTACTCCTATATGATTCTTGAACGGTTAATAATCAATGATGCAGATCCTTCGCAGTTGTTTCTGTTTATATTTTATTGTTCTTAAATATGTTAGAACATTATTATTTGAATCTGTTCTTAAACTGTTGAATTGTTGATGTGTATCATTAAAACATCGTATTATCTTATGTTTATATTTAATTTGTCAGCTCTGTTAATTGTGCTTTGTTTGAATTTTATGTTATATCTATGCTTGGATTTTTCTATTAGAAATATATATACATGCAATTTGTGTTAAAAATTTTGAAGAAGGTTCATTTCAGCTTCATACATTTGACACACACAACTCTCTTCTCTCTCTCTCTCTCTACCCCATTTCTATGTTGAATTATGTTATATGTACTGTTTGGTTTTTCATATTATTAACATAAAGTAAATGTCGAATTTTTCTTCATTGTTTGATTGTATAGCATAATAATAATTTAACCAACATTATAACCTATAATAATTAAAGAAATATTGTCCATAATATGCCATAATAAAAACCAACAATTAAAGAAATATTGTCCATAACTACAATGAGAACAGAAATAAAAAATTAAATTGTCTAAAAAACGAAGTCAATAAAAATAGTTCAATTTCAGATCATTGAACTACTCCTTCTTCACATTCCTTTTCTGCCTTTTCTTCAATGCATTTGATGAGAACTCATCAATCAGTTTCCGATTTGTTTGATCATCATCGATGAGATCAACCTGATTCATTGTATCAGCTGTTGATTTCATAGTTGGTGGTGTTTCCAATGCATCACATATGAAAGCAACCTGAAAAATTGTTAAAATCATTAGACTAAATAAATATCTATATTATACATATAAACACATTTAATTTTTTTACAAATAAAGTACCCCATCATTATTTCCATGCATCTTTCTCTTTCCCTTTGATCTTGCAACACTCTCCTGAAATTTTTTAAGGTTTCATTATTTACAGTTATAAATTTTGTATAAAATTTTTTATAATATGTAAATTAAATCATTTTTTTTCTGAAAAACTTGCCTCAATCAATGACTTCATCTTATCATCAGTTGTCACCTTAGCAACATTGAAATGTTCTTTTATCTTTTCAGTCAACACTATTATTTTGAAAAACCCTTTGACACCCACCAATTCATCAATTTCAGTAGGTAGATTATCAATAAATTTGTCCTGCAAAAAAAATATATACATCAATTCTTCGATTGAGCAGAAACAACTAAAATACAATTTTTTTTTAACTCACTTCTGCTGGTTTTTTTCCCAATTAATTCCAATCCTTCACTATCCCACATATTCAATAGTGTTGTTCCAGTTCCATCTCCAACTTCAACATCCAATTTGTATCTGCATAAGTCAAAATAATTTAAAATTAGTGTAAGATGAAATTTTTTTAAACCAATATGTAAATTTAATTTAATATTTAATAATAACCTTGACTTTCCACATATGTCAAATGTTTGACATTGTTGACAAAAAATTTTCAACTCATCTTGTGGTTGTAGTTCTTTCAAACACTGTTTGCATGCAAGGAATGAAAATCTTGAAATTCCCTCGATGCTGTTAATTGTGGCATGAATCCAGAATTCTCCACTCTGTTTTTTTGTCACATAATATGTTAGAATTAATCTATAAAGTAATAATACAAATTCAACATTCACTAATATTAACCTGTTTCTCATATATAAGTTGTTGAATTGTTTTTTGCATGGCAACATCATTTCTGTTTCCCTCAACTGATCTTAAGGATGATCTAGGGTCTTCCGTAGAATCAACCTGAATCAAAAACAGAAAACATTAAAATTTTTTAAAAAATATAAATATCTGAATTTTGAAATTTATTGTTTTAAATACTAAAAACAAAAATTTACTGAACATACCATCTCTTCAACATATTCTCCTCCAGTCTTGGAAACTGATTCTTCCTCCTGTATGAAACACACAACTTCTTCCATATTAAAATTATGTTGTTTATGTAATGAAATAAATATAATGAGTTATTTTATGATTTACCTCAATGAAAACTCCTTTTCCACAAACTTTTTCAATCACTTCTTTGTCACAGCAAATTCTTGCTACACTGAAAGATCCAGTGTAGTTTCTTGTTTGTCCAGGTTGTACACTAATGTTAAACAACGCCTTTCTGTTTGCTAACTTCTCAAATCCAGCTGGAATTCCGTCAATGTTGCGTCCCTATATAACAAATTTACTTAATATTAAAGTATTTTTATTTTATTTTTGAATTTTTAAATAATAAATTTTACCTCTCTCAATTCCAAAGCAGTTCTTCCGAGAAGAGCAATACATTCCTTATCCCACAATAAGAATGTTGTTGTTCCAGTTTGATCAACCACTCTGACTGTTAACTTGTACCTATAATATAAAATATCATGTTAAAAAAATTAATTAATTTTTAACAGAATATTGCAGATCAAATTATATAAATTTACCTTAGTTTCCCTGCAATTTCTGAAGTTTGACATTTTTCACAGAAATATTGTGTCGCAGTTGCTTGCAATTCCTTCTGACATCTCTTACACGCTAAGTAGGACCAGTCTCCTACTGTCTCTACACATAATACACTTGCATATACCCAGAAATTCCCTGTCTGTAACAAAGTCAGATTAGATAATATGATTATTCAGTTAACTATACTAAAATGTTCTATAAGAGTTCATAATACCTTTCCCTCTGATAGAATTTCAGATATGGTTTTAAGCTCAAAATCACCATCTTTTATTTCGTCTTTGGTAATTTTCATTTGTCTTTTTTTGTTGATGGTATAGCCCTTACGTTTTTCTTTATTTTTCAAGATGAGCATCGTGCAAGAGATTTGTTTTATGCACTTTGGGTACTTGATCTCTTTATGCAAAGAGTTGAATACAATGGACATTGTTGTTATGGCATATATGGTTCTACTTTTTTTTTTATAAATGAATGGTGATTTCTTAAGTTATGTTCGTTTTGGACACAGGTATGGGTCAATATAGTGGCTTGACCACATAATATATGGATTGAAATCGTAAAACCACACATTGACTTGTGTGCAGCATGTTTCCCTCTACTCATGTGGACATTAATATATATTCAAGTTATTCTGTTTCTATAATATTCTCACTCCTAACTCATTGAATCATGTGCTTTTAGTAGGAAAATGAGAAAAATGATGATGCTATTATGATGTTGATATTCAAGTATATGAGAATATATGCTTCTATGCATCTTTCCATACAGCAGTGTTTGTAAATTGAGATGTTGATATTTATTTTTCAATAACTAGATGAAATTTTCATAATAATTTGTAAGTTTGACTAGCCTATTACAGATTAGAAGGTGTGCTGTAAAAAAATATGAAGTTCACGAGTTTTTTCATAGCTTGGATTTCTTTTGCATCTCTGCAATTTAAACATGGTTATGGTGACCAATTAAATTGTTACCCTCTTATATTACTTTAACATTAAAACGTGATTTGTTAAATTAAGATATGTTTGATATAGAACCTTCACCTATATAACATGAATACATCAGAATTCAGAAAAGTTTTCCTAGCTATTTGTATCTCACATATGATTCCTCTGATAGGGACAAGTATATATTTTTGCCTGTAACACTAGAGAGGTTGTTTGCAATGGAGTTTACCCCATCTTAGAGGTAAATTTTCATATCATGATTTTCATAAGGAATTCTATGAGATTCAGAATTCTATTAAGCAGTTAAATCATATGATTTTCTTTCAGATAATTATCAGATCTATCACTGAAGTTAAAGGGTATAGTGCCTCTTCATATCTATTATCTTTTTCTTCCTGCATACACTCTTATGAGTCTTTCAGAATTAACACTGCAAAACAGCTATACTTCATGGGGGAAATTAGTTTTTTGAAATTCCAACCCTTTCATGCTATTACTTCCACCGTGCAACGCACGGGCCACGTAATATTTTGTATATGTAAAATTACCGAGAAATATAACATAATTTTAATTTTAAATATATTTGTATTGCACATGAAATAACAATTCACTTCCACCGTGCAACGTACGTCTCACATCCCGCGTTACTTCCATCGCGCAATGCGCGGGCACTGTACTAGTTTAACCTAAAAACATAAATAACTAATAACTCGTTTAGTTGACAGGAAAGTAAAATTGTATGGGAATATGATTTCTAGAAATGTAATTCTGAGAAAAATGAATACTATAGATTATTTATCATGTATTTGGATCATAATAACAAAAATTGTCATGATTCTCATTTTAATATTTTTTATTCAAATTAATCAAATAGGTTTATAATTTAAACTATTAATTTATCTTTATATATTTTATATATTTTCTTAATTTTTAATTTATTTTTTTTTGCATTGGGGGGGGGGGGGGGGGGGGGAATGATGATCGAACTACAATCTCTCACCATAAAATGGGTGATTTATACCCCTAAACTCTAAGTGTACAATATTATTAATTTAACTTAATACAAACGTACGAAAATCATTGATTATAAAAAAATATTGCATTAATTTACAAAAGTAATTCTATTATATATTATTTTGAATTTGTCATTTCTCTACCACCAATTACCCAAAAAAATAATATGATAATCGAAGTTTAGTATTATTTTTTTTTCAATTTTTCAATTTTTTATTGTTGAAAGTTGAAAGTTTAAAATAAAAGACTGGAGTTCGATAATAATTTTTCTCCCCAAGTGCAAAAAAGGAAAATAAATTAATAATTAAAAAAATATATAAATAAATAAAGATAAGTTAATAATATAAAAATATATATATATATATATATATATATATGAAAACAAATTGTATAAATACAAACGTACCGAGATGATTGATTATAAAAAAAAAGATTGCATTTATTTGCAAAAGTAATTCTGTTATATATTGTTTTGAGTTTGTCACTTCTCTACCAATATATATATATATATATATATATATATATATGATAATCAAATTTTAGTAGGAGTTTTGTTTTTCAATTTTTCATTTTTTGTTGTTGAAAATTGAAACTTTAAAATAAAAAACTAACAATAATCTACATAAAAAAAGATTAAAAAATATTTTAAAAATTTTCAAATGTTTTTATTGAAAAATTATAAATACAATTTTAACAATAATTTATAAAAATAATAAAAATAATGGATGCAAAAATCAAATAATGAAATGGTCTAATACAAGATTTCTAAAGTCAAAGAATTAGAATACCTACTCCGAGTAGGTATTTTGATTCCAGAAAAGTTGTGTTAGTTTTTTTATTTTGAGGATTCTGATTACTTTCTAAAATTCTTAAAAATTGAACCAAATATAGAAGTTTAAAAATTAGGATTAGATTACTTTCCAATGTCAGATTTCTTGTTAACCAAATGAGGCCTAAATAAAAACAATCACAAGAAAAAAGAAAAAAAAAGAAAGAAAGCAAACACATACTTCAAATCTACAATTAATGATTGCTACTAAAATGAATACGTCCTTGTAAATATAATATGTTGGGATGCTTTGAAAAATTATGACGTGGTGTTGGACGGGGAGTAGGGATAACTATGGGTAGAGTATGAGTAGAGTACTATATATGATACCCATTCCTATGCTCGCGTTTTAAAAAAAATACCCATACTCGTCCCCATACCTATCGGGTATCAACTTTTATGCCCGTCTCCATACCCTTTGGATACTTAACTACACATACATGTACCCGCTACCCGCATTTTAACTATTTCTCTTATGTCATGAACGAGAAATGTGTTAGTGTTAATGCTTGACACTAAGTGAAGATACACCCTAAGGGGGAGATTGATTAGTGCCATTATGTGCACTAAGGATTTTTTTTTTTTAATCAAGTGCTCTACTTTGCACCTGCTATAGTGATTGATTGTCATTAATCTTTATGGCATAGAATCATCACTAAGTATTTGGTTTTTCCAAGTACAAGATTGTTGTTTTGGACAACGTTCATAAAGATGTACATGAACGCAATCATGATCTCTATGAAGACAGTTTAAGCAGGAAGATTGGATTGAGCTGAAGATGAAGATGGTTGTGCATCAAGACACAATTGAGATTGTTCAACACACTAAGTACTGCCAGCTAGCTTGAGTGATAGCCAAAATTCAATTTGTGAACATACAAGATATTCCGCTGTGCTACCTGATATGAAGGTTTAGAGATCAATAATGTTCATTACAACGTTCATGAACGTTTGTGATGCACTAATTTTAGAACTAAATAGACACAATTAAATCAAATCAACAAACTCGATCAATTAATAGAAGATTAATCCTAGGGAATACAGTACACATGTGTCGACTATATATTAATTCAATCCTAATAATTCCCACTTTAATCCGATTATTGGTGAAGAATCAGAAAAGCTACTACCTATCTCCGTCAGGTCTGAAGGTAGGCTTAGATTACTAAATTACCTATCACTTTTGTCTCTAGGTTAATTTATCAACTCCTTAAAGCGTCAGATTAAATCTTCTACAAACTCATGTAGAACGTGTATCAAAATGTTCAATTAATCCCGTTAGTCAATTATCTCCGTCAGGTCTCAAATTTACCAACTAAACATGCAATCGATTATGGCCAGTAATCAAAGCATAAAAATAAAGCATTTGAACACTTGAATATAATAATCAGAAGGGAAGAATAACAGATTCAAATTAATATCATAGCATCTATATGTACGCAAACCCTAGAATTACTACGCATTTAGCCGCTCATTGCAAAATGAAAATCTAAAGAAAATAATGTGTGCATTACAAAAGTCATGATAGAAATTAAAGAAAAATTCATAAACAACTTATGTCGGATGATTAATCTTTGTTCTTCATCTTCCTTCTCTTAACAGCTCTTGTTTGCTTCAATATAGGGTGAAAAGTGTGTATTTTTCGTGCTCAAAGAAGCCTTAAATAGTTTGGGCCAAGTTTGGATCAGTATTGGAGTCGAACAAGGAAAGAGAGAAAAGTCCGCTAAGCACCGCCTTACTGCGCACGGTCCGTGTGCCAAGGGTATATTCGCGCACGGGCCATGTTCCACCTTCTGATCGATTTTCCACAGTCGCGCACGGTCCGTGCGCTAAGGATGGTTCCCGCATGGGCTGTGTGCCTCCCCTGCATGGTCCTGCAGGCCTTTGCCTGACCTATTCGTCCCCGTTTAATCCCGTTTGGCTTCATTCTCACTTCCGACTTTACTTTTCTTCAACTTCTGACTCCTTGTTACTCTCTATATACTTTAAAAATCGACAAACTCGTGTAAATAGAAATAAAACGAGAATTGAATTTAAAAACACTTTAATAGCTCACAAACTATCTAAAATGCACCAAATTCAAGCTCGAAAAAGACCAAAAACACGAGCTTGTTAGTAAGTTTGCATGGATATTCTTTGTCCAGATTATTCTTCCAAGATCATTGAAACTGTTCAAAGTTGCCAACTAAGAAGAGATTCAAGGTCTTTCTAGAAGATGCCTTATTCAGCTTAAATGGCATATGATTGAAGATAAGACAAAAGTCTAAAGATGGAAGAATTCTAACAAGGCAGGTTCTCCATTTTCGAAGTCATATAAGGAAATTTCCTTATTAGATTTCTGATAGGATTAGGACTTCTGAGTTCCTTGTTAAGGTTATATTCCTGTCTTATAAATAGTCTGAGATCAGAACTTGTTAGAGACAACACCGAACGACCGAATGCACTGAAAAGATTCAATCTGCATAAGAGCTCTAAATTATTTAAGAGCCACATAGGTTTCGATTATCATTGTTAAGCTAGAGATTAGTGTTCTTGTCAGAGTGTTTTGAAATACTTTTCATACACTGTCAAAGGTTTCTCGGGAGAGAATACCTGTGAAAACTAGATCGAGAGAATGTAGATTGTAAGGGGATCTCACGATTCAATTCAATTCAACGAAAGAGGGTGTATGCAGTATCCTTAAAACACACTTTGCACGGATTGAGGTTTTTCACTTATTTTATGTACTTCGTAAATGATAAATTGATAATTTTAGGGCTGGTCTCTTATCAGACCAATACCGTGTTGGGGTTTTTTCGAATTAAACCACCGCATGATCATTTGGTTGTTCATTAATCCATGTTCATGCAAATCATATTTTTATGTAACATGCATGTTTATCACGTCATGCACAAAACCATGTAAAACGAATCTAATAAAGCGGAAGACACAGATCCGAATTACTTACAATTGTCAGACGGTCTGAGGACAAGATTAAATATCTAATCTTGCTGTTGAATGAACACAGGAATAGGCGCTACCTACACCTCAAAATCGGCCACTGCACAATTCCACTCCAAGATCTTCTGTTGTATTCCCGGATTGTATCTAGATTCAGAGTGGGCTGAAATCTACTAGATATGGTTATGGAATCTGTGGATAACTTTGAGAGACAAAGAGGGGCTGATTTCTAATGCTATAAATTTCGCCCCCTCTTCCCCTATTTATAGGGAGGTGGGCAAAATTTACTTCTCCAAATTCTACTGGGTTTGGGCCTCTATCTCAAGTTCAATATCCAGTCCACTATCAGTCAATTGGGCTACAACATGGATCTAGAAGAATATTAAATTGGCCCACTAATTTATTTAATATCTAATATCCAATAAACTTAGCATATAATTAAATAAATTAAGTTTTACTTTTATTCCACTAAAGAAGTAAAACTGACCTAGCAATTTAATACATATTTACAAATATGCTTTCTCCTTTAGTCCAGCCATTCCCTGTGTTTAAGATATAATGTTCATTAATTAATTATGTCAGCCTCTGACAGCTATAATTAATTAACATCTAAAACCTTGAGTAGTACCACATAAGCTTTACCATGTAAGGAATAAATTCCACCTGCAGGGTTTCAACATGAACTTGTGTTTTCTCAAGAGAACATCATCAACCTGGCGCACCAGGTCACGGTGCTCATGCATACTGCTCGAGACATCATGTATACATTGTTATTACCCAAGATATCGAATTCGGTCTACGAAAAGATCTCACTCATTGATAAATCAAAGTAATAAACAACGCACACATATGCTGGCCATTATCACATAAGTTCAGAACCCGAACTCTGTGGATCTTTATTCTCTCAGTAACTGGGTCAAAGACAGAGAATAGTATCCTATCGTGATCCTTCTCAATACACTAACGAGTGTACTAGAATAATCAGTTAGTCAAGATAAACTAACTTATCAGATTATTCTACGGTGTACCGATGGTGTGTTCAGGACCATCTAAGCTGTGAGCTTTTTAATACATTACAAGGTTCTAATGATATGATCTTACCGTGTGACTCCCCACACCATATCATCTACAATGTAAGTATATGGAACATTGCATAAAACAATTATAGAACATAATCTAAATGCAAACAACGGCTGCAATAACTTTCATTTCATATCATCAAATCAATAGAAAAGTATACAAAGACAAGTCTTCCAGTATACAAAACTAACATACCGTACATCAAAGGTTAGGCGGGTCCGTGGCGCCTGGACGTCACGCGCCTGTCCTTTTTTTTCATTTTTTTCCCAAAAATTGTATATCTCTTAAAAGTAAAATTAATTAATTTAATTTGACGACTCGCCTCATGCACTCGCCCGACGCTAACACATGAGTTCGTGCACTGCGTTTGAAAATTAATTTTTTTAATTAAATATATACAGTATATCCTAAAATGAATTAGTGAACCCTAAAATTAAACTGAATTAATTTAATTTTTTTAATCCGACAACTCGCGCAGTGCATCAACACACGCGTTAGCATGGGTTAGTGCACTGCACTCGATAATTATTATTATTTTTTGAATCAAATATAAGCCCTAATTGGTATTGATAAACCCTAAAAAACCTAAACCCTGAAAAACCCATAAAAAATCCTAAAAAACACTAAAAACCTAATAAAATTCTAAAAATACACTAAACCCTGAAATCTCCTAAACCATAAACCACTAAGCTCTAAACATTAATTGGGATAGAATAAACCATAATAAATTAAATAAATTCATATAAGACAAGTAGCAGACCTGTTATTTTTTTATGATTTTACAGGTGATATTTTTGAACTTGAGTGTTACTTATTAGTGTAATGGGTGATACTGTTTCTGCTAAAAAAAAAAATCCTAACAGAGCGGGTTGGGTCGAGTTGACCCGTATCCCCCACCCACCTGACTGTCTGATTTTATGTATTTTGGGTCTTCAAAATCCGACAAAAGACTTTGCCTAATTTTATGTGTAGTAGCTTAATTTGAGATGGCACAATTGGTGAACCGGCATCATTTTTCTAGATTAAATCGTCACTATCTTCAAGAACATAATCCTAACTAGTGACTGAGCAACAAAATATACGGCCATAAGTAGCCGCGCTCGACCAAAAAAAATAAAAATAAAGTGGAAAATAATATTTACATAAATAATTAATCGTAACTCAACTATACATGTCAAGAAAAACTCTAGTTTCAAAAAAAATTACAAGTAAATAATTTGATCATCTCTTAAATCTTGATGTATTCGAATTCTTCGACTTAATAGTATTGGAATATACATTATAACACCTCCTCGATCAGTATGAACATACGTGCATAGTTAGTTACTTTTATATATTGCAATGAAGGTTTCAAAATAGAAATTAATCCACACCAGTTCACCCATTGCATTTCCTGTTACATTTCTTATTCTAGACCTTTATTTTTATTTTTTATTTTATTTTTTAATTTATTATGACCCATCTCCAATTAGGATATATTAATTTTTTTTAAAAAAATTAAAAATAAAATCTAATTATGAAACACTAAGTGAAAGGAAAATGACAACAGAGAATCTAATCCGTAATTACTCTACGCCTTGCACGTACCGAAACTACTGAAGAGCAACATATTTTATTGCACCAATTTAAAACACATTACACACACACACACATTTATTGTTCCGGAAATGAGGCCTTTCTCATTCTTTATTACTTGTATTAACAACCAATCGTGTGATCCTTCAATGAACAGGCATAGATGAATAAATATATTGGTTCAAGTTTAAAAACTCTTGTGATAATAAAAGTGGTATAAAAATTATTGAACACATCAATGTAATGTTAATTGTTTCAATAATTAAGTTCTTTTCTCATAAAAGCAAGCCGGCACACCATTTGCATCAATATCTTTTATAGTTCTGCTCCCGCTTAAAGTTAAGGCTGTTTGGCCAAGTCTTTGATTGAACCGATCGATGATCATCCAAACACATTATTTTTATTCGCAATTCTTTTTTTTTTTTAGGAAAATCAAGGAAAGCGGTAAGTCTCGAACCCGAAGACGTCTTCCATTTACATATGGACGTATACATGTATACTTAAAACAAACCAAGTGATTAATTAGAATAAAAGGTATGTACAAGGTGCAAATCATTTGTCACTGCTGCCATTCCATAAAAAAAGAGGTTAGTTGGGCAACAACAGAGATCAAAACGACGATACAACTTAAAGTTCGTGTGAATTCTAATGGGGATTTAATCATCAATTGACCCGGTTGGAGATAAAGATGATAAATGGATTATATATATATATATGTGTGTGTGTGTATGGGGCACACTCCTGTAGGATGGTCTAATTGGGTCGCTTCCGTTAGACGGATCCTAACCCGATCCGAATCTAATTTTTTCCCTTTTTTTTTAGCACCCAGCCCCAGCCTCACCCCCACCCCCACTCTCTCCCTCTAACACGCAACTGACCTTTTTTTTTGTCTAGGGGCCCACCCCACCCCCACCCTCACCCCCTCTTTCTCTCACACACACGCACATCAGCTCGTCCCTCTCTCTCTCTCTCTCTCTCTCTCTCTCTCTCTCTCTTACAATTCCAATTCACGATTTATACACTTTTTTTTTCTTTTTTTTGGGAGCACATTTATACACTTGTTTTTTGGGAACACATTTATACACTTTTTTTTTCTTTTTTTGGGCAAATTTTTTTCGGCTCCAATTTATGCTTCATTATGAATAATTAGAAGTTGTGTGTTTTTTTTGTAATGATTTTATTAATGATACTTTATCCATAATTAATGATACTTCATATCAATGTTAATGATACTTCACAAGATAAAAGTTATATTTTCATTAAAATGAAAATTACCGATGATTAAGCATTAATTGTTAAATTAACAATAAAGAAGTATAATTAATTATGAAGTAAGTATCACTAGTAATAAAAAATGAAGCATCACTAATAGTGATACTTTCTTCTGCAATTAGTGATACTTTTTCTTTCTAATTAGTCATATTTTCTTCAGTAATTAGTGATATTTTTCTATCTAATTAGTGATATTTTTCTTCTGCAATTAGTGATACTTTTCTTCTAATTAGTGATACTTTCTTCTGTCATTAGTGATACTTTTCTTCAATTAGTGATACTTTCTTTGCAATTAGTGATACTTTTCTTTGCAATTAGTGATACTTTCTTCTGCAATTAGTGATACATTTCTTCTAATTAGTGATACTTTCTTATGCCACTAGTGATACTTTTCTTCAATTAGTGATACTTTCTTTGCAATTAGTGATACTTTCTTCTGCAATTAGCGATACTTCATCCCTAATTAATGATACTATAATTATTTTAAGGATACTCCAATATATATATATTTTGAAATAAATCTATACCCTAAATTGAAATTAGTGAACCATAAAATTGAATTGAATTTAATTTTTTTAAATAAAATTTCACCACATAAAATATATTTTTTTAAAAATAAATGTATACCCTAAAATGGAATTAGTGAGCACTAAAATTGAATTGAATTAATTTTTTAAAAAATAATTATTTTAGAAAAAAGGAAGAAAGAAAGTGAAAAAAAAGAAATTGAAATAACAAAAATTGGGCTGTGAGAACGTGAGAAAGAAAGAAGAAAAAGGAAAAAAAAAAAAGAGCAAAACAACCCATCAGCGAAAAAAAAGGAAAAAAAAAAGGCAAAACAGCCCATAAACGAAGCCCAGCAGCGAAAAAAAAGGAGAAGAAGAAAGAAAGAAAGAAAAAGAAAGAATGAAGGAAAAAGCAGCTGAAAAAAGCCAAAAAAAAATCAGAAGTGCGTGGGGCGGGTTTGGACGGGTTTTGACCCGTCTAACGTAAGAGACCCGTTAGACGGTCTCATATAAGTTTTTGTCTATATATATATATATATAGATGGGATCAAGTGAGAACTAAAGCCCCCTGTGAGAACAGAGAACCAATATGAGCCATAGATCTGGTATATTTGAACGTCCAAGATATGCTACATACTTAAAAAATGTGGTGGCAATATTGTAATATTATCAACTTTTTAATGAACCGAAGTTATTTCTGTAATTTAGCAATTCTGTTATTTTTGGGATGAAATCTCGTTCCCTCATAATTCGTGTTGATCGTAAAGACGACGCTAAGTTCACCACTGGGGAACTTCATGGATGAGAGAGACGCCGCCATCAGAGAGAAGCTGAACAACGTGAAGGACACCTCGGAGGAGGTGAAGCAGCTGGAGGAGTAGGCCGCCGCCGTGATGAAGGCAACAAAGGCGGAGATATCGGCGGCATTGAACAAGATAAAGAAGGAGACGCAGATGGAGGTAGAGAAGAAGCTGGCGGAAGAGAGGAAGAAGATCGGGGCGGAGCTGCAGGAGGCGCTGGCCAGTCTCGAAAAGCAGAAAGAGGAGACTGTCAAGGCCCTCGATTCGCAGATTGCCGCTCTCAGTCAGGAGATTGTCAACAAAGTTCTCTCTGTTTAAAAACATTCAATCTTAATTTCAATTTCCATTTTTACTTTTATTTATCTTGCTTTCTCTCGTATATGCTACATTATCTTGAACAAACTAGCATCTATTCAATATATGTAATTACTAATTGAGCTGTGGAATAGTGTTCAACTCTATTTTTGAACAATTCTTTTTTTGAATGTTGATCGGATATCTCTTTGATGGCGGCGTCTCTCTCATCCATGAAGTTCCCCAGCGGTAAATAGTAATGCTAAACAATTGTCATGCTAAACAAGGGTCATGTTAGTGCTAAAATAAGTCATGACAATGTTAGTGCTAAAATAAATAATGACAGTGCTAAAATAAGGAATGACAATGCTAAAACCCTAAATTGAAAAATATACATGTAAATCACATGTACAATGCTAAACTCTAAACTACAGTGCTAAAAACGGAAGATCATGAAGTATAAAAAGATGTCAAACAAAGCTTAATTAATCAATCTCAATAACCCTAATAAGTGGTGGATGCAAATTAAACATGAAATAACGAAATTAACTGGATAATGTCCACGAATGGAGATAAATGTGATGAATGATCATCTGGTCTATACAGACTATTCGACAATTAATAATCTAATCTCTCTCTTTCTCTCTCTATCTCTACATATGCACCATGGCATTAATATTAATAGCAATGACTATATATGTATATATATTGATAAGAATATTCATCAATCAGTGAAGTTATTTGGAAGATGGTTGGGTTTTGTGACCTGCCAAAGCAAGCATAGAAAATACGGTGTTGTACTTTAGTACTACTGTGATCTATTTTAGCACTGTTGTAACCTATTTTAGAACTACTGTGAACTATTTTAGCATTATCATGTACTTTAGCACTACTGTGATCTATTTTAACACTATTGTAACCTATTTTAGCACTATTGTGAACTATTTTAGCACTTAGGTTGACAAAGCTGATTAAGCTGTTATTTTAAATTTTTACTATTAGTACTTTAGCACTACTGTGAACTATTTTAGCACTATTGTAACCTAGTTTAGCACTACTGTGAACTGTTTTAGCACTGCTGGACTTAAACAGAAATCAAATGGATTGAAGAGGAAATTGTGCAAGAGAAGGAGCACACATTGATTAAGGATTTGTATAATTGTGGCTATTATTAGTGGAAGTGACCAATTGAAAATGGAACAAGAGGCAAGTAATATATATAAATATATTAAAATAACCAAAACACAATGAACTCGTATATACTAAAAGTTGACTTCATTGAGTTTGTTGTGATTTTTCACAAAAGAAAGAAAGAAAAAAAAGCATTGTTAAGAGATGATGTTGACTTTAAATTGTGGAAGCAGAAGATAGCAAATGAAGTGAGAAAAAATGGTGGAATTTCATTTTTCTGAATATGTTAGTAAGATTGGTTTATTGGTTAGTATAGGATTCTAAACAATTGTCATGCTAAACAAGAGCCATGTTAGTGCTAAAATAAGTCATGACAGTGCTAAAATAAGTCATGAAAGTGCTAAAATAGGGAATGACAATGCTATTATCAAGAAATAGCATTGATGCCTATAATCCTATGCTTTCTCTCTGCCCCCTCCCATGCCACCGTGTTTCTTATCACAGGAATGAGGAGGCTCGACTCAACAATTCCCTTCTCAGCAACATTACTCGTTAAACAATCTTCCTAACTGTCAAAAAGGGCACCACAGTATAGAAGAGCTTTAACAAAGCGATCCATAAAAACCGGGGAGTTAACATTTGTTGCAGCATCAATTATGATCATCACACGAGGGATAATTCTTGTGATCACCCTCATCAAGGCCTCCAGCTCGTTCAGGCTTGAAACTAGCTTCTCCAAAGCGTGCAATCCGTAGACTAGAACTGCTTCCTCGTCGTCCAAATCTAGCATGCTTAGCTCGAGCTTGACAAAGTCCTCTAAGGTGATCACATGGAAAGAGAAGCAAATGTTCAAGGAACTAGCCAAGCTTCTTAGCCTAACACCGGCCTCTTCAATCACGCACTTCGTCCCAGTTGCAACAACTATTATCTTGAAATGATCAGTGCTGCATTCATATTCAGATCATGCTGCTAGTGCTATAATAAGTCATGACAGTGCTAAAATAGGGAATGACAATGCTAAAATCCTAAATTGAAAAATATACGCGTGAATCACATATACATTAAAATTTCTAATTTTACCCTTACTAAGATTCAGGGGTAGCGAAGTTGGATGTTATTACAATTATACCACCGCGTTTTTTTAAAATTTTGGAACAGATCTTGGTCATCCATATAGACGAGATCTGTGGCTGAGATTGGTTCTCGGTTCTCACGTGGGGTATGGTTCCTTCTGGAACCCAACCCTATATATATATATATATATATATATATATATATATATAAATTATGGATATTTAAGAAGGTTCATGCAATGTTCACATGTTTTTTTTATGAATTGCACAAGATGTGGGTAAAGCCTAAAGTTGATTAATTAGTACTATTGTCACACTTGTCGTTTGGTGATCAACCTAGCTATTTGAAAATTTTATTTTATTTGAATTCAAAGTTATAACATATTCTTTTTTAATTTTAGGATATAATCTAATTTATTATCTAAGAAATTAATACTATTGGGATATTTAACTTCGAGGCGTGTTAATGTGTTTTCAATGTGTTAATGGGGAAAACTAGCCATTCAAGATTTTGAACATATTTTTTGAATTGGTAATATATAAAACTAGCCGGTCAAACTTTAAAAAAATTTATTTTAGCCACTAACTTTTAAACATATTTATTTTAGCCAGAATAACGATTTTACCCCCGCGTGTTGCGCGCATTGCCAGCACGCATCCCTTCCGCGCAGTGTTTTGCACGCAATGCCAGCGCGCAGAGGGGCATTTTCATCCAAAGTGGCTAAAATAAGTATGTTTTAAAGTTAGTGGCTAAAATAAATCTTTTAAAAGTTCATGTGGCTAAAATAGTTTTTACCTCTTTTTTGAATCACAAAGTTTTAAAACTATTTATTTTAGCCATACTTACTAAAATACGCTACCCAGATGGGATCCTCTATTCCAATTTCTGGCCATCTACCCTTCAATTAATATTTTTTGAATTATTTTTGTTAGTGCCACAGTTATGCACTAAGTGTTCGTGTTGTTTTGTTGGCGAGATATGGTCAACAATGTGTGCTTGGGTATGTCCCTGAAGCAATTCATTCTGCTGTGCGAGAAAAGAAGAACAGTTGGTGAACTGTTCCCTTTGATGTCCCAGACAGAACCAGGGACACTTTTATATGGCAGTTTCCATAAATAGAAGATCTCGTGCGGATCCGTTCGTGGAAGGCAAGAGCTGTTCGATTGACTGCCTTGTAGAGTAGATACCTAGCTGCAAATAACCCTCCTATCCAAGGAAAGTATCTACACATGTTTGGGAAGATTACAAACTAACATTCACCTTTCATATTGACGGCGGATGAAGACCGACACCAATTTTGAAGTGAAGACTATATGAAGGCCGATTCTTTACAACAATCGATGGACGACTTCTTAGATTCTCTGAGCATATTATTTGAGAGTCATTGTGGTTTGTGTCCCATGTAATTTACTAGTAGTTGTTCCTTAAAATAGTTCAACGTGATAGACTAGTTTTGAGTGTTTTCGAGTGAAACACGTGAGGGGTTTTTAATACCTATTTTGTATGTAATCTCGGGAGAGATTGTAAGTTGAAGTCGTTGGTAGCTAGAGGGAGTCTAGTGTCACGGTTGTAAGGGGATCTTACAGTTTTCGGCTAGTGAAAGAGTTCGTGGAGAATAACGGGCAACATAAGGAGGGAGTCATGTATGTGTAAGAACCCTAATACACTACATGAAGGAGTAACAGTCGAATCTTCAAGTTTGGACAAAGTTCTCCCATAGTAGATTGGTTAACCGAACTGGATTATCAATCTTGTGCGTATTTTACTGCTTTATATTTTATGTTCTTATATCTGTCCCACACATATCGTAAAACAACGGATAGCAGTATTAATTAAACATGTTAAGAGCATGGATTATCATTTTTCAATTGGCACCAGAGCAGGTCACCTTTCTTAAGGTGTGATCGTGGGTTTTTTAATCCGTGTATTTTGTGTTGTTTTGCCGAGATGGACACAATGAAAGAAGGAGCCTCGACGGTAAGACCTCCACTCCTGAATGGCAACAATTATACCTACTGGAAAGCTAGAATGACAGCTTTCATTCGTTCGATTGATGAACGGGCCTGGAAGATGGTGACTGAAGTCTGGAAGCCTCCCACCAAGAAGGATGATAAAGGCAAAGTGGTGCTGAAGTCGGAAGAAGAATTGGAGGATGCCAACTACCATGTCATGAGGCTGAATGCTAAAGTCATGAACGCTATCTTCTCTTCTATTGACATGAATGTCTTCAAGCTTATATCCACCTGCGATAAAGCCAAGGATGCATGGGATATCTTGCAGACCACGTTTGAAGGAACAAGCAGTGTTCGTGCCTCTCGAATGCAACTACTTACCACTAGATTTGAGAACCTTTGGATGGATGAAGGTGAAAAACTTGCTGAGTTCAATGCCAAGATTTGCGACATCGCTAATGAAAGCTTTGCGCTCAAAGATGCGATCTCTGAAGAGAAACTTGTGCAAAAGGTTTTGCGATCTCTGCCTAGAAGATTCGCTTATAAAGTCACAACCATTGAAGAGGCTAAAGACGTGAGCAAGATGAAGTTATAGGAGCTGATGGGGTCTCTGCGAACATTTGAAATGGGGCTGACAAATTTTGAGACAGTGCAGAAGAAAAGCATAGCTTTTTAGGCAGATTCCAGTTCTAATGTGCCAAACAATGTCCCTGACAAAACTGGTCTTGTCGAGACAATTGCTATGTTGTCGAAGAACTTCTCAAGATTTTCCAAACGCTATGAGAAGTCCTCACAAATCAATTCTGGCAAAAACAAGGTTTTTAAACCTCGGAGATCAAAAGATGAAGACTCAAATGAAGACAAGCATAAAGATGTCAAGTGTAGAGAGTGTGGTGGTTTTGGTCACTACCAAGCCGAGTGTGTCAATACACTTAAAATGAAGAACAAATCTTACTGTTCTACTCTCAGTGAGAGTGATGATGCTGATGATAGTGAAAGTGATGATGAATGTGTGAGCAATCATATTACTTTCATGACACAGTCTGCTAAAGAAACTGTGTCTGAATCTGTTCCTGATAGTCCGGATGACAAGGTGTCTGAATGCAGTGACGATGAAGAAGAGTCTGCCATGGAAGCTTATAAAAAAATTCATACGAGTTGGATCATGGTGGTTCAAGCCAATGAAAGGCTGATGAAAGAGAATACAGATCTCTTGAAAGAAAGAGATAATCTCTCCACTCGTCTCAAGGAAGTGCAAAGTGACTTGCTGTAGTCCAGGAACAACAGTCATTCTTAGACTGGTGAGCTTCAACATCTGAAGAAGCTTGTGAAGATGATGAACTCTGGATCATCTCAGCTGGATGAGATTCTTTCCAAGGGAAAAAGCCCTCAGGATCATTCTGGGTTCGGTTACAATGGTGGTCATACTTATGGCGGATTCTGTCAAGGACAGACCTCTAGAACAAAAGATTCGACAGTTCCAGAATCGAAAGCTGAGCTAAAGAACAAGCATCAGCGAAGGAAGTCATCTCAAAAGACACGTGTTGTGTGCCACTACTGTGAGAAACCCGGTCACATTCGACCACACTGCAAAAACTTTATCAATGACCTTCAAAGAATGAAAAGGAGTTTTGCAGAATCCGATCAGTTTCCCAGAAGAAATGTCTGGAACAGATCCAGGAACAACCACAGAAATTATGTGGTTCACACTGCCCTCAATATGAATGTAAAAAGTAGCTGGTACTTTGACAGCGGATGCTCTCGGCATATGACCAGAGATGCTAGCATGCTGAGCAACATTCAGAAAGATTGCTCATACCAAATAGTTACCTTTGGAGATGGTGTTAAAGGTAGAGTGCTTGGCCGTGGATATCTCAATGTGCATGGAATGCCCAACCTGGAGGATGTGCTACTTGTTGAAGGACTGAAAGCTAATCTAATTAGCATTAGTCAGTTGTGTGACCAAGGTCTCTTGGTGAATTTCACTAGAGACAAATGCATTGTCAAGAACAAAGAAAGTGTTCTTTTGATGGATGGGGACAGATCGAGGAACAACTGTTATCTCCTTAACATGAAGGGGACTTGCTTCAGATCCCAGCTATGTGAAGCAGATTTATGGCATGAAAAACTTGGCCATATTAGTTTTCGAAACCTTCAGAGACTCATAAAGACTAAAGCTGTGATTGGTGTTCTAAAATTAAGCATTGATCGAGGGAAGGTATGCAGACCATGTCAAGTTGGAAAATAGATTCACACATCTCACAAATCTGTTAAAAAGATCACCACTTCAAGCGCCTTGGAGCTGTTACATATGGACTTGATGGGGCCCATCCAAACTGAGAGCATCGGACGAAAAAAGTTCATATTTGGTTGTGTGGATGACTACACAAGATTCATATGGGTGGAATTCCTAAGAGATAAGAGAGAGACCTTCAAGACATTCAAGAAATTGTGTCTTAAACTTGAAATGGAGAAAGGAACCAATGTTGTAAGAATAAGAAGTGATCATGGTCGTGAGTTTGAAAATGCTTTCTTCAGATGTTTCTGTGAAGAAAGAGGAACCGGTCAAGAATTCTCAGCACCAAAAACACCTCAACAAAATGGTGTTGTTGAGAGAAAAAATCGGGCGCTTCAAGAGATGAGCCGAGTCATGATGAATACGAAATCTGTCCCTAACAACCTCTGGGCTAAAGCAGTGAATACAACCTATCATGTTATTAATCGGGTGTACTTCAGACCCAAGACAAGAGTTACTCCCTACGAGTTGTGAAAAGGGAAAAAGCCAAACTTAAAGTACTTTCATATCTTCGGAAGTACTTGCTACATGTTGAGAGATCGAGAGCAGCTTGGCAAGTTTGATGCCAAAGGAGATTAATATATGTTTCTCGGGTACTTGAGGAATAGCCGGGCCTATCGTGTTTACAACAAAATGACCAAAACTGTGATGGAGTCCATTAATATTGTTGTTAATGATCTGGAAGAATCTGCTGCCCAGATTGATGAGGAAAGCGTTGATGCTACTATCCATGTTCCAGCATCTGTGTCAGACAGTTCAGAGCACAGTATCCTGATAGAAGCAAGTAGTTAGAAATCGGATATTTCCAAACCTTCCAAAGGTGTTCAGAAGAATCACTCTGCATCCGATATCATTGGTGATATGAGTGAAGGGGTTCAAACAAGAGGAGTTTGAAAGAACTATCGTGAATTGATAGCCAATGTGTGTTACACCTCAACTGTGGAGCCCAAGAATGTCAAAGAGGCATTGCAAGATGACCGATGGATTCAAGCCATGCAAGAAGAGCTCTTGCAATTTGAAAAAAATGAAGTGTGGGTTCTTGTTCTACGACCTGAAGATGTTAATGTTATCGGCACAAAGTGGATCTTCAAGAATAAAACTGATAAAGAAGGGAACATAACCAGAAATAAGGCAAGACTTGTTGCCCAAGGTTATTCCCAAGTTGAAGGTGTGGATTTCGACGAGACTTTTTCTCCAGTTACTCGTCTTGAATCGGTTCGTTTGCTCCTTTCCATGGCTGCTTAAATGAAGTTCAAATTATTCCAAATGGATGTGAAGAGTGCCTTCTTGAATGGGTACTTGTTTGGAGACGTGTTTGTTAGCCAACCCAAAGGCTTTGAAGACCCTCACCATCCGGAGTATGTGTACAAACTGAAGAAGGCCCTCTACGGTTTCAAACAAGCTCCTCGAGCTTGGTATGAACGGTTGACCAAGTTCCTTCTGGAGAAAGGATATGTTCGTGGTGGAGCTGATCAAACTCTCTTCATCAAGAGAGAAAAATCTGATGTGATCATCATCCAGATTTATGTCGATGATATTGTCTTTGGATCTGTCTCAGACAGAATGGTGAATGAGTTTATGAAGGACATGACTTTTGAATTTGAGATGAGTCTTGTAGGTGAACTAACCTACTTTCTGGGGCTTCAAGTGAAGCAAAAAGATGATGGAATCTTTGTGTCTCAAACGAAGTATGCAAGAAACTTGATCAGCAAGTTTGGCCTGGATAGTTGTAGCACGAAAAGAACACCGATGGGGACATCTTCAAAGATGACAAAAGATGAAGCTGGTGTTTCTATTAAGCAAACCTTGTACCGGAGTATGATTGGCAGTCTGCTCTACCTTACAGCAAGTAGGCCGGACATATGCTACAGTGTGGGAGCTTGTGCTCGGTACCAATCTGATCCTAAAGAAAGTCACTTAAAATCTGTCAAGCACATAATCAAGTACATAAAAGGTACTGCTGAGTTGGGACTTTGGTTCTCCTATGATACAAATCCTAGTTTGGTGGGGGGTTTTGTGATGCAGATTGGGCTGGTTGTAATGAAGATCGTAAGAGTACTTCAGGAGGATGTTTTTTCCTTGGAAACAACATGGTTTCATGGTTTAGTAAGAAACAGAATTCGATCTCTCTATCCATTGCTGAAGCGGAATACATTACGGCTGGAAGTTGTTGTACTCAACTTCTTTGGATGAAGCAAATGTTGCTTGACTATGGTGTGCCACAATTTGTCCTTACCATATACTGTGACAACATGAGTGCCATAAATATTTCGAAGAATCTTGTCCAGCACTCACGAACTAAGCACATAAATATTCATCACCATTTCATCCGTGAGCTTGTTGAAGATGGATCGCTTGTGATTGAATATGTTGGAACTGTTGCCCAACTTACGGATATCTTTACGAAGGCACTTGGAACTACAAGGTTTGAAACACTTAGATCATCTTTAGGTCTCTATGTTCTCTGAACTTCTCCTCTGAAGAGAAGCCTCTTTGTACTGTCTTGGTCAGTGATGTGTGTACAGAGAGAGTAAAATGACCAAGTTGGTGTGGTCAATGCAGTGTGTGCTGAAGTATGTCTCAGACAGATGTTGGGACAGTTTGAATAGTTGTTTCTCAATGGCTAGTGGATCCTTGTTTCCCACACCGAGTTTGGTTCCACTTCCCAAGAATGAGCAGAAGTGTACTATTTATGGGATGTGACAGTTATGGGAATTTCTCTTTTAAATTCTCTAATTAAGGACATAAGTCTACTGTTCAAAATTTTAAGGCAATGAAATTTTTTCAAAATTCTCTTTCTCCTCAAGCCTTTCTTTCTTGAACATTCTGCTCTCAAGAGTTTTTCTTCTGAGAAATCAATGGCGGACAAATCTGAGACTTTCAAGCCATCTCTCTTCAAGAAGCCGAAGATTTCTACACAAGATTTGTGGCGTAAGTTAGGAGAGCTCTCCAAGCCGTTGGTGTTTGCTCCATTTGGCTCTCCTGCCCCTGCTTTTGAACAGCAAATTGAGGTCGTTCCCACTGTTGTTGCTTCAGAACAGTCAAGTGAGGCTGTTCCAATTGCCGTTGCTTCGGAGCAATCAATTGAAGAGGAACCCAGTGATCCTCTTTCAGAAAAGTCGATTGAGGTGTTTTCTGATGTCCCTGCTTCTGTGCCTCTTTCTGTGGCACCACCTATTGAAGTTGTTGTTGGATCTGTGTCTGAGACAGATTTTGTGGTTCCTCCCCCTCCTAGGGTTTTTGCTGATCCGTCATCCCTACCTCTAGAGAATGTTGAATCAGTGAAAGCTTCTATTGCCACCGTCGTGGATGATATTTCTTCCTCAATTGAGGAATTTGCAACATCAATTGATGCCTTGAAGTTTGTGCAAGAACCTGTTGTTCTCGCTGCCGAACCGTTGGTTAGTGACTCGCATGTAGTCACCATTCAAGTTCTGCTGGGTGAAGGTTCACCCCCTGTTGCTGTTGAAACCCTTGTCCAAAAGGAAGGCGAAGAAGATGTAGACATCTCCTTCTTGGATGATGATTCACCTTTGACTGAGTCTGGATCTGTCCCATTTTCAGTGAAAGTTAGATGGACCAAACGCAAGCTGGAGTTGCGTGATATTCCAGTCACCCCTCTGATGTATGATGATAAAGATGACACGCCTATCACCAAACTAAAATCCAAAGTGATGGCGAAAGTTGCTGCGAAGAAGAAGCCTTCTTCTAAAATCCCCAAGTCTAAGAAGGTTGCTGCAAAGAAGGGGTCTTCGTCCAAAGCCCCCAAATAGGTGAAGACTTCTGGTAAAAAGGCTCCGGCTAGGAAGCCTTCTATTATTCCTGCTCACCGTGTTACATGGAGTTTGTCTGAGCAGAGGATGGGGTTGATGTCGGGTCATCGCCGTCCGTTGATGAAGCAAGCCAGAGCGCCTTCTCCCTCTGATGAAGAAGAAGAGGATGTCACTGTAGATGTCCCTGACAGATCTGATTCGGAATCTATAGCCTATGATTCGAGTAAGTTTCTCTTTGACTTTCACCAAAGTCAATACAAGCTGGTTGTTGGTCGCTCCTTAGTGTTTGAGCGGAAGTTGATTAAGGCTGATATCGAAGGTACTGGGGTTAATGAACTTTTGCATGGTCTGAGATTAGAGAAGTCTGCTTGCACTGCACCTCCTTTTGTTGCTGCAATTGTGCATGAATTCTATGCCAATATATCTAAGTCCATTCGTGATACTTCTGATGAGCATGCTTTTGCTGTATTTGTGCGGGGTCATTGGATACTCTTTTCGCCGTCTATGATAAATGCTTACTTTGGTCGTGACTATGTGGTTGCTCCTGCTCCTGTGTTTAAGTTGGATGAAGTTGATGCCGAGTTGACTGGAGACAGTCATTGTGCGTGGCCATCATGCCGTTCCTTGCTTGCATCTGATTTGAGTGTGAAGTATTCAATACTTCACAAGATTATGGTTCGCAATTGGATCCCCAACACGTATAACTCGACAATTGGGAAGCTTCTTGGCCTGTTGTTGTTTAAGGTTGGGACCAAGATGGAGTTCAACCTTGGCCAGCTCATCTTTGAGCATGTTGTGGCCCATGCAGAGTCTTCCCGAAGTCAACAACCGATTGGATTCCCTGGACTGATTTTCAGCTTGATCATAGATGTGCATAATGTGGTGTGTGCAGAAGATGTATATGAGCCAGAGGCGCTGCTGCTTATAATCAGCCAGAAGTTGTTTTTGTCCCAGCATGCCCAGGATATTCCTGCTAGAGAAGAAGCTGGTGGCTCTGGAACTGTGCCACCTTCTGTCCCTCACAGATCTGCTCCTGCTTTGTCTGTCACTTCTGTTTTCCTTGACAGACACATAAAGTCTCTGGAGCGCGAAGTGCAGATGCTGAAGAAGTCCATCAGGACTTTCAAGACTTGAGAACAGGAATTGGAGCCTCTCCTGGTTGATCTTCGAGCTGGGGCTCTTGGCCTTTGACTCACCTTTTGATGTTGTTGGTGTTGGATTTGCTGCTGATCAGCCTTCCTCCACCGCTGCTGCTCATGTTCATGCTGCTCTTGCTGATGATGCAGATGCTGATGATGATGCCTCCCCGCCTTAACAGCTTTTGCCTTTTTGGAAACAATTAATGAGGAGAAGAAGAAGGAGTTTGGAAGAAAGGGGGAGTGAAGGTCAAGTCCCACTACTGCTGCTGTCCACTGCTTACTGCCGATAAGAGCTTGTGTGCTCTTTGATTTTTGTTTTTGCTGAACAATTTTATTTTGGGAAGTATGTTTTCCTATTTTATTTCTGTTGGTCTGTACTTATTCTGACCCACCAGACAATGCAGTCGTGACCATGAAAACAATGTTCGTGATGTTAGAAGGCACTCCCAGATCAGACTCAGGGGAAGTGTGCTTGGAACTGTCCCAGACAGTTTTTAAATATATCGCATGTTTGATATATTTTTGATCTGCGAAGTTGATTCAAGTGTTATTCAGATTGAGATGATAATTGTCAACCATAAACACCAAAGGGGGAGATTGTTAGTGCCATAGTTATGCACTAAGTGTTCGTGTTATTTTGTTGGAGAGATATGGTCAACAATGTGTGCTTGGGTATGTCCCTGAAGCTATTCATTCTGCTGTGCGAGAAAAGAAGAACAGTTGGTGAACTGTTCCCTTTGATGTCCCAGACAGAACTAGGGACACTTTTATATGGCAGTTTCCATAAATAGAAGATGTTGCGCGGATCCGTTCGTAGAAGGCAAGAGTTGTTTGATTGATTGCCTTGTGGAGTAGATACCGAGCTGCAAATAACCCTCTTGTCCAAGGAAAGTATCTACACACATTTGGGAAGATTACAAACTAACATTCACCTTCCATATTGACGGCGGATGAAGACCGACGCCAATTTTGAAGTGAAGACTATATGAAGGCCGATTCTTTACAATAATCGGCGGACGACTTCTTAGATTCTCTGAGCATATTATTTGAGAGTCATTGTGGTTTGTGTCCCATGTAATTTACTATTAGTTGTTCCTTAAAATAGTTCAACGTGATAGACTAGTTTTGAGTGTTTTCGAGTGAAACACATGAGGGATTTTTAATACCTGTTTTGTATGCAATCTCGGAAGAGATTGTCAGTTGAAGTCGTGGGTAGCTAGATGGATTCTAGTGTCATGGTTGTAAGGGTATCTTACAGCTTTCGGCTAGCGAAAGAGTTTGTGGAGAAGAACGGGCAACATAAGGAGAGAGTCCTGTATGTGCAAGAACCCTAATACACTACACGAAGGAGTAACAGTCGAATCTTCAAGTTTGGGCGAAGTCCCCCCAAAGTAGGTTGGTTAACCGAACTGGGTTATCAATCTTGTGCGTATTTTACTGTTTGATATTTTATGTTCTTACATCTGTCCCACACATATCGTAGAACAACTGATAGCAGTATTAATTAAACACGTTAAGAGCACGTATTATCATTTTTCAATTTTTTATTCTTATGAATTTGCAATAAATCCCTCTCTCCTCCAACCTCACCCTTCCCTGTAGCCATCCAAAAAAATAGTTTCAGTTTCTGGCGACATAATTTACTTCATCTTGTTCTCTTATCTTTTTCTCCAATTTCCCATCGACACACACAGACTAATCTTCTTCTTCGATTTTCCAACGACACACACAAACCAATTTCTGGCCATAGGCAAAAACTTATGCAATGGAAGGGTCGCATGACTTGGCGTGCTACAAATCAGAAACGTTAAAGTGGCATAAATACAGATGGGAGGGGGATGACTGCACAATTTGAACGGAGATGAGAGGAGTGAGTCAGAAAAAAAGTACTGAAGGTCATTGGAAAAAATGGTCCTGACGTTTATCCATGTGCGCATGCCCTTGCCGCATGTTGGCTTAGAGCTTAGCCTATAACCCTGGTCGGGGGCACAAGTTACTACGCGCTGCCCTAACGCGTGCAAGCTCGGCGTGCATGCATACGCGCAACCTCTCTCTTACCGTCAACCCCTTCCTTTGACCTCTCTGATCTTCTTTCCCCAACCCTCGCCAGAAACAACCCTCTCCCATGCACCCCTTTCGTGGTTGCTCAATCACAGGCCTTACTATGAGAGTGCTCAAAGTAAGCACCAGCACAGGGCCTCTGAATTTACAGGGGTCTTTTATCAACCCATGTATATATTTAATATATATATATATATATATATGTATATATATATATGTATATATATATATATTAGTCGACATAACAATCTCTCTTTGTTTATATAAGTTTGAGGTTGTATTTGGATGTTGTCAACAATATCAATAAAGCATTTTGAATTTTTCGTGTCAAAATATAATTGTAATATGCTAATATTTAAAAAATTATTAGTAAAATTAAAAT
Source organism: Perilla frutescens (assembly GCA_026008535.1). Taxonomy (NCBI): domain Eukaryota; kingdom Viridiplantae; phylum Streptophyta; class Magnoliopsida; order Lamiales; family Lamiaceae; genus Perilla; species Perilla frutescens. Next base: position 16,648,112 of record BRKX01000015.1, read on the forward strand.
TAAATATTTTTTCAATAATAGGGCCCGAACTTTTATAATTAACACAATGGTTCGTAAATATTTAAGACGACCCATCTCGATCACTGCAGCCCGCTCGCCATAAACGAGTGCCCCCTATTATTACGCTAGCTATGTGCGGTTCCATTCTTTTACGTATATGACTTAATGTTGTGCCTTGCGTGTATGATTTTATTATTTGATATCTATTAATAGGGCTGCAAAATCTATTTTTGGTAGAGTTTGAGTTTGATAGCATATTTCCTTTTTGATAACATAACATTATTCCTCGTTTCATGTTTCCATGTTTATCGTATTCCTTGTGTAGGAAGGAAATGAATGGTTTTGGTATTTCTCAAACATTGTTATTGTATAAAAGAGAGCTCAAGTTTTAGAAGATTGGGATATGAAAATTAGACAGAAAATTCAAGAGCAAATCTGCAGAGAAACAAGAGATGCCTCTGTCTAGATAATGTCGTGCTGAATTTTAGGCGTTTTTCTGTTCAAAACCTATTCAACGTCAGCTTGCATCTGGAGATTCATCCTCCAGAGTAGTTCTTTTAGGGTTGTTGATTTTAGTGTTTGCCTACATTCAAAGTTGTTTTAGTGATCCATCTTTGAGTGGATGTTTTGGTATTGGGTAAAGATTCATGTGTTTGAAGAAGACCATTTTACTTGGAAATTTCTTTGCTTTGTATTTTTGTAAATTCACTTTGTATTTAGTGAAGTTTTCGCCATGAGGTAGTGTTACATATACACTTTGTATTTATAGCACATTAAATTATTTTCCTGTACATATTTAAATTTCTACTGCGTCTTGAATCTGATGTTACAATCTGTGTTCTAAACATTCAACATAATATTAATATTTTATTTTCGTATTTTATTCCATCCAGCAGCTAAACTAGCCTATTCAAATCTCTCAGGCGGTGGCGCCACCTTTGTGGTGTCGATGATGAAGAGTTCTTTAGAGCTGGTGATGTGCGGCGGACCTAGACGGCGAGTGCAGTTATTGAGAGATTTAACCATAGGTTTAATTTATCAATATATCCCTGTTGCATATTTGTAACCAAATTTTAATCTACCATTATTTAGATATGGGATTGGTGATCAACCAGAGGAATTGATTGGGGTGGGTTGCTGAATGTGAAGAACACGATGGGCAGGGGTGGGTTTGTTTTATTTTTGTTTTCTAATTTTTTTTTCAATTCTTTTTAAGTTTTATTTTATAACTATATGTATTTTGGTCTAAAATGGATAAAATTAATAATTTTAAAAGTTAGTGATTAAAGAATTTTTTAAAAGTTTAATTAAGTGGGTAAAAATAAAATTGCGTCTTTTCAATATTATAAGCACAATCAAAATTGAAAACCCCTTATTTGAATTTCCAGTTGTTACCATTTGGTTTTCTACTTTTAAACTTTTTTTTTTTTTTTTTTGTATCATTCTACTATCCAAAATTATAAACCAACGGATCCCAAGCACATCATAAAATAATTAAACAACAGATAGAACATCAATTAATCTAATTAAAGAATACCAGAAAATAATAATTAATGTACATATATATATAATCCAAATTAATAAAAATCGTACATTTCATCGCAAAAACTAAAAGAGATTAGTAGTTATGTTTACCAACCAAGCACAAATGAAATACAATAATTAACATTGCTTAAAATGAAGAATCCATCGAATACAAAGCATGAACAGTAGTTGAGTTCACTCATGCATTCTGCATGTTAGCTTCAAACGGATTCACAGCTTCTTGATAATTCATGAAGACCTCTGATAGAATCCCATTTGATGCATTCGATCCCACAAAATCATTCTCGAATCCGAAAAAATTGCTTGTGGAATTCAAACTCTCAAACTGGGGAGCAGCGTAATCAGTAGAGAAACCTAAGTACTCGTCGTGTTTGAGCGCCGCCGGCGGTGGAGCAAATGCATCCACCTCATTCCACCGTGACTCCTCCTTCACAGGATTTTTCTCCGAGTTTGGGAGAAACCCGTTTAAAACTTCATGCAGCAATCCCGAATCAGGCCTTTCAGTTGGAAAAAAATCCATGCAATTATCATTCGATAAAATTTCATAATTTTTGTTTTCTAGATTTTCTGTGGCGTTGAAGCAGGTTTCGGAAACTACGGTGGCGCTGACGTCTATGGTCTGAGCGGTTGTGTCACATAGAGAAGCAGATCCCATGAAATTCAAGGAATTTAAGGTTGACGAAGAAGAAGAAGAGGAGGAGGGGGGGTTTCTTAAAAAATCCGAATTCCAACTGAAAGAGTTTGTGTCTAAATACTTAGAAGTTGACGAGCTGATGTAATCCCGCAGCAGAAATCTGTGAGAAGTTATGGAGTTTCGGTTGAAATCGAGATTAGGGTTTGTGAATGGAGAAGGAGAGAGAAACTGGCGGGAAGAGAGGATCGACGGCTGCGATAGCTTCCCATAGCTGAACGAAGGCACGAGATTTTCCGCCGCGGGCTGGGTGGGCGAGGCGGGGTAGACGAAGTTGGTTCGGGCTTTCACGCCGCGCATGGCTCGGGCGGCGCAGTCGTAGGCGCACGCTGCCTCCTCCGCCGTGTCGAAGGTGCCCAGCCACCGCCTCTCCTTGGACTGAGGGTCGCGTATCTCCGCCGCGTAGCGTCCCCAGGGGCGGCGGCGCACGCCGCGGTAACGCATGTTTCCGCCGCTGGAGGTGGGGATGACGTCCTTCTGGGACCTCTTGGCTGCGGTGCACCGCTTCGGCACGGCGGTGGTGGGCTTGACGGAGCCAGTTCTGGCGGGGGCGGCGTTGAGCCCTCTCAAGGCATCTTCCATTTCTTCAGAGGAAATTTGTAGGTGATGAATGATGATTAATCAATTTTTTTGTGGTTGAAATTTATCAGTGTGTAGATGTGTATAATTTAGGGTGGAGAAATGATTGAGTTTGGGATGATGAGTTCGTACCTGAAAGTTGTGTTGAGGCCTGGAGAATGCTAGCTAGATGGTTTTATAAGAGAAATGCATTGATGAGAGAGAGAGAGAGAGAGAGAGAGAGAGAGAGAGAGAGAGAGAGAGAGAGAGAGAGAGAGAGAGAGAGAGAGAGAGAGAGAGAGAGAGAGAGTATTATTATTATTGTTGTGAACTAATTAACACATTCTTATTTTAAAGTATATATTTAAATTTTTTGGTATAGCTATTCAAATAATTTTATATATATAATGTTTGATTAGTACATACTTAAAAGTACAAATTCGATATGTCAATGTCTACATCTAAAGGGTTTTTTTTTTTTTTTTTTTTTTTTTTTTAATTTTTCCTTTAGAAAAACATCTAGAGGTAGGGCTATACTTAATACATTGAATTTTCTTTTAATTATTTAGTTTTTTGAACTGATTATACGTATGATTATGCTTTTTTAAGGGTACGTACAATTATACTTTACACACATTTTATTTAATTAATTAATGTGATCCGTGCATTAATCCTGATATAATTTTCATTAGGCATATAACATATATATATATATATATATATATTACTGTAATAAAATATATGACAAGTTTTTGTTGCATGCTAATTGAATAGCGCTACTGTGCTACCTGGATATTTTCCAGATAGGATTCCCAGTGAGGCTATGACAAACCATGTTACATTCCTTGTTCAACTATCATTTTTTTTTAGTTTTGATCTCTTTTTTCTTTTGATTTTAAGTTTTTGTAATTTAATTTAATTTTATACTTGTTAATTAGGATTTATTATATTTTTTAATATTTAATTTTTTAAATAATTAATACATTAATAACTAAAACTATAAATTAAATTGTAAAAAATTATAATAAACTCTAATTAGATATAATGAATCCTAGTTAATTAATAAGTGAAAATAATATAAATCACAAAAAATTGAAAAAAAAAAGAACAGAGAAAAAAGTAATGTAACAGAGTTTGTCATAAGGGATCTCACATCCGCATATTATTTACCTTTTTGTAAAAAAATAAAAAAAAAAATTATGTTACCAATCCTATCTTTTTCACATGATTTCATTACATGAGAATATTATAAAATACTTAAGAAAATATGAAACAGGTTATTTGACTTAATTTTCCGTGAATATAAATATAATTATTAATCAATTTATATATCTAATAGCCGATTGATTTTTGGATATTGTAATCTAATTGACCACGTTTTATCCCGCTATACGTACCAACGAACTAACCTGCAAAAAGTATCGTTTTTTTTTTATTTAATGAATGTTAAATAAAAAAAAAAGTGTACTTTCAAGATTTAGTAATAGAATTCAAAGTGTGATACATAATTTTAATGTATCGAAGTTTCAAATGGACAAAAAGGCAACAATTGAGTGTTGAAAAAAAAAAACACAAACAAACAAACAAATGAAAATCAACACACACACACACACATATATATATCTGTGTGTGTGTGTGTGTGTGTGAAGAAAAATTATATTCACACATACTTGGCGATAATTGAAATTATGAACCCTCCTTCTTTCACTAATATCTAGTGTTAAAATTAAATATAAGATACGATACTATTTACGATGAGAACCTCGATAATTTGTCTGAATACATATTTAATTGTCATCGAAATAATTTGTAGATTACTCTTTCTATTTCTATTTAATTTTGATATATTTTTAATAAAAAAATATAACTAATTGTTTTACATGATGCGGGATTTATTGAAATTTGAAAACAATTTCAAACCCTAAATAGATTGAAAAATATGAAATGAAATTATAGCATTTGATTTTTATTTTATTTTACTAATTCACGAGGTCAATCGATGTAGTGTGTGCGATAATAAATATTACCGCGCACGACCGAATCATCTAGCTAACATTATAAGATCGATCTATATATAGACTTATTAAAAACCATTAAGTTAAAAATATACTAATACAGGCATTTTAGATATGCTATGCCTCATCATGAATCATGACTATCATTTTCACCCTTTTACTAGTTATTTAAATCAAATTTATGATAAATTAAGGCTTCACGGAAAAAAGAAAAAAAAAAACTACTTTAATCGTACGTGGAAGATAAAATTGCCCTTTTTTTTAGAGGGAATAGAAATTTTCTTAGACTAAGACTCTTCACTTTGCAACTAAAAAATAATTAAAGACTCTTTAATTTGACATTCATAATAATTTGATGTTGAACTCAATCCTCAAATTAATTAAAATGTATGTGTATACACACGCAGAATATATACTTGATTATTTTACCGATGATATATATATATATATATATATATATATATATATGTATGAGAATACACACATATATAATTATACGCGATATACACGATCATAGAGTCCGGTCCTTGTACGTCTCATTAATAACATTAACATATACTACAAGATATAAAATATTAAATAGGATAGAATAATAATTAAAATCGCCAGAATGTGGCGATTTTAATTTCTTTTAAACCATTAAATTAATCATATCGTTGGAAAAGTTTGATTGGTGCGGACTTGATAAAAAAAACAATTAATGAAAATTAAACTTTAAATATAAAGTCTACTGGTATAAAATTATATATGAGGTATCCAACCTAGCTACTAAATTAATTAAATCTAGAAGGTCCTAGCTAATTGCATACTTAATCACTATTAATTCTAAATGGTCCTAAGTCTTTAATTAGTTAATAAATGATGTAATAATAAATCTTATTCCCATTACTTCCACATTTTTGTATAACACCTCTGATGCCCAGTGGGGAGCCTCGTCTCGCCTAGATTACCAATATTTGTTATGGATGGGCAAAAACCTATAAATTTAGATGACAAAACAATTGAATTAAATGCTGATAATTAATTTTGTATAAGTACTTTTATTCGATTTATTCTAGTTTTTTATATATATCTTGGTCCTAGATCATGCTAGTCAGTACATGCATGGGCAAAAAAGTGAAACATTTCTAATTTGTAACTCACCGATGCTAAATTTATTTGATCGAGTTGGTTAGTTATGCATTAATTAATAATCGGTTCAATTTCTTTTGTGTTACAACGATATACACTACCAAAAAAGGCTTTTAGTGGCAGTATTATTAGCGACGACATAATAGATTTAAGTAACGATATGTCGTTTCTAATAATTACATATAATTTCTAATGACATTTTTTGTGATGATAATGTTGTCACTTAAAATAATTTTTAATTTATTTAGGACGAACTTTTAGGAACGCTCTATTTGAGATAAAATGATGTCTCGCAAAAAAAAATTTTAAGCGAAAACAATGTCATCACAAAAAATTTATTAGAGATGACATATGATGATTAGAAACGACATGTTGTATTAAAAATCTAGTATTAGTGACGACATTTATCGTCGCTAATAATCTTGTTTCTAAAGACCACTTTTTTATAGTGATAATTAATGATATTTTTGTCAATTGTAGATCATATACATACATACATATATATATATATATAATCGCAGTCATAGGTAGGGGTGCATTAGCATATGAACATGAGCATTATGTGTATATTGTAGGTGAATCATATCCATTAATTTATTAAGATTAATGACCATTATTAGTTTTGGAGGAATTATGAAAAATGCTATTATTTTCATAGCAGATGCACTTAAGGTCAAATATATCAAATCATCATTTTTTATTTTATACAAGCATCTTCAATGTGGGAAAAAAAAATTAAAAAATAACAAATTAAGAATTTTGAAGTATAAAAACAACATAACAATATATTATGTCATTTTTCTCTCCAAATTAAATTACAAACATCGTAGATGTGCAAAAAAGCATTATGAAGTAACAACTTAATTAAGCATTCTAAACTGTAAAAATAACATAAATAAAATAACTATAAAATAGCAATTAAAATAAAATTGATCATAACCATTCATTTAACAAATTTAATGAATATAATTTATCCACAAATTACACACTAGGGTAATGTTCACAAATGAATAATTCCCTCTGTGTGTGTGTGTGTGTGTGTGTGTGATTAACGGTATGATATTTATTTTATACACGGCATGCATTGGTAAAATATGAAATGTATAGTATGCAAAGACATAATATAAATATCATACTTAATTAATTGCATTAATTAATTTTTATGATCCATTTTTTTAAAGGATATGACAGTGTAAGTATTTTAATTCCATTTTTACTGTTTTTATATTTTATTATGGGTTAATTATACATATTTTTTAATTACTCATATTATATAACTATGATGTATTCTGGTTCGTCAATGAATTATGAATAGTGTATATATATATAATTGTTTCTTAAAGGAAAATAAAACATAATATTGAAAATGATGAAAATTACAAGTTGAAGATCCCATACACTAAATTTCAGGCAAGATAATAGAAAATTATTGAACATTAATCATCAATAGTAATGGTCTGACAAAAAAGTATGTAAAATAAATTATGAAGTGGAATTATTTGTCTCCACGTGCTCTTATAATGTAAGCATTTTAAATAATACTTATAAGGACGTTGTGAGTTGTGACAATTTCTTGACAGTAAGTCCACTTTCCAGCTACATGAAGTTAACTAAGGTAGTTGGTACAATTTTTTTTTCTTCTTAACCAAATTATTACAGCTGACCATTTGAATAATTCAAAAAACAAAATCTGGGAGAAAAAAGATTTGAATTGTTGGACGTGGTCTCAAAATCCTCGATTTAATTAATCTTACATATTCGTATTTCAAGTATGACATAACATAAGGTTTTATTTCTCAATTCAAATTCATTTTTTCTGTCAAAATTTCGATTGCCTAAATATTCGGATTTTAAAAATGCTGATATCTCGCTAGCTATATATATATATATTTATATGTAGACATCTGACATGTAGTCTTTTGTTTCTAATATAATTGTTATTTTTAGTGCACCAGAAAAAAAAAAACCTTAATTAAGGGCTATCGTGGCAATTAATTAAAGCAAATAAATAAACAAATAAATTATTGAAAGCCAAGATTTAAAAATAAAAAATAAAGAAAGGGAAATAAATTGTTGAGCATTAATTCGTTTAGTATTGTATTGTTATGTTCAGAGAATTATTGACGAAGTATCGATCCATATATCTTACATAATAAAAATGCAATTATGGATGAGTAGCTCACGATATTACACCAGATTTACTGATCTTGTGATATTTCAGTATCATGTTAATTTTATTTGTTTAAATTATGTTCATGGTGATTGATGATATATAAAATAAAATGCAATTCCAGTCGAAAAATCATAAAATAAAAATTTGAAGAACAACATATGGTGATCTTAATTCATTCTTGATAGAGGATGCGTAATCATATACCGCCATTTCTTTTCATGTTTATAGAGTTGATCTTTCACATTTTTCTAGCTGCACAAATATTGCTGACGACTATTATAAATTATATAAATTATTGCAATTAAAGAAAAAAAAAACTTAATGGAGTTAATGAAAACATCTTGATAGAATTACAGAAAATTATGGTGTGCTTATATATATATATATATATATATATATATATATATTAGAATATTACTAAAAACCTAATTGCTCATGAAACCTAAAACACAACGCAATTATTTAATTTTTTCCATCGATTATATTTGCTGTTTTGTCAGTTTTTTGCCTCACTTTCTATGGCAAAGAAAGATTTGATTAATTGTGGCGCGTGCGATGCTTTAATTCTTCTGAATAATCGAAATAAACACGCGTTTCCTTAAATGTTGGAGTTTCAGAGTTTGGGCTGCTATAGTTTCCATGCATTAACGATGATAGAACTCTCTCTCTCTCTCTCTCTCTCTCTCTCTCTCTCTCTCTCTCTCTCTCTCTCTCTCTCTCTCTCTCTCTCTCTCTCTCTCTCTCTCTCTCTCTCTCTCTCTCTCTCTCTCTCATGCAAATAAAATATTATAGACATATATATAAAATTATAAATTATAAATATTAAACAAATTGATAAAAATATAAATATATGCATAAAATATTTTGGTTAGGACCGAAACTTTAGAAATAAAATATATAAATACTCTATACAACTATTACTCCGACTATGGTTAACAGTGAAAATTAAACAGATAAATTAAAATAATTCTCAAATTAGAAAAAAAAATTAAAAACCCCACTTAAGGGTAAAAGGTAAAAAGATATAAATATATACATAAAATATTTTGGTTAGGAACTAAGCTTTATGATAAAAATATATAGATATATTATACAATAGTTGCTAATAGTGAAAGTGTAATAAATAAATTAAAAAAAATATCAATTTAATAAAAAAACAAGAAGAAAATTCCCACTTAAAAAGGAAAAAGTAAAAAAGAAAAATAACACTCTTCAAAGTGTTAAACCGTGACCTCATTAAAAAATTGAGAGCAACCTTCCGCTGAACCAACCTCGATTGTTAGTGATACTTTGTCAATTGATTTTACTTAAACCTTTTAAATACCCATATATAAATATATAATTACTATATTAACACTAAAAAATTTCAAAATTTGAGGGGCCCAGTGGCCTCCTTGGACCCAACATGAGTTGGTCCCTGTATATAAGTCTTTTTTTTTTTTTTTCGTTGGATGTTATATATATAGGTTGGTTTCTATGAAGTGCATTTACTAATATATTCATATTCAATATGTATTGATTCATTGTCAAAGAAAATAAATATGAACATATTGAAAAGTTTATTTGTTTAATTATCTTTTTTAATGATTTTCTTAATTTTTGCATATACGTGGCAGAGGAAGTAGTATAGTTATAAACGGCACATGATTCTGTTGATCGTCAATCTCATTTCCATATGCTAGTCCTGTTATTTCATTTTCTATTCCAAGTTCAATTAGCTATTAATTAATTTGTTGGGTTTCTATAGTTCCGTTGATCATTAATTAAGTTTTCTTGAAAAAAGAAAACAAACATGTTAATTAGACGGCCATTTGGATGGTCCTCAATTCTTCACTATTCAATCTCGTGTATCGAATTTACATCCACAATTTAAAACTTACACGAACTCGATTTCAACGAGACAAAGAGACCAAACATAAAATAAAACCAATGTTTATTAATTATGCATATGGAGATAGTGATGTAAACCCAGGGCCATATTGTGTCTAAGGTAAAATAATGAAGTTGTTTAGAAATAAAAAATAAATAATTTACACTACTACATTACATAGAAATTAATTTGTCACGCTCCAATTTTCATCAAATAAAATAATAAAAATATTAAAGAAGGGGACGTCACTTTTACTAAAATGTAAAATATTTAATATCATTACAGTGGAAGCTAAAGAATAAAAGCTTTTTAGGAATCTATCATCACACGTCACCATGCACACCGTCCGATTAAATCATCAACCTGAAATAAATAATAGCTTTGGGGTGAGTGCTATTGACTCATCGGTGAACACATTTATCCAAGTTATACAATTATAATAAATTATAATATAGGTAGCCCGCGGCTAATATATCAGGACATATGCAGCTCGTCAGCTAATAATAATAATTGTAACCCGTAGGTTAATAATTGTGAACCTGCATAAGAGTATAATAAGGATAAATAATAATGTGTGTCACATTGTATTCCCCACCTTAACCTTGACTTGAACTTGACTTTGGAAAATAATACTGATTAGTTAAGTCCACGTGCCGCCTAATAATAAATAAAATATAACCATCTCTCTCTTTACTGGAAAAAAATAATAACTATTTTCCTCTCACAAACCCTCTTTTAGAACAATCAATCACAATAATTTAGAATAAAAATAAAAATGATCACTCACACTCTCTCACATATTCTCTCTCCCTAACCTTATTTCTCCACACAATGCATAATGCTATGCATGAAAAAATGGTTGAAACAAATGAATGTTTGGTGTGTTTAGAATTATGAAGTTGATGCTCCTTTTATAAATGAAAATTAGAGTTGAAAGGTCTCATCTTTAATTGTAAAAATAAATTTTGGAGTTGAAAGGTTTGAGGTTTAGTGTTAGAGATTAATATGGGAAAATGAAAAGATTAATTATTTAAATATATATTCAAAATAATATAAATATTGTAATAATTAAAAGATAATTAATTAATTGATGAACTCTTTTAAAATATTTAAATCCAATTTAATTTAACCAAAATAAAATAAATAATTAAATAAATATTTTACACTTTTATATAATTATTCAATGCAACAATACTATGTAATAGTTTGAAAATATGGAACATCTTAAAATAAAAGGTTTACATTTTAAAAGATATAAAAGTTCCAGTAAGCTCAATAATAATAATAATAATAATAATAATAATAATAATAATAATAATAATAATAATAATAATAATAATAATAATAATAATAATAATAATAATAATAATAGCCAATGAAAAAATAATAATGTAGGCGCGACTTATAGGACGTAACCAAAATATTTTAAATTAACATGCATTAATAAATAATATTTTCGAACCTCTTTTTATAAAAAAGTAACGACCAATTTTTAAAAAGATCCGAGTCGTTACATCATTTATTATTTATCAATTTTTCAACAATAAAACTATGCAGTACAAACAAATGATTTTTAGAGACAATATTATTAGAGACTGCAAATATCGTTATTTATAATAGATTCAAGTAACGACATGCATGATATCTCTAATTACTACATGTCATTTCTAATGACATTTTTATGATAACATTATTGTCACTTAAAATTATTTTTAATTTATTTGGGTTGAATTTTAGAAACGTTGTATTTAAGACAACATGATGCCATTGCAAAATATATTTTTAACTGACCACAATGTTGTCACAAAAATGTCATTAGAGATTACATGTAGTAATTATAGATGACATGTCATTATTTAAGTATATTATAAGTGACGACATTTGTCGTCTCTAATAATATTATCTTTAAAGACCATTTTTGTTGTAGCGATGTTTAAATAATTTAAATCTTAAACTCATATTACTCAAATGAAAAGCTTCATTCATCAAAAAAATATTGTGATAATTACTGTATCCAATAATATCATATATAATACATAATAGATACATTAGGGAAGGAAATATATTTTCTATATAATATAATATCTCATTAATTTTGTATCTGTTTTTATGTCATAGGATCCGTTAATGTGCACTTTTAATTTTAAAAAGAAACCAAATATATTCATATCTAAGCGTTTTCAAATGCTAGATAAGTTATAGGTTAAGACGTAGATACATGATATTTTTATTAATCGCCTTTCCCCAAATTTTTAAGATATTTATATCAAATAAAAAAAATGTCATATATATTTCTTAAACAGCTTAAATAAATTTTATGCATGCCAAAGGAATAGATCAAGGCATTATATATTTAAAATATTGACGTAAAAAATTGTTAATTATAAATTATATGGTATTTTTTGTTTGATAAATTTTCATATATGGATATTATAATTAAGATTAAGATAAAGACATAGCCCACCCCCTCTCCCCCCCAAATTTTTTTGTTTTATAAAAATAAAAATTGTGTTGTGCTTATATATATGTGAATACATATTGTTTATTTATTCTAAATAATTTTTAATTTATACTTTAATTGTGATTGAATGTCATTATTTTTTATTAATATTTTTTCTATTTTTATGTAGAATATAGAGATGTTCTAAAATAAAATCGTGTCGGTAACTTTTTCATTTACTTTTAATGAAGCTAATATTTATTAAATACTAAATTTAGGATTGATTATGAATTTTATGAATTATAATAGAATCAAAAAAATAAGATTGAACTTTGAATTTAAGTTATGATTCTTTTTAATATAATATTACATATTAATTTATATCATTAAAATTAGAAGAAAAATGTTGAAAGAGTGGAATGATGTCTATTCTTTAAAAAAGAAAAATGATATAGTACATTAGTAAAATAATATTGTCTCTACCGAGTAAATAAATCTGAAAATCAATAGATCCGCTATATATAATTGTCACCCCCCTAAAAAAAATACTCCCTCCGTCCCGATTATATAGTCCATTTTCTACTCGCACGTAAATTAAAAATATTTATGAAAACAAGAAACAAAAGCTAAACTTCCAACTTTAACCTTATTTAATGAAAATTATTAAAACTTAAATTTTAGCTCAACTTTAATGTATTAATTTTTTGAAACAAAGAAAATATACAATTAATAAAGTGCAAATACAATGAATATCAATAGAATTGATCAAATTCAAGTACATGCAAATTAATTAAGTTGGTCAATTTTAATTAATGTTTCTCTTTTTTTTGAAAAAATAACATTTAAGATTTATAACTTTCACAAACTTAAATGTTTAATTTTTTTTAATTTTCAAAATTTAATAAGGGTATAATTGTACATTCCTATTAAATAATAACACTACTTATAGTAATGAGACTATATAATTGGGACACTTCAAAATAGAAATGTGGATTATATAATGGGGGACGGAGGGAGTAAAAATTATGGATCCTCCATTGGTTCCAATGGCTGCCCATGTCAATGTTTGACTTTCTTGAAAAACCAAAATTCACTTTTTTTGCTTAGGCACGCAGTAACTGTATTTTTGTATGTGTTTGGCTTGAAACTGCTAAAACTGATGAGAGACATTTATTGATGATGTACGTGTAATAATTGGGTGTGTTAGTTATGTTCGTAAAAGTGGATCCGAAAAAATGAAAAATTGAAGTTCATGCGCAACGTACGAAATTTGATTCTTCTATCAAATGAATAAATACATACATATATATATATATATATTGAAGTATTTTGATAATTAAAAAAAAACATCAGAACGAATAATTAAACAATCCAAATTAAGAGAAATTTTTAAAATCTAAAATTAATGTATCCATAAAACCTTAACAACAACAAAAATAGTGCATTTAAAACTCACATAAATACAGTGACGGAGTCAGAAATGTTGCTTAGAGGGGCTCAATTCATAATATAAAAGGGCACATAAGTAGAACGATAAAAAAATAATTTTTTTAACTAATAAAACTATCCTAATATTCTTAAAATTATATTATAATGTTTGAATCTTCAATGGACCCTAAAATTTAAAACTCAACACTAAGACGATAGATAAAATATATTAATGAAAATAAGATTAACTACCAATATGTATGGAATTGTGGTTGATTTATATTAAAGTAGAATTGAAAACAAAAATAAAAGGGGGTTGATGATTTTTTTTTCCGTGTTGTTTGAATTGGATTTGGGGTATAGAGGCTGGAATCTAGGTTGCAGGACGTGGAATTCCCAATTAGGAATAGAATAATATATATATTTTTTATTTTTTAGTATTAATATACTACTAAAATATTTCCTAAAAAAATACTATAATACTATTTTTTTATAAAAATTCTAGGGAGGGGGCAATGCCTCCACTGGGCTCTGTGTGGCTCCGTCCCTGCATATGTATATGACAAAGACTTACGTTAGACCGTCTAATGGGTCTTTAGCATTTAACGGGTCAAATAGAATCCAAATCCGCCCAAAATACTCATTCAAACCCACAAAAACAGTCAGCCCACGTGCCCGGCCACGCGCATATCACTAGGTATATATAAAGTATAATATCATTATATATGAAGTAAAGTATCACCAATTATATGTTGAAATATCACTTAATATGAATTGAAGTATCATCAACTATGAAGTATTTTCATATGCTAAGAAGAAAATAAATGAATATTTTCTACATAAATCATAATGTGGGGTTTTAATTTAGTTGATTCATTTATCTTCTTCTTTTTAGAATGTTTGTTGATTCTCCAGACATCATGTATTGCTATATATGAAGTAAAGTATCACTAATTATGTGTCGAAGTATCACTTAATATGAATTGAAGTATCATCAACTATGAAATATTTTCACATGCTAAGAAAAAAAATGAATTATTTTCTACATAAATCATAATGTGGACTTTTAAATTAATTCAAAAAAATAAATGAATTATTTTCTACATAAATCATAATGTAAGGTTTTAATTTAGTTGATTCATTTATCTTCTTTCTTTTTGGAATGTTAGTTGCATCTCCAGACATCATGTATCACTATGTATGAAGTAAAGCATCACTTAATATGAATTGAAGTATTATCAATTATGAAGTGTTTTCACATGCTAAGAAAAAAATGAATTATTTTCTACATAAATCATAATGTAGACTTTTAAATTAATTCATAAAAATTAAATATATATTTATAAAAATAAACTAAAAAAATATAAAAGTGAAAAAGCTAAAAAAGAAAAAGAAGTGATGAGATTATTTGAATGGATGAGATTTACTGTAATGCTAAACAATTGTCATGTTAAATAAGGATCATGTTAGTGCTAAAATAAGTAATCACTACAAGAAAAACGGCAATAGACAACGGGTATTGTTAATAGAGGTGTTGTCTATTAGCAGATGCTAATAGTCAACGGCCAAAACCCGTTGTCAATAAGAATATAGACAACGGTCATGTCAACCGTTGTAAATTATAATTGTTGCCATAAAAGATAGACAACATCTGTAATAATCACCGTTGTCTAGTGTAATTTAGACAACGATTTTCCACTATAACCGTTGTCTTTTAATTAGAAGACAACGGTTCTTATTTGAACCGTTGTCTCTTTTAGTAAAGACAACGCTACTAATGACCGTTGTCCTTTTCATTTAATTTTGATTTTTTTTGCAGGTTTTTTGTTTTACTAATTTTCCCAAAATAATAAATAATTAAACTTAACAATAATTAATTTCATACAACAAAATATATATACAATGTATATCATACATTAGGCAACTTATTCAAAATAACATGAATGTGAAAATTAAAAGACTAATATCCTATAGTAAACCAACATTTGCATATATTAAAAAGTTCAAGTAGTCCTATAAAAAGTTCAAGTATTCTTTCCTCCTTCCTTTCGCTTCTTCACTTGCCTCGTTTTAAATTCAACCCTTCATAAAATCATCTAAATATAAAAAAAAAACCAATCTTAGCATCAAATATGATATTGCATTAATGTCATTTTAAAAAGATTATATAAACAAATAAATAGATGCAACTCACCCAACAGTGTATGAGCTTCATCAATTTCTTTTTTTGGAATAATATCTGAAGAAACCGAACTCTCGGTTTTGACAGAGTTGTGATCAAAGTTGGCTCCAAAGTTGAGACAACTTTGCATACGCAGCGAAAATTTAAATATAGAACAACGGATTGGAATTTTCACGAGATTATATTTTTATAACCTTGTGAAGTGCCTCAGGGCAAAATCTTCACTATATAAAATATGTGAATTACAAAAAAACACTACTAGACAAATGCTAACTAAACCTTAAGACACTTTATCTCTTCATTCACAGAAAGTTGAGAATAAAGTTATCTTAACCAAATCTAGTAGAAACTCTATGAAAATATGAAAAACTCGATCTATACAATCTGTAAAATGCTCTCTGGAATCGTATATCTAAACTATGAATATGAATCCTATTTATACACAACTAAAATCTTGATCTCTACTCCAAGCAATAAACACGATCTCCACTTCTCCATTAATTGCTAGATTTGCGCCTCAAGCAAGCTTATCCCATGAAAATAGGAACAACCAAATCTTCATCTTTATCTCTTATGGCTCGGTCAAATACATGTGACAAAAACTTCTCAACTATATCCTACACACAATAAAACAAAGAAAGACAAAATAATAACATAGATAAATATTGAACCTAACGGTTCCAACAATCTCCCCCTTTTTGTCTTTCTTTCCAAAACCAAACAATCTTAAGTAAAATATGATTCTCCCCCTGAAACAAATAAACACAGAGCATAATGCTCCCCCTGTTATCAAAATGAAAAATAAGCACTTATGGTTAGATGAGCAAAGTTGCTCCCCCTGTCAGAACAACTTCAAGATAGATTGATGATCAAAAGAACATACCCAACCTGACAGATCAAGTTTCCATAAAAAACACCAAAATAAGTTTTAGTTTAAGAAAACTAAACTTCAGCAGACAGATGGATTAGTTGTTCAGAGACTAAAATAAAACATAAGGAAAATATTAGTTGTTCAGAAATTCTTCCATCCACAAAAAGAATTTTACTGCAACAGACTCACGCCTTCATTCCTCGTCCTCATCTTGGCCTGTACCTCATCCTTGACAGCTTGGTCCTTCATCTCTCCCTTTTTGGAAAGAAAGAAACCTTTGTAGCACACGCCGCTGTCTCTCAAAGATTTTGATATGCTCCGTCAAGAAATGAATTTGTTCCTGCAAAATAAACACAGGAACAGAACAATAGATTTCTTCGGTTGGAGTATCTTTGTCAGTCACTTCAATCCAGGGAAGATCTCTGGTGCGGGTGTCAGCAAGGAAAGCTTGTTGGACAGTCTGTAAAGGCAGCCTATTGGAGAGAACATCCTTTTTGGTGAGTTTAAGACCTTGATCAACCAGCATGTTGAATATCAGGGAAGGGACAATGAGCTTTTTGTTTGATTTGGTCATGGCAACTTTGGATATGGAGTTGAAGATCCGTTGCCCTAAGTTCACTTTCTCCCCTTTGAAAACTTTGTACATCAAACACACGTGATCAAAAGGCACAATAGTCGTGTTAGAGGTAGGTAGCCAATTTGAAGCACAGATTTTGTGAAGAACCGAGAACAATGAGGTAAGAACTGAAGCAAGCCTGTTTGGCTTCTTATGTGCAACCCACTGTTCTGCCCTTCCACCAGTCACAACTTCAGCCATTTTGGCCTCAAACTCATCATCAACTTCATCATCATCCTCAACAACATTAGGCACACCTAGAAACTTGTTTATGCGTGAAGGAGTTATAGTAAAAACCTTCCCACGCACATACATCTTCCCATACAACTTAGAGGAGTGATTACTAAACTCATGAGTTAAATTCGCATAGAAATGACGAACTACCTCAGTCACATACGGTTTAACATAAGTCACAGAGCCCATCACTTTCCTTTTCTCCAAAAACACAACCAAATTATGGGATGCAAAATCTTTCAAATCCACAGACCGATCATTCAAAATTTCCCTACTCTTAAAGTGTTCCCAATTCCTTCTACCAACATCAGAATAAAACAAAGGAGAGAGAGCCTTTGATACCTCAATATCCGACTCAGAATCATCGACGTTCTCAACCGAAGAGGCTTCTCGCTTGGCTCGCTTTCCAGACTTCCCTTTGGACTTGGGCGGCGAAGTGAAAGTCATTTTTCGCTTTCCTTTCCGAGATACCTCGATCTCATCCGCAAGCTCCTCGTTGGTCTCCGACTGATGAGCAGAAGGTGTGTGCTCGTCAGATTCTCCATGGAATGAGGCTTCCACTTGCTCATCATCATCAGGGTCATTATCGACCTGAATGGGTTCCTCTGGAGCTTTCAAAGTACTTCCGGCTCGGGTCAGTCTTTTGGACCGACGAGCAGGGAGAACCCTTTTAGCTTTTGAGGGCTTTTTCTTCGGAGATGATGGGGTCGGTGAGGGAAGAGTCTCTTCTTGCGGATCTTGATCGACAGAGGAAAAAGGGACCTCAATAGGATGGCCCTCGCAAAAATTAGTCTCTTGAGTAGGATAAATCGGGTCGACTTGGCGGTCGGCAAGAACAGGAGTGTCAAGCTCCGGAAACTCAAACAATGGCATCACAATCCTGGTCGGAGCAATAATTATTGCTTTGTTAGTCGCCGGCGGCAGGATGGAGAACTGCGGCGGAGTCGATGCTGGCAGAGGTAGTGGCTTGGACTGAGCCTCCGAGCTTCTAATCTCAGGTGAGATTTCCATCGGTGCATTCCCACGAGATGATGAGAGGAAAATGCTCAGCCGGAGGAGGGGAATCGTCTCTGGAGACAGTAACCGAAAGGGATTCGGTATAAGAGGATGAGGCGGTGGAGTGAGGGTTGGTTGAGGGGGAAAAGACGAGAGATGACGGATATAGGCGGAGGCTTCTGGGTCGCTCATGAACTCTTGGAGCTGCTTGATTTTCTCAGAAGTCATGGTAGATGGCGACGGTGAGAGCTTGGAGACAATGAGGGAGGGAGACGAAAAGTTTTTGGGAAAAGACAGCTTTTGAGTGAAGAGCTTGAGTGAAAATCTGATTTGATGAGATATGTAGCAGAATAGAGATAGAAGAGAGACAAGGTGGAGATGGGAATTTTAAACATAAAGTGTAACAAACAGATTCGTCCCGCCACAAAAATAGGAGTCAAAATCATTAAAGATATAGTCAAAATGAGATATTAAAGGAGGAGTAAGATACACTTTCAGATACATTCAACTGAATTTTAAAACAAAATTTTCTTTTTTCTTTTTTCTTTTTTTTTTAATTTTTTTTATTTTGTTGAGCAACTGTTGTCAAAGGATAAATCAAAATCAGAACACTTTCAATACATCATAGAAAACTTATCAAGAAGAGGAACAGATGGTGAATAGATGAATAACCAAGATAATCTTTATAAAAGCCACTTATCAAAGGTCTTTGACCTAGTTATATGGTTTTATAAGAACGATCATGATTTCACCTTTTACAGGCTTTTTCATCCTCGAATCTGCTCAACTTCACAGTTAACTATGATAGACCAAAAGTTGTGACAACAGTCGGGCCAACATTCGGTATCACATCATACATAAGCCAAGAGATTTTCTCAAGATCGAGAATCTCTCATAGCTTAGAGCTTTAGTAAACATATCAGCCAGTTGAACATTTGTACTAATATACTCTAACTTTAAGAACTTCTTTTCAACTAAATCTCTAATAAAATGATACCTTAAATGGATATGTTTCGACTTTGAATGATGAACAGGGTTCTTGGCAAGGTTGATTGCGCTTGTATTGTCACACATCATCACCAAGAGGTTGCTCTCTAGACCATAGTCATCCAACATTGACTTCAACCATATCAATTGTGTGGCACAACTCCCGGCAGCTACATACTCCGACTCGGCTGTAGATAGTGAAATGCAGTTTTGTTTCTTACTATGTCATGAAATGAGGTTGTTTCCTAAATAGCAGCATCCACCACTTGTGCTCCTTTTGTCGTCGGTCTCTCCAGCCCAGTCGGCATCACTGTATCTGACTAGATCTGTGAAAGTGTCCTTTGTGAACCAAAGTCCAAGTTCACAAGTACCAGCGACATAACGTATGATTCTTTTCACTGCTTTCAAATGCTCCTCTTTTGGGCATGATTGAAATCGAGCACATGCACACACACTGTACATGATATCTGGCCGACTTGCAGTCAGATACAGGAGGCTCCCTATCATTGATCTGTACAAAGTTGGGTCAACTTTAGCCCCAACTACATTCTTTGACAGTTTCTCCGTTGTGCTCATAGGGGTTCTCATGTGTTTTGCACTTTCCAGACCGAATTTCTTCACAAGGTTCTTTGCATATTTCGTCTGAGAGACGAACACTCCGTTCTCCTTTTGCTTGACTTGAAGTCTGAGAAAGTTGCTAAGTTCCCCAATCATACTCATCTCGAAAGAGGTAGACATGGCTTCCACGAATTCTTTCAAGGCTTTCTCACTTGTTGACCCAAATACTATGTCATCGACATAGATTTGAGCTATCGTTAGAAAGTTGTTCTCTCTTTTTAGAAAGAGTGTCCTATCCGCATGTCCCCTGTAAAAACCAAAATCAAGCAAAAATTCGGTTAACCGACTATACCAAGCTCTAGGAGCTTGCTTTAGTCCATAAAGGGCCTTGTGTAGCTTGTACACATGATCGGGCTTTGTTGGATCTTCAAATCCTTTGGGCTGTTCCACATACGCCTCCTCTTCCAAAACTCCATTGAGAAAAGCTGCCTTAACATCCATCTGGTGAAGAGTGATGTTGAGATAACATGCAATAGCAAATAAAAGCCTAATCGACTCTATTCGTGCAACCAGAGCAAAAGTTTCATCATAGTCTATGCCTTCTACCTAAGTATATCCTTGGGCAACTAAGCGAGCCTTATTTCTAATGATATTCTCAAATTCATCAGTTTTATTTTTGAATATCCACTTAGTTCCAATAACATTTACTCCAAAAGGTCTGGGCACAAGTGTCCAGACTTTGTTCCTCACGAACTCAAGTAACTCGGTTTGCATTGCACTAATCCAAAATTCATCCTTTAAGGCTTCAACAACATTCTTAGGTTCAATCATGGACAAGAACACAATCGTGCCAACTTCATGTATGACACATGATAAACACACCATCCTTACCATTTCCTTGTAGTTGGCAATTGCTTTCCCTCTTGTTCGGACCCCTTCGTTAACATCTCCAATGACTTGGTCTATTGGATGATCTTTGCGAATTCTTTTTGGTGGGTCCCTTCTTGCACTGCCTTGTACATGGATATCTGGACCTTCTTGCTTATGATCAGATTCAGGTTCATTTGCTGGTGTATCCTCGGTTGCCGTTGAAGTGGGCTCAACTTCAGGGTGCACTCCTTCTTCCACTTCTGTGTCATTTGCTCTACCATGTATCTCAATCAAACCATCAGTATCATCAACAGGAGTATAAAGATTGGCCAAATCATCAAACCTAATATTCACACTTTCCATCACCGTTCTGGTTCTGAGGTTATAGACACGGTAAGCATGACTGTTGAGAGAGTACCCGACGAAAACACCTTTGTCACTTTTGGGATCAAACTTATAAAAATAATCCCTATCATTCAAAATGTAACACACAACCGAAAACATGTAAGTATTTCAAGTTGGGCTTTTTACCATTCAAAATCTCATATGACGTCATGGTGGTTCCGGTCCTCAGATTTACTTTATTACTTACATGACATGCAGTGTTTAAGGCTTCAGCCCAAAATTGCTTGGCCAACTTCTTTGATTGCAGCATAACAGTAGCCATCTCTTGCAGAGTCATATTCTTTCGCTCGGCGACACCATTTTGCTAAGGTGTCTTTGGGGCTGAGTACTCATGATGAATCCCTTCTTTAGAGCAAAAATTTAGGAAATGAATATTCTCAAACTCCTTCCCATGATCGGATCTCAACCTTTTTACACAAGCTTGATAAAAGTTTTTGATCGTAGCATATAACTCTAAGAAGGTGTCATATGTTTCACCCTTATTTCTCGAGAATTTCACCCAAGTATATCTAGAGAGGTCATCTACAATGACAAAAGAGTACCATTTACCTCTAAGGCTTTCGACTTCAGCTGGTCCCATAAGGTCCATATGGAGTAGTTCGAAGCAGCTTTGAGTTGCGAAAGGTCTCTCAGAAGTTATCACAACAAGGTGCGAAGCTTTGACTTGTTTTCCCTTTTGGCAATCTCCACAAAGACTGGGACTTGAGATGTTCAACTTGGGAACTCCTAGAACAACATTTAGCCTTTGGAGATTCTTCATGTTACGGAAGTTGGTGTGTCCCAATTTTTTATACCAAAGCTGCACCTCATTCACCTGCGCACTTAGACAACTGTTTCTGTTGGTCTCATAGATATTATTGGAAGATCTTACCCCTGAGATCACATGATTCCCATTGCTGTCCATCACGGTGCACCTTTTTTATCAAAGATGACACTGAAGTTGTCATCAAAAAGTTTGTTGATGCTTATAAGGTTTGCAGTTAGCCCTTCAACATGTGATACGTTGGCCAGTTTTGGGAGTCTAGGGCTGTCCAAGGTACCGCGTCCCACAATCTTGCCATTTGATCCTCCACCAAAGGTTACTTCGCTACCATTGACTCTTTGATAGTTTGATAGGTAACATCTAGAACCTGTTATGTGACGTGAGCACCCGCTATCAAAGTACCAAGTTGTTGAGTTATCAACAGTTGATGCAGTGAAGACCACTTGGCATGTAACTGTGGAGGTAACCTTGGGTCTCCATACCAATTTCTTGAACTTATTTCCTTTGCCTGCTAGAATAGGATTTGACAGTTGTTTCCTCAGATGCATCTCCTTCTGATGTTCCTGCAAGAATTTGTGACAGAATGGTTTGATGTGACCCGGAAGAAAACAGTAGTGACAAATGTACCTCCTACATTTTCTTCTTACAGAAGAGGTGGAGGGAGCTTCTTTGGCTTTAACAAACGGTATTCCATGAGTAGACATGATTTGTGTGAAAGCTGGCTTCACACTGCTATCATAGCCAATGCCATGTGAAGTTACCTGTGTTTGTGCCAGAACTTCATCAAGTTTAGATGTACCAGTGTTGAGTCTTTTGAAGGTCTCATCAGCATGATTGAGTTTAATTCTCATATTGTCTAACTCAGCATCTTTCCTGGTCAACATGGCTTCCAGCTTTGTTAGCGTCATCTTTTGCACGGAGATTTCTTTATTTTTTGACTCCACAACTTTGCACTGCTTGGTCCACTTAGCATACAAGTCCTTGTAAAGTTCTTGCATTTTCATCAATAACTCAAGAGTTTCTTCCTCTGTAACTTCCTCTTCAACATCCCCTGCTGCAGTCACAACAGTATTAAAACAAAAAAGATTCTCATAATATGATTCATCATGCCTATCCGAAGTTATCTCAACTTCGGTGGGATCTTCACACACTGCAGTTAAGGCTGCATGTTCAATCTGGGCGTCATCTGGGATTTCTTCAACTTGAATCCCAGAGGTGTCCAGCTCACTATCGTTAAGGGATAATAAGTTTATAGGTTTTCCCAGCTTTCTGAAGGTATTGGCACACTCATTTGCAAAGTGTCCATAACCTTTGCATTCATAGCACTGAACGGTGGCGAAGTCCTTCACTTCTGTTGGCCTAAAATGGTCTGAAGCAGCACGTTTCACAAATTTTGGTTCTTTTCCGAGTGAGTTTATACGTTCATAAAGAACCAGAGACCTAGAAGGATCAAATCGAGGTTTGCGCTGTTCAGAACCTCCCTTCTGTTGTTTTCCTTTGGTGGCACAAATGAGAGAGTTCAGCCTTTTGGTGATAAGAGCAAAGTCAGGATTCTTTACATGAATTTCTTCAAGGTCTTCATCTTCTTCTTCATCATAGGCTGACGTTGCCTTTGAAGATTCCCCAACTGTCAAGGCAATTCCCTTTTTCTTGGACGGTCCACCTTTCTCGTTCAACTCCCTCTCATACGTCTTCAGGTCATTCATCAATTTGGTGAACTCCAGAGATCCAGTAGTTGAAGCCATATCAATTGCAACTACTTTCATGTCAAAGCGAGATGTTAGAGTCCTTAAAGCTTTTGAGACTAACCTTTTATTAGTGATTGGATCACCTAAATCATTGCACTCGTTAGCAATCTCAAGCAGCTTATTGCAGTAATCTCCAACGGTTTCATCCTCCTCCATCTTCAGGTTTTCAAACTTCGTGGTGAGAATCCAATGCCTTGATTCTTTAATTCCAATATCATCTTCGCAATGCTGCTGGAGTATATCCCATGCTTCCTTGGGCGTCTCACAATTCCTTATGAGTTTGAACATTTGAACATCCAGGGAGGATTAAATCGCATTAAGCGCTTTGTCGTTGAACGTGGCTTCTTCATTTTGCTCTCTGGTCCATTCAGATTGAGGAGTGCGACATACATCACCTTCAGCATCCACGGTCTTGGGGTGTACCCATCCTTTTTGAACTGCTTGCCATGCTCTTGCATCAATCTATTTGATGCATGCTCTCATCCGAACTTTCCAAAAGGAATAGTTCATGCCATCTAGAACTGGGGGTTTGTTGAACAACGGGTTCGTACAATCCATTGTGATTTACGAAAACAGGATCACCACTTAGTGTATCAAATGTCTGCTCTTGATGCCAATTGAAAAAACTGAACTCTCGGTTTTGACAGAGTTGTGATCAAAGTTGGCTTCAAAGTTGAGACAACTTTGCATACGCAGCGGAAATTTAAATATAGAACAATGGATTGGAATTTTCACGAGATTATATTTTTATAACCTCGTGAAGTGCCTCAGGGCAAAATCTTCACCAGATAAAATATGTGAATTACAAAAAAACACTACTAGACAAATGCTAACTAAACCTTAAGACACTTTATCTCTTCCTTCACAGAAAGTTGAGAATAAAGTTATCTTAACCAAATCTAGTAGAAACTCTATGAAAATATGAAAAACTCGATCTATACAATCTGTAAAATGCTCTATGGAATCGTATATCTAAACTATGAATATGAATCCTATTTATACACAACTAAAATCTTGATCTCTACTCCAAGCAATAAACACGATCTCCACTTCTCCATTAATTGCTAGATTTGCGCCTCAAGCAAGCTTATCCATGAAAATAGGAACAACCAAATCTTCATCTTTATCTCTTATGGCTCGGTCAAACACATGTGACAAAAACTTCTCAACCATATCCTACACACAATAAAACAAAGAAAGACAAAATAATAACATAGATAAATATCGAACCTAACGATTCCAACAATATCATTTGTCAAAATAATAAATAAGAAATAATAGCATGTCTGAGTTAATAATTAACTAATAAATAACACATATACTAAACAATTAACTTCAAAAACTAAATGACTTAAATTGACAGGTACCGCTACATTTGAAAAATAAGTTCTTATTATTTCCATATGAAGGCTTTAATAGATTTCCCACAAAATATATAAGTAAAAACTAAGAAGCATTTCCCAGTTGTCTATATGTTGTTGTCTATGAAAGAAACGGAGGTAGACAACGGTCAGGACATAGTCGTTGTCTATTAATATAAAGACAACGGTTTTTTACCCGTTGCAAGTAAAAAATAATAAAAAAAAAATAAAAAAACACGGAGATAGACAACGACTGAGTATGTAGCCGTTGTCTATATCTGTAAAGACAATGGTTTTCAGAAAACCCGTTGTCTATAGACTATTGTCTATTAGCCATTTTCTTGTAGTGAATAACAGTGCTAAAATAAGTCATGACAGTGCTAAAATAGGGAATGACAATGCTAAAACCCTAAATTGAAAAATATACACGTAAATCACATATACAATGCTAAATTCTAAACTATAGTGATAAAAATGGAAGATCATGAAGCATAAAAAGATGTCGATGATATTTTTTTTATTATAATGCTAAATAATTATCATGCTAAACAAGGGTCATAACAATACTAAAATAAGTCATGACAGTGCTAAAATAGGGAATGACAATATAATGCTAAAACCCTAAATTGAAAAATATACGCGTGAATCACATATACAATGCTGAACTTTTAAAATCATGTTCCATGTATCATCCAAATATTGATGTGACATAATTACTATCGAATAAGTCGGACTCTGTGATTCCAACTTTAATTTTAGATTAACTCAATCTTCATCGTTATCTATTTTAATATTGGTGTGTTTTTTCATTACGTAATTTAGTTCTTTGTATTCATTTTAAAAAAAGATGTAAAGTTTTGCAATATTTATATCTTTTTTAATTGATTTATTCAAGTTCTTAGAAAGTTCTCAACTTTCATTTGGAAAAAAAAAGAACACAGGGAAATTGAAGTGATGGCTTATGGCTTAAGCCATAATTTATTTATTAAAGAAAAAGAAAAAAACAAGAAGTTACAATAGAGAGATATAGCTAGAGACGTACAAAATGTCTATCTAGCCAGTTTAACTCTTTTTGCAGTGTGAAGCTTTGTAAAACAACCGTATTTTTTTATTGTAATGCTAAACAATTGTCATGCTAAATAAGGGTCATTTAGTGCTAAAATAAGTCATGACAGTGCTAAAATAGGGAATGACAGTGCTAAAACCATAAATTGAAAAATATACGCGTGAATCACATATACATTGAAATTTCTGATTTTACCTTTACTAAGATTCAGGGGCAGCGAAGTTGGTCGTTATTACAATTATGTCACCGCGTT
Source organism: Perilla frutescens (assembly GCA_026008535.1). Lineage (NCBI taxonomy): Eukaryota > Viridiplantae > Streptophyta > Magnoliopsida > Lamiales > Lamiaceae > Perilla > Perilla frutescens. The sequence continues at coordinate 16,674,873 of BRKX01000015.1, forward strand.
TTTTTAATTTTGGAACAGATCTTGTTTGTCCAAATAGACGAGATCTGTGGCTGAGATTGGTTCTCGGTTCTCACATGGGGTATGGTTCCTTATGGAACCCAACCCTATATATATATATATATATATATATATATATATATATATATATATATAGGGAAATGATCAAATGAGAACCCTTCCTCTAGGTGGGAACTAGGAACCAATCCTAGACTTTGTTTGACTCAATCTGGACGGCCCAGATTAAATCAGATTTAAGTGGATGGGCGGTGGCATTCCTATAATTTTCGGCAACTTTGTGGGCGGAGGGGTAATATAGTAATTTAATAATTCTTCTCTTTTATTCTGAGGCTAAAATGAGAATCACATGAGGCTAAAATGATCGAAGTAGGAGGCTAAAATTGATGTGACATTTTTCACCAGGGTTCACCATTCCCAATTAGGGTTTATTACATTCCGATTAGGGCTCATCTGATCCCAACTAGTAATTATGAGATTCCCATTAGGGTTCACTATCCCCAAATAGGGTGTATTGCATTTCATTCCAATGAAATTATCGTTTCATTTTTGTTTATCAACACATGCTAAAATGAGAAATGCATGAAGCTAAACTGAGCGAAGTAGGAGGCTAAAATTGAATCTGGGCAATTTCTGAGTTCAGTTCCGATTATGCCCTTAATGAGACACGCGAATTGAAGATTTTCATTTTAATTACAAAATTGCCACCGAAAATCTGGATTAATCTGGATCGTTCAGATTTTGGAATGGAGGGATGAGATTGGTTCCTAGTTCCCACCTGGTGACTGGTTCTCACCAGATCTCATCCTATATATATATATATATATATATCTATATATATCATGTTTTCTAAGAAAAGCTCACAGTATATTTTGGATAATTTATAAAAGTTAGATATTTTAATGATATATTTCACTAACTAGTCTATTCATAACAGTTAATTTTTTCAAGAGTCGATTAATTATTTGTGGATTTTAAACAGACAGGGCCGGGTAGTTGTATATTTCATTAATATTTAATACACATAATTTGGCAGATGTAATCATAACATATATAGAGGCAAGAATAACACTAATCCCAATTTAACACATTTTACTAGGAGTAGTACATGCATACATAGATAGGTTCGTATTTAATTTTCTATGGGACCATTCTAATAATTTTAAATAATTTGTTTCTAGAAACTAAAACCAAAGGCTCTCAACTTTTTATACAAATTCTAAAGTTTACAATCATCTCTTAATTTCTTCACAAAAATTCTTCTAATCTATAACTAGATAATTAAATTGAGAAATTGTTAGTCAAGATCAATAATAAGTATAATCAAATTAGGAAATATTGGTCAAGATATAAATCTATAGGTAAGACCTTTTTTGTCTCAATACATGTAACAGAGTGGAGCCAGAATTTTAGTTGATCGAGGGGCAAAACTTTTAAATGATTAATCATAAAGGATTCAAAGGGCCGGGCGAAATTTATATTTTCTGAAAACACGTTTATTTAACTAATTTATTTCCGAATGAAATGCAATTTTTTCTTTTAGACTTACAAATTTCTTTTCATGCAAAAGTATTATTCAACCTGTTTCTAATTAAGTGTCATTTTGGATGAATGCACACATATTAATAAATTAATTGAGTTATCTAATACATCCTTGTGTGAATACATTAAAAATTAAATGAGTTAAATATAGATGTATGAGTGCATTAAGACAAATGTGTAAAAAATGTGAATTTTCTTTTTTTGAAACAAAATTTAAATGTTAGAATAACATTTATTTAGAAATGAGGGTAGTATTAATCTTTTCACTACTTACCTTTATTAATTAGGTTCTTGCTGTCAAAACAAAAGCATATATACGAGTAAACCCTTAATTATGAGGTGGCGAATTTGTGTGTTTTATTTTATTTCATTAACTAGTATTTCTCTCGTACAATGTACATAAATTATTTTGTATATTTTTAAGTTTAATGAATAAAGGAAAAATATTCAAATACACCCTTAATTTACTCTAAGAGCTAAAAAAAAATAAAAACCTTTTTTTTTGTACCTAAAAAAACATAAAATACTTATTTGACCCTGAGAGTAAATATTTAGGTATATTTGAACATTTTCTTTTAAATAAATTATTAAGTAATATGAACGATGTTAATGTGAACATTCATTTTTAACCAAAAAATAATTTTTTTTCTAATTATATACAATTTATTTTTCTAATTACATTAAACATATTATTACCGTAATTAACAGTTTATTTATAGGAAAATATCTCGATTTGATTGGTTATACATATAATATATGCATAAAATCATTATAAAATATGTGTATGAGTAAATTGATTACATACATAACACACACACATGTGTGTGTGTTATATTGTAAGCAGTTTTAGTATAATTTTTTCTCTAGTCAAACACACAATTACACATATATAATTGGGAGATGAATAGACACTTAATACTTTATTATGTGTAATTAATTATTTATTTGGGAAAATGTTTTCCTTCGATTTTTTGCTTGTCAATAAAAGCTAAAAAAAATTCCCTGAAAAAAAGCTAAAAAGTTGAAAACTTAAATAATTTTAACCGGTATTTAGAACTTTATTATATGTACTGCGCTGTTTTGCTAATATTACTAATATACCATTTGTGCAATGCACGGTGAATATTATTAAAAAAATATTTAGGTCTAATAATAAAATTATATTCAATTATTAATTTAGTATATAAATATATGGATTATATCGAATGAATTATGATTTTTTTGTCTATTTTGCAATAGAGTACATGTCCCTTTTCTGACTTTATAAAAGAAAAGACCATCGACTCAGATACATTCGATTGTCATGATATTTCTGTCTTTCTAAATGGATTGTTATATAGTATTACATGTAATTTTATGAACTCAATTGTGGAGAAATAAAAATACCGTGTATTCAGGGATTGCATATCATGTTTAGAGCTTGAATAATCTATAATAATAATATGAATGAAAAATGATGTAAAAATTATATATTTTTGTATAAAAAATCAAATACATTTTCTTTAAATATTTGAACTCGCTAAAAAGATTTTGGATGTGGATCTTGAATTTTTAAGAAACTAAAAATATTTTAACAAAATTAATATATTTAAATGAAAATTTTAATTATAAAATATTTAAACTCTATAAATTTAAATTATATTTAATATTAAATTGATAATATAAAATATCAAATATTACACTTGATCTCAACTAAAAGCCAAGAAAGCTGAAAATACCGTAGTTGGGCCCAACAATTTATAGTTTGTTAATGCACAATTATATTTGTTAGTTCTTTGATATGAGATAAATTTTATTTGTAAATTTAAAATATACAAATGATAACTATTTAAAATGTATTTAAAGTTGATGATTACTTTAATACGTTCATTGCTAAATTTCAAAAATATTTAACATTAAATTTATAAAATTCAACTAATACATTTAATTTGAGAATTTAAATAAGTTTAATAAATTTTTATTAATATTAATTGATTTTGTCGTTTTATTGTTAAATATTTTTAAAATATTTAAGTTATCAATTTTAAATATGTTTTAAATACTTAGACTTTATATATTTTAATTTTTGAAACAAAATTAATCCCACATCGAAAAATTAACAAATATTGTTGTAAATAAATAAATTATAAATTGGGCCCATGTAATGCCCCAGATTTTCAAATCAGGTTTAAAGAATTCTTAATCAAAATTAAGAAGTTAAGGGAGTGATTTTTATAAGGTTTAAGTGATGTCAGATGTCAGTCACGACTTTAGGGGTCAATTTTCGTAAAATCGTCTTTTCGGAAATTTTGACCTTTACTCTGATATGGCCGATTTTGGTCTTTTTAGAAAGGTTTTAACTCAAGGAGTACGCCGGTGTTTTCGGATTTTAAATCTGAAGTCGTTTGAGGTCTTGGTGATGAAAAACGTATTTAAAGGATTTATGAATAGTAACTTTTGCGTGCGTTCGTGATTTGGAAAATTTACGAAATCCTCCTCGTTGATCTGAGTCTTGTTCTGCCAGGCCCTCTTATGGGAAATGACTCAAGGAATCCGTTGGCATTCACAGATTTCCATTATGAGGTCAATCGAACGCTCGAGAGAAAAATCTGTCAGTCTGAGTGAATAGTAAAAGTAAATTCCAAAAAAGGAATCTTTGCTCGTCTTTCTTCTGACGACCTGTTTTTCATCCCGAGTTAAGTTGGTTCAATAGTACTCGAGCCAATGAGTCTCTCAGTATTTTTAGATTTCATGTCTGAGGTCATTTGGAACTCGACATTGAATAAAGCAGCTTTTAACCGAACCCGAAGTTACTTTTGCAGTATTCTTGCACTGAGATGGCTTCCCTTGGAAGCCAAACTCACTCCTATAAATAAGAGGCCACCCTCACTTCATTTTTCACACCATTCTTCACTTCTTCTTTCTCCAAAATCGAGAGAATAACAAAGCTCTGAGAAAAAGTCGAGAGGAGTCTCTTCGTGAGTTCACCTCCGAGTCGATGAGCGGAGTGGCGAGGAAGATATGCTCCGGGAGAAGGTGCTAAGGGCGCCGTCGGGTTGTAGCAGGTGGCTCTGCCACTGTTGTGACTCGATGAGATGCTGAGCTAGCCATTTTTCTTCGGCGCACTCGACTTCGTTCATTCTATTTCGTTGATGTCGGATTCAAACCCTTTTCTTTTCGATATTTCTTTTCCATCTTTCATTATCCTATTTCATTATCGCTCTCGTTATTTCGTTGCTCGTTTATTTCATTTAAGTTCCATATTTAAAGTTCCGTATTTAAAGTTCTGTATTTAAAGTTTCATCTAGTTAAAGATACGGTCGTGTTTATGCCTTTATAATGTCGATTTCTTTTCAAGTTTAAAGTATGCTCGTTTTTAAGTTTTGGCTAAGTGTTAAACCTTGTTTTTGAGTTTAAAATATCGAGAAAAGGGAGAGGCACCCAAGTAACGCCTCGACCAACACTTCAATTGGAAGTTTTCAAGGTTCGTGAGAGTGCACGGACCGTAAAAGGGTTGTACGGCCCGTGCAAGGCAGCCCAGAACTCTCGATATTGTTTTCTGAAGAGCTTGCATGGCCCGTGCAAGGGTCTGCACGGACCGTGCTAGCTTAGCACGGACCGTGTCGGAATGTTTGGTGTGTTTTTCTTCGCCTTAAGGGCTTGCACGGCCCGTGCAAGGCTTCTGCAGCTATGTCTCGGCACGTTTCTGTCCGAAGGCCATAACTTTTGACTCCGTTGGAACCACGAGACCCATGAGTACTCAAATCGAAGCTCTTTCGAAGATCTACGTCACTATAGTGGCCAATCATCCGGAATCTCGATCATTTTAGTAGGATTTTCCGTCCCCATTTTCGGTAATTTCAGATGTCTAAATCCTTTTAATTCTCGTGTTTTAAGTCATAGTTAAGGGTCGATGGTTTAGATATCATTTAGATGTCTTATTAGGATCTCGAATAAGGTTTCAAGTTTTTGATCAACTTTTCTAAGAGGAGGTGAACCCCGAGGAGGCCCGAGGAAGGATTTTTCGGCTCATTATCGAGATGCTCGTCATCAAGGTGGGTGGTTCTAAACCAAGTATAAGGTTTGAGCTATTAAGCTCTAGAAGCATGATAGGGCAAAGGTGAAATATCCAATAAAAGTATTTTATGCTCTGCCTGATTAGTCTCTGTACAAGGAAAGGAAAGGAAAATGAAAGAAAGAAATGAAGTTATAACATGATATTGTTTATTGTTGTTTGAGCTCTTGATTAAGTAAATGATGTTATGATTAATATATTGTGATATCTTATAGTTGGTGTATTTAAGGTATAGACGATCATGATCATAAGTTAAGTTATTGTTGATATTATGATTAAGGGAGATTGTTTAAGTATGTAATGTCTTCTAGGTTGATTATATTAATTCCCTCGTGGCATTAAGGTTATAGCCTTTATTAAGGAATGCAATCTAGAGGTTTCAATCTAGGTTTGATTTATGCTATGCATGATTAGGTATTAAGGTTTTGATATTAAGGTTTGATTGTGAGAATTCAATGTTGAGAATTGAGGATTAAGGAGTTAAGGTTAAGGTTTTGATGTTGAATGTTATGATTCAATTATGGCTAAGCAAGTTATCGAGCTCAAAGAATAGTTGTATTGCATTATCATGTTGTGACATTCATGTCACTAATGTTGTATCATTTGATAAGTAAAGGGAGTCACTCCTGGGTAATCCCCTCGCCTACTCAGTAGGGTATTTGAGGTAACCCCTCTCTTATCTTAAGGCATATCTAAGGTTGCAGTAGACATCAGGTTTGAGCTAGGAAATGCATCAGAAGAGGAAGTAAAAGGTTTTGCGGATATGGAGAGGGCTTTTGCGTTTTGCTCTCCATATGCCGATAGTTTATAATTGGATATTTCAAAGGTTATTAAAGAGTTTTCTCGTAAAACCCCACTGAGTACATTAGTGCTCACGCCCTCTTTTTTAAATATTTTCAGGTTGAGATGCTGAGGCCGGTGATGTGCTGCTGGTGGGGTTGTCTGAAGTTTCAAGTTGTTGCTTTATGGTTACATGTTTTTTTCCGCTAAGTTTCTGCTAAGTACTCTGATATTAGTATTTAGTCCCGATTAATGTAACTTGATTCTTGATAATAGCATGTCTTAAATGCTATGATTCCTAAATAGTAATAAAGTCTTGAGAAGTTAAAGCATGTTCTTTTGACATACCCCTTTATGCCTTTATTGATTTCGAGTTAAATGAATAGTTATATTTTTTGAATATTTTGGTATCTATTAATTTTCAGTTGACTTGTGATTAAGTCTCGCATGCTTGTTATTATTATTCGTCTACAAAGAGGTTTTTTCATTCAAGCATGATTCTGCTCATTTCCAGTTAATCTTAAGTTATCTTTTGATTCGTCCCATAAATGGGATAGTAAGATTTATTTGACTCTGACTATTAATGAGTCCTTATCGTTGTGACCTACGAAGGGGTCTTGTTTGTTTAAAGAGTCGAATTCCAATCTGTTTGTCCTTGTATTCTATTTAAATATGTTGGCCCATGATATGTCGTTCATTTGACTCGATTGAATCCCTTGACTCCTTGATCCGTTGAATCTAATAATTCTTCTGAGTCATGAAGTTAAGTTGCCTAAGTTCTTGAGGCGCTAACTTAGTTTAATTCTAAAAAGACCCCCCTGGATTTCTGATTAATCTACCTATTTTCTTCGGCTTTTAAACCTAACACCCCGTCCCCATTAAAAATGACCGCCTAAGGGACCGGGCTGTTACAGAGGGTATCTGAGCAGGCTTGCAACTCTGCAGACCTGTCTCTTCTTAAAGTAATTGATTGAACTCTTATTTGAATATTGAATTGTTCAAAGGTATTAATCAGCAACCCCCAGCTCACATCACCCTCGCATCTTCAACAAAGTTAAGGTATGATTGAGTATAAGTATTTTGTTTATATTTGGTATAACTTTTGAAAGTACAAGATAAGGAGAAAAGTTTTGAGTAAGGCAAGGTTAGTCGATTTTTCTTAAATAAAAATCAATGATTATTTGTTATGAAATAAATCCTTAGCTATACCAAAGTTTAAAGCTGAACTTGTTGAAGTAAGTTCTAGGTCTGTGCTTTTAAAGAATTTTGAGTCATTATAGACTCAAGCAAGTAGCAAATATTTTTAGAATATTATTTTCTGCAGATACTCAAACTATATCGGTCATTTTAGATCGTCAAAATTTTTGAGTTATAAAGTTTGAAAAGTTGATTTAAAAATCTTCTTTGATAAATGCTCGTCTACTGCACATGAGGAAATGATCTAAGAATAAGTAGAGGATAAGTTAGGCATAGAAGAATATAGTTAGAACATAGACTATAGCGAGTTTGAATTAAGAAGAAATTTCTAGGATTTCCTTTAGGTTCTCTTAAGAACCTAGATTGGGTAAGTTCCCTCTTAAGGAGCTAAATTAAGTAGAGCTGTTCGAAAGAACATTTCTATTGCAAGGATGTTCATAAGAAGATTAAAGGGTTTCGATAGCAGAAGCGAGAATGAGGTTAGGAAGTTAAATCCAGAAGTAAGAAGAGGAGCAGTCAAGTTAAAGGCGAGTTATCAGATTGCGGGTCTAATGCAAGTTCGATGAATCCCTACGCGAGCTTTCAACTCAAGAGAAGTCTCGTCTGAAGACTGACAAGTCCAATTTCTCTCGTATTTTTGGAGTCTTTTTCTCATTCTTTTGTCCTTTTTTTGTTGTTTTAGAGTCGGAAAGAGCCAGAAATACGAGTAAGGGCATGAAGAGAGCAAAATCATGCACTGTGGGCATTTTGGAGCTGAAATACGATGATACAAGTTCGATGAGATTTTCATAGCACCAATCTCCATGAAAGGTGCCAACTTATAGAGTCCATCGCATTTCAATGTTGCTGAGAAATGGTCATTTGCCCACAAGACTCGAGGAGATTCTAAACTTGGCAGACCTGTTATGGGCACAACGCGAGAAGTTCGGCAGAGGTCATCCAAGATATTCCAGATTTCGTTAATAAGGAAAGAAGATCATGTCAAAGAGGATATTACCAAATCTGGAGATGATATCTTAAAGCTTCTAGAAGACCAATCTTCTCCAAAAGGAAATCGTCCTCTTGTGGGCGCGAGCTGAAGAGATAGAATCAGAATCTACTTTACAAGGAAAGTTGACCTGTCTCTACAAGGAAAGTTGATTTGTCCGTACAAGGAAAGTGCAGTTGCCAGAAAAGGAAAGAATGGGCACGCCGATAGGCAGTCCAGAATTAAGTCTTTTATGGGCCGATTTGAGCTTCAAACTTACTTGTGGCCCAAGGATGCTAGGGATTCGACCTACCTGCATAAATACTACTAGAGAGGATCATTCATGCACGACATAAAAATCTGAAAACACAACAAATTGTCCAGATATATATTTTTAGTTTTAATTTTTTATTTTCTAGTTTATGTTATTAAGTTCGACGTTGGAGTCAAGATTCATTTCTTATTTATTACAGTAAGTTTTTCATTTAATATTATGTCTTTAAATATTGTCTTTATGTTTATGTCTAGCATGTGTGGCTAGATCTTTTATTTCGGATTGAATGGAGATGATAACTTAACAAATATGTAAAAACTGTGAGGCAGTTTGGGCATAACACTGTGTGAATCTGGTTTCCGTCGTGTATTGATTTCTTTATTGCACTAAAGCATGTTAAGCTAATTAATGTGGTTGATCACTCGTTAATTGGAATTGGGCACGCTAAATCTATGCTTGGTCAATGAATCATAACTGTGTGTTGATCATAAAGGGACTGGGTACATCATGGGGTATTGTGGGCACACGAGAAATCAGTGTTTGCAATAGATCTGGGTCTGTCTAGGGCATAAAACTGTTTGTTGCTTACAATCAAATGAGAAATCAGGGTTGGGTAACAGTTTTGGGGACGAGAAATCACCTCTAATCTAATCTGAAAGGATAGATTCGGCACAAATGAAGAAATTTGGGTGCCTTTAACTGGATAATTTAATTCACATAAGAAATCTGTGTGCCCATGATCGGGAAAGTGTTTGTTAAGTTTGATTCGAAGTTCTAATTCGGAATACTTTACTACTAATCATTTTCTTTATTTTTCTTTGTTTCTTTTTATTTCTATTTTTTGCAAGATTTACTTTAAAGTATTTTCATACGAAGTACGGAGACCATAACAACTCTCAAAACTTTGGAATTGGTGACATTGGAAAGTAGAATTCGCAGCTCCTCATGGGATCGACCCTTTACTCACATTGCTGGCTACGCCCGCTGTGGACACAAGGATAAGTCTCTCTTGAGATTTATTCTGACCACAAAACGACCACACGTTAGAATTGGCGTCGTTGCCGGGGAGTTGATTCAAGTAATTCTATTTTCCTAACTTGTTAGCCTGGCCGGTAGATGCAAAACTCCTCTACAGAGTTCTACGAGTACGATCCAGAACCAGAAAAAGACTTTGCAAAGGAGAAAGGCAGAAGAACGGAGGGCACGACAAGCCGAAAGACTTGCTCGTGAAACCATCCTGGAGGAAGAAGAACATTCTCAACCAGAGCACGAAGTAAGAGAAGAGCAGCAAGGAAGAGCAACTATGGCTGGAGAGAGCCGAACACTAAGACAGTTAGTCTTTCCGACTAATATGAACCTATGTCCCATGGGCATTACGCTCTCAACTATCACTGGAAGTTGGGAACTAAAGGCAAATTTCATCCAAATTTTACCTAAGTTTCATGGGATGACTGGAGAAGATCCTCAGAGGCACATACAAGATTTTGAGATGATGTGTCAAACCCAACCCGCGGATGGGGGAAAAGATCAATATGTACGACTGGTATCCTTTCCGTTTACTCTACAAGACGGGGCACGAGACTGGTTGTACACTCTGCCGACTGGCAGCATGACCACATGGGCGTAGCTACAACAAAAGTATTTGGAGAAATAATTTCCCGCATCCATAGTGCAAGAGATGAGAAGAAGAATTGGAACTCTGAATATGGGCACAAATGAGAGCTTCTACGACTATTGGAGTCACTTTCAGATCATGCTGACAAAGTGCCCACAACATCAGATCCCAGATCATGATCTGATTCAATACTTCGTATCAGGCTTGAGGACACATGACCGGACCATTGTGAATGCTTCTTGTGGAGGATCTATTCTAAACAAATTACCAACTGAAGCCTTCAAGATTTTAGCGGAAATGGCTGATGAGAATCGAGATGAGAGTGCCGAAGACATAAGGACAGTTGCAGATGCTGGAACATCAATGCATTTTGAGACCAATATGGAAAGGCTCTTTGAACAAATGGAGAGGGTTTTGAGCACAACAGGAGTACAAAAGAAAAAACCATGTGGGGTCTGCAAAAGTATAGCCCACGTTACTGATGAGTGTCCAACGCTGCAGGAGGAAGTTTCTGACGTATATGTCTTCGTAGGGCATAACAACAGTTAAAGAAGATATGATCCTCATTCTCAAATGTATAATCCAGGTTGGCAGGATCATGCGAACTTCAAGTGGAAAAGATCAAATCAAGCCCAACCACAAATTCCTCGTATGCAACCACCTTTTCAAAATCAAAGGCAAGGACCTTCTTTGGAGGAGCTGGTCCAAACCATGGCATAGGAAACGTTGAAAGCACAGCAAGAGACGTTGAGGGCACAACAAGAAACTGAAAAATTCAAGAATGAAACACGTGCTGGGCTCCAGCATGTTAACGAACAAATTTCACAGCTTAGCCAAGCCATCAAGTAACTTGAAGAGAAAAATGGGCAATTACCATCTCAAATGGTAAAACCCCGAGAACAAGTGAATGATATGACCTTAAGAAATGGAAAAGAGCTACCAGAAGCTGTTACAGAACCAGAAGCTGAGAAGATAGAAAACACTGAGGGCACATAAAAAGAGGAGCAAAAAAAGAAAGAAAAGGTTGCAGAGCCCAAGATGAAAAAAACAAAGGCTGTTGGAAAACCACCTTTTCCAGAGCGTCTTACCCACAATAGAAAGGAGGAAGAAATGAAAGATCTTCTCAAGATTTTTCGAAAAATAGAAATCAATATTCCACTCTTGAATGCAGTTAGGTAAGTACCTCGATATGCCCGATTCCTCAAGGAGCTCTACACCAAAAAGTTACGATTTGAAGAAGACGCCAAACTATTCGTGGGAGAGAATGTTTCGGCAGTTTTACAAAAGAAAATGCCCAAGAAGTGTGAAGATCCTGGTATGTTTATCATACCATGCATCATTGGAAATAGAAGGATTGAGAAGGCCATGTTAGATCTCGGAGCATCCATAAACGTCATGCCCATGACGATTTATGAGGAACTAAAATTGGGACAACTTAAGCAAACAAGGGTGATCATTCAGCTCGCGGACAGATCTAATGTCTATGCAGAAGGCCTGATAGAAGATGTCCTAGTTAAGGTGGGGGAACTGATTTTCCCTGCTGATTTCTACGTACTCGATATAGGCACGACAACACCCACCTCATCAGTGTTACTACTCGGAAGACCATTCATGAAGACTGCTCGTACCAAGATTGATGTCGATGAAGGCACACTAACGTGTGAATTTGATGGGAAGATCGTCATATTCAATATTTTTGAAGCAATGAAATACCCTCAAGACCCAGAGTCAGTCAATTTTGTGAGCCAAAGTCATGCCCAAGCCACGATTTCCAGAATGAACAATCAAGAACCACTAGAATGGGCATTACAAGCTGGCCTAACTGATCGCGATGCCATCGATGAAGATGATGATATCAGAGAAGCTATCATGATGTTGTATTCCCTAGAGAAAATGCCATGTGTAGTGGTAGATTACAAGTTGCCCACCACGAGTCAGACTGAAAAAATGATACCCTCTGTGCAGAGGGCACCACAGGTGGAACTGAAAGATCTTCCCAGACATTTGAAGTATGCCTATCTAGGGGAGAATGAGACTTTACCAATGATCATAAGCAAGGGTCTAACCCTCGTTGAAGAAAATCGGTTGCTTAGACTTTTGAGATTATACAAAGAAACCATCGAATGGACTTTAGCCGACATCAAGGGCATTAGCCCTACTGTGTGCAAGCATAAAATCCTTTTGGAAGATGATGCAAAGCCAGTGCGGGATCCACAACGTAAGTTGAACCCCGCCATGAAGGAGGTCGTGCTTAAGAAGATACTCAAGTTGCTGGACATGGGCATCATCTACCCCATTTCGGACAGCAAATGGGTTAGCCCAATACATGTCGTGCCCAAGAAGTCAGGGATCCAGGTGGTGAAAAATGAAAAAAATGAGCTTGTGCCCACACGGTTACAAACTGGATGGAGAGTCTGCATAGACTACAGAAAGCTCAATATGGTCACAAGGAAGGATCACTTTCCACTTCCCTTCATAGATCAAATGTTGGAAAGATTGACCGTAAACAAATTCTTTTGTTTCCTTGATGGATATTCAGGCTACATGCAAATTGTGGTGGATCAAGAAGATCAAGAGAAGACCACATTCACGTGCCCATTAGGAACATTTGCCTACCGAAGAATGCCTTTTGGGCTCTACAATGCCCCAAGCACTTTTTAAAGGTGCATGATGAGCATTTTCTCAGATCTTTTAGAAAATTACATTGAAGTGTTCATGGACGACTTTACAGTGGGAGTCCATTTGATACTTTCCTTGGGCACCTTGAAAAAGTGTTAAAAAGATGCGTGGACAAATACTTGGTTTTGAACTATGAAAAATGTCATTTCATGGTTCGCAAGGGAATTGTTCTTGGACACGTCATTTCAGAAAAAGGCATAGAAGTGGACAAAGTGAAAGTGGACATCATTGAGAAGTTGCCATACCCCACCTCAGTGAAGTAAGTACGAGGGTTCCTTGGGCACGCTAGATTTTACCGGTGATTTATTCAAGATTTTGCAAAAATTACCCAACCGATCACACATCTTCTTCAAAATGATGTGCCCTTCGTATTTGATGAGGCATGCAAAGAAGCATTCCAAACCTTGAAAAATAAGTTGGTCATAGCCCCCATCATCCAACCACCAGACTGGGGCATGCCATTTGAAATTATGTGAGATGCCAGTGGTTATACCGTGGGCGCAGTGCTTGGACAAAAGCGAGGAAAAGAAAATCATGTCATCTACTATGCTTCCAAGACTTTGAATCATGCCCAAGAAAACTATACCACTACTGAAAAGGAGCTTTTGGCAGTGGTATTTGCCTTTGAAAAATTTCGTTCATATTTGCTTGGAGCCAAGAGTGTTGTCTACACCGATCATTCCGCTTTGAAGCATTTGCTCGCAAAAAAGGAATCAAAGCCAAGGCTAATACGGTGGATCTTACTCTTGCAAGAGTTTGATTGGGAAATAAAAGACAAAAGTGGTGCCCAAAATCAAGTTGCAGACCATTTGAGCCGGGTTATCAATGAAGAAGACGTTGTGCCCATCGTGGAAACCTTTCCAGATGAACACTTGTTCTCTTTCATGGGCACAACGCCTTGGTACGCAGACTTGGTAAACTACATGATTGCAAGAGAACTGCTTAATAGGCTCACAACTTATCAGAAGAACAAAATTCGAAGTGAGAGTCGGTACTATGTGTGGGATGAGCCCATACTATGGAGAAGGTGTGCAGACCAAGTGATCAGACGATGTGTGCCCACAGAAGAAACAGATCGCATCCTGGATCATTGTCATTCAGAAGCATGTGGAGGGCATTTTGGAGCAAAAAGAACCGCAAAGAAAGTGCTGGATTGCGGGTTCTTTTGGCCAACCTTACACAAAGATGCCTATGAAGTTTGCAGAAGATGCCCACGCTGCCAAATGACTGGGAGTATCTCAAAGAGGAGTGAAATGCCCATAATGCCAACTATGCTAGTTGAAGTTTTTGACGTTTGGGGAACAGACTTCATTGGTCCAATGACCAAGTCAAATGGGCATTTATACATCATTCTGGTAGTAGAGTATGTGTCAAAGTCGATCGAGGCAAAAGCTACTACCACTAATGATGCTCGTGTGGACAAGGCATTTCTGAAGACCAATGAGTTCAGCTGATTCGGTATGCCCAAAGCACTCATCAGTGATCAGGGAACCCATTTCTACAACATGGTCATAAGTGATCTGCTCAGGAAATATGGAGTGAGGCACAGTGTGACCACGGCATATCATCCTCAAGCTAATGGGCAGGCTGAAGTGTCCAACCGAGAAGTCAAATCCATTTTACAAAAAGTGGTAAATTCGAAGAGCAAGGATTGGAGTTTCAAGCTAGAAGATGCATTGTGGGCATATTGCACTGCCTACAAAACACCCATTAGGATGTCCCCATTCCGCCTTATTTTTGAAAAGAATTGTCATCTACCTGTTGAGATAGAGCATAAGGCGTTTTGGGCAATACAGAAGTTCGACATGAAATTGGATGAGGCCGGGAATGAAAGAAAGCTTCAGTTGCAAGAGTTAGAAGAGATTAGGCTTGAAGCTTATGACAATGAAGTGCTCCACAAAGAGAGAATGAAGAAGGCTCATGATCATATCATTCGACACAAAAGTTTCGAGCGAGGGCAAAAGGTTCTGCTGTTTAATTCCAGACTCAAACTGCTAGGAGGGAACCTCAAGTCCAAATAGACTGGTCCTTTTTTGGTCCACACCTCATGCCCAAATAGAGCCGTGGAGTTAATAGACATGAACACTGGAGAAAGGTTCAAGGTCAATGGACAACGACTGAAGCAATACTATAAGTACAAGGATCCTGTTTTAGGATCTGTCAGGCTCATCGAGCCCATCTACATGTGAAGAAAGAAGTAAGCGTCATGCCCGCGATAATAACTAGGGCGCTGACTGATAGGCAACCCAGGTTTTTTTTTATTTTCTTGCAATTTATTTTAATTCTGTTATCTCCTTTTAAGTTTTTTTAGTGGATAGGATGAATTTTACGGTTTTCTCTAGTTGTGTTTTTACAATACAGGGCACGGAAAACAAATGGCTACCATTCTGGAATGCATTGGCAAATGCCTTCGACACTATTTCAAGCAAGCCTGATTTACCGAACATCATGCCCTCTCTGATCTGGTTCCCTCTTTCCATTAGTTTAGTTTTTTATCTTTCTAGAGTCGCCCTTGTTCACCCACTTTGCCTACAGCAAAGTGTGTGGGTGGCGAGGGCATTTGAAGTCTGTTTTCTTTTGTTTGTTTCGGTGGCCACCTTATTCACCCACTTTTCCTAAGGCAAAGTGTGTGGGTGAGGGTTATTTCACTTTCTTTTGTTGGTTAGAGTTGAGTCAAGCATGTATAGATATTTGAACTTGAAAGCATGAAGTCTAGGATTCTGTGACCATTAAGCAGCATGTTTATTTGCATATTCCTGTCAGCATGCCCGTAACACTGTTTAAATGATAAATGAACTAAGAACCCTGTGAGGAATTGAGCCTATCTTCATGATGTCTGCAATAATTCTTTCTTGTGTGATTTTTGCATCTTTGAACTTAAGAGAACCAGAATTTTCTTCTGCTCTATTCCGAGGTCATAATGAATTTGAGGGTACACCAAAAATGCTTAGGCAATTTTTCTTTCTGAGCCCACAAGACCAAATAAAAACACCCATTAAATTATCTTTGCAGCCCCTTTTGAGCCAAAATCCATAATGTCCTGGTCATGTTCCATTCACGAAACCTACAAAAAAGGACCATGGGCACAAGGGAAGGATAATATGGTGTGTTACAAGGCACGAAGTGCACAAGAAGAAAAAAAAAAGAAAAAAAGAGAATGGGTAAAAATGAAAAGAAAAAAAGCCAAGTACTAAAACCCCTCAATATCGAAAGCTCAGAATGCCCACAATAAAAAAAATCAGAAGCAAGAGCTTAAGTAAAATGGGCACGGTGGCAAAGGCTAGTAAGAGTTAAAGTAAATCCTCCCAAAGGAAAAACCTGACTAAATTGAGCCAGATCCAAATACTTCGTACCTATGATCCGTAGCCCCATTACAACCCTCTAAGTCCTTAGCATATGTGTATTCTCAATTCTAAAAAGTAGTAGAGGAAAAAGAGCAGTTGCAAGCCTATGGTGACACTCAATTCAAATATGTTTTCCTTGAGCGTATACACTAAGCCTAAAACACTTTGAGTGAGGAAAATATGAGTGAATCCATCACTTAGTTCATTTTGATTCGCAGTGGGTACAATGATATATTAAGCAGTTTGCATGTTGTATTATGAGATCAGTAACCTAGCCTCTATACCTAAAAGGAATTATGTCTATGCATGCTTTGTGTCGAGTCTTTGTGAGTCTATTTTTTCCGCCTGTCTTTTATTTTCTTTCTTTTCTTTTGGACACGTTGTACCCCATGTTTGAGGACAAGCATATCTCAAGTGGGTGGGTGTGACAAGTCCAATTTCTCTCATATTTTTGGAGTCTTTTTCTCGTTCTTTTGTCCTTATTTTTATTGTTTTAGAGTCGGAAAGAGCCAGAAATACGAGTAGGGGCATGAAGAGAGCAAAATCACGCATTGTGGGCATTTTGGAGCTGAAATACGATGATACAAGTTCGATGAGATTTTCATAGCACCAATCTCCATGAAAGGTGCCAGCTTGTAGAGTCCATCGCATTTCAATGTTGATGAGAAATGGTCGTTTGCCCACAAGACTCGAGGAGATTCTAATCTTGGCAGACTTGTTATGGTCACAACGCGAGAAGTTCGGCAGAGGTCATCCAAGATATTCCAGATTTCGTCAATAAAGAAAGAAGATCATGTCAAAGAGGATATTACCAAATCTGGAGATGATATCTTAAAGCTTCTAGAAGACCAATCTTCTCCAAAAGGAAATCGTCCTCCTGTGGGCGCGAGCTGAAGAGATAGAATCAGAATCTACTCTACAAGGAAAGTTGACCTATCTCTATAAGGAAAGTTGATTTGTCCGTACAAGGAAAGTGCAGCTGCCAAAAAAGGAAAGAATGGGCACGCCGACAGACAGTCCAGAATTAAGTCTTTTATGGGCCGATTTGAGCTTCAAACTTACTTGTGTCCCAAGGATGCTAGGGATTCGACCTACCTGTATAAATACTACTAGAGAGGATCATTCATGCACGACATAAAAATCCGAAAACACAACAAATTGTCCAGATATATATTTTTAGTTTTAATTCTTTATTTTCTAGTTTATGTTATTAAGTTCGACGTTGGAGTCAAGACTCATTTCTTATTTATTGCAGTAAGTTTTTCATTTAATATTATGTCTTTAAATATTGTCTTTATGTTTATGTCTTGCATGCGTGGCTAGATCTTTTATTCCGGATTGAATGGAGATGATAACTTAACAAATATGTAAAAACCGTGAGGCAGTTTGGGCATAACACTGTGTGAATTTGGTTTCCGTCGTGTATTGATTTCTTTGTTGTACTAAAGCATGTTAAGCTAATTAATGTGGCTGATCACTCATTAATTGGAATTGGGCACGCTAAATCTATGCATGGTCAATGAATCATAACTGTGTGTTGATCATAAAGGGACTAGGTACATCACGGGGTATTGTGGGCACACGAGAAATCAGTGTTTGCAATAGATCTGGGTCTGTTTAGGGCATAAAGTCGTTTGTTGCTTACAATCAAATGAGAAATTAGGGTTGGGTAACAAGTTAGGGTTTAGGGAACGATAAATCACCTCTAATCTAATCTGAAAGGATAGATTGGGCACAAATGAAGAAATTCGGGTGTCTTTAACTGGATGATTTAATTCACATAAGAAATATGTGTGCCCATGATTGGGAAAGTGTTTGTTAAGTTTGATTCAAACTTCTAATCCGGAATACTTTACTACTAATCATTTTCTTTGTTTTTCTTTGTTTCTTTTTATTTCTATTTTTTGCAAGATTTACTTTAAAGTATTTACATACGAAGTACGGAGACCATAACAACTCTCAAAACTTTGGAATTGGTGACATTGGAAGGTAGAATTCGCAGCTTCTTGTAGGATCGACCCTTTACTCACATTGCTGGCTATGCCCGCTTTGGGCACAAGGAGACGTTGAAGTCAAGCTATTTTAAGTCCAGGAGGTGCCATAGATTAAGTCGCATTGTTGTATCCCTTTCCATAGGTAAGAATTCATCCTCGGATGTCACTTTTCCAGCTACGCACAGCCATTTGAAGTCCAGCCGACTCGTGCTATTTCATAGAAGCCTCGTAAAGAAGAAGATGTATGACGCTTAAGAAAGAAAGAGAGAGAACCCAAAGAAGATCGTTAAGAAGATAGACCTAGTGTTTGAAATATTGAGAGTTTCAGCATGATAAGAAGTTTTATTGAGTCTATTTATTCATTCTCGTGTCAATTGAATCGATTTTCCTTTAATAGCTTCATATCATTTGAAATTCTTCATTTATATCATTTGAAATTTCTTCGATCATATCCTATTGGATAACTTGTAATCTTTTTAGATGATACTCCTTGATCATCAAGAATCAGTAATAGCACTTCCTTGTTAGGCTATGCTGACACCCTTTGTGAAAATATTTCAGCACGGTTCTCAGTTGCTAACCGTTGATATCTTACATATCTTTGTTATGTATAAAGACCCTTCGAGTTATAAGTCCTCTGAAAAGGAAATATTTTGGCATATATAACCTAGTGTTATATCCTTTCTAGCTTTTGAACTTGTTAAAGAATTGTTGATCAAATAAAGCCCTCACTCAGAGGCATTTATTTTCCTTTAATCCCACTCATAGAACTCGAGTGTGGATCTTGGAATAGAGCAGAGAGTATATAGGAGTATTCTTTAGTCACCGTTGGAAGAATAAGAGAAGGTAGTTCCTAATAGGAAGTAGAATCCAAGTAGTGCCAAATAGTATTCTCCAAGGTTAGGATGCGTGTTTCTAAAGTAATTTCTCAGCTCGTTGTGTTTAAAGGTGATCTAAGGAATGTCAGCAAGTAAGTTCTGAGCATGCAGTTAAAGCCCAGATGTGTGATCTTTACACCTGCAAGCGATGGTGACCACCAGCATGAGCCATAAAGTCAGACTACTGCTACGAAGAAAAGAGAAGATTGCAACGAGAATTAAAGATAGAGGTACGTCGCGAAGTACGCCACCAAGAGAAGAGGACGTCAAGCATGAAGAATTTAAAGATGAAGATAAAGCGAGTTCAAATCTAATAGAGCGTGCAAAGGACCCATCCAAGGAAGCGCTCGATTAGTTAGGATTCATCATTTATTTTTCGAGATCGATAAGTTTTGAAGAAGGGTAAAAAGAATCAAAGTCTAGAGAAGGTTTACAGTTGTAAGCCTAGTAAAGGTTTTGAACCAGTATGGTTTCAGTAAGGCTTTGAGTTCTTGAAGAAGTATCCAGGTTTCCGTTTGAGGAGAAGTAAATTTCGGGATGAAATTTCTTTAAGAGTGGTAGAATGTAACGCCCTAGATTTTCAAATCAGGTTTAGAGAATTCTTAATCATAATTAAGAAGTTAAGGAAGTGATTTTTATAAGGTTTAAGTGATGTCAGATGTCAGTCACGACTTTAGGGGTCAATTTTCGTAAAATCGTCTTTTCAGAAATTTTGATCTTAACTCTAATATGGCCGATTTTGGTCTTTTTAGAAAGGTTTTAACTCAAGGAGTACGCTGGTGTTTTTGGATTTTAAATCTGAAGTCGTTTGAGGTCTCGGTGATCAAAAAAGTATTTAAAGGATTTATGAATAGTAACTTTTACGTGCGTTCGTGATTTGGAAAATTTACAAAATCCTCCTCGTTGATCCGAGTCTTGTTCTGTCAGGCCCCACTTATGGGAAATGACTCAAGGAATCCGTTGGCCTTCACAGATTTCCATTATGAGGTCAATCGAACGCTCGACAGAAAAATCTGTCAGTCTGAGTGAATAGTAAAAGTAAATTCCACAAAAGGAATCTTTGCTCGTCTTTCTTCTGACGACCTGTTTTTCATCCCGAGTTAAGTTGGTTCAATAGTACTCAAGCCAATGAGTCTCTCGGTATTTTTAGATTTCGTGTCTGAGGTCATTTGGAACTCGACATTGAATAAAGCAGCTTTTAACCGAACCCGAAGTTACTTTTGCAGTATTCTTGCACTGAGATGGCTTCCCTTGGAAGCCAAACTCACTCCTATAAATAAGAGGCCACCCTCACTTCATTTTTCACACCATTCTTCACTTCTTCTTTCTCCAAAATCGAGAGAATAACAAAGCTCTGAGAAAAAGTCGAGAGAAGTCTCTTTGTGAGTTCACCTCCGAGTCGATGAGCGGAGTGGTGAGGAAGATATGCTCCGGGAGAAGGTGCTAAGGGCGCCGTCGGGTTGTATCAGATGGCTCTGCCACTATTGTGACTCGATGAGATGCCGAGCTAGCCATTTTCGTTCGGCGCACTCGACTTCGTTCATTCTATTTCGTTGATGTCAGATTCAAACCCTTTTCTTTTCCGTATTTCTTTTCCATCTTTCATTATCGTATTTTCTTATCGCTCTCGTTATTTCGTTGCTCGTTTATTTCATTTAAGTTCCGTATTTAAAGTTCTGTATTTAAAGTTTCATCTAGTTAAAGATACAGTCGTGTTTACGCCGTTATAATGTCGATTTCTTTTCAAGTTTAAACTATGCTCGTTTTTAAGTTTTGGCTAAGTGTTAAACCTTGTTTTTGAGTTTAAAACATCGAAAAAAGGGAGAGGTACCCAAGTAATGCCTTGACCAACACTTCGATTGGAAGTTTTCAAGGTTCGTGAGAGTGCTAGCTTAGCACGGACCGTGTCGGAAAGTTTGGTGTGTTTTTCTTCGCCTTAAGGGCTTGCACAGCCCGTGCAAGGCTTCTGCAGCTATGTCTCGGCACGTTTCTGTCCGAAGGCCATAACTTTTGACTCCGTTGGAACCACGAGACCCATGAGTACTCAAATCGAAGCTCTTTCGAAGATCTACGTCACTACAGTGGCCAATCATCCAGAATCTCGATCATTTTAGTCGGATTTTCCGTCCCCATTTTTGGTAATTTCAAATGTCTAAATCCTTTTAATTCTCGTGTTTTAAGTCATAGTTAAGGGTTGATGGTTTAGATATCATTTAGATGTCTTATTAGGATCTCGAATAAGGTTTCAAATTGTTGATCAACTTTTCTAAGAGGAGGTGAACCCCGAGGAGGCCCGAGGAAGGATTTTTCAGCTCATTATCGAGATGCTCATCATCAAGGTGGGTGGTTCTAAACCAAGTATAAGGTTTGAGCTATTAAGCTCTAGAAGCATGATAGGGCAAAGGTGAAATATCCAATAAAAGTATTTTATGCTCTGCCTGATTAGTCTCTGTACAAGGAAAGGAAAGGAAAAGAAAAGAAAGAAATGAAGTTATAACATGATATTGTTTATTGTTGTTTGAGCTCTTGATTAAGTAAATGATGTTATGATTAATATATTATGATATCTTATAGTTGGTGTATTTAAGGTATAGACGATCATGATCATATGTTAAGTTATTATTGATATTATGATTAAGGGAGATTGTTTAAGTATGTAATCTCTTGTAGGTTGATTATATTAATTCTCTCGTGGCATTAAGGTTATAGCCTTTATTAAGGAATGCAATCTAGAGGTTTCAATCTAGGTTTGATTTATGCTATGCATGATTAGGTATTAAGGTTTTGATATTAAGGTTTGATTGTGAGAATTCAATGTTGAGAATTGAGGATTAAGGAGTTAAGGTTAAGGTTTTGATGTTGAATATTATGATTCAATTATGGCTAAGCAAGTTATCGAGCTCAAAGAACAGTTGTATTGCATTATCATGTTGTGACATTCATGTCACTATTGTTGTATCATTTGATAAGTAAAGGGAGTCACTGATGGGTAATCCCCTCGCATACTCAGTAGGGTATTTGAGGTAACCCCTCCCTTATCCTAAGGCATATCGAAGGTTGCAGTAGACATCAGGTTTGAGCTAGGAAATGCGTCAAAAGAGGAAGTAAAAGGTTTTGCGGATATGGAGAGGGCTTTTGCGTTTTGCTCTCCATATGCCGATAGTTTATAAGTGGATATTTCAAAGGTTATTAAAGAGTTTTCTCGTAAAACCCCACTGAGTACATTAGTGCTCACGCCCTCTTTTTTAAATATTTTCAGGTTGAGATGCTGAGGCCGGTGATGTGCTGCTAGTGGGGTTGTCTGAGGTTTCAAGTTGTTGCTTTATGGTTACATTTTTTTTTCCGCTAAGTTTCTGCTAAGTACTCTGATATTAGTATTTAGTCCCGATTAATGTAACTTGATTCTTGATAATAGCATGTCTTAAATGCTATGATTCCTAAATAGTAATAAAGTCTTGAGAAGTTAAAGCATGTTCTTGTGACATACCCCTTTATGCCTTTATTGATTCCGAGTTAAATGAATAGTTATATTTTTTGAATATTTTGGTATCTATTAATTTTCAGTTGACTTGTGATTAAGTCTCGCGTGCTTGTTATTATTATTCGTCTACAAAGAGGTTTTTTCATTCAAGCATGATTCTGCTCGTTTCCAGTTAATCTTAAGTTATCTTTTGATTCGTCCCATAAATGGGATAGTAAGATTTATTTGACTCTGACTATTAATGAGTCCTTATCGTTGTGACCCACGAAGGGGTCTTGTTTGTTTAAAGAGTCGAATTCCTATCTGTTTGTCCTTGGATTCTATTTAAATATGTTGGCCCATGATATGTCGTTCCTTTGCCTCGATTGAATCCCTTGACTCCTTGATCCGTTGAATCCAATAATTCTTCTGAGTCATGAAGTTAAGTTGCCTAAGTTCTTGAGGCGCTAACTTAGTTTAATTCTAAAAAGACCCCCCTGGATTTCCGATTAATCTACCTATTTTCTTTGGCTTTTACGCCTAACACCCCGTCCCCATTAAAAATGACCGCCTAAGGGACCGGGCTGTTACACCTCAACTGTGGATTTTTCATCTTTGATGAGGCCATGTATGGAATTGAAGATGAAGATCCGGAGCTGCAACTTAGAGGACCTGTGACACGTCTAAGAGCCAAAAAGCTTCAAGGATATTTTCAAGTGTTGATAAGAAGGAAGCTTGAAGTTGGAGAAGAAGAATTCAAGTGTAGCTCGAGAATTATCAATTTGTTGGCAATTGATGAAGAAGCCCAAGAAGATTGAAGCTTGATAATTGGCGAGAATTGCAGCCCATTATTTGAAGTCCACACGCCAATTAGAAGGCCCAATTTAATTGGAAATTATTTTATCCTAGTATAGATTTTTATTTATTTAATATTTGGGTTTTTTTAGAATTACCTTAAATAGAGTTCTAGTTAAGGTAATCTTCTTAGTTGATTTTCGGTCAAACCTTGTTATTTCTTTTTATTTATTTTCGTCCCTATTGTAGTATATATAGGGATCAACTATGATTTTATCATTTTAGACTTTTCTTGAAATTAAAAGAATTTATTTCTCATTGTCTCAACCACAAGAAACGCCGATTTCTTCATCAAGTTCTTAAGGTTTTGCACCATTCAAGTCCTATCAAGGTTTGTTCTAGTTCATCCAAGAGCTAGGGTAAATTGCAACTCGGAGTATTCAACTATTGGATTTCGTTTGTGTTTACAACGGGGTTCAATCGTGATTATTCTACAACAACAATTCACGCCATCTTCAACGACTCGCTGTCGTATGTCCGCCACAAGTCCAGCCACCTTCTTCGATCATTCATCATCTTCATACCTTCGAGTTTCATCTCCATAATACATAAGATTCATCCCTTTCATCGTCTAGAATCCCTAACCCTAAAACAGCCATAAACGTCCATATTTGTTCATAGCCTAGCCGTCCATTATTCCTATTTATTTGATTTGTGTTTTTCTTATTTGAGTCATTATCTAGGTATCCTAGGAGTCTATTTATCGAGTTTAATTTCAACTTAATTAATCGATTCATATTCGTTGTTTAATTCCGCACTTTGATAATTCAGTATTGTTTCCCTTACAAGTCATCGTGTGTTATGTTCCTTGCGTACTTTGTCGTGTTGTGATCTTAATTCCCTTGAGCTCACATCAATCTTTCTAGGTCTTTCAGTTGAAATAAAGTGCAATATTTTGATTATTGTCTTTATAAATTTAATATTACTATTAGATATTAAATATATTTTAAATTTTAGAGAATTTAAATATTTTTTTATTAAATATATTAAATTATTGGAATATGATATTTTAAATATATTACTTTAAATTTTTAACTTTTAAGTTATTAAATTAAAAAAATTAAGATCCACATCTAAAATTTTAAAATAAATATATTCAATTTTTCAAATTAAATATATTTGAATATTAATGCCTTAACCTAATTATTTTTGTTCGATAATATATGCATTAATTAAAGTACATATGAATGTAAGAGTTGTGTGTGTGTGTGTGTGTATTGTTTGTAGGATTGGAATAAATGTAATGATCATCTTTAAATTGCTAGGGATTCCAATTAATTTAAGAAACACAAAATTTGATTGAATGTATATATCTATGTGCAATATAAAAGTTACTTGCTTCCATAATTAATTTTAAATATAACATACAAGGTAAATTTGACTTTTTTTTAAAGAAATATTTGTTCAATCACGCATAGATGTAAGTATGGAATTAATGTACGTACTGAGCATACCATTCAAGTAAAGAGAACTAATAAATTTCATAATGCCGATAATAATTAATTTTTTAGGGACAATAATAATTAAAAAATTAAAATAAAATTTGTTCAATCACGCATAGATACAGTTTTCACTTTGCTTTTGACAAATTTATTCCTGCGGTGGCAATATCAAGTAGGGAGTAATCACCGCATGAAACTAATTTGATTTTTATCCACATTTAATCTCTATTGATAACTAACAATCTAATTTAATAGATAAATTAGACATCTTATAAAAATGACAATAAAATTAGACTACTTTTCTAATGAGTAGAGGGAGTATTTATAGTGTTGAAGGGAACCCTAGGGTTAAAATGAAGCTCATAGTGGAGAAAATCCTGAACTGGGTCCGTCCGGGTCGATTGGTGGATCAAGTGACTGGGTCGACCTCCGGGTCAACCCGACCATGTGTAAAACAAGCCCTTTGGGTCGACCCGTGGGTCAACCTTACGTGCGCAGGCTTCACTAAAATGGTCCGCTCTCACTCGTTTCTCGTTCGATTGAGCATATTCAACTTGCATAATGCTTCTAACTCGATTCTCCATTTTCCTACTCCTTTCAATCACCTATTTGGATTATGTTGAATTATTTTAATCAATTCTAGCGGGCTTTACTCTTTAAATCCGATCCAAATGCCTAATTGGTCCCTCCTTTAGCTCTTCAAGCACATTGTTAGGCAAAACAATCAAGTGATGAAGTTTTCATGAAATGTCAAAACACTCTAGATGAAATGTCAAAACGCACAAGGATAAACTAAGTTCAAGTCTACCTTGGAACTGAACTAAAGGTGATGAGGAACCAACAAGATTCAAGTTGAATTGAGCGCCAAGCCTATCCTGAAAGATAAACTGATGTCAAGATCTCTATCCAGCTAATGAAACTAAGCTCAGGCTAGATCTTAATTTAAGAAGAGACATCAACCAACTTCAGTTTGAAGTTCAAATTGAACAAGTCATGCGTACTGAAAACCAAACTAAAGCAGTAGTCAAAGGAGCATGCGAACTGAAGACCAAACTGAAGAAGCAGTCAAAAGAGCATGCAAACTGAAGACAAAACCAAAGAAGCAATAAGAAAGGTTGCAAACTGAAGAGAATCACTAAACTGAAGGATGAGATAACCAAACTGAATTGTCTCAAACTGAAGATCGAACAAGTTTGCAAACTAAATGACACAAAGAAGCCAAATGAAATGTCAAACTAAGAAAACGGCTCTAAGATCAACTGTCTTCTACTACAGCATAATTATACTGATCTCAAGAGCAAACTAAGCTGATGCAATTTCAAAAGTCAACCAAGGTGTCAATCGTCAAACGGTTCCGAATTCAGAACGATCTTCTGCATCAACAAAAATTGTTGGACTTTAATGGCCAACGGTCATTTTACACTCCTCTATATATAATGAGTGAAACGGAATTTGAGTAGAGACTTTTGCCAATATTCTGAGAACTCTATCAAACTTCTATCTCCCAACAAGAAAGAATATCTTCTTTGGAAACTGTCAAAGTATCACAAACTGATCAAACCTTTCTTAGTTTGAACATTAGCAAGAAGATTAAGTTCTGTATTAGCTTGTCAAAGTGTTATAGTCTTATGCAAAAGTCCACTTGAGAAGAAAAGAGTTGCATAATCACAAACATATCAAGTGTTCAACTGAAGCCAAGCTGAAGCTCTTTTCAACGAAGATCCAGAAAAGTATCAATATCTACTCAGTTCAAGTAGCTCAATCAGTTGATAACCCCAGTTCAAGATCAACCATCTTGAAGATCGAAAGAGATCTAAAACCTTGAAAAGACGACAATAGCACCTAACTCTCTGACTAAGTGTGAGCTGCCGCTAAAGAAACTGTCGCCGCAATAGCTACATGTTGGAGACTGCAAGTGTGAGCCGTTGACCCGACTGAGGTAACCTTGTAAAAAAACTCATTGTTACCAGGTTCAGCTAACCTTTTATTCATTGTATAATTTGTAAAGTGAACTCAAGTTATATAGTGAATTCATTCCTTCTGTGGAAGGAAGAGATAACGTAGAAGTATTAAGATTTTAAACCTCTATAAAACTAATTGTGTGTTGTATTGCTTTCTCTTTCTTATCATTCTTATCTTTAAAGTTTGCATACAAACTCACACACAACTTATGTCATTGTGACTCAAACTAAAAATAGACAAGCTAACCAAGTCAAAACGAGTCAAGGGCCCCTAAAGTTTTCCGCAGTTTTGAATTCAGTTTATTCACCCCCTCTCTAAATTGAATACGATTCGTTCGGGACTAACAAGTGGTATCAGAGCGGTTAATTCTAAGGATTAGCCGTGTCTATAGATCAATTGAATCAGATCTATCTATTTGTGCTAACATCTTAAGCTATGGGAAACCATAAGCTACCTCTATTTTCAGTTGAAAACTATGATAACTAGAGTAGAAGAATGAAAGCTCATTTGTGCTCAATACATGGTGTTACTGCCTTTGTGACATCAATCAGAGAAGTTGGAATCAATGGTGTCACCGTACTATGTTTTTTTATTAAGAGCTCAACATTGCTCTTATTATAAGTGGTTGATTGTCATTCATCTTTATGGCAATTCATATATCACTTCAGTATTTGTTTTTTCCAAGTACATTATCTCATTCTGGACAACGTTCATAACAATGTACATGAACATGATTTGAACTTCCTGAAGATAACTCAAAGTAATGAGTTTCGATTGAGCTGAAAAGAAGACTGTTGTGCATCGTGCTACAATAGAGATTTTTCAACATGTTGTGTACGGCTAACTAGGATGAGTGATAGCTTAAAGATAGTCTGTGAACATACAAAAGATTTCACTATGCTACCTGATGTGAAGATTCAAGATCAACAATGTACATTGCAAAGTACATGGGCATCTGTATTTGAAGAGAAGACTCAAAGATCAACAATGTTCATTATAACATTCTTGAATGTTTATATGAACATCCTTTGTCCATATTATTCTTCCAAAGATCGATGGAGCTGTTCAAGGTTTTCAACCAAGAGAAGATTCAGGGATCTATTCAGAAGCTGCCATAATTCAATATAACAGTTCAAGACTGAAGTCAAAGGTAGAGTTCTATTCTTGGAAGAAATCCTAACATGGTTCGAGTTTGATCTCGGTTCTAAATAAGAAAAGTTTCCTTGTTTATTTCCGAATTAAATTAGGACTTCTGTTCCCATGTTTAGGCTATCTCTTCTCATCTATAAATAGCATGTGATACAGAAAAGTTAGAAAGCAGAGAACATACCGAACAGAAGTACTGCACAAGAATTATTTAAGAGCTCTAACTATTTTGTGCCACTTAGTTACGATTGTGTCTTAGACTAGAGATTAGTGTTCTAGTCATCATGTATTGAAACACACTTGTTTATACACTGTCAAAAAGAGTCTCGGAGGAGATTTTTTATGAGAACTAGATAGATTAGTTGTGAGGGGATCTCACAATTCAATTCGGTGAAAGAGGGTGTACGGGTAGAAAAGGTAGCGAGTGACGGGAGGTCAGCTGCATATAAAATCCTCAATAAACGTGACACTGGAGTAGTGAATTATTTTTCACGGACCTAATAAGTCCCCCTGACATAGATTGTTTGATCGAACAGGGTTACCAAACCTCTGTGTGCTTTACTTTCTGTAATCGTATTATCGTTCACAATAATGTTCTTGAACTTTATTGTGAACATCTTTCAAACATTCAGTAACTTTACAATGAACATTGTGCAGATAAATACTTCTCACAAGGATGTGCAATTTCACATGAGAACATATGGGAAGTCATAGAAGATGGTCAAATCACAATAATGATGGATAATGATGCCCACATCGTTGATGTCAACCAACCAGCATGGATTCCAAAGCTAACTCATCTTCTCATCAGTGAAGAAAAGAAGTTAAAAAATCTAGAGTTTGTTGCTCAAGCAACACTCTTCTAAACTCTTGATGAAGATCGAATGAAAGACACAAAGAACTGTAAAATCGCCAAGGAAATTTGGGATTTGCTAGCAGATCTATGTCAAGAATTACAAGCTATTAAAGGAAACAAACTTTAACTTACAGTTGATAAGTATAAGTCTTTCAAGATGCAGCTAGAAGAATCTATCACAAGTCTTGAGGCTAGATTATTAGGCATAATCAGTGAGATGACCAATCTGGGTAGAAGTTATCCTAACTGCGAGATGAATTCCAAAATATTGGATAATCTCAAAGAAGTACGGGACATGAAAGTGATTTCTATGAAGGAATCAAGGAACTTAAATAACATATCTCCAAGAGAGCTATTTGGTTCTCTCAAGGCTCATGAATACAGCCTCAATCGAAAGAAAGAAGCTTCAACTTCCTCATGTTCAGGATGCAGCCTTTTATGGAGAAAGAAATAGGTTTCGAGATACTCGTTGAAGGAATAAATTCCAACCGAGAAGCTCACCAATCAAAGAAAATCAAGGCGGATCCTCAACTGACCGGAGAAGATACGCAACTGACAAGAAAGAAAACCTGACTGACGACATCAATGAGCAAATCCAGTCAATAACCAAATTGTTGGAGAAACTGAAATAATTCAGAGATAAACAATCAATTCAACTTGAAGAAACTCCAAAAACTGACAGAAATCAGCACCAAACTGAAAGAATAGCTGAACCGGCTAGAGAAAGCAGTCGAGTTCTAGGTGAGTGCTTTTATTATCATAAATAGGGACACTACATTATGAATGACTTGAGCTTCTAGAGGATAAAAGAGCTAAAGTAAGAAAAAGCTTCTTCAAGAGGAAAGCAATGATGGCAAACTCCGAGAATGCCATACTTTACGACTCAGACTGTCCATCTGGAATTAATTCTGACAGATATAGCTCAGATGATGAAGCCCTATTCTGTTTCATGGCCAACAATGAAGATGAGGTTAATACATCTGAATCTCAAACCTCATTTTACCTAAAAGGATTCACTAGGCCAACTCAACCCCATCCAGTTGAAACATCTAAAGGAAAGGGCCTGCTCAAAACTCCACAACAAAAAACTAGGCAAACTGGTCACTTCTTTCAACTTAAACCTCCATTGAACCAAATTGAGAGATCATTTGTATCCAAAAGAAACACCTTTCACAGATCTCAAGTCTACCCCACTCAAAATCAAAGGTTCAATCCACAAGTCTCCAGAAGCCATCAGAGTATAGGAGAAATCAAAGAAATGAATTTGAACTTAGAAATCAATATGATGATTATTTGAACTCTAGGAATGATCAAAGGATTAATCCAAGAGGGTTCAGTCCCTCAAACTGGAAACACACAAGACATTGGCCTAACTAAAGAACTCAAACTTCTCAAAACCAAAGAGGTACAGTTGAATTTTTTTATCCTATAAAGTCTCAATGCCGGTATCACTCAACTGAGTTATCTCAGAGAAGGAAAGCTGAAAACAAAACAAAACTGATCAGTCGATCTAAGTCTGATAGATCATTGAATATTGAAAAGCAAAAAATTTGGCAAATCTGGATTCCAAAGAACTTACTCAATCAACAAGGACCCGATATGAAATGGGTTCCTAAAAACTAATCATTATTTTAGCAGGAAAAAAACATCCTATCTGGAAAGAAAAACCGAGAATATTTGGTACCTGGATAGCAGGTGTTCTAAGCACATAACAGAAAATAAAAGAGATCTAGAAATATACAAAGAAGTCAAAGGTCCACTTGTCACATTTAAAGATAATTCCAAAAGTTAAACCATTGAAGAAGGATTCATGGTGAAAGACAAGGTGATAGTCAATGGAATCTCACATGTTGAAGGACTGAAGCATAAACTTTTAAGCATCATTCAACTATATAACAATGGTTATTCAGTTGCCTTCAACACAAACACCTGCGACATAAAAGACAAATTAACTGGAGCAATTCTCCTAACCGGTGTGAGAAAAGAAAATATGTACATAGTAGACTGGTCAACTAGATATTCAGAAGCTTGCTTTCTATCTAAAGGGACAATCGAAACCAGCTGGCTATGACATCGATGACTGAATCATCTCAACTTCAAAAGCATCAACTACTTAGTGCAGAAAGGTCTGGTTGAAGCACTTCCCAAAGAGATCTACAAGAAATTTGCAAATGTGGATCATGTTAAAAAGAAAATCAAGTGAAGTCCTTATTCAAGAACAAAAGTCATCCTCCAAGGACAACTGAATGTCTTTAGGTGCTACATATGGATTTGTTTGGACCAGTTAAACCGTAAAGTCCAAAAGGCAAAAGATTCTCATTAGTGGTGGTTGATGACTTTTCAAGATACACTTAGGTGGAATTTCTGTGGAGCAAGGATGAAACTTACACCAAGTTATCAGCACTCATCAGAAGACTGCAAACTGAAAAATGAAGTTCAGTAATGAAAATACGATCAAACAATGGAACTGAATTTGTCAATAAGGAAATGATCAGTTTCTGCAGTGAGCTTGGGATAACTTATGAATACTCAGCTACAAGGACTCTTCAGCAAAATAGGGTAGCTGAATGGTGAAACTGAACGCTTAAAGAAATAGCTCGAGCAATGATTGTTGATGCCAACATAGTTCAAAACCAAAATGTAATTATCAACTCATATGACAAAACACCTTATGAGTTGTATAAGGGTCATAAGCCTTCAATTTCTTATTTTAAAGTATTCGGTTGCAAATGTTATATTCACAATAATAGAAAGACTCAACTAAAAACCTTCAGTGCCAAAGTTGATAAGGGGATATTTTTTAGATATAATTCTCCTCACTCTCAAGCTTACAGAGTGTTCAATAAATGAACCCTTATTGTGGAAATAACATGTTATGTGGTATTTGATAAATTTTCTAATGAGTACAGGAACAAAGATATCATAGATACATCAGTTCAAATAAATTCTAGTGAAACTGAGAACTCACAGGATTATGTTGACCACATAGTTCCAGAGCGGTTCAAGAATTCACTTGAGGAAAATAATAGAACTGATGTTATGCCAACTGAAACCAATCTGGTCAATGAAGACACAAACTGTGCTAAGACCACCAACCTCACAATTGAAATAGGGGAAAGAACAGTTGAAGAAATTGAGCAAACTGATAAGCTTACAACTGAAGAGATCAACAATAATGAACCAACTGATAAAGCATCTGAAGTAAGCATACCCAGATGGCTCTGAAGCCATCTAACTAACAAGATCGTGGGTGATCCAAAGAGTCATGTACAAACCAGAAGCTCAACTGAACATGCACTGTTCACATGCTTCATCTCTCAAACTGAACTAGCTAACATCAAGAAAGCTCTAGAAGACTTAGACTGGATCATGGTAATACAAGAAAAACTGAATCAATTTACAAGAAACGATGTATGGTTTCTTGTTAATAGACCAAAAACCCAAAAAGTGATTGGCACAAAACGGGTTTTCCGCAATAAGATTGACGAACAAGGTGTGATCACAAGGAACAAGGCAAGATTGGTGGCTAAAGGATACTACCGAAGTGAAGGAATTGACTTCGATAAAACCTTTGCATCAGTGGTAAGATTAGAGGTAATCAAATTATTTCTAGCCTATTCAGCTCACTTCAATTTCACAGTCTACCAAATGGACATCAAGAGTACCTTTCTTCAAGGAATGCTCAAGGAAGATGTGTATGTCGAGCAGCTTCCAGGTTTTGAAATTGGAGATCAAGTTTACAAGCTAAGAAAAGCAATCTATGGATTAAAACAATCTCCTCGATCCTGGTATGAAATTCTCACTACATTCTTAGTAAATAATGGGTTTCAAAAGGAAACTATTGATCGAACTCTATTTCGAATAAAAGGATCAACTGAAATATTGATGGTGTAAATTTATGTAGACGACATCATCTTTGGATCCAAAAGTAAGGATCTATACACAAGATTAACTCAACTATTGCAGAGCGAATTCGAGATGAGCATGATGGGAGAAATGACATTCTTCCTAGGACTTCAAATAAAGAAACTGAATGATGGGATCTTCATCAGTCAAGTCAAATATACCAAGGAGTTAGTCAAAAAGTTTGGAACTGACAAAGGAAAGATCCTCAAGATCCCAATGAACACATCTATTCAGCTAACTCTCGATGAAGAAGGAGAATCAGTTAGTCAGATATACTATCATGGAATCATTGGCTCTCTACTATACTTGACTGTCAGCCGACCTAACATCTCCTACTCAGTTAGACTGTGTGCTCGGTTTCAATCCAACCCAAAGAAGAGCCACTTGGAAGCAGCTAAAAGGATTATAAAGTATCTCAAAGGAACCGTAAAAAGAAAAAAAAAGAAGAGATACACACCTAAAAAGGCTAAAGTTGCGGCACCTAAGGTGAAGAAGCTAAAGGTGAAGATTCCTCTTGAGGAGTTCAAGTCGAAGACTAAGTGCT
This sequence comes from Perilla frutescens, assembly GCA_026008535.1. Lineage (NCBI taxonomy): Eukaryota > Viridiplantae > Streptophyta > Magnoliopsida > Lamiales > Lamiaceae > Perilla > Perilla frutescens. The sequence goes on from BRKX01000015.1 coordinate 16,708,383, forward strand.
TCAAGTGCGGCCAACCAGGTCACTGGAAGGCGGTGTGCCCTAACAAGAAGAAGAAGAAGAAGAAGAAGAAGAAGAAGAAGAAGAATAGAGGTACATCTCACACTCTAGTTGTAGAAACATATTTAGCAACTTGTTCTACCCAGTCATGGGTAGTAGATACTGGAGCTACTAATTATGTTTGCATGTCTTTGCAGAAGTTCCTGGTAAAAAGACAGCTGAGTGAGAATGAGATCACCGTCTATATGGACAATGCAACGAGAGTGGCGGCTATTGTAGTGGGAGACGTTGTTTTACCTTTTAGTAGTGATAGAACTTTAGTGTTGAAAGATTGTCTTTATGTGCCTGGTTTTAGGTGAAACTTTATTTCAGTTTCTAAATTGATTATGGATGGATATTCTGTTTCTTTTGATAACAAAGTAGTTATCTTCAGTGTTAAAAATTTTATATGTTCTGGCACATTGGATAGACGCTTATACTTTCTTAAACCAATTGAAAACACTACACAAAGACAACTATTGAATACATCGATCATAAACCCTAACATGAGAAAAGAACATTCAGACCTGAATCAAACCTATCTTTAGCATCTAAGGCTAGGTCATATTAATCTTAAGAGGATACAAAGGCTTGTAAATGATGGACCATTGTCTTCTTTGGTACTGGAATCATTTTCTTTGTGTGAATTCTGTTTGAAAGGTAAGAAGACCAAGTGTCCTTTTCAGTCAAAAGAAAATCGATCCGAAGGGGTATTAGATTTGGTTCACTCTGACCTGTGCGGCCCTATGTTATTTCAAGCTCGAGGAGGGTTTGAGTATTTCATCACTCTCATTGATGATTACTCAAGATACGGATATATCTACCTATTGCGTCGCAAGTATGAATGCTTTGAGAAATTCAAAGAGTTTAAGGCGGAAGCGGAGAAACGAATGAGCAGAAGTATCAAGCCACTATATTCTAATCATGCTGGTGAGTACCTCTTAAGCGAATTTAAGGATTGCATGGCAGAGAATGGGATTACCTCCCAGTTAACTGCGCCTGGAACGCCACAGCAGAATGGCGTGGCAAAAAGAATGAATAGAACTCTGTTAGAGATGGTCAGATCGATGATGAGTTATTCTGTGTTGCCTATTTCATCTGGGGATATGCTCTGGAAACGGCAGCCTATATTCTTAACTTGGTTCTATCAAAATCAGTTCCTTCTATGCTCACCGAACTATGGACTGGACGAAAGCCCAATTTGAACCATATTCGGATTTGGGGTAGCCCAGCACACATATTGGATAAGGAAACTGATAAGCTGGCTCCTTGTACTGATGTAAGGTTGTTCGTTGGATATCCTAGGGGAATGAAAGGTGGTTTGTTTTATAGTCCTAAGGATCAGAAGATCATTGTCAGCACTAATGCTCGATTCTTAGAAGAAGACTATGTTATAAACCACAAACCAAGGAGTCAAATCAACCTTGAAGAGTTAAGAAGAGAAGGATCGAATCCTATACCAATTGTACAAGAAGAGGTACCACCAGACATTGCACAACGTGTCACAAAAGTACATGAACTGCCTCGTCGCAGTTGGAGGGTTGTACGCCAACCCGATAGATTCATTGGTCTGGGAGATGCTTCAGATTTCCCAGATGGACTAAATGAATTGGATCCCAGGAACTATGACGAGGCAATTCAAGATAAATATGCAGATTCTTGGAAAACTGAAATGGAGTCTGAGATTGAATCTATGGATCACAATCAAGTCTGGGAGCTCATAGAACCACTTGATAGAGTAAAACCCATTGGCTGTAAGTGGGTCTATAAGCGCAAGAGAGGAGCTGACAGGAAGGTTGAAACTTTCAAAGCTAGATTGGTGGTGAAAGGGTACACTCAGAAAGAAGAGATCGATTATGAGGAAACCTTTTCACCGGTAGCCATGCTTAAGTCAATCCGGATTCTCTTATCAATTGCTGCTCATTTGGATTATGGGATTTGGCAAATGGATGTCAAGACTTTTCTAAATGGAAGTCTTGAAGAAAACATTCACATGAAGCAACCAGAGGGATTTATTGCTAAGGGCCAAGAGCACTTGGTGTACAAGCTTAAGAGATCCATTTATGGACTTAAGCGGGCATCGAGATCTTGTAACATCCGATTTGACGAGGTTATCCAATCATATAGATTCGTGCAAAGTCCGGATGAGAGCTGTGTGTACAAGAAATGTGATGAAAATGTGGTGGTATTCCTCATACTTTATGTTGATGAAATCTTGCTTATTGGAAACAATAAGAAGGCGTTGTCAAACATAAGGGTGTGGTTGTCCGAGCAGTTCGATATGAAGAATCTGGGTGAAGCTGGACATGTCCTTAGCATCAAGATTATTCGAGATCACCAGAAAAGGATGTTATGTCTGTCCTAGGCGACTTATATCGATATAGTGCTAGCTAGGTTTGGCATGCAAGATTCCAAGAAATGTATTATACCTTACAGGCATGGAATTCATCTATCCAAGGAAATGTGTCCCCAAACACAGTCTGAGATAGAAGAGATGAAGAAAGTACCATATGCTTCGGCTATAGGAAGTTTAATGTATGTTATGCTATGCACTAGGCCTAATACATGTTATGTCGTCGGCATGGTTGATCGACTATTTATTTCGACTACAAAATTACCACAAGTGAACGGTGCAATTATAGCTAGTAAAGTGAGCAAGGATATCGTATCCACATGGATTAGATAATAAAACTCTAAGTACTATGACATAAATTAATATCTACTATCTAGACGAACCAATTAAAGAGATTGTGGTTTTTAAGACTAATAATTAAAATGCAAACTTAAATTAAAATATAAACAATTGAAATAACAAATGGAAAAGGTTTGAGAATTAAAGAAGAATTCTAAGGCTTCGATTTCATTAACTTTCCAACACAATCAAATCACAACTCAAATGTTCGTCACGACTCAAGTTCGATTAAGACAATCACCAAATTAAATTAAGCCTTCTCTCGAAGTGAATAATTCGTGGATTACAATCTATAATTAACGTCTCCGTTCAATTACTAAATTGCAACTCCTAAAAGCTCTACAGATTTAATGTCCTCACTCTTAATCTCAATTTTCTCGAACTTATCGATTAAGAATGTTAATTACTCCTTAAGCTTGCATAGAAACCCATCTCTCAAATTATGAATCTAAGCACATATATCATCTAATTAATGGCCAGTTAATCAGAAGCATTAAACATAAGAGTAATTAAAATAAAACAGGGTCTGAACATAAAAGAAGCAAATCAATCGTGCATGAGAGTTAACTAATCTCTAACCCTAGAATCCGAATGTTTTAGCTACTCATAATCAAATAAATAACTAAACATATTTCGGAGAAAAAGATAGTTCAAAGAAAATAAAATCCGAAATAAAACCCGTGGAGAAATCTCGTCTTCAATCTTCAATGAATTATGTGTCTCCATTCTTCATCTTCTTTGCTCTTGTTCCAATTGCTCTCTCTCTTTCTTAGGGTGAAAACTTGTGCAAAATTCATCCAACATAGAGCTTTTTATAGCCGAGAAGAATCCTGACTTGAATAGGAAACAAAGTGGACGAAACAAGGTAAGTTTTGGGCTTCCCACACTGAGGTGCGGCCGCGCCAACTTGGATCACTTAGGCACGGCCGTGCCACCTCCAATGGTGCTAAACCACGCCTTGACCACACACATTCGTGCCTTGATAAACCACTAAGGCACGGCCCGTGCTGCAACCTCTGGATGAAAATTGATGTTTTAGGCACGATTTGGCACGGCCGTGCCACCTTGATTCACCAAAGCACGGTTGTGCTATCCTCCTGGAAGCCTTATTTGGTCTTTTTCTCGACCCATTGATCTTCTACTTCATCTTAGGCTTCCAATTCTTCACTTTTTAGCACCAAAACATCACAAACTCGACAAACTCAAGGAAATAGGACATAAGTTACAACTCGATAGCAAAACATACTAATTTACATGATTTAACACTAATAATGCATCTATAAATGACCGTAAATCCATGTAAAACATGAGTTCATCAATGGTAAACAGATATCATTCTAACCCTGGACAAGGTCATTGGACTGCGGTCAAAAATATTCTCAAGTACCTTAAAAGGACTCGAGATTACATTTTGGTTTTCCGCTCTCATAGTCTAGTACCTTTGGGTTATACAAACTCAGATTTTCAATCCGACAAAGATTAGAGTAAATCTACATTGGGCTATGTGTTTATATTAAGGGGTGGAGCCATCGCATGGAGGAGCATAAAGCAGAAATGCATTGCTGATTCCACCATAGAAGCTGAGTATGTAGCTGCCTCTGAGGCTGTAAAAGAGGTTGTCTGGCTTCACGGGTTCCTAGTGGGCTTGGGTGTGGTTCTTGAGTTGCCTAAGACTATCATGATATACTATGATAATTCTGGTACAGTGGCGAACTCGAAGGAATCCAAAGCCCACAAGGTAAGTAAACACATAGAGAGAAAATACCATCTTATATGAGAAATCATTAAGAGAGGAGATGTGGCGGTGGTCAAGATTACATCGGAGGACAACCTGACTAATCCATTCACGAAGAGCCTGCCGGCTAAGACCTTTGATGGTCACGTGGAGAAAATGGGAGTGAGATGCAGACCTGGTGGCGCAGTTTGAGTTGATAGTTTAGATTGGAGAGTTAGCCAGTTTGTTTTTATGCTTGAAAGACATGCTTCAAGTATAAGTGGGAGATTGTTAGTTTTGTATACTGGAAAAACATGTCTTTGTATACTTTTCTAATGATATGATGATATGAATTGAAAGTTATTGCAGTCACTGTTTGCATTTAGATTATTTTATATAATTATTCTATGCAATGTTCCATATACTTACATTGTAGATTATATGGTGTGGGGAGTCACATGGTAAGATCATATCGTTAGAACCTTGTATTGTATTAAAGAGCTCACGGCTTAGATAGTCCTAAACACACCATCGGTACACCGTAGAATAATTTGTTAAGTTAGTTTATCTTGACTAACTGATTATTCTAGTACACTTGTTAGTGTATTGAGGAGGATCACAAGAGGATACTATTCTCTGTCTCTAACCCAGATAGTGAGAGAATAAAGATCCACAGAGTTCGGATTCTGAACTCATGTTTGTTGGCGAGCATATGTGTGCATTACTTATTGCATTGACTTATCAATGGGTGAGATCCTTTTGTGGGTCAATAAACTCGATATCTTGGGAATAATGATGTATACATGATGTGTCGTGCAATATGCATGAGCACCGTGTCCTGGTATGTCAGGTTGATGATGTTCTCTTGAGGAAACACAAGTTCATGTTGAAACCCTGCAGGTGGAATTTATTCCGTACATGAGTAAAGCTTGTGTGGTACTACTCAAGGTTTTAGATGTTAATTAATTATAGATGTCAGAGGCTGACATAATTAATTAATGAACATTATATCTTAAATACGGGGAATGGCTAAACTAAAGGAGAAAGCATATTTACAAATATGTATTAAATTGGTAGGTCAGTATTACTTCTTTAGTGGAATAAAAGTAATACTTAATTTATTTAATCATATCATAAGTTTATTGGATATTGGATATTAAATAAATTAGTGGGTCAATTTAATATTCTTCTAGATTCCTGTTGTAGCCCAATTGACTGTTAGTGGACTGGATATTGAACTTGAGTAAGAGGCCCAAACCCAGTAGGGTTTGAAGATGAATTTTCGGCCACCTCCTATTTAAATATAGAAGGGGGTTCGAAAATTACATATATACATTCAGCTCTTCTTTTGTCTCTCAAGATATCCACAGATTTCACAACCCTATCCGTAGTATACAACCCACTCTGTATCTGATACTCAGTCCGGGAATACAACAGAAAATCTCAGAGTAGAATACTGCGGAGGTGACCATCGATCATTGTGAAAGAAGGGGCGCTAGTTTCATTTCATTCAATAGCAAGATTAGATCTATAATGTTGTCCTCAGACCGTCTCACAATTGTAAGAAATTCAAATCTATACTTTCCGCTTTATTAGATTCATTTTGCATGGTTTTGTGATAGACGTGTATAAACATGCATGAATATAAAAATATGTTTTGCATGAACATGGGATTAATGAACATCCAATAGATCATGCAGTGGTTTAATTCGAAAAAACCCCAACAAGACAGACCTCTCATTCTCATTCTTCTGAGGTCATTGAGATAACTTCTATAATGTGGACGTATGTGTCCTAGTTTCTCACAATAATGGCACATCAGGGATGTCCTTTTAGGAGACTGCTTTAGATTGTGGAACTGTCGTGGTGGTCTCTCTTTGTTATAACTCTTCTTTTCAGCTTTAGAGTCTGGAACGTGAGCATATTTTTTTCCTGATGTCTGTCCTAGACAGAACCCACCAAAGGTTTATCCGCCATTATATCCGAGCCCAGTGTGATCCTGAGGGTTCTTTTCCATGGAAAGAATTTCATCCGGCTGAGAAGATCCAGAGTTCATTATTCTAACAACTTTCTTAAGATTTTGAAATTCACCATTTTGCACTTGGGCATTGCTCTTAGATTGAGACAGCTCAGTTTGGAGTTTCTTATTTTCAGCGACAAGATTATCTCATTCTTTCGTAAGTTCAGAATTATGTTTCATCAAATCTTCGTTGACTTTCACCACCATGATCTAACTGGAGTAAATCTTCTTATAAGATTCAATTATAGATTCTTCAGTGAACTCTTCATCATCACTACAGTCTGCATTTTTCTCAGTATTACTATCAAGAATAGATACTGGTACAGTTACTTCAGCAGAGTTAGTCGTGAAAGCAATATAATTGCTCACACATTCTTCATCACTTTCACTATTATCTGGATCATCGTCATCACTCAGGGTAGAGCTGTAGAACGTGTTCTTCCTTTTTAGAGTGTTGGTACACTCAACTTGGTAATGCCTTATACCTCCACATTCTCTACACTTGACTTCTCTTTGCATATCTTCATTGGCATCATCATTCTTGTTCCTTCGAGGATTAGAGAAATTGTTCTTACCAGAGTTATTTTGAGAAGACTTCTTCTTAAATCTTTTTGCCAACCTATTGAAGATTTTTGATAACATGGCAATGGATTCCAACAGATTGCCTTTGTCAGGAACATTACTATGAACTTTCGTATTGGAACCAACCGAAAAAGCAATGTTTTACTTTTGCATATTTTCTTCTTCAGTCAAACTATTTCAAATGTTCGCAAGGACCACATCAATTCTTGCAGCTTCATCTTGCTCGCATCTTTGGCTTCTTCAATAGCCGTAACTTTGTAGGTGAATCTCTTAGACAGAGAGCGAAAAACTTTTCAAACAAGTTTTTCCTCAATAATAGCATCTCCTAGGGCAAAAATTTCATTGCCAATGTCACAGATCTTGGCATTGAAGTTTCCGAGCATTTCTGCTTCGTCCATCTTCAGATTCTCAAACCTTGTAGTGAGGAACTGCACCCTTGATGATCGAACACTGCTTGTCCCTTCATAAGTGGTCTGAAGAATGTCCCACGCATCTTTAGCTTTGTCACATGTCGAAATAAGTTTAAAGACATTCATATCTACTGCCGAAAAAGTGCATCATGGCCTTAGCATTCAACCAAATGATCTAATAATCATCATTGTCACATTCTTCCTCCAGCTTCGTAATAACATCTCCTTTCTTATCTTTCTTTGTTGGAGGATTCCAGCCATCAGTCACCATTTTCCAAGCACGTTCATCAATGGAATAAATGAATGAACGAACACAGTCATCCTAGTCTTCCAGTAGGTATAATTCTTGCCATCAAGGGGCGGGGGTCACACTGTCTACCCTCTTTCTTTCATGGTGTCCATCTCGTCAAAACAAACATAAAACATGGATGAATAAGCCCAAGATCACACCTGTATAACTGGTGACCAGCTCTGGTGCCAATTGAAAAACTATATTCCATGTACTTATGTGTTTAAGCTTACTGCATACATGTGTTCTTGAGAGAGACAAACATAAGCAAGAACAAATAAATAAAAGCAGTAAAAGTACGCACGAGATTGTTAACCCAGTTCGATTAATCAACCTACTCTGAGAGAACTTTGTCCAAACTTGAAGATTCGTCCACTACTCCTTCATGAAAACTATTTAGGATACTTACACATAGGGCTGTAAACGAACTGAATCGAGCCGAACACTCTAAGGCTCGAGCTTAGCTTGTTATGGAATATTCATGTTCAAGCTCGGCTCAAGCTCAATTCGAGCTTTTTTTTTCCTGTTCAAGCTCGGCTCGATAAATATGTGTCATGTTCAAATTCGGTTTGAGCTCGGTTCGTGAAATGCTCAAAAATTTAATAAACGAACTTAAGCTCAAATGCTCAAAAAAAAGCTCGTTTGATTTACATATTCGAGCTCGATCTTGAAAAAATAGCTTATTTTATTTACCTATTTGAAATATTTATAATATTCATGAACATGTTCGTGAACATATTCGATTAAGCTCGGGCTCGAACATGTTCGCGAGTTGGCCGAGCCGAATACTACTATATTCGAGCTCGGCTCGATAATTTTATCTAGCTTGATTCGAAGTTTGAGTTCGGCTCGTTTAGAAAATAAACGAACTTTGAACGAGCTTTTTTCGAGCCAAACTCCGAATAGCTCGCGAGCGGCTCTGTTCATTTACAGCCCTACTTACACATACAGGATTCTCTCTTTATGCCGCCCTTTCTTACAACACGGACTCTTTGATAAATGAAAGTTGTGAGATCCCCTCACAATCGTGATACTAGACTCCCTCTAGCTACCCACGACTTCAACTTATAATCTCTCCCGAGATCACGAATAAAACGGATTAAAATCCATCACGTGTTTCACTCAAAAACACTCAGTGCTAGACTACTATGTTGAACAGTTTAAGGAACAATTTCTAGCTATTAAAAATATCACAAACCTAATGACTCTCAAACATTAAACTTGGAAAATCAATAAAGGATGCACTCCAATTATTAAGAGAATCGACCTTCTTATGCTTTCACACTTCTTGTTGACTTGATCTCCAATCTTCATCAACTTGGAAGGTGAATTAGGGTTTGTGATTATTTTCATGTTGGTGTAGATGCTTTCCATATAGTTGGGGGATCTAAATCAACTCTGCATCTACTTCCTGAGACAGTTAAACATCAGGTCCATGCTTCCAAAACAAAACCAGGCAAGATCTATTCAATATGAAAACTGCCATATATAAACTGTTTCGGAGACGCTCCTAGAACATCAGAGAGAACAATTCACACCCTATTCCTTACTTTGCATAGCGAAATCAGCACATCACATCATGAACATGTCCTCGAACACTTTGTTGAACATAAATCGCCAAAACAAACATAGTGCTAGGAAATGGCACTAACAACATATTTAAAGATGGAATTATCCCTCGTTATTCTGCAAAATTCTTATAGAACACTCTAACAAAAATTTTATTAAATCCTATTAAAATCAAAAATGATAAAATCGGAGCAAACGGTCAACCAACAGCACTACTACATTTAATAGAAAGCACTACTACATTTAACAGAAAATCTCAAAATTTTGAAAATCACCTTAAGTTTTTTTTAGATGTAATTATGTTTTGAAAAAAAAAAATAGGGCCATGGGCAACGCCCATCCTAAACATGCTCCAGGGCCAACCCTATTTTATTTTATATCGTACTCATTACTCAATATGTTGAAACTTGAAATAGGCTCTATAATTTTAATTTTAATTTTAATTTTTAAGTAATACGTTCTATTCAATGAGAAATAATATATATATATATATATATATATTTATTGTGTGATTTGTTGTTTAGTTTGATCTCTTTTTTTTATTGTTTAAGGTGGAGACTATATATTGGGGGTTGTACTTTTGTTTTTCTAGAGTTTTTAAATAGTGGGAGTTGTGAGGGTAAAAAAGTCTATAAAATATTTATTTATATTTTAATTAATTTGGAGGTTATAAGAAGGAAAATTGGGGGTTGTGAATAGAATTATCCTAAGTAAAATAAAAATTTTGAAAAATTAGGTAGGAGAATTTGATCTATTGCTCTCTTTGTTGATTTCAAAAACTATGGCCATTACGCCAACTTCACATTTAAAATATTTTTACAACTACACACATCATCATCATCATCATCATCATCATCATAATAATAATAATAATAATAATAATAATAATATGAAAAAATTTGGAGTCCCTAACTTTTTTGTCTTTTTTCGAAAAAATTTGGGGTCCCTAACTTTTTCATTTTTTTCAGGGCTAGAGGGACCGACTCACTTGCCTCAAGCATGGAGGGCCCTCAGAAGATCAAAGTAAAGCAACGTAACGTATAATTTGGAAAATTCTATACTACCTCATCGATGAATTATTTTAAATCGGTTAATTTTATGACATGTTCCATTTCTACTTTTTTATGTCTTGATTGGGAGTGAATATATTATGGCACACACTTGTTAGAATATCAACGATTTAGGATAGTATTTCATGAGGTAGCATAGAACTTCCTATAATAAAATATAGCGAGAGTATCTACAAACATAGACGATACTCTCGTATTTCGACGGCTCTCCTCAACCAGCACCTTGAACTACCTTTGTGGGATCCAATTGGCCACTACAATAGCTTGAAGAGACAGCGTTGATCCCTTGAAACGCTCTCCAAACTTGACAAGGCTTTAGCACAATTGGTTTCTCAAAGACAGCTGAATCCACTGAGAGCATAGTTTTATAGTCATCGCCAAGATTTAAGACATTCCTACTAGGTTTATCCCATGGATTCCACACCACTGCACAAAAACCTCGAATCTCGACATGACAAGACACAACATGACATGACACGAAACATGATGGAGATTCAGCAGAACTAACCAGAATCAGGGAGGCCTTGTTTGTGCAGCACGAACGTCCTCTTCTTCCCGTGGTCTATGACCGCGATTTTCGAGGGTGTGTTGAAATAGACGCGGTTAACCTACACACACGATCGGGTAAACAAGAACGCAATTTTCAAGAGAATGCCAATATATCTAAAAACAATGGCTACCTCTCCATCAAAAGTAAGAGCATCTGCTTGCTCTGTGAACCTCTTCTTATGCAGCAAATTGTCCAAGAAATCGAGTGTCTCCAAACCTTCAACGCGCACCTCACTGGAAAATACGCGAAATGAGGCAGCATAAGCAAACATTACCTTAAACTACATGGGACAGACAGAAAACATGAGCAGAATCGAACAACCTGATATCAGAAACTGATAAGTGATTGCGCATTGCAAATGTAAACGAAAAGGGCTTATCACCAACGTTCCTCACTGAAGGTGATAGAGTGAGCTTCCCTGGACTAATGGAGATCTTCAACCGCAGCTCAAATCTACAAGACAACGTGTATGCTTTTGAGAGAGACGGCCTTGAAAACAGGAGATTTGCACTTATGTTTCAAGTGTCGGAAGATGCTGATAATACCTACAAGGCCAGAGTTTTGAATCTTTGTCTGAAGATTCTAACAAGAGATTAACAGATGATTGGCTGCCGTTGGTGTCTTGATCGAGATTAGGGCTATAATCTAGTGACCATAATCTGTTTTTGATGTATTCATACTGCTCAAATTGTCCCAAACTACTAATCTGATCAAGATTGTTTCAGACAGAAACTAATGTTTAGGCCTTCTGTATATGATCAAAATCATGAGAGAGAGACAGAGAGAGAATCAATGAGCCTACCTGAGGAAAGCAGATGGAAATTCCACCCAAGATAGCTGTAGGTGATCTCCCAGTAATCTGAAGTTTAATGAAGAACGCGTTTGAATCCCACATAATCATATACATTCTATGATCAACACACATCACCATGTCAAACAGAGTTTTGATATTCAATCCACATACCTTGTTTCTGACAAACAAAAGCTCTTCGCCACGATCATTCTTCCACGAAACTATCCTTCCAGCTTGTAAAACTACCTGTTTAAAAAAAAAAAATCAACTCAAACCTAAAAACAGTCTTGCGAGCAAGATGATGTAGTAGAGAGAGAGAAAGTGCGTTGTACCTCAACAGATGAGCCACCAGGTTGATGAGAGAGTCTCACCCTCTGGACACCATTGGAATCGTTAACAACACTAAAAGGCATCTGTTTCAATGATCTAAACAATCTCCACCGTCTGATTATTCTCTTGACAACTTCATTATCTTTATCTCCAACACCTTTCCTCTGCTCCAGCTTTCATACAACAAAACATGCAAAAAGGGAAATCAAAAAATCAAGAAACACACAACACAAACACTTGTGCTAAGTTTTGCAAGGAATGGACACGCAATATCACCTTTGCTTTACGGTGTGTTTTATCCCTTTATCCTCTTCGTTTCAATTCGGAATCAGATGGTCTACGAAAGGCCGAATGCCCCATAAAAGTGCAAAAGCTGTTCTTATATAGAAAAAGATTGTGTTGAAAATGTCCGAAAAATAGAAAGAAAAAAGAGTGGATGAATGATCATCTTTTGGCAGAAAGTTGAAGAAAAGGAGAACCATTGAATTTTACTTTGTGGGATGCTAAGAAAGGGCATTACGTTTCTTTTAGGTGATGATGGGAATCTTTCAAGAGTGTAAGTCTGTTATGTTGGTTGGATTTTGGAGAAAAAAAAAAAACCTAAGCATTAAACAAAACCTTTGATTGGAATCTTTGAAGTTTGAAAAGAAGATTGAGAAAAGATAAGGGCAAAGTCTCAAAATTATGGGCTACACTTCTCATCACTGCCTACGTGACGTGACAAAATTTTGGTTGCAAAATTTGTTCTATGTTTATAGAATATAGCATCTGCCTGTTCATTCTCACACATGTATATATATATAGAGAGAGAGAGAGAGATTAAAAAAAAATTGTATAAATGAATAGCAGAGACCGACCATACAATTAAAGAACGGTATATGGTCTCCTATTAATTCGTTTTCTTTTAAGAACAAAATTCCATCCATGAAACATAACATTTTACTTTATAAGCAAATATTCTTTTTTTATTTATTTATTTTTTGTGATTTTTCAAAGATGCTCAGATGACATATGATTCAACAAAGAATACCTTGTTCTAATCCTGCCCAACAGGGATGGCTCAAATTGTAAAAATAGAATTAAAAAAGGCTGCACTTCAAAAGTATCGATCAATACAATTTACCATAATTGATAACTATCCAGATGTTTCTCATTCAAGACAATAAAAATGATTTAGAACATTTCAAAATTTGGTAATAAAATTGGAAGCCTCAATCCTGGCTTTACAGAATTACAGCAACAAACTGGCAAACATTACATCCATTCCCATCAAAATGGGTCTCAGGTTGCGCAATCTAATACAGTCGGAGAAGATTACTACATCACAATAGCAGGTAGTCCTTAGGCAGCTCTCCTCCTATTTCAAAACGGGGTAGCCCAAAGCTAATGCGATAAAGCTTTAGCAAACTTGCCTCATTGTAAATCTGAGTTCGTACTCAAATGTGAAACGGTAAAAGACCTTAATGCACAATTGTTTGTCTTTCAAATGCATCTTCATGCTCGACCTAGCACATAAATCAAATGTGATTCAATCACAAAGGTAATTTATATGGACAGAGATGAACATACCAAAAGGCTAAAAGGTGAAAAAAAAAATATTGGTGGAAAAGCAGTTCAGTCATTTACCTCAACGTGTACTTTCCCTTTCTTCTTTGATTTGGCTTCTGGTTCTTCTTTCTCCAGCTTTCTTGCAGAATTCTTCCTCCCTCTCTTACGAGGAACAGATGCATTTTCTTCATCACCTTCATCATCATCACCATTCATATCATCTGCAACAAATTTTTTTGAGTAAAAGCTAGGGTGTTCAACAGAGTAAATTACCACATATATTTCATTGAAGATAGAAATGAAGCCTTAATGCACCAGTGTCTCTCCCAATTTGAATCGCAGTGGAGGAGTTGTTATGTTGTCTGTTTGTAGAACTATAAAGCAATAAATCAGAACAGTCTTACCATTATCATAATCCTCTCTGATTGCAAGACCACCAAAATCTTCCATATCATCCTCCTCTTCAAGTTCCTCATAGCCCTCGACATATTCTATCTCGTGCTCCTGCAATATTAATCGCATGGTACTGTGAGCAACAAATGTGCTCAAAGGAATCAAACAATGAAACCAGTGCAAAGATGTTGATGCATAACCTCCTCCTCCTCCTCCTCCTCTCCTTCACTAATAGTTGTCTTTTCAACTTCCTTATCAAGGATTTCATTGTATTTATCAACGGGGTAATTATAGATATCACCATAGACTCCTTTCTTGAGGCGCTCAAGCAGCTCCTTTTCAATACTCTGTAGAAAAATGTTTGTGTTAGCCCCGGCAATACATAAATGCTACTATAACCAGTTTACAGGGTAACCAGGCATACTTTCTCCAAAACTGCTGCCTTCTCAGCCTTTTCCTCTCTTCGAGCTTCTCTCTTCTTTTGTTTTGTTGGCACCGTCATAATTTTCTCTCTACACAAACAGGCAGAGAGTCAAAAGCATACAAAAAATGGATGTAGATTGCTACTAATAGAATAAGAATTTACATAAAACATTAGCTAAAGGAAACTGCAACTTACAAAAATGATCACAGTTACAAGTAATAACACTGGAGATGAGTGACAACTTTGGAAACATGTGAAGATATCTAATACTAGATATTTAATTACGAAGATTTCATGCAAAATCACATAAGACCACCACTTTCTCTGTACTTAAAATATAAAATCTAGCCCGATCAATTCTTATTATTTAGTGAAGCATAAAAACTAATAAGACATATTATAATGAACAAATTGTGAATCGCCCCTATTGTCACTAGTTCACTTATAGTCCGGTAAAGCTACTCTGTTTTATCTCTCAAAATTTTAATATGTTATTGCTATTTTGTACTCTAGGGTATTACAATACTTTTCTCCCTTTATAGTCATCTACTGCCTCTTGGTTTTTTACTCCTAGAGTTGTTAGACGGATCATGCATCTCCTAAATAACAAGGCGTTTTCCAAAAGAAAATAAGTAAGGTGAATGGTAAAGGCCCTGAAAATTATTTCTGACACTATAAAAAATGCAGAGACATTGTGCTTAGAATTTCCAGCTAAAAAGGTGCAAAGTTGAAGGAAGACTTGCTGCGTAAAGTTTGCTATGAGAATTGAAATGCAGAATTTTCTTCTAAGAGATTAAATTAGTCCACCTAGAGGTATCATACTTAGAATTTCCACCTAAAAAGATGCAGAGTTGAAGGGAGGCTTTCCATGAAAACTATGCAATGATAATTCCTTGGAACTGTCTTCTTGTCAGATATCAAACTAGTCCACCTAGGTCTAGATCAAATAGTATTTTGTGGTTGCTTCAGAGATTTCAGCCTTCTTTTGTTCTGCATCATCTTCAACCTCAGGGATCCAACACTAAATATTTCAGAAAGTACAGGTTATACCTAATTGGCTAATCCTCTTATCTTCTTTGAACACTAAGAGCTATAATTTGTAGAAAACTTCTAGTCATTTTCCTCATTTCATTCCTCCAAAAATAATGTTTGCATTAACTGCAAAACCCAAGCTCCATCCAGAAAGACTAACTGTTGCTTGTAAGTTGTAACAAGAACATTACATCCTATCAAGCAGTTGTGACTTTGCCAACAAGAACTCTAGGCTTACTAACATCCAATATGCAAAAAGTAAGAGCAGG
This sequence comes from Perilla frutescens, assembly GCA_026008535.1. Classification (NCBI taxonomy): domain Eukaryota; kingdom Viridiplantae; phylum Streptophyta; class Magnoliopsida; order Lamiales; family Lamiaceae; genus Perilla; species Perilla frutescens. The sequence goes on from BRKX01000015.1 coordinate 16,724,104, forward strand.
TGATGAGTAAGTACCTAATATCTTCTAATTATTTCTAATCGGTCTCAAACCAAACTATGGATGTTCACATTAAGTCAGAATGATATTCATCTATGAAGAAAAGCAAGTGGCCTCACTGTCAGATGTGGCACGAAACCCGGGGATGAAAAATCAAATAACAAGATATATAAGAAATGAAATAGTTAGCAACTACAGAGAGGAGAGAATGGACGAACCTTGTCTTTAGAGCAAGTTTCCTCATGCGTATCCTCATCTGTGTCATCTTAGTCATTCTCTGTTTTGTTTTGTGCACCAATAACTTCGGCCAGTATATCTGTCAAATTGAACGGGCAGGTGAAGGAAGTTCAATACAAAAAGTGAATTTAATTGCCATAAAACAGTTTTAGAAACAAGATACATATTCATTACCAAGTGCTTGTCAATAATCTCGAGGGCTTTTTCATAATTTCTCGGCAATTTAACTCTTTCCCACAATTTATTAGGCATATGTGCCCTTTCTATAGTCTTCATATACAAATAAAACACTCCTGCAGAAGAAAAAAAACAACAAAAACCCAAAACGTTCGGCTACAGAATCAATTAATCAGAAAGAAAAGCAATCATATTTATGCATTTAAAGTATGAATTCAAAGAAAAAGATACCGTCATGATCCCTAATAGTGGCGTATCGACTGTTAGCGAGAGGGCAAGAGCTTCGGTTGCATATCCCAGTCACATTGTAAGGATTCCGACAAAATATCCCAGTTTCAATTCTGTAAGTTTGGTCGAAAAATCAACAAAAATAAACAACCCAAGAACCAAATGGAACCGCAAAAAATCTAGCAAGAAATAGAAAGAAATAGCTCACTTGGCCATGAAACTGCAGTGTTTGTGCCTGATAACTTGCCAGATGACCTCATCATGCTGCATTTTTCACCGCTTAATCGGAGGCTTGAAATATTATCCGAAAAATCTTTAATCGGTCAACTGATTTGTTCAGAACTACTGTTTTTGAGTAGGAGAAAAAAGAATTCTCTGATTTCTCCTACCGTCTGCTGCTGGTGAGCGAGGGTTTAACGATTGGGGAAGAAATTAGGGTTTAGGTTTAGGGCTTCAGCGGTGGGCCAACACAATACGACTTGTAAAGAGACCACAATTTCAATAATATAAAAAGCTTTTCTTATTTATTTAATTAAACTTATAATAATATTATTAGAATAAATTATATTTATAAATATACGATACGATACGATACAATACTATATGATATGATATGCAGTATACGGTATACATGCAACTTTTTTTAGGGTAGAGGGCGAAAAAAACACTCAAACTATATGTCGAAGACTACCTAGATGTACGAACTATTTTTTGGCCCAAATACACACTTAAACTATTTAAAAAGAACAATCGGCCCCTTAAACTATTCAAAAAAGAATAAACTGACATTTGAAGTTAACATCGTTAGTTTTTTCCGTTAATTAAAATGTGTCAAGCTCAATTCTATCACCTATGAATTCCGATCGAACAAATTGAAACCACGGCCAAATAGCCCACACTATGGACTTTTAAATCCCTCTTTTAATTTCAAAATTCAACATCAAATCCGTATCGAGATTTAAAATTTAATTCGTAATACAAACTCTCATCATCGATATTTCTCCATGTAATTATTATACCGTTTGACACTCAATTTACAAATTGAGAGTATAACTAGAATCAATCATGACGAGGGCTTTCTAACCATACCACAATACGTGGTATCATCGTCCGAATCAATCATAATTAGGTCGAAGAATGTATGGGCATTTTATGTAACGGAAAAAGTTAGCAGTGTTAAACGAAAAGTGTGCATTTGATATATTTTGAATAGTTGAAGAGGCCGATTGCACTTTTTAAATAGTTTAGGTGTGTATTTAAGCCAAAAAATAATTCGTACATTTAGGTGGGATTGAGCATATAGTTCGGGTGTTTTTTGGCCATTTTCCTTTTTTTTTACGAATAAACATATCAATTATATATATATATATATATATATATATATATATATATATAGGGATGGTTATAATGCAAACCAATCCTAATGTAAGAACTATGAACTCATCTCACACCATACAATCAATAATGATCTATGGTCCAGATTTAATTAAAAGGAGTGGTGACAATTCTGTAATATTTGAAAAAAAAATAGTGCAGGGGTATTAACGTAATTTGGTAATTCTTATAAAAATCGCGGAGGATATATGATAACATATTATCATTCTAACGAAGTATTATCATCATGCTAACGAAGCGTTATCGTTATGCTAATGAAAATTTTTCTCATATTGTTAACGAAAAATTAAATTCTAAAGTGTAATTATAAAATTCTAATGGGATAAAATAAATCATAATTCAGATATAATAAACTCCAATGATCTAAAAATAGAATTAAATTCTAAAAATTAATTATAAACCCCAATTGGATGGAATAAACCATAATAACAATATAAATATACAACATTAGCATAATGATATTGTTTTATTAGCATTGCGAATAAACTATATTAGCATATGACAATTCATAGTTAACATAAGTTATAAACCATAAATGAATGAAGAAAACTCTAACTAATATATTTTAATTTGATGAAATAAATAATATATAATAATCAATTAGTAACTAAAACATAAAAACTAAATCATAAAAAATAATTATAAGTCATAATTGAAATGTAATAAATCATAATAATAATATAAACATGTGTACTACGTTAATATTATGATAATCATTCATTAGCACAATGAATGCAATATGTTAGCATATAACAAATGCTTCGTTAGCATACATTATCAACTTATGATAATGCTGACGAACCATTATTTAAAAGCTAACGAAAGCATTTTCGCGATGGACATGAGTAAAAATGTATATTTTGTATTTTTCGTCTATATTTATTTGAACAAATATATCCATGACTGATCTTGAATTAAAGAGCATGAAAAGATCTTTAATTTGGTATATTATTTGCATTAATCTGATTTGAAACGAGTGAGTTATGGTCGTTCAAAGTTTTTAGATTTTTTTTAAAAAAAAGTGATGACATCAGCTTTTTTTATGTGGATTGGACAACTATACTCCAGCCTCTTTTTTTTTGCCTTAACTTTGACATTTAATCTCGGTCATTAAATCATCTAGGTGTACAGTATAAGATGGGTTCCTAGTTCCTACACCAGGAATAGGTGTATTTTTTATCCAACCCCTATATATATGTGTGTGCGCGCGCGTGTATCAACCATATGCCACATATATTTGTACTGTATATGCATTATTTAAAAAGAATTTCGTAATACATAATCTATGTATTTTTATTTCGCAAAAACTCCTATACATAAGATGTACATCAGACGGTCAACGTGTTGACCAAAAAATCGTCAAAATGGATGATACTTTTTAAGGACACAAGTGATACTAATGATATTTTGGGACTTTGAAATTGATACTTTTTAGTGTTATGAATAATACTAATTTTGACGGATTTTTTGGTCAACTCATTGACCGGGTCAACGCGTTGACAGTCTAATATGCACCTAATGCACACAAACAAGACCTGCCCTTTTTATTTTTATTTTGAAGCGACTTAATATACGTAAGTACTGTTCGAGAGACAAAAATCATATCTCAAAAGTTTTCGGCAAAAGGATTTTCTCGAGTGTTTTTCAAAGAATGAGAAAGATAGTTTATACTAGTATATATAAATTTCAAATCACATTTTGAAAGTGTCTTTCTTTCGAAAGAATTATGTTTTATACATTTATTTTTTAAAATAAATAATTATTTGAAACATGAAAATGACAAATGGGGTAATCCTTATACTCAGTGTAGAAATCCAAATGTATCAAGAAGACAAGTATTCCTTAAAACGCAATGAAAATCAATATAACATGTGTTAGCTAAATCTAGCAATGTCAAGAAGATTAAGAGAGAGAGAGAGAGAGAGAGAGAGAGAGAGAGAGATTGCAACTTGTACAAGCCTAGTCGACAATTTGAGCATGGCACTCGTAAGGGGAGGTGTTAAGCAGCTTCTGGAGCTTCGCCACAAGTTCACCTCTCGGGACCTCGTCCTCCTCCACCTTTGCAACGTCTTTTAGTTTTACGACGCCTTTGCTAAGCTCTTGGTCACCTATAATCACCATGTAGGGGATCTTGGACCCCCTGGCACGGTCTATGTGCTTGTTTACTCTCTTATTCACCATAAATTCAGCCTTCAGCTTGGCATCCCACAACTCACTCACCACTTCAGCACCTAATGATAAATCGTCCCCCAGGATGCTCACGAGGACTTGAGTTTCCGTTGCTCGGATTTCCTGACATGTTGGAACATAGAATGTCAATGTCACATTAGCTAAGAGAAGCCATTGTATAGTAAGCAAACTACAACGAGGTTACCACAAAAGGATTACATTCTTCAACACGCTTCAATTAAAAATAAGAGTTTATAGCCCACATGTGAACAGTAGGTCTATTTCTTGTTTTTAGTGGATCTAAGCATACATATATTGGCGTATTTCAGGTTGGCACATTCAAGTTGCGCTAGGAGACCTCAGAAACAAAATATATCGTCTAATTTCTTCAAACCAGACAGATTGTGTGCATTTATTTGTTCTTCCAGTAAAAGGCAAACTTCTTACTGATGAGAAATGCATACCTGGTTTTTATCTTTTTGGAGTTGCTCCATAATATTAAATACTCTCTCTATTCCTAAGCTGACTCCAATTGCAGGAACCTGTTTTGTGCCAAACATCCCTATGAGATTGTCATAGCGTCCACCAGCAGCAATTGAACCAACCTGCAGATCAGCTTTTATGTTAGACTCCTTTAAACATCATGATCTGTAGTCTGATTAAAAACAGAAATAAAAAGACGAGCAAGGGGAAAATGTTGGCGGTAGCCAGGTTAAGCAGACAACTAAATTATTCTACATCGCAATGTTTGCAATCATAAGAAAGTAATCTCAAGTAAAAACAATGGAAATTATCAGTGAAGTTTTTTCATAAGATCTAATGAGTTGATCTGAGTGCCAACCAATTTTCTTTTCCAAATACTCGAAGTTGAATTTACAATCAAAGAGGAATTTATTCCACCTGCTGATTTTCAAGGAAGCAATTAAATGTACACAAATTATAAATTACCTGCGTGCCCCCTTTGAAAACACTTTCAAATATAACTCCAGTGTAGTAATCCAGACCCCTTGCAAGACTCAAGTCAAAGACTACTCGGTTTATACACTTAGACTTCAGCAGAGCTTTAAATAAAATCTCCAATTCATTCAATGCAAGTTCAGCTTCGCTGTTCGATAAGAACTCACTGCCTTCCTGTTTTAACGTGGACAATAACTCCATAGGTGATCCTCTGTGTTTAACAAAAGTTCCAATTTTATCCGCGGTCTCCTCAGTTAAACCTTTTTCTTCCACCTATAAAAGTGAAATATATGGAACCTATAAATCTTCAGAGGATATTCCCACTCAGTTCAAAGTAAATATCATAGATAAAGATACAGAAAAAGCGACAGCATTTCCTCAGTAAATTAACCAATACTGATATACTTATTTTTATTAGAGGACAGCTAATTTTGCCAGTGTTCCATTGTCAACCTCTCATCATCAGATACATGCACTCACCATTTCCTTTTTAACTTGTTCAAATGTTTGCTTGTCTAGCTTGTCAATACTCGAACAAATAGTTCTAAATTTCTCTTGTGGCACCCCACAGATAGCCAACATGCCATCAAGTAACTTCCTGTGATTTAATTTCACCTGAAAAAATACATTTTAAAAACAGTAAATATGAAAATAATTTCCCGAATTATTAGTAATAAAAGCTGGAGTTGAGAGATCTGCAAAGCAACAAAAAATTTCTAACACTGTAAAAACTTATCCATATACAATATTACGTAGTTGTAGTGAAACAACAATATCATAAAGAGAGTAGAAGTTTACCTCGTAATCTCCAATATCTAGCTCATCAAGCAACTCTGTCAAGATCTTTATGACCTCAAAGTCTGGCCCCATTTTTTCAAATTGACCAGCAATATCAAAGTCACATTGATAGAATTCACGATACCGTCCCTTAGATGGATTGTCCCTTCGGTAAACTTTTGCTATCTGGTACCTTTTGAATGATGTCAAGCCATTTATAGCAACATATCGAGCAAAAGGAACCGTGAGGTCATATCGGAGTGAACAAAGTTCTCCACCCTGCAAAGTATTGTATTGAAGTTAAACTGAAGACAAAAAAAAATGGAAGGGAAATACTATTTTACTCATAAATATTCCTGGTGTTCGAAATGCTGATATATGTCAATGAGACTATGCTTGTAACACAAATTCTCAAAACTGAAAAAAGACCATGCACAGACATCAAATATACACACAGAGATCAAGCATCAAGACATAGATGATCAAACAAGCTATGATACATCCATCCAATATTCAATGCCATGAATTGAAATCAGACTTCCAAATATTATTAGCACTCGAATAAATTTCTCAAAAGGCAAGATTTAATCAGTAAATGGCTCGACAGAAACAAGAAGCTCACCTGGTCAGCAAGGTCATATATCAACTTTGAGTCTTCCCCATACTTCCCCATAAGAGTCTCTCTCATTTCAAAGACTGGGGTATCTAAACACATGGCACCATGTCTTTTGAAAACCTCAGCTATAATTGCAAAAGCTTTCTCTCTGACTGCCATCTGCTCTTTTGCAAAATCACGGGTACCCTGCACATGAGCGACACAGAAGAGTATGTAATATAATGTGGAACACTTGTGCTTCAATGTTCTCTTAAGCAAAAAACGAATAGAAACATGAATGACAGACAGATCGTGCGCATACAAACTGAACAAATAAAAAAAATCCTCAAAAAGAGAAGCCACATCCATGGAGCCCATAACCCATCAACTAAAACACCGCAATAAGTTTGTGATAATTATTTTTAAATGACCATACAAAATCTAGTATTTGCAGATCATCTCTCGCAATCAAATGCAAGCATGACCAATAATATGCCATAACAAGGTTTCTCGAGCAATCAATGATAAAGCTGAATAAGATTTAAATTGGTTTTAATGGTAGTAACTAGTAACAACTAACAAAGTTTAGCTTTTGTATCATATAAATCCCACAAACAACTTCTCATTATCATTATAGCTTCACCCTCAAAAAAAAAATATCATTATAGCTTCACTTAAAAAAGGGCATGCCTTGTGCAGTTGTGCAGTTCTTGGGAGTACTCTCTGTTTATATAATCTGTTGCTTCTCATCTCAAAGTAAATCGGGAAAATATAAGAAACCTAACAGGATTAGTACATAGACATGATAATTGGGGATAAAACACATTCTTCAGCTTTTCTAGAGCAAAGCTTACTGATTATTAAGAGATTAAATCAGTCGTTTCAGTGATTCATGCTCCAACATTTTTTGCAATAAGCTCCAACAAGAGAATGCTTAAAAGACATATCATTAGTGCGGAATGCTTAAAAGACGTATCATTAGTGCGGACCTTTTGCAAATGCCAAAAAAGAATGGCAGCGTTATACCTTAGGTAGCTTCGGAAGCCTTCGGCTTTCATTGCTTTCTACAATCTCTTTCACTTTCGAGAGGAGATCATCAAAACCCAAACCCTTTGGATCCAGTAATGACTGAAAATCCTGAGCGAATTTTTCTAAGTCAGACTTTGCATCTCCGCCAAGCAACCTATCCTTGAGGAACTGCATGAGAGCAGCAGTTCCCTTCCCCAAAACAACTTTCTTTTTCTTCTCACTCTTCTTCTTATCAGTTTTAGGATTATCCCCAGATGAAGGCTCACTCATACTCCCATTTTCCCCTCCAATTCTATCTATAAAAATCTCACTTCCGGCAAGTGAAACAAATGCAGCCATAGCCTCCAATGAAACTACGTTCCTCACCGCATCTAGTAATTCATACATTTTGTGAACGCACAAAAGGTAATCCTTTTTGTTAAGAGCAGCTAGAGAAGATGCGCACAACTCTCCGAGAGCACCAGGACGCGGGGATTGAGCCGTCAACGCTAAGTACAGACGAGATTGTAATTCCACATCAGAAAATGAAGTGCTGACTAGAAGCTCGGTACGACGGGCACTGTTATCCCCCAAATTTGACAGAGACAAGGCCAGAGAGAATAATGCATTCGACATAACCTTCGCCGAGCCAACTCTGAACCCAGAATTCAACTGAACTCTAGTTCTCGAGTGGAGTGATCGAGAAACCTCCCTGAAATCTCCATGGACTGACGGAATCTCTGCCACGGCGTACTGCGAAAGCTTCTTCCCCGAATTAACCAACTTCGAACCGTTAAAAAATACTTTAAAATCCGCTGCAACAGCAACGGCGTCCTTCGCAGATGAACCGTCTCCGGAATCCATCAAATTGAACGGCGACAAGTCAGCTCCCAGAGCCTCACACGATAAGGCTGCAACGGCATCAGCGATGCATGAGAACGCAGAAGAGCGGTGATCGATAATAGCAGAAACGCCATCAATCGCAGCAACAGCGTAATCGATCACAACCAAATCATCTGATGCGATGTCGTTAAGCGTATACTCCGAACTGAGAGCATTTTGTTCGAGGATTTCGACCACTTGAGCACAGGCAGAAGAAGAGGATGAAAGCAAAAGCTTGTTCAACAGGAGGACTACAGAAGCCCTAGCTTCCTCTGGAGTGAAATAATCGGGGATGGAAAACGAGAATTTTGCGTCGGAACCGGAAGAGGACGAGCGACGAGATAGCGCGGAGGAATCTATGGCAATGCGAGCAAAGCCGTTCGCGACTTCGAACACGGAGGAGGGCGTAAGAGAAGAGCCTTTGCCACCGATTGTCACCGCGCGCCTCCCTGCCGCCGCCGCCATTGCCGCAGTGCTGCAGGAGAGTTGGGAGAAAAGGAGTTGATGAGAGAGAGAGAGTGGGAATCGGGGGTTTTCGCAAAAGGAATATTTAGAGGACCGATTTTTAAGCGGTTTACCGAAATGGAAAGCCCAGCTCGTAATTGGGCCTAAAGTATCTGGTTGGACTTAATAGAAGCCCATTTAATTAATAATTCTGTTTATTTTGGTCCTAAGCCTCATTTCATTTGATGTTTTTAATATCCTTTATGAAAATAATTGTAGAAAAAAATCAAAAAATGTTAAGGATTAAGAAAGAAATAAAGAGAAATTGTAAGGGCAAATATTCAGAGATAAATAGATAATGAAGCAAGAAACAAAATGAATAATTTTGACTTTTTGCTAAAAAATTCCATAATTCGATCCTTCCAATTAAGAAGTCGTCTCGCTATTTACCTCTTTTATAAAACATTAGAATGCATACATTATAAACATAATTATGAAAAAAAAAAAAAAAACAGAATTTGAAATGGAGAAGCTCCACTCAATTCGATTCGAGGACATCACAAAACGCAATTGGGGGATAATAGAGTATCATTTTAGTGTGAATTAAACTCCATTGCAAATCTTATTAAATTTTAAAAAAAAAATTAAAATGGGATTTTTCTGCTAGAATTTAAAATTAAAAAAAAAAAAAAAAACACTTCATCAGAAATAATCCCATTGGAATGAACGGTAAAAAGTTTTAGCGGATTTTCCTGCAGGTGAATTTCAACTCTAGAATTTGGTTGTTGTCTTGTAATGACCTTTTCAATATTCTAATATTGTCAAAAAAAATTAATCTAATAACATTTTCATTATATTTATTAAATTTTAAAAATTTGCCCTCTTATATGTTAAACCAACATGATAATCTCTATCTATTGATGAAGATGAAAGGAAATCTATTAAACACCAAAAAATAGCAAAACTAAAGTTATCACAATGAATAGAAAAGTGAGTATGGAGGCTTACACAATCAAATCTACATAAAGCCTTCATTAGAGCAAAAGTGAAAAGACAAGAATATCCCTAGATTATAAGTTAAATAACAAAGACACCATAAATACTTCTAACACCCTCCCTCAAACTTGAGGTGTCGCAACAACGAGCATCGAAAGTTTGCCAACCAAGAAGCAAAAATGTGGAAACGAGAGAGATTTAGTGAACAAGTCAGCGATCTAGGACGACGAGGCAATGAACGAGAGTGTGAGGGTGCCAACCTAGAAGTGATACCGAGTGAAGTGGCAATCAATTTCAATATGCTTGGTTCGTTCGTGAAAAACGGAATCGTGGGTAATCTGGATAGTACTCTTATTATCACAGTACATATAAGTGGGCTCATGAAAGGAGACCCCCATATCAGCTAGTAATGATGAAGCTAAACAATCTCAATGGTAGTGGAAGTTATAGCTCTATATTCAGCCTCAGTGGAGGAGCGTGAAACCACCTATTGTTTCTTACTCTTCCATGATATGAGAGAATCTCCAAGAAACACACATATACTAGTGGTAGACTTTTGATCAATAGGATCACTAGCCTAATCCGCATCAGAGAAAGATCGCAGTACAAGAGAGGAAGTAGAAGAAAATAATAAGTTGTGAAACATAGTACCACAGAGATATCGCAGAATGCGAAGAACGGTAGCCCAATGGGTTGTGGTGGGAGATGAGACGAACTGACTAACAATATGAACAGCATAAGCAATATTCGGACGAGAGATAGTAAGATAAACCAAACTATCAATAATATTGCGATATAACGTTGGATCTTCTAAGGGGACACCATCTGATGGTGAAAGACGGGCATTGGCTTCTATAAGAGTGTCAATGGTACGACTGTCAGTGAGGTGAGCACGATCAAGGATGTCACTGACATATTTAGATTGGAAAAGAAGGTATCCCTTAGGAGACCAACAAATCTCAATATTAAGAAAGTAGCGGAGAGGACCCAAATCTTTCATCTCAAAATGAGTGGCCAAATCTGATTTCAAAAGAGAAATCTCATCTATATCACTGCCGGTAATGATCCTGTCATCAACATATAAAAAGAGAAGAATAATGCCAGAAGACAAATCCTTAACAAAGAGAGTACAATCGTTATCGCTGGAACGAAAACCAAGAAAAAGTAGAGCATTTGAGAATGTGTTATACCAGGAACGAAAAACTTATTTTAGCCCATATAGTGATTTTTTAAGCTTACAAACATGTCCAACCTTGTGAGAGACACCGAGTGGGGGAGTCATGTAAACCTCATCAATAAGATATATATATAAGAAGGCATTCTTAACATCCATCTGTGTGATAGGCTATTGGCGGACAAAAGCAACAGCAACAAAGGTGCGAATGGTGGTCATCTTGGCAACCGGAGCAAAAGTTTCCTCATAATCTAAGCCATACTGCTGTGAAAAACCTTTGGCCACCAATCTGGCTTTGTATCGTTCAATCAATCCATCAGATTTGGTCTTAATCTTGTAAACCCAATGAGAGCCAATAACATGTTTACCCCATGGAAGAGGTACCAGATCCCAAGTCTTAGGAGGTAGGTTGCTGCCACAAAGGATCAAGAACAACCTCTTCGTAGGAGGTAAGCTCAAAAATCTTGTGAATGGAGATAAAAAAAAAATGAGGTAACAGAGGGAGAATAAGAAGAGTAAGCAAAGTCAGGGGGGTCATCAGTCTGAGGAAGCGGAGAAGGAATAGGCGGGGTAGGAAGAATTGTAGCATCATCATGTGGATCATGATCAATACCTGCAGGGTTAGAGTCAACATTGCTACCAAAAGGGTTAGTGGAGATGAGGTCAGACTGAGACACAGTAAGAGAGTGGGAAGAAATAGAGAAGAAAGAAATACGCTCGAGAAAATGAACATGCCGGGAAACATATAACTTGTGACTGACAGGGTCAAAACAATGATACCCTTTTTTACTGTCTCTATAACCCAAGAAAACACATAAATCAGAGTGAGATGATAGCTTTTTACATTCAACATGAGGTCGAAGAACATAACAAGCACTCTCAAGAACATGTAAGCAGTTGTAATCAGGAACATGACCAAAAAGACTCTCAAAGGGAGACATACCCGAAGTAATCATAGAAGGAATTCTGTTTATCAAGTAAACCACAGTGAGAACAGCTTCACCCCAAAACTCACTAGGAACAGAGGTAGATAAAAGAAGGGAACGAGTAGTCTCTATCATATGTCAATGTTTTCTTTCAACAACCCCATTATGTTCAGGAGTGTCAATACAAGATGTTTGATGGATGGTGCTATCAGTAGCAAAAATCTCACAAAAACTGTTGGAAGTATATCCCTCCCCCAAATCACATCTAAAACATTTGATAACTTGTGAAAATTAGGTTTTCACAAGAGCACGAAAGACAACATAAATACTTAGGAAATCAGAACAGTGCTTCATCATACAAAACCAACAGTAGCGAGTATGATCATCAATAAAAGAGACATAATATCTTGACCCTCCCTTAGTTGTAATAGGGGAAGGACCCCAAACATCAAAGTGAATTAAATCAAAAGGAGATTTGGTGACAGTGTTACTTTTAGAGAAAGGTAAGGCAAAGAATTTTGCCAGCTTACAACCATTACAACTCAAAATATCATGACCTTTAACTTTTTCTAAAGACCCAGTAGAAATAAGATAATTCAAACGTGAGGATGATACATGACCAAGGTGAGAATGCCACAAATAAAAGTTAGATGAAGAAGGACTCAAACGAAAACTAGACAAATCTACACTATAAGCAACAACATTATCAAAAACCTGAAAATCATCCATGATGTACAATCCTCCCTGCCTATGGCCTGTCCCAATCCGCTTCTTGGAATGAAGATCCTGCACATGACAATCAATAGAGAAGAAAGTGACAATGCATCCAGAATCACAAAGTTAACCAACAAAAATTAAATTCAATGCTAGTTTAGGAATATGGTAAACATGAGGAAGAGAAACATGAGACGAGACAACAGAACCAACACTTGCTAATGGCATATGAGTGCCATCAGCAGTCATAACATAAATTAAATTGAAAGGAGTGAGAGAAACAAAGGAGTCAGCAGTGGGAGACATATGGTGGGATGCACCCGAGTCCAAGAGCCAATCTGAAGAAAATATACATGTGGAACTCGGAGTGGACAAACCTATAGCAGCGGACATAGCATGAGGCTGTTGGTTGAGGAGTTTCTAAAGTTGTTCAAGAAGTGCCTCAGCAGAAGTGGCACTGGAAAAAGAAGCTACAACAGCTGTGTTGGGAGGCCTCGGATGTCGTGGCTGGAAACTTGAAGAAGTGCATTTGTTGACCAGAATGGGACATTGAGCTTTCCAATGTCCTGGTTGGTGACAAAAGTTACATTCATTAGGCTTTGAATTCGGCTGATTCTGATTCCTGTTCTGATGTGGATTCTGAAAATGCTGATTCGGATTCTATGTGGGGCGAGAATGAGCTGCCAAAACAGATTGGTTTGGCAATGGAAGGATCCCTTTCATTGTTCCAGACTTAAGCCTAAGCTCTTCAGCAATAAGTTCACTGACGACCGCATCAACAACAGGCTTGGGACTATGATGTGGAATCTTACCATGTAGTGCTTCAAAGTCATCACGAAGGGCCATCAGAAAATTGAATGAGGTATTGCTCTTCACATCTAGCAATGTAAGGAAGAAAAGCTCTAAGTTTTGTTGATTCTGTCATAGCCAACTGATCCCAAAAATTTATCATAGCGGAATAGAAATCTTAGATACTCATATCCTTCTGTTGGAAAGTGCGAATGTCCATTTCCAGTTGATATTGTTTTGCAAAGTTGGACTGTGTGTACAACCTCTCCAGATGATCCCAAACTTGTTTAGCAGTATCATACTTAGCCAGTTGCATACTAATAGAGTTATCGACTGAGTTATAAATCCAAGTAATAATCTTGGAGTTATTAACCTGCCAAATCTCTATTTGTTCCTCATACTTTTCATTACCAGCCTCAACAGGCTTCGAAATAGTTTATAATTATTTTATGTTTTATTTAATTAGTTTTATGTACTTCCTCTTAAACAATGTAATTTCAGAAATTTTAAATTTTGCATTTTTGTAGTTTTGTAATTTTTGGCATATATCTTTGTGGTATTTCATTAAAAAATTTGAATGTAAAAAAGAAAGAGAAGAATAATTAGCCTTCATCCAATAAAAGTATCATTGAGTATATATAATTGAAATATTTTACCAAAAACTTTGGTGAGCTTGAATCTCATGTTCCTTTCGCAAACTATTGATCTGCTTGTAATTTTTTTCTGTAGCGGGAGAACCATCTCTTCAAACCAAGTGGAAACATTCTTGTAGATGGAGAATTGTTCCTTCAAAACTAAGTGGAGCTTCATAGAAATTTTATGTTGAATAAATAAAGATCTTCTCCATCTGCACAAACGAAAAAGAAAATAATTGATTTAGATTATTGTTTGCAAAATCAGCAAGCTTTTAATACAATATAGAATAAGTAATGCAAAAATACAAAAAGACACAAAATTGAAGTATAATACAGAAATAGAGCATAACAAGCGAAAGACAAAATCATTATTAGAAGCATGACAAATTGACAATATAGAATGTAGTATCGTTTATAAGGAATAAAATACGTCAACTGGCTCTAAACTTTGAAATTTGAATTTCAAATTGGGCTCCATTAATAGTTGTAGGGCGGACTGATTTGATCAATAAAGTTGATGGAAATAATTGTGCAAACAAACCTTTTCAGAAAATAAAATAAAATAATCAATTTTTGCATGGCTATTATGGATGTGACTATTTTGAGCGGGAAGAGGAAGGAATGGATGAGATTTTTTGGCTAGACTACTTTGTTTTATATAGATAGATATATAATACATTAGATTGGTTTGAAGTACAATTATGATATAATGGACTCTCGGATTGCAACCTAGCTCTTGTATAATATATCTAATCTAAAAAATAAAAGGTCGGAGACTTTTCAATATTCACTCTCTGAATCCACATCCTAAGTTTCTTTCAAGAATTATTATCAATGACGACTAATTCTGATGATGGACAGTAAGTGAATGATGAGGAGAAGAAGATGAAGCATTTTTTGTTCAGTTTTAGATGCAAGACAAGAGACATCCTCTATTTCTAATCCAAAAATAATTTGTATTTTGCATAGCTGACAAGAGTGCAATATATTTGGTATTTCATGAGTCTTTTTAAAAAAAAAATTAGGGGGAGTCGTTTTCGATTGTTGATTGCTTACATTTTTCAACTGTGAATTGCAATAACCAATTATGAGTTTAATTTTGTTGGCGCTATAACTATAGGAATAGGTTAGGCGGCTATATTTGTTAAGCATCCTCAACGATAGTTTTCAACACAATAATTAAATTAAATAATTATAATTATAATTATAATTAATTACCCTTGTAATTGGGTGGGAAAATGAAAACTGCACAACTTTGTTATAATATATATATAGATATAGATAGATTGTATCTTTTTTTTTAACAAAATTTCAATAATATGCCAAATATTTATTTAAAGAATTGAATTGTATCTTTCTATCAAATTTTCATGTCTTCATTCCTCATTAATATTCGTAAGATTGTGTTTGAATTTAGGGTGTGGATTTGAGGAAGGAATTTAGAAATAAAAGATTTTATACCTATCAAATGATTCAAATCCACCTAAATTTAACTTTAAATAGAGATTATTATTTTATTTTTATTTTTTTGAGGAAAGAAATTATTGAGATTTAAAACTGTAGAATATGGAATTCAAAATCTATCATATATACAACCATTATTTTTGAGAAAATATATATAACAATCAACAACAATAAATTTCTCTTATTAACAAATATTCACATCTCCAAATATGTAGATGATGATATGACGTCTGTTATTAAATAATTTAATTATATTTTCATCATCAAATTAAAGACAAAAAAAACCCAAGTGGAGCCAATTCATGAATATTCATGTGACAAGATAGATCCTTAATTAAGGAGGGGTTCGATTTTGAAGCATAGTTGCCACCACAATTCCTTGGAAACCACATATAAGTTTTTATTGAAAGTGGATTCCAATTGAGATTCTCCCATTCAAATATTGGAGCCTCCCTCGTTGAATCATTGGTATATATATATTCATCATTTACAAAACAATCACAACAATATATTTATATATAAGGGTGTATTTGCACTGTCAATATCTTATATCTATATTCTATAAAATCTCAAAATATATCTATATTTTATAATCTACATACTACAATCGTCTATATCATTTACAAAATATCTACTACTAGCTAGTACCATGTTATTCACATAAAATAAAAATAATTAAAATTGAATTTACATGGATAAATGTTTGGTTGTTTTAGGGAAAAAAAGAATAACATTCACTAAATTAATAAAACATCCTCTGAACGAGAGGATGGATGCATGCCGGTAATAAACATGTAAAAATATCATAATTATGGAGTTTTAAAGCAAGCTGGGTACGTTGAGGAGCGACAGCATTCGCAGAATGTCTTATCATTTCATATACACTCTTCATATACTATAAATAGAGACATGGTAACTCTTCAAAATCCCTTCATATATACTCTTCATATATATACTATAAATAAAAACACAACACCCCTATTATGACATCACTATTCACTTCATATGCTCTCTCAATATATTATAAATAGACAACTCTTCATATACAATAAATAGGGACCACTGTTCACTTCGTATACACTCTTCATATCTATCTATATATAAAAGCACAATGGTGCTCAAAATAGAAAGCTTACAATTTCTCGTCAGAACGTACTTACTCAATATAGTAAGTTTAATTTTTACCCATATATATTATATAAAATTTATTTTATGTATTAGTTTTAAAATCTTATGAGCCACTTTCGACTATATATATAATATTCATTCTCTATTTTTCTTATTTATTTTTCACATTTTCAATTACTTAAATTTGAATATGAAAAAATATATTTATGAAACCATTTTTTAAATGAACCATAAATTGATAATGAAAAAATATATTTATGAGCCATTTTTTAAAAATTTAATCTTAAAAATCCTAATTAATAATTATAATTCATTATATAAGTTACGAATCATAATTAAAACTATCAACTTAGCATACTTACTCAATATAGTAAGTTTAATTTTTACTCATATTTATTATATAAAATTTTATTTTATGTATTAGTTTTAAAATCTTATAAGCCACTTTCAACTATATATATATATATATATATATATATATACACATATAATATTCATTCTCTATTTTTCTTATTTATTTTTCATAGTTTCAATTACTTAAATTTGAATATGAAAAAATATATTTATGAAACTATTTTTTAAAAATTTAATCTTAAAAATACTGATTAATAATTGTAATTCATTATATAAGTTATCGATCATAATTAAAACTATCAACTAAAATAAAAAAATATAGCTTGAAATGAAACTTAAAACTAATGATAACCATAATAACAAAAATAATATCCATATATAGATATGTGTGTATTAAAAATAAATTGGGCAATTTTAGTAAATGTTAAATTGTGATGATTCATGGCAGCAACAAACTCACACAATTTGGCTCCTAGCCAAATATAATCAAATTAATTTATGTGTTTTTACTAATCGAGGTCCTTAACCATGCCCAATAACCACCAATAATATTAAATATAGTAAATTACTAATTACAAAGAAAACTCATCTCAGTATAACAATGACATAAGCAAAATTGGCCACATTAAAACAACGGTTACGAAGTGCATTGCATGAATATAATAATGACACCGTATAAACAAAACTCATATCAAATCTGATAGTATTTATACATCATTCGATTCCCCGAAAAAGTACAATTTCGAAATCAATAATTATTTATAAAAAAACTCAAAAGAGAATTCCGAGAACCCATGAGTTTCTAGCTAGATTAGCTACAATTCTGATATATGTTACCTATCTAATTTCAATTTATGTAGAAATTGTACTATCATTCAACTTTGTGAATGTTTTATCATCAAGGGTGTGAATTAGAGGTGGCAATTTGAGCCCGGTCCGCTTTTCGGGTCGGGCTGGGCCAAAAAAAATTAGGCCCGAAACAATTTTGGGCCTGGCCGGGCTTCGAAAAAAGTAGCCCGAAAAAAATCCGGGCCGGGCCGGCCCGACCCGAAAAATGAGAGAGGCCCGACGGGCCAGGCTTTTTGGCCCAAAAAGGCTAAAAAAAGCACTAGGCCCGTGGGCGGCCCGGCCCGGCCCGGCCGCCTTTTCGGGCTGGGCCGGGCCTTAAAAAATAGGCCCGCAGCAATCCCGGGCCGGGCCTCGTGAAAATTGGCCCGAAAATTTTCGGGCCGGGCCGGGCGGCCCGAATTGCCAGGCCTAGTGTGAATCATACAACTAGAAAAAAGTAGCGATGTGTTTTTTCAATTCATTTTCAGTGATATTGAGGTAAAATTTTTTATTATTTATTTTATTTTATTCATTTTAGAGTATAATTACATTCATGTATGTTTCTTTTTGCTATATTTTTTACAATGGTTTTTACGATGTTGCAATTTGAAATGGTAATGATCGAGTTTTTTTTATATTATTTTGAAGTAATCATATTTATTATATTTTTCACGTTATTCCAAATTTCTATGTTGTTGCTTATGGTTTCATGGGTTTAATTTACGTTTATTAATTGATTTTTCTGTTTTAGGGAAGATTAATAGGAGAAGACTGATTCAATTAATTTTTTGCAAATTGGGAATGGACCATTTGAGTAGTTTCATCTACATGATGTATTTTTTAATTTATTAACTTTTTTTAACCACTTTTTCTTCAATTTTTTCATTTTGTAGTGCAATAGTTCTCTATGTTGGTCTAATACTAAATAATGCACTTTGGAATTATGCGATTTCTTTTTTTCTTTTGGCATGGAATGTGTAACATTTTCCATCCATTTGATTATTCACGTACTTACTTTGATCTATATATATTTTGTGGGTCACTTCAATGGTGTTTTTGAGGAAATTTCATTTTGTTTGTTAGTCATATTTTGCTTCTAGTTTCATATTCAAACTAACATAAGATACTACTAAATTTAATTGAAGCATATATATGAAATTTAAAGTAATTGGTTGCAGAAGCGTAAGAGAAAAATTTGTAATTAGTATTGTAAGAGCATGATAGTCAGGGTATTAGTTTTTAATCATTATTTATGTTTTTATGTTAACCATTAGTAAGTTTTTTTTTATATTTTATTAACTATTAATTATTTGCATGTTGCTCTAAATTTTTAATTTTTTTAGTATACATATTTATATTTAGAAATTCATTTCATATTCTGAACATGCATTACATGTTTGAAGTTAGCAAATCAAAAGATACAATTTTTTTGTTAAAAAAAACTAACAAAAAATCAGTTATTAATCATCAAAAAAGTATTTTATTCATTCAAGGAAATAACCATATTTTCTACTTTATTTTCATGTGAACTTAGAAAATACAATCTTCTTTTTTTGCATTAAATATTTTTTTATGTGACCATGGAAAAAAAAGATATTTTCAAGAAAAGGGCTACTCACTGCGATTAAACCAATGCAAACAATTAAATCTCCATTTTATTAATATATTTTTTAAAAAACGAAGTACTTTTATTTTTTATATCCTTTTTTTAATTATTTAATTATCAATGAAAATATGTTCAACTCATAATATTGTCATGCAATTTTATTTTTTTATTTACATGTGTCTATAATATTATTTAGTAGTCTCCAATAAATAAAAATGGTGAAACTGTCTTATAAATATTAAAAAAATAATGTAAGTTAATAATTGCATATAATATATCTTATCCTTATGTAAGTTCAATACAAGACCCATTACTTGATTCATATTTCCTTATCTCCAAAATTAATTATATTACAAGTCGTATATTTTTTTTGTGTATATATATATTTTGTTGTTATTTACTTAAGCTTGAAAATTTTTAAATTATTTATTCACATTTATAAATAATTTATATTATTTAAACTTAAAATATGTAAAATTATCTTCGTGCATTACACGAGAGAAATACTATAATTAGACGCATAGACAATTCTTCATATATATAAATAGAGACAGTATAACACAAGACAAAAACTTGTATGAGACCGTCTAACGGGTCGCTTACGTTAGACGGGTCAAATAAAACCCAAACCCGTCCCAAACCCGCCCCCAAGCCCATTTTCACGGGCAGACGCGTGTTTTACCTGCGCCCCCACGCGCAACCACTGGAGTATCACCAGGTATAAAGTAAAGTATCACTAACTGTGAAGTGAAGTATCATAAACTATGAAGCGAAGTATCATTACATATAAATTTGGCGAAATATCATTAACTATTAAGTGAAGTATCATTAGATAATAGATATAAATTTGGCAAAATATCATTAACTATTGAGTGAAGTATCATTAGATATATATTTGGTGAGTATCATTAATTGTATGTGAAGTATCATTAATTATGAGATGAAATATCATTAATTCGGAAGTGGAGTATAATATGATATTATTGATGATTAAACATTAATTATCAAATTCAGAATAGATAAATGTCTGGAGTATCATTAACTCAAGTATCATTATTTATTGGTGAAGTATCATTAATTCATATGTGAGTATCATTATTTATGGGGTGAAGTATCATCACCTATGAAGTGAAGTCTCACTACTATGGAAAAAAATATCACTAATTACAAAAGAAAGTATCACTAATTACAAAAGTGTCAATTTAAACATAATCTAAAATTGAGAATCGGGTCTATGAATACAATAAAAACTCATTCTTGAGTAAAAAAAAATTATTTCATTATCATAGAGAAAAATATCATTGATTACAAAATAAAGTATCACTAATTACAAAAGAAAGTAACACTAATTACAAATAAAAGTATCACTAAAAATCTTCAACAACATCTCCATCTTTCACCTTGCAAGACTAATAATGACATCCTCCAATGCAGAAGTCACAACAGATCTGCTATAAACTCAAAACCCAGAAATAGATCTAAGAATTACTCAAAACAACACAAATCGAGCATACGACATGCCTTCTTCCTATAACAATGGTTGCGCCTCCTATGAATCCGACAATCGCAGCATGAGAGAGAAAGTTGATGAGAAATCCGAACATGTAGGCATGAACATTTCAAGAAACAAAGCAACATACATATATGCGAAGAGTAGTTCGGGGAGTTTATTTTGATGAGAGAGAAAATCCAAGTTCTGCAAGAAGTTAACTGAAAAATGGCCGACATGAACAGATCAAACATCGCTTGGAAGGCGATGTTGAAGAAGGTGATGGTGAAGATTATTCGCCGGTATAATGTTGGATCGACGGCCGGGTCTACGATCTTCGACACCATGGCAGAGAGAAGAAGCGAGACGATGACGATGGCGACACGGCCGATCTCTCTTGAACTCCCCACCAAAGGCATATATATATTCAAAACCAGATCTGCACATATAACTCAACAATCACAATAAATAAATAAATATAGAAGGACAATTGGATGGTGGAGTTTAAATTCGAAGGGGAAATTGAGGGGCGGCGGCTATGGGGGGACTCTCTAGGATTAGAACCATGGGCGTTGATTTCGGCGGCGACAGTGGTGGCAACGACGGCAGGGAAGCTGTAGGCTAGTGGATTTCGATAGTGGAAGAGAATCCGGACGACGGATCGAAGAGGGAGAAAGAGAGAGAAGGTGCAAAATGCTGGAAGAGAATAAACCAATAATTTCTTTTTTTTAATATATATATATATGGTCGGATCTGGTCAGGTGGAGATCCGTCTAACGTAAGGACCCGTTAGACAATCTCACACAAGTGTGGCCCCTCTTCATAATACTATTATCCAGATTAATCTGAATCCAAACCATGCCATTATTCATAAAGAGACCTCACAACTCTTCATATGCCATAAATCGTGAAGAAATCGCTAAGAGAGGGAAAATATCTAAATTATCATTTAATAGTTCTGAGAATTACAGAATGAAAATAATGTGCTTTATTGTATTTATACAAACACACTAATGCTAACTATCTCTAAGATGATCGATGGCTAGGAGTAAGAATCTGCGTCAGCTATCGATCAAGGGCTGTGAGTAAATCTGTAGTGGTCCATGCAGCTCCGCATGGACACATGGCTCCTACTACACGTGAGGAAAGACATGCAACTGCATGCATATGTGAATGCATGAAGATATCTGAACTGATGCTGCTCTTGTGCATGAACTCTCTTACCCAAGAAAGCATTATTTATATCTATCTGATGAAGATGCCAAGAATATTGAGTTGCTAATGAAGAAAACAATCTCACAGTCACCATCTTGGCCATTGGAGAGAAAACCTCATGATAATCAACTCCAAAAGCTTGATTGTAACCCTTAGCAACCAAACGTGCTTTGTAGCGTTCAATGGTTCCATCGGAGTGAAGCTTCACTTTGAAAACCCATTTAGATCCAATGGTAGTCTTCCCAGAAGGTAAAGGAACTATCTGCCATGTGTGATTCTCCTCCAAGGCTTCCAGTTCTTTAGTCATGGCTGCAACCCATTCTGGTGATTCGCAGGCCTCTGAATAGCTTGTGGGTTCCTTTATAGTCTGGATATTTAACAAAAAAGTTGTATGCTTAGGAGTAAAGACAGGAGAAATATAATGGGGAATGTTTGTGGAGTTAGGCTAGCAGCAGAATCTGGAATAGATATCAAGTTTGCAGAATTGTAAACATAATCTTTCAAATAAGGTGGAGGTTGACAGGCTCTAGTGCTTCTCTTGAGTATAGAGACAACATCCTTGACTAAAGATTGTGGACCAGTTGTGTCAGAGACATGTGATAAATTTGGAACAGTAGTCTTTGTGGGTAAAGAATTATGGGATAAAGGTGTGCTAGGTTGGATAAGATCACTCCTGCAGTCTGGAGGAGAATGAGGTATTGAAAAACTATCAAAAGGTAAGGTAGGTATTTGGGAATCTTGCAGAGGAAATTGATGTGAGATAAAAGACACATCTCTACTAGTATGAAGTCTGAGGCTTACCAGATCATATAGAATATATAGCCTTTGCTGTGAGGTGAGTACCCCAAAAACACACATTGAGTGCTTCTTGCATCAAATTTTGACTTAGAGGGCAATGTATTCCCCATATAAACAAGACAACCAAACGGTTGTAACTGCTCCAACTGTGGTGCCTTTCCAAATAAGATTTCATAGGGAGAAATCCATCCTAACACAACAGAAGGTAATCTGTTTATGAGCCATGTAGCATGAAGAATAGAATATGACCAGAAAGTTGAGGGTAGCTTACTGTGAAACATTAATGCCCGAGCCACCTGTAGAAGGTGTCTATGTTTCTTTTCAACCACTCCATTTTGCTGTGGTGAATAGGGACAAGACCGTTGATGTAATATTCCATTCTCCTGCAACAATTTCTGCACCCCATGATTTACAAACTCTCCTCCATTATCAGACCTGATAACCTTGATTTTCTTGTGGAATTGAGTATTCACCATTTGTACAAAATTCTTTAATAAGGGCCAGACTTGTGTTTTGGATTTAAACAAGTAAGTCCAGGTAGCCCGGCTGTGGTCCTCAACAACAGTTAAGAAATATGATGTACCTGTTATATTATCTTGATTACATGGACCCCAAACATCCATGTGAACTAAGTCAAAAAGCTCTTCACTCCTTCTGTGTAACAAAGGAAAGGGATTCCTTTACTGTCTAGCTTGATGACAAACTTGTCATGCCTTTAAAATTTCCAATTCATCATCTCTAAGTCTCTTTCTATAACCAGACAAATGCTCCATAGTATGTGCAGATGGATGTCCTAAAATGGCATGCAATCTAACCATGTCTGTATCAGTATGTATAGAATGTGCCATTCCTGTACCAGATCCTTCCTGAGGAAATACATATAATGATCCTTTCATTTTGCAGATTCCTAGTACATTATCATTGCCTCTCCTCTGAACCAAGCAATGAGATGCCATAAACTGTAATTTTCCATCTAAATCTCTGGTCAACTGTCCTACAGACAGTAGGTTGTGAGTGAATTGTGGAGCAAACAGCACATTCTTAAGTGTAAGGTGTTCATTTATCCTAGCAGTGCCAGCCAAATATACCCAAATGCTACTGCCATCTGGTATATATATCTGCAAAGGGTGTTTGATCATCTTTATGTCTGTCAGTAATCCCACATAGTGGCACATATGATGACTGGCCCCTGAATCCACAATCCATTCTGCCTTAACAACTCCAAGAGATGCTCCAAAAGCATAATGTCCCTTAAAATCAATAGGGGAAGATCCTAGATCAATTTATGCTATACCAGCTAGGTTAGCAGCCCCTTCTGAACTATCTCATCTTCCCCCCTTCAGGAAGAACTGTGAAAAATGCTTTGCAAATTCTGATTGAATCATCTGTCCTACCTCAGTTAGTGCTTCTTTGGACAAATCTCCTCCTCTTGTATTCTTTGATGAGTTTCCTTCCAAACTACATGCATCATCTTCTTGCTGCAATGCACCCTTGCTCTTTTCTATTTTAAATTTTCGGTACCAATCTGGAATTCTAATCAAATCAAAACAATCTGACTTCATGTGCCCTGTGCCACCACAGTGCTCACACTTGAGTCTACTCTTATCTTCTTTGCTAAGTCTTTTCCTAAAATTTTCCCCTTTATAACCTCATTTCTGTGCTCCAAACAAAGCAGTATGTTCCATGGTTTCTGCAAGTTGATTTGTAACCTTAATTCGTTCCTCAACTTGCAGAACCATATAATATGCTTAACTAAGATTAGGCAGAGGGTTTAGGATGAGAATTTGTTGTATTATGGTTTCATAACTGTCATCTAAACCCATTAAAACCCGCATAAGACGCTCTTCATCCAAATCAGCTTTAATGTCCTCTTGTGCTGCACATATGCAAGCTCTAGAGTTCTTGAGCAAGGCTAAGTCATCCCAAAGTGATGTCAAGTTATTGAAGTAAAGCATAGCACTTTGGTTGTGTTGACTATAAGTAGCTAACTCTCTCCTGAGTTTATATATTCGAGGACCATTCCTCTTACTAAATCGTTTTTGCAATTCCTCCCACAGCTGCTGTGAAGATTCCAAATTATTAAAACCTCTCGCCACCTCTTTTATCATAGAATTACATATCCAGTTAAAAACAATGTAATCTACCCTTAACCACTACTTATAGTCGACCGAATCCTTTCTAGGCTCAGGCAAAGTTCCATCAACAATTCCCAATTTATTCCTAGATAAAAGTCCTCTCCTAACCGACCTACTCCAACTGTGGAAATTGTTGCCATCAAATAAATCCATTGTAAGAGACATACCAGGATGCTCGGTAGGAGCTAGATAGAGCTCATCATTCGCCAAGGATCGATGGTTTGTGTTCTCCACCTTGGTGTATCCCACCTGTAATCCTCCAGATTGTTCGCGATTGTTGTTGGTTTGAATCTGTGGATTAGAATCCACCTCAGAATGTCCACGATTGTGGCGTACATTGCCCACTCCACTTTGTTCTCCTCGTTCGAGAGGATTATTCCCCGTGTATCCAAGCTCTTCATCACGAGCTTGCTGCCATGAAAACTGAGTGTTCTTCTTCGTCATTCTCCCTCAGTCGATCGATATAGAAAATAATCGTGGAATTAATCAACAATTAGGGAAAATTGAAATCTCAGATCAAAATAATAGATCGAAAAATGATCTCGCTCTGGATACCATGAAGAAACCACTAAGAGAGGGAAAATATCTCAATTATC
The DNA here is from genome assembly GCA_026008535.1 of Perilla frutescens. Classification (NCBI taxonomy): domain Eukaryota; kingdom Viridiplantae; phylum Streptophyta; class Magnoliopsida; order Lamiales; family Lamiaceae; genus Perilla; species Perilla frutescens. The sequence continues at coordinate 16,749,817 of BRKX01000015.1, forward strand.
ATTTAATAGTTCTGAGAATTACAGAATGAAAATAATGTGCTTTATTGTATTTATACAAACACACTAATGCTAACTATCTCTAAGATGATCGACGGCTAGGAGTAAGGATCCGCGTCAGCTATCGATCAAGGGCTGTGAGTAAATCTGTAGTGGTCCATGCAGCTATGCATGGACACGTGGCTCCTACTACACGTGAGGAAAGACATGCAACTGCATGCATATGTGAATGCATGAAGATATCTGAACTGATGCTGCTCTTGTGCATGAACTCGATATCTTGCCTTGCTTGTGTCTGTATGGAGTAAGGAACTTCAACAAATCGATGAATTCATTTCAAAGTTGTTGGAGATTGTACCCTTAAAGCAATTGTGAATTGTTTTTATCTTATTTATAAAAGCGACATTTATTTTTGAACTTATATGCTTCTTGTATGCATTTATTTTACATCACAGAAAACCCCTAGTTTATTTAATGTTACCATAATCTTAGTATATAAGTGTTATATACAAGAGGATTAAGATTATGGAAAATAAACTAAAAATGAAGTCCGTGACGAATTTAATTAAAGTATGGGATCTTTAATTAAAATGTCACTAATGCAGCCCAATGACATTATGAATGTGACCGTTTTATCCAGACCGTTGATGTGGAGACATCCAGTTAGGTGCATTTATATATGATATGATCATATAGGACTTGGACCGATTTAATTTAATTATTCCTTCAAATTCCGTTAAAGAAAAGGAATATTAAATTAAATCACAAGATGATCATATATGAATAATCTTAATCCTGAGTGATTATAGACTCCTGTTTATTTCAATGTGATTCTTGATTTGCTCGTTAAAGTTTGTTTGCCAACATTCTCTAAACTTGCATTTTAGATTCACGTTTGAATTAAATAGCTGGGAATGTAATTTATAGATATGGAATCCATTCCTTCTTTTGAGAAGCAGAAAGATAATTCTCTCATTTGTTAATTCTGGAACCGAGTGATTAGAGATCTCTAATTTATAAATCAGTTATAAATTAATCGCTCACTGGTGAATTAATGGTAAATGAGGATAAGAAATAATTGAAGAGGTTAACGGATATTACCTGTCTTCAATTATGAATTATCTATGGAGGATTAATTCATATGAAATGATTAAATCAATGGACTGCTCAAATTCGTAGAGTAAATATGTTCTATAATTAAAGAGAGTGCAATTCCGAATTTTTAGTGGAATAATATCGGAATTAATAAGTTGAATAAATTAATTAAAGAGTTTAATTATTTATTCAATTTATTGGAGCTCTTGATTATAGGTCCATGGTCCCCGATTCGCCTTCCTATATTATTGACGGGTTGATAATAATATTTAAGTTTCTAAAGTGTTATGAAAAATAAGTTTTCATAAAGTTTGGGCATTAATTCCGGGAATATATGATATTCCACAGTTTGACTGTGCTAGGAATTAAATAAATATAAGATATTTATATTATTTACATATTAGTGATAATTAATATATAATTATATGAGATAATTATTAATTTGTTTCCTTATCTTTTATGATTCTGAATCTGTTTAAGATAGGAAACTGATATGTATTGGGATTTGACCTATATCTAACTATAAATACAACATAAGAAGAGAGAATTAAAGGAGCAGTTTTGGAGATTCACGTAAGACGTGAATCGATTGAAATCACAAAATCAATTAATTGCTTTAATTAATTCCATTTGCTTTGATAATCAATTCACGTAAGACGTGAATTTGATTTGATGAAATCAAAACGAAATTTGATTTCAATTTCTCTTCATCTTTAGTTAATATTTAATTCAGATTAAATATCCTCCCAATACTACAGCCCAATTCTACGATTTCATGTGTTGAAATAATCGTAGAAAAATTAAATTAGGAACTTAATAGATTTTTTCCGGTGCCCACTCACTACCGTTCAAAGGGAGGATTGAATCGAAAGATCGTGGTGTTTACGAGCTTTAAGATTCAAAGGAGGTTTAATATAAAAAGGTATTTTCTTTATCTCTTCTTTAGTTTTAAATAAATTTAATTCGCATGGATATTATATTTTTATATCACGATCTATTGTCTGATTTATACCGCTTCCGCTCCAGTTCGATTTGATCGAAAAGACGGATTTTATTCGATCTGAAATCATTTCGGACCGGTTTAATTTCCAACAAATGGTATCGGAGCATATAGTTGTTTTGATATAAGAATATAATTTCATGGAATTAAATTTATTTAGGAGTGGGCTATAGGATTTGATCTTATTGTTTTATGAATGAATGGATGCATGGATGTTTTTGGATTGATGCCTTAAATTGGTTTTTGATAGGATCATGATGTACACCCTAAATTTAAAGGGTATAGAAGTTGTAATTTTGTATAGTTTGGTTTTCCCTCCCCGATTACCCCGCTATGTAATTTACTTTTTCTGTTTAGATTTAGGGGTGAATTTTAAGGCATCGATCCAATTCATCGTTTATAATTTTTTGCAAATTATTTTATGTATATGTGATATATGTGACATGCATTATTATGTCATTCATGAAACCCACTCCGAGCATGTTCATAATTTTAAAGAGTTTAATATTATGATTGATCTATAAGATAAATATAATCTATGAGATAGATTATTATTTTATTTTTTTGTGATGGATGATTTAAATCTGATTTTTATGAAAAATTAGATTTTCACAAAAAAAAATGAAAATAAAATAAAAATACGGGCACGGTCCATCGGGGGCAACAATCGAATTGTTCGAATTTTAAGATGGACTAATTCTGTATTTTTCTTGTGTTTATTTTTGTTCTTTTTGGATCATCCTAATTCCTTAATTATTTTGATAATTTAAGGATTTGATTAAAAATTTAATTTTTGTACTCTAAAAGTTAGATTGTGGAAAATTAATTTTAATCAAATAATCAATAAGATTGGTTTTTGTTAAAACATATGATGTTTTATAACTTAAAAGTTTATGAAACTTTTATTATAAAATTTTGGTTAGATAATTTATTTTAATCTAATTGTTAGATTGAAATATAATTATTTTTTAATCAAGTAAACCAATAAGATTGTATTTTGTTAAAACATTTGATGTTTTATAACTTAAAAGTTTTTGAAACTTTTATTATAAAATAATGAGTGGGAGAAGGTTTTATGACAATAATACCTACAGTCTCCACTATTGATAAAAGCAAGGTGAGATTTTAGTGACGCCTCGCGACGACTAGCTTTCGTCCCCCTACGGAAGACTTTCACTAAAAATCAATAATCAAGGCTTTGTCTCCGAAAGGATAAGTTTTTGAAATTTAATTCTTAATCTTCCTACCCTACGGCGGCGATTATGAATTAGTTTTAAAAGACTGAAATAGTGGGTCACACTCATAAAAATATTAATAAACTGTTTGTTAATATTTTTGACTAAAATAAAAGGTGATTAATGAAATAAATGAAGATATGAGATGTCTTGATTATTTATTTTATTAATGGAGATTGTCTCTATTTAATTATCTTTTGATTTGACCTACCCTACGGCGGCATATCAATTGTGAGATTAAATTACCTTGGAATTGGTAGGATAAATTGTTATTGCATCATGCATCACATTTATGATTCCTAAAGTACATGTTATGTGATGTTTGTTCTAAAGTTTATGTCGCTTTATTTATTTTTCAGCAATATGTCTAGTCCAATGCTTACACTGCTTCATGAAAAATTATCTGGTGACAACTTTATCAAGTGGAAAAGTAACATTAATATTGCACTCGCATGTGAGAACCTGAAATTTGTTTTGACTGAGAATGTTCCGCCTGAATCCCCTGCAAACGCTGCTCGTAATGTACGAGATAATTATGAAAGATGGGTTATGGCAAACAATAAGGCTCGTGCCTATATGCTTACCGGTATGAATGATGTGCTTAAACTAAAACATGAGAATACAGAGACTGCTTGTGGTATGATGGAGTCTCTGAATGAGATGTTTGGTCAACATTCTGCTCAATCAAAGCATGAGGCTATTAAGATGGCCATGAATGCTAAGATGAAGAAGGGACAGTCAGTGGGAGAACATGTTTTGAACATGATCAACTACTTCACTGAAGCCGAAACCCATGGTGCAACTATTGATGATGGCACCCAAGTGAGTATGATTTTGGAATCACTCTCACCTGCTTTCCTGCAATTCAAAAGCAACTATGTGATGAATAAGTTGAGTTATACATTAACTCAGTTGCTGAATGAATTGCAAACTTTTGAGGCCATTTCAATTGGAAAGGTCAAAGAAGGGGAGGCAAATGTTGCCGAGAATAAACAATCTTCTTCTAAGAAGAAAAAAGGCAAAGGTCAAGGTGGACAATCAAAACAAAAGAAAAGGAAAGTTTCTTATGAAAAGAAGAACAATTCTTCAAAGAAACCAAAAGGAAAATGTTTCCATTGCAGTGAGGATGGACATTGGAAAAGAAATTATCCCAAGTACCTTGCTCAGTTAAAGGAGAAAAAGAAAGGTAAATTTGATTTACTTGTTCTTGAATCTTGTTTAGTGGCTAAAGATTCTTCTACTTGGGTAGTTGACTCGGGCGCTACTAATCACGTTTGTTCTTCTTTGCAGATGCTTAACTCTTATAAAGAGCTAGCAGATGGTTCTTTCACTATGCGAGTAGGCAATGGTGCAGTCGTTTCGGCAAGAGCAGTGGGAGTTGTTAAACTTGATTTCATAGATAGGAATTTGGTTTTGAACAATGTTTATTACATTCCTAGTTTTCGTAGAAATTTGATTTCTGTTTCAAAGTTGCATGAACAATTGTTTTCCCTTTCTTTCAGTAATAATGAGATTATTATTTCCAAGAATGGGCGTAATATTTGTAGTGCAAAAGTTGAAAACAGACTCTATTTAATTAAGCCAAACGAACAACCACTGCTAAATGCCGAAATGTTTAGAGTAGAACATCCTAAAAGGCAAAAGGTTTTTCATGATAATGATACATATCTTTGGCATCTAAGATTAGGTCATATTTCATTAGATAGGATAAATAGGCTAGTAAAGTATGGTCCTTTAAGAGAGCTAAATGTTAGCACTATCCCTATTTGTGAATCCTGTCTAGAAGGAAAAATGACTAAGAGAGCTTTCACGGCAAAGGGATCTAGAGCCAAAGAACCACTTGAGCTTGTATATAGTGATGTTTGTGGTCCTTTATCCACACAAGCTAGAGGTGGTTTTGAGTACTTCGTTACTTTTATTGATGATTACTCTAGATATGGATATCTTTATCTTATGCATAGGAAATCTGAAACTTTTGACAAGTTTAAGGAATTTCATGCAGAAGCTGAAAAGCAGCTAGGTAAATCTTTGAAGTGTCTTCGATCTGATCGAGGAGGCGAGTATATTGATACCGAGTTCAAAGATTATTTGATAGAGCATGGTATTTTACACCAACTCACAACACCTGGCACCCCTCAGCAAAACGGTGTTGCTGAAAGGAGAAACCGGACTTTGCTTGATATGGTTAGATCTATGATGAGCTACTCTACACTGCCCGATATGTTCTGAGGATATGCGTTGCAAACAGCGATATACATTTTGAATGTAGTTCCGTCTAAGTCAATCCTAAAGACACCTCTAGAGTTGTGGAAAGGAAGTAAACCTAGTTTACGCCATTTTCGCATATGGGGGTGTCCAGCACATGTGCTTAAAGGAAAGACTGGAAAATTGCATCCACGATCAGAAGTGTGTCTGTTCATAGGATATCCCACAGGAACAAGATGAGGTTTGTTTTATGATCCACAAGAAAAGAAAGTAATAGTTTCGACTAATGCTATCTTTCTTGAAAATGATTATATGCAAAACTTTCGACCTCGTAGTAAAGTTGTACTCGAGGAGTTACTTAATGATAAGATCAAACCACAGTCCATGAAAGTTGTTGGTGAAACCACTAATGATACCACTGAACCAAATCAGAATATCATGGCACCTAGACGCAGTGGGAGGGTGATTGTTCCACCAATCCGCTATCGTCAAGATGAAGAGGCAAATGTTGCCATTTCTGATGGAGTCGATGATGATCCATTGACATTTAGATATGCGATGGAAGATTCTGATAAAGAGAGATGGCTTGAGGCTATGAACCAAGAAATGGAGTCTATGTATTCCAATTCTGTCTGGGCTCTTGTAGATCTACCTGAAGGTGTCAGACCAATAGGGTGCAAATGGATCTATAAGAGAAAGAGAGGTGTGGATGGGAAAGTAAAGACTTTCAAAGCAAGGCTTGTGGCTAAGGGTTATATCCAAAAGGAAGGAGTCGACTATGAGGAGACTTTCTCTCCTGTAGCCATGCTTAAATCCATTCGTATACTTCTTTCAATTGCTGCATGTCTTGACTATGAGATATGGCAGATGGATGTCAAGACGGCCTTTTTGAATGGCTATCTAGATGAAGATATCTACATGCAGCAACCAGAGGGTTTTGTAGCTGAAGGGCAAGAGCAGAAAGTCTGCAAATTGCTTAGATCCATTTATGGACTAAAGCAAGCCTCTCGGTCTTGGAACCATAGATTTGATGAGACCGTTAAATCATATGGTTTTGACCAAAACATTGATGAACCTTGTGTCTACAAGAGAATCAAGGATGGTAAAGTGGCATTTTTAGTGCTTTATGTGGATGATATTCTACTCATTGGGAATGATGTGGAAACGTTATCTGCAATTAAAGATTGGCTGGCCAAGCAATTCCAAATGAAAGATTTGGGAGAAGCAAATTATATTCTTGGAATTCGAATTGTTCGAGATCGCAAGAGTAAATTATTGGCACTATCTCAAGCATCTTATATTGATAAGATGATGTTGCGTTATAGAATGCAAGATTCCAAAAAGGGTTACCTACCAACTCGACATGGAGTCGTTCTCTCCAAGGAACAGTGTCCTAAGACACCTGAAGAGGAAGAGAACATGAGACACATACCCTATGCCTCTGCAGTAGGCAGCCTAATGTATGCCATGTTGTGTACTAGGCCCGACATTTGTTATGCGGTGGGTATAGTCAGTCGTTTTCAATCAAATCCAGGAATTGATCATTGGATAGCAGTGAAGAATATTCTCAAGTATCTTCGGAGAACAAGAAACTATATGATTATCTATTCGGGTGATGACCTTCAAATAGATGGATACACTGATTCTGATTTTCAATCAGACAAGGATAATCGAAAGTCGATATCTGGGTCAGTGTTTACCCTTGGTGGCGGTGCCATAGTCTGGAGAAGTATCAAGCAATCCAGTACTGCAGACTCCACTATGGAGGCTGAATATATAGCAGCTTCTGAAGCAGCTAAAGAAGCAGTATGGCTAAAGAAGTTCCTTACTGATTTGGAAGTTGTTCCAAATTTGGATAGACCAATCACCTTATTTTGTGACAATAGTGGTGCAGTGGCCAATTCAAAGGAACCTCGAAGTCACAAGAGGTCAAAGCATATAGAGAGGAAGTATCATCTGATCCGAGAGATAGTACAAAGAGGAGATGCGGCAATTCTCAAGATTGCGTCTACTGACAACCTTGCTGATCCTTTCACCAAGACTCTGCCTGCAAAAGTGTTTGAGAGGCATATTCATAATTTTGGACTAAGAGACATGTCCCATATGCTTTAGGGCAAGTGGGAGATTGTTGGGGATTGTGCCCTTAAAGCAATTGTAAATTGTTTTTATCTTATTTATAAAAACGACATTTATTTTTGAACTTATATGCTTCTTGTATGCATTTATTTTACATCACAGAAAATCTCTAGTTTATTTAATGTTACCATAATCTTAGTATATAAGTGTTATATACAAGAGAATTAAGATTATGGAAAATAAACTAAAAATGAAGCCCGTGACGAATTTAATTAAAGTATGGGATCTTTAATTAAAATGTCACTAATGCAGCCCAATGACATTATGAATGTGACCGTTTTATCCAGACCGTTGATGTAGAGATATCCAGTTAGGTGCATTTATATATGATATGATCATATAGGACTTGGACCGATTTAATTTAATTATTCCTTCAAATTCCGTTAAAGAAAAGGAATATTAAATTAAATCACAAGATGATCATATATGAATAATCTTAATCCTGAGTGATTATAGACTCCTGTTTATTTCAATGTGATTCTTGATTTGCTCGTTAAAGTTTGTTTGCCAACATTCTCTAAACTTGCATTTTAGATTCACGTTTGAATTAAATAGCTGAGAATGTAATTTATAGATATGGAATCCATTCCTTCTTTTGAGAAGCAGAAAGATAATTATCTCATTTGTTAATTCTGGAACCGAGTGATTAGAGATCTCTAATTTATAAATCAGTTATAAATTAATCGCTCACTGGTGAATTAATGGTAAATGAGGATAAGAAATAATTGAAGAGGTTAACGGATATTACCTGTCTTCAATTATGAATTATCTATGGAGGATTAATTCATATGAAATGATTAAATCAATGGACTGCTCAAATTCGTAGAGTAAATATGTTCTATAATTAAAGAGAGTGCAATTCCGAATTTTTAGTGGAATAATATCGGAATTAATAAGTTGAATAAATTAATTAAAGAGTTTAATTATTTATTCAATTTATTGGAGCTCTTGATTATAGGTCCATGGTCCCCGATTCGCCTTCCTATATTATTGACGGGTTGATAATAATATTTAAGTTTCTAAAGTGTTATGAAAAATAAGTTTTCATAAAGTTTGGGCATTAATTCCGGGAATATATGATATTCCACAGTTTGACTGTGCTAGGAATTAAATAAATATAAGATATTTATATTATTTACATATTAGTGATAATTAATATATAATTATATGAGATAATTATTAATTTGTTTCCTTATCTTTTATGATTCTGAATCTGTTTAAGATAGGAAACTGATATGTATTGGGATTTGACCTATATCTAACTATAAATACAACATAAGATGAGAGAATTAAAGGAGCAGTTTTGGAGATTCACGTAAGACGTGAATCGATTGAAATCACAAAATCAATTAATTGCTTTAATTAATTCCATTTGCTTTGATAATCAATTCACGTCTTACGTGAATTTGTTTTGAGATGAAATCAAATCGAAATTTGATTTCAATTTCTCTTCATCTTTAGTTAATATTTAATTCAGATTAAATATCCTCCCAATACTACAGCCCAATTCTATCGTAGAAAAATTAAATTAGGAACTTAATAGATTTTTTCCGGTGCCCACTCACTACCGTTCAAAGGGAGGATTGAATCGGAAGATCGTGGTGTTTACGATATTCAAAGGAGGTTTAATATAAAAAGGTATTTTCTTTATCTCTTCTTTAGTTTTAAATAAATTTAATTCGCATGGATATTATATTTTTATATCACGATCTATTGTCTGATTTATACCGCTTCCGCTCCAGTTCGATTTGATCGAAAAGACGGATTTTATTCGATCTGAAATCGTTTCGGACCGGTTTAATTTCCAACAAAAACTTGTATTAACAAGTCTTAAAATTCTCTCATCTTCTTTTACCCTCCCTAAAAGAAGTCTTTGGTCTTTGAATTCTCTCCTCTTCTTCTTCCCTAAAATAAGTCTTCATCGGAAATAACCTGAAAACAATTTCGAAAAAGGGAGTGGTGGCAACGAATAATAGAACCATTTATGTTGCCTCACTCATTCACAGAAATTTGAAAAAGGAGGTGATAAAAACCAATTGCTTTCCTTATCACGAATTCACGATACAAATAGAGCCTCATTGGTATATTCACGGTTGAATCACCATCGTCTACAGAAATGTGGCACAACCCAAAATTTGAGCAATATCTGGATGCGACAAAATGTTTTTGATGATCAACAAAAATGTGAATTCCATTTAAGAGCTAGCACTAAATCATATAGATGGCGGTAGCTGCATTATTATCAGTATCTATCGTCGACAATTAATCTATTTTTAACTGTAAGAAATTAACTGTCTACTAGTACGCAGTAGATTGATTTCAGACAAAACCACACGAATCATGGCAACTGAAAGAAATCTAACAAAAACAGTGTGCGACTCTCGATCCATCATCGTCGTCGTGGTAAACATAACTTGTGAACAAATGCAAGTAAAGAGAAAGATAACATAGATTGTGCCACTTAAACTTAATCTAAAAGATCCATCAGATGAAGAGAGATATATTTAAATTTTGTAAAAGATGGGATGGCTCATCTCATTTGCATACAGCATGTCAAGCGAAAAGTAAGCCCAGAACTAAGTTAATATAGATTTCTTGTCCATCCAGAAACATCCACAAAGTTACCAACATGCAATTAACATTTAAAATAGTGAATAGTGTTTGAAGAGATGAAGATATATAAATATTTCCAACGTATTCACAAATTTGATGGTTGCAACTGTCGTCTAATATTATCAGCAGTGTTACACTACTGAGAAATAAACAGATTTCAAAGCAACAACTTAACTTTCAAATTTGAAACTTCACAAACCAAATACGAGGAACTTAAAATCTTTCAATGTATTAATTGCCAAACACACGTAGCAATATAAATATAATCCCCAATCCTGCAATCTCAAGCACAAACATGAACTAAACAAGCTTGAAAGGGAACGTATATAATACAAAATTTTACACAACTCAATCCAAACTTCAATATGTATGTTAAAATGACACTTACCCTCAACCAAAACTGGGTATAACTATCACATCTAATTCTATCTCTAATCTGACCACTGCCTTATCTACTATTGCAAGACTGAATTCTTCTTCCACGATCACGAGCAGGCTTCTTTGAGTAACAAGAATTCCAGTCCCCTCCATCCTGTGCATAATAGTCCATTGGATAATCCACACCCTTCTGCACATTCTCATTTCCACAACAGCCTTCTTTCTTCAAGCAATCCAAATTGTCATTACATTCTAGGTTCCTCTCCCACCATCCGGCCAAATCCCCGAGTGCAATCTCAGCCTCAAAGGAAGTCAACAACGGTTTCTTAAACGCATCGCCCCAATCAATAGACAGCCTGGGGCAGGCAATCTGAATCCAAGCATCCACTGCATCTCCAAACAGCTCAATCTTCTTAGGTGACAATTCAGATATTAAGACTACCATATAATCCAACCCTTTGGCCCTCATTTTCCCTTCCAACCTGTTCAATGCAATCGGATTTCCCTGCCTACCTAACGTCCCCAACACGATACCCCATGTTTTCGCCCCTTTTGCTCTCTCCATGGCCTTTCTCCTGTCCCCCTTCATTCCCTCATGATCATACTCCTCCAAGAACAGCTTCCCCAAATAAGGATCATATCTAAACGCCCTAATCTCAGGATTTGCTATCATAAATGCCTCCAAATGGAATCTACCATCCGCCACAAAGATAATCACATTGTCCTTTCCTGCACAATCCTGTAATTTCACACTTGGCGCGGTGCACCCGAGGACTTCCCCTGCAGAAAGGGGCTTCGATTGGGGAATCAAAACCCTAAACCCTAAATTCTCGAGCTCCGGCTTAACCGCGCGGATCGCATTGGAGAATTGAATCGTTCCAGCCATGACGAAATTATTGATCTTGTCAGGGCTGAAATTGTGATTCAGCTCGTGCAGGAGCTTCCGCGTGTTAATGGCGATTTCGACGAAGATGTAGAGCACGGGGACGGTGGTGGAATCGATGGGGACGAGGCAACTATGGCCAAAGTGCACGAGAAGGTGCACGTCGAGCGCACGCGCGGAGAGGTCGTCGACGCAGCAGGCTCCGTAAGTAACGTCGCCGAGGATGAAGCAGTGGGTGACGGCGGCGAAAGTGGTGAGGATGTCGGAGATGACGAGCGAGTACATCAGGAGTCCCTCCGGGAACTGGAGAGCGATGCGGGTGGCGTTCGTGGAGCGCACTCGCCAGATGATTTTGTGAATCTCGAAGTTGTAGTTGGGCGGAAGGAGAGAAATGGCGGCGTTCAGCGCCGCATCGTTGAGGATGGAGTCGGGGATTTGATTCTTCACGAACCGCTTAGGCCGCGGTTTGAGCAGAGGCTGCTGCTGTACTAGCTGGTTGGAGGCGCTAGTTTCTGCCATGGTAGCCGGCCGGAGATTGAGTTAGTGTGTGATAGTGCGTGTTGAGGTGATGATAAATTTACGTAGATGCTCAGCCTTGGGCTCTCAGCCCATTTTCCATATATTACAGAATAAAATGCATGTGTAAGTAAAATTTTGGAAATTTATGAGAATTGTAAATATATAGATATACACTATATACAGATGATCTCAAAAATGGATTTCTATCTTTTTTTTTTTTTCCATTTTGGGGGACTTGATATTAAATTATAACGTGTCTCATAACCGAGAATTTTTTTTTTTGATCGATTAATCTAAAACTATCAGAATTTAAGATTTGAAACCGTTAAATTTCCATCTAATAAAAGTTTATGTGGATGTTAAATATATTTATATCATCTTTCACACATAATATTCTTTACAATTAAATTAAATAAAAAGTTACACATACTTACATTCATGAGTTATATTAAACAGAAAAATAATTCAATTTTAGATGATTAAATTGCCATCTCATTTTCTCGTACACTACAATATTTTCTATCATCTCTCTCTCTCTCTTTCTCTCTCACAGGTGCACACGAGTTAATTTTTGTGTTTGGTTATCTATTTCTCTCTTAACGTTTAGTTTACCTTTTTTTTTCACGAAGTAAAATTTGTTTCCTTACACATCTTGTTTGTTTGTTGGGGTTTTTTTTTTCCACAAAGTACATTTTTTGCAACATTTGATTATTCACGAAGCAAATCTTTTGCCGAATGATTAATCTTTTTGTTTATCAAATGGCACATATATAAATAATTTAGATTCTCTGACCAATATATAAGAATATATATATATATATATAGTTAAAAAACAAGAGCAGTGATTTTCAGTCAGATTCTGCCTAGCCAGAATCTTTTATTATTTTTAATAATTAATTATATTAATTAATAAAACACTAATTATTCAATAAATTTACATTGATGCCCTCCATAATAATTAGGGCAACTCTACATGCGCTTCAATTCAGAAGAAATCGAAGATGGAAAAAAAATAAAGAAGTGAAGAAAAGAAAGAAGATGAAGCTGCGCCCCTTTCTTCCGATCCGCTTCTGGAGTGATTTTAATAATTAATTACAAATTACTAATTTCATGACAGAAGGATAATATAGTAAAAATATAACATTTAATAATTAACATAATTAATTTATTAATAATACAGTTTTATTAATCATCAAAAAATTAGATTCTGGCTAGTCAGAATCTGACCGGCTAGCATTATTCAACAAGTAATTTATGTCATTCTGAGACTAAAATAATTTATGGCAACCGAGGTATCCATATCATAGATTAGTTAGTTCCGCATGTTTGACTTTATATAGTGAAAATCTATAACAAAATTTATTTATTGAACAAAATCTATTAGACCTACGAAACTTCATAGCTTTAAACAATTATCCTTTGCAATATTAATGCACAATAAAGTATGAACATTAAAAAAAAATAAAAAAAAAATTGTAAGCCTCTATGGAAAAAGAAGCCCAATCCTAAGTCAAAATAGAGGAATAGGGTCTCAAAACATGGAGTTGCTCTAAACTCCAAACTTGGAGCCAAAAAGGGGAAAATGAAACTCTAACAAGGGCGTTATTCTTGCTGTAAAACCCATCCTTCTAGGTGTACTTTTGAAGCAGCACTGTAGCGCTGCTGTATCACTACTTTTTTTTTCATATTTCATTTTATTTTCTATTTCCTCTTTTCATCTATAATTATTTATTCATTTTTTCTTTGAAATATTGAGATATAAAATTGTACATCAAATTAAAATGACATTGAATAAGAAAGTTCACATTGTTTGTTTTTTATGTTAAAATTAAAGTGACATTTAATAAATTACATAATAAAATTACTAACATGAAAACATTGAAAATAAAAAAAAAAGCATTAATTGAGCATTTATGAGAAGAATATTATTCTAATTCGTAGAATTTTAAATAATTATTATGTTATTTTTATTTTTTTTCTTTACAATATTATCATGTTTTTTCTATGTTGCAATATTTTTACATTTTATAATGTTTAATGTTATTTTAGCAAAATTAAAATTAAATAAATACATAAAAATAAATATTATGGAATATTTATTTTTAGTGCATATTTTGTTGTATAATAGGATTGGAATTGCTGTAAAAATGAAGTAAACTGTTGGAGATGACCTCAGTAAACAAAGAAAATCCGTAGCATTGTTAAACAGTCTCAACCAACTCATTCACTCTTCCTCGTCTATATTAACCGTCGAAAGTTTTAAGACCTCATGACCTACAGAATAACAGTATGGCTTGGTTTGGTTTAAGTGATAAGGGTGGTTTAGGTTTGATAGATAAAATTATCCCATTTTATCGAACGTTTGGTTCGAATGTGTTGGGCGCCCGTTCACGGACTAGTGGGCCTTGAGTTCACCTTAATGTGTTGGGCACCCCTTCACGGACTAGTGGGCCTTGAGTTCACCTTTCCCCACATTCGTACGATATTGTCCACTTTGGGCCAAGCCCGCACGGTTTTTACTTTGGACATCTCCCAAAAGACCTCATACTAATGGGGTAGGTGAACCCCAAAGTAACTCTAGAATATATTTCCGATGTGGGACTTGGATTGTTATCCCAACAATCCTCCCCTCAAACCAAGGAACACATCCAACCCTCCAGTGACACCACAGTCATGAAGACACAACCGCGAGGTCACATTTGAAGCATCCCGTCCCACACACCAATGCGGCCCACTATCCATTCACCGAACCGGGCTCTAATACCACTGTAGGCACCAATTCACGGACTAGTGGGTCACGAGTTCACTTTTCCCTCACATTAGTACGATATTGTCAGCTTTGGGCCAAACCCGCACGGTTTTCACTTTGGGCATTTCCCAAAAGGCCTCATACTAATGGGGTAGGTGAACTCCTTATATCCAAGACTACTCTTGGATATATTTCCGATGTGGGACTTGGATTGCCATCCCAACAGAATGATTGGACCAAGTATTGATGACGGGTCGAGGCTCCAATCACTTGTTTGACTGATTACTGATCACCCCAGTTTTGGACGATTAAATTCATCTATCCAACACCACTCGTAAAATTATACATCTATCCTGATGTCAAATAAATTTTAGAAAAATAATTTTTATCTATATTTATTTATTGGATAACAAATAAAATAATTATAATTTTATTAATTAATATGAGAATATTGATACTTAAACATAGTATCAATGTGAATACTAATATATAATTAAAAGAGGGCTTCTAAAGAATAAATTATTTTGTTCAATTATTTGTATGCTTTCATTATTTTCCAATATTTGGTTAATTGTTTTTGTTCATTGCTTATTTTCAATTTCGTAATTTTAATTCTTTTTTTAAAATAAAAAAATACAACTTTAATAATTAATTATAAATGAATATCTTATGTAGAGAGCAATTTAAGTATTCTCCTACATTTTAATCATAATCATTTAATTCAAACTGAACATTCACAATCTATTCTAAATTATTAAAATTACATTGAAGCAATTCAAACACAAAATTACTACCCAATCAATCAATTTTATTTATCACATACATCAAACCAAATGAGGGTTATGGGGATTAATAGGCAATTCCAAAGTTTTGGAGAGAACAATTGAAGTGGGTTTGGGGATTAATAGTATATACTTTGTATACACATAAAATTAAAGTGACATCTATACATTAATGTATTTTACAAGTTATATATAACAAAAATGAGGCACACTTCTCTAAGATCGTCTAGCGCATCTTTTAAGTCAGAGAAATCTTTATTTGACTGGAAAGTGATTCCCTCCCTTTTTTTTTCTTTTTAGTGGACCCCTCCTCTTTTCCCTTAGTTTTTGTTTCAATTTCTAATTTTTTTTATAAGTATATACATAATTTGTTTGAAATAATTTAATTTTTTCCCTTTCCCTTTTCCTTTTGTTTTTTGTTTTAATTTTTAATTTCTTCCTTTTTTATAAATATATATTTAATTTTTTCATCCGGAGTCTCACGCAGTGCACTCGTCCGATACACCACGCTTGATAATTAAATTTTTTTAAATAAATATATATACTAAAATGGAATTAGTAAACCCTAAAATAAATTTGAATTAATTTTATCCTTATGAATTAATCAAAAAAGTTTGTCTGACTTCTCACGTAGTGCACTCATCCGACACTAACGCATCGGTCCATGCACTACACTCGATAAAAAATAAATGATTTAAAAAATAAAATATATATATAAAAAGAACAAAAATAGAAAAAACAAGAAAAATGCAAAAAAAAAATGATACAAGTAATACTTTTCGAATTTTGAGTGATATTTTTTTTGTTACAATTGATACAGACTTTGCAGTTTTTTTTTAGGGTTGACTCACGAATTTGATTGACCCGTCTGAAATAATGCTTATATACACTTTGTGCACGCAAATTTTTGTGTTACTTAATTAATCAATTAATTAATGTGATGGAGCTTTCCAATAACGACACAACCAACGGATTAGGCTTGTTCTGTTAATTAATTAATTAATTAATGTGATGGAGCTTTATAGGTCTCTGTGTGATAATTTTATCCATCAGGATAGAACTAGCAACGCATCTTTTCCTCTCCCCTTTAATTTGTTGCTTATCTATGCCCTCATCCTTCTTTTTTTTCAATATTAAATCTTAGATCAATATATTGCCCGTCCAAATATTATATTGGGTTTTAATTTATTATTGTTTTGAATGAGCACGTTCCTCTTTTTTTTGTTAAGATAACCCGTAGCCGCTACCGAAGTGTGCACTGGATAAATTTCGTCCCTGTGTAATAGTCTGCAAACCATACATGAGAGGTTAACCACACTTACCAGGTGTGACAGACTCACACCTAATGGTGTTGGTGGTGAGATTTGAACTTGAAACATTTGACCTCAAGATAACACCACTCCACCATTAAGCCATCCCCAAGGGGACGAATGAGCACATTCCTTAATTTTTTATTTTTCTGTAGATAAATTCGAACTTAGCAATCAAGAGTAATGTTGGTGCGTTGATCAAAAAGTTGTCGAACGATAAATAAATTGGCATCCGAATAAGTATTTTGGAAATTTGGGAATAAACTCCTACCATGCGTAACAACGTGCAATTTAATACTCCTCCGTCCCATTTTGATAGACCGGTTGAGATTTTTCAAAAAGATTAAGAAAAGGATTTAGAAAGATAATTAATTAGAAAACTTTATAATATGTCTGTATTTATTTATTTGATAGTAAATTAATGCCGAATGTAAATATCTTAAATAGGGGTATATATTAACAAATTAACTAAATATATATAGAAACATATCCATATATTCAGACATACCCAAAACAAAAATATGTCGCGGGTTCAAAAGGAATCATAAAAATTAAAAAATTGATCAGGAAATTATATTAAGCCATAAAAATCGTCGTTGGTATAGCTTGATTTAGAAAATCGAAATGAAATTCGAATCACTGACATTTCAGCCACAAGAATAGTGTCTCTTCCAACTAATTAAATCAACACGATACACATTGAGTCGTATATACTTCTATGAAGAAAACTTGAATATTGTGACTTAGGAAAACAGAATACTGTGGATAATGATAAGAATATATTTCCTTTGTGATTTTTTTTTTGTATATAAAAGAGTTGACAAATATAAAAAAAATTCCCCTAATCTTATCCTCGCCAAAGATAATTATAAATAGAGGTTTAATGTGATATGATTAAACCTTTGGACTCTTATTGAACGAATGAAATGTATCAAATAATAATGTAGAAAATACTTACTAATTAAAAGCCAACAAATATTTTTTTTATTTTCCCACTAAACATGACGAATAAACAGCAATTTGCTTATTTCTTTTTTTCCCATCATAATATGTTTGCTGGAATCACACAAGAGTGTCGCATTTATCATCATATCCACTGTGACCTCATCATCAATTCACAAATAAGATAAGAATTAGTTCCTTTATTTTTGGTGGCTTTAGTTTTTCTGCATATAACAAATGTTTGCTAATAGATATGTCATCGTCATTCGCTCACATATTTCATAATAAACTCTACTTATTTTTATTCATTTATTATTCTCCATTTTAAATCTCTCTGTTTTTTTTTTTTGATAATATCCATACTTCAACCGGGCCACTAGATGACGAAATGCATGAATTGGGAATTGACCAGTGACGGATCAAAGGGGGTGGAGTGGGGTAGTAGCCCTCCCCTCAATTTGCTTCTTAATTATATATAAAAATAGTACAAGTTAATCAATCCTATACTTTAATACATTGAACTTGATCTTGTGATATCATATAATCCTATAAATATTTAATTTCATGTATTGAGAATTCAATCTATTTTATTTATTATTCAGAGTAAACGTCTCTTAAATAGATAGTGACATATTTATATACAGCTTGATGTGAAATAAATTAAGTTAGAGGGTTTATTTTCCAACATGCAATTACGTATTTACGTCTTGTTCGGATGAAGACATTCATTGATTTTAAAGGATTCTAAAATCCTTCCCAAGCTTTATTTTCAAAGTCAAAGTTGCATACCTAAAACAAAAATCAAAATAGGAGAATTTTAGGGGGTCAAAATTTAGGGACTGAAATATGTTGCGATTTTAGAACTTGCTACCTAAATTTTCATGTCATGATTTGTAATCTGAATCTTAAAAAGATACTGTACTCTGAAATATCAAGGTTGTTTTTATTGTTTAATTAGTGGTGATTTATGATGAACAAAAATCGGAAGAAATGGAACAAAGGAAGAAGATTATCGCTGCGACGTGGCGTGGATTCCACTGCTTTAAAAAGATCTCGGCAAGCCCGGAGTGTAAAGCTTCAAAGCCGATTGTTCTCAAGGTTAACACAACGTTCGATTTACAGCGTACACTCACAAAAATCGAACTTGGTTCACTCAGACACAATTGCTTAGTATCTGAAAACAAGATGAAGAAGAATGGTGTATCTTTTCTGTCTATGGAAGCCCTCTTGAGACCGAAATAAGTAGGAGAGAAAAGAGAGCCGTTTAACCCACTACGCTCCCCACAATCTCAACATGCAAACCCTATTTCTGTTACAAAACTCAAAAATAGGGCAAAAATAAAAGAAGAGGAAACAAAACAAATCCCAAACCAAGCCAAACAAAACAACACACGAGGGCTTCGCCATCACTTGCTCAACATAAAAGCCCCTAAACTACTACTTTGAAACACTCAAAAGGGAAAAGCAAATAAAATCACCTCTCAACTACATTCCCTATCCAATGTGGGATTGTTAAAAGCCAAAGAATGAATAAAAGATTAGCATAGGTGCTGCCATTTCCAACAATTTATTCAGCTTTAATATGATGTACATATGTATGCTTCAATAAAACATGTATGCATGTCACTATATTAAGGCATGCTAATGGAATGGTAACTTCCTGCGCACTGACAATTTAAATTCACTCAAACCCCTATTTCCAATTTAACTAAATACGCTCAATGAAAGCTAGAATATAACATTAGCGATCCATATGCTCGATTTAAACCGTAAACGAATTCTAACTATTGATAAAATTCGGGTTGAAAATTAATAAAAAGATTAAATAGCAAAACTCTAAAAATAACCATAGGTGCCAAAACTTTCAATTCCTATCTATCTAATGACATATGCACTCATGGATCGGGCAATGGTGGGACACCATATATGAACCTCAGACCACTTTTTCTTTATCGTCTACTCTTTTATCTTTCCTTTCTGTATCCTAAGTTTCTCTAGGTTTTTGTTTTCTTTTTTCACCTTCCCTGTAAGTCTAAAAACATAGTCCTCACATTTCTATCCAAAAAAAGAAAAGGAAAAAGTGAAAGGTAACTAATTGTTATTCGGGTTGAACAACTGTTGAGTGTGTGTCACATTACATATTATTTAATAAATACACAGTACGTGTATATTTTAAGAATGTATGGTAAGGTACATGCTCGAGTATTGAATCTGAAAATTCTTGCCTACTCCTTCGGATACTGCCCACAGAACCACATAGATCGCGCAAACTTTCCCACTATCACACCTAATAAATAACTGTGCCACATCAATAATTTTTTAAAATAAATTATTAATTAACGTGGTATGATCATTATGGTTTGCTAATAATATCCATGTGGGTAGGGTAGAATTTCCCACACTAGATCCCTCCCATTTGATTTCTTAATTGTAATATGCGTTAAGGTTGTCTGGACGAGTTCATCTGTTCATGTAATGTAACCAGCTGTGACATGGGCCACGTAGGGTCCAAACATTTCCCAGTCTCAATGAGTTGAATATATGGAGGTTGGAAAAGTTGAACCAATTGGTGTCGAGAATTAGCCACGCTCCAATAATTCCAACGAAGTCGCAACTGTCGATAAACACGCTTTTCTATTTTGTCCAATGTTACGGTTTCTAGATTCCTCTTTTCTTGCAGAATTCAACTCTCAATATGTAACTCGTAATCCCTGAAACCTGATCACGTAATTGAAAATTAAATAAACTCGTTAGCGACTCACAAAGCAAGTAGATATTCTTTCGAAATCAAGAACATTATCATGATTAAAATTTCAAAAACTAAAAATACTCATTGCGACTTTAAAATTTTGGTTTTTGATACGGAAGTAACTGAAGTTGAAAGAAATAGTTTTTGTTTGTCAAAATTTGTAAGAGAACAATTCCCTTCATACCTCAAGAACCTACTCCGATTTTGCCTAAACCATCGTCGAGCGGCTTGATTCTCTATTCCAAAATGATATTCCGAACCATATTCTACTTGATTCTCTATTCCAAAATCATATTCGGCTGCACGTTCTATTTCACCCGAGCATGCCGAGATGAAATAAATAATTTAGTCCGAAAAAAGAAGAGTCCTCCACCTGCAAAGTAATGAAAATGAGAACAATTAGTAAAGAATATAACATATTCCAAACATATTATCGGAAAATAAAAAGATAAAGAATTACAAAGAAAACAACAAATAATGCATAAAATGAAAATCCCAATTTCGTAAAAAAAAAAAAAAGACCTTGCACGATGCTACATGACACGAGGTCCTAAAAAATAATAGTAAAATAAAACATACTCGAAAACAAAGAATTGTTCCCCTCACGCTATTGTTGGCATTTATGGGTTTGAGTTGAACGCGAATGGAAAAACTTACCCATAAAAAAAAAAAAGAAAAAAGAAAAGAAATAAGAAAGAAAAAAAGAAAAAAATAATAATAATAAGCTCACCATCAAAATTGCTGGATAAAACGACAATGGACTCAAGAGTTTCATTAATTTGGAGCACGCAGACATGGATCGATAAAAATGGATCCCTTCTTAATCATATACACATCTTACACAACAAACACCTCTTCTTTTTTCAACTTAGGATTAGGATTATAGTTTTTTTTTTTTTTTCGCATGGATTATTTGGTCTCCAATTTCACCAGAACTTTTTCGCTATTGCCAGTGGTTGCCATTTTGGACGACAAAAACATGGCCACCATTTCCCTGGCTATGACTGTGATATTTATACACATAGTTATGAGGAAGTTTTCCGGCAGCTTTCTCACCGATAATGGGATATACCGGCGGCCTCGAAGCATGCCGAATGCACCGCCCGCCGCCGGAATTCGGGCATCTAGGTGGTAAGGAGGAGTAGAACGGTGATTTCGGCGAGGTGGAGCCGTTACTGCTCGAGGAGGGGGAGGAGGGAGAGGATGACGATTTTTTGGTGGTTTTGGGGGCGGAGAGGAATGCCCTAATCTTCAGAGATGACGACGGCGACGCCGCCGCAGCACGGTCGTATTCTTCGACTAGGTTTGCTAGATCCTCACTGGAGGTGATCGAGACTAGCGCATCTAGATCTTCCGTCGGCAATTGGCACCTCAGAGTCACCGAATTCCCAAACATCTCCGCCAATTTCACCAGCAGCTCTATTGGAAACAAAAATCAGCAATGAAATTAAATAAATCTGAAAAAACGGACATAATCGACGACGCAGCAGGCTGAAGACAACGTAATTGAACTCGAAATCGGAAAAGGAGAATGAAAGTTACCGGAAAAGGAAATGGAGCGGTCGACGGAGAGGACACGGGTTTCTCCGCCGTGGTAGCGAAGCTTGCCGTCGGGGTAACGGGGGAGGATCCGGCCGCCGTAACTACAGAGGAATTTGAGAGTGAGCTTGTGAGAGTTGACCGGAGCTCCGACCATGATTCGCTCTGATTTAGGGTTCCAAGCTGGTCAATTTAATGGGGAATTTAGAGAGAGAGAAGAGGGGAGAGAGGTAATTGAAGAGGTTTTGGAGTAGCTTCTTCAAGCCTATGTAAAGTTCACTTGCGCAGTTATTTATAGAGTTTTTGAGGTGGGCAATGGCTTTGTCTAAAAGAAGGGGGGCTGAGTCAGCTATGATTCCCCAAATCTGTGGGCCCCAAGATTAAATTTTGCCCTAATCAGTCGCGGGTAGTAAATAATTTGGAGAACTTCTATGCTAAAATGTTACGCTATTGGTACTGCTTACAATTATAATGATTCTAGCGTCTGATAATTGTGATATTATTTTGGTACCATAGATTTTTCTTGATGATTAGAGCTCAAATTTTATTTGCAAATCCCTATTGGTCTGCATACAATCAATTTTTTAACCTAGTGTTGGAGTGAGATTACTTGAAGACCAAAAGTTACGGATTCAAATATACTCAATACCACAAGTCAGGTGTGTGAGTAAAAAAAGGGACAAAATTTTATAGTTTTAAAGATATAAAATTTAATTGTGATTTAGAAATGATTACCTATATAATAAATTATTAATAAAGTTATATAATTTTGTTATTATAACATGAATTGAGAGGCAAAGAATGGACTAGAGAAGAAGTTCTCCAAATTTTAGTCAAGACTATTATTTCTAGGTGAAATTTTGTTTAATAAATTGACAAAATCATTTTTTTATGTTTCTATATTTTAAAAAATAGCATGTCGTTTTTATTACGGTAGCTATTTATTTCAGGATTAATTGCTAAAAAATTCATTACCTTTAAATAAATTTACAATTTAAATACGATTTTTAAAACGTTGCAATAATAACACAACCTTTTAATTTATAACAAATTTGACACTCTGAATTTTTTTTCCAATCACTGAAATTATAATGTCACAATATTTTTTCCACATGTACACATTAATTCAATTTTGGAGTGTTGAGTATGAATAAATTTTATTCTGCAATGTTAGTTTTCCAATAGTCAAACTTTTTAAAATGTGTAATTTTGCAACAAATTAAAAAAATTGAGTTATTGTTACAATGTTTTAAAAATCATGTGTTAAATTGAAAATACATTTAAAGGTGGTGAATTTTTTAGTAATTATCCATTTATTTAAAGTAAATGCCTAGTTACAATTGTACTCTACAATTAGAATGTTTGCATAATAAAAAATTATAGCGGAACACAATAATATGAAATAAGTAATCATATGATTGAATTGGGTTGGATGCACTGGACTGGATATTACTGTAAAATTTGTATGATATATATTTATTTTTCAACTTTCTTTTCATACTCTTTAATTATTCCACATTCAAATGTATGTGATCCTTCAATTTAATTTGGGCAGAGGAATCATGTTTGCTTGTCGAAACTTCTTGAGCAAATAGTACTAGGCTGCATAGCCAAATAATTAATATTCCTTTCCTACTTTCCTCGAATATTATAATAACTCATTAATTAAAAGGAATATTTGGGTAATATCCCATACCTCTTACAAAACTTTAATTATTAATGAAACTTCAGTCGTTTCTTTAGAAAAAAAACTTTAATTATTTAATTTTATTTCTTTTATAGCTTGGCTCGTTATTACACGGGGTTAAATTACAAATTAAAAAAAAAAACTAAAATTTTCATGGGTAAAAAAATTAATGTTGCACTTTTTTTTTTTAAATTTAAGTTTATATATTACGACTCTTTTATAATATAACCATACATTATTTGCCTTCATCTATTTATATATTTTTTGTTATATCCATGCTTTTTAACAGGTGAACACTTAAAACCTATAAATATAAATTGGCAATTTTTTTTATAGACAGTTCAGGTTTTAAAATAACTTTTATAATCAACTCTAGATAAAATAATCGTTTAATAATGTTTTTCTAACGTTGTAATTTAAGGATTTCGAACCAAAAAGGGTACTCCTAGTGGGGGCAGAACTTGTACCTTTCAAAATTTCCCAATTATCTGAATTATTAGTTTGATGAATAAATCTTCTTTTTCTTCTTCTTTTTTTTTTCTTTTTGTTTTTTGCAGAAATATTAAATATCAAAAAAAGACAATCAGATTTTCTCACTAAAATTATGGAGGCTCACCATTTGCAATTAATGTGGGTTGGGCCAACGTGGTCCTGTATAGAGCAAGATGCTTGGGCCCCTTTATCATACAACTGTCAGCAAGTAGTTGGGCCCCTACACATTATTTCTGTTATAATATTCAAAATAAGGAAAAACAAAATAATTTTTAGTATTTGGGTGACTACGAAAAAAAATAATTAAAAAAACAAAATATATTTTTTTAGCATTCTTAATAGTTTTCGCGCAATTTCATATAAGTGGAGTTTACACATACTTGCATCTTTGAATAGTAATTGTGAATTTCATTTGTCATGAGAGAGAAGAATAATAAATTTTCTTGAATTTTTTTTTAAAAAATAATAATCTAAAATAACTAATAAGATGTATACATAATATTTGGATTATATATGTAAACGGATTACCTATATTATCATATATTGTGATTTTGAGGGATCATGTATTTGATGGTGACCACATAATCCATGACTCCATTGTAGTATATTTTCAAAACACTCAACATTAATTTCAATCACGCGATGGAATATTATTTTGAATTTTCCATTTATGGAATAGTTTTTTTCATCCACACAAAATGCACGAGACATGGTTGCCAATAGTGCTTCACCCCGTTTCATATTATTTAACATTTTAGACTTTTAATCTTATTTTAAATTATTTGATGTTTACTAATTTTTTATATGTTTTCTCCCAAGTTTACTCCCATCAAAATACTAACCGCTAATACTGTTAACACTGTAGATGAGATTTCTTCCATATAATTAATGAGTGTTTGATATAGGTGGAGAGGGAGAAATTAAGATGGTATATTTATCACACTTTTTGCTTCTTAATTTTTGTGTGGAAAATTCTAAAACATTAAGGAGGTGATTGATATGAAAGAATGAAATTAGAAATGGAATGGTAGTCTGAATGAAATGATAATTCTTACGATTGGTTTGTCCATGGAGTGAAAAATTGAATGAAATGTTATTTTATTTTTTATCTTATAAAATAAATATTTTATGTACTTTCAAATTTCTTTACAATTAAATAAAGTATAGTTTTTAATACTATCAATACATGGCGTGATTTTTTCTTACATTTATAAATTGCAATTTTCTTTTTTAGTGTGTGGTTTTTTTTTCTAATTTTATTTTAGTAAATTTTAATTTATTTATTTTATTAAAAAACTTTATTCAAAAGTATTTGATTAATACACATACAATAATTTGTATATCTTAATAAAGATACTTTTACATCATAGAATAATAGTTTATCGTTTCAATTTTTCATTTAAATATATTAAATTATATCAAATACATAATTATTTTATTTTAATTAGAATATATCTATACGTTATATTTATTTTGACATCACTTTCATTTTTCTACAATACAATTATAAAAACTCTCAAAATTTGATTTTAACATATATTTTGAAATTATTTTTTGAATATAAATAAATAATATAAAATAATTACGAAATAACAATAATAAATTATTTAATCATATTTTTTATTTTTTTTCTAAATGTGATAAAATAATATTACAAAACATGATTATGTATAAATATCACGAGGCACACTCCAGTGAGATCTTCTAATCGATCTCCTACATTAGACAGATCTATATTTGACTCAAGTGGTACTCCTCCCGTATTTATTTTCTTTTTTATATTTTATTTTCAGTGGTCCCCCCTCCCCTTGTCCTTTTCTTTTTAGTTTTTTTTTCCATTTTTTCATTTCTTCATTTTTTATAAATATATATTTATTTTTTTGAATTAATTTAATTTTCTATGCGGCGTCTGGCGCAGTACACTTCTCCGATGCTAACGCGTGAGCTTTTGCAATGCGCTCAATAATTATTTTTTTTTGAAATAAATATAAATATATACTATAAAATGGAATTAATGAATTTTAAAATTAAATTGAATTAATTTAATTTTTTATCCGGTGTCTTGCGAAGTGTACTTGCCCGACATTAACGCATGGGCTTTTGCATTGTGCTCGATAATTAATTTTTTAAAAATAAATATATACTCTAAAATGAAATTAATGAACTATAAAATTAAATTGAATTAATTTGGGAATGACTATTCCCCTTTCATTTGAGAATAAGGATTCATTCGAGAATGGTCATTCTCGATTTTAAACTATACCAATCGTAAAAATGAGAATGAACATAGGAATAATCAATCTTTTCAATTTCATTCCACCATATCAATCATCTCCTAAATGATATGAAACAGGGGTATCATATAAATAATAGCTCTAAATATAGATTAATTTATTTGAGAATATTTGATTTTTCACAACTCTTGATTTAGGTTGGCTAACAGATTAATTATGCGTGTGTGGATAACTACGATAATGGCACAATCAGTCATTTCTAAATGGTCATAGCGATTAATTATGAGCATGATTTACAATAAAAAAATTTCCCTTAAATTAAATGAAGAAGAATTACCAATCGAGGCACGAAAGTCTGTCAATATGGAGTCTGAAAGATAAATCTTATCGATTTAAGATTTGAAAGATTTTAAACTATTAATTTTAGATTTAGAGATTTAACGGTGTTAAAACTGCATCCAATGAAATGTGATGTGTCCGTTAAATATCCACATAATTTTTATTCTACATTAAATTAAATAAAAAAAAACATAAATTTACATTAATTATTTTAATTAAATTAGACAGGGAATTTTATAAAATTACGTCAAACAAAAACCACCACTTTCCGTCGTTCATATCCATTAATTTGTAGTTTCAAATTCATCTATGTTTGTTTGATTAATTAAATAATAATAATAATAATATTATTATTATTATTATTATTATTATTATTATTATTATTATTATTATTATTATTCCATGGTCAACTATTAATCTTAGAGCCATACTTGCGTTAAACCGTCTAACGCAAGAGACCCATTAGAAGGTTTCATATATACAAGTTTTTGTCTAAATCTTATTGAAACATTTAATAACTTAATTAATGTTAATTTTATCATCTCTCTAGATCTCTTTTTAAAATAATATTCCCTCGTCAAAATTGAAAAGAAAGAACTATATTAATTTATTATTGTGATAGGAAACCAAAAAAAATTATTGCAATTACATACTGAATTTAGTCAAACGTTGAATTTAATTTAAACTTCTAAGAATATTTGATTAAATTGACAAAACTTAATAAAACCTTCTATTTAATTTAATTAAGATAACTATCATAAAATTTTTTTGTTTGATTTTATTTAATTTAATTAAGGATAAAAACGATATGGATATTTAACGGCCACATCATCTTCTGTTTGATGAAAAATTTTAACACCTTAAATCGATAATTTTAGATCTTTCAAATATTGAATCTATAGAATCTATTTTTCAGACTCTAAATGATAGATAAACAATCTATCTTTCAAGCATTGAATTGATAATTCTCCTTAATTAAATTAATTATTATATTCGTAATTTGGTTCCATCTATCCTCGTAATGGATTAATTCACGACTTATGAGTCCAATTTTTATTTTCTCTTCTTCTTCAGTAGCATTATTAAATAAATAAAGATAAAATTCTTGTATGTAACATGGATGTTTATCATAATATTCACGTTATTCAGAATTGATTTAAATAAATAGATCCGTAGTCAACATTTTTATTAACAATTGGGTATAAATCATTTTCAAGGAGTGCTCAAACATGCATATAGTTATTTTAACGTTATTCTGACCCATCATATCGTCTATGTTTTTTTTTTCTAGATGACCAATTAATTATTATATATATATATATATATATATATATATATAATTTTTTAAAGACACCACTATATCATATTGTGAAGTTTTTAAAATTGATAACTAATCGTGATTTTACGCTTTCAAATTAAATTATATCGACACTAATAGTGGAAATATCGAGTAGTATGATCCTCTTTTTTCTTTTTCCTGACAAATTGTGTCTAGGTATTAATTAACTTTTTTTTGAAGCAAGGTATCAATTAACTTGAGCTTTAAATTATATCAATAACTGTCGGCATTATTAAAAAATGCGGAATGGGGTTCTATTAGAATTTGCCATCTGTGAAAAGCATATCTCTCTAATGAGATTTGGTCTGAAAGAAACAATGTTAAGATGGCTGCTTTTTAAGGATTATTACTTGTTGACTATCTAACTAATATTCCCACAATTATAAATTGTCGTTTCCTTATATATTTTGGAAATCATAAATTGTCATTTTCATTAGTTTAATGTTATTAAAAAATCCCAAAGAATATATTGCCTAATTCTCGGGACATATTGATCCAATATCAATGTCACGTTACGTCTATAACCGTACAATTGTTAATTTCCTATCTCAACTAATAAATTATCACCGCGTACATATAAATCCTACATATTATTAACTAAAAAATACAATTTTGAAATAAAGAATCTTGCCCGTCTCCAACAGTATTTTCAGCGGTTTCACGTCTTATAAGTTATAAGTGTCGGTATGTTGCAGTTATATCAGTTGTGTGGATCCAAATTCGTGGGCCAAAGTTATGTAAATTTAAATATAGCCTCAAATTATTTGTGTGTGAATGTGTGTGTGTGTGTGTGTGTGTGTGTGTGTGTGTGTTTCTTTTCACTTTTAATTCAAGCTTTGGTTTTGGTAGTTGTCATGAAGGGAACATAGCATATCCACCTTTTATCATCTTATCCTTGTTGAATATTGAATGCGAAAGGAGAGAGTGAAGCATGTTCCTTGGTTCATCCTCCATGCATGATGCATATGGTAAGAAGAATCATACACGTTTCGAGCCCGTTCGATTTGTTAGTTACATTTTTGTACGTTTCTAGCCCGTTCGATTTATTAGTTACATTTTTGTATTATGTATCATGCTTCGCTACAACAATATAAGTCATGTGTATGTTAATGACATCATTTACCGTGGTTGTATATGGTCAAAACTTTGGTGTACATATAATATATAAACAGAGGTAACCCATAATGTACTTATTAATTGTTCCTAGAAATTAGCTAGGCCATTCTACATGTCACAGAAATTTTAGATTTGATTTAAGATTTAATGATAATATATATTATGTGAACATGAGTAATCACAAATAATTCACATTAGTTAAGATTTCGTGTAACACAAAATTTTGTATTTGATTTAGTAAAACACAAAACAGTGTACAATTTAAATGATTTTTGAATCAAAATAAATTTATATGGATCAAATCTCTATTCTTCCTCTGATTCTTCTCTTTAAAACTTGATCTTTAAATGATCTTTGAAATCTTCAGAGTAAATTTGTCTCTTCGATCTTCCCAGACTTGTTGTTTGAAATTTGATAACGTTAACCGGGGGCCAATGACCTTAATTCCGGATTGAATGTTAGATTTGACTCATTTGAGGTATTGGAACTTTATAACGTCATCTGGAGGTTGAGAACCTTGATCATTCTTGATCGGACGCTGAATTTGAAATGAATTCGATGAAGAACGTCTTTTATTGCTTTGCTTAAGGATCAAACACTGACTTCAAGATTAATTTGGACGCTGAATTTGATGAAGAACGTCTTTCGCTACTTTGCTTATGGATCAAACACTGATTTCGGGATGAATATGGTGAAGAACGCTTTTTAATGCTGATCTCATTAACTCTTGAATGATCTCATTAACTCTTGAATATTGTTACATATCTTTTAAAATATATTTACTTATTGTCAAAGAAAGTTGATGTTTATCATATAATAATATCTTTATTATTTAAATATTTTATCTAATTTTAAATTTAATAAGATTTCAAAACTAAATAAATGTATAAAAATCAATAAAAATATTATATATAATATTAAAATTTTCGCCACCTACACTTCGAAATCTTCCTTTTATTTTTGTACGAGTTCGAATATTATTTCAAGATTACTTAAAGTACATACACGTACGAATTTTTATTTTTTTAAAGGAAAATCTCATCCTTACGAAGAAGTTCAATTTCACCCTTGAAAATGAAAATTTTGCTATATCGTATTAATTATGTGTGTAATTACTTATTAGGATGTGCAAAATCAAATCGAAAACCAATTAAAAATACCAATTACTTATTTGTAAGTTTAATTAGTTTGATTTAGTTAAAAAGTTCAAAACCCAAAACTATATTTGATACTAGTTCGGTTCGATTTTACATTTTTTTTTACAACCAAATACTAATATTTTATTAAGCAGCACAAGAACATGAACTATCGAGAAGGCCTACCACAAAAGACGGAGACTCAACCCAACAATAAGGGCTTGAAAAATCACGAGCAGCCCTAGCTAATATTTGGGTTCCCTCACAACTTTAAAACGGCAAATTAGTTCGATCTACTAATATTTTGTATTTGAGTTTTTCGAAACGGCTGAAATTCGAACCGACCGAATACATACCCCAATATATAATAGACATTATATTGTTGATACACACACCATATATGAATTGAAAATGAAATATAAAATTGAAGGTAAACACTTCTATGCACCAGTTGTAAATAAAGCTTATTTAAGATGAATAGGGTCAACCCGCTTTGATCCGGGTCAACTCACAAAAAAATAAAAATTCTGGTAAAATCATTATCATCTGCAATACTAAAAAGTATCATTCAAAATTCGAAAAGAAGTATCACCTGCATCATTAAAAAATAAGGCGTATGATAGTTATCTTATACTAGTTTATTTAGTTCAAATTGTGATTTTTTCCATTCCAATTAATGTTTAGTGTTTAGGAATTCATGCTTTTTTTGGGGTTTATGATTTTTAAGGTTCAAAGTTTTTTTAGGGATTTATTTTGTGTTTTTTAGGATTTTTTTTGGGGGTGGGTTTAGGGGTTTATTTTGTGTCTTTTAGGGTTTATTTTCTGTTTTTTAGGATTTTTTGGGGGATTTTTGGGGTTTATTTTGTGTTTTTTAGGGGGTTTAGGGGGTTTATTTTGTGTTTTTTAGGGTTTTTTTTGGTGTTTTTAAGGGTTTATTTTGTGTTTTTCATAATTTTTTGGAAGTGTTTTTAGGGGTTTATTTTGTGTTTTTAGGGTTTTTAATTTCATTTTAGGATATAAATTCATATTCATTTCAAATAAATTAAATTAATTTATTTTAATTTTTGGGTTCACTAATGTTATTTTAGGATATAAAATTTTTGGGAACAAAAGAAAAGGAAAAAACAAAAAATCAAATAGAAAAAAAGAAAAAAAAGGAGAAAAAACGTCCAGAAGGAA
Source organism: Perilla frutescens (assembly GCA_026008535.1). Lineage (NCBI taxonomy): Eukaryota > Viridiplantae > Streptophyta > Magnoliopsida > Lamiales > Lamiaceae > Perilla > Perilla frutescens. Next base: position 16,781,471 of record BRKX01000015.1, read on the forward strand.
AAAAAAATTGAACAGTGACAAGCGCTTGGACGCCACGCGCCGCACGCGGGCAGGGTCGTCTTAATCATTTTGTAAGCTCTGTGCAAATAATAAAAAATAGGACTTAAATTTAAAAATAATGTTATAATTTTTATAATTATAGTAAGAGAGATGAATTTAAATACCCACATCCTTTAACAAAAAACCCATTTTACCCACTTTGTTACACACATTCAAGAAATACCCATTCTATCTAATATATCCCTACTTTTTCATTTTCCAATGTATTCTACGTGGGTCCTCTCACTTTTTAGAAATTAGAAGTAAAAGTATTCACTTTTCAACTCAAATCAGACTAATAAATATGTAAAGTGATTCCTCACATGTGTGCACCAATTACTAACTATTCCAGTCAAACTTCGGAAAACGCAGTACCGCTCGAATACCGTCCATACTATATATTCAGCGGTATCATATAATATTTTAATACCGCTCAAATATCGTAGTTCTATTACGGGCGGTACAGAAACGGTATTGGAAGGTAGAGTTGAACTATTTCAATACCGTCCATATTATACATTCGGCGATATCATATTAAATTTGAATACCGCTCAAATACCGTAATTCTATTACGAGCGGTATTCAATCGGTATTGGTAGGTAGATTTGAAACATTTCAATACCGTGCATATTATACATTCGGGCGGTATCAACTTTAAAATGGAATACCGCTCGAATACCAATACCGCCTACATTATACATTCGGCCGGTAACACCATAAAAATGAATACCGCTCGAATATTATCATTTTATTACAGGCGGTATTAACTCGATATTGGTAGGGATCCAGACTATAGTCAAAATATTTAGCTACCATTGAAAAAATACATTCAGGCAGTATCAGCTTTAAGTTGAATATCGCTTACGGGCGGTATCCATTTTAAATTGTATTATCGAACGGTATCAGCTTTCAGATGTGGACCCATGTTGGCAGTTATTTGCCATAAATTTCAAATTAATATCACCACCATCTTTAAGCGGGCATCCCCAAATACCATCCCATATATCAAAAGAAATCAAATTGTATCCCCAAATACCAAACCCTAAAATCAAACCAAAACTTAAAAATTCTTTGCGGCGTAACTTCGAACATCAATGGAGGCGCGCGAGGGTGGTAGTTCTCATCATATGGATAATGCCTAGGTTAGTCATTTCATTTCTCTCGAACAATACATGAATACCGCTGAATGACCAAGTTGGGCGGTATAATTTTTTGTTCTTGCCCACGGTATTCATAAATTTTTATGAAACTTGTTTGACTATAGAGTGTTTAAGCTTTTCACTGTGGTTATATTTTGGTTCTTGCTTAATTGGAATACTTTCAAGATTAAGTAGGAATACCGTAGATTTAATACCGTTTGATGTAGAAAATACAGCTCGTATACCTCCCGATAGAGAGGGGCGGTATCCGACGTTATCTTACAACATTGTTGGTTATTTTCATCTCTTGAGTAGTGGAGAATAGAAAATACCGTGATGTTTAGCAAATACTGCTCATATACCGCCCGTCTCTATCGGGCGGTATACGAGAGGTATTACCCCTTGCGACGATATTTTGTGTTTTATATTGGAGTTTTCAATTATGATATTATAATTTATTTGTTCAAATTTTAATTTAATTTTTGGACTTGGATATTATGATTAGTTGGTTAAAAACATCGAATATCGTCGGCTATGGCAAATACCGTTCATATACCGCTTAATAAAGACGAGCAGTACTCGACCGGTATTTTACTTGATTGACGGTATTGGCCTCATTTGATTATTTTTCTCGTTATTTTTACTGCTTAATTGGTATAAAATATTGAATTACGTGGGTTTGAACAAATAACGGGCGGTATTCAGTTTTTTTGAACAAATGAATACCGTCCATCAACAACGGGCGGTATTCAAAATTTTTGTAATGCATTTCTTTGCATTATCTAATTATTAATTGTTGCTCTTCTTCTCAGGCTAATTGGAGTTGGAAGAGAGTAGATATGCAAAATTATTTCCAAGTTGTGAATCTCTACTACAGGCCGAAGGTATTAACGTCGATAAGGACAACATTGTTGAGAGTTGGTGGGCAAGAACTACTGGGGAGATTTGAGGAGAGGTGCTTCGGTCACCTCATATAATAGAAAAGCAAGTCGAGCAATGGTAGAGCCTGCATGCTTTGATCTCTCGTGAGATCACTATTCCCGGTGCTCCGGCTTATGAGGTATGGTTCCGTATTAATGAGAGCCATATCAGATTTTCATTCCCCGAATACATTCTGGTGACCGGGTTTCGATTCGGATCATCGGATTTCGATCTAAATGCCGAACACGATCATTTCAACGTGGGAGTGTTTAGGAGATTCTGTTGTGGCAAGGATCTCAGCATTCTGGAGCTGTGGAATATTTTTTCTGGACATGATCGCAGAGCCGCGAAGAAGGCTACTCCAGATGATTATTTGAAAGTGGCTAACATTTTAGCCATGTATTTTTTTGCTTGTGGGTACGACACTCCAAGAAAGGTCGATAGTTTTGCATGGGTGTTGGTCGATGACCTTGAAGCGTGGAACATATTTCCATAGGGTGCCTATACCTATCCTATATTACTCCATTACATTGCTCGATTGCCGAGGTCGACTCCCAGAAAGTATCATTTCTATGGCCCTGTGTGGGCTCTACAAGTATGTATAATTTGATAAAAAAATATTCCTCAATAACCGATAGCGTACAAGTACCGTGAGGGAAAGGTGAAAAGAACCCTATTTAGGGAGTGCAATAGAGAACTTGAGATCCGATGTGAACAATCAGTCGAAGGAGCGGAGCTTGGAGCCTTTACTTTCTATTAGATTAGTCAAGCACACTCACTCTAACGGCGTACCTTTTTCATGATGGGTCAGTGAGGAAATGGGAACAGCGGCTTAAGCCATTAGGTGTATGCGCTTTCCAGAGGTGGAATCTTCTAGTTCTTCCTATTTGACCCGAAACCGATCGATCTAGCCATGAGCAGGTTGAAGAGAGCTCTAACAGGCCTTGGAGGACCGAACCCACGTATGTGGAAAAATACGGGGATGACTTGTGGCTAGGGGTGAAAGACCAACCAAGATTAGATATAGCTGGTTTTCCGCGAAATCTATTTCAGTAGAGCGTATGATGTCGATGGCCCGAGGTAGAGCACTCAATGGGCTAGGGTGGCCCCATTTCGCCTTACCAACCCCAAGGAAACTCCGAATACAGGCCTAGATCGTTTGTACAGACAGACTTTTTGGGTGCTAAGATCCAAAGTCGAGAGGGAAACAGCCCAGATCGTACGCTAAGGTCCCTAAGCAATCACTTAGTGAAAAAGGAAGTGATCGAGCGATGACAACCAGGAGGTGGGCTTGGAAGCAGCCATCCTTTGAAGAAAGCGTAATAGCTCACTGGTCTAGCTCCATGGCACCGAAAATGTATCAGGGCTTATTAATTATACTGATTAGGTTGATTTTAAAATCACTTTTACAGATTTTGGCATATGAAGCTATACCAGACCTTGGAAGAGAGGTTGCAGATGTTGCTGAACCAGTGGCGTTGCCTCGTTGCTTGAAGTGGTTTTGTACTCCTTCAAATATGCAAGATTTTCATACAATATTGAATGATGCGGTAATGTATTTTAATAATAAAAATATTACTTTTCTATTTTAATTAACTAAATATGCAATATCGCTTGTTACCGCTCAGTTACCGCCGCGTACCGCCCGATACCGTCGCGTACCATCCGATACCACCTCGTACCATCCGGTACCACCGTGTACCGCTCGGTTAAGCCCGAATACCGCCGTGTACCACCCGGTACGGCCGTGTACCGCTTGGTTACTGCTCAATTTAATAATCAATATTTCACCGATTATTTTGTAGGGTGAGTGTTAAGAAACGCTTCATGCGGGCGTGGATAAAGAAATACGTGACTACTGAATCAGCGTTCTGGTCCCCGATGCACTGGGTGTTGTTTACCGTGCACCGGTAAACCCTGTGAAGGCACAACGCGGCGGTGATGATGTCGTGCAATGCGTCATGAGGACTGCAGCATGAGTGCGAAATATATCATGTCGCTCTGCAGCTTCAGTTTCTGCAAGTGCACCAAAACGACAGCCCCGGAGAAAGCAGAAGCAGGCTACTCCGCCAAAATCGGAACCAGAGACTGAGACTGATAGTGATGTGCGTGAGACAAGGAAGAAGCATACTCCACCACCAACTTCGGGAAAATGGGGTAGGGAATCGAGCTCGTCTTCTTCAGGGAGTCATGTTTGGGAGAAACGTGAACGCGGTCTAATTTCAAAGTTGAAGGAAGCAGTACTGCCAGATTTGAAAGATTACATGAGGTATGAGTTGCTTCCTGAGCTGAAGAGTTGGATGCAATCACTTTACCATGGAGACCGTCGATCACGCTCAGGGCACAGTCATCATTCGCATCAGCCCCATCCGTCTCATCATCCGGCGTCATCACATCATTCTGCCCGACCATCCAATCAGGCTCATCATCCCCATCAGTCTCATCAATCTCGTTAACCAGAGTCGTCCCATCATTCTCATCATCCCCATCAATCTCACCACTCTCATCATCCAGAGCCGGAGCATCATTTTGCAGACCAGTCCCATCATTCGTATCAGTGGGGTCAGTTCGATCAGAACTATCAGTACACTGGTCATCATGCCTCATCTTACATGCCAGAGGCAGACCACCCATCTGTATACGGAGGACATACTCGGAGATCACTACAGATGCAGATAAACCCCCGTGAGCTAATGGACATGGAATCATTTTGGAGGTCTATGGTGGGGATATCTACTACTGAGTTGCCTACCGTCTCTGCTTTCCCGGACAAGAATGAAAGAGTTCATTAAGGATTCTCCATCGATTCGCTCAAGTAGAATGAAAGAGTTCATTAAAGAATGAAAGAGTTCATTCATGTAGATAATAGAATTCTCCATCGATTCGCTCAAGTAGATAATTAAATTTAGATTTCTGACTCATTCAAATAAAAAAAAAAAAAAAAAGAGGAATAGGGTTTAAGAAAAATACTCACTAAGGATTTGACCTTTGAGGGAATCGTGTAATGAAAGAAAAACTTTGTAATTGTAGAATTGTAGTGATGACAGACTTGGAAGCATGATTTGTGAAAGAATATTGGAGTTTGATATGAGTATTTCATGAAAAAGATGAGAAACTATTTTCATATACAAAAAAATCTAACGGTAATTAGAATAATAATCATGAAAATAAGATGGAAAGTTACAAAATTGAAGAGGAAATAATGTCTGTATTGGAAGTTGGAACTTCAAAATTAAGATGTTTGTATTAGGTATTACCGCAAATGGAAGAGAATGGAGAGAATTTAATTCATTAAAAAAAATATAAGCTATATTATATAGAAGTAAAAAAAAAATTGAGGTCCTAACAATTATGAGGTCCTGTGCGAAAATTCACCTTGCACACTTTATTAGACGATCTTACACGTGGGTGCGCGTAAACCCGCACGTGGGCGCCAAACGCCGGCCGCAAATTATCTTAAATAAGAAGTGGTGCATGGAATCCCTTATCAAAATTGAAATACCAACACCAAATAAATAATAGCCCTTGCCTAATTCTTGGTGGAGAATATATAAACCGTACGAGGAGACAACGTGAGGAAACAAAGAAATATTCGATTCATGAGAAATTCCAACCTCAAAATGCTCTCGACGTGTGAAGAATTCTATATATTAAAATCAAACACTGACATTTTCACTGTGTGTGTGTGTGTGTGTTTGTGTTTAAAGGCGAAGTACAAAGTTGATGTAAGATTTGGCATGTGATGTCTGTTGCTGCGACTTACAAGAAGCGTTTCTTGCAAACGCGTGTCAAAGAATTGCGATTATTTTTCAATGAGAATTGCCAAATGTTTGGTGGGTTTGGCCTTTCCGACACATGCATGCAATATGTATATATTTGATTTTGATTTTGATGGAACACAACAACATGGTACTCTTTTGTGCTCTTGCATTATGAGAGAGAGAATCCAAATCGAAAAATATATCGAACTAATTGATTACATTTGGTTCCGTTCAATTCGTAAATTCTTCAAATTTTGAGTTTTATTTTTTCGACCGAGTTAGAACATATATAGAACCGAATTGGATTTTTATTTTTATACAAAAAACACTAGTATTTCCTGCGTGCGATGCACGGAAATTATATAATTTTAAATTTATAATATTGAGCAATTCAATATGAAAATATATAGTAATCGTACAATGATAAATTTTTATATAACATGAATATGCATGTTTGGATTATGGGTTAAAGATTATAGCAAATAAATATAAAAACTAAAAACATACAAATTTTGGAATATTAATTTGTATGACAATCATTCTTGGTTTTCCGTTATATTTTTCTCAATTCAAATTAAGACAAAGTTTTTATTTATTATATTTAAATAAGATATAATAGAGCTTTATAATTTGCAATGTGTTATAACTTATATATAATCGATAAAAAAAGGGAAATGGCTAAATAAAATCAGATTATCAAACCATGTTGCATTAATAAGATGATAAATAAAATAAGTTTTCAATATTGGAATAAATAGCAAAAAATTGCAATTTAATTCTAAATGTGATCAATAATTTTTATTAGAGTACACTTATCATTTTATTCCTATATAATTATTTTACATATAATAATATTACATTACCCCTATGTTTTATAACACACATACACACATATAAGAGTATATGTACACACATTATACTTGCAAATTTATTTATGTCTAACTATTTTGTCAGTATTTAATTTAGTAAATAACATTTTGATGTAAATCATGAAAAATAGATTCAATAATTTATATAAAACATTATCTATTAATATAGACTATAATTTTATTCTTACATACATACTTTAATTTACATATGAGCATGTATGCTACACATATATATGAGATACATATAATTAGTTATTTTATTTTTAATCATAATTTTAAAATATCATCTAATCATCATAAAAATTAATACTCATGCAAAGATGTAAGGAAAAAAAAAACTCAAATATTCAAACATGATGTTCACTCATAAAATAAAGATGATAAAGTAAAATTACATTAACGGACTATGTAGATTTAGTTTTTGTAAACACTTTATTTTACAAAATATATAATCATGTATTTGTATTGTGTTTAATTTAGTTCTTTCTTCTTCTTCTTCTTCTTCTTCTTCCTCTCTCTCTCTCTCTCTCTCTCTCTCTCTCTCTCTGTGCAAATTTTGTCGAAAGTGCATATATGCATTTTGTAGGTGTTTAAATTAGTCGTGGATGGAAAAAAATACATATAAAATAAATTAAACACATCATAGGTAATCGATTATAACTTTTTCAATGCTTTCAAAGCTTGTACAATAAACTTAAATATAGTTAAAAAAAAAATATAAATATCCACTACATATAAATAAATATTTAATTAAATGAAATTAAAAATCATATTTTGTATGTTTATATTGAAAAATAATTGTTTTATATGGATTTATGGATCTATATGTAATTATATCAACAATGTATATGTTATGGGTGCTATTAAATTATTTTAGTAATAATGCAATGTATGTATCTACTGCCTCAAACATTCTTGTATTTTTCGCCTTCAGCCTATAGGTGCATTTTTCTTTAGTCATCTCTTACTTTTTTTTGTCATCACTTCATCACCAAAAAAAAAAAAGAAGAATAAAAAAATTATCAATTATGATATAGATTTGATAATAAAGTATATTCTACTAAATAAATGATAAGTTTTGTACTCACAATTTTCATAAATATCATCTTACAATGTATTTTCACACCATACTGCACTTATTGACTCGTTGCATGAGATACAATGCAAAATACAAAAATGAGACTAACCTCTAGTTCAAAAAAGGTTTCAAATAACATCAATCTTAAGTGCTGACTTTTTTTTTTTGGTAGAGAAATCATCACAACACCAAACACCACTGATGTTTTTCAGCACAAATCTGCAATCGAAGTAGAAAATCATTAGGCCATGCTTTCACATATCGAAACACAAAATATAAATATAAGAATGATAAAATGTGCATGAATTTCTTTCAACAAAATAAAAATTGATGAGAGAATATATCTTTTAATGTGCACTATACCTCTACCGAATCTTTATATATATATAGGGAATGAATAACAATCATTTGCACCTGTGGTAGTATTAATAAAAGGCAAAAAAGGTGTCCCTTGGGATGACCCAGTGGTGGAGTGGTGTTTTTTGAGGGCAAAGGTCTCAAGTTCGACCCACCACCAATACCACTAGGTGTGAGCCTGTCACACCTGGCTTGTCAAGTGTGGTTTACCTCCCCTGTGTAGGTTTGCAGGCTATTACACAGGGGCGGGGTTTACCCAGTGCGCACCACGGTAGCGGCTGCGGGTTACCCTCAACATCCAAAAAAAAAAAGGCAAAAAAGGTGGGACGATTTACGATTAATTAGATAGACAACCTCAATTGTGGCGGTTAATTTATGTTGTAAAATTATCAAAATCAAAGTTACATTTTAAAAGATTGGTCATTATAATTTCTTTAGAAATGATTTTGGCATTATTCATGGACGGCTGATTAATTGAGTCTTTAATGATGCATTGAAAAAGTTAATTGAAATTATTAAATACTTTGTTGAATAATTATAATATGACATTAATATAATTATAATATAAGATTCTATAGAATTAGAATATCTATTTAACATCTAACTATATATACAATATATGACATAATTGGGAGATGATTTTGGTCTGTGCTAAATTAATATTAATCACAGTTACACATAATTTTGTAATTTCATATTCTAATGGATAGAAACTACAAATGGGCAGCCATATATATCGTAAATAGAATGATTCAATGGTCAATTACACTAATTCTATAATATATAAATAGAATGATTATTAGTGAAATACACTAATACTTAAGTGTGTTGTTTTAAAATTTTAATAAAATGGTTAAACTTTAGAGGCAATTAATATAAAACCAATTAAAAATACGTAAAACAAAGATTACTAAAAATGGAAAGATGATTTTGGCGGGAAAAAACTATACTTACTATTTTTGAAACCATTGTAGTTTTTTATATATAAAGATAAGTTCAATTCGTTTAAATTTCTCAAATTCAATTAAAAATTCAATATAATTTGGATGCCCTACCTACTAGTTAAATTGATTCTCTTTACTAATTTTATGCATTTTGATTTTTAATTTTTCTATTCAGATTTTAAACTATAATATAATAATCGCATTTGCCTCTAAAAGGTGGTGATCGAGGAGGGTGTGTCTGCGCGCGTCGATGGTAAGGCTGGCATGTAATTTTTGGCGAATGGTAAGCTGAGAGAGAGAGAGAGAGAGAGAGATGAGAACATAGAACTAATCAGTTCCGTCGATCTTCATTTTTTCGACGACCTAGCTCTGTACTCAAGATTGAATTTTTCGGTGGCATTTTTGTAATATTATGGCTATTTTAATGAAATATGATTATTTTTGTAATTTATGAATTGTATTCTATTTCCATTGCGAGATCGTTCTTCCTTTCGCAATCTCTTTCATTTACTTCATGTTTTTCATTTCTGATATCTATGTGTTGCTTTATGTAATCGGATTTCAATTCTTCTCAATCATTGTTCATGCGATTGTTATTGATTTTTTCTGGAGATATTTCATTCGTTATTTTATGATGAAGATGCAAGATAAAATCTGAATATTTGGTTATTTTTTTCAATTTGTGTTTTATCTGCAATCGATAATACTGATGATTTGATATAATTTTTTCACGGTTAAATAATTTTCGATGTGACATATGTAGATTCAAACATAAAATCAATGTTTTTCATGTAACATTATATTTTTTGAAGTTGATTAAGTAGATCTTTACAACTTTCATGATTAACATATGTTTTCAGATCTTTCTATTGTTGCTGGCGTATCTGAGTGTCAAAAATATATTATTAGAGATTTATAATTTGTATTTTTGTCTATTAATTTTTTACATATTGTGTTTTTGTATTATTATACACGTATTATTTGTCATAATTTGTTAGCATTATAGTACGTCTCATTAGCATTACAAAAGTGTTCTTATTAGCATTACAAAATGAATTATTAACATTATAAAATACAGTTTGTCAACATTATAAAAATAGCTTGTTATCAGAATATTGACATGATGAACGATGTATTAGCATTATTATGATTACTTTTAGCATAACTATGATTAGTTTTAGTATCATTAAAGAAGATTTCAGCATCAATATTTATATATGAATTTTTTATCTTATTTAATTTGCAGATTGTGTTGGCAATAGACCTGTCAAAACGGGTCGACGGGGTGGGGCGGGCTGCGGGCTCGAAAAGCCTATCTTTTAGCGGGGTGGGGCGGGTAAGCCCACCTTGATTGATGTTCCGGTTTAGACCCACACACGCAATAAACTACTAACCGGACCCACAAGAGGACGGGGTCGATTGTAGGGCGGTGAGCTAACCCGAGTCGTGTCTCTCGAGAAAAGCTTAGAGGAGACTATCTTTTCACGCTACAATTATCAACATGTACATGAATTTAAATACAAACCTAAACACTCTAAACAAGGGTTGGATGGTTTTAACTAAACTAGTGAATTAAAGCAAGAATTAACTAACAACACCAACGATAATAGAGATGAGTGAAAAGATTATGAAAAGAGCATTAGGGTGTAGATTCTCTCATTGGTTTCTCTCCTAGCTTGATTCAAATTAATTATGTTAATCCTAGACATATAATAGACCCCTTCAAGTGGCTTAACTTCATTTACTGTCACCATCAATCCATTAAACCCCCATCGGCTATATCATATGAACAAGATTAACAATTAGGCTTACGTAACCTGGTTCACCTAACATTGAAGGAATCTTGGTCGGGCTATAGAATCTCCTCTCGGTCTCATCTAAAGCCTAGCAATGCTAAGTACCCAACATGAACAAGCACAATTCAATCAACAAGAAATCAACAATCACAAGCATGGATCAAAACCAAATTGATTATCTATCCCCTAATGTAAGGAATTAGCCCATCATGCTCAAAACAACACAAGTATCATAAAAGTTGTCCATTTCATAAATCGAAAGATAATAAAACATAAACTTCTACAATATTGTTGTGTCGAGAGTTTTGGGACAAATCCCCACAAATGAGCTAAGCTAAGGAAAGAAATACCCAAAAGTGGAGGTCCTCGAGCAAGCCTAGCTTCCGCGGACGGCTTGGAGTTGGAGTCCTTTTCTCGTGCCTTTTTCCTTGAGCTTAAGCTCACTTACCTCTTCTCCTCATCCTTTCTCTCTCTCTGGAATCGTGGTGTTGTATGGTGAAGTGTAGTGGATGGTGAGGTAGATTATGAGGAATGAATGGGGAGATGGTTATTTATTGGTTGATGAGAGATGTAAAGCAAAATGTGGAGTTATTAGGGGCTTTTAATCCCAAACTCCTCCTACTCCTAGGCTCCAAAAAGTCTCCGTAATAATTTCTCCCAGCTGGCCAAATGGTTGGAGGTAATAAAGATCAAAACTCCTGAAACCACAGATGAAACTGATCGAGCTGGAGCTCAAACTGATTGTCCCGCACTCGCGGGGTGCTCCGAGCTCGCGGGGCTGAAATGTCCCACGCTCGCGGGGTGCTCTGCGCCGACGAGGCGCATGCAACGTGAGCACTGCCCCGCAGTCGCGGAGGTCCCGCACCGGTTGGGCTACTTCAGCTCTAGCTTCCGGCTTTTCTCTTCAGTTTTGGCGCTTTTCATCAGTTGCACTCTTTCAGTTTTGGCTTTATCAGTTGGGGATTTGAGCTTGGTTTCCTTCATTTTTAGTGCTCCAGTTGATCCCATCAGCTGGGCCTCTTTAGTTGGGCTTCTAGCTCAGCTGCGCACTCCTGGCTTCAGCTTGGAGTCAAAGCTCTTTAGTTGCAGCTCTAGTTCACTTCATCAGCTGGGGCTTGGCTCATTAGTTGTGCCTCCAGCTCAGCTATCAGTTCTTTAGCTGCAGCTCCAACTCTTCAGTTTGACCCCAAAACTGATCAGCGAGACCCCCGACCAGCTCAGCAAAGCAGAAGATTCAGGACAAATCAACAAGCTGGAGCTTCAGTTCGAAGCTTCAGCTCTTTGCCACCTTTGTGCCATAAAATCCTGCTTTTGGACATAAAAGCTTAAGTTTTACACAAACCTGACATAATTCACCATAAGAGCAAAAATGAAGAAAATAACATAAAAATAACACGAAAATAAAGGAAACACATATACTAAAGACACCAAATTCCTACAATAAAATAGTACAAATAAACACTTAACACACCTAGGGGGCGAGCCTGATTAACAAGGCCCTACCCGTCCCCGCCTAAACCCGCAGATTGGCGGGCCAGCCCGCGGACTTTCTATTTTTTTTCTATACAAAATACAAAAAATTCAATTGTTGTGGGTAACAACACACCGATACCCTACTGATGACGGCGATGATGATGAATAACGGTTATTGCTGCGAGAGACGAGAAAAAGATGAATAGTGGCTAGAAGAAATTAGCAACGATGGGTCAGGGCTAGAAGAAGAAGATGGGTAAGAGCTACGCCTGCTGCTAATGATGAGAGTTGTGTCTGCTGCCTAGCTGTGTAGAGGACTAGAAGAAGAAGAGTTGTGCCGTACTACCTTGCTACGAAGGAGAAGTTGTTTAGAAAGTTGGCAGGGACGTTTAGAGAGATCTGTGAGGACTTGGTGTTGGCCATTAGTCAATTAGGTTAGATGAATTAGGTCACTCATATGGGTAGCCCACCCCGACATGAACTTTACCTGCCAAAGCCCGCCCCACCATGGGCTTACATGTTTGGGCTTGCAGAACAAACAGGCCTCAAAATTAAAGCCCCACCTGTTTAAAAAAGTGGCAGGGACGGGCTAACCCGACGGGCCTAGCCCATTTTGATGGGTCTAGTTGGCAACACTGTAGAGATTTCTCATGGGTTGTTTGAATTTTATATACCTGATTGCGAAATATTTTTGAAGCATGCATTGGGCAAACTTCTCATACTTTAGATAATGGTCTAATGTTTTCAGGGTGTATTTTTCATCATGTAAATTTGATATTCATTTGTCTACTATAAAGATGGTACTATAGTTTGGAAGTATGTTCTTTATAACCGTGAGGGATTTAAGAACACATTGTTGGATTTTGATGAATCTTTGAAAAAAAAAAGGATGCCAAGTATCTAAGAGGATTTGTTGTATGGCTAGGATGAGGTTGAAGTATGTTGATCTTAATGGCTACAATATTGAATTATTTGAAGAAGAACATTCACATTATCTTATTTTGGATAAACATAATGAGTTTATAAATCCGAATAGGAATTTAGATCTTTCACGCCAAAGTTTTATCATAAACTGTGCAAGGGGAAACATTGGACATATGAAAACTTTTAGAATATTTAAAGAAGTTGTTGGTGGATATTCTAATATAGGGTGTATAGTAGTTGATTTCAAAAACTTTAATCGGGATCTCAAGACATATGTTGTTGATGCCCAAATGATGTTGGATAAAATGGGTAAAATACATGAATTCTGCTCTGTTTTCATATTTGATTACGAAGTTAACAATAATGATCAGTTGAAATATATAGTGGTGAACAAATTGAGCATTAAAAATAAGTATAAAATGGAAAGAAATCTTGAAAATCTGCAAATCAGGATTGGAGGTGCAATACGGGCTCGGTTGCGCCCCACTTGCACTGTAGGTTGCTTCTGGGACAAAGAAAAACATGCCCCAGTGTTGAAAAAGGGTCACTCGCACCTCCAGTGGCACTATAGGTCGCGTCTCTGTACCGACATCTTTCATGATTTTGCTTTGTTCTCCCTCGTTTCTTGTACAATTGAGGTGATTCAACTTGTATCATATTCCTAATTCAATTTTTTATCTTTCCATAACATTTAATCCCTCAAATATATCATTAATTTGACCCTTTATTTTCTGTGAAACTCGAACCTAAAATAAAACTTTAAAATCAGGAGGATAAAAGCTCAAATTGAGTTAAAACACATGCAAAATTCTTCAAATAACACCATTTAAACCCATATAAGATGTGCAAAAACACCGATCATCAAATGCTATTGTGGTGTTAGCATTAAATTTAGTTATTAATAGGATTATGAGGTTATATATTTAGCACTAAATTGACAAAATACTATTTCATTCATAGAAACACATGATAATTTGTCAATTAATACAAAAAATTATGTCACTAATAATAAAAATTGAAGTTATATAAATCGTGCAGATAGAAACATGTTCTTAATCATGTACATGGATATTATGAAGAACATGTAAGGTTAGAATGCTAAATATAAAGCAAGTAAATGGCACAAGATTGGTAACCCCTTTCGATCAACTGATCTGCATCAGGGGGACTTCACAAGTCTGTGAGAAACAATCCACTACTCCGGTGCAAGGTTACAAAGGCTATTACACGATGATCTCCTGTCACTCGACCCCTTTCCTACACTCTACAACCTCTTTTGATGGACTGAATTGTGAGATCCCCTCACAACCTAGACTCCTTCTAGTTTCCACATGAAGTATCTCCCGAGACTCCTCTAAATGTGTATAAAAGAATTTCAAACACAGACTACACACACAATGACCACAAGGATCAAATCTAGTCTACCCGTATACTATATGCTTCAAACTTAAAGTCTTTTTAGACTCTCTAGACACAAGACATAGCCTAAACAAGCTAATCAGAAAATCTTATTATGAATCAAAATCTAAAAGGAAACTTTTCTAATTTAATTCGGACTTCTTCTAGTTAGATGTCTTCCTTGAATAGAACTCACCTTCTTCTATCTTGATCTTCATCTCGAGCAAGACATCTTCTATTCTCAAACATCCATCATGAAAAGGTAACTTCAACTCCTTGAAATCATCTTGGCACATCTCTTGAAAACTCTTTGGACAACCATGTACATGATCATGTTCACGAATATGCTCGAGTATATTTTTCGATCTTCAATCATATTGGCAGCGGAATGTTCATATCATAATGTCCAGAATATGGTCTTTAAAATTTGAAAAACCAAAACCTTTGTGTTCTTTGAATTGCCACAAAGATCATGACAATCTAAAAACACTTAGTGCTGTAAGATGTCACTAACAAAAATGATAAAAAAATCTTATGTATCATATGTAATATAAAACATTGAACCCCTATCAATTCAAAATAATTCTACCACATGTCACTTCAATATTTTCATGCTCGTTTTGGTAGGATTGACTACTATTTCTTCATCAGAATATGATTGTCGGTAGTATAGGTTCGCTGCGTTAACATGTTCATCTTTGAGGATGTTACTTTCTGCATTTATGATTGCAGCACAATACTTCGTTCGTAAGAACTTCATTTGCCTTTCATTATCTTTTTTTAGACCATTATTCCAATTTTTCAAACCACCGTCTCTAAATGTCTCCATGTGTCTCATGATGTCACACCACCAGGGCCGGCCCTGACATTTCAGGGGCCCATGTTGAAATAAAAAAAAAGGAGCCCTAATTTTATTTTTTATCCCGAGCATCTTGAATTTTCTTTCACTAATGTTCTCATCATCATAAATTTTGAAAAAATGCAATCACAACCTACAAACATACAAAATAAAATAAAATAAAATAATAAAGATCAAATAATTATCGAAATAATTTAGATCTTCAAGCATTTTGAGAAGCAAAATCATCAATAAGTTCATCAAAATTAAGTTTTTCCAATATCTCATTTTGAATGCTTAAAATTACTAGCCCATTTAACCTTTTCTTGAGACATAGTTGAACGCAAATATGTTTTAATTAATTTTAATTTTGAAAAGCTTCTTTCCGCTGATGCTACGGTAACATGAATAGTCAATAATATTTTATATGCAATAGAAACATTGGGAAAGCAATCCACATTTTTAACAAACTCAAGAACTTCAATGATTGAATTTATTTTTATCGGGAAACACGTTTGTAATACTTGTAATTCATAATATAAATCATCAGTATTAATATCAAATTTATCATTATATTTTAGGGCATCTTGAAGTCTAACACAACATTCACGCAATGTATGTTCATCGAATGAACAACTTCTTATAATAAAACTAAAAACCAAAAGTATCTTCAAAAATTTTCAATTGTTCAAATCTACTCTTTAAAGATGAAATAACAATATTAACTACAACAATAAAATAATTCATCCTAAAGGACTCCTCAGCAGATAATAAAATCTCTTCATGGCAATTTTCATCATATTGTTTCTTTCTATGACTTTTACGTTTTTTAGGAAAAATAGTTACTATTTCCATTTTAGATGCAAGCTCTTTGGCTAATGTCAAGGCCGATTCAAAACCTCCCTCTTTATATTTTTCAAAATAAGAAATCAAACCTTTTAAAATAACTATTGCACCATCAATTTGCATATCTTCATATTGTAATTTTTTGCTAATCATTTTTTTTTCAAAATATTATGCCATATAGTCATTGCCCAAAAGAAATTCAAAATTCTCAAATTCGTGAATTGCTAAAGACTCAGCCTCACTTCTAATTTTCGGATCTTCACTAACTCTCGACAGTTCAAATAGAGCTTCTTTTTTTTTTATCATTAGGCTGGGTTATTATAGCTTCAATGCTATTAACATGACTTTCCCATCTTGTTGTTAATAATGATTTTAAAGTTAATGTTTGAACATGACCTTGTAAAATTTTTCATCTTTTAGTTGAGCCAGCAAATAAAGTATACAAGCGTTGTACAACTCCAAAAAATGAGATAACTTAAACACAAGAATATGCCATATCACATATTGTTAAATTAACAGAATGACAAACACATGGCATATAGAATGCTCTTGGATTTATTTCAAGAAATCTCTTTTGTACACCTTGATGTTTTCCTTTCATATTAGAACCATTTTCATAACCTTGTCTCCTCACATTATTGGTCGCTCTTTTATTTCACACAAAAATGACTCGCAAGTGTATGAGTAAATTGCAGTAAAATATGGGTGAGAACAGATATCGTATCCAAGGAGACTAGCTATGTAACCTAACTAAGTACTCAATTTTAACTATTCTACTTTATCTAGATGACCAGAACAGAATTTTGAGTTCTAACTAATTAAATCAAATAAAATAAAAGTAATGCAAAAGAAGAACAATAATGTAATTAATTAAGCAAAAAAATCTAAGAATAAACGGATTCTAGGAAATGTACGCATATGGAATTCACGAATTCAATTAATATATTGGACCAAATTTAATTTCTAAATCTGCAGAAGTGTCACAAATTTATCTAGTCCCTCTCTCTCGAGCAAGTACTAGACGTAGATAAAATGCTAAATTTCATCTCACGATCTAGAAAGCTCGTGTCATGCATTCATAATCTGTTAACTAATTAACCTCTCTCGAGCGATAGATAATTAACTACACATGTGCATTTGATGGCCAAACAAATTCACAAGACATACAAACCAATGAAGCATAAGCAGATGAAGAAATGGAATAATATTATTAATCAAAATCACGAATAACCATAATTGTAACAAACTTTAAAATCTCTAAATGTTTAGCTTCTCATGGTCGAATTACAATCTAAAGAAAAGAAAAAGACAATCAAGGCTAACATAATGAACATAAACTAAAAATCATAAAACAACTTATGCCGTATTGAATCTCTGATTTCAATTGATGTCTATGTTCTTCCGTCATCTCCTGCTTTCTCTGCTCTTCAATAGGGTAAAAAGTGGTGTAAAATTCGTCCAAGGAAAGACTTTAAATAGTAAAAGAAACAGAAACCCATGGTAGAAAAGAAGACCTGGTCCAAGTAGAAAACCTTCGGGTGTCACCGAGTTGAGCACGGTCTGTGCTCTTTTTTGTGCAAAAATTCCTGGCTTGGCCGAGAAGGGAGCACGGGCCATGCAATGTGGAGAACGATCCGTACTCCTTTTCAATGCTTCAAAACTATTGTTAAAAGAGAGCACAAGCCGTGTAAGGTAGAGCACGGTCCGTGCTCTCTTTGTGCCACGTGATCCTTTGCATTTTCAACCTCGTTTCGTCTTCTCGATCTCGACTTAAGGACTCACTTCCACCCTTGACTTCATGTACCACAAAATTCTCCCAAATTGGTGGTTTTCCTGTCAAAATTTGATAAACTCGTGACCGCACAAACATAGAATAAACTCAACTCAAAAGGTCACCAAATACATGCAATCATTCCAAAATACAGGTAGAAACACACCCGAAATGCATGAAAATCCTGAGTTTATCAATTATCAATATCAAGCCCAAGTGATTCTAAAGCAGATTGTAGTTCATTAAAAAGCGCTAATCCTGATGTATCATCCACTTTTAAAAAAACTCAATGAAATATTCTTCTACTTTTATTCGAGAATCTAACATATCAACACATCGAATTAATAAAGTCATTTGTTTATTATGACTTATATCTGGAGTACAATCAAGTATAACCGAATAATATTTTGCCTCTTTTATTTTTTTAATTATAACATTTTTAACATTAAAGGATAGTGTTAAAATCAACTCATTTTGAATATTATGACTAAGATAATAATAATGAATTTCCTTGTCCTGGACACGTCTAAAATGTTATGACATTACCAAATCAAATTCTGCAATTAATTCAAATAATCCCAAAAAATTACCACTGTTATTTTGGTAAATCTTTTCATTATCTCCACGAAAAAGCCAAATTACGTTTAGCAAGACATTTCACAATAGAAATAATTCTTATTAAAACTAGTTTCCAGTGTTCTTTCTCTTTCTTAATTTGTATTTGTAACTCTTTATTAATTGTTTCGTTCATTTTCAATCTAATTTGCAAATCAATCCAAGTCTTCATATTGTTGATGTGCTCAATGCTCTTCTCATGTCTTTTAGGTCTCTCACATAAATGTTTCCAATCATCCAAACCATCATTTGCAAATAAACTAACATTTTGATCTAATTTAAACAATTTACAACAAAAATAACATACTTTGTTTACATCTTTAGAATACACTAGCCATTTTCTATCTTGATTCTCTCCATTTGGCAATTTTCTAACATAAGAATCATATGAAAAATGTTTAAGAAACTTATCTTTAGGAAACTTGAGATTATTTTCTCTTAAAGGACCGTTCTCTATCAATATATCTCTAGTTTTATTATCAATATTATCCCATGTTCTTGGATCAAATATATTCAAAACATAAGTTTTTTCATATTTCATTCAAATCATCATGCTTATTCAAAACAACATTCTCATTCAATTCATCAAGCTCATTCAACTCATCATTCTCATTCAATTCATCAAGCTCATTCAAATCATCATTTTTATTCAAAATAATATTTTTATGCAAATCATTATTCTCATTCAAAGAAATATTCTCATTCAAATCATCATTCTCATTCTCAATTATATTAACTTCTTCGGCTGAAGAATTAGATTTAAAAACTTATCAAGAGCTCCTCTTTGAGCTGTAATCAACTCATCACTTTTTTTATTTCTTTTTTGATTTCCTGATGGATATTTTCTAGAGTTCATATTTAAAATTAAAGCAAACAAAAAATACAACTAACAAAATTTAGAGCAAATGAACGATAAAACCTAATTGTCGATTTGTCCAAATTTTCAATTGAGTGACTGCCGCAATGCTGCTGTCGTGCCCAGAGCTATATTGTAAACTCCAATATGCAATTCTGCATAATAAACTCTAATAATTATAAATCGTTGAATTTGCAGCAAAAAGATAAAATAAATATCGATTTTTTTTACATCAATCCAAATCAAATCCCATATTACTCTATCTATTAGAAAACCAACCTGGTGGACGGTGGTTTACTGGTTTGTATCACTTCAATAAAAATACAAAATCAGCAAGACAACATGATATGCCCATTTATTTCATATTTTTCTAGGTATTTTAGTCTCTCTAAATGTCCTTTTTAGTGTCTTTTGTGTCGGAAAAGAACCAGAAAGGTAAATGGGCATTCTGAGAATCGAATATGGTGAAGGAGACATTTTAGCCTTCAATATTAACTGAAATGGATGAAACGGGCATATCTGATAAGGATCAAACTGAGTAGAAGACGTCATGCCCACAATATTCGTGCAGATTCAGAAGAGCCTGTGAAGAGGGCACATGCAGAAATTACGGGATTCTGTTGGCTGGAGATAAAGATGGCCGATCTGATGAATTCTGAAGGGATTTGGAGTGGATAAGACTGCTGAAGGGATCAACATTCAAGAAAGATATAGAATCCCTGAAATATCGGGATTAGCCCAATAACCTTCAAGATAAAGCTTATCCAATCAGAGTCCAGCGGGGCACAAGAGATCTACCAGACAGTTGAAGATCCCCATTTTTTGGGGACTTGATTTCATCATTGTATTACTTTAAATACTAGTTTGATTGTTAGAAAGAGACACACTTCATACCATATACATTATGTACTTTTATTTTTTGCATTTAGTTTAGTTTTAATGTTGCTTCGGCAGCAAGACAATTTGGGGCCTTATGCCCACAGAAAGTAGGTTTTATATTTAAATGTTGTTGTTGTTCAACGTTGGTATTGGACGAGTTTTAATTCAATTCCAGTAAGTTTTTCCTATTTACCATGTCTTTATTTTATGCATTTACAATTCCATCTAGCATGAGTGGCTAGATTTATATTCCGAGTTTGAACAAAGATAAAAATTTAAAACACACTTAAAACTCGTAAGGCCGTGTGGGCATATTATTATACGAATGAATTTCTGCCAAGTATTGTTCCTATTCTAGAATAGAGCATGTTTAATATGACTAATGTGGTTGATCACTCTTTAGTTGTAATAGGCATTCTAAAGCTAAAAGGATTAATGAATCGTGACTGTGTGTTAATTCGATAGTAGCTGAGAACTTAGTGGGTTGTTGTGGGCACACGAGGAATCAGTAAACACAACAGACTTGGGTTCGTCTAGAGACACAATGCTTCCTATCATTTACATTTCTTAGGGGAACCGGGAGGTGGGTAGTAGGTTAGGGATTTAATCGACGAGAAATCACTTTTAAATCTAAACCGAAAGGATGAATGAGGAGATGCAGTGAGGAATCTAATTTTTATGTTATCACGGAGCTTGATTTTTATTGGAATTAGTTATTATTTTCAATTATAAATATTTTCCTATAATATTTTTAAGCATTGTCGATAAAGTTTAATATTATTCTTTATATGCATTAATAAATAAATATTATAGCACTGAAAACATTATAATTAAGCATTTCACAATAATAAAACAAACTAACATTCTTAGTAACAAATTTATAACAATGAATTGAATCACCCAATTACAGGCCTCTGAAGAGCTCGGTCGACCCATATGAGCAGGTTCCCGGGAATTGATTTTATCCACTCCAACTCAGGATTTTTGACCTAAATATAAAAGCCTCAATTGATACACACGAGAGAGACATCTGATATCTTGGAAGACCACCTTGGAGAAGAGGAGATACAATTGGAGATACACCAAGATACTTGGAGGAGACACACTAGACCTCGATTGAGTTAACAAGGTTGATAGAGACGGAGTATCGTTGCAGCGAAGTCGGGATTATTGGATTACTCTACGTTTTTTAGTTTTTCTTTATTTGTTGTCATGAACACTTATACTCTAGATTCGTTTGTTTATCATATCATATCTAAATTTCTAGCTAGGTTTTAGGGTGTGGAATATTATGGATTTTTATATATGACTAGATTACTTTTCTTTCTGCTATCTCTCAGGATTTGATTTCTATGATTGATTTAATATCTTGTATGGATGCTTGATCACCATTTATGCATGCTAGTTGTTAATCTGAAGCACTAACCAGAGAAGGATTAATGATAGAAAGATAGAAATAATTTTATGTGTTCTTGGAAAGACTGACCAAGTGAACAAGTATTGCATAGGGTTGAATAGATCTTCGTGTGCTTGATTAGGAGTAGCAACATGTGTGAAGAACCGACCACAATGAAGCATGTGCTTGTTATATCTATGTTATGTTATATGCCGTTATAAGCAGCCTGATAACAACCTAGTGATCCCCCACCATTGATAGATTAAAGACAAGAAGTCGGGTTAAAAGAGTCAATGATTATATTAATTGAAATAATAAATCCACCATCCCTAAAACCTATGTTTTTCCAATTATTTATCTCTCTGCATATTTTCGATTTCTACTGTTTTATTTTATGTTCTTTATTTTTGTTCTCTCTTTATCTGGTTATTAGTGTTTAGATATTAAGCGAGTACTTATGTGAGAGTCAGTCAATTCAGTCTTTGTGGGATATGATACTCTTACTCACCTAGGTATTACAATAGCATCGTGAACTTACGGAACGTGTTATTTTGTTAATAAATAGCTTGTCAAGAACAATGATACTCAACATCAACAATCGTAATCTTAAGCAGTTTATAAATAATGAAGATTTCACAATCATACTCAACCTGTTATGTTATCACGGTTTACAGTATTCCTTTCTCGATGCTTTTGTGTATTCGCTTCGTTACTAGCAAAATTTTCCCAACTGCAAAGCACCAACAAACTTCATACATACCAAACTAAGCACAATAAGGTAAAATTAGAATACATTAATTAATTAATTTGCAAAATGTGTATTGCGTCGACAGTCACAAATGAGACGCAATTTCAATACATGTTTCTTTAACTCTATAACACAAATTTTCATGTATTTGAATAAATAACGCGAAAAGTGTACAAGTAGATTTCTTCTTTGAATTTAAAATGCAATTGCGGTATAATCTCTGTGTTGATCCTCTGATTCTTCTCTTCAAAACTTGATCTTCAAACGGTTCTTGAAATCTTCAGAGTGAATTTGCCTCTTCAATCTTCTTGAACTTGTTGTTTGAATTTGATGATGTTATCCGGAGGGCCGACAACCTTGATTCCGGATTGAATGCTGAATCTAAAATGACTCTGGCCAAGAACACGTTACTTCTACGAAGAACGTCTTGAATCTTGCTAGGACACCTTGACTTTATAACGCTGTCTCGAGGGTTGAAAACCTTGATTCCGGATCAGACGCTAGATTTGAGATGATTCCGGTGAAGAACGTGTTGCTTTCCACGAAGAACGACTTGAATCTCGCTAGAATGTCTTGAATGTTGGAGAGAATTTCGTAGAGAATTTTTCTCCAACTTCTTGAGCTCTTCAATTATGATTTCTGGTGTCTTTTCATATGATATGGAGACCCCTATTTATAGTTGCAGGAGGATTTAATTTAGGAAATTAGGTTTGGGCTTTTAGGGCTTAGATGGAGTGGCCATGGGCTTAGGGCTTATGTGGCGCAATTCTATTGGTTTGGAAGATCTCCATATTAAATATTTTATTTTCTATGCAATTTTGACACATGTTAGCTTCTCATTAGTCAATAAAATCCATGTAATAACTATTAATTATATATTTATTTAATCTTGGAATCATATTTAATTTAATCCTAAAATATAAATAAAATATAATAAAATATTTAATTCATTATTTTACACATGATATAATTTAATAGGCAATAAATTTAATTTGCCTACAAACTCAACCAGCCTAATGGGAAAACAAAAATTGCTTCAACACAAAATATGATTCCATAGATATTCCTTAATAAAAAGCACCACAATATCACCAAAACCTCATAAAATAGGACGATGTATCATATATGTTACCGTTTTTCACTCTCGCCATCTTTCTTGCTATTACAATAGTTCTATTATTTTAATATTGCCGCCACCAATTAAGTCGGAGGGTTCACACTTACTGCCTTGAGTCAACGAGAATCACAGATTTGCTGCAATCATAATCCACCGTCGGCCACACAAACTCTTCTCATACAGTAGCATTGAGAGTCGTCGATTGCTTTTGGAGGCGGGTCGTCAATCTTTTCACCGTTAGGGTTGGAGAAAGACTCACTCTTTTCGTCGTTTGGTTTTGGGGAAAGTCGCCTCTCGGAATGCTTTTAGTAGGTGCTAGGCTTCAGATTGGGTCTTCGATTCATAGGAGATTTAAATTATGGATAGATATAAATTTCATTCAGATACATTTCTACCGTCATTTTTAGTGTAATTTCCCACATGAAATTAAGCGTTAAAATTACACATTTACCCTGCTCGAATTAATAAAAATCTGAAATAGAACTAATTACATTTTTCCATTCATTAAATCTCATCCATCCATCAATAATAATTATAGGGCTCAAATTTATCCCTAATTCTCACATAGAGAGTTGTTCCTATTATAAGTTTATAACCAACCCCTGTATATATATATATAGGGGTTGGATAAAAAATACACATTTTCCTGGTGTAGGAACTAAGAACCCATCTTATACCATCCACCTAGATGATTTAATAGTTGAGATTAAATGTCAAACTCAAGGCAAAAAAAAGGAGGTGGGGTATAGTTGTCCAATCCCCATAAAAAAAGCTGATGTCATCACTTTTTTAAAAAAATTTTAAAAACTTTGAACGATCATAACTCACTCGTTTCAAATCGGATTAATGCAAATAATATATAAAATTAAAGATCTTTTCATGCTCTTTAATTCAAGATCAGTCATGGATATATTTGTTTAAATAAATATAGACGAAAAATACAAAATATACATTTTTACTCGTGTTCAGCGCAAAAATGCTTTCGTTAACTTTTAAATAATGGTTCATCAACATTATGATAAGTTGATAACGTATGCTAACGAAGTATTTATTATATGCTAACATATTGCATTCATTGTGCTAATGAATGATTATCATTATGTTAACGTAGTACGCATACTTATATTATTATTATGATTTATTACATTTCAATCATGACTTATAATTATTGTTTATGATTTAATTTTTATGTTTTGGTTACTAATTGAATATTATATATTATTTATTTCATCAAAGCAGAATATATTAGTTAGAGTTTTCTTCATCCATTTATGGTTTATAACTTATGCTAACAATGAATTGTCATATGCTAACATAGTTTATTCGCAATGCTGATAAAATAATATCATTATGCTAATGTTTTATATTTATATTGTTATTATGATTTATTCCATCCAATTGGGGTTTATAATTAATTTTTAGAATTTAATTCTATTTTTAGATCATTGAAGTTTATTATATCTGAATTATGGTTTATTTAATCCTATTAGAATTTATAATTACACTTTAGAATTTAATTTTTCGTTAACAATATGAGAAAAATTTTCATTAGCATAAAGATAACGCTTCGTTAGCATGATGATAATACTTCGTTAGCATGACGATATGTTATCAAATATTCTCCGCAATTTTTATAAGAATTACCAAATTACGTTAATACCCCGCGCGAATTTTTATTCAAATATTACAGAATTGCCACCACTCCTTTTAATCAAATCTGGACCATAGATCTTTATTAATTGTATGGTGTGAGATGAATTCCTAATTCCTACACTAAGTAGGGTTTATATTGTAACCCTCCCCTATATATATAGGATTTGGTTCAAATGAGAACAGTGCTTCATGTAGGAACGTGAGAACGGGCTTGTTTAGTGTAATTTTAGTGTTTTTCTTACTGTATTTTGATGCAATTTTTTAATTTTTTTTTTAATGCTTTTCTTATTGTATTTTAATGCTAGATGATTTAGCACCAAAATAAAATAAGAAAAACACTGAAATTACACTAAACAAACTCGTTTTCACGTTCTCACACCAAACTTAGTTTCTATTATAACCATCCCCTGTATATATATATATATATATATATATCAAACTTAAGAGTTGTGTAGGCAATTTAATAGGAATACGTAGATTATGACACTTTTGCTGTGTATACGTCAATTCTGACATAATAAATTCACTGATTTTGCGTGCATTTTTTTTGTGCAAACGTGAGATTTGTAGAAATTAAATTTTATAAAGACAATTATCCTAGCGAAAATCTATATATACATGCATCGTATAAAAACATCAAACTTTGTTGGTTGCGCCTAAATGCCAAATTTATTGAGTCATCACTTATCATTCATGACTCAGCGAATAAAATGCTAATCATGAGCACCACAAATAATTTTGGCCACATCAAATTAGTTTTGTTTTTGCATATTTTGTGACACGTAATATTTTATCATTGACAAAAGAAACATAGGAAAAATAAAATTAAATAGTGTGTTTGAACTTTAATTTGAATCCACAAATCTTTCATTTTATGAGATGAACCTCGCACAACTTTTGTTCTAAAAGTGTATTTATTGTGAACTTTATGCGGTTCTAATATTAGTATATATAATGAATTTGACTTATAAAACTCGACGAGAATTAAACTCATCATAAATATCATGAACTCGTCCACTCCACTAACTAGATGTGCGTGGATTAATATAGCGCATGGGGGCAACGTGTGGGAGCATGGGCATTGGCCAGCGGTTCCTGATATTTTTGTATGGGAAGCCAAGTGTGGACCAGTATGTGAAACTGCACCATTGCAGACCGCAGAGAATTGAATTTGCAAGAAATGATGAAAATCAAAATCAAAATCAAAATCAAAATAGAAACAAAGTTGAATAAATATGGGAATGTGGATACACTGTATGTTTGTTTGCCATTTCATAATTATGGGCCGACTAGAATTGTGTGATTCTTGATTGGATCTTCAAGGGAAGATACCTTTTGTAGCTCACCGTTGGAGCTAGAAGTTTCTTTTAAAAGAAATAAATTATTTATTTTTATGTTTTTGGATGTTTACTCGTCAGAAAATTTTGAATAATTCGATTCCGTAGATTCCATTCATGGCATTCAACTTAGGCATTGTTTAGTTTGGTGGATAAGGGTTGATTAATAAGTTATTATATGTTTATTTTGTATGATATTAAAGTGGTGAATAACTCAATGCCCGTGATAAAATGAGTTTTGAGTGCTTATTTGTGGGATATATATTCCACCTAAAGAGATGAGATATAATTTATCCACCATTGTATCCCCTAACATATCTATCCTTCAAATTATATATTCCCAAAGTAAACATGCCCTTATGATTAAGGCTGACAATTTTTGACAAGACACGATAGCACGACACGAACACGCACGAAATTAACGGGTTAGTGTTTAGTCTTATCGTGTTCGTGTCCTTATCGTGTCGACTCGATAAGGACATGAAAATTTCGTGTCGGATTAGGGTTGGGCCGATCCAATTCAGTTCGGCCCAAGCCCGCTATGGGCCGACCCAGCCCATGAAAATCACAGGCTAAGTGGGCTGTGTTTGCCTTGATAAAATGGGCTCACGTGGGCCTTTTTTTGAAACCCAGTCCAGCCCAAGCCCGTCTCAAGCCCACTTTAGGCCCATCTTAGTTTAATTTATTAATTTATTTGATAATACATAAAAAATGTTTCAACATACTATAATTTCAAAATTTAACACTATAAAATCATATTACTAATTGTATCTTGTCATATAAATCATAAATAAATTCACTAAGTACAATTATATAAATTAATGTCAGCATTTAAAAATTCAAAACCCACCTTAGGCCCAATCCAAACCTACGTTAGCCCGGTTTGGATTGGGCTCATATATATTTAAGAAAATCCAGCCCAGCCCAGCCCAACCCGTTCCACTAGTGGACTTGGGCTGAATTGGGTCATTTTATCTCAAAGCCCACCTGGATCGGTTCGGTCCAGTTGACAACTCTAGTCATCCCCACCGGGATTCAATGGGTAGTTACTTTTCTAACAGTCATTTAGTTTGTGGAATAGTATCTCGTGATTGAAAGGATTTTAATTTGAATTTTACCAATGTCTCTCGTCTAAAGTGGGTCTACAATTATTTACTGTAACTCAACCCATCAACGGTGGGCTTGTGGCCTAGTCCAATAAATAATTTATAGATGAATTTAATGCCATTAGAAACATACGGGCCGAGAAAAGCTACTGGTATGTGGCTTCATAAATGGGCTTCTTTGCGATTTATGTGCTACGCCGTTGAATTTCATTATGGTAAATTGGTTAGTGACAAATATTTGAAAGATATGCTAAGGATTCGAGATTATTATAAAAATAAAAGTTAGGGTGTAAAAAAAAATCGATATTAAATATTACAAAATGGTATGCATTTTTTTTTTAATGAGGGTACAAAATCATATGATTACATAACATGATATTTGTTAACATTGGTGACCTGAATTGTCGCCCAGCGGTGTGAACTTTTAAATATCCAATTTGGTCTAAGGTTTGTTATGATTACTTAAATCAAAGTATTATTGTATGATATTTTTTATTTTCTTTTTCACAATTCTTTCCCATACTAGATTCTATGTAAATATGTATATTATTTCTTATTTTTCATATTTACTATTTGTTGTCATAATATTATAACGTCTAATGACTCTAGCTTAACAAATCTACATACATCACCCGATTATAGGATTACACGACCACATAACACGGCAAGTGGCTAAAATATCGAGCCTTGACACTTTGAAAATTTGCATGCCATGAAAACGTTTCACACTGTTTAAAATTAATTTTTTTTTTTTTTTTTGAACTTGATCTTTCGTTTCAAAATTAAAATAATTTGTGGACAATAGACATAGTTGTGACAGAAACAGCACAACCCAGTCTTCATCTTTCCACCACTCATTCCAAATCGAGCAAAGCTATCAGCCAAATCCAAACTCTCTCTTCACTTTTCCACCAAACGAAAAAAAATTAAAAGAAAAAAAAAAGAAAAAAGAAAACAGAAAAAATACCAAGCAAAATCAAGAAAATGCAGATTCTTCATCTCTTCTCCCTCCACCTACTCTCCTCTCTCTTCCCCTCCACATGCCCATGGCCAAGAATCTTTCTGAATAATTCCCACATATTCCCTCCCTCCCTCTCTCTCTCATCCCTTTTTCTCAGTCATGACTACTTCCTATTGTCTGTCTCCTACTAGAAACACTTCCCCAGAAGCATTTCTATTTAACAATCCTCTTATCCATCTCCGGAAACACAGTTTCTGCGTTTTTTCAACTGAATTCTGCCGCCCCAGATCGGAAAATCTGAGCTTGAACCCTCACAAACCACTCTATAGCTCATCTCTCTCTCCCCTAACGCTGCAGAGAAATGGATTCTCCCGCCCTCTCGCTGCCTTATCCTCTTTCGCCGAAGCGGAAGACGGACCAGACGACGGCGTTAATCAGCAGCATAGTCATCATCAAGAAAGCGAGAAACCCGACGGCGACGAGCTGCGGGGAATGGCGGAGGCGTTCAACGTGTCTTCGCGGACAGCTTCCGCCATTTCCGTGTGCATAGCGTTGGCGGCGCTGTGTTTGCCGCTGTTCATGTCTTCGTTGGGACAGGGGCTAGGTTTCAAGACTCGATTTTTATCGTACGCCACGCTTCTGTTTGGGTTCTACATGGCGTGGAACATTGGGGCCAACGACGTGGCGAATGCGATGGGGACTTCGGTCGGCTCCGGCGCGCTATCGCTCCGGCAGGCGGTGATGCTGGCGGCGGTGCTCGAGTTCTCCGGCGCGTTGCTGATGGGGACTCACGTAACTAGCACAATGCAGAAGGGAATTCTTGTTGCTAATGTTTTTCAGGGGAAGGACACTTTGCTTTTTGCTGGCTTGCTGTCTTCTCTGGCTGCTGCTGGTACTTGGCTCCAGGTGCACATCACTTTTCTTTTTTTTTTTTTCCCCCAGATAATTCTTGAAATTTAACAAGTTTTTGATTCATTAGTGGCATGACATTAGGCGTTACATTGTGGTATTTAGAAATTGATATTCATACTACTGCTAAAACATAGGATGATCAGACTTTTCAATAAGCCTATGCCTCTTAATTACAGCATATAACATGTGTGGTGTTGTGTTTGTTCTTGTGTGTGAGCTAATATTCCCGCATACCGTTTTTTTTTTTTTTGAGGATTATACGATGCATGTGTGTGCATGGGAAGCTATGAGGGAGGTGTTAGCTACAACTCTAACAGGGATATGATTATTGCATTAAGGTATTTGAGAAATTGTATTGAGATTAATGATCATGGAATAATTGGTAAAACATAGGAGATCGGTTTCTAATAGTCCCGTGTATCTATTCTTCCATTCAAGGATTATACAATGTCAAGCAACACCATGAACAATCAGTAATTACGTTGTAAACTACTGTGTGTTTGTTCTATCTAAGAATAGACCTGTCGTGCAGATGTTTTCAAGAAAATGTTAATCATGTCCTTTGTACATTCCTAAGAGTTTGTACAAGCTGCAATGATCATGACATATTCCTAGATTCCCTAATATGGAATTTGATTATATTATGACTTCGAGATTTCTTGGAGGGTAGTATGTCCAGAACTAACTTTTCCTTATCCGTTTTGCGGATTTGTCCGATATGTCCTTAAGAAAGTTGCTATTTAAACCATAATTTGTGAGAAATTCAAAACCTGTTTTTCTAAACTGTCAAATTCTCTAAGTGTTAACTAGTTCGTGTATTTTGTTTAGTGTTTCTTTTTCCAGTTTAACAATGCAACTGTTTTTGCTATAGACAGTGGGGGTCCAAAATGTTCTATCCTTACTGTCATAATACTGATGCCATGGTAGTGTAAATTTATGTTGCTGCGATGATCAGAATAATTTTAATGGAAAAAACCTGTAACTGAGTAGTTCCCCTGGTAATCATACTGTATGAACAGAGTTTGACGATATCATCAAGTTCTACACCTATAAAAAAGTAATCGTTTAGTGAAATATTTAGATAGCATATATGTTTACATTTTGTAATCTATGCCAGTAGAGTTCCTGAGTTCAAATTTTCTGGTCAGGTAGCATCATACTACGGTTGGCCAGTTTCGACCACACATTGTATTGTAGGATCCATGGTAGGATTTGGCCTTGTTTATGGAGGACCTGGAGCTGTTTTCTGGACTTCACTGGCAAGGGTTACTTCATCATGGCTACTTTCACCTCTGGTGGGAGCACTGGTATCGTTCCTCGTGTATAAAGGCATCCGGAGGGTATGTTTTCCCCAACAAAATCAATCAAACCATGAACATCATCTAAAAGTCTAACCCTTTTCACTACTTCTAGTTCGTCTACAGTGCTCCAAACCCGGGACAAGCTGCTGCTGCTGCTGCACCAGTTGCAGTGTTTTTAGGCGTGACGGGGATTTCATTTGCAGCATTCCCTCTCAGCAAGACCATTTCTATAGCTATTGCCCAGGCTTTAGCCTGTGGAACTGCAGGTGCTGTTATAGTCAGCAGAATTATACGAAAACAACTAGGCCACCTCCTGGTCAAGTCTGCTAAGGCTGATCCTGTACCAAATGAGGAAATCCATCACACAAAAAATATCGGCTTCCTCTCAGATATAGCCGGCCCTACAGGCACTCAGTTAGAGATAGTTTACGGCGTCTTTGGCTACATGCAAATCTTATCTGCTTGCTTCATGTCGTTTGCACACGGAGGGAACGATGTTTCCAATGCCATAGGCCCGTTGGCTGCAGCTCTGTCCATCCTCCAAGGTGGCATGAGTGGTGCTGAAATTGTGATTCCTAATGATGTTCTAGCTTGGGGTGGATTCGGGATTGTGGCGGGGCTGATGATGTGGGGGCATCGCGTTATAGCAACCATTGGAAAGAAGATAACCGAGCTAACACCAACCAGAGGATTTGCTGCCGAGTTTGCTGCAGCATCAGTAGTTCTGGTGGCCTCGAAACTTGGCCTCCCCATCTCAGCCACGCACACTCTGGTCGGGGCTGTGATGGGGGTAGGCTTTGCTCGAGGGCTCAACAGCGTACGGGCAGAGACAGTAAGGGAGATTGTCACTTCTTGGGCTGTTACCATTCCTGCCGGTGCAACTTTTGCTGTTATTTACACAGCTATCTTGAAAAAATTGTTGTCATACATGCTGTGAGATTACCTAAGACTAAGACATCAGTTGCAGCTCATTTTACATGATCAATTAGCGTTGTTCGTTCACATGAGGTTGACATGACACGGCACAAATTCAAGAAACTCTCAAGTGGGGAGTGCCAGCCAGTCTTGAATGAAGTCCTTTTTTGAGTTGGAAATTCTTGTGATCGATGTTTAACATGCACAATCTTGGGGAACTGATTGAGGCAAAGAGATGCATATTTTCATACTTAAATCTTGTTACAATCATCATGGAAATTCACATGTATCAAAGCTTCAGTTGCTTCCATCATTCTATTCCATTAGTCTACACAAAATCTTGCAGAAACAATTCTCTACTCTTATTTCAGACCACCAAACAAGACTAATAAACTCAAACACAGAAAAAAGAGTGATATAAATAAATGCTCATGGAGACAACTCCTTGATAGAAGTTAAACTGGGCTCCCAATCACTATCCTTCCATATCCTCGGCCTCTGTATAGGAGGCACAAACTTCTTCTTCTCTCTCATATGCTTCCTCAAAATAGACCATCCATTTTTAGGCACAACAAAATCCTCATCACAAACAGATTCCTCCGACGACCGATCAATATCATCACCGCCCTCCAACGCCGCCCCATCACCGCCGCCGGCACCCTCATTGTTTCTCCCTTTCCGTGAAAGCCTCTTCTTCAGCTTCTCGACAGTCGTGCATCGCACCACAAAATACTTGTTTCCCGGCAGCAAAACATCATCAGCTGACAAAACAGCCTCATGTGGATGCCGGAAAACATCAGGCCTGGCGATGCACATACCTGGATATCTCCGAATCAGCTTGGCCGCCGGCACCGCCGTCTCAAACATCTCGATACGGCCGCCGGCGTGGACTATTCTCACGGTGACATCTCTGAGCTGCTTGCTGACGCTGAGAGAGGGGTTGCTCTCTTCTTGCAGCATTTCTTGAGTTTTCTTGGACGATGCATCTGCTAGTACTAGTTTGGAACCGAAACACGAACACATTGTTAGTGCATTAATGCGGCAGTTTTTGGTGGTGAACATACTTTTTATTTCGATTCATACAGAATTCAACTGGTGATGACAACTTCAACGCATCAAGTTTGTTTTAGTTTCTTGATATCTCCGAATTTAACCCGCAATGATCCAAGAATCTGTGTTGTGTTCGGACATGATTCGTTTGTGCCTGCAGCTTTAGAGCTTTGTTTTGGTGCTTCATTTCGTTGTCATTTGCAATTATGTATGCTGACAGTGACAGCGCAAACAATGTTGTAATGCTTAGTTTTTAAGATATTATTTGGAGATGAAAAAATTAAAATTTTTAGCTATCAGAGAAAAACACTCCCTGTATTTCTGAATAAATGTCATTCCGGATGAACGCACACATATTAATAAAGATATTAATTAGATAATTAAAGTACCTTGTACACCCTTATATGAATAAATTTAATGAGTAAAAATGGTTGTTTGATTGTATTAAATGAGGGCAAATATGAGAGAAATGTGAATTTTTTACCTCGATTGTATTGAATGACACTTTTTGTGAAATAAAATTAAATTGCTAGAATGACACTTACTGTAAAACGGAAGGGGTATGATTTCTTTTTCCATTTTTAACCAAAAGTCAAAACGTCCGGCCCCTTTTATTTGTTTCTTAGACCTTATTAATTACTATGTCTTCTATTTTTTTTTTTTTTTGGCAAAGGTGCATCTAGCCCCTCCGACTATGCCCCTTTATGACTATTGAGACCAAATAGCCCCTCCTAAGTTAACAATAAGACCATTTAGATACTTAACGAAACGGAGTTAAGAACGTCGTCCTCAAACATTTCACTGCGTCGATCTCTCGCATTATAAACTGAGGAAATTAGGGATTCACCATTTTACCCCCAATTTTTTCTAGAAAAATCATCATTCATGCTCTCTTGTAAGCTTGATTCCTTCAGTTGTATAATTGAAGTGACACATTCGTGGAAACTTCATCAAGCACATTGTCAATGAGAAGAAGAAGAAATCTTGAATTGCAAGAGAGAAGAAAAATCTTCAAGT
This sequence comes from Perilla frutescens, assembly GCA_026008535.1. Lineage (NCBI taxonomy): Eukaryota > Viridiplantae > Streptophyta > Magnoliopsida > Lamiales > Lamiaceae > Perilla > Perilla frutescens. Next base: position 16,815,488 of record BRKX01000015.1, read on the forward strand.
GTGGTGATCGAGAAGTGTTTTGGACTTCATGAACCCAAGAGAATCCCGAAAGAAGATTCTATGGATGGATGTCGAAATTGTGAAATAGGCGAAAAAGCTGAATGAGTGATCAATGAAATTAAGACAGAAAACTGGAGATTGCAGGAGAAGAACGAGTTACTGAAATTGATGTTCTGGCTAAAGCTCTTAGTAATCTAAAAACATTGCAAAATGTTGAAATTGAGCTTATGTGTGAGAGGTTGAATAGAGCATATTTTGCTCTTGCATTAACATGATTTTTAATGATAGTTTGTAAATGTAAATTGTTGTAGACTTGAGTTATGTAATAGTTGCTTTTGCAACATTTCTACTTTTGTAACTTATATAATTTGGTCCAAAGAATTGAGTACTTGTTTGGTTTTGTAACTTGGTGCTAATGTGAGAAAATAGTTTGTGTTTGTAATGCACAATTTTTGCTGATATGCTCGATCCAATTTATGAATAATACTAAAGTTTGTATTTGTAAATCACAATGTTATAGTCGAAACCCATATTAGCAATGGCAAACATGTGAGGTTTTCTTAGCTATAGTTGAATATTTATTTTAGTTTTTGTTTGCATAGCTTAGTGGTAGCTTTATTTAATGTGCTTTTAGGTTGTAATATAGTTAAATGGTGTTGTCATTCATTCCACACACTTTAGATGATAGGAGTTAAGAGATCTTATCTGTAGGGCCGGCCCTCATACATGTTTTCCATGGACTTTGCCCATGGCCCCCCCCCCCCCAAAAAAAATTAATTATTATTATTATTATTATTATTATTATTATTATTATTATTATTATTATTATTATTATTATTATTATTATTATTATTATTATTATTTTTTAGAGTTAACTCTCATCATTTATTTCTTCGTATATAAGGTTTTAGCAAGTAATATACATATTTTATTCCTTTTGGTAGCTAATAGTTGATTTAATTTGAGCCCAATAACTATGTATTTATTTTCAGCCTAATTTTTATTTTGGGCCTAATACAGCTACTATTGACCTAACCTTTTCATCTTCTTCTCCCTTCTTCACATGATAGAGACGAGTAGATGCAGACATCGATCGTTGCTCCATGATCGAGTGTTTTACCTTAAAATTTAATGAAAGATCCTTCCAGAATTTCATCTATTGAATTCTGTCTTTTGAAATCAACCTTTTCAACTCCAACTCTCTAGCTATCAAAAAGAATTCCATGCTCAGATTTTAATCATCAAATATCAAACCAACATCCTATTCTAAGAGCATTTCGTTCCCAATAGAAATAAAGTTTTCATTATGAGGTATATATATATATATGTATATAAATGTGTTCTTACAATTACATTCATTGGGAGGGTTGGGGGTGTATGTTAAATGAGAGAGAAATTATTGGAACACGAGAGATTTTAATGTGGAACATCTATCTCAATATGCTTGGTTCTAGCATGGAAGACCGGATTAGAAGCTAAGGCAAGAGTACTAAGATTGTCACACCAAAGACGGGAAGGAGAATGTAAGGGAATTCCCAATTCTTTACACAAGCTTTGTAACCAAACAACATCGGCTGCTGCATTGGCTAAAGCTTGATATTCGGATTCAGCGTTACTGCGAGCAACAACATCTTGCTTCCTTGAATTCCATACCACAAGATTTGAACTAAGAAATATACAATGGCCACTGGTCGATCTTTTATCATCCACACAGCTGGCCTAATCTGTGTCGAAAAAGTCTTCAAGAGTAAGAGCAGAAGCAGCAGTAAAAGAAAGGGACATTGAGCAAGTTCCCTTGAGATATCTGAGCAAATGTTTGCATGCAATCCAATGATGCTCAGTTGGATCCTGCAAGAATTGACTTAGTTTGTTCACAGTAAATACAATGTCAGGCCTTGTAAGTATAAGATACTGTAATGAACCAATGGTACTTCTGTATAAAGTAGGATCAGAAACATTTTGCCAACATGTTTGAATAGTTTTCAACTTGATAGCATAGGAGTGGAAGCAGGCTTACAGTCTGACATATGATGTTTGTCAAGTATGTCAGCAATATACTGAGATTGATTAATATCAAAGCCAGAAGGCTTCTTTGAAACATCAATGCCTAAGAAGTAGCTAACCTCTCACATAGATTTAAGAGCAAACTGAGTATTTAAGACCTTGATAATGTCAAGTACTGCAGCTGAATCATCTCCAGTAATGAGAATGTCGTCTACATAGACTAGAATAGGCAAAATCTGATTATCTAATTTTTTTATAAAAGAGAGAGAAATCAGAAATAGATCTTTCAAATCTTATAGAGAACAATTGATGTCTGAGTTTTTCATACCAGGCCCTAGGTGCTTGTTTTAAACCATATAATGATTTAGACAATGTGCAGACATGATGATGAAATAGAGGGTTTTCAAAACCTTTAAGTTGATTCGTATATATAGTCTCTTCAAGATCGCTATTTAAAAAGGCATTGTTGATATCTATTTGCTAAATAGACCAGGATCTAGTGGCACTAAGAGTGAAAACCAATTGAATAGTTGAGAATTTCACCACCGGGCTAAAGGTTTCCAGAATATCAACCCCAACCATCTGCTCAAAACCTCGATCAACCAAGCGTGCTTTAAGTTTATCTAAAGAGCCATCTGACTTGGTTTTCACCCTAAAGACCTATTTGCAAGAGATGGGTTTCTGATCAGCAGTAGAAGGAACCAAGCTCCAAGTGCTGTTGTTAATAAGAGCTTGATATTCAGTCTGCATAGCATTATACCAATCAGAATCTAAGAGAGCAGCTGTCGCAGAAGAATGAAGAGTAGGTAGGGAATGTGCAAGAGTTTAGGTTTGGAAATTCCATTTTTGGATTGAGTTGTCATGGGATGAGTATTAAGGATATGTGAGAAGAAAGAGAGGGAAGAAAAGGAATGAGAAGAAGCAGAAGGGTCTGAGAAAGAAGAAGTAATATCAGAAGGTGAACATGTAACTGAAATAGTAGGTGAAGAGGAAGGAGTGAGAGGAGGATGACTGGAAGAAGAAGAAGAAGAAGAAGAAGAAGAAGAAGAAGAAGAAGAAGAATGGTGTTGATAAAGTGAGTGAGATGCCACAACAGAAGATGATGAGTGATTGTGAGAGAGGAGAGAAAGTAGGAGAAATAGGGATATCATGAGGAAATAAATGAGAAGCAAGGCTGGAAGAGATAGGAGGAGAAGGAATTGTAGAGAAAAGAGTAGGATATGGGAATTCAAAATCATTAAACTTGACACTATCAGTAATATAAATTTTTCCAAAAGGACTGAGACATTTATAGCCTTTGTGCAGCAAGCTATAACCCAGAAAGACACAGTTAGCTAATTTAAAATGAAGTTTATGACTATTGTAGGGTGTGAGTAAGGGAAAATGTGAACAACCAAAGCTATGAAGAAAGTTATAATCGGGAGATGAGGAGAAAAGAACCTAATATGTAGAGAGACCATGTTGAGTAGGTGTTGGCATTCTATTGATAAGATAAGTTGTTGTAGCTACAACATCCCACCAGTAAGAATGGGGCATATAGGCTTGAGTAAGAAGAGTAAGGGCAGTGGAGATTATATAATGGTGCTTTCTTTCAGCTTTGCCATTTTGAGCATGGATGTAAGGAGATGGATATTGGAATTTGATGCCTTGATCAGCAAGATGATTAACTAATCCTCTGAATTGTCCTCCCCAGTCAGTTTGCAAGAACTTAATAGTGGATGAAAACTGTAATTGAATCATTGTTAAAAATCTTTTAAGAACACCAGTAGCATCAAATTTCAGAAATAAAGGATAAATCCAGGTATGGAGACTGAAATCATCCACAAAGTGAATGTAATATTTATATCCTTGTGAACTAAGAATAGCTGATAGACCCCAGAGATCTGAATGGATTAATTGGAAAGAGGGAGTGGTTTTAAGAGGTTGAGACACATGAGTTTTTTGATGTAATTTGCCTTGTTTACAAGCATCAAAAAAAGAAAAGGTATTCATATCAATCGGGATGTGTAAACTCTTGCATATTTGTCTCATAACAGTAGAATGTGTGATAAGTCACAAATATTACATATTTATTATCTGTATTTTTATATATTTGAGACTTAAAATATTATTTTTATGGTTATTGCAGGAAAAATATGAGAAAGGAATGAACCATTCACATTTATGAAATAATTAGAAAAAAAGGAAATAAATTAATAAAAGATGATGTAGAGAGAAAGTAACAGTTTTGAAGAATGAACGAGATTTCATATAGCAAAAATCATGGTACACATTAAATGTGATTTAATGACTCTTAAGTCATCGTTGGCCTATATAAAGTTGTGAGGTCATTTGGAGGAGGCATTTGGTTTTCTATACAGTTTGTAGACAATTCTCTGTTAGTTTTATCATTGTTTTATTTCAATTCCAGTTTATCATATTTTATAATGATCGCTTGTATTGGGTTCAATATGAGTGGCTAAGTTATTTTCGGGATGAGATTGTAATGATTTTGTACATCATGAGGTTTAATTGTTTTTACACAATTCACACACTGATACATTTTTATGCTTCAAGATAGCAAGTTCATATTCTGAATTGATTAATTGTGTAGTGGCCAATATACAACTAGTTGATTAAAGATTAAAACCAATCAAATTCGATGGATCTGTAATTGTCTAATCGGTTTGATAAGTGGTAAGGCTGACTTTCTTTGTCAGTAGGCATATGAGGATATTATGGGCATATGGGTCCGTCTGCCTGTAATATAACTGGGTTTCTCTAATTCCTAATGCTATTGATTAATTAAATCTGTTAAGGGTTCTTACGAGTTGTTAATTAATAAGAAGTTGAATAATAAGGGTTCTTTTATTCGATAACATCTAAGGAGAAATGAGGAATGCGTTAGCGGGTTCTGGTATTCCATAACTAGTTTGTTTGATGTTTGAATTGATATTCTTGCACCAATGAACGAAAATGAGGCATACCACTATTATTTATAATCTCAATCTGACTTTTATATATTGATTACTTTTATTTTATTCCAGTTGATTAGTTTAACAATCACTCTCTCAGAACCCCCAAAGTTACAACAAAAAGAAGAATTACACCGGTCCCTGAGGATTCGACCTGTGCTTTCCACATACTACACTCATTTGGGCATTCAGAAGAACAATTTTATTTTGGGCGCGTGACGACAGTGCATCAATGTGGATGACCAAGTTTTCTATGCCAAGCATTTACATTAGTAAGAGAAGTAGAGAAACAACAAGATTTATTTCTAGAATCACTTGTGGAACATTCTCGCACAAGCGGGAAAGCAACAGATGTATTATTATCAACTCCAGTTGGAAAGCCTTCAGTCTGTGATTAAAAATCGCAGCAACATCACGAGGGTAAAGTCCCTTGTCCAGCTCCCCATTCATGAGTAGTTTGTGTGTGTGGATGTCCTTAACACAGTAGTGGGTTGGATGCAATTCAACAAAGACATTGTTATCTTTAATAAATTTGGAGATACTCACAAGATTTTTAGTTATACTAGGCACATGCAATATATCACTTAGAACAAGTGGCTTTGCTATGCCAAAAGTGTTAAGAAACGGGACACCAATGTGAACAATAGAAAGAGTATTGCCATTACCTAGTGTAAGCTAATCAACACCAAAACATGGAGAGCTGAGTTGAAGATTTTCTAGGTCACTGGTAACATGTGCAGTAGCCCCACTATCAACATACCATTGATTATCATGCTCTTGAGCTGCATAGTAAGCCTCCTCTTGAGTTGCATCATATGAGAAGTCAGTATAGTAAGCTTGAGGAGAGTTGGAACCAGTAAAATGGACATCAAATCTCTTGAAGCACTTTAAGGCAACATTCTCATTCTTCCCATAAAGTTGGCAGATAATTTTAGTGTCTCGACCAAAACCACGACCACTGCAACCTCGGGAAGAAGAGCCTCTACCATGAAATCCATCTAATGGTGCATGACCACGAGAAGAAGAGTAATTAATAGCTCCATAACTGTATGAGTTAGCCTGAGCCAGATGAGCACTTGGAAACAAAGATGAGTGATTATTCTGCATGCAAATTTCATGCGCCTGTAGTGCTTATTGTACTTCCTGCAGAGTAAGATTATCGAATCAATTTGTAAGATTAACAACCACATCATCGTAATCAGATCCAAAACCACCAAGAATATGCATAATGAGACCATCAATGGCAACAAGTTTACCAATCGCAACCAGATTATCAGCAAAACCACGCATTTTAAGAAAATAATCATCAATCAAAAGATCGTCTTTCTTTTGTGTTTTTAGGTGAAGTTTAAGCTGCATAATGCGAGCTTTTGACTGAGATTGAAAGAGAGTTTCAAGTGTATACCAGAGATCACGAGCAGAAGTGCATCGCGTGATGTGGTCAATCATCACCTCAGAGATAGAACTCACTAACCAGCTGAGAAGAAATTGATCTCGGCGAGACCAGATCTGGAAATCTGGATTGATGAGGCGCTCATGCATAGGAGAAGAGATGAACTACAGTGGTGGATTGACAAACTGAGAGATAAGATCATCATATACATGCGCATGAATTGTTGCCACAATCTGATATTGCCAGAAGGTGTAGTTGTTCTGATCTAAACGAATGGAGATGACCGGAAGAAAAGAGGAAAAATTTGTGGATCCAGAAGCAGAAGCCATGAATGGAGGAAAAGAAACTATGAATTCAAAATAGAAAAATACGACAAAAACGCAAAGGATCAAAGAAAAAGTGTGATAGAAACGTAAGAACACAGAATTTGCAATAGAAATGTAAGTGAAGAATTAGGATCCCCAGCTATTTGATACCATGTTAAATGAGAGAGAAATTATTGGAACATCAGAGAGAAGAGGGGTTGTGGTTGTTGTTGATATGGGGAGAGTATTTGATTTAGCTAAGGATAGCTGAGAGAAAATGAGAGAAATGAGTTATTTCTTGTGAACTGGGCGTCTGTATGCAGAGAGAGAGAAGAATAGGTTTCAAGTTTGTGAGAGATGGTTTTCATTTTAAGGGTAATTGACCGAGACAAATCTATAGTGGTAGAATAGGTTGTTTCTAATTGTTTATTCATTTATTTTATGGGCCAAGTTAGAATTTTGATCAAAATTGGGCTTGATGGTTAATAGGTCTAGGGTGGTTTGGGATTTTGGGCCACATTTCATGCATATCTATTTTAATTGTCTATTTTATTAAATTTTATGTTAATGTTTATGTATTTAATTTATTAATAGGCGGTGTGTGGAACTAACTAGTGTCGTATTTTTTCAACGTCAAGTTTCAAGTCAAGGTGGAGAATACGATGTGACGCACATTATTTATCCTTATTATGCTTTTATGCAAGTTCACAATTATTAACCGATAGGTAACAATAATTATTGGCCAACGAGCTGCATATGTCCTGAATTTAGCCATGGGCTACCTATAGTTTAATTTGTTATAATTGTATAATTTGGATAAATGCAGTCACCACTGATTGAGTCAATAGTACTCATCCCAAACTATTATTTATTTCAGGTTGATACCGGACGATGTGCATGCATGGCGAGATGATGGCCGTCATAAAAATAAAATAATTATTTTTAATTATTTCCACTTAAAAACTCTGAATAAATATTTTGATGTTATTTAATAAAGCGACGTTCTTGTTATTATTGCTATTATTTATCTTTATAAAAATTGGGGCGTGACAACAACTTTGTAGCTTAGAGCATAAGCACATCCAAGATCTGATATACAGTGACCCTGGAAATTACTCATTCAATTAAAAATAAACAATAATATCAGTTACATGGATATTACATGACACGACTATAAAATATGTTATATCTCAAGACTCAATATACAGAGCAAATAAGGAAACAAGGAAAAATACAAAATCTTAAATCATTACCAAATCTTATGATTTCATTCAAAGTCATTTCAACACAATATGATTCACATAAGTTTTAACAGCTGATAATATTTAAGTGGCAAAAAACCATAAGCTCATATACATAGGAACCAAAATAATTTGTTCACAAAAATAAAAAATAAAAAAGAAACTTCTTTTCAACTAAGTAGATACATTTGTGTTTCCTATCCTTGCCCTTTTCTTCTCTCTCTGAATGTGAAGTTGGCTTGCAGTAACTGAGGGCTTGCATTTCCACTTCAAACCTGGTGCTTTGAATGGGAGATTAGTAGGAGTAATTGATTGACTTCCATCCCCTGCAAAAATAATATTTCTGCTGCCATAACTCCTTGAAGTCTATTTTGTCCGTTTGAATTCCTTTTCATTAGGATTTAGATACTTGATATTAGGATCAGGGTCTGAAACTAGAGTTTGACTTGAAATTACATCAGATTATCTGATCAGTGTTTCGGATTGGAAGCCAGGCTAAAACAAAACACTTAGATCAAAGCAAGAGAAACTGACAAGTTTTATTAAATCAACTTACATTGAGAATCATATTTCCAATTTGTTCATATATATACCAAGGCCATTTTTTCTTCTCATATTTCTTGCTTTAGCAGACTGTTGTGTTTGTACATTTTTCTCTTTGTCAGTACAAGTACCCTGTCAAATATAAAACAATAAATTCTTAAAAAACCACTTCTAAAATAAAAAATAACTAAAACAAGATGTTCATACCTCATATCCTTTATTTGGACATTTGGCTTGATTCTGATCTCCAAATCGACATATAGTGCAATGCAACTTCACTTCTTTTCTGCTTAATTTTCCTGATGTTTTTCCTTTCAGTGATTCATGAGAACCTCTAATTCTCTTCTTCCTAGGCTTTCCAGACATTTGAATTGTGAGTGGAGGCTCTAGTTACTCAAATGAACCACAACATAACATGAATTTCTTCCTAGGAATTGGTCTCATGGAATGCTCATAAGTTGCCATGTATTTTGTCTCGTGATATCAGTCAGAAATAAATGCTTTGGGATCCATTTTAGCATGTTTTATTGCACAAATCGCATGAGGACATGGAATCCCAGTGAGGTCCCAAGCTTTGCAAGTGCACAACATCTTATCCAAATAAATGCAATGTTGGGCATCTCCATCCCAAACCTCATATCCATTTTCTCCATTGAAGATCACAGAACACCCAAAAGCAAGCTCTAAGCTATCTTAGTATGTTTGCATGCAATAAAGACTCCAATCACGGGTCCATGTATGAACTGATGCCTTATGTGATGCCCTCTTCATTGCATTTTGTCGGATTTCTTCTAGCATTGATATAATTGGCTTGTCTCTTGCCTCTGCAGTTGATGAGTTGAAACTCTCACTCATATTGTTGTCCACTATATTAAATTTGCATCTCGAACTAAAAAAAGCCCAACAAAAACATCGTGGATTGTATGCAACGAAGTCCTCAGCATCCTGTTTGCTCAAATTCAATCTCAAATTATCATCAAAATCCTCTTTAAATGTGCTCCAACAAGTTATCCAAAATCGGTTCTGTAACTCAACTTCATGCCACTTCTTACTCCAATTTGCATATGCATGCCTCGCACAATATCTATGCTCAACAAGGGGCAACTCTTCACTTACAGCTTGTACCAAGCCGTATATCAAATATAGAAAACACTAGTCAGTCAAATATAAGACATTTAGTATATATTCATATCAGAAACAATAGTTAAACTATAGAGTACCTTCTGCATATCTGAAACAAAAGTAAATTTCTTGCCACCATCTCCAATCTGCAAATCTCTAATTAGCAATTGCATGAACCAAGCCCAATTCTCCTTGTTTTTTATACTTACTACAACGCAAGTAATTGTGAATATTTGGTCATTCCCGTCTTTGCCTACTGCAGCCAAGATTTGCCCTTTGATGTCTCCCATTAAATGACTGTCATCCAATCCTATAATAGGTCTACAACCCCCTCTCCAACCTCTTATAATTGCATTAAAACAAATATATATTTTCTTAAACACAAATTTGGAAACTTTCAACAATTCCTCACAAAATTCTAAGTGGGCGATGTTGTTTGGATTTGTCTATCTAATGTGACTAACATAAGCTCCCAGATTAGCATATTCAGCCTTATAACTACCATCTAACTCATCAAGGATAATCTTTTTAAAATTAATTATGCAGTTCGAAAAATTAATTTTATATAGTTTATTGAAGTTTGAAAAATAATTTTCAACCTTTTGTTTGTTTAAATTTCAAAATTGTGTAATGGCGTCGATCAACAGAGATCGTTGATCTACAAATCATCGATCAATTTGTGGAGTTGGAACGATCCGCCACTGTGAAAGTTAACTTTCAAGCTCCAAATCTAAAGCTCACCAGTAGATGTGTATTTATGACAGAAAGGGTATTTAAATTGCAGAAATGGAGGGTTAACATAGGAGAGAGAAAATGGGGTGAATGGAACATTTACTTCTTCTTCTTCTTCTTCTTCTTTTTCTTCTTCTTCTTCTTCTTTTCTTTGATTTTTTTAATTGATTTTTGAATAAACAATTTTTTAATTAAAAATGATATTTAAGTAAAATGAATATCTACTTACTTTTTATTTAAATTTAATAGTTGTGTATAATGAAAATTTGGTCGTGTATGTTATATGCCTATTATATGTATATTATATTAAATATAAATATTAGTAAGTGTAATAATGTATTGATTTCCAAAAAAACTATTATATTATGTTATAATGCATGTATTTTGATTTAATGTATACAAATATACTGATATCGTATCATATAATGTTATGTGCATAAATATATGCATGTTATTTTTTAATGTTAAGGGTATCTCGCAACTGTTAGCTCGCGCAGTGGGTAAACCCCATCTTTATGTAATAGTCTGCAAACCACACTTAGCAGATCAAGAGTGACAGTCTATTGGTGGTGGGATTCGAACTTAAGATATTTTTTTACTTGAGAGTAAATGTGATTGAAATCGACTGAAATATTTTTTTAGCTTAAAATATTGAGTCATTTCTGTTAAAATTTTCAAATGTTGGGAATTAAATTGTTAATATTAAACGTTGGGTTATTTCTATTAGAATATCCAAACGTTGGGATTTAAATTGTTATTATTAAAATGTTAGGTTATTTTTGTTAAAATCTTCAAACGTTGAAAATTAAATTGTAATTTTCCCAAAAATATAATTTATATTCTTAAAAGATATATAGAAACTGCCGGTTTAACCGGAACTACCCAAATTGACGGTTTCCAAACGGTAACCGACGGTTTGAAACGGTCGAAGACGTCGGTCTAGTCCCAATCAATTACCGGAAGAAGCGGCGAGCGCTGCATCAACAACAGGGAAGCTCTTGAGTCGCCGGTGTTATGGACCATCGCTGCATCATCTATCGCGAGAGCAGTTCACGCTATACCGGAAAAAAGTAGATTCCCGTTACTTGCACGACGATGAGGTTTGTGTTTAGATGTTTATGGAATGAAGAATTCATCTTGGTGTTAATGTTGATATTTAAATTGGCGCCTTTTTTATTAGATCTCAATTTCTCTTTTGTGTTAGTGACATTGCTAATCTGAGCTAGCTGTTATCAGTTTTTCATCTCATGCCCTAATTTGGAGCTTTGAATGCAGTCCGTTGTCGTTTGATTGTGTGGATAATTTGTTAGTAAGATTATTTCAACTATTTGTTATTCATCTAAAATTTGAATCTCTGATGGTTGTGCTTAATTAATGCCGAAACAGAAAAGGAATTTCACACAAGATGCCGTTCTGGCTGAGATTATGCATCATGATTCATGACAGTTTAATGCTTAGAGAATTAACAGTGAAGGGAATTTGGTTTCTGCTCATCGAATATTGTGACAGAATTCCTTAGGCATTGATTATGTGTCATATATAGATATGAACTATTGATTCTGCTTAATATTCATCTGCAGTTGAATCAGGGTAGTAGCGACCCTGAATCCTTGAATCTCCTGGCTCCTTGGTTGAAATTTGTTGTTAGTCATAGTCAAGAAACCACAACACACAATTTCCTCAGATGGATTCTGTTGTTAGTCATAGACAATAGACGATTCTCTCACAGGATCATTCGCTAACTTGTTTCTTCAGCACATGTTTCCTAGCTCCACTGTTTTAGCCTTTCTTCAGCCTTGAAACACTGTAAGAAGCATAAAAAAAGTGTTTTGTTTAGAATTTATTTCTAGGATCTTGTTAAGCGATCTTCAATATAAATGCTAGAACTGCAGGATGTGCTCGTTGGGGGATTTAGTTTTATTTTCTCTTGTTGATGCTTATAAGTTTTACTTCAAAATCACCGATAGTGAGTGAAGAAACTGCTGAGGTAGCTCTCACCTCTTTGTTCCAGTTTGCAATGCATATCATCCACATCAATAGGCTGGTTTGTAGGCATAAACCAAGCACCATCCCGCACCAAAGTCCCTGAAGAAATTCAGATTTGTTGAGAATTGTTGTTTAACTTGATTGATTATATATTTGATATTTGGAAAGATAGAACTGATCAACGTATTGCATCCACAATGTTCAGTGTTGGTTATAATATTAACTTTGTTTTCAACATTATTGGGTAGAAAAAGTTACCTCGAGTTTCATTTCAAACTTGTAGGCCATTAGAACTCCTAAAGGAACACCAAATAGAAAGTAACATCCAATGCTCATGTAAGCAACAGGAACTTGCCACCCTGCCCCAATGGCCACCCCTACAATTGCGTTTTAGTTAGTCTTGTGGTTTCTGCAGATGTAAAATAACGGGAGCCTTTGGGCTTTGGGTCAGTAGAAGTTCGATTATCATCTTAATAAGAGGAATAATGGCAAAAGATTTTCTGGGAGACCCAATACAGTAGTTCAAACATAATTTTGCTTAAACCAAAGTATAATAAGTACCTTGTAGAGTATATTGAACATTTGTGAAAATTATGCTTATCCCTAGCAATGGTGTGAGCTGTTCCACGAGTTTCTGAACTTCTGAACTGTTTGAAAAGATCGCAGGATATTGCTTCCTACTAATTATGAGTATAAGGGTGGAGAGCAGACCTAGTAGTAGAGAAGACACCCCGCTTACCAACACTGCAAATCTTGACTTCCTGGGGTGCCCACAACCTAGTTCATTTGACACCCTCACACTGCACGTGCTTGGAATAGTGAGAATTGAAACACTACTCTTTTTAAAATGGGTTGCTTAATGTGAGATTTCAAGCTTCAGTAAGCTTGTTTAGTCTAGAAATGTGCTTGTGCTAACCTTGTGGCTACATTCAATCCATTAGCCACCATGCAGGCCCAACCAAGTACGTTAATGCTGCAAATTTTGCAACACAAATAATATCAATTTAGTGGACTTTACTGCAGTGCCAGGCATGCTTTTATGTGATTACACACACACACACACACACAAACGCGTTCGCACGCGTGTGCCTTTTGCTTTTCCATCGATCCTGGAAAAGGTATTCTAATTCATTTGCTTGAGAGATTTATACATACTTTTCATAAATTTGAACTCCATAGATACCTTTTAGTTACATCCCAAACCTATATTCTCATGTTTTTTCAGAGTCAATATTTTTTTTAAATTTTTTTTAGGGAAGAGTCAAGATTTGTTTGAGTAAATTAACACACACACACAAAAAAAAAAAAAAAACTATCCTAAATCATGCTAGCTAATTATTTGACTGTGAATATCATCCTCTAATCTATATATATTACAAATGCTTGATAGAAGTTCAGGATTCTGGTGAATGAACTAATGAATTTCTCAAAATGCAAATACAACTTACCATATGGAGAAGGCATCAATTGAAATTTCAGCATCTTCTAAGTATCCAGCAAACAGAGTGAGGGCGAACACATACCATAATTCCATGCTGCAAGTTGCAGAAATAAATAATATTATCATTTAAAGAGCAGAAATTGTTTTGCCAAAGGTATTGTATTTGTTTTAGCAGTGAAATAATACCATTGAGTTGTGCTTTTTATGATGATGAATGAACAGTTTTAGCAGCTTACCACATCATCATAGCTGAGGCAACAGACATCTTAACAAATCTCCACAAATCTTGAAATGCCTTCCATGAAAATCCTGACCAAGCTTCACCACAGCTCCCAGTGATGATGAACAAGAACTGAGCTACCGCAATAAACCACCACGATGCATCAAGCGCCACTGCTGCACCGACAAGTCCCCATCCAAGAATCGTTATTAAGAGCCAGCTGAGGACAGCGTGCAGACAAAGTGCAGCAGCAGCTATCACCGCGAGTACAATGACCTTGCTCTGAGCCTGCAGGAATTTAGTCGAGGGGAACGTAATGGCATAGGCAAAGTGCTCGGGGATCATCCACAGCGCGAACCTCCCAGCCTCTCTCGATACTAATGCAGTCTGTCCAAGAAATTTAAGGACAGGGGCGGCAAATATGAAGAGAGGCACCGATGCAAATGCCATGGCGTTGAGGATCACCCATGTTCTTTGCATGTAGATTCCCAGCATCTCATACTGGTTGGCACCAAAAGCTTGTCCGCAGTAAGTCTCCAGTGCACTTGACATTCCAAACTGTGGAAATGAAGCACTTTTTGAGTTTTTACAATGATCTTATAAAATCAAATATGCTCATGTATCTAGAGATTGTATTGCAATACTTGATTTTGTCACACAGATGCCTGAGTGAATAAAAAAGCAAGAATTGTGACATACCATCAAGCCATAAGGAAATCCAGAAATTATGGAATTCTCAACAGAGACAGCGGCTAGCTGATTGGTGCTGAGGTGGCCGGAAAAGATTTGAGTGATGGTGATGAGGCCATACTGGCAGAAGGAGGTGAAGATTGCAGGACCAGCAAGGTGCCATAAATTCTTTGATTCAATAAAGAATTCTCTGGCGAAGTCCACGATGCCATTGATGGGCTTAATATCATCATCTTCAGCAGAACTCGAACTCTCACACTCTCGGGTGCTAGCTAGTAGTGGGGAGTTTTGATCGATGTTCAGGCCATCTCCGCCGTGTGCGGTGGAGAGAAACTGCGCCACCCCACCATCTGCCATGGTGGTGAGAGGCTCACTTTTGCTTTTTTGCTTCTCAGAAGAGATTCTGGACCTTTTTAGTATATATAACTACAACTTTGTAGGCAAGATCAACGTGTTGGCTGAACTATTGCTTGTTTTCTTGGCCCTTCTCTCTTTAACGTTTAGTGAAATAGCAGTTTTCTGTTCTAGTCTTAAACGTTGGCCGATTTATGTTACTTTTTAAACGTTAGCCTGTTACTGATTTTTTAGCTTTTGCTATTTCACCGAACTATTTGCTAAAAATTAATATTTTCACACATTTCATGAGTTGAGGAATGAGTCCTATTCTTATAATGACAGTTACTTTCCACCACCAAATTAATTTATTGGGGAAAACTAAAAACAGAGTGACTAATAAACGAATCTCGAGCCCGATTTCGAAAGTGACAATTTCATTATATTATGAAAAAATTATTTCTCAATAGCCACGATTTTCAACGTACCTATGAAGCCTAAATATTATATATTTGTTTGATCGTGTTTTCTAAAAGTAATTCGGTATGATATGACTATGAGGTATTATATCTTACAGTCATTTATCGGTTATTAATGTTAATTAATTTCTATATGATATTGTTGATGTGATATTATATTAATGACCCTTTTTTATGTTTTCTCAATCTGAATTAAAATATCTTCTATACTCTCAATATGGAATTATGACTTTTTCTTTCTTCTATTTTACAGACACGACAACTCATCTTTTGCATGTCTCTTACGAAACATTTGTGTGTTCCTTCTTATGTTTTCGAATTTAGTTCATTTTTCATTTCAGTCTCCCACGTCATTTGTACATTTATGACATTACCGAACACAATAAAATCTCGTGTTGGAAAGTTGTAGAACTCCTCAGGGAACACCAATCACAAAGTAGCATCCTCTACTCAAGTAAGCAACATATATATATGAGTTTGCCTCTCCTACATAATTACATGCAAATGATCAGTTAGTATTGTATGCAGATAGTTAGCTAGTCTGTTAAGATAGTTTTAAGGCACGAGGCTGCTGATCCGTGCTTCATGGAGTTAGTTAGGGTAGTTAGCTAGTTCATGAATGTAGCTTATAAAACTGAAGTTAGCAGCTTGTAAACTCATTCATCAGATAATAAAATTCAGTTTTCTCTCTCTATCTCCTCTCTATCAAATGCTTTCTATTCTGTTCGTTTATTAACATGTAGCAATTCATACGTCTTAATTATATTTATCTTATCTTATCTTATCTTATCAGTCCATTACAATTGAGAATTCAACTTCTACGCATTTACCTCCTAACTTCACACAGAATACAAGAAATATTTTAATTAGTTTTAACATAAATACCATCATGCCATAAGAAATTTCCAGAAATGATGTTGTTCGCCACCAAGACAGCCGGAGATGTGGCCGTACTGCCAGAAGGAGGCGAAGATCGACGGACCGGCGAGGCGCCATAGTTTTCTTGATTCGTACGTTCAATATATAGTTCTCCGGCGAAGTCAGCGACGCCGTTAATGGGCTGAAGATCTATTCATGCTTTGCTCGTTTGCGTCCTAACAGTGGGTGGTTTTCTTCTCCGTTGAAGTCGCCACTGCCGTGCACGGCGGACAGAGGTTTTTCTCCGCGACCGTCTTCCATGGTACGTAGTGAGATGATCGATGGTTGCTTACTAGTTACTACATTGCAAGTTGAAACACTTTTTTAATTTTTATTTATGGTGGCAGATAACTTTTTTAGTTTTTTTAGGGGAATATTTGGCGGAATCATCATTGCGTTTAATTTATTCTATAATCTTAAATAATTAAAAAATTCCCTTTCAGTAATGTCAGTTTTTTTTTTTCGAAAGTAGTGAAATCGTGGAATTTTGTGAACTTAGATTCATGAGTTGTTGCGTGGATTGTGAATTTTATAGCATAAATCGTGAAAGTATATTCTCATGAAAACAGTTATCGTGACAATATATGGTCACGAACACGTTTTTGTGACTAAATATTCTCACTAAAACAATTATCGTGTCTATATATTGTCACGAAATATGTTTTCGTGACTAAAATGTTATGACCTATATGTTCTGTGATCAATATTTTTTTCACGAAATGTATATTGTCGAGTTAATATATTGTCACGAAATTTTTAAACCGTGAGTATTTTTGTACGAAATAATATTCTGCAAGTATTATTGTCGTGAAAGGAGAAATTGTGAGTATATATTGTCACGAAATGAGATTTCGTGAGTATTTATTCTCACAAATTAAGTATCGCATATATAATAGTTTTGTTTGATAATTAGCCGTGCTTGCATTTTTTATATGATAATTAATTCTTCTCCTCATGTACTTATCTTTAGCATGACTAATTATTATTAATTTAATTATATTTGTTCATACTTGTTTTATTTTTCATTATTTATTGATAATTTTTTGTTTATTGTTTAAAAAATAGCGTTCTTGGGTGTAGAGAAGAGAGACTTTACAGAACATCACTTGCGGGATTAATTTATATTGGAAGGACAACATGAGTGTAATTAAAGAAGTATATAGGTGATCAATAGCGGGCCCGAATTAATAGAACATTTTAGGAGAGATTTGTGTTTTGGTCATTTGATGGATTTTGTGGATGGAAACAGTTGTAACAATGCTTTACACGCATTGTTGAGTAGGGAGGTGATCATTGATGATGCATGGGAGCATGATATTTGATTTCGTATTGGAGAAACCAACATTAGGTTTTCCCCTGGTGAGTTTGCATTAGTGACTAGACTGCAGTTCGGGGGATCCAATTTTGATTCGTCTTCATCATATGAGATTCCTAAGACCTCATTATATTATCGTGTATTGTTGAAGACACCTGTGAGAGTAAAAGACCTACTTGAGAGGTTTAAGACGTATTCCCTAGGAGATGATGTTATGGATTATGTGATAGCCGTCAATGTGTTGTTCTTGCACATCATGATATTTGTATATGATTAGACACACATGATAGATGACTAGGTATGGGTCTTAGTTGAGGATCGGGATTGATCGAAATTTTTCCATGGAGCGCTTATGCATTTAGTCTTTTGGAGCATTATATGAGTTTGGTACCGTCTACAGGGGTAGAATTGACAAGAAAATTCAAGAAGAGAGAGAAAAAGCAAAGAATGTCTTATCATTTCTATAGAGCAGTGTGGGCTTTGCTGGTATTATTTCAATTTTGTTATAATTATAAATGTAATTTATTTAATCAGATATAATTTGATCAATATTTTATTTTATAGGTATGGTCATATGAGGCTATATTTCGACTCCGGTGTACATTACCCACAAGTTTCATCACCGGTGCATTGCCCAGGTGTTTAAAGTGGACTTTTAAGACGAATACTACACGTTTGAGTGAATTGTTTTCTGAAGAGGTAAGTATTTATTTTAAAGAATGTGTGTTATATTGATTATCTATGTATTTCTTATCAATCTTTATCATTTACAACAATTATTTTCATATATTTAGAGTCGAGCGAGCATGAGATGGCCACGTCATATTATAGAAGTCTTTCGATCGGTGATTGTATGGGAGTGACATATGAGGCATAGTGTAATAAGAGGATGAAGCCCATTTATCAAGATCTGGCTAGATCCCGTCAGTCGAGAGCTTCCTCTCAGTCCAGGAGATCTAGCAGTTGCATTCATCGTACTTGTGCAGATACATGTGTAGTTGATTCAGTTGGGAAACGACATACATGCCCTAGAGACAAGCGTCCTAGACTTTCCACCCCCACGTCAAGTATTAGTGCGGATAATCAATATTGCAAACACGTTGGGCGAATGCGAGATGTGGCGCATCAAACAGGTCTAGAGATGCTCCGTATTATTCAGGATCATGACAAGGAACGTGAGAGGGCTGACAAGTCCAATTTCTCTCGTGTTTCTAGAGTCTTTTTCTAGTTCTTTTGTCCTTTTTTTATTATTTTAGAGTCGGAAAGAGCCAGAAATATGAGCAGGGGCACGGAGAGAGCAAAATCATGCACTGTGGGCATTTTGGAGCTAAAATAAAATGATGCAAACTCAATGAGATTTTCATTTGTACCAATCTCCATGAAAGGTGCCAGCTTGTAGAGTCCATCGCACTCCAATGTTGCCCACAAACCGCAAAGAGATTCTAATCATGACAGACTTGTTATGGGCACAACGTGAGAAGATCAGCAGAAGTCATCCAAAATATTCCAGATTTTGTTGGATAAGAAAAGAAGATCATACCAAAGAGGATATTACCAAATCTGAAGAAGATATCTTAAAGCTTCTAGAAGATCAATCTTTTCTACAAGGAAATCGTCCCCCTGTGGGCGCGAGCTGAAGAGATAGAATCAAATCCCTCAAAATTCAAAATTTAATAATCTACAAGGATAGTTGATCTGTCTATACAAGGAAAGTGCATCTGCCAAAAAGGAAAGAATGGGCACGCTAACAGTCCAGTCCAGAATTAAGGCCTTTTCATGGGCCGATTGAGCTTCAAACTTACTTGTGGCCCAAGGATGCTAGAGTTTCGACCTACCTGTATAAATACCACTAGAGATGATCATTCACACATACACACATAAAACAGTCAATAATATAACAAATTCTCCAGATCCATATTTTTAGTTTTAGTTCTTTATTTTCTAGTAATTCTCCTGGGCCTTATGCCCACGGGACATAGAATTTTCAGTTTATGTTGTTAAGTTCGACATTGGAGTTGAGACTCATTTCTTATTTATTTCAGTAAATGTTTATTTAATATCATGTCTTTAAATATTGTCTTTACGTTTATGTCTAGCATACGTGGCTAGATCTCTTATTCCGGATTGAATGGAGATGATAACTTAATGAACATGTAAAAACCGTGAGGGAATTTGGGCATAACATTGTGTGAATTTGATTTTCATCGTGTATTGATTTCTTTGTTGCACTAAAGTGTGTTAAGCTTATTAATGTGGCTGATAACTCGATAATTAGAACTGGACACGCTAAATTTATACATGACCAATGAATCATAACTGTGTTGATCATAAAGGGACTAGGTACATCACGGGGTATTGTGGGCACACAATAAATCGGTGTCTGCAATAGAGTTGGGTCTTTCTAGAGCATAAAGTTGTTTGTTGCTTACAATCAAATAAGAAATCGGGATTGGGTAACAAGTTAGGGGTTAGGGGATGAGAAATCACTTCTAATCTAATCTGAATTGATAGATTGGGCACAAATGAAGAAATTCGGGTGCCTTTAACTAGATGATTAAATTCACATAAGAAATCGATGTGCCCATGATCGGGAAATTAAGTTTGATTCAAAGTTCAAATCCTGAATTATTTGTTATTTGATTGTATCTGTTATTTTTTGCAATTTATTTACTTTATTGTTGTGATCAGAAGAAACTCAAAACCTTCTTTTATAATTGGTGACTAGAAAGATAAGTTATATTAGCTCTTTGTGGAATCGAACATGTACTCCATCCCTGGTTACGCATACCGTGGGAATTAGAAAATTATAAATTCTTTTTTAGTGCAAAACAACTGCGCGTCAAGGGCATGCAGACTGTATGATGAGGAGCGTGATAGAGCATGCATGAAGGAAAATAAAGATATGTTACAGAGATTGAAGGATTTTGTTAAGGGCATTGTTAAGAATTTTGTCCTAAGATCCCGTAGTAGGAGTCACAGTCGGAGTAGACATCTTGCTCATGAGCCGATCGATAACACTCTGACATCGTCACCTCATACAGTTCATGATCATGAGGTGAGTATGTTTATGTTTAAATATAATTTTTAGACAATACTAACTATTGTTTTGTACAGGTTGAGATAGAACGTGTCGAGAAAGCACGTGTCAAGGAAATATGGACTAATTAGGACGATTGGTTCTATAGTGAAAGATGGGATTTGGGATCGATGACGAGTTAAGTGAAAATTGTCTTCTCGCGTCTCTCATCAAACCACTTCTCTATCACATCCCTCACAACCTCAATGAGAGAATATATGGGTAATCTTCTAGCCCACAACAAACGTGCATTGAGAGATTCTGCTGCATTTGATGTCATGAAGTTTTAATGATGTATAGGACGTTGAGATTGTACCTAACGATGTACCTCTATACTCAGCAATGTATTGTAAACTTTTTCCCGACTTGCGATCATCGATAAATATTTCATGAATTTTTCATTTCTATATGCAAATGCAGCACTTCCAAACATATAAATCACATGACGGCCTGCTCGGGCTAGATTCTTCGCTATAAGATAATAACACAATCCATGGACCGCTATAGGTTACACTACCTTAACAGCATTCTTGATGCTTACATGTTGGTCTGAAACTATCACCAAATCATCACGATCTCCAAAAGCCCTCTTAAACCACTCCATGAACCATGTCCAGGCCACATCATTCTCAACAGGACTCACACCAATGGCAAGAAGGAAATACTGCTCATTACTGTCCTTCATCACAGTGATGAAAAGAATATCTTTGGTCTTCTCCTTCAGATGAGTGCCATCAATGGCGATAACTAGACACATACATAATCTGAATGCTGCTTTACAAACTTCTAAAGCAACAAATATGAACATGAAGCAATCATCACCATCAGTCTTCAAATCATAAACTGTATCGGGATTACACCTCTTCAACATCTCCAAATATACAGGTAATACCTTGAAAGACTGATCATGTGAACCGTAAACCATCTCTATTGCGAGATTCCTAGTCATAATGAAACACCTTACTCAACCTCAATACCATACTCCCTCAATAGCTCAATAATCATCGCTCTCGGCTTCGGGATAGAACCTTCATCTAGGATTCTCTTAAAGAAATCAACAATAACCTTGGAGGATAACTTCCGCGGTGCATTACGTGTCAGGTCCAACCGACATGTATGGTATCCTATAATTTTGTCACCAACCACAATCCACCCTTAACAACTGCCACTAATTTAAAAGGGTGGGTCTCATTCTGTTTGCAAATAACTGTTAGTCGACTTTTGCCGGAATGTAACACCGAATATTTCACTTGATGCTGCATATACCACTTTCCCATAGAAATTACCAAATCTTTCTTCTCCAAGAAAGTATTTCCCACTGCTAGTCCATCAATATCTAACGGGAATTGGTCATCTTGTATCACTGCTAGTGCATCATTAACATGGGCCACATAAATCGACT
Source organism: Perilla frutescens (assembly GCA_026008535.1). Taxonomy (NCBI): domain Eukaryota; kingdom Viridiplantae; phylum Streptophyta; class Magnoliopsida; order Lamiales; family Lamiaceae; genus Perilla; species Perilla frutescens. The sequence continues at coordinate 16,837,642 of BRKX01000015.1, forward strand.
AATGTCTGAGGGGAGAAAACTCTACATTTGAAGCTTCAACATCAGGAGCAACATCCTCTGATGAGAAGTTATGAGGCCCACCATGCTGGAGAATATTCTCAAACTCATCGAGACGTTTTGGCTCATGAACCCATTCACAAAATTCAGCAATTTGATTACGTGGAACTTCACTCCCATAGTTCTCATCATCATCATAAGAAAGATCATCGAGACTATCATCTCTAATTGGGTCATCGTTATTATCATTTGATGACATTACTATTGGAGTTTGCTGAATTGATTTATTGGTGACGTATACAACGGTCTCATCTTGCTCTTGAACTAAACGAGCTAAATCAACATCATTTTTCAGAAGTCCTTTCAGTGTCCTCCCAGTTAATGTCCTCATCAATAACTCACTGTATATCTTACACTTGTTCTCTCATCTATCAATTCATCATGAGATAACATATCAAATGGAAGGTGCACGAGCTGATCTTCACCATCCACATACTCATATCTCTCTCATCTATCACTATGTCGGACAACAATACGTTGACAAACCATCTACAAATCAACAATAAAGAGTAAGTAAAGTAATCAATTAAATAAATGAATAATATCGTGAGAATATTGTCACAGGAGCATATAATTCGTGGCAATATTGTCACGGTTCAAGTGATTTCGTGATAATATTATCATGAAATCTAGTCTTTCATGACAATATTTGAGAATATTTTTTTAATATTGACACAAAAAGCATACAATTCGTGACAATATATTGTCACGAACGAATTCAATTCGTGACAATAATTTCGAGGCAATATTATTGTCACGTCACAACAAATTCATGATAATATTGTCACGAATTCATGTGATCTCGTAATAATATTATCACGAAATCATTTGAATTGTGAAAATATTGTCACGAAAATGCTGAATATCTAAAAAACTGTATGTTTATGCTAATCTTCACAAAACATCCAAATCTACAAATTCATGTTAATCTTTCACAAAATATCCAAATCTACAACCATCTATGCATATATATTCTTTAAAAATTACAAAAATAAAGATCTTAGAACTTCAATAACTATTAACATAAATATTATGAAATTAACATAAATTACAGATAAATTGTTTAAAATTTTAAAAGGACATTAAACCCAACAAATTCGAACAACTTCACGGTGAGAAAAATAAAAAAACTCACCTTAAATTTCCAGGGGATATGTTGTTTCTCCAACAAAATTGCAAACGCTGAAAATTTTCTTCTCTTCAATTCATTCAAAATGGCGCACATTTTTTTTAGCATGGGTTGTAGATTTTAATGCAAGCAATTACAACCCAACTACCAAAATGTGCCACGTTAGAAAGAAATTTAATCTCCCAAATTTTCCCTTTTTTAAAAAAAAAATCTGCCAAATAGGCAAGTGTGGAAATAAATGAGAAAAAAAGGGATTGACTTTCAAATGAGAAAAAAGGGTATATAAGACTTTTACACCACTTTTTGAATAGAAAAGAAAGGATTATGTAACTTGGATGAAAAAAAATTTGTTATCCTAACTTTCACTACTTTAAAATTTCTCCCTTCTATTAATAGTAATTTGGACATAAGAGTCAAGGGGCTCATAAGAGGTAAATTTCAAGTATAAAATGTGGTAAAATGCGTCAATTTTTTTTTTTGTGTTATCGACATTTTGTACTAAATTGCTTTGTGTGTTTATTTATTAAATATGTACAACTTTAAAGAAAAGAAAAAAAAAATTACATATCATTTCCAAGCAAAATTGAAGTGCCCAAGACAGGCGGATCCGGGAAGCTCCAGCCCCTTAACTGAAAAATTACCTCATTTACAATAATGGGTTGTTTGATATATGATATATATATATATATCTATATTTTCCACCGCCCTAGTTATGTCAGGTGGCCGGAGAGAATGAAGAATTGAGTTTGAACGCCAATGTGTTTCCAAAAATAAGAAAAGAGAGAAGAGGAGGAGAGCACACAAGTATGTGGATGAGAGAAGAGAGATTGCGTCTTGATTTATTGAAGTTTAGGTGGCAAGAGATTGAAGAAGAATATATATATTGTATGGTATGAGTATAACAGTAATAACACTAAAATTTATATTAATATTTATTAATATATTTAGGACTGTAAGGTTAGAGGTAGAAAAGTGTTGTTTCGACCAAAACGTTTCTTAAAAAAGCACTTTCTTTTTTAAAAAAAAAAAAACTAAAAAGGGCTAAAAGTCCAATTTGAAGAAAAAAAAATCTCCTATTATTGTTTGTATCATTATCATTTTATGTTGTTACTATATATGTAGATCCAAAAATCTGCAATTAAAATCGTTCAGATTCGGGCTCTAATGATCTGCAAAACAACGCAGAAAACATGAAGCTGAAGGAGCATTGGGGGTTGACAATCAAACGAACTCTGACACTCAAGTCAGAATCGATTTAATATATAAAATTATAAATGAAAATGATAAAGTGAGAACATTGATGGATTTAGATAGAATTAGAGGTCAAAAGTGTCAAGTCATAATCGATTTAATTTACAAAATTATAAATGAAAATGATAAAGTGAGAAGAAACAGTGATAGAATTAGACAGAATTGGAGAGGCCAAAAGTGAGGTCGGATGTGCATGTTAGAGCTCTAAAAGTATGCCCCCCATTGTGCTCGATCGGGTCTTCTTATAAGAAAACTTTCAACAGATTATCCCCATTTTTTGGGATTAGTTTTCTCGAGACCGGGTCCAATTTTACCCGTGGAAGGGTTTTGACTTCATCTCTTTCCCTAATGGCTACTAGAATTTTGACTCAGTCTCCTCTTCAGACCAAGCTTATCTTAGATCTCCATGATCATATCTTTTCCATTCACCTTCGACCTCGTGCTCGAGGTCATATCGTTCGACCTCATATCCATTGGGCCATGTTACTTTGGGCTTACAAAAAATTGCATCTACAATATTTAAATATATAATTGTGTTAGAAAAAAATTACACTCTAAAAATAGTACCCCCTAATATCTTTTTTCTGGTTCCGCCACTGGCCCAAAACCAATTATGAGTCCAAATTTTGAAAAATGGCATGCATACTTCTAAAAAATAGGATGAGATTTGGTGCAATTTAGAAAGCACAATGTAATAATTTCATGCAATATTTCGATAATACGAGGAGTTTGATGCATTTTCCCATCAAAAATGTGAGAAAATTCTTTGAAATAGAAAATATTTCTCACACGAAACATAGATAGAAACATAGATATCACACGAAATTCTCTATTCCAAATAATGTGTCATCTTATATTTTCATATCATCCGCGTACATATATTAGGTATATTTGATGTCTTTATTGTTGGAAATTAAACCGGTCCGAAACTATTTCGGGTCGAATAAAATCCGTCTTTTCGATCAAATCGAACGGGAGCGGAAGCGGTATAAATCAGACAATAGATCGTGATATAAGAATATAATATCCATGCGAATTAAATTTATTTAATGCTAAAGAAGAGATAAAGAAAAGACCTTTTTTCTTAAATCTCCTTCGTCTTCTTCAATCAACCTTTGAATCTTGAAGCTCGTAAACACCACGGTCTTCCGATTCGATCCTCCTTTTTGAACGGTAGTGAGTGGGCACCGAAATAAATCTATTAAGTTCCTAACTTAATTTTCTACGATTATTTCAACACAGAAATCGTAGAATTGAACTGTAGTATTGGGAGGATATTTAATCTGAATTAAATATAAACAAAAGAAGAAGAGAAAACGAAATTGAATTGCTTTTGATTTCACAAAATCAAATTCACGCAAGACGTGAATTAATTCTAATCAAAATAGAATTAATGAAGCAATTCTTTGATTTGTAATCCCAACACAATTCACGTCTCACCGTGAATCTCCAAATCGGCGTCCTCAATTCTCTTCTCTTATGTTATATTTATAGTTAGATTTAGGTTAAATCCCCAATACATATCAGTTTCCTATCTTAAATAGATTCAGAATCATAAAAGATTAGGAAACAAATTAATAATTATCTCAAATAATTATTAATTATTACTAATATGTAAATAATATAAATATCTTATATTTATTTAATTCCTAGCACAGTCAAACTGTGAAATATCATATATTCCCGGAATTAACTAATATTTACACATAAGCCCAAACTTTATGAAAACTTATTTTTCATAACACTTTAGGAACTTAAATATTATTATTAACCCGTCAATAATATATGAAGGCGAATCGGGGACCATGAACCTATAATCAAGAGCTCCAATAAATCGAATAAATAATTAAACTCTTTATTTAATTTATTTGATTTATTAATTTCGATATTATTCCACTAAAAATTCGGAATTGCACTCTCTTTAATTATAGAACATATTTACTCTATGAATTTGAGCAGTCCATTGATTTAATCATTTCATATGAATTAATCCTCCATAGATAATTCATAATTGAAGACAGGTAATATCCGTTAACCTCTTCAATTATTTCTTTTCCTCATTTACCATTAATTCACTATTGAGAGATTAATTTATAAACGATTTATAAATTAGAGATCTCAAATCACTCAGTTCCAGAATTAACAAATGAGAGAATTATCTTTCTACTTCTCAAAAGAAGGAATGGATTCCATATCTATAAATTACATTCCCAACTATTTAATTCAAACGTTAATCTAAAATGCAAGTTTAGAGAATGTTGGCAAACAAGCTTTAACGAGCAAATTAAGAATCACACTGAAATAAACAGGAGTCTATAATCATTCAAGATTAAGATTATTCATATATGATCATCTTGCGATTTAATTTAATATTCCTTTTCTTTAACGGAATTTGAAGGAATAATTAAGTTAAATCGGTCCAAGTCGTATATGATCATATCATATATAAATGCACCCAACTGGATGTCTCCACATCAACGGTTTGGATAAAACGGTCACATTCATAATGTCATCAGGCTGCATTAATGACATTTTAATTAAAGATCCCATACTTTAATTAAATTTGTCACGGACTTCATTTTTAGTTTATTTTCCATAATCTTAATCCTCTTGTATATAACACTTATATACTAAGATTATGGTAACATCAAATAAACTAGGGATTTTCTGTGATGTAAAATAAATGCATACAAGAAGCATATTAGTTCGAAAATAAATGTCACTTTTATAAATAAGATAAAAATAATTCACAATTGCTTTAAGGGTACAATCCCCAACATTTATATATCAGATTGAATTGTTTGATCAGAAAGCATTGAAACGTGAGTACTCAGCTAATCTGGAGCATGGTTTTCATAGTGAAATTTACTACTAATATATGTGTTAGGAATACCATGTCACTCTCAACACCTCTACTTCCTATGTCTACTCAGCAGCCACCTGGAATGAGGGAGCACAAACAAGAAACTGCACCTGATTAATATCTTAGGAGAATATTCTCTCGGGAGAATATCCTTGCCAATCATTATCCAATGAATTTTAGAGTTAGTTTTATGTTGCACCAATTGTAAATGCACACCTATTATATTCTAGAGTATTCTGTAGCTGTATAAGAGGTATCTATCCCCATTCTGTAAATTTATTCGAGAAGAGAGCAATACAGAAAATATTCCCCAAAATCATTCATGGCTGTCTTGCAATTTATTTATGCAGATTTTCTGTCTTGCTTTCATGGTATCAGAGCAGGTTGATACCTGTATCTTAAATCACCATATCTCCATCGCTTCTTAGCTGCAATTTTTTTTTTTTTCTTGACATGGCATCCCCTCCGGCGTCATCTCCAGCGTCGGTTGTGTCTAACAGCCCTTCCAACCTCGTAGGATCTACAACACAACTTGTGTTTTTACCCAACCAGTCTATCTCGACGAAATTGGACGACACAAACTATTTGCTCTGGAAACAGCAAATCGTCGCCACAATTGAAGGTTTTGGTCTCGAGAAATTCTTATTTGGGGGAAATTGCGTACCTGCTCAGTTTGTACCAGGTACATCTTCTGATGATCTTGTTCTTAATAATGATTGGAAGAGACAAGACCAGTTAATCACTTCTTGGTTATTATCTTCGATCACTGAGAGTATGCTCCTTGGGGTTGTTGGGCTTACTACTGCAAAGGAAATTTGGGAGACCCTTGAGTCTAATTTTGCATCCCAGTCTAGAGCTAAAATTATGCAACTGAAATTTCAGCTACAAACTCTTAAAAAGGGTAGTCTCACCATGAAGGATTACTTGAACAAAGTCAAAAATTGTTGTGATGTTCTTGCTGCCGCTGGGCAGCCGATTTCTGATGACAATCACATCCTCCATATTCTCACCGGACTTGGCCCAGAATACAATTCCGTAATGGTCTCTCTAACGTCTCGAGTTGAGCCCTGTAGTCTTCGAGAGGCTAAGTCTCTCCTCCTCATTTATGAAAATCGACTTGAAATGGCTGAACTCTCCAACCTAAGTTTAGATTGGTCTTCTCCCTCTGCCAATATGGCTACTCAGACGCAGCAGGGACGACATGCTAAAAATCAAATCTCCAATCTTGGCGGAGCAATTCCAATGCCAACAGAGGTGGAGGTCGAAGTCATAACAATCGAGGAGGCAGAGGAGGCAGAGGAGGAGGTCGATACTACAACAACAACTACAAGCCTCGGTGCCAAATTTGCAGATACTTGGGCCATACTGCTGACAAATGTCATGAGCGGCAAAATCTTGATTTCAATCCTGATACTCATAATCGAAACAACAATGGCAATGGTCAGCGTAATCCAGGCTACAACTATAACAATTACTCAGCAGGTGGCTCCAATGGGGGACAATACCACAATTTTGGCTCAAACTTCTCAGCTAATGTTGCAAATGTCCCTGGGACTCAGAGTGACACTTTCTCTGACATGAACTGGTACCCGGATTCAGGGGCTAGCAATCATGTTACATATGATCTTGGAAACTTTAATGGCTCCGGCTCATATCATGGAGGTGAGAAATTACAAGTCGGTGACGGGGCAGGTTTGAACATTCTACATATTGGTCATTCTATGTTTAAGCCTAATTCTGATCTCGCTAAGCACTCGTTCATTCTGAAATCTCTCTTACATGTTCCTCAAATTACAAAAAATTTGATCTCTGTTTCTCAGTTTGCAAAAGATAACTCTGTTTATTTTGAATTTCATCCTTCTTTTTGTTTGGTGAAGGATCAAGCTACCAAGGCAACGCTCCTCACCGGGAAGCTTAACAACGGACTTTATAGCTTTGATCTTACCAAAGTTTCTCCTACATCTCCTCTACTCTCTCCGTCACCATCTCTCCAACAGCAACATCAGCCATCTCTTTCCGTTTTTGCTGCCACTATGAGTAATAAAGACACTCTTGGTCTATGGCATTGTCGGCTCGGTCATGCTTCTCTTGATGTTGTGAAGAAGGCATTGACTCAAAGTCATATCCCTTATTTTGTAAACAATGATCTGTCGCCTTGTGCTTCCTGCTTAAAGGCCAAGTGCCATAGGTTACCATTTTCTGCTAGTAATGAAAAGTTTGCTTCCCTTGAGCTTATTCATACTGACTTATGGGGACCATCTACAGTTCCATCTAGAAATGGTAATCTTTATTATGTCTCTTTTGTTGACCATGCTTCTAGATTCACTTGGATATACCTACTTAAAGCTAAATCTGACACTCCCGCTGCTTTTATTCAATTCAAGGCACTGGTTGAAAATCAATATAATAAGAAAATTAAAATTGTTCAAAGTGATGGAGGGACAGAATATAAGCCTCTGCGATCATTCTTTCTTAGTCATGGCATTCATCATCGTTTATCTTGTCCATACACACCCGAGCAGAATGGCTTAGCTGAACGGAAACATCGGCATATTGTCGAAGTCGGTCTTTCTCTTCTTGCTCACTCTTCTATGCCTTATGAGTTCTGGGATGATGCTTTCATTTCAGCTGCTCATCTCATCAACCAAACTCCCAGTAAGGTACTGAATTTTAAATCTCCTCTTGAAGCTCTCACCTCTACTAAACCTCATCTGCCTTCACTTAAAGTTTTTGGTTGTTTATGTTTTCCTTTCCTCCGTCCTTACAACACACATAAACTGGAATTTCGCAGCAACTCGGCGGTCTTCATTGGCTATAGCCCTTCCTTTAAAGGCTATAAAGTGCTTCTCCCATCCGGCAAAGTGGTGATCACGCGACATGTGATTTTTAATGAGACTATTTTTCCTTTTTCTCAACCTACTCCTTTCTTAACTGCTACATCATCCTCTTTTCCTTCTCCTTCTCTTCCTGTCCCTCTAGCTCCTAATTTTGCTGCTCCTACTTCCTTGCCCTTTGTCTCTAATACTTTTCCCGTCTCCTCTTCCTCTCCAAAGGCTGATAACATAGCATCTCCAATATTAGATTCCTCTGCTCTTTTATCTAATGATGTTTCTGAGAAAGTGATTTCAGGTGATGTACAGCAGTGTTCTCCTATTATCAATGTGCATCCTATGACAACAAGGGCCAAAGCAGGTATATACAAGCCCAAAGTTCTCACCACTTATTTGTCACCAGAAGAAGTTGAACCAAAAACATTCAAGCATGCACTTCAAGTTCCTGCCTGGAAGCAAGCAATGCAAGCAGAATTTGATGCACTCTTGCGCAATCAGACATGGAACTTGTGCTCTCTTCCTCCTCACAAAGAAGTGGTCAGCTGTAAGTGGATTTTTAAACTCAAACGTAATTCTGATGGATCTATTGCTCGGCATAAAGCTAGACTAGTGGCACGGGGGTTCACACAAACCTTCGGTCTTGACTACACTGACACCTTCAGTCCTGTAGTCAAACCAATTACAGTTCGAACTGTTCTTACACTTGCTGTTTCTCGGGCATGGCAAATCCGACAGTTAGATGTGGACAATGCATTTTTAAATGGAGATCTTCATGAGGATATTTACATGTGCCAACCCCCTGGTTTTGAGGTTGAGCAAGGTTCTAACATGGTCTGCCACCTCTCCAAGGCTATCTATGGCCTAAAGCAGGCCTCTCGAGCTTGGCATTCTAAGCTTGGAACTGCCCTGGTCTCTCTGGGATTCAACCGTTCGAGATCAGACACTTGTTTATTTTATAGAAAGACTTCAACCTCATTCTTACTGCTGATCACGTATGTAGATGATATCTTACTAACAGGTGACAACATCAGTGAGATACACAAGATTATTACCCAGCTTCGACGTCATTTTTCTCTAAAGGATCTGGGATCTTTGAGTCATTTTCTTGGTGTTCAATTCACATCCTCTTCCACGGGTTTGTTCCTTAGTCAGAGGCAGTACATTCAGGATATTCTCTCCAAAGTGCAGATGGCAGATGCAAAGGGCCTCGCTAGTCCTATGGTTGGTTCACCATGCCTTTCCAAATATGATGGCAAATCGCCTGTGGATTCTACTCTTTTTCGGAGCATTGTTGGAGCATTGCAGTATGCCACACTCACTCGCCCCGACATCGCTTTTAGTGTTAATAAAGTCAGTCAATTTATGCAGGCTCCTCTTGACACACATTGGCGGGCTGTTAAGAGAATCTTACGGTATTTGGCTGGCACTCTTCACCATGGATTAGCCATCAAACCTTCTCCCAATCTTGATATTATGGCATATGCCGATGCTGATTGGGCATCTGATAGAGATGATAGAAAGTCTACCTCCGGCGCATGTGTTTTTCTTGGAAAAAACTTAGTTTGTTGGAGTGCCAAAAAGCAATCTACTGTGTCTCGCTCAAGTACTGAGGCAGAATTTCGAAGTCTTACGCAAGTTACTTGTGATGTTCTCTGGTTGCACTCACTCTTAGAAGAATTGGGAATTTCTCATCGCACCCCATCTGTTGTTTGGGTGGACAATTTGGGAGCTGTTTCTCTTGCCTCCAATCCTGTTTTCCATTCTCGCATTAAACATGCGGAAGTTGATTTTCACTTTGTGCGTGAACATGTCCTCCGACATAAGATTCGGATTCAACATCTTCCTTCCCATGCTCAGATCGCCGATGGCTTCACCAAGCCACTCACAGGTCCATCCTTCACTCGGTTTCGCAATTTCCTGAATGTCATTGTGCCTCCCTCGCTCAGTTTGAGGGGGGCTGTTAGGAATACCATGTCACTCTCAACACCTCTACTTCCTATGTCTACTCAGCAGCCACCTGGAATGAGGGAGCACAAACAAGAAACTGCACCTGATTAATATCTTAGGAGAATATTCTCTCGGGAGAATATCCTTGCCAATCATTATCCAATGAATTTTAGAGTTAGTTTTATGTTGCACCAATTGTAAATGCACACCTATTATATTCTAGAGTATTCTGTAGCTGCATAAGAGGTATCTATCCCCATTCTGTAAATTCATTCGAGAAGAGAGCAATACAGAAAATATTCCCCAAAATCATTCATGGCTGTCTTGCAATTTATTTATGCAGATTTTCTGTCTTTCAATATGCAATGTCCCTTTCGATACCTTAATTTTCAACTATCAAACGTCATATTTATTAGGTTATTTAGATTAAATAACCAAACATGGGGGATTTTGTATCATTGGTAAATGCTTAATCAGTTCATTGATGACATATTGAATTAAAAAACTGATAGGGGAAGAAATTCGCAATTATTCATTTGCAATCTCAAGGCATATTGAATACATATCGTGCTATATATATATATATATATATATATATATATATATTTCACTAATCACTATAATAGAAGTATTAATGTGTATAATATATATGCTCCTAATTAAAAAGTGTATATATTTGTGATATACTATATTATTCCTCGATAGTCGAAACTAAGCCAAATAATCTATTTCATAATTGGGTAACATCTTCTACTGCTTTAACTGGAATTAAAATATGAAAATCAAGAATTAAAAAATCCTTTTCTTCAAGATTCTCAAACTATTCAAGGTGATATGATTCTTACCACTATTGGTCATTGTTTTGTTCTTGAAGCAGCTGCTCAAAAAACGTAGTTCTCTTTCATTTATCACTTCTCACTATGTCTCTCGCTCAAATAGTATGTAGTTTTGTCAATACTTAATAAATAAAAAGAGTGTTGCTATTTTCACTACTAATTTTTCATTATAAATCATATTTACTAAACACATCATAATTTTTTAAAAAATATTAATTATTTTTACTTTATACACCGCAACCTTTTCAACTTTTATCCTTCAATTAAAAAATTAATTTAATCTAATTATAAAAAAAAAAGAAAAAAAACATAGAGACAACAAAAGGCAGGTGTTGAATTGTGAAAACTCAAGTTTTTTTCATTGATGAATTTTTCCATTCTGCTGCGAAATCTCAAATTTTTTCATTGATTAATTCTTCCATTCTATTCTGACTCGAGGGATTTCCTTCATTCCAATCACAAGATCCGACTCAAACAATTCTATCTAAACATTTAGAATTACTGTGTTCGAATTAAATTTTTCGAACATAGGTTATAGCTTTGAAAATAAATCTTGATTTGGAGTCCCATATTCCAATTTTTTAATTTGTTTTCGAATATAATTAAAAACTTCGAAAGAGAATCCAACCATGTTTGATCGTTTCTTTTCGGAACCAAAAAGTGTAGCAACAGACATGATAAATGAGGCTAAGGCGGTGGAAGGGAGAAATTAAAGGGTGAGAAAGAGAGAAAAAAAGAGGCTAGGGGTCGCTTTGTAGAACAAGAAGAGTTTGCAAAAATGGAGAAATGGTGGAGGGAGAGGAGAGAGAGTGGGTGGGGAAGATAAAAGGCTACGGCGGTTTTACTTTTTAAAAAAAATTTAATTTTAACATTTTTTTAATTTAAAATGATATTTTAGTAAATTAATAATTATTTTATTTTGAATTAAATTTAATGATGGTGTATAAAGAAAATTTAACGGTGTTTTTCACATAAGTTATCACTTAACTAGGACCACTTTCTCATTTAGAGTTTTATTATATTTATATGTGAATTTGTACATGTCACGGCACTAACATGTTTGTAATTGCAAATTATCATTTGCAAAATCTCAATCAATTACGACTAGTATTTTTACTATTGGGATACAAAGTGGAAAATAAAGAGCTCTGAACTAGAGGACTTGATCTCGATTTTTGGTGGTCATTTTCGTCAAAACAATTCATGGCTGGTAAAATTGGGTGGCATATGTTAATCAACTATTCTTTGCATCAAAGAAATCCCTTAAACAGCTGTTTATTTTGTTAGTCTATTTTCCACCAAAAACACAATGACTGTTTTGCTGAATTTTTTTTTTTTATCATATTTTAATCTAGAGATATTATTAATTATTTCTATTATTGTAATTGCAAGTACGACAAGCATAATAATATTTTATATAAATTATATAACAATGATCTAAAATATGATGTTATCATTCTCTCTGGAAGCTTCGCCATGAATGGAGATTAAAAGCTAGAAAATAATTGTAAATTGTTTTTTTTTTCTGGGGAAAAAAACATTTTGGAAGCCACAAACAAAGCTACTTCCATGGTCTGCCATATGCCCGTTTTATATCATTTTCATCAATATAAATTAAATGAAATTTTTAGAGTACATTACAATACTATATATTCCCCTTCCTAAAAATATAGTCATCCTCCCTTTTTACACATTGAAATAAATAAATAAATAAAATCACTTGATGCACTTAGAAAAGTAAAACTGAAAAAAATTCCTACTATACCCTTATTTATTGATTCAAAAGAGAATGAATATTAATTTTAAAGAACATTAAATAAGAGTATATTAAGAAAAATGAAAATTTAATGCACATATATAAAGAAAATCTTTATATGCATAAAAACACAGTGGCCCTATAAACAGTAAGTTTTACATTTTTTCGCCTAAACATTATTTCTAAAAATAATAGGTTGATTTTTTAACATATACATCAATACATATATGTTAATTAAATACAAATAAGTATATCATAATGTAAATCGATATATCTATCTCTATAGGTATACATATAATTGTAATGTTTATATATATATATATATATATATATTAATCATCTAATATACATAATACTAATAAATATTAATTAAATATAAATATGTATCATATAATATACATAGATATATGTGTGTGTATGTGTGTGTGTGTGTTATATCAATACAATAAATATACACATATATTAATATATTAATATAATGCACATAAATATTCAAAATTTTTTTTACCTAAATATTCAAATGTTTACAAAATAACCATGTGACAACTAAATTTAATTTATATCTAATTTAGCTTGATTTCCAATCATCTATATTAAAGCACCAACTATACCTAAATTGTATCTTTGAAAACAAAAATTAAGGAAAAACTATACTTAAGTTACTAATAACACAATTAATTATCCATTTAGTTTCTTCAAAAATTGAGCAAATCTATTAAAGGAAATGAGATCACCCGTTACAATTTCTATTGTATTTTCTGTTCCAACTCTTTAATTATTTTTAAAATTTTAATTTATTATGATTTATTTTAATTTAAATTTTTTATTTAGCGTTCATAATTCCCCAATTAGAGTCTATTAAAAAAATAATAATAAATTCAAAAAAACTTAGTTATGGAACATGAAATGCAACATGGATGAAAATAGGAGATCTGGTCTGCTATTAAAGACCCGATCAACCTCCGCCCATGCCAAACTCATCCCCTAAATGAATTTCAATCCCCACCATTTTTTGGCTAACCTTCTGTAAGTAAAATGAAAGTTTTTTTTTTTTTTTTTTGAGGAAATAAAATGAAAGTTAGAATTACATAGTTTTATAAAATAAATTAAGCGCCACAATTCATGCAAAATTTGAATTTTGAACCTACAAATGATTGTTGTTCATTCCTATATAAAGAGATTCAGTGTAGGTACGGTGCATAATCAAAGATAAACTCTCTTGTAAGTTCTTGTTTTTTTTTTATAAGAAATTCATACATATTTTCTCATTATTAATCGTGTGAGTGTGTGTGTGTGTTTTCAGTTTCGATATGGAGAAGCAGTAGCCTAATAATTCTATTTTTCATGCAGATTTGTGCATGTCGCCACTTCTACTGCTTTAACGGGTGTTGTGATGATTTTAACAGTTCAAAACAACTGAGAGATCAACTCTTGCAATTAATGTTACTTGAAAACCTTTTTTTATCTATAATAGATTTTGACTTCGTTTAAAATCGGCTCTTGCGACTAATGTTTACTTGAAACATTAATTCACGTATTTTTTGCTTGTAGATTTGTTAAGCACCGCCTCCATGTCGTTAAAACACATATCCAACTCTGTATTGAGTCAAGACAATTGCCCCACATCATAGTATATTTTATTTCTCACATATTAAACGTTAAATATTCTATCTCTCATAAAAATATTAACTCAAGAATTGATTATTTAATATTTATCATTATTTATAGTATGCATATGATAATTAACTAAATAGTATTAGCATGAATTCATATTTTGTTATATAAATAATATTCATGTTAAATTAGTTATATTATATAGCCATTTCAGGACAATAATAATTTAATGACAAAAGAACAGTCCCTTTTTTGGAGAAAATATAATTTAATTATTATGACGAGTGATTATTGATACTGTAAAAATATTACAGAAAAAAATTGTATTACAAAAAATAACTATATAGAATAAACACGAATTAAGTAATGAATATTTGAAATTATAATTTGTGTGACAAAAATAATTATATTTATTTGTTTGATAAACTTTTAAAAACCACACACAAATATACTTATAAGTTAACTATGTCTATATAAATAAAATGAGAAAGTAATGCTAATAAAAAATGTATTGCGGAGTTATTATTGATAGTTAATTTTATGTTATTATTTGATATAATTTAATCAATGTACACATATTTTGTTATTATTTATAAATCAAGCTTATAAATATTGAAATTATTAATCATTTATATTATTTAAAAATAAAATGTGTAAATATGGTCTTCGTGTAGGAGAAATGCTAATGAATTATAATTTTGAGACGGACGAAAAAGAAATAAGAGACTACAATTATTATGAGATGGGGGGATTATGTTTTTTATATTTTAGCATTTTTTATTCGATGAATATGTTGTAAACTAGAGAGAGACGAGAGAGAATATCAATTGTATGTATTTAATATGAGGACCAAATGCCTCTATATATAATAGTACAAGAGCTAGGGTTTTAGAGTTAGTAATTTGGCCATCACTCATATCATATATATCTATTAGATATATTTACAACACTCCCCCTTGAGTGACTAATCTCTAAAATAAATGTTGCCTCATTAAAACCTTGCTAGAAAAATCCGGTGGGACAAAACCTAGTCGAAGGAAAAAGAGTACAACTGCTCCCCAAGATCTTGAGATCACTGCAGATCTTTGAGTCGGCGCATGCCGATCTTGTGTACCAACTTTCTGAATATTGATGTTGGTAATGCCTTTGTGAATAAGTCCACCAAATTGTCACTTGAGCGAATTTTTTGAAAGTGATATCGCCACTCTTTTGGAGATCGTGTGTGTAGAATAACTTAGGAGAAATGTGCTTCGTCCTATCACCTTTGATGTATCCTTCCTTGAGTTGCGCGATACAAGCAACATTGTCTTCATACAAAACAGCTGTATTGATCTTTGATGAAGCTAATCCGCATGACTCTTGGATGTGACTTGTCATATTTCTAAACCATACACACTCTCGACTTGTTTCATGGATTACAATGATTTCAGAATGATTTGAGGATGATGCAGTCAATGTTTGCTTCACAGACTTCCATGATATAGCAGTTCCACCCAGTGGCGAACGCATAAAAAAATATTAGGGGGGTTGTACAACCTGTACTATTTCATATATAGTCTAATTTTTTTCACCGAGACATACATTTATATACAATAACATAACATAAAATGATATCCAAAATCAAAATCATACTAGTGATAAAAGAGTACGAAAAATCAATACATTTAAATAAGTTTAATACATTTAAATTGATCAAAAAAATTCTAAAAAATTGTAACTTTGATGATTCATCATTGTGCCTAATGAGGAAGTGGTGGAGGCTGATATCTACGAGTATCAATCGATTGAAAACGCTGTAAGATCGGCTCGTTATCAATTGTTGAAAAAATCTCCTTCTCAATGTATACAACTAAACTGTCATTCAACCACTCATCTCCCATTTTGTTGCGCAAATCAGTCTTGAAAGTCTTCATTGCAGAAAATGCCCTCTCATTAGAAGCCGTGGCAACTGGTAAAACCAATGACAACTCAATCAGATGATATAAACTAATGGAAAAACAGAATGCTTATCAGTGATAACTATTTTCCTAGCAAGATTTCCCAAATTAGTAATCGTCGAAAATCGAGGATCGCATCGCACGTTAACAATGAAATTGTTAAGCTGTTGCGGAAAATATAAGCAATCAGTTGATGAGAAGTCTTCATGATATAGAGTAGCAAGACGCATGAGTTGATCCACATTGAATTGAGAGAAAGAATTTCTCGGATCAAGACATGCTATGCAACTAAACAATTCAGTGCTAACTTCTGAAAAACGGTTATTCATCTCTTGTATAGCCAAATCAACAACCTGTCATTTAAACCACTGTAAAATTAATAAAGAATGAAACATACAAATGAAATAAAATATTTAGAATTTAAAACTAATTCCTGATAAAAAAATCTCAACACGATAATAATGAGAATTAGTGATGAGTTATGCTCCGTGCCTTTTATGACAACGTCGTATTATATTGTCTTCCATATCAACTAATGGGATGTTATTCAACTCACAAAATTTGTTTACTTCACTACAGATCATTTTCCATCCATTCTCTCTCAACTCTTGTAATTGACATTTCACACTTTTGATCAATGACATAGCTTCAACAATATTTTGATCCTTTTGTTGTAAAGCAAGAGACAATTCATTTGTGATTCCCAGTAAATATTTCATCAATTGCAATAGAAACACAAACTCACAACTATCCATTTTCTGAATCAAACCTTCGGCAGTACTTCTACTTTCAAAAGAAGTAGCATCATCACGTACATTTTGCAACACTTGCTCAACTGAAGGCCACATAAAGCTCAAATGAAGAAAAGTCAAGTAATGTATATCCCAACGAGTATCCATGGGTCTTACCAAATTGGTTTCCTGATTTTGACCACTTCCACTCTCTCTTTCTCCACCATCAAGTTCACTAATTAGTCTCTCATGCTCTAACTCTCTAAGTCGATCTCTTCTTTTACAAGAAGCTGCGGTCGTGTTCACAATCATGCTGACATAGTTAAAAAAATCTATCACCGCCGTATTTCTCTTAGCAGCAGCAATAATAATCAACTGGAGTTGATGGGAGAAACAATGAACATACATAGCATATGGATTTTCTTGCAATATTAAAGATTTTAACCCATTGAACTCGCCCCGCATGTTTGATGCTCCATCATATCCTTGAACTCTATTTTTGGATAATGATAAACCATGTTGTACAAATAAATTATCAATAGCATTTTTCAATGATTGAGAACTAGTCTCAGCCACATGTACAATTGCAAGAAATCTTTCAATTACACAACCTTCTCTGTTCACATATCTTAAAACAACTCCCATTTGCTCTTTCATTGAAATATCTCGAGCCTCATCAACCAAAAGAGTGAAAACACTATCTCCAATATCATTAACAATGGCAAGTGTGATCTCTGAAGCACATGCACGTGCTAATTCTTTTTGAATTTTTGGAGAAGTCATTTGATTATTTCCAGTACCATTTTTACCCAAAACTTTGGAAATATCTTTGTTTCGTTGACTGTACCAATCAAGAAATTCTAGAAAATTACCTTTATTTATAGAAGTAGTTGACTCATCATGTCCACGAAAAGGCAATCCTTGCTTCAAAAGAAAACGAGTGACATCCAACACCGCCGTTAATCGGGCTCGATAAGCAATATCCATCTCACGACTATTTGTTCGAATCATATTTGTCACACTATGTCTTTGATCTTGAAAAGCCTTAAACTGTATTCTAGCATAGTTGTGACGACTATTCACAGCACCAACATGATCATTGAATTTATCTTTTGCTTTTTTCCAATTTCTAAATCCCGTTTTTGTAAATACTTCATCTCCACAACGACCCCTTTTATCTGATGGTTTGAAAAGATAGCACCAAAAATAAAAGGCTGCATCTTTTGATATACTATACTCTAGCCATACAAACTCCTTATACCAAAAATGTTTAAAGCTTCTATCTTGATCAACTTGAAATGTTTTCGGATAAATATGATCGTTTATTTGACAAGGCCCCCTTGTCAAATATTCTCTCCGTACTTGATCTCGAATAGCAATATCAAATTCATCTATTGGTTTTTTCAAATCCGGATCACTAATAACATTATCCAAATTAAATTCCATCTCTACTCGAACCCGAGGACTATCCATTGATTCATCAACAATATTAGGTTCATTGGAAGAAGAAAGTGATGAAGAGACACCATTACAAAGTTTTTTATAATATCGCTTCATTATCTACACAATACAAAATTCAATATAGTTTAATACACAAAATTATTGTAGTAGTATCAAAACATTTAATTTTTCAATTATAAGTATATAATATATTCTATAAAATTCCCAATTCAAAATATAAACTAAAACCCTAATTTAGGCTCAAATTTAAAGAATGTAAATTAAATTAAACAAACCAAAATATATTTAATAATATCATTCAAAGAACAAAATTCTGCACAATCTGAACTAAGAATATAAAATTAACTTACAAATCTGAATTGAAGATGAGAAGCAGCGCACACAGCCCACTGACGATTGACGAAGACGGAACAGAGAAAAAGAAAAAAAATTGTCTTTATTTGAAGGGAACTTTTATTTTCTTTAATTTATTTTTGGTTTGCACGTCACTTTTCCTTTTCTTGTAAAAGGGAATGAACCCTTTTTAATTAAAAAACGTTTTTCAACTAACTAACACTTTTTACTTTATTATTTATAAAAATCTTAAATATATTATTAAAATATTATTATTTGATACTTGATAGTCATTAGTTAACAGGTAATAGATACAATACTTATATTATATATGATCTTCGTCGTCTTCTTCTTCAAGTTTTCATGGCTTCCAAGCTTCATCTATGGCAATCGCGTGAGCAGAGACATCAATCTTTTTTTTTCCTTCTTCTCGATCTTTCTGATTTGCCGACGTTGGGGGGGCTTAGAAAATAAAAAAATTCTGACTACCCTATAAAAAAATTTATTTTTCAGTTAGGGGGGGCTGGAGCCCCCCCTTGTATCCGCCTTTGGTTTCACCACATGTGAAAACATAGCCAGTTTGTGACTTGGCTTGATGTGGATCGGATGAAAATTCTGCATCCGAATACCCTTCCAGAGAATAATCGGAATTTTCTGAATAATATAATCCAAGGTCTATGGTACCCTTCAGATAACGTAGAATGTGCTTAACACCACTCCAATGTCTCAAAGTGGGTGCAGTGTTATATCTTGCGAGAAGATTTATAGAAAAAGCTATATCTGGTATAGTATAATTAGCCAGATAAGTTAATGCTCTAATTGCACTTAGATACGGTACTTCAGGATCAAGTATCGTTTCACCTTCTTCAATAGGTCGAAATGAATCTTTCTTCGTATCAAGATATCTAACGACCATTGTTGATGCTAATGGATGTGCATTATCTATGTAAAAGCGCTTTAACACTTTTTTGTATATGTGGATTGGTCAATAAACGTTCCTCCTGGGACACGTTCAATTTGTAAACCAAGACAAAATTTTGTCTTTCCCAAATCTTTCATCTCAAATTCTTTCTTCAAATATTCAGCAGTTTTATTGAGCTCTTCAGGAGTACCAATTAAATTCAAATCATCGACATAAACTGCTATAATTGCAAATCCACTTTCGATTTTCTTTATGAAAACACAAGGGCATATATCATCATTCTTGTATCATTTTTTCAATAGATACTCGCTCAATCTATTATACCACATACGGCCAGACTGTTTCAGCCCATATAATGATTTTTGCAGTTTAATCAAAAACATCTTTTTGGGTTTCGACGTTAATCCTTCAGGCATTTTAAATCCTTCAGGGATTTTCATATATATGTCATTATTTAATGACCCATATAGATAGGCAGTTACTACATCTATAAGGCGCATAGCAAGCCTTTGTGACACAACCAAACTAATCAGAAATCTGAAAGTAATCGCATCCATTACTGGAGAGTATGTTTCCTCATAATCAATTCCTGGTCTTTGAGAGAAACCTTGTGCTACGAGTCTTGCTCTATATCTCGTAACTTCATTTTTCTCGTTTCTCTTTCTAACGAATATCCATCTGTATCCAACAGGGGTTTCAGATTCTGGAGTTAAGACTATAGGTTCAAATACTTTCCGGTTATCACAGAAACTTAATTCCCTTTCATAGCTCTTTTCCACATTGGCCAATCATTTCTCTGTTTACATTCTGTAATAGATTTTGGTTCAGGATCTTCATTTAAAATTTGATGAGCTATATAAAAGGCAAATATATCATCTACAATGATATGTTCTCTCTCCAGTATCTGATTGGAAGATAAATAATTTATTGAGATCTCATGATTTTCAGATACTTGTAATTCTTCAGGAATTATATCACTTTCATTTGATTGATTAATCATTTTCGTCATTGTTTGGTTTCCATCTTGCCCATTTCTTTTCCTAGACACAGAATCTTTGGAACTAACTGGTCGACCACATTTTTGACGAATTTTAGACTTATTTGCTGCCAAAGCTATTTGTCCTTCAGGGACATCAATTTTGGCTGAAGTATTTGCAGCATGTATATGAGATTGTTTCACTTTTCTTGTATCTACAAAAGTATCGGGAAGTTGGTTTGCAATCTTTTGCAAATGAATAATCTTTTCAACTTCTTGTTCACATTGATTAGTTCGAGAATCAAAATGTGATAAGCTTTTCTCATTCCAAGATATTTCCTTGTGCTTTTCTGGATGTAGATTCGTTCCACCTATTGTTAGAAATGTCATTTGATCAAAATGACAATCTGCGAAATGTGTAGTAAATAAATCACCCGTTAAATGTTCAATATACCTTATAATCGAAGGAGAATCAAATCCAACATATATCCTAAGTTTTCGTTGGGGACCCATTTTTGTTCGTTGTAGGGGTGCAATTGGGACTTAAACCGCACAATCAAAAGTTCATAAGTGAGAAATATCTGGTTCTCGACCAAAAATAATTTGCATTGGGGAATATTCATGGTTGGCTGATGGTCTAATACAAACTAATGTTGCCACATATAATATGGTATGACCCCAAGCAGTAGTTGGAAGTTTTGACTTCATAAGTAACAGTCTAGCAATAAGTTGAAGACATTTAATAAACGATTCTGCTAAACCATTTTGAGTATGGACATGAGTGACTGAATGTTCAATCTCAATTCCAATAGCCATACAATAGTTTTCAAATACTTGAGACGTAAACTCACTAGCATTATCAAGACGAATTCTTTTAATTGAATTATCTGGGAATTGAGCTCGTAATTTATAATTTGAGCAAGTAGTCTAGCAAAATACTGCATTTTTAGTAAAAAGCAAACATACATGTGACCATCTAGAAGAGGCATTAATCAATACCATAAAGTATCGAAAAGGGCCACATGATGGATGTATAGGTCCACAAATATCTCCTTGAATTCTCTCTAAGAAAGATGGCGATTCAATATTAAGCTTCATATATGAAGGTCTAATGACTAACTTACCTTGCGCATGAGCATCACATGGGAATTCATTTGTCATAAGAATCTTTTGATTCTTCATGTTGTGCTCATATGAATTATTAATTATTTGGCGGATCATAGTTGCTCCAGGATGTCCAAACCTATCATGCCAAAGCATAAAGCTTTTTGTGTCATTGAACTTTGGGTTCATGACATGGTTTGTCTTAATTGCCTTTATGAATGTGTAATACATCCCACAAGGTAGTGTTAATAATTTTTCTTTTGTTCGCTTATGGCCGAATACAAAAGAATTTATGCAGAGATATTCATTTCCACCTTTTGATACAGTCTCGATGTGGTATCCATTATAGCGGATATCTTTGAAACTTAGTAAGTTTCTTTTGGACTTACTAGAATACAAGGCATTTTCAATATCTAATTTAGTATCATTTGGTAAAATGATACAAGCTCTTCCGGAGCCTTCAATGATATTTGATGCACCTGATATTGTGTTAACATTATCCTCAGCTAATGTCAACTTAAGAAAATGTTTCTTATTTTGGAGAATGGTGTGTGTAGTGGCACTATCAGCAAGACAAATATCACAATATTCCATTTGAATGTCTAAGATGTTTTTAAAAGAAGATCAATTATTATTGAGTAAAATTACGAAAGGAAAATAAGCAATTATTTTTTAATGGAAAAACAACGATGTGAAAATAAGCAATGCCTTCTTATCAACTAGAAATAAATGATAAAGGACTAAACAATGTCTATATGATCGTCTTCAAGCACACCACCACCAAATCAACTGATCCACATTATCTCCTTTTAGGTCATCAAAGAATTCGGAGACATCTAAGTGAGTAATATCAATTGGATCGTCAAATTCAAAGACATTGGTTTTCTTCTTGTATTTTTCCTTGATCGAATCTTGATATAGATCTGCAAGGTGTTTTGTCATTCGGCAAGTACGTTACCAATGTCCATTCATGCCATATCTATGACATGCAGCTATCTTTTTGGATGAATTGTGCTCGTTGGATATTTTCTGTCTTTTGTTGTTAGAGATTGCATCATTTGATTTACCTCGTCCACGACCGCGACCATATCCACGCCCACGTCCACGTTGGTTCTCACGACCATGTCCATTGTCATGGTTGAAAGTTGCATTGGCTTCAGGCAATGCAGCGGAACCAGTGGGGCTGAGTTCGTGGTTTTTCATGAGCAATTCATTATTTTGCTCGGCAACCAACAAATAAGATATTAGTTCAGAATACATTTTGAAACCACGCTCCCTATATTGTTGCTGTAACAGCACATTAGAAACATGAAAAGTGGAGAATGTTTTCTCAAGATGTCAGCATCAGTGATACTCTCTCCACAAAGTTTCAATTTTGAAATAATTCTAAATAATTTAGAAATAAAAGCACTCACAGACTTAAAGTCTTGTAGTCTAAGATGCATCCACTTGTAATGAGCTTTAGGAAGGACGATAGTATTTTGATGATCAAACCTTTCTTTCATGTTTGTCCACAACTCACTCGGATCTTTGACGGTCAAATATTCTGTCTTTAGATCATCATGAAGATGATGATGAAGGAAAATCAGCGCCTTAGCGCAATCCTGTTGAGATGCTTTGTTTCCTTATTTGATTGTCTCCCCTAGACCCCTTGAGATTAGGTGAACATCATCATCAAGAGTCCATGACATATAATTCTTGCCCGAGATGTCAAGGGCGATGAACTCAAGTTTGGCTATGTTTGCCATTCGTGTAATTCTTCTAGGATCGATGGACTTCTAGAATTGAAGGAGAGGGTAGAACAATCGTGCTGATAACGTGTTGTAAACTAGAGAGAGAGACAAGAGAGAATATCAATTGTATGTATTTAATATGAGGACCAAATGCCTCTATATATAATAGTGCAAGAGCTAGGGTTTTAGAGTTAATAACTTAGTCATCACTCATATCATATATATCTATTAGATATATTTACAACATAATCAAAATATTTAATGAAGTACATTTAAACGTCACTTCGTGTTCTAATACTTTCTCAGTATATATGGACTTTCAAATTTCCAAACTAATGAAAAGAGATTCAGACAACATCCAAAATCATAAGTTCATTTGGCTGTAGTATATTTTATTTTTTATTGTGTTCTTGCATGACTACTATATTTATCAATTACACAAATAATGAATCTCCTACAAATTTATCTTGTTACAAACATTGGATTCAACAAGCAATAAATACTGAAGATATAAAATTAAATATTAAAATAATATTTCTTTATATTATACATACTAAGGTCATCTCCAATAGTTTGTTTTATTTTTCAGCAGCTTTAACTCTATTATTATCATAATCTGTAGGGTTAATTGTCAAAAAATGCACCACCTTTCAACGAATTTACAAATTAGACACCACTTTTCAAACGTTTCAATAATGACACAACCTTTCATTTTATAGCAAAATAGACACCCCTTTTTTTTCCGGCCACCGACAAAATGGCGTGGCTTTACTTATTTCCTATGTGAACTGGGACTCCTATGTGTACTTGTCACGTCAATGTTTATTTTTAAGTTAATTGTCAAAAAATGCACCACCTTTCAACAAATTTGCAAATTAGACACCACTTTTCAAACTTTTCAATAATGACACAACCTTTCATTTTGTAGCAAAATAGACACCATTTTTTTTCGGTCACCAACAAAATGATGTGGTTGTACTAATTTCCTACGTGGACTGGGACTCCGACTTGAGGAAACGTTGTCGTTTTCAGCTTAAAGATTTGGGAATTATACACATATTAAATTTAAAACTCACACATTCTTCACCCTAATTTCTCACGAGAAATCCTCTTGAATTTGTCAAAAACTTTCGAATATTGAAAGTCCATACCAGAGGTTTCTACTGATTCCCAAATTGAAAGGTGATTTTTTTTTCATTATTTTTTTATTTCACGTGGGAAATAAGTAAATCCACGTTATTTTGTTGGTGGCCGGAAAAAAAAAGAGTGTCTATTTTGCTACAAAATGAAAGTGTAACACAAATTCCGAGTATTTAAATTAATAAACACCGGAAAATCGTACAAAGAAAAGATTTTGGATTGAAATTACAATTTGTGGTTCGATTCTCTATCTAGATCTTCTGATTCTTCTCTTCAAAAATTGTTCATCATCGTTCTTCAAGATCTTCAAGTTGTTCTTGCTTTTCGATCTTCAGGAACCCGATGCTTGGAGGTTTGTAACGTCAATTCGAAGGATTTTCATCTTGATTCCGAATCAAACGTCATTTTTGGGACGATTTGTTGAAGAACGCTTTGAATCTTCGAGTTGTTCTTGAGGATTTGAGGTTGATAACGCCGATTGGAGAGCCGAGCACCTTGGATCCGGATCGAGCGTCGAGTTTGGGATGATTTCTAGGGAAGAACGCGAAGAACGCCTTGAATCTCCAACTTGAATGCCTTGAAGATTGAAGAGAGCTTTCTCTGATGAATCATTCTCCACACTTGAGCTCTTGAACTTGTTGTGGTTTCCTTAGGCCAAGCCCTCTATTTATAGGCAAATGAGGGTGCATTTAGGGCTTAGGTGGCGACGTCTCATTGGTCCATTTGTTAGGGCTTATGTGGCATAATTTTATTGGTGCCTTGTATCCTTTGTAATTCTCTACAACAACATGGTCATTTCTTGTATGAGCTCGTTTATGTGTCGCATTTCTATTGGTCAAGATTTTTCCACATATTGAATACCAATTTATTTATTTAATTTAGGAATTAAAATTCCCAAAATATAAATAAATGATATAATTTGGATATTTTAATTGTTTAATTTCCACGTGTCACCATTTGATTGGTGATGATAATTTAATTGATTACAAATGCCCCCATGAGACGAGTTCATGAGCAAGTTGTCTTGAAGGTGGACGAGTCTCATATTTTGAATTTTTTTGTTAGATAGTTTTAACTCATATCTAGGAGTTCTTCATTTCGATTTAAAATTTATTAGATAGTTTATACTCGTATCTAGGAGTTCTTCAATTAAAATTTGCTAGATAGTTTATACTCGTACCTAGGAGTTCTTGATCTTGAATTTATTTTCTTTCTTTCGTTAATTTCTTCGTGGATTTGTGCTTGCAATTGGGCTTCCAAATTCATGTATGGGCCCAAAGTCTCATTTTCTTGATTTATTAAATATTTGCAAGAAGATCTCCTCTTTTTGGCCCAATCATCTTTTATGGCCCAATTCTCTAAATTGAAATGAAGCCATACGTACATATATATATATATATATATATATATATATATATATATATATATATATCAAAATGACATGAAGTGAGCCCATTATTGTTTATTTACACGCAATTTTGATCTCTCTCTCTCTTTTGTTTTTTTTTTAATATATGTATATGTGAAAGAAGAAAATGGCTTTGCAAGCTAAATGCCCAATCATGATATTGCTCTCGGTCATGCTAGACATTTAGGAGATGCCAATGGGCCGGAATTAAATCAAAGAGATTGAGCCTAATATTATTTTTTCTTGGCCCTAAGTCTTCTTACTCTGTTTTGGCAGCCCAACAAACCGGATTTTTGTAGGAGACGAGCTTCTCTTTTTCCAGTAAACATTTGATAACTACTAAGAGGGGCCTACCAAATTTGTTTGTTACTTCATTTGTTGCTGCACGTATTTAATTATTTCCAAAAATGGTATGGACTGGTTTTTCCGAGAGTACACATATTTCGTTTAGTTTTCTGGGAAATCAGACTCCCTTTCTTTTGTTGTTGCAACTAAACAACTGTACTGCAGAAAATTTTTGTTTGTATGCTCCCTTTTTTTTTAGTGCATAACTCTTGCATCCTTCAAGGCTTTATGGTACAGCCGCTGCAAAAAGCCAATTGTTTGTTACCTCTCTTTTCACTGCATTAAATGTCTTCCGTAAAAAAAAACTGGAGCAAAAGTATAGGACCCCTTTTTTTTGCTTCTTTGAGTTGTTACACAATGGCAGCTTGGTGAATCAAAAATACAGAGTGCCACCGTATCAAGAGCTGCAAATCTCTCCTCTTTTTTGTTTGTTACTCCTCTCCTTTTCCACCTAGCAACAGAATTTCAACAATTTCTGTGATAAAGCCTGGCAGACCCTATGAGAGCATCTGCACTGTGAGTACAAGTATGCTACTTTGTTGCTCATTTCTGTGGAATTTGTTTGCTGCCGGGTACCTCCTTTTATTGTATTAACAGCTAGCAGGCCTCCATACTTATCCATCTATAGGCTTTCGATACTATAAGGCCTTGTTTGCTAGGTAGTATAAGGGTGGAATAAATACCTATGGCACCCTAAAATAACCTCGCAGATATTAATTAAAAATGTTATTATAGAATATTTACACAATATATGGTAACTAATTAAAGGATATTTTAGGAATTGAAATTTTATAGAGAATAGAATACATCTAAGCAAACAATATATTATTAATACATATATTTTAATACACCAAAACAAACATGATATTGATATCTTATACGTGAAACACATCACATGTCAAACACATCCAACCTTATACCATACAACCTAGCAAACGAGCCCTAAATACCCTATCATGGCGGGCATAACCTCTATATTTCTTCAAGCTCTTCATTTTTTTATATCAAAACAAGTCAGCAACTATAACATCTATTCCTTCCACATACCATTTCCAAACTTTCATTTCTTTTGACACTGAATATTCAAACAACAACCTTCTGATATCCTTCTCCTCTTTTTGAGAACTGAAATACCTGGGAAGGGAGAAATCTCTCGAGATAAGCTACACTTCATCAGAGTTCAAGGAGGCGGCCATCAGGACTTCTAGCGATGGCGGGTTATTTTTCAGAACAGCTGCACTAGCCCCAACATGAGCAACAACATCGGCTGTAGACACAACTTCTACACATCCGATTGTGAGTTTATCTTTTCCTTTGCTATTTCGTTCTTCTGTAAAAAAAAACTGCAGCTACTTCTCCTTTTTTTGGTGATATTTTTGCCTTCTTCAACTCTCCTTCCGTCGAAGCAATCTCCTTCTGTAGGGTTCCCTCTTGCGAAGAAGAATGCTTCCCTTGTGAACAAGCTCGTCAAGAGCAAGATCAGGTGTTTCCACCTCATTTCTAGAAGCAATTCTTTTCCAGCACGACGTGTATTAATATTAATCAAAGATGGCGTTTAGCTTGGCTTTAGAAACTACTGTCCTCTTCTCCTAAGTAGCGGCGGTGCAGATGAACCGTCTCCGAAATCCATCAACTTGAACAGTGACGAGTCAGCTTTCCAGAGCCTCACACGATAAGGTTGCAATGACATTAGTGATGCATGAGAATGCAGAAGAGCAGAAACACCATCAATCGCAGCAACAGCGTAATCGATCATAACCAAATCGTCTAATGCAATGTCGTTAAGTGTATACTCCAAAATAAGAGCTGGAGGCATGCCCGAGGTGGTGGTCGCACGGTGACAGCTGAACGGAGGTGTTGAAGAAGAAGGAGCTTCTCGACATGAAGGCGATGCCGAAGGTGGATCCATCGGACCTCTGCACCGCCACGTCACCGCATGACGAGAACACTTTATTCGTGTCACTTCTTGATTCCCCCAACGAGATTGTGCTGAATACAGAACTAATCGCCTCGAAATCGCCATTTTCGGATTGGATAATTGCTTTAAAGATCAGATGAGCTGTGAATTTGCACTATGTTTTGATTGTGATTTTGGGGTTCTTTCTTTTGTTTTTGACCACTTGAACACAGACAGAAGAAGAGGATGAAAGCAAAAGCTTGTTCAACAGGAGGACTAAAGAAGCCCTAGCTTCCTCTGTCGTGAGATGATCGGAGATGGAAAATACGAATTCTGCATCAGAGCCGAGAAAGCCCTCGCCGTTGTAAGTAGGGCTGCAAAGCTCTTCATCAAAAACACCAACTCATGTGGCTTCATGCCAGCCTTCAAAGAGAACCTAGCACCCAAATAAGCTTTCAAATCTGGGATAACCTCGAGAGCTTTCAACAACGGAGCATCGACGGCCTTTTGGTCTTCCTTTTTCTCTGTCGGGAGTGTGTTCTTCTCCTGCTTCTCAGCCTCAAGGAACTCAGTTTCTGTAACAGCCTGGTCCCGAGATAGGGATTAATGAATGGGGACGGGGTGTTATTAAGGGATTTAACGAGTAAAGTCAGAAGATTAACGAAGAAGTTTAAGAATAAAGGTACGCTTCGAAGATAGTTGATGATACTCGGGTTTACTTGATTAAGAAGGAAACATGCTTTAGCGGAATAAAATGGCTAATTAATCAGACACCGACAAGCATAGGCTCTTTTACAGGCGGAAAGAAAACATACTCGGAAAGCGGAAATAAACTTAATATGCGTCTTATATATATATATATATATATAATCATCTGGAAATATTCTTAGAATCTCGAATAATCATAATAGAACCTTGAACGGAATTTAGAAAGAGTTGATCAGAGTAGCAGAACACATAATGGGATTCCAAAGAAACTTATATAATAGCAAAACAATCTTGACAGCCAACCCACATCCACAACCACCATCATCCTCGGCATCTCAACCTGAAAACATTTGAAAAAGAGGGTGTGAGCACTAATTTACTCAATGGGTTTTTAATGAAAGCTTCTTTAATAACTTGAGATATATCCAACAATGAACTGGCGGTATATGGAGAGCAAAACACAAAAGCCCTCTCCATATCCGCAAAATATTTTCTTTACTTTTGGGCCCAACCTTGGCTCAAACCTGATGTCAACTGTACCCTTAGGCATGCCATGGGATAGAAGAGGGGTTACCTCAAATATCCAAACGAGTTTGTAAGGGAATTAACCCAGCAGTGACTCCCTCTAAAGTTGTGAGCTCAATTTCTGCTTAGGTGAAATGCTAAGTTCCTTTCTTCCTTCATCTTGCTAGTAAAACCAATCTTAGAGCAACGTCTAAGGGCTATTCCTTTAGTAAAACATAATCCTGGCCTATAAGGGATTTAATGCTACCCTAACAAGGCAAACCTTAATTCTTAACTTACAAGCCTTAACACAGTATAAACATTCAATATAAGGAGATGAACGTAAATGAATACGAATTCCAACTAAAGACTATTCTAAACATCACATGCTAAGCATAACAATACTTTAATAATTCTAGCATTTCTAAACATGCTCAAGAGCTTAATTACAACATAATATCTTTCTTTCCTTTCTTCCTTGTACAGAGATCGATCAGGCAGAGCAAATAAAATGCTTTATTGGATATCTCATTTGCCCTATATGCTTCTAGAGCTTATTAGCTCAAACTTTAGATGAGTATAGATTTACCCACCTCGATTACTGGACAGAAGATGAAACAACGAGCTGAAGATCCTTCTCCGATTTCCTATAAGGCTCACTTCCTCCTACAAAAGTCGAATCATCGACTTAGCGACCTTCTTTGAAGAAATCGACTATCTAAAGCGAGAAATAATGACACTTTACTCGAAGACTAAAATCTAAGATTTATTTACAGATTGCACGACTTTACGACTCTATAAATTTTGAGAAGAATTTATTTAAAGAACATCTCGACTTGATTTCCCAATTTTTTTTGACAAAGAATAACTTGAATGGATTACTCAAAATAAATTGAGAATATCTTGATTGCTTCTCTAAAATTTAACTTGAAAATAACTTGGAAATAACACGACTTGAAAAACTCGAAAAGATGGAAGAATCAGCGTCGAATGACACGGGGGGGCATTACGCACCGACGGCACCCCGCGCGCCCGCGCAGCCTCCGCGCACGCGGGGTTCTGGGCCGAGGGGGATGTCGCGCGGCCGCGCACCCCCTCGCGGTCGCAGGACCTGGTTTCTCTCTCTTCCTGGGTGATCTTCAACTGGGTTCTTCGTGTTCGTTGATTCTTTCGATGAACACGAAGAACACTTAACCCGAAATTTCTTTAAAAACAACATACTTAAATTTATCATGCAACAACATGCCTTAACTTAAAAAGAATTTTGGCATTATAACGGCATAAACACGATAATTCTCTTTAAATATTTAGAATAACGATGAAATCTTCAAATATAGCTCGAACGGAATTTAAACGGAATAAACGAGGCTAATCTCAAGAATAATAATGACAGGAATAACGCGAGAAATATAACGTAACGTTATTAACTTGGAACTTCAATAAAAACTGAAATATAACTTAGACGGGCAATAATGAAAAACGCGAAGAACGGAAAGTAAATGCGGAATTTAAAGATAGAAAAAGAAATGGAGATCGAGACCGACGAACAAGAATGGACGAGGTCAGGTGCGTTGAAGGAAGGTGGCTAGCTCGGCGTCTCGTCGAGTTGCAACGGCGGCAGAGCCGCCCGCTACAACCCAACGGCGCCCCTAGCACCTTACCTCACCGCATCCCTTCCACACCACTCCGCTCGTCGTCTTGCAGAACACTCACGAAGAACGCTTTTTGCTTCGACAGAACTTTCTCGGCTCTCACAAGCTTTCCCACTCTCTAGAAATGAGGAATGGGTGAAATTGGTGTGGAAAAAGTGAAAGGGGTGATGCTTCATTTATAGGAAAAGCTTTGGCTTCCAAGGGAAGCCACTTCAGTGCAAGAATACTGCAAAATTTACCTCGGGTTCAGTTAAAAGCTGCTTTATTCGATGTCGAGGTCCAAATGACCTCAGACATTAAATCTAAAAATACCGGGAGACTCATTGGCTCGAATACTAGTGAACCAACTTAATTCGTGAAAAAGACGGGGTCGTCTGAAGAAAGACGAGCAAAGATTTCCTTTTTGGAATTACTTTTTACTATTCACTCAGACTGACAGATTTTGTTCCCGAGCGTTCGATTGACCTCAGAATGGTAATCCGTGAATGCCAACGGAATCCTTGGGTCATTTTCCATAAGAGGGGCCTGACAGAACTAGACTCGGATCAACGAGAAGGATTTTCGTAAATTTCTCAAAACACGAACGCACGCAAAAGTTACTATTCATCCATCCTTTAAATACGCTTTTCATCACCGGGAACTCAATTGACTTCAGAATTAAAATCTAAAAACACCGGCATACTCCCTGAGTTAAAACCTTTCTAACGAGACCACGAATGGCCATAAAAGAATTAAGATCAAATTTTCCGAAAAGATGATTTTCACGAAAACTGACCCTTAAAGTCGTGACTGACATCTGACCTCAATTAACCTTAATTAAATTTCTTCCTTAACTTCTTAATTATCATTAAGAATCCTCTAAACCTTAATCGAAATTCTGGGGTCTTACAGTTTCACCCTTCTTTTTCTTCTTCTCAACTTGCTTGTCGATGTACTTATCATCAAATTTTGAAACATCCACAGCAGAAATGTGTACCTTTGTGGAAGTTTCAATAACGTAAGCCAAAATGTCTACCTTTGTGTAAGTTTCAATGACGTAAGCCTGGTTGACACGCCTTAGAGGAACACCATTGACCTTGTAAGGTCCAGTGACAAGCAGCAATCCAGAAGTGAGCTACTTCAAGAACACAACTCTTCTTCTCTTAAACTCCCAGTCAAAATAATCAACACGGTCCCATGAGTAACACTCGCCCTGAGCTTGGTGGGCTTAGGCTTGCGTTTGTTAGCAAGCGGCTTCTTTACATCATCAGCTGGGTAAAACTTGGGCTGCTTCTCCTCCACAGCGGCGGCAACGGCGACCTTCACGTGCACGGGGAATTTGCCGCCATGTTTGGCTTTAATAGCCCAAAGACCACGCTTGTGGTATATCTTAGACCTTGATACCTTACCAACACCACGGATGAGCTCCGGATTACGAGTCGTCTGCTTCGGCGCCATTACAGCAGCAGCTCAGTGTGTGTTGTGTGTGTGCGATGAGAGAGAGAGAAAAAGCGCAGGCGAGATAGTGAAGTGTAGAGGGGATAAGTTATTATTAGATTTAGGGTTAAAAGATATGGGTTCTGAAAAATTGGGCCATGAATTTGGGCTTAAAAAGAAAACTTGGGCCTTACTTTCCTTCCTTTTTTTTTTTAATATTGGGCCTTTTCTTTTTCTTTTTCTTTTATTTGGGCTTTCTCCTTTTTATTTGGGATCTAACCTCTTTTTTTTTCCTTTTTTTTTTCTTTTCCTTTTTTTTACAGGAATTTATATTTGAACTTGCTCGTGAATTTGATCGAGACATCCGAATTTGTGTTAAAGGATCTTGAGGATTTTTTTTTAAATTTGAAGATAGAGTTTTTTTTAGCATAATTCATGCATTTACTCATTTTTTGTTTCTAGGCATGATTCATTTCCAAGACACAAGTATTTTCGGGAAGCAATACTTAGTGATTGTGGATGATGACAAGTAGCCTGCGAAGAGAGAATTGATTTATAATCCCCTACACGAAGATTAAAAGCCTTATCGAGATGGAGATTTTGACTTCGACATGGAGACTTAATTTCCATTAAGCCAAAGATGTCAGCTATCACTAGACAAGATTTCAATAAGAGCATGACTTCATTTCAACTTCTGCGTAGAAAAGATTTCAACTTTGAGTTGCTTGAAGCTTAAAGGTGGAACTTGAAGATGGAGCCGAATTTCACACTTGAAGCTTGAAGATGTAGCTGACTTGGATACTTGAAGCTTGAAGACGGACTTGAAGATTGAGTCGACTTGCACTTGAAGCTTGAAGACGGACTTGAAGATGGAGCTGGCTTGGATAAGCTTGAAGCTTGAAGACGGACTTGAAGATGGATCTGGCTTGGATAAGCTTGAAACTTAAAGACGGACTTGAAGGTGGAACCAGCTTGCATAAGTTTGAAGATGGAACTTGAAGATGCTTGACGGTGGAGCTGGCTTGCATAAGTTTGAAGATGGAACTTGAAGATGCTTGACAGTGGAGCTAACTTGCATTCTTGAAGATACTTAAAGATGGAACTAACTTGCAATCATGGTGGAATCATTAAGAAAGTGCTCCTCAAATTGGGTAAATAAAAGGCGGATCTACTCGTCGCCATGCCTAATTTCTCTATATCATCATCATTCCTTTAGTTGATTTTTTTTAGCGACTGTTTCTGAAATGATGCTGCTTTTGTGATTTCTTTGAATCTCTGAATTACTTCTCATTTTCTTTGAAGATATTCATCCTTCAGCTATAACTATTTAACTTCCAAAACAAAAGACTAATCATGACTGAACTTAGAATATATCTAAGCTGCCTACGTACCCTTTAAAGGGATCAAGTCAAAACGTAGTTCAAATGAAAATTTCTTTTAGAGAGGGTGCCGTACACAGTTTATACTCATGCGGGCCAGGAGTAACATGCTGTTTAGGCTCATGTGTCATGGAGCATTGGAGAAAGTTTAGGCTCATATCAAGGAGCACTGAAGATTTCTTGGAGATTTTAGACAGTTTTGGCTCATATCAAGGAGCTATAAAGATTTCTTAGAGAATTTAGACAGTTTTTGGCTCATATCAAGGATCTATGAAGATTTCTTAGAGAATTTAGACAGTTTTGGCTCATATCAAGGAGCTATGAAGACAGTTTAAGCTCGTATCGATGAAGATTTCTTGAAGATTTCAGATAGTTTTGGCTCATATCAAGGAGCTTATGAAGACAGTTTATGCTCATATCAAGGAGCCTTGGAGAAAGTTTATGCTCATATCGAGGAGCCATGAAGACAGTTTATGCTCGTATCGAGGAGCCAACTCCTTTCTTAGTTCAGAGATTTGTGGCGACATCACCCTCTTCAAGTGATATCTTTCCTTGTTGCGCCAGCTGCATAACTTTGTCTTTGAAGATGAAACAGTCTTGTATACGATGTCCGACCAAACGATGGTACTTGCAGTATTTTGGATCATCGGTTCGTCCTGCTTCTTCAGGTCGCTTCATTTCTGGTAATTTGATGAGTTCAGTTTTGCACAGATCCTCAAAGATTCCAAGGACGTCTGAATCCAAAAATGGGTATTCTCTTTGTTGCATCTCCCTTAGAGTCAATTTTCTTTGCTCTCTTTCTTGAGGAACATTTTTTCCAGCATCATTTCTTAAGAATTTGACGGGCACTGCTTTCACTACCATGGATTCTTCATTTAGGGTCATGTCAAAAGGTGCGTCCCCATTCTTAAATTCTTGTCTTTCCTGGAATGCACGAGATTCTTGGATTGGTGGTCCTTTCACTCCGCTTGCTGTCATGCTCAACTCCATGTCATGAGCTCTAGTAGCCAAATCTTCAAAGGTCTTTGGCTGAATTCCTTTAAGAATGTATTGGAGGCCCCATTGCATTCCTTGAATGCACATTTCAATAGCAAAGGTCTCAGACAAGCGATCTTTGCAATTGAGGCACAAATTTCTCCATCTATTGATGTAGTCAATGACAGGTTCTTCTTCCCATTGACGAGTGTTTGTGAGCTCCACCATGCTAACTGTTCTTCTCGTACTGTAGAAGCGATTAAGGAATTCATTTTCCAATTGCCCCCAACTGTCGATCCAGTTTGGCTCTAAGTCCGTGTACCAGTCAAACGCATTTCCTTTGAATGAACGGACAAATTGCTTCACTAGGTAGTCACCAAAGGTTCCGGCATTGTTGCAGGTCTCCACAAAGTGGGCGATGTGTTGTCTGGGATTGCCTTTGCCATCAAATTGTGTAAATTTTGGTGGTTGGTAACCTAGTGGCATCTTCAGGTTATCGATCCTTTGAGTATATGGCTTGGAGTAAGTCGAAGATGACTTGGAGCCTCCATCAAATTTGCTTTTGATAGTCCCTTCGATGAACTCCCTTAGCTGATCAATTTGAATGAAACCATCGGATGAGACTTGGATCCCTTTAGTTGCAGCTCTTCCTTCTTCATCCGTCTGCTGTTTTGAGGATGCCTCATCGCCATTATCATCATTCTCTTTGCTATTTGCATGACTTGTTTCTCTCTTATCCTCCCGGAGTCTTGAGATTTCCGCATCTTGGTTTTGTATGTGCTTTTGCATTTCTTCAACGAGCTTAGTTAGGTTGGCAAGTTGATCTTCTACACTGGAGTCAATCGCCATCATGACAGCTTTCTCGAGTGAGTAGCTTGCTTGTGGCGGAAAGTCATTTTCCAGTTGTTTGTTGTTTCCTTTGATGTTGGCAATATAAAGCTCTTCTTCCTCAATGGTAGCCATCTTCAAAGCTTCTAGTGTTTGTTTTTTCATGTTTAGTGCAGTCACTCCAACACTTTTCATAGTGGAATCAGGAGTGATCGAGATGTTAGACATCTTTGAATTTGAAACTTGATGAAGAGAAGAGATGAGAAGTAGAGAATGTCCCACTGGGCGTGCCAGAATTTGTAACACAAATTCCGAGTATTTAAATTAATAAACACCGGAAAATCGTACAAAGAAAAGATTTTGGATTGAAATTACAATTTGTGGTTCGATTCTCTATCTAGATCTTCTGATTCTTCTCTTCAAAAATTGTTCATCATCGTTCTTCAAGATCTTCAAGTTGTTCTTGCTTTTCGATCTTCAGGAACCCGATGCTAGGAGGTTTATAACGTCAATTCGAAGGATTTTCATCTTGATTCCGAATCAAACGTCGTTTTTGGAACGATTTTTTGAAGAACGCTTTGAATCTTCGAGTTGTTCTTGAGGATTTGAGGTTGATAACGCCGATTGGAGGGCCGAGCACCTTGGATCCGGATCGAGTGTCGAGTTTGGGATGATTTCTGGGGAAGAACGCGAAGAACGCCTTGAATCTCCAACTTGAATGCCTTGAAGATTGAAGAAAGCTTTCTCCGATGAATCCTTCTCCACACTTGAGCTCTTGAATTTGTTGTGGTTTCCTTAGGCCAAACCCTCTATTTATAGGCAAATGAGGGTGCATTTAGGGCTTAGGTGGCGACGTCTTATTGGTCCATTTGTTAGGGCTTATGTGGCATAATTTTATTGGTGCCTTGTATCCTTTGTAATTCTCTACAACAACATGGTCATTTCTTGTATGAGCTCGTTTATGTGTCGCATTTCTATTGGTCAAGATTTTTCCACATATTGAATACCAATTTATTTATTTAATTTAGGAATTAAAATTCTCAAAATATAAATAAATGATATAATTTGGATATTTCAATTGTTTAATTTCCACGTGTCACCATTTGATTGGTGATGATAATTTAATTGATTACAGAAAGGTTGTATCATTATTAAAATATTTGAAAAGTGGTGTCTAATTTGTAAATTCGTTGAAAGGTGGTACATTTTTTGGCAATTAACCCAAAAATAAACATTGACATGGCAAGTACACATAGGAATCCCAGTCCACATAGGAAATAAGTAAAGCTACGTCATTTTATTGATGGCCGGAAAAAAGGGGTGTCTATTTTGCTACAAAATGAAAGGTTGTGTAATTATTGAAACGTTTGAAAAGTGGTGTCTAATTTGCAAATTCGTTAAAAGGTGGTGCATTTTTTGGCAATTAACTCTAATTTGTATTTCATCTTTAACAGGCTCCTCTAAATTCTGCACTAAAAATGAATATTCCATAATATTCAATTTTTATGTATTTATTTATTCTTGATTTTGCAAAATAACATTAAAATTTATAAAACTTAATATTGCAATGGAAAAAACACAAATTACATAATAATTTTTCCTAATTGTATAATTAGATTATTCTTCCCATAAATGCTCGATTAATGCATTTCGAAGCACCAAATAAGCATCAACATATTTGATTTGTTTAAAACGAATAAAAAAAAATCATGAAATTGAGTATGTTCATTTTCAACAAATTTATTGTATTGCTTTATTATGGTTTTACGTTTAGTAATTTTATTAAATGTTATTTTAATTTCAACATTAAAAAAATTATATGAGTGTTACGTTCTTATTTGATGTACAATTTTGTATTTTAATATTTCAAATAAAATAAATAAATAAGTAAAGAGAAAAAAAAAAGAAATATGAAAGAAAATGAAAAAAATAACGTGAACAGTGATGAAGTCGCCGCACTACTATGCTGCTTCAAATATGAAGCAACACTGTAGCAATATGGATTTTCCAGCCGAATATAGCGCCGTTGTTGGAGCAATTTTTTTGCCAAATTTTGCTCCAAATTTAACTTTTAGCGTTACTTTTGGAGATGACCTAAGCTTTTAAATGAATTTATCGTTTAACTTAATATCAAATTCAGAATTGACTATATAAAAATAATAATAAAAAAAAGATGTGTTCAAATCTCGCTGCCAAATTAAGGTGTAAATTGTAGGAATATAGGTGGACCAACCTTTTGAGGTAAATTTATTATTATCAAGACTATATAAATACAAGATTTAAAAAAAAAAAACATAGGTCTAATTTGGTGTTAGTCAACAGCTAATCCCAGCGCAATCAAGAAAACTAGACACATCCGACTTGACTTATTATAAACTTTTACTCGATATTTCATTATTCAACTTATTTTGGTCAGAACATCAGTCCACCATATAAACTCATTATTTTTATTTTTCCCCATCAAAGCCCTTCCTTTTTTTTTTTTGTGTATTACTGATAATGACCTTTTTAACAGCAAAATAAGCATTCAACGTCCAAATTATGGCCTCAAAAAATCTAGACATATACTGTATCTTTGTTTGTGCTTAAATTATTTCTTTATTTTATTTGTGGACGTCACGCTCACCCCTCTATATAATACTCTTCTGTCTCAATTATATAGTTTATTTTTTAATTGTACTTAGATTAAAAATACTTATGAAAATAAAATATTAAAACTAAATTTCCAATAACACCATTATTGAATATTTATAACTTTCAAAATTTAAGTGGTTTGTTTTTTTAATTTCCAAAATTTAACAATGATGTATTTATACATTACTAGGAAAATTAATACCACTTATCGTAATAAGACTATATAATTGGAACACTTCAAAATATTAATAGGAACTATATTATCGAGACAAAGGGAGTAATATTTTTTAATATCTTATTTAATAGGTCACAGATTAGTAGATTACTTGAAAATAAATCTAAAATGTAATTGGCAAACTCAACTCAAAATGAAGACTGGAGAGATTGATCCCATCGAAACAATTGGGACATCAAAACTTACCTTAAACGCAAACATTAAACACCGCGTCTATTAGATAAATTAATAACTTTCAAAGATATTGGATTAAATTCCATCAATATTTTTTAAATTGAGATAATTGGATTGGTGGAATAATATCTATTTGATCATTTGATGACTCCCGCGAAAGTTGCAATTAAGAAGAATCTAGAACAAAAATAACATACTCCTGGAAAAGGAATATTTGAATTAGAATTATAGTATATATATAAAAAAAAGGAATTCGAAGAAAAATGAATATATTTATATAATAATTGAGAACAGTATATAATGTGTAGTGAAAAAAAGGGTTGAACAACTGTAGAAATGTCATAAACAAACAAGAATGTATTGTATTGTAATCGAAGAACTCAACTCTTTCCCCAATCAAGAATTCCACACACATTTTTCGACTTCTCCGATGACTTGTCCGAGCCTCACAAACCTTGTCTGAATAAATAGTTTTCCCCCAAAAATTTCTTCGATTCCCCAACAATGGCGGCGAAACCCTCATCGACCGCCGTGACCCCAACAACAATCCCTCAAAAACTCCAGCCACAAAAGGCCAGAGCAATCGAGCAGCACGATAAACGAATCGAAGAGATTCTGTCGTTTCCGATTCTATTGTCCGACCAAATTGGTGAAGCGGTTAAGGAAGCGGAATCGTTCAAGTTCGAGTGCTCCGAGGTCGGGAAGCAGGTCGAGCGCCTCTGCCAGATGCTCCGCTCCGCCGCCCGCCTCGCCACAGCCGGCGCCGCCTTCTACGACCGCCCGCTTCGCCGCATCGCCGCCGAAGTATCGAAGAACCTCGAGAAGTCGCTGACACTGGTGAAGAAGTGCCGGCGGCGCAGCATCCTCCGCCGCGTGGTGACGATCGTCTCCGTCGCGGATTTCCGGAAGCTGCTGGCGCTCCTCGACTCCTCCGTGGCGGACATGAAGTGGGTCCTCAGCATCTTCGACGGCGGCGCCGCCGGCGGAGGTATCGTGCTTACTCTGCCTCCCATTGCTAGTAACGATCCCATAATTTCGTGGGTTTGGTCGTTTACTGCGTCGTTGTATATGGGGCAATTGCAAGATAAG
Source organism: Perilla frutescens (assembly GCA_026008535.1). Taxonomy (NCBI): domain Eukaryota; kingdom Viridiplantae; phylum Streptophyta; class Magnoliopsida; order Lamiales; family Lamiaceae; genus Perilla; species Perilla frutescens. Next base: position 16,877,507 of record BRKX01000015.1, read on the forward strand.
ATTGAGGCGGCGAATGAATTAGCTTCGTTAGCGAAAGATAATGATAGGAATAAGCAGATTATAGTTGAAGAAGGTGGGGTTTCGCCATTGTTGAAATTGTTGAAGGATAGTTCTTCTTTGGAAGGGCAGATTGCAGCTGCATTTGCTCTGTTTAATCTTGCTAATGATCAAGAGAGGGTGCAGGCGATCATCGATGAATTAGGCGTTCCGATCATTGTTCATGTTTTGGGAGATTCTCCGATGAAGGTTCAGATTAGGGTTGCTAATTTGGTAGCTAAGATGGCTGAGCATTGCCCTCATGCACAAGAGGATTTTGCTAGGGAGAATGTCATTAGGCCGCTTGTGACATTGTTGTCATTCGATCTGTTCGTGGATGATCTGTTTGTGGATGATTCGAAGCTCAAACTAGGGAAACAGAGCATACATTCCCTTGTGCAGATCAACAAGGAGATGGAGAGGAAGAATTTGTATAAGCCCGGGTTTGGTTCGTCGTCTCTGTCTAAGCATTACTCGGAGGGAAGTAGTAAGGGAGGAGGAAATAATAGGAAGGAGAGAGAGAATGAGAAGCCTGAGGTGAAGCTCAAACTCAAAACTAGTTGTGCCGAGGCATTATGGATGCTTGCTAGAGGAAGTGTGCCGAATAGTAGGAGAATTACGGAGACGAAGGGCTTGCTTTGTTTGGCTAAGATCATCGAGATAGAAGAAGGCGAGTTGAAGAGGAACTGCTTGATGACAATCGCAGAGATAACTGCTGCAGCTGAGTCTAATGCAGACCTCAGACGCGCAGCTTTCAAGACTAATTCTCCAGCAGCCAAGGCTGTCGTGGATCAGCTACTTAGGGTTATCCAAGAATCCGATGAGGCATCCTTGCAAGTAGCTGCTATAAGGGCAATAGGTTCCTTAGCTCGAACATTCCCAGCTAGGGAGACGAGGGTTCTTGGTCCGTTAGTTGAGCTGCTAGGTCACAGGGATCAAGATGTTGCAGCAGAAGCTGCTTCTTCACTAGGGAAGTTCACTTGTCCAGACAATTTCCTATGTGTGGACCACTGCAAGACTATCATCGAGTTTAGAGGTGTTCCACCTCTGATCAGACTGTTGAGGGGCAATGAGGAGGCACAGCTGCACGGTCTGATTCTTACGTGTTACCTGGCCATCCACGCTGGAAAGAGTGATGAATTGGAACGAGCAGGCGTGCTGAACGCGTTAGAGGGCGTGGACCGTGCACTTGTCTTCCAACACCCGGAATTGAAGGAATTGATACCTCAGGCGATCTACCATCTAAGTGTGTTTCACCAGTCTCACTCAGGCATGCTCACTCAAAGACAGTTTTAGCTGCCCTCCCTGGCTTTCGAAACAGTGATGACATGACAGCGTGAATGTTAGCAAATGCATCTACTGATTGTGTAGGTGCATTGTCTGTTTAGTGGAAGTTAATAACTGTCAAAATTTTGCAGTCTGAAACCTATATTTATGTCTCATTCTTTCTTTGCAAAATAGGAAGACACATTGTTGAACTATCTATCTGTGCACGATGATTCACTTCGCCTTCCCAGTCGAGGCAACCTTAGTGAGTGTATATGATTTGTGCATAGCTTCGATCTCCTTGTGTTCTTGGTTGAACAGTTGTTGAATGAATTTAACAAGTGTGAATTGAGACATTTTTTTTTGTTCCATTGGAGCTCAAAACTCATCCATAATCTTGTAATAAAAACAAGTCCAAATTCTATAACCTGCAGTATATGATTTTAATTTACAAGAGTATTTCAATCTGCTCAACATATGCAGTCACAAACTAGGCCCTTCAGCTGATTTCCAGATTGCTGCATGTGAACATTAAGATCTGCAATTATTCTGGGAAAATCATAGAGAGGTTATGTATAGCTGCTGATCCAAGACGTGGAAGAAATGTCTGCAACGACATTAAGAGGAACGAGATTCAACGTGAGGAAGGCAAAGCACGCCAGGTATCTACAAGAACCATTGCCCTATCACGAGAAGATGCTGAAAGTTGCTGGAGAATAACATTTTTCACATGAGCAGCGGCTCTCTCTCCGGCTCTCGTGGCCAGCTCCAGGTACACCACAGCCTTCATCATATCTCCTTCCTGTTGTCATACGAGTGTTGCATCAAAACATAATCAGTTTATCATGTGTGTAGACTCTCCTTTTCAATCTTAATCAAATCAATGAGATAAGTTTAAAGAAAAGTCTAATCTTTGTTCCTAGAGCAAAGACTACTATCACAACAAATTAGCAGAATCACGTGCACCTCTCCATTGAGCTCGTGTTACATACCGAAAAGAGACCCAGTCCGTGCTCAAACTGAGCTTTGCTATGACCATAATCCGCAGCCTTCTTCATCCATTTTCTTGCCAATCGGTGAGACTGCACCAAACCTTCACCCATCAAGTAGCAAAGAGATGTATTATACATTGCTCGCACATATCCCCCTTCTGCTGCTTTTAGGTACCAACGAGCCTGCCATAAGTAAGAATCTGAGGATAAGAGAGTCTTCAGACATGGGTCATGATAACAAGCTTTTAATTTGAAATGTATTCAAGTAATCATAGATTCTTACTGGCAATCTCATATAAACAATAATATCAATATATGTGATATATCTAGATCAAGAAAAAAAAAAAAAACCTCAATCAACGTGAATAAGGTGAGCAATTACTTTTCTAGAGAAAAATCAAGTGAAATGTGATATAATACTCTGTAGTCAAATGAGGTAAAAAATTTGGGAAATACCGCTTCTGGGAGACTCCGTCCCAGCCCTCGACCTTGGTGTAAACAAAGTGCAAGTTGATACTGAGCACGAACATGGCCAGCAAAGGAAGCCTGGTATAACCATCCAATTGCCTCTTTGGTCTTTGGAGGATAAGCTGCAGCACATAACATCAAAACACGTTTCGAAAGGCAAAAAGATCTTATTTCATTGTAACTGCCAATCTTTTGAGCAGTGACAATGACGCCAATCTGACCACCATATGTTTGAACTTGTTTTAGATTGTTATTTAATGCTTCATCCATCTCAAACAAAGAAGTTGCAATTCTGATAGCTCTTTCTTGCTAGAGAAACACATGGTTAATATGAATGGAAACAGCGTTAAAGGAAGGAATGTGATAGGCGAACCTCACATTGCATGGTTTCAAAGAAACCCAACACAGAAGTTGGGCAGTATAGATCAGAAGGGTGAATCCCATTATCTATTAAAGAGCACAAAACGCTGCACCTCATCATTAAGTATGTCCAAATCACTAAAATTTACTTCATGAACTATATTTTCTTTTTTATTTTTCTTCACAATCACTTCACAGGATTAAATCCTGCAAATTCCACAAGTCAGGCATTACAAACCAGACTTGCATTGTTCTTATGTTCAACATCATCATCTCCCAATTGAATCTTTATCCATCTATTCATCAAAGGAAATCAAAGACCCTGATCTCTCAAGAAACCAACCTAACTCCTCACACTAAGAGCATCAAACAGCAATAAAATCAATGATCAATAAAGCCAAATAACATTCATCAACGTTTACTCCATCATATACACCATCAAATTAATTCTTTCTCATCAACCTAATTTATCCCAATCATCACATCAGCATCAACACACACACACACAAACACACACACATATATATTACCAAATTCAAAACTTTAAAAAAAGAAATATATAAAAAAAGTGATACCTTGCAGATAACAAATGGCCAAATTACACTGTCCAGTAGGATCACCGAGCTCCGCCGCCCTCCGGTACAAAGCAATCCCCTCCTCCTTCTTCCCCATCTCCCAATAAATCAACCCGGCGTCAACCATCGCGAGCGTGGAGCCACGCGCCGCCCCTTTCAAGAAAGAATCCAAAGCCTTCTTCAAATTCACCTTGACCCCTCCGCGGCCGTGCTTGAACCTCTTCCCCCATTTCAGAAACACCATCGCCTCGCGCAGGGGCTTCAGCGCGTCCCTCCATGCCCTGCACACCAGCGACGCCGTCTTCAGGCTCGGCAGCGTCAGCGGCGCCGCGATCCTCGCCAGCACGTCGTACGGAAGCGCAGAGAAATCGGGGTTCGGCGTCGACGAAGACGGCGGGGGCGGCGTTTTAGGGCCGGGATTGAAGAACGAGAGGTGGGTTTTGGCGGGCTTCGTGGAGGTCGAAGAATCATGGTTTGGTTTCCTGAAAAAGGGGAGCGATGCGAAGTGGTGGTGGCCGTCGGAATTGCATGGCCATGTCTTCTGCTTCATGGTCGGCCGGCCGACAGCGAAAGGTGGCGGTGGTGTTACGTCATAAAAAAAACGTAGTGCACGAAAATTGTGCGTGTGAGAGTGATGCGAAAACGAGTTCTGTAAAAAAACAAAATTGATATTTTTGTATAAAAAAAAAAAAAAACTCCGTTCACAAAAATATTCAACAATTGCAAGAAATTGTCATATTCACTCTTTTTTTCGACTGAAAAAATGTTAAAGTTGATTTTTAATAATAATTACGATGACCTATATACGTTGACTAAATTAATAATTGTGGATTTTTCTAATACAGATATTATTTGTCGAATAGTAGAAGCTGTGATATTTTTTAAGAAGAGAAGGTCTCCACGCATGACACATATTTTTTAATATTATAAATTATATTTTTCAGTGTTACAAGTAATATTTTTAATTAAAAAAATATAGTGGGGATTATAAAAATATCACTAATTTTTTAAGTAACTAAAGTGAGGGATATCTTCAACAATTTTAACACCCAAAACGTAACCACTTGTATTAAAAATAACATAATCAATAGTTATGGAGTCATCCACAAATGAAGTAGGTTGTATCCAAAAATGGGGGTTTGGATGCTGACAAGCAATCTTAGGCAATCGATTCATCTCTACATTTGCTTGTACAAGGAATTTACTTTGTGAAAAAATTAATAAAAAAGGGTAAAATATTAATTTGGGTTTCTGTATTTTATTTTATTTTTAATTGAGTTTCTTCATTTTATTTGGTTAAAATGAAGTTCCTGTTACAATTAATCTAGTTAAAATTAAGTCTCTCTATTATCAATTGGATAAAATTAAGTCCAAATTGATAGTAGAGAAACTTAATTTTAACCAAATTGATTGTATAGGGACTCAATTTGAAAATAAAAATAAAATTCATTCTTTTAAAATAAACAAATAAAAATTGAAAAAATAATTAAATAAAAAAATAAAATTGAATTTTTATGTAAAAAATTAAATAAAAATAAAATATAAATTTAATTAAATATTTTGAAACAACTATAAATTTATTTTTTATTTTTATAAAAAAATAGTTTATTTTTATTCATTTTTTAAATTTTAAAAATAAATAATAAAATCGAAAATAAATAAATAAATAAATTTTTATAAAATGTTGTAATTTTATTTTATTTTCAAAAAAGTAAATTAAAAAAATCAAACAAAGTTAAATAAAATAAAAAAAATCTTATCAACTAAAAATCAAAATTTTCTATTGTTTGAATTTCTTTTCAAAAAATAATAAATCAAAATCAAAAAATAAATTCATAGTGGTTTTTTTTAAACAAATAAATTTATTTTTTATTTTTTTGAATAATTTTCTTACTTAAAAAATTCAATATGTATTTATTTTTTTTTTTATTTAATTATTTTTTCAATTTGTATTTTTATTTTCGAATTGATCATGTACTATTAATTTGGTTAAAATTACTACAAGAACCTCATTTTAACGAAATTGAAAGTACAAAAACTTCATTTTATCCAAATAAAATAAAGGGACTCAATTCAAAAAAATTAAATGTACATCCAAAATAATGTTTTGCTTAACCCCCCCTCCCCCCCCCCCCCCCCCAAGAATTTCCCCATATAGTAACCGAGCTTCCAAATTTCGAATTATCCAAAGTTTTCGAACAAATAGCATCACAAACTATTTCGGTGCAAGCTCCATCATAAATCTGAACCAACCCTAGCTAAATTCTTTATCCATTACAAATCAATCTTCTCACCATTTTCCACTCGAACATGTTCTCGAAAACGACTGACTCTACTTTTTGTTTTTTTAGTACGAGTGTACAACTCTAATTATTTGTTAATTATGTATCTTAACTAAAATGGATTAAATGTTAATTATGTTTAATTGAAATTATAGTTGTACCTGCGAAGCCTGTCAAATTGGAATATATGGGTCTATCCCAACACATGCATATCAAATAATGGGCTCATGCTCGGGCTTGGGCTCTGCTAGACGGACTAGGTTTGTTATAATTAATTAGTATTTTTTTAAAAAAGAAATATTGTTATAAATTAGAGAGAGACGAGAGAGAATATCAATTGTATGTATTCAATATGAGGACCAAATGCCTCTATATATAATAGTACAAGGGATAGGGTTTTAGAGTTATTAACTTGGCCATCACTCATATCATATATATTTATTAGATATATTTACAACACTCCCCCTTGAGTGGCCAATCTCTAAAACAAATGTTGCCTCATTAAAACCTTGCTAGAAAAACCCAGTGGGAAAAAATCTAGTCGAAGGAAAAAGAGTACAACTCCTCCCCTGATCTTGAGATCACTGTAGATCTTTGAGTCAGCGCATGCCGATCTTGTGTACCAACTTTCTGAATGTTGATATTGGTAATGCCTTTGTGAATAAGTCCGCCAAATTGTCACTTGAGCGAATTTGTTGAACGTTGATATCGCCACTCTTTTGGAGATCGTGTGTGTAGAATAACTTGGGAGAAATGTGCTTCGTCTTATCACCTTTGATGTATCCTTCCTTGAGTTGCACGATGCATGCAACATTGTCTTCATACAAAACAGTTGGATTGATCTTTGATGAAGCTAATCCGCACGATTCTTGGATGTGACTTGTCATATTTCTCAACCATACACACTCTCGACTTGTTTCATGGATTGCAATGATTTCAGAATGATTTGAGGATGTTGAAGTCAAGGTTTGCTTCACAGACTTCCATGATATAGCAGTTCCACCACATGTGAAAACATAGCCAGTTTGTGACTTGGCTTGATGTGGATCAGATAAAAATCCTGCATTTGAATACCCTACCAGAGAAGAATCGGAATTTTCTGAATAATATAATTCAAGGTCTATGGTACCCTTCAGATAACGTAGAATGTGCTTAACACCATTCCAATATCTCAAAGTGGGTGCAATGCTATATCTTGCGAGAAGATTTACAGAAAAAGCTATATCTGGTCTAGTATAATTAGCCAGATAAGTTAATGCTCCAATTGCACTTAGATATGGTACTTCAGGACCAAGTATCGTTTCACCATCTTCAATAGGTCAGAATGGATCTTTCTCCTTATCAAGAAATCTAACGACCATTGGTGATGCTAATGGATGTGCATTATCCATGTAAAAGCGTTTTAACACTTTTCCTGTATATGTGGATTGGTGAATAAACGTTCCTCCTCGGACACGTTCAATTTGCAAACCAAGACAAAATTTTGTCTTTCCCAAATCTTTCATCTCAAATTCTTTCTTCAAATATTCAGCAGTTTTATTGAGCTCTTCAGGAGTCCCAATTAAATCCAAATCATCGACATAAACTGCTATAATTGCAAATCCACTTTCGGTTTTCTTTATGAAAATGCAAGGGCAAATATCATCATTTATGTATCCTTCTTTTAACAGATACTCGCTCAATCTATTATACCACATACGGCCAGACTGTTTCAGCCCGTACAACAAATTTTGCAGTTTAATCGAAAAGATGCTTTTGGGTTTTGATTTTAATGCTTCAGGCATTTTAAATCCTTCAGGGATTTTCATAAATATGTCATTATCTAATGACCCATATAGATAAGCAGTTACTACATCCATAAGGCGCATAGCAAGCCTTTGTGATACAGCCAGACTAATCAGAAATCTGAAAGTAATTGCATCCATTACTGGAGAGTATGTTTCCTCATAATCAATTCCTGGTCTTTGAGAGAAACCTTGCGCTACGAGTCTTGCTCTATATCTCGTAATTTCATTTTTCTCGTTTCTCTTTCTAACAAATATCCATCTGTATCCAATAGGAATTTCAGATTCCGGAGTTAGGACTATAGGTCCAAATACTTTCCGGTTATCACAAGAATTTAATTCCCTTTCCATAGCTCTTTTCCACATTGGCCAATCATTTCTCTGTTTACATTCTGTAACAGATTTTGGATCAGGATCCTCATTTAAAATTTGATGAGCTATATGAAAGGCGAATATATAATCTACAATGATATGTTCTCTCTCCAGTATCTGATTGGAAGATAAATAATTTATTGAGATCTCATGATTTTCAGATACTTATAATTCTTCAGGAATTACATCACTTTTATTTGATTGATTAATCATTTTCGTCATTGTTTGGTTTCCATCTTGCCCCTTTCTTTTCCTAGGCACAGAATCTTTAGAACCAATTGGTCGACCACGTTTTTGACGAATTTTAGACTCATTTGTTGCCAACGCTATTTGTCCTTCAGGGACATCAATTTTCACTGGGGTATTTGCAGCATGTATGTGAGATTGTGTCACTTTTCTTGTATCTACAAAAACATCAGGAAGTTGGTTTGCAATCTTTTGCAAATGGATAATCTTTTCAACTTCTTGTTCACATTGATTAGTTCGAGAATCAAAATGTGACAAGCTTTTCTCATTCCAAGATATTTCCTTGTGCTTTTCTGGATGTAGATTCGTTCTACCAAATTTTGGAAATGTCATTTCATCAAAATGACAATCTGCAAAACGTGCAGTAAATAAATCACCCGTTAAAGGTTCAATATACCTTATAATTGAAGGTGAATCAAATCCAACATATATCCCAAGCCTTCGTTGGGGACCCATTTTTGTTCATTGTGGGGGTGCAATTGGGACTTGAACCGCACAACAAAAAGTTCGTAAGTGAGAAACATCTGGTTCTCGACCAAAAATAATTTGCATTGAGGAGTATTCACGGTTGGCCGATGGTCTAATACGAACTAATGTTGACGTATGTAATATGGCATGACCCCAAGCAGTAGTTGGGAGTTTTGACTTCATAAGTAATGGTCTAGCAATAAGTTGAAGACGTTTAATAAACGATTCTGCTAAACCATTTTGAGTATGGACATGAGCGACTGAATGTTCAATCTCAATTCCAATAGCTATACAATAGTTTTCAAATGCTTGAGGCGTAAACTCACTAGCATTATCAAGACGAATTCTTTTAATTGAATTGTCTGGGAATTGAGCTCGTAATTTTATAATTTGAGCAAGTAGTCTAGCAAATGCTGCATTTCTAGTAGAAAGCAAACATGCATGTGACCATCTAGAAGAAGCATCAATCAATACCATAAAGTATCGAAAAGGGCCACATGGTGGATGTATAGGTCCACAAATATCTCCTTGAATTCTCTCTAAGAAAGATGGATATTCAATATTAACCTTCGTATATGAAGGTCTAATGACTAACTTGCCTTGCGCACAAGCATCATATGGGAATTCATTTGTCACAAGAATCTTTTGATTCTTCATGTTGTGCCCATATGAATTATTGATTATTCGGCGCATCATAGTTGCTTCAGGATGTCCAAGTCTATCATGCCAAAGCATAAAGCTTTTTGTGTCATTGAACTTCGGGTTCATGACATGGTTTGTCTCAATTGCCTTTATGAATGTGTAATACATCCCAGAAGGTAGTGTTAATAATTTTCCTTTTTTTTTTTGTTCACTTATGGCCGGATACAAAAGAATTTACGTAGAGATATTATCTTTCACCTTCTGATATAGTCTCGATGTAGTATCCATTATGACGAATATCCTTGAAACTTAGTAAGTTTCTTTTGGACTTTCTAGAATACAGGGCATTTTTAATATCTAATTTAGTATCGTTTGGTAAAATGATACAAGCTCTTCCGGAGCCTTCAATGATGTTTGCCATTTGTGCAATTCTGCACAAAGAATCAAGGATATATTATCCATATGTTTAATTTATTTGCTCTTTAGAGCGTGTAATATTCTTCAGGAATATTACTTGTGCTACTTTAATAGCATCAATTTATGATCTTGGATGTAATATTCTTCATGAATATTACTTGTGCTACTTGAATAGCATCAATATTTAATTTTTCAAGATTAAATTGGAAAAGACCGATTATTATAACAATAAGAAAAACAGACATAATATATTAAAGCCAATAAACATGATGTAAAAAAAAACATGTACCTTCTAGGATTGATGGACTTCTAGAATTGAAGGAGCGTAGAACAATCGTGCTGATAACGTGTTATAAACTAGAGAGAGACGAGAGAGAATATCAATTGTATGTATTCAATATGAGGACCAAATGCCTCTATATATAATAGTACAAGGGATAGGGTTTTAGAGTTAGTAACTTGGCCATCACTCATATCATATATATTTATTAGATATATTTACAACAAATATTCAATTTTTTTTAATATAGGCTAATTGGAGAAGGACCCTGTAAATATTTTAAATTAAAATAAATAATAATAAATTGCAAATAAAAAAAATAAAAAAATGTAGATTTGGCACATGAAATATTATAGAGAATGGCAGAGTTGATTTCATGTGCAAATTGATCAGAGGAAAATGCTTATTAAAAGGGCCTTTTTGTACTTGATAAAATAAATTCGGGCCATTAACCTTCTTGTATCTTGGGCCTGATCCAATAATCTTCATTAATCATAGGCCCAATAGTTATTCTTTGTAGATTGGGCCTGATCCAATAATCTTTATTAATCATAGGCCCAATAATTATTCTCTCTCTCTCTCTCTCTCTCTCTCTCTCTCTCTCTCTCTCTCTCTCTCTCTCTCTCTCTCTCATACACACACACACGAAATTGTTTTTCCAGTAACGATATAATAATAAAATTGCGTTAATTTTTCATGTTCAAGTGCATATGAAATATCATCGAAAATGATATAATTAAGTATCTTCGTCCCATTCATTAATGCCAATTGAAACTTATAACTTATTATAATCACAAGTGCAAACAGGGCACGAATAATTTGAAAAAAAATAAAAAATCTCACATGAATGTATTATAAATTATGTGCAATGAGCTAGGTAGTCCATTTTTAATTTATTATTTATTATGCTTATCCTTATATGAGGGAGACAAATACGGTTGATGAACAGAATTCTTTTTGTAATATATTCTCCAAAACTATTGTCATATTTCTGTATGATATGTCACGAATGTGCCACTGTCTTCATACATGAAAAATAAATAGAATACTTTGATTTATTCCCACATTTATTTTCTATTTTTAATTAATTTTGTCATGTTTCTGTTGTGTGCTATCTTGTCAACCTTCCTTTCACTTATCCAAATAGATAATAATAAATTTAAATAAAAAAAATAGTGAATCTGTTAAAATATTTATTGTCTCATTGTTTCTTAACTCAAAACACAAGAGGGCTATGGTAGCTTGTCACATGCTGTGATAGGATTCTCACTCAGAGAAATTAGTTTTGAGTATTGATCATATGATTCGATGAAAGATAGAAATATAATAATCAAAGACATAATGCTCTTGAAAAATAAACTAAATAACAAATATGTTATTATATATACTTGTATAGCCTATCATTATATTTAAATTTACTTGAAGAATGGATTAGAGGAGATTTTTTTTAGTCAGACGAATCTCGAATATTACTAGAATTATATATAAAAAAAAAACATTCAATTTTGAGAAGCACAAATCTTGGGAAGTCTCAATGGGCCAACTTTGAACCAAAAGAAGCATAAAAAAAATGTAAGTGCTGCAAATTGCTATTTTAATACACAAGAAAAACAAGAAACTAAGTATAAAAATATACATTCTTTAATGTAAGAAAATAAAAAAGTGAGAATATTACAAGCCCCCCTCTCATGTGCTGTCTCCAATTATTGAAGCTAAAGACATTTTCTTATATCACCTAATACCACCTCACTCACTACGTGACAACTTGTGATATTACAAAGACGTGTTTGGCTTTTATTTGCTTATTCTGCAACGCACCGATCCCAATTTTTTTATTATTATTTTTATTGTTTATAGAATTGTTTAGGATTAGTTTTTTTTTTAGGTGAACTTCACTTTGTAACTGTCTGGATAAAAACTTTTGATTGATCTAGTGGGTGAAATGGGAGTGCTTAAAAAGTTTGTAAGTTTGAATTTTATTAGTGAATATTTTAATTTAAGTTCGTTGCATATGATTTATTTTTCTATGTAATTCACAATATATTGCATATAAATGGGATTTATATAAAATTAATTTTTACTCGTTAAAATATATAGAGATAATAATAATTACAATCATTGCTCAAATTGATGGATGATGGTTCTCGATAATCCGGATTCTTTTGATTAATTGGAAATTTTGTATTATACTTATTGAATCAATAAATCAAATTTATTGTGAAGACACATACTGTAAGATATATATATTTTTTTTTTGAGCAAAACACATACTGTAAGATTGGTTTTGGCAGATTTGGGGATTGTTGCAATCAATAATTTAATAATAAAGCAACAAATTTAGGCGTGATGATGTCAGTTAAGGTAGTGATTTCAGTCAGATTCTGACTAGCCAGAATTTTTTATTATTTTTAATAATTAATTAATTTAATTAATAAAATACTAATTATTCAATAAATTTATATTGATGCCCTCCATAATAATTAGAGCAACTCTATATGCGCTTCAATTCAGAAGAAATCGAAGATGGAAAAAAAATAAAGAAGTGAAGAAAAGAAAGAAGATGAAGCTGTGCCCCTTTCTTCCGATCCGCTTCTGGAGTGATTTTAATAATTAATTACAAATCACTAATTTCATGACAGAAGGATAATATAGTAAAAACATAACATTTAATAATTAACATAATTAATTTATTAATAATACAGTTTTATTAATTATCAAAAAATTAGATTTTGGCTAGCCAGAATCTGGCTGGCTAGCATTATTCGTCAGTTAATTCTAAGCTTTACAGGTGTGAATAAAATACCTAAATATGTACGTGTTTTGATGTATCTAATCAAGACTTCTCTCTAATTTAATTTGAGATTTAAAAAAAAAATCAGTTACATAAAAGGTTTTGCTAATTGTAGAAATGGAGCAGAATTCATGTGAAAGTAAAAGTTTTATTTCTCTGATCCTTTTAAAGTTTTAAAATCAGTTTAATACAAAGGAAGAACAACTATTTATATAGTACAGAAGCTTGCGATCTAAGCTACTATCTAATCTACGGCTATGAGGCTCAATCCGCCTGGATGATTGATTCAATGACGTGCATGAGTTGAAGGTGGTCCATGCATCTATCTTGCTGACACGTGGAGGTAACAACTACAATCAACTATGGTATGATCCACGAGCTCTGCATGCATCCCATGCAGCTGAAATAATACGCATGCAGCAGCATTTCAACAGCCCCCGCAGACGAGGCTTGGTGATGTAAATCACCAAGTGAAAGTCTGGAAAAAAAGTGCTTGAATTGTGGGCTAGCCAAGGACTTGGTGAAGAGATCTGCGAGCTGCAGCTTAGTAGACAGATAAAGAGGAAAAATGAAGCCGCGCTGGAACTGAATGCGTGTGAAATGACAGTCGAGGTCAAGATGCTTAGTCCTTTCGTGAAAGACTTGATTCAGAGTGATTTGTATTGTCGCTTTGTTGTCGCAATGAACAGGTATAGGCAAAGGCACCGTAAGCTGGAGATCATGCACTATATAGGATAACTAAAGGAGCTCGTGAACGGTGAAGCTGAGACTGGGGTACTTAGCTTCAGCAAAAGAAATAACCATCGTAGATTGCTTTTTGTAGCACCAGGAGATTAAACAAGACCCTAAGGAGATACAATAACCAAACAATGACTTCAAAGTGTCACGGTAGGTACCCCAATCGGCATCGCAAAAGGCTATGAAAGTGAAAGTAGGAGAAGCATTGTAGAACAAGGCAAGAGAGGGGCAACCTTTCAGGTATTTGAGCACATGTAAGGATGCATCCCAATGTTGAGTAGTGGGACTATTCACATATTGGCTGAGTTGTTGGACTGCAAAAGATAGATCGGGCCTTGTAAGATTCAAATAAAGTAATTTCCTAACTAATCTACGATAACTATCTGGCTGAGCTAGCTTGTCTCCAATATCTTGTGAGAGGATAAGGTTTAGAGGATTCTTAATATCTTGTGATATTAAGAATATCTCCAATATCTTGTGAGAGATATTGTGATAACTATCTGGCTGAGCTAGCTTGTCTCCAATATCTTGTGAGAGATATTGTGATAACTATCTGACTGAGCTTGTCTCCAATATCTTGTGAGAGATATTGTGATAACTATCTTGTGATAACTATCTGGCTGAGCTAGCTTGTCTCCAATATCTTTTCGGATAAGGTTTAGAGGATTCTTAATGGTAATTAATTAGTTAAGGAAGAATTTTAGTTAAGGTTTAAGTGAAGTCAGATGTCAGTCATGACTTTGGGGGTCAATTTTCGTAAAATCGTCTTTTTGAAAATTTTGATCTTAACTCTGTTATGGCCAATTTTGGTCTTGTTAGAAAATTTTAAACTCAAGGAGTATGTCGGTGTTTTCGGATTTTAAATTTGATGTCGTTTGAGGTCCCGGTGATGAAAAACGTGTTTAAAGGATGTATAAATAGTAACTTTTGCGTGCGTTCATGTTTTGAGAAATTTACGAAATCCTCCTTGTTGATCCGAGTTTAGTTCTGTTAGGCGTTCTGTTAGGCCCCTCTTATGGGAAATGACTCAAGAATTTCGTTGGCGTTCACGGATTTCCATTCTGAGGTCAATCGAACGCTCGGGAGCAAAGTCTGTCAATCTGAGTGAATAGTAAAAAGTAATTCCAAAAAAGGAATCTTGGCTCGTCTTTCTTCTAACGACTCCGTCTTCATCATGAATCAGGTTGATTCACTAGTATTCGAGCCAACGAGTCTTTCGGTATTTTCAGATTTCGTGTCTGAGGTCAGTTGGACCTCGATATCCAATAAAGCAGTTTTTTACCGAACCCGGAGTAAATTTTTCAGTATCTTTGCACTGTAGAAGCTTCTTGGAGAAGCCAAACTTTCTCCTATAAATAGAGCACTACCCATTCACTTTCATTTGCTCATTTTCACTTCTTCAACCCTCACTTCTTGAGAGAGAAAGTCGAGAGGAAGCTCTAGTCGAACGAGGAGTCTCTTTATGAGTTCACCTCCAAGACGACGAGCAGAGTGGCGTGGAAGGGATGCGGTGAGGGAAGGTGTTAGGGGCGTCATTGGGTTGTAGCAGGCGGCTCTGCCGCCGTTGCGACTCGATGAGATGCCGAGCTAGCCACCTTCCTTTGACGCACCCAACCCCGTCCATTCTTGTTCATCAATCTCGAACCCATTTCCTTTCCTGTCTTTAAATTTCCGCATTTACTTTCCGCTCTTCGCATTCTTCATGTTCTTCATTATTATTCATTTATTTCCGTCTAAAGTTAGTATTTTGATTTTTGTTGAAGTTCCAAGTTATTAGTGTTTTCATTTATATTGCTCGTTTATATTCTTGTTATTACGATCTCATTATTATTTCTCGTAATTAGTCTCGTTTATTTCATTGAAGTTCCGTTCAAGTTTATATTTAAGATTTCATCGTTATTCTAAGTGTTTAAAAAGGATTATCATGTTTATTCCGTTATAATGCCGATTTCTTTTCAAGTTTAAAGTATGTTCGTTTCTATATTTTATTCAAAGTTCTAAGCCTTATTTCAAGTTTAAAACATCGAGGAAAGGGAGAGGCGAACGAGTAACGCCTCGACCAACACTTCGATCGAAAGTCTTGGAAGTTCATGAAGGAGCACGTACTGTGCAAGGGTTGCACGGCCCGTGCAAAGCCATCCAAAACTCACGGCATGAGTCTGGGAAGCTAGCACGGATCGTGCTAGGTTAGCACGGACCGTGCTAGGGCTTGCACAGACCGTGCAAGGCTTGCACGGCCCGTGTCGGAAGTCTGGGCATTTTATTTCTCACCTCATTAATTAGCACGGCCTGTGCTATGCTTGCACAGCCCGTGCAATGCCTCTGCCACCCCGTTTTCTCTCCAATCATGTTCTAAACTCAAGTCTTTCAAGCCCTCATATTTTCTAAAGGTTTTAAAGTTGTGCTATCTATGTTTAAGTCCTAGTTAAGGTGGATAAGCTAGATATTGTTTAATTTCTTGAATAGATATTATAATCTTCAAAGGAGGCCGCTAAGTCGATAATTCGACTTTTGTAGGAGGTAGTGAGCCCCGTGGAAATTCGGAGAAGGATCATCAACTCGTTGCTTCATCTTTTATCCAGTAGTCGAGGTGGGTAAATCTATACTCATCTAAAGTTTGAGCTAATAAGCTATAGAAGCATGATAGGGAAAATGAGATATCCAATAAAACATTTTTGCTCTGCCTGATTGATCTCTGTACAAAAAAATGAAGGAAAGAAAGTTATTATATGTTAAGTGAGCTCTCAAGCATGTTTAAATATGCTAGAAATGATTAAATATTATGCTAGCATGAGATAATTAGAATTTCTTTAATTGCAATTTATGTTTATGCACGTTCATTTTCTCGTATCTGAATGTTGGATTTTGCTAAATTTTATTTAGCTAAGCATTGCCTTTTAGGGTAGCGATAAATCCCCTTATATGCTGAAATCTTGCTTAAATAAAGGATTAGCCTTAGATGATTGCTCTAGGCTCAATGATTCTAGCTAGGTTAAGGAAAGGAAGCTAAGTTAGGAAAGGAAGGAAGGTTAAAGAAGTTAAAGTAAGTTAAGGAAGGAAGTTAAGAAAGGAAGAACATAGCTTTTATAGCCAGGATCGAGCTCAGGATTTATGATCTTTGATCATTAAGTGAGTCACTGCTGGGTTAATTCCCTCACATATTCATTTGGATATTTGAGGTAACCCGTCTTCTATCCTATAGCATGCCTAAGGGTGCAGTTGACATCAGGTTTGAGCCAAGGTTGAGCCCAAAAGTAAAGAAAAGGTTTTGCGGATATGGAGAGGGCTTTTGCATTTTGTTCTCCATATACCGCCAGTTTATTATTGGATATTTCTCGAGTTATTAAAGAAGCTTTTATTAAAACCCATTGAGTACATTAGTGCTCACGCCCTATTTTTCAAATGTTTTCAGGTTGAGATGCTGAGGATGATGGTGGCTGTGGGTGTGGGTTGGCTGCCAAGATTGTTTTGTTATAGTATAAGTTTCTTTTGAAATCCCATGATGTTTCTGCTACTATGATACACTCTTATAATTCATAAAGTGCTATTATGTTTATCGAGATTCTATGAATATTCTCTAGACATGATCATATATATAAGTGATGCATATTAAGTTTTATCCCTGCTTCTCGAGTATATTTTTCTTTCGCATATAAAGAGACTTGTGCACGTTGATATCTATTTATTTGCTTTGACCTATAAATGGGTCTATGCTTGTTGGTATCTGATTAGTTAGCCATTTTATTCCGTTAAAGCATGTTTCCTTCTTAATTAATTAAACCCGAGTATCTTCGCCTATCATTATTATTCGTTTATTTCTGTCTAAAGTTAATATTTCGATTCTTGTTGAAGTTCCAAGTTATTAGTGTTTTCGTTTATATTGCTTGTTTATATTCTTGTTATTACGATCTCATTATTATTTCTCGTAATTAGTATAGTTTATTTCATTGAAGTTCCGTTCAAGTTTATATTTAAGATTTCATCGTTATTCTAAGTGTTTAAAAAGGATTATCGTGTTTATTCCGTTATAATGTCGATTTCTTTTAAAGTTTAAAGTATGTTCGTTTCTATATTTTATTCAAAGTTCTAAGCCTTATTTCAAGTTTAAAACATCGAGGAAAGGGAGAGGCGAACGAGTAACGCCTCGACCAACACTTCGATCGAAAGTTTTGGAAGTTCATGAAGGAGCACGGACCGTGCAAGGGTTGCACGGCCCGTGCAAAGCCATCCAGAACTCATGGCATGAGTCTGGAAAGCTAGCACGGATCGTGCTAGGTTAGCACGGACCGTGCTAGGGCTTGCATAGACCGTGCAAGGCTTGCACGACCCGTGTCGGAAGTCTGGGCATTTTATTTCTCACCTCATTAATTAGCACGGCCTGTGCTATGCTTGCACAGCCCGTGCAATGCCTCTGCCACCCCGTTTTCTCTCCAATCATGTTCTAAACTCAAGTCTTTCAAGCCCTTATGTTTTCTAAAGGCTTTAAAGTTGTGCTATCTATGTTTAAGTCCTAGTTAAGATGGATAAGCTAGATATTGTTTAATTTCTTGAATAGATATTATAATCTTCAAAGGAGGCCGCTAAGTCGATAATTCGACTTTTGTAGGAGGTAGTGAGCCCCATGGAAATTCGGAGAAGGATCATCAACTCGTTGCTTCATCTTTTGTCTAGTAGTCGAGGTGGGTAAATCTATACTCATCTAAAGTTTGAGCTAATAAGATCTAGAAGCATGATAGGGAAAATGAGATATCCAATAAAACATTTTTGCTCTGCCTGATTGATCTCTGTACAAAAAAAATAAAGGAAAGGAAGTTATTATATGTTAAGTGAGCTCTCAAGCATGTTTAGATATGCTAGAAATGATTAAGTATTATGCTAGCATGAGATAATTAGAATTGCTTTAATTGCAATTTATGTTTATGCACATTCATTTTCTCGTATCTAAATGTTGGATTTTGCTAAATTTTATTTAGCTAAGCATTGCCTTTTAGGGTAGCGATAAATCCCCTTATAGGCTGAAATCTTGCTTAAATAAAGGATTAGCCTTAGATGATTGCTCTAGGCTCAATGATTCTAGCTAGGTTAAGGAAAGGAAGCTAAGTTAGGAAAGGAAGGAAGGTTAAAGAAGTTAAAGTAAGTTAAGGAAGGAAGTTAAGAAAGGAAGAACATAGCTTTTATAGCCAGGATTGAGCTCAGGATTTATGATCTTTGATCATTAAGTGAGTCACTGCTGGGTTAATTCTCTCACATACTCATTTGGATATTTGAGGTAACCCCTCTTCTATCCTATAGCATGCTTAAGGGTGCAGTTGACATCAGGATTGAGCCAAGGTTAGGCCCAAAAGTAAATAAAAGGTTTTGCGGATATGGAGAGGGCTTTTGCATTTTGCTCTCCATATACCGCCAGTTTATTATTGGATATTTCTCGAGTTATTAAAGAATCTTTTATTAAAACCCATTGAGTACATTAGTGCTCACGCCCTATTTTTCAAATGTTTTCAGGTTGAGATGCTGAGGATGATGGTGGCTGTGGGTGTGGGTTAGCTGCCAAGATTGTTTTGTTATAGTATAAGTTTCTTTTGAAATCCCATGATGTTTCTGCTACTCTGATACACTCTTATAATTCCTAAAGTGCTATTATGTTTATCGAGATTCTATGAATATTCTCCAGACATGATCATATATATAAGTGATGCATATTAAGTTTTATCCCTGTTTCTCGAGTATATTTCCTTTCGCATATAAAGAGGCTTGTGCACGTTGATATCTATTTATTTGCTTTGACCTATGAATGGGTCTATGCTTGTTGGTATCTGATTAGTTAGCCATTTTATTCCGCTAAAGCATGTTTCCTTCTTAATTAAGTAAACCCGAGTATCTTCGCCTATCTTTCAAAATTATATATTTATTCTTAAACCTTCTTTGTTAATCTTCTATCTTTTTTCGATAATCCTTTAAAAACACCCCGTCCCCATTCGTTAATCCATATCTCAGGACCGGGTTGTTACATAACAGGTTTACAACCAAGAAGACCAGTTGTATGTAGGAGATCAAGGATATCCTTACCTTGAGAAAGATAAGTACCAGTAGAACTCTTTGCTATTTCCATGCCAAGCAAAATTGCTTCACCCAGGTCTTTAATGGTGAAAGGGGCATGGAGAGAATGTTTGACATAATTTAGTAACTCAAGTGAAGGTCCAAGCAGGAGAATGTAATCTACATACACCAAGAGAGCTATGAATGAATCTTCCGTGCCCTTAATAAACAAACAGTTATCATTCTTAGATTGAACAAATCCCAACCCAAAAATGTGCTTACAAAATTATTGGTTCCACACTCTGGAGGCTTGTTTAAGACCATACAAACTCTTCCTTAGCTTGCAAACTTCCACAATCTTTCCTTTGTTGTACCCTGATGAGTCCATTTATTTCGCATTTTTCTGGGCATTTTAATCGCTCTAAATGTTCTTTTTAGTGTCTTCGTGTCAGAAAAGAACCAAGAAAGTGGTTTGGGCATTATGAGAGTCGAATCTGGCGAAAGAGGCATTTTGGCCATCAATTTAACTGAAATAGATGAAATGGGCATATCAGATAAAAATCAGCCTGAGCAGAAGATGTCGTGCCCACAATACTCGCATAGATTCAGAAGAGGCAGTGAAGAGGGCATTCACGGAAAAAGTGAGATTCTGTTGAAAGAAGATAGCGTTAAAGATAAAGATGGCGCTGAAGCTTGATCAAAATCGAAATCTGCTGGAAGAAGGAAAGGTTGTTTGTAGATGGACTCTTGACCAACAATTTGGAAGATAAGGATGAGATTCCTAAAATATAGGGATTCATTCAAACACCAGATAAGGAAGTTTCTTTATCAAGTCAGAGTCCAGCGAGCACAAGAGATCCAGCAGATAAGGAAGTTTCCTTATCCAGTCAGAGTCCAGCGAGGCACAGCAGATCCGGCAGACATGGAAATTTCCTATTTTTGGAGGATTTTTATTCGATCCTTATACTCCTTTAAATACTAGTTTGATTGTTAGAACAAAGAGAACTTCATACCATATAATTTCTGCACTTTTATTTTTGCACTTAGTTTAGTTTAACACTGCTTCGGCACCAAGACAATATGGGGCCTTATGCCCACAAGGATTATGATTTATATTTAATGTTGTTTACGTTCGGAGTTAGTATTGGACGAGTTTTAATTCAATTCCAGTAAGTTTTTATTATTTATCATGTCTTTATTTTATGTCTTTATAATTCCATCTAGCATGAGTGGCTAGATTTATATTCCGGATTGAACAAAGATGAAGATTTAACAGACACTTAAAATTGGTGAGGCTGTGTGGGCATTTTACTGTATGAATGAGTTTCTGCCAAGTTTTGTTCCTATGCTAGAAAAGAGCGTGTTTAATATGACTAATGTGGCTGATCACTCTTTAGTCATAATGGGCATTCTAAAGCTAAAAGAATTAATAAATCGTGACTATGTGTTAATTCAATAGTAGCTGGGAACTTGGTGGGTTGTTGTGGGCACACGAGAAATTAGTAAACACAATGAACTTGGGTTCGTCTAGAGGTACAATGCTTCCTATCATTTACATCTCTTGGGAGAACTGGGAGGTAGGTGGTAGCTTAGGGATTTAATCGACGAGGAATCACTTTTAAATCTAAATTGAAAGGATGAATGAGGAGATGCAGTGAGGAATCCGATCTCCATAACTAGGTGATTCAATCATGCAGGAAAATCAGTGTGTCCATGATCGAGCAAGTGTGGGTTAAATTGGAATCTAGTTCAATCCTGAAACCTTTTGTTATTTGATATTCCTTTTAGTTTATTTTGCAGATTTAAATTCTGTTGTTTTGACCATGGTACCAAACCCCTCTTTGTGATTGGTGACCTGAAAGTAAGATCGCATCAGCTCTCTATGGGATCGACCCTTACTCATAGCTTGCTACGCTCGATGTGGGCACATGAGCATACAAATTCATTTTGAGCGCGAAACGACCACGCGTCATACCCCTATGGGATGACCATATAGATTTCATCAATTAGATAACCATGCAAGAAAGCATTGTTGATATCTATTTGATGTATAGGCCAAGCAAACTAAGTAGCCAATGCAAATAATAGTCTAACAGTTACCAATTTTGCCACTAGTAAAAAAACTTCAGTGTAATCAATACCATACTCTTGAGTGTAACCCTTAGCCACAAGCCTTGCCTTAAACCTTTCTACTGTTCCATCAGATTTCATTTTGATTTTGTACACCCATTTAGCACCAATGATATGCTTCCCAGCAGACAATGGAACAATATCCCATGTGTGATTCTCTTCAAGGGCAGTGAGCTCCTTATTCATTGCCTCTACCCATGCAACATGTTTATATGCTTCTGACAGGCTTTGTGAGGGACTGAATACTCATCAAGAAAGTGGTGTAGTTAGCTGATAGTGAAGGGAATATTGTATAAAGGAATGTAGATGGAGTATAAGCTTGATTAGATGTATGGTGATAAATATAATCATCCAAGTAAGCAGGTGGCTTGCTTACTCTAGTACTTCTTCTTAGTTGTTGGTCATGAGACAAATTAGGCTGAGAAGAAACCTCCTTGGAAGATGGGAGTGTGTCTTCTGAAACCTAAGTGTCACCAGCATCTTTGGCATCAACTGTAGTGCCAGATGATGGAGAGCTTAGTGATGAAAGCATATCAGTATTCTGACAAGAATATCTAGTGGAGTCAGTAATATCCAAGTATGTAGAATCAAAAGAATGAAAATGCAGTGTTGGTGGTGCTTCAGTTTGGAGTGGAAATAAGGTAGGGAAGAATGCAACATCCCTACTCACATAAATTTTTTGTGATATCACCTCATACAGAATGTATCCTTTATGGTGTAAAGCTAATCCCAGAAAAATACATTGAAGACTTCTGGGAGCAAACTTAGACTTTTGAGGAAGAATGTTACTCTTATAGACCAAACAACCAAAAGGCTTAGTCTCTGTGATATCAGTCTGTTTTCCAAAAAGTAGTTCATATAGAGATTTCCAATCTAGAACACCAAATGGCAACCTGTTAATGATACAAGTTGCATGTAGTATGGAAAAGCTCTAAAATTTTGAGGGGAGCTTGCTCTAGAACATCAATGCCCTAGCCACCTGAAGTAGAGGTTTGTGCTTTCTCTCCACTATGCCATTCTGTTGTGGAGAATAAACACAAGACCTCTGGTGATGAATGCTATAGTCTGTGAATAATTGTTGAATCTATGTGTTCACAAATTCAGTCCCATTTCCAGTCTTAACAATCTTCCCATGAGCATGAAACTGAGTCTTAACCATGATAAAAAAACTCCTACCAATATTCCACACCTATGTTTTGTGTTTAAAGAAAAATGTCCAGGTTGCTCTGGAACAATCCTCCACCACAGTTAGAAAATAAGGTGTATTAACAATATTTCCCTCCTTAAAAGGACCCCAGACATCCATGTGAATCATGGCAAAAAGAGTTGTATTTCTTCTGTGCAATACAGGAAAATGGTTTCTCTGCTTCTTAGACTCATGACAAATTTGGCATGACTGATTTTCTTCTATGTTTGCTGTTGTAAAAATCCTTTTAATTCCAGATAAATACTTCATTGCTACTACAGAAGGGTGTCCTAGCAACTCATGCAATTCCTTTAAAGAGGGTCTATGTTGTACTGCATTAGCTGTTATTTTTTTTATGGGTAAAAAAGTATATATCATCAAAGGTGGGAAAACATACTTAAATGCTAAAACCTCTTAGACAAGCCTAAGAGTGGGTACAACTGCACCAAGCTAGCTTGGTGAGTGGGGGGAGGAACATCCAAGCCTAATAATATAAAGAAGTCATACTAGAAGCCTAAGGTACGGAAAAGAAAAGAAAAACTCCCACTATCTAAGATAGGTGGAGTAACAATGGCCCCCACTATCTATGATAGGTAGGGCCGGTATACATCGGAACAGGGGCATAGGGGGCTACAACACCCGGCTACCGTAGAAAGTTAAACCGGGTGCACACAGTATACTATGTAGCAATGGTATAACATCTAGCTAACACATTCGCAGCTAGAGGTGATTGGGCGTAGCAATGCTATACCCCAAGATTGAAGAGCGACTACGTGCAATGGCCTCATTAAAACCTTCTAATGGGAAAACCTCACTGAGGTCAAAACCCGTTAGTAAGGAAAGAGAACCTTGTAGTGTCTACAATCTCGAAATGGAGGGGGAATGTGGTGTGAATGCGGCGCAGGATGGGGATAGTACATGATTAAGGTGGACTTTGGTCCTATACAATCAAACCACATAAAGCACATATTTATAAACAAACGTTATGTATAGTGTTAAAATGACGAGTGAAAACTCTAAACAAAGAACAAGAACAAAAAGCATGAACCTAGTACGTCAAGTCTAAGAAAGAGCAAATATGGTGTAACAAGCAAGCACAAAGTATAGGAGGAAAGACTAGCATATATCAGGCCCTAGGAGATCAGGATCACTAAAGATAAATCAAAGTACCCTACAATATACCAAAGCACGTACACAAGTGAACATTATGCATAGTATCGATGAAGTCTATCATGTCAACACAAGTACCTAATTAAGCATTTCAAATGGATAGCATATAGATAGGCAGAAGGCATGTAACGCTAAAGGCCTAGGACATCTAGGACCAAAAGCATAGGAGGGGATACACAGAGCATCACCTAAGCATACAAATCATGACTAGGTGCGGTATAAACATGCATAGAGGATACTCAAGTATGGATCAACACGCAAAGGCCTAGGACTACTAGTTCCATAAAAGCGTGGAAATATAAGCACAAATCAGCACCTAACCATACATATACATAAGAAAAGAAGATGCTCGAGGATGGCTAGAGACAAGTGAACCTAGTATAAATCACGTCTGGGTAACTTCTCAAAGAATAGTGGTGGCAGATTGTTTGATTCCTAAATCAAGGGACTAGGCCAAGAAGTAGGGGAGCTACAAGGGTTCTTAGAATCTTATACGATAGAGGATGGGGTAAATGCATGCAAAAGCAAGCCCAAATAGCCACGGCATGGCTCATAAAGGAGAATAAGAGCTCCGAGTATGTAAAAACTGTGACCATGTAAAAACCGTGACCTGCCTAGGAATAAAATAGACACACCATAATACCACAAGACATTAAAAGGCCTTGTAGTGCAGCAATAAACCAAGAAAATAACCACATATAGGCAGCCCATATATCATACAAATAGGCGACTAAATCATGGAAAACAAGAGCTCCATCTACTAGTGGACCGAAACCTGCCTAGGGAGATAACATATAATAAAAACCATATTCCACTAGGCTCAATGTTACGTCCATGAAGTGCATCAACAAACCTAGCAAATAACAAGCCCAATTATTCACAGCATAGCTCACAAATGAGAACAAAAGCTCCGGGTATGTAGAGAACCATGACCTGTCTAGAAGCAAAATAGATGCAAATCTATAATACCACAAGACATAAAAAGAGGGCCAATTAAAACAACAATAAACCAAGCATATAACCACATATAAGGCAGCACACATATCATGTAAATAGGTGTCTATATTATGGAGAACAAGAGCTCCAGCTATGTATGGACCGAGACCTGCCTAGGGAGATTGTTGGGGTTTTTTTGAATTAAACCACCGCAGGATCATTTGGTTGTTCATTAATCCGTGTTCATGCAAATCATAATTTTATGTAATATGCATGTTTATCACAGTCTAATCAAAAAGCATGCAAAGCAGATTCTAATCTAATAAAGCGGAAGACATAGAAACGAATCTACTTACAAATCGATAGACGGTTTGTGGACAAGATTAAAGATCTAATCTTGCTGTTGAATGAGCACAGTAATGGCGCCACCTATGACCTCAAAATTGTGCACCACAGTATTCCACTCCAAGATCTTCTGTTGTATTCCTGGACTGTATCTAGATTCAGAGTGGGCTGAAATCTACTAGATAGAATTGTGAAATCTATGGATAACTTTGAGAGACAAAGAGGGGCTGAATTCTTATGATTATTATCATTAAAATTTCATGCCCCCCTTCCCCTTATATATAGGGAGGGGTGAAATTTCATGTTCCAGCCCTATTGGGCTGAGCCTCTATCTCAAGTTCAATATCCAGTCCACTATCAGTCAATTGAGCTACAACAGGGATCTAGAAGAATATTAAATTGGCCTACTAATTTATTTAATATCCAATATCCAATAAACCTAGGATATAATTAAATAAATTAAGTTTTACTTTTATTCCACTAAAGAAGTAAAACTGACCTACCAATTTAATACATATTTACGAATATGCTTTCTCCTTTAGTCCAGCCATTCCCCGTGTTTAAGATATAATGTTCATTAATTAATTATGTCAGCCTCTGACAGCTATAATTAATTAATATCTAAAACCTTGAGTAGTACTACACAAGCTTTATTCATGTACGAAATAAATTCCACCTGCAGGGTTTCAACATGAACTTGTGTTTCCTCAAGAGAACATCATCAGCCTGGCGCACCAGGACACGATGCTCATGCATACTGCTCAAGACATCATGTATACATTGTTATTACCTAAGATATCGAATTCAATCTACGAAAAGATCTCACCCATTGATAAATCAAAGTAATAAACAACGCACACATATGCTCGCCAATATCACATGAGTTCAGAACCCGAACTCTGTGGATCTTTATTCTCTCAGTAACTGGGTCAGAGACAGAGAATAGTATCCTATCGTGATCCTCCTCAATACACTAACGAGTGTACTAGAATAATCAGTTAGTCAAGATAAACTAACTTATTAGATTATTCTACGGTGTACCGATGGTGTGTTCATGACCATCTAAGCCGTGAGCTCTTTAATACATTACAAGGTTCTAATGATATGATCTTACCGTGTGACTCCCCACACCATATCATCTACAATGTAAGTATATGGAACATTGCATAAAACAATTATAGAACATAATCTAAATACAAACAGTGACTGCAATAACTTTCATTTCATATCATCATATCATTAGAAAAGTATACAAAGATAAGTCTTCTAGTATACAAAGCTAACAGAGATATCATAAATAGAAATCCATAATCCACTAGGCTAATAGTAAGGCCATGAAGTGCAGCAGCAAACCTAAAATATAATGCCATTTAAAATAGCACCTATATCATGAAAACTAGGCACAAATATCATGCATGAAGATACACACGCAATCTAGTGCTTGGGAGTAAGAAAAATTCTAGGCGCCCAAGCATTAGAACTCACCGTGAGCTTATAGCTCAAAACTCACGCACACACTCAATATATGGGGTGGCACTCCTCAAACCGAGAAGCTCAAGGGGAGATGAGGTGAGCTGGACATGCAAGTCCGAGAAAAAAAACAAACAAACCGAAACTAGTGGCTTAAAGCCTTGGTTACCTTTTCCGGTGGGTAGATCGCAAATAGAGCCTTGTAAACGTGGACTTTGATCTTGGCACTCACATCTTCTTCTTTGAAGGCTTTATCCTAAAAAACTTTGAAGTTCCTAGCTATCCATATGTAGTAGGTGGTCGCTACAAGTGCCAGCTTCTTTGCCTTTTTATCGATTGTCGATCCAAGGCCTTGTCACCGAGACCATTTAATTGTACTCAAGACAGTAGAATTCTCCGACCTAATCTTAAGCCACCTTTTGATCTCCTCCCAAACATGCTTAGGACTGACACACTCAAAGAATAGATACTGTGTAGATTCTAATTGAAAGTCACAGAACGGGCATACCTGCGGGATATTGAGGTATCCCAACCTGTCACGTGTTTGGAGCCTTCCTTGGATAGCTAGCCAAGTACAAAAGCCGTACTTTAGGGGTATGTAGGACTGCCAAATGAACTTCTTCCAGATGTTTTTCTCGCCCTTTCTTCGCAGCCAATTATAGATTGTCGTCGTGCCCTTCTCCAATACGAAATCTTTGCTAAGTAATAACTTTATTTTGTTGATATCATCTAGGTTGCGGTGGAGGAAGAAATCACGTATCAAGGAAAGATTATGGAAGAGGGGGGGTTCGAGGACTTGGGAATCCATTCCCAAATGTCACGTCCTCTAAGGAATTTCGTGTGTATCCATTATACCCAAAGTGTATCGGTCTTACTTTGGATGTTCCATAATTATTTACAGAGTAATGCCTTGTTCCATACCCGGAGGTCTCGAAACCCCAAACCACCCTCATCCTCGGGCTAACAAAGTTTATCCTAAGCTATAGGGGCTATTTTGGACCCCCATAAGAATTCCCGAGAAAGCCGTGTGATTTTACTTGTGCACGCCTCCGGGAGGGGGAAAATTTGAAGCCAATAACAAGAGACTCCTTGTAAGACAGATTGAATAAGCACCACTCTCCCGACATAGGAGAAAGTCTTGGATGCCCACTTGTTAATATGCTTGCCAATTTTGTCGATTAGTGGGTTATAGTGGACAACTTGCAATGTCTCAGTGTCAAGAGGGACACCAAGGTACTTGACCGGCCACACACCGTATTGGAATCCCACAGCATCATGTATTTCATCAAGTTCTCGACATTGAAGACCTGTGGTGAAGAGCTCGGACTTATGCTTATTAATATGAAGCCTCGAGATGGCTTCAAACTCTTCCAGAACTCCCATAAGTATGTTGACCGATGTGATGTCTCCTTTTGAGAAGAGGAGAAGGTCATCCGCAAATGCAAGGTGGGTGATCTTGAGCTTTTCGTATTTTTTGTGATAGTTGAATTCTGAATCCCTTATTCTATAGAGCGTAAGTCTTGAGAAGTATTCCATACAACACAAGAAGAGGTAGGGGGACATCGGGTCCCCTTGCCTCAAGCCACGCCTCCCTTTGATGAATCCATACAGCCCCTATTGATTGATATGGAGTACGTCGGTGTAGTAACGCATTGCATGATCCACTCAATAACTAGCCTCGGAAATCCGAGACCCTATAGCACCCTCCTCAAGAAGTCCCAAGATATAGAATCATAGGCTTTTCTAAGATCGATTTTGAGAGCACACTTGGGTGCACTCCTCTTTCTCGAATATTTCCTCACGAGCTCTTAGGCAAGAAATATGTTGTCGGTGATGGACCTCTCTTTAACAAATGCCGATTGGCACTTTGAGATCAAATCTGGGATGATGTCCGTCAATCAATTACTAATAATCTTAATAATCATCGTATATGCAATATTGCAGCAAGTGATGGGTCTAAAGTCCTCCACCTTCGGATTATGAGTAACTTTCGGGATAAGGGATATGATTGTGTGGTTCCACAATATGAAACATCTTGTGGAAAAACATAAAGGGAACCCTTCATGTTGCAGATCCCAAGTAATTGATATGTGTCCCTTTTTTGAATCATACAATGAGATGACAGGAATTGTACTCTTCCATTCATTTCTTTGGTTAATTGTCCAACTGATAATAGATTATGAGTAAACTTAGGAGCAAACAACACATTCTCCAAACAAATGTCTTTATTCAACTTGGATTTCCCTGTAATGTAAGCCCATAAGCTACTCTTATCAGGAAAGAAAATCTGCAAATGGTGCTTAAACTTCTTGAGATCTGTTAAAAGGCTCAGGTAACAGCACATGTGATTGCTGGCACCTGAGTCAATGATCCATTCATCCTTTTGTATCTTGTAGAGATTACAAAGGCATAATGCCCTGTCAATTCTATAGATGATGATTCCAGATCAATCTCAACCATATTTGTTGTGTTCACAGTACTATCTGATTCATTGCCTTGCTTGAAATAAGCTGTCAAGTGCTTAGAAATTTCTACCTGAATATACTTACTTACATCATTCAGACTGTCATCACCTTGATCTAGGTGTGTAGTTCTTCTTGCAGTATTCTCATCATTCCTTCCTTCTTCATTCTGATCTAAGACACAATGAGCCCTCCCTTTACTTCTCTCAGATTTAAATTTCTTGTACCACTCAGGTATACCAAATAACTCAAAGCAATCCACTTTGAGATACCCAGTCCCACCACAATGATCACATTTAAGTCTTGTATTTTCTTCCCTTGTCATCCTTCTACGAAACTGACCCCCCTTATAACTACTTTTTTTATTTGAATATAAAGCAGTTTGCTCACTACTATTTTCTGAAAAATGTGGTCACATTAATCTGCTCTCCCACTTGTAAAATCGTGGCATATGTCTGGCTTACATTTGGTAAGGGGTCTAGTATGAGAATTTGATGTCGAATGGATTTATAACAATCATTTAAACCCATTAAAAACTGCATCATATGTTCCTCATCTAGTTCCTTCTTATTGTCTTCTGCAGCATCACAGTTACACACTTTAGAAGCTTTCAACAAGGAGAGTTCATCCCATAAGACAGTTAGATTAGTAAAATACATTAACACTGACTGAGTATGCTGTGTGTATGTGGCAATCTCCCTTCATAGTTTATAAATTCTCGGACCATTTTTCTTACCAAATCATTTTTGCATTTCATCCCATAAGTCTTTTGATGTTTCGAGATTTTGAAATCCTCTAGAAATTTTCTTAGTCATGGAGTTACTTGTCCAATTAAACACCAAATAATCGACTTTAAACTACTGCATGTAATACACAGATCCTAATGGTGGCCATTTACCTTTATAAAATCTCTTCCATAAATAAGTTGAGAAAATTATTGAGAGATATAGAAGTATACATATATATTAGGAAAACATAACTTGATAAGGAAAGAGAGTATATTTGACACATTTTTTAAAATCTTTATGAAATTGAGGAAGTATATATATATATTATAATTTACATAATAAATTTAATTTATACCATCAACAATACTTAGCTTATTTCTAGAAACTAAGCCTCTCCTGACAGCCCTACTCCAATTGTGAAAATTTGTGCCATCAAACACATCCGCAATAAGAAGCATACCTGGATGCTCGCTAGTGTTTATGTAGAGGATATCATTAGCCAACATGCGGTTGTTGTTGATTTTATTGCGCGCATATCCTAGCGGAAGAGCATCACCATGAATTCGCAGTGGCTGTCGCGGTACTTCATTGTCTGTAATCGGTGTAGATTGACTCCTTCCTTCACGAGCATTGCTTGATTCTTCATGATGATTGTTGTTGGTGTCATTCATGAACCCTAGCTCTTCTTCGCGAGCTGTCCGCCACGAGAAAGCTTGATTTTTCTTCGTCATCGATCCAATTTTTCTGATACAATCTGGAAATCAGGGGAATTTGCACAATGTATGATCAATTACAGAACCTTGCTCTAGATACCATGTAGAAATAGAGCAGAATTCATGTGAAAGTAAATGTTTTATTTCTCTGATCCTTTTAAAGTTTTAAAATCAGTTTAATACAATGGAAGAACAACTATTTATATAGTACAGAAGCTTGCGATCTAAACTACTATCTAATCTACGGCTATGAGGCTCAATCCGCGTGGATGATTGATCCAACGATGTGCATGCATTGAAGGTGGTCCATGCATCTCTCTTGCTAACACGTGGAGGTAACAACTACAATCAGCTGCGGTATGATCCACGAGCTCTGTATGCATCTCATGCAACTGAAATAATACGCATGCAACCGCATTTCAACACTAATTAAGTTAAATTAAATATAGATTTCCTTGAGCAAATATGCTCGTATATAATTTATATAGATTTGAAGCGCGATTGCACGACAATTTCCCCTTTGCGAGAAGACTTGATTAAACAAGATGCAGTTTTGAAGACTAAAAACGTCAAAAAAATATATAAAATAATGATTGACTCAACCGGTAAATACCCTTAATTAAAAAAGGAGACGTCTTGAGTTTAAAACTCACCATTCCTCGTTTCCTAATTGAAAATGAAAAAAAGAAAAAAAAAACATTTTGTCGGATCATTTTCTCTGTGTAATTAATAATATACAAATATGAAAATGCAGCACTGAGTTGTCAATAAAATACATAAAATGCTTTAATTAAAATGATAGTTTATCCTCATTTCAACATCATAAATATTAGTTGTTCTAAAAAGTACACGAATGTCTGAAACTCTCATCAGCTTCATTGTCATAGAAATATATAAACCTTTCTCCTGCAAATTTGGACAAGTTTACTCTTTTGCTTGATATTCCCATGCATATTGATTGCTTGCTTTTGAAATCAAATTCCCACATCCATTAAACATCACAAACAAAAAATATTGAACACTTTAAAGTAATAACTAAATGAGTTTAGTCTTGAAATCTAGTTCTGATGAATGCTGTATGCCACTACTCACTAGTGGTATATATGTGATTGAATGTTATGTATCTATAGAGAGAGAGAGAGAGAGAGAGAGAGAGAGAGAGAGAGAGAGCATAGGATTCTAATCCAGTATAATCTATCATCACTTGTGTAGTTTGTCTTTTGCCCACACTTATCATAGAAAAAGAAGAGCATTTACAGAGAACCTTCCCACTATCATAAGCGTCCTAGGTGGGTGGGAAGTCATTGTTTGGTCATTGGTGGGACATTACATTATCAATGACTAAAAAAGTGTTCGAGATAATGCAATTTTATACATTTTTTTTTATATATGTATCCACCAATTTGCACTCCAAAATCAATGACTCTCAATCAATCTTAATGCTCCAGCCAGAGATTTCTCACTCGAATCACCTTTCAAAACCTATCCCTGTAGATAAATTGATCATTTTGTCTTTCCTTCTCAATCTCACGGTTGAATCTATAGCTATATCAAAGTCCAGGCTAATACATGTCATGTGTATATGAATAATAATAGAACACGAGGAAAATGGATTTTGAATCTCGAACCAGCTAGCCCCGATTTAGTACAGGCAAACACACATGTAACATATGACTGGTTTTTCCATATGAGGCAATCTTGACAGAAGTGGTAATTCATCCGAATCCAAATCAGACAATGGTAATCTAAGTTATTACCATATCTGAAATCTCATCATCAATTTCAAAAACAAGCTAGAAAGCAATCAAAGCATGCAATGAATATAGTAATAAGTAATAAACCTAGTTAGATTGCCATTTTATTTTCTTACATATAGCCTATGCTATAGGCTGATTTACATCAGAATATCTATTACAAGTTACCTTACTCATCATAACACATGGAAGATCATCAAGCTACAAACTACCTAAAAAATAGCTGCCTAAAAATAACAACATACAACATTGGGTTATCAATTTTATAATAATCAATCCTACTACTTTAGCTTTCGCGGCAGCTCTTTGCTGCTGGCAGACAGACGAGATCCTCTATTCCAAAATAAAATCCGATTTGCAATAGAGGAATCCGACTCAACTTTTTAAAAGTTAGGCGCCCTCAACTCTGCGTATGAAGATTGAGTCCAAATCGGGAGGGTTGAAAAACTCTCTAACTCCGCCGTAGTGGCATGATCTTGAAGGAGGCGATTTTCGCTTTTTGGGGGCGGGAGGGCACGGCAATCTCGCCGGAATTCTCGACCCTGCATACGTCGGAGTCGTCGGAAAATCCTCGTCGGCGTCGGTTCTCTCCACCGGTTTCGTGAAAACCGGCTTCAACGAGCTTCTCAGAGCGATCCCGGCGGAAATAACCCATTTTTCGGAATCTACAACTCCGCCATCCATTGAATGAAGCTTTTCTGAAACACCCATTTTCCAAGATTGGATTTTTATGGCTTCTATATATACTATGTGCAAAAATAGGAAAAGGGATTCTCTTCTCTATCTCTTTTGCTTATCTTTTTTATGTAGGGAAAATGGAATAGATTCTTGAGAAACTTGTAGAAAAAAACTTGATGAGAAAGGGGATTTTGTGGTTCTTTTTATTTTATGGAAAAAAAAGGGGGGCTTTAAATGAAAGTGGGAGGAGTAATTGTGAATATTGTGTGCGTGTTTTAGTGTTTGTAGTGAAAATCGGTGAGGGTGCAAGAGAGAGAGAGAGAGAGAGAGAGAACCCGAGGAAGTCGTGAGCTAAGCAAAGAGGAGATTTAAAGGGTAGGGGAAAGTAGAAAGGATTGAGCTCGTGAAAATATTTTGCTGACCGGGGGTAGCAGAGTAAATACAGCAAAATATTGACTTTGATTCCTGGCGCCAATTCCTTTCATTTCAACCGTCAATTCTTTCGATTTCCGTTTTTCTCCTCATTATTGCCCTAGATTTTCTCACGAGTCCTCGATGCTCATAGATAGGTAGGTAGGTGTCACTCAAAATCAAAATTTCTTAGAAATTTCATGTTGGATTCCTGATCATTCCCAGTTTCCCACCAGCTTTGTCTGAGGTAAATATATCGACTTTTTTTTTTTTTTTATATTGACAATATTTAAAGATCAAACTCGATTAAAATTGTGTGAAAAAATATCATGTCCAGTTCAATTAAAACTCAATTTGGTAGATAATTATAATAGATGAATGAAATTGATAAAACTTAATATCAATTCAAAAATGTATATATATAGCCCAATTCGACTGGTATATATCATGTTGATATGGATGGACATGAGGTTAGACTTTTGAGTATTAGGGGTTTTGAGGGTAGGGGATGGGACCCCCTCACCTCACGTAGGTGCTTCCATTACTAAGTCAATACCTAAGGCTTAATTACGTTCGTCCAAATCCGGGAACATTATTAACATGCCACCTATATCTCTAATCAAGATGAATCAATTTCCTTCAATAATATTCCCTAAAAAATATTAAAAATTCTCCAATAATAAACCAAATTTATTATAGTTGTGTATTGCATCAATTTGAATCCAAATTGTATAGTTAATTATTTCATAATTTTCAAATATGGATTATGATACTAATTGCGGACTAAAGAATTTGGTGGTTCCTTTTTTTTTTTTTCCTTTTTCAATTGTGTCATTTAGTGTGGCAACCTTTATTTTTTTTTTCACTTTTTTAATACACCCGAATGATAAACCTAAATAAAAATTTAAAATTTAAAATCATATATATTTTTTTGTTTTAGTTTGTTATGATTTAATTTAACTATATATATTTTTATTTAAGGTTCATCCTTCGGCAATTAGGATATGTTAAAAAAGAAATCTAACAGTGAAGATGTAACGCGAACACGATTTGGAACGGGGATTTGATCTGGTATCATAGCTTGATTCGAAAATAGCACACTGTACATTTGTACCTTCTAATCGACTGTTTCCTCTCATATATTCACTCTTCATTTTTTGTTTGGTCGGTACACACACCACCCACATATCATAATCACTCGTACTCTATCTATATTGTGAACCAATAAAATAGAACACGGGTTTAAAAGATGGCAGCAAAAAAGGGCCTACAAAGCAGTTTTCTCGAGGTCTAAATAGAAATGAGCAACTTAGGTAACAATCTTGTAGTATTGATTCGTAAACAGTCACAAAGGTTGTGATAAGTAAACTTTTGAAGTCTCAGACAAATAATCACAGTAGCATATGAAGAATTC
This sequence comes from Perilla frutescens, assembly GCA_026008535.1. Lineage (NCBI taxonomy): Eukaryota > Viridiplantae > Streptophyta > Magnoliopsida > Lamiales > Lamiaceae > Perilla > Perilla frutescens. The sequence goes on from BRKX01000015.1 coordinate 16,912,657, forward strand.
TTGCAACATGTTACATAAATCAAATTTGATGTCTGAAGCCACCAACATTATAGAACAGATGCTTCACCACTTTCGTCACATCCTTGAATACCCCTTGTAGTCTTCGTACTGCTCCATGAATTCGTCGTTGAATTTCTGGAAACTGGCCATGATCTCCGGCATGTCTTCCTCAGCCGGTAATATGGTGGTTCTCAGATGGAACACCCTACATTTCCACAAGATTGAGATCAATATATCAGGAAAAACTCGAGTTTTTCAGAAGAAAAAAAAAGTGATGCACGTACCCTTCCTTTTGTCCGAAACCAGACCCTGGGACAGTGGAAATGCCTGTGGCTTCCAGGAGCTTCAGACAGTAGAAAACATCAGCTACTTTTCCCACCTGTTTGGCAGCCTCGATTGCCTTTGGTGGTAGCCGAATTTGTGGGAAAGAGTACATTGCGCCTGGCATCAAGAAGTTTTAAACCAAGGGATTAAGACAATTCTTGAACTAGGCATGATGTTTTGGTGTGTGATTGGAGAACATACAGACCTTCAGTGAAGTTACAAACGACGTTTCTACAGCTGTTAAATCCGTCTGTCATTATACGTGCTCTCCTCCTCAGTGACTCCAGAATTCCTTTGCTGCAAAAAGAGGGAAAAGAAATCAAGAACTTAGCATCTTGTTAGCACTCAAGAATAGCAAGTGCAGCAATAATTTTTGTGTGGTGCCTAGCATTCATGACTATTTTTTCCCATTCGACTTGAAAGTAGCCCAGTCATCCGTAACACTTAAAAAAGATGGGAAGTAAGGGGTGGTCGTACCTCTCTCTCACAAATTGATCATAAGATATATCTCCAGGTTTAAGAGGGTTCACCATTAGTCCCATCTGCAAAATGGTAACATGATTAGAAAACAAAAAAAGAACCAACTGCTTCGAGAGAGGCTTCCTATGGATCGAAAATACAAGCTATCGTTTACAAGACTTACAAATATCTGTGCAGGAACATTTGGACTGAGTGCAATGGAAGCAACCTTGTAGATTTCCTCTACTGTCTGCAACAGAAAAAAAACATGACAAAGATAGTTGTTGTAATGAAACAGATTTGTAGGCCCAAGAAATCCATTGATCAAGAATCGAAGTCCCATGGTGCGAGCATGTTGCTTCAATCTAGTAATATAAAGCATACAAGAACAGCATTGAAAAACACTGTATCATGCAGCCAATAGAGTAACTGCATACAAATCCAGATTAAAAACAGGAATAAGATTTATCGCTGGATTCAGAATGTATACAAACACAAACCCTTGGAGAAATGTTGGTCATCTCAAAGTATCCACCGCGTTGCCCACATTCACCCCAGTAACCTTTGGAGACAGTGTGGAAGGAAACGAGCTCGCACTCCTTGCTTATGGGCGGGCCCATGTCCATCAGAACCTTTTGTGTGTTGGATGATAAAAAATCATCAGGCTTTGGGGAAGACAGAGGAATTTGGCACAGTTTTAACAACACATCACAGATCACATACCTTTCGAGCACTTATGAAGGGGCGCTCGTCTTGGTATATATTTTGCTGATAAACTTCATCACCAAGCAACACCAAATTGTTTTCGTAGCAGAACGTTAGTACTTCTTTAAGATTTGCTTCACTAAGACACTGGCCTGTAGGGTTGCCGGGGTTTATTATCACCATAGCTCGTACCTTATCACCATTGAAACTTGATTATATGAAACACCAAAGGTGCACATTCATCAACATTATGAAGCAAAAAAGAGGAATGCTTACGGTGATTCCTTGTGAACGGGCTTGAGTAACTGATTGACGAAGGTTAACAACATCAAGACCCCAATTTGCAGTCTCTTCAAGATAATAAGGAACTAGAGATCCACCGAGCAAAGATATTGTCGCAGAATAAAGTGGATACTGTGGCACAGGGACGAGTATCTAGCGACAAAACAAAGATTGTCAATTTTACAACAGAAAACAGAAGAGAGGCAGGAAACACTACTGAAAAAAGTTTGAGTAAAGTGCAAACTTTGTGAATACAGCAATGAAGAGACAAACAAGCAGTTCAGGAACTATACCCCATCATTTGCATCACGTATAATAGTATTCAAGATCTGCATCACTCCTTTGCTAGCACCATCTGTTAGAAATATGAGCTCCGGATCACTGCCACAAATGCACAAATAGAAATAATCAGTTTGACAAGTTCATATAAAATCAAGCATTGCATCGTTCAATTTTTATAACCTTGGGTATCCATCACGCCTCTCAATAAACTCTGCGACTTCTTTCCTAACTCCAGGAAGGCCACGAGAATCACTGTAAGCACCTGACCAATTATAAACATGCTTAGCACCTCAAACTTTTGAAAGTTTTTCTTGATCCTATATGTATTCTACCATATAAATCTTGATTATAACCTTTTATATACAAACTTTTGATTATTTTAGCCCCCCACATAACATCAGTTGTGAAGCTCCGCCTCTGACTTTATCTAATGTCGAGTTTTCTCTTTTTGAACAATTTAAGCACAAAAAATATCAGCTAATAACTGAATCAGCTATATCGTGAAAAAAGCAAGAACCACAATTGACAACAACATATTATGAAATGGCAATATACTTTACAAGAACCGCCTCCTAAAGTATATCTAACACGTGAAACTGGACAGGTATTAATTTATTTGCATTCAAACATGTAATTATTCTGGTGTAACTTATAAGTGCACATAGAAGGGGCGGGGGGGAGGTTGTTCTGTTACAAGATGATTATTTGATTGCATATGATACCTAGACCCCCTGAAGTAAGGGAAAGATAATGTTTAGCTCTTGCAATTGCATCAGCAGGAAATAAAAGTCCGACATTAGGATCATCCAGCAGGAATGGAGCTTGGCAGAGAGCAACGACCTGCAATGTGATTTCGCTCATAGTAAACAAACTGAAGAAACATTAAATGTAAAGGTATGTACAAAACACGCGTCCTGTTCTCAACCTGGCGAGGAAAGGTCAGAGGTTTTTGTCCGAGAGCATGGGGATTTCCAACATTGGTGAAGATGATCTGCACCAAATAATACAATTTCTCACAAAGATTATTCTAGGCCATGTGTTCTAATGCTAATCAATAGATCATGATTATAAATGCCTTTTGTTCAAATATCAAATATCATGCAAACATAGCATAGCTTCTTGGATTTACACTAGACCGCGTGGAAAACATTGACTGTGTCAGTGATCAAACAATTTTAAGAAAGCAAGATATTCACAATACACTGAAGAAAAGTTGCTATCATGATACATATCTTCCTAGTATCCTTGTGTAGACATATTGTCCGTTGAACTTACCTTCTTCCCTTCCTTCTGAAGCTCAGAAGCTCGAAGATACAGCTCCCCTCGGACAGCATACTGACATTTCTTGACATTTTCATTCAAATTCTCGTAATCCATTGATTTGGACATGATGAAGTATGTATTTTCTTAGGGGTTCGATCCAAATCTGAGTGTGTGGCAATTAGAAGATATAGGAGAAACCTAGCGACCTCCACACCTAACAACCACAAAGAGTAAAATAGTTGGTCACAAATTTCATTTTCATAATCTAGATGCATAATCAATACCAGAATCTTTCAAATCCACAGTGCATAAACTTCCCTCAAATCGAACACTCTATCCAAATCCAACCTATGTTTTTATGCAATAGTGATTATGACAGAACTAAAAAACTATGGGATACCTAGTTTGAATGTCTTTAGTCATCCTATTTTTGAATACCTTAAATTGCAAGAATGATAGTCATTACCATTAATGTAGTTGTTGACAAATCAAGGGAAAAATCAATATCAAACAAGAAACCAAGAAGAAATGATTCATCAATAGCACGCATGTGTCAACACCTAGAATCAAAATCTGGCCACGACAGATATAGGTTGAGTATGCAGGCGGCAGCACAAACATCCAACAAGAGAGGTATGCAGTCTTAACTCAGAACTAAAAACTGGAAGAAAGTCCACCAAGACTGAACAAAGTCAAATTCATGACGCATTTTAATCACTCAAGTTTCAAAAATCAATGAGCCCTTTTCTGTAATCCCATTAAAAAATCATGGCATTTCACCGGAAGTTGATCGAAATATGCAGAAAACAGAGCATTACTCACGGAATTTCAAAAGCAAAAAGCTCTAATGATCACTAAAATAAGCACAAAATCTCTGTCATCATGAAATAACCCTCAAATTCTATCACAGAAACCCAAACAGAAAAAAGAGAGGAACCCCACAATCGATCCAGCAAGAATTGATGCAAAACATTCAATCTTTTCAACGAAACAAGACAACCCACCAACCAGGGAAATACAGGCGCACTTTTCTTGGTTGGCTTTTCCTATATTTCACTTTTAACAGCTAAAAATGAGCAAACATTGAAGCAGCTCACCTGTGACTCAGAAGGAGGGCGCTCTCTTTCGATTCAAATTAGAAAGAATATATAAAATCGGTGTACTTATTTGTTCATTTACAATAAAATATTCTTGATTTTTCACGAATTTTTTCAAGGGGATATTATATTAATGCATAGGTGGCAATGTGGAAAGACATAAATTTTAAGGCAACACCACAGCCACTGAAGTGAATAGAAGCTGGATTGATGCAATGCAATTTTTGGTCCTCATTTGGAGTTTAGGATAAAGCAATTCAAAGAAGAGTGGTTCTGCTTCAAAACCGATTTTTCCTCTTGGAATTTTTCTGTGTGAATTGTGATTGTACCTTTCAATTTCTTTTAGTTTAATAAACTGTGTGTGGATATCATCCTATTTGCCTTTACGATTATATTATATCTCGTATTTTATATATTTTTTGGATAATATTTATGTATAACAATCACGATACTTTCTTCTTTTTTTTTTTTTTTTTTTTTTTATGACAAGAGTAACCTACTAAAAATTAGAGGGGTGACTCTTATGAGATAATTTTGGAGTTTTCGAACATGTGGGCTTGCGTTGTAATTTTGTTTTAACATCCCGTGCTATCTTATGGTAATCTCAAATCTGATATAGAAGTTTTCTAAGTAATAATTATGGGGTGAAGGAAAAAACTTGAACTAAAATGGTATCATATGGTCGTGGAACTAAATTTATAAATGTCGAAAGGTGATGTCTGTTTTAGTGAGGGACTTAATTAGAAAAAAAATGAAAACTCATCATTTTTTTTTCAAATGATTTTTTTAAATAAATATTAAGGATTAATTAAGTTAGTTCTTTATACTTTTTATTAGTTGAGTTTATATATTTTGTAAATATTAAGTTGATGTACTTTTATTTTATTTTATTTTGAATCGGACACAAGTACTTTCATTTCATTTCAATCGGGTCGTTGCATTTTCATTTGGTTTACATTATGTCCTAATATTTTCATTCTGAAAAATGAACTGAAGTTCTTCCATTTACCTTAAATTCATGTTCTTACTTGCTTATTTTGTTCAATTTCGTCTAGTACAACCGGGGCAATACTATGTTTTAATATGAATCAAAAATACGAATTTCCTCAATACCACAGGTCTCGTGTGTGAGTAAAGTGAAAAAAAAAAGTATCAAAATCAAACCTTGATTTTGACACACGAATCAAATTTAAACATAAATTGGTATTTTTCTGGTACGATCTACGAAAATTATTTTACACACTTTAAATTTAAAGTTGTATGGTGGTTGACATAACAACAACAACAATAACAACAACAACAACAACAACAACATAGAATTATTATAATTTTATCAAATGATACTTTATATAAGCATATTTACATTATTTTAAAAATTAAACTTAATTAGATTTTGTTACGTAATTTCATACCTTTGTAGCCCAGGTATAATTGAAGAAGTATAGAAATCGAATCAATATTGTAACAGAAAATAGGGGGGGGGGGGGGGGTTTCTGCATAAGAGTTCATATCAGATCAGAAACTACACAAACTGTTATTCATGCTATTTATACATATGATAGACTTGCTAGCTACGTAATTAGATCTACGGCTCCTATGCACGTTTTGAGTGATCTTCAGATCCTGTGGCTCTCAGCTAATTGTGATGTGGTCCTTCCTTACAACATGTTGCTTTACTTCCACGTGGAAAAAACACTCTTCTTCACGTGTTGCATTGTGATCAAGCTGTGTAACCTGCTGCATAGCTCTTGCATGAGATTGCATGTGATATTTGAGCTCAAAATTCAACATCCCCCGCATACTCAATGTGATGAATGTCATCGAGGAGAGTTTGGAGACCAATGTCTTAAACTGCGGACCTGCAAGGGACTTAGTAAATATGTCTGCCAGTTGATGTTGTGTAGGAACATAAACAAGTGTAATAAATTCTGCTCTGAAATGGATTCTAGCAAAGTGGCAATCAAGATCCAAATGCTTGGTTCTCTCATGGAAAACTTGGTTTTGAGTTATCTGGATTACTGCCTTGTTATCACAGAAAACTTGAATAGGTGTAGGAACAGCAACCCCTAAATCATGAAGCATGTAAGAAATCCACAACAACTCTCTAACAGTGAAGCTTAGATTTCTATATTCAGCCTCAGCTGTAGACAAAGACACTGTAGATTGTTTCTTACACTTCCAAGAAATGAGACATTTGCCTAATGATATACAATAACCTGAGAGTGATTTTCTAAAATCTGAACATGTGCCCCAATCTGCATCACAATAAGCCTCTACATGAAACTATGCAGATGATGTGTAAAACAATCCCAAATAAGGAGACCTTTTGAGATATCTAAGAACATGCATTGCTGCATCCAAATACACATTGGTAGGAATTGACAAACTGACTCAACTGTTGCACAACAAAAGCTATATCAGGTTTGGTCAGGTTGATATACAACAGTTTTCTAATCACCTTTCTATAGGAATCAGGTTGTGGCAATGGTTCTCCTTTGTGATGAGAAAGTGTCAATCCAGGTGGGAGGGGTGTGAGAACTGGTTTACTACCCATCAAGCCAGTTGTAGATAGCAAGTCTAAAACATATTTCCTTTGACACAGATATATGCCTGACTGAGATCTAGCTATCTCCATGCCAAGAAAATACTGAGCTTCTCCCAAATCTTTAATGGTAAATTTCTTGTGTAGAGTCTGTTTTGTGTGTGTGATGATATCAATAGAAGGTCCAACAACAAAATATCATCTATATAAACTAGTAGTCCAATGAATGAAGATCTTGACCCTCTAGTAAACAAACAATTGTCATTTTCTGACTGTATAAAACCCAAGCTGAGTAAATGCTTACTGAATTCATTAGTCCACTCCTTTGATGCCTTCTTGAGACCATATAAACTCCTTTTCAACTTGCAAACAACTCCATGACTTCCTTTGCTGTATCCCTGTGGAATTTTCATGTATATCTCATTTGTTAAGTGCCCATAGAGGAATGCATTATTTATATCTATTTAGTGAAGACACCAAGAGTATTGTGCAGCTAGGGCAAAGAACAGCCTTACTGTCACTGACTTAGCAACTAGAGAAAAAACTTTAGTATAGTCAATTCTAAATTCTTGGTTGTAATCTTTGGTAACTAGCCTGGCCTTATATCTGTCAATAGTCTCATCAGACTTTAATTTCACCTTGTATACCCATTTTGACCCAATGGCATGCTTTCATGCAGGCAGTGGCATAATATCCCAAGTCTGGTTCTCTTCTAGTGCAGTAAGCTCTTTAGCCATGGCTTCTTCCCATTCCTTGATCTGACAAGCTTTTTTTATAGCTTGCCGGTTCCTTTAGTGACTGAACATTTATGAGAAAAGCAGCATAAGTAGGATTCAATGAACTGGAAACATTGAAAGGAAAAGTAGCTGATGTGAAAATGTTCTTTACTGAGCTATGATAGACATAGTCTTTCAAGTAGGATGGTGGCTTGCTATGCCTGCTGCTTCTTCTCAGAGCTTGTGAATCTGGTTTATCAATTAGTATGTCCTCACTATCCTTAATGACATCCATATATGTTAGTTGATGATCCCAGTTGTCCTGTTAATCATCAGAACAATAAGATTCTTGATCAGCTAAAATATTAGCACTTTTGAGAATAGACTTATCCTGCTTCACAGTTGAAGAATCTTTCTTCTTTTGTACAAATTCTTCAGGGTTAGGGTGATTAGGGGGTATAGTAGGGTGATCAGGAGGTATGTTCTCAAAAGAATGAAAAGGTAATGAAGGAAAATTAGCAGTATCATTTTGTAAAGGAAAGATAGTGGGACAAAATTCAACATCCCTACTGATACAGATAGAGTGGGAGCCTATTGATTATCCATGTAGCATGCAGAATGGAGTGGCACCAAAATTCAGCAGGTAGGTTTCTTTGAAACATTAAAGCCCTAGCTACCTACAGCAAGTGTTTGTGTTTTCTCTCCACAACTCCATTTTGTTGTGAAGAATAGGGACATGATCTCTGTAGCGACCCGAAACTTTTTAGAAAATTTGCTGTTATGCCGGAAAGTACTTCAAAAGGAGATTGCCAATCCAAAACAACACTAGACAACCTATTGATTATCCATGTAGCATGCAGAATGGAGTAGCACCAAAATTCAGCAGGTAGGTTGCTTTGAAACATTAAAGCCCTAGTTACCTACAACAAGTGTTTGTGTTTTCTCTCCACAACTCTTTTTTGTTGTGAAGAATAGAGACATGATCTCTGTAGCGACCTGAAACTTTTTAGAAAATTTGCTACATTTTATTTTCAAAATTTTATTTTTTATAATACATGCTATATTATTTTTGGTTACGTTCCTATAAGTCGCGCCTAAATTATTATTATTATTATTATTATTATTATCCTCCAAAAGTTAAAACCTATATTTATTTGGTATAGCCTAATATTTATTGATTTCAACCTGATAAACTGGGATTTTGCACTATTTCTCGGGCTATTTAAGTGTGTATTTTATACGATTCACTCGTGCTTTCATCCCAGTTTAATTGGATTTCACCCGTTTTTGGAGTTTGGTGTGTTTATTACTTTTTGTAGGTTTTGTCCCGAAATTTGCTGTATTTTGGCCATGAGATAGTGGAGGAAGTCCCGAAAGATTACATGATGAAATTGGTCGAGAAAACGGGATGAAACAAGCCGAGAAGGAAACTCGTGAGCAAGCACCCGCGAGTCGGTCGCGACTGCATGGTCGCGAGTCATCAAGTGGAGACGACTGCAGTGTCACGACAGGGAGGGGGTGCGAGAGAAGGAAATTCGCGACCCCGATCGCGAATCTAAATGTGGTCGCGAATAAATTACCACGTCATGCTACATGGACTCGCGACCTGAGTCGCGGGTGACTGGGTTGGGAGCGAGGTCGCGAATGCAGCGGGCCTGTCCGAATTTTTGACCTATTTTTGGGATTTTCTTAACTTGGTATTTAAGGGTTTGATGCACGAAAATTCCACACAATTCCACCTACCTAAAAGTTGCCGCCAGAGGTTTTTCTACAGAGAAAAATAGACGCGAAGAACAAGACCAAAGGATTCAAGAGCTTTCAAGATTAGAGACGAATTAAACTTTCCGGGTGTTATTTACTTTATTCTTAGAATACAATGTTTTCTTTGTGGATTTTTTTAGTTATTTGTTTTGCCATGGATAGCTAAAAGCCTAGTATTCTAGGGTTGGATTATGATTTATTTATGAAGTTCTCTTAATTCATTTTATTTGGTGTCTATGATTTGATTATGTTTTGATTATTCCTGCTTTTCTTTGTATTATTTACCTGATCACTAAATGATGCAATCTGATGTGTTAATCCATAATTCGAGAGATGAGTTTTAACATAAGATCTGGAATAATTAACTGGTTAGTCAATATCACTCGAGAGAGTTGCGATTAATTTAGAGGACAATAAATCTTTAGAACCATTAGGAGTTGCATAATAGGTATTGAACGGACACGTTAATATTTATTGTGTGATCTACAATCTAGGTGCTTCGAGAGAAGGTTTAGAATACATGAGTGATTGTTTTAGCATGATTTAAATTCCAACATAGTTACTAAATGAATTAATTAAGAGAATGGATTAAATAATGAATATCCAATCCTAGAATACGTCTTTTCCTCTAGTGTTTGATTTATCTATGTTGATCTCTGTTTATTTTTAGCTTTAATTAGTTAAATTCAACCATGTTTTATAGTCTAGATAACTGCGAGGGATTAAATTAGATAACTAGCAGATTAATCATTAAATCCCTGTGGATACGACCTTGTTCACCGCTGTCCTATAAGCCTCACTGTAGACTTGCAGTTTAGGTGAAAATAAATACCGAACACAACCCAAATTAATATTTCATAACCTTTCAGCTGCTTGTCTTCTTCTTCGCAAGCAAATCACAACAACTTATTTCTTTGAAATTCTGAAACTTCCGTCACTTGAATTTTTAGAGCCTCCCCACTATCTCAAACATTGAATTCTATCATTAAACTCAAAACCTTTCAGCCGCAAATCTTTGGCTATAAAAGGGGTCCCAAATGCTCAACTCACATCACAATCTCATTCCAACATTTTGTTCTAAAATTCTTTTCTAGAGCATTCTCAAGAGCAAAAGTAATTTTTCTTGGAGGTATATATATACATATGATTTGTTCTTACTCTTTCATTTCATTGGGGGGTTTAAGGAGGGAGGTGATGGTGTCGACGGAGGGGTGGTGGCTGTTCCCGACTTCCGGCGATAGCAGCTGTCTTTTGTCAACGGCGGAAAGAGAAGGTCGAGGTGAATTTTTGTGGTTGCGGTGAAGTGAGTGCATGAGATATATGTATATTTCTATGTGTGTGTATGCAACGAGATAAGTAGAGGAAAAGAGGAAAGAAAATGTGTTGAGATGGTTGATATTTAGTTGTTGTTGCCGTGAGTAAGAAGCAAAGGAGGAGAGAGAGAATTGTGTCGCCATTTTCTGGGGGGGGGGGGTTCTGTCGAGAGAAAGATATGAGTTAGAGAGAGGAAGGTTTTCTTTGCTCACTTGGTCTGTGAGTTGGCGGGGAGATGAGGTGATAGGAGAGAGAGAGAGAGAGAGAGAGAGAGATCACTTCATTTGTTGTCTTAGTTGGGCTAATGTTATTAGTTTATTTTGGTTGGGCTAGGATAGATGTTCAAGTGGGCCGAGAGTTTTGGAAGTGTGGGTTGGGTCATGCATTATTATTATTTTATCTATTTTCTTTATTTACTTATTTATACTATTTATATTATTTATATTAATGGATACATTTTAATATTTCTAGGCGGCACGTGGACTTAACTAAATACCCTATTATTTTCCAAAGTCAAGTTTCAATTCAAGGTTAAGGTGGGAAATACGATGTGACGCACATTATTATTTATCCTTGTTATGCTCTTATACAGGTTCACTATTATTAACCTACGGGTTACAAGTATTATTGGCTGACGAGCTGCATATGTCCCGATATATTATTAGCCGCGGGCTATCCATATTATAATTTGTTATAATTGTATAACTTGGATAAATGTGTTCACCACTAAGTCAATAGCACTCACCTCGAAGCTATTATTTACTTCAGGTTGATGATTTACTCGGGCGATGTGCGTGGTGACATGTGATGATGGTTTTTAAAGAGCTTTTATTATTTAGCTTCCGCTGTATTAAAATTGAATATTTTATATTTTAATAAAAGTGACGTCCCTTCTTTATTATTGATATTATTTTATTTTATGAAATTTGTGACGTGACAGTTTGGTATCAGAGCAGGTCTATGTTTTTGTAGACTTGCTAAAAAATATATATATTTAAAAAAAATGTCATCATCACGTCCGCGTCGCGCCGAGAAGAGGTAAGAGTTAATATTCCTTTCCATGTGAAAGTTTAGGCAAGTATGATTTTATGCAAGTATTTATATAAAAATGTTTTCACTAGTCCTCGAGATTTACTTTAAGATTGTAATTTCCAGATGGTTAGAGATTGCACGAAACCCGAGATCAAGATAGGAGGCCAGAAACTAGCTTTGTCGGTAGAAGAACGTTTTAGAACCTGGAGAGCCAGACTTATTGATGATTTATGAGAATTTAAGTGGGATGAACTAATGGGAGTAGAAAGACAATTGTTGAGCATCTACAGGATTTGGAAGAAACTTAAGGAAGAAGAGATAGAATTTGACCCGATGATAGCCACTCTCATAGTCGGTGTAGCTATACCCAAGATATTAAAGCCCTTAGCTAAGGAGATTGCTAAAGAAATTTTGGAACATACTCCTGGATATAGGGAAACAATTAATTTTGAAAAGTTTATGCTTTGTCTTATGGATGAATGAAGAGATAAAGTCTATGGAATGACATTAAGAGATTCAGATAGAGAAGGGCCGGATATAGAGACCAATTCAAATAAGAGACAGAAGAGGTGAGACCGGTGATATTTAGAAATGATAGAGAAATATTAGATTTATCCCGCTATTTCTAGAATTTAAGATTTTGTAATTCTCATTTAATTAATAAAATATGTGTTTTTCCTTTTCATTTAGAGCCGCAAAGTTGGAGCTTATAAGATTAAGAGTGGTAGAGAATACCCTATAGTTGATGGAAGATTTATATATTAGGAAATGTAGGAATTCTAGTGGTTAAGCGGCCTATTGAGGATGAGACAACGTAGACGGATAGAGTTAGGTCTAGGCTATACTTGGAAAAAAAATGACGAGTATGTTATTTTCAGATGCTTGCAATTTGAGGTTTTAAGTAAGTAATTTCGAGAACAAAATTTTATTTTAAGTGGTAGAGAATGTAGCGACCCGAAACTTTTTAGAAAATTTGCTACATTTTATTTTCAAAATTTTATTTTTTATAATACATGCTATATTATTTTTGGTTACGTTCCTTAAAATACATGCTATATTATTTTTGGTTACGTTCCTATAAGTCGCGCCATCATCATCATCATCATCATCATCATCATCATCATCATCCTCCAAAAGTTAAAACCTATATTTATTTGGTATAGCCTAATATTTATTGATTTCAGCCCAAATTAATATTTCATAACCTTTCAGCCGCTTGTCTTCTTCTTCGCAAACAAATCACAACAACTTATTTCTTTGAAATTCTGAAACTTCCGTCACTTGAATTTTTAGAGCCTCCCCACTATCTCAAACATTGAATTCTATCATTAAACTCAAAACCTTTCAGCTGCAAATCTTTGGCTATAAAAGGGGTCCCAAATGCTCAACTCACATCACAATCTCATTCCAACATTTTGTTCTAAAATTCTTTTCTAGAGCATTCTCAAGAGCAAAAGTAATTTTTCTCGGAGGTATATATATACATATGATTTGTTCTTACTCTTGCATTTCATTGGGGGGGGGGGGGGTTTAAGGATGGAGGTGATGGTGTCGACGGAGGGGTGGTGGATGTTCCCGACTTCCGGCGATAGCAGCTGTCTTTTGTCAACGGCGGAAAGAGAGGGTGTCGAGGTGAATTTTTGTGGTTGCGGTGAAGTGAGTGCATGAGATATATGTGTATTTCTGTGTGTGTGTGTATGCAACGAGATAGGTAGAGGAAAAGAGGAAAGAAAATGTGTTGAGATGGTTGATATTTAGTTGTTGTTGCCGTGAGTAAGAAGCAAAGGAAGAGAGAGAGAATTGTGTCGCCATTTCCTGGGGGGGGGGGTGGGGGGTTCTGTCGAGAGAAAGAGATGAGTTAGAGAGAGAAGGTTTTCTTTGCTCACTTGGTCTGTGAGTTGGCGGGGAGATGAGAGAGAGAGAGAGAGAGAGAGAGAGAGAGAGAGAGAGAGATCACTTCATTTGTTGTCTTAGTTGGGCTAATGTTATTAGTTTATTTTGGTTGGGCTAGGATCCATGTTCAAGTGAGTTCCTCCTCTCATCTCTTGCCTCAATGGATTCAGCATGTAGATTTTGAGCAGAACTCACAGCAAATCCAAGTTCCTCATTGCGTGCCGCTCTTCATGAAAATTGTTAATTTTTCTTCGTCATTGATAAAAATCAAAACAATTTCAATCAATTATATCAGTGATTATATCTAGGATCTCATCAATTTCATAAGAGAAATGAAAACAATCAGTAATCGGCTTTGATACCATGAAGAAGTATAGAAATCGAATCAATATTGTAACAGAAAATATGGCTTTTTTTTGCTGCATAAGAGTTCATATCAGATCAGAAACTACACAAACTGTTATTCAAGCTATTTATACATATGATAGACTTGCTAGCTACGTAATTAGATCTACGTCTCCTATACACGATCCGAGTGATCTTCAGATCCTGTGGCTCTCAGCTAATTGTGATGTGGTCCTTCCTTGTAACATGTTGCTATACTTCTACGTGGCAAAAACACTCCTCTTCACGTGCTGCATTGTGGTCAAGCTGTGTAAACCTACATGGCTCTTGCATGAGATTGCATGTGATATTTGAGCGCAAAATTCAACAATAATGTATGACATTCATAAATAATAAATTTTGATAATCGCGCCAAAAATAGTAAACACCACAAAAATTCAACATTTTATTTGTAGGAATAATTTTTATAAATACGTAAAAATCATGTATATATACAACTTTTATGTATCATATATTTTTGCTTTTGTGTTTTAAAAAATATATTTTTCTTTGTGAAAAGTTACAAAGTGAGTTAGAATAATATATGAAGATTTAGCTGAAAAATAAAACAATATATTTATAAAAAGTTGAGATAATATAATGATGTACTAATAATAATTACAATAATAATATGGTTTACCGGTATAGAATTGTGTTTACATATTATTATTCAATGGTATTTTATAAAATATAATCCAACTTCATAGAATTGAATCAAATTGCATTTAAAAAAAAACTAAAAAATGGATTGTGTTTACTTATTAAAAACAAAAATAATTAAATTGCAGCCCCTTAAGCTTGCTTTTAAATATGTTCAACCCTAACCGATGGCTCTATATTTTTTGAACAGCCAAAAAAATAATTTTAACATGTAGTTACATATGCACACATTAATTAATCACATAATATCATAAATAAATTTGCATTAGCTAAATGATTAATTTATTTCGTAAACTATTAAATAAGTTGGGATAGTTATGGAATAAAGTGTGCCATAAAGAACCCAAAATTTAAAATATTTAAACAGACAAAATCCTGCATATTCTGACTTATATTAGTTATTTTACAACCACATTCTCATACACTTCTATATGTTATGAGAAGTTGATGGATCCAACGAGAGTAATGTGAAGATTCGATTGTGTTTGGTAGATCAGTTTGGAGTTCACCATCAGGGCCGATCCTAATGATTCGGTAGCCTGAGTCAAGTTGAAAAATGAGGCCCTTGTTTTTCATTTTATAACTTAATAAATAAATTGAACATACATCATATGCAAAAATATTTATATTATGGTTTAAATACAATTCGCCTAACAGTTTTAGAAGCAAAAGTGTGAATCAAATATGTACAATCAAGTTCTTCAATAATTCCTTTCTCAATTAATAACATAGCTAGTCCATTCAACCTTTCTTGTGACATGATTGATCGGAGAAAAGTTTTTTATGATCTTCAACTTAGAGAAACTCTTTTCTGCACTTGCTACTGTAACTGGTATCGTCAATAAAATTTTATAAGCAATGTAAGCATTAGGTATACGAAATAAAAAATTCCTGCAATCTTCACTGTTGGTTGGCTTGGCTTTAGAAGTACGAATTGAAAAAGAAGCAGAAGAAAAAAAACTGAGTTGCGGCCGGCTTTGTATTGTTTAATTTTTTATGTTTTAACTTTTAATAAAAAAAATATATGTTTTGAATTTTAATTTGGGGCTCGGTACTGTTTAATTTTTCTGTTGTTTTAACTTCTAATAAAAATAATATATGTTTTGAGTTTTAAATAATAAAGAATTAAATAGTAATAAAAATTTTTGGGGTTTGATATTTAGAGTGTGATTGCGGCTGCGTAGAATAAAAAAAAAGAAAAAAAAAACTGAGTTGCAGCTGTTTATAGTCAAAAGAGAAGCGACTGATTTAAACAACCAAAAAAGGAAAAAAAATCTTGTAAAAATTGAAGTAACAAGTTTCGAACACCAGCGTTGTTACTAATGGGCCATAGTCTGTTACTAGTGAGCCAAATTCCTTTATAATACATAATTACAACTATAAATTTATATATAATGTTATCAAAAAATTTGGGTCCCTAATTTTTTCGTATTTTTCGGGGCCTGAGGCGACTGACTCACTTGCCTCATGCAAGGAGCGGCTCTGTTCACCGTACAACCACGTTTTTAGCACATACAATTATGTTTTATGTTCTGAGTGCATCAACCAACTCTCCAAGCTTATATTCACCATGCCTGCAAATGGAGAAACACAATCTAAATTTATGCCCACATCATGCAGGTTCGATTCTTAACTTTTTAGATTTTCATATTTGTTCATTTTTGTTGGTTTTTCAACTCATTCAGTTTTTTCTTTCATGACAAAAATTTATGGGTATTTTTAAACTTACCACCAATTTCACGGAAAAAAATTATTCCACCATGGGGTGTGGGTTAATTTTGAAACTATAAAATATATTCGAAAAGTTCAATTCGAACAGACAAATTCCAGAATAAAAAAATCAACCACCACAAATACCCATCAATTCAATTTGAAGGGAAAATAAAAGATACCACTAAATCTAGGGAGGAGTTGAATCAGTATTGCTCTCGTCCAGAATTGAAACGCGATGAAAGAACAGAGAAGTATCCGAAAGCTTGTTACATACTTGAAAAAATTGAGAAGAAAGTATTATGTGAATGGGTTAAGGAACTCAAATTTTCTGATGGATATGTATCCAATATGAGTAGATGTATAGATATGAGAAAATTGAAGTTGTTTGGGATGAAAAGTCATGACTGCCATGTTTTCATGCAGCGAATATTGCCTATTGCATTTCGTGAACTTCTCCCAACAACTGTTTGGAAGACAATAACAGAATTGAGCTTATTTTTTTAAGGAATTGACTTCTACTACCATTAAGCTAGATGATATGAGAAGACTATATGAAAGTATTCCTATCATTTTGTGTAAACTTGAGCGCATCTTTTCTCCAAGTTTCTTTGACTCCATGGAACATTTACCAGTTCACCTAGCTTATGAAGTTATGATTGCTGGACCAGTTCAATATCGATGGATGTACCCATTTGAAAGGTATAAATTACTATTTGTGAATATATATTTATATATATATATATATAATTTTGATTTAATATAATTTGTATTATTAAATCATTTATATCTTTAAAATGTAATTGCGAAAATTGAAAAATAATGTAAGAAATAAAGCAAGGGTAGAAGGATCGATATGCAACGCTTACTTAGTAGAAGAAGCATCGTCGTTTTGCTCCTATTATTTTGAAGTCCATGTTCATACGAGGCACATAAATGTACCTCACAATTATGATGGTCGAGGTGATATAGGAGATGATGATCCAGACAACGTCTCAATATTTAAGCATTCTGGATGAGCTTTTGGAAAGGTGAAAATGAGATTTCTGACAAATAAGGAGTATAATGCAGCTCGGGTCTATGTTTTGCTCAATTGTAGTGAAGTTGAACCATACATTGAGTACGTATCATTTTGATTAAGCTTTACTTTTTACTATTATATAGATATAAATATTAATTTTCCCACTTTTCTTTTAAGGATTTTTATCAATCAGATAAAAGCAACTCATTCAAATATCTCAAATTTGGAGATCGATGGTATGTTAGATAAGGACTTTCCAAGCTGGTTCGCCAAATTTGTAAGCATTATTGATAAAAATGTTATCTATGAATGCTATACATACCACATTTATAATATAGATGACTTATTTCGATTGATATAGGCACTCGATTCTACTAATAACATCAATAACAAGTTCATCCACGATCTCGCAAAAGGGCCACTGCGACAAGCTAAAGTGTATCATGGCTATTATATCAATGAATATAAATTTCACACAATTGAGAGTGGGTCACAGAAAGCCACTATGAATAGCGGAGTATATATTAAATGTGCAAATTACAGCACATAGGAGAATGATTTCTATGGGCGATTGTTAGAGGTTGTGGAACTTGAGTATCCAGGTCTACCAATAAAAAAGACAGTATTGTTTAATTGTGAATGGTTCAACCCATCGACTGAGGGGACTATTGTGCATTCTGATTATAAAATGGTTGATGTAAACCATATGCGTAGATATAACAAGTATAAACCATTTGTTCTAGCAAAGCAAGCTGTTCAAGTGTATTATTCTTCATATCCTAGTTTATCTAAATCTAGGAGTGATTGGTGGGCAGTTTGTAAAATCAAAGCTAGGGCTAATATAGAAGTCCCAAATGATGCATCGATCATATCTCCACCATTTCAAGATGATGAACTGATCACGTTTAGTCTGATAAATATAGATGAAGATCCGATACGAGTACATCCCAATGGTGGTGCGATAGAAATCGATGATCAAGATGGTGATGAATCTTGTGATGAAATCAATTCATCTGATGCAGAAAATTGTGATAATGATGATGATGAAGAGTAGTCTCAAGTCAACATATTATTTAACTTATTAAACTTGATTATTATTTTGTTATAAATATAGTTGCTTAATTAAATGGTTTGTTATTATTTGCTGGTTATTGATATATTTTTCATTTATCCACAGATGACTACTCGAGGACGTGGTGGTAGACATTTTATTGGTAGATCTGGGCACAGTACTCGGGAGCCCTCCGCCTATGCCTCGGCCCCTGCCTCCACCTCTGCCTCCGCCCCCTCCTCTGCCCTAGCCTCCACCTCTGCCTCGATCCCCGCATCCATCTCCACCTTTGCCTCAGCCTCCGTCCCTGCCTCAGCCTCAGCCTCGATCCCCACCTCCGTCTCCACCTCTGCATCAGCTTCTGTCCCTGCCTCAGCCTCCGCCTCCGTTGCTACCTCCGCATCTCGATCAGCCTCAACTTCTGAACCACCCTTTGAAGGACCAGTGTCTCTCGTAGATTCTACTACACGGGCACATCATCATGGTCTTACACAGATCACAATATCGCCTGGAGGGTATTATATAATTATGTAGCAGAATAAAACTTATAATTATTATGATACTTATGTGCTTATTTTTTGTTATTTGTAGGGTATTGATTCTATCCAATCCAATCTCTCACAAGATAACAAAGATCTTTAAAGGGATGATGCATGAAACTGGTTTTAATTGGAAAGTATTGCCTCCTGAAATCAAGTCATCATATTATGAAGAGTTCAAGGTAAAAGAATCATTTTAGAGGTTATATTCTTATGTGGAATAGAATTAACAGATATATGCAGTTAAAATATGGACCAAGATAGAATAAACATAACCATTTATTTGTTAATTTGTAAGCATAAACAGCTCCGCAGAAACAAATATGCTGTTAAGACACCTAATAGTGAATTTTTGATCCGATGAGGCAACGATGCTTGTTATTGCTATTTTATTGCAGAATCTGTCTGATTTATTGTAAATTGAAGTGCTCTCCTACTCTGAAAAATTAAACACCATGTTCAAATAATTAAGAATTCAGTCCATAAAAACAATCAGCTTAATTTGAGGAAAAGACACCTTATTTTTTGGCAGGGCTGCAAAAAATGGAAATTTCTGCCAAACATGCATTTTCCTTTTGATAGAGAACACTATTTTTAAGGACAAAGTAATACCTGCTAAAGTGAGGAAAAGACATGTTTTGAGCCTGACTTGTGCTCAACACCCCCTACAGCCTACAGTAAAGCAAAAGTTGTCTATTCTTTATGTGTCAGTAAATATGTTTTTATTATATCAGTTTCTCATCTAATTTTGTCACACTTAATTATCTACTTTCTCCTCCCATTTTGATAATGTATTGAAACTGTATATGTGAATCATAAGATTGCTTAGTGTGAAAAGTTAATTTTATTCTCTCTCAAAAATTGAAATTGTATATGAGAATCATAAGATTGCTTAGTGTGAATCTGCAACTCTGTATATATATCATCTTAATTCTGCTACATTTATGCATCTACTCCACCACACATAATTAATTGGACCACTCATATTTCTCTTTGATTTACTTTTTCAAACTAAATAGTGGTCTGTCCTGGGTGTTTTATGACATAAGGCTTGTTTAGTATTGAAAGCTAAGCTTCCTTGTGGTTCATGCTTGCAAGTATGGTAACTATTACTGTTTTGTGCAGAAATACTTTACTTGCACTACAAAAAAATCGCTATTTAGCGACGGAAAATTCTGTTGGTAATCCTCAATTTTCCGTCGTTAGTTGTAGCTACCGACGGATTAACGACGGAAATCGTCCGTCGGTAAGTCTCTGGTCGGCAAACAGAGATAACGACGGAAAAGGTAAGTCATTGACCTTAACGATAGCGGTAACGATGGAATATTTCCGTCGTTAACAATTGTGTCGTCTATAGTTGTAATTTCTTACGACGTATTTAATGACGGAAATGTCCGCCGGAAATTCTGATGACGTCATTAGTCGACCGAACCTTAACGACGGAATCAACGACGGCCCTTGTCCGTTGTTAAATATTTTTATTTATTTATTTAACGACGGATAGATGCTGTCGTTAAGTCCGTCGTTAAGTATTTTATTTATTTATTTTTTTTGTAATCTTGATTATTGTTTGTAAATAAATTATGGAAGAACTTTAATAATCACATAAAATAATATATATAAATCTCTAATAAAATACATAAAATGTTATAAAATATCATAAAGAGTGTATAAAATACAAATAATAATAATAATGTCAAGATGATGAAGATGGAGGAGGGCCCCTAAACTGCACCCGCATCAGCTCGAACATCTCGGCCTGCTGGCATAGCATCTCCTACTGCTGATCGATCTTCTCCTGCTGGGCCTGGAGAAGCGCTGCCTGTGCGTCCATCTTCTCCTAAAGAGCCACCTGCTGGGCGTCCATCTTCTCCTGTAACTTTCTGATGGCAGCCTGAGTGTCGGGCTGTGGAGGAGCTGCAGATGAGACGCTAGGAGCTGAATAACTCCGTGATCGACTGCCGAGCCTAAAAACCCGATTCTTCTTCGAGTGCCGGAGGGCAGTGTTGACATATACGGCGCTCATGTCCACTGGTGGTGGTGCCTCATTTGTGCCAGGAGTCGGCTAGCTCAACTCCTCAACCCGAGCCAATACATCAGCCTATTCACAAATTCAAATAAGAATGATTAAATTTTAATTTTGTATGTTATTAATAAATTTATAAATATTGATAAATTAACTTACAGCGATACGAGCAGACTTCCCATCTGTGTGGGATTCATCAACGTTGTCGTGCAGGCTCTTGAATGTCTCCCACGCCACGTCATTGGGCTGGACACCCTTCTCCTTAGCCTATTGGATAGACATGTTAGCACACACATATTAAAAAATAAATAAATAAATAATTAAATTGCATACCAAAGCCGCAGCATGTGCAAACTGCACTCCGAGAGCCTCCTCGATGCTTCACAATGCATGTGCCAGAACCATCGGACTCACTCAGATGATTCTTCATTGTGATGGCTGACTTCTTCTTGAAGACATCACTGTCCCAATGCGCCTTGAAGCCATCCCACATCTCAGGAGGCATGAATGGAGAGCAGCCCTTGGTCCTATCCTTCTTGAAGTAATGGACCATGTCCTTGTATCTCTCTTGAGCCTTAGCGGCCCATGCTGCCCATATGGCATCCTCCAAAGTGGGATCCCAAAACCACTCCTTCTGCAACATATTGAGAACATATGAAAATACTAAACTTATATAACATTTTAAAATAAAATATATAATGATAAGATACCCGAAACTCCTCCATATATGTCTGCCTCCTCTCCTGAGGCACCATCCTCCAGGTGTAGGCCCCCGGATGCAAATACTTCTTGAAGCTGGATGTGATGCTAGCTGAGGTGGGATAACTCGACATCAATACCCTTCCAATTGTACAAAACAAAAGATATTAGAATATTAGAATAATAAAAATAAGAATTTCTAAAAAGATATTCAACTATCTAATTCAACATACCCATCCTGAATCCAACAACGATGACGACCCTACGTATCAACGTCGGGCAGTGACATATCACCAACTGGACCGCTCAGGCCCACAGATGACAATGACGAACCTCCAGCTGAAGTACCGCCTCCCTGCATCTGTAAAATCATATTAACATTAGTTTATAAAGTTAGCAAATGTCAACAGTACTAAGTACTTGAATAATAAAACATTTATCAAATAAGAAATAAACATTAATTTAGAAACCTGACACACTAATCATCTATTTCATTATCATCACTGATATTGTCATCTAATAAATCGATCTCTGGTTCTATATCTTCATCATCATCATCATCATCATCATCATCATCATCTTCTTCTTCAATGTCTATTACCCCACCATCTGGATGATTTGGTATAGGATCATCATCTATTGTGAGGGTATGTAAACCATCAACTTCATCCTTTTGAAAGGCTGAGGTTATGATTGTATTATCATCCTCTGATGGTACTTCAACATTCAATGGAGTTACCAAATTATTCTTTGTGGTGTAGAAATTATCAGTTACCAAATTATTCTCAGGAACGATTTCTTTCCTTAATTGGGTTATCTGATTAAAACATCTCTATGATATATTATTCTCAGATTTCAAGTTCATCAAGCGAGCAACGAGTGACAATTGAGAATGTTTCTGACAACCCGGCCACAATTCTTTGTCTGCGGCCCTCAACATGTCATAAAATCATTGCACTTCAAGATTTGGGGCCTCCTCGGTATGATCATCGTCATTTATGTTGATTCGCAGACCAGCAGCATCCATTACCATGTTCTGGTACGTATTCATTCCATCCTGACCACCCAAATTCTGCTCGGTGTTCGGATGCACCTGTTGTTCGCCTTGATACGTCCATACACAATAATTGTGCACAAATCCTTTCCTTACCACGTGTAGTCTAACGGTAGACGGCGTTTGAAATAGCACATTCTTACACTTACGACAGGGACACTTAATCTTATCTACACTCATGAATGACGGTTGATTACATGAAAACTCGATGAAAGATTCAAGTCCATTAAGGAAGTTCGGATTCAAAGCACCGTTATGAAGGTATCGCTGGTACATCCATTCACAATCTAGACTCATTGTAGAAGGCCCAACTACCGTTTGAAATCTAAAAATAATTCATTAAATAAACTAGTGCTAATTTTTTTTTAAAATTTCGGCAGCACCTATGTGAATTTCCTAGTCCCAAGTTCTCGACTCTACACTAATTGATCTATGTCTTCTAATCGATTTAGAACAACAATACCAACAAACACCAACCAACAAAATTATAATCCATCAATTAAATATAAAATTAATTCATTAAATAAAATAATGCTAATTTTTAAAAAAAATTCGGCAGCACCTATGTGGATTTTCTAGTCCCAAGTTCTCGACTCTACGCTAATTGATCTATGTTCTTCTAGTTTTTTAATTAAATACCAACAACAAAACCAACATATATAATATATCAACAACACCAACAATTTATAAAGAAGGATCCAGGGGCCCTCATCCCATTCACAATAAATAATTTATAAAGAGGGATCCAGGGGCCCTCATCCCATTCAAAATACCATAATAAATTGAACAACATGCTTGTAAAATATTAAAATCATAAAATCATGCTTACTAACATCATGTAAAATATTAAATTTATTTTCACATGCTTACTAACATCATTCTAACAAAATATTAAAATCATAAAATCATTAATTCATTAATAAAAATTAACATCATATTTAACATGCATATTAAAATCATAAAATCATTACTTACCTCAATATATGATTCTACTTGATAAATTTTCTCAATTTGATGTTTGAACCTCAATATAGCTCTTCTAACTACAACATAATTACAAGAAAAAAATAATTAATCAACCACACACATATACACTAAAATATACATAATGAAACACTAACTTAAACTAATCTACCACATAATTAGTCCAATTTAAAATATAAACACCTAATCTAACCTAAACTAACAATTAACATATAATTAACCTAACCTAATCTAACCTTACCTAAACAAACACATAATTAATCCAAATTAATTATCAAAAAAACCTAATCTAACCTAAACTAACAATTAACCAAAAACCTAATCTAACCTAAAATCAAAACACCAAAACACCAAAAATCACGTAATTAATCCAAATTAATGCTCAAAAAAACCTAATCTAACCTAAACTAACAATTAACCAAAAACCTAATATAACCTAAAATCAAAACACCAAACGACCAAATATCACACACACAGAGAGTGAGAGGGGGGGTTATATATATATATATATGTATATATATATACAGAGAGAGAGAGAGAGGACCGGACCTGTGATCGACTCCGCCTACGCCGCCGCTGCTCGTCACCGCCTTCGTCTTTAGCGGCGCGGATACAGTTGAGAGAGAGGGAGGGAGGTAATCAATTTTAAATATATATATATATATATATATAGACAGAGAGAGAGAGAGGGCCAATGTATGTACCTGTCGTCACCGCTGCCTCACGTCGCCGTCTCCGTGTTCGCCGTCGCCAGGGCGGGTGAGGGGATAGGTTGTCGGGATGGGTCGGGGGGGAGGGATTACGGCTATGAAATAATGAACATTCCGCGACCAGATTCAATCTGATAAATCAATTATTAACGATGGCTATAGTCCGTCGTTAATATTTTAAAATTAAAATAAAAATATTAAAAAAAATATAATGATGGCTTTCATCCATCATTACTATTAAAAAATAAATAAAAAACAAAAATCTGAAAAATATAACGACGGAAGCTTACCGTCGTTAAATATTTGTAACAGCCCGGTCCCGAGAATAGGGACGGGGTTGTTGTGCGTAAAATAGCACGAAAAATCAGAAATCCAGGGGGATGTTTTTAGAATTAAACTAAGTTAACGCCTCAAGAACTTAGAAAACTTAACTTTATGACTTGGAAGAACTATTGTTTTCAACGAATCAAAGGGGTCAAAGGGTTCAAACAAGTCGAAGGGGTCAAAGGATTCAATCGAGTCAAAAGTACACCATATTATAGGCCAATCGAAATTTAAACAGAATCCAATGACAAACTGAAAACAAGCAGAATCATGCTTGGAAAGAAAAGCCCCTTCATAGGCGAACCACAACAACAAACATGCAAAGCTTATTCACAAGTTAACTGAAAACGAACAGATACCAATATGTTCAATAATAGGACTTCTCAAATAACTCGGAATCAATAAAGGAACAACTGGTATGTCAAAAGAACATGCTTCAAGGACTTTATTGATAACTAGGATTCATAGCACTTAAGACATGCTATTATCAAGAAACAAGTTACACATATCAAGACTAAATACTAACATCAGAGTACTTAGATGAAACTTAGCGGAAGAAAATTATGTAACCATATATAGCAACAAACTTGAAACCTCAGACAACTTAGACAACCCCACCAGCAGCACATCACCGGCCTTAGTATCTCAACCTAAAAATATTTGAAAAAGAGGGTGTGAGCACTAATGTACTCAGTGAGATTTTATGAGAAAACTCTTGATAAACTTTAGAAATATCTAATCATAAACTGGCGGCATTTGGAGAGCAAAACATAAAAGCCCTCTCCATATCCGCAAAACCTTTTTCTTTCTTTTCTGGCGCCTTCCTGGCTCAAACCTGCTGTCTACTGCACCCTTATGCCTTAGGATGAGAGAGGGGTTACCTCAAGTATCCTCTGAGTATGCGAGGGGATTACCTAACAGTGACTCCCTTTGCTTTCAAATGTTCAACTCGGTGACTCGAAGGTCACGGCATGATAATGCAAATAAACTGTTATTTGAGCTCGATAACCTGCTTACAACAAAAGCTATATCCTTCCTTAACCTCCTTCCTTACTTAACCTTAACCTTCCTTACTTAATCTTAACATTCCTTACTTAATCTCCTTCCTTAATTACTTGACTTAGCTAGCAATACAAAGCCCAGAGCAATCGTCTAAGACTAATTCCTTAATTAAGCATGATCTCGGCCTATAAGGGATTTATAACTTACCCTAAAAGACAATACTTAGCTAAATAATCTTTAGCAAAATCCAACATTCCAATATGAGAAAAATAAGATGGATAAATATCCATTGCAAATAAAGCAATTCTAAATATCTAATGCTAGCATAAATTGTATATAAACAATTCTAGCATATCCTTAGCTAATTAAGCTTAGCAAAATCTAATAATCAAATACTAGGAAATGAATGGACATAAATATAGATTGCAACTAAAAGCAATTCTAGATCTCATGGAGTGTCAATTGTATTTAAACAATTCTAGCGCATCTAAACATACTTGAGAGCTCACTTAACTTATAATAACTTACTTTACTTTATCAAACTCAAATAACAATTTATCATAATCAAATAACAATTTATCAAACTCAAATAACAATTTATCGAAAGATAACATGCTTCTAGAGCTTACTAGCTCAAATCATATATTTGGTTTAGAATCACCCACCTCAATGACGAGCACCTTGATAATGAACACGTGGATGAAGCAACGAGCCGAAAACCCTTCCTCGGGCCTTCTCGGAGTTCATCTCCTCTTAGGAAAGCGGATCAATGACTTGAAATCTTATTTGAGATCCTAATAAGACATTGAAACGATATCTAAACCCTTGACCCTTAACTATAACTTAAAACACGAGAATTAAAAAGGATTAAGACATCCCAAATTACCGCAAAAGGGAACGGAAATTCTGACCTAAACAATCGAGATTCCAGATGATCGACCAATGCTACATCGTAGATCTTCGAAAGAGCTTCAATTTGAGTACTTATGGGCCTCGTGGTTCCAACCAAGGTAACAGTTATGGCCTCCGTACGAAAATGTGCCGGAGTTGCCGCACCAACCTGCGCGCCCGCGCGTCCATGCGCCTCCTACTCTGGGGGCGGCCCCCTTGTGCGCCCGTGCGCCTCCTGCTCCACTCTCTATGAGGTGCCCTCACGAAGAGGGCTTCTCAATCTGTCTCTCTCTCTATAGAAATGGGGACGGAAGAAGTGAATGAGCAAGAAATGAGGGAGGGGTGCTCCCCTATTTATAGCCAAATTTTTGGCTTCCTCAAGAAGCTTCTGCAGTGCAACAATACTGCTTTAAAATATCGAGTTCGGTTAAAAGACTTTTTATTCGATGGCAAGGTCCAAATGAACTCATTCACGAAATCTAAAAATACTAGGAGGTTCATTGGCTCGAGTACTATTGAACCAACTTGACTCGGAATAAAGAACAAGTCATCTTGAAGAAAAATGAGAAAATATTCTCTTTTAAAAAATAAAGTTACTATTCCACACAAGGGACAAATAAAATTCCTGAGCGTTCAATTGACTTCAGAATAAAAATCCGGGAACGCCAACGGATTTCTTAAGAAATTTCCTATAGGATAGGATTGAAAAAATAAGGCTCAGGTCAACACACGAGATTTCACGAATTTCTAACGATCGCGCTCCTATGGAAAAACACTATTCCCACTCTTACTTAATACGATTTTTGTCGTTGGGACCTCAAACGACCTCAGATTGAAAATCCGAAAATACCGACATGCTGCTTAGGTCAACACCTTCCAAACGTGACCAAAATCGGTCATGACTGATCTGGAATTGAAATTCTCAAAAAGATGATTTCATGAAAAATGATCATAAAATCATGGTTTAGAACCGAAACATCCATATCTAGGCTCTAATTAATTTCTTTAATTTTCCAAATAAACTCTGAAAATCTGGGATGTTACAGACTACACCTCTTGAAAAAAATATTCATCCCGAAATTTACTTCCCTTCAAACGGAGATCTGGATACCTCTTAGAAATCCGCAATCTTTCTGGAATGACATAGGTTTGAAACCTTTTCTATATGGCTAAGAATAGCCTGGAGCCTTCCTTTATAATTTAGTCCTTAAGCAGGACTAATACTTCTATAATCTTTCTTCTTTTCTTCCTCAAAGCTTGAGCATCTTCTATCTTTTCTTCTTATAAAATCTCTTTCAAAATTCCACTTCACACGAACTTGCATTCGAGCGGACCTCTAGAAACTATTCGAGCAATGAAAGAAATAAAAGAAAAGAAAAATTCACTAAACTTGCTTCTCGAGCACGGGTGATCTCAACGAGTCCATCCTTCTTTTATCTTGCTTGGCTTTGCTTTTGTTTCTAACTTTACTTCTCGCAGCTTTGAGAAACTTCAATGAACTCGAACTAGACGACAAACTCAAATTAATCGAGCACCTCCTTCGATGGTTTCTTGCACTCTCTATCATGTTCGAAACTCACTTTATCGTCATCTTTAAATTCTTGAGGTTTGACTTCTTCGTCTCCTTGGGGTGTACTTCGTGATGCGCTCCAAACTTAAATTCTCGATGCAACTTAAATCTAAACTTCTTCATCGCAGTCGTCTCTTTTCCTCGAAGCAGTCATCTGAGGATCGCACGTCTGGACTTTGAATGCACGCTTGGAACTTACTTGCCGACATCCCTTAGATCGCCTCCAAACATAACGAGCTGAGACATCTTCTTGGAAACGCGCATTCTAAACTTAGAGAATACTATCTGGCGCTTACTTGGATTCTACTTCTTACTAGGAAATACTATCTTTTATTCCTCGAACCCTGACTAAAAGGAATACTGCTATATACTTTTTGCTCTATTCCAAGATCCACACTCGAGTACTATGAGTGGGAGCAAAATAAATGAACGCCTCTGGGTGAGGACTTTATCTTGATCAACAATTCTTAACAAGCTTAAAAACTAGAAGAGATATAACACTAGCTTATATATGTCAACAATATTGCCTTTTCAGAGGACTTTCAAAATTGAAGGATTCTTGCACATAACAAAGATATGGAAGAAATCAATGGTTAGTAACTGAAAACCGTACGGAAATATTTTCACAAAGGTGACATCATAGCCTAACAATGAAGTGCTATTACTGATTCTTGATGATTAAGGAGTATCATCCAAAGATTCACAATTTATCCAAGAGGATATAATCAAAGAATTTCAAATGGTATCAATGAAGAATTTCAATTGATACGAAGCTATTGAAGGGTAATTGATTCAATTGACAAGAGAATAAATAAATCGATTCCAAAGAATGAATAAATCGATCCAGAATAAGAATGAATAAATCGATTCTATTGACAAGAGAATAAATAAACTCAACAAAACTTCTTATCAAACTGAAACTCTCAATCTACTGAATATTAAGTCTATCTTCTTAACGATCTTCTTCGGGTCTTTTCTTTCTTCTTGAGCATCACGTACCTTCTTCTTGGCGAGATTGCTATGAAATAGCATGAGTCAACGAGACTCAAATGGCTGCGCTTGGCTAGGAAAACAACATCCGGGGATCTTTTTCTATCTATCAAAAGGGATACGACAAAGCAACTTAATCTATGGATCCTCCTAAACTCAAATAATCTGACTTTAACTTCTCCTGGAATCACTGACGAATGTGTCTTCAAACTATCTTGGCTGTAGTCGTAACGACAATCTCCATCTTCATTAATCGGCTTGAAACAAGTGATAACTTTGGGCATTTGAATGCGTCGTGACCTTAAATGTCCCTCCCCTGAATTAACGAGCCTTTATCGAAAGAAACGAATCTTCATTCCTTGCAAACGCTATTGGATCTTCAGACGAGACTTCTCTAGAGTTGAAAACTCTTACGTGGGGATTCTTTGAACTTGCTTTAGATTCATGATCGGATAACTTGCCTTTAACTTGACTGCTCATCTTCTTGCTCCTTGCTCGAAACTAAACTTCATGACCTTCTTCTCGATCCTACTATAATCTCGAAATCCTTTTATCCTTCTTATGAATGCTCTATAAGTGTTCTTTCGAACAACTCTACTTAAATCTAGCTTCTTGAGAGGGAACTTATTCAATCTAGGCTCTTAAGAGAACCTAAAGGAAATTCTAGAATTCTCCTTAATTCAAGCTCGCTATAGTCTATGTTCTAACTATATTATCTATGCCTCACTCATCTTTAACTCATCCTCAAATCCTTCCTTTATGGGTAGTAGACGAGCCTTTTATCAAAAGAAGATTTTTACATCAACTTTCAAACTTTACAACTTAAAAATTTTGACGATCCAAAATGACCGATATAGTTTGAGTATCTGCAGGAAATAATATTCTGAAAAGATTCACTGCTTGCTTGAGTCCATAATGACTCAAAATTCTTTAAAAAGATTAATCTAGAACTTAGTTCAATAAGTTCCACCATAACTTTGGTATAACAAAAAAAAAAATTATTTCGAAAGAAATAATATTCGACTTTCAAAAATTGACTAACCTTGTCTTGCTCAAACTTTTCTCCTCATCCTGTACTTTCAAAAAGTTATACCAAATATAATCAAAATACTTTAACTCAATCATACCTTAACTTTGTTGAAGATACGAGGGTGATGATGAGCTGGGGGTTGCTGATTAATACCTTTGAACAATTCAATATTCACATAGAACTCAATCAAACTTTAAAAAGAGACAGGTCTACAGAGTTGAAAGTTTGCTCTAATACCATCTGTAACAGCCCGGTCTCGGAGATGGGGACGGGGTTGTTGTGCTTAAAATAGCACGAAAAATTGGAAATCCAGGGGGGTGTTTTTAGAATTAAACTAAGTTAGCGCCTCAAGAACTTAGGAAACTTAACTTTGTGACTTCGAAGAACTATCGTTTTCAATGAATCAAAAGGGTCAAAGGGTTCAAACATGTCGAAGGGGTCAAAGGATTCAATCGAGTCAAAAGTACGCCATATCATAGGCCAATCAAAATTTAAACAGAAACCAATGACAAACTGAAAACAAGCAGAATCATGCTTGGAAAGAAAAGCCCCTTCATAGGTGAACCACAACAACAAGAATGCAAAGCTTATTCACAAGTCAACTGAAAATGAACAGATACCAATATGTTCAACAATAGGACTTCTCAAATAACTCAGAATCAATAAAGGAACAACTGGTATGTCAAAAAAATATGCTTCAAGGACTTTATTGATAACTAGAATTCATAGCATTTAAGACATGTTATTATCAAGAAACAAGTTACACATATCAAGACTAAATACAAACATCAGAGTACTTAGCAGAAACTTAGCAGAAGAAAATCATGTAACCATATATAGCAAGAAACTTGAAACCTCAGACAACTCTGACAACCCTACCAGCAGCACATCACTGGCCTCAGCATCTCAACCTGAAAATATTTGAAAAAGAGGGTGCGAGCACTAATGTACTCAGTGGGGTTTTATGAGAAAACTCTTGATAAACTTTAGAAATATCCAATCATAAATTGGCGGCATATGAAGAGCAAAACGCAAAAGCCCTCTCCATATCCGCAAAACCTTTTTCTTTCTTTTCTGGCGCCTTCCTGGCTCAAACCTGCTGTCTACTGTACCCTTATGTCTTAGGATGAGAGAGGGGTTACCTCAAGTATCCTCTGAGTATGGGAGGGGATTACCCAGCAGTGACTCCCTTTGCTTTCAAATGTTCAACTCGGTGACTCGAAGGTCACGACATGATAATGCAAATAAACTGTTATTTGAGCTGGATAACCTGCTTACAACAGAAGCTATATCCTTCCTTAACCTCCTTCCTTACTTAACCTTAATCTTCCTTACTTAATCTTAACCTTCCTTACTTAATCTCCTTCCTTAATTACTTGACTTAGCTAGCAATACAAAGCCTAGAGCAATCGTCTAAGGCTAATTCCTTAATTAAGCATGATCTCGGCCTATAAGGGATTTATAACTTACCCTAAAAGACAATACTTAGCTAAATAATCTTTAGCAAAATCCAACATTCCAATATGAGGAAAATAACATGGATAAATATCGATTGCAAATAAAGCAATTCTAAATATCTAATGCTAGCATAAATTGTATATAAACAATTCTAGCATATCTTTAGCTAATTAAGCTTAGCAAAATCTAATAATCAAATACTAGGAAATGAATGGGCATAAATATAGATTGCAACTAAAAGCAATTCTAGATCTCATGGAGCGTCAATTGTATTTAAACAATTCTAGCACATCTAAACATACTTGAGAGCTCACTTAACTTATAATAACTTACTTTACCTTATCAAACTCAAATAACAATTTATCATAATCATGCATAAAACTTCCTTCCTTCCTTTCCTTTCCTTGTACAGAGACTAAAGAGACAGAGCATAAAATACTTTTATTGAACTTTCCCTTACCTTAACATGCTTCTAGAGCTTACTAGCTCAAACCATATATTTGGTTTAGAATCACCCACCTCAATGATGAGCACCTTGATAACGAGCACGCGGACGAAGTAATGAGTCGAACATCCTTCATCGGGCCTCCTCGGGGTTCATCTTCTCTTAGAAAAGTCGATCAACGACTTGAAATCTTATTCAAGATCCTAATAAGACACCAAAACAATATCTAAACCCTTGACCCTTAACTATAACTTAAAACACGAGAATTAAAAAAGATTAAGACATCCGAAATTACCACAAAAGGAAATGGAAAATCCGACCCGAATGATCAAGATTCCGAATGATCGGTCATTTCTATATCGTAGATCTTCGAAAGAGCTTCAATTTGAGTACTTATGGGCCTTGTGGTTCCAACCGAGGTAACAGTTATGGCCTCCGCACGAAAATGTGCAGGAGTTGCCGCACCAATCCGCGCGCCCGCGCGTCCATGCGCCGCGGCGGCCTTGTGCGCGCCGGTGCGCCTCCTGCTCCGGGGGCGGCCCCTTGCACTGGGGTGGCCCCCTTGTGCGCCCGCGCGCCTCCTGCTCCGCTCTCTATGAGGTGCCCACACGAAGAGGGCTCATCAATCTCTCTCTCTCTCTCTCTCTCTCTCTCTCTACAGAAATGGGGACGGAAAAAGTGAATGAGCAAGAAATGAGGGAGGGGTGCTCCCCTATTTATAGCCAAATTTTTGGCTTCCTCGAGAAGCTTCTGCAATGCAATAATACTGCTTTAAAATATCGGGTTCGGTTAAAAGGCACTTTATTCGATGGCGAGGTCCAAATGACCTCATTCACGAAATCCAAAAATACCGGGAGGTTCGTTGGCTCGAGTACTATTGAACCAACTTGACTCAGAATAAAGAACGAGTCATCTTGAAGGAAAATGAGAAAATATTCTCTTATCAAAAATAAAGTTACTATTCCACATAAGGGACAAATAAAATTCCCGAGCGTTCAATTGACCTCAGAATAAAAATTTAGGAATGCCAATGGATTCCTTGAGAAATTTTCTATAGTATAGGCTTGAAAAAAAAGGCTCGGGTCAACATACGAGATTTCACGAATTTCTAACGATCGCGCTCCTACGGAAAAACACTATCCCCACTCTTACTTAATACGATTTTTGTCGTTGGGACCTCAAACGACCTCAGATTGAAAATCTGAAAATACCGACATGCTCATTGGGTCAACACCTTCCAAACGTAACCAAAATGGGTTATGACTAAGCTGGAATCAAAATTCTCGAAAAGACAATTTCACGAAAAACGATCCTAAAATCGCGGTTTAGAACCGAAACATCCTTATCTAGGCTTTAATTCATTTCTTTAATTTTCTAAATATACTCTGAAAATCTAGGATGTTACAATATTAAAATTAAAATAAAAATATTAAAAAAATATAACGACGACTTTAGTCCGTCGTTACTATTAAAAAATAAATAAAAAACAAAAATCCGAAAATATAACGACGGACGCTTGCCGTCGTTAAATATTAAAATTAAAATAAAAATATTAAAAAAATATATCGACGGATATACTCCGTCGTTAATAATAAAAAATAAATAAAAATCCAAAAATTATAACGACGACATATGGCCGTCGTTAAACGTAACGACGATTGTTCGACGGAAAGGTCGTCGTAAATGCTTGCCGGAAATCCATCCCACCAATTTTTTTGTTAACGACGGACACGCCGTCGTTATGCCGTCGCTAACGGACGACCCGATCTATGTCCGTCGTAAATTCCGTCGGTAAATTGCAAAATTCTTGTAGTGTTGGGAGCCTCACTTGGAGTTTGTTGTATATGGTAAATGGTGTAAGAGGGCTGCTCAGAGATATAAAGATGTTATTCATAAGATAAAGGTAAACAGTGCTCGCAAAAGGCCCGATTTCATTCCTGCGAGCGTGTGGCCAGCTTGGATTCAGTACTGGAACACTGATGAATTCAAAGAAAAATCACACAAGGTGAAGAAAAACAGACTCAGTGAGCCTGATGGGCCTGGAACGGGGATTTCTAAGCATAACGGAGGATCGAGGTGTGATGAAGAACACCTTATTGCAATGGTAAGTATTTTATTATTATATTTCTAGCATATTTATAATTTTATTGATTCAAATTCTGCAATTTTTGCTGTTTCATTGCAAAGGCAAAACAGAAAGGAGTTTCTCACGATGGAGTTAGCACATGGGATATTTTTTTACGGCTCCACAGTGGTCAAGATGGAGAGTATACGAAAGAAAAATCAAAGCGCATTGCTGTAAGTATATAAAATAAAATAACTATCTATATTTTTCTATATACTTCAACTCTAACTAAAAATAATTCAGAGGGAGGTGCGTGCACGGGTTGAAGAAATGAGTCAGAACCAATCTCTTGATAGTGTTGAACCTGATGCCAATGAGATGTCATCAATTTATCTTGATGTACTTGGAAGGACCGAGAAGAGGCGTGTCTTCGACCTTGGAAATAGGTCACATTTGTACACTGCTTCGAGTGTAGACTCATAGAGTACATCACAAGTCAACACTAATGTGATTAGCAACTTCATGGACTGTCTACAAAGCTTCGAGACTGAACTACGAGAGTGTCGGGAGCAATTGCAAAGAGAATGAGATGATGGGCATGAGGAGGGGCGTAGAGAGGCTGAACTTTGGCTCGAACAGCTGTTGGAACAACAATAGCAACAGATACAATGGCAGGAACAGTAGATGCAAGAAATGCAACAACAACAACAGCAACAAATGGCAATGATCAAGTCTTTACTCTCAGGACAGATGAGCGGTCAGTCACTAGTCACTGCCTCGACCACCTAGTTAGTCTGTGATGCTTGTTATTTAGATTAAACACGGACTTCTTCTATTTGGTACGAATATTTTGAATTTTTGTAATGTTGTAGTTTTATATTTTGGATTTAATATTGCACTTTTGTACTGGATATATTTTATGGAGTTAATATTAGACTTTTGTTTGGGTTATGTTTTTTAGATTTAATTTTGGAATTCTGAAGCCACTGATTTTGGTATTCAGGTTTTTAGAAAAGAAATATAATTAAAAAATTATAAAAAATATTAGAGACGGACTTGAGACGAAATTTTCACGGCAACCATTTCAATCGAGGTTAAACGTTAGGGACAGAAAAGCTCAGTCTCTAAACTTAGAGACGGACTTGATACGGAAATTTCCGTCTCTAATCACTGAATCGGTCTCAAAATCTAGAGACGGAAAACTTCGGTCGCTAATGTTTGAGACGGACTTGAGGTGGAAATTTCTATCTGTAAGATCAGACGACCACTTTACACGACCAGAAATAACGACGGAATATTCCATCTCAAGTCCGTCTCTAAAGTTTGCGACTGATGGCTTTTCTTCGTTAAATATTTAGCGACCGCAATATTAGAGACGGATTTATTCCGTCTCTAGTCCGTCGGTAAATAATGCTAGCGACGGAATTTATTAATTTAGAGACGGAAATTTCCGTCTCAAAACTGGTAATTTCTTGTAGTGTCATATCAAGCTCAATAAATGGTGCAGAATCCTCATTTATCATAGACACAATAAATCTTATAAAAAATTCAACTTAAAACATATAGAGTTGATAAAATAATATTCAACATGTCCACCATTCAATAGCAATTGAATGGTGTTCATCTAGGAGCTCGAACCGCCTTCCTTGTCCAAATCTTGCCTTATGAAGTTCATTTTCATGTTGATAGGATTTCTTTTCTTCTTGAGCGGAGCCTTCCTTTGATGATTAGGGCGAAGCCTCAAGGAAAATCCCCATGAAGGCGATAGTTAAAAACTTAGCTTTATCGATAAAAAATTGAAAGCCTAAGGTTTATTCATCCAGACGGAAACTGCCATAAATATCTGCGAGGACCATCATCCTAAACATCAAGAGGAACATTATTCTCTCCAAGTTTGACACCTTTGGTTCGAAATGTTTCTTGAGCAGCACGATGGATAAGGATCGTGGATTGGTACTCTATAAAAACAACGATTATCACAATAGTTGATTTGCCGAAATAAATGACAATTAAGCCAGTGCACACTAATTTCACTAACAATCTCCCCCTTTATCTTTTATGGAGACAAATCATCCTTCTTGCATACGTGAGGTTTTAACACTTGAACGAACAACCTCAAAACATAAATGATGGTATCAGAGCAAACAACAAAACACAAATGCTCCCCTGAATTGAAGCACCAATTCAGTTTGTAGGAACATTGTGTGGATCTGCTCCTGAAACATATCTTCCTATAGTATCTCAAATGCTCATAGTTCATCAGAGTTTCAGAGCATCATGTCATTCGCATTCTAGGAACATAATGTTAGGTCCATAAATTATATTTATATTTCCGGTCTAGACTCAACAAGCTTAACTACTGGGGACCAAACCCGCAATCGGACGAGGTCAACTGTAGAGGCGATGAGCTAACCCGAGTCGAACTCTCAAGGAAGTCTTTTTGTGGGAAATTGTCTCTAGGCTATACATGCATCATGTTTAAACAACTAAAATAAATTCTAAACATTCTAAACATAAAGTTGATGATGATTTAAACTAAGAATTGAAATATGCAAATAAACAGGATAATGCAAATGACAATAATAAAATCAAGATTAAGGAAAATAGAATGATAAAGGTATTAGGGCATAGATTCTCTCAATGTCTTATCTCTATGCTCGGTTCAAGTTGGTTATATTAAAATCACCCATCCAATAGACCCTCTCAAAAGACTTAATATCAATTACTGTCACCGTCTATCAATTAAGCCCTTTTTAGCTATACCAAATGAGCAAGATTAACATATTAGGCTTAGGAACCCCATTCACCTAATGTTGAAGGAACCAATTTCGGGATTTCGATTCTCCTTCCGGTCTCATCTAAAATCCCTTGGGAAATTAAACCCTATGATTTAATTACTTAGATTAGGGTAGCCAAAAAGTCTTATATCCAACATGCAATATGAGGAAGGTTGAAGGAAATTGAGGGAAAGAAAAATATGGAACAAAAGATTGGAGTAGAGCCGAAAGTAGAGTGCACGTCGAGAGCGATTGGGAAGAAATGGGGCGTCTCGCGCACCAATGGGACACTGCGCACTCACGGGGTGCAGGGGTGCGCGCGCCCGTGGAAGTGTGCGCGCTCGCGGGGCTGCCTCGCCAAGAGTCCCCTTGCGCGGTCGCGGGGCTCGAGCGGCCGTGGGGCCGTGTTGCGTGGTCGTGCAGCTCGCACGGCCGCGTGGTTCCTGGCCAATTTTCCAGGCTCATCTCTTTCGGTCTCGTCTTCACTCCTCTTCACCCTAATACCTAAAAATCAAGATTTTACGGATAAAAGCTCAAGTTTTTCATAACGTGACATATTCCACCATGAGAGCAACAAGTGAAGATAATCACACGAAATCGACAAATAAATAGATAAAGGTACTAGAGAATAACTTATAAAACATGCAAAATCATGCAATAAAACAACACAAATAAACACCAAACAACTCCCCCATACTTAGCTTTTTGCTTGTCCTCAAGCAAACAAGAAATTAAAAATATGAAGCAAGAAGGAAATATTCGCAAGGGGATCATGTAATCGACAATTCTCATGGTTCCCACAAAAACATTTATCATCAAAGAAGGTGAGCACAAGATCCAATCAAGTGAGTTGTTTGCCCTCCTAAGATTAAAAAAAACACGTGAGACCCAATTCAATTCAATTACTTCCCCACGAATCACATCCACATTTATTAAGAGACGATCATAGAACAACATAAGGGATTGCAAACATAGGACAAGGGTCATTAGGTCAAAACATCGAGCTTAACCGAGCTTCCTAATGTGGTTTTCCATACTCATCATGCAATACGTGAACGAATTGACACACACATGAGAGGAGTAGAATCCGGAATGCAATTCCATTTATTTAAACAAATAATTGGGGAGTGGATCAAAATTCACAAGGTAAAATCCATAGGGAGGAAATCCCTAGTGTCCTTGTGTGGTTTCTCATACTCATAGTTGAATAAATCAACTAGAGGAGTAGAGATCCTTATTGCCCCTTTTTTATTTCTTTTCTTTTTCTTTTTCTTTTTCTCTTTTTTATTTTTTATTTTTTATCATAAATACAAGGATAAATGATTAAGGGGGGTAATTTCCATGAAACAAGGCTAAATATGCTTCCTAATCCTTCAAGGACGAGACCACTCAACACCAATCATCAATTTATGGTCACATTCAAAGACAATTCATGCTCACGAGTGAAACCATGATACAATTCATTCATCATGATACAATACCAAAATCAACATAGTTCAACACAATGAATTATAACAAAAACTTAACATAAACAACATAATCCACAATTAAGACATAAACATA
The DNA here is from genome assembly GCA_026008535.1 of Perilla frutescens. Taxonomy (NCBI): domain Eukaryota; kingdom Viridiplantae; phylum Streptophyta; class Magnoliopsida; order Lamiales; family Lamiaceae; genus Perilla; species Perilla frutescens. Next base: position 16,951,280 of record BRKX01000015.1, read on the forward strand.
ACGAGCTCACCCCCCACACTTAAAGCATGCATTGTCCTCAATGAATGAAAAACATAATGTAATAAGAGAAAAGGGGAGAGAAAACATCACAATGTGTAGAAGACCGGCAACAGGCACTGGTTCCTACAAAACAACATGACAAACACAACCAGCGAACAACAAAGAGAGTAAACTAAAAACAATAAAACACGCACACGAACACAAAAATACACAAGAAAAATGCAAAACAACTTCACTACTGTGGTGGATCATAAGGTGGTAGAGGAGGCTACGGGTAAGGATAAGAGATTGTCCAGTTGCTCCAGCTTTCTTCAAGGGCCGTCATCCTCTCTTCATGTCTGTCGAGACGACCATAGATATCCTACCTCAAATTTCCAACATCCTGGTGTAGGGATCCCAACTCTTGGTAAAACTCGTCCATCGAGGCATCAAAGCGCTCATGGAATTGCCCCATTGTGTTGGTGTAGGTCTGCCAGAATTGGCCCATAGACGTATCAAAATGCTGCTGAAATTGGCCCATGGAGTCAGCATAATTTTGCTGGAGGCTCTGCTGAAACTGGCCCATGGTGGTGTCAAAGTGGTCCTAGAAGGACCTCCAATCAGCCTGCGGCATCTGATACCCATGTTGGGGCATCATCGAAGGATAGGGCGGCGACTGGAAGTGGGCTTGGCATTCCTGCTCGTTTTCTTCTTCTTCTTGGTCTTCTTCTTCTCCTTCCTCATTCTCTTCATTACCCTGATCTTCATCATCGTCATCATCATGTAGAGCCGAGGATGAACTGGCTTCCCTGTCACGTCTAAGGGTCACAAGCTGAGCATTCATAAGCTTTGAGACACAAGGACGATCAGTGTGAGGAACCAGTCTCCTCTCATCAAGTACTAGCTGGGTTCGCCGGAGCTCATCCACAGTGATCAAATACTCTTTAACCTTGCTTTGTCCTTCAGAGAGAGGACCTTTGTCAGCAATCAATCCAATCTTAACAGCAAGAGCGGTGATGAAAGCACAGAAAGAAGGGTGCTACTTTGAACGCCTCGTCATCTGCTGGATGTATGTCCAAATGAAATAAGACTAGCAGACCTTGGTGTTATGAAGGGCACACCAAAGAAGATACACCTCCGTGGCGTTAACCTTGTTGGCTTGTTCTTTTCCCAAAATAGAGTATGCAAGGAACTTGTGCATGATGGCAAGGGCAGGGTCCCTAATGAAGCCAGTAGATGTTCCCTGAGGATCCCAATTGTTGAAGCCGGTGAGCTCTTTCCAGGCGGCAGCTGTGTTGAAGTCAGATGGCCTATCTCTTGGCCCAGTTGGTGAAAATCCAAAGTAGGATTTCATTCTGGCTAATGTCACTTCAAATTCTTCTCCAAGCATATGAAATCTTTGAATTCACAGAATCAAGCTTGAAGGTGACCAAGAACTCCAGGCACAACGGGTTAAAGCCAACATACTTCAATTTTGCAAATTTATCCAAAGTCAACACCTTTAAATATTTCTCCACTTTCCCATCAATTTTCAATGATTTCAGCAAGTTCCAATCAAGGTAACGAGGGGAAGTAATCTTATAAGCATTAAAAGCTTGATAGCGGTTACCTTTTGCGTGGGTACGCACTTGGAATGGGCAACTGTAGAGCTCTTGGAGGTTCTCTTCGTCATCATGGTGAGAAGAGGATGCATTCTTTGTCCTTGGCGGCATGGTGAGCTTGAGAGCAAGGGAAAGAGGGCTGGAGATGCGGGCGTGAGTGAGAGTGAGGCGCGCGGAAGGTGTGAGAAGAATAGGACACGGCTGCGGGGGCTGTGCGGTCACGGAACTGGGAAGGAGGCGGAGAGAAGCTGCTGCGGCGGCGTGCGGCGGCACAAGATGGTGGCTTGAGAACAGCGGCGTGGAGGCTGGAAGGAGACGGGTGCGCAGACGCGGAGGATATACACGATCGTGGTGAAGAGGATGGTGACGTATGTGCGTGACTTGGAGAGAGAGTCTTCTTCAATTGTAATTTGGGTGAGAGGGATGGTGGGAGACAGAAGGGAGTTTGAAGAGTGATGAAGAGGGAGGAAGGCTCAAAAGCGGTGCAAGAGTTGAGTGAAATCAGGGCTCCCATGAGTGGTCCCCTTTTATAAGGAGGAGGTGTGCGTGACCGCGGGGCCTTGCGCGGACGCGGAACGGCAGTAGGTGCTCGCTTGCGGGCTCCAAAATTGCGGAAAATTAGCCGCGTGCCTGCGGGGCTTGCACGCTCGCATGGGGCCTTGGCCGAGAGACATGTTGCGCGGCTGCGTGGTCGCGTCCTGGTACTTGGCCAAAATTCACTCTTTGTCTCAGCGACACTCTATCTTTTGTCTCTGCGAAACAAACACCAAAAACACAAAAACTCAAACACACACAAATATTTACAAAAATTAAACGACGAACACATAAAAATAAGAAAATCATGGGTTGCCTCCCATGTAGTGCTCATTTTAAAGTCTCAAGATAGACTGTAACATCCCGGTCCTGAGGATGGGGACGAGTTGTTGTGCGTAAAATAGCACGAAAAATCGAAAATCCAGGGGGGTGTTTTTAGAATTAAACTAAGTTAGCGCCTCAAGAACTTAGGCAACTTAACTTCATGACTTGGAAGAACTATCATCTTCAATGAATTAAAGGGGTCAAAAGATTCAATCGAGTCAAATGAATGCCATATCATAGGCTAATCGAAAATTAAACAGAATCCAATGACAAACAGATAGAAACTCAACTCTTTAAACAAACAAGACCCCTTCGTGGGTCACAACGACAAGGATTCATTAATAAGTTGGAGTCAAGTAAATCATACTGTCTTATTTATAGGACCAAACAAGAAACTAACTCAAGCTTAACTTGAACGAACAGAATCATGCTTGAAAGAAAAAACCTCTTCGTAGGCGAACAATAATAACAAGCATGCGAATCTCAATCACAAGTCAACTGAAAATGAATAGATACCAGAATGCTCAACAAGTGTGACTAATCAATTAACTTTGAATCAATAAAGGCCTAAACAGGTATGTCAAAAGATCATGCTTCAACTTCTCAAGACTTTATTGATAACACAAATCATAGCAATTAAGACATGCTATTATCAAGAATCAAGTTACATCAATCAAGACTAAATACTAATATCAGAGTACTTAGCAGAAACTTAGCGGAAGAAAAACATGTAACCATACAGAGCAACAAACTTGAAACCTCAAACAACTCAGACAACCCCACCAGCAGCACATCACCGGCCTCAGCATCTCAACCTGAAAATATTTGAAAAAGAGGGTGTGAGCACTAATGTACTCAGTGGGGTTTTATGAGAAAACTCTTGATAAACTTTAGAAATATCCAATTAATAACTAGCGGCATATGGAGAGCAAAACGCAAAAGCCCTCTCCATTCCCGCAAAACATTTTACTTCATTTCTTGGCGTCTTTCTTGGCTCAAACATGTTGTCTACTGCACCCTTAGGCCTGCTTTGGGATAAGAGAGGGGTTACCTCAAGTATCATTCTGAGTATGCGAGGGGGTTACCCAGCAGTGACTCCATTTACTTTCAAATGTTCAACTCAGTAACTCGAAGGTCATGGTATGATAATGCAAATAAACTGTTCTTTAAGCTCGATAACCTGCTTACAATAGAACTATATCCTTCCTTAACTTCCTTCCTTACTTAACCTTAACCTTAACCTTCCTTACTTACTTGACTTAGCTAGCAATACCAAACCTAGAGCAATCGTCTAAGGCTAATTCTTTTATTGAGCATGATATCAGCCTATAAGGCATTTATCACTATCCTAGAAGGCAATATTTAGCTAAATAAGCTTTAGCAAAATCCAACATTCCAAAATGAGAAAATGAATGCGGATAAACATAGATTGCAATTAAATCGATTCTAAACACCTCATGTCAGCAGAAATTGTATATAAACAATTCTAGTATATCCTTATCTAATTAAGCTTAGCAAAACCCAATAACCAAATACTAGGAAATGAATGGGCATAAAAATAGATTACAACTAAAAGCAATTCTAGATCTCATGCTAGCGTCAATTGTATTTAAATAATTCTAGCACATCTAAACATGCTTGAGAGCTCACTTAACTTATAATAACTTCATTTACTTTATCAAACTCAAATAACAATTCAACAATATCATGCATATAACTTACTTCCTTCCTTTCCTTGTACAGAGACTAAACAGGCAGAGCATAAAATACTTTTATTAGATATTTCCCTTGCCTTAACATGCTTCTAGAGCTTACTAGCTCAAACCATATATTTGGTTTAGAATCACCCACCTCTATGACGAGCACCTTGATAACGATCACGTAGATGAAGCAACGAGCCGACAATCCTTCCTCGGGCCTCCTTGGGGTTCACCTCATTTTTATGAAAGTCGATCAATGACTTGAAACCTTATTATAAATCCTAATAAGACATCCAAATGATATCTAAACCCTTGACCCTTAACTATAACTTAAAACATGAGAATTAAAAAGGATTAAGACATCTGCAATTACCGCAAAAGGGGACGGAAAATACGACCCGAACGATTGAGATTATGGATGATCGGCCACTGTTATGACGTAGATCTTCAATATAGCTTCGATTTGAGTACTCATGGGCCTTGTGGTTCCAACCGAGGCGAAAGTTATGGCCTCCGCACAAAAACGTGTCGGAGCTGCCTCGACACCATGCGCCGCGGCGGCAAGGTGCGCGCCGGCGGCCCTATGCGCCGCGGCGGGGGGGGGGGGCGTGGTTGCGTGCCGGCACCCCCTTGCACCCCGGTGGCCCTCCTGGTGCCCCGGCGGCCCCCTTGTGCCCCGACGCACCTCCTCCTCCACTCCTCTCTCAACTGGGGGTGCGCTCACGAAGAGCGCTCCCCTCTCTCTCTCTCTACTATACAGAATTGGGATGAATAAATGAAAGGTGCGAGGAATGAAGGGGAGAGAGCTGCTATTTATTGGAAAAATTTTAGCTTCCCCGAGAAGCTTCTGCAGTGCAACAACACTGCTTTAAAAATATCGGGTTCGGTTAAAAGGCGCTTTATTCGATGTCGAGTTCCAAATTATCTCATTCATAAAATCCGAAAATATCGGGAGGTTCGTTGGCTCGAGTACTATTGAACCAACTCGACTCGGGGTAAGGAACGAGTCATTTTGAAGGAGAATGAGAAAATATTCTCTTTTTAAAAATAAAGTTACTATTTCACACAAGGGACAAATAAAATTTTCGAGCGTTCAATTGACCTCAGAATGAAAATCCGGAAATGCCAATGGATTTCTTAAGAAATTTTGTATAAGATAGGCTCGGATCAACACACGAGATTTCGCAAATCTCTAACGATCGCGCTCCTACGGAAAAACACTATTCATAACTTCTTTAAACGCGTTTTAAATCACCGGAAACTCAAACGACTTCATATTCAAAATCCGAAAGCACCGGCATGCTCCTTGGATCAACACCATTCAAACATGACCAAAATCGGCTATAACTGAGCTCAGATCGAAATTTTCGAAAAGACGATTTTACGGTTTAGAACCGAAACATCCATATCTAGGCTCTAATTAATTTTTTCAATTTTTTAAATAAACTCTGAAAATCTGGGATGTTACAGACTATACCCCTTAAAAAAATTTCATCCCAAAATTTACTTCCCCTCAAATGGAGGTCTGGATACCTCTTTAATAATCTATAGCCTTTCTGGAACGATCTAGGTTCGAAATCTTTACTATACGGCTAAGAATAGCCTAAGGCCTTGTTTAATAAAATAGTCCTTACGCAGGACTAGTACTTCTATAATCGTTCTTCTTTTCTTCATCAAAGCTTGAGCATCTTTTATCTTTTCTTCCTTATGAAATCTCTCTCGAAACATCGCTTCACACGAGCTTCCTATGATCTTGCATTCGAGCGGACCTCTAGAAACTATTCGAGCAATGAAAGAAATAAAAGAAAGAAAAATTCACTAAACTTGATCCTTCAGCACGGGCGATCTCAATGAGTCAATCCTTCTTTTATCTTGCTTGACTTTGCTTTTGCTTCTGACTTTACTTCTCGCAGCTTTGAGAAACTTTAACAAACTCGAACTAGACGATAAACTCAAAAAAACCAGGCAGCTATTTCGATGGTTCCTTGCACGCTCTATCACGTTGAAAACTCACTTTATCTTCATCTTTAACTTCTTGAGGTTTGACTTCTTCGTCTTCTTAGGGCGTACTTCATGATGCGCTCCAAACTTAAATTCTCGACGCAACTTAAATCTAAACTTCTTCGTCGTAGTCATCTCTTTTCCTCGAAGCAGTGGTCTCACTTCGTGGCTCCTGTTGGCGGTCACTATCGCTTGCAGGCATAACGATCACACATTTAAATTTTAACTGCATGCAAACTTTCTTGTCGATGTTCCTTAGACCACCTTCAAACGCAACGAGCCGAGAAATTATCTTGGAAACGCGTGTCCTAAACTTAGAGAATACTATCTGGCACTTACTTGGATTCTACTTCTTACTAGGAAATACTGTCTCTTATTCCTCCAACCTTGACTAAAAAGAATACTACTATAGCTCTCTGCTCTATTCCAAGATCCGCACTCGAGTACTATGAGTGGGAGCCAAATAAACGAATGCCTCTGAGTGAGGAATTTATCTTGGTCAATAATTCTTTAACAAGCTTAAAAGCCGGAAGAAATATAACACTAGGTTATATATGCCAAAAACATTGCCTTTTCAGAGGACTTATGAACTTGAAGGATTCCTACGCATAACAAAGATATGGAAGAATCAACAGTTAGCAACTGAAAATCGTGCTAAAATAGTTTCTCAAAGGCGTCAGTATAGCCTAACAAGGAAGTGCTATTACTGATTCTTGATGATCAAAGAAGTATCATCTAAAAGATTTACAATTTATCCAAGAGGATATAATCAAGGAATTTCAAATGGTACAAATGAAGAATTTCAATTGATACGAAGCTATTGAAGGGAAATTTATTCAATTGACAAGGGAATAAATAAATTGATCCCAAAAGAGAATGAATAAATTAATTCAGAATGAGAATGAATAAATCGATTCTATTGACAAGAGAATAAATAAACTCAACAAAACTTCTTATCAAACTGAAACTCTCAATCTACTGAATACCAGGTCTATCTTCTTAACGATCTTCTTTGGGTCTTCTCTTTCTTTCTTGAGCATCACGTACCTTTTTGAGGTTGCTACGAAATAGCACGAGTCGGCGAGACTCAAATGGCTGCGCTTGGCCGGAAAAGCGATATCCGGGGAACTTTTTCTATCTATCAAAAGGGATATGACAAAGCGACTTAATCTATGGATCATCCTGGACTTAATACAACTTGACTTCAACGTCTTCTGGAAGCTCGGTAGAACACCGATATATCTTCAAACTCTCTTTGCTATAGTCGTGATGATAATCTTTATCTTCATTAATTGGCTTGAAACAAGTGACAACTTCTGGGCATCGAACGCGACGTGACCTTGAATGTCCCTCCATTGAATTAATGAGCCTTTATCGAAAGAAACGAATCTTCATTCCTTGCAAACGTGATTAGATCTTCAAACGAGACTTCTCTTGAGTTGAAAGCTTGTGTGGGGATTCCTTGAACTTGCATTGGATCCGCGATCAGATTACCTGCCTTTAACTCGACTGCTCACCTTCTTGCTCCTTGCTCGAAACTGAACTTCATGACTTTCTTCTCGGTCCTACTATTATCTCAGAACCCCTTTATCCTTCTTATGAACGCTCTATAAATGTTCTTTCGAACAGCTCTACTTAACTCTAGCTCCTTGAGAGGGAACTTACTCAATCTAGGGCTCTTGAGAGAAGAACCTAAAGGGAATTCTAGAATTCTCCTTAATTCAAGCTCGCTATAGTCTATGTTCTAACTATATTCTCTATGCCTCATTCATCCTTAACTCATCCTCAAATTCTTTTCTTATGGCCACTAGATAAGCTTTTATCAAAAGAAGATTTTTAAGTTAAATTTCAAACTTTATAACTTTACTCAATAATTTTAATGGTCCAAAATGACGGAAATAGCTCGAGTGTTTGCAGAGATAATATTCTGAAAAGATTTACTTCTTGCTCGAGTCCATAATGGCTCAAAACTCTTTAAAAATATTGATATAGAACTTACTTCAATAAGTTCCACTTTAAACTGGTATAACCAAGAATTTTATTTCGAAAAGAAATAATATTCGACTTTCAAAAATCGACTAACCTTGTCTTGCTCGAAACTTTTCTTCTTATCCTGTACTTTCAAGAGTTATACCAAATATAATCAAAATACTTTAACTAAATCGTACATTTACTTTGTTGAAGATACGAGGGTAATGATGGGCTAGGGGTTGTTGATTAATACCTTTGAACAATTCAATATTCACATAGAACTCAATCAAACTTTAAGAAAAGACAGGTCTGCAGAGTTGCAAGTCTGCTCTGATATCATCTGTAACAGTCCGGTTCCGAGGATGGGGACGAGGTTGTTGTGCGTAAAATAGCACGAAAAATTAGAAATCCAAGGGGGTGTTTTTAGAACTAAACTAAGTTAACGCCTCAAGAACTTAGGCAACTTAACTTCATGACTTGGAAGAACTATCATCTTCAACGAATTAAAGGGGTCAAAGGATTCAATCGAGTCAAAGGAATGCCATATCATAGGACAATCGAAAATTAAACAGAATCCAATGACAAACAGATAGGAACTCAACTCTTTAAACAAACAAGACCCCTTCGTGGGTCACAACGACAAGGACTCATTAATAAGTTGGAGTCAAGTAAATCATACTGTCCCATTCATATGACCAAACAAGAAACTAACTCAAGCTTAACTTGAACGAACAGAATCATGCTTGAAAGAAAAAGCCTCTTTGTAGGCGAACAATAATAAGAAGCATGCGAATCTCAATCACAAGTCAACTGAAGATGAATAGATACCAGAATGCTTATCAAGTGTGACTAATCAATTAACTTGGAATTAATAAAGGCCTAAACGGGTATGTCAAAAGATCATGCTTCAACTTCTCAAGACTTTATTGATAACACGAATCATAGCAATTAAGACATGCTATTATCAAGAATCAAGTTACTTCAATTAAGATTAAATACTAATATCAGAGTACTTAGCAGAAACTTAGCGGAAGAAAAACATGTAACCATACAGAGCAACAAACCTGAAACCTCAAACAACTCAGACAACCCCACCAGCAGCACATCACCGGCCTCAGCATCTCAACCTGAAAATATTTGAAAAAGAGGGTGTGAGCACTAATGTACTCAGTGGGGTTTATGATAAAACTCTTGATAAACTTTAGAAATATCCAATTAATAACTGGCGGCATATGGAGAGCAAAACGCAAAAGCCCTCTCCATACCCGCAAAACATTTTACTTCATTTCTTGGCACCTTTCTTGGCTCAAACCTGTTGTCTACTGCACCCTTAGGCTTGCTTTTAGGATAAGAGAGGGGTTACCTCAAGTATCCTTCTGAGTATGCAAGGGGGTTACCCAGCAGTGACTCCATTTACTTTCAAATGTTCAACTTAGTGACTCGAAGGTCACGGCATGATAATGCAAATAAACTGTTCTTTGAGCTCGATAACCTACTTACAAGAGAACTATATCCTTCCTTAACTTTCTTCCTTACTTAACCTTAACCTTAACCTTCCTTACTTACTTAACTTAGCTAGCAATACCAAGCCCAGAGCAATCGTCTAAGGCTAATTCTTTAATTGAGCATGATCTCAGCCTATAAGGCATTTATGACTATCCTAGAAGGCAATATTTTGCTAAATAAGCTTTAGCAAAATCCAACATTCCAAAATGAGAAAATAAACGCGGATAAACATAGATTGCAATTAAAGCGATTCTAAACACCTCATGTCAGCATAAATTGTATATAAACAATTCTAGCATATCCTTAGCTAATTAAGCTTAGCAAAACCCAATAACCAAATACTAGGAAATGAATGGGCATAAAAATAGATTGCAACTAAAAGCAATTCTAGATCTCATGCTTGCGTCAATTGTATTGAAACAATTCTAGCACATCTAAACATGCTTGAGAGTTCACTTAACTTATAATAACTTTCTTTACTTTATCAAACTCAAATAACAATTCAACAATATCATGCATATAACTTCCTTCCTTACTTTCCTTGTACAGAGACTAAATAGGCAGAGCATAAAATACTTTTATTGCTCTATTCGTTTCTATAATATTGTTATTTGATGGAATTATTTGGACATGAGGAAGTCTGAGATTGCGCCCCTAGAAGAATTTAATTTCATTTATGTCAAAAATTTATCTTTTTAATTTATATACTTAGAGACAGCTGGATAATAAATTAGATACATGTGCCATATATCTATGCATGCATTTGCGAGACCTATAGGATTTGAAATAAGTAGAGATATATTTTTTTTTATTTGCAATAGTACGAAGGTCAAGGATTTCTAAACCATGAGAATGATTTGAATCAACACTTTAATTTAGTAATGATAGCCTATTTCTCATATTCCTCTTTTTAGGATCAACCTATGATACATTTTTCCAAGTAAGGATTTTATAATTTTTGGTAACTAAGGAACTCTAATTCTTAGTATAAATAGATTTGTATTTTCTAAAACTTATTATTCCTACCACCTCTCAAAATGATAATTTATCAAAATTCCTAACCTCGAGGTTTTCGATCGAATTCAAAGAAAAGGTACAGCTTTATTCTTGAATTTTCATAGTTATATGATTTCATATGTTCTCTAAGCAAGGATGATAAATATACATATATATAGATAATGCTTATGTGTGTTGCTTATATGTGCCGGTGGGTCATTTCTTTTATATACGTATAATACATATATTTTTTTATTGATCTTTAAAAAAAACTAGATCATGCACTTCGGATATCAAATTTCATGCGAATCACAGGAATATTGACTTTATGGTTTGCATTAGTTTATAACTGTAACTTTAAGTTTTAGGAAGATAGTGAATTATAAGTTAATGAAGTTCAAAGGTTAAGCATTTTTATATCCACTGTTAAGTTAATAAGGTCAGAGAAGAGGGATTTTTGTTAGGGTGGATTAATTAATCATGTAATGAGCCACCTTAGATTCAGATATTAAAATAAATTAAATTGATGGAGGATATTCTGATTTTTTTTAATTTCATATTTATAATAATAAAACTTATGCAATTCACATATACGAGGCTTATAGGTGGGCAATTTAAATTGCTGTATACAGATTTTATTTTTGGTCCTTAAAGTTAAAATTAGATAGAAAGTATTTTATTAATTAAATTAATTTCAGAATATTGGTTAGTTGATAATCGGATTTTTTTTTAGTTTAGATAATCTGTAGGTTTTAAGTTTCTTTTTCTTTCAGATTGTTTAAAAGTTCAACAGGTTATATTGATTAATGTATTAAAAATTTTTGTCTCAACTTCTAACTAGTTTTTTTTTTATTTTAAATTCTGAAGATGTATAGAATAATGTTTCGTCCAGAATGTTATAAAATGTTTTCAGTCCACTTTTTCAGATTGATTTACCTATGATTAAATAGTTTTGGCCTTAAAGAATTATTTGTACTTGATTTTAATTAGGTGCTGCGCAATTTGGATCCTCATCCAACGAGTGATTTTCATGATTATTTTACTAGCTCTACTTATTGAGGTGAGTAAATGTATTTAAATTATATCTTTAAGTGGGTAACCTATTTAAAGTTATGTATGTGTGTGGGTAAACAATTTAAAGTTACGTATTGAGTGTGTAAATGTATTTTAATGTGGGCCTTTATCCTTGTGATTGAGAAATTTATTTAAAGTTGATGCTTTGAAATTTTGTTTGAAATAGATGAATCATTGATTATTATTGAAAGTTGTAAGATATCTTTGGATGTGTTGAGAAATATTTTATTGTCCAACATAAATTATCGTTCATGAATTGTGGTGGAATAACTATGTGATTAAATATGTCCTGTGCACAGTCGATGTATGAGTCTATTATTCTTCCCGTGTGATGTGGAATAATATGATTGAGACTCCTCCTTCGTGATGTGGAATAATTCCTCCTTAGTGATGTGGAATGTTATTATCTGTAATTCTTCCTTGGTGATGTGGAATTATAGATGAGTTATACCACTATTCTGTGATTTAATTTATTGTTGGACAAGGAAAAGAAAAATATGAGAATTTTAAATCACATCCCGTGCATCCCCTCACTTAGTACGATTTATAAGTACTCATCCCACATTTTTGAAATATTTTTTTTAGGTCAGTGAGCTTGGAGCTGCGAGGAAGAAATGGGGTGGTCGTGGTTATATGTTTTACTTATCAAAAAACTAATAATTAGACTTTATTGCTTTAATTGAAACTTCTAGACATGGAAATCCTTTGGTTGTTCGCTTTGATTGAGTTAATTATTGCTAGACGTTAGTGGGAATATTTCTATGGATTTATTTATTATATGATTTGGGATTTAATCATCAAATTAACATTTTTATTATTTTGTATTTTTGTTATTTTAAAAAAAAAATTGGTTGATTTTATTTTATTCCGAAATTTAAATATTTAAGAAAAAGCAGCATTTTAAATCATTAAATTTAGGGTGTTACAAATCATCAATGTGGATTTGAACAATCATGATGATTTTTTTATCTTTTTCTGATAAACAATGTCTTGTCTTCTCCCCATCGAACAAATCATTTCTTAAGAAGATACTCATTCAAACATTGATACCAAGCACGTGGAGCTTCCTTCAATTCATATAATTCCTTCTTAAGTTTGCACACATGATCTGGAAATTGAGGATCCCCAAACTCCTTTAGCTGAGTCACATAGACTTCTTCAAGAAATCTCTATAAGAACACACTTTTAGAGCTTCTCCAAGAGTAGGCCTCCGGCTCGCCAAACGGTAGAATACAGTGCAGAAATGAAAATTGCTTGCTCCAACAGCACCTCTCTCGTCTCTCTATTTTGGGGTTTTGTGAAAAGTGTCACGGTTGAATAACCGTGACACTGTTCATCTCGCCAGCAATTTTTTTTTTTTAATGGTAATTAATATTGTGGCTGATTTTTTCCTTTTTTTCTTTCTTTCATTATATAATTGTGGTAATATATTTGGTTGATTTTTTATATTTTGTATTAAATTTCTTATTTTATGTTTTAAAACATAAAATACATGAACCTTTTAATTTTTGAATAAGTTGATTATTTTTACATGAACCTTTTAATTTTTGTAAAATAAAAATAAAATTTAATTATATATTAATTAAAAATAAAAAATAATGAGCAAGAATATTAATATATATTTTTTTATATATAAACATATAATCATATTCAATTAAATAATTCGATAAAAAAAATTAAATCAATAGTAAAGAGTATAAAAATGGAATATTCCATTGTAGGGTGAAATGTAGAGTGTTGCTGTTGGAGATGAAAATTGAAAATTTGTAACTTTAACTGTAGTGTAGTGCAGAGTTAACTGTATTCTGATGAAAACTGTTGGAGATGGCCTTAATGTTCATTTGATACATCTTGAAATTCAGCACACACGACATTGCAAACAATAGTCTGATGGATTCCAGATCAGTTACTGGAGAAAAATCTCATCAAAGTCCACACCTTCAACTTGGGTATATTCTTGAGTGATGGTCTTTATCTTGTTTCTTGTTATGGTCCTTACCTCGTCAAACTTGTTCTTGAAAATCTATTTGGTAGCATTGATATTAGTCCTAATAGGTTTCTCTACAAGATCCCATACTTCATTTCGTTCAAACTACAGTAATTCTTCTTACATAATTTCAATCCAATACAAGTCTAGCATGGCCTCATTGATAGTCTTAGACTCAATGCTTGATATGTAGCACATATTTGAGATCATCTCTCTATAGTTTACTATTGAAACTCTACGAGTCTTGACACCCTCATCAATATCTCCATCAATGTCAGTTTCTGGATGATTTTTGGCAATCTGTCTTGAAGCTCTTCTAGATTGATGCTCATGATCATTGTCATTAGATATATCTACAAATGTACTGATTGCAGGATCATCAAAAAGGCCATCATCGGGGTCAGGATTAGAAAAATCCATACCATCATTAAATCAGACATTGTTGGACTCCATGATTGTTTTTATTTTCCAATTGTATACACGGTAGGCCTTGCTATTTTGAGAGTATCCAACTAACATGGATTCATCTTCTTTATCATTAAACTGGTTTTGATATGATCGATCATTGTGTACATAGCAGGTACATCTAAAGATATGGAAGTACTTGACACTCGGTTTTCTTCCTTTCCATATTCCATAAGGAGATGTATTTGTGCCTGGCCAGAGATAAATTATATTCCCAATGTGACAAGCCATGTTCATGGCTTCAACCTAGAACTGATGAGGCACATCTTTATCTCTCATCATGAATCTCACTATCTTTTCGAGAGTTTGATTTTTTCTTTCAACAATCTCATTTTGTTCAGGAGTGTTAGGAGTTGAATGCTCTTGAACAATTCCATATTCATTGCATAAGTCCATGAATAATTTATCTTTGAATTCACATCAATGATCACTTCTAATCCGAATAATGCTACAATCTTTTTCATTCATTGGTCGCATGGTTAATTGTTGGAACATCTGACAGATCTCAAACTTGTCTCTCATGAATTACACACAAGTAAATCATGAAAAGTTATCCATGCACACAAAGGCAAATTTACTTCCACCAAGGTTTTCAGTAAGCGTGGGTCCCATCAAATCTATGTGGAGAAGTTCAAGAAGTTTATTAGTTGTGTTGAACTGATGTGATTCTTTGACTTGTCTTCCAGTTTGAGAAGGACCACCAATGCGACCATCATCAATCCTCAACCGGGAATTCCTGTGATTTCACCTATGTCAATGATTCTCTTTAGACTTTTGAAATTGAAATGCCAAAGTTTTTGGTGCCATATTTGAACTTCATCAATTGAGGATTTGAAACAAGTCATCTTGGTCTTCAAAAGATAGCAATTACCTAATGATTGATGTTCTTCATGAAATACATACCATTTGAAGACCAAAATGACTTGTTTTCATACTAGATGTATTACGCATATTTTAAACTTATGGGTTCAAGATGTACTTAGAATTTTAAATAATTCAATTCAACATATTTGAGATGTTGTTGATTATATTCATGGTAGGGTGAATTGAGACGTAGATGGGAAAAATTATGTAAGGACTAAGGTGCACATTCTAAAATATTTAACTTAGATGTACCTCATAGGTGGAATTCTACATATGAAATGCCTGCATCAACATATGAATATCGAAAACTATTAGTTTCTTTTTTTGCTACACATGTTGATTCATTTATTCTATTACCTTTATATTGGGATGATTGCTATGAATTAATGGAACTTTTACAAGTTTTTCAATTTTCAATAAAAGATTTATCTGGTATTTATTACCCTACTGTGTACAAATTTATGTATCATTATTGTTTAAATTGCTACTAAATTCAATTCTTGTAGTCATAAACGGAATTTTCGGCCATGATTCAAGCTATGATACAATAATGGTTGAAATATTTTGATCATATTCATAATATTTTTTGGTTGCTAAAATCTTAGAGCCTACATTTAAACTTGTTGGTACTAATTACATGATTTGTATGTATTACAAATTTTTATCCACTATGAGTTTTTCAGGTCCCGGTGGTATTAATTTACATTTGCCAACAACTGATGAAATTAAATTAGATATTTTTATAATCTTTACAATCACTTTATAAAGAATATGAGCAAAATATGGACATACTCTACCTAGTCAAACTCATCATTCTTCTAGTTCTAGTAGTAGTTTTTCATTATGATTAAATACTTCACAAGTTAGTACTTTACAATAATTTCAATTTTTTTTCAAAGTAGATGAATTGCGAGGCATAGTCAAAATGAATTAGAAATATATTTGCAAGACCCCGTTGTGCCAGATATTGAAAATGCAAATCCAAATAATTTTGATGTTCTCAAGTGGTGGTCCCATAATCAAGAGCACTATCCTTTGCTTACGATTATGGCAAAGGAGATGTTTGGAGTCCCAGCATCAACAGTTGCGGTTGAACAAGCTTTCAGTAAATCCGATTATATGTTGGATGAGTGGAGATCAAACTTGACACCAGATCATCTTGAAGCACAAATGATGTTGAAGGACGAACCAAAAGCCGACCTAAGAGAGCAAGAGAACCACTGGGATGATTTAATGGATGACCCACTGATTCTAGTTGGCTCGGAGAGTGAAGCTGAAGGAGGAGGGAGCGGGAGCCAAACCAGCTTCATTTAAAGTGCAAGCCCAGATTTCAATTATTTCTTTCCCCCTCTAAATTAGTCAAATTGTTAATTATAAATTCTAATTTAATGGTAAGTTGTAACTTGTAAGTTTGTAATTTCATAGTTTAATTTATAATTTATAATTTTATAATGTCATATTATTTATCAAATAAACTTGTATTCTTGTAAGATATAAATTCTAAAGTCATCATATAATAACATCAAATAAACTTGTGTTTGTCATCCTTTTTAGTTCTTGTAAATTTGTAATTTAGCTAATTTATGCAAATTATAATGTGATAATATTTAATAGATTATAAGTTTGAATTTAAACAAAAAGACAAAAAAGAAAAAAATAGAAACCGTCGGTTAATTGGGAAAAATCGAGCAGCGCACAAACTGGTGGTTATGGTTTGAAAACCGTAACCATCAGCCTTTTTCAAACGGTCCCGTTCCGATTTGTGCCATTCGGAATCGGCTAACCATCAGTTTGTAATCGGAACCGGCACAAACCGGAACTGTGGGCATTACTATCTAAGATTATCCCTATCAAACTTAGGAAAATCTACCCTTGGCAATGGAGTATACACCTAGTTTTGGTTATCATAATGATCCCCTATAGCCCTGCTCCTGGAATGAAATTGAGTCATGTACTGAGAACCTTCATTTGCCCAACGTTGAGGGGGTTCTCCCAGGATAGATTCTTCTTCCACCACCACCATTTTTCCTTTATCAGATTTTAACATTTGGGTATGTAAAAAGGTAATGAGGTTGGATAAGTGTTCAAACTTACCTGTCATATCTACTTGAACATCAGAAATTTGCTCTTTAAGTTTGAGTTCAGCCACGTCTCTTTTTATAGTTTCTGTCTTTAGAATCTCATCTAGCTTTTTATGTCCTTCTTGCAGATCTTTAAACTTTGTGTCGTCTGCCATAGCCGAGGAAAGATGGCTCTTGATACAAAATGTAATGGCCTCCGCAGACTCTCTACAATTTTTAGAAATTTTCTCCCCAATTTTGGAAGATCTGTAATTACGTTTATTTGATGATCGGGTTTATATAATAAAGCAGCAATCTTGGTGACTTAGAACAGAGAGAAAAATGGGGGATGATACAGATTAGAAGGAAGACAGAGAAGGAGAATTAGAAGAGAGAGACTTGGAAATATTTTCTTGATTCTCCAGCAAAGTTTTTACAGTCACCTTTTTAACCAAAACAAGTCAGGACCACAACATTACATTTTAGGTTCCAGTACATGAAAGTCTAAAGAAGACATACAAAACATTTAAATAGATAAATAATCTGACTGAACTGGTCCAAGTTAAAAGAAGAGATAACCCACTTTATCTGACTCACAACCCGTTTTACTTCTCGACCCGCTTGTGATCTATGGTGCTGTCTTCAACCCGATTTCTATCTTCAATTAAACTTAAAAATCCTATCTTTCCAGAAATAATCTCTCGCTATCCTCTCTCCCTGACCACCGCGACCTCTACCGCCCCACTATCTCTGACTCTGGTCACAACATATGAAGTTCGTTTCCATGTTGATAGGATTTCTTATCTTCTTGAACGGTAGCCTTCCTTTGATGATTAGCGTGAATCCTCAAGTTGAATCTCCATAAAAGAGGCAATCAAAAACCTAGCTTGATCCATAAGAAATCAGAAGCCCAAGGTCTGTTGCTCCAGAAGGAAATTGCCATAAATATCTGTCAGGACCATTCTCCTAAACATTATGAAGAACATCATTCTCTCCAAATTTGACACCCTTAGTTCGAAATGTTCTTTGAGCACTATAGGGGATAAGGATCGTTGATTGGTACTCTGTGAGAACCATAATTAGCACAATAAATGATTTGCCAAAATAAATAACAATTAAGCTAATGCACAACAATTGCACTAACAAGATGGAACACTTCTCCACCTTCAAAAAAAGAACCAGAGAGAGACTGATTATATTAGATTCCAATTTCCTCAAATTTTTAGGAAGTCATTCACCTCAATGAACCGACACAAAGGAAAAGATTTGATTTTAAAACCTGTTAGACACCAATTTTCTAGAAGCTCTTTCAAAAGTTAACGAAGGCACTACCCAACCTCCAACATAACTGAACTAATGAAGTATTGAAACATCAAACTTGACCCTCAAAAGGAATATGTGCTTAAAAAAAATCTCCTCAAGGGAGGGGCTTTCAATTTAAATTGCTTCACTAATGCCATAGAAACTTTAAATTGTTAATGTTAGAATTTGTTGTATCAAATATTGTGAAAAATAGAAAACACGTTCAAAGTTATAGGCAATGTTACAGTCAGTGTTACTCATTGTACTGACAACATTGTCATGGAAATTTATAGAATAGTTTGCATGAAAATAACTTTAAAACACAAGCAACAAACAGCTTGTGCAAACTATAAATATGCAAATAATAGAGTTAATGTTGAAACTAGAGTAACCACCATGCCTTCAATAAGCAGCGAAAATTTAAAGAACAACTTGCACAAAAATTAATTTAAATCATACACCTTTGGTAAGTGATTGTTTCGGGATGAAATTCACTATCACAAGTGATAAAACACAACACAGATGTTGTTTCGATTCACTCCCTTAACAATATTGCATGAGATATATAAGGAACCTATTTTAGCTTCACTCACTCAAATAATTCCACTCAAAATCAATATCTAATATCTAGATAGCTAAATAATGTATCTACTCAAAGAACTACTAATAATCAATCTAATCAGTACATACACATACAACTAAGATAAAACCTATCTATGGCTGATCCAGACAACAAATCTGATGTCGAGTTGAATGTTGATAGAGCTCTAGTAGACACAGAATTAATCTTCAGGTTTTCTCACTGCCCGAGGTGATATTTTCTCTACTTGCATAAAGTCTTCAGGGATGGGAACTGTTATTTATATTGTTCTTCAAGCTCTAGCTATTTTTCCATGATTTCTCATCAGTAGTGGATTAGTGTTAACCGCTTCCAACACAACATCCACGTTCACACACAATCTCTAGCTCTGCACAACTGCTCCAGTAACCCACTACCAAATAGTGTCAGTTAGACAAAGGAGGAGTGAGACATCATGGTCCCTGAAAAATAGGAACTAACTTTGACTATTTCAAAATCAAGTTAATCCACGATTTTAATACTTTTATCCACTAATTAAAACCTAATCACATGGATATATTAAGTGCTTAATATAAATAAAATAATCAGATCAATAAAAATAAATTGGTCCTAAAAAATAAGAAATTATAAGATTAAACTTTAGATCTACCGATTGATGTTACGGTCGATGTTACGAAGATAAATGCAACACTCGATGTAAGATGTCTCCATATCATGGAATGCATCTACTCACTACTACTCTTATAACTGTCCATTAAGTCTTTAACATATATACATACATTAGAACACAAAGGTAGTGGAGAAGTATTCATTAAAAATAGGATCCGCCTTGACAAAGTCAAACCCTAAAAAGTGAATCATTTATTTTATCCCACTTACCATATCCATTCAAATTATAGGGATAAATTAAATATCAATCACAAAATAAATTATGGATAAATATTAAAATATATATCCATAAATATTCTCGAAGATACCTAGCATCAGTCTATTGGCGTTGATGAAAGATGATAAGATTATCGAAACTAGAACAAACTGATGTTATGAAAATGATAGGACAACATTAACATCGATGTCACATCTTTTGCAACCGTTACCAACTAACCACTTTCACACGATCTACAAAATTAAGGCGGTTAGACAAAGTGGAGAAGAAAAAATAGTGATTCCTCAAAAATAGGAACCGATTTTGAAAAAGTCAAAATTAAATAAAAACCAAAATAAATATCATTCTTATCCACTAAGATTATACCTAATTTTATGGATATCATAAGATGAAAAATATTAAAATATTAATTAGATCAATTTAAACAAATTGATCCTAAAATCTAGGAAATGATAAGATTAACTCAAAACTGGTTTGATCGATGTTATGACAAATTGAATGTAATAACCGCTACAACATTGGCTAGCTAACAATGTTAAAGATGATGTGTCCAACATTCATTTCCAACAGTTAGCATTTTAATGCTGGAAAATTTAGAGGAAAATTCATTAAAAAAAGTGTAAGAAATTTCCAACTTCTCCAATATCAAGAATGTGAGGTGATGAAACATGTCGACATTGATCACACTGTATTTCAACGGCATTGTGTCAATGCTCGATGTATCAGAACTCTTAATTTTGACCCAGAAACTACATTCAAACATTTTCAATTTCTCAATCAAAGTGCTGATCAAAAGTGTATCCGAAATCATATCTCCTTCGATTCACAGTTTGCATAATCTAATATACTTGAGATTCGATCAATATGTCTTCCCATCAATTTGACAGCCAACTAAAGATACTCTCACAAGTTTTGCAGATACAAGAATCTGTAGTGATAATAACAACTTCTCAATGGAATTTTCAGTCTCGATATAGAGATTAACATCGCCCAATTCCATTGCTTTCATGATCACCTCTTTACCAATAGAAAAATTCTTTACGAAAACGCTAAGACTTTCAACCGGTAGATTTAAATCTTAGTACCTTTGAATAGTTTGATTGGAAAATTGAAGGAACTGCTCCCGCTCATAAGTTCCATGAATCTGAAAATCCCGTTCATCCAAAATGATAGCCGGGCGAGTTACCCAGGAGTTCTTCCAAGATTTGGATATGATAGTGGTTCACACGGCTTCTTTTCCGGTGAGAAAATCTATATTATATCTAAAAGTAAGATAGTCTATATTCATAGAAATTATGAAGTTTTCCCGCCTAAACTACATTTTTTAGAATCGAAAATATATATTATATATTATTTAATTAATATTGTATATCATTATAAATATCAAATAGTTAATATAAGAAATCGTATGTATAATATGCATATCTCCTCAAATCTGTCAAACAAGAGAAGACAATAACAACTAAATTAGTTTATAATATATGAATAATCACAAATTAAGATCATTAATACAAAATTTATCGGATATTAGTGTAGTTATCTTAGGAAAATTTTATGTCATTAATATAAGATCATCAATTTGTCCTTAAAATATATTGCTTGACATACGTAATCAATCAATTCATAATTATATGGATTCTATATTCTATTTAAGAAGTTCGTATATCATGTATAATTAATTAAATGTATCAACTTAAAATTTCCATTGATTCAATTAATCAAATTTGATTTCTCTAATCTAATGTAACTAAATTAATTTATTTCCACTTTCCATGAATGAAGATATATATTTTAGAACTAAAATACTCACTGTAGTCAATTTTTTTTAATTTTAATCACCAATAGTTCTTAAGGATTATCTCTCTCTATATATATAGATATATTTGTAGAGGTTCTCTCATTACGAAATAATTAATACTCTCATTTTCTCAAATATTCTGAAAGTAAGTTTTCATGATAACATTTAGTTTATAGTACTTGATTACATTATTTCTTTCGAATTTGTGTGCATTGCAACATTTTTTTTAATTTTGTTGTTGTTGTTGATTATTTTGTTGTTGCAAAGTAGTTCATATAAAGTGTAAAATAAAATTTAAATACAAACATTAATCCAATTAACTTACTTGAATTGCCAGGATCCAGATTGAAGAAACACAGCCATTGCTCGATTATTTTCCACCATCAAGAACATGCGAAACTCAGAAAAATAAATGGGTGTTATATCAATTATGCATACACCTTCGGTAAGTGATTGTCTCGGAATGAAATTCACTATCACAAGTGATAAAACACAACACAGATGTTGTTTCGATTCACTCCCTTGACAACACTGCATGAGATATATAAGGAACCTATTTTAACTTCACTCACTCAAATAATTCCTCTCAAAATCAATATCTAATATCTAGATAGCTAAACAATGTATCTACTCAATGAACTACTAACACTCAATCTAATCAGTACCTACACACATAACTAAGATAAAACTTATCTATGGTTGATCCAGACAACAGATCTCATGTCGAGTTGAATATTGACAGAGCTCTAGTAGACACAGATATAATCTTCAGGTTTTCTCACTACCCGAGGTGATATTTTCTCTACTTGCATAAAGTCTTCAGGGATAGGAACTGATATTTATATTGTTCTTCAAGCTCTAGCTGTCTTTCCATGATTTCTCATCAGTAGTGGATTAGTGTTAACCGCTTTCAACACAACGTCCACGTTCACACACAATCTCTAGCTCTGCACAACTGCTTCAGTAACCCACTACCAAATAGTGTCAGTTAGACATAGAAGGAGTGAGACATCATGGTCCCTGAAAAATAGAAACTAACTTTGACTATTTCAAAATCAAGTTAATCCACGATTTTAATACTTTTATCCACTAATTAAAACCTAATCATATGGATATATTTAAGTGATTAATATAAATAAAATAATCAGATCAATTAAAATAAATTGATCCTAAAAAATAGGAAATTATAAGATTAAACTTTAGATCTACCGATTGATGTTACGGTCGATGTTACGAAGATAAGTGCAACACTCGATGTAAGATGTCTCCACATCATCGAATGCATCTACTCACTACTACTCTTATAACTGTCCATTAAGTCTTTAACATGTAGATATACATTAGAACACAAAGGTAGTGGAGAAGTATTCATTAAAAATATGATCCGCCTTGACAAAGTCAAACCCTAAAAAGTGAATCATTTCTTTTATCCCACTTACCATATCCATTAAAAATCATAGGGATAAATTAAATATCAATCACAAAATAAATTATGGATAAATATTAAAATATATATCCGTAAATATTCTCGAAGATACCTAGCATCAGTCCATTGATGTTGATGAAAAATGATGACCAGCAAGCTAGTCCTTTAGATTAAAGCCATAACTGGAAAATACAAGATCAAAAAATTGCTTTTAAAAAGGATGTTGCTTACAGATGCAGAGATACAGATTTTAGCCGACAAAATGGGTGGACTTAAGGTGTTGAAGTTTAAAAAGTGTGCCGGATTCAGCACTGACGGCCTCAAATTCATTGCGGAGTCTTACAAGAATTTGACTATTTTTTCATTAGAAGGCGGTGACGTTAAGAGACAATCCGATTGGTTGAACGTGGTTGCAAGGAATAACACGGTAGTTGAATGCTTCAACAACTTGTTATATATGAAATCTGATGAGATTATTTACGATGATTAAGTGGTAGAGTTAGCTAGAGCCGCTCATTTGGTTTCTTTCAAGACCAACCATAAATAATAAGATTATCGAACTGGAAAAACTGATGTTATGAAAATGATAGGACAACATTAAATGCAACATTAACATCGATGCCACATCTTTTGCAACCATTACCAACTAACCACTTTCACACAACCTACAAAATTAAGGAAGTTGTATTAGCCTTCCCATGTTCAGTACTTGCAAGGCGGTTAGACAAAGTGGAGAAGAAAAAATAGTGATTCCTCAAAAATAGGAACCGATTTTGACTAAGTCAAAATCAAATAAAAACCAAAATAAATATCATTCTTATCCACTAAGATTTTACCTAATTTTGTGGATATTATAAGATGAAAAATATCAAAATATTAATTAGATCAATTTAAACAAATTTATCCTAAAATCTAGGAAATGATAAGATTAACTCAAAACTGGTTTGATCGATGTTATGAAAAAATGAATGTAACAACCGCTACAACATTCACTAACAATGTGACAGACGATGTGTCCAACATTCATTTCCAACAGTTAGCATTTTCATGCTGGAAAATTTAGAGGAAAATTCATTAAAAAAAGTGTAAGAAATTTCCAACTTCTCCAATATCAAGAATTTGAGGTGATGAAACATATCGACATTGATCACACTGTATTTCAATGGCATTGTGTCACTGCTCGATGTATCAGGACTCTTAATTTCCACCTAGAAACTACATTCAGACATTTTCAATTTCTCAATCAAAGTGCTGATCAAAAGTGTATCTGAAATCATATCTTCTTAGATTCACAGTTTGCATAATCTAATATACTTGAGATTCGATCAATTCTGACTTCCCATCAATTTGACAGCCAACTAAAGATACTCTCACAAGTTTTTCAGATTCAAGAATCTGTAGTTATAATAACAACTTCTCAATGGAATTTTCAGTCTCGATATAGAGATTAATATCGCCCAATTCCATTGCTTTCATGATCACCTCTTTACCAACAGAAAAATTCTTTACGAAAACGCTAAGACTTTCAACCGGTAGATTTAAATCTTAGTATCTTTGAATAGTTTGATTGGAAAATTGAAGGAACTGCTCCCGCTCATAAGTTCCACGAATCTGAAAATCCCGTTCATCCAAAACGATAGCCGGACGAGTTACCCAGGTGTTCATCCAAGATTTGGATATGATGGTGGTACACACGGCTTCTTTTCCGGTGAGAAAATCTATATTAAATCTAAAAGTAAGATAGTTTATATTAATAGAAATTATGAAATTTTCCCGCCTAAACTACATTTTTTAGAATTGAAAATATATATTATGTATTATTTAATTAATATTGTACAGTATTATCAATATCAAATATTTAATATAAGAAATCGTATGTGTAATATGCATATCTCCTCAAATCTGTCAAACAAGAGAAGACAATAATAACTAAATTAGTTTATAATATATGAATAGTCACAAATTAAGATCATTAATACAAAATTTATCGGATATTAGTGTAGTTATCTTAGGAAAATTTTATGTCATTAATATAAGGTCATCAATTTGTCCTTAAAATATATTGCTTGACATACGTAATCAATCAATTCATAATTATATGGATTCTATATTCTATTTAAGACGTTTGTATATCGCGTATAATTAATTAAATGTATCAACTTAAAATTTCCATTGATTCAATAAATCAAATTTGATTTCTCTAATCTAATGTAACTAAATTAATTTATTTCCACTTTCCATGAATGAAGATATATATTTTAGAACTAAAATACTCACTAAAGTCAATGTTTTTTAATTTTAATCACCAATAGTTCTAAAGGATTATCTCTCTCTATATATATAGATATATTTTTAGAGATTCTCTCATTACGAAATAATTAATACTCCCATTTACTCAAATATTCTGATAGTAAGTTTTCATGATAACATTTAGTTTATAGTACTTGATTACATTATTTCTTTCAAATTTGTGTGCATTGCAACATTTTTTTTTAATTTTGTTGTTGTTGTTGATTATTTTGTTGTTGTAAAGTAGTTCATATAAAGTGTAAAATAAAATGTAAATACAAACTTTAATCCAATGAACTTACTTGAATTGCCAGGATCCAGATTGAAGAAACATAGTCATGACTCCATTATTTTTGACCATCAAGAACATGCGAAACTCAGAAAAATAAATGGGAGTTATATCAATTATGCATACACCTTCAGTAAGTGATTGTCTCGGGATGAAATTCACTATCACAAGTTATAAAACACAACACAGATGTTGTTTCAATTCACTCACTTGACAACACTGCATGAGATATATAAGGAACCTATTTTAGCTTCACTCACTCAAATAATTTCTCTCAAAATCAATATCTAATATCTAGATAGCTAAACAATGTATCTACTCAATGAACTACTAACACTCAATCTAATCAGTACCTACACACACAACTAAGATAAAACCTATCTATGGTTGATCCAGACAACAGATCTGATGTCGAGTTGAATATTGACAGAGCTCTAGTAGACACAGATGTAATCTTCAGGTTTTCTCACTGCTCGAGGTGATATTTTCTCTGCTTGCATAAAGTCTTCAGAGATAGGAACTGATATTTATATTGTTCTTCAAGCTCTAGCTGTTTTTCCATGATTTCTCATCAGTAGTGGATTAGTGTTAACTACTTTCAACATAACATCCACGTTCATGCACAATCTCTAGCTCTGCACAACTGGTCCGGTAACCCACTACCAAATAGTGTCAGTTATGTTGATACCGATTGGTAGTGTATCATAGATTTAAGGATATTTGTTTAAATCGTGTATTTGGAGTTTTTGTCTTTCTTGCAGGATAAAATCTGTTGAGATAAAATAGGAGCATGTGGGATTTGACCAAGTCCAAAGATCTACTGAAGCCACGGTTGTTCCGGAAGTTGTGCCGGAAATGTAGAAATGGAGATCATTGAGATCATGGCTTAGTGGATCGGTTGCTTTGAGTGGGGATCAAGCAACGAGCTGTGTATATATAGGGTTCAGATAGTTAGTATTAGATATGAGTTTTTTAATAGAGCTTTTCAGATATTGTAAAGTTTTGAGTTCTCGTATTTATCCGTTTCTACTAGATATAGTTAAGACAACTTTAGTCCCAACCTTCTGTGAAGGAAGTGATAAATTGTCTTAATATTTAGTGAGAGTTTATCTGGTAGTGTTTTTGTAATTCACATATTTTATATAGTGAAGTTTTCGCCCTGAGGCACTTCGCGAGATTATAGAAATATAATCTCGTGAAAATTCCAATCCATTGTTTCTGTTTTAAATTTCCGCTACGTATGCAAAGTTATCTCAACTTTATACACAACTTTGTACTCAACTCTTTCAAAACCGAGAGTTCGGTTTCTTCAATTGGTATCCAGAGCAGACACTTGATACACTAAGTGGTGATCCTGTTTTCATACACACAATGGATTGCACGAACCCACTGTTCAACAAACCTCCTGTTCTAGATGGCATGAACTATTCCTTTTAAAAAGTTCGGATGAGATCATGCATCAAGTCGATTGATGCAAGAGCATGGAATGCGGTTTAAAAAAGATGGATACACCCTAAGACCGTGGATGCTGAAGGAGATACATATCGTACACCATAGTCAGATTGGACCAGACAGCAAAATGAAGAAGCCACCTTTAATGACAAGGCGCTCAACGCGATTCAATCCTCCCTAGACGTTCAGATGTTCAAACTTATAAGGAATTGTGAGATGGCTAAGGAAGCTTGGGATATACTCCAGCAGCATTGCGAAGGTGATGTTGGAATTAAAGAATCAAGGCATCGGATTCTCACCACAAAGTTTGAAAACATGAAGATGGAGGATGATGAGTCCGTAGGAGACTACTGCAACAAACTACTGGAGATTGCCAATGAGTGCAATGATTTGGGTGATCCAATTACTAATAAGAGGTTAGTTTCAAAAACTTTGAGGACTCTGACTTCTCGCTTTGACATGAAAGTGGTTGCAATTGATACTGCTACAACTACTGGAGCTCTGGATTTCACCAAACTGATGAATGATCTGAAGACATTCGAGATGGAACTAAATGAAAAGGGTGGACAGAAGAAGAAGGGAATCGCCTTGACTGTCGGGACAACTTCGGCTTACGTTGAAGAAGAATATGAAGATCTTGAAGAAATCACTGAGAAGGATCCAGATTATGCTCTTCTCACCCGAAGAGTTAATTCTCTCATTCGAGCCAATAAAGGAAAACAACAAGTGGGAGGTAGAGAACAGCGAAAGCCTCGAAATGATGCCTCCGGATCTTTGGTTCTCTATGACAGACTTATCTCACCAGGAAAGGAACCAAAAATCATTAGGCGTGCTGCATCTGATCACTTCCGACCTAATATAGGTGGCAAAATTGGCCCAACCCAATGAGTTAACCCAACCCACACGATATTTGGGCTTGATTGGGCTAAAAATTAAAGACCTAAAAAAATGGGCAAAAATGGGTTAGCCCAATTGGGCTTTGGGCTTGATTGGGCTATGACTGCTACAGTGCTACCACACCCAAAAAATCGTTACTTCATTCTTTCTCTCTACGACACCGCAGTTGCGCCGCGCCCCACCGCAGCTGCACCGTGCCCCACTGCTGTCCACCGCTGAGAGGCTTAAGTACGCCATGCCCCACCGTCATCCACCGCCGAGAGGTAAGAAATAGTGAAAGTGGCGTCACTGCCACTAAAATTTAAATATGATTTTGTTCTACTCTTATTTTGAAATCGAATACATGGGATAAGAAAAATGGGTTCTGAATTTTGAAGGAATTTCTTTGATTACAGCTTGGTATTAAAATGGGTTATGAAATTGATGACTATTTCTATCTGTTTCTGTCTTTTAATTACTTCTAATTATTGTCTATTTCTGTCTTTTAATTCTAATATTAGTAGCCTGAAATTTCTTCAAGATGAAGCTTGCGATCTTGCTCTTTTACATATTTTATTGAATATCTGCTAACTCCAATGATAAGATTTTAATTAGTGCCTGGGCTTTGTATTCTTGAGAATATTTATTTGGGCGATGTGGTGTGTCCTTGTTGGTTTTTATGATATGCTACATAGGCCATTAATCTCTTCTCTTTCTCCTAATATGGTTTCAAGAGTGAGTGTGAATGTTAAGTATATATATACGAGAGATGATTTGTTAATTAAAATGCTAGCTGCATGTTTGTTATATAGAGCAAATAATTATGGCTTTTCGATTAGAACCATGCATGTTGGCGTGTGCATGGATGGCATAGATTCTGCAGGAGAATTTTGGTGATATAATATATATATATATATATATATATATATATATTGAATATGATATGAAGTTAATTGTCTTGTTGTGCTTACAACTCTATGCAATTATCAATAGGGAATCTTTTGATGCTTTCTTGATTTTTATTATTTTGTGGGATTTGGAGGCAGTACTAGTTAGTTAGTTTTCTTTTATTTTTCTTTTTAAACAGATTTCGTTCTAGCTGTTTTCAATAATCCTCCTAGTAGGAAGAAAGATCGGATTGGTTTGTTTGTGGGCATCATTATTTGAAGGTTATGGAGATTATGGGGGATATGAATGATGAATTGAATGATGATTTGCAAATGTCGGGATCGTTTCCTACTACTCAAGGGACTAAAGGTACTCATGCTAACATTGATTGTGGTAGTTCTACATTTAATGTATCTAAGAGCAAGAGTACTAGGGATGAAGTTGAAGATGTTGATGATAGAGATCCTAAAAAGGGTAGAGTTGATAGATCTGATGTGTGGAAACATTTTACAAGGATCGGCATTATAGATGGGATAGAAAAATGTCAGTGTAAGTATTGTGACAAATTATATTCATGCAAAGCTAAGTCTGGAACCACTTCTTTAAAACGTCATCTTGAAGTGTGTATTGAATTTCCCAAGTCTGAGGATGTGAAGAAATGGAAATTTGATACTAAAGATTATAGAGATGTATTGGCTAGATGTATTATTAAACATGATCTTCTATTTAGCTATGTTGAGTATGATGGGGTTAATGATTTGAATACGATTTTGAATCTTGAATTTAAGCCCGTTAGTAGAAACACAGCAAAAAGTGATTGTATGAATGTGTTTCTAGTTGAAAAACAAAAACTAAAGAGTTTGTTAGCTACTATTCCTAGGAGAATTTGTTTGACATCTGATTGTTGGACTGCTCTGACTACTCAAGGTTATATGACTGTCACTGCACATTATGTTGATGAAAATTGGAAGTTAAATAGTAAATTACTTTCATTTTGTGAGTTAACTAGTCCATATTCAGGGTATGAATTGTTGAGAAAATTGTTGGGCGTGCTTAAAGATTGGGGTATAGAATCAAAAATATTTACACTCACATTGGATAATGCCACTTCTTGTGATAACATGGTAAGAATTTTAAAAGATAGGCTTAATTTACAAAATGGTTTGTTATGCCAAGGCGAGTTCTTCCATGTTAGGTGTTGTGCACATATTTTGAACTTGATTGTTCAAGAAGGTTTAAAGGTGGCTGATGATGCCTTGAGAAAAATTAGAGGAAGTGTTAAGTATGTGAAGGAATCAGATGGGAGGTTGAGGCAATTTCATAAATGTATTGAAGAGGTGGGCTTAAGTGATGTTGGAGGGAGTTTCTTAAGGTTGGATGTGTCGACTAGGTGGAATTCTACGTACTTGATGCTCAAAAGTGCAATTAAGTATCGTCTTGCATTCACTAGTTTGAGCTACTATGATACAAATTACAAGCACTGTCCGACTGATGAAGAGTGGGAAAGAGCTAATAAGATGCATGCTTTCTTGGAACCATTTTATGAGATCACTAAGTTGTTATCTGGGTCATCCTATCCTACCTCAAATTTATATTTCAAGCAGATTGCAATCATTGAAGGTCAATTGGTTGAACTTATGGATTCTGAGGATGATGTGATCAAGGATATGGCCTCAAGAATGAAAGTCAAATTTGACAAGTATTGGGATGAATATTGTGGTATTCTTGCATTTGGATGTATTCTTGACCCAAGGTCGAAATTGAAAATGATGAATTTTTTCTATGAGGTACTTTACCCACAAGATTATGAAGAGAAGGTGCATAAGTTAAAGAAATCTTTGTATAAGCTCTTTAGTCAATATGAACGAGTTGAGGTTGCATCAATCTCATTTCCTAGCTCAACATTGGCAAATCCACCACCTAAGCGTAATATGTTTGATGTAAATAAGATCTTTTATTGTGTGTGCTTGTGTGTATTTATCCAATTTAACTTTTGGTATTGTTTTGTTTGTTTAATTTTAGGCATTTGAGCACAAGTTGATTGAAATGAATTCAAATGAATCTGAACTTAATACATACTTAGAAGAAGCTTGCATTGTTGGAAATACCATTGATATTTTAGAATATTGGAGCATGAACAAGAAGCGATTCCCCCGACTTTCAAAGATGGCTTGTGATGTTTTAAGTATTCCAGTCACAACTGTTGCTTCTGAATCTACATTTAGCATTGGTGGACGTATCTTGAACAAGTATAGGAATTGTTTGCTTCCCAAAACCGTACAAGCTCTCATTTGTACTCGTAATTGGTTACATGGTTTCAAGAAAACTGAAGATTCAGGTGATAATTTATTAATTTTAATTTTATTACTTCCAATTTTTATATTTGATTATAGTTATTTACTCTTTATTATATTTTCATTAATTTTAAAATACAGATCGAGATGTAGAAGTGGAAGAGATAGAGTTGTTGGAGAAAGATTTGAATGTGCTTGAGTTTGAAGAATAATGAGTGATGAGCTGATGAAGGCATGGGAGAATTATGAGTTGCTTATATTTGTATTTTGGATTTATGTCTAGTAGGACTTATAAATTTGTGTGTTGAATTTAAAGACATTTTAAGTATTTCAAAAAAGTTGGGTATGATGTTTATTTAGTTGGTTAATTTAGTTATATTTGTGTATTGAATTTAAAGACACTTTAATTGTTTAAAAAAATATATTTTTTTATGTATTTGCGTATAATGTTTATTTAGTTGGTTAATTTAGTTATATTTTTGTAATGAATTTAAAGACATTTTAATTGTTTAAAAAAATATATTTTTTTATGTATTTGCGTATAATGTTTATTTAGTTGGTTAATTTAGTTATATTTGTGTATTGAATTTAAAGACATTTTAATTGCTTAAAAAAATATATTTTTTTTATGTATTTGCGTATAATGTTTATTTAGTTGGTTAATTTAGTTATATTTGTGTATTGAATTTAAAGACATTTTAATTGTTTAAAAAAATATATTTTTTTATGTATTTGCGTATAATGTTTATTTAGTTGGTTCATTTAGTTTAATTTGTGTATTGAATTTAAAGACATTTTAATTGTTTAAAAAAATATTTTTTTTATGTATTTGCGTATAATGTTTATTTAGTTGGTTAATTTAGTTTAATTTGTATATTGAATACATAAGAAATTTTATAATATTAAATTTGAACTTTCAATTTTTAAAAATAAAATGAGGTTATATTAGGATTTATGATTAATGCATGGGTTACAAATGGGTTGCCAACCCATTGGGCTGGGAAAAGCAACCAATCCATTTTTGGGCTGGATTGGTTGGGTCAATGTATGGTGTTTAATCCATTGGGTTGGTGTGGGCTGGGTTGGGTGTTCATTTTGCCACCCTTAGACCTAAGGAAGTAACGGACTTCTTTACAGTTCAATGCTATGAATGCAAGGGCTTCGGACACTTTGCCAACGAGTGTCCCAATACATTTCGCAAACTGGGAAAGCATATCAACTTTCTATCCCTTAGTGATAGTGAGCTTGA
Source organism: Perilla frutescens (assembly GCA_026008535.1). Lineage (NCBI taxonomy): Eukaryota > Viridiplantae > Streptophyta > Magnoliopsida > Lamiales > Lamiaceae > Perilla > Perilla frutescens. Next base: position 16,983,671 of record BRKX01000015.1, read on the forward strand.
CACCTCAGGGATTTATGTAGAGGAGATTCCTAATGATCCTCCAACTGAGCAGGCAGCCTTAACTGCAGTATGTGTTGAAGAGGACAAGTTAAACTACACCGAAGTTGAGATAACTTCAGATAGGTATGATGAGTCCTACTATAACACTCTTTTCTGTTTCAACACTGTTGTGTCCACTGCAGAAAATGAGGAAGAAGTTACGGAAGAGGAAACTCTGGAGTTACTGATAAAGATACAAGAACTTTACAAGGAACTGTACGTCAAATGGTCCAAACAGTGCAAAGTGGTGGATTCACTAACTGAGGAAGTTTCTGTGCAAAAGGCCTCACTACCAAAGCTGGAAGTCATGCTGACAAAGAAGGATGCTGAGTTGGACAACATGAGAATTAAACTCAATCATGTTGATGAAACTTTTAAAAGACTCAACACGGGAACCTCAAAACTAGATGAAGTTCTATCTCAAACTCAGCTAACTTCACGTGGCCTTGGGTATGATTCGAGTGCAAGACCAGCCTTCACTCAGATTTTGTCTACTCATGGTAAACCATTTGTGAAAGCCAAGGAAATTCCCACAACTTCGTCAGTAAAGAAAAAACGTAGGAGGTACATTTGTCACTTCTGTTTTCTTCCTGGACACATTAAGCCCTTCTGTCATAAGTTTCTGCAGGAACACCATAAGGAGTTGCATCTAAAGAACCAAACATCAAATCCTATCCTCTCAAACAAAGGTGACAAGTCCAAAAAACTGGTATGGAGACCCAAAGTTACGCCAATAGTTACCTACCAAGTGGTCTTCACTGCATCGACAGATAATGACTCGACCACATGGTACTTTGATAGTGGATGCTCACATCATATGACAGGCTCCAGATGTTATCTATCGAACTATCAAAGAATCAATGGCAGTGAAGTAACTTTTGGAGGAGGATCAAATGGCAAGATTGTTGGACGAGGAACCTTGGACAGTCCTGGACTTCCAAAGCTGGCCAATGTATCACATGTTGAAGGGCTGACTACAAATCTCATTAGCATTAGTCAACTATGTGATGACAACTTCAGTGTCATCTTTGATAAAGAAAGGTGCACTGTGATGGACAGCAATGGAAATCATGTGATCTCAGGGGTAAGGTCTTCCAATAATATCTATGAGACTAGCAAAAACAGTTGTCTAAGTGCGCAGGTAAATGAAGTGCAGCTTTGGCACCAAAAATTGGGACACACCAACTTCCGAAATATGAAGAATCTTCAAAGACTAAATGCTATTCTAGGAGTTCCCAAGTTGAACATTTCAAGTCCCAGTCTTTGTGGAGATTGTCAAAAAGGAAAACAACTTTCTAACCATAGCTCAAATTTATGTCGATGACATAGTGTTTGGGTCAACAAGTGAGAAAGCCTTGAAGAAATTTGTGAAAGCCATGTCAACCTCCTTCGAGATGAGCATGGTTGGGGAACTTAGCAACTTCCTCGGCCTTCAAGTCAAGCAAAAAGAAAATGGAGTGTTCGTCTCACAGACGAAATATGCAAAGAACCTTGTGAAGAAGTTTGGTCTAGAAAGTGTAAAACACATGAGAACCCCCATGAGCACAACTGAGAAACTGTCGAAGGATGCAGTTAGGCCTGAAGTTGACCCAACATTATACAGATCGATGATCGGAAGTCTTCTGTATCTGACTGCAAGCAGACCAGATATAATGTACAGTGTTTGTATATGTGCTCGAATCCAATCCTGTCCAAAGGAAGAACACCTGAAAGCTGTCAAGAGGATCATTCGATATGTTGCTGGCACTTATGAACTGGGACTTTAGTTCACAAAGGACACAACTTCAGATCTTGTAGGGTACAGTGATGCTGACTGGGCTGGAGAAACTGATGATCGAAGAAGCACAAGTGGAGGATGTTGTTACCTAGGCAACAATCTCATCTCCTGGCACAACAAAAAGCAAAACTGCATTTCTTTATCCACAGCTGAGTCGGAGTATGTAGCAGCCGGAAGATGTGCAACACAACTGATTTGGTTGAAGTCAATGATGGATGACTATGGTTTGGAGAGCAATTCGCTAGTAATGCTTTGCGACAATACAAACGCAATCAACCTTGCAAATGTTGGGGTTTTTTCGAATTAAACCACCGCAGGATCATTTGGTTGTTCATTAATCCGTGTTCATGCAAATCATAATTTTATGTAACATGCATGTTTATCACAGTCTAATCAAAAAGCATGCAAAGCAGATTCGAATCTAATAAAGCGGAAGACATAGAAACGAATCTACTTACAAATCGATAGACGGTCTATGGACAAGATTAAAGATCTAATCTTGCTGTTGAATGAATACTGTGACATGCGCCACCTAGCTCAAAATTTCGACCACCACAAATTCTACTCCAAGATCTTATGTTGTATTCCCGGACTGTATCTAGATTCAGAGTGGGCTGAAATCTACTAGATAGAGTTGTGAAATCTGTGGATAACTTTGAGAGACAAAGATGGGTTGAATTATTATATGTGTGATTTTCGAACACCCTCACCTATATTCATATAGGTGGTGATCGAAAATCAGTCTCCCAACTCTACTGGGTTTGGGCCTCTATCTCAAGTTCAATATCCAGTCCACTATCAGTCAATTGGGCTACAACAAGGATCTAGAAGAATATTAAATTGGCCCACTAATTTATTTAATATCCAATAAACCTAGGATATAATTAAATAAATTAAGTTTTACTTTTATTCCACTAAAGAAGTAAAACTGACCTACCAATTTAATACATATTTACAAATATATTTTCTCCTTTAGTCCAGTCATTCCCCGTGTTTAAGATATAATGTTCATTAATTAATTATGTAAGCCTCTGACAGCTATAATTAATCAACATCTAAAACCTTGAGTAGTACCACACAAGCTTTATTCATGTACGGAATAAATTCCACCTGCAGGGTTTCAACATGAACTTGTGCTTTCTCAAGAGAACATCATCAACCTGGCACACCAGGATACAGTGCTCATGCATACTGCTCGAGGCATCATGTATACATTATTATTACCCAAGATATCGAATTCGATCTACGAAAAGATCTCACCCATTGATAAATCAAAGTAATAAACAACACACACATATGCTCGCCAATATCACATGAGTTCAGAACCCGAACTCTGTGGATCTTTATTCTCTCAGTAACTGGGTCAGAGACAGAGAATAGTATCATATCGTGATCCTCCTCAATACACTAACCAGTGTACTAGAATAATCAGTTAGCCAAGATAAACTAACTTATCAGATTATTCTACGGTGTACCGATGGTGTGTTCAGGACCATCGAAGCCGTGAGCTCTTTAATACATTACAAGGTTCTAATGATATGATCTTTACCGTGTGACTCCCCACACCATATCATCTACAATGTAAGTATATGGAACATTGCATAGAACAATTATAGAACATAATCTAAATGCAAACAGTGACTGCAATAACTTTCATTTCATATCATCATATCATCAGAAAAGTATACAAAGACAAGTCTTCTAGTATACAAAACTAACAATCTCTCACTTATACTTGAAGCATGTCTTTCAAGAATAATAACTAACTGGCTAACTCTCCAATCAAAACTATCAACTCAAACTGTATCCCTAGGTCTGCATCTCACTCCCATTTTCTCCACGTGACCATCAAAGGTCTTAGCCGCCAGGCTCTTCGTGAATGGATCAGCCAGGTTGTCCTCTGATGCAATCTTGACCACTGCCACGTCTCCTCTCTTAACGATTTCTCGTATAAGATGGTACTTTCTCTCTATGTGTTTACTTACCTTGTGGGCTCTGGGTTCCTTCGAATTTGCCACTACACCAGAATTATCACAGTATATCGTGATAGTCTTAGGCAAATCAGGAACCATGCCCAAGCCCACTAGGAACCCGCAGAGCCAGACAGCCTCTTTTGCAGCCTCAGAGGCAGCTACATACTCAGCTTCCATGGTGGAATCCGCAATGCATTTCTGCTTAATGCTCCTCCATGCGATGGCTCCACCTCCTAATGTAAGCACATAGCCCGAGGTAGACTTACTCCTAATGTAAAGTACGAGGAATGCCACCATGTTTCCATCACATTTCTTGTACACACAGCTCTCATCCGGACTTTGCACGAATCCATATGACTGGATAACCTCATCAAATCGGATGTTCTAAGATCTCGATGCCTGCTTAAGTCCATAAATGGATCTCTTAAGCTTACACACCAAGTGCTCTTGGCCCTTAGCAATGAATCCCTCTGGTTGTTTCATGTGAATGTTTTCCTCAAGACTTCCGTTTAGGAAAGCCGTCTTGACATCCATCTGCCAGATCTCATAATCCAAATGAGCGGCAATAAACAAGAGAATTCGGATTGACTTATGCATGGCTACCGGCGAAAAGGTTTCCTCATAATCGATCCCTTCTTTCTGAGTATACCCTTTTGCCACCAATCTAGCTTTGAAGGTTTCAACCTCCCCATCAGATCCTCTATTGCGCTTGTAGACCCACTTACAGCCAATGGGTTTTACCCCATCTAGTGGTTCTACAAGTTCCCAGACTTGATTGTGATCCATAGATCCAATCTCAGACTCCATTGCAGTTTTCCAAGAATCTACATCTTTATCTCGAATTGCCTCGTCATAGGTCCTGGGATCCAATTCATTGAGATCCTCTGGGAAATCTAAAGCCTCTCCCAGACCAATGAATCTATCAGGTTGGCGTACAACCCTCCCACTGTGACGAGGCAGTTCATGTACTTCTGTGACACGTTGTACAGTGTTTGGTGGTTCCTCTTCTTGTACAACTGGTGTAGGATTCGATCCTCTCCTTAACTCCTCAAAGATGATGTGACTCCTTGGTTTGTGGTTTATGACATAGTTTTCCTCTAAGAATCGAGCATTGGTGCTAACAATGATCTTCTGATCCTTAGGACTATAAAACAAACCACCTTTCGTTCCTCTAGGATATCCAACGAACAGCCTTACATCAGTATGAGGAGCCAGCTTATCATCTTCCTTGTCCAACACGTGTGCTGGGCTACCTCAAATCTGAATATGGTTCAAACTGGGCTTTCGTCCAGTCCATAGTTCTGTAGGTGTAGCAGGAACTGATTTCGATGGAACCAAGTTAAGAATATAGGCTACTGTTTCCAGGGCATATCCCCAGAACGAAATGGGCAACTCAGAATAACTCATCATCGATCTAACCATCTCTAACAATGTACGATTCCTTCTTTCCACCACGCCATTCTGCTGTGGCGTTCCAGGCGCTGTCAACTGGGATGTAATCCCACTCTCTGCCATGTAATCCCTAAATTCACTTGAGAGATACTCACCACCACGATCGGAACGTAGTGACTTGATACTTCTGCATGTTCGTTTCTCCACTTCCGCCTTAAACTCTTTGAATTTCTCAAAGCATTCAGACTTGCGACGTAACAGGTAGATATAACCGTATCTAGAGTAATCATCAATGAGAGTGATGAAATACTCGAACCCTCCTCGAGCTTGAACTGACATAGGGCCGCATAGGTCAGAGTGAATCAAATCTAATAGCCCTTCGGATCTATTTCCTTTTGACTGGAAAGGACGCTGGTCATTTTACCTTCCAAACAGGATTGACACAAAGGAAACGATTCCAGTACCAAAGAAGACAATTGTCCATCATTTACAAGCCTTTGTATCCTCTTAAGGTTAATATGACCTAGCCTTAGATGCCAAAGATAGGTTTGATTCAATTCCAAAGGTTATTTTCTCTTGTTAGGGTTTGTGATCGATGTATTCAACAGTTGTCTTTGCGTAGTGTTTTCAGTTGGTTTAAGAAAGTATAAGTGTCCATCCAATGTGCCAGAACAGATAAAATGTTTACCACTAAAGATAACTACTTTGTTATCAAAAGAAAAAGAATATCCATCCATAATCAATTTAGAAACTGAAATCAAGTTTCGCCTAAAACCAGGCACATAAAGACAATCTTTCAAAACCAAAGTTCTATCACTACTGAAAGGTAAAACAACGTCTCCCATTGCAACAGCCGCCACTCTCGTAGCATTGCCCATGTAGACGGTGATCTCGTCCTCACTCAGCTGTCTTTTTACCAGGAACCCCTGTAAAGACATGCAAACATGATCAGTAGCTCTAGTATCTACTACCCATGGCTGGGTAGAACAAGTTGCTAAACATGTTTCCACAACCAGAGTGTGAGATGTATCTCTCTTCTTCTTCTTGTTAGGACACGCCGCCTTCCAGTGACCTGGTTGGCCGCACTTGAAGCACTTAGTCTTCGACTTGAATTCCTCGGGAGGAATCTTTACCTTTGGCTTCTTCACCTTAGGCGCCTCATCTGCAGCCTTCTTAGGTGCGTTTCTCTTCTTCCTTTTTCCACCAGAAGAAGACGCTCCTTTTTCAGCTATGTGGGCCTCAGGATTGCTCTTTTGGAGCAATTCAGCCGCCTGAAGATCTATGAGCAGTTCAGTCAGGCTGACATCCCTTTTAATCATGTTAAAATTCAGCCTGAACTGCTCAAACTTCGAAGACAAGCTATGAAGAACAATGTCGATTTGAGAATCGCCATCTAGCTCTCCACCCAAGGTCTCGATCTCAGATAAATACCCCATCATTATGAGAAGGTGATCCCTAACAGGTGTGGAGTCAGACATTCTCGCATCCATTAGTTTCTTCATTGCCAAATAGTGTGCCGAGCGGTTCTGATGACCGAATAGCTACCTAAGGTTGTACATGATATCATAAGTGGTTTTCATAGGCTCATGCTGATGTTGCAACACACTTGACATAGATGCCAAGATGTAACAGCGCGCTATCTCATTAGACCTAAGCCACTTATCATATGCAACCTTTTGGGCTTCGTCAGAACCCTCATCTGGCGTCTGAGGACAAACCTCTTCAAGCACAAACTTGTGTCCCTCAGCAACAAGAACTAAGTTAAGGTTACGAATCCAGTCATTGTAGTTTTCACCGACAAGTTTGTTTTCTTTGAGGATTGAGGACAGATTGGAAAGTGCCATTGATGATATGAAATAACTGAAATTAAACATGCAGTACAGTCACAAAAAACGTTTAGGATAAACATTATATAATCGAAAACCTCATAAAAATTATATACTTTTCCACCGATACTTTAAAAATGTCTTTTATAAGCCACGATAGTGTGGACGTTTATAAAAAACATCTTTAAATAGGTTAAACCTTTAATTTGCCTCCAGTTGAGTTTCCTTACAACAAACAAATTAATAGCCAGATAATTAACACGGTCATGTAATCGTCTAACTGATAAGCCACAATCATGTGGACGTTTATCAATAAATTACATCTAAGTGTGCACACCATTATCTTTGCACCAAGATCACTACTCGAATTTAACCGCTTCAGATGGAGGAATCAGTTAGTCCTAATAGTGTTCTACAGCTATCCATTTAGGAGATTTAATTTCTAGAGAAATCTGTGATATGACACATCCGATATGGAGGAAGACCGATGTCAACGCACATGCCCATCACTTCTCAATTAAACCAGATTTTAATGGAGACCGTATGAGATTTTCTACATACTTTGGTATGAATCTCTACCACTTAGTTATTTATGTTTGAGGTTTCATTTTATCCCATTATCGAACATGCAAACATCACATAAAAAAATAAACATCCATTGCATGCTTCAACATAATAAGCAACAGTAATATTCCAACTATCATGGCTTATATCTCATGTTGATTGATGAGATAAAACTGGAAAGTCAGCTCCGGAACAGGTTAGGAAGCGCCGCCCCTTTCACCGCGCCTCGCCGAAAAACCTAGCTCCATTTAGGGTTTCGGGACGTGAACCGGTGAACCTTCCTTTTTGGTGCTGAACCACTTTCCTTCTTTTGAGTTGATCTCCGATCTTTATTCAATACAGACTATCTATTCCCGAAAAGAAAAATCTAATATTGCTAGAATAAAAATTACAACTCAAAAACTCGGTCTAACAGCTTTATATCTATTACATTAAACCAACGTAAAATAAAACCTAGACCTAATCCATGGATTTTCTCATGGATTAAAATCACGTAGCCAAACCGGCATACGGCCAACATTCATTCAACATAAACATACATCACATAAAATAAAGGAGCCATGATAGTTGGTAAACCTGCAAACAAACATAGTCTACAAAACCAACAATCATGTATAATATGATCCACATAAAATAACATATGATATTTATGCATGAGTATTAAATAATAATCGAATTTTACAATTAATTAATTCGATATTATCCACAAGATAAAATTGGAAATTAAAATAATTATCCACCAATTTTAAACTTGTATATTTCGAAAATAATTACAAAATAAATCTGGAAATTATTAATAATTATCCACCAAATTTATTTAATATTTTCTAACCACCCTAATTAAATAATAATTGGATATATTGATATAAATCAAAAAACTAATCCAAATATTATCCATAAGAATCTAAATCTTTAAGGATAAAGTTTGGAGATTTGATTCCAATCCAAAATCTTCCAAAACTTATCCAAATTTAAAATCTTATTACAATTGGATTTTGATAATTATTCAACTATATCCAAAATCACCTTATCCAATTTAAATCATATAGATTTTCGAAAATTACCAAATAATAAATCTGGAAATTTGATCCACTTCAAATTCTTCCAAATTTAAAATTCTATTTTCAAATCTATCTAGATTAAAATTAGGTAAATTAAGATATACATCAAATAACATCAAATCTTAATCCAATCTTCATAATTTTCGACCACCACTATTAAATAAATCTGGAAATTTAATTTTCATTAAAGTTTCCTCCAAATTTAATTAATAAAATCGAAAATTACATTAAATTAACATATTTGGAAATTTTGACATTAATCAAAAAACTATTCCAAATAAAATACCTAGGTTTCGAAATTTTCTAGAATTAAATCCTGGAAATTTTGATCCACTTCAAAAATTACCAAATTTAAAATTCTAATTCCAAACCTATCTTGATTAGAATTAGGCAATCTTTGATATACATCAAAAATCACCAAATTCAATTCTAACCAACAAAAAATTCAAACCACACCACAAACAAATCTGGAAATTTTGATCTTGATCAAAAAACTATCCAAATTTATTTCCTAGGTATCAAAAATTTTAACACACAAATTAGGGAATTTTTAACACATCAAATTCGAAAATTTGATCTCCAAATTTTCGACCCCTATGAGAATTAAATCTGGAAATTTGAAGAACATCAAATATCATCCCAAATTTAATCCCATAGTGACCGAAAATTCAAGTACCCTCAAAACTAGAATTTTTTATTTTTACATCTCAAATTCTTCCAAGTTTTGAATACCATAAAATCGAAATACATAGCCAATTAAATCTGAAAATTTAAACACCATAAATTTATCATCAAATTTAATATGCAATTCGAAATTTATGCTTGGATTAATCCTAGAACAGTGCCAAAACCCGCTCTGATACCAGTTGTTGGGGTTTTTTCGAATTAAACCACCGCATGATCATTTGGTTGTTCATTAATCCGTGTTCATGCAAATCATAATTTTATGTAACATGCATGTTTATCACAGTCTAATCAAAAAGCATGCAAAGCAGATTCGAATCTAATAAAGCGGAAGACATAGAAACGAATCTACTTACAAATCGATAGACGGTCTATGGACAAGATTAAAGATCTAATCTTGCTGTTGAATGAATACTGTGACAGGCGCCACCTAGCTCAAAATTTCGACCACCACAAATTCTACTCCAAGATCTTATGTTGTATTCCCGGACTGTATCTAGATTCAGAGTGGGCTGAAATCTACTAGATAGAGTTGTGAAATCTGTGGATAACTTTGAGAGACAAAGAGGGGCTGAATTATTATATGTGTGATTTTCGAACACCCTCACCTATATTTATATAGGTGGTGATCGAAAATCAGTCTCCCAACTCTACTGGGTTTGGGCCTCTATCTCAAGTTCAATATCCAGTCCACTATCAGTCAATTGGGCTACAACAAGGATCTAGAAGAATATTAAATTGGCCCACTAATTTATTTAATATCCAATATCCAATAAACCAAGGATATAATTAAATAAATTAAGTTTTACTTTTATTCCACTAAAGAAGTAAAACTGACCTACCAATTTAATACATATTTACGAATATGCTTTCTCCTTTAGTCAAGCCATTCCCCGTGTTTAAGATATAATGTTCATTAATTAATTATGTAAGCCTCTGACAGCTATAATTAATCAACATCTAAAACCTTGAGTAGTACTACACAAGCTTTATTCATGTACGGAATAAATTCCACCTACAGGGTTTCAACATGAACTTATGCTTCCTCAAGAGAACATCATCAACCTGGCGCACCAGGACACAGTGCTCATGCATACTGCTCGAGGCATCATGTATACATTATTATTACCCAAGATATCGAATTCGATCTACGAAAAGATCTCACCCATTGATAAATCAAAGTAATAAACAACACACACATATGCTCGCCAATATCACATGAGTTCAGAACCCGAACTCTGTGGATCTTTATTCTCTCAGTAACTGGGTCAGAGACAGAGAATAGTATCCTATCGTGATCCTCCTCAATACACTAACCAGTGTACTAGAATAATCAGTTAGCCAAGATAAACTAACTTATCAGATTATTCTATGGTGTACCGATGGTGTGTTCAGGACCATCTAAGCCGTGAGCTCTTTAATACATTACAAGGTTCTAATGATATGATCTTTACCGTGTGACTCCCCACACCATATCATCTACAATGTAAGTATATGGAACATTGCATAGAACAATTATAGAACATAATCTAAATGCAAACAGTGACTGCAATAACTTTCATTTCATATCATCATATCATCAGAAAAGTATACAAAGACAAGTCTTCTAGTATACAAAACTTACAGAAAAGAACCTCGTCCACCACTCAAAGACAAAACACATCCACTTAAGGTATCACTTTATTAGAGATTTAATCGAAAAGAAGTTATTAAAGTTGGAGTACATTAGTACAGATTCTCAACTGGCTGACATTTTCACAAAAGCTCTTAGCTATGAGAGATTCTCATCTTTGAGAAAATCTCTTGGCTTATGTTCTATATGAGTTCAAAAGTTGAATCAACTGTTGTCACAACTTTTGATATATCATAGTTGACTGTGAAGTTGAGCAGATTCGAGGATGTAAAAGCCTGTAAAAGGTGAAATCATGATCGTTCTTAAAAAACCATATAACTGGGTCAAAGACCTCAGATAAGTGGTTTTTATGAGACTCTCTTGGTTATACATCTATTCACCATCTGTTCTCTTCTTGAAGAGACTTCTATGATGTGTCAAAAGTGTTCTGAATAATTCTTCATCTATGACAACGGTTGTTCAAAAAAAAAAATGAAAGTCAGTTGACTGAATCCGAAAATGTATCCTACTCTATCTTTAATTTCGTCTTTGACTATATCTTTAATTTATTGATCCCTATTTTTGTGGCGGGACGAATCTGTTTGTTAGTCTACTCATTTAAAATTCCCGTCTATATTCTAAGTCTGTTAAAACAAATCCTTGCTCCACTATTCACAAAACCCTCATTTTTTATCTTCACTCCTTCAACCGTTCATCTTCCAAGAAGCTATCGCTCTATCTCTCTCAAACCCTCTCTAAAAATGACGCCGGAAAAAATGAAGCAATTGGAGGAATTCATGGCGGATCCCGAAGCTTCTGCTTATCTCCGCCACCTCTCGACGTTTCCGCCGCAGCCGTCTTCTCCCCGTTCTTTCGCACCCAATCCTTTCCGTCTTCTATCACCAGACACCACCCCTCTTCTCCGACCCAGTATCTTGCTCTCGTCTTCACGAGGGAATGCATCGATGGAGATCTCTCCTGAGGTGGAAAGCTCGGAGATTCAGCCTCAACCACTTCCTCTCCCGACACCGGCTTCAATGCCACCGTCTGTCCTGCCTCTGACGACAGAGCAGGTGATTATCGTTGCTCCGAGCGGTGTAGTGATGCCGTTGTTTGATTTTCCAGAGCTCGACACTCCAGTTCTTGCCGAAGACCAAGAGGACCCAGTCCATCCATCTGAGGAAGCCGCTCAATAAGGTGGTAGTCATATTCCTGTCCCGTTCTCCCCTGCCGAGGCAAAGCCACAGCCAGAGGTCACCTCATCTCCGACCCCTTCTCCTCCGATAAAGAAACCCTCCAAAACATCTAGGGTTCCTCCCACTCGTCGTTCCAAGCGTATCTCTCAAACAAGCCGTTCCTCTTAGGCTCCCGAAGAACCGATCTAAGTCGACAGTGATGTCGAGGGTGAGGATCAATTGTGCGCCTCCTCCGATGACTCTGCAGAGAAATTGTCCTCTCACCAACTCTCAGAAGCCGAGGAGGACGAAGAGCTTGAAGAGGAGGTTGCTGCCTCTCTGAAAGGGAAGAGGAAAATGCCTTCCTCGTCGCCGTTGAAGTCGAAAGGCAAGACAGTCAAGAAAGTTAAAAGGAAAGCTTCTCCGACCGAGACAGACACCGATTCCGACTCCGAGCTTGAGGTAATTAAGGCTTTGAATGAATGCTTTTACAATGAGGCTGCTAAGAAGAATTGGGATAGTTTTAGGAAAAGGGAGTTCATTAATGATAGGGCAGTTGATTTGAAGGATTTTGCACAATATAATTTGCTTGACTTTCTGCGTAAAAGAAAAGTTTTTAGAAGTGTCACTTATGTGAAACCCTATGTTGCTGAGATTGTGAAGCAATTTTATTCCAATCTGTCTGTTGATTTTGCTAACCCCTCCTCCAAGATGTTTGGAAAAGTTTATGTCCATGGGAAGATTTTCTCTTTCACTCCCTCTCGCATTAACAAATTTCTAGCTGCTCCAAATGTTATTGAGTCTGATGTTGAGATTGATGAGGAGCTAGAGGTTGAGATGGAAAATGTGCTTACGGGTGGCCATGCAGATGTGTGGACAGTGAACAAAAGGCCTAACCGCATAGCTTCGGTTCTCACTTCTCTTTTTGCAACCTTGCACAAGATTTTTGTGTCAAATTGGATCCCTACATCCAATACCACAGTTGTGCCGTTTGAGCATGTGTGCCTACTCTACAAAGTATTTAAGGAAGAGAAGTTTAACTTGGGCACTCACATTTTCAATGTTGTTGTTGAAGTTGCTGTAGCAAAGTCAACCAAAAAGTTGATTGTACATTCTCTCATCTATAGTTTGCTTGTTGAGCAAGGGTTGAAGCCAAAGAAGAAAGATGTCCTCACATCCAAGCTCCCTCTCCAAACTGTGCAACCTGCCCTCTTGAGTGAGAAGAGGCACAGAGATCTCCCGTGGATTGATGCCTCAACTGAAGAGGATCCCTTGGTCGAGTTAATGTGTTCTCTACATGTCTTTGTTTTGCAGGAACAAATAGCCTTCTTCTCCTCGTAAATTGCTATCCTTGAAGGACAACGAAGGATATTTCAACAACTTCTTTATTCCCAAAAAGGGGAAGAAGGCCCTAGCCGTCGCCATGGGCCAAATGATGAGGAAGATGAAGATGAGGAGTGAGGGGGAGAAGCATGAAGAAGAAGAAGAAGAAGACTGCAGTGTGTTGCAGTATTTTGATGATGTTGTTGGATGAAACAAAAACAACTATTTTATTTGCTGCACAACTTTATGAACAATTTTTATTTTCTGCCTAACTCTTATATATTTTTGATTGCATGCAGATATGTATGCATTTGCTGTGAATATATTATGGTTATGGTTGTTTTATGTGTTGTGATGATATTGTGAAGATTCTATTTTTATTACAGTCTTGGTGACAGGGGGAGCAATTGTTTAGCTAACATTTCTCTAATCTTTTCATGGTTGTTGTGATTTGATTGTGTTGCTTCAGGGGGAGTAATTGTAACTCTTGGTTTTTGTTTTGTTTTGGGAAGAAAGCCAAAAAAGGGAGAGATTGTTGATACCGATTGGTAGTGTATCATAGATTTAAGGATATTTGTTTAAATCGTGTATTTGGAGTTTTTATCTTTCTTGCAGGATAAAATCTGTTGAGAGAAAATAGGAGCATGTGGGATTTGACCAAGTCCAAAGATCTGCTGAAGCCACGGTTGTTCCGGAAGTTGCGCCGGAAATGTAGAAATGGAGATCATGGAGATCATGGCTTAGTGGATCGGTTGCTTTAAGTGGGGATCAAGCAACGAGCTGTGTATATATAGGGTTCAGATAGTTAGTGTTAGATACGAGTTTTTTTAATAGAGCTTTTCAGATATTGTAAAGTTTTGAGTTCTCATATTTATCCGTTTCTACTAGATATAGTTAAGACAACTTTAGTCCCAACCTTCTGTGAAGGAAGAGATAAAGTGTCTTAATATTTAGTGAGAGTTTATCTGGTAGTGTTTTTGTAATTCACATATTTTATATAGTGAAGTTTTCACCCTGAGGCACTTCGCGAGATTATAGAAATATAATCTCGTGAAAATTCCAATCCATTGTTTCTGTTTTAAATTTCCGCTGCGTATGCAAAGTTGTCTCAACTTTATACACAACTTTGTACTCAACTCTTTCAAAACCGAGAGTTCGGTTTCTTCAAGTTAGATAAAGGAGGAGTGAGACATCATGGTCCATAAAAAATAGGAACTAACTTTGACTATTTCAAAATCAAGTTAATCCACGATTTTAATGCTTTTATCCACTAAACTTGAACTGAGCTGAGTAGTTGATTTGAAGAGCTTAAACTGAGAAGCTTTGCTTTGGCTAGATTTCTTCAATAGCTAGCTGCTTGCTTGGAATTTGATGCATGCCTTCTCAGTTGGGACTTTTCACACTTGTGATGTTTAAGCTTTGAGCTGTGTGGAGGGAGTAAAAAAGCTCAATATCTGCAAATATAGCAAGAGTTAGATTGACGAAAGTCTTGATCAAAATGAGATTCACTCTTCTTATATAGATGAGTGATCTTTGTGACCATTAGGTTCTACCGATTGTTGGTTCAGTTGATCCATCGATGGTAGTTGAATTCTTGTAGCCGTTGAAGCTTAAATGAACTAGTCGTTTCTTGATTTAATGGTTTCTGCTCAAAGATCTTTTGTCAGGATCTTCAATAACTGCTTGGCATATATCAGTTGCTCCGGCTATCAGTTCTGGACTTCAGCTGGTAGGTCCTCAGCTGTCTCGGCTTTCAGCTTTGAGATTGTCCAGTTGGCAGTTCCTCAGCTGCCTCAAGTTTTAGTTCTGGAATGGTCCAGTTTAGCATTTCCTCAGCTGCCTTGGTCTTCAGCTTTAAGTTGTGGTAGCTCAACTTTTGGTTAAAGCTTCAGCTCTGGACTCCATCTGGCTCCTTGGAAACTTAACTTTGATTAAAGCTTCAGTTGGCTTCTTCTTCTGAGCTCTTCTCCCAGCTTGACTGATCTTAACTGATAGTTGATCAGTTCAGTTTGGTTTTCTATAAGCTTGAACTTTGAAGCTAGCTCTGTCTCATCAGCTTTCCTTAGCTTTCAGCTAAGCTGATGGTTGGTCATATGTTGGATGCTTTCCAGTCTTCAGTTTTGACCGGTTTAATTCTGTCTGCTTGATGTATCATTTTCAACTGGTTGACCATGCTCCAAATCATTTGACTTTCGCTTCAGTTGAGCTGAATTTTGGAGTCTTATTTGGACATCAAACAAATTTTCAGCTTGAATAACCTGTAGTTTTTCATAGAACTTTTCCACATGTTTTGACATTTCATCAAAACCACCAGTTGGGTTATCTTGATAGTTTTTCCCAACATGATAAATAATGCAAATCATCCTATACTTAATATTGAAGATAATATGGTGTGTGAAATGCACATAGAAGATCATATTATCGGTTCCTTATAAAGTATGATAAGTGTTCACAACCTAAATAGAGTTAGACGAACCATTGGTATAGTTGTAGTATGATTTGGGATTAGTCTATCTTGGCTATGGAATCATACTAGTGCACTTTTGTAGTGTATTGAACGAATCGCAGCAAGATAATTCTTATGGACTGACAGCACTTAAGAATATAAATCTCAGATACTCATAATTCTTAATCTTTATATAATAGTAGACATGTATATTTTAATGTACATTACTTTAACCTATCAATGGGTGAGATTCTAATTAAAGAATCAATAAGCCCAACAGATTGAGTAGTGACATTTCTATATATGATGGGTTACTACTTATAGAAGAAAACCGTGTCTCGGTGCGCCGAGTTGATGATGTCCCCTGAGGAGCTTAAAAAGAATTATCATGTTAAATCTTGCAAGTGGATTATTTTTAATCTAACATGATAATAAGGGTTGAGTGGTACGACTCAAGGATAAGCAATTAATTAAATTAAGTTGTCAGTATACTCGATTTAATTAATAGACATTCGATATCTTAAACATGGGGATTTATTGAGTTAAAGAAGCCATATCCATAAATATGGAATTAGGGTGGTAGTGCAATATTAATTTTTTATTGGATTGAATCAATATTAATGGGCTTAAGTTATGTATGGGCTAGACATGGGAACTTAAGGCCCGTTAAGGGCCCAATCCTAATTTTCTTCTAGATCTCTATTATAGCCCTATATATACCTTATGAAGGGAGAAGAAAAAACCCTAGCCACCAAGACATAAAATTTCAAAATTCCTCTCCCCAAAGAAAGAAATTTTCAAAAATTTTACTGTGAGGGTTCTTCGTCTCCAAGCTTTTACAAGGTCTAGAGGATCGTCGCCCACACGACGTCTGGATCGAGGTTAGGTCATACAACAAAAGATCATGGAGTGGATAACATGAAGAATAGATGAGTTGTAGATTTTATATCTATATCTTTTCAACGGTGTCTCTCCGATCGCAAGGTAATCGATAATCTCTTTTTTCCGCTGCGCATGAGATTTAGATTCAGTTTTAGGATGTAATGGGATGTCGGATCATTTGATCAAAATGTTTTATTCAGTCAACGCACATCCAAAGGATCATCAGTTCCATCACATTTCCAAATTGTCCGTGTTAAGATGACATTGAGAAAAATTGGAGTTCGAATTTCTTCTATTTAGTTTTTGATCGATTTTTTTTAGTTTTATATAGTTTTCTCTCTCGATGAAATTATATATGTATTTTTTATCTTAAGAATTCATGATTTTAGTATAGTTTTGAAGTGGGAATTATAAATTTGTGCAGTAACAATTTGGTGCATGCTAGCCAATTTTTGAATTATGCTCGGAGGAATTGAGAACTAAGTATCATTTTTCAGGTGAAAAATATTGAGTGAAATTTGATCTGTGTATAACAATTTTATTTAATAGAGACATATAAGTACATATAACTTATATCCAACGCGGCAAACTCAAAAGACTAGCGATTATAGAGTTCACAAAATCGGTTATAAGTCACACACATTTTACACAATCGATATGAGATTTTGCCCCATTTTTTCTTTTTTTAGCACACATACATATAACGTATATTCAATACATCAAACTCAAAAGGTTTGTATGGCAAATTATTCTCTTTTAGTATCAAATTTCTTGGTTAGAAGATAAACTTTAGGGGGAACGAGAAAATCAATCACCTATGTATATTTTTTACAACAAAAGAAATCGGAACTTCATCACCATTATTATTATATTTTCGTAAATATCTCTTAAGTACTTCAAAATTTACAAATATATATTATTTGATTTGTTTAGTTCAAATTATTACTATATTACTAACAAAATAAATTAAATATCTTCACAATTTATTTTAGAGATGGTATTCCGTGCAACAGCCTTAAATAAGGCTATTTAAGGCGGGCGCGTGGCGCCCACGCGCGCGGTCCATGCGCGCCCGTCTATTTTTTTTTCTGGCAGTTTTTTAACTTTTTTTTTATTTTTTTTATCCGATTTTTTCTTTGTTCCTTTTGTTTTGTTCCCCAAAAATATATATCCTAAAATAACATTAGTGAACCCTAAAATTAAAATAAATTGATTTAATTTGTTTGAAATAAGTATGAATTTATATCCTAAAATAGAATTAATAAACCTTAAAAAACACAAATCAAACCCCTAAAAACACCCCCCAAAAAAATCTAAAAAACACAAAATAAACCCCTAAAAACACCACCCAAAAAAACTCTAAAAAACACAAAATATACACTAAAAAAACCCCCTAAAAAAACTAAAAAACCCCCCTAAAAAATCATGAACTCTAAAAAAAACCCCTAATAACATGAACCCTTTAAAAAATCATGAACCCTAAAAACACCCTAAACTACTAAGCTCTAAACATTAATTCGAATGGAAAAAATCACAATTTGAACTAAATAAACTAGAATAAAATAACTAGCAGACTCCTTACTTTTTAATGATACAGATGATACTTGTCGAATTTTTTGTGATACTTTTTAGTGAGACTGTTGATACTGATTTTATCGGTTTTTCCTATTTTTTTTGCGAGTTGACCCGACCCGTCTTAAATAGCACTATTTAAAACCGCTGCATGGAAGATTTTGCCTTTATTTTATAGTTATTTCTAGGGTTTATTATAATTCAGCACCCAACGTTTGCCCCTTTTTTCACCTTTCTCCCAAAATTTCAAAAGTTATACTTCAGTACCCACTGTTTGACAAATTAACACTTATAACACTAATGCAATTTCTTTCGGTGTCCCAAATATTGACGTGAAATGCCATAAATCTTACGTGAAGGTGTGAAGACATTGAAGGCAAGGGTGGTATTTCACGTAAATATTTGAGTCACCAAAATAATGCATTAATGTTATAAGTGTTAATTTATCAAACATTAGGTATTGAATTGTAACCTTTGAATTTTAGGGACAAAAATAAAAAAATGGTCAAACGTTGGATACTGAAGTATAATTAACCCTTATTTCTATGAATTGTTATTAAAATATTGCTATAACATAGTATCTCTATATTTATAAATTTTGTCCGTGCATTGCCCTAGTATACATATAAAGCACACTGATGCTCAAAATAGAAACTATCTAAATTCCCACCAAAACACACATTCTAAATTTAGTAATTTAATAATTTTATTATATAATTCATATTTAATATTATATTATATATTAGATTTAATATCATATATATGAATAATGAATTACATATGAATTATTATTCTATAAATCATATTTATCATTTTAATATTATATTATGTATTGACTTTAAAATTATATATATATATATATATATATATATATGAAAAATGAATTATATATTCGAAATAATTAAATCAAAATAACAATCTAATCAATTTATTTTAATCAAGTCTAATTTTTTGACAATCAATTTAAGTTTTTACTTTATGTTTTATGTTATTTTAAAGTATATTTCACATATTAAGAATTTGTACTTAGTAAGATACATAATTAAGACATCAATTTCTCATGAAATTATAAATATTGTTTAAACATTTTGTAAAATTGTTAAGCACCTATAAACTTAACACATATGATCAAATATTAAGACATCAATTTCTCATGAAATTATAAATATTGTTTAAACATTTTGTAAAATTGTTAAGCACCTATAAACTTAACACATATGATCAAATATTTACCAAATTGAAATTCATAACCACTGTACAATTGTTTTTCAATTGTAGTGTAATGTTTGTATCTAAACACACACTCTTTTTTTCCAACTCATGATTAGTGAAAAAATACTCGTAACTATATATATACTTCGTGTTTTCTTGTTGAAGGTCACAACATCATAGAAGTGAATCAATCTCAACTTCGTCATTGTAAAATTCTTCTAATTAATTTGACAACTGCAAATGGTGAACAAAAAATAAATGAAGCCATGATGATCATAATGAGTGTCTAATTATATAAAAGTTTAATCTGCAAAATAAAATGAAAAATTAGAATACTAAAATTTAAATGAAATGGAGGGAGAAGTATCACAATTGTAATGTTTGAGACTCAAACTTTAAATGGTGATGAGAAATGATAAGAGATACATTTGACATCTGCAAAAAATTATCCATATATAATACTAAAAAATAATTAAAATAGTAAAATTTGACAAAGTTCAAAGCCGTCAATAATCATGATAAATAGCCACATCAATATTTGAGGCGATGATTATGCACTTCTCTACTGCTGTCAGCAAAGTAGGAAAAAGAAAAAGAAAAAACAAATACAATTTGGACAGATTATTCAAACCTCTCAATAATCTGAATAATATTGAACACACAGCTCCGTATTATAGATTAGAACATATGAAGCAAGTATTTATAATCATTATCAATCCTTGTCAAATGCCACATTCAAAATATTTAATGTCTTCGTTGAAATGGTAGTAATTTTTGCATGTACATACCATTCATTTTTCGAAACTGCAACATTTATGCCTAAAACAAATTGACAATGGATAAATTAAATGGCTATGATAATTATGCCATTTCCAGCCGTCTGCACTATATTACAATATCACTCACTAAAATACTGCAGATTCTGCATTCTATCACCAGCAGTGTGCACTATAGTTCTATACCAAATATAATAATTATTATTATTCTCTTTATTCCTTTTATAATTATTATTTTATAATTGATAACATATACTAATATATGCAATTACATTTAATGGATATCTATCAATCTAAAATTAAATTCAACAATTCATAATAATGATTGAAATAAATTTATTTGAATTTTTTTTAGGAATAAATATATTTTAGTATTTTAATTTAGTTTTTATTGTTAGTCTAATTTTTATCTAATTTAATTTTGTGTTTCAACATTTGCAATTAATTAAATTTATCATATATAATAATTTTTAATATTAATTTACAATACATTATTTAAAATACAAAATAAATTATAAACAACATACCCAAAATGAAAAATAAAATACTAACAAAAAACAACATAACAAAATTTTAAAAATAAATAAACGTTTTACCGTTAAAAAGAAAGGGAAACTAAAAATTGTGTCCCTCTCTCCCCTCCCTCATTTTACAGGTTATAGCGCTTCCACTGGAGCATAATTCAAGCGGCAAATTGATGTTTGGAGTCTTCAGAAAACAATAACTTCCTCATTACTGATTAGTATAATGGTGAATATAGAAATGTACACGTAATTATACAATTTAGTTTTAGTTAATAAATTTTAATTTGGACCGATTGTTTTATGTTAGGATTTAAAGTTATTTTATTCGTAATTATAAATAATTAGTAAATTTTTGGACCAGTATGTTTCTATGTAAGATAAGAATAAGATTAAGATAGGGATAATAATATATATATAATACAATAATATATATTATTTAAAATGCGAAATAATTGAGCAACTCATTTTTTATAAATTTTTATAGTAGGATTAAGTTGCAAACTTTAGAAAAATTAAAATTATAGATTAAATTTTAAATTTATAAATTTTGAATGGTGAAAAAAAAATGTGCCCACAATTAATAGCATCACTTTTGAATCATATTCAATATTTAGGTAAAACAATTAAAATTATATTATTCTGTAATAAAGTAAGAATTACACATTCAACGTATTAAAACAAGAAAGCACGTTTAGACAGGAAAATAGAGGAATTACTACTTTGTGAATATTGTGCTTTTATATATAGAAAGAGATTTTTGTATAAAATAATTTATTTTAATATATTTAATATAATTTAATTTTAAATTTAATACTCTCTCCGTCCCAATAATAAGGTCCACAATGCCTTATTTGGTTGTCCCAACAGCAAAGTCCACTTCCATATATGGAAATAATTAATATAAACATCAAAGTGACCCCACTTACTTTATATTACTTTTTATTATAATACTGCTTAAAGAAATGGATCATACCTACTTTACCCACTACTTTAACAACTAATCTACTTTTCTTTAAAGGAGAAATTTTTATCTAGACAATCAAATGTTAAAATTGGTATAGTTGGACAAGTTTTAAGGGGGTAGAAGTTTCATGGGCAATTTGTACTACATTGACTTTAAAAAAGCTGAATATTCTTACCTTTTCTGAAAAGTAACTTACACTTTTGTACTTTCCATGCATAAATTGTTTTGGAATAAAATAAAATTTTCATGCATGGAATAAAATCTTGGTATATCATGTCTCTTTTGGATCAAAATTTATCTAAACTCAATTTAAATTTGGAAAAAAAAAATCAGTGGCCTGTGAATCAATTCATATTTAATACCCTAATAAATTTTGGTAACCATCCTCGATCCACACTCTCTCTCTCTTTCCCAAAAATTTAATTTATCAATAACAAAATCTTGGTTTTTAACATAATGACAATTTAAATTGAACTATAACAAAATTTTAATTTTAACATAATGAAAGTTAATTTTAAATATAACGACAATTAAATTCACGCATAACGAAAAATAAATTTGAACATAACGAAAAATAAATTTCAACATAACGAAAATAAAAATTTAACACATAATGAAAATCTAATTTCATCAGTAACGAAAGTTTTATAATATAGACAATTATAGACAATTTATAATAACGAAACTTTATAATATAAACAATCTAATTCTCATAACGAAAGTTTTATAATATAGACAATATATAATAACGAAAAATAAATATGAACATAACGAAAATAAATTTCAACATAACGAAAATTATATAACGAAAATGTGATTGCTTATATAACGAAAGTCAATGTGATTGCTTATATAACGAAAAATGTGATTGCTTATATAACGAAACTTTACGCGATTTTGTGATAAAATCAAAATAGATTTCTTTTTGAATCTAATGTTAAAATTACACGATTTTATAATAAAATCTAATTTTATCAAAATTTAAAATCAGAATATTCTCAACTATTCTGAAAATATCTGACAAGATTTGTAGTTTCTATGCAAAATCTTTTGAACAAAATCTCTTCTCTTGTATCCGACGAATTCAATGTGAGTTTGAAAAAAAACCGACTTCAATGCCTTCTAACTAATCTCTCTACTCGGTATTCAATGGCTTGTAATTACCCTCTCTACTCTCTCCATCAAACATCTCCTCTCTACTCACAAGTTCTGTTTTAAAAAAAAAAAAAACCCGTCGCCGGACTCGCCTCGACGAAACAAAACGGCCGCCGGACTTGCTTCGACTTGAAGACGATGGAGGAAGCACGTCCAGATTTACGGGCAACGTCTGAATCGGCAGAGGTTAGACAGATTAATGTTCGAATTTTTTAAATAAATGCATAACGATTTACATAAATATAAAACTATACTTGAACGAAAAGAGCTGAACGATAGTTGCAGATCGATTATAACGATAGTTAGTTTATGCCATAACGAAAGTGAATTTATATGTAACCAAAAGTTCATAATGGTAAAAATTAAATTTTCGTGAATGTTATCGTTTCGTTAATGTTATCGTTATGCTTTTAATTTTCGTTATGCAAAACTTTCGTTATTAGTAATGTTTTCGTTAATGTTATCGTTATTAGTAAAACTTTTTAATTTTCGTTATTAGTAAAACTTTCGTTAATGCAAAACTTTTAATTTTCGTTATTAGTAAAACTTTCGTTAATGCAAAACTTTAAACTTTCGTTAATGCAAAACTTTTAATTTTCCGTTATTAGTAAAACTTTCGTTAATGCAAAACTTTTAATTTTCGTTATTAGTAAAATTTTCGTTATTAGTAAAACTTTCGTTTTTCGTTCATGGTAAATTTTTATTTTATTATCATTATGCTAAAATTTAAACTTTCGTTAATGTTATCGTTATGTGAAATTTAAATTTCGTTATTGTTAAAATCTAATTATCGTTATTGCTAAATTTAAATTTCGATATGTTAAAGTTAAAAATTTCGTTATTAGTAAAATTATATTTTCGTTAATGCTAAATTTTTATTATCGTTATACTAAAATTTAAACTTTCGTTAATGTTATTGTTATGTGAAATTTAAATATTGTTATTGTTATTAGATTTTCGTTAATGTTAAATTTTTATTTTCGTTATGTTGAAGCTTTAATTTTCGTTAATTTTATGGTCATCTTAAATTGAAATTTTCATTATAGTTAAATATAAATGTTCGTTATATTTAAAATTAACTTTCGTTATGTGAAATAGATTAAATGATAACTTTAATTTAATTAGAATTGATATAGTCATGCTCAACCAAATCATATTGTACGGTTTTTTTTTAATAATAATATTAGTCTAAATAATACTATTAGTAAAAAATAAATAAATAAATAATAATAATAATAAAAATAATATTAGTCTAATTAATACTATTAGTAAAAAATAAAAATAACAAAAACATCTAATATAAACAATAACACTTTTAATAATAATAATAATAATAATAATAATAATAATAATAATAATAATAATAATCGTGTAAGTAATCATAATAGTAAAAGATAAAAATATAAAAAACAATTAATATAAATAATTATACTTTTTTAATTTAAAAATAAATAATAATAATAATAATAATAATAATAATAATAATAATAATAATAACAACAACAACAACAACAACAACAACAACCACTAATCTAATAATAACAATAATATTTTCTAATTAATAATATTAGTAAAAAATAAAAATAGCAAAAACAATTAATATAATTAATAATTTAATAACAGTCTAATTTTCTATTGTGAAATTTAGATCGAGTGGATTAGACGCCCCCTCCAGAAGTTCAAGCCGACTGTGAATATGTACGTGAAGATGAAGTTAGTAGACAAGATTATGGAGGTGTTACAGCATTTCAGCGGAGAGGATACGATCCAGACGTTCAGATCTGGATGCTTAGGACACTTCGTGGACTTTAGGGGGGGTAACATAGCCCGGAAGGCGCTGCATGTATTGATTTGTCGCGAAGTGCGTGTCCAGGATCCTGCACGCGAGGGTAGAGAGTGTCGGTTCCATGTGAGTGGCACGACACTACACTTTGGGCCCTCAGAGTTCGCACTGGTGTCGGGCTTGCGGTTCGGGCCGTCCAGTTTTGATCCGAATGCTGCTCATGTGATTCCGGCCAGGGGCATCTATCACCGGCTATTTGAAGGGAAGAAGACGACAATTGCACAGATGTATGAGAAGTTCACAACGATGCGTCTAGCCAATCACCCTCCAGATTACGTGAAGATTGCGAACATCCTGATCGTGTACCGGATGTTATTTTGCCAGTACCCTGGACGTACGATCGATGACTGGGTGTGGGCCCTGGTGGAGGATGCTGATGCGTGGAATTCTTTTCCATGGGGGGGATACACATTTCAGATCCTGATGCACTTTGTCAGCATTCTCCCTAGAGCTCGACGGGATATGGGCCCACAGAGGGACGGAGCGTATCATTGGTACGGACCTGTTTGGGCATTTCAGGTAATTAGTCGAATTTATCATGAAAAATTTATGTTTTAGTGATTTGATATTATACTTACATGATATTCTATGTTTTAAAACAGGCATGGGCCTGTGAGGTTTTCCCCGAGATTGTCTGTCATTTGGGCGTCCCTGGAGGTCAGATGACCACACCTCGCTTATTGAGGTGGCCATTCATAGCCCCGAGCATCGACTTCTCCAGATTTTTTGATAGACAGGTAACCTTTTTTATATAAATAATTTTAATTATTAAATTGAAGTAATATTGGTTAATGTTAACATGGTGTTCGTTATTAGTGCAGATGGATGTCCAGCCGATGGTGCCATCAGCAGCGGAGCTCCTGACCCCATATGTTCAGAGCTTGGACGGAGATAGTTTGTTGGGTGTGAGGTACGTGGTACCTCGAAAGGTCTCCAAGAAGAAGTTCCTGACTGGGGTTGCCCGTCGTGTGGTCCCGGGGACATGCAAAGGGATCTTTGACGTCGTCAACCCAGCACCACATCGTAGGAGTGCTCGTACTGCACAGCAACAGGCTCCAGAAACGACGCACCGTTTGATAGACGAGCCGGATGAGGGATCTGGACCCTCGGAGCAGGGACCGGACCGCAGTGAGAGCCCTCCTCGACCGACAGGCAGTAAGTGCCCGAGGAGGAGCCATGAGGGGAGTCGTGGAGAGCCCGGTCCATGTCCTGGTTGGTTCGATCGTGTTATCGACGCCGTTGCTGCCTCAGAAGCCCGCATTATGGGTCAGATGGAGAATAATTTCAGACAGATGGAGAACAGTATCAGAGGAATGATTGAAGGCTTATCTGATCGGATGGGGCGGTTGGAAGACCTTATTATAGGTCGGCTACGCAGGTCGCCCACACCACCCAAAGGGCCCACACCGGTGCCCAGAGACCCCACACTACCTCCCAGGGGTCCCACACCTCCTAGAGACCCCACACCACCCAGGGGCCCCACAGCGCCTCATATGTCCCCCCGTATGAGAAGGGGGAAAGCCAGAGGCAGATCATCTGCGGGTCGATCTTCTTCGCGCCCTTCGTCAGATGCGCAGTCATCTCCAGGCCCGTCGTCTACCCAGCCGTCATCTGTTGGCCCCTCGTCTGCCATGCGTTCGACGGTATTTGACTTACTGGAGGCGGATGAAGCGCGTAGGGTAGAGCGTGGATACACGGAATTCAGGAGGAAGGGTCATGGGGTGAATATCCAGGTTATTCCCACCGGTGGCATACTCTGGCAGGCATTTTTTGAGCGTATGGAGGATGTTAATGAGCTCGTTGATTATGAGATGGTTGCACATTTCTTGCTTGAGGTGAAGCGACGACTTTTCAGAAGGCACAGGAGCGATGTTGTGATTTGCTCTCCATATTTTTTTGTAAGTTCAAGATATATTCTTTTCTTTTTTTGTATTTCATTGTCTCTTTGTGTCGAAGCTTGATTTGTTTATGTGTTTTTTTCAGGTCCAGCTACAGTCAGCATGGCAGCAGCTTCATCCAAGAGATCCTCACTGTGAGGAGGAGTATGGTGAGGACAGATATCTGCACTGGGATCTTCCAGAGGTCTTACTGGAAGTAATCAGAGGCAAGGGTGGCGTCCAGGAGGTCCCGTGGACGAGAGCAGCTTATGTAAGTGATCTTTCAAGTACACTTAGCATACTATCTATGATGATTTTTTTATATTCATCCGTTAATCATTATCATTTATGTAGGCGATCATGATATGCAATGTTGGAAATGCTCACTGGGTCACTGTACGTATCTGTTTCGAGACGTGGAGGGTCGAGTTGTATGACTCGTTATTGTTCCAGATGCACCTCCCGGAGAACAGAGAGCTGTCTCAGAGGCGTGATCGAGAGCTGCTACCGCTCCTACGTCTACTGCCACGCGTCATGTGGAGCGCTGGTTTTTGGAGAGGTCGGCATAGGCCAGATACACATCTCTTAGCCATGACACTGGACAAGACTATCCAAGAGCAGTTTGCGCAGTTCGACAACATCAGTTGTGGTGTTTATGCTATGATGTATGTGGATCATTTGTTGTTTGGCACTCCTGGTCTTGATGTCAGTACATATGATATTCAGAGATATCGGCTTTCTGTAGCAAAGAGGATCTTCTCACTTAGCTTTGGCCGTCTAGAGTGACTTATGATGTTATATATGTATTGTACTTGACGTCTTTCATGTATGTATTGCATTTGACATTGCTTGTTCATTTTATTCAAATATGTTTGTTGACTACATGATTTTTAAACAAATAAAACCAAAGTAGACATCATTATCATTTTAAACAAATACAACCAAAGTCGAGATAAACCATATTTTCACTGCAAGCCAACGACAATAATGTAGACATGATCAATCTAGGTCCGCCGTCTGTCTACTCGGACACCTGGGACGGGTATGAGACGTCTCACCACAAATACCACACTTCTTAGGTGCTCTTCTACGTGCAGACTCCGATGGCGCGCTCTCTGGAGGTGCATTTAAGTCCACACCGACAATGGGCACCGGGGTTGTGCATACGCGTCTGTTATGGCCCGGGACATGACATCTAGTGCAGATCTGCCTCCGCTGACTGGATGACGCCTCAGCACCCCCCCGAGCTCTAGACATTCGAGGATGACCGGCCTATTTTGTTATCACAGGAGCGCGCACAAGTGGACAACCGTCAGGTGGGACAATCCAATCTTCTTGACTAGGTAAGCCCATGATGACTGAGTTGTACATGCTGGCAATTGTCTCCGTCTTGTAGCATCTATCCACAAACTTGTATATGTTTCCACCGGAGAATCTACGTGTGAACACGAATTATAGTTAAAAAACATGATTACTCACAACAATGATAGTGTTAAAAAATTTAAACAAGTATGTACCTGATCGCTGCTGCAGCGTGGCTACACGGGATCAAATCCACTCACGACAATCGCAGGTCCGATGATGAAGATCGACCATAAAAGACTTCATGCCCACCTCTACTTTCCACAGGTGTGCTAAGGTCGTGCATCGAACGGAAAAACATCATCCTTGCTCAACATTCTTGGATAACTTGTCCACAATGGGTTCTGTCAACACGTGATCCCACGTCTGCGCTGCAACCCGACGCTCAACAAACCACTCTTCCACAATTTTCCTGAACGACTCAAGCATTGAGCAAATAGGCAGTCTCCTAGCCCACAGTAGACGGGCATTGAATGACTCAGCCGCATTAGATGTCATGAATCCGAAACGCCGTACGGGACACTGCGATCGGGACCAATGCTGCGGACCAATATTACAAAGCTTCTCGTATGCTGGTCTACTCAGCATTTCCAATGCTGACAAGTGCCTCTGGAATACATCTGTTCGATATGCATATGCAGCCTCCTTAAACAACCCAATGACATTGGACCCGCGCTTTGCCATCTTGGTCTGTAGATGATAATAGCATAATCCGTGTGTCGCTCTTGGAAAAACAACCGCGACAGCATTCTTAATGCTCTTGTGCTGGTCGGACACGATCAAGAGGTCTTCCATCTCGCCCAAAGTGATATGCAATCGATTCAGGAACCAGATCCAAGTGTCATCATTCTCGATCGGACCGATACCAACTGCAATAGGTAACACCTGTTCATTGTCGTCCTTCGTCACAGCAACAAACAAAATCCCCTTGTTCTTCCACTTCAAGTGTGTCCCATCAATCACGACCACTGGTCTTGCACCCGCATGAAAGGCACTGATACACGGTCTGAGTGCCAAAAATGTATACTTCAGCTCATGTACAGTGTTCGTCTGAAACTCGTACAATGTCCCGGGATTGCGTAGCTGCAACGTGTGTAGAAATGCGGGCAATTGTGCATAGGACTTATCAAAGTCCCCATAGATCATCTCAATTGCAATGTTCCTCGAGCGCAGAGCGAAACTGTAATCAATCTGGATCCCGTACTCACGTAGAAGCTCGGAGACCATCTCTTTGGGCTTCAGAACAACCCCCTCATCGATCACTTTACGTGTAAAATACTTTGCAATCACCCGTGCAGGCACCTGTCGTGGGGCAACTCGACTCATATCCATGTGGTAAGTGTGAGTGCCGTCAAACTTGTAGATTCTCCAAACAACTCCATCCACAACGGCACACAGCTTGAACGGGCACTCCCTGCCATGCTTGCACATGTAGACCAGCCGTGTCTTGTTCGATCGATACACGGCATACTCCACTCTATTCTGCATGTGATACAGTCCCACGGCCAGGGCCAAATCATCCTTGGTGCAAAAAATCGCACCCTTCTGAAGTTCATCTGTATTGGCTGCTGAAGGCTCGTCCCAACTCAGTGGGCCTGCAACGTCAATATTCGCAAGTGGAACAAGCCAATTGCTCCCACCCCTCTCAGATACATCCTCAGCCCTAGTGTTCAACGATGATGCTCCTCCGGTCATGCCTATCAATCGTCCCGTACCCCATGTAGAACGAATCCATCCCGTGAACTTTGTGAACACTGATTCGAGCAAGTCCGTTCTCACATTCTCCTCCGCTTCTTCATCTGTAGTAGGAATTTCTTCTTCTTCTTCTCCTCCTTCATGCGGGAATGCATTGTCCTCTGGAGCCTCATAGTGTTGCGTATCATCACGAACCTCCTCTCTGACCGGTTCTCTGTACTCAGGCTCGGTGTCAGGGATGAACCTTGAGCTGCTGCAGCCTCTCTGAACAACATACACAACCATCTCTTGACTCTGCTCATGGAGCAAGTCTAGCAAACCAGCATCATCTTTCAGTCTTGTCTTGATCTGTCTACCACTATTGGTGCTCGACATCCATGATAACTGGTACTCGACACATGTGGGATCGGTCTCCAATAACTCATGTATCTCTCTGATCAGTGACCTAAAATATAAATCATCTGATGACATGATGATCAACTCCTCCACACCATCTACGTAGTGAGCTCTATCCCATCGGTCACTATGTCGTACAATAATACGACGTCTAACCATCTGCCCTAAAACAAATTTAAAAATAAGCATAACTATACATAATAAAAATTAATTTTATACCTAACGAAATATAAATTTAGCCATAACTAACATTGAATTTATACAATAACGAAAATTTATTATTAACATAACGAAATTTAAATTTAACCATAAAGAAAGTTAATTTCTAAACATAAAGAAACTTTAAATTTAACAATAACGAAAAATAAATTTCAACACCACACGAAACTTTAAATTAAACAATAACGAAAGTTTAGTTTTAAAAATAACGAAACTTTAGATTAATAATATCTTCACAAAATTTAAATACAACAATTAACCATAATGAAATTTTTTTTAACATAAGGAATACTCAAATTAAACAATAACGAAAGTTTAGTTTTAACAATAATGAAAATTTAAATTACACAATAACGAAAATGACATTTGAAGAATAATGAAAATTTAAATTCCACCAAAACGAAAATAAAAATTTTAAGAATAACGAAACTTAAATTTAAACATAACGAAAATTTAAATTTAACCATAACGAAAGTTAATTTCTAAACATAAAGAAACTTTAAATTTAACAATAACGAAAATTAAATTTCAACACCACACGAAACTTTAAATTAAACAATAACGAAAGTTTAGTTTTAAAAATAACGAAACTTTAAATTAATAATATCTTCACAAAATTTAAATACAACAATTAACCATAATGAAATTTTTTTTAACATAAGGAATACTCAAATTAAACAATAACGAAAGTTTAGTTTTAACAATAACGAAAATTTAAATTACACAATAACGAAAATGACATTTGAAGAATAACGAAAATTTAAATTCGACCATAACGAAAATAAAAATTTTAAGAATAACGAAACTTAAATTTAAACATAACGAAAATTTAAATTTAACCATAACGAAAGTTAATTTCTAAACATAAAGAAACTTTAAATTTAACAATAACGAAAATTAAATTTCAACACCACACGAAACTTTAAATTAAACAATAACGAAAGTTTAGTTTTAAAAATAACGAAACTTTAAATTAATAATATCTTCACAAAATTTAAATACAACAATTAACCATAATGAAATTTTTTTTAACATAAGGAATACTCAAATTAAACAATAACGAAAGTTTATTTTTAACAATAACGAAAATTTAAATTACACAATAACAAAAATGACATTTTAAGAATAACGAAAATTTAAATTCCACCATAACAAAAATAAAAATTTTAAGAATAACGAAACTTAAATTTAAACATAACGAAAATTTAAATTTAACCATAACGATAATTCTGCTAAACCATTAACTAATCCTTATGATATTTCTATTTAACCATAACGATAATTAAATTTAACCATTAACTAACCCTAACGATAACCATTAACACAAATTAAATTTCAACATTAACTAACCATAACGAAAAAAATTATTTAACCATAACGACAATTCAATTGGACAATAACGAAAATTAAATTAAAACTAGGGTTATACTTTAACAATAATTGAAACTAACCATAACGACAAGAAAATTAAAACTATCATTTATGCCTTTGTTATAGCCTAATTGCAGGAACATAATTTTGGCTAAATAAAACCTAAAATAATTTTCTAAGTAAGGAACGTAACAAGACTTGAAACATACCTTTCAATTTTGGAGAATTTTTCCGCGAAATTTCACCGATGTTGATGTTTTGTTGATGACGATGATCTTCTCGCTTGCACGATCAAACATTCATTTTTTATGTGAATTCAGAGATTTTCTTCACCAAACTCTCAAACTATTTCTTCTATTTGGGTGTGGGTTGAATTGATGCATCGGTGTAGTGTAAATATAGGAGAATGACACTCTTATACAAAATTAAATGCATTAAATTTCATTTAATTTGGGCCAACTAATACCTACCTATGCAAATACAAATATTTATGCATTTTACCTACCTCATGTTGACCACACAGAAATGACAGAATAATGCATTGATGCATAACGTTATAAATGTTTTGTCATAAGTTTTCGTTATATATTGATAAATTTTCGTTATATGTTTTCGTTATATATTGATAAGTTTTCGTTATATATTGATAAATTTTCGTTATTCTTATCGTTATTACTTTCATTATTCTTATGATCATAATTTCGTTATTCTTATTATTATTACTTTCGTTATTATCAATATATATATTTCGTTATTCTTATTATTATACTTTCGTTATTATCAATATATAATGATATATTACTTTCGTTATTTCGTTATTCTTATCGTTATTACTTTCGTTATTCTTATTATCATTATTTCGTTATTCTTATTATTATTACTTTCGTTATTATCAATATATATATTTCGTTATTCTTATTATTATTACTTTCGTTATTCTTATCATTACTATTAATTTCTATCGTTATTTTTATTATTATTATTTTCGTTATTCTTATTATTACTATCGTTATTATTATTATTATTATTATTATTATTATTATTATTATTTTTATTATTATTATTATTTTCGTTATTCTTATTATTATTACTTTCATTATTCTTATTATTATTATCATTACTATTAATTTCGTTATTATCATTACTATTAATTTCGTTATCCTTATCGTTATTCATTATTATTAATTTTAAAAATAAATTGTCTACAAAAAATTGGTAGGGATCGATCATGTATTTATTTTTATATGTTAGGGTTTGTATATGTTAGGGTTTTTAAACTTTAGGATTTAGGGTGCATTTAATGTTAGTTCTGAAAAAAACATAAAAAGTACATTTCCCCAATCATTGGGTGTGGGGCCAAATGTGTCATAACTCCAAATTGCCCATGAAACTATTACACCCTTATATGTTGCCTTTTTTTTCCCTTTTTTAGTTTTTTTTGTCTATATTTATAGATTTACACTTTCTTTAATCTAAAATAACTTTTTCTTAATCTCCCTAGCCAATAGCAAGTGGATCTTGCTGAGTATTTAATAATTATATATATAATATATTATACCAATAATAAAATAAAAAATCCGAAAAGCCGCAGTCTAGAAACCGACTATTTGACAACTTCCCTCTTCACGCGGCGGCAGCCACCGTAAACAGCCCAATGGCGGTCATTTCGCCGCCCCAACCCCTCCCATCCTCCTCCTCCTCCAAATCACCCAACATTACCGCAAACCCCAATCCCATCCGATCCAGGAGCATAATTCATTGCGAGCTCAAGAAAGCTTCTCCTACTCCTCAGAAATGGACAATTGATTGCGTTTCTTCAACCGACCCAATTCATATAATTCTCAAACCCCCGAATTCAGCCCCAATTTCTTTACCCATGGACTCTTCGCTCAAGAATTCTAAAAGGGTTTGCCTCTTTTACTGCCCTGAGATGAAGGATCTTGCTGAAAGAATTGCTTCCGAGTCCGATGCCATTGAGCTTCGTAGCATTAGTTGGAGGTAATTTTTCTCTTAATACATGTTTTCAGCAATTGTTGTGATGTATGGGACAATTTTTTTTAGTGTTTTTTACTCTAAAATTAGTTGCTTTCTGTTGTGATCCCGATTGGACCGAATGCAGGTAATGTTTCACGTTGAGAAAAATTGAATTATTTGAGCGTTAAGTTTATTTTCTGCTTGGGACTTGGACATTGCTATGAACATGAAAAAATTCGATAGAGAATGTGGTGCTTGGTTTATTTATGGGGAGACATTTTCATGTTTTGTCTTATCAAATTTGATTTTATATCATAAGTTCCTAACACTAATACTGAAATGAAGAACGGAATTTTGTTTGAATGGTTTTCACTCCAGAGAGAGAGAGAGAGAGAGAGAGAGAGAGAGAGAGAGAGAGAGAGGAAAAAAAAAAAAGACAACCTACAATCGAATGCAGAAAAAAAAGGTAGACTCCTGTATGTGTTGTCAATGGCGCCATAAAGTCGATACTAAATATGATTGTCTTATCAGATAGTTTACATCGACCAGGACTTTTGAAGATGGATTTCCAAATCTGTTTATATCCAATGCTCAAGGAGTTCGTGGACAGCATGTAGCATTCCTTGCTTCATTTAGCTCCCCTGGAGTTATTTTTGAGCAATTGTCAATCATCTATGCTCTGCCAAAACTATTTGTCTCATCCTTCACACTTGTCCTGCCATTTTTCCCTACGGGTACTTCTGAGAGAATGGAGGATGAAGGAGATGTTGCCACAGCATTCACGCTTGCCAGGATCTTGTCTAATATTCCAATATCTAGGGGTGGACCTGCCAGTTTAGTAATTTTTGATATCCATGCCTTACAGGTGGGTGTATGAATTCTTAAATGTGGAATCATTTCTTGCTTCACACAGTTCATGTTTTCATTTTCTGTCTTCAAGCCCTTCTTTATATTTTACTTGAATGTAGTGTTACCATTATGCTTATTCCTTCCTTTTCACAGGAGAGATTTTACTTTGGTGATAATGTCTTACCCTGCTTTGAAAGTGGTATACCGATGCTCTTGAATAGGCTACAGCAGCTTCCTGACTCTGACAATGTAATATTTCATCTTCCTCAAAAAAAAAATGTAATATTTCATCTTGTTTTATGGGATTCACTTATGCCTCTTTGTCCCTTTTTCTAGTCGATTATGCACTGAGTCTTTTCGACAAATTTAATGTTTGCAGAAGCCATAGGCATTGTGTACTGTGCAGTTTTTAATTAAATTATTTTGGTTTAAGGGCTTAGAAAAGACTGACTCTCACTCTGTAGTGAAATGTGTGCATACTTGTAGTGGAATAACTTCAACATTAGGTGCCAGGTTACTTTTTGTGGGAACTTTTCTTCTTCTTTTGTATTTGCTTTCATGTCTACTTGCACATACATTGTTTTGTAAGATCTGTGTATTCCAGTTCTATATCTCATAGTTCTGCATAGATGGCCAGTGAACTGATTTTGCTAGATATATAATTTTTGAACCCTACGGACACCTCATTAAGAGATAAAATCCAATGGTTACTTTCACTTCAAATAATTACCCATTTTATTTCCTTTGTCCAGATAACAATAGCCTTTCCTGATGATGGTGCATGGAAACGGTTTCACAAGCAGCTGCAGCACTTCCCAATGGTAATGCTCTTTCAATGTCATAGATGTTTGACATTTCTTAACCATCCCGATATGTCCATATGCTATTGAAAATCACCCATCATTCATTTAAATTTTAGTATTTCTGCTATATTCTAAATTCGTGAAAATGACAGTGGCTGCTATATATGTTAAACTTGCTTAATTTGAAGGGCAGGTTGTTTGTGCTAAAGTTAGAGAAGGTGATCAACGAATTGTAAGAATTAAGGAGGGTGATCCTAAGGGACGTCATGTTGTGATAGTGGATGACCTTGTCCAGTCTGGTGGCACACTGATAGAGTGTCAGGTGAGAGAGCAGAATTTATTTTTCCATCCTAAATTAACATTATCTATTGGGATATCACCATATTGGGAAAATAGTATGGATTGGGTTAACAAAAAAAAAATTCTTCTGGGTGAAATCATTCTTGTTGCTAATCTTATTTTCTATCCAGCAAAGTTGTGAAAGCGAAGCTTGTACACTTAGCTAAAACTGTTTATATGCTTTTTATAACCCCCTTCACTACATCCTGCAAGACGAGCAATCTTGATAAGTGGATGATCTGGCGATTTAGCAGTCTATCTCTCGTGATGTTTTGACATATTCATTCCTGGTTCGTGTATGAAGGATACCATAATGATTCGATCCTTCATTTTTTTATCTTGAGAATATGCTAATATGTTCATCATCATCTTCGATATCCTTAAATTGTTTGATGCATTCTGATTGACCAAAATTTTCAGTTTGCATGAACAACCTTTTTTTTATCTTCGGGTGCGGGGTCTGGCTACAGTACATAGAAATTTTATTGCCTAAATGTGCCATTAGAAACTGCTATTTGCCCCTTGGAAGATTTTCCTGCTTATTAGAGTTCCCAATGAAAAATATGCAGAAAAGTTTTGTTTATAATCTAAATTCTACACTTGTTAAAATTCTCTATGGGTTCTACAGAAAGTGTTGGCCAAACATGGAGCTGCAAAGATAAGTGCTTATGTGACACATGGAATCTTCCCAAATAAGTCATGGGAGCGGTTTAACCATGATAAAGGAGGTAATCACATTCCACAATCTCATATTATTTGCTAATCACAAAGTTTTCATGCTTTCACATTTGTTCTACTACATCTGAAGATCACTGTGTTGATACTTTAGGCAACCCTGAGAATGGAATGAGTCACTTTTGGATCACGGACTCGTGCCCAGAAACGGTTAAGCAAGTAAGAAACAAGCCCCCATTCGAGGTTATAAGTCTCTCTGCTGCCATAGCATCTGCACTCCAGATTTAGCAGTGGTGAGAGAGTTCTCCTACAAGACTCTTCATTGCATTTACTTAGAGATTCTGACTGCAAGCTAAGTCCGTGTAAGCTTTTGTCCCATGTAGTTGTTCCTAAAAGTAATCATGTAGAGTTTGATTTATTAGTAGGAAAACTTTGGAGTGTTTTAATCTGAAATCATTGTCTTGATAATTTAAAAAAATAATAAAGGTTGTCGTTCTGTTGGATATTCTCTCTCAGAAATTTTAGATTTATGCTGTGATTCTGTGACTACAACGCCTTTTCTAATAAGAAAAAATATAGGAAACAACTCATATTTGTAAAATTACAACATTTATGTGGAAAACAAAATTTTGAACCTTCAACAAGTGAATAGTTTGTGCAGTACTTATAATATACAGAAGGCTTCATACGACTCTGTTGGACTTGTTTATGTAACCTAAAAGCTTTTCAAGGGCTTTGCCACTGTCAATAGCCTCTCGAGCTCTTTCTAGGGCTGACGATATATCTTCTGCACCTTCGCAACCTAACAAATGATCAACCATTCCCGCATTTAAAACAATCCGGTCGTACGCTGCACCCTTCTCACCGCGCAGAGCTGCTAACCCCAATTCTATGTTTCTTGTGACCTGCAGTAGTTAAGAAAATTAATCTAATGAGAGAGAGAGAGAGAGAGAGAGAGAGAGAGAGAGAGTTGAAAGACTTACAGATCGATCAGTTCTTGGAGTATCAGTCTGTTCAAATCCATAATCCTTGGCGTTCACAACAGTGTTGAAATTCTCACGTGATACTCCTACATTAAAACAAAGAACTAAATCGGTATATTGATTAACTACATTTAGCTGCTATTAATGCCTGATGAAGCTACTTACTGCCTTTTCATTCATTTCATTAACTCAATTTACCATACTTCTACAATAGCATGAAATGGCCTAACTGAAGAAACAGCACTAGGATGGAAATGAAAACACACCGTCCATGGCTGAATTAGATGTCTCATTGAGCGAGCGGAAACCGGAACAGTAATTAACTGGCAGTCCCTTCGAAGCATTTGGTGATCTCAATCTTGTTGTCATTGAGAGAGCACCTTCCTCACCCTGAATTCTTACTCAACATTAAATAAAGTTCTTCATCAATAATCTCATCAAACAAGCAAATCGAAGGTAAGAATTCACGAGAAAGCCTTTAAGTGCCTAGACAAATTTAGTACCTTCACCACCAACCCCGAGTGAACGCCTCTTCTTCTCATTAGCATCAGAAGTGACTCCTCATAACCTCCATGGTAAAATCCAGCAACAATTGCTTCCTTACCTTTAGCCTAAAAGTGACCACAGTAAATTAGAAAAATAATAACCATAAACTGAAGCAGGAGAGTGAGAAGAAAGACGCTTAAGTTATAATGAGCGTGTACTACATCCTTATGATTGTATATTGGAAATCTTGGTACTAAAAATGTAACACCCTAATTTCTAGTACATAGTGAACAAAAGTGTTCTTGAAACTTGTGTTTTAGCATAGATTCCCACGCAGGACTATAGCACAAATAGATATTTCAGTTGATGTGCACTTATCAGAAGGGGCTTACCCGCACAATTTGCTGAACTTTCTCTGTTGTTGCCAATGGTGGGCGTTTCTTTATATGTTCTCTCAACCCAATCAACGAATATCTGGTACCAAAAATAATAAAAATATGTAATAAGAATAGCACAATAAAAAATTAACATAATAGCATGCTTCAGGTATAATTGGTCAGATTTCCATACAGAGATGGCTGGGCTTCTCGTTGACTTATGTAAGCAAAACCAATATCTTCATCCTACCCCACAAAAAAAAACAGCGCATCAAATTGGAATTATGTCCTCAAGCATGTACTTGCTCAAACACAGAAACCATAAACCATTTTCTTTTCTCTTTTGGGGTGAGGGAGGGATGGAAAGACCTCTAGTAGCGCTTTTGCCTGCATGGGGGTTAAGTGTGTGTTTGCACCCATGAATTTCAGCATTTGCTCTTCAGTAATCCCTCCCTGAAAATCCAATATCAAAATAACAGATATGTCAGATTCATTTTGATGAACTACATAAAAAATAACCATCACTGCCTTTAGTCTAATTTTGACTCCCCTTTCAGCTTTAGAGTCTACTACTAATACAGTAACACTGTAGTGCATCAGCTTTCCCAAAATTATGATACTCTATATTGTTGCTTCAGTTATCAAAGACAAAGGAGATTATATCCTAATGGCAAGGTAAACTGGATTATGACCTTAGGCGGCATCCAATCCACTCCATGAAGTAAGCAAGATTCACCGTAACAGGATCTAACTGCAGCAACAAAAAGTGTACTCCGGAAATATCTTGTATTACCGTCGTAAGGTTCACCGTAATGGGTCAACGATCTAACATCAGCAACTGGCGCTGGACCTGAATGAGGACATACTAAATTTAGTAACAAATCAATAAAAGTTTAAAAATCCACATGAGAGGAAAAGAAAAGCGAGGAATATGTCAATTCAGAAAGACCTTTAACTGCTAACACTGGAGAAATGATTACCAAGTTCGTCATCAAATGCAAGGCAGTATGCTTTCAGTTCACGATCTGTTTCCCTGTTCATGCGCTGACCTATCAAAAATGCTGCAAGCAGTGCCTCACTCACAGCCGATGTTTTCTTGTCTTCTGAACCTAGTGGAAGAACATCTCTCAAAACACCCTGAACTTCCTCATACCCCAAATGACCACCAGCCAATATTTCCCTGAGGGCACCTACCAGTCTCATCTCGGCAGTCCCACTACCAACAAAACGGGGGCCAATTGAACTACTGACTCCCATAATCGACTGCTCAGGATCAGCTAAAAATACTATAGCTGGAGGTAATACTCGTACTAAGTGTGGCCAATAATAGGTCAGCGCAGTCCTTTCACCATCACTCCATTGAGTTGGCTCTGGGAAGGCATTCGCTCGAATTGTCATTGCTGCGAAAAATGCCCCAAGTTGTGCATTTGATACTTCATCTTCATCTTTGAGCTCACCTTTAACTGCTTCCGGATATATAATAAGTTATTCTAACAAAACTATAAAACTTCATAAATCTGCTATACGACTATAAAACAATTCCGTAATGCTGCAATGTACCAATCCCAGCATAATCAGCAGATTCCGATGGATCAGATTTATCAACAAACTTATTTTCCACCTCTTGGATCCTGAATTACTAATTATTCTTATCTTACCAAATCATTCCACAGTTGATATTTTCCATAACAAAACTAATTCATCTATCTTCATTTTTCAGAAAGAAAAGAAAAAAAAAAAAAAGTCTCAACAAATCCCAGACCAAAAATGAGCAACTGAAGAACCAAGAAGTCCAGAACTAGCATTTAACACAAACATCCAGATGAAATCCGAATTTCAAAAACTGAGCAAGTCAAATCATAATCAAGAAAGAAATACAGGAAAAAAAAAACTGAAATTCACCTGATTTCAAAATGGTGTCGAGAACCTTGAAGGCTTGTTCTGCATTGAGCGGCTTGGTTTGAGTGGGACCGGTGCAGACCTTCGTTTGGGCATCCAACACAGTCTGATTCGGCCGCCGAGACTTCGGGTTCCGATACGACGTCGA
The DNA here is from genome assembly GCA_026008535.1 of Perilla frutescens. Lineage (NCBI taxonomy): Eukaryota > Viridiplantae > Streptophyta > Magnoliopsida > Lamiales > Lamiaceae > Perilla > Perilla frutescens. Next base: position 17,023,924 of record BRKX01000015.1, read on the forward strand.
AACCGCCGGATTCCGGATTTCAGACAGCTCGTCGACGTGAGTTGAATCGAGAACAGCTTTGACCGAACAGTAGCGTTTCGCAGGTGCGAGGGGGAATTGCAGCGAAGTCTTTGGAGTGGGAACTCCGGGCTTGATCTTGAGGGATGGAATTGGAGATAGGATTGGTTCTGAATGGAATAGAGCTTTCATTTTCAGTTTGTTCTGCGGCGGCGGCGGCGCCGAGAGCGGTGGCGGAATGGATTTGTATTGGGATGGTCGCCAGAAATAGTAATGGAGAGATGTACAGTGGCAGAGAGTGACCTCAGTTAAACTAATCCATTTAATTAACCACAATTGTTAATAATTATTTTATTCCAACTTGGATAAATGTTAGTTAAACATACATTTTTACTATATGAAATAAAATATTATTAAAAAGATAAGGAATTATTATTATTATTATTATTATTATTATTATTATTATTATTATTATTATTATGATAGAATAGATAAGGAAATATTATTATTAAACGAATTTTGGTATTTTACTATGCGGATATTTTTTTTTTAGTTGATTCTATATTGATTTTTAATATTTTATTTTATTTTGAGTCTTTGCGTAATGTACATTTTATTATCGCATAGAGACTAAAATTCGTAAATTTGTTCACCTACATTGAAAAAAAATAACTTTACAACTTTTTTTTTTCCTTTGCAAAATGCAAAAGTGTTGTAAAAAAAATGTACTAAGTGTGAAAATTTGCAAAATTAGTTGGATTCCACGTTCGCTAATAAAGCAACGTTTCAAATTTATGAATTACAAGCTTTAGTTAGTGATGAATTTTCACAATTAATATATATGTATGGATATCCAGTAGTCTGATTTTGAATTTTGGTGGGTTTATTTTTTATTTCTTTTATGCATATGGGTTTATAATTTAAATCAGAATATTTCGCTTTCATCAGGAAAAAAGTCGGTTCATCTAAAAAAAGAAAGAAAAAGAAAGAAATCATCGCAATTTTCTGATCTGGTCCGACGACTGAGCGACTCGGAGACTCAGACCGAGGGAGTCAAACGCGACTCTTGGTCGTTACTATAACGAGCGGCCGAACCAGAAACGCGACTCTTGCGCAATAAAAACAAAAGCACCCTTTTAATTAATTTCCTTTTTTTTTATTCCCCTCACAGACAAACACAAACATTTCACCAGCTCCAACAATTCGAAAATGGCGGGATCAGTGTTGGCCATTTCCACCACTAGCAACGAACGCGAAAACTACGCACGCGATTTGCAGATCTCTCCGGTGATAAACGAATGGCAGGTAGAATACGCGCGCTTCATCAACTGCAGCTCGTCCGTTTTCCCGAGCACTCATCCTTCTCTGGTGCCGGTCCCGAAGAATCGCCTCCGCCGCAACTGGATATCCACCGCCGACGCCGCCTCCGTCAAGCTCATATACGAGCGATCTTCCGTTGGAACAGATGATGCAGTTCTCGTCCTCTCTCTCCTTTCCAAAACCCTTGTAAGCTTGAAAATCAGCTCGCTGTGTTTAATTTTTAGTAAAAAAATCATCAGTTCTGTAGATCGTTTTCCTTTTATTACTGTTGGTTGGTTTTTGTTCTCGAATGAGTTCGATTTGTACCTGTTTATCTTTTTTCGTTGAATCATGCTACAATCAGCTTGATCGAACATTTGCTGTTTTAAGTGGTTGTATATGTTGGCAGACGTGGTACCTTGTCATGTTCTGAAGGTAAATTTTCCATTGTGGAATAGTGAAGTCCTTGCTATTCGTATGTAGGTCTATGGTAAACGTGATGGGAAATTATGTTTTATTTGGCGAACTAGATGCGATGATGCGTTGGTCCTGTTTGAGAATGAGCCATTTAACCTCTTCCAGTTTAATCTACTGTTTATCATGCATTCTTAATTGGGTTTTACAGGAGGTGCATTACATCTCAAAGATGCATTTCTCATGGCCTCAAGTATCCTGTATGTCGGGGTTTCCTTCCAGGGGAACTAGGGCTGTTTTTCTGAGCTATAAAGATGGTGTTGGCCAGGCAAGTAGCTGAAAGATTTGTTAGTTAATCTCATTATCTTTCGTCATTTTCTTCTTGCTTAGATGAATGTCCTTCTGTCACTAAATCAGAACAGAAAGAGAGAGTGAATTTTTAGGATTGGAGGTGAACATTTAAGGATTGATTAAACTTGATCTTTCGAGTTGCATACACTTCAGCATTCCTAGTTGCCTAGTTAATCTTGATCTTAAATCATAGTATACGGGTTGAGAATCAAAGAAGAATATGCTTACGTTATAAGATCATTGTACAGATGTGCATGATTTTCTGGTTAGTCGACAAAGGATATCAGTATATGCATGATTCTCATGGAGAAAATTAGTTTGGGATTATGCAAATGTAACTTGTTTGATGCCTTTGTTCATTTGAGACAGCATGTACATAGAGTGCATTCAAACTATTCCTATAAGATTGTAGTTGGTGTTGGTTAGATTAGTATCCATGATAAACCTGACCGCGAATTTTCAAATGAGTGCCTCAAGTTATCATTATACATTTATACTTTATAAACTGAGTCTTATGCTTCTTTGCAGATGCAGAAATTTGCCTTGCGGTTTTCAGCTATTGATGAAACAGAAAAATTCATGAATGTTGTTAAGGTGCTTACTCATAATGTTCTTTTAATCAATATGTATAGACTAATTTCTGTTGCATCAAAGAAGGGAGAGACTTCATATCTTTTTTAATACTATCCATCCAGGAAATCTTGCAAAATGGAAGTTCCCCACAGCTTCAATGCCCTGAGTTGTACTCTGAAATGTCATCTGAAGCTGAGGCCATATCTTCTCATGCTACTATATCCAGGTAAGTAGTATGGCATCCTTTTGTTAATTTCTCAATGTTTCTGGCTGTAAACAAAGACCAAAATGTTCCCATTGAATGAAATTTGATAGTATGTTGATATATTTACAGAAGTGATGGGGAGTGGCAGTGCACACAATCAACAGACAACAGTACTCAATTGATGCTTACAAGCTCTGCTCTTAAAGCATCTCAAGATTCAGAACCACACGAATGCCTAGGAGATCATGAAGTTGCAAAGACAGAGCCAGTTTTTCCTCCAAGTTTCTCACAGTTGATGAATAGCTGTCGCCCTGCAGGTTTTGAAGGCCGTTTGCCCTCATCTATAGTCTCATTTGACGTGTCATTAGCTGATTATCTGGGTGCAGCAGCAAAGACAGGTTCTGGAGATATAAAAACTCAATTTGTGGTAAAGCCTCTACCTTGATCCAGACAGACAATTCTTCCATGGCATATTAGATATAGACAACTTCTGCATAGACACAATATGCTGTGAGCAACTCTCTCTTCTCTCTGTCCACTAATTTTAGTTCATTCATTTTATGCAGCAATATCTGGAAGGAACTCCTTTTAAAGGTAAACAAATAATTCTCTCGTCTTGAAATGTTTGCATTGCCGATTCAATGGTGCATTCTGTAACAGATTGCTTCAATATTTCAGAGCTATTGGCTACAGTGGAGAACGTTATCAGTCAATTAGGAGATGACGTGGTGCTGTAAGTTCTTCAATTGGAGATGACACCATACTTGAATTTTGGAGCTAACACAATGCAAAAAAACACTGTATTTTCTTTGTCCTTTATGATAAAGTTGCTAGACTCATATAATATTTCATGGAAAGTATATCATTATGTTATCAATCTTGAGACAACGTGACCTCCTTTTTCTTTAGCATTTGCATTGATCTTGAATGAACATGGATACAATACACTAAAGAGGGAGAGAAAATGTCTGGAATCCTCCTACTTAGAAAATATTGATGCAAGCAAAAGTTGCAAAAACCATTCCATTTTTTTTAGTTGACAGCCCTGCACTGTTTCCTGATCTCTCCCTGATCTCCCACGAGCACGTCGACCTCCCCTAGTTTCCTGATGGCATTGGTGAACTTGGCGATCCACCCGGGCTGATCATCGACCAACTTCTTCATGATATTATTACCACGAGGCTCCCTGGCCAGGTTGTGATCAGACTCGACCAAGGCCTTGTTCGTGAGCAGCTCCTTGTAGAAACGCGAGTCCATTTTGTGCTGTGAGTAAGGATCAAAGGGCACTTCTTGATCCTCACTCCCGCAGATTGTTAAAGTCTGCATCTTAATCCAATAGCCTCTGTCGAAATCCTTTTCCTTCTGTTTATCATGGAACCTTCCACTAACAACGGTGCAGTGGGCACTGCCAATGGAGTGCGCACCAATGAGCACGATTAAGTCCTCCAACGACATCCCTTTCCTCTCGAACAGCTGGATGTTTTCTGCAGCCGTGGCTTCCGGGAATGGGAGATTGCCTTCGACATTGGTGGCGAGGGAAACACGGCCATCTCGTCTTCCCCCAGCTACGTTGTAGGTGGGCATGCCCGCGTAGACGAGGGAATCTCGGGTAGCGAATGCGAGTATGTCCGCACAGGACACCACATTGGGGCACTCGATCTCCAGCTCTTTTTTTATGTCGTCGACAACCTGAAAGCCCCTCACGAATGGCCCGTTTTGTAGTGCTTTCTTCTCCACCTCCTCGTGTTCGGGTGTTTCGTCTAGTAGGATTGAAGCATCGCACCCCTGCACGCTACAACTAGTTAATGCAGCCATTCTAGATTTTTCATCTTTTATTATACAGTTAGATTAACGTCGCATCATAATTCATAGTTTTCATCTTTTATTGACAATATAAAAATAACTCAACGCACAGAGGATTTGAAATAGAAGATCTCACCACGACGAAACAGTCATGAAAGAATAGGCGAACAAAGGCAGCAGCATAGGTTGGATCCTGACTGAAATGCTTATGAATGGTCTTATTCACAATCCTCTCAGCCTGTGGACAATTCTGCTCGTAGAACATTTCTCGTAGCCCCTCTTTCGCGGGCACGGGCTCTTGCACAGGTATGGGTTCGGGCTCCTGGACAGGCTCGGGTTCGGGCTCGGGCTCTGCAATCCCGTCTACGTGTTTGTTCGGTTGGTCGTTGGAACCGGGCTCTAACGCAACAACAGAATCATCTCCTTTGTTATGGGCCCTCTGCTGCTGCTGCTGCTGCTCTGGAACTTGGAAAATTCGTTCATCTGCTGCGGGCTGATTGAATAAATGATGGTTCGGGCCGACAAGCCCGGGTAAATCAAAGAAGGTTCCGGATGCCAGCACTAGGTAGGAAAGGAATACTATGAGGATTCCTATTCTTGATGCCATTTTTTTTTAATTTAATTTTTTGGAGTGATAAAATGGTGATGGTGAGGCATGATGGATTGTTTATGGTTGATGAGTTTATATAACAAAACTCGGTATGAGGCTAGGAGGGATTTCAGGTGTTCGAAAACGGATGGACCCTTGGAAATATATATTGCTCCTGTGTTTCTTTTATTTGTCTGAAAAAACCGACGGCCTAAACCTCCAACCATTCAATCCTCTATTTCAAATTGTGTTTTCATTTGTCTCCTATTTTTTGTATTAATTTTAAGCGCCAACTGTATTGACTCAACCATGCTATTTCCCATTCTTGGATCAGGATTATGTGGGATTTGCACTAGGTTTGAATTGGATGGACTATTTGGTTGATTATAATTTTGGTTGGTTGATTTATTATTTTGGATAGTGTACTAATACAACATTCCAAAATATGGATGCAAATTTAACTATCGGGATTTTGGAGTACACGTGTGGTTAAGCTTGCAGAAACAAAAATAAATCAACTTGAACCGTATCCGTATGTTGCTGCTATTGCCTTTTAAGTTCCTATCTCATATTTCATTCAATAATATGCACCGCACGTATGTGACATATAATTGAGCCTGGATCAATGTTGCTCATCTTGATTCACTCAAATTAATTTGAACTGGATTTAAATAAAACATTAAAAATTTAACTACTTTATGAATATTTGAAATATTTATATATATATAGGGGTTCGTTATAACAGGGACTACTTCCCATGTGAGAAATAGGGACAATTCTCAACCTTACAAATTTTGATGATGGATGGTTGATATTAAATTGATCAAATATAGAATAAATTTATTTAACTAGTTAAATGGGGTAATTGTGTAATTTTAATGATTAATTTCATCTATCTATTCTATATATTAAAATTGAATCGTTGCAATTGTTCATTTGCCGCTCAAAAGTGTCAATTCAGCAATAGTCCCATGCATGCATTACAAAATTCAATTCCAAGTTAACCTTTTCTTTTGGTTATTCGAGGCACCACAGCATGAAATATGAAGCATATGCGCTTGCAACTTTTTTCTCTCTGCTAATTACGGCCGCAACAATCGACTTCCTCATTTTATTTTTCGGCATATCCACATATATAGGCATATAATATATTTATTTATATATTATATATACATACAAACACAGTATATATAAGTGAATTCTCAAACTAACCCGCCTAAAATAGGCTTTAAATTTTTTGAATATATATACTCTCGATCCCAACACCATCATTTTATATATAGTTTGGTATGCAAATTTTGAGCTGATTATTCAATTTTGTGCCTCATGCTAAGAACGTCTTTCTCTCTGTTTTTTTTTTTCACCTTCTTCAACTACATACTTCAAGTTTACTGTCGTGTTGTATTCTCTTTTTTCAGATTTTAAGTAATCTCGATTCTGTATTATTTTTATATGTACATGTATGAAGAAAAGAATATCTAGACACCAAGATACAAAGAGTGAATTGGTTTGTGCCATTCAAGAAAATTCTGGAAATGAAAGCTTAGAGTGGTTCATTCGAAAGATGATCGTTGCTGTAGCAGAGCGTAAAGAAGTATACAACTACAACCATCATCGTTGATCATGAGGTCTGCATAAATCAAAAACATTTAAATAGCACTAGAATAGTTTATCAATGCAAATAAAAAAACTAATGAATAGTTCGTTTTGGACTAATAATGATCGATTATTGCAGTGTGTGGTCTTTTTTTCGGCTGAAGCAAAATTCAATTTGTTTTGAAATAAATTCAGGTACTATATATATTTATACATTTATTTATGATACATTTTTCACAAAAATAGAGAAACTTATAATACATATATTAGCCCGAATAATCATAACCATTCCTATCTAACCGAGAAAAAATAAAATAAAAATTATTTGAGCCTTTTTTGAATTAAAGTCATATAAATAGAAATGGGAACATTATATCTAAACATAAATTAAAAGATCAGTAGATCCATTTTTGTGATCCAATTATTGAAAACAAATACTTTTTCACAAGAAAAAAGTTTCTAATTAAATACAAGATTGATACATACATTAAATTTATAAAATAAGAAAATGATATATATTTGAACTGTGTTAGTTGTTTCTTTAGTAAACTGAAGTTTATCAGAAACAATAACCAACTACAAGGATGGTAATGACTTACAGGAAAATATAAAAATTATAATTTCTGAGGATTTTTTAATAAATAATACTAAACCAAGTAGATGGCCTCCGGTGCGGTGAATCTGATGGTGGTCGGACTAGAGTTTTGTGATAAACTCTCATATGTTGAGCATAGTCGAAATATTCAATTTTTTTTTTTTAAATAATTCGTTGTTTTACCATTGAATAATTGGTCAATATTTGGTGAAAATAAGGGCATTTCCAACACTGCACTATAATACAGCATCACTAATTCACTATCACTAAAATGCAGCAAATTCTCAATTTCATATCCAACAATTTGCACTATAATTCTACACCAAAAGAGAATATTCCTTTTATTTCATTTACAACTATTATTTTATAATTGATAACATATGAATATCTATATTTAAATTCAAATTTTTATAATAATTATGAAAATATTTTTTTAACAAATATATTTGAATTAATATAAAATTAAAATACTTTTATCTATTTTAGTATTTTTATGTATTATTAGGAAAATATTTGTATCTTTTTATTTTGTTTTATGTGAATTTTTATGTTTTTATTTCATTTACTTTTATCTATTTTAGTATTTTTATGTAGTTTTATTGTTGGTGTAATTTTATTTATTTTAGCATTTTTTATTGTTGGTCTAATTTTTATCTAATTTAATTTTATGTATCAACATTTGTATTTAATTAAATTTATCATATATAACAAATTTTAATATTAATTATAAACCATTATTTAGAATACAATACAAATAACATACACAAAATAGCGTCGTGGATGCCGCCGCCTTTGGAGACGGTTTTGGCAGCAAAATAGTGAAATGCAGCTCCAAGGGGAGCTGCCCTAATAAACAATCTGGTAAAAAGGAAATGAAACAGTGAATATAGCAGTTTGACTGACAATCAAAGTGGGGAATGAGATTTGGCAAGAAAGATGAAGGAGGCGTGCGCAGGTAAGATTAGGAAGAAATGGTGTACTGTTGGAACCCTAGAAACAAGATTTTGACATTTCATATATTTGTTCTTATAATAATGGGCCATAATTTGGGCTTAAGCTATTTTCGTTTAACCAAGTTCGGGTTTGGACTCTTTTTGACGGAATAAACTTTATTGTATTGAATTTGAGCTGAACTTTTATGAACTATATGCGTATGTTATATTTTGCATGAAAATTAATTTATATTATTGAACAACTGTCGCGTATATATTTTCACTATTTAATTTATATTTCTTTATTATTATGCAAATGAAATGTTTAACTGCATTATTATTGATTATATGATTTTCTATCAAATGTATAACGCGATTATATGTCCTTATACTCATAACCCACATATATCAATTTTTGCACAATATGTATTAAATGTTATATTTGATGCTCGATTTTACATAATATTTATAGGGAATTTTAAACATTCCACGTGTTTGTTTAAGTATTGTGTATATTGAAGCTAATAAAATATTTATCCAATGTATTTGTGTAATTATATATGAAATTATGTATATTAAATTTTATATAATAGATAATTTTTTATACACAAACATACACATTTGAATTTATTCATAATCCTCATAATTTTGAAATTTATACATCTTTAAAATTTTAAGCACTTAAAATATTTACCGTGCAACGCACGGGTAACACACTAGTTTGGAAATAACAATAAAATTGGATCTAGATACGTAGGAATCTATTGTTCCTATCCAAAATTGATTTATCAATCCGTCTTCTCAACTTCTAGCCTATCCTAGCATCAGAACACAGTGCAGAGCCAGAATATTTCTCTTCCCAAATCGATGGTGGCTAGGAAAGACCAACGATCTCTCCTCCAAAAAATTGACTCCGTCAATTGCAGCAGAAGTTCTCAATTGCAACTGTTATTATATTGTGAATATGTCACCGAAAAAGAAGTTGACTTCGATGTCATTCGATTTTTGGGTACACGAACAGATTCTCGATATAATACACCAACAGATAAAAAACGCGAGGGTCAAACAAGATGGGTATACACTTTCGATTAAATGTTTTCAACTTATTTGTTAATATTTAGTTGGTGCTTGTTAACAACTATGGACAATAGAACTTGTTAATTTTTTTTAATGATTACAATCGAATATTAGAAGATTATCTTGTGACGATGTGTTCAAAGGCTGAAATATGATTTTTACATTGTTTAATCCCTTATTGTTAGTAATGAGTTTTGGTTTAATTCATTTGTTTTGTTGTTATGACATGTTTTTTTTTAAGATTATGATTTTTCGACATAAACATTATTATGGATTTAATGATTTATTACATTGCTTTATATGAACAAAGTAATTTTTTTTGTTTAGGTGTAATTAACTCATGATTATATGTTCTATGCAGAACAGTTGGGTGTCAATCGAAAGGGTAATGCAATATGATGAACATATGATAAATATGAATAATGCTTTGTAATATAGATGTAATTGCTCTGTAAAGCATATATTACTGCCTTTTAGACATAAATAATGATTTGTAGTGCATACTCATATATATCATTGGAATTGTTAAATTATCATTAACGAAATTAAACAATAACTATTGCTTCGTAATATATAAGTTATTGCTTTGGAATGCATATATTAATTTTTGAAATACTTAGTCATTGGAATTGTTAAATTTTTTCGTTATCTTATGATCATATGTTATGTGTATCTGTAAAGAACTGGGAGTCATCGAAAGGGTAATGCAATATGAGGAACATATGATAAAAATGAATAATGATTTGTAATATATATGCAATTGTTTTTTAAAGCATATATTACTAATTTCGTAGACATAAACAATGATTTGTGCATACTCATATCATTGAAATTGTTAAATTATCGTTAACGAAATTAAACAATAACTAATGCTTCGTAATATATAAGTTATTGCTTTGGAATGCATATATTAAGGTTTGAAACACTTAGTCATTTCTTTTTTTTTTGTTATGGTTAGTACATTTGAAGGATTACATACATCAAGTATTTAAATTATTAAGAATATTGCCATTGACAAAATCATTATATAACATATAAAATGTAAGTATATTACATTGTTTTGGTGTGCATAAATAAATTATAGTTTAGGAAAATGCATAATAATTGAACATAACTCATTGAGTTCGATTAAATTAGGCAAAATCAGTTCATTTTTACCACATTAATCCCCAATAAATTATGATGGTGAAAATATAACAATATTTTGCAACACATGCGATATATTTGGAACATCGTAACTGTGGCTATGTGGGAATAAAAGATATATTATGATTTGTAATATATATGTGATTACTTTGTATGGAATAAATTATTGCTTTGGTAAACAAACACAATGTTTTATAATGAATAAGTCATATATTTCGAATTGCTAAATTGTCCCCAAGAAAACAAAACAAAAACTAATGCAGTAATGCCTACGTATTATATAAGTTATTGCTTTAGCAGACATATATTAATGCATGAAATACATACTCATTACTTTTAATGATTTTTGTTGTGAACAATACATTTTTAAAGGATTACATACATCAATGATACCAATTATTAAGAATATTGTCATTAGCTGAATCATTACATAATATATATAAAATATAATGTATATGACATTGTTTCGGTATACATAAATTATAGTTTAGAAAAATACATAATAATTGAAAATAACACATTGGATTCGATTAAAATATGCAAACTCAACTTCTTATTACGACATTAATCCCCATGAAAAATACTGATTCCGAAATATAGCAGATGTGGTACGTTTGGAGCACCATAATTGTGGCTACAAGGGAAAAAAAATAATGATTTCTATAATATATGTTATTGCTTTGTAAGACATAGATTACTACTTTTATAGACATACACAATGTTTTATAATGCATAGGACATATCTTTGAAATTGTTAAATTGTCGCTAAGGAAACAAAATAATAACTAAGACTTCGTAATATATAAGTTATTGCTTTGAAAGACATATATTAATGCTTGAAATACACACTCATTATATTTTATGATTTTTATTATAACCAGTACATTTGAAGGATTACATACCTCAAGCATACTGATTATTAATAACATTCTCATTGGTTAAATCATTACATAACATATAAAATATAACGTATATGACATCGTATTGGTAGGCATAAATTATAGTTTAAAAAAATACATAATAATTGAATATAACACATTGAATACGATTAAATTATGCAAACTCGGTCCCTTATTACCACATTTTCCCCATCAAATTAATGATGCCAAAAATATAGCAACAATGGTTTGAAATTCATATGTAATATGTTTGGAACACCGTAATTGTGGTCATGAGATCGGAAAAAAGAAGACAAATAATGCTTTGTATAATATATAATCATTTTGTAAGGCATATATTGCTGCTACTTACGCATACAATTAATGCAAAAAGTGAAACACATTGCTTAATTGCACGCCGTCGTTTAGCGTGCAGAATCACACCTGTGGGTAAAATCCGACATATGCTTTAATTTGCCCTCAGAGGCTAGTATAGCGCCCGAAGACAGATATTGTCCCACGGGGAGTGATTAACCTTTCTATCTTTTTAGTAACCTTTCGAGATTTATATGCATTACTGTCACTAATCTGTCCCTGCACACTTCAAACTAAACAAAAAATTAAACAATGAAGACGAAAATAAATATAAAATAAATGTTCAAGTCAAGTATGAATTCAGTTTGTGGTAGATGCATGCAATCCCGGGCACAAACACATAGATACCTTGATAAGACCGTTTGGTTATAGGGAGTAGGTAACTCTTCAGAAATTTGTATGGATTACTATCACTAATCTTTCCCCACTCACTTCAATTACACCCCTCAATTCCTTCTTACTGTGTATGCTAAGAGCGATACGGTCGGCGACTCTTAGTCCCTAACTATCCAGGACCCAACAAAGAGAGTCATACAGAGGGTTTACAAGGATAGCAGCATTCAATCGGAGGAACCCAACACTGGTATATGGGACCCCTTTGGCGTTGTGCCCATATCCACCTATACTTCAATCTCTGGGCTTCGTCGACTCTATGCTTCGTCGCCCAGTTTATCACTCAGTAGTTCATCAAGGATTTGGTCACCCTTACTTCAACCCTGACATACATCAACAATGGTTTAACTAAGAGTGATCAGCCACATAGCCTCCCTATTGCAGTGTCATCGTTCTTCCCAAGTTGAAGTTGGGAATCAATTCGAGATAAATTAAGTCCGATTAGCCTCATGCATACGCATTACCTTTATCCTTCAACACATTCAACTTGAACACTGGATACTTAGTCAGATAACATACTAATAAATAAAGCAAAAACAACTCATGATAAAAGGAAAGCAAACTATATTAAAATCTGGAACCAACTCCAGATTTGGGCAAAACAGGTACATGCATCAGTCGAGGGCAAATTGCCCCCAACTATGCAGAATTTCCAGAACACTTAAATATAAAAACTAAACTATAATTTATGATTCTAAAAGGTGTGTTTCTAGTTTGTTCTTTTTATTGTACGAAAATAAAAGCTAACTAGTATTTATAGTTGTTTGAAAAGCCACAATTCGGCCCAGCCCAGCCCATGTAGAGGCATGAAGTTAGTTGGAGAGATCCACTTCAACCATGTTCCCTAAATTTTAGGGATGAGCTACTCCATCTTTTCTCTCTCCTTTATCTCTTATTTTCTCTTTCCTCCACTTCTTCTCTCTCCTCTAGCTGACTTCCCCAAATTTTGGAACTGCTATGCACGTGGGCCCACGTCAGTTGAGAAGGATTCACTGTTGAACTTCCACGCAAAATTCGTAACAGACTGTCAACGTTTCAGTGGTTGATCCTCTTTATACCCTTAATCAAGTTAGCACTTCATTATGCCCATAAAGAATCAAAACGTGCTCCTCTCTCCCCTGTTACACTTTGTCCGAACTAGACTCTAGACACAACTAAAAGTACTAAAAATAAGTAAAAAAGACAAACAAAAAATATGCAAAATTGAATCTGTATCACTTAACTATAATATTTTCAATGCTTATATATTATAAATTAAACGTTTGCCATCCGATAAAATTTATACACACATTCTTAATACCGCAGGCCCTCAACTAAGAACCACGATGCTTAAATATGATGTTTTCAATACTTATATATTACAACGTAGATGCATTTGATAAAAAAATACACCGAAGCTACGATATATTACAAAAGAATAATACTAGGACTAAATCCAAATATTCTAAGTAACAAAATCCAACATTCTAAGCAATGAAACCAATTTATGAGATTCCAAATAACAAAATCAACCCAACCCGAAAACCAAACATTCTAAGCAACAAAATCTAAAAAATATTAATTAATAATCTCTAAAAAAATATTTCCAAACAAGGACCGAAAGGAGTGGCCAATGCTCCACGGCAGTTGATGATGGCTGGAGAGCAGTCAATAGATACGAGGACTGGACAACGATGGAAAGGTGTTGGACGATGATCGATGGTGGACAAGGATGCAAGGGATTTTCTTCTCCCCAACAATCACGATTTCTTTGGGATTGATGAATGTGAATCTATGATTTTTTCTACTCTATTAATTGCTTTTCATTTTATTAATAAGCACATTCAAGAAACTCATAGGGTAGAAATGAACTCCACTTCACAAACCTAGGACACTCTATCGAAGAAACGAACCACCCAATCTATGAAAGAAGCGAACTGCCATTAATCGTTGGTGCTCTCCCATCAGTGAAGAATTCAGGAGGCATTGCCATAATTATTTTAATGTAAATATATAAATATAGACAAAATAAAATAGTAATTGAAAAAAAAAAGATATAATGATAGGGAGTTATTTGGGCAATTTGGAGTGTAAATGTCTAAAATACCCCTATGACACACTTGTCCCCACATCCCAATCATTGTGTAAGTGTACTATTTACATTTTTTAATAACTACCCAATAAATGCACACACACCTAACATATAAAAATCAAGATTGCATGTGTTTTAGGGTTAGAAAGGGTTGAAACCCTAAATATTGTATATCGATTAATCTTTAAAAATTGTAATGAAATGATAATAACATAACGATAATGTAAAAATTAATATTTAAAAATTGTAACGAAATGATAATAACATAACGATTAATCTTTAAAAAAATTATAACGAAATGATAATAACATAACGATTAATTTTTAGCATAACAATTATCATAATGATTATCATTTGTTATGCTTTGTTTTTAATTAATAAATGCATAACAATTATCATTTGTTAACAATATACTAAATTCATAACGATTCCAATAAATGTGAATCTAATGCATAACGATTAATTTTTTCTCTAAACTACAACGGTTAAGGGTATAGTTAATGATTAATTTTTTTTTGCCTAGATATGTCGATAGATATTAGTTGGCCAATATTAAATGAACTTTTATGCATTTTGCTTTCTTTTTTTTTCGGCCAAAATGAGGTAGGTAAAACACATAAATATAGGTAGGTATTAGTTGACCCAAATTAAATAAAATTTAATGCATTTAATTTTGTATAAGAGAGGTTGGTATAATGTATATTTATACTACACCGATGCGATACACCAATTCATACCAAACCCAAATAGAAAAAATAGTTTGAGAGTTTGATGAAGAAGTAAAAACGTTCAATTCCCTAAAATAAAAATAAATATATTAAGAGTTTGATCGAAAAGCCAGAAGATTAATCAAGATAGCAGCATCTTCTTCGTCAACAAAACAACATCGTGAAATTGCGCAGAAAATTCCAAAAATTTAAAAGGTACGTTTCAATTTTTTTGTACCCAAAATTGATAAGTTTTGTTATTTTGTTACGTTGTCAAGTTAGAAAATTGTTCTAGGGTTTATTTATCTAAATTTATGCACTAGTATTATGGTTTCTACATTTTATGTATCTAACATTAGAGATAACGAAAATTCTACTCATAACGATAATATTAAATACTAAGCATAACGATTAAGGTGTATTGCATTATGATAATGATATAAAAGGTATAACGATTTAATATAAGGAATAGCTTAGTGTATAATGTTGATAATGATTAAATATAAGGCATAACGTTATTGTATACTGTTGATAACGATTAAATATAAGGCATAACGTTAGTGTATAATGTTGATAACGATTAAGTTGTTGATAACGATTAAGTATAAGGCATATCGTTAGTGTATAATGTTGATAGCGATTAATATAAGGCATAACGTTAGTGTATAATGTTGATAACGAAAGTTTAATTATCATTTATATCATTTAAATATAATAACGATTATTAAAAAAATCCATAACGAAAGTTTAATTAATTATCATTATGCATTATCATTTTTCTTTTTAAGTATCGTTATGTAATTTAAATTATCGTTATTCCATTTTAATCGTTATTATCATTTTAATCGTTATTATCATTTTAAAAATAATAACGATTATGCAAAAAAGCCATAACAAAATTTTAATGAATTATCATTAGTCATTATCGTTATTATTTTTTTAACTATCGTTATATTTTTTAATGATCATTAATATAATTAAAATATAATAACAATTATTTAAAAAAATATAACGAAACACATTATTATTCTTTTTTAATTATTATTATTATTATTATATTTAAATTATCGTTATTCTTTTTTAATTATTATTATTATATTTAAATTATTGTTATTCTTTTTTTAATTTGCGTTATTATATTGATTTAACTATCATTACTATCATTTTTTTACTATCATTATGATATCGTTATGAAAATGGTTAGACGTCGTATTACTGTACGACATAGTGGCCGATGCGAGAGAGCTCAATATGTAGATGGTGACGAGGAGCTTATCATTATGTCATCGGAGCAGTTGTGTTTTAGCTCACTGCTTAGAGAGATTCATGATCTATTGGAGACTGATCCCACATCTGTCGAGTATCAGTTATCTTATCTGTCGAGCACCAACAGTGGTAGACAGATCAAGATAAGATTGAAAGATGATGCAGATTTGCTAGACCTACTCCACGAACAGAGCTCAGAGATAGTCGTATATGTTATTCAGAGAGGCTGCAGCAGTTCCAGGCTCATCCCTCACATCGTGCCAGAGGAAGAGATCCGGTTAGAGATGATTTTCATGATGATATGCACTATCATAAGGCTCCAGAGCACAATGTTGATGATGATGCAAGCCCGCATGAAGAAGAAGAAGAAGAAGATATGCTCTCTACTAATGAAGAAGAAGAAGAGGAGAACGACACATCAACATTGCTCGAATCATTGTGCACGGAGTTTTATAGTTGGATTCGTTCGATAGGGGGTAGAGGGCGATTGATGGGCATGACGGGAGGAGCAACATCATCAAATACTAGGGCTGAGGATGTTTCTGAGATTGCGTTGAGCAATTGGGTTGTTCCGCTTGCCAATCTTGACATTGCAGACTCACTGAATTGGGATGAGCCTTCGGCAGCACATACGAATACACTTTACAAAGGTGCTATTTTCCATACGAAGGATGATTTGGCCCTAACTGTGGGACTCTATCACATGTAGCATCGTGTTGAGTATGTCGTGTATCGATTAAACAAGACACGACTGGTCTATATGTGCAACCATGGCAGGGTGTGCCCGTTCAGGTTGTGTGCTGTTGTGGATGAAGTTATGTGGAGAATCTACAAGTTCAACGGCACTCACACTTGCCACATGGATATGAGCCGAATTGCTCCACGCTAGGTGTCTGCACGGGTCATTGCAAAGCATTTTGCACGCAAACTGGTGGATGAGGGGGTTGTTTTGAAACCTAAAGAGATGATGTCCAAGATTTTACGTGAGTACGGGATTCAGATCGATTACAGTTTTGCTTTGCGCTCGAGGAACATTGCTATTGAGATGATTTATGGAGACTATGATAAGTCGTATGCGCAATTACCTGCATTTCTACACACGTTACAGCTGCGGAATCCCGAGACATTGTATGAATTTCAGACGACCTCTGAAGATCAGTTCCAGTAGATATTTTTGGCACTCAGACCGTAAATTAGGGCTTTTCAGGAGGGTTCACGACTAGTGGTCGTGATTGATGAGACACACTTGAAGGGGAGGAACAAGAGAATTCTATTTGTTGCTGCGTCGAAGGATGGGAACAAATAAATATTACCTATTGCAATTGGTCTCGGTCCGATCGAGAATGATGAATCTTAGAAGTGGTTCCTGAGTCGATTGGATATCACTTTGGGAGAGATTGAAGATCTCCTGATCGTGTCAGATCAGCACCAGAGCATTAAAAATGCGGTCGCAGCCGTTTTTCCAAGAGCGGCACACGGATTGTGCTATTATCATTTACAGAATAAAATGGTGAAGCGCGGTGCTCATGTGATTAATATGTTTAAGGAGGCTGCCTATGCCTATCGGACAGACATATTCCAAAGGCATATGTTAGCATTGGAATTGGTGAGCACACCAGTATACCAGAAGCTTTGTAGTATTGGTCCAGAGCATTGGTCCCGATCTTAGTGTCCCGCACGGTGTTTCAGCTTCATGACATCTAATGCGGCTGAGTCACTTAATGCTCGTCTACTGTGGGCTAGAAGATTGTCTATTTGCTCAATGCTTAAGGTGTTCAAGAGTATTTTGGAAGAATGGTTTGTTGAGTGAAGGGCTGCCGCGCAGAGTTGGGATCACGTGTTGACTCCAGAAGCTATAAACAAGTTATCGAAGAATGTTGAGTATGGATGATATTTTCCCATTCGATGCACGACATTAGCACACATGTGGAAAGTTGAGGTTGGCAAGGATTCGTATATGGTCGATCTTTAGCATCGGACCTATGATTATCGTGAGTTCGAGTTGAATTTAATCCCATTTAGCCATGCTGCAGCAGCAATCAGGTATGCAACTTTCATGGTTTTTTTTGTTAAGAATCCATTTCCTCAAACATCATGATTTTTAACTATAATTCTTGTGCACACATAGATACTCCGGTGGACACATATATGATTTTGTGGATAGGTGCTACAAGACGGAGACTGTAGTCAGCATGTACGACTCAGTTATCATGGGCTTACCCAGTTCCGAAGAGTGGATTTTGCCACCTTATGGTTCACCACTTATGCTCGCCCCAGTGATAAAAAAAACAAGTTGGTCGTCCTCGCATGTCAAGAGCTTGGGGAGGCATTGAGGCATCATCTAGCTCGTGAAGACAGGTTTGCACTAGATTCATGGCCTGGGTCACAACAAATGTATGTGCACAGCCCAGATCTCGATTGGTGGTGTGGACTTAAATGCATCCCCAGAGGACGTGCATACGGAAACTACACGTAGAAGAGCTCTTAAGAAATGTAGTGTTTGTGGTGAGAAGACTCATACCCGTCCCAGGTGTCCGACAAGATAGGCTACCGACATTGATTGATGATGACTACATTTACTTTGTTTACTTCGTGGATTCTACTTTGTAATATCTACTTTACTTTGTTTACTTTGTTAATTCTACTTTACCTTGTTTACTTTGTTAATTATACTTTACTTTGTTTACTGATGTCTACTTTGTTTAGATTAGTTTAAAATCATGTGTCAATAAACATATATCGATCGCCTGTGAGGGGTCCAGGCAAAACAAGATCCGATATACGATCAAGACGTTCGCAATCTTCACGTAATCTGGAGGGTGGTTGGCTAGGGTCTTATCCTTGAACTTATCATACATCTGCGTCACAGTCATTTTTTTCCCCTCAAATAATCGGTAATAGATGCCTCTGGGCGGAATGTGATGAGCCACGTTCGGATCGAAACTTGATGTGCCGAACCGCAAGCCTGACACCAGTGCAAACTCAAAGGGCCCAAAGCGTAGTGTGGATCCATGGAGATAGAACCAACACTCACTACCCTCGCGTGTAGGCTCCTGTACGCACACTTCACGACAAATCAAGATGTTCATCGCCTTGTGTGCTACACTACCCCTTGAAATCCAAGAAGTGTCCGAAACATCCAGATCTAAACATCCGGATCGTATCTTCACTACCAAAATGATGTAACACCTCTCTAATTATCTCAATTAACTTCATCTTCAAATACATCATCACATTCGGCTTCAGGCTCTGGAGAGGGCGTCTAATCCACTCAATCTAAAATTTACAGTACAAAATTAGATAATTATTAAATTATTATTATGTTATTTTTAAATTTCAAGCTACGAACACTCAATTATTATTCTAATTTTATACTAATATTTTTTTAATTAGCGAGAATGAATTATATTAAAATAAAACTATTGTAATTTTAATTCGGTTCATTAATAGAATTTTTAACAATAAATGGTATAATTTATCATTGTATTAAGGTTAATTGCTACTTTAATTTAATTAAGGCATAACGACAAGTCTTAAATTTAAATTTAAATTTAAATTTAAATTTAAAGCTATGCTGTTGTTAAAACTTAAAATTTTGAGCTATTATTATTATTATTATTATTATTATTATTATTATTATTATTATTATTAATCAATTGTGTAAGTTACAACGTTTTAATTAACCTATATCATATTAATACAACAAAATTATTATTATCATTTATATTAATTGTTTCTTTAATTTTTTTTACAAATAGTATTATTTAGACTAATATTATTATTAAATTTTTGCACAATTAAACTAAAGATATCGTTCAATTTTAACTTAAACTTATCGTTAAGATATTACAGTTATCATTAATCTTTACCTATAATTAAATTAAATTATAATTAGGGCATAATGGTAATGCTATATTATAATAGGGCATAGCGATAAGGCTATCGTTAATGATTTCATGTTATTAACCTTAATGAGGGCATAATGATTATATTAAATAAGGCATAACGAAAATGATAATACATAACGATTATTATTATTTGTAACTGTACCTTTAATTTTTATTTTTTTTACTAATAGTATTATTTAGACTAATATTATTATTAATATTAGATCATAACGAAAGTAATAATGATTATTATTATTTTTTGAATAGGCCATAACGAAAATAATAATAACGATTATTATTAATTTTTCTTAAATAAAACTAAAGTTATCGTTATACTAATAGTGATAATAATTAATTTAATAATATAAGGCATAACTATTATATCATAATTTATAACGAATTATTTAAACGATAGGCATAATGATTAATTTAACAATACCAATAACAATTATATTATAATTTGTAATGATTTAACTTAGGCATAACGATACTTCAAAAACAAGAACGAAAAATAGGAATAACGATGATTATAAAAGCATAATGATACTTCAAATCAATACGTAACGATAATTAAAATAGCATAACGAATGATATAAAAGCATAACGATACTTCAAAAAAAAAGTATAACATTCATATTGAACATAAAATTAGCATAACGATACTTACAAAGTGTAACGATAATAAAAATTATGCATAATGATAACTAGTATGCATAAAGATAATTCACATAATGATAAATCAACTATTTTCATATATTTATGAACAATCGTTATAGCTTAATAACCTATCATTATATCTTGAATCAATCTATCGTTATAAGAAGATCCGGACCTATCGTTCAACTATTGTTATATATTTATGCACTATCATTATAGATGAATAAACTAATGTTTTGTTCTTCAACAAACCTATCGTTATGCAAGTACCCTGAATCAATCGTTACACATACATAACGTTTGGTAAAATGATAAAGAGTCTAACCTCTCCCAACGGTCAGCCTACATCTTCACGTCCTTCCTCTCGTCCTTCCTCCATCGTCTTCAACTCGAATGAATCTCTCTATTTTTTTTCACAGAACTTGAGCGAGAAAAATGGCTATCGATACAGCCAAGAAGAAGAAGAGAAGAAAAAAAGATGCGAGAGAGAGAGAGAGAGAGAGAGAGAGTAAAAAGGGTAGTTACAAATATTTAATACGATATTAAAGGATTTGATTCCACACGCGATTCTTTTTTTCAAACTAAAATTGAGTTTGGATAGATTTTGTTCCAAAGAAATATTGAAAACGTAATAACCGAGAGATATTTTATTCCAAAAAATATTTTATTCTTTTTGCATGAAAAGTACAAGTGTGTAAGACACTTTTCTGAAAAAGTGAGATAATATTCTGATTTTATTGGTCAAAGTGTATAAGTATAGTACAAATTGCCCAAATAACTTCTATAGTGTTAAAACTTGCCCAACTGCCAAAATTTTAAAATTAAATCTAGATATACTTTTCGCCCATTATTTTAACTAGTAATACACCCGTGTGATGCACGGGGTGAAAGATATATTAATAATTTAAAATAAATAGTTTGTATAAATAAAATTATAAAATTATAGTATAATTTTGATATTTTCAGAATTGATTGCTTAATTTTAGTATTGTATATTATTTAATTATACAGTCGAAAGTTCATCAATCAATTGAAGTATTGTTGAGAACCGAAATTTGAAAACAAACTTCAACAAACCTTTCATAAACTAACAAACTATTCAAAATCCAAAGTAACAATGTTATAGTGAGAGTGACTATGGAAAATTATAATTCCAGAAATATCAAGAGCAATGCTTCGAAGAATATGTAGTGATGTTCTGGAGATTAAAATAATTAATTACAAGATAATTAATTATTATTTTTTGGTATATCCTGCAAGTACACATTTGTTTTATCAAAGAAAAAAATAAAATGTAACTAAAAAATATTTATTACGCGCAATAAAAAAATCTGAAGTCAAATTGATCATAAAACTTAATATTAATATTTATTATTAATAAATATAAATAAATTATTATATATCAAGATATTTATCTTAATATATATTCACTGAGCGACATAAATTTATATATTAAGACATATGTGTGTGTGTGTATTATATATATATATATATATATATATATATATACTATTAAAGTAATTACATTTCACTAATATTTGGTTAATAAAAAATATAAGTAATTGTATACATCAATACAATTTATGTAATAAATAATCTTAATATATACTACAGGTTAATCAACGAAAAATGATTTTTAATCATTGTTTTTTAAAAAAACTCATTACACATTTTTTGTTCAAGAATGATATATATACAAATTTTTCATCCAGCTAAAAAAATATAAAGAAAATTTACAAAATATCACCCCATGAATATACGCCAATATATGTATAAATTTAATTTAAAATTATTGCAAAGTTACAAAATATTGTTTGCGAAAAATAAATAAAAATTTACAGGTTCTGAAAAACTTCCATGTAAACAACATTAGTTGTACATGAACTATTGTTGTTGTCTTTATCACATATTAATATCTTCAAACCGTTTCGACTTCGTACTCTGGAAACTGCAACATAAAATTGCCCGTGTGAGAACACTGGTTTTCTTAGGAATATACCCACATGCGATAAAGACTATCCTTAACTTTTATTGATTGTCATTGCATATGAAATAATAAGAAGAAATTGTTTTTGTTTAAACTTGAATGGCAGCCGTGGATCCGACGTGGTAAGTGACTTTCTAGAAATCAATACTTTCTGGCAAGAATTACTTCCAATTAGTATCTTGGCTTCCAAAATATGTTTGCCGAGTCTAGTAATAACTAAACAGGTACCATTACATAACCGAGTAGAGTGATCAACGTTTCTCAATAACATAACCGGAGTCCCAACTTTTAGATTCATCTTGTGGTTTGGCAAACCTGAACATTTCAATCTATTTAAAAAATCAGGTGTGTGTACGTCGTTCATAACATTAAAAATCACATTTGTAGTGCACGTGCTATCTGAACTTAAATATTCCATGTTATCTGATTGATTCATCGACATCATGTACTGATTCACCTCATCAACAACATCAAGTGTTGGAGCCAGTATTGCTCTTTCTTGTAAATAAGACAACTCATTTGTATCAGATAATGCAGACGGATAGGTACTGTTAATGATGGATACAATATGGTCACCTGAAAAATTTAAATGTAAGTCATCGAGAATTTCAATGCTTGCATGTCCATCATTTGTACCTCCAAGAAGACCATCTCATATGGCAGCAATCCAATCAGAAAATTTTTGTAATTCAGATGCTTCAACCTCAAAATCAACAGTTTGTAACCTCATATTCTTGGCCAACCTTAACACTTGCACATCCCTCCAGATGTAAGATGAATTGATAGTTGCATTTACCACATCTTGTCTGCTGCCTTTTGGTATAACAGGTAGAATTTACCTGAAATCTCCACTAAAAATAATAGGTTTACCTCCAAATGGTTGATGGTGGCTAAATGGGTTCTTGAATCGCATTATATCCTTCAAAGCTCTATCCAGAGCTTCAAAACAATATTTATGCATCATAGGTGCTTCATCAGTCATCACATATTATAAGTTTACATATCACCAGAAGCTCGACAAGCTTACTTCCTTATTTTATGTTGCATGTAGAATCTTCGTTAGGATTGATTGGGATAGCAAATCGGGAGTGAGCAGTTTTTCCTCCAAGCAACAGTAATGATGTTATCCCCACGTGAAGCAACATTCAACACTATGTCTCCTTTTGATCTTAATGCGGCAGATAATGTTTTCCATATGAATGTTTTACCCGTACCACCATAACCATATATAACAAAATACCACCTGAAATAGTTTGCCTTTTTTTTTATAATAGAGTCGTACACATGACGTTCTTTAGTCAGATTAGCAAGAAAAGCATTATGTTCTGATGTTAAATGTGATCAATCATAGCGCAATTTATCATTTATCATACTATTACCCGTTTGAAAAAAATATTCTTCTGAAGGATACTGCATCTCTTCGAATTCACACAGACTCGATCACACTTTAGCAATAATCTTTCCATCTCAGGAAGTGCATAGTTTCTTATCTGATCTTGAGTCAATTTTAAATCTAAAGTAAAAATAATTTTTATTACAAATTATAAATAAATAAACAAACACCTTGATACATAAGTGTAGGAGGTGAAAAATTAAATATTATATATAATATTTTCATTGATTTTTATATATTTATTTAGTTTTGGAATCATATCAAATCTAAAATTAGATAAAATATTTAAATAATAAAGATATTATTATATGATAAACATCAAGAGTCTTTGGCAACAAGTAAATATCTTTCCAGAGATATATATCAATATTCAAGAGCCAATGAGATCGCGCCACGTCAGCCCTGAATCTCTCTCCCTACAACTATAAATAGGGGCCTCCATATCAGTTGAAAAAGACTCCGAAAATCAGAATTGAAGAGCTCGAGAAGTTGGAGAAAATATTCTCTACGAAGTTCTCTCCAATATTCAAGCTGTTCTTCACCGGAGTCATCTCAAATCCAGCGTCCGATCCGAAATCAAGGTTCTGAAACCCTCCAGACGACGTTATAAAGTCCCAATATCCAAGGTGTTCTAGCAAGATTCAAGTTGTTCTTCATCAGAATCACCTCAAATCCAACGTTCAATCCGGAATCAAGGTCGTCGGCCCCCGGTTAACGTTATCAAATCCAAATACCAAGTCAAAGAAGATCGATGGTTTAAATCTTCCCCAAAAACTTTGAAGACCAAATCCAAATACCAAGTCAAAGAAGATCGAGGATACAAATCTTTCCCGAAAAATTCGAAGACAAAGTTCAAACAACAAGTTCGAGAAAATCAAAGAGACAAATTTACTTTGAAGATTTCAAAGACCGTTTGAAAATCAAGTTTTGAAGAGAAGAATCAGAGGAAAAATAGGGATTGGATCCATAAATTTATATTTTTGATCTGAAATCATTTTATTGTACACTATTTTGTGTTTTACCAAATTAAATATAAAAAATTATGTTACAAATTTTGGCACGCCCAGTGGGACAATCTCTACCTCTCATCTCTTCTCTTCATCAAATTCCTCAAGCATCAAGATATCTACAACTCTGAAAGAGCAAGAAACAAATAATGGGGACAAACCTTTTGATAAATCTCCAAGTGAAAAAGAAGAAGAAGCGGCTTCAAATCTCGTCATGAGCCCATTCAAGTCCTTCAATACATATTTCAATCCATGAAAATAAAATGCAAACGCTCCTTGATAAGAGCCTAAACTATCTTCAAAACTCCTTGATAAGAGCCTAAACTATTTTCAAAACTCCTTTATAAGAGTCAAAACTATCTAAGATTTTCAAAATGCAACGCTCCTCGATAAGAGCCTAAACTATCTTTCAAAGCTCCCTGATAAGAGCCAAAACTATCTAAACTCTTCAAGAAATACCAAGACTCCTTGACAGGAGTATAAAATGTCTATAGAGTCAAATTCAAATCCAAGACTCATTGATACGAGTATAAAAGGTCTACAAATTCAAATTCAAGACTCATTGACACGAGTATAAAAGGTCTACAAATTCAAATTCAAGACTCCTTGACACGAGTATAAAATGTCTACAAATCCAAATTCAAATCCAAGTACTCACGGACACGAGTATAAAAGGTCTACAAAGTCCAAATTCAAGTTGAAGGCTCATCGATATGAGCATAAACTATCCAAGTTCAAGAAAAAGCTCCCTGATATGAGCATAAACTATCCAAGTTCAAGAAAGCTCCCTGATACGAGCATAAACTATCTAAATTCAAATCTAAATTGAATGCTCCTTGATACGAGTATAAACTATCCAATAAATTCAAATTGAAGAACTCTTGAATATGAGTATAAACTATTCAAGAACTCCTTGACTCGAGTATAAACTATCTAATAAATTCAAGTTCAAGACTCCTTGATACGAGTTTAAACTATCTAATCAATTTCGAGACTCATTCATTTCAAACGACAAGTCGTCAATGAACAAGCTTCGAGGGGACATTTGTAGGAGGTGAAAAATTAAATATTATATATAATATTTTTATTGATTTTTCTATATTTATTTAGTTTTGGAATCATATCAAATCTAAAATTAGATAAAATATTTAAATAATAAAGATATTATTATATGATAAATATCAAGAGTCTTTGGCAACAAGTAAATATCTTTCCAGAGATATATATCAATATTCAAGAGCCAATGAGATCGTGCCACGTCAGCCCTGAATCTCTCTCCCTACAACTATAAATAGGGGCCTCCATATCAGTTGAAAAAGACTCCGAAAATCAGAATTGAAGAGCTCGAGAAGTTGGAGAAAATATTCTCTACGAAGTTCTCTCCAACATTCAAGATGTTCTTCGCCGGAGTCATCTCAAATCTAGCGTCCGATCCAGAATCAAGGTTCTGAAACCCTCCAGACGACGTTATAAAGTCCCAATTGTTGGTTTTGTATACTAGAAGACTGTCTTTTGTATACATTATTAATAATGGTTTTATGATGATATAAAATGAATACAATTGCAGTCACTGTTTGTATTTAAATTGTTATATTTATATGCATGTTCACTATACTTACAATGTAGATGATATGGTGTGGGTAAACACATGGTTAGATCATATCATCGGTTCCTTGTAATGTATTAAAAGGCTCACGGTTTAGATGGCACTGAACCTGCTATCGGTACGCCGTAGAATAATCTGATAGTTAGTTTGTCTTGACTAACTGATTATTCTAATACATGGTCAAGTGTATTGAGGAGGATCTACTTAGAATTCTATTCTCTATTTTGACCTTAAATGAGAGAATAAGAATCCACAGAGTTCGGGTTCTTAACCCCTATGTGCTGGCAGACATATACGTGTAGTGTTTGCAACTTTGATTTATCAAAGGGTGAGATTCTTTCATAAGGATCAATAATCTCGATATCTTGGGTCGTGACATTTACACTTATGATGGGTTGTGCAATATGTAGGGGCACCGTGTCCTGGTGCGCCAGTTTGATGATGTCCCCTTGAGGAAATACAAGTTCATGCTGAAACCCTGCAGGTGGAATTTATTCCGTGCATGAGTAAAGCTTGTGTGGTACTACTCAAGGATAAGATATTAATTAATTATAGCTGTCAGAACCTTACATAATTAATTAATGGGCGTTATATCTTAAACGCGGGGAATGGCTGGACTAAAGGAGAAAGCATATTCAGAAATATGTATTAAATTGGTAGGTCAGTATTATTTCTTTAGTGGAATAAAAATAATAATTAATTTATTTAATAATATCCTAAGTTTATTGGATATTGGAAATTAAATAAATTAACAGGCCAATTTAATATTCTTCTAGATCTCTGTTGTAGCCCAATATGACTTTAATGGACTGGAGATATAAAAAGGGATAGAGGCCCAAACCCAGTAGGGTTGGGACACTGAAATTTCGACCACCTCCCCTATAAATAGGGAGGTGGGGGATGAAATTTTAAGAGTAATAATCAGCTCCTCTTGTGTTCTCTTTATCTCCACAAATTTCATACTGATCTAGTAGATTTCAGCCCACCTTAAAACTAGATTCAGTCCGGAAATACAACAGAAGATCAAGGAGTGGAATATCACTGTGGGGCGCTAATCATCATCATACACAACAACAAGATTAGACCTTTAATCTTGTCCTCCACCCGTCGTTTAATTTGTAAGTCATTTTTCGTTTCTATGTTTCCGCTTTAGTAGAATCGTTTAAACCGAATTTGCATGTTAATTAAACTCGATTAATTAAAACATATGAGATGTATGAATTTATGATCTACATGACATTAGGATTAATGAATATCCAATTAGATCCTGCGGTGGTTCAATTCGAAAAAATCCCAACAACTGGTATCAGAGCGAGTTTTGGCACTGTTCTAGATTTAATCCTAGGATATTTTCAAAATTCATGTATAAATTTGTAGATGAATTTTATGTCTTTAAAATTTTTAGATTTATTTGATCATGAATTTCATGTTTAATAGATTCAAATTCGGATGTAATTTTGATGTATATTGAAAATTCGAATTTGTGGGAATCTATGTAATTTTCGGCCATGGTATTATTGGATTTGGAATAGAATTTTGATGTATCAAAATTTCCAGATTTAATAAGGTGAGTGTTCGAAAATTTGAGCATCAAAATTTTCAAAAATTTGATGTCTCAAGTTCCCTAATTTTTGTGTTGAATTTTCGGCCACTATGAATTAGATTTGGATGGATTTTTGATCAAGATCAAAATTTCCAGATTTGTTTTAAATGTGGTTCAAAAATTTAGTGTATTAGAATTGGATTTGGTGATTTTTGATGTATATCAAGATTGCCTAATTCTAATCTAGATAGGTTTGAAATTAGAATTTTAAATTTGGTAATTTTTGAAGTGGATCAAAATTTCCAGATTTTTAATTCTTGAAAATTTCGAAACCTATAGCTATATTATTTGGAATAGTTTTTTGATTAATGTCAAAATTTCCAAATGTGAAATATAGTGGTAATTTTCGAATTTGTTAAATTAATTTGGAGAAAATTTTAATGAAAATTAAAATTCCAGATTTATTTAATGATGTTTTCAAAAATTATGGATGTTGGTGAAGATTTGATATTATATCTTAATTTGCCTAATTTTAATCTAGATAGATTTGAAAATAGAATATTAAATTTGGAAGAATTTGAAGTGGATCAAATTTCCAAATTTATTATTTGGTAATTTTCGAAATTTATTGATTAAAATTTGGATAAAGTGATTTTGGATATATAAAAATAATTATCAAAATCCAATTGGATAAGATTTTAAATTTGGATAAGTTTTGGAAGATTTTGGATTGGAATCAAATTTCCAAACCTTATCCTTGAAGATTTAGATTCTTATGGATAATATTTGGATTAGATTTTTGATTTATATCAATATATCCAATTATTATTTAATTAGGGTGGTTAGAAAATATTAAATAAATTTGGTGGATAATTATAAATAATTTCCAGATTTATTTTAAGATATATTTTCGAAATTTAACAAGATTTAAATTGGTGGATAATTATTTTAATTTTCAATTTTTATCTTGTGGATAATATCGAATTAATTAATTTAATTAATTGTAAAATTCGAATATTATTTAATATGTCATGTTTGGATATCATATGTTATTTTATGCTAATCATGTAATTGTGATTGTTGGATTTGTAGACTGACTTGTTTGCAGGGTTACCGACTATCATGGCTCCTTAATTATGTGATGTATGTTTTAATTTATGTTGGATGTATGATGGGTCGTATGCCGGTTTGGCTACGTGATTTTAATCCATGAGAAAATCCATGGATTAGGTCTAGGTTTTATTTTATGTTGTTTTAATGTAATAGAAATAAAACTGTTAGACCAAGTCATTGAGTTATAATTTTATTCTAGATATATTAGTTTTTTCTCTAAGGAATAGATATTCTATATTGAATAAAGTTTGAAGATTAACTCAAAGAAGGAGAGTGGCACAGCTCAAGAAAGGAAGTATCACTGATTCACGTCCCGAAATCCTAATTGGAGCTAGGTTTTCGGCGAGGCGCAGTGATAAGGGCGGCGGCCATGCCCGAGTTTCCGGAGCTGACTTTCCAGTTTTATCTCATTCAACAACATGAGATATAAGCTGTGATAGTTGGTTTTTATTATTATTGCTTATTATGTTGTTTGAAGCATGCAATGGTGTTTTATCATTTTATGTGATGTTTGCATGTTTTACAATGGGATAAAATGAAACCTCAATCTTAAATAACTAAGTAGGAGAGATTCATACCAAAGTATGTAGAAATCTCAAACGGTCTCCATTAATCTGGTTTAATTGAGATGTGATTGACATGCGAGTTGACAATAGGTCTTCCTCCATAACGGATGTGTCATATCACTGTTATCTCTAGAAATTAAACTTCTTTATCAAGATAGTTGTAGAACACTACTAGAACAAACTGACTCCTCCAACTGGAGCAGGGAGTTCGAAATAGTGGACTTGGTGCTAAGATGATGGTGTTCACACTTAGGTGTAATTTATTAATAAACGTCCACACTAACGTGGCTTATTAATTTGAAGGTTACATGACCGTGATTATTTCCGACTATTAATTTACTTGTCATAAGAAAATTTGACTGGAGGTAAATTAAAGGTGGTTTTACCTGTTTAAGGATGATTTTTATAAACGTCCACACTAACGTGGCTTATAAGAAACATTTTTAAAATGTCGGTGGATTACATATAATTTTTTTGAGGTCTACGATTATATGTGAGTATCCTAAAGTTTGTGACTGTACTGCATGTTTACTTTTCAGTTATTCTATATCATCATGGCACTCTCCAACCTATCCACTATTCTCAAAGAAAACAAGTTAATCGGTGAAAATTACAATGATTGGATTCTAAACCTTAATCTTGTTCTCACTGCGAAAGGACACAAGTTCGTACTTGAAGAAGTATGTCCTCAGAAGCCAGATGAGGGTTCTGACGAAGCCCAAAAGGTTGCATATGATAAGTGGGTTAGGTCCAATGAGGTGGCGCGCTGTTACATTCTGGCATCTATGTCGAATGTGTTGCAACATCAGCATGAACCTATGAAAACCGCTTATGATATCATGTACAACCTTAGGCAGCTCTTTGGTCATCAGAACAGCTCGGCACGCCATTTGGCGATGAAGAAGCTAATGGATGCGAGAATGTCTGACTCCACACCTGTTAGGGATCACGTTCTCACGATGATGGGGTATCTGGCTGAGATCGAGACCTTGGGTGGAGAGCTGGATGGCGATTCTCAAATCGACATTGTTCTTCATAGCCTATCCTCGAGGTTTGAGCAGTTCAGGCTGAACTTTAACATGATTAAAAGGGATGTCAGCATGACTGAATTGCTCATAGATCTTCAGGCGGCTGAGTTACTTCAAAAAGGAAATCCGGAGGCACACCTAGCTGAAAATAGGGCGTCTTCTTCTGGTACTAAAAGGAAGAAGAAGAACGCACCTAAGAAAGCTGCAGAGGGGGCGCCTAAGGTGAAGAAGTCTAAGACTAAGATTCCTCTCGAGGAATTTAAGTCAAAGACAAAGTGTTTCAAGTGCGGCCAGCCAAGTCACTGGAAGGCGGATTGTCCTAACAAAAAGAAGAAAAAGGGTACGTCTCAATCTCTCGTCATTGAAACATGTTTAGCTACTTGTTCTACTCAGTCATGGGTAGTAGATACTGGAGCTACTGATCATGTTTGCATGTCTTTACAGGGGTTTCTGGCAAAAAGACAGCTGAGTGATGGAGAGATTTCAGTCTACATGGGCAATGCTACGAAAGTGGCGGCAGTTGCAGTGGGAGATGTAACCTTATCTTTTAGTAGTGATAGGATATTAGTTTTAAAGGATTGTCTTTATGTGCCTGGTTTTAGGCGAAACTTGATTTCCGTTTCTAAACTTTTTATGGATGGATATTCTGTTTCTTTTGATAACAAGGTTGTTATCTTTAGTGATAAACGTTTTATCTGTTCTGGCACATTGGATGGGCATCTTTATTTACTTAATTCTATGCAAAACACTACGCAAATGCATTTACTGAATACATCGGTCATAAACCCTAACAAACGAAAAGAAGCTTCGGAAATGAATCAAACCTATCTTTGGCATCTTAGGCTCGGCCATATTAACCTTAAACGGATACAAAGACTGGCAAACGATGGGCCCTTGTCTTCATTGGTCCTAGAATCATTCCCTTTGTGTGAATCCTGTTTGGAAGGTAAAATGACCAAGCGACCCTTTAAGGATAAAGGGAATAGATCTGAAGAGGTACTAGATTTGATTCACTCTGACTTATATGGCCCTATGTCAGTTCAGGCTCGAGGAGGGTACGAGTATTTCATCACGTTCATTGATGATTACTCAAGGTATGGATACATATACCTGTTACGCCGCAAGTCAGAATCCTTTGAGACTTTCAAAGAATTCAGAGCGGAAGTGGAAAAACGTACAAGTAAAAGTATCAAATCACTACGGTCTGATCGTGGTGGTGAGTACCTCTTGAATGAATTTAGGGACTACTTAGCAGAGAATGGGATTATATTCCAGTTGACTGCGCTAGGAACGCCACAGCAGAACGGCGTGGCGGAGAGAAGGAACAGAACATTGTTAGAGATGATTAGATCGATGATGAGCTATTCAGATCTGCCTATTTCATTCTAGGGATATGCCCTGGAAACGGCAGCCTATATTCTAAATATGGTTCCATCAAAATCAGTCCCATATACGCCCACAGAACTTTGGACTGGACGAAAGCCCAGTCTTGGACATTTTCGGATTTGGGGTAGTCCAGCACATGTGCTGGATAAGGAAGCTGATAAGCTGGCACCACGTACGGATGTTAGACTATTTGTTGGATATCCCAAAGGAACGAAAGGTGGTTTATTTTATAGTCCTAAGGATCAGAAGATCATTGTGAGTACCAATGCTCGATTCT
Organism: Perilla frutescens; assembly: GCA_026008535.1. Taxonomy (NCBI): domain Eukaryota; kingdom Viridiplantae; phylum Streptophyta; class Magnoliopsida; order Lamiales; family Lamiaceae; genus Perilla; species Perilla frutescens. The sequence continues at coordinate 17,056,641 of BRKX01000015.1, forward strand.
TAGAGGAAGACTATGTAATAAATCACAAGCCAAGAAGTGAGATAGTACTCGAGGAACTTCGAGGGAAAAATTCGAATCTAACACCAACAGTACAAGAAGATGAACCACAATTTACTGCACAACGTATCATAGAAGTACAAGAACTGTCTCGTCGCAGTGGGAGGGTTGTACGCCAACCTGACAGATTCATTAGTTTGGGTGAATCTTCGGATTTCCCTGAAGGACTAAATGAATTGGATCCCAGGACCTACCACAAAGCAATCCAAGACAAAGATGCAGACTCTTGGAAAATTGCAATGGAGTCTGAGATTGGATCTATGGATCACAATCAAGTCTGGGAGCTTGTAGAACTACAGGATGGGGTAAAACCCATTGGGTGTAAGTGGGTTTACAAACGCAAGAGAGGAGCTGACGGAAAGGTTGAAACCTTCAAGGCAAGATTGGTGGCGAAAGGGTATACTCAGAAAGAAGGGATCGATTATGAGGAAACCTTTTCGCCGGTAGCCATGCTTAAGTCAATCCGGATTCTCTTGTCTATTGTCGCTCATTTGGATTATGAGATTTGGCAGATGGATGTCAAGACAGCTTTCCTGAATGGAAGTCTTGAGGAAAACATCCACATGAAGCAACCAGAGGGTTTCATTGCTAAAGGTCAAGAGCACTTAGTGTGCAAGCTTAAGAGATCCATTTATGGACTTAAGCAGACGTCAAGGTCTTGGAACATCTGGTTTGATGAGGTTATCCAATCATATGGATTCGTGCAATGTCCGGATGAGAGCTGTGTGTACAAGAAGAGTGACGGAAACATGTTGGCTTTCCTCGTGCTATATGTTGATGATATCTTACTTATTGGAAACAGTAAGAAAGTATTATCTAACATAAGGGTGTGGTTGTCCAAGCAGTTCGATATGAAAGATTTGGGAGAAGCCAGACACGTCCTTGGCATCAAGATAATTCGAGATCGCCAGAAAAGAATGTTGTGCTTATCTCAGGCGACATATATCGACACGGTGCTAGCTAGGTTTAACATGCAGGATTCCAAGAAAGGTTTTATACCTTTCAGGCATGGAATTCATCTATCCAAGGATATGTGTCCCCACACACAGGCTGAGATAGATGAGATGAAGGGCGTTCCATATGCTTCGGCTGTGGGAAGCCTTATGTATGCTATGCTATGCACTAGACCTGATATATGCTATGCAGTCGGCATGGTAAGCAGATATCAGTCTAACCCTGGACAAGATCACTGGACTGCGGTTAAGAATATACTCAAGTACCTAAAAAGGACTCGAGATTATATGCTGGTGTACCGCTCTGATAGTCTAGTGTCTTTAGGTTAGACGGACTCAGATTTTCAATCCGATAAAGATCAGAGTAAATCTACCTCAGACTATGTGTTTACCTTGGGAGGCGGAGCCATTGCATGGAGGATCATAAAGCAGAAATGCATTGCAGATTCCACCATGGAGGCCGAATATGTAGCTGCCTCTGAGGCTGTAAAAGAGGCCGTCTGGCTCAAGAGCTTCTTGTTGGACTTGAGTGTGGTTCCTGATTTGCCTAAGAGTATCACGGTATATTGTGATAACTCGGGTGCAGTGGCAAATTCGAAGGAACCCAGAGCCCATAAGGCAAGTAAACACATAGAGAGAAAGTACCATCTTATACGAGAAATCGTTAAGAGAGGAGATGTGGCAGTGGTCAAGATTGCATCGGTGGACAATTTAGCTGATCCATTCATGAAGAGCATTCCGACTAAGACCTTCTACGGTCACGTGGAGAAAATGGGAGTGAGATGCAGACCCGGGGTTGCCGTTTGAGATTTTAGTTAGAGTTGGAGAGTTAGCCAGTTTGTTTTATATTTGAAAGACATGCTTCAAGTATAAGTGGGAGATAGTTGGTTTTGTATACTAGAAGACCTGTCTTTTGTATACATTATTAATAATGGTTTTATGATGATATAAAATGAATACAATTGCAGTCACTGTTTGCATTTAAATTGTTATATTTATATGCATGTTCACTATACTTACATTGTAGATGATATGGTGTGGGTAAACACATGGTTAGATCACATCATCGGTTCCTTGTAATGTATTAAAAGGCTCACGGTTTAGATGACACTGAACCTGCTATCGGTACGTCGTAGAATAATCTGATAGTTAGTTTGTCTTGACTAACTGATTATTCTAATACATGGTCAAGTGTATTGAGAAGGATCTACTTAGGATTCTATTCTCTATTCTGACCTTAAATGAGAGAATAAGAATCCACAGAGTTCGGGTTCTTAACCCCTATGTGTTGGCAGACATATACGTGTAGTGTTTGCAGCTTTGATTTATCAAAGGGTGAGATTCTTTCATAAGGATCAATAATCTCGATATCTTGGGTTGTGACATTTACACTTATGATGGGTTGTGCAATATGTAGGGGCACCGTGTCCTGGTGCGCCAGTTTGATGGTGTCCCCTTGAGGAAATGCAAGTTCATGCTGAAACCCTGTAGGTGGAATTTATTCCGTGCATGAGTAAAGCTTGTGTGGTACTACTCAAGGATAAGATATTAATTAATTATAGCTGTCATAAGCTTACATAATTAATTAATGGGCGTTATATCTTAAACGCGGGGAATGGCTGGACTAAAGGAGAAAGCATATTCAGAAATATGTATTAAATTGGTAGGTCAGTATTATTTCTTTAGTGAAATAAAAATAATACTTAATTTATTTAATAATATCCTAAGTTTATTGGATATTGGAAATTAAATAAATTAGCAGGCCAATTTAATATTCTTCTAGATCCATGTTGTAGCCCAATATGACTTTAATGGACTGGAGATATAAAAAGGGATAGAGGCCCAAACCCAGTAGGGTTGGGACACTGAAATTTCGACCACCTCCCCTATAAATAGGGAGGTGGGGGACGAAATTTTAAGAGTAATAATCAGCTCCTCTTGTGTTCTCTTTATCTCCACAGATTCCATACCGATCTAGTAGATTTCAGCCCACCCTGAAACTAGATTCAGTCCGGGAATACAACAGAAGATCAAGGAGTAGAATATCACTGTGGGGTGCCAATCATAATCATACACAACAACAAGATTAGACCTTTAATCTTGTCCTCCACCCGTCGTTTAATTTGTAAGTCGTTTTTCGTTTCTATATTTCCGCTTTAGTAGAATCGTTTAAACCGGATTTGCATGTTAATTAAACTCGGTTAATTAAAACATATGAGATGCATGAATTTATGATCTACATGACATTAGGATTAATGAACATCCAATTAGATCCTGCGGTGGTTCAATTCAAAAAAACCCCAACACCAATATCCAAGGTGTTCTAGCAAGATTCAAGTTGTTCTTCGTCAGAATCACCTCAAATCCAACGTTTAATCCAGAATCAAGGTCGTCGGCCCTCGGTTAACGTTATCAAATCCAAATACCAAGTCAAAGAAGATCGATGGTTTAAATCTTCCCCAAAAACTTTGAAGACCAAATCCAAATACCAAGTCAAAGAAGATCGAGGATACAAATCTTTCCCGAAAAATTTGAAGACAAAGTTCAAACAACAAGCCCGAGAAAATCAAAGAGACAAATTTACTCTGAAGATTTCAAATACTGTTTGAAAATCAAGTTTTGAAGAGAAGAATCAGAGGAAAAATAGGGATTGGATCCATAAATTTATATTTTTGATCCGAAATCATTTTATTGTACACTGTTTTGTGTTTTACCAAAATAAATACAAAAAATTGTGTTACAATAAGTATTTTGTAATATATATATATATATAATGATGATAATATTAATTTTACAATAAATAGTGTACTTGGATGATTAAGAATTTTGCATTGTTTGTGAAGAATATTATCAAACAAATAATTCCAACACTTCTCCCATACAATCTCCGGTCTTGCCATGGAATTAGCAGTGAGCAAGTTAACAAATAGATGTCTTAGTGAATGAGAAAAACACCATTAACTCGTCTCAATAATTCCATTGATGTACTCATTATCATCATCTAACAAACCCAATGCATAACACGCGTTGCGAAATGAGTTGTATTATACGCCATTTATGCATCTTATATCTTCGAACGATGTGGGTCCACGTACAATATTTAGAAGAAGTCTCAAATAGTACATCTCACAAGTACTTGGATGAACATAGAAGATCCTACTAATAGAAAATCATTTCTTCCTTGGAACCCACTCTCGAATCTGTGTTTTCCACACAAACTTAGTTGGAAATTCATAATACGTCAATCTCCTCACTTCTGGATACTTTTTATTGGCTTCAAACCAAGTGAGGAACATACTGTGACTAACTGACGGATGATTCACAATATTTTCAAGCACATCATTATCAGAAAAAAAATATATTCTGCTCATTTGGCAGATGAAAACTCAATCGCTCAACTGGTGGATCTATGTAGTTAATATCAAATCCAAATGTTCTCCATAATGCTTCACACGGAGAAACATATCTGCAGTCATAGTACATATTTACCTCATCAATTACTTTAGGTTGAGTTGCATCTTTAGTGGTTCGATAGAAAGAAGCCGTTACCCAATCATTACCCTTATTGATGTACTTAAATAAGTACTTAATGGATTTGGATTGATTATACCATTCGGTGTTAATATGAGCTCCATACTTCATCAACAAATATTTATTATGAGGAAAAACATATCTATTGTTAAGACAAATGTCATTCTTCATGATCATACGACCGTTATCCCTCCTTCTATAGATTGGGTAACCGTCCTCGTCAGTAGAAGTCATCTTAAAGAATTTTTTTGGGAAGGTTTTGTACACCTGCCTTCTAACATGCAAGGTGACTCTTTCATCACACTACCATAACACAAGGATCATGAATCATGAACGCACCGACGTTGTCATAATACTACTAAAGATAAATCCCCACAAGATATTCAAGATCACGATAAATCCGGGAATAAACATAATTAGATTATATTATTGTTGTAATATTTTTTGTATATTTTCCTTGTATGCTTTTCTAGAATTTTCCTTCTTTCTGTATAAATACATGTAACAAAAATAATAAGAATTATCTTCTCCCATCATCATATTGAGCGTTCCTATCTCTTATATTTTAATCTAGAATTTCAGCAGAAATTATGCGATCTATATCTTCTCCGGCGGGATTTATACCTTCTGCTGCTAAAAAAGGTAAAATATGTGCATGTGGGAGGCCTCTTTTCTAAAACTCAATATTGTAAATAGCTGTATTGTTGTAAACATTACAATGTATTAGTGTATAAATTAATTTGTTAGTGAAATATAAAAAAAATAAAATAATAAAATATATATTATTATAAATATACCGGCACAAACGGTTCTGAATATTTTATTATGTCAAATATCTTTCATTAACTCATCAAGCTTCATTTTAAAAACACGACAAAGTATGTCGGGTCTATCTTCCGCACCTACCCATTTGCATATAGCCAATGCATCTTGATAATTTTGTATCATGTATTGAACACTTCTGGTGAAGCTAGACGGTAATATGACCCTCTTCCCTCGAGTAGCCAGATCATTCTCTCCATTTACTAATGCTTCATGCAACCCTTTAAACATATCACAACGCAATTGTGGCTGATTGAATCGGATATAATTCAATCTGAAAGATTCTATCATTGTATAAGCATCGACAACAAATTGTTGAAATAATCTTCTCGATGACAGTACATGAGTTATCTCGCAATCTCGTTCATGCAAACAATATGCAAAAAACTCTATGATGCTTACCTTTTTCCTTCCACCTATTTCATGCTTTTTTATATCAAACAATAATATGTCTTCTCTAAAATCATCTTCTCCATACGGGAAAAGCAAATGATATTGAAGTGCAATAAAAGAAGGATGTGTTTCATAAATACGCTTTAGTACACCATTTTTAGATTCAGCCAATATATCTCTGATACCAGATGATGTATTAAAATCTTCGACGATTAATACAACGATTTCTGATGCAGACGGTAAATTATATATTCTTGCATCTGCAGCCCTATGCCTTATCAACTTCAACTTCAAATCTGTACATTCAGAATTTTTTCAAGTCTCCCGTGCCATTCTGAAAGATTGCACCAATATGTTGTTAACATCAAGCATCTTTCTCGATTCCTCTACAATTTCTGACTGGATACTGTCAACATCTCTCGGTTGTCTGCATCATTTATATTGAGGTTATATATAATAACTAAAATAATTACATATATTTCAATGTATAATAATATATTCCTAATTTAACTTAATTTACCATACTAACCTGACAGATGATATTCGATTTGACACTTCATTATCCGTGTCATATATGTAAAGTTGTGCAGATCTTGGTATTTCACTGTTGTCAGGTAATAAACTATATATTCGATGATAGTTTTGGCCGCATATTCTAAATATTGGCGGAGATCCACCTTTTTTTATAGTAGAATCCACCTTGTCATCCATAGATGTGAAACTGAACATGCTATTAAAGGAACAAATATTATCTAGAAAATGTTTGCTACTTGGATGATGTCCAAACATCAAATCAATCAACAATTTAGGTGGATTTTTTGTTGGGGTTTTCTCGAATTAAACCACTGCAGGATCATTTGGTTGTTCATTAATCCATGTTCATGCAAATCATAATTTTATGTAACATGCATGTTGATCACAGTCTAACCAAAAAGCATGCAAAGCTGATTCGAATCTAATAAAGCAGAAGATATAGAAACGAATCTACTTACAAATCGATAGACGGTCTGTGGACAAGATTAAAGATCTAATCTTGCTGTTGAATGAACTATAATGGCACCACCTATGACCTCAAAATTGTGCACCACAATATTCCACTCCAAGATCTTCTGTTGTATTCCCGGACTGTATCTAGATTCAGAGTGGGCTGAAATCTACTAGATAGAATTGTGAAATCTATGGATAACTTTGAGAGACAAAGAGGGGCTGATTTCCTATGAATAATATCTTGAAAATTTCGTGCCCCCCCCCTTATATATAGGGAGGGGCGAAATTTCATGTTCCAGCCCTATTGGGCTGGGCCTCTATCTCAAGTTCAATATCCAGTCCACTTTCAGTCAATTGGGCTACAACAGGGATCTAGAAGAATATTAAATTGGCCCACTAATTTATTTAATATCCAATATCCAATAAACCTAGGATATAATTAAATAAATTAAGTTTTACTTTTATTCCACTAAAGAAGTAAAACTGACCTACCAATTTAATACATATTTACGAATATGCTTTCTCCTTTAGTCCAGCCATTCCCCGTGTTTAAGATATAATGTTCATTAATTAATTATGTAAGCCTCTGACAGTTATAATTAATTAACATCTAAAACCTTGAGTAGTACCACACAAGCTTTATTCATGTACGGAATAAATTCCACCTGCAGGGTTTTAACATGAACTTGTGCTTCCTCAAGAGAACATCATCAACCTGGCGCACCAGGACACAGTGCTCATGCATACTGCTTGAGACATCATGTATACATTGTTATTACCCAAGATATCGAATTCGATCTACGAAAAGATCTCACCCATTGATAAATCAAAGTAATAAACAACGCACACATATGCTCGCCAATATCACATGAGTTCAGAACCCGAACTCTGTGGATCTTTATTCTCTCAGTAACTGGGTCAGAGACAGAGAATAGTATCCTATCGTGATCCTCCTCAATACACTAACGAGTGTACTAGAATAATCAGTTAGTCAAGATAAACTAACTTATCAGATTATTCTACGGTGTACCGATGGTGTGTTCAGGACCATCTAAGCCGTGAGCTCTTTAATACATTACAAGGTTCTAATGATATGATCTTACCATGTGACTCCCCACATCATATCATCTACAATGTAAGTATATGAAACATTGCATAAAACAATTATAGAACATAATCTAAATGCAAACAGTGACTGCAATAACTTTCATTTCATATTATCATATCATCAGAAAAGTATACAAAGACAAGTCTTCCAGTATACAAAACTAACAATCTCCCACTTATACTTGAAGCATGTATTTCAAGCATAATAACTAACTGGCAAACTCTCCAATCTAAAACTATCAACTCAAACTGCGCTACCGGGTCTGCATCTTACTCCCATTTTCTCCACGTGACCATCAAAGGTCTTAGCCGCCAGGCTCTTCGTGAATGGATCAGCCAGGTTGTCCTCAGATGCAATCTTGACCACCGCCATGTCTTCTCTCTTAACGATTTCTCGTATAAGATGGTACTTTCTCTCTATGTGTTTACTTGCCTTGTGGGCTCTGGGTTCCTTCGAATTTGCCACTGCACCAGAGTTATCACAGTATATCGTGATAGTCTTAGGCAAATCAGAAACCACGCCCAAGCCCACTAGGAACCCGCGGAGCCAGACAGCCTCTTTTGCAGCCTCAGAGGCAGCTACATACTCAGCTTCCATGGTGGAATTCGCAATGCATTTCTGCTTAATGCTCCTCCATGCGATGGCTCCACCTCCTAATGTAAACACATAGCCCGAGGTAGACTTACTCTGATCTTTGTCGGATTGAAAATCTGAGTCCGTGTAACCCAAAGGTACTAGACTATCAGAGCGGAAAACCAACATATAATCTCGACTCCGTTTAAGGTACTTGAGAATGTTTTTTTACCGCAGTCCAGTGACCTTGTCCAGGGTTAGACTGATATCTGCTTACCATGCCAACGACATAGCATATATCAGGCTTAGTGCATAGCATAGCATACATCAAACTTCCCACAGCCGAAGCATATGGTACTTTCTTCATTTCCTCTATCTCAGACTGTGTTTGGGGACACATTTCCTTGGATAGATGAATTCCATGCCTGAAAGGTATAAAACCTTTCTTGGAATCTTGCATGCCAAATCTAGCTAGCACCGTATCGATATAAGTCGCCTGGGACAGACATTACATCCTTTTCTGGCGATCTCGAATGATCTTGATGCCAAGAACATGTCCGGCTTCACCCAGATCCTTCATATCGAACTGCTCGGACAGCCACACCCTAATGTTTGACAACGCCTTCTTACTGTTTCCAATAAGCAAGATGTCATCAACATAAAGTACGAGGAATGCCACCACGTTTCCATCATATTTCTTGTACACACAGCTCTCATCCGGACTTTGCACGAATCCATATGACTGGATAAACTCGTCAAATCGGATGTTCCAAGATCTCGATGCCTGCTTAAGTCCATAAATGGATCTCTTAAGCTTACACACCAAGTGCTCTTGGCCCTTAGCAATGAATCCCTCTGGTTGTTTCATGTGAATGTTTTCCTCAAGACTTCCATTTAGGAAAGCTGTCTTGACATCCATCTGCCAGATCTCATAATCCAAATGAGCGGCAATAGACAAGAGAATCCGGATTAACTTAATCATGGCTACCGGCAAAAAGGTTTCCTCATAATCGATCCCTTCTTTCTGAGTATACCCTTTTGCCACCAATCTAGCTTTGAAGGTTTCAACCTTCCCATCAGATCCTCTCTTGCGCTTGTAGACCTACTTACAGCCAATGGGTTTTACCCCATCTAGTGGTTCTACAAGTTCCCAGACTTGATTGTGATCCATAGATCCAATCTCAGACTCCATTGCAGTTTTCCAAGAATCCGCATCTTTATCTCGAATTGCCTCGTCATAGGTCCTGGGATCCAATTCATTGAGACCCTCTAGGAAATCTGAAGCCTCTCCCAGACCAATGAATCTATCAGGTTAGCGTACAACCCTCCCACTGCGACGAGGCAGTTTTCCTGTACTTCTGTGACACGTTGTGCAGTGTTTGGTGGTTCCTCTTCTTGTACAACTGGTGTAGGATTCGTTCCTCCCCTTAACTCCTCAAGGATGATGTGACTCCTTGGTTTGTGGTTTATGACATAGTCTTCCTCTAAGAATCGAGCATTGGTGCTAACAATGATCTTCTGATCCTTAGGACTATAAAATAAACCACCTTTCATTCCTCTAGGATATCCAACGAACAGCCTTACATCAGTACGAGGAGCCAGCTTATCAGCTTCCTTATCCAACATGTGTGCTGGGCTACCCCAAATCCGAATATGGTTCAAACTGGGCTTTCGTCCAGTCCATAGTTCTGTAGGTGTAGCAGGAATTGATTTCGATGGAACCAAGTTAAGAATATAGGCTGCCATTTCTAGGGCATATCCCCAGAACGAAATGGGCAACTCAGAATAACTCATCATCGATCTAACCATCTCTAACAATGTACGATTCCTTCTTTTTGCCACGCCATTCTGCTGTGGCGTTCCAGGCGCAGTCAACTGGGATGTAATCCCACTCTCTGCCATGTAATCCCTAAATTCGCTTGAGGTACTCGCCACCACGATCAGAAAGTAGTGACTTGATACTTCTGCCTGTTCGTTTCTCCGCTTCCGCCTTAAACTCTTTGAATTTCTCAAAGCATTCAGACTTGCGACGTAACAGGTAGATATAACCGTATCTAGAGTAATCATCAATGAGAGTGATGAAATACTCGAACCTTCCTCGAGCTTGAACTGACATAGGGCCGCATAGGTCAGAGTGAATCAAATCTAATAGCCCTTCGGATCTATTTCCTTTTGACTGGAAAGGACGCTTGGTCATTTTACCTTCCAAACAGGATTCACACAAAGGAAAGGATTCCAGTACCAAAGAAGACAATGCTCCATCGTTTACAAGCCTTTGTATCCTCTTAAGGTTAATATGACCTAGCCTTAGATGCCAAAGATAGGTTTGATTCAATTCCGAAGGTTCTTTTCTTTTGTTAGGGTTTATGATCGATGTATTCAACAGTTGTCTTTGCGTAGTGTTTTCAGTTGGTTTAAGAAAGTATAAGTGTCCATCCAATGTGCCAGAACAGATAAAATGTTTACCACTAAAGATAACTACTTTGTTATCAAAAGAAACAGAATATCCATCCATAATCAATTTAGAAACTGAAATCAAGTTTCGCCTAAAACCAGGCACATAAAGACAATCTTTCAAAACCAAAGTTCTATCACTACTGAAAGGTAAAACAACGTCTCCCACTGCAATAGCCGCCACTCTCGTAGCATTGCCCATGTAGACGGTGATCTCGTCCTCACTCAGCTGTCTTTTTACCAGGAACCCCTGTAAAGACATGCAAACATGATCAGTAGCTCCAGTATCTACTACCCATGACTGGATAGAACAAGTTGCTAAACATGTTTCCACAACCAGAGTGTGAGATGTACCTCTCTTCTTCTTCTTGTTAGGACATGCCGCCTTCCAGTGACCTGGTTGGCCGCACTTGAAGCACTTAGTCTTCGACTTGAATTCCTCGGGAGGAATCTTTGCCTTTGGCTTCTTCACCTTAGGCGCCTCATCTGCAGCCTTCTTAGGTGCGTTTCTCTTCTTCCTTTTTCCACCAGAAGAAGACACTCATTTTTCAGCTATGTGGGCCTCAGGATTTCTCTTTTGGAGCAATTCAGCCGCCTAAAGGTCTATGAGCAGTTCAGTCAGGCTGACATCCCTTTTAATCATGTTAAAATTCAGCCTGAACTGCTCAAACTTTGAAGACAAGCTATGAAGAACAATATCGATTTGAGAATCGCCATCTAGCTCTCCACCCAAGGTCTCGATCTCAGATAAATACCCCATCATCATGAGAACGTGATCCCTAACAGGTGTGGAGTCAGACATTCTCACATCCATTAGCTTCTTCATTGCCAAATGGCGTGCCGAGCGGTTCTGATGACCGAATAGCTGCCTAAGGTTGTACATGATATCATAAGCGGTTTTCATAGGCTCATGCTGATGTTGCAACACACTTGACATAGATGCCAAGATGTAACAGCGTGCTATCTCATTAGACCTAAGCCACTTATCATATGCAACCTTTTGGGCTTCGTCAGAACCCTCATCTGGCGTCTGAGGACAAACCTCTTCAAGCACAAACTTGTGTCCCTCAGCAACAAGAACTAAGTTAAGGTTACGAATCCAATCATTGTAGTTTTCACCAACATGTTTGTTTTCTTTGAGGATTGAGGACAGATTGGAGAGTGCCATTGATGATATGAAATAACTGAAATTAAACATACAGTACAGTCACAAAACACGTTTAGGATAAACAGTATATAATCGAAAGCCTCATAAAAATTATATACTTTTCCACCGACACTTTAAAATTGTCTTTCATAAGCCACGATAGTGTGGACGTTTATAAAAAACATCTTTAAATAGGTTAAACCTTTAATTTGCCTCCAGTTGAGTTTCCTTACAACAAGCAAATTAATAGCCGGATAATTAACACGGTCATGTAATCGTCTAACTGATAAGCCACGATCGTGTGGACGTTTATCAATAAATTACATCTAAGTGTGCACACCATTATCTTTGCACCAAGATCACTACTCGAATTTAACCGCTCCAGATGGAGGAGTCAGTTAGTCCTAATAGTGTTCTACAGCTATCCTTTTAGGAGATTTAATTTCTAGAGAAATCTGTGATATGACGCATCCGATATGGAGGAAGACCGATGTCAACGCGCATGCCCATCACTTCTCAATTAAACCAGATTTTAATGGAGATCGTATGAGATTTCTACATACTTTGGTATGAATCTCTCCCACTTAGTTATTTATGTTTGAGGTTTCATTTTATCCCATTATCGAACATGCAAACATCACATAAAATGATAAACATCCATTGCATGCTTCAACATAATAAGCAACAGTAATATTCCAACTATCATGGCTTATATCTCATGTTGATTGATGAGATAAAACTGGAAAGTCAGCTCCGGAAACAGGCTTGGCCGCCCCCTTCACCGCGCCTCGCCGAAAATCCTAGCTCCATTTAGGGTTTTCGGGACGTGAACCGGTGAACCTTCCCTTTTTGGTGCTGAACCACTTTCCTTCTTTTGAGTTGATCTCCGATCTTTATTCAATACAGACTATCTATTCCGAAAGGAAAAATCTAATATTGCTAGAATAAAAATTACAACTCAAAAACTCGTCTAACAGTTTTATATCTATTACATTAAAACAACGTAAAATAAAACCTAGACCTAATCCATGGATTTTCTCATGGATTAAAATCACGTAGCCAAACCGGCATACGGCCAACATCCATTCAACATAAACATACATCACATAAAATAAAGGAGCCATGATAGTTGGTAAACCTGCAAACAAACACAGTCTACAAAACCAACAATCATGTATTATATGATCCACATAAAATAACATATGATATCTATGCATGAATATTAAGTAATATTCGAATTTTATAATTAATTAAATTAATTAATTCGATATTATCCACAAGATAAAAATGGGAAATTAAAATAATTATCCACCAATTTAAATCTTGTATATTTCGAAAATATTATCAAAATAAATCTGGAAATCATTAATAATTATCCACCAAATTTATTTAATATTTTCTAACCACCCTAATTAAATAATAATTGGATATATTGACATAAATCAAAAATCTAATCCAAATATTATCCATAAGAATCTAAATCTTTAAGGATAAAGTTTGGAGATTTGATTCCAATCCAAAATCTTCCAAAACTTATCCAAATTTAAAATCTTATTACAATTGGATTTTGATAATTATTCAACTATATCCAAAATCACCTTATCCAATTTAAATCATATAGATTTTTGAAAATTACCAAATAATAAATCTGGAAATTTGATCCACTTCAAATTCTTCCAAATTTAAAATTCTATTTTCAAATCTATCTAGATTAAAATTAGGTAAATTAAGATATACATCAAATAACAACAAATCTTAATCCAAACACCAAATTTTCGATCAACATTAATAAATAAATCTGGAAATTTGATTTTCATCAAAATCTTCTCCAAATTAATTTATTAAAATCGAAAATTACACTATATTTCACATTTGGAAATTTTGACATTAATCAAAAAACTATTCCAAATTATATAGCTATAGGTTTCGAAATTTTCAAGAATAAAAATCTGGAAATTTTGATCCACTTCAAAAATTATCAAATTTAAAATTCTAATTTCAAACCTATCTAGATTAGAATTAGGCAATCTTTGATATACATCAAAAATCACCAAATCCAATTCTAACTAACTTAATTTTCGAACCACACTACATTTAAATCTGGAAATTTTAATGTTGATTAAAAATCCATCCAAATTTAATACCATAGTGTCGAAAATTAATACACAAAATTAGGGAATTTTTAACACATCAAATTCGAAAATTTGACATCTAAATTTTCGAACCTATGACAATTAAATCTGGAAATTTGAAGAACATCAAATATCATCCCAAATTTAATCTCATAGTGACCGAAAATTCATAACCACTCAAAACTAGAATTTTCGAATTTTTACATCTCAAATTCTTCCAAGTTTTGAATACCATAAAATCGAAATACATAGCCAATTAAATCTGAAAATTTAAACACCATAAATTTATCATCAAATTTAATCATGCAATTCGAAATTATGCTCGGATTAATCCTAGAACAGTGCCAAAACCCGCTCTGATACCAGTTGTTGGGGTTTTCTCGAATTAAACCACCGCAGGATCATTTGGTTGTTCATTAATCCATGTTCATGCAAATCATAATTTTATGTAACATGCATGTTTATCACAGTCTAATAAAAAAGCATGCAAAGCTGATTCGAATCTAATAAAGCGGAAGACATAGAAACGAATCTACTTACAAATCGATAGACAGTCTGTGGACAAGATTAAAGATCTAATCTTGTTGTTGAATGAACTATAATGGCACCACCTATGACCTCAAAATTATGCACCACAATATTCCACTCCAAGATCTTCTGTTGTATTTCCGGACTGTATCTAGATTCAGAGTGGGCTGAAATCTACTAGATAGAATTGTGAAATCTATGGATAACTTTGAGAGACAAAGAGGGGCTGATTTCCTATGAATAATATCTTGAAAATTTCGTGCCCCCCCTCCCCTTATATATAGGGAGGGGCGAAGTTTCATGTTCCAGCCCTATTGGGCTGGGCCTCTATCTCAAGTTCAATATCCAGTCCACTTTCAGTCAATTGGGCTACAACAGGGATCTAGAAGAATATTAAATTGGCCCACTAATTTATTTAATATCCAATATCCAATAAACCTAGGATATAATTAAATAAATTAAGTTTTACTTTTATTCCACTAAAGAAGTAAAACTGACCTACCAATTTAATACATATTTACGAATATGCTTTCTCCTTTAGTCCAGCCATTCCCCGTGTTTAAGATATAATGTTCATTAATTAATTATGTAAGCCTCTGACAGCTATAATTAATTAACATCTAAAACCTTGAGTAGTACCACACAAACTTTATTCATGTACGGAATAAATTCCACCTGCAGGGTTTCAACATGAACTTGTGCTTCCTCAAGAGAACATCATCAACCTGGCACACCAGGACACAGTGCTCATGCATACTGCTCGAGACATCATGTATACATTGTTATTACCCAAGATATCGAATTCGATCTACGAAAAGATCTCACCCATTGATAAATCAAAGTAATAAACAACGCACACATATGCTCGCCAATATCACATGAGTTCAGAACCCGAACTCTGTGGATCTTTATTCTCTCAGTAACTGGGTCAAAGACAGAGAATAGTATCCTATCGTGATCCTCCTCAATACACTAACGAGTGTACTAGAATAATCAGTTAGTCAAGATAAACTAACTTATCAGATTATTCTACGGTGTACCGATGGTGTGTTCAGGACCATCTAAGCCGTGAGCTCTTTAATACATTACAAGGTTCTAATGATATGATCTTACCGTGTGACTCCCCACACCATATCATCTACAATGTAAGTATATGGAACATTGCATAAAACAATTATAGAACATAATCTAAATGCAAATAGTGACTGCAATAACTTTCATTTCATATCATCATATCATCAGAAAAGTATACAAAGACAAGTCTTCCAGTATACAAAACTAACATTTTTTAGTTTAGAAAGTATAACTTTGCCACTTGAACAACAAAATGTGTATGTAGGGTTTCTAGACTTGTATTGCTTCTCTTTTCTTTCATTATACCAAAAATTGTTATTTTTCTATTTCAATTCCATCATTTAAAATAATTAAATAATTAGTTTTTTATATATGTCATATATTCAAAGAAACGAAATATTCTATAATCGTAGACAATCATACATTGTTATTTTTTTATGCATAGACAGATGATTTGTTTGTATAAAAAGGAACCTCAGTTTGCTAACGCAATGCATTTATTGATACGATGGCGGCATCATCGTTAGCTATGTCATCATTAATGGTGTTCAATGATGGAGCAGGTATGTTGGAGAACGTGGTTGAACTAAAGCACCCACCAGAAGATAACCTTAAAAATAAAATAATTGGTCCTTAGAATAATGAATGTTTGAGTTTTTAACTCTTTTATAAAAATTTGTAAATAATTGTATATGATAATTATATTTAAAATTTTTATATATTTCCATAAAATTAACATTTTAAAACATGCTAGAATTGTAATTACATATTTTTTAAAACATTCCCTTATGCGAACATTTAATGGTTCAAATTGTTGTACAATTAAACTTTGTTTGTATACAAATTTGAGCACATTTTTATTACCAATTTTCAGCCCTCTAAACAGATTAATTAGTAACTTACGTTTTTAGTAGAAAAAATAATTAAAAATTAACCATCGGAAAATTAGCACGTGCTTTACTCACTTGATATTTTTAAGTTAATTTATTATATTGGCACTCGAAAGATTAATTATCAATGTGCAATCAACAACAATAAAACTATCAACCTCACATTTGAGTGACTTAAACTATCATTTTTTTTAGAGATATTTAAACTATCAATTTTTGACTAAAAAAATTCAAGTATTTCGATTATTAAGATGTCATAATATGTGAGGAAACAATATGGACCATCGACAATAAAAAGACAGCATAATCAATACATTAATCATATTAAGCTAAATAAAGAGCATCAATATAAAAAATCAAATGTAAAATTAATGACATCTTAATAATAAATCATCCGCAATATATGACTAAACCAGAAAAATTATAACGAAACAAATAAGTGGGATTTGAAATTTGTCCGAAAGAAATCAAAATGCAAATAAAACAAAATGTAAAATTAATGACATCTTAATAATAAATCATCCGCAATATATGACTAAACCAGAAAAATTGTAATGAAACAAATAAGTGAGATTTGAAATTTGTCCGAAAGAAACCAAAATGCAAATACAATAAAATTATATTGTCTCAAAGTACTACATATTAAGTAAAAAAAAAAAAAAATCATTCATTCTTCAGCTTAACCATAATTTTCTTATCCTCATTGATGATGGATGAAAACCAATCATCCAACTTTCTTTTAACCAAACATTCATCAAGATTTGTGTTGTATGGTGTCGTTGTCGAGAAAGAACAAACAGAGCGGCCCGTTGAACACATCTTCTCATCAACCCTACCAATGATATCTGCCAAAATGAAAATAGTTTAATATAATAATATTATTAAAAAATCAAATTTAATATAATAATATTATTAAAAAATCAATTGATAAAAAAAATATTGAGCATTGAATTACCAAATAAGAATGAATCATCAAACCATTCAACGTCATCAAATGAGATGAAATCGTGAAAGCTATATATAGAAATTAGAAATTGACTATCGTACAAAATACAATACGAGTTGAATCTGTTGTGTAGAATTTAAAATTATGATTGGTTCTTTTTAGTGTTCCGATGTTTGGTACAATCATCAAATATTGAAAGACATACACGACATGTTCATTAATATCGATTTTTAGCCTATCCATATTTTTTTTCTATACAATGCCACTGATTCTAGCACATTCACGGTCATGGAAGACAATTTCTAAATCACTCTTGTGTGGAATTTCGATAATCCTCACAACATGAAGTTTTAAAACTAAAATTTTATAATTCGAATGACCAACATGATTGACACATGTTTGAAAAATATTCATATTTAATCGGAGAATGAAGAATCAAAGAAATGAAATAAAATCATAGTGATTTTGATGTACACCTTTATAGGATATTTATACTATTGAAAACCTTGATTACATTAAAATTTATCCCAATCATCTCCCATCTTAAAGAAATACATTTAATTACATTAAAACTTATCTCAATCATCTCCCATCTTAGAGTAAAACTTTATGTAGTTGATTTCTAATTATGATTAAAAGAATTAAAAGAGTTGACAGAATAGCATTGATTGACTTAATTGGAATACATTGATTAATGACACACACACACACACACACACTATTAGGATTGGATAAAATTGGATTAAACACTTAATCGAATATAAATAATATTTTGAAAATCCAACATCAATTGATTATATAATATTAATTATTAATTATCTTAATATATATAATTATAAATAAATCATTATATCTTATATAAAGACAAGATGATATGATTAATTAATTATAACACTAATATTATTTATTCATTCTGAATATATCATCCATATTAAGTTAATTATTCATTCTAAATTACGTATGTAATGTAATGTAATGTAAATTATAGTCCTTAATTTAATGATTGATAACGGGTTGATTTGGTTAATAAAAATTGATGAAACCACCAATTAACTAATTTTTAATATTTAATATTATTGGTTAATAAATATTAATATTTTAATTATTATTTCAATTTTAATTTATATTAAGATTTCTATTTCTGGTAATGTGTTTTTGGCGGGAAAAGTCTAAGTTACTAATTAAGGCATAACTTCTTGTCTTTATATATAATAAGATTACAAAATCAAAGAATCGAACAATTACCGAATTGAATTGAAAATTTAAATTGAGATTTAATGGCGGATAAACACAAAAAGGGATTGAGAGAGATATGAGAAGATAAAATTTAAAAAATGATTAACATAGATATGGAAATGACTAGAATTAAGATAATTGATTAAACTAAATGTCCAAAATGTCCTCTATCATTTGATAATATAAAAAAGAATTTGAGCGAAATTGACAATGCTAATTTGATATATATATATATATAGGGAATGGATCAAATAATACCTTTTTCTTAATGTAGGAACTAGGACTACATCTCCATCATCCAATTTAATGATCTAATGGTTAAGATTTAATATAAGATATGGTGACAATTTCGTAAATAATAGGGCAAAAAATAAAAGAATGAAGGTTATTTTCGTCCAAACCCATTAAAAATGATGATGTCAGCAATTTTTAAAAAAAAATCTTAAAAACTCTATGTTAATTTCATAATATTTGTGTTAATAGTTATTGAAATTCTAGGATCTTTATTCTTTAAAGAATATATATATATATATATATATATATGTAGAGATGATTCTGGACTTGGATGTTTTGTGAAGATTAGCATAAACATATATTTTTTTGGATATTCAGTATTTTCATGACACTATTGTCGCAGTTCAAATGATTTCGTGACAATATTGCCACGAAATCACATGAATTAGTGACAATATTGTCATGAATTTGTTGTGCCGTGATAATAATATTATCTCGAAATTATCACCACGAATTGAATTCGTTCGTGATAATATATTATTATGAATTGTATGCTTTTCATGACAATATTAAAAATATGTATATTCTCAAATATTGTCACGGAATAATATTGTCACAAAATCACTTAAATTGTGACAATATTGTCACGAATTATATGCTTCTACGACAATATTCTCATGATATTATTTATTTATTTAATTAATTACTTTTTATTGTTGATTTGAAGATGGCTTGACAACGTATTATTGTCTGACATAGTGGTAGATGGGAGAGATCTGAGTATGTGGATGGTGAAGATCTGCTCGTGTACCTTCCATTTAATATGTGATCTTGTGATAACTTTATAGACGAGATTCACGATTTTATGGAAACATCTCCAACATATGTAAGATATACACTGAGTTATTTGACGAGGTCATAGACAGGGAGGACACTGAAAGGACTCCTGAAAACTGATGTTAATTTTGCTCGTTTAGTTTAGGAGCAAGATGAGCCCATTGTATACGTCATCGAAAAATCAATTCATCAAACTCTAATAGTAATGCCGTCAAATGATAATAACAACGATCCAATTGGAGATGATAGTTTTGATGATCTAAATGATGATGATGATGATGATGATGATGATGATGAGAAATATGAGAGTGAAATTCGGCGTAATCAAATTGTTGAATTTTGTGAATAGATTTGTGAGCCAGTGCGTCTCGATGCGTTTGTGAATATTCTCTAGAATGGTAGGCCTCATAACTTCTCATTCGAGGATATTTCTCTTGATGTTGAAGCTCTGAATGTAGAGTTTCCTCTCCTCAGACATTGGTCGATTCATGTGGCCCATGTTGACGATGTTGGGGTTTTTTTTTCGAATTATACCCCCACAATATCTATTTAGATGCCATTAATTCTAAGCTCATATAAATCATAATTTTATTTGTGACATTAATTATCTTATGTTGAATTAATATGCAAGTTCAATTTTGAATCTTTTACAGCGGAAGAAAATAGAATCTATCGAAATCGATACTCACATACTTTGTCAGGTTGCTTCTGGGATTTGATAAGTCCATTTATTTCGTGTTTTTATGGGCATTTTATCCTCTATAAATGTCCTTTTTAGTGTGTTTTGAGTCGAAAAGAACCAGGTTACGGTTAAAGGGCATTCCAAGAGTCGAGTCTGGCGGAAGGGACATTTTATGCCCAAATATTCACGATTATCTCGCACATATGTTCATCAGAGGCACATGAGACTTCACCAGTATCCATCCCACATTCGGTCGGCGAAGTGGGCATATCAGATACGGATGGAACTGACAGATGATGCCGTGCCCACAGTACTCGCACAGACTCGACCATAGGTCAGAATGGGCATTCTAGTGAAACTCGTAAATTAGTTGAAGGACAGCTGGTGGGAAGATAGCTACATATCCGAAGGAGAGTTGGAGCTAAGTTGGACTCCTAGAAGGCGCTGCAACAAAAGGATAAGCTCAGCCGAAGAGATAAGCTCAATCAAAGAAGATATGGACAATCCCTAAAAAATAGAGATTTATTAAAGCTGAAGCTTATCCAGTCAAAGTCAGAGAGGGCACGCCGTTCCGGAATTTCAGCAGAAGACCCCCGCCTGTGGGGGAAACTTTACTCAGAAATGTAGTTATTTAAACAAGTTTAGTCTCTGGAAAAAGAAGCGCTAGACACTCTGAAACATTTCTACAGTTTATATTTTCTGCATTTTAATTTCCGCACACTGCTTAGGCAGCCACACAATCCAAAAGGTCTTAAACCTTCAGGACTTAGGTTATGTTCATGTTCATCGACGTTGGAGTCGAGTTTTTGCTTAATTAATTCAGTAAGTTCTTATTTAATTTGATGTCTTTAAATTCTGCAGTTTTAATTATGTCTAACATTCTCGGCTAGATCTCTAATTCTGGTATTTGAACAATGAAATTGGTTTGAGCATAAATCTGGACTCGTGAGGCCAAAATGGGCATAGTAATGCATGATTAGTTTCCGTTAATTCTTGTTCCTTGTTCCACGTGAGTGTGTGTCTGAAGTGCCCAATGTGGCTGATCACTCATTAGGTAAAGAGGGCACACCACTATTAATTGAATTGGTGAATCGTGACTATGTGTCGGTTCCTATAGTAATAAGGGAATTAATGGGGTGTTGTGGGCACAAGAGGAATCAGTTGAACACAACAGATCTGGGTCCGTCTAGGGCACACTGCTGCTTGTTTACTTACATCTCTTAAAGGAATCGGGAGGTGGGTAACTGGTTAGGGGTTTAATCGAAGAGGAATCACTTTTAAACCTAAAATGAAAGGATATATAAGGAGACGTAGAGAGAAATCCAGTCACCATAACTAGATGACATATCATGTATGAAAATCGGTGTGCCCATGATCGAGTTGTTTTATGTTTAAATCAAATTCTAATTCAAATGTCAGAAACTTTTGTTATTTGATATTTTCTTTAGTTTCTTTCGTAGATTTAAATTCAGTTTAGTGACAACACCAAAACCCCCTTTGTGATTGGTTACTTGAAGATAGAATCGCAACAGCTCTCTGTGGGATTGACCCGTACTCATTGGCTAGCTACGCTCGCTGTGGGCACAGGAGTTTACAAATATATTTTTGAGCGCGAAACGACCGCGCGTCAAAACTGGTGCCGTTGCCGGGGAGCTGGTTTCTAGTGATTTTATCTTCCACAATTGGTGAGCCTGGAAGTTGATGCCCAGGGGCTCTTCAGAGGAGACTCTATTGTACGATCCGGAGATAGAGAAGACTTCGAGGAAAAATAGGGCAGCAGTGAAGAGGGCACGCCAAGCAGCAAATAGACCTCGTGAGCCCACACCACCACCAGAAGATCAAGAAGATCAAGGAGACGAAGGGCACGAGGAGGAAAGACAGTTTGAGAACGGCCACAACATCAACATGGCCGCAAATGGAAATGCCGCGAATGGCAATACGGATGATAACAGGACTTTAAGGCAGTTGGTTTTCCCGACCAACATGAACTTGCGCCCAATGGGCATTACACTCCCAGTTGTGACTCAGAACTTGGATATTCACGTAAACTTTATCCAGATCTTGCCGAAGTTCCACGGAATGCCTGGAAAGGATCCACAAAGGCATTTGTAAGATTTTGAGATGGTTTGCCAGACTCAACCATCTGACCATGGACGAGAGGAGTATGTGCGGTTGGTCTCGTTTCCTTTCACTCTTCAAGATAGGGTACGGGACTGGCTGTACATGTTACAGACTGGCGCTGTGACCACATGGAGACAACTTCAACAGAAGTTTTTGGAGAAATATTTCCCAGCATCCAGAGTGCAAGAAATGAGAAGAAGGATAGGAAGCCTGAAGATGGGAACTAAGGAAAGTTTCTATGACTATTGGGGAAGACTCTAGGCGATGCTGGCGAAATGCCCACAGCACCAGATTACTGAACACGATTTGATTCAGTATTTTGTCGGAGGATTGAGACCACATGAGAGGACGATCGTGAATGCCTCGTGTGGAGGATCCATTTTGAACAAACAGCCTGTTGAAGCATTCAGAATTCTCACAGAAATGGCTGAAGATAACCGAGATTTCGGTGAAGAGGGCATTCGGGTTGTAAGTAAATCAGAAAGGGCACCGGACCAGGACAGCAGGATTGATAGATTGTGTGACAAGATCGAAAAAATCTTGTCTGGTGCAAGCATGGCAAGGAAGCCCAGACCTTGTGGGGTATGCAAAAGCATATCTCATTTCACGGATGAATGCCCTACTCTACAAGACGAAATAGAAGAAGTGAACGTTGTAGGTGGTCAGAATGGGCATTCCAGAAGATATGATCCCCATTCCCAGACTTATAATCCTGGCTGGAGAGACCATGAAAATTTTAGATGGAGAAGGCCAGAGGATGGGCATCCTGCACGCCCATTACCACCACCAGAGGAGAAAAGAAAGCAAAGACTAGAAGATCTTATATTTGCTATGGCTGAGGAGAATGAGAAGTTTAAGGAAGAGACTCGAGCTGGTCTCTCGCACATGAGCAAGCAAATCAATCAATTGGCTCAATCCATGCACAAGATGGAGGAGAAAAATAGAAAATTACCCTCCCAGGTCGAGAATCCCAGAGAATAAGTGAATGCAGTAGCATTGAGGAGTGGGAAGGAGCTTCCGGAGATGGTCAGACTGAGAGAAGAGAAGGATGATGTGCCCTTGGAGGAAAAAGTGAAAGAAATTCCCACAGAAGACAAGGCACAAGAAGCTGAGCAGACTGATGCTGTGCCCATTCCAGAAGTAAAGCAGTCTGCCAAAGTGCCCATTCCAGAGAGACGGAAACCTCTTTTTCCAGGGAGATTGGCACAAAATAGAAAAGAAGAGGAAACCAGGGAGATGCTAAAAGTATTCAGCAAAGTGGAAATTAACATTCCACTAATCGAAGTAATCAAGCAAGTACCGCGGTATGCCCGATTTCTAAAAGAACTCTGCACCAGAAAGGTGCGCTTTAATGATGATGCGAGGTTCCTAGTTGGGGAGAATGTATCGGCAGTGATACAAAGAAAGCTACCCAAAAAGTGTAATGATCCAGGGATGTTCATGATTCCTTGCATCATAGGAAACAAGAAAGTTGAAAAAGCCATGCTGGATTTGGGGGCATCAATCAATGTAATTCCCATGTCGGTGTTCAAAGAATTGAGGATTGGACCTCTGAAGGAGACCCGTGTGGTCATTCAGCTAGCCGACCGATCTAATGTTTATCCAAAAGGCCTCATTGAAGATGTATTGGTCAAAGTGGACGAGCTTATCTTCCCAGCAGATTTTTATGTGCTTGACATGGGCACAGCGACTTCAAAATCTTCAGTTTTGTTGCTGGGAAGGCCCTTCATGAAGACAGCTCGAACCAAGATTGATGTAGACAAGGGCACACTGACGTGTGAGTTTGATGGGGAGAAGGTGACGTTCAACATTTTTGAATCCATGAAGCACCCCCCGGATACAGAAAATTGTAATTTTGTGAACACATTTCATTCCCCGAGCCGTTCTACTTTATCCATGGTGAGCAACAGAGAACCACATGAATGGGCATTGTGGGATGGACTGAATGACCAGGATGCCCTGGACGAGGATGATGACATAAGGAATGGAATTATGATGTTGTATTCATTAGAAGAAATGCCACACGGATGTGTGGACTATGGTGTGCCCATTCGGAGAAATGATGACAAACTGATGCCTTCTATCGTCAAAATGCCCACGCTGGAGTTGAAGGCATTGCCAAGGCATTTGAAGTATGCCTACTTGGGAAATAATGAGACTCTCCCTGTAATCATAAGTGCGGGGTTGAATCAAGCTGACGATGATCGCCTTTTGAGATTGTTGAGGCTGTACAAAGAGGCACTCAGATGGACTTTGGCAGATATAAAGGACATTAGCCCAGCAGTTTGCATGCAGAAAATATTGTTGGAAGATGATGCAAAACCCCGTTCGTGATCCACAAAGAAAGCTCAATCCAGTGATGAAGGATGTGGTGCTAAAAAAGATAATTAAGCTTCTGGACCAGGGCATTATATACCCAATTTCAGACAGCAAGTGGGTCAGTCCAATCCATGTTGTGCCCAAGAAGTCGGGCATTCAAGTTGTAAAAAATGAGAAAGGAGAGCTTGTGCCCACACGACTGCAAACTGGCTGGAGAGTTTGCATCGACTACAGGAAGCTGAACACGGTCACGCGGAAGGATCATTTCCCACTTCCGTTCATTGACCAGATATTGGAAAGACTTGCAGGAAACAAGTTCTTTTATTTTTTGGACGGATATTCTGGATACATGCAAATTGTAGTAAGTCAAGAGGACCAGGAGAAAACAACATTCACGTGCCCATTTGGCACGTTTGCCTATCGCAGAATGCCCTTTGGCCTCTACAATGCTCCTGGCACATTTCAGCGTTATATGATGAGCATATTCTCTGATTTGCTTAAGAACTGCATTGAAGTATTCATGGATGACTTCACAGTGTACGGGAGCTGCTTTGATCGATGTTTAGATAATCTAGAAAAGGTGTTGCAGCGTTGTGTGGACAAATGTCTGGTGCTGAACTATGAAAAATGTCATTTCATGGTCAGAGAGGGCATTGTACTGGGACATGTGATTTCTGAAAGGGGCATTGAGGTCGATAAAGCTAAAGTAGATATAATAGAAAAATTGCCATATCCCACTTTGGTAAAACAAGTGAGAGGATTCTTGGGGCATGCTGGATTCTACAGGAGATTCATAAAGAATTTTGCAAAAATTGCAGCCTATTACTCACTTATTACAGCAAGATGTTCCCTTTGAATTCGATGAAGAGTGTAAGAAGGCATTCAATTTTCTGAAGAAGCAATTGGTCACGGTACCAGTCATTCAACCACCAGATTGGGGAATGCCCTTTGAGATTATGTGTGATGTCAGTGGCTACGCTATGGGCGCTATACTGGGTCAGAAGAGAGGAAAAGAAAGCCATGTAATTTACAATGCCTCCAAAACTCTAAATGGGGCACAGTGTAATTACACCACTACTGAAAAGGAGCTATTGGCCGTAGTGTTTGCATTTGAGAAGTTTCGATCTTATCTCTTGGGAGCAAAGAGCATTGTCTATACAGATCATGGTGCACTGAGGCACTTGATGGCCAAGAAGGAGACGAAACCAAGACTAATTAGGTGGATCCTGCTTCTACAAGAGTTTGATGTCGAAATAAAAGATAAGAGTGGGGCACAGAACTTTGTGGCTAACCATCTGAGCCGGGTGTTGAATGAGAAAAGTGACAAAATGCCCATTGTCAATCATTTTCCTGATGAGCATTTATATTCAGCAAAGGGCACACTAGCACCCTGGTATGCAGACATAGTGAACTATCTCGAGTCTGGAGAAATGCCTATTGGGTACTCAAGGTACCAGAAAAATAAACTGAGGTATGAGAGCAGGTTCTATGCATGGGATTGCCCTATTCTATGGAGGAGATGCGCTGATCAAATCATCAGAAGATGTGTCCCTGATGAGGAGATAGATGAAATTCTAAAGCATTGTCACAGTTATGCTTGCGG
This sequence comes from Perilla frutescens, assembly GCA_026008535.1. Taxonomy (NCBI): domain Eukaryota; kingdom Viridiplantae; phylum Streptophyta; class Magnoliopsida; order Lamiales; family Lamiaceae; genus Perilla; species Perilla frutescens. Next base: position 17,083,268 of record BRKX01000015.1, read on the forward strand.
AGGGCATTTCGGACCAAACCGAACAGCAAGGAGAATTTTGGATTGTGGGTTCTTTTGGCCCACAATATTCAAGGATGCCCACAACATCTGCAGAAGGTGTGACCAATGCCAGAGGATAGGGAACATTACAAGAAGAAATGAAATGCCCATGACACCAATCATGCCAGTGGAGATTTTTGACATTTGGGGAATGGATTTTATGGGACCCTTTCCAAATTCGAGGGGGAACCAATACATTATCCTGGCAGTTGATTATGTGTCCAAATGGGTAGAAGCAAAGGTTACTCCTACCAATGATGTAAGAATAGTAGCCGCATTTCTGAAATCCCACATTTTCAGTCAGTTTGGTGTGCCCAGGTCCATCATCAGTGATCAAGGGACCCATTTTTGCAACCAAACACTGGAAAGATTGTTGAAGAAGTATGGGGTTCACCATAGGATCACCACACCTTACCATCCCCAAGGAAATGGCCAAGCTGAAGTCTCAAATCGAGAAATTAAAGCCATTCTTGGAAAGGTTGTGGCTCCGAACCGAAAAGATTGGAGTGTTCATCTAAAAGATGCCCTGTGGGCATACCGAACTGCATTCAAGACTCCAATTGGGATGTCCCCATACAGGATGTTATTTGCAAAGTATTGTCATCTGCCAGTCGAGTTAGAACATAAAGCACGATGGGCACTTCAGAAGCTAAATATGGATCCTGACGCCGCTGGGCATTTCAGAAAATTTCAAATTCAAGAGCTGGAAGAAATGAGAATGGAGGCCTATGATAATTCAGTGTTGTATAAGGAAAAAATGAAAAGGCTCCATGATCAAGTAATTCGGAGAAAGAGATTCATCCCAGGACAAAAGGTACTTTTGTACCACTCAAGATTCAAGCTTATGGGAGGAGGACTGAGGACCAAGTGGGTTGGTCCATTTGAAGTATATGCAGAATGCCCAAATGGGGCAATTGAGCTGATAAATCCCGATACTGGAGGACGCTTCAAAGTGAATGGCCACCGTGTGAAAGCTTACCTGGGGCACTCTGATGAAGATGTCACAGCGATCTGGCTCGCGGAGCCCACTTACACCTGATCTGGGGTGATGTCGTGCCCACGACAATAACTGGGGCGCTACTGGGAGGCAACCCAGGTTTTTTATTTCTCTTAATCCATTTTTATTTATTTTTAATAAGTTTTCCAGTTGATTAAACTAGTTTCGAGAGCAATTTTACGCTTGTTTTGGATAAGCATGGTGTTTGCAGGTTTAGATAATGAGAGAGAAAGATGAAGATAAAATAAATCCCTTGGAAATAGGGATTCTGAAGTGAGGCACTCTGGAGAGATAAAATCTGTTCCGATTTTTCAGGGATAATGCTTATCCATTAACATAGGGCATACTGATCCGGGAGACTCCTAAGGAATTTAGAGAGTCACAAGTCAAATCATGAATAGTGATCCCTTTAATATAAAAGTCTTACCCCATAAAATCTCCACTATCACTTTCACTCGCCTTTTACAAAAATCAGAAACTTCTCTCTCTATTTTCCGGAAACCCTAATTTCTGAAAACCTTCAAAAATCCAACAATGGCGAAGACAAGAGGCAAGAAGGTCACACCAAAAGCTGGACCTAAGGCACGCCTGGATTTTGAGACCCCCACTGTCTCTGAAGAGCCCTCTCCGACCAAGGTCGTGAAGAAACCCTCTGTCAAACCCAAAGAGAAAGTTGTGTCTGAGGCAGCCATGTCGAGCAAACATGCTAAGGAAAATCCACCGGAAAAGGAAGTTGCGCCTAAGGTTGAGGTGACGGAAGAAAGCTCCGCAACACCGACTCAAACGGAGCAGCAAGATGATGAGGCGACTGCAGAGGGCATGCAGGAGGAAGAGTCTACTGAAGAGCCTGCGCCAAAATCTAAAAAAGTGGCTGAAAAGAAGAAAGCTAAACAGCCAGTTAAAGCTCTGACCTCTGTGCCATCGGTGGAGATCGAGGACGAGGAAGATGACGAGAAAGGAGAGGAAGTCGAAGGACAAGAAGGAGTTGAAGAGGAAGGAGACAGAGACATTGAGCTGGACAAATACTTGACTGAAATAGAAGACATTGAAGCTGAAGCCCCACCGGAGAAGGTACCACTGTTCGAGGAGGAGGACGAGGCACCCGCTGACATCAAGAAACGGGCACTGGAGAAAGAAAAAGGGAAAATGAAGGTTGGAGAGCCCATTCCAGAGCCAACCGAGCCAGAGGTGTCCCAGCAAGGGGATACTGACGAAGAGAAGGAGCAGCAGGAGCCCAGTGTGCCCTCCCAAACACAAGCAGGCTCTGAAGAGCCCTCGGAGGACTCCTCACCCAGGCAAAGGGTGGGAAAATCTGTTAGTGTGAAAGCCGGAGCCAAACTGGCTGGAGAGGCCTCTTCACAGAAGAGGAAAGCTGAAGAGGGCACTTCAGTCCCTGTGCCTAAAAGAGGCAGAGGGGTGGGGAGCCCCACACCAAGTAAGCCCAGCAGTGGCCCGCCACCAGTCAGGGGCATCATCAACTCAAAAGGAGTCCACCGTGAGACGCTTGCAGATCTTGGTATAGAGCAGAAGGTAAGGGATTTGTTTTCTGCAATTGGTTGGGAATGATTTTTAGATATGGAATGTGTTATTTTTCCGTCGTTGTCTCGTGATTTTGTCCAAAATTTGAAAATTAAAGCTGTGAACAAGCCTGCTACATCCACAAGGGTTTTATCTTTTAAACTGATGGGTAGAAGTTACTCTGTGTCTGCTGACGACTTGAATATGTTACTGGGCATCGTGACATACTTGGACCTCCAGGAGGAGGAGTATGTCGATGCCGTGACTGTAGTGCCCGACTCTGCATAAGGAGTCGATGCAAAATGGGTAGATATTGGGGATGGATCTATTTTTCAAAGCGGATCCATAAAAGGATATTGCTTAAATAATGATGCTTTGAAATTCTGCCATAGGGTGTTGGCCTACAATTTTTTTGGCCGTAAGGATAGCTCTAATTCAATCACCAATCAGGAGCTATTTATTTTGTGATGTATGGTTCATAAAATTAAAATCAATTTTGGTTCTGTAGCCATTGTACATTTTCATGAAATTAAAACACACCCTAGGCATCGTATCTCTTTTACCCAATTGATCACCCAGATTGCGGTCAGATATAGGCTCCTTGATTTACAAGATACTGATTTAACCCCCCTTCCCCGTGAATATTTTGATCTTAACTGTTTGAGAAGAATGCAAGATGTGGTTGACGATGAGGATGGAAAGCCTATTTTTTTTGTGCCGGGGGCAGACCCCTCGAGCATGCTTTTAGCTATGGCAGGTACATCGAAGAAACCACCAGTAGGGAAGGCACCGCAGAGGGAGCACCCAGTCGCAGTGATCATGAGGAGACTGGAGTTGATCGAGAATGCCCAGTTCCAGACCAATGAGAAACTGACCCGAATCGAAGCAGCCCTAAAGGCCTATTTCAAGCATGTTGGGTTCTCCTACCCAACGTCTGCAACCGATTAACCTGGTTTTTTCTGTCTTTTAGATTAGGTTTTGTTTTGTTTTGTTTTTTGTTGTTCTTCTGTTTTCTTTGTTTTTGTTGTTTGAATCTGTGTCCACACTTTGCAAGTTGCAAAGTGTGTAGGTGGGTAGTTGAGTCGAAGCATGCTATTCTGTGAGTCTATGTGGGCATTTCACGTAATGATCCAACTTTAATTGCTTTACAGAAAAATCAGCATGCCCAATTAAGATAGGGATGACGAACGATTTTTAGCATGCCCTGTGAGACTTGTGCCTATATGCTGTATGCTTCAATTTTACAGTTTTCTTTCATTCATGAGTGTGAATAATTATGTGCTTATGATGTTCTAGAATTTGCCTCGGTTCTGTGTTGAACTCTTGGAATTATTGATGCACATGTAGATGAGATAGGCCATGTTTTGCTGAGCCACTAAATTAACTCCCACCAATGACACAGCCCTTGCAGCCCCTTTGAGCCTATAAAATGCCCTGGTCAATTTTGTTCTGGGATGGTTTATACTTAACCAGGGCATTATAAAACCTGAAAAGAAAAAATGGGGCAGGAGAGTTGTTCTGGGAAGGCATATGTATGAAGGGCCAGGGGGAAATAAAATAAAAAAAAAGAAAAAAGAAGAAGAAAAAAAAGTTATTAGAAAAAGAAAAAAAAAGAGTCTGAATAAAACCCCTCGAGTTCTAAGTGTTTAGAATGCCCAAAATAAGAAAAATTCAGTGCCTTAACAGGGCACAGGAGGGTAGTGAATAGAAAGAAGCTGGGGAGGGGTCTGAACAATCAATAAAAACCCCTCCCACTTAAAATGCCCAACTGTAGCCTAAAAAGCCCTATTGATACTAATGCATCATGGTTTCTGGAGAATGAACAGCAGAACTTTGGCAAACTTATGGGACGAATTTGCATAGAATTACAGCCGAATTGAGAGTATACACTGAGTGAAGAGAGTTTGTGAGGAACACCAAGCTAAAACTCATTTTTGACTTATTTTAGGTGTGCTGAAACTTTGCATTTTTGGTTGGATTATTTATGATGTGCCCACACTGAGTAACAGTTTGCATGCTTGAGTCTTGAGTCTGTTTTTTTTTTCTCTTTTCTTCTCTTTTTTTTCTGGATGCGTTGCACCCCATGCTTGAGGACAATCATACTTAAAACGTGTGGGTGTGATAAGTCCATTTATTTCGTGTTTTTATGGGCATTTTATCCTCTATAAATGTCTTTTTTAATGTGTTTTGAGTCGAAAAGAACCAGGTTACGGTCAAAGGGCATTCCAAGAGTCGAGTCTGGCGGAAGGGGCATTTTATGCCCAAATATTCACGATTATCTCGCACATATGTTCATCAAAGGCACAGGGGACTTCACCAATATCCATCCTACATTCGGTCGGCGAAGTGGGCATATCAGATACGGATGGAACTGACAGATGATGTCGTGCCCACAGTACTCGCACAGACTCGACCATAGGTCAGAATGGGCATTCTAGTGAAACTCGTAAATTAGTTGAAGGACAGCTGGTGGGAAGATAGCTACATATCCGAAGGAGAGTTGGAGCTAAGTTGGACTCCTAGAAGGCGCTGCAACAAAAGGATAAGCTCAGCCGAAGAGATAAGCTCAATCAAAGAAGATAGGGACAATCCCTAAAAAATAGGGATTTGTTAAAGCTGAAGCTTATCCAGTCAAAGTCAGAGAGGGCACGCCATTCCGGAATTTCAGCAGAAGACCCCCGCCTGTGGGGGAAACTCTACTCGGAAATGTAGTTATTTAAACAAGTTTAGTCTCTGGAAAAAGAAGCGCTAGACACTCTGAAACATTTCTACAGTTTATATTTTCTGCATTTTAATTTCCGCGCGCTGCTTAGGCAGCCACACAATCCGAAAGGTCTTAAACCTTCGGGACTTAGGTTATGTTCATGTTCATCGACGTTGGAGTCGAGTTTTTGCTTAATTAATTCAGTAAGTTCTTATTTAATTTGATGTCTTTAAATTCTGCAGTTTTAATTATGTCTAGCATTCTCGGCTAGATCTCTAATTCTGGCATTTGAACAATGAAATTGGTTTGAGCATAAATCTGGACTCGTGAGGCCAAAATGGGCATAGTAATGCATGATTAGTTTCCGTTAATTCTTGTTCCTTGTTCCACGTGAGTGTGTGTCTGAAGTGCCCAATGTGGTTGATCACTCATTAGGTAAAGAGGGCACACCACTATTAATTGAATTGGCGAATCATGACTGTGTGTCGGTTCATATAGTAATAAGGGAATTAATGGGGTGTTGTGGGCATAAGAGGAATCAGTTGAACACAACAGATCTGGGTCCGTCTAGGGCACACTGCTGCTTGTTTACTTACATCTCTTAGAGGAATTGGGAGGTGGGTAACTGGTTAGGGGTTTAATCGAAGAGGAATCACTTTTAAACCTAAATGAAAAGATATATAAAGAGACGTAGAGAGAAATCCAGTCACCATAACTAGATGACGTATCATGTATGAAAATCAGTTTTCCCATGATCGAGTTGTTTTATGTTTAAATCAAATTCTAATTCAAATGCCAGAACCTTTTGTTATTTGATATTTTCTTTAGTTTCTTTCGCAGATTTAAATTCAGTTTAGTGACAACACCAAAACCCCCTTTGTGATTGGTTACTTGAAGATAGAATCGCAACAGCTCTCTGTGGGATCAACCCATACTCATTGGCTAGCTACACTTGCTGTGGGCACAGGAGTTTACAAATATATTTTTGAGCGCGAAACGACCGCGCGTCAGATTAAAGGTCTAATCTCGTTATTGATGGAGAACACGAAGTCGGTGAATTACTTGGCTTGATGTTCGAATATCTCACAACCATAATTCTACTTCTTGATCTTCTACTGTATTCACAAACCCTGTCTAGATGTAGGGTGGGCTTATAAACTACTAGACCATATGGAAACCCTAGGAATCAAGAGAGTACGTAGTGGAGCTGTATTAAGTGGTAATGATTTTGAAAAATTCCCCATTTATTAATAAAGGGATTTTTGAAAAATTATCTCATTAAACCCTAATGGGTTTGGGCCTCCAACCCTTGTTCTATTCTAAGTCCATTATGGTTATATTGGGCTACAGTAAGGATATAGAAGAATATTAAATTGACCTGCTAATTTATATAATTTTCAATATCCATAATAAGGATATAATTAAATAAATTAAATATTATTTTTATTCCACTAAAGAAATTATACTGACCTATCAATTTAATACATATTTACGAATATGCTTTCTCCTTTAGTCTAGCCATTCCCTATGTTTAAGATATAATGTTCATTAATTAATTATGTGAGCTTCTAACAACTATAACTAATTAATATCTTGTTCTGAGAGTAGTATTGCACGACTTCCGTATCATGTCAAGAATAAATTAATATTCTGTCTGCAGGGCTTCCCATGATCTTTGTGCTTCCTTAAGAGGACATAATCAACATGGCGCACTAGGACACAGTGACCATATATAATGCAAAACTCATCATATATGTAAATGTCACTGCCCAAAATATCAAAGTTGTTGATCCTATCGGAGAATCTCACTGATTGATAAATTAAAGCAGTCGACACAACATATATATATCCGTCAATATATATGGGTTAAGAACCTGAACTCTGTGGATCTTTATTCTCTCACTTAAGGTCAGAATAGAGAACAATATCCTACGCAATCCTCCTCAATACACAAGCCAGTGTACTAGAATAATCAGTCAGTCAAGATAAACTAACTATCAGATTATTCTACGGTGTACCGATGGTGGGTTCATGACCATCTAAGTTGTGAGTCTTTTAATACAATGTAAGGAATCCGATAATATGATCTTTACCGTGGGTTGACCCATACCATATCATCTACAATGCAAGTATATGAAACATGCAGTTAAATGTAAGAATAATTAAATGCACACAGTGATTGTAATTATTATTTAATCTATATCATCTTAATATTGTTTAATGTATACAAAGACAGACTTTCTAGAATACAAAACCAACAGACGATGCACTAACAGTGGTACAAGATGACTCATTTCTATTAGATATTAATGCAATAGCAGTGGGAAAGACTATGTTGGAGAAGAAAGATTTAGTAATTATTATGGGAAAGTGGCATATGCAGCGTCAAATAGAATATTCAGTGTCACGTTTCAGCAAAAGTCGACTAACAATTATTTGCAAACAAAATGAGATGTGCCCTTTTAAATTATGGAAGTTGCTAAGGGTGGCTTGTGGATGGTGACAAAATTAGAGGATAATCATACATATCGGTTGGACTTGACACGTAATGCGCTGCAGAAGTTATCCTCTAAGGTTATGGCTGATTTCTTTAAGAAGAGAATCCTAGATGAGGGTTCTATCATGAAGCTAAGAGCAATGACCGCTGAGCTATTAAGAGAGTTTGATATTGAGATTGAGTACGGTGTTGCATTACGAGCTAGGAATCTCATAATAGAAATGGTTTACGGTTCGCATGATCAGTCTTTCGAGGTATTGTTTGCATATTTTAAGATGTTGAAAAGGTGTAATCCCGATATGATTTATGATTTGGAGATTGATGGTAATGATCATTTCATGTTCATGTTTGTAGCTCTAGGAGTTTGTAGAGAAACATTCAAACTATGTATACGTCCAGTTATCGCCATTGATGGCACTCATGTGAAGGGGAAGACCGAAGGTATTCTTTTCATTAACGTGACGAAGGATGACAATAGCAATGTTTCCCTCTTGCCATTGTTGTAGGTCCTATTGAGAATGATGTGACCTGGACATGGTTCCTGGAGCGTTTTTTTTAAAGAACACCCCTAGAAGGGGTGGGGCATTCGGCACCATGCTCAGCCAGTATATATATTATAAATCATCTCGTACAAAGTCATGGGCGGGATGTGTCCCAAAAGTGAACACACCCCTAATCAAGTACTAGAAAATGTAACGAAAGAGTGAAAATGAGAAGATGCAGCCACAGACCGACTGTTATCCCCTAAATCAAAGGAAGGACTCAAACGTGAAGCACAGTCACAGACCGACTACAACTCCAAACAAGAACAAAACAACCACAAAAAGACAATGCAAAGAATGACCACCACCATCTAACTATATCGAAATCTGAAGTTAAGGTAACCTAATTGATCCATCCGAACCATGGAGAGGAGATGACGTGGGGCAGATAAAAGGTGAGAGTAGGGGTCTGGGCCCCATTTCCTGTAAGAAAATTAGCAGCTCGATTTCCCTCACGAGGAATGTGAGAGAACCTAACATCTCTTCCCCAGCACAACAGAATGGATGTCAACATGTGCCGAGTCACAGTCAAACCAGGACGGCCCGACTGTAACACCGATACGACTGAAGCAGCATCCATCTCAATCCATATATGATCTGAATACTGAACAACAAGTCTCAGCCCGTGAAAAAGTGCCTAGAACTCTGCATCAAAACTCGACGTCACCCGGAGGGGCGCACAGAAACCAGCAAGAAGAGCATCCATGAAATCTCGAACCAAGCCTCCACCACCAGTCGCCATCTGAAGATCCGCCGAAAAGGATCCATCCGTGTTGAGCTTGACCCAGGGAGCCTCAGGAGGCCGCCACGATACCATTCGAGACCGGAGAGATCTCGGAATAGGGTCAATGACGGACATGAAAGGCACCTGCGGGTAGCAGCCCAACCAATGCTGCGGAAGGAGCTTCCCAGCCAAAACTAGCGGGAGAAGATTCGAACCCGTAACCTTTGATCTCCATGCAACCTCACTCCACCACTAGGCCAACATGTGATGTAGTACCCCGAAGATTTATTCACATCACAAGCATGCATATATCTTTATATTACAATATTTTGCTCCTATAAGTCGCGCCAAATAGTTATTTTATGCCTTAACATGTATATTTGAGTTATATTAAATTTTATGATTTCATTCATTATTATTATTATTATTATTATTATTATAATTATTATTATTATTATTACTATCATTATTATTATTACTAATATTTGCACTTCATTTATTTGGTTGTAAAGGCCCATTTTTTTCTCCTTAAATATTTTCTAAAGCCCAGCAGTTATGTCTTTTGAGCCCATCATCAACTTGAAGAAGAACATCTCCGCCGCACTGGACGACCCCCTTAATTCTCTTGAGGAACCCTAAATCTATCATTCCTCAATTAAATCCGAAATCACCTCCAAAGGATGCAAGATTTTGGAAAGAAAAATCAGAACAAATTCGATCTTTCCATAATAAATTTCCATCTTCTAGTATAAATAGGGGTCTCTTCTTCACAATAATCACACCCAAAGCATTCGCAACTTCTCTTCTTAAAACTTCGAGTTCTTCTCTTCTTTGGCAGATTTTTAGGTACATCTTTTTACTATGTTGCAGTTTTCATATTTTTGTTCTTAGGTTTAAAAGTGAGGAAGAAGAGTCGGTGTTTTTATTTTCTGCTGGGTCTGAATGAAGAGAGAGAGAGAGAGAGGGAGACAGAGCCAAATCATTTTTTTGGGTCAAAGTGGGACTGGTTTGGGGATTCGTGTCTCTTTTAATAGGGGAGGTTTCTTTTCTTGTTCAACTATGGGTCCATCATTTCTTTTATTTTGGAAGAGCTCTTATTTATCGATTTCTGTGCATATACACAATACCCCTTATATGTATGCACATATATAAATGTATATATATATATTATATTACTCAAGCACATGTCATGTATATATATATATATATATATATATATATTAAAGGTTTGGATTGATTTACCACTCACACACACTCACACACTTATATAGATACATATATGTACATATCTATGTTATATATTATATATATATATACCACAACCCACGTAGGTAAATATATATATATACTTAAATCATATACACGCACACACACGCACCTATATATATATATATATATATTTATATTTATATTTATATATCCATGCAATATATATATATGAACTGTAGATTTATTCATTAATCATATATATATATATATATAATTCGTACTATACGATGCTATTAGTTTTTAGCATTTAAAGTAATTTAATATTTAATATTATGTTAATTATTTTATTATTATATTGTTAGGCGGCGTGTGAGGATAAAATTACAGATATATTAATTCTTCTAGCAAAGTTCAAGTTAAGGTGGGGATTCTCTCGGAGAATAAATATGAACTCTTATCCTTATTATGCTTGTATATGCGGTGTGCAGGTAGATCTTTATGTTATATGGGCCTTCGGGCTATTGCTATGGGCCTACGGGCTATTACTATGTTTAACATATGGGTTATATGTTATGTTGGCCTACGGGCTCTATGATATGATATTTATGCTTTGGTTTGTTCTTACTGTTATATTTTGTATAATTTGGATAATTGAGTTACCCCATTGAGTTAATAGCACTCACCCCAAAGTTATTTATATTTTTAGGCTAAGGACGTTCGGACGGTGTGGTGGAGACGAAGTGATGGAATAAAGACTATAGTTTTAAATATTTTAAACATTTTATTTTTCCACTGCAATAAACTCTAAATTTATGTTTCTTTTATTCTGAACAAACTTTTGGAAGTATTATTTAATATTCTACCATTTTATTACTTAAATAAATCTATGAAATTTTTGAGACGTTACAAATGGTATCAGAGAGGGTCTACGTTTCTGTAGACTTGTTAAAAAAAATCCATCACCACGTCCACCGCATCGCTCCGAGTAAAGGTAAACATTCATAAATCATGATATTATCTCTAAATGTATGTATAATTTTATCCTCGAATTTAAAATTTGAATATGTGTATAGATAGATATGTTTGCTAACCATCTTAGAGCAAAGATGACCAGATTTCTGACCCGAGAGGAAAGATTGTGGCTGGATTTTAAGGAATACAAGTGGGCTGAGTCAATTGGAGTGGAAATGAACCTCCTGAGGATGCTTAGGATATGGGAGGAGCTAAGGGAAGAGGGCGGAGCATGGAGGTCACTAGAAGCTGGCCACAAGGTGGTGCACTCGTTGCCAAACCTCCTTAAAGAGGACGGAAGATATTTCTTCAAGGATTATCTGGACTACACGCTAGGAATAGGAGAGATATGCCAATTTGAAAAATTCATAGGCGAGCTCCTCTCGTATTGAGAGGGTTTAGTGAATGGACATGGACCACAGGAAGATGTTGGCGAGCAAACGAGCTCTAACAAAGTGGAAAGCCCTAGCGAAGTTAATAATGCGCCCATTAACATCAGTGATTAGATAATTTAGATGTCTTTTTTTAAATAGTTCAATGTTTTGTTCTTTTATTTGCAAAACTCTTATTTGATTAAGGAAATAATAAGTTTTTATTTTTATTTTTTTTTGGTGTTCCTTACCTCCTTTGCTATCTGTAAATCGATAAAAAGGAAAGATATGACTAACAGACGCCGCAACGTTCGAGCTGATAGTGAGAAAACTCAATCGGATAATTGTTGGTTTTGTATACTGGAAGACTTGTCTTTGTATATTTTTCTGATGATATGATGATATGAAATGAAAGTTATTGCAGTCACTGTTTGCATTTAGATTATGTTCTATAATTGTTTTATGCAATGTTCCATATACTTACATTGTAGATGATATGGTGTGGGGAGTCACACGGTAAGATCATATCATTAGAACCTTGTAATGTATTAAAGAGCTCACGGCTTAGATGGTCCTGAACACACCATCGGTACACCGTAGAATAATCTGATAAGTTAGTTTATCTTGACTAACTGATTATTCTAGTACACTCATTAGTGTATTGAGGAGGATCACGATAGGATACTATTCTCTGTCTCTGACCCAGTTACTGAGAGAATAAAGATCCACAGAGTTCGGGTTCTGAACTCATGTGATATTGGCGAGCATATGTGTGTGTTGTTTATTACTTTGATTTATCAATGGGTGAGATCTTTTCGTAGATCGAATTCGATATCTTGGGTAATAACAATGTATACATGATGTCTCGAGTAGTATGCATGAGCACTATGTCCTGGTGCGCCAGGTTGATGATGTTCTCTTGAGGAAGCACAAGTTCATGTTGAAACCCTGCAAGTGGAATTTATTCCGTACATGAATAAAGCTTGTGTGGTACTACTCAAGGTTTTGGATGTTAATTAATTATAGCTGTCAGAGGCTTACATAATTAATTAATGAACATTATATCTTAAACACGGGGAATGGCTGGACTAAAGGAGAAAGCATATTCGTAAATATGTATTAAATTGGTAGGTCAGTTTTACTTCTTTAGTGGAATAAAAGTAAAACTTAATTTATTTAATTATATCCTAGGTTTATTGGATATTGGATATTAAATAAATTAGTGGGCCAATTTAATATTCTTCTAGATCCCTGTTGTAGCCCAAATGACTGATAATGGACTGGATATTGAACTTGAGATAGAGACCTAAGCCCAGTAGGGCTGGAACATGAAATTTCGCCCCTCCCTATATATAAGGGGAGGGGGGCACGAAATTTTGATGATTTTATTCATTGGAAATCAGCCCCTCTTAGTCTCTCAAAGTTATCCATAGATTTCACAACTCTATCTAGTAGATTTCAGCCCATTCTGACTCTAGATACAGTCCGGGAATACAACAGAAGATCTTGGAGTAGAATTTGTGGTGGTCGAATTTTGAGCTAGGTGGCACCTATCACAGTATTCATTTAACAACAAGATTAGATCTTTAATCTTGTCCACAGACCGTCTATCGATTTGTAAGTAGATTCGTTTCTATGTCTTCCGCTTTATTAGATTCGAATCTGCTTTGCATGCTTTTTGTATAGACTATAATGAACATGCATGTTACATAAAATTATGATTTGCATGAACACGGATTAACGAACAACCAAATGATCCTGCGGTGGTTTAATTCGAAAAAACCCCAACAACTGGTATCAGAGCGGGTTTTGGCACTGTTCTATAATTAATTCTTACATAAATTTCGAACTACATATTAAATTTGATGATAAATTTATAGTGTTTAAATTTTCAGATTTAATTGGCATGTGTTTCGATTTTATGGTATTCAAAACTTGGAAGAATTTGAGATGTAAAAATCGAAAATTCTAGTTTTGAGGTATATGAATTTTCGGCCACTGTGGATTAAGATTTGGGATGATATTTGATGATCTTCAAATTTTCAGATTTTATTTCACATGGTTCGAAAATTTGGATGTCAAAAATTTCGATTTTTGATGTGTATAAAATTCCCTAATTTGGTGTAGTAATTTTCGGCACTTTTGGAATTAAGTTTGGATGATGTTTTGATCAAGATCAAATTTTCAGATTTATTTCCTAGTGTGGTTCGAAAATTATGATGATTAGATTTGGATTTGGTGATTTTTGATGTATATCAAAGATTGCCTAATTCTAATCTAGATAGGTTTGAAATTAGAATTTTAAATTTGGTAATTTTTGAAGTGGATCAAAATTTCCAGATTTTTATTCTTGAAAATTTTGAAACCTATAGCTATATTATTTGGAATAGTTTTTTGATTAATGTCAAAATTTCCAAATGTGAAATATAGTGTAATTTTCGATTTTTAATAAATTAATTTGGAGAAGATTTTGATGAAAATCAAATTTCCAGATTTATTAATTAATGTGGATCGAAAATTTGGTTGTTGGAATAAAGATTTGATGTTATTTGATGTATATCTTAATTTACCTAATTTTAATCCAGATAGATTTGAAAATAGAATATTAAATTTGGAAGAATTTGAAGTGGATCAAATTTTCAGATTTATTATTTGGTAATTTTCGAAATCTATGAGATTTAAATTGGATATGGTGATTTTAGATATATACAAATAATTATCAATATCCAATGGTGATAAGATTTTAAATTTGGATAAGTTTTGGAAGATTTTGGATTGGAATCAAATCTCCAAACTTTATCCTTGAAGATTTAGATTCTTATGGATAATATTTGGATTAGATTTTTTATTTATATCAATATATCCAATTATTATTTAATTAGGGTGGTTAGAAAATATTAAATAAATTTGGTGGATAATTATAAATAATTTCTAGATTTATTTTGATGATATTTTCGAAATATGCAAGATTTAAATTGGTGGATAATTATTTTAATTTCCAATTTTTATCTTGTGGATAATATCGAATTAATTAATTTAATTAATTACAAAATTCGATTATTATTTAATATTCATGCATAGATATCATATGTTATTTTATGTGGATCATATAATATATGATTGTTGGTTTTTGTAGACTGTGTTTGTTTGCAGGTTTACCAACTATCATGGCTCTTTTATTTTATGTGATGTATGTTTATGTTGAATGGATGTTGGCCATATGCCGGTTTGGCTACGTGATTTTAATCCATGAGAAAATCCATGGATTAGGTCTAGGTTTTATTTTACGTTGTTTTAATGTAATAGATATAAAGCTGTTAGACGAGTTTTTGAGTTGTATTTTTTATTCTAGCAATATTAGATTTTTCCTTTTGGAATAGATAGTCTGTATTGAATAAAGATCGGAGATCAACTCAAAAGAAGGAAAGTGGTTCAACACCAAAAAGGAAGGTTCACCGGTTCACGTCCCGAAACCCTAAATGGAGCTAAGATTTTCGGCGAGGCGAGGTGAAGGGGCAGCGGTTTCCTAGCTGTTTTCGGAGCTGACTTTCCAGTTTTATCTCATTAATCAACATGAGATATAAGCCATGATAGCTGGAATATTACTGTTGCTTATTATGTTGAAGCATGCAATGGATGTTTATCTTTTTATGTGATGTTTGCATGTTCGATAATGGGATAAAATGAAACCTCAAACATAAATAACTAAGTGGGAGAGATTCATACCAAAGTATGTAGAAAATCTCATACGGTCTCCATTAAAATATGGTTTAATTGAGAAGTGATGGGCATGCGCGTTGACATCAGTGTTCCTCCATATCGGATGTGTCATATCACAGATTTCTCTAGAAATTAAATCTCCTAAATGGATAGCTGTAGAACACTATTAGGACTAACTGACTCCTCCATCTGGAGCAGTTAAATTCGAATAGTGCTCTTGGTGTAAAGATAATGGTGTGCACACTTAGATGTAATTTATTGATAAACGTCCACACGATCGTGGCTTATCAGTTAGATGATTACATGACCGTGTTAATTATTCGGCTATTAATTTGCTTGTTGTAAGGAAACTCAATTGGAGGCAAATTAAAGGTTTAACCTATTTAAAGATGTTTTTTATAAACGTCCACACTATCGTGGCTTATGAAAGACATTTTTAAAGTGTCGGTGGAAAAGTATATAATTTTTATGAGGCTTTCGATTATATACTGTTTATCCTAAACGTGTTTTGTGACTGTACTGCATGTTTAATTTCAGTTATTTCATATCATCAATGGCACTCTCCAATCTGTCCTCAATCCTCAAAGAAAACAAACTTGTCGGTGAAAACTACAATGACTGGATTCGTAACCTTAACTTAGTTCTTGTTGCTGAGGGACACAAGTTTGTGCTTGAAGAGGTTTGTCCTCAGACACCAGATGAGGGTTCTGACGAAGCCCAAAAGGTTGCATATGATAAGTGGCTTAGGTCTAATGAGATAGCGCGCTGTTACATTTTGGCATCTATGTCAAATGTGTTGCAACATCAGCATGAGCCTATGAAAACTGCTTATGATATCATGTACAACCTTAGGCAGCTATTCGGTCATCAAAACCGCTCGGCACGCCATTTGGCAATGAAGAAACTAATGGATGCGAGAATGTCTGACTCCATACCTGTTAGGGATCACGTTTTCATGATGATGGGGTATTTATCTGAGATCGAGACCTTGGGTGGAGAGCTAGATGGCGATTCTCAAATTGACATTGTTCTTCATAGCTTGTCTTCGAAGTTTGAGCAGTTCAGGCTGAATTTTAACATGATTAAAAGGGATGTCAGCCTGACTGAACTGCTCATAGACCTTCAGGCGGCTGACTTGCTCCAAAAGAGCAATCCTGAGGCCCACATAGCTGAAAAAGGAGCGTCTTCTTCTGATGGAAAAAGGAAGAAGAGAAACGCACCTAAGAAGGCTGCAGATGAGGCGCCTAAGGTGAAGAAGCCAAAGGCAAAGATTCCTCCCGAGAAATTCAAGTCAAAGACTAAGTGCTTCAAGTGCGGCCAACCAGGTCACTGGAAGGCGGCATGTCCTAACAAGAAGAAGAAGAGAGGTACATCTCACACTCTGGTTGTGGAAACATGTTTAGCAACTTGTTCTACCCAGTCATGGGTAGTAGATACTGGAGCTACTAATCATGTTTGCATGTCTTTACAGGGGTTCCTGGTAAAAAGACAGCTGAGTGAGGACGAGATCACCGTCTACATGGGCAATGCTATGAGAGTAGCGGCTGTTGCAGTGGGAGACGTTGTTTTACCTTTCAGTAGTGATAGAACTTTAGTTTTGAAAGATTGTCTTTATGTGCCTGGTTTTAGGCGAAACTTGATTTCAGTTTCTAAATTGATTATGGATGGATATTCTGTTTCTTTTGATAACAAAGTAGTTATCTTTAGTGGTAAACATTTTATCTGTTCTGGCACATTGGATGGACACTTATACTTTCTTAAACCAACTGAAAACACTACGCAAAGACAACTGTTGAATACATCGATCATAAACCCTAACAAGAAAAAAGAACCTTCGGAATTGAATCAAACCTATCTTTGGCATCTAAGGCTAGGTCACATTAACCTTAAGAGGATACAAAAGCTTGTAAACGATGGACCATTGTCTTCTTTGGTACTGGAATCGTTTCATATGTGTGAATCCTGTTTGGAAGGTAAAATGACCAAGCGTCCTTTCCAGTCAAAAGGAAATAGATCCGAAGGGCTATTAGATTTGATTCACTCTGACCTATGCGGCCCTATGTCAGTTCAAGATCGAGGAGGGTTTGAGTATTTCATCACTCTCATTGATGACTACTCTAGATACGGTTATATCTACCTGTTACGTCGCAAGTCTGAATGCTTTGAGAAATTCAAAGAGTTTAAGGCGGAAGCGGAGAAATGAACAGGCAGAAGTATCAAGTCACTACGTTCTGATCGTGGTGGCGAGTACCTCTCAAGCGAATTTAGGGATTACATAGCAGAGAGTGGGATTACATCCCAGTTGACGGCGCCTGGAACGCCACAGCAGAATGGTGTGGCGGAAAGAAGGAATCGTACATTGTTAGAGATGGTTAGATCGATGATGAGTTATTCTGAGTTGCCCATTTCGTTCTGGGGATATGCCCTGGAAACAGCAGCTTATATTCTTAACTTGGTTCCATCAAAATCAGTTCCTGCTACACCCACAGAACTATGGACTGGACGAAAGCCCAGTTTGAACCATATTCGGATTTGGGGTAGCCCAGCACACGTGTTGGACAAGGAAGCTGATAAGCTGGCTCCTCATACTGATGTAAGGCTGTTCGTTGGATATCCTAGATGAACGAAAGGTGGTTTGTTTTATAGTCCTAAGGATCAGAAGATCATTGTTAGCACCAATGCTCGATTCTTAGAGGAAGACTATGTCATAAACCACAAACCAAGGAGTCATATTATCCTTGAGGAGTTAAGGGGAGGATCGAATCCTACACCGGTTGTACAAGAAGAGGAACCACCAAGCACTGCACAACGTGTCACAGAAGTACAGGAACTGCCTCGTCGCAGTGGGAGGGTTGTACGCCAACCTGATAGATTCATTGGTCTGGAAGAGGCTTCAGATTTCCCAGAGAGTCTCAATGAATTGGATCCCAGGACCTATGACGAGGCAATTCGAGATAAAGATGAAGATTCTTGGAAAACTGCAATGGAGTCTGAGATTGGATCTATGGATCACAATCAAGTCTGGGAACTTGTAGAACCACTAGATGGGGTAAAACCCATTGGCTGTAAGTGGGTATACAAGCGCAAGAGAGGATCTGATGGGAAGGTTGAAACCTTCAAAGCTAGATTGGTGGCAAAAGGGTATACTCAGAAAGAAGGGATCGATTATGAGGAAACTTTTTCACCGGTAGCCATGCTTAAGTCAATCCGGATTCTCTTGTCTATTGCCGCTCATTTGGATTATGAGATCTGGCAGATGGATGTCAAGACGGCTTTCCTAAACGGAAGTCTTGAGGAAAACATTCACATGAAACAACCAGAGGGATTCATTGCTAAAGGACAAGAGCACTTAGTGTGTAAGCTTAAGAGATCCATTTATGGACTTAAGTAGGCATCAAGGTCTTGGAACATCCGATTTGATGAGGTTATCCAATTATATGGATTCGTGCAAAGTCCAGATGAGAGCTGTGTGTACAAGAAATGTGACGGAAACGTGGTGGCATTCCTCGTACTTTATCTTGATGACATCTTGCTTATTGGAAACAATAAAAAGACGTTATCGAACATTAGGGTGTGGTTGTCCAAGCAGTTCGATATGAAGGATCTGGGAGAAGCCGGACATGTCCTTGGCATCAAGATCATTCGTGATCGCTAGAAAAGGATGTTATGTCTGTCCCAGGCTACTTATATCGATACAGTGCTAGCTAGATTTGGCATGTAAGATTCCAAGAAAGGTTTTATACCTTACAGGCATGGAATTCATCTATCCAAGGAAATGTGTCCCCAAACACAGTCTGAGATAGAGGAAATGAAGAAAGTACCATATGTTTCGGTTGTGGGAAGTTTGATGTATGCTATGCTATGCACTAGGCCTGATATATGCTATGTCGTTGGCATGGTAAGCAGATATCTGTCTAACCCTGGACAAGGTCACTGGACTGCGGTCAAAAACATTCTCAAGTACCTTAAAAGGACTCGAGATTATATGTTGGTTTTCGGCTCTGATATTCTAGTACCTTTGGATTACACGGACTCAGATTTTCAATCCGACAAAGATCAGAGTAAGTCTACCTCGAGCTATGTGTTTACATTAGGAGGCGGAGCCATCGCATGGAGGAGCATTAAGCAGAAATGCATTGCGGATTCCACCATGGAAGCTGAGTATGTAGCTGCCTCTGAGGCTGCAAAAGAGGCTGTCTGGCTCCGCGGGTTCCTAGTGGGCTTGGGCGTGGTTCCTGATTTGCCTAAGACTATCACGATATACTGTGATAACTCTGGTGCAATGGCAAATTCGAAGGAACCCACAGCCCACAAGGCAAGTAAACACATAGAGAGAAAGTACCATCTTATACGAGAAATCGTTAAGAGAGGAGACGTGGCGGTGGTCAAGATTGCATCTGAGGACAACCTGGCTGATCCATTCACGAAGAGCCTGGCGGCTAAGACCTATGATGGTCACGTGGAGAAAATGGGAGTGAGATGCAGACCCGGTAGCGCAGTTTGAGTTGATAGTTTTAGATTGGAGAGTTTGCCAGTAAGTTATTATGCTTGAAAGACATGCTTCAAGTATAAGTGGGAGATTGTTGGTTTTGTATACTGGAAGACTTGTCTTTGTATATTTTTCTGATGATATGATGACATGAAATGAAAGTTATTGCAGTCACTGTTTGCATTTAGATTATGTTCTATAATTGTTTTATGCAATGTTCCATATACTTACATTGTAGATGATATGGTGTGGGGAGTCACACGGTAAGATCATATCATTAGAACCTTGTAATGTATTAAAGAGCTCACGGCTTAGATGGTCCTGAACACACCATCGGTACACCGTAGAATAATCTGATAAGTTAGTTTATCTTGACTAACTGATTATTCTAGTACACTCATTAGTGTATTGAGAAGGATCACGATAGGATACTATTCTCTGTCTCTGACCCAGTTACTGAAAGAATAAAGATCCACAGAGTTCGGGTTTTGAACTCATGTGATATTGGCGAGCATATGTGTGTGTTTTTTATTACTTTGATTTATCAATGGGTGAGATCTTTTCGTAGATCGAATTCGATATCTTGGGTAATAACAATGTATACATGATGTCTCAAGTAGTATGCATGAGCACTGTGTCCTGGTGCGCCAGGTTGATGATGTTCTCTTGAGGAAGCATAAGTTCATGTTGAAACCCTGCAGGTGGAATTTATTCCGTACATGAATAAAGCTTGTGTGGTACTACTCAAGGTTTTAGATGTTAATTAATTATAGCTGTCAGAGGCTTACATAATTAATTAATGAACATTATATCTTAAACATGGGGAATGGCTGGACTAAAGGAGAAAGCATATTCGTAAATATGTATTAAATTGGTAGGTCAGTTTTACTTCTTTAGTGGAATAAAATTAAAACTTAATTTATTTAATTATATCCTAGGTTTATTGGATATTGGATATTAAATAAATTAGTGGGCCAATTTAATATTCTTCTAGATCCCTGTTGTAGCCCAATTGACTGATAGTAGACTGGATATTGAACTTGAGATAGAGGCCCAAGCCCAGTAGGGATGGAACATGAAATTTCGTCCCTCCCTATATATAAGGGGAGAGGGGCACGAAATTTTGATGATTTTATTCATTGGAAATCAGCCCCTCTTAGTCTCTCAAAGTTATCCATAGATTCTACAACTCTATCTAGTAGATTTCAGCCCACTCTGAATCTAGATACAGTCCGGGAATACAACAGAAGATCTTGGAGTAGAATTTGTGGTGGTCGAATTTTGAGCTAGGTGGCGCCTATCATAGTATTCATTTAACAACAAGATTAGATCTTTAATCTTGTCCACAGACCGTGTATCGATTTGTAAGTAGATTCGTTTCTATGTCTTCCGCTTTATTAGATTCGAATCTGCTTTGCATGCTTTTTGTATAGACTGTGATAAACATGCATGTTACATAAAATTATGATTTGCATAAACACGGATTAACGAACAACCAAATGATCCTGCGGTGGTTTAATTTGAAAAAACCCCAACAACAATGACAATGCAAGACGGGCTCCTCACAACCGGCCAACCCTTGTGCAAGAGCTAGTGGAAGCATTGAAGCAAGCCATACCCCAAAATGGCCCTCTGGAATGAGAAAAATGCCATGGTTAAGCAATTCAGACAGATGGCCCCACCTAAGCTAAAGGGAAATTAAGGACCGCTTGATACTGAGGAATGGATCTTCGAGCTTGAATGAATCTTCGAGCATCTGGACTGCACTGATGCGAACAAGGCATTTTGTGCCATTTTTCAACTGATTGGAGATGCAGGGTATTGGTGGCAGAGTGTGGCACGGGTGATGACTCCCAAGCATCGTCAGAATCTCATATGGAATACATTTAAGGATATGATTTTGGGAAAATTTTTCCCGAGATCTTATCGAAAATAGAAGGAGCTGGAGTTGGCGAACTTGCAGTAAGGAAGCATGACTGTGCTCAAGTACGAGAGAAAGTTTAACCAACTTTCTCGATATGCTCCACACATAGTGGACACTGAAGCAAAGAAGGCAGGCAACTTTGAGTACGGACTGCGTTCAGAGATTGGCGGAATTTTGGCAGCCCAAGGTACGCCTACGACGTATTCATAGGTGGTTGAACGAGCTCAATCTATGGCTACCCTCTTGAACTTGGAGAATGGCAACCCCAATCCTCCAAACAAGAAGAGACAGTGGGAGAACAATAGAAGAGGGAGAAATGTTCAACCAGAAAAGAAACACCGACCAGTAGAAAGCTCCAGCAACAGGCCGAGGCCAACTGACAATCCAAATCCTTCAAAAGGCAAACCCTTTTGTCCGCAATGTCAGAAACACCATAATGGAGAGTGCTTCTTGGGGAAGAATGTTTGCTATTGGTGCCACCAGCCAGGGCATATGGCACCAAACTGTCCTTGACATCAACAAGAAAGAGTTCAGAGAGGAGGTAATGCTCGTGACTTTACTATGTGTCAAGGAGAGAACCCGAGTGAGCCCAACACTATGTCAAGTATTATACCAGTTCTTAAAATGCCTGCTCTAGTACTTTTTGATTCCGGCGCTTCACATTCTTTTATATCCAAAAGCTTTTATGAGAAGACTAGTATTGTATGTCATGAAAAGGCTAACCCATTAAGGATAAGCATTCCCTCGGGAGAAACCATGGAAGCAAATTATGTTGCTCAAGGAGTGAAGATGGAGGTCAAGGATAGAACCCTAGATGCAGACTTATTCATTTTGGAGATGCGAGAATTTGATGTGATTCTTGGCATGGATTGGTTAAGCCGTAACCATGCAGTCATCAAGTGTCAAGAAAGAGAGGTGATATTTCAGAATCCTGGAGGAGATCCATTTTCTTTCCATGGGAGCAAAGTGAAGCAACCACTATGTATCATGTCAGCAATGAAAGCATTCAAGTTGTTGAAGAAGAAGGATTGTCAAGCATTTTTGGTGAATATTGTAAGCACGAAGCCCACAGGAATAAAGATGGAGGACATACCAATGGTTGGGGAATATCCGGATGTGTTTTTGAAGGATATAGGTGGTATTCCATTGGTGAGATAAGTGGAATTCACCATTGAGTTGACACCTGGAGCATCGCCACTATCCAAAGCACCTTATCGTATGGCTCTGATCGAGTTGCAAAAGTTGAAGGTTCAAATCCAAGAATTGCTAGATAAAGGTCTCATGTCTCTCCGTAGGGGGCACCAGTGCTGTTTGTTAAGAAGAAAGATTGAACAATGAGGATGTGAATCGATTATTGAGAGCTTAACAAGCTCACCATAAAGAATAAGTACCCGTTGCCAAGAATTGAAGACCTGTTTGATCAATTAAAGGGAGCCGGAGTCTTTTCCAAGATAGATCTGAGATTGGGATACCATCAACTAAGAGTCAAGGAAGGAGACATCGAGAAGACAGCTTTTTGAACAAGGTACGGGCATTACGAGTTCACTGTGATGCCTTTCGGTTTATCCAATGCACCTGCTATTTTCATGGACCTAATAAACCGAGTATTTTACCAATACTTGGATAAGTTTGTGATTATCTCCATCGATGACATCTTGGAATACTCGAAAGATCACAGTCTACATGAAGAGCATCTGCGACTGGTGTTGGAAACATTACAAAAAGAGAAGCTTTATGCAAAGTTCAAGAAATGTGAGTTTTGGATAGACCAAGTCAGATTTCTTGGACATGTGGTAATAGCACAAGGGATTGAAGTAGACCCAGCCAAGGTAGAAACTGTGAAGAATTGGAGCACACCAAAGTCTGCAAGTGAGATCCGAAGTTTTTTGGGTTTGGCAGGCTACTATCGACGTTTCATCGAGGGATTCTTGAAGATAGTTGGTCCTTTGACCCAGCTGATAAGGAAGTGAGCTAAGTTTGAGTGGAATGAAGATTGTGAGAAGAGTTTCCAAGAGCTAAAGTAACGACTCACAACAGCACCAGTTTTGATCATTTTGGACGGCACCGAAGGATTCGTAATTTACAGTGACGCCTCCAAACAAGGTTTGGGATGCGTGTTGATGCAACATGGGAAGGTTGTTGCCTATGCTTCAAGGTAACTTAAAGTGCATGAGAAGAATTACCCGACTCATGACTTGGAGTTAGCAGCGGTGGTGCATGCTTTGAAGATTTGGCGTCATTACTTGTATGGAGCCAAGTGCGAGATTTATTCGGATCACAAGAGTCTCAAATATCTTTTCACACAAAAGGAGTTGAACATGAGGCAAAGGAAATGGTTGGAGCTCATGAAGGACTATGACTGTACCATTCACTACCACCCCGGCAAAGAAAATGTTGTAGCTGACGCTCTTAGCAGAAAAAGCTATTTGGCAGCATTATATTCATCACAATTGATTGAAGAGTTTGCAAAGATGAGTATTGAAGTGGTGTCGCCAACTGAAAACACTACATCAACACTAGCAGCTTTGATTGTTCGACCACTACTGAGGGATAGAATAAAAGATGCGCAAAGTCGAGACCACTTTTTGAGCAAGCTAAAGGAACGAGTGCAAAAGGACAACATCAAGGGTTTCATGATAGCGGACGATGGTGCACTAACACTTGAGAGGCGTCTATGTGTACCCAAGGATGAAAGCTTGAGAAGAGAAATTTTGAATGAAGCCCACAACACCCGTTACGCTATCCATCCTGGAGGAACAAAGATGTATCAAGATTTGAAGGAGTATTTCTGGTGAAGGAATATGAAAAGGTCTATTGGAGATTATATTGAGAAGTGCATGACGTGTCAACAAGTGAAGGCGGAGGACCAACGGCCCACAGGTTTGCTGAAACCCCTTGAGATTCCAGAATGGAAGTGGGCGAATATTGCAATGGATTTCGTGGTAGGATTACCAAGAACGTTAAAAGGGAATCATGCTATTTGGGTCATCGTGGATAGACTCACAAAGTCAGCTCATTTTCTACATATGAAGATGACATATAATTTGGATCGACTAGCTCAAATTTATTTGGACGAGATCGTGAGATTGCATAGAGTGCCAGTCACTATTGTGTCGGATCGAGACATAAGGTTCACATCAAAGTTTTGGAGAAGTCCAAGAAGCTATATGAACAAAATTGAGTTTTAGTATGGCATATCAGCCACAAACTGATGGACAGTCAGAGAGGACGATCCAAACACTTGAAGATATGTTACAAGCTTGTGTAATGGATTTTGGAGAGAATTGGGAAAGGCATCTACCTTTGGTGGAGTTTGCATACAATAACAGTTACCAAGCAAGTATTGGAATGGCTTCATATGAGGCTTTGTATGGAAGAAAGTGCCGCTCACTGTTGCATTGGGATGAGGTTGGTGAGAAGAGAATTTTGGGCCCGGAGATCTTGGAAAGGACAGTTGTTGTGATCAGCAAAATACGAGAGCGTATCAAAATCTCTCAAGATAGACAAAAGTCGTACGCGGATTTGAAGAGAAGAGATCTGCATTTTTGCGTTGGTGACAAAGTGTTCCTCAAAGTTTCTCCTATGAGAGGAGTGGTTCGTTTCGGAAAGAATAGGAAATTAAAACCTCACTATATTGCACCGTTTGAGATACTCGAGAAGATTGGAGAGTTAGCTTATCGACTTGCACTGCCCCCAAGTCTTTCCGCCATACACAATGTTTTTCATATTTCGTCATTGAGGAAATACATGTACGACCCGCTCAATGTCGTGAATCATAGAGATTTAGAGCTAAGCAAGGATTTATCGTATGATGAACACCCGGTTGAAATCCTAGATCGTAAGGTCCACTTGTTGCGAAATAGAGAAATCTCTTTAATTAAAGTGGTTTGGAGTAAGCATGGGAAAGACGAGGCCACTTGGGAAAAAGAGGAGGACATAAGATCTAAGTATCCGCAGTTTATGGGTTGAGGTAAGTAAATTTCGAGGGTGAAATTTTTCTTTAAGTGGGTAAGGATGTAGCACCCCGAATATTTATTCACATCTCAAGCATGCATATATCATTATATTACAATATTTTGCTCCTATAAGTCGCGTCAAATAGTTATTTTATGCCTTGACATGCATATTTGAGTTATATTAAATTTTACGATTTCATTATTATTATTATTATTATTATTATTATTATTATTATTATTATTATTATTATTATTACTAATATTTGCACTTCATTTATTTGGTTGTAAAGGCCCTTTTTTTCTCCCTAAATATTTTCTAAAGTCCAGCAGTCATGTCTTTTGAGCCCATCATCAACTTGAAGAAGAACATCTCCGCCGCACTGGACGACCCCCTTAATTCTCTTGAGGAACCCTAAACCTATCCTTCCTCAATTAAATCCGAAATCACCTCCAAATGATGCAAGATTTTGGAACGAAAAATCAGAACAAATTCGATCTTTCCATAATAAATTTCCATCTTCTAGTATAAATAGGGGTCTCTTCTTCACAATAATCACACCCAAAGCATTTGCAGCTTCTCTTCTTAAAACTTCGAGTTCTTCTCTTCTCTGGCGGATTTTTAGGTACATCTTTTTAATATGTTGCAGTTTCCATATTTTTGTTCTCTGGTTTAAAAATGAGGAAGAAGAGTCGGTGTTTTTATTTTCTGTTGGGTTTGAATGAAGAAAGAAAGAGAGGGAGAGAGAGTTAAATAATTTTTTTTAGGTCAAAGTGGGACTGGTTTGGGGATTCGTGTTTCTTTTAATGGGTGAGGTTTCTTTTCTTGTTCAACTACGGGTCCATCATTTCTTTTATTTTGGAAGAGCTCTTATTTATCGATTTCTATGCATATATATATATATATATATATATATATATTTACCGTAACATACACAATACGCCTTATATGTATGCACATATATAAATGTATATATATATATATATATTATATTACTCAAGCACATGTCATGTATATATATATATATATATATTAAAGGTTTGGATTGATTTACCACTCACACACACTCACGTACTTATATAGATACATATATATACATATCTATGTTATATATATATATGTATATATATATACCACAACCCACGTAGGTAATTATATATATATATATATATATATATATATATATACTTATCAAATACAAAATTGTGCACTTAGATAAGGTGCAAAAACATATATAACATTTACCTTGATGAGCGAATTTTGAGAGCAAATACACCCTAATATTTATTAGTATGTGTAAATCCCCCATCCCCCTTCCATTCTCAAAAATAATTTTTTAAATAGGAAAAAATATTTTTGTTATATATACCACCCTAACATCTATTATTATTGAGATTGTATTTTTGTGAATGAAATTTATTGAAAACATGCCATAAAGATTTTGAAAAAAAAAATCATTATTTTAATGTAAGATAAATAAAATTGAACTGCCTACAAATTCGTGTCAGTCCTTTGGCGATAATTGACTAACCGGTAATGTCTCTCTCTCTCTCTCTCTCTCTCTCTCTCTCTCTCTCTCTCATTACATTATTTTTCATACATTTTTTGATAAATTTCATTCACAACAGTACAAACTCGGTAATGATGAAATAATATTAATTTTATGCACGTATACGGTATGAATGATTTTAGGTCTACAATTAAAGGGATATTATTATAGATCCGAAAATCTGTAATTAATTGATTCAGTCCGAAACAGCGCCCAATCTGTGAAACAAAAACAGAGAATACCGTAAGAGCCAAAGACCGTCGGGGTGACGATCATTGGACCTCCGATGCTCAAGTCAGGAAAAGAAGAAGAGTAGAAAGAGTTAAAATACGAAATAATTAAATAATTAAAGAGTTGAATAATAGTAATCTCTAGCCAGAACGTGACTGAAAATTGAGGAAATCTTCATTCAATCAGAAAAGATCGTAAGAAAGACGCCCAGATGTTGAATCACCGGAGTAGAATGAAATTAGAAAATGATAAACTCAATGTGTCTAGGGTATGATGTGAAGCTTGTAGGTATTTCAGCGTACTCGTCAAATGAGGATGGAGGTCTCCTTTTATAAAGAGAGGCAGCATTAGGGTTTGCGTAAATTACGGAAGCGGTTGAGGCATGATCTCCTTCGTTTGATCACGTCAACCCTTCCAGGTAATGCGAACGGCTAATTCAATTTAATTCAAACTATCCGACCTTTATGAGGTTGCTCGGTTAAACGACAATGTTTAATCCCATGGACCAGCATAGTGGGCTAACAAAAAATAGCTTCTATAGTTAGCCCCTCATTGTCTAGGTTCCAACATGGGAACTGGACAATGAATCGTAATGCAAATAAAACATGTAAGGATATAAGACACCGAAGCTCTGAACGTAAGCTGCAAGGTGAGATGGTCAAGGCTTTGAAAGCAAACCGTAAGACCAAACACCGAGCCTCGAGTATAGGCCATGAAGTTGAACGACCTAAGTTATTTTATAAAATAACTTGGAGGTCGAATGCCTAAGCTTTGAGGGGAAGCTGCAAGGTAGGACGATCGAGGCTTTGAAAGTTAACCATAAGATCGAACACCAAAGCCTTGAGTATGGGCTATGAAGCTGAACGACCCAAGTTATAAAATAACTTGGAGGTCGAACGCCTAAGCTTTGAGTGCAAGCTGTAAGGTAGGACAACCAAGGTTTTGAAAGCAAACCGTAAGGCTGAACACCATAAATCCAATATTGTTTGCCATAAATCACTATTGTTTGCTAGACGCATACGGGGGTCTCGCTTCCATTTCAATTTCAGGTCGATTTTCGAGGGTCGACGAGATCGAACCTGAAATATGATCGACCTTGATGCTTATGAGACCCTAGGGTCAATATTTGATATAGTAGACTCTAGGGTCGATTTTCGGCATAGTAGACCCTTAGAGCCAATTTTCGTCATAGTAGACCTTTAGGGTCGATTTTCGTCATAGTAGACCCTTATGGTCGATTTTCGGTATAGCAGACCCTTAGGGTCGATTTTTGTCATATTAGACCCTTAGGGTCGATCTTTAACATAATAGATCCTAAGGTCAATTGTTATTATTATTTATATATTTGTAATGGAAAAAAGTTTGGTAATTAAGAATCCTTATGCAACTCAAATTCCTATCTGGACTAGGCTTTGAAATAGGGTCTTTCTCCTTGCTTGGAGAGCAAGACTCCATCCTAGCTGCGCCACCTGCCACTTCTATAAGAAGGAGAAATTTTTCTTATTATGTAGACGCTCAAAATCATTGTTCATTGTTATTTTCTCAGTTTCAAAACTGCGGCGACATCAAGATACGCTAGGCAGCATTCGTCCTCAGTAATTAGTAAGTTGCTCTTCTGTTATCCTCTTGATCTTGATTTAAGTGATTTTATTTATTTTTCTTCGATGTCGTTGAGTGAGGATTTGTGAGAAACAATGATCGATATCTGTAGTGACATGGAGAGACCCCAAACTGAGATTCCAGAAAGAAAAGAGTCGAGTTCGGTCGACCCTAGGATTGATGTTGATGATAGGTTTGATATTCCTTCAAAATTAAAGACTTTGAAGAAAAATTCGGGGTCCATTGAGTGTGGTGAGATCTAGAACTTGAGAAATGAATCTGAATCTGAAGATGAAAGCTCGGATTCGGAGGCAAGCGGTATTGAAGACGCTGAGGGCACGTTTTCTGAAGGTAATGACATGGTTGTTGATCAGATGGAAAACTCAGGCGAGAAGATCAATGGCCCTGATGATTCGGGTGACCATGCGGTTAGCTCCCAGATGTCTTTGGGGTTCAAGGCAGAAACAATATCGTCTACCATCGACCAAAAATCTCTGAAACATATAATACAGGCTTATGGAATTGCTTGTCAACTGAAGGTGAGGGTCCCTAAGTCTTTGGAGAGGGCTTGTTGGCCGCCTAGAGATGTCGTGGCAGTTTATTCTGATATTTTTAAGAGAGGGGTTCGACTGCCCTTACATAACTTCTTTCGAAAGATTGCAGCAAGTTATGGAATCTCCCCAGCTCAAATTACTCCTAACGGCTATAGCCATATGATGGGTATGCTGTTGATATGGTATGACTTGAAGTTTGGTGAACCGACATTGGAGGAATGGCACTCATTGTATAGAATTGTTAATGTGTCTGACAATCTGGGCTTCTATTATTTCACTAGATGGACTGGCGGGTTTGAGGGACTAGTGAGAGAATGTATTTCGTCTTCTAGTCATTGAAAGCCCAATTGGTTTTGGGTGACATATGGTGAAGAGAGCGAAAGATATCGTTCTCGATTTTTTAGTCGAGCTCGTGCGTTTCTTTTTTTTTATCAATTTGGATGACGCCAAGTCTGGTCTTGATTATGGTTATCTCTAAGTAGTAAAAAAATGTCCTTCTTTTGTAGGTGCTCACAAGAAACATAAACCGCAGGGTATCTTACTTAAACGGATCCAAAGAGCCCTTGATATCCCTAAAGAGTATCCTTCTTTCAAGACTTTACGAGACGGAAAAGTCGTTAGTGCCATCAAGATACCTCCTATCAACGTTCGTACCCTCCGATTGACAGAGATCAAAGCTAAGGCTGATGAAGTCAAGGATAAATCAAGTAAGAAAGGTGCTTTGGGGTCTGCAGCCCCGTCCGAGGGTCGGCGTACCTCTGATGTCCCCCCAAATAAGAAGGTGAGGACATCGACCCTAGTTACTAACCCTACCCCACATGCCACACTTGCTCGAGAGAAACCAGATTCAGTGGTAGTTGAGGTGGGGTTCAGTTCTCCCTCTCTTGCTGATGGGCCAGCGGGCCTGATGCTCGATGAATTAGGGAATGAGATAGTTCCTCAAAATTTAGTCACATTCGATCCATCCAACATTGTTTGGTCAAAAATGCAGAATGAGATGGTGGCGGTCGATATTGACAATCTACAAGCGGCTGGATTAAAGTCTCAGATTGCCCATTCACTTAATTATTCTGTTCAGGTATGTATCCAATTTTTCATGATTTTTATTTTTTACATATAGATCGATGTATTAATTTGTTTTAATTCTTGTGAATGTAGGCTACCATGGCACTATCGTATGCTCGGGCAAATCTTGAAGCTGAGTCATCCTCAACTCCCAAGCTTGAGGCTGAGGTAGCTACTTTGAAGACTGAGGTAGAAAAAGTTAAGAGGGGGAAGGCTGAGGCTGAGAAGAAAGTGGTAACGGCATTGGAAGAATCAGAAACATACAAGAGTCGTCTAAGCAAAGTGAAGATTTCTCATGCCAAGCTGCAGAAGGAGTTTGATGCTGCTAAAGACCATTATAAATCCAAATTGGCGGTTTGTGATAAGGCCCTTGATGCCGCTAAAAAAGGTGAGGGGATCGACCTCCAGAAAATAGCTGATTCTGAAGTCTTTCAATCCATTCGTGCTGACATGGAAATGAAGATAGCTGAAGGCTTAGTGGGGATGATCAAGGATAAGAATCCTAATCTTGATTTGTCTTTCCTTTATCATGATGACACAACGTAGAGTGATAGAGCTATACAACACGTGGCTGATTTTCTATATTTTTATTATCTGCATATTTTGTCGTACATTTAGACTTCTCGTTATTTCTGCCAGCTTTGGTGTTGCAGTATATTTGTGGTGATTCTTTACTTTATTTTATTGATGTTGAACTCCCGTTTGGGGTAGTGACATTCTGAATGACATTTCATACTTGAGCTTTATTTTTCTTCAACTTCGATGTTTGGAAGTTATGTGTGCAAGTGCATGACATATATTTGAATGAGAGAATCTTAAAAACACATACATAAAAATATATGTATTGATTGTTTTACATTTAATATGATCGGTAGATTACAATTCTAGGATCTAAGGCTAGCATATGCAAATATGCAAGTTATCTAAATTACAATTTGTTTTAAATCGAGGCTGAACTTGCATTGAGGTAGAACCATGCTTTGGAGATGTTGGTATTGAATATCGTTTGAGAATTTGTCGTTGAATACATGTCAAGATTGACATCGATGATATTTATCAACTTTGACATGTAAAGCCATCTTTTTTGCTCTTTGTTATACTCAACGCTAACCCTAGCGTGTGTTTGAGATCTACAAGGTTGTTCTTGTCTGACTTGAGTTGCCAACATTGATTTTCAACCTACAGGCAGTAGGGTTAGATGGTCGATGGCTAAGCCATCGACCCTCCGACGCTCAAGTCAGTAACTGATGTAGGGAATAAGTTTGAAAATAATTGAAAGTAGTAAAAGAAAATAAACGAGAATGCGAACTCATTTCTTCATGATCGATGTTCATCCTAAGGGTTGCATAGTTGATCTTGAGGGACTTCTCTATTGAGCCTCGGTTGTCAATGTTGGGTTTTAATCTGCACGTAACATGACTAGATAGAGGTAGGACGGCTTCAGAACCTAATTATTCTCCTTTTCATTTACCCTTGAAGTCCTCGCATTCCTAATCCCTATCTCTGGACGTAGGATGGCCTCAGACCCGTATGTTAGAGAAAAAGGTGTTTCTCCCGTAGATGTTCGTGTTGTGGTTCGGTAAGATCATAGCACACTAGGAAGATGTTCGACCCATTTTCCCTTGTGTTTTATCTAGCTTTTTCTTCAGGGTGTTTATTATTGTTTTGTTGGAGGCTTCGGCTTGACCATTAGCGGCTGGGTACCGTGGGGTGGAATAGGTTAGCTTGACTCCCCATTTTTTACAGAAGTCTTGGAACTCAAAACTAATAAATTGAGGTCCGTTGTCGGTGACGATCTCTGCTGGTACTCCGAACCTGCAAAAAATATGTTTCCACACAAAACCTCTTACCTCACGGTCCTTGACCTGTGTGAATGTCTCTACTTCGATCCACTTTGTGAAGTAATCTGTCATGACCAAGAGAAAAACTTTTTGATTGCTACCCTTAGGTAGTTTTCCTACGATGTCTATGCCCCACTTTATGAAAGGCATGGAGTTATTGAAAGGTGGAGTGGTTCTGGATGGGTGTGGTTGGACTGAGCAAATCTCTGGCATTTATCACATTTTTTAACGTAACTCTTTGAATCGACTGTTATGGTCGGCCAGTAGAAATCTGTTGTTAGGGCCCTGTTAGCTAGGCTTTGTGGTCCAGAGTGATTTCTACACTCTCCTTCATGTAGTTCTTCAAGGATATATTTTGCTTGGTTTGGACCTACACACTTCAGGTAGGGGCCTGAGTACGAACTTTTGTATAAAGACCCACTAATCATGTTGAACTTCATTGCCTTAGCTCTGATCCTCCTAGCCTCTGTCTTATCTTCAGGTAGTTCATTCTCAATAATATATTTGATGATTGGAGTCATCCAACTGACTTCAACCTCGACTATTTCCACTAATTTGGTTTATGTTTCTTCTTTCCACACTGCTGGCCATTAGGCATATGTTAAGAGTATGTGCTTCGATGACTGACAGTCAATTGCTGACCCTAGGTTGGCTACTGCGTCTGCATGTCAATTTTCTTCCCTTGCCACATGGGTAACTTCTAGTTCTGTGAATGATTTTGATAGCTCCTTCACCATGGCAAGGTATGCTGACATTCTAGAATCTTTTTCTTGAAAATTTCCTCCGAACTGACTTACGATAAGTTGTGAGTCGCTTTGTACTTTAATGCTTAGTATTTTCATATCTTTGGCTAAAGTTAGTCCGGCGGTCAGAGCTTTATATTCTGCTTCATTATTTGTTAACGTGAATCCACACCGAATAGCTCTTTCAACGATGTCGCCTTCAAGGGAGATCAATACTATACCCAAACCACTCCCCTTGAAATTACTAGAGCCGTCAACTTGAAGGATCTAGTGATTTAAATTATCACCTTTGGTTATTGAGAGTAGTTCTTTTTCGGCAAGCTCATGCTGCTCTGATGAGAAATCTGCAATAAAATCAGCCAAAACCTGTGATTTTATTGCAGTCCGGGGTAGATAGATGATGTCGTACTCTCCAAGCTCTACTGCCCACTTTGATAATCTGACAGATAAGTCTGGCTTGCCCAACACAGTCTTTAGTGGAAAGGTCATCACCACCGTGATTGGGTGGACCTGGAAGTATGGCTTCAACTTTCGTGAAGCCATGACTAATGCGAGGGCTAATTTTTCGAGTTGACTGTATTTGGTCTATGCATCAAGTAGTGATTTGCTAGTGTAGTAGACAGGGTGTTGTCTTCCCTATTCTTCACGAACTAACACTGCACTTAAAGAGTTAGCAGAAATAGACAAATAAATGAAAAGTACCTCACCTAAGTTAGGCTTCGAGAGCAAAGGCGGGCTTGAGAGGTAGGATTTAAGTTGGTTGAGAGCCTGGTCGTACTCTGGCGTCCATTGGAAGTCTTTTCCCTTTCGGAGTGTGTTGAAGAATTGATGGCTCTTGTCAGAATATTTTGATATAAAAGACTGAGTGCTGCCAAATGACCTGTAAGTTTTTGTACTTCTTTGACGTTGAGGGGTACCTTTATATTTTCTACTGCTCTGATTTGATCGGGATTGGCTTCGATTCCTCTTTTTGTGACGAGGTACCCTAAAAATTTTCCCGACATTATCCCGAAAGAACATTTGGAGGGGTTAAGCTTCATGTTGTATTTTCTTAACACTTCGAATGATTCTCTCAGGTGCCCAATATGATCTTTGGCTTGTATTAATTTTACAAGCATATCATCTATGTAGACCTCCATCGTCGATCCTATTAACTTTTTGAATATACGGTTAACCAGCCTCTATATGTAGCTCCTGCATTTTTTAATCCGAACGGTATGACTTTGTAGCAATAGATGCCTCGATTTGTGATGAACGCCATTCTTTCTTGATCATTTAGATGTAAGAAAATCTGATTATACCCAGAGAAGGCATCCATGAAGCTCATCATCTCATGTCCTGTTGTTGCATCGACAAGCGTGTTAATGTGAGGGAGTGGAAATGAATCCTTTGGGTAGGCCTTATTTAGATCGGTGAAGTCAATACACATTTTGTTCTTTCCGTTCTTCTTCTTTACTACCACAGCATTAGCTAGCCAATCAGGGTACTGCACTTTCCGAACTGAACCAATATCGATTAGCTTTTGAATTTCTTCCTCTATCACTTGATTTCATTCTGCTGTAAATTTTCTTCTTTTTTGTTTAACTGGTGGGTGATCGGGATCGATCTGTAACATGTGAGTTATGATAGAGAGATCGATACCTATTATGTCGGTGTGCAACCATGGGAAGCAATCATGGTGTTCTGATAAAAATGCGATTAACTCTGTCTGCATTTCAGGAGTCAACCTCGACCCAATTTGAACGACGTGGTTTGGGTGGTCGGGGTGAATCTGTACTTCATCAAGATCTTTCATTTCGGGTTCGACATAGGAGGTCGACCCTGAACTTTCTCCATGCTCATATTTTAAATTTGAGCTTTTTCCATGTTCATACTTTGAGTTTGACATTGATGCTTCATCGATTTGGTTTACTTCCTGTACCTGCACGTGGTTAGGCTTGAAAGCCGATCTGTAGCAGTCTCTTGATGCAATTTGCTCTCCACGGATCTGCTTAATTCCCCACGGGGTTGGAAAGCGTATGACTTGGTGATAGGTTGAAGGTACGGCTCTTAGCTCGTGAATCCAACGTCTTCCGAGGATGACATTGTATGTGGAAGGTGCATTGATAATTTGAAACTTGGTGTGCAGGTTAACTCCTTTCGTATACACAGGTAGCGTAATTTCACCTATGGTGGTTTTGTGCTCGCCGCTGAACCCAATCAAGGTCATCGATTTTTTGATGATGTTAGCCTCGGGGACCTACATTCCCTTCAATGTAGATAGAAAAATAACATTAGTCGAACTCCCGCCATCGATGAGAGTTCTCTTGATCATACAGTTAGAAATAAGGACAGAGATAACAAGTGCGTCATGATGCGGATGTGAGAGTTCAGAAGCTTCGCTATTGATGAAACTCAAAGTTATAAGCTCCATTTCGGTGTCGGGCTTTGGTATCATAGGCGTGTATTTGAGAGATTTGCAATGCTATTTTCCTGATGCCTGAGACACTCAGCTAACCTCGGATCCTCCATTTATACAATTAACCACATGCTCAATTGGTGGGGGCTTTGGCGGATCCCTCAGGATCTCATCATTCTTGCTGAAGGTCTGCTTCCCCTTATCAGTCAGCAAATATTTCAAATGGCCTCGCTTGAGTAGGTCGATGACTTCGCAACGCAATGCAATACAATCATCTGTTCTATAGCAGTGGTCTTTGTGGAATTCACAGTACTTTATTCTGTCACATTCGTGATCTGGACTCCTCATCTTGGTCGGCCACTTCACTGTGCTTCCGAGTTCCTTCAAGGTATTAACGGCTTATGAGGCTGTAATGCACAGGTTGTATTCTGGCAAGCGTCGATCATATGAATCTGAAATATCCTCTCGACCTCAAGGTTTGTAGCGATCATTGCGGGGGTAAGGGTCAGTTCTTCTTCTATCATTTCTGTGGGAGTCTCTCCCTTCATCTCGACCTCTTGGCTTGGGCCGATAATACTGATCTTCGTCTTACTCCCACTTAATTTGTGCCCATGCCTTTGCTAAAATATCATCCATTGTCTTACACGGGTACTTTGTGAGTTCTTTGTAGAGGTCTGAATCCCTCTTTAGCCCCCTTTCTGAAGACTGATATGACGGTGTCAGCGTTGCAGCCTGGTATCTCTACCTTCTCTCTATTGAACCTTGCAACATAATTCCTAAGTGTTTCATTTGGATACTGAATAATGGCGTAGAGGTCATTGGAATGTTTCACAATTTTCCGGCTGCTGGCGAACTGTTCTATGAAAAGATCTGTGAGTTGTGCAAATGATCCGGTCGAAGCGTTAGGAAGGTTTGTGAACCACTGCAGTGCGGCTCTTGATAGGCTGGACCCAAAACCCTTGCACATGCAGGCTTCTCTGAGGTACTTTGGTATTGCTGTGATGAACATCTTCTGTAACATCCCAGATTTTCAGAGTTCATTTAGAAAATTTAAGAAATTAATTAGAGCCTAGATAAAGATGTTTCGGTTCTAAACCGCGATTTTAGGAGTTATTTTTCATAGCCGATTTTGGTCATGTTTGAAAAGAGTTGACCCAAGGAACATGCTGGTGCTTTCGGATTTTAAAGCCGAAGTCGTTTGAGTTCCCGGTGATTTAAAACGCGTTTAAAGAAATTATGAATAGTGTTTTTCCGTAAGAGCGCGACCATTAGGAATTTGTGAAATCTCGTGTGTTGATCCAAGCCTTGTTTTTTCAAACCTATCCTATAGAAAATTTCTCAAGGAATCCGTTGGCGTTCCCAGATTTTCATTCTGAGGTCAATTGAATGCTCGGGAATTTTATTTGTCCCTTCTGTGGAATAGTAACTTTATTTTTGAAAAGAGAATATTTTCTTGTTTTCCTTCAAGATGACTCGTTCCTTACCCCGAGTCAAGTTGGTTCAATAGTACTCGAGCCAATGAACCTCCCAGTATTTTTGGATTTTATGAACGAGGTCATTTGGATCTCACCATCGAATAAAGCGCCTCTTAACTGAACCCAATATTTTAAGGCAATATTGTTGCACTGCAGAAGCTTCTCGAGGAAGCCAAAAATTTGGCTATAAATAGGAGAGAACCCCTCCCTCATTTCTTGCTCATTCACTTCTTCCGTCCCCATTTCTGTAGAGAGAGAGAGAGAGAGAGAGAGATTGAGGAGCCCTCTTCGTGAGGGCACCTCACAGTTGAGAGAGAGCGGAGCAGGAGGCGCGCGGGCGCGCAAGGGGGCCGCCCCGGTACAAGGGGGTGCCCCGGCGAAAGGGGGTGCCGCGGGGCAGGGAGGGTGCCAGCGTGCACCTCTCCCCCCCCCCCTCCGCTGCGGCGCTTGGGGCCGCCGGCGTGCACAGGGCCGCCGCGGCGCATGGGCGCGCAGGTTGGTTCGGCAGCTCCGGCACGTTTTCGTGCGGAGGCCATAACTTTCACCTCGGTTGGAACAATGAGGCCCATGAGTACTCAAATCGAAGCTCTTTCCAAGATCTACAACATAGAAGTGGCCGATCATCTGAAATCTCAATATTTCGAGTCAGATTTTCCATCCCCTTTTGCGGTAATTTCTGATGTCTTAATCGTTTAAATTCTCATGTTTTAAGTTATAGTTAAGGGTCAAGGGTTTAGATATCATTTTGATTTCTTGTTAGGATCTCAAATAAGGTTTCAAGTCATTGATCGACTTTCGTAAAGGAGAGATGAACCTCGAGGAGGCCCGAGAAAGGATTTTCAGCTCGTTGCTTCGTCCACGTGCTCGTTATCAAGGTGCTTGTCATAGAGGTGGGTGATTCAAAACCAAATATATGGTTTGAGCTAGTAAGCTCTAGAAGCATGTTAAGGCAAGGGAAATATCCAATAAAAGTATTTTATGCTCTGCCTGTTTAGTCTCTGTACAAGGAAATGAAGGAAGGAAGTTATATGCATGATATTGTTGAATTGTTATTTGAGTTTGATAAAGTAAAGGAAGTTATTATAAGTTAAGTGAGTTCTCAAGCATGTTTAGATATGCTAGAATTGTTTAACTACAATTGATGCTAGCATGAGATCTTAGAATTGCTTTAATTGCAATCTATGTTTATCCGCGTTCATTTCCTCATTTTGGAATGTTTGATTTTGCTAAAGCTTATTTAGCTAAGTATTGCCTTTTAGGGTAAGTTATAAATCCCTTATAGGCTGAGATCATGCTCAATTAAAGAATTAGCCTTAGACGATTGCTCTAGGCTTGGTATTGCTAGCTAAGTCAAGTAAGTAAGGAAGGTTAAGGTTAAGTAAGGAAGGTTAATGTTAAGGTTAGTTAAGGAAAGATTAAGGCTAAGTAAGGAAGGTAAAGGTTAAAGTTAGTTAAGGAAAGATTAAGGTTAAGTAATGAAGGTTAAGATTAAGTAATGAAGGAATTTAAGAAAGGATATAGTTCTGTTGTAAGCAGGTTATCAAGCTCAAAGAACAGTTTATTTGCATTATCATGACATGACCTTCGAGTCACCGAGTTGAACATTTGAAAGTAAAGGGAGTCACTGCTGGGTAATCCCCTCGCATACTCAGGAGGATACTTGAGGTAACCCCTCTCTTATCCTAAGACATATCTAAGGGTGCAGTAGACAACAGGTTTGAGCCAGGAAAGGTGCCAAGAAAGGAAGTAAAAAGGTTTTGCGGATATGGAGAGGGCTTTTGCGTTTTGCTCTCCATATACCGCCAGTTATTAATTGGATATTTCTAAAGTTTATCAAGAGTTTTGTCATAAAACCCCACTGAGTACATTAGTGCTCACACCCTCTTTTTCAAATCTTTTCAGGTTGAGATGCTGAGGCCGGTGATGTGCTGCTGGTGGGGTTGTCTGAGTTGTCTGAGGTTTCAAGTTTGTTGCTATATATGGTTACATGGTTTTCTTCCGCTAAGTTTCTGCTAAGTACTCTGATGTTAGTATTTAGTCTTGATATGTGTAACTTATTTCTTGATAATAGCATGTCTCAAATGCTATGAATCCTAGTTATCAATAAAGTTTTTGAAGCATGTTCTTTTGACACACTCAGTTGTTCCTTTATTGATTCCGGGTTACTTGAGAAGTCCTATTGTTGAACATATTGGTATCTGTTCATTTTCAGTTGACTTGTGAATAAGTTTTGCATGCTTGTTGTTGTTGTTCGCCTATGAAGGGGTTTTTCTTTCCAAGCATGATTCTACTTGTTTTCAGTTTGTCATTGGATTCTGTTTAAATTTCGATTGGCCTATGATGTGGCGTACTTTTGACTCGATTGAATCCTTTGACCCCTTCGACTTGTTTGAACCCTTTTGACCCCGTTGATTCGTTGAAATCGATAGTTCTTCCAAGTCATAAAGTTAAGTTGCCTAAGTTCTTGAGGTGCTAACTTAGTTTAAATTCTAAAAACACCCCCCTGAATTTCTGATTTTTCGTGCTATTTTACGCACAACAACCCCGTCCCCATCCTCGGGACCGGGCTGTTACATCTTCTGTTTATACTGTGCGATATGGGCATCTGGATCTGAGGTTCCGTTAAATAACTTCATAGATGGTAGGGTGAACTTTGATGGCATCTCTGTTAACCCAATTTCATCCACGAACGGTGAGTCAGCAAAGCTATTTGGTGCAGCCTTGCAGATTGGTAGAGGTACACCGGGACTTCGTGTTATCATCGCCTCAATACCAGCCAGTCATTACTCCAATTCACTTGGGTGATCGATCATTCTCTGATCGAATCCCTGGCTGAACCCGCGCTGCTGTTCAACCCTTTCTTGCTCGAGGGTCTGGTGTCGGAACCTTTCCTGCCCAGAAGCATGATACTCAAACCCTAGAGGTGGCCTTAGCGGGCTCTCTTCCATTTGTTGTCTGGTGTCTACCTTCTGTGCTGACGCGCTAGTACCTGCAATAAATGGATCAGTAAAAGTAACAGATCGACGACGCTCAAAGTATACCAAATTTGGTTTGCCAAACAAATTGGTGGGTTTAATGTAGTTCAGATGGCGTGTGTTGTCATTGATGGTCAGATCTTCAAGTTTACTGCGGAGTGAAGCGTTCTATGATCTCAGAAGCGCTAACTCTCCCGTGGTGTTTGCCATTTGATGTTGTATATTCCTCAGAACATCAGCTAGTGACAAATCAACATCGGGCGAAGATGTAGCGGTTATGCCATCTTGCTGGGGTCCTTTTCCATCTCTGGGACTCTCATTAGGCATTATCATTTTGTTTCACGAATAGATCGCTGCCCCATGGTGGGCGCCAAATTGTAGATCCGGAAATCTGCAATTAATTGATTCAGTCCGAAGCAGCGGCCAATCTGTGAAAAAAACAGAAAATACCGTAAGAGCCAAAGACCGTTGGGGGGTGATGATCGTTGGGCCTCCGACGCTCAAGTCAGGAAAAGAAGAAGAGTAGAAAGAGTTAAAATACGAAACAATTGAATAATTAAAGAGCTGAATAATAGTAATATATAGCCAGAACGTGACTAGAAATTGAGGGAATCTTCGTTCAATCGGAAAAGATCGTAAGAAAGACATCCAGATGTTGAATCGTCGGAGTAGAATGAAATTAGAAAATGATAAACACAATGTGTCTAGGGTATGATGTGAAACTTGTGGGTATTTCAGCGTACTCATCAAATGATGAGGGAGGTCTCCTTTTATAGAGAGAGGCAGCGTTAGGGTTCGCGTAAATTACGGGAGCGGTTAAGGTATGATCTCCTTCGTTTGATCACGTCAACCCTTCCAGGTAATGCGAATGGCTAATTCAATTTAATTCAAACTACCCGATCTTTATAAGGTTGCTCGGTTAAACGACAACGTTTAATCTCATGGACCAGCATAGTGGGCTTACGAAAAATAGCCACTACAATTATATTTTTAAAAAAATAAAGGGAAAATATACAAAACATAAACAATTTTTTAGTAATGAAAAAATAGTAATAAAAGAATATTTTTCCACCAAAAAATTAATTTTTGAGGGAATGGGGATTTGCACCTATTAATAAATGTTAGGATGATATTTATTCTTAGAAAAATGTTAAGAAGAATTCACTCTACATGATAAATGCTAAAGTTGTTTTTGTAAAAAAAAATTCATGATATATTTATCGGACCAAACTTTAATGAACTTTTCACGAAAGGTTATTAGTCGAATATCGAATTATTTGATTTTATTTTGAGTGTGCAAATGCTAAGTGGGCCTTTTAAAATGGAGGAAATCAAGTAGCATTGCTAAGAAGCCCATAGAAACAAATGGGCCATAAACTGCAGTCGGTCCGATCTGAATCGGACTCCACCGATCGGAAATTTCAACCTTTTCTCCATTTTTAGCTGAAGAAAAGGGAAGATCGAACTCTAATATTCTCCAAATCTCTCAACACAGAGTTCGACAACAATGAGGCCATTTCACTCCTCAATTTCCACATAGTTACGGGATCAGCACCGGATCTCGTCGCCATTGATTCAATCAACTCGTGATCTACGACTCTCGTATGCAATTGGACCGGGGAAATTGAGAGGAAAAACCGACTGATTCGGCGCAGAAATGGCGGGAGCAGCATCGGCGCTGTTCCTACTTGACATTAAGGGTAGGGTTCTGGTGTGGCGGGACTACCGCGGAGACGTCTCTGCCGTACAAGCTGAACGCTTCTTCACTAAGCTTATCGAGAAAGAGGTGAGATTTCTCTTCGATTTGTGATTGGAGTGCTTGTGTTTTGGTTATGTTTGCGAGTATGCTTTTGAATCGGAATAACAAATAGTTGATTTCATTCGCTTTTTATAGCTGTGGTGAGATGAATGAGGTTCTGCTCTGCAAATATTGAGCTTGATCTGATCTTCCGGCTTATAATTGATTTCATTTTATGATTGTAGCCTTTTGTTATATTGAGGTGATATAATTTTGGTGTGTGATTGGGAGACTGAGTGATTTTAGTTAGATGCAGATTTGATCAGTTCAATTGAACTGGATAAGAACACGGGTTCTGGGATTTGGTCGGAAATGATTACGTGTAATCTCTGGGGGCTTGTGTAGATGGAA
Organism: Perilla frutescens; assembly: GCA_026008535.1. Taxonomy (NCBI): domain Eukaryota; kingdom Viridiplantae; phylum Streptophyta; class Magnoliopsida; order Lamiales; family Lamiaceae; genus Perilla; species Perilla frutescens. Next base: position 17,125,546 of record BRKX01000015.1, read on the forward strand.
TTGAATCTTCTGTGTTCTGATTCTGCTTTTGAGAGAAGCGAACTGGTTAATTGGATTGAAAAATAATGCGAAGAACGAGGATAAGCAATTCAAATTTCATTTCTTATATTCGTTCATCTTTTAGTAACTCAGGCGTGATTGGAATTAAGAGTATCCCGGAGGTCAAACTGTTCTATGATAGTTATGAAAGGGCTTCCTTTGTGTTTTTTTTTGTTTACGGGTTGTAATAGGAAGGATTTTTTTGTTGTTACGAACTTACCGTTGTTCCTTTTCTTTCGTAAGATATCATTTTTCTGCAAACTTGCTTCAAGGCAAGTGGATTTCTGTAAGAGATGGTAATACCACTTCAGATAGCAACTACTCGTAACAGTTTTTCTGATTTGATGTTTTTTTTAGCTTAGTTTACAAATTATTGATTCTGCTTTATTGTTTTGATAATTTGTGCTTAAAATGCATTGCTAATTTATAATGATATAGGGTGATCCAGAGTCTCAGGATCCTGTTGTTTACGACAGTGGTGTGACATATATGTTTATACAACACAACAATGTATACCTCATGACTGCGTCGCGGCAGAACTGCAATGCTGCTAGCCTTCTTTTATTCCTACACCGAGTAGTTGATGTAAGCATTATTGGTAATCAAAGTCCCAGTCTTAATGATATTATTTATAACCCAGTGCAACGTTTCCATTAACTTCTTTAATCACAATTTTGTAACAGGTCTTCAAACATTACTTTGAAGAGTTAGAAGAGGAATCTCTTAGAGATAATTTTGTTGTAGTGGTATGAGAAATCCATTGTCCTTTTCTTTAATATTATATAAATCACAACCCTGATGAGAGAATTTAACACTTTATATCTGACACTTTTAGTATGAGTTACTGGATGAAATTATGGATTTTGGCTACCCGCAATACACTGAAGCGAAGATTCTTAGCGAGTTCATAAAGACTGATGCTTACAGGATGGAAGTGACACAGAGGCCTCCAATGGCCGTCACAAATGCAGTGTCGTGGCGCAGTGAAGGGATACGCTACAAAAAGAATGAAGTGAGTTTTTCCTTATGTAACATGTGATACATTTCTTGAACACTGAATTTTATGGGCTTTTGTTGGCTGTCCAGGTGTTTCTTGACGTTGTGGAGAGTGTCAATATACTAGTCAATAGTAATGGCCAAATAATTAGGTCAGACGTAGTAGGGGCACTAAAGATGCGGACGTACTTGAGGTTAGTTCTTAATTTATTTTTAGCATCTCATGCTCTTACTGTCATGCTGAGTGATATGATGCAAACCCCATGTTGTACCTTACAAGGTTTTAAAAGGCGGTTTCAAGCCTCGAGGCGTTTACCCGTAGCCTCAATACAAGAAGGAAAAAAAATATATATATATATATATATATTATATATATATCAATTTAACTAATCAAATTCACATCAATCAACACACAATTCAAATATTCAATAATGAAGTCCTAAAATAACATAGAGTGGCTGTTGAATTAGGGCATCTGAATCAGCCACTCTCGCGCGGGAGAGTGGCTGTTGAATTAGGGCATCTGAATCTATTTATTTTTATGTTTATTACTTTATTTTAGATGTTATTTCTATCTATTTCATTAATTAAACAAAGCCCAACAAAAGCCCACTCAAAAGCCCACATAAAAACCCTAAAAAATGTCCAAAAACAACCCAGCAATTGAGGCTTAAGCCTCAGAACCGCCTCGGCCGCCTCGACCGCCTCAGACCTACCGAGGCTTAAGCCTCAACAGCAGATGGCGAGGCGGCGCCTCTGAGGTTTTTTCTGGGCGCCTCACTCTGAGGCGCGTCTCGAGCCGCGCCTCAAAACAGCTTTTTAAACCATGGTACCTTATATTGTACAGTTCAAGTTATTAAGTTTCAAGGAATTACATGCATGCTTTACTTCATGTGGCAATTTTATGGTTCTTGAAATCATAAATAGATGATTGTTGTATCAGGGTATGCATGCACATAAGTGACTGATATGAACCAGAATTCTCATCACATCCCTTGTTTTCAATTGTTTACCTCTATCTCTTTGTATGCTTTCATTTTATTCTACCAGTTTATGTCCCTTGTGTGCTTTTTTTATTACAATGAAATCAAAACTTAGTTAAAGGAAGTGGTCTTTTGAACTTGCAAGATGATTGCATATTTATGTATTTGTAAAATTTGATGTTTAGTTTCTATGAGAAGTTACTCATAAAGGTGTATCCATTGCAGTGGTATGCCCGAGTGTAAGCTTGGACTAAATGATAGAGTGTTGCTTGAGGCACAAGGACGAGCCACTAAGGGAAAAGCCATTGATCTTGATGACATCAAGTTTCATCAGTAAGTAATTTAGCCTTATCATTTCGCCAATATGTGATTCATGTTGATTGTTGAAGAACAAAAGTATATGATGTGCAACTACCTAGTGTGCAGAAAGTGCCAATCCTTGTGTAGTATCACTGTCATTAATACGTTAGGGAAAAAATGTATAGTATTATAATTATATGTTTCTGAAGGAAAACTATCCTAAATAGAGATATGAGTGTATGCAGACATATGTCTGCCCATGTTGTTTTCTGTATTGGCTATGCTTCATAGGTCTTACTTGATTTGACTTCTGGTTATTGGTTCAGGTGTGTACGCTTGGCTCGGTTTGAGAATGACAGAACCATATCCTTCATACCTCCTGATGGATCGTTTGATCTTATGACCTACAGGCTCAGCACTCAGGTTGGTTTGTCAATCTAAGATTCTGATTTATGTCGCTCGAGGTAGTTACTCTGGCAGCTTCTCCAACTTAGAGTAGAATATTCCCTTCAAAGTGTGAATTTTCATATGCAATTGTTGATCAAAAGCAAAATTATGTTTGAACGCAAAAATCTTATGAAAATAAAGATGAGACTTAAAACATTTTCTTATTTACTGTATTGTTGGACTATTCTTGGAAGTCAGAAGAGTATAACAATTTTCTGATGTACTGATATTATCTCTTCCTTAAGTTAATTAATGGCTTGGAGAACTCAGTTACCATTTTCTTCCAGGTAAAGCCTCTAATATGGGTTGAAGCTCAGGTAGAAAGGCACTCTAGGAGCCGCATAGAAATTATGGTAAAAGCCAGGAGCCAGTTCAAGGAGCGTAGGTATGGTACCTGCATCTGTTGTAAAAATTATGCTTGGTTTTATGGATGTCAAATTTATCGCTAGTTGATTTTGAACTTCAGTACTGCAACTAATGTTGAAATTGAGTTACCTGTGCCGCCTGATGCTACCAATCCAAATGTCCGTACTTCAATGGGATCTGCTTCTTATGCTCCAGAAAACGATTCACTAGTTTGGAAAATAAAATCTTTTCCAGGGGGCAAGGTAGGAATTTTTTTTGGGGAAACTCAGACTCCCTTTACTTTCCCCTTTCCTGTTGATTGTTTGTGGTGTTGGACCCTACTCATAGTCTCACATGCACAAATTTCCATATGTGTTATGTTTATTGGTTTGTTTATTTTCAGGAATATATGTTGAGAGCAGAGTTTAGGCTGCCCAGTGTCACATCAGAGGAAGCAGCTCCAGAAAGAAAGGCTCCTATACGGGTCAAGTTTGAAATACCATATTTCACTGTTTCAGGAATACAGGTCAGCTCCAATGGGTTTGTGTTTATAGATTTTTGTTTTGTTAGTTTTATCTTCTTGATGCTCTGCTGATATTCCACATAAACAAAAAATATTGTGTGTTTATATTTCCCTGCAAAAATAACAAATTCCTGAGCCTTCATAAAAGGGTTATAAAACCCATGTAATGGCATATTCATGGACAGTGAATAAGAGTTGTTGCGTGAAAATGTCAACTTTCGAGAGATTTGAGATTTGAGATTTGAGTTTGTGATTTTGTATTCGCACAGATTTTTATCATCATCATTGGCAATGTTATTGTTAACATTAATGTTAATGAATTCTCGCAGTATTAGGTCCTACTTGCGTATTTCTACCACACGAACCTCCTTTTCCTTTTAGGACAAGATTTATATCCAAGTAGACAGATTATATAAGTTTCTAAACGACTAATCAATTTCTTTTAGCGACAACACGAACTAGGAATAGCTACTTTGCAAACTAGAACTTAGAGGCCCAGCTAAATGCAAACCTTCTGTTAACAACTCAAATTAAGGCTTCCTTTCCGGGGACCAGATGAACAACTGCATAGTAGCTTATCTTCGTTTAAGGATGTACTAGTTTGTAGAAATTTGGGTTTGATTATTGCATTGTGTGTGTAAGCAGATAATTTACCTGTGGCCTTCGCCGATTGGTCAGTGAGTTCTCTTAACAATGTTGCTATGCCTTTGATGTTGGTCAAAGTAATTTCATTGTTGAGAACTTTAGAAATATGCTCAGCAAGTCTATCTTCTACTAGAAAATGAAACCTGCTCATTTACTTTCTCTGAAGCCATTTTCTTATTAATTAAACCTTGCACTTACCGTTGAAACTCATGTTTGTAGGTCCGTTACTTGAAAATCATTGAAAAAAGTGGCTACCAGGCTCTCCCGTGGGTGAGGTATATAACAATGGCTGGTGAATATGAGCTTAGACTTATTTGATTGCCGCATCTGCGTGTCGAAATGCCTACCCTGCAGTGCTTGAACTACTCACTCAGATCAACAGCCATGCGTGGCTGTACAGCAAATCATTCATTTTCCAGGAGTTCTTCCATCTTATTGCTGTTTGTATCATGAGAATTTGTAATCGTTAATGGCACATTGTTCATTTGCTCAACCTTTTTCTATAAAAGTGCAAGTTTTGGATTGAATCTACTGTTACTCTATTTGTATAGGAGAAGCACTAATACCCATCAGTTGGTATTTGTACCTAAGTTGTCTGTGAAACATGTGTTTAACCTTCTGGGCTTTTGAAACCCGACTCAATTTCGAGTTTGTGCTTGATACCCTTAAGACATCCTAGCCGTTGTCAAGGAAAGTTGCAAGTTCCAGCTCACTAGTGGTGTGTTCATTAGGTGATTCATGGTTGCGGTGTTAGTCGTATGTTTCTGCTCACTGAATATTCTTCTTGATTAACAACTTCCCAATTTTCCAGATTGATGCTCAAATCGAGTTTCTTCGTATCTGAACTCAATTAGAGTTACATTATTACTGTTTTTTCTGCTTTTTTTTTCCTTCAAATCTACGAGTATGAGATGAAACATACATTGCGAAGTGCAAGTTTTGGATTGAATCCACTATTACTCTTGTTTGTATTGGAGATGAAACATATATGTAGTGTTGAATTGAGTGGAGAGGAAGGCGAAGATGTCAAGAAACATAAGATGTAAGATAGATTGGGGGCGGGGAAAGAGCTTACAATAACATAAACGCTCTAAAGCATGAAAAAAAAAAAGACTAGAACATAAAAATCTGCTACACCACATTGCCCAAACAGATGAAGGGTGGCAAACGATAAACAAAGCCTCTTTTAGTTGCGGTCAATTAGAGGAAGCTAGAAGCTCCAAAATCTTAGGCAGCCTCATCATGAACAGATCAAAGTCTTCACCGCGGCCGAGCATGCTCACTCGAGCATACTCGGGGCCACATCCAAAGCTCGCCCCTCCTCGGGTACGAACCTTCTCCTCATTCAGTATCTTCTCAAGGTTGATGCCCGGTGGGCACTTCAACCAGGCGTACGCTGTTCAAATTAAGACGTGTTAATGTATGTATGTATATATGGAGTTGTAAAAGAAATTAAATGTGATGAGCACCTGGATGTGCCTGGACAAAGTCTCTGTTGAAATTGCAGTAGTGAAGGGGAAAGCGAGGGACATGCAAGAGGTGATTGTTGTTGAGAGAGAGAGCATCTCTCAATTTGGTCCACCTCTGAGCCATGACAGAGTGGCTGTATTGGAAGAAATTATTAATATCGGAGGAGGTGCCATGAGAGATCATTTCCAAGATAGTAGCAGCTCTGAGCTGAGCTTCTTTGGAGACTCCAATGGTGTTGATCTCGATGAACTTGACCATCTTCTTGGCCACGGCCTCGTCCTTAACAAGAGCCCACCCGATTCTTGATCCGGCATGGCCGGTGCATTTGGAGACGGTGAACAACATAATGTCATCATCTGCAGGGGAAGTGATGGGGGTGTATTGGGGCCAGTAGTAAGCCAGGTCATGGATAACCATTCCCTTAGCTCTATTTACTACAGGCCCTCTCATCTCCCCATCTGGATTATTTGGTGAGGTAACAAGCTCTATGTATGCTCCCTCTTTCTCATAATCATATGCATTGCCTTCCCATTTGAACAGCCCTGATCGAACTAAATCTGTTATCTGCGGATAGCACTGCAACAACAAATTCAATTCATCATCATCTATCACTATCTGAAATCTAAATTAATTATATATAATTTAATTCGGATGGGCTCACCGAGTAAAACGGAGTAGCTGAGACAACGCTGACGGGATTAGGCAGATTGAGAGGTTCAGCTAAGGCGTATAATGCAGCTTGAATGAGCTGACTGGATCCGTTTCCGACGACGACATGACGATCTTCGACTACGGCGTTGCCCACCAGATTGTGCAGAATCTTGATTTCTTGCTCCAGTTTTGGCTCCATAAACCAGCAACAACTCTTTCCGTTCGCAAAATAGCTCAGAGATTGCCATCCATAAATCGTTGTTTTCAAATCTTCTCCAACCTTTTTCCAGAACGCCTCGAACATTGTTGGATCACCCCTGCCACATCCATCATTTTATTTATATATCAATTTATGATTTCAAAATTTAACTTAATTAATTAATTGTGTAAACGCACACACACACATGCAGCCACCCTAAACACACACACAACACACAGTTAGTCTGAAAACGCATTAAGATTCAAGAATGCGAGAGCGAGAGAAGTTGTAGTCGACTATAAACACTGCATGCATTGACACACAATTAAAGAGAGATGAAATTAAATAACTAGAAGACGATGAAGAGCTGAACACAAACTGATCTAGATTGACAATCTGTTGAAGCTGGACGTTTGTGATTGACTCAATTTTGAAGGCTTCAACATCAGAAGCAGCTTTAAGTGATGAAGTGACTGAGCTTTTCACCACAACTGCGTTTTCTGTGCTCAACATTTTTTTCCTCTCTCTCTCTCTCAGAAAATTTATGAAGCGGTTGGTTTCTTTACTTCCTCTGCCTCTCTCTCTCTCTCTCTCTCTCTCTCTCTCTCTATCACTAAATCTGTGTCACAATTTTCGGGGCTATTTGATTCCATATTTATAGGGGTTGCACTTCGTAGTGGTATAGTGCATTCAGATACGATAATATCACTATTTTCCATTTTTCTTTAATATTATAATAAACCTAGCTATAACTGAAGATTTTAATATCCGTCCAAAAAATTACCCCTTTTTTCACCAATATTACTACACTCCACCTTTCATATTTGTTGGTTTTTCATTTACTCCCCCTTTTTATGCTGAAGGGGAAATTAATGCAATAAGCCATTGTAATTTGAAGATGGGAGAGAAATATATTTCGGAAAGTAGGTGGTGGTTGTGATTATGAAGCCAGATTATATTAGATCAGATGGGTTACTCTATTCCAGTTTTTGATGATGTTTGTATTTCAATTATTGAATTTATGATATTTGTATTTAATTTTTTTTAGTAGATAATTGTTGGAATATATAGTAGAAATAACAATAAATGTCATGTTATATATTGCAAATATAATTTAATTACTTGCAGTCTGGTTTAATTTTCTCAAACAATTTCATATTAGATTATGTCATTGTAGACAATATTAATTTAATTGTAATCTTATTTAATATATATATATATATATATATATATATTTGTGTGTGTAGCTTGTATTAGTGATAGTGAAATATAAAATATAACACGACTAAATGAATTGTGATCAGGGGTTAGAATATTTAGGTAATTGTGTTTATATGTTGCATTTCCTATATGATATATAGTGGTAAAATATTTGTGTGTGTATGTGTGTGTGAGAGAGAGAGAGAGAGATGTTCATGTTTGATAATGAAACATCAAATGATAGATATTTGTGCGTGATTGTCTTATGGATTTTAATTTGATCCACACCCATATTTAATGGCATATTATATTTATAATTTTGTTGGTGTTTAATTATGTTTAGATCTAAATTTAAATTTTTACCTATTTTAAAATTTTTATTCCATAAGACAATCTTACACAAGATCCTCTCGAGATATAGTTTTGAAATGTATCGGAAAATTTGGTTTTAAAGTAAGTCACATTTATGATGGGATTATGAATTGATCCAAATATATATTGATGATGTCATATCATGCATTTTGAATATCATTTAACCTTATCCCTAAGGGAATGAAACGAAATGAAAATTTGATTCATTCTTATCCCATGGTGGTATAAAAAAATGTGGAAATATATAAAACTAGCCGGTCAAATTTTAAAAAAACTTAATTTAGCCACTAATTTTTAAATATATTTTTTTAGCCACAATGACTATTTTACCTCTGCGTGTTGCGCGCAACCCTTGCGCACAGTGTCCAGGGTGCAACCCTTACACGCACAGGGGTATTTTCGTCCAAAATGGATAAAATAAGTATATTTAAAAGTTACTGATTAAAATAAATATGTTTTAAAGTTTAAATGGCTAAAATAATTTTTGCCTCTAAAAAAATATAATTCGATACAAATGAAATAAATTCTGGAATACATTTTTTGTGGAAAACTAATACAATAATGACATGTTATCCGATTATATTAATGAAACTGAAGAGCATTTATTTTGTGATGTTTATATATCCTATAATTTAAATTATACTATTTATATGATTAAATTCCCTTTTCATCAAATAGTTTATGAAAAACTTATTTTATCATATATATGTTATAAAGTTTTGGTGACAAGTCTAAATCATAATTATTTTTTACTATCAATTAGTTTTTCTTATTATTACAAATTAATTAACTTGTAAACATAAGTAATAATTGTAAAAATAAAAACGTAAACAATGGCTAAAAATCATTCATTATATACTCATAAACCAAAATCAATGATCACGTCAATGCGAACATTCAAGAGTTTTAGTAAGAAAAATAACAACTTGCACCTTTTTTTTAGTTAGTTCTAAATAAATGTGGTTTATTTATTTATTTTTATTGAACTATATATGAATGTCAGTATAAAATTTAATTAGTTTTGTAATAATAGTATTTAATTAAATATATAATGATCATAATTTTTTTTCTACATTTGAAAAAAAATATGATTTCAGATTTTCAATTGAACAATTCTAAGTAAAACATAAATATGTTTATTTTTCCGTACCAACGCCGCCAACATGAAAATATCATCTCATTTTTCCGTACCAACCGTCGATCCGCCGCCAATGCCACTAACATGGAAACATCATCTCCATTTTCCGTACTAATGTCGTCAATCAGTGTAACTTTTTTAGTATATATCGAACAACATCATCTCATTTTTCAGAACTGACGTCGCCAATCAATTATTGATTATATGTCGAACATGGAAGCATCTTGTCATTCTCATTTCATTTTTATGCACCAACGGTGATAATCGGTGTAATTTATTGAGTATATTCCGACAAGAAAATATCATATCATTCTCATCCTATTTTTCAGGACCAACGCCGCCAATCATTGTAATTATTATTATTATTATTATTATTATTATTATTATTCATAGGCGGGTTTATAATGTGCATTGTATTTGGTGTGAGAAATGTGCACTATGTTTATTTACTATAATTTTATTGTTTATCTTAATGCATTTTAATGCTAATTAATTAGTACTAAATACAATTAACACCAAATATAATAAGATAAGCGATAAAAATAAAAATAAATAATTAACACTACAATACAATAAAATAAGCAATCGTTAAAATTATAGTAAATAAGTATAGTGCACACGTTTACACACTAAGTACAGTGCACATCTGATACAAATCCAAGATTCATATACTCCTATCTGAAAAATAAAAAATTCTCTATTGCTTAATAAATAATCTAAAAACTCGGCTGTTAACTTCATAAAAAAGACCATTTGTGTCAAATGTAACTACACGTGAATCATAAAACCAATAAAATAAATATAGATTTCTTGCCAATAATACATTTTTATTTGAAAATTATAATATTTGATCAAACAATTATTTTTAATTTTTTTTGCCATTGCGAGAATTTGATATAGTTTTGTATTATTTTTTCATTGTTTTTTTTAATTTGAAGTTAATGTTATTAAATTATTAGAGTACTAATTGAGAACAACGTAATAAATTTTACCATAAGAAAGATAGATTTTTAATTTTTTTAAACAGAGAATTAATATTTCGAAAAACATAGTGAAGTAATATGAAAATTTTCATATATTATTCCCTCCGTTTCACAAAGAATGTTAATATGACATTTTAATTTTGCTTCATAAAGAGCGTCAATCGATGTATAAAATTCACATCTTCCCTCACATTTGCCCTCATCATTTAGTATACTCAAACATTCTATTTTAATTTGACTCAATTGATGTTTTCACGTAAGGGTGTATCAGATAATTTAAATACTTTATTAATATATGTGCATTTATCGAGAATGACACTATTTGTGAAACGGGAGAGTATACATGTTCTTCCAAGTATTATTACCTAATGGCTTGCGTTGGAAATTGTCTTCATGCTACAAGTTACGGTTATAACTAAAAAAGTTACCAGAAAACCAGCACTACCGTCTAATATTGTAGATAAGAAACAAATACATAAAAGAGGGAAAAGATGACTTCTCTTTTTGTAGGTTACGAAGGTGTTGAATGCTTATATAAAATAACCAAAATAGTCCCATGCTATTTAATTTCACTTTTCCAATTTGAATATTGCAGATAAGCTCCTCATTTGTTATCAAATCTCCGATGATGATGGTTGCGGATAAATATTTGCTCTTATTATCTCTTCTCTCTTCGAGAATTAGAAGTGGCATATTATAATAATTGAGTATACGCTTTTACCTTAACATGTATTTTCTATATTTTACGATCGTTATCGCCAATATTATTCGTATCTTCGTCTAATAATGTGGTAGTGCTGCATAAATCGTTATATGAATAATGTAGTTTCTTGATTCTCATCATTTTTTTTTATCATCATGCTTTAGCGTTATTTAATACTTGAATTTTGTTGTGTTTCAAAGTTAGATTATACTAGAGAAGTGTTCTAAAATCGTAACCATAAATTGGTTTTGACACGACTCGGTTACTGTATAAATTGTATATATGGTGCGTATTTTTGGAGCCGCAAATTGGTGGTTAATGGGTTTTTTTTTCTATTATTTTTATTTTCTAGTGATTGAATTTAGAAATTTTGGTTGAGATTTGTTGATATTTACCTATGAATGATTTATATGAAGTGAAATATTAATTTAAATTCTTTATTATTATAAAGTTTTATGGTTAAACAATTATTTTCAAACTTCTTACTTTCTTTCATTCATTTTAGCTCAAAACCCTCAAATAATACATTAATTAATTTATTATACTCATGTATAATTGACGCACGGTCGTTTCACACTCAAAATAAATTTGTATGTTTTTGTGCCCACAGCAGCGTAGCTAGCTCATGAGTAAGGATCGATCCCACAGAGAGCTGTTGTGACTTCACCTTCGAGTAACTAATCACAAAAAGGGGTTGGTTTGTTGTCACTTTTCTGGAACTAAAACTGCAAAATAACACTTAAAGAAAATATCAAATAAAAAGGATTTCGGTATTTGAACTGGAATTTGGTTTAAATATAAATGACTCGATCATGCATGGGCACACCGATTTTCATGCATGTTAAGTCATCCAGTTATGGAGACCGGATTCCTCTCTGCATCTTCTTATTCATCCTTACATTATAGATTTAAAAGCGATTTTTCGTCAATTAAACCCCTAACCTATCATCCACCCCCCGTTTATTAGTTTTGTATATTGGAAGACATGTCTTTGTATACTTTTCTGATGATATGATGATATAGATTGATTTTATTACAGTCACTGTTTGCATTTAAATTATTATATAATTATTTATGCATATTCAATATACTTACATTGTAGATGATATGGTGTGGATAAACACACAAAATGATCATATCATCAGATCCTTGTATTGTATTAAAAGGCTCACGATTTAGGTGGTCCTGAATACACCATCGGTATACCGTAGGATAATCTGATAGTTAGTTTATCTTGACTAATTGATTATTCTAATACACGTGTTAGTGTATTGAGGAGGATCACGATAAGATATTGTTCTCTACTCTGACACTATAAGTTAGAGAACAAAGATCTACAGAGTTCGGGTTCTTAACTTATATTTATTGGCGAACATATATATGTTATGTTTATTGCTTTGATTTATCAATAGGTGAGGTTCTTCCATAGAATCAATAAACTCGATATTTTGGGTAATAACATTTGCATATATGATATGTCGTGCAATATATATAAGCACCATGTCCTGGTGCGCCATGTTGATGATGTTCTCTTGAGGAAACACAAGTTCATGTGAAACCCTACAGGTGGAATTTATTCCATACATGAATAAAGCTTGCGTGGTACTACTCAAGGTTTTAGATATTAATTAATTATAGCTGTCAGAGGCTCACATAATTAATTAATGAACATTAGATCTTAAACACAGAAAATGGCTGAACTAAAGGAGAAAACATATTCACAAATATGTATTAAATTGGTAAGTCAGTATTACTTCTTTAGTGGAATAAAAGTAATATTTAATTTATTTAATAATATCCTAAGTTTATTAGATATTGGGAATTAAATAAATTAGCAGACCAATTTAATATTCTTCTAGATCCTTGTTGTAGCCCAATATAACTTTAATGGACTGGAGATGGAAAAAGAGATAGAAACCCAAACCCAGTAGGTCTGGGACTTGATAATTTCGACCACCTCCTTATAAATAAGGAGGTGGGGATCGAAATTTTTAGAGTAAGAAATTAGCCCCTCTTTAGTCTCTTGATCTCCACAGTATCCATACTTATTCAGTGGATTTCAGCCCACCCTGAATCTAGATACAGTCCGGGAATACAGCAGAAGATCGAGAAGTCGAATTGCTAAGCAAAGGGGCGCCGACTATCATACTATCAACAGCCATATTAGACCTTTAATCTTGTCCTCAATCCGACGTTTAATTGTAAGTGTTTTTCGATATTATATGTTTCCGTTTTCAGTAGAATCGAAAAATCGGATTGCATGTTTAATTGAACTTAGTTAATTAAAACATATGAGTTGCATGAATTTATGATTTGCATGACATTAGGATTAAAGAACAACAAAAGAGATCCTACGGTGGTTTAATTCGAAAAAACCCCATCACGGTTCCCCAAAGAGATGTAAGTGAATAGACAACAGTGTGCCCTAGACGAACCCAAGTTTATTATGTTTACCGATTCCTCGTGTGCCCACAATAACCCATCAATTCCCCTATTACTATATGAACCAACACACAGTCACGATTCGCCAATTCAAGTAATAGTGGTGCGCCTTCTACACCTAACGAGTGATCAGCCACATTGGGCATTTCAGACACACACTCACGTGGAACAAGGGTGAAGAATCAACAGAAACCTATCTTGCATTACTATGTCCATTTTGGCCTCACAAGTCCAGATTTGTACTTAATACCAGAATTAAAGATCTAGCCAAGCATACTAGGTAAAACTAAAATTGCAGAATTGAAAGACATAATAATAATAATAATAATAATAATAATAATAATAATAATAATAATAATAATAATAATAATAATAATAATAATAATAATAATAATAACTTACTGAATTAATAAGCAACAATACTCAACACCAACGTTGAGTTCATAAACATAATCCTAATTCCCAAAGGCTTGAGGCCTATTGGATTGTTTCTTGCTACCTCGCCAGCGTACGAAATGTAAAGTGCAAAAATAAATATTGTAGCAAAGTTTCCAACTTCCTTACTGCCTATTTCCAGAAAATAAAGTAGCTTAAATAGTTACATTTCTAATTAGGAGTCTCCCCACATACGGGGTGGATGAATGCCGAAGAAGTTCTCTGAGCCTCTGAATGATTTTTATGGCGTGGATTGTGCTTGAAATACTAGGTAAAATGCCTCTTTCGCCAAACTCGACCTCATGAAGTGCCCTTGACCCCAAACCTGGTTCTTTCAACTTAAAAACAGATTAAAAAGGACATTTATAACGAACCAAATGCCCATAAAAATACAAATAAATGGACTTATCAATAATTCATACAAAAATATAAACATTTAAAAAAACGCTTAGTAATGGAATGATAATTTATATAAGGGTTAATTGCAGAATTTAATACAACGTTAAGCTTTTCACCATTTTGTAATTTTAGCACAATGTTTAAAAATTTACAGTTTATATCACAACCTTTAATATTTTTACAATTGTAACATCCTAAATATTAATTCGACATAAAATGACGTTTTATGGAGAATCTTGATGTATATAGTAAATCTATATAACGATTTCATTTAGGTAGTCGAAAATATCAGTAAACTTGAATTTGACATCGAACACGTAGGATAAATTTGCCGGATTAATATTGGGGATGCTGCAATTGCAAAAATATTAAAAGTTGTGATATGAATTGCAAATTTTTAAACTTTGTTCGAAAATTACAAAATCATGCTAATGTTGTGTTAAATTCTTTAATTAACCCTTAATATAATTCCAATGCATAGATTGGTCATTGGTGTAACTGTAAACTAATAAACGTACGTGCAAAGGTCTAATTACGAAAAATAAGAAGTTTAATCGGGAAATTTTTATTTTTCTCTTCATAAATAACTTTTTTAGGTGACTTTTATAAATGATTTTTGTATATACATTTCAGAGTACATGAGCCGAATGGTATATTGTCCCCTTTTCTTTTTGTTGTATCCACACAAAATTTCAGAACATTATTTTTTGGGCCCAAACATTGGGATTTCAGGTTGCTGTAGCCATTTTGCCTTGAATTTTTGGCCCAATTTATTGTTTCCAGTAAAGCTAGGCCGACAAAAGGATTCGGGCCTACTAAAATTATAGTTATGTTAAAGAGTGAAATTCGCGGTTCAATCCCCACTCACCCCTAACTCAAAAAAGAAAAAAGATTGATATCATTATATTAAGACATCCCAACTTATACCTAGGGGTTTAAACGAGGCGAGACGAGTACCACCAAGCTCAAGCTCGACTCAAGTTTTGGACTCAGGCTCGAACTTGGCTCGATAGAAAAATATTGGGCTCAAGTTCGGCTCGGCTCGATTATGTGAAGTTTTTTAGATTTTTTTTTTTTTAATATCATTGATTCCATTTCATATTAATCAATGAATTGAGAATGATTATTTTATCAATATTAGTCTTGATTTTTGTTAATTTTCTTTTTCCTTTTATTGCTACGCACAATTTAACTAATATAGACTATATATTATAATACTAATCTATATCTATAAAATTCTACAAAATGGGTTCCCTCCAAAATATTCTCTCCCCAAAACATCAAATCATCTACAGTTTTTATAAATAAAAATTATTATACTTATCTCTCTCTCTCTCTCTCTCTCTCTCTCTCTCTCACACACACACACACACTGTTTTTTATTTTAGAATTCATGTGTACTATATTCAATAATATATTTTCTTATATAAATCACATTTAAAATCTATTTGCACGAATTAGTGCGTATGTGAATTTTAGCATATTTTATTATGTCAAATATTCACCAACATATATTAAATACATTAAATAAAATAATTAAGTGAATTATTTCATGAAACATCATAATCTGTAGCATGTTTTATTATATTTTATACATAGATATAACATTTATAATATTTTTAATTATATTGAACATGACATAGTTAACAATTTAACATTCTAACTAAATGAATAACTAAATAAATAGAGATTGATATTTATAAATTCATGTAGTCTGTTATAATATTTTTGAGAAAGTATAGTCTAATGTTATTGGATATACAATTGTAGTTAACATATTTTATAGAGTTCATTACATTTTAGTACCCGAAAATTGGACGTTTTTACACTTATATCCCAAACTTTTACAAAATTACACATTAACATATATTGTTTACACAAATAAATACTTATAGAACTAGAATAATTTTTCGGCCTCGCAAATATTAGCGTTTTTACACTTGCATCCTAAACTTTTAAAAAATTACATATATAACGTATTAACTTATTCCGTTTGTACAAATATTATATGTTGTTGTTGTTCTCCACAATTTTTAGTAGTGCGTATTAACATTTGTCAGTTCTTGAAATTGCTTTAGCATTATAAGCGTTGATTTGTGCAAACGTACGATATCAATATGTAAATTTTGAAATTTTGGAACATAAGCATAAAAGCGCTCAACATTGGATATTAAAGTGTAAGCGACCATGTTTTAATGCAAATAAAATGAAGATACATAAGCTGCATTATTATAGTTTTTTAAATAATTTTTTTATGTTTCAATGTATATGTATTAACATTATTTTGATTACATTTATTTTACATAAAACATAATTATCAATTTCTTAATAGTTAAATCAAACAAATCTATATAAATATATAAATTTTAAAACATTTAAAATAAAACATAAGTTATTGTTATAATATTTGTTCATATATATATTTCAGAAATTTTTTTAGTCATGGTCAGTTATACATAATTGTTTCACGAATCACAAGTCATGCTGGTATGAAAATTTTTATTCGTAGGGATAATGATGGTGTAAATGCTACTACAAACATTGTATGAAAATAATTTTTACATAATTTATAATATAATATTTTGATTGTAATAGTTTATTAATTATTTATACAATTATTTGAAATATATTATATTATAATATAAGGGGTTGGTTATAATAGGAACTAAGTTTGGTGTGAGAACGTGAGAACGGGCTTGTTTAGTGTAATTTCAGTGCTTTTCTTATTTTATTTTGGTGCTAAATTATCTAGCACTAAAATACAATAAGAAAAGCATTAAAAAAAATTAAAAAATTGCATCAAAATACAGTAAGAAAAGCACTAAAATTACACTAAACAAGCCCGTTCTCACGTTCCTACATGAAGCAATGTTCTCATTTGAACCAAATCCTATAATATAATATGTATATATTTACATATGTATAGTATATGTGTGTAATCAAAAAATTATTTCTTTTAACTATTGTTCACTCAATTTTTTTTAACGATTGTCAACTTAATTATTGTCTGATATATAAAAAAAAAGATAACTAGATAAATAAAAAATGGTATTAATTTATTAACTAAAATATTAATTATCTATAAAATACAAAAATATACCACTTAATTATATTAAAAACCCCGTGCATCACACGACGGAAATCTAGTAGTATATATAATTAAGAGTTTAAGATTAACTATATAACATTGGTGATAAAAATATTGTTACTCTTGAACATTTGATTTTTTAATTTTGATAAGAAATATTTGAGAAATTATTTTTTCAATACCAGTGATTTCATTTGATATTACTTATTTAATGAATTAAGAATAATTATTTTCCCAATATTAGTCTTTTGTTAATTTTCCTTTTTTTTATTGCTATGTACATTTTAATTAATATGGACTATATACTATAATACTAATAGTATATATAACTAAGAGTTTAAGATTAACTATAGAACATTGGTGCTAAAAATATGATTACTCTTGAACATTTAATTAGTCTTAATTTTTATTAATTTTCTTTTTCCTTTATTACTTTGCTACTTTCAATAATATTAGTTTAATATCACTTATTTCATTTCATGTGTTAATATTTAATGATGAGTATTGTTGTGTCAAATTATCAATATTATTCTTAATTTTTTTAATTTACTTTTAAATTTATTATTTTACACATATTATAAATTTATAATTTATATTTATAACTTATATAAGAATATAAGTTAGTAACTTATATTCTTATAAGTTATAACTAATACTCTAAGATGGACTATAGTCTCTATGTTATATACTATTTATTGTTAATTTTTTATTTAATTTCTTTTATTACTCATCTACTCTTGTGTTAAGCATTCAATTTCTTAAATTTCATAAGATTAGTTTAATATTATTGATTTCAGTTCATATTTATTATTGAATGAATTGAAATATATTATTTTGTAAGGAAATAATATTTAAAAACATTTCAAAAATAGAATATGTTTTGAGTTCTAAATCGGATAGTCTCGCAAGCCCGACTCATTTAAGTACTCGTGAGCCATCTTGCGAGCTCGATTCGTTTAAGTACTAGCAAGCCAAACTCGTGAGAAAGTTTGCGAGCTCGGCTTGTTTAACTACTCGTGAGCCGGCTCGCGAAACAATTAGTGAGACATCTCTTGATAAAGTTTGCGACCAAGCTCGAGTTTGGCTTGAGAAAATGGCGAGCTCATTCATCAGGCTCGAGCTCAGCTCGTTTAACAAACGAGATCGATGAGCTTTTTTCGATCCGATACCCGAATATCTCGCGAGTAATTTAGCTCATTTATTGCCTTACCTTTGGGTTTTTTGCAGATACACTATTTGAAGATTGCTAATGAACTCATGACTACATAAGAAATAGTGCAGTTGAATGCAATATTTTGAATGACATTGTTGAGTCTACTAAATAACAATGTGATAAAAGCCTACCAAAGTAGTTCATAGAAGCTAAACAAGCAAGCAAACATCTGCATTAGCTTGCTTCCAGCCCAACTAAACTAGAGAAAGAAAAAGGCAAAACAAAGAGAAAAGACACTATCCCAAATCCCATGCTGCTCTACCAATTTCTTCTTCTATCTCTTACAGTTGAGGGGGTGAGAGAGATTTACATCGCGAGCTATTGGCTCAGTTGGTTTGGCATCGTTGGAGTCTTCCTGAACGCGTGCTTCCTGCATCGCTCAAAAATGCTGTCGTACATCAGATCAAACTGAACGCCAGCTCTTTCTCGGTTCACAATGAAGAGGATGTGGTCGCCTTCCACAATCTTGTAATACCTGCGGCCGTGTTTCATGGATGTCTTGATCAAAAGAAACAAGTAAAGCAAAGTAGGAAACATAGAGTACTAGTGTGTGTGTAATATCAAATATAAGATTTGCTATGATATCCCTTTCAATTCATTCATAATGTGAAAGTAGAGGAAATCCAGTTGAATAATCTTTGCTTGGATTTTAAATCGCTAGAAATAGATCTTGCTTTTCATTCTAAATCTATGATATTCTCTATGAGAATGAATGAAAATAGCCGAGTCTCAAACATAGACGATCCTCATTTAAGGAAATATTGAACAGCTTTCCCTGAACTTCTACTGAAATGTCGATATACAATTCTGATAATGCACGTATTCAAGTAGAATCACGTTTGAATGAATACTGAGACAAGGGAAAGAGGCACATACCAGATGCCTGGTTGTAAGGGTTGGCAATCTGAATCTTTTACTACGAGGTGACTAGGATGCTCGACTGGGAGCCGAGGGTGTGTCATGGATATGGTGTTGAGTGCTCCATCATTGTCCCACCAATCTTCATCCCTGCAAATAAATAATCAGCAATTTAGGCAACCAAAGGTTCTGTTTGGCCATTTTGTTCAGTTCTTGAAAGTGCAAACATACAAAATGATACTATACGAATATGATCTATTGATCTAATTAACACTCACCGGTAGCCTTTGTAAGGAGGAGAGACGTCAGGAGGGTGTCGCCATTGGCTCATCTGCAGGACTCGGATAAATAGTAAAGGGTGTATTCTGAAAATGCCAGAAGGAACTGTGATGCCCATGAGTTTCCTTGTATGCTTGGTGGCGTAGCTGAAGTAGTACGTGTCAGGAAACGTCTGAATATGACTGTTCAATCTCATTGATCCTTGGATTGTGAGATCAGGCAGAATCCAGTCTCCAGATGCAAATGGACCACTCTTCCCCATGAGGCAATTAACAAGACCCCAAATGCCCATTTTCTTCCAAGACATGTTGAAGTGATCAAATCCAAAATTGTAGTAGTTCTTCAACCACGGGATATCAAACCAGTCGTAAAGAATTACTCCAATGCGGCACAACTGCAGCAGACAGACGGGCTTCAATGATTTCCCATCTTCTGGCCTATGACACACTTCTATTGATCAAACAGATGAGGAAATATAACGAGCAAATAAGTGCTGCTTAAGACCAGAATAATCAGCTTCAATGCAATCAACACCTCAACAACAATTCAGGTTATAAGATGGAGCATACACGGTATAGGACAACAAGATGTTAATTTGTCGACCAAATTGCAGCAACAAAATCAATCTCATTGACTTTTTTACTGAAATGCAGCATAGTTCAAAAAGAGATGCTAATGAATGTATTACAAGAATTTAACATGGATAGCACTTACTGGATTCCATCCAAATAGGCTCTTGTTGTACCATTGAACGCTCCAGACAACGACGTTATGCTTAGCACCCAGTTTGGTGAAGTGTTCTCGTGTCCCTTGAATGCCTGAAATTGTACTAAAACTTACTGGCATTCCAATTTGAGATTGTTTAGCATTCAACTCCTAACTAATTCGTCGAATATTTACCTTATCAGCAAGCATTTGCTGCAAGACCCGAACAACCTGCCCCCCGGCTGAATGCCCCACAAAGTGAATCGGATGATCCTCATCCCATTCAGGGTAATGTCCTATACATCAGAAATTGAAAATAAAAACATCAAACAAGGATTGAAAATGAGGACTAAACAGGTTCTTGTCTTCTTTCACAAAGCTTTGAGATCAAACTCCTAACCTTTCTCATAAACTCTACCAAACTGAGTGTGCCCACAAGCCTTGCTGTGCTCTTCCCCATAATCAACTTGCCCTCCTTTCAGGTAATAGAACAATTCTCTAGCCCTAAAACCAATAAACCATAAAAATGCACAAATCAACAATGGATCAAACCAACAAAAATGAATCAAACCAACCAACATCTCAAGTAAAAGATGTAAGAAACCATAAAATTTTGGCATTTTTCAACATAGATTAAACAAATCAAACCTGTCATATATGCTAGTTAATGATCCTAAATCAGGGACAAGAACCCTTTCATCTTTCTTCTCTGCTCCAGCAAAATAAGACAACCCTCCTAGTTTCTGCAAACAGGAGCAAAAATTCAATCTTGAACATCACAAAAACCTACAAAGAAAAAAAGAAAATGAAAACGAGAACTCCAATCAGCAGGAAGGATAATACATACCCCTTTCCCGAAACCAAAGATTCCATGAACCAACACAATTGGAGGCAAATCAGCAGAAGTGGTGGATTTTTGTTTTTCTGATTCATCCGTTTGCAAGTTACCAGCCAAATTAGGATTGAAAAACAAATCATTTATTGTTTGTGAGAGATCTCCTGCCACAGCCGAGCTAAATATGTAAAATCCATACAACAAATGCACCAAGGAACTCACAAACAGCTCCAACAATTGGAGGGATGATATCCACCACCTAAACATCCTCTCTCTCTCTCTCTCTCTCTCTCTCTCTCTCCCCCCAAAAAATCAGAAATATATTGACACAGATGAAGTGTGAAAGAATATTGCGTTTGTGAGCCTTCTACAAGAAAAACGAGAGAAGGCTCTCAAACATGAAAAGCAAAAAATTTAAATCTTTCAATCAAGAAAAGCCCCTCTCAAGCACGACAAGAATGAAGTAAAAAAGAATTTGTGAGGGGCCCTTCTTCTTATTGAACGTTGTGAAATGAGTTTCTTATTTAAGGCATGCAGAAAACCGTAGTCTTTATTTCCTTTTTTTTTCAGACTTATGAAATTGAGTCCTCCCACAATTTTCTCATTACCAACCTTCCACCCATCCGCGTTTTGTCAAAGTTGCTTCATCCAATTCCTGCCTACAAGAAGCCTAAACCTATTCTTGGTGTCCTCCTTCTCTCTCTTCAAAAGGCTGGTTAAGAATGATGCACGTGCCTTAGTGTTAGCCAATGCCAGAGATTTGCCCAATTGTTCTGGTCCCACAAGAAATTGACTCGCATAGAAAAACACAGGCTAATTAGATAATCCAAGATTAATGATGGGATCATGGCGAAGAATCTCATGAGATATGAATTTTTCTGTGCCACGTCAGCCAAAAAGGGTGGTTACATTGCTAAACAATAGTACTAATTAAATGTGTAACTTTGTAATAAAAAAAAGGGCAAATTACAGTTTGATACCTGACCTTTCAACCTTTTAACAAAAATGTCCCGATCTTTATATATTTATAGTTTGATACCCAACCTTATAAATTTTTATCAAATCTATCCCATGGTCAACCATCTAGTATCCTATAACATATGTGGACAACAAAAAATCTTATGTGGATTTTTATAATGTCACGTCATATCTAAAAAAATAAATATTAAAAACTTTATTTATTTCCATGTAAGTTTAATAAATTAAAAAATGAGAAAATTATTCGGGGTTTGTTTAATTTGAAATATAATACATTCATTAATAAATTAAAAAATGAGAAAATTATTCGGGGTTTGTTTAATTTGAAATATAATACATTCATTAAATATTTTAATGTTATTTTTTTATATAATTATTTCTAATGAATATTCATACATTATTTAATAATTAACTATTCACATAATATATAGAAGATTTAAATTTTTTTTTTAATCTTACGAGTTACAACCTTTGACAAATGGATAATTATATGTATTCGCATCGAATTTTAGGTATGACTTCTTCAATAAGTGATGGTAATAATATACATAAATATTTTAATTGATGTTAGATCAATAAACGTCAATTAAAATATTTATATATATTATTACCATCACTTATTGAAGAAGTCATACCTAAAATTCGATGAGAATACATATAATTATCCATTTGTCAAAGGTTGTAACTCGTAAGATTAAAAAATATATATATATTTATTTAAATCTTTTATATATTATGTGGATAGTTAATTATTAAATAATATATGAATATTCATTAAAAATAATTATATAACAAAATAACATTAAAATATTTAATGAATGTATTATATTTAAAATTAAACAAACCCCGAATGATTTTGTCATTTTCTAATTTATTAAACTTACATGGAAATAAATAAAGTTTTTAATATTTATTTTTTTAGGTATGACATGGCATTATAAAAATCCACATAAGATTTTATGTTGTCCTCATGTGTTATAGGATACTAGATAGTTGACCATGGGATAGATTTGACAAAAATTTACAAGATTGGGTATCAAACTGTAAATATATAAAGATTTGGATATTTTTGTTAACAAGTTGAAAGGTCAGGTATCAAACTGTAATTTGCCCTAAAAAAAATGTGTAACTTGTATTAACATAAAGATTTGATTTTTTGAAGTATTGATTAGCGAAAGAGTAGACAAGATTCTAGGAGTTTCGATTGAATATATGAATGTGGTGGATGAGAGCTGGTAGGTTCGGTTTCTGCGTCCCAACTGTCCTGCCCCCGCCTTATCCAAATTCATAGCTTGATTTTCATTATTGCCATGTGGTGCCAACACATCACTCGTTATCTTCCATCAAATTATTTTACCACTTTCTATTTTTATTTAGGATATCTTTTACTTCAAAATTACGGAATTCCGTAATTGCAAAACGATTTTCAAATTATCTAAAAAAATTTTGTAATTTTTTAAATACTCTCCATCCCTTAATTGCACCCTATCTCATTTTTTATACAAATTAAGAAATTTCATTTAATTTACTTTGTACAGTAAGACATAATTAATATACGATTTTCTTATTTTGCCCTTATTTACTACCCTGTATATTTGTAAGAGAAAGTTTTTATTAAATTCCAATATATAAATTGGATTATAATTTTGGAATATATTCATAAAAGGAATATGGTGATGGGACTACATTATTTAGATGATCAAAATTAAAAATATCCAATAGTATTCATAATTTAGCCTTAAGTTATAGTTAATAGATCTCATATTTCTTTTAGAAAAAAATAATAATTATTTTAAATAATTCCAACAAAACTTTTTACCTTTGTTGAGCAAATTAAAAATTGGTTTCGAGCACTTTGAAATGAATATAGTTGGTAGAACAAGTGGTATTATAACCGAAAATATATGAATTTAAATTTTACTAACAGTGATACAAGGCGTTTAACCGGATAGTTAGTCCCTTCAATATAATGTGTAGTAATGCACTGTAATAAGATAATTGGAGTACATCTGCATAAAGTAACCGCAGATTAATTAACATCACCAAAAAAAAAATGTGCCGATTATATTTCCGAACACATACATACCAATTACCAATAAAATTATGGTTCTAACCACTTCAGTTATTACAGCAATAAGCTTTTCCCCCAAAATAAATTTTAACATTAATTTTATTCGCGTATTCTTGAAATATTCAATTATTCACGAATAGAGCTCAACACTTCTTAGTTCTTATCTTGTGAAATATAATCCCGGATACAATATCTAGGAGTGCGTGCAAGAAATTGTAAATTTCTAAGATTTTTCGATTAACCCAAGAAATAGTGAACTATGTACATTAAGTGATTAAACTTTTTCAATTAATTTAATTTATGAGGTCGTGCAGAAATATTTAATTAATTGGCAAAATCTACATCGCGTAGTTGTTGACTGGCAACCGGTAAAAGTCGCGCCCACAAGAAGGGATATGATAATTAATTAGTGATTTAATTTGGGGGTTGAGTATTCTTTGATTGTCAAGCACATGGCTTGATGCATTTATTTAATTGCTGAATATTCGGTGCAATTATTTTAATATATCTTGGACTCTTGGTATATATATTTTGTGGGGGGAATTTAACTCAAATTAATTTTTTCATCTTTAATTGCAGGTGGACATCTATCTCTCTATACATATTAGGGATGAAAATAGGTCAGACTACCCGACAAGAGTTTACAATCCGGCCTAGTTAGATCTACATAAGCTCGGTCTATTTAGTAAATAGACTACAATGAGGCTCTTTAGGAAGCCTCTTTACATAAATAGGCCAGACTTAAGCCTTTGAAAAAGTCCATCAAACTTAATAGGCTGACCTATTTATGAAATTAAATAAAAATAAATAATTTTTTATAAAATTTATTAATACACTTTGTTAGTTAAATAATTAGTTTAATAAATATTATATTTTATATTTGTAAATTATTAATTTGATTTATCACTTGAAACAATTTATGAAAAAATAAATTGTATGTATGTATATATATATCTTTTTTTAATAAAAATATAAAATTTATTTTAAATAGTCTTAACCAGGCTTTTTAAAAGCTTCAGGCCCGACTTGTTTAATTAAATAGGCTAGGCCTAAGCCTATATAAAAATATTAAATAGATAATAGGTCAGACCTAAACCTATCATTGCTAAGATAGGCCTAGGCCTTCCAAGCCAAAGTCTTGTCCCGACCTAGCCTATTTCCATCCATAATAAATATATTGAGACAAAATTGTATGATAGACAATGGTTCAGATATAAATAGTTGTTTTTCACACGATTTAATAATTATATTTTAGACAATAGTTTGTGTACAAGATAGATAATAATTTTGAGTTAATAGATAACATTAGTGACATTTATTATTGCAATTTATTATTTTATTTTATTTTATTTTGAATTTTTCAACATATTAGATTACAATTATTGTCTTTTATCAAATTTTTGCAATCTTATTTTTGTTTTTTTTTTTACTTGGAAAAATTGAGAATTGTAATATTTTTTTATGAATAAAAATAGTTTTCATTTGTGCTACATAATAATAATAATAATAATAATAATAATAATAATAATAATTTGTAATAATTTATTATTTTCTATTTCAATTTCGTCATTTAAAGTAATTAAATAATTATATTTTTTTATACCTATCATATATTCAAATAAATCAAATATTCTTTGATCGTGGACAATCATACATTGTTATTATAAAACCGTGTCGTTTGAAATATTTCAATTTGATCTTTCTAATATGAATTTTCATTTAGTTCCTAAAATATAATTTAATTTAATTTTTTTTTTATCGTAACAACACAAAATTGGTCTTCTTATCTTATTAATTAATGCATGCGCATATCGTTTTATTAATTTTAAAAAATTAAACACAACATATAAAATAAAAAAAATAATTATAATTTTATAAATATAAAAATATAATAATTATTTGTATATCGCACAAGAGAAATACTAATTTAATTTCAAGGTTAAGACGTTTCACTCTCTTTTTAATACGAAGTCCTCACTGTGGGTTTTCTCGAAAGGATTATTGTATTTTTAAAATTTGATTAACATTGAAGAATCAAATTATAATGTATAAAATCGTATTTGCCGCTGCAAAATCTTAGAGATTCAATTTCAAGAGTAGATTTCCAAATGGATCATATAGTATATCATCATGTTTAATCATTCAGTGATTGGTTGTTTCCACACGGATGGAGGGATTGGATTTGTTTTTTTGGCTAAATTGACTGCAGTTATCATTGCCTTTGAATGGGCTCAGCATCTGTCTCTAGACTTTATTTAGCTGGAGGCAGACTCGATTTATGTGATTTCACTTCTTTCTTCTCGCAGCTTGTAGGTGTCTTGGATGCTCAAGTCTTGTTGGCGCCGGATTTTGGAGTTCATTAAAGACATTCATTTTTGTGTTTCTCATATTTATAAGGAAAAGGAATAGAGTGGCGGATTTGTTAGCTTCGCATTTTGTTAGTTCTGGTTTTTAGTTAGCATATGTTAATGCTAACGTTAGCAGTGCATTAGCATTCTCATATAAAAAATATGTTAATGCATTAATGTATTGTTCATTATGAATATAATTGATATTAATGAAATATTTGTCATGTATTCATGAACACATCCTAATTGGGATTAAATAAACATTTATAGCAACATATTTGATGTCAATGAAATATATATTAATTCAGATATAATAAATATTTACAATAATATAATCGATGCTAATGAAATATCCGCATGTACTAACGAAGCATTTGTCATATGCTAATAAAATATTTTTTTATATGTTAACGAAACATACCTAATTACGACTGAACAAATCTTTATCGCAATATAACTGATGCTGACGAAACATTTATCATATGCTAACGAAACATATGTCGTATGCTAACGAAGTATTCTGAGCTTGAATACGCGTGAAAAATGATTTTTTTTTAATTTTTCGTCCATATTTTTTTAGATAAACATATCTTTCACTGATCTTAAATGAAAGATGATTAAAAGAACTTTAATTTGATATATTATCTGCGTCGATCCGATGAAAAACGAGCAAGATATGATCATTTGAAGTTTTTAAGAATTTTTTTAGATGATGAGTTAGCATGACATCAATTTTTTTCAATAAACGGATGGAAATACCCCCCATAGATTGAAAAAAGTTGTGAAAATTACAAAACTGCAACCGAATTTTTCCCCAAATCTTGATCGCATATTTTTTTTAGATGGATGGTAGGAGATTGATTTACAATTTGCACACTAAGAATTGATTTACATTTGATCCATTCTCTCTATATATAGAGAGAGAGAAAGAGAGATGGGATCATGTGAGAACCACACCCCTGTGAGAACTGAGAACCAATTTCAGCCACAGATCTCGCCTATTTAGACGGCCAAGATAAACTCCAAGATTGAAAAAATGCGGTGGCATTACTGTAATTATAGTGACTTTTTAATGAACTGAGAGTATTTTCATAATTTATGAAATTTATTATTTTTGGACTGAAACATATTTCCTTTGTAATCTATACTTTCATTCTAATTATGTTTCCTCTTTCACGCGATTCTCATCGATTTCGTTGTGTTTATGTAACCCAGAATCCAATCAATTCTCTTTGAAATCTATTCATCTTAATCGTTGTTCACGCGAGTTCCTGAGTTTTGGTTGTTCGTTGTTCTTGGATGATGATGTCGGGTAAAAATATTTTTGTTGTACTTTTTCTACGATTTTTTCATGCAATTCTCTTCGATTTTGTTTTAGTTTGGAATGCAGATTGGTTGATAAGAAATCTGATTTGGCTAAAAAGGAGGAGGATGCTTGTTCTACTACTTTCTCATCGTATGTACAATCGAATTTAATTAGCCCCTCTTTTTTTTAACATTTTCGGATACATAGATTGTTTGTTTGTGATTTCTGTTGATAAATTGGTATTTGGTAATGAATGCTTTAAACGTACAAAAATATGACGAGGATGAACGTTTCATCATTCTTCTCGTTTGTTTATTTTAGCATTTGTATTTCACTGTTTTAGCACCGATAGTTGTAATTTTAGCACTTCCATTGCCTTTTTTAGCATTGTTAGTTAATGTTTGAATATTTTGGTAGGTAATAGTGTTAAAATTTGTAGTCTTTTATATATGATGAGAAAGACATCATAATAACATAGATTTGTGAATTTTTACATGGTTGCAGGTATTCAATGATTTATGCACTCTTCATCGGAAAGAACAATCATAGAAAGCTTGTGACCTTTGGGGCTGCTTTAATGTTGGGTGAGGATGTTGAATGTTATTCATGGGTTTTTCGCAAGGCTACGATGATGCTAATAGACATAGTTGATATTTCTTTAAGGACTTGCAAGAAACCTTTAAGCACTTGCAAGAAGTGTGAGAAGAAATGCTATCATAATTCTAGGAATTGTGGGAAAAAGTAGATACATTTTTTTATACTTTTTCATACTGATTTTTTATTAATGATAGTAATATTCTTTCCTGTAATGCTAATAGGCATAACCGATATTTCTTTTTTTGCATTGCTAATAAATGTTTTGATAATGCTAATTTTACTGTCTGTGGTGCTAATATAGTTCGTTATACTGCTAATAAGACGTTTACTTTTATGAGAATGCATTACATTTAGTTATTAACAATATTATGAGGTTATATGTTTACTTTAATGATAATATGTTTCAATTACTATAAAATATTGATTTTTGTATAATGCTAATATACATACTGCTTCTATTCCATTTTCTGTGTGAAAGATAAGTCTAAAATTGTAAAATAATAGTGCTTAAAAATAAGTGGGAGTAGGGTTAGGGAGAAAATGACATTTTTTATGCTAATGCTAAAACAATAGTCATGCTTAAGAGGATCCGTGTTAATGCTAAAATAAGTTGACAATGCTAAAATAAGCCATGAGAATGCTAAAATAAAAATCACAAATTCAACAACATGTAACAGTGTTTGTTCATGGGTTTTTTGAAATATCGATGACATTTTTCATGTTAATGCTAAAACAAGTGTCACGCTAAACAACGGTCGTGTTAGTTCTAAAATAAGTTATGACAAAACTAAAACAAGTCATTACAATGTTAAAATAAGAAATGACAATTGAACAACATGTAGCAATGTTTGTTTATAGGTTTTTTACAATATCGATGACATTTTTTTATGGTAATGCTGAGACAAGACTCATGCTAAAATATGTCATGACAATACTAAAATAAAAAATCACAATTTTTCAACTTGTAACAGTGTTTGTTCATGGGTTTTTTGAAATGCCGACGACATTTTTCATGCTAATGCTAACACAAATGCCATGCCAAAATAAGTCATGAGAGTGCTAAAATAAGCCATTAGAGTGCTAAAATAGGAAATAATAATGTTAAAATACGAAATTGAAAAATATACACATAAATCACAAATACTTTGGCAACACTGGTAGGGTTAACATTTTCATACATGTTTTTCGTCATAAGCAGAATGAAAATGAAACTGATAAATTATCATGCAATAAAATAAACACAGTTTGTTGAAGATTAGATTTTTGTATGTCTTATGCTTACAAAAACACAAAAGAAATTGCTAAATCATCATAATATAATGCTAAATGAATGTTTACAGCAAACGGAAACTGCTAAATCAACATAATATAATTGCTAGAAAATCAAATGAAATTTCTGAAAAATAAAAATGAACGACATATTACCTTGAGTTTTCATGTTTTCTGAAGATTTTAATGATGTTTTCGGGAGAGTTTGACGGTTGAATTCGAGATTTTTTCAGTTTCTCTTCAAATTTTTTGGCTCTTGGGTTTGCATAAGTTCGTGGTTGCACTATATTGATAATTCAACATCAATGTCGATGATATTTTTTTATGCTAATGCTAAAAAAGAGTCATGACAATGCTAAAAAGGGCCATGACAATGCTAATAGGAAATGACAGTGCTAAAACCCTAAATTGAAAAATATACACGTAAATTCTGAGTATTCATATATTTTCAAAATTTCCGATTTTACCCTTACTAAAATTCAGGGGCAGTGAAGTTGGACGTTATTACGAGATTGCCAAATAGACGAGATCTATGGCTCATATTGGTTCTTGATTTTCACTTAAGGTGTGGTTCCTTCTGGAACCCAACCCTATATATATATATATATATATATATATATATATATATATATATATATATATATATATACTAGTATTACACTCGTGCGATGCACGGGTAAGATAGGTATAATTATTATTATTTTGTTAGACACGATAAACATGAAAAAATATAATACAAATATTTAAACTATAAAATATGTAACAATTTTCAAAATAATGCAAATCTTAAAGATAAGTTTTTATAGATTTCTTGGGGACACCCACATAGTATAGACACTTGCATGTATAAAAGGAAGATGCATCGGGTGAAGTCTCATGTGTAAAAGGGAGACTCCTAACTTTTATTCAAAACCATTCGCTCTTTGATCCCTTTCTACCCACTAAAAAACAGCGACACATTCCAAAAAAATAGATATGTTAATCATCAAGTTCTTCGGAAATAAAAAAAATAGATATTTTCATTGTGGAAGCCACCCAACCAAATTTATAAATAATTAGTAAATCATTTTAATATGTAAATTAATAGTTGTTAACTGATTTTAATAGAACGTGTAAAGAAATTAAAACATTACGGCATATTGCCGATATACAATTATTAGTTAGATGAATAAAAAAAAGATTTAAGTAAATAACTTTTTAAAAAGCAACCTAAAAAATGAAAAATTTGGTAATATACCATCAATTCTATCAAATTATATATTTAGGTATTCGAGAGTCAATAAAGAAATACGAACTTTTTTTTTTTACAGGTTTCGACAAAGAAATACGAACTTTACTACACATGTGATTGTACGTAATAGAAATGTATATATACATGAGAGTGTAGTCCATTTTTTTTGTTGAAGTTCTTTCATTACATATTACCATAACTACGGAAAAATAATTTCCATTATAAAACTATAAATAACTCCATTAAAAAGTATTTACGCAATCAAATGAGATCTATTTATATAATAAAAATATATTTTATAATTTATAGACATTTAATCACACACACACACAATATGGTAGAATATTGTGCAAAAATACATTATCCAAATTGTGGGAATATAAAAACATTAACAAAAATATGATTAGACATTAAATTCTTAAATATTAAATATTAGTAGTTAGTAAAATAATTACATAAATATTTTTAAATAATTTATATTGCTAATCCTAAATACACAGTCAAATTACTTTAAAAATAATTAAATATCAACAAAATATAGCATCTACATTAAAATAATTAAAACTATAACCCTTTTTACATTTTACGGTTCAAATAAATTTGATCCAGACTAAATAAAATAAAATAAATTATGAATTGAAAATGATAAGTTTTGACCAAATTCACGAATCTCGGATAACAAATTATAAAGACCAATCACAACAAATTTAAAATTAAAAAGAAAAAATCGATCATCTTCAAGAAGCAACATCACATTATTTCTCTCTCACAATCTCGAATCATTTTCTCCAATGTTCGCTGCCATATATAAAAGAAATAAAATGCCTCGCTTCGCCGTTCTCATTTGCTTGCTTACGCAATAGTTTTGGGTCATGGTTCTTTATATTACAAAATATGATTTTGTGCTCGTAGTTTGTAAACAACACTACGAAAATAAAATGCACGAGCTATATGTTTATGAAAATGCATAAGATAATTAAATCATAAAAAAATCAATGTAAGTTTTATCTACGCATGAAAGTAAAAAAATGCGAAGCAATTTAAACAATCACTGATTTTTGCTCCATGCAGAAATTCACAAATACACACCAACTACAAAATAAAGCAAGTCAAAAGGTTAATACAAATGAGTTATTTTTGTTTGGGACCAACCATTTTACCAGAACCTGGATGATAATCAATTGAGAGTAAAACCATGTTGAAATGTTGTCATATTGATATCTTTTCCTGTACGATCTGCAATAAAATATAAAATGAAATAAATTCCGTTAATTTTCTGATGAGACAATGATGTAGTACACCTTATATTTATAAGACTAATAGAATATAAAATAATATGTAAAAATCATACATATCAATTATCAATCATAGTATTTATAATCTTGTGAACTATATATTTACGGAAATATATAAGAACTAAGAGAACCAAGATTGTAGTCAACGAAATCTAATGATTGATTAAATGATTTAAGTGTACATGTGTGTGTAGAGATATGTATGGCAAATGTATATAATTGAATAAATTGGCAAATCTGAATTTGTGTATCTTATGACCTTTTATGTTGATATAAGCTACCGAAATTGCGTAATCAATTATGGCGCAGTTAATTTTGTCAATTGCTTGTAAAAATCAGGTATAGTAATTATGTTTATTATATTATATTATATTATATAATTAATAATAATATACTTAAGATAATTATATTTTTTATAATAAATGTAATAAATGATTTTATTTTTTTATAATTTCATTTTAGGCAATTGCAAATGAAAAGAAATTAGAATGAGAGTTATTAGACATAAAACGTTGATTATATATATAAAATTGTGACCATATATATTGATTGATGAGGAGATTTATCTTTCCATGAATTGCATTTATACCATATATATTTCATGGAATGAAAAGAAATTAAAATGAGAGTTATTAGACATAAAACGTTGATTATATATATAAAATTGTGACCATATATATTGGTTGTAGTGGAGATTTATCTTTCCATGAATTGCATTTATACCATATATATTTCACGGATTTTAACAAACTAATATATTAACTAATTTATGTAAATTAATTTTTAATTATATAGTAAGGATTTCCATTTTTGAACATGTAGTTTAGGCGGGAAAAATAGATACTTTCTATTTATGATTGACTATCTTACTTTTAGATATAATATAGATATATATATTTGTAAGGATGAGAAACTAGATACGAATTTCAATACCCTAATCCCGACTCAAATAAATAAATAAATAATAGATCGTTCTAGATTATTTGTGTATTTTCTTTCTTTTTACTCCAAAGGAGACACACTAGTCAAAACATGTGCTAAGACTTCTTCGTTTATAAAATTTATTACAAGCATATATTCACCTCATAATTTTCAACTACGAGCTTACCTAATCATTGCCAAACCCAAATTGTAAAGGTTTGGTGTGTATTATGATGTTTTCTTTGAAGAGGAAAAACCCTTAAATACACTTAAAAGTAAATTTTATGTGTATCTACGTAGCTCACAAACTATACAAAAAATAAATATACTGACGAACTCTGATATAAACTCGATCTAGAAAGTATTATTATGAGATTTGGAACTTGTTATTCATTCCAAAATGATACTAAATACATACTATGTTCAATGAAAAGTACAGACAGAGCAACCCCATGGTTGATTCTGAAATTAAATGCCTTTTCGACTTTACAAACTTGCGCATAAGAATGATTAAACGGCATTAATAATAATAATAATAATAATAATAATAATAATAATAATAATAATAATAATAATAATAAATTTTAAATTTCTTAAAATTAATATTGTTGTGGTTGTTGTCATAGATGGCGTAATAATAGTAATACTAATTTTTTTAAAAATTATTATAATTGTTGTGGTTGTTGTCATATTCGTCATGGCTACTTTCTCCAATATCCATAGCGTGTTTTAGAATTAAAATTAAGAATTTCAGCAAATCCATTATTCTGAATTTTAGCAAAATTAAAGAAATCATTTTTTAAGTCCCTGCCAAGAGAGTAGTAATTAATCTAACACCTACCAACCTTCCAACCTTCATATATTTATGAAAAAAATAAAAGCACAATTCATATCAAACAACGCAATAATTTATTCGAAAGTTAAAGGTAATATTGAATACGTATTTTATCAGTAAATTGTTTGAAAACACAATAATTTATTCGAAAGTTAAAGGCAATATTGAATACGTATTTTATCAGTAAATTGTTTGAAATAATTATCAAAGAACGCAATAATTGTTTGAAATTTATATACAGTGATGCTGTCATGCTACAATCATGATAAATTAAAAAAAAAAAAAGAAAAAAGAAAAAAAAGGATCAAATATATTAATGATATGCTGCGGTGTGTTCTCCACTTCTCCCTTCCATATATTTTTTTCAATTGAATTTGATATTTTTAATAATCTATTCGTCTCACATATCTGTAAAAAGCCCCGACTGACCCAACGTCATAAACAATTTAAATCAATTAATTATAACGACTCTTTCTCCTCCTCATTTAAAATAAATAAAATATACTATAATTTTGAAGCTATTGTCATAATTCATAATTCATAAGCAGGCTACTTTTAGTGGGCCAAAATGTATTGCCTAATTGGGCGAGAAAAAGCCTAAGAGGAATATGGGCCAATTTTTATCACTGTTATTTGATGGAAGATTCGACGGGCAACCCAAATTCTTAATTTGAATTAAAAAAATATATTTGTAAATGGTGTTTTGGGTACATTAATGGAGACATTAGTATACGTCAATTATGTTGTTTTTTTTACCTCATAATATGTAAACACCATTGGTGTAATTTTTAAATATATCCTGTAAAAAAAAACATAACATTATCATTAATATAGCAGGAGGCGAAAAAGAAAAACGGGATCAACATAATTAACATCTATTTAAGATGTAAGATATGTCCAAAAAAATATATTTACAAAAATATTTTTAATTTTTTTCATAAAATTTATAAATTTGGATTGGGCACCATCGAATCTTCCTTTATTTGCCATCTTATCAAATAATTTGTAAATTTGACGTCTTATTGAATAATTTGTAAATTTGGGTTGGGCTTGACCCATCTTTAAATCTAAGAAGAAGAAGAAGAAGAAGATATCAAAAACGGAAAAAAAAAAAAAGAAGCTCTGTTATAGTGAGTCATCAAGTTATAACATATTTCATTGAGCTCTTAATTTTTTAATGAGTTTTTAAATTTTTATTACATGCAAGAAACATGTTTTACTACGTGCAATTAACATTTAAATGGTATTTTATAACATACAATAAAAATTTATTTTTCATTTAATTTTAAAGATATAAATGCTAAATTGTACACTCTAATTCTATTTTTTTAAAGAGGATCTTAAGAAATTGCAAAATTACAATTCGACGGGGCAATAAAGAAACACTAAAAATTGCAGAACTTATTAGAATGTAAATAAATGTTCGAAGACCCAGTACGTTGTAATAAAAGTTTGATAAAGGAACAAAATTGAAATATTTAAGCTAAAAATAAAATAAAATAAAATAAAATTGTTTAATATAAAGGGTAAAAGCATACACCACATGAAGAGGTATGGTTTTGGAGGCATGAAATGTCCATATCAAAATCTGCAGCATTGCTCAGAGCTCGATCAGAGGTTTTTTCTACTCATGGTATATATGTTCCAATGAATGGAGATTGTGATATATGAGAATATATGCATATATAGATTCATGGCCATCATGATCATATAATAAATTAATTAATAATGCCATGGGACATCAACATGTCATCATCAATGGTACCATCACTAGGTCCACAATCATCAATTCATGATCACAATATAAATTTAATTTCATATATATATGCTACGAAAATACCACAAAATGCCCCATGTTAATACAAATACCACATAAAAAAGAGAGAGCAAAAACCCCTTAGGTTGAAAATTTTGACTAAAAGGCCCCATGTTAATATAGTTGCAAAATCTTCGGTTTGGTTTGTAAACTATTGAATAGAAACAGAGTTTACCCATTGTGCACTTTCAATTAACGGTTGCGGGTTATTTTTTCAAAGAAAAAATCTAGATATCTAAAGTATTAGCAAGTACGTCATGAATGCGTGGATCAAATGTTGCGGAAACTGAAAGTTTTCAACATTTTTTTTAATTGTATAAAGATAATCATTAAATTATCCATGTCAATTAACAAGATATAATCAAACCTAATTTGTTGAATGTAATTATGTTTACTAAATTATCATACTTTAACAAACAAAAAATTAAAAGAAATCAATATATGTAGCACTTTTTTTTTATTTTTAAAAAAGGATAAATGCAAAGGGATAAAATCACAAATCAACCAATATATTTAATGTTGTTAATTTGAGAAGAGGGCAGGGAGAGTGTACTGACTTTTTCTTAACACAGGGTCTATCTAAGTCATTCTGTCAACATTTTTTTTTTTTTTGCATTTTCTGAAAAATATGGGTAATAATTTTGCATTTACACCTATAATAGAATAATAAATATGTTATTTGTGTTTGTGTATACTACTACGGACCGCTTCAAATCAAAGTACTTATTTTATATTCTAAAACCTAATTGTAAAATGTATATACGTATATGTGTGTGTAAATAGTTTATGTCATTTGAATTTTAGCAACATCAATATTGGGCTTTCAATTTGTTGCCATTCAAGGTACAACTCCTAAATTTGGTGAAACTAAACTGAAATTAGATATTTTTTTTTTTGAAACCAAGCAAACACGTCACTAAACTGGAAATTAGATTTAAAACATATGAATATGAAGTATGTCAGTAATTTTTATGGTTTTGTTTTTTTAATTATAGAAAACAAATGAAGGTGCAGAGTGAAGTGCTACAAATTAAATGTTTATAGATGTCATTTAAAGAAGGTACAACATTTAGAGATACCATTTAAGGAGTAGTGATTGCCTTGGTTGAGTGAAGATGAATATTGTCTGTCAACATTATTAGTAAAGCTGGTTGGTGGTTTCAATTAAGAAGGAAGAGGAAGACAGTTACCAGCATCCATTAAATATGTTAATTCAAAATAATCCCAAATTAAATACTTATACAATAATACATACACTGACTGATCAATTGTTAATTAATTAAATGTACTATAGTCAAATGTTGGTGTAGTCCATCACACATCTCAAGTGTTACATCGACTGCGGATTTTTTTCGTGTTATGAAAAAAACGGTTGGCTATATAAATGTAAGTGGGTCGATTTAGGGGGTGTATTTAATTGGGATTTTATTAGACTTTAAAGGAGTACTTTAAAAAGTCAATGGATTTATTAAATCCACAGACATCACATAGAGTCTCCCTGACTTGGGTATGGATTTCGGATGATTTTAATGGATTTGAAATCCTTCTTCACAGCAGTCGTTGGGACACAGCGAGCGCTGAGTATGTAACCCAGCGGCCGCTGGAAGCCAGCCAAGGGCTAAATTAAAACGAGCGACCGCTAGAAGCCAGCGACCACTGGGAATTAGGCATTTATTCCCCCAGCGAGCCCTAATTCATAACATAATTGCGCCTCCTCTCTCGAAACACAGCCGACTTACTCTCAGCAACCGCTGGAAGCCAACGATCGCTAGAGTACCCTCAGCGGCCGCTGGGGTGTCCGAATTCAACGGTCGCTAGAGTACAACGCGCGCTGAGTTTTAAGAATCCATCAAAATCTCGTGTCCAGAGGTCGGATTTCATCCTTTTGTGTTTTTTACATGATTTTGAGGTGAAATCTAATAGAATCAATGACTTTTTAAAGTCAATGGAGTTTTGAATACAGTTGGATTTTTATAGAAATTTTAAAATCTGTGTTGAATATGTCTGGATTTCTAAAGACTTTTAAAATTCTAAATTGAATACACCCGAATTTTAAAAGTCCAATAAACTTCTTCAGAATCTCAATTGAATACACCCCCCTTAAGCTAGATATGTCAATAGTCGAAGCTGCAGCTTCAACTCTAGTATTATTTCTTCTACTCTACTGATTGATTCAGCTCTCGGTACAGTCCACTTCAGTTCCAAATAAAATTAAGTAGTATTTGATAATATAACAATGACAAAAATATTATACCGTGCCTATTTATATTTATCGAGTCTAGTGTAGTACTTGAGTTTGAGTCACACATCAAATCTCATTAAATTTATACAGATCATTTGAAATCTAATTGACGTTCAACCATAACATTAATTGTTTTTTTTTTTTTTTTTTCTGTAATAATTGACTTTGTCATTTTAATGGCCCAATTCATTTCATTATAGATGGACCTGCTAACGCATCAATGCTATGCAGTATGCAGTACTATAGATTTCTTTGTTTTCACATTACTGAAAAAAAAAATCCTGGAAAATTAAATGCGCTTATAATTGAAACCCACTTAAATTTCACAGATCATAGCATTTCAAGAAATAAAATAACTATTTTTACTATTTCACTCACCACAATTTACATTGCCCCTAAAACTAGTATAAAATTAATGGATCACTTTGTTTAGATCCAAGGAAAAATGAAAAGAATAACTCCCATCTCTCGAGAAGAAATCAATCGACCTAAAATCACCCAAAGGAGAGAGAAAAAGAAAAAAAAAACCACAAAATAAAAAAGAAAAACTCATTAACAGTGTACTATTTATTTTCAAGGACACTTTGAATTTCTTCCTGGTCCTCCATAATAGAAATAATTACCCCAAACTCTATTAATCCCACCTCTTATATCGTAACAGTTTGGATGATCGGCCAAAATTCGAAGATTTGATAAAGGGATTAGGCTATTATCCCAATCAACAACTTGGAGGTTTCGGAAATAAGATGCTTTCCCGAACCCTTCTCCTGCAAAATGTCCACTTCCCATCTGAGTGGATGTGTGCGACCCTGAACTTCTACTATTTACAATTTCACCTCCGAATTGCACCATACTTGCACGATCACGAAGATGTGTAAATAGAAACGATGGCCAATAACCCACTAGAATCCCGTTTCCGAATTCTAGCCACCAATTTCCATGTTTCGGATCCTACATAAAATAGAGGAATAATTGATATAATTAATTCAGAATATAATGCATATAGAATAAAAACTTGTTTAAATTTGATCTACTTGGTGGAGAAAGGTCGAACTGCCTAAAAAACACTTATAAGTAGTGGTTGTTTGAAGCTAAAAAAAAAAAAAACTTGTTTAAATCTAAAATTATTTCATAGAGTGACTAATAAAACTTCACAATTTTTACACATCTAAAATAGTTTTATCAGTGTATATGATCCGAATAATTTTAAAATTATGAATAAAAGACCCCAAACAAATTGATAGTGTCTAATAGTTTCAAATCATTCGAAATTGATAAAACTCTTTTTCAAATCCAATTACTAGATTAAGCATCTCTGTTGGGGAAAATTCTATAGAAGGAAAAAATACAAGCACAAAATATTTTGCATAATTAGAATGATAAAGTGGAAGGGTAAAAAATGCTAACTTGGTAATGAAGAGTGGGAAGAATCTTAGAAAGCAAACATAAAAAGAATGAAAAAAATAATAATAATTATGTCCGTTGAGTCGTTCGATGGTGAATGCAATATTGTAATATAGTGTGTATCTCACAACATGCGTATGTTAGCTAGGTGGTGTACATGCATGATTAATATTTAGCTCCACTCTTACTTTTCCCGGCCCACCCCACCAAATTCTAACCCCCTCAAAAAAGAATATTAATCAAATTATTTCAAAATTAAAATATAAAATATAAGCATTTATATTTATTCTTATTTAATTTGTTTGAGAATTCTATAAATATATTTCAATAGTTTTATATCTTAGACTAGAATACCTTCGCACAAACGATTCTTCTAATTAATGGTAGATTGGACCCCAAAAATGTAAATATCATTTCGAGTGGCCTATATAGCTTGTAGAATTGGAAAATATGAAAAAAAAATTAAATATGGAATAAAATTAAAAAAAAGATAATTATTAATGATTATGAGTTATGACCCTAGAAACTAACTAGCATTATACAATTATATTGTACTAAACACAGTATTAAACTGTAAAATACTAGGTAGAATAGAGCCTGATCGTGAATTTGATAATAACTTTTAGTACTAGATTACCTATGAAGGATTTCCTTCACAACCTAATTTGATTTTAAAAATATTGATAGAATTCGAATTTGACATTTGAGTAATGAGATTGCACCATTTAAAGATTAAAAAGAATAGCGATCATAACCATCGCGCGATTAATACTCATAATTATTCTTTTTTCTTTTGAAAAAAAAAACTCATAAAAATTAGTTAAAAAAAAAAAGGAAATTACGTACCTTCCAAATTAGTAAGCTAATGTCAAATTGGCCACCATTATACGAAGAAGTAGGAGAAATTGCAGCCCCAATAGCAATTCTATTGTTGGTCTGAACAAAGCCTGAGCAAAGCAAATTATAACACCCTGTTGCCTGATAGGCATCACTCTGCAGTGGCATTAATTTAATTAAAAAAAAAATTAATGATCATGCATATTAAACTTTACAATTTTTAATAAGTGTTTTGTTGGAGGAATGATTTAAGTAGGGACACCATATTAAACTGAGCAATAATTGTAGTTATCTAGTAACCACGTAGAACAGTAAGAGCCATGAAATTACTTACAGTCCAATAGGTGAAGAACCTAGGATAGTTGTCTCCATAGATCTCTGGGCTAACCTGTTGATGAAATTAATTGAATTAGCACCCCAGCTATATTGCAAAGTAGTTGAAGATGCAATTGCTGCTTTAATGAGCTCATCTCCCTTCATTATCTTTCTTTATTAGTTGTCCATACATACATACATAATTCGATTATGATGGATATATGATATTATTTGACTTCACTTGCCTGCCAACCGGCTTCAATGGTGTTGAGGTCGTCGCTAAAAGAGCCTGCTATAACCCACATTTGAGACAAGCTGAATTCATATCGATTCGCAACTCGAGGGGCCCACACGTTTATACTGGCTTTGGCTCCATAATACTGATCTCCACTTACATACCCCACAGCATGCTGAAAATATCCCAAGTTTAATTAAACGAGAAAGTTTGAATTAAGATTGATTAAATTATGGGAGATTGGAGTGATTTAATTATTAAAACCTCGTGGCCGTTGGTGGAAGAATCTCTTCTGATGGGCCTTCGAATTTTGCGGCCGAATCGACGGATGGAGGCTGCTCTGAGGAGATCTTCTTCTCTTGTTCGTCTGATTGGAACAGTGTTTTCTGGGCAAGATTCATCGGACATTGTCCATATTTGGTAATTTTCTTCAAACATTTCTTTTGATGATGTCCGAACCCCCCCTTCTGGCCTTTCTGGTGGATCCTGAAAATTCAACAATTTATGCATGGATCATCCATCATGTTCATTCATCACTTATGTAAGTCTCTCTCTCTCTCTCTCATGGATTCAATGCATACCATGGGCTTTTGGCCTTGTAGTTGGGGATGATCAAAAGCAGGTTGTTGATGAGTTAATACACAATCAATGATATCACCATCAGGGCTCTGCACAACAAGAAAAACCCATGATTGAAAAATATTTATTAAAAAAAGGCAGAAAATAGAGAAGTAAAAAAAAAGACATGACAGAGACATGAGAAAATCTCAGAAAATTAGAGGAGGAGAAAACATGCCTGAATTGTCTTGACAGCAGGTTTGTTAATTTTGATGAGATGGGCTCTGATATATTTGAGTTTATTGGAGAAATTCCCAGGCCTGAGATTCTGATTTGTAACATTGAAACTCTGTGATTGAACAGAGGCAATAAAAAAGAGGAAGAAAACAAAAAAAGAAATGATTGGGGAAATCTTGCAGCAGCTAGAAGCCATTTTGGAGGAATTTGAATTTGATTCTTCTAACACAACTCTTTGTCTCTGTCTACATTGGTTTTGTCTTCTTCTGTGATCCAAACACCACCAAATCTTCTCTGAATTTGCAAATCCTAAATCCATGCACAAACTGTACACCACCTACTGTAGGGAAAGCAAGCAAACAGCACCTCACACTATCTCACCATTTCCCAAAGATTCAACACTTGGGAAGAGATTGAGAATTCTTGCAGAGTTTTGTGAGATGTGGTTTTGCTTTTATATTCTGACAAATGTACAACTCCTAGGCATGTAGTAATAAAGAAAAAAATAAAATAAACATAGGAATTGAGAATTTTTAGAGGTCTGCCCATGTGGGGTGGGGGATATAAATCTGGGGTTATGGCCAAGACATGCAATAATAAGTTTATTGGAAGAATGAGAATGGAAGGGGTAGGGTAGGGTGGGGTGGGGAAGGTTTGGTTTTGTAATTAGTAGGGTATGTTTCCAGTCTCCAATACAAAGACTTCAACTTTAACTTTATCAAATTATATTGTGTAAATCTATACAATATATATACTATGCATAGGGCAGATCTACATTAATTATATATTTTGGGCAGGCCCCTTTCTAAGTAATATACCCTGCAAATTCAGGTAGAAAATTTTGGTTTTGGTGTGACGGACTCAACAACTTAGAAGACATTGATGGAATTCGAACTCAAAACTCTCATCTACAAATATTAATCATCAGGCCACCACTAATTAAGCCACCCCGAGGAGGGGTTTGTGTTATTCTTTACTTAAGAGTTGAGGAGACATAGGAATTACACAGGATTCTGTGCTTCCAAAATCCAAAGTTCCTTGCTTTGGGTGATTCTTTCTCACCTCTGTAAATGCTCTTTATGTTCAGCTGCTCCTCTTATTAATTATTGTCTTCCCACCCAATTTCCCTACACTCCAAATTACCTTTTCTTTAGTGTTTTTCTGACATTCTTTCTTTAAGCAAATTAAAATAAAAATCGAGGATGAAAAATTTGAACTTTCACCACGAATAAAGTTCAGGCTATATCTACGAGTGTAATCAAGTGAGTCAATTAGTGCTAGGTTCAAACATGAGCTTCACTAAAATTTTGGCTATTAATTAAGTTCTTAAATTCTAAAATCTATCTTATGTCATTAAACCATTAAATTTAAACTTGAACCGTGACTTTTGCTCTTCAAATAACCTCACTCCACCACTAGATCATCCCCACCGGGACTGTTCAAAATTGATAGTTACTCACTCCACCATTAGATCATCCCCACCGGGATAGTTACTCACTCCACCATTAGATCATCCCCACCGGGACTGTTCAAAATTGATAGTTACTCACTCCACCATTAGATCATCCCCACCGGGACTGTTCAACACCCTCAAAATTGATAGTTACTCACTCCACCATTAGATCATCCCCACCGGAACTATTCATCGATAGTTACTCACTCCCGGGACTGTTCAAACCATTAGATCATCCCCACCGGGACTGTTCAACACCCTCAAAATTGATAGTTACTCACTTCACCATTAGATCATCCCCACCGGAACTGTTCATTGATAGTTACTCGCTCCCGGGACTGTTCAACACCCTCACAAAACCGACTAGTTACTCGCTCCCGGGACTGTTCAACACCCTCACAAAACCGGCTTTCTGGGATATTTGGCCACTTTCCCCAATCAATGTGGGATATTTAACACGCCCCAAAAACCGGCTTTCTGGGATATTTGGCCACTTTCCCCAATCAATGTGGGATATTTAACACGCCCAGAAATTTGGCCACTTTCCCCAATCAATGTGGGATATTTAACACGCCCCAAAACCGGCTTTCTGGGATATTTGGCCACTTTCCCCAATCAATGTGGGATATTTAACACGCCCCTCGGAACTAAGCCACAAATCGCTGAGAACTCGATATTGGGGGCCCCAACATTGAACTGGGATTAGTTCTGATACCATGTTAGAAATGAATATCGGGCCTAACTCACTTTCACAAAACCGGCTTGTAAGGGGAGGGTTGCCCTCACCTTTAATAAGTGGCACATGTCATTTTCCCCAATCAATATGGGATATTTAACAATATCAGTTAAAGTTGGGAGATTTTAGTCCCCACATTTTTTCCCTATTTCTATATATATTATACTTCTCGTTTTCAGCTGCAATGGTTTTTCAATTTTTTTTTGCATTAAATAATCAAGAAGAATTTGAGGTGGAGGTTATATATAATGCAAAAAGATTAAAAAAATGGTAAATATTGAAAAAAAAAAAGAGCAATGCTCGATTAATTAATCTGTAAATTAGCCTTTTTTTATAAAATTTTCATTGAAAAAATCTACACATATATTTCATCTGTCATTCTATAATAAATACATACTTTTTTCATTAAATTAACAAAAATAAATATTGATAAATCAATTTATAATAATGAAAGAATACAAGAAAGAATCAATAAAAAAAAAAGTCCAATTACGTTTATTGCGACTAATATTATGGAGTAAAGGCTTCGTGCATGCCTTCGCGTGTGTGAAGAGGGATAAAAATTAATAATTATTGACTAATATACCCCTACTTTAATTGTTGTGGTAATTGGAAAATCATTTGAAGGTGTAACTTACAATATAAATGCTAATTGGACGGTGTACTAAATTTGGTGTTCAGCCCGTATTCCACCATCA
The DNA here is from genome assembly GCA_026008535.1 of Perilla frutescens. Taxonomy (NCBI): domain Eukaryota; kingdom Viridiplantae; phylum Streptophyta; class Magnoliopsida; order Lamiales; family Lamiaceae; genus Perilla; species Perilla frutescens. Next base: position 17,170,176 of record BRKX01000015.1, read on the forward strand.
AAATTATAAAGGTTTCTTCCATTTTTTTATTAATTTTAATTTATTGTGTTTTAGTTTAATTTTATGATTATTTTTAGGGTTCATCCCACCCAATTAGGGATTATAATTATTTTTTAATATTTAATTTTCAAAGAGATGATTATTATGGTTGATTATTTCTAAAATATGATTTATAAGTTTTTAAATTTCGATCTTTTGTTGATAAATGTGACTAGATCGATTATATTATAATTAATTTTTATTTTTGTAATATCTATTATTTAACTTATAAATTTGATCGTGGAATATGAGTTTGAATACCAAATTTGAAATAGATGATCCCATCCGAATGTAAATGCCCCCTTTTTTTGGTTTCTTAGTGTATTGCGCAAAAAAATGATAATTGGAAGGTGCAACTTATCAATTACCTTCGATCATCAAATAGTTTGTGATTTGGCTTCTCGCACGACATGCCCAACTCGATATTTTAAAATATGTTGAGACTTTATGATTATAATCTTGAGCAAGAGTAGACCTACAGAACTTCACAAAATGTTTGGTTCTTGCAGAACCAGCTTTTACCGATTTTTCCTACATTATATTGCTTCAATCAATCTACTATCTACTACTGTTATAAAAGAGCCATGTTTTACAAAATTTGATTTGCCTATTATGTCCTTATTATGCCTCTAATTTAAGGGTAATAATGTAAAACAATATATAATACTTTTAAAGAGTCTAATAATTCTATTTTTTGTAAATAGGTAATAATATAATCTAATGTACTATATTCATATTATATTTCCATACATACTATTAGTTTCCATCTATTAGTTACCAACCAATAACCCAAAAATTCACACACACACACACACACACACACACACATATTATTTTAATTAAATTAACTAATTGACTCTTTATTGCAAAAATTATTTGATATTAAATTCCAATATTTGATATAAAGTCAAATAAATTTGAAATATAAATGCAATCAATATATTAATTGGAGGTGTAAATCAAATTTCAATATTTACAATAATTAACAACACAACTTTTAGAATGTTCATTTCAATCAAGAAAATTTTTAATGTGAATATAGAATCACATTTTAAATAATTTCGACATCCTACATGGTATTATTTCAAATTTTCATAGATTCATTACATTGCAAATTTATGTGGAACCATTTTTTCATTATAGTTTTAATTCTTAGTAATATAACCGTAAAACTATCCACCATAAAATGCAACATATTCATATTTTCCTACAAATTCAAGCAAATAATTGATCGCATCAAGTAATATCAACTATTTCTATATAATATATTGTACTAATATTGAAATCTTATTAATATTTAATAATATTACAATTTCTATCAGAAGACAAAAGTTAAACAAGTAGAATTGTATCATCTTTGCGTGCATTAGTAGAAATCACAATCAATCAAAAACTTAATTTGCATAAATGACTTACGAATTATGCTCGGTCAAATAAGAAAATATGGCAGAAAAAAATACATAAAAACGCACATTTTAAATTTAAGTTAAAATTTTTATTTTATTTTAAGTCTGATGCGACTTTATAAAAATTCACATAAGATTTCTAGCAGGCTACATATGTTATAAGGTACCAGATAGTTGACCATGTGATATATTTGATAAAAATTAACAAGGTCATGTAACAAGCTTTAAATATTTAAAAGTCATAACATTTTTGTTAAAAAGTTTAAAGGTCAATTTACACTTATAATTCCTTAGTTAGAGGTAATACTGGTTTCTTCAGGAAAGAAAAAAAAAACTTATATAAAACTTCTTCATTAATTGTGGATTTCTTTCTTCTACTTATTATATATTTTTATTTTTGTATATTTTTTTATTTTTAAACTTAAAAAGTAATAGAATTTTACGATATTAATCATGATATAATGGATGACAAAGTGAAGAGAACTTAAGATCTTTGAATGGTTACAAGATTCAAACTTTACAAGTTGATCAAGTAGACAAAGTTGAACATAAACAAAATTAAATGAAGAGAATTGAATTAAGATGTAAGGTTTGATTCCTACATTATTTTTGTCATTGTCTTCTACAATTTGATAATTCGATTACATCCAAAATATTTAAGTCATGATCAAATGATTATACATATAACAAGTCTTCAACTAAGCATAATTATGAGCATAATAACTTTTTTGCATATATAGAGATCAGGAACTAATATCATAATATTTGAATTACATAAGCAATTTAATTTGCAGAATTTAATATAGTCTTGGATCTTGATTAACAAAAACATATTGATTTGCAAGATTTAATTTTATCTTGGTTCCTGGACATAAATCATGAGTTTTCATCATGTATTGTCAAGTTCGTCTTTAGGTAATTTTTATTCTTCAATCATTATAAGAATTCTATTATCAATATTTATATATTTGTAGTATTATTTTTTAATTTACATGGCCTTTTATTTCTCTTCTTTATGCTTTTTTTTTTCTTTTACTTCGGAGTTCATATTGGCATTTATGTTATTACATGATTAATTTTGTAACTCAACATTTTATGTATGTAGAAAAGCACAATTACAGATGTATATGGACAAATGAAAAGAAAATATTATGATAAATAATTTTTTGCTAACATTAAATTTAATATTTTTCACTTTATAGGTTCAACAATACATTAATTACAAAAAATGAGTAATTACAATTATTCATTTATCACGAGGACGCTAAAACTCATTGAAACTAAATGTGATTATCATGGATGAACATTATTTTTAAATATTCTGAATAATTACACAAGACTTTTTAATTATTTAAAATTTTGGAACTAAAATTTAATTTAATTATATTATATTAATTTTGAAAAAAATATTCGTGACTTCGCATGGTAAGACTATAGGTTCATCTTCCTCAATTAGCATTGGTGAGAACAAAAATCATATAAATCTTCATGCACGATAAGGTAAATTAATTAAAGTGTGTTTCTTATACTATGCAATGTTGAATAATTCAGAATATACAATGAATACTTTAAAAATGTGATAAATCTTTCACAATAAGATCAAAGATTTAACGGATTAGATATCAAATAACTTCTAAAATTACTTCAAGTATCAGGGTCTGAAAATTGATCATGATGGATTTCGAAGTAAGTAACAAACTAGATTCAAATTTGTAAATTTTAACTATTATTAAATATTTTAATTTACAATTTTTAGCATAGTAAATTTAAAATAATATCTAATTCTTTCACTTACATATTAATTACATATTCATAATATTTGTACGGTGTTTTAAAATGAAACTACAGTATTTAATGATGATATATTTTTTTGATACAAACATTTGATGCTAACAAAATATATTTAAGGGTTGAGGTACAAAAAACTTTATTGGTTCAGTCCCGATTAGACATTTAAAATGACTCGACTCATTCGACTCCTTAAACTATTTTAAATGGTGCAAGTGAATGCTTCTGTCAAAAATGTTAAATTTATGTTAGTAATTAAAGTTAATTAAATGCGCAAAGCTTTTACAAGCTAATCTTAATTGATTCAGGCGATAATATCATGCAATAATGTTGGGTATGGTTGAAAAGCTCTCACCATATACCGTTTTATTGTACCATCAATTCGTCAATTAAATGTCAGATAATGGAGTAATTGGACGGAGAAAACACGGAGACGAGACTGTATTCATGACTTAGACTGAAAATTCTATTATTGATTCAACATCGAATATCAAAATTGAATGGGGTCTCTAAAACTCTAAAGGGTGGGTTAGATAACTACGGTCTCAATTTATTTAATAGACAACTATTAATGATACAATTGAGCCTCAATTTTTTTACGGAAGGGCCCGATTGGATCATTTAAAATAGTTTAAGATGTCGATCGAGCCTTTGAAAATAGTTTAAGGTAAGTGTATTTTTGTACCTTATCATTATATTTAATCTCAAATGAAGAGATCACGTGGTTAATGTATTTTTTTTGTTGCCTGTTGGGCCTGCCTACTCTTCCAGCCCCTCTAGCCCACTCTTTTCTTCTCTTTTCTTCTTTTTTCCTTCCTTCTTCTTCTTCTTCTTCTTCTTCTTCGTTTCTTTCATCTCTTTTCACTTTCTTTTCTTTTTTTCTTATTATTTCTTCTTTCCTTTTTCTTTCTTGGTCTCATTTTTTTTTATTTCTTTTTTTTTTTAATAATTATAATATAGTCTTTTCAGGGTATACATTTATTTTTTAAAAATATATTTTTTCCTGTCGGTTGACTAATTATTGAGCCAAAAAAGAAGTATCATTAATTAATCAAAGTATCATTATTTATGAGGTGAAGTATTATTAACTCACATATGAGTATCATTATTTATGGGGTGAAGTGAAGTCTCATTACTATGAAAAAAAGTATCACTAATTGCAGAAGAAAATATCATTATTTTCACTTTCTTTCTTCCTTTTTTTTAAAAATTAATTCAATTCAATTTTAGTGATCACTAATTATTCCATTTTAGGGTATACATTTATTTTTAAAAAAATATATTTATGTGGTGAAATTTTATTTAAAAAAATAAATCATTAATTAATCAAAGTATCATTTTTTATGAGGTGAAATATTATTAACTCACATATGAGTATCATTATTTATGGGGTGAAGCGAATTCTCATTACTATGAAAAAAAGTATCACTAATTGCAGAAGAAAATATCATTATTTTCACTTTCTTCTTTTTTTTTAAAAAAAAATTAATTCAATTCAATTTTAGTGCTCACTAATTCCATTTTAGGGTATACATTTATTTTTTAAAAAATATATATTTATGTGGTGAAATTTTATTTAAAAAAATAAATTAAATTCAATTCAATTTTATGGTTCACTAATTTCAATTTAGGGTATAGATTTATTTCAAAATATATATATATATATATATATATATATATATATATTGAAGTATCCTTAAAATAATTATAGTATCATTAATGTAATTAGAAAGAAAAGTATCACTAATCACAGAAGAAAGTATCACTAATTAGAAGAAAGTATATATTGAAGTATCCTTAAAATAATTATAGTATCATTAATGTAATTAGAAAGAAAAGTATCACTAATCACAGAAGAAAGTATCACTAATTAGAAGAAAAGTATCATTAATTGCAGAAGAAAGTATCACTAATTAGAAAGAAAAGTATCACTAATTGCAGAAGAAAGTATCACTAATTAGAAAGAAAAATATCACTAATTACAGAAGAAAGTTTCACTAATTAGAAGAAAAGTATCACTAATTGCAAAAGAAAGTATCACTAATTAGAAAGAAAAATATCAGTTCAAACATATTGCAATTCAAAAATTGAATCATTAGCTACATAAAAGAAAATGTTACAATTCAAAAATTGAACATGATAGTGAATAGTAACTACTCATTATATTAGTAATGCTTCTTTTTTTATTAATAGTGTACTTACTTCATAATTAATCATACTTCTCTGTTGTTAATTTGAGAATTAATGCTTAATTATCGGTAATTTTCATTTTAATAAAAATATAACTTTTCTTCTAAATTTTATTTTAATGAAAATATAACGTTTGTGCTAAAGAAATAAAGGGAAAAAAAAGGAAGAGCACAAACGTGCTAAAGAAGAAGAAGGAAAAAAAAAAGAAAAAAAAAGAAAAGAAAAAGCACTTTGTGCTAAAGAAAAAAAAAAGAAAAAAGAAAAAGAAAAAAAAAAAGAAAGCACGTTTGTGCTTAAAAAAAAAGAGGAAACAAAGAGAGGGCCGCAAGTGCAAAAAAATAAAAATAAAAAAATTGAATATCAAAGAAAAAAGGGGAAGGGGGGACTATTAAAAAAAGAAAAAAAAAAGAAAAAAAGGAGGAGGAACCACTTTGTTGGGTCAAATAGTATCCATCTAATGCAAGAAGATCCGTTAGACGGTCTAACAGAAGTGTGCCCCAACATATTTTTCTGCCAAAATAAGAGTTTCATATTTAGTGATTGCTTAATAGTCACATTATATATTTACATATGTAAAATTTATATTAATCAACTTCCATCTACATAAATATAAAATACATAGTTTTTACAATATACAAAATTAATTAAAATCTCTAAAGCATACATGGTGAAATAAAAAAAAAATCGAAATAATATATGTATAGTTTTGCATTTGCATAATTTATTGTATATATTAAATGGTAATTATATGTGTAATGTGCACGCTATGCATATATATTTATTGAGTTTTGATGAGAGTTCAACCAAATAGAGTGATTACAGTAAAAAGTACATAAACACCTCTCTTGTATTTTAATTAATGACATAATTCAAAATTCAATATATTAAGTATTAAGTTTAATTTAAATCAATTAAAATTTCTATGTAACATATACTCATATATGGCTGGGAAGATATGACAAAAAATAATGGATGTGAACTAGAACAAACATATATATTTATGCATTATTAATAATTAGTATTATTTAAAAACACACACACACACACGCACCCACACAATTACTATCTATGCATACTAGCAAATATTTTATAAATGTAAATTAAACCTCATGTAGCTTATTTTGTCCTCATAACAATCTTCTTCTTCTTCTTCTTCTTCTAGGTCTATTTTGCTTGTTTTTATTGATTATTTTATAATTATTATAAATCAGATTATATATTATATACTTCATGAAATTAAATTTTTAAAAATTTGATAGTACTAAATAATAGGTGACGCTTGCAGCGCACGTATTCTACACTAGTATTCTTTTAAAGAGGATACCAAAAATGCAAAATTATGTCGTTTAAAATGATGTTGCCGACCATCAGTTCATGTTGGGTCGTCGGGCACCGTAATCGGATCTAAGGGTATTTAGGTCTTGTTTACTTTGGAGGATCATGATATATAAAAATGTATCACTAAATGCCATCTCATTATTTTCGATATTTACATTTTTCGTGATTTTAAATAGATGAATGATTCAAGAAACCTTGATTATTTTGATTTTGAGTGATTAATTGTTTAATTATATGTATCACACCTAAAAGGTGGGATAAAAGGTATTTTTTTTTTCAATTATTTCACTACTTGGTGTATACATGTTTCTCTTCATTTAATTTTATTCTATTTTTTATATCATATTAATTTTAATATATCACTTCATCAATAATGTATATTTTATGATGTTCTTTAATACTTTCCCGTTTCATAATATTTGATATTTTAGCCTTTTATGCAAAAATTAAGAAGTAAAGAATATGATAAATATATATCCTCTTCTATCTCCATCTGTATCAAATTCTAATAGATTTTAGGAAAAATTACACTTTGATACCTACATTTTGGGCTATTTTAAAAAAACAGTCAACTTTTTCAAAATTAACAAAATAGTGCCCATTTTTTTAAAAAAAAAAATGCAAATATAACATTTGATCAATTTTTCAGCCGAAAACTTTATGTAATTGATTATATTTTAATCTTTATATTTTCCCTGCAGTGAAAAAAAAATTCCTCAATTAAAAAATCTTAAAATACAATCAATTATGTATGATTTTTGGACGTAAAATCGATTAAATGTTAGATTTGCATTTTTTGTAAAAAAGTAAGTGCTATTTCGTTAATTTTGAAAAAGTATGTTATTTTTTTTTAAAAAAGAATCCAAAATATACGTATCAAAAGTGTAATTTACCTTAAATTTTAATAGAGTTTTGATAGGGGACAAAATTTGGAGAAAGTGCGAGAAAAAGTCTAAAATAATAATAATTTGAGACAAGATTAAAAGACTAAAATATTAAATATTTTGAAATGGATGGGGTACAATTGTAAGTTATTTAATACACATAACATAACATACAAACCTTTTTTAATAGGGAAATATAATAGAAATTCTCATACACAATTTAAATCTGTAGTCATTTTCTATAAAAAAAAATCTAAAAATTGTAATTAATTAGTTTTTTTAAGGAAGTGGAATGGTAGCACGCGCGCCTGGTTACTTACAACTGCGTGTTTATGCAAGCATTCGATCATTAATTTGCACGCGCATTTTTTGAATGTCTCATTATTTGGGGGGGCTAAACGGCACTGCTAATTGAATTTATCCAACACAAAATACATTTTTCAGTTTTTTATTTAATTGAATTTGATTTTCCATGAATTTATTCTCCTTTCTATGTTTTCCTTAAAAAATGATAAAAATTTTATAGCTCTATGCCCCCTATTCCTAGAACTATGTGAATGAGGTGTAAAATCGGAGATACATCTTAAATTCTTAATGAATGAGAGAAGTTAGTTAATTAGAGTATGCATGTATATTGTGTCAGCATAAATTACAAATAATTCAACTGAGTTTTTTTTTATGTTAGCCTTTACTTGTCACTTTGTTGTTGACTTGTTGCATATTTTCAAATAATTTGAGTATGGGCAAAGTAACTTTTTTGCTCAATTTAACCTAAAAATATGGTAAAGTATTCAATATTATCTTCCTCTAATAAAAAATTAAATGATATTCCCCCCGTTTCGTTTTATTTGTTGTTTTAGGTTTTCTATCTAGAATTAACAATTAATTTTGTGAACAAATATACCTATCCCTCATATATGCCACAAAATCTTATTCAATTATATTTTCCTAAAATAGGGTTTGTGATATGGTTAAATTAGAGAGAGAGTGTGTGAAAATATATAAAACAACAAATATTTTGAAACAAAATAAAAAATCTAAAACAACAAATAAAACGAAATGGAGGGAGTATTTTTTTTTTATCCCAATTCACACATATGAGCAAAGTAATTAAAATATTTAATCTATTATTTTTTGTTTAATTTGTGTGGTTAGCGAGTTATTATACAAAAATCAGATTTACTTTAGAGGAGTAACATGGCAGTTTAATTTTGCAGTGTGTTTTTATATTTGGATTTTCTGATTCTCATGCTGATTATGAAAAAAAAAAAATGGAATAAAATCTTAATTTACTCTTGAATTAATTTTTTTTTTAATTAAGATAGTAATTATGCGCAAAGAAGGCAGAAATTCGCCGGAAAGTTGTTGATTGGATTTGGAAGGCTGCAAAAAGCATAAATTGCTTTATAGAGAGGGGACAACGTATGATTTTTTTAAAATGAAAAGGGCCAGTTTAGAATTATTAAGACCACATGATGTCTTTAATTATTTTAAATCACACTTCAAAAGTAACATCTCCTAACAAACCCAATCATACCATGCGTGTGCATATGTTTGCTATATTTCCAGGAAAAGAAGATGTATTTTAATAAACTAATTTAATTATCCAAACACTTCAATAATTATAATATATGTCTATACACTATACTAATATATTTATATATATAATATAAAATATGTCTTATCGTACAATCTTAAATTTTTCTTTTAGATATTTTATTTAATGGTGATAATGTAATCTTGAATTTGCGTATTATATACCTATTAATATTATATTATATTATAATTAACATTCTAACTATATCACTTAATAAATCATGATCTTAATCCTACTCAACAATTTCATAATATTTAATTTGAAAACTTAAAGTTTCAAGTAAAAACCACGTAAATAAGGAAAAAAATTAAAAATTAAATAAACCTTATTCCATATCCTTGAAATAGATTAAAATTCATAAACATTGTAAATCACAAGCCAATATAAAGAAAATCCTAATTAAAATCGTGTTTTACTTTAAAGATAGGATTAATTGTATAACAAAAAGGAGAAATCGATAAATTTATAATTTACTACCATTTTTACATTTTTAACACAAAATATTCAATATTCTTATTTAATAAATTAAGTTATTCATTTAAATAAAATTCACATAATAGTACAGGGTAGGTCTTTTTTTTTATAATTATATAGGGTAGGTCTTGTGTGCACTAGGTGCACATCAGATGGTCAACGCGTTGACCAAAAAATCCGTCAAAATCAGTATCAATCGTAACACTAAGGTATCACTCAAAAGCCCAAAAGTATCACTTGTATCATTAAAAAATATCACCCAGAAAAAAAAATAAAGAAAAAACTGTCAAAATCAGTGTCAACCATAATACTAAAAAGTATCATTCAAAATTCAAAAAGTATCACTTGTATCCCTAAAAAGTATCACCTGTTTTGACGATTTTTTTGGTCAACCCATTGACCGAGTCAACGCGTTGATTGTCTGATGTGCATCTTATATACAAGAGAATTTACGAATGCTATAATATTTTTAAAAATGTAGTTACCAAGACATTAAGACACATATTGATAGACAACATAATATAAGAAGCTCGTGTTTTATTTATATTATTTATTATTTTTTTGGTAATATCAGAGTATTTTACACACACACACACACTGTCTCACACACATAATGTACTATATAAAAAGAGCTTCTTAGTATAATATTTCAATGAAAGCACTTTGATCAAAATCTCATAAATGTATTTTTTTGTGTGTTAATAAAAATATACATGGACTTTTTTTCTTAATAAAATGTATTATAAGGATATAATAAGCAAACTTAAATTTACAAAACTCTTTTGGGTTAAGGGCCACATAGCCCTCTTGACTATTCTACAAGGCTCACATTGCCCTCTCTTTGACTATTTAGTCAATTTAGCCCCCTTGACTATCTAAAATGGCTCACATTGCCCCTTCTATATGGATGGAAAAGTTGACACCATTAACAAACACATACTAACACACATTTTTCTCACACACTAAGATTTTTCACATACTCTTACATATATATATATATATATAATACTATGATATTACTAAAAGTATGAGTGTGTAAAAGTATGTGAAGATCTTAGTATGTGAGAAAAATTGTTGGTATGTGTGTTTATTAAAAGTGTTAACTTTTTCATCCATAGAAGGGGCAATGTGAGCCATTTTAGATAGTCGAGGGGGCTAAATGGACCAAATAGTCATAGAGAGGGCAATGTGATTCTTATAGATTAGTCGAGGGGGTTATGTGGCTCTTAACCCAAAAGAGTTATGTAAATTTAAGTTTACTTATTATATCCTTATAATACACTTTATTAAGAAAAAACGTCCATGTATATTTTTATTGGCAAACAAAAAATTACATTTATCAGTTTTTGATCAAGGTGCTTTCATTGAATATTATACATGGTAGCCTTTAAAACATCATGTGTTTGTATTAACAATAATTTATTTAATGGAATATTATTTTGAAAAATTAAATGTTTGTATTAAAATGAGTTTTGTTTTTAAAGTTATTAGTTTGTAAAATTATGCTACAATTTAATGTCACATGGTTCTAATGATAAAACTATTTTTATGGAAATTTTACTTATTTTGTCAAAATATGATTTACAGCCTATTAAACTTCGGGCTAATTAGTTTAAATATCATTAACTATATACGAATTTTGATACTCAACATGAACTTTAAAATGTTATACCCATAAAACACAACCTTATATTTTTCTAATTGCAACATCAATGCAGAATTGGGTGCATTCGAGTCTAATATGATGGTCGGAAGATAATTTTGTGTTGCAGGGTATTCGTGTATAGTTCGTGATATTTAAACTAATTAACCCTTAAACGTAAGATAATTTTTGACTTGATATAATTTTAAAATCATAGAGGTTAATATTCAAAGATATAGATCCATGAAAATATAATTATTTAAATATAATTTATAAGAGAATATATCAACTTGAATTTTACAATTGCAAGTAATTTTATTATATATATAGTACGTAAATCAAGAATATATATTTTTATGTTGTGTATGTATTCATACTAATGATACACAAAATAATATTTCTAAATATTATTGTACTTGTTAATATAAATTTAAATTAGATTATATGCAGATAAGTAGTTCCTTTTACTTATATGATAAACTTTCACAGATGCATGCACTTTTATGTTTTGTTTGGATAGAAATTTGTATAATTTATATTTTATTTTCGTAAGTCCTTCTACTTATATGTTAGATATTATTAACTAGAACAAACATACTTGTTGCCTTTTTATTATTTTAAATAACACTTAAGTTATTTAAATATTTTTACATTTTATTTAATTTTATATTTACATATGTAGTGATATATTTAAAATATAAAAAAAATGAGAACTATTATTGTATTATAAGTTATTATTACATTGGTATTTTTGGATATATCTTCAATTTAATTGAATGAAAACTAAAACTAAATGTGTTCTAAACAAAAAATACTGTCATTGTTAGAATTAAAATCGGGTCTAATAAATGAGTCGTGTCTCATTTTATCCGATTTTTAGTGGCCAATATATTTAATTTTATAGGAATTAAATAGTATTGGATTGATCTATATTTGTAATGATAATCGTAGTATTTTTATTTTATTTTTCAAAACCAATTTTTCAGTGAGTGAGAAATTAATTATCCAAGTTGGTCACTTGATAGGACATTTATGGAGTGTGGGAAAATGTGGAGAATAACATTTATTACATCTCACATTAATGTCTTAACATAGTTATGATAGCTATTTAAGTGTTTTGTCACGTAAGTGGAATATCCTGGAGGTTACACATCTAGGCTTGTTGACAAGAATGTAACTCCTGAATGTTACACATGTGATTGAATGCCCTCAACCTTAATATGAATCTGAAGCTATACGAGGTGAAGAAGTGCTTATATATAGGTCACTCCAGCATGCTAGAGAACACACCAACAAACATAAGCATCTTTGTATCTAGCATCTAGTAGTCATTTAAGTCTGCTTACTAGATCTTATATTATTTAGTTCATGGGAACCTTATCAAAATAGTGGTGCTACTGCCAGAAATATGAAATTATTTTATCTTTGAAAGATAAAACATTAAACCGTGAGCACTAGCCGAGATGTAATTATCTTGTAGGGAGAGGTCCCCTCAACTCGGTTGTTTCAGTTCAAGATTTAATCCATAATTTGCCCATTTTGTTCTAGTTCTTATTTCTGCATTCTAGTTTTTTGTGTTCTTGTATTATGCAGTTCTATTTTATTTGTTCTTGTACTGCATATTGTTCACAAAACCCAAAGCAATTATAATACGATTTACAATCACAAGACAATCATCACAAATCATCATTACACATTAATGATAACTTTATATTTACCATGGTCTGTGCTAATGTTATCATTTTAACATCTTTTACTCATCATGTTCAGCTCTTTAATCTATCTTTAAATTCTGAAATTTTTTCACAGTCCATTTTGTTCACAAATCTGCCACTAGTGCTAAAGGCCACCTCTAAAGCAACCGTGAAAACATGAATAGCAAAAATATCTCATGCAATCAAACGCAATGTGGGATGCTTAACCCCTTGTGTTTTCCACCAAGTTAATATATCAAAATCTGAATCATTAGGTAACAATGACTCTTCCATATACGAATCAAACTCAGATTTCTCTTGAGCAATAGTCGACCCAGACAAATATGCTCCAAGAGATTGAGTACCCTCAAAGATATTGATAGATCCATGCATATTTGAAACAAGATAACTTGAATAATTGTTTCCACTTACACCCTTTAGCTTTGGAAAAGAAGCCTTGTACTCGTTTTCAATCTCAGGCATAACAGTATGCACTTTATCCTTTTCAAATTCAGCTTGATCTTTATAAATTTTATCTAAGTAATAGTCAATGGTTCTAAACTTGAACCTTGGATCTAGAATAAGTGCAATTGAGAAGATAATATGGATGTCTTCCCAATATTTTTTGAACTTTGCAATCATGTTCGCATCCAACAACTTTATTACAACATATTCAGACTCATGCCATTCATCTATTTTAAGTCTAATCTCACAAATATAGATGAAAATCTTATTTGTTGTTGGACATGAAGTAGCAGAAAACATTTCAGTCAACACAAAAAAATTCCAGCCTTTCACAAATTTCACGAGCAAGCATCCAATCATGCTCAGTAGGCAAACTCCTATATCCTGCATATAAAAGTGCACTATTAAGCATTAAATACGTGGAATTCCATCTAGTTTTGAAATCTTGAGCAAATATTTTCTTATGCTTAATGTGTAATTGACGAGTAATTTCTTCAAATCTTTCCACTCTTTTTGGTGTTGCCATCCAATAATAAATAGAATCTCGAATTCGCTCAATACTATCTCGAATAGCTTCTAAACCATCTTTCACAATCAAATTTAGTATGTGAGCTGCACAACACATATGTAAAATTTTCCCACCCAAAAGTAGTGTATTATGACTAAACCTATTCACTACTAGTGACAACATAGTGGCAACAAAATCATTAGTGGTGCAGTTATCTAATGTGAGAGTAGACAACTTACGATCAATATTCCAATCAAGTAAGCATTCAAAGAGCACATCGACAATTACTTTAGTCGTGTGTAGACAAGAAACATATGCAAACCTGTCAAGTATTAATTAAATGAAAGAAAAACATAAATTACTAGTGATTGAGTAAATAATGAAATTAAGATGAAATAATGAAATTAAATGAAAGAAATACATAAATTACTAGTGATTGTCTAAAAGAGAGTGAAATTAAGTAAATACCTCACAACTCTACTCTGTAGTTTCCAACTATTATCGATAAAATGTGCAGTTATTGCCATGTATCCCTTCTTTTGATTACCAGAAGTCCACATGTCAGATGTAATTGCAATTCGGCTTTTGTAGCTCTCTAGTACACTCATTATGTTCCTTTTCTCTTCGACAAATATTTTCATGATATCTGCACGTAGAGTGTTTCTTGAAATTAGCTTAAAAAGTGGTTGTAAACTGCTCAGAAATACCTTAAACCACTTATGTTCAACCATCCAAAGTGGATACTGGTGCATAATGATCATATATGCAATATTAAGTCTAGCAAGCTCCGGATCAAAATTGTGATTTTGCAACTGCATATTCCCATCCGCTGCCATGTTTACAACCAACAAAGATTGCTTTAAGTCCATTGTCTTTCTAGCTGGACATCTTATCTGATGCTCAAGTAAGTGTTTTGTTCCATTTTTAGAATTCACACTTAGTTTTCTCTTGCAATTTTTGCATTATGCTTTATCATTAACATCGTCAGCTTTAAGCTTCTCAAAAGTATCCCAAACTTTAGATCTTTCTTTCCTCTTCTTACTAGAACCAACTGTACTACTCTCATTCTAATTTTGACTATCACTTGATGGTAGAACTTGAACATTATCATCCCCTCCAATGCTTTCATGATGACTATAATGCTCAGACGGTAATGTAGTTAAGTTCTCGATCTTAAGGGTAGACATCTGCCTATTTAAAAATGATAAGAAATTATTTTAGTTAATGATTTTTAGAGAAAGAAAACTAACACTATGACGCGCGGTCGTTTCGCGCTCAAAATAAATTTGTATTGCTCCTGTGCCCACAGCGAGCGTAGCTAGCTTGTGAGTACGGGTCGATCCCACAGAGAGCTGATGCGATTCCACCTTCGAGTCACCAATCAAAAAAAGGGGGTTTTGTATTGTCACTGTACTGAAAGTAAATCTGCAAAATAACACTAAAAGGAAATATCAAATAATAAAGGTTCTGGCATTTGAATTAGAATTTGGTTTAAGTATAAAACAACTCGATCATGGGCATACCGATTTTCATACATGCATAAGTCACCCAGTTATGGGGACCGGATTCCTCTCTGCATCCCCTCATTCATCCTTTCATTTTAGATTTAAAAGCGATTCCTCGTCAAGTAAACCCCTAACCTATCACCCACCCTCCAGTTCCCCAAAGAGATGTAAGTGAATAGACAGTAGTGTGCCCTAGATGAATCCAAGTCTGTTGTGTTTACCGATTCCTCATGTGCCCACAAAAACCCATCGATTCCTTCATTACTATATGAATCAACACACAGTCACGATTCGCCAATTCAATTAATAGTGGTGTGCTCTCTATGTCTAACGAGTAATAAGCCACATTGAGCATTTCAGACACACACTTACGTGGAACAGGTTCAAGAATCAACAGAAACTTATCATGCATTATTGTGCCCATTTCGGCCTCACGAGTCTAGATTTGTACTTAAACCATTTTCATTGTTCAAACACCAGAAATAAAGATCTAGCCAAGCAGACTAGACATAACAAAAATTACAGAAATTAAAGACATAAAATAAATAAAAACTTACTGAATTAATTAAGTAAAAATCTCAACTCCAATGATGAGAAACATAAACATAATCCTAAGTCCCAACGACTTAAGGCCTATTAGATTGTTTGTAGCTGCCTAAGCAGCGTATGAAAATGAAATGCAGAAAAGTAAAATTGTAGCAATGTTTCTGACTTCTAAAAGTTATTAATTTCAGAAAATAAACTAGCTTAAATAGTTACATTTTCGAATTAGAGTTTCCCCAACAAATTGGGGTCTGCACTGGTTTTCGGATCCGGCGTGTCCCATCATGATCTGTCTGGATAAGCCTTATATCAATCAAATCCTTATTTTTTAGGGATTAAACTTATCTCTTAGCTGCAGCGCCTCTTAGAAGTCCAGCTTATCACCAACTCTTCTTTGGATATGCAGCTATCCACCACATCTTCTTTCCTTCAACTGAATTCTGAAATTCACGTGTGTGCCCATTCTAGCCTGTGGTTGAGTTTGCGCGAGCAATGTGGGCACGACATTATCTGGTCAGCTTCATCCCTTTATGATATGCCCATTATGCTTCCTGAATATAGGATGAATGCTGAAGAAGTCCCCAGTACCTCTGAATACGGTTTATGGTGATGAGGAAACATGAATAATTGGGCATAAAATGCCCCTTTCACCAAACTCGACCTCCGAAATGCCCTTTGACCTCAACCTGGTTCTTTTCGACTTAAAATAGACTAAAAAGGACATTTATATTAAATAATATGCCCATAAAAACACGAAATAAATGGACTTATAACACTAGTAGCACAATAAACAACAACATCCAAGAAAAGCAAGCACATTAGTTTTCTTTCTATTTTAACAAATAGTCCGGATCTTTCATTATATATCACTATCCTTTTTTACTTTCAGATTCTTTGGACATGATAGGGTAACGAGATAATTGTTATTGCACATTAGTTTTCTTTCTATTTTAACAAATAGTCATATAGTAAATGCATGCCATCTCTCAGCAGTAACAAATTTGTGAAGAGATCGGTAGGAGTATTACAGAAAAAAAAATCATGATTAAGATGCAATATTACTGAGAGGAATGCAACATTATTCAAATGTCTTAATGCAGAGAGAAAAATGAACATTATCCAAGGGGATCTAGGTATTATATCTTCATATGCAGAGCATAACCAGAGCATTCAACTAATAAAAATTTATGTAGAGCATAACCAACATTGCTACATTATATGTAGATAAATAAATAAGAAATTAAGTGCATTCGACTGCAAACCTCCTATTAAAGTGCAGAAAATGTAAAGTTTACGTGCCATCTATTTTCAAATTCTAAAATTGTTTAAATAGAGAACAATTAGAATTCAAATCCCCCCACAGGCGGGGGCCTTCAACTGTCTGCCAAAAATGGTGTGCCTTATTTCACTGGCCTGGATAAACCTTATCCTCATGGTTGTTAGGTGAATCCCAATAATTCAAGAGTTCTTTTTTTTATCTACTCTTGCTGATCTCTCCAATAGTCCTTCTCAACACCAACTCCTTTTCAGATCTGATCAGCCCATCCGGCCTTATCCTTAGCTAACTGAATCCCGAGAATCATGCATGTGCCCTCTTCAAAACCTTGATTGAATATACACGAGCAGTGTGAGCACAACATCATCTAGTCAGCTTTATCCATTTCTGATGTGACCATTCCACTCCTTGAATGTAAGGATATTGCTAAAGAAGTTCCCATGTCCCTCTGAGTGCTATTTATAACGTTTAGATATTTAATGAATAATTAGGCAAAATGTCTCTTTCACCAGATTCGACCTCCAAAATGCCCCATGCCACCTTCTTGGTTCTTTTCAACTCAAAACAGACTAAAAAGACATTTAGAACGCATAAAATGCCCATAAAAATGGGAAATAAATGGACTTGTCACTATGTCTCTTAAAATATAAAATATATTGCATATCTTGTGAGTGTCGTGTGGTTTTATATATAATAAATACTATTCTATAGTATGAGTATTTCAAATTAATGTAAAAATTGAATGTCGATTGCTTCTTTGCACAACATTGAGATTCACCAAAATGGATGTGAAAATTATGTTTCTAAATGGTGAGCTAGAGGAAGAAATATATATAGAGAAACTTGAAGTATTTGTAGCTCCAGGTCAAGAGCAAAAGGCGTGTGAGCTTGTTCGATCATTGTATGGTCTTAAACAAGCACTGAAATAATGGCACTTGAAATTTGATGACATGATGTTATAAAATGGTTTCAAAATCAATGAGTGTGACAAATGTGTGTACATAAAGAGCAGTTGTAACAACTACATTATAATTTGTCTTTATGTAGACAACATGTTGATTATGGGCAGTAGCCATCAAGTCATAGTTGATACAAAACAAATGTTAAACCAGAATTTTAACATGAAAGATGTGGGTTTAGCTGATGTGATTCTCGGAATCAAGATCATTTGGACATCTAAAGGAATTATCTCTTCACAATCTCATTATGTTGAGAAAGTACTTAAGAAATTCAACGCGTTTGATAGTCCGCTGATCAAAACCTTGTTGGAGATCAATGTGCATTTGAGTAAAAATGGAGGAAAACATATAGCTCAAGAAGAGTATACAAGGATCATTGGTAGTTTGATATATATATATATATATCGCAAACTGCACTCGACCTGATCTTGTATGTTCTGTGAATAAGTTGAGTCAGTATACGAGCAATCCAAGAAAAGAGCATTGGAAAGCTCTAGTACGAGTTCTGAGATAATTCTATGATGCTCTTAACTTAGGATTGTATTATACGACGTTTTCTCATGTACTTAAAGGGTACAGTGATGCAAATTAGATATCAGACACAAGAGACTCAGTCTCGATAATTAGATTTGTATTCACTACCGATGGTGGAGCCGTGTCGTGGAAATCCACATTAACTATAAAAGTCATAAACCCACAAAATAACTATCTAATTAACCCCAAAATGCATATAAACCTCATGTTGATCAATGAGATAGAGAAAGAAATATACATGGAGCAACCTGAAGGGTTTATAGCTCCGTGTCAAAAGCAAAATGTGTGTAAACTTGTTCGATCATTATATGGTCTTAAACAAGCACCGAAATAATGACACTTGAAATTTAATGACATGATCCAATGGTTTAAAATCGAGTGTGACAAGTGTGTGTACATAAAGAACGGTTCTAACAGCTACAATATAGTTTGTCTTAATATAGACAACATGTTAATTATGGGCAATAGACATCAAATCACCGATATACAGGTACGACTTCAGAGTGGGGATGACGATCGACATCATAAATGTGTAGTATTTTTACGATATATTTGATGTGAATTTACACACCGTTAGAATGCTTATGATGAGTTTTGGATGGGTGAATCTGTTTTCGAAGTCCAGAGGATGAATGGTGTCAGATTTAAATGGTGAAGAGATATGAAAAAAGAGATTGTGGACGCTGTGGGTTGTTCAGACGTGGGGAGAAGTTTTCTGTATTCTTTTGGGAAAGGTCAGATCTTTGGCTCAGTCCTTTGTCGTCTTGCTCATTTTCTCCATTTTCCGTCAGACAACTTGTATTCTCACCTTCGGAGTCGTTCCGTTTGTGTCCAGAAGGTAATTAATCATTTTTTTAATTAGATGCTATGTCTCCTACAATATAAAATATATTGCATGTCATGTGAGTGTTGTGTGGTTTTGTATATAATAAATACTATATTATAGTACAAGTATTTCAAATTAGTGTGAATTGAATGTTGATTATTTTTTTGCACAACATTGAGATCTACCAAATGGATGTGAAAATCATGTTTTTGAATGGTGAGCTAGATGAAAAAATATACATTAGGCAACTTGAAGGGTTTGTAGCTCCGGGTTAAGTGCAAAAAGTGTGTGAACTTGTTCGATCATTATATGGTCTCAAATACGCACTGAAATAATGGCACTTGAAATTTGATGACACAATGTTATAAAATAATTTCAAAATCAACGAGCGTGACAAGTGTGTATACATAAAGAGCAATTCTAATGGCTACGTTATATTTTGTCTTTATGTAGATAACATGTTGATTATGGGCAGTAGCCATCAAGTCATAGTTGATACGAAACAAATGTTAAACTAGAATTTTGACATAAAAGATGTGCGTTTAGTTGATGTGATTTTCAGAATCAAGATCATTCGGACATCTAAAGGAATTATCTTGACACAATCTCATTATGTTGAGAAAGTGCTTAAGAAATTCAACGTGTTCGATAGTCCGCTGATCAAAATATTGTTGGAGCTCAATGTGATTTGAGTGAAAATGGGGGAAAACTTGTAGCTCAAGAAGAGTATACAATGATCATTGGTAGTTTGATGTATATTACAAATTATACTCGACCTGATCTTATATGTATTGTGAATAAGTTAAGTCGTGTATACGAACAAAGAGCATGCATTAGAAAGCTCTAGTACGAGTTCTGAGATATTTTTAGTATGCTTTTAACTTAGGACTGCATTATACGAGGTTTTTATGTACTTAAAGGGTATAGTGATACGAATGCATATTAGACACAAGAGACTCACTCTCGACTATTAGATTTGTATTCACTATCAATGGTGGAGCCGTGTCGTGAAAATTCTCATTAACAATAAAAGTCACAAACACATAAAATGAATATCTAATAAACCCCGAAATGCACATAAATTCTAGGTTTATCAGTGAGCTAGAGGAAGAAATATACCTGGAGCAACTTGAAGGGTTTTTAACTCCAGGTCAAAATCAAAATGTGTATAAACTTGTTCGATCATTATATGGTTTTAAACAAGCACGAAAACAATGGCACTTGAAATTTAATGACATGATGTTATCCAATGGTTTAAAATCGAATGTGACAAGTGTGTGTACATAAAGAGCAGTTCTAACAATTACAGTATAGTTTGTCTTTATGTAGACAACATGTTGATTATGGGCAGTAGACATCAAGTCGCTGATGTACATGTACTGTCATGCCCCAATTTTTAAAAAATAAAATAATAACAATAATAAAGAATGGACGTCACTTTTATTATAATATAAAATATTTAACATTAATGTAGCGGAAGCTAAATAATAAAAGCTCTTTAAAATCCATCATCACACGTCATCACGCACATTGCCTGAGTAAATCATTAACTTGAAATAAATAATAGCTTTGGGGTGAGTGCTATTGACTCAGTAGTGACCGTACTTATCCTAATTATACAATTATAATAAATTATAATATGGGTAGCCCGCCACTAATATATCGGGACATATGCAGCTCGTCAGCCAATAATAATTATTGTAACCCATAGGTTAATAACTGTGAACATGCATAAAAGCATAACAAGGATAAATAATAATGTGTGTCACATTGTATTCCTCACCTTGACTTGAACCTGGAACTTTTGACTTTGAAAAAATAATAAGGGTTAGTTAAGTCCACACACCGCCTATTAATAAGTTAAATATACAAACATTAACATAAAATATAAAAATAAATAAATAATTAGTAAATATAAATAAATCATTATAATAAGTTTAAAATAATTTGCATGAACAATATGATTTAATAAAATAATATAATTTGAAAATTTAAAATAATGATCCATGTACTTGAAAGCCCAAATATTTATTATCCCACAAGCCTAACTTCAACTTAAACCATCTCTCCCTCTCGACCAACCCACACAAAATCATCCCGTCAACTTCTCTCTCTCTCTCTCTCTCTCTCTCTCTCTCTCTCTCTCTCTCTCTCTCTCTCTCTCTCACTTTTTACACAACCAACTTCCCTCCCCTATTTCTCATTCACGACAACAACTCATCGAACTTCTTCCTCTC
Source organism: Perilla frutescens (assembly GCA_026008535.1). Lineage (NCBI taxonomy): Eukaryota > Viridiplantae > Streptophyta > Magnoliopsida > Lamiales > Lamiaceae > Perilla > Perilla frutescens. The sequence continues at coordinate 17,192,081 of BRKX01000015.1, forward strand.
CCTCAATCTCGCATCTCTCTCCTAAATGCAAGTGAAAAGCAAAAGAAAATAAATACATGTATAGATATATATCTCAAAGAAAAGAAGAAAATGCTAATGCTTAAAAGATTATTTCCTTTGATATGTTTTAGAATGAAATGGAAGTCCTTTTTATAGCACAAAGTTTGGAGGTGAAATGTTTGAATTTAATGATATAATTAAATATTGAGATAGTAGATTTTTTTTATTTTAATGTTAGAAATTAATATATATGGGAAAATGAAGAGATTAATGATTTAAATATTTATTCAAAATAAAATAAATACTTGAGATAATTAAAAGATAATTAATTACCTCTTTTAAAACATTTAAAATCCAATTAGCTTTACAAAATAAAATAGCTATATATATAACCTCTGTACACTTTCAAATAATTATTCATTGCGATAATATTATGTACGAAAATATGGAAAGCCTTAAGTAAAAGGTTTAAACTTTAAAAGATATAAACGTTCCATTAAGCTCAATAGTAGTAGTAGTAGTAGTAATAATAATAATAATAATAATAATAATAATAATAATAATAATAATAATAATAATAATAATAATAATAGGTAATGAAAAAATAATAATGTAGGCACGACTTATAGGAACGTAACAAAATATTTTAAATTAACATGCACTAATAAAAAATATTTTTGAACCACATTTTATATAAAAGGTAATGACAAATTTTAAAAAGATTTGGGTTGTTACATGTACGGCTTCAGAGTGTGGCTGACGATCGAAAACATAAATGTACAGTATTTTTACAATATATTTGATATGAATCTGCATATCGTCAGAATGATTACAATGAGTTTTGGATTGGTGAATCTGTTTTCGAGGCTTAGAGGAAGAATGGTGTCGGATTTAATGGGGAAGAGATTTGGAAAAAAAAGGGAGATTGTGGACAATGTGGGGAGGAGTTTTCTGTATTCTTTTGGGAAAGGTTGGATCTTTGGCTCTGTCCTTTGTCGTCTTGCTTATTTTCTCCATTTTCTGTCAGGCAACTTGTACCCTCACCTTTGGAGTCGTTTCGTTTGTGTCTAGAAGATAGTTAGACCTTTCTTTTAATTAGATGCTATGTCTCCTAAAATATAAAATATATTGCATATTGTATGAGTGTCGTGTGGTTTTATATATAATAAATACTATACTATAGTACGAGTATTTCAAATTAGTGTGAATTGAATGTCGATTGCTTCTTTGCAAAATATTGAGATTAATGGATGTGAAAATTATATTTTTGAATGGTGAGCTAGAGAAAGAAATATACATAGAGCAACTTGAAGTGTTTGTCGTTTCAGGTCAAGAGCAAAGGGTGTGTAAACTTGTTCAATCATTGTATGGTCTTAAACAAATACTGAAATAATGGCACTTGAAATTTGATGACGCGGTGTTATAAAATGATTTCAAAATCAACGAGTGTGATAAGTTTGTGTATATAAAGATCAATTGTAACATCTATGTTATAGTTTATCTTTATGTAGACAACATGTTGATTATGGGCAGTAGCCATCAAGTCATAGTTGATACGAAACAAATGTTAAACCAGAATATTGACATGAAAGATGTGGGTTTAGCTGATGTGATTCTCGAAATCAAGATCATTTGGGCATCTAAAGGAATTATCTTGACACAATCTCATTATGTTGAGAAAGTACTTAAGAAATTCAACCCATTTGATAGTCCGCTAATCAAAACATTGTTGGAGCTCAATGTACATTTGAGTAAAAACAGGAAAAAACTTATAGGTCAAGAAGAGTGTACAAGGATTATTGGTAGTTTGATGTATATCACAAATTGCACTCAACCTGATCTTATATGTTCTGTGAATAAGTTGAGATGGTATATGAGCAATCCAAGCAAAGAGCATTGAAAAGCTCTAGTACGAGTTCTGAGATACTTCTAGTACACTCTTAACTTAGGACTACATTATATGAGGTTTTCTCGTGTACTTAAAGGGTATAGTGATGTGAATTGGATATCAGACACAAGAGACTCACTCTCGACTATTGAATTTGTATTCACTATAAATGGTGGAGCCGTGTCATGGAAATTCGCAAAATAGATGTTTATAGTTCAGTCTACTATGGAATCTGAGTTTATAACTTTGAATAAAGCTTGTGAAGAGGCCGATTGGCTTCGAAACTCTCTTGATGACATTCCATGCTAAAACAAGCATGTGTCTGTATTGATGATTCACTGTGATAGCCAAATGGCTATCGAAAATGCACATAATGTTATGTACAACGGTAAGTCTCGTCACATACGTCGAAGACACAATTGTAAGACATATGATCTCAAGAGGGGTTATTTCTATTGACTATGTTAAGTCGGTGGACAATCTAGTGGATTCGTTAACCAAATGATTAAATGATTATCAAATGAATAAATTGTTAGAGAGAATGGGATTAAAATCCATAATTCGAGAATGATTGTAGTGGTAACCCAATAATGATTACTAACGATCCCAATAACTTGGTTCAATGAGAAAATTAAGCTACAAACATTCATGTAGTAGCACTTAGAAGATTAAATCTTCAACCCTTCACTATTGTGCAAGTTAAGTGTGGTCCTGTAGTTGTGGTGAGTGAAAGTTTAGATGTCTCTAAGATCTGTGGTGTTCTTTACGATGTTCAATTAAGTATATTGATAGTTTATTGTAAATTGAACAAATTAGAAAGCATGCAAAGAACTCGTGATTTGTTGACCTAGTTTGGTAAATACCTATTTTTGGGGACCACGTCCAGGTAAGAAATCAGATACCTCTTTTATAGAGGAGTAAACCGACTTCACATCTGAAAGGAAGTTAATTTCTTTTATGAAATCCAAATCCTAGTTTGAAAAGAACTTTCATTGTTAAGCAACAATTTCTTTCTTTTGCATCCTAGATTTTTCCTTATTGATCTTGGAGATTCTTCTAGGTCTCTTCCAAAGCAAGTCATCATCATCTCTTCCTTCTTGAATCCTTCTAGATACAACCTTTAATTAATCTTCAATTAACTCTTAAATTCCAAAGTTGAATGCTGAAATAGGTAATGAACACCCGGTGGAAAACCAATCTGAACACCAGATTCTAAAGTCTCTCGTCTTTAACCTTGTTGTTCTTTTTACATAGCAGAATTATGAATACTTCATCGGATCTTCATTCCGAATGAACTCGATGCCAAACACATGATTTGCCATAAATAATGACAATCACACAACATGCTAATTTAGCACTAACAGTGAGGATGAGTCTTATGACTTTTAATGATTGTTAAAAGCTAAAAAAGGTTAAGTAAGATAGGATACTAGGAAAAAAGATCAGCCATATAAGTGAGAAGCGGAGCCACTTCTAAGTGATGATTATGAGTTTAAAAATATTATCCATGGCCTAAAATAGACATAAACATGAGAATAATAGTGTTTGAAACATTTTTGTGTCAGTACTATTGAATCGGTATACACTAGGATGAATAGTTCAAGGCATCACATCCACCAATCAACCAGTATACCCGATTGTATTGATAATAGAAGGTTCAAAGACACGATCTACCTATCATAGTGCAATTATGTTTCTTGAGGATTGAGTTTCATGTATGCATTCATGCATGCACTAATTTCCACTCATGTGGGGATTATTGAAAACTAGGTTTAATAAAGTGAATCATGTCTCATTTTATTCGAATTTTAGTGGCCAAGCTATTTAATTTAGGAAGAATTAAATTGTGTATGATTGATCTATGCTTGTAGTGGTCATTATAAAATTTTTAGTTTCTCAAAATCAAATTTAGTGAGTGAGAAATTAATTGTTGAAGTTAGTCACTCGATAAGACATTTATGAAGTATGGGGAAATGTGGAAAATCACATTTATTACGTTCCACATTGATGTCTTAACACAGTTAAGATATGTATTTAAGTGTTTAATCATATAAGTGGAATATATAATGTGCATAGGGATGTGGGCTCGGAGCCTACATGTACACGTCTGCTTATGCCCGTGCTAGTGCTCGATATCGATACTCAGACCTTAGATCTCGGTGCTCGATTCTCGATCCTTGGCAATTAGACTTTGGGCTGTAAGTGGGCGTACTTGGACCTGGTCAAGATCTAGTTTTAGATTATGAAAATGGATGGGTTGCTGGCTCCGATCGACGAGTTGAACATCTGATGCACAAGTGCACATGGATGGCTCCAGCCGATTCAAACCTGTAACTCTCACCCAAGATTTAAAAAGACAGAGGCTAGCCTCGAGGCATTTTTCTGTAGCTCCGTGAGGCATAAGCCTCGAGGCGGACTGAGGCGTAAGCCTCGATAATAAGAAGAAAAATATTAAACAAAATATATATAATAGCCATATATTCATAAAAAAACACATAATTGCACACAAAAATCACATAATTCAAGTTCAACAATCCCATAACAAAATAACAAACAAATAATCCCACACAAAACAAAACACAAGTCTTAATTTTAAATTAGTTCCCAATTCCAAGTTCCAACTTCTAAATCAACTCAAACATGAAAGAAATCACCTTCTTCTCCATTTCCACCTTCGTCTCCATCACCATCACCATCACCGTCATCCCAATCCTCATCCACATCTTCATTCACTAAACTTTGGAAACATTTTTCTTTTCCTACAATATTAAAAATTAACTTGTAAATATAATTATATGAATAATTGATAATTTAACATGAAAAGAAATATGATTACTTCAAATATTCAATTAAGGGGGGTGTATTCAATTAGGATTTTGATGGATTTTGTTGGACTCTAAAATGTCCATGGATTTTTATGGATTTTATAAATCCATAGACTCCACATGGAGTCTCCAAGACTCCACATAGAGTCTCCCAACTCCACGCAGAGTCTGGCGGATTTCGTGTATGGATTTCAAACGATTTTGAACGATTTCAATGGATTTCAAATCCATCTCGCCAACGCTCGTTGGAACACAACGATCAGTGTATCCGAAAAAAAATTAAACCCAACGGCCGCTAGAATCAAGCGACCTTGATCCCAGCGGCCGCTGGCTGGAGTGCCATCATCGGCAAGACCATCGGCCGCTGGGGTCGGGTGACGGTTGGGGTGCCCGATTTCAACTCCTCACCGGCCGCTGGAACACAGCGCTCGCCGGGTTTTCCAAATCCATCGAAATCTCGTGTCCAGAGGCCGGATTTCATCCTTTGTAATTTTAACGTGAAATCCAGCTGAAATCCAACGAAATCAATGACTTTTTAAAGTCCGTGGATTGTTGAATACCGCAGAATTTTAAAGGACTTTTAAAAGTCTGGATTGAATACACCAAGATTTTGTTGGACTTTTAAAAGTCTGGATTGAATACACCAAGATTTCGTTGGACTTTTAAAAGTCTGGATTGAATACACCAGAATTTCGTTGGACTTTTAAAAGTCTGGATTGAATACACCCGGATTTTAAAAGTCCAATGAAATCCAACGAAATCTCAATCCAATACACCCCCCCTAAGTCTTAACCTTTCTTCAATGGAATCGATGCTTCATTTGTCTTCCTCTTCTTGTTTGATGTCTCATCTTCACCTTCCATCATCTCAATTGTCTTTTCGGCAACATCAATCGCCATATCTTCTTCATCATTTGGATTAGCTACCCACTCATCATCAAATGAAACTTCTTCAACAATTAACGAATCATCTTCATCTTTTCATGACCGTTTCTTCAAAAATTTGTGCTTCAACTTTTTGTTGTACATAATGCACACTAATTTGTTCAACCTTGATGTGATTAGGTGATTTTTTCTTTTTGTATGCACTTGATTAAATGTACTCCAATTACGTTCACATGCCGATGATGAACAAGTAAGCCCTAAAATTTTCATTGCAAATAACTTCAATTCTGGAACTTCATCTCCAATGTAATCCCACCAAACAACTATATATAAAAATAAATAAAAGAGTTAATAACTTCAAAAATATAATAATAAAGATAAAAAATAATATAATAAATATACTTAGTTAAGTACTCATGCGATGGATTTGTAGAGTATGATGCCAAAGGTGATTTTGAGCTAAACATTCATTTCTTATTTTTAAAGTCCTTAATCTGAGCATCGACCTTCATATATAAGTCATCGTCACCCAAGATCCTTTCCATACAATTCTATAAGCCTTGTTTAATCTTTGGATGATCAGAAACATTAGGGCTCCATTTGAATTGGGGATTCAAAAAATATCCAGCTACATGCAAGTCACGGTGCAATTGTTTATCCCACATTTGATCAATAATATCTCAAATCTCTTTATATGAAGCAACATCTCCATCTAAGTTCTTTGCTATCTTTTCTTTTGCCTCATCCATAGCACCATAAATGAATCCCATTGTCAATGTCTCACCATCAACCAATCTTAAAACTTGCACAAGAGGCCTTGTGGTTCTAATAGCATAAACCACACCGGACCAAAATAATTCTTGCATAATGATCTTCTTCATAGCTTTTCCTTCATCTTTCTTTGCCCATGCACATCTTGACCATTCATTTGAAATGAACATCATTTGCAATGGTTGTTTCAATTCATACATACTCTCCAAAGTCAAAAAGGCTGTGGCGAACAGTGTGGCAGCCAGTCGAAGAAGATCTTTCTTTGCAAACTTTCTTGCCAAATTCAACACCCATTAATGGTTGTAGATAAAATTGGAAACTCTCTTTGCTTTCAACAAAGCATTTTTATGCTGTGGCAATTCTTTGATCTTTTCAAGCATCAAATCAATACAATGTGCAAAACTCAGTCCAGTATAACTTTTTTCTCTTATCCATTAGCATGCGTCCAGCTGCTTTGTAAGCACTTGCATTGTCTGTGACCACCTGGACAACAATATCTTCTCTAACTTCTTCAACAATACCATCAAGTAATTCAAACAACTTTGTTGCATCTTTCACGCAATCTGATGCATCAATTGATCTAAGAAAGACAGTCCCATATGAATTGTTAACAAGAAAGTTGATCAAGCTTCTATTTCTCATATCGAACCAACCATTTGATAAGATTGAAACTCCTGTTCGCTTTCACATGTCTTTTATCTCATCCACAATGGTAGTTGTAGTCTTCACTTCTTCATCCAGTATCCAAGTCCTCATCTCATACATACTTGGCTCCTTCAATCCTCGACCAAACTCTGCAATTGAACGACACATATTAATCCACAATGGAATCCTTATAACATTGAATGGAATCCCATTCTCAAAGACACATCTCCCAATATCTAAGCACACTCTATTTCTATGCTCTTTAACAGTTACATGAGTCATTTTTTAAACACCAACCACTTCATCATCTCCAATATTCACCATAAATCTATCTATTGGTCCCCGAACACCTCTAGAGGAACTCATCATCTCTTTTGTGCCATCACTGCCTCCGTGGTTCACATGATAATATGAACCAGAATCCACTTGCTCCTTCATATTTTGTTAGACCATATGTTTTGTTTGCTCAAAGTCGTTCATGTACTTCTTTATCTTCTCCTTAACTTCTTCGGGCACTTTGAGACATGGTGCTACATTGTTGCGATTGTGTGCAAGATGATCTTTAACTCTCTTCACGCCTCCTTTAATATCTTTGCTATAGAAATTATATTTGAAATATTTGTATGTCTTGTTAACTCCTTTTTCTATTTCCACACTATACTTCCAAGCAGGATCTCTACATTGTCCATTTCCTCCCTTTATAGACTTGGTTCGGGTTCGGAAAGTTCCACTTCCACTCATCCTATTTAATAAAAAACAACAACAATAAAATATACTAAAATATTGAGCATTAGAGGAGCTGCTGCTCTGCAACAGTGCAGAGAGCAAAAGCAGAAACTACTTAATCTAAAATATAAAAAATAATTAAAAACATTGAAAACCAGAGCAACTACAATCTGCAGTAACAACTACTGGCTACTGGCAGAGAACATTGAACTACTCTGTAGCAGCAACTACAAGTCTGCAAATCTAAATAAAAAAAGAGAACTACTACTGCTCATGTTTAAAAAAAGACATTTGAAAAAAAAAAGAGAGCAGAGAAACAAGAATATACACTGAGAAGTAGCGGCAGCAAAAAAAAGAAAAAAAGAGAGAATAGAAGGCCGCTTCATGTTAAAAAAGACAAAAAAAGAACAAGTGCAGGAGAGAGAGAGAGAGAGAGAGAGAGAGAGAGAGAGAGAGAGAGAGACTTACTTGTGTTAGAGTGGTCGGAGATGGCAGACTGCAGATGTGCAGATGGGTGGCTGGTGAGATTGGAGAAGGCGAAGCGCGAGTAGTGTTTCTGTGAGCGCGGCGGAGTTTCTTTGATGAAATTGATCAATTAATTGATCAAATTGGTTGTTGGGCTTAGGGCCATTCTCTTAATTTAAGGTTTTTAAGTGAAGCCCAGCCTAATTAAAGCCCAAACCCTAAAAAAACATAGAAATTGGCAAAAGCAGCGAGGCGGCGCCTCAGCAAAACAACCTCGCCTCAGGCGCCTCGTCCGTCTCCGTCAAATCGAGGCGTAAGCCTCACAGATTACTCAAGAGGCAGTGCCTTGCAGGCGAAATTTCGGTGCCTCACCTTGAGGCGTCCGCCTCTCACACCTTTTAAAACCTTGCTCTCACCTAGATGATTTATGGTGCTGGGTTGTAACCCGACACCATATGGCCACCTAGTTTGAATGTAGAGCAAGTAACTCTTGATGGAGTCAATGATCTGCAGTAGTGATGGTGGTGCAACCGACACCACCTGGACACTTGGTTTAAATACTGCATTGGTAGAGGTTGTAACTTCTGGACGTTACACTTGGGATTAAATGCCCTCAACCATAATCGAAAGCTATATGAGGTGAAGAAGTGCTTATAAATAAGACACTCCAGCATACTAGAGAACACACCAGCAAATACAAGCATCTCTTATTGTTTAGTTCATGGGAACTTTTTTGGAATAGTGGTTCTCCTGTTAGAAGGACGGAGTTATTTGATCTTTAAAATACAAAAGGCCAGAACGTGAGCATTAGTCGGGGGTATAATGTCTTGCAGAGAGAAGTCCCCTCAATCCGACTATTCCAATTCAAGATTCGATCCAGAATCTGTATTCCAGTTTTTTTTGTTCTTATAATTTGCATTTCTATTTTGTTTGTTCTTTGTACTCCAGCTTGTTCATAGAATCCGAAGCAATTATAATACAATTTACAGTAGTAGCTTTTAAGTATATATATTACAAGAAATGTAAGAAATATTATATCAAGTGTAATAATTAATTATATGTACATATTGCATATGATATACACAATTTTAAATAAAATTTATAAAAGGTACAAAAAGTTAGTAGGAATCAAAATACCAGTGGAATTAGAAATAAAAACATGAAACAATCCTATAGTATATCCTTGTTGGAATTTAAAAAATAATATAGCATGGTCAAAATGCATCTGCACTATACAATGAGTAAAAACTCTACTAGCTAGAATTTCTAGCGAGCATAAAAATTTATAAAATTTTCTTCTATTTTTTCGTCAATTTTAATTTATTATGTTTTAGTCTAATTTTATGATTATTTTTAGGGTTCACCCCATCCAATTAGGGTTTATAATTATTTTTTAGTATTTAATTTTCAAAGAAATGATTATTATGATTTTTATTTTAAAAATATGATTTATAATTTTTAAAATTTCAATATTTTGTTGATAGATGTGACTAGGTTGATTATGTTATAATGATTTTTTATTTTTGTAACATCTATTATTAAGCTTGTGAATTCAATCCTGAAATATAGATTGAAACACCAATGCGGAATAGAGGATCTCATCCCCTTCAACAGAGATTGATAGACGCATATTTGACCATTTTCCCCCATTTCTTCTTTTAATCATTAATTTGACTCGAATTCTTTTATTACTCATAGTTCACTTCACCCACTTTTGTTCATTCATTATGATCATGATTTTCACTCTTAATTTAATTTGATTGTTTGATCTCCTGATGAAATAACTTATTTGGTAGAGCGACGAACTCGTAATTGGAAAGCACGAGTTCGAATCAAGCTAAAATTTTCCTCTAAATTGAAAAAATTTAGATTGTTGACACACAAACAACGATAACATGATAGAATCTATAAGCAAATATTGAACTTAACAAGGGTAAAGTAAAATTGTACGTAAAAGTGTAAAACCAAGTGGGAATCGTATGCTTTCCTAGCCATTCCTATTATTCTACAAAAGGCACACATGAAATGAGAATAGAATTTGTAAGTATAATAGAAGAATGGAATTTAGTGAGATTGGACCAAGAATTCCACCATCAATGGAGTACTTCAAGATAATTGTAAGGTTCAAATATTCTACTTGCATGTGGGTATTGATGTGAAAACTTAACTTAGGAAATAGATGGATTTTTAATTTGTCTCCAAATTATAATAAAAGTCATGGAATAGTATGCTCCATTAATCTCTGTTTGGTCATCATCATCTTCTCCGTCAAAAGATTCATATTTTAAATTGTATCAGCAAAGAGAAAGTTCATTTTGAAGAGGGAAAATGGCATGGATTAATGGGATTTAGACCCCTAAAGAGAAATGTTAAGCAATCATTATGTCTAAACTGCAAAGTCAGCCTTCTTAGCCTAAAAAAAATGATAATGAAATATTTTAAAAGATATATTATAAGAAAATGAAGACCATACATGCATACCCCCCAACCCCACCAGTCAAAAGTGGAGATTTTCCTAAATGATCATGATTGAAGAAGAGTGTAGGAATTGGAATGAAAGAATGAGAATATAGCCCACTTATTCCTTTTGGCTGGTGGCATATTTGATATGATGTGGCCATGGTGGCTAGGTTAGCTATGATCATGCATTTCTGGGCCATCCCTCCTTCCATTGCATGCATCATCATGATGTTCAAGATGATGTTGCTGCTCATGCCGACTACACTAAATATGAACACACAAACTTCTCCTGCGGCATAACCCATCATTAGGAACATCCTTCCATGCTCATTCCATCTAATGTCATACATATGCATGCATGATGTGTATCTATATATACATATAACATATATTATTGGCAATAGAACTGTCAGATGTTGGGCCGGGCCATGCATTTGTTCGTGCTGTCGATTCTAAAGCCTGGACCCAAACTAGAAACGAGCTGATTAGGTTGGCCCATCGGGCCTACGTTAAAGATAGTTGGACTTATAAAAAAGTGGATGCTGCGCGTTTGGGCATGCTGCCTCACTTTTTTATTTTATTTTTTAAAAATGTCTATGTTAATTATGCTGTCCTAATTTTTTTCTTCTTCTACTATGTAAACGACAATGTTGTGATTTTTTCAAACCATATCATTAAAAAAATACACCTATGTCATTTATATATTAGGGGACGAAAAAGAATGTGATGCACATAATTGACATCTATTAATGTTACCATTTATGTTCCCAAAATATCATTTGTAAAAAAAAAAATTAAAAATATTTTTAAAAAATAAAATGCCCAAATATGACACCGTGCCCAAACTAGGCAGCATCGACAATTCCCCTGGTTCAAGCCTGTCGGACCATTGGATTTTTGGACGGAGCCGAACCGATTTTTCTCATGCCTATTATTTCATAGCCCATCCAAAAAGAATTGTGTAGTTGATTATTTATTATAAACTATAATTTATAATGCATATTGAATTATTGATAACATAAAATGGGTCTATAATGTAATTTAATTTAAATAAAATATCTAAAAAATAAATACTTTATTTTAATGGTTTCTTATAAACCACAATAAAAAAAATCCAATTACAATACATAAAAAGGAAAATATATCACGTACATATAACATTAGCAAATATATAAGTTCAAAATTTTAAAATCTATAAATTAAAATTGAATGTTTTAGAGAACATTCTTTTTGGTGTGGTGGTTGGAGTTGGAAAAAAAATATATTAATGGGTTTTTGTTTTTTTGGCTTGTAAGATGTAAATTAGGTGAAACTGCATGAAAGTGCAATTATTATTATTATTTTTTATATTTTTGCAATACTCAGTCTACATATATATATATATATATATATATATATATATATATATATATAGGGGTGGGGTTATATAAAAATAACCCCTTGTGTGAGAAATGAGAACACATCTCACACCACACATCCATCAAAAATCAAAGGTCCAGATTTGATGAAAAAGGCGGTGGTAATTTTGTAACATCTGAAAAGTTTTTTGCGCGGGGGTATTACTGTAATTTGGTAATTCTTATAAAAATCGCGGAGGATTTGATAACAGATCGTTATGCTAATGAAGTATTATCATAATACTAACAAAGTATTATCATAATGCTAACGAAGCATTATAGTTATGCTAATTAAAGTTTTCAAATATTGTTGGCGAAAAAAATATTCTAAAAATTAATTATAAACCTAATTCGATTTAATAAACCCTAATTAAATGGAAAAAAATCATAATTGGATGAAATAAACCTAATTAGATGAAATAAACATTGATTGGATGTGGTAAACCCTAAATGAGTTGAAAGAAATCATAATAATAATAATATATTTGTACTACGTTAGCATTATAGTTTTGGTTCGTCAGCATTGCGAATACACTATGTTAGCATATGTCAATACTCTATCAACATACGTTATAAATTATAATTGGATAGGATAAACCATAATAATCAATTAAGAACTATAAACAAAAAATTAAATTTCAAAAGAATAATGATAATTAGATGGAATAAACCATAATCGAGATTAAATAAACCATAATTGAGATTTAATAAACCCTAATAAATTTATACTATGTTAGCATTAGGGCCGGCCCTGACAATTCGGAGGCCCAGAGCGAAATAAAAAAAAGGGCCCTGAATTTTTTTTTTCACGAGCATCTTAAAGTTTTTTTTCATTTTATTCCAATCACCTTAAATTTTGAAAAAGTACAATCAATATTTACAAAATCTCATTCGTGAATTTTGTAAGTAAAAAAAATACTTTCATTAATTAAATAATCGTGAAAAAAGATATTGATAATATTAAGAAAAATAATTCAAAATTTTTATTGTAATATTTTATGTTAAAAGCTCTAAAATTGAGATTTTGGTGAACTCAAAATTGAGGAATAAAACCCCTAAATATAACAATCGATTTTTTTTTCCCATTAAATAGTTTTAATAAAATTTCAAAATTGAGTCTTTAAAGGTGCATTTCTTGTACAGGATCTTTGTATAGCTTACAGATAGTTGATTAATTATTCAATTACAAAATTGAGATTAAATCAACACAAAATCTCAATAAATATTTTATCACACTAAATTTACATAGAAAAAAAATAAATGATGGATCTAATCACTGAAGCCCTATGAGATTTCAAAGTCGACAGAGTAGAATGTAAAAAAGACAACCATTTTAACTTTATAATTTTTTTTAAATTATCTATTTATATATAAAATTATATATATATATATATTTTAAAAAATGTGGGCCCCATAAAAGTGGGGGCCCTGAGCGGTGGCCCACCCTGCTCACCCTCAGGGCCGGCCCTGGTTAGCATTATGATAATTCTTTGTTAGCACATCGAATATATTATGTTAGCATATGACAAATGCTTCATTAGCATACGTTCATATGTTATCATAATGCTAACGAAGAATTATTATATGCTAACGAAAACATTTATAATCTGGGCACGCGTAAAAAAATTTCTTTTTTATTTTTTGTTCATATTTTTTCATCCAAACATAGCCTTTCGACATCTTAAATGAAAGAGCATGAAGAGAGCTTTAATTTGATATATTTTTTGTGTGCATTGGATTAAAAACGAGGAAGTTATGGTCGATTAAAGTTTTTAAGTTTTTTTTTAATTGCTGACATCATCAATTTTAATGGATTTGGACGAAAATAGCCCTCCTTCCTTTATTTTTTGCCCTATTATTTATGAAATTGCCACCTTAAATCTCAACCATTGAATCATTAAATTGGATGGTGTAAGATGTGTTCTCATTTCTCACACCAACAAGGTGTTCTCATATGAACCATATCCTATATATATATATATGTACACGCGCGCGCGTAAATATATTTGTGATTGTGTGTTTGCGAATAGTTAGCATCATATATTTCATTATCAACAATAGTGTAAGAAAATATAAATGGGAACGACAATTAAGTCCAAATACAAAAGGTAGGTTTACGTGGCAATCAAAGAGCATTTATAATTGAAGAGATATGGTCGGTAGATTCTGCAGCGAATTTTCCATGCATGGACTTGTCTCGTGGGATGCGTAATAACACTAACACTACTCGTACGTATAAACTTTCTTGAACTCAAATCTCACTACCACTGCTAGGAGCTTGTCACACACTCATATCAAATTTGTAAGTTATTGTACATGATATGGAGGGTTGACCCATTATCTTTATTTATTTGTTGTGACCCTTTCTAGGTCCAATACATAATGAAGCCCACTTTTCTTTTATTACCTTAACCCTAAACCTAACCCTAATCTCTCTACTTAATCTCTCCTGCCGCTCACACTCCAACTAAGCCTCACACTTATCTTTGATCTCTGAGAAGGGCTCTGCTATTTCCTTCCGATTACCTTGTCGGAATCCCGTCCATCAGGTTCCTGAGTGGCATTGAGAGTGAGAGCTTCATGTTTAGACCCATCTCCCCCCTTTGTGGTCTGAGTTCTTTTGTTGCCGGAAGAGCTAGTCGCCCTTGTTGGGAAAATCTGAGCCACAATGTCATCTAGACATAATTTTCCCATTCTTCAACTTCTGATTCACCATCTCAACCTATCTCTTCTTCAGTTTTTCTTTATTTTCTCTTTACTCTTATCTTGCTGCTCAAATACTCTGTACTAATATCCTTCTTGTGCAGATTATTAACTAGAGTCAAGAAGAAAAGTGCGGTGATTTGCTAGAGGCTAAAGCTGAAAAAAATTGAAGGCTCAAGCTGCTTGAGCAACAGTGAAGAGAATAGGAAGAATTGGGAAACAAGCGGTGAACCCTGGCTAGGCTAGATACCCAACAGTGGTATCAGAGCTACGGGGACCTAGCCGGGGCACCATTCAACTCTCATTTTCTTCACCCCGCCACCTCTTAGCCGCGCCAAATCGCTTCCGACGAGCAAGGACCTAGGTAGGTCCGATCTCTCCCATACCTGGGGGAATCAGCTCTGGTAAAGCGGCTGGAACCCTAGCTCCCTAGTCTTAGGGTTGGGTTATTTGCTATCTGCGCAAAATACTTGTGATTTGTGGTGTTCTGAGATTTGTGGTAATTCTGGGATAATCTGTGCTAGAAATTTTTATTTCTGTATCCCTGCTCCCTGTTCGGTATCTTGCGATCCTCTTACTTGCTTCCGCATTCCTATTTTTTGTGATTTCTCTAAGTGTTTTTCGCTCACCTTCTTGTGAACCCTAGCATTCCACGCTTGAGAGCTCTGTGCTCGAATTACCTTGCTTACAGTCCAGTTCGTCTGGATTCCCCTGTAGGTCTCCTCGTGCGAGTAGCTTGGATAGCAAGTGTAGTAGAGGGTTCATTGGAAGTCTCGAGCTGTTGGTTGGATCTGCCGTTATCCCCTTTGATTTCTTGTTTCTCTGCCAAGAGGGGCTTATCTCCTACTTTGTGAGTGTTTTGTTGTGGTTTTGTTGAAATCTGTTGAAACTCATTGGGTTTTTTGAGTTTCTGTTGAACTGATTTTGATTCCTGATCAGTTCTTATTGAAAAACAAGCCTGGGGTTGTCCTGAGTGAATCTTTGCTCCATAGATAAATCTGTGCTGAGAACTGGGCTAGCCTCAGCACTTTATCCCATCTGTTGCTAGTTTTTCCCTACCCAGAATGGCAGATCTCCAGTTTTCTGGGTGTTTTGCTGTGTTTTGGGGCTGTTATTTGGTGTTTTGCCTTCCTGCTGCTTCTGTGATTGCATATAATCATGAATAATATGCATATGGTGCCATTTAATGGCAGAGATGATTTTCAAGATTGGAAAACTAAAATTGAGTGCATTTTGGTTAAAGAAAAGGTCAATGAAGCCATTTTAACTAAAATAAATGAATCTATGGATGATGAGAAATTGCATGATATGAATGACAGTACTAGGGCCACCATTTTGCTAAATTTGAGTAGCACAGTTGTTAGAAAAGTCTCTCATCATAAATGTGCCAAAGATCTATGGGATAATTTAATTTCTCTGCTACTTCTGAAGAGTCTGCATGGTCTTTACAAACTCAATTTATGTCATTTCAAATGGATGCTTCAAAAGATGTTGATGCTAATATGGATGACTTCAATAAATTGCTTCAAGACTTAAAACTTGCTGGTGATGATTCTATTGAGAAATATACTCCTTAAATTTTGTTAGGATCAATCCCTGAGTCTTTTGCTGAGGTTAGGTCTTCTTTAAAGTATGGTGGGTCAAAAATCACCTGTGACATGATTGTAACTGGCCTAAAAGCAAAAAAAAGTGAGCTAAAATTGAAATCCAAGCCTCTGCATGGTGAAATTATGTATGTTAACAGGAATAATAACAGAAACCCTCACCACAGTTTTAATAAACCCTTGAATGGTGAAAATCCCAGTGTTTTGGCTGCTGAGAGATATAGAAGGGAAAATCAAGTTGATCAAACTCAAAATCAGAGTCAAAATCAAAATTTTGATCAAAAACCTAGAAAAACTTGTTGGAATTGTGGAAAACCTGGCCATTTTTCAAATAGATGCAAACAACCTAAAAGAAACTAAGGTTATGTGAATTATGAGCCTAAACAGCATGCCAATAATGTGTATGAAAATGATGACATTTATATGGTGCATGAAGTCTATGATTTTCAGTTCATAAATCACACTAATGTTGTGTCCAAAACTATGCAAAATAATGAATGGCGCATTGACTCTGGCTGCACTTTTCATGTCACTCCTTTTAAGCATATGTTTCACAATATATATTACATAAATTCTGGGCATGTTGCTCTTGCTGATGGTCAAAATTGTGAAATACAAGAAAAATGTGATATTTGTTTAAAATTTGAAAATGGGAGCATGCTCACCGTAAGTGATGTCAGATATATACCTAAATTGAAATTCAGCTTGTTATCTGTGTCAAAGATTGCTGACAAAATGCTTGATGGCTCTGTGAATTATCTGAGGTTCAAATTGAAAAAGATTCTATGCTTTGTTTTACTGCACCCAGAAAGGGTGATCTCTATGCAGTCCAAGCTCAATCTGTGCCTTTACCTATTGTCAACCTGGTCCAAGATGATAAAACTGCTCGGTGGCATGCTAGACTAGGGCACAGAGCATGCTAGACTAGGGCATATGAGTAATAAAGGTCTAGATATCTTGCATAAATCAGGTGCTTTTGGTAAAGATAAGGTATCTAGCTTATCTTTCTGTGAACCATGTGTTATGGGAAAATATCATAGAACTTCTTTCCCTGCTTCTGTGCCTTATCTTAGGAAGCATGTTAGCACTAAAATACTTGAATATTTGCATGCTGATGTCTGGGGGCCTAGATAAAGAGCCCACCCATGGTGGAAACTTATTTTTCTTGTCTATCATTGATGATTTCTCTAGAAAAACTTGGGTGTTTTTTATAAAGAATAAATCTGATGTATTTATGAAATTCTCTAAGTGGGTTGTTGAAATTCAAAATCAAACTAAAAAAAATTAAATGCATCAGAACTGATAATGGGCTTGAATTTTGTAACCATGCTATGGATAATTGGTGTTCTGATCAAGGAATTATTAGGCATAAAACTGTGTCTTACACTCCACAACAAAATGGAGTGGCAGAAAGAATGAATAGGACTCTCCTTAAGAGAGTTAGAATTCTTCTTGTTGCATATGGATTGTCTTAATATTTATGGGGTGAAGTTCTTATGACTGTAACCTATCTGATTAATAGATCCCCCTCTGTGCCCTTGCATGGAGAATTACCTGAGTCTGTCTTCTTGAATAAACCCATTTGTCTGTCTAACTTGAGAATTTTTGGGTGTGCTGCTTATGTGCATAAAAAACTGAGTAAGCTTGATCCTAGAGCTAAGAAATGTATATTCCTAGGATACCCTGAATGTGTAAAGGGTTATAGGCTATGGGATAGAAGTGTTTCTGGCTTCAAAACTTGTGTTAGCCGTGATGTTATATTTAATGAGCATGATTTCCCTTGTTTGCCTGAATCCTCACCTTATGCTGCTCCAAGTGAAGTGGTGAAATTGAAAAACCCTGATTTGAATATGTTTGAATTCATGCATTCTCCCATTGTTGATCCAACTGAGGTGGATCATGTGGATAACTTAGCTCCTATGCAGCCCGAACCTGAAATGGTGCATCATGATTTACATGTCATTGATAATGAGCATGAGCATGTGTCTGAAAATCATAATGTTGATAACTCTGTGTCTGATAATGAGGCTAGTGATGAACCAACTAATAATATGACAGTGTCTGAGTCTGAAACAAGTTCTAATACTGATAATGAACCAGAAACCATTCCTGAACCTGAGAATCTGAATAACTACCAACTTGCTAGAGATAAGGTAAGAAGAAATATGAGATTGCCTGCAAGATATGTTGACTATAACCTATCTCTATATGCTTTTAATGTTTTCAGCAATGTTGATCAATTTGAGCCTAGTACTTACACTGAAGCTGTGAATTCAAATGAATCTGTTAAATGGCTTGATGCTATGAACTGTGAAATCAAATCCTTGCATGACAATAATACTTGGGTACTTATTGAAAAACTTGATGATTGCTCTATTGTTGAATGCAAATGGCTATTCAAAATTAAACATGAAATTGATAATGTGAGCTATAAAGTCAGATTGGTTGCAAAGGGTTTCACACAAAAAGAAGGCATTGATTATAATGAGATCTTTGCTCTAGTTGTAAAATTTACTACAGTGCGCATTATGCTTGCTCTTGTTGCTCATTTTAATTGAGAACTTAAGCAAATGGATGTCACAACTGCCTTCTTGCATGGTGAACTTAAGAACAACATTTATATGCATCAACCTGAGGGCTTTGTTGATAAAATATTTCCTAAACATGTGTTCTTGCTAAAGAAGTCCCTTTATAGCTTTAAGCAATCTCCTAGGCAGTGGAACATAAAGTTTGATAAATGTATGCAAAGTATGAACTTTACCAGAAGCAAATTTGATCATTATTATATGCAATCTGACACTCCCATGTTCCTGTTACTTTATGTGGATGACATGTTTTTGATTAGTCCATGTTTGAAAACTGTGAAGCATGTGCAAAATTGCCTCTGTGTTAACTTTGATATGAAGGATCTTGGTGATGCAAGGAAGATCCTTGACATGAATATTGAAAGAAATAGAGAAAAATCTACAATTTTGCTGCATCAATTTGCCTATGTTGATCAAGTTCTGAAAAGTTTAACATGGAAAACTGTAAACCTGTCAATGTGCCTCTTACTTCTCACTTTGTGTTGAGTAAAGACCAATCTCCGAAAATTGATTCAGAGATAACTGAAATGCAATATGTTCCATATGCTAATGCTATAAGCTCTGTAATGTATTTGATGATTAGCACAAGGCCTGACATTGCTTATGTTGTTTCATGTTTGAGTAGATATATGGCTAATCCTGGCATACCTCACTGAAAAGCACTTAAGTGGCTTCTCAGATACTTGAAATCCACTATGAATAGTGGTTTGTCTTTCTCAAAGGCAGATGATGGAATCAAATATGTTGGTTATGTTGACTCAAACTATGCTAATGATAGAGATCAAAGAAAGTCAACTACTTCATATGTGTTTACCTTGTGTGGTGCATGTATTAGCTGAAAATCTCAATTGCAGAGTATTGTTGCTTTATTAACTACTGAATCTAAATATATTGCTGCTACTGAGGCTGTAAAGGAAGCCATTTGGCTTAATGATGTGCTATCTGAAATTAAATTTATTGATGATAAACCTATTATCTATTCTGATAGCCAATCTGCAATTCAATTGTGCAAGAATCCTGTGTTTCATGATAGAACTAAGCACATTGATGTGAGATTTCATTTCATCCATGATATTGTGGAAAGGGGTGATGTTTTACTTGATAAAATCTAAGAACATTGCATTTCTGGTCCTGTAGGACATGGTCCCATTGGGAAATAGTCCCAATACTTTCACTTTTGGTCCCTAAAGAAAAAAAAATCAAGCATAAACAGTCCTGTAGGATTACATTTAAGCACTTTTAGTACCATGTTTTGAAAATTCTGTCAAATATTAACGAAAATAATTAAATCACGTGAGATACACATGGAGGAAGCACTCTGTACCATTATCACACCCAGATTATTATAAGTTTTTCCAATCTTTGTTTTTTATTTAATTTTTTTTTATTTAAAAAAACTTCATATGGTTTCATAATTTAAAATTCTAATTAGAAGTGTCATTTGTCCATCTAATCCAAAACTGAATAAGAGTTCCACTGGGCTGGTAATTAAGGTTAGAAATTGAAGATTAATCTATATGTTAGTTTTAGTTTTAACCATTTTCGATGAAGGTTTGTGGAATTAATATACATTTACGTAGAGAAAATAAGTATATTTAAGTGATCAAAAACCTCTAGCTATGCAATATATATATATATATATATATATATATATGAAGAGATTGACTTAATAAATTAATTTTACAAAGACATAAATTAACTAGATGTGATTTCTGATTCAATGCAGACTAATCTGATTTTATTCTTGTGTTGCTAAATTAAATGTTATTTTATGATTAATAGTAAGATAATTTGATTGAAAACTAATTTGATTATGATATTTGCCTCAAAAAAATATGACTATGATATTATTTTCCCCATAAAATTAAGTATTTGTCTTATTAATTATCAATATTTATAATTGTGTGTTGGGCTTCGATTTGCCTTCTTTCTTTCTTTGCTTATTCTGTACAATTAGTCTGCGAAATATCACTTTTTAGAAATAAACATATATTTTGATGTTTTGACTATTTGATTAATTTTGAAGATGAAAAAATACTTATTTTTTGTAGATTAGGCGGTCATATTAATTTGTGTCCGCTTTAACTTTAAAGATAATGCATTCATATTTTGTATTTTACGTTTTTGAGATGATATAACCTTATTTTTTTATGTTAAAAAGCAAATATGTGGGACTAAAAGTAAATATTTATTTGGGATCAAAAGTGTTTTTTTATGTGACTAAAAGTGAATACCAATTTAACAGAAAAAAGTTAGGACCATATGTGCTTAATTTTTATTCTTTGGGACCAAAAGTGAAAGTATCAGGACTATTTTCCAATGGGACCACGTCTTGCGGGACCAAAAATGTAATTTTCTGGATAAAATCTCATCTGAATTCAACCCTGCAGACATGGGCACTAAGTGCCTACCAGTTGCAAAGATGATGGCCTGCAAGAGATCATTGAGCATTGATCTTGGTTGAATTCTTTTATGTGCCTTTTCTTGGATGGTATTCCAGTCTGAGTGGCTGGATACCCTTTCTGCCTCTGTGGCTTTTTTTTGTTTGTTAGTTATTTTACCTTGTTGGTTCTGTGCTAGGTTGCAATTCTATCAAGGATAGTCACTAAGTGGCTTGAGATAAATTGCTGAAATAGGGTTGGTCTCTAGTGTTGATACTGAGTTTAATACGCATAGTATTTCTCTCTCCCTCTCTTGTCTTGTCTGTGTGATAGATAAGAGTAAAAATAGGCTATTATGATAATCTGTTTAATGGTAAGCTCTTCCTTGGCGATATAAAGATCAATGGACCAAAGGTGGATATGTGGTGAGTTGGCTCATATCTTTATTTATTTGTTGTGCCCCTTTCTAGGCCCAATACATACTGAAGCCCACTTTCCTTTTATTACCTTAACCCTAAACCTAATCCTAATCTCTCTACTTAATCTCTCCTACCGTTCACACTCCAGCTATGCCTCACACTTATCTTTGATCTCTGAGAAGGGCTCTGCTATTTTCTTCCGATTACCTTGCCGGAATCCTGTCCATCGGGTTCCTGAGTGGCATTGAGAGTGAGAGCTTCGTGTTTAGACCCATCTCCCCCTTTTGTGGTCTGAGTTCTGTTGTTGCCGGAAGAGCTAGTCGCCCTTGTTGGGAAAATCTGAGCCACAGTGTCATCTAGACACAATTTTCCCATTCTTCAACTTTTGATTCACCATCTCAACATATCTCTTCTTCAGTTTTTCTTTATTTTCTCTTTACTCTTATCTTGCTGCTCAAATACTCTGTACTAACATCCTTCTTGTGCAGATTATTAACTAGAGTGAAGAAGAAAAGTGCAGTGATTTGCTAGAGGCTAAAGCTAAGAAAAATTGAAGGCTCAAGCTGCTTGAGCAACAGTGAAGGGAACAGGAAGAGTTGGGAAACAAGCGGTGAACCCTGGCTAGGCTAGATACCCAACACATGAGAATAAATATCGTATTAATTAAAAATAAAAATTAAATGCTAAAAATAATTATAAACCCTAAATAATAATATAAAATTATATTAAATTAAAAAAATGAAGAACATAGGGAAATAAATTAATAATTTTGATATTTGAGATAAAATTGGCACACATAACTTCAGACTACAGGATCTCATGTGAGCGACACCCATAGCAATAATTAATTTGCGTGTGTGTGTGTGTAAACGCCCCAAAATTAATTAATATAGTTAAAGTGATTTAAATTATATCGACCTTTATAAATTACATTTCGAAAAATATAAAGCCCATTGATACTACATGTACAGTTTGCATATTTTGGGCCGCACATAATATTTTGGATTTGAAAGACTCGTAGCTTAATTCGAATTGGTCACTTTGGACGTTCAAATTTTCACCAATTTATTAATTTCAAGCTAGGCCAGAAGATCTCCCATTCCATAGCTTAATTAAACCACCATTCAATTCTCCCGCCAACACATTTTATTTATTTATAATAATAATTAGTATATCACCCGTGCGATGCACGGATAAGATACATATACAATATTTTATTAAAATATCACAATAAGAATTTGTAACACAAATTTCGAATATTTAAATTAATAAACACCGGAAAATCGTACAAAGAAAATATTTCGGATTGAAATTACAATTTGTGGTTCGATTCTTTATCTAAATCTTCTGATTCTTCTCTTCAGGATTTGTTCATTGTCGTTTTTCAAGATCTTCAAGTTGTTCTTGCTCTTCGATCTTCAGGAATTCGATGCTTGGAGGTTTATAACGTCGATTCGAAGGATTTTCATCTTGATTCCGAATCAAACGTCATTTTTAGGATGATTTGTTGAAGAACGCTATGAATCTTCGAGTTGTTCTTGAGGATTTGAAGTCGATAACGCCGATCAATGGGCCGAACACCTTGAATCTGGATCGAACGTCGAGCTTGGGATGATTTCTGACGAAGAACGCGAAGAACATCTTGAATCTTCGAGTTGTTCTTGAGGATTTGAAGTCGATAACGCCGATCAATTGGCCGAACACCTTGAATCTGGATCGAACGTCGAGCTTGGGATGATTTCTGGCGAAGAACGTCTTGAATCTTCAACTTGAACGCTTTGAAGATTGAAGAGAGCTTTCTCTCACGAATTCTTCTCCAAACTTGAGCTCTTGAACTTGTTGTGGTTTCCTTAGGCCAAGCCCTCTATTTATAGGCAAATGAGGGTGCATTTAGGGCTTAGGTGGCGACGTCTAATTGGTGCACTTGTTAGGGCTTGTGTGGCTTAATTTTATTGGTTCCTTGCCATTTGTGATCACATACATCAATATGTTGATTCTATGCATGAGCTCGACACTTGTCAATCGTTTATTGGTTGAGAATTTCCACATATTAAATATCAAATTATTATTTATTTTATTTAGGAATTTGATCAAATAAAATTCCTAAAATATAAATAAATAATTTAATTTGGTATTTAATTATTTTAATTTCCACGCGGCACCATTTGATTGGTGATAAAATTTTAATTGCTTACATAATTATTTCTCTAATCATCAAAATAATATTAGTCACAAAGGTGTTTCTTATACACCACATATATTTTTTTTTACATTTTCTCTTTACACAACATAGTAAATTAAATATATCTTTTACTCTTCCTTTTAAAAAATAAATTTTAATTATCAAAAACATAAAAAAATAATACAACAAATAAAATAAAAAACCGGCGATAACATCTTTTCCGAATGCCCATCCTTTTTTCTCCTAGGAGAGTTGCGATGATCATCGAGATGGTATTCCGGATGGGCACCGACAATCATCGTTACGATGATCCTGATGACGTCAGCATTATGTCCCTCCTCGACAGTAAGTTACGAGTCTGAGATTTGCTATATATTGTTGGGGAAGAAGAAATTGTTGCAGATTATTGGGGAAGAAAATGGTTGGCGAGTTCATAGATTTGAAGATTGGGGAAGAAGGCTGGCGGGTTGCAAATTTGGAGATGGTCGGTCGGTGGGTTTGCAGAAGATGGCCAGCTTAAAATTGCATATCTGCAAATTTGAAGACGGATGCAGATTTTTTTAATTATTTTATTTTTCAATTGTTTTTAATTTTTGATTTAGTAAGGGTATTTAAATAATTTTCTAAATACTTTGAGTTATTTTATTTAGTGGTGTATTTAGAAAAAAACGATGATGCATTTAGAAACACACTCATATAAAAAAGAATGTGAAATCAAATATGATGTAAACTCATAAAACAAACTCCCAACAATCTAAAAAAAAATCACTACTGACTTTAAAAAAGATTTTTGCATCACAAATATTATAAATTAGTTGTCTTAGATGTGAGACATATGTATGTTCAATCACAAAAACAGAATCTATAGCTAATTGATTTTCGAGCTTAAAATTTGTCTTTATTTATATTAGATATTTAAAAATAGAGAATAGATGATATTGTGACTTTTTTTTACTTTGACTTATCCATAATATTCTTTACTCTAACAAAAAAAAAAAAAAAATTACAGTGTTTCTTTAACTTGAAAAAATATCCTTCTAAATTCCTAATTTTATATAAATTGATAAAAGAATTAACATTTTTCCTTTCTTTTAAACACTATTTGTTGGTTTTAAGCAATATATACATTTTGTATTTACAAAGTATACAATTACATCCCTTCAAAAAGTAAAGTGCAAGATTACAAACAACCATTCAACCATCGATGATTTTTCTAATTCCAAGTGCACAAATAGAGCATCTTGTTGGTGCTACACAAATATATGAGATATTAAAAATTTGGGAAAATAAAATTTTCAATCATTATTAATAATACCGAACTGCTCATTTTGAATTAAAAATCTTTTAGTTCACAATTATGAATTGAAATTTCACAAAATATAAAAAAATAAGTAAAATATATATCATATATTCACACACACACATACACATATATATATGGAATTTTATTGATAAAATATAATAAATCTAAACAACCAAACTACAATGAAGATCGTGGAACTTATGATCATGAGTTAATTCTTCGTTTCATAAAATAACATAATTAACTCTAATTAAAAAATAATTTTATTAAAATCCTCTTCATTTTTTACCAGGGCACTATAATTTTGATTGGATTTGAGTGAAAATTTGGATTCAAAATATATATTTAAGATCATCAACATATTCCCCTTAAATAAGATCATCAACATATTTAGAAACTATAAGCAAATGATACATTTACAATACTATAAGTTGCTTACATATCTCAATGACAAATAAATTGTGTATATTTCAATAAAAAAAAAAGATTCGTCAATGACAAATATTTCTATCGGCCAAATGATGACTGCGAATCTTCTATACAATGAGAAACTGTTAAAGAGTGTATTGCAGGAATCGTATATGCAATGAACAATCTTTCCATTGCAACAAATGCAGTAGACTCCATTTATTTTGCTACTCTGCCATAGCATGCATGATTAGTTCATCACCACCACATCTCAATTGTTAGTATCAACAACACAAATTAGAAAATTGAGCATAATCTTACTTGACTATTCATATAAAATTGTTGCATTCCTTCAATCAACATTCCATCTCGTCAAACCCAATTCTGTCCTGCAAAAATAAATAAAAAAACCATAAAAAAAGATGATTGTTTAGATAACTCATAAAAAATATGAATAAAGTAATTTAAGAAACTAATATATATATATATATATATATATCTAAAAGTAAGATAGTCGTCACAAATAGAAATAATAAATTTTCCCGCCTAAATTAATTTTCTAATAATAGTGATATAATTATACATGCAATTAATTATGAAATTAAGTAAAATAAAAACTATAAATTAATTAATCATATTACAAAAATAAGGGAACGTGTGATTCCCTTTCTATGAAACGAAATTTGCATATAGCTTCCTAAATTAACATATTAATATTTAGATTGTAAATCAATATATATAATTAAATCATTAATTCCATAAAATTCGTGTACTAGAATCTTCATATTAACTAATAATTATATTGCAAGGCTACATTATATACATATTTACCAAATTTAATAAATATGCCAATATTTCTCTAAATCATTCTCTATCTAAATATAAAATTAAATAATCTTAATCTTATCTTAATATATATATATATATATATCTAAAAGTGATATAGTATACGAACTTATCTATATTTTTTAATTATTTATTTTCCATGTAAAATCGTCAATAATAATATATTGCAAATATATTATTATACATTTCCAGAAATACCAGATTACATAGAGAAAAATTCTATTATATAAGAAGCTAATTATATTATATATATATCAATATTGAATATCTATATATAATACGAAGCTAATTAAATCCATATATAATATGCAGTTACTTATATATATATATATATTTTGATTGATATTGACTTACGAATCAATGTTGAATTAAATGAAGAGTAATTAATTGTTTCTATAATTACATAGATATAGATTATATTATATAAGGTAAATCTATAATTGCGTTAATCCGGAAATACAATTTTACCTTAGCCGTGATATCTATAATATGTTATTGAAAAAATAGTGTAAAAAGATGGAAGCAGTCAATTTTAAATGCATCTTCATTCTTGGTATCTTCTTAAACTCATTTCAAGAGCGGTTTTTTCTTGCTTCACTGTCACATCCGACGGCAATATGCTTCTATAGGGTAGCTTGAATTACACTTCGATTATATTGATAATCAAAATGTTGTCGAAGTTTTGTGATTTTTTTCTTTGTTACTTCTCAATCGTAAATTTCATTTGATTTTTGTATCTATAATAAATAAATTCGTTGGTGTTGATTTTACAGTAGGCAGACGCCAGTTCACGTACATAGTTGATTTGTATAATTGTTATTTTACTATGACTTAGGTTAATGGAGTTTATTTGGATGTCATTGTTGTGTCCAGATTGCAGTCTCATGCATTTCGGTCCAGGAAGCTCATAGAAAAATCTCCAACAGCACCCTATTCGTGATGCTAAGTAATTATTTTATTTGTTGAGTTTAAGCACACACGACATGCAATTGATTTAATTGGCTATTGTACATTATGTTTTGATTCTACGAAATGACATGTTTTTGATCAAGTTTATTGGTTTAAGGTTATTTATGTATTGTGAATTTCATCATCATTGTATTATTTGATCAGCTGCCCAAGAAATATATACAATTTGCCAGTTTTGAAGATATTGGTGTCCGTGTAATGTCGCAGCTTCATCATAATCCCCCCTCCGATTGGCCTACTACTCCAGAAAGTTTGAATGATATTTTTAATTTAGCTTTGGAAAACAATGCATAAATGTTAGTATTAGACCATTGAGATTGGACTTCGGAGTAAAATAAGAAGATTTATCATTTAATTTTTTCATGTTCTGAAGTTAGTTTGAATTTTACTGAGTGTGTATTAATCTTAACTTCCCGTTTCTTTATTTGGTAACCGTATATCAACGGCATAGAATTCAAGTTTCCACCCAAAAACAACTCATACAAGATTTGACATAACAACTTAGAGCAACTCCCCGACATGGCCTCGCCCCTTCACGAGGTTCTTTTTAAGCTTCGGAAAATTAGGCCATTTTGATATATTAGATGGAATGCAAAATGGAGAAATAAAATGAAGTCATTTTAAGCTTTGGAAAATTAGGCCATTTTGTTTTAGCGTATCTTATATTAATGAATTTCTTTTTTTTTATTCAAATATAAATAAATTGTATTTTTTTTACCGAGATATATGAAATTGACATGGCCTCACCATTTCACAAGACTCTTTTTATGTTTTCTTTCAAAATCTTATTTGATTTAATTTAATTTAGATTTAGATAGTGTACATGATTGTATAAGTTTTGATAATTATGAATAGATGATTGCATGATGCTCTCTACTGATTTCAAATCCTATTAAGATATATTTTTCTAAAAAAATGTATATTTTCTATTTAGAAAGAGTTAACATTGAGAGAAAGTGCTTGAAAATATGGTGAAATTTTGAAACAAACTAAAAACTCTAAAATGACAATTTATTTGAAACACAGAGAATAGTAATTATAAAATATGGTGCATCATACTTTCAACTTCACTTTGTTTTTACTTCACTTAATAATAAAATAGTTTAAGCCTATTAATTAATCCAAATGTGTTCTTATGTACGTCTATGGGTTATAATCTGCAAAATTCAAAGAGAAAAATAAATAAATATTTTTATCAATTCAGAATCCGAAAAAAGAAAATTATCAATTTAGGACTCTAAAAATTATGTATTTTATTTTTAAAAAATTATATTCATATAAATTTTCATCAAAAACTATTGTATTGATTATTTTTTAATTTTAATAAAGAATATGTTTTAAAAAAAATGATAATTAAAAAAAATTACAAGAATCAAAGTACATGAGTTTTTTAAGTCATAGATTGATATATTTTTATCATATATTAGTATCTATAATAAGAAAATCCAAACAAATGTAAAATTATATTAAAAGGTTTTATAAATATTTAAAAAATAATTTATAAGATTTTGGATATTTATTTAATAAAATAATATTAAATTTATAGTTGGGTGCATGTAGTTACAGGTAATGAAATAAATTACTACGACCAAATAACATAACTATTCATTTAGAAAGACAAAAGCATCATAAAATTCATCGATGATTTTTTCTTTTATAAAGTCAAAACAGTTGATTGACACATTCCACAAAAAAATTCACAAGTAGAGATAAGAAAATATCATGCATCTATGACAATAATTTCATGATACCATCCAACATTTTTTTAAAATTCATGTAGTAAAGATTTATCATTTATTGTTTTATCTCAAAAGAAGATATTATCGTTTTCTCTCTATTATCCTTAAACGAACATAACAATGCTTATTTATATACTTTACCATTTTCAAAGTATAGGTGAAGAGGCAATCAAATATTATAAATTATTAATTTCACAAACCACTATTATTCAATTGTTTTTTTTTGTTGTGTATTGCTCCTTTAGTCCTTTACATAGTTCGTCTCAAATTTATTGTATTAAATTTATTTGTATCAAAACACGAGTTAAGGAGTTCACTATTATTGTGGCGAAGACATATAGGCAGTAGATCGAGTCAGCTTTACCAATCATTATATTTGACTATGATTTAGTTTTTTTTGTAACACTTATATTATTGATTTTTATTTTTATTTTTTTTACACCTTGCATATCTTACATTTCAATCATAATCTAATATTGCCTTAAATGATGCAACACTTACATTTTCAAACTCCACTATTTTTAAGTTTGTTTGAAAATTAACATGATTCTATTAAATATCATTTAATATATATTTGAAATGGTTAATGGGGAAGTTATAAAGCCCGTGATAGAAAAATCAATATAAAGTCATGATTTATTTTTTTAGATTATTGAGATTTTGTTATATGAGCGAATATCATGCATAATTTCACATTTCTTTAACATATTTGGTGCAAGTAATCTTTTAATAATGAGAATAATAAAATTTATTGTGACATTTTAATAAAACGCTAAGTTTATGTATCTTATCCGTGCATCGCACGGGTGATATACTAGTTAAGAATTGAAAAAAGAAGAGCAAAGACTTTGTCATTCACATTTTATCTCCTTTTGTGACCAATTTTTCAGGATCAATATATTTCTTCAATCTAGATCCTGCCAATTGAAGGTAGGTTCATTTGATTAAAGTTTGTATTTAATTATATTTTTTCTAATTTCACTTTAGATATACTACTGTACAACAACAAAATCAAGAACAAAAAGCAAAAATGAAAACGAAACACTAAATATAAAACAATATAGTAAATGTAATTGATACAAAAACTTACATTTGAAAACTTCAGAAAATGAGCATTATTGTGTAATGAAAGAGCATGTATAACGATATACATAGATAACCATCTAGTATTTTAATTTGATTCACCTAGATTTATGATCCGGTTATAATATATATTGGTATTAATTCAGGTAAGATTGATATTTTGTTCCATATGTAATATATATTATTTCCGGATATTATTATGGTAACGCAAAAACTTGTGTGCAGCTAGATGTAAATAACATTATGTGAGATGAGTCGGATCCGGGTTTTATCCGACCCGTCATATATAAAAAAAACCGCTCCTCCTTCATTCTAACCCTAGCCTTTGTGTATTCTGATCTTAACGCAACCTTTCTCAATTTTCTTCTCTTTCCATTCTCGCTCGCAAAACCCTACCATTCCCATTCTCGATCGCAAAACCATACCATTCCCATTCTCAACTTGCCTCGAGTTTTCCGGCATTTGTAATTGCAAGCGAAGAGCTCCGTCATTCTTTCGATCGATTTTCCGACAATCGCGAGGCCTGCTTTGAGTCGAAGTCGCGACGTTTTCAGTTGATCGAGTGCTCTGTTGAGTTTATTGAAGACGATTTCGTGCCATGTTAGTTTCAGTTTACAATTTTTTTGTGCATTTCAGTTTATAATTTTTCGTGCTAGGTTAGTTTACAATTTTTCAGTTTAAAATTGACTTCATCGAGTTCTCCGTCATTCTCTGTTGAGTTTATTGAAGACGATTTCAGGTTACAATTTTTTTGTGCATTTTTTTAAGCATCTGATGTATATCATGTGAAAGATGTGTTGCTTTTGTTTGTTTCATTGTCGATGGAGTGTGTTTTCCCCTCTTGTGTATTTTTGGTTGTTGTTTGTTTGATATACATTTTTGTTTGTCAATTTTCTCAGATTTTTTATTCAGATATCATACTTAGGTTATTCAGATTTAGGTTATTCAGCTTTGTTTCAAACTCGATTTGTGGAGTCATTGCTAGATAATTGATATGCATGTTTGTTATTTGCTGTATCGGTTTTCTTTGTATGTATTATTCCACAATTCTAAGTGAGTTCATTATAGTCTAACCATATCATATATTTTGTATCAGTTTTTAAACTGTTAAGTATTATTTTATTCACATATATGTATCAATTTAGTGTGTATCTGTCTTATAGATTGATATACAATCAGTGGACTGAGTTTTAAAATTTGAAAAATGATGTGTGGATTATTTTGTTGTTTGCTCTTTATGATTGTGTTTTCACTTTTATTATTTCTTTTGTGTTGTAGGTTTCCAAAATGACGAGGAAATCTAAGAAGAAAATGAAATCTAAGCAGGCAGATAATCGTACTGATAGTGACGCTGAGAATGAGTTCAAGAAAGCTGTGAAAAGGGAAATCACCAGTCAGGTATATGTTATGAAAGTTATTTTAAATTTGAATTTATTGTTTTGTTTGGTATTGATTTTTATTTTATGATGTGATTCTAATTTTTTTTACTGTTTCAGGTCTGTGGAGGTGATGAAGACTAAGAAGTGGAAAAAGTATGACGATGCCCCATCAGATTGTGGAGGAAGCAGTCGTTCAAAGAAGAAGTCGGTAAGGAAAGTTTCTGACACATCTTGTGTCGATAAGAAAGAAAAAACAATGAGGTAATTTATTCATGCATAAGTAGTACCTTTATGTGATTTCAGTGGTACTTTTTATGCACCTAGTTAGTACCTTTATGTTTATTTTTATGCATGTTCGTCTGGGTCTCCTCGTGCGAGTAGCCTGGATAGCAGGGGCACCTGGAAGTCTCGGGTCTTACCTGTATATTTTTTGTTGGTTTCATGCATAAGTAGTACCTTTATGTGATTTCAGTGGTACTTTTTATACACCTAGTTAGTACCTTTATGTTTATTTTCCCTTTGAGTTGTATGGGTATCAATTTATACATGCATAAGTATCCCAGTTTTGTGAAAAAATATCCCCACCTTCTTGTGAACCTTGGCATTCAACGCCTGTGAGCCAAGTGCTCGAACTGCCCCCGCTTACGGTCCAGTTCGTCTGGATTCCCCTGTGGGTCTCCTCGTGCGAGTAGCCTGGATAGCAGGGGCAGTGGAGGGTTCACCAGAAGTCTCGGGTCTTGCCTGTATATTTTTTGTTGATTTCATGCATAAGTAGTACCTTTATGTGATTTCAGTGGTACTTTTTATGCACATAGTTAGTACCTTTATGTTGCAGATTGTGAATTATGTTTTTTTTATTTGAATTTTTTATTTCAGTGGAAATGATTATGTATTTAAATCCCGGCCCTCTTCAATCTATTCTCTTATGAGTTCACTGAATGAGGAGCAGCGAAAGGCTGTAAAAGATATTAGTTTTGGGGGTTTGCTTTTATTTCAAGATTTTGGATTTGTTTGTTGGTCAAATGTGCATTGGTTTGTTGAGCATTTTAATCCAGACACTCGTTTGATGTGTTTTGATAATAGTGATAAGTTTGTAGTCATCCCAGATGATATATGTGATGTGTTTTTACTGCCTAGAAATGAGGGTAGCGATGTGGAGAAGGGTAGGAATGATCCATTCATCAAGTCTTTTCTTACTAACTGGAATAAGATATATTCTGAAAAGAGGCTTATAACAGTGTCTGGTGTCCGTAGTTTATTGGGGGATCCGTGTTTGGCTGATGGCGGTGACGATTTTAAACGTTTGTTTGTGATGTCTGTTTTCTTTGCTCCTACTATGAATCGGAAGACTCATCTTAATCTGATAAAATCAGTAGTTGAGGTTCATAGGATTTCAAGCTTTGATTGGTGCTCTTATGTGTTGGACAAGTTGTGCAAAACAATTGTTTACTTCAGAAAAAATCTGGATACAAAGCATGTGATTGGTTGTGTTCTTGTGCTTCCTATTTTGTACTTGCATCGTTTAAAGTGGAGGGGTTTTGTAGAACCTAGTACACTGCCCTTGATAAGGCATTAGAATTCCTCAAAATTTAACAAGAGGTTGCTTGAGGAGACAAAACCAGGAGGTTATGGTCAGGGGGAGTTTGTAAAGGGTGTATATCCTGTGAGTTATAATGAAGGTAGAGCTGCTGGATCTTCTGAGGATGTACATGTAGATGGTAAGGGTAGTGGTCCGTCTGTAAGGTACGGGACTGATGCAGAGGGGAGGTATATTCGTTATTTGCTTCCTCCAAATGAAAAAACCGATGAAGAGATTCATCATGTTTCTCAAGATGTTAGTATTATCTTTTTTTTTGTTTCTTGCTTTTTTTAATTTATATTATTTTTCATGAAGTGTGAACTAATATTTGCTTGTTTCACTTCATTTTAGGGGTTTGAGGAGTCTTTTTTCTTATTGAAGTGGGACCTGAATGTGATTACTCATGCTCACATGGAATGCTTACAAGATTTTGTGAAGTGTTATAAGCAACGTGATCCATATCAGTCTTCATCTTCTTGTGTAGGTGGGCCCCTGCCTGATAGCGATGATTATTTTTCATCGGACAAGTTTTGCTGTCTTGTAGATGAAGTTGTAGCGTCCTTCAAGGCTATGCAGGAGCACTGCAAGTCTTCTTATTCAACATTCGGCGTACGCGCACCTCATTCACCTGTTGGTGATGTGAATGATGTTGCATTGGAAACTTTGATTGATGATGTGTGTAAGGATTTTACAAGTGGAAATGCAACTGCAGTTGAAAATGAAGAAGTTGCAAATCAAGTTGAAGCTGCCACTGTTGGATTTGAAGGAGCTCGTACTGATGATGCTGCCGGATGTGGTAATACATTCACCATAATTATATTTATATATTTGTTTTATTGAAATGTTTTAAAGAAATATATATATATATATATATTTGTTAATCATGCATGTTTTGTGAAGTAATGGGTTTGAAATGCTGTAGTTTCTGATGATGGGAAGAAAGAATTTTTGCGAGATGATGGTGATAGTAATTTTTAGAGTTTTTATTTTTATTGTGGCATTTATTTCTATGTATGTATTTATTATTCTATTTTGATGATGTAGATGTTACTTTTGTTGATGAAGTTTTCAAGTTTGTTGGTCCAAATGGGACGCAGAATCTTGATATTGATCCTATTGACCCGTAGTTTGTTGCAAATGATGAATGGGAAGTTGATGAGAAAGTTGGGTTCAGGTTTGCGTTTTTGAAAAAGAATGAAAGGTATTTGAAGGAACTCAGCGCAAAAGAGAAGCATGTTGTTGATTATGTTTTTCATAATCACTATGGAGGAATCGAGTAAGTTATGTTTATTGTTCGTTTTGTGTATTTTGTTCATTACAGAGTGATCTTCTAATATTTATAACTTGTTTTTGCAGTTCAATTGTCTTCTCATGTAGGGGCAGCTTCTTCTTGTCCTTCTGGGTCATATAATCCCTGTAAGACAGCTCATATATCCATATAAATGTCATTGATGTATGGGCATTGCTGCTGGATCAAATGGAGAAACACAATGCCGTTATTGCTGACAAGGATCAGTTGAAGGTGTACTTCACTGGCCAATGTTCAGTAAGTTTATGAAGCAATTTTTTTCATTATTTGCTTGTTCTTTGCATGCACATGTATGCGTTTGTTTTTATTTTTTAATTTTTTTCTCTTTTTGCATATCAGTTGTTTTTGGGTGATTTGTTGAGGCTTTGTAATGAGTTGGAATGCGGGAAGTCAGATAAGGAGGAGATGGTGAATCTTGTTGAAGCCAAGAGAAAAGGTTTGAGGGGGAGTTGGAGTTTCAGTTTGCAGCTGATGGGGTCTTTCAATGGAGCAAAGACTGCTGAACTGATGTACTTTCCCGTGCATTCTTCTGATCATTTTTTCGTGGTGGTGATTGATTTCCGGCAAAGATTGGTTCATTTTCTGGACAATTTGAAGCGTTCTTCTGGTTCAGATTCTTTATTTTGGAAGCTGGCAAGTTTGTTGGTAAGCATTATATGTTGCTATTTTTTGTTTATTTTTGTTGTCCTGTTAATTTTATTGGTGTTGACATGATATTAGTTTTGATTTTCTTGGTGTAGCATGCAGAGCTTGCTGATTTTCTGGAAGAGATTGGTCATCCTTAAGGATCGGAATTGAAGTATTTTGCTCTAGTAAACGTTGATCTGGAGTGGCAAAAGACTTCAAGTAATTTCGATTGTGGGGTTTTTGTGATGAATCTGATGCAAAATTTCGAAGGCAAACTGTATGAGTGCAACGATTTGATGAAGGTCCGTGGTGCATCGTTTTTCACCAAAAATAAATGTTCCGACTTTCATCAGCAAGCCCACACTGCAGCGTACAGTGGCGAGCAGGATCATCTCCCAAAGGACCGGTGAGAATTACTCTTGACTTTCAGTCTGCGTGACCAAACTCCAGAAAGAGAATTTTGTGTGATTTAGACAGCAAAATAAATTGAGTAATTAAATAAACAACTAGCGAAAATACTTGTGCAAACGAATGGATTTAAATCAATGACAAAAAGGTACTCCGGATCCAACAAACTCCACTCCACTTATAACACCGATCACAAATGCAAGAATTAATTAATCAAACCATGCAAATCAGTTATAGCCATTGAAGACGCTTCTGACATGACTTAATCTCTCCATACTGTTTCGATAATTAAGAAGACGCTTTATTAATTATTCCCTAATCAGCTGACAACTGTAAGAGACGCTCTTTAAGATTAATGAACCGAAAGCAATTAGCACAAGAGAGACCCGATTCTTAACTTACAGACTCTGACGCAGGACTGTAAAATTAACTCTGTTATTCCTCTAGTTTTGAGCAACCATTTTACCACTTATTAAACCTAAACCACGATTACGTATGGCCGATTTAATTGGCTAGAAATTAATCACAACCTAACAAATATTTGCAACTATTCGATAGACTTAGAATAATTAACAACTCGAAATCCAAGAATAACAGATACATGCATCAATTAATTATGAACAACAATTAGATCTCACAGTTTGTATAAGTGGAGCTTCGTTGTCGTCACCGGAATATGAGGGAATTAGCTAACTTGCATGCTTGAATCGAGTAACAAGAAATTGCGTAATTGTGCGATGATGTTGTCGAAGAAAAGAAGAATTAAAACTGAATTAAAACGTTTCGCTTGCTGCGTTTCTAGTATGGAGCGTGCGTAATAATGTGTCTTGAAAATAAGCTAAAAACCTAATATATATCTACTAACCATAAAAAGATAGAGTCCTACTAGGAAACAAGATCCTATTCTAGATAATTATGGTAAATTCCATGCACAAGCCTCCTAAAGGCGGTGGAGAAGGTATTTCCGCGTCCAGGTTCGCGTGTGGGCCGAGAATTGGGTTTAGCAAGCCCAAAACGTTTAGTGGCCCAAGCCTCCAGAAATTCGCTTCAATCTTCCAGCTGCATGCCCTTGCGGCTTGATTTGCCCAGACTCGAACTTTGCCCCTTTTCTTCACTTATATCCTTTTACACCAAAAACACGCATCTTTTCTCCACTTTTGTACCACGTCTCTACACAACACATCATTTATCCAAAATACACAAATATAGGATAAATAATAAGGAGAAAAGGCACCAAAAAATAGTGATAAGAACAAGTATAATACGTCCTATCAAATCCCCCCACACTTAACCCTTGCTCGTCCTCGAGCAACAAAAGCAAGAACAAAGAAAACATCAAGGACAAAAACAAACTTCAAACTGGATAATATGAC
Source organism: Perilla frutescens (assembly GCA_026008535.1). Classification (NCBI taxonomy): domain Eukaryota; kingdom Viridiplantae; phylum Streptophyta; class Magnoliopsida; order Lamiales; family Lamiaceae; genus Perilla; species Perilla frutescens. Next base: position 17,229,039 of record BRKX01000015.1, read on the forward strand.
TAAGTGTTAATTCCTCAAAGTGATGCGAATTTAGAGTGTGAGCTGTGATAAACCATTCCACAAATCACCAACCAATTTTGTTCAAGAACATGCCAATATTTTGTCAATCAAGTTAAAATCATGCTTATCAATCCAGCCTCACCAAGATTCACTCTTCATCACTCAAAGAAATCAGGACATGAGGCTTTTTACTCAAAAATCATGACTAGTTATCTTCAGCATAGAATTGCTCATTTGTCATCAAAGTTACCACTCTTCAGGTTCATCACAAATCACAAGGTCTTTTCCTCTTTGGTTGTAATGGGGCTTAGGCTCATGAGGTAGGGTGTTTTTGGCTAAAGTGGCTAAGTACAAATGGAATAACGCAAGTATAAGCATGAATGTCTCTGTGGAGCACGGCTGCAACAAATTTTTTTTCTTTTTAAATCAAAATAGGGCTTATTCAAAAGTGTGAGCATATTGAGTGTTGCTCTTCTTCACATCCTACTCCTCAATCTCTTTTTTTTTCCTTTTCTTTTTTTTCTGAAGCTGTGCTTCTTTCATTTTTTTTTTCTTTCTTTTTTTTTTCTTTTTCTGAGAAGCAGGGTGTGAAAATTTATGATTCTTCTGTCACTTCTAGCCCTCAATTCTTTCAATATTGCAGCTCAAATAACAATTCATACAAAAACTTGCCCGATTCCAAGGACAAAAGCATGCCAAAAGAAAAGCTAAGGTTAGTTTATAGTAGCTGCAATCAATGAAATTGGATCTGTTAGGCTCAAAAGGGGCTCACTAATTGACAATGAACGGGCAGGGCGTTTTCTTTTGGGCTAGTAGCTCGGGTATCCCTAATGCCTTGATCATGTTTGTGAAAGAAGTTAAAGGTGGCAACAAAATGGCGGCAAAGCAATTCAAGCATCGAATAATCATAATCAGACAACACTCATCAAGAAAAACTTCGAGCTCTTATAAATGCATGCTCATAGGCTCAAAAACTCACAATGTTGTAGGCTCAAAAAGTTTTGATTGCAAGCATAACTCATCATTCAAGATTTCATCCAAAACATGGCATATTCTATCACAAATTCAACCTCTCACCCAGTCAAACCCATCACAGCCCAAACTCCTCAAACTCATCAATTCAAGCAGTAAGCTCAGTCAAATTCCTAACAAAGACCCAAGGTAACTGACTCGAAAATAAAAATGAACACTAAATCCCCCCCCCACTTGGAAGGCACAGTGTCCTCGCTGTGAGAAGGGGTACGAAAAAGACGAAAAACACACAGCAACATCAGAAAAATAAAAACCAAAAGTAAACAAGACACAGGCAAACAAGGATTAACAAGGGAGGGATAAGAGAGAACCAACTCTGATCCGCCAAATGGCGGATCACTTGCTCCATCACATCAAGACGACCATCAATCTCATCCAACCGGCGGTCGAGGCTGTTCTCAATGCGAGTAGTGGCAGCGGTGATCAACTCCTCAATCACTAGGAGGAGTGAGATAGCAGCAGGACCTGTAGAAACAGAGTGACGCGGGCCTTCGATGCCCAGCCGGGTAAGCTGGTAATGTCCCTGGTCATTCACAAACAATAGCTTTATAGCAGCAAAATCCTCCAAGCAGAACAAAGTGGCAGGCAAAGGGTCGGGGTCAGAAAGAGGTATGCGAAGTCTTTCAGCAAGCAAAGTCACAAAACATCCTAAAGGGTTCGACAAAGGGAGTGATGAGCACTGAATTGCCATCACTTAGCAAGCCAATACCCAAAGTTCACCTTGGACCCAGAATCCATACAATCAAGTAAAAACAATTCTTGCACAGTAACCAAATTCATCATGTCCAAGCGACCAAACACATTAGCAGCCAAGAATCTATGACAGAGCCTAAGTGCATCATCCTTCAAGTGAGCTCCTTTAGAGGAGCGAGAACTATAGGACTCATCAATAGAAAGCCTAGCCCAAGTTTCATTAGCTATTTGAGAAAAAATAGGTGGGACTTCACAGATGGAGGACTGATATGTCTCTTCAAGTACCGATTCATCAGACTCGAAACCAAGTACAGTATTCAAATTTGTAATAGACGTGTGAAATTTCCTACCACCTAGTGAAAACACAATGGCATGCCTATCCTCAAGCCCCCTCGAGGCATCAAAATCAAAAGATGATAAAAATTCTGTCATTAACACACGATGCACAGAAACGGACACATCAAGCAAATTAGACCATCCAATACCAACAAACAAGCTCCTAATTCTATCATTAACACCTAGCACAGAGATATTGTCCCAATTGAAAAGGCGCGCACCGATGAGAACACAGTGAGTGTTCACTTCAGTGCGGCGCTGTACCTCATCTGGTGGCAGAAAAGTCGGGGGGGCAGAACTTGAGAAAGCCTTCGGGGTTTTGCCCTTTTTCCCTCTTTTTGATGGCTTGTCCGGGAGCGGTTGGTGAGACTGGTCCGAGACAAGGGACGGGTTGGGGGCTATCTCCATCGGAGGAGTTGAGGCGAGCGGCGGCGAGACAGCGGGCGGAGGGCTCGCTCGTGAAGTCGAGATAGCCAGAGAAGGCGGCGGGGAGGAAGGAGGCTCGGTCAGTGGTGGTGAATTGGTAGTGAAGGGCCTGCTCCTTTTGGCGGTGGCGGAAGAGTCATCGGTGGGCGGACGCTTCGAGCGGCGGAGGAAAGGTGGAGGTTGGTTGAGTTCAGGAGGAACAACGGTTGGAGACGGTGGAGGTGTAGCGACCGGCGTCGGTGGTGGTGAGGGTTCCTGTGGCGGTGTTTCCTCCACGGTAGTCGGGAGTGGTGGCTCGAGAATAGTGACAGAGGTGGCTTTTCACTTTGCTGTCGAGAAGTGCTTTTTCCCCATGGTGGTCGACGGCGGAGGTGATCAGAGTGGGGTCGGCGACTTGCGGTTATGGAGAAGGTGGGAAGATGAACCGGTGGTGTAACTTCTGCAAAGGGGGTAAAAATTTGAAAGACTATAAAATTAACTAAGGCATGGATGAAATTAGAATTGGGGGTTAGGGTTATGTAAAAATAAATCCCAGATCAACTATGGGCATTTTGCAATTAAGTCCTTGTCCTAGAGAAATTTCCTAATGCCCCCCCCACACTTGAAATGGGCAGTTACTTCCGAAATCGCTCCCCCCGTATGCGGTATGCCCTTGCGGCTTGTAGTTATGTGATTCCTCTTTTTGGTTTTTTTTATTTGTTTTTTATTTTTTATTGTTTATATGATGCGATAGCTGAATTACAAAGACAGAAAAATAAGAAAATTAAAGCAATAAAAAGAATAAAGCGAAAATTGAAAAAAATAAAAGAATAAAAGAACAAGAAATCGGGTTGCCTCCCGAGAAGCGCCTTTAGTTAATGTCGAAGGCTCGATAGCGTCGGTGGTGCGGCTATTGGTGAATCATCGGGGCTGCAAGATCAACCCCATCAAAACTCGTAAAGGTGGTCTCGGCACAATATGGCTTGAGCAACTGGCCATTCACCTTTAACACTTTTTGAGTATCAAGACTGCGGATTTCCACAGCACCATGTGGACTGACAGTCACTACTTCAAAAGGCCCCATCCAGCGAGACTTGAGTTTACCGGGCATGAGGCGAAGGTGAGCATTGAAAAGTAACACTTTCTGACCAACCTCAAAAGTTTTCCTCCGGATATATTTGTCGTGCAATAGCTTGGTACGATCCTTGTAGTAACTGGCACTGTCATATGCTTCCAAACGGATTTCTTCAAGCTCTTGTAACTGATAGCGGCGTTCATGGCTGGCCAGCCGAGGATCCAAATTGCATTGTTTCACGGCCCAAAAAGCTCGATGTTCCAGTTCGACGGGAATATGGCACTGTTTCCCAAAAATCAGACGATAAGGGGACATCCCAATAGGCATTTTGAAAGCCGTGCGGTAAGCCCATGCGGCATCATCTAGCCGCATACTCTAGTCCTTGCGGTTTGGGCATACGGTCTTCTCCAGAATATTTTTGATCTCACGATTGGACACTTCAGCCTATCCATTGGACTGCGGATGGTATGCCGTAACAACTCGGTGGGTTACTCCATACTTCTTGAAAAGAGCTTCTAAGGTTCGGTTGCAAAAGTGCGTGCCTTGGTCACTGATGATGGCTCGAGGGACACCAAAGCGTTGAAAAATCTGAGCTTTGAGGAATTTGGCAACGACCTTAGAGTCATTGGTGTGGGTAGCTTTGACTTCGACCCACTTGGAAACATAGTCGACGGCTAACAGAATGTAGGAGTGGCCGAAAGAGCTTGGAAATGGGCCCATGAAATCCGTGCCCCAAACATTGAAGATCTCACAGATCAAGATTGGAGCTTGAGGCATCTCATTCCTCAAAGAAAGGTTACCGAGGCGTTGGAAACGATCGCAGTTCTTGCAAAAGAAGTAGGCGTCTTTGAAGATTGTCTCCCAATAAAAACCACGGTCTAAGACCTTGCGGGCTGTTCTCCTTGGCCCAAAGTGACCGCCACATGCGTGGACATGGCAGAAGCTCAGGATAGAGGGAATCTCTTCCTCAGGAATACATCGTCGAATAACTTGGTCGGCACAAGTTTTCCACAAGTACGGCGTGTCCCAGATGAAATACTTGGCTTGGCTCTTCAATCTGTTCTTTCGGGCAGATTCAAAGCCTTTGGGAAAAATTCCAGTGGTGAGAAAGTTCACCAAATCAGCATACCAGGGTGCCCTTTCCGCAGCTGCAAGGAGAAGCTCATCTGGAAAATCGTCTGGTATGGACATACCGTCGGATTCTGTCAACATCCTACTCAAATGGTCAGTGACATTATTCTTGGCTCCCTTCTTGTCTTTAATCTCCAAATCAAATTCTTGTAAAAGGAGAATCCAACGAATTAGTCGTGGTTTAGACTCTTTTTTGGATAGTAGATACTTGAGGGCAACATGATCAGTGTACACCACAACCTTGGATCCAACAATGTAGGATTGAAATTTCTCACAAGTGAAAACCACGGCCAGAAGTTCTTTTTCTGTAGTTGTGTAGTTGCATTGAGCCGGGTTGAGAGTCTTGGAAGCATATTGTGACGTCCCAAAATTTCATAAATAATAAATATCCGATTTATTCAATAAAAGAGGTTTAATACAACGGAAGCACTATTAAAAAAAATAAAAAAATAATATTTAATTTATATTGACCATCATCCCGTCTCCACGTCATCGCCCGAGCTTCATAAACCTGAAAAATATAATAGCTTTGGGGTGAATGCTATTAACTCAGTGGGTTACTGCATTTATCCAGATTATACACAATATGAATAATAAATACATAGCATAGAGTATCATTTTCCTGCAGCCCTTAGGCCGAACATGCAACCCGTAGATTGAGTAACTTTTCCTGCAGCCCGTAGGCCGAACATATAATTTCCACATATAAACTGCATAAAATGCATAATAAGGATAAATGAATATTGCATAAAAATCCACGTTGGATTCCCCACCTTTACTTGAACTTGAAAGTATTAAATATATCTACGCGTGCCTAATAATATGTATGTGTGTGTGTGGTCATTAAAAAGCTAGTGAAAGAAAATCATAAAATGAGTTCATGACTTTCGAAAACTAGAGACAAATAAAGAATTGAATTTGCTTTAAATGCTTTTGGTGTGGTTTGGAGAATGAAAATGCTCCTATTTATATTAGATCTTTGGTGTATGAAAAATGGAAGTAACACAATTGTAGGGGATTGATTTGAATCAAATCCCAAATTTTATGAAATGGATTGATGATTGATGATTGAAAATTGATATGATTTTATGAATATTAATAACTTGCTTAAACAAATATATTCTTTTGGAAAAATAGTAACGACCAGTTAAAAATAATTTTTCGGGTCGTTACACATAGTAAATGACATGACTCTGCTTCTCAATCTTTTGCCCGAGGACAGCTCCAACGGCATAGTCACTTGCGTCGCACATGAGCTCAAACGGGAGTCCCCACTGCGGTGGTTGAATTATCGGTGCAGAAGTCAGTTTCTCTTTCAACAAATCAAAAGCTTCCTTGCACTTATCATCAAAGACGAAAGGAGCGTCTTTCTGCAGCAGCTTAGTCATTGGTTGAGCTATCTTGGAGAAATCCTGAATGAAGCGACGGTAGAAGCCGGCGTGGCCTAAAAAGGCTCAAATTTCCTTCTCATTGGATGGGTATGGCAGCTTAGTGATCAAGTCAATTTTTGCTCTATCAACTTCAATGCCTTTCGCAGATATGACATGACCGAGCACAATTCCCTGTTGCACCATAAAGTGGCACTTCTCGAAGTTCAAAACCAAATCGGTCTCAACACACCATTGAAGAACTTTGTCTAAATGCTCCATACATTGCTCAAAGGAGTCGCCATGAACTGTAAAATCATCCATAAAAATCTCGATGCAACTTTCGATCAAGTCGGAAAAGATACTCATCATGCATCGTTGGAAAGTGCCCGGGGCGTTGCACAATCCAAATGGCATCTTCCGGCATGCAAATGTCCCAAACGGACAAGTAAAGGTCGTCTTTTCCTGGTCTTCTTGGGCCATAAAAATCTTAAAATAGCCTGAGTAGCCGTCGAGAAAGCAGAAGTATGATTTCCCAGCCAATCTTTCGAGCATCTCATCAATAAAGGGTAACGGAAAGTGGTCTTTGCGAGTCGCATCATTCAACTTCCTGAAATCAATGCACATTCGCCAACCTGTCTGCAATCTCATTGGTATCAACTCGTTGCTCTCATTCTTCATGAGCTGGAATCCAGATTTCTTGGGAACAACGTGAACTGGGCTAACCCAAACACTGTCGGAGATGGGGTAAATGATTCCTAATTGGAGCAACTTCAGAATCTCTTTCAATACCACTTCCTTCATCACCGGGTTTAATTTCCTCTGAGGATCTCGGGATGGTTTATGATTCTCTTCAAGAAATATGCGGTGCATGCAAATGTCGGGGCTGATCCCCTTGATGTCGGCGAGAGTCCAGCCGATAGCACATCTGTGCTTCTTCAAAAGAGTAACGAGTTGTGTTTCCTGTTCTGCAGTAAGGTCTTTACTCATGATTACGGGTAATGTATCTGCTTCCCCCAGGTATGCGTACTTCAGGTGCTCGGGAAGAACCTTAAATTCCAAAGTTGGAGCCTTCATATGAGATGGGAGAATGGGCTCCGTGTTGGTCGGCAAGGGCAAACGGCCTGCCGAATTTCTGGCAGGAAACTCTTCTGCTGCATAAAGCTGCTGTATGATTTCTCGGATCTCTTGTTCCTCTTCTGAATCTGCAATGTGTTCGGGTATCCCTCCAAAGAGTACCTGCTCTAATTTGTCATCCCTGAAATTGCACTCAACAAAATCATCAGTAATGGAATCGATAATATCAACCATAAAGAGCGCTTCTGGATCTTCCACATGCTTCATTACTTCGAATATATTAAATGTGACAACATCCCCATCAAATTCGAAACTTAGCATTCCTTTATCAACATCAATTTTTGTTCGTGCAGTTTTCATAAATGGAAGGCCTAGCAGAATTAGGGATCTATGTGCAGACAATGCATCATCCATGTCAACGATGTAGAAATCAACAGGAAAAATCAACTCATTCACCTTAACTAAGACATCTTCGACTACACCTCTAGGGTATGTATTGGACCTATCAGCTAATTGAATGATGACGTGAGTATCTTTCATAGGACCCAACTGTAACTCCTTGTAAACAGAAGAAGGCATAACATTGATAGATGCACCTAAATCTAGCATGACTTTTTCCACCTTTTTGCTCCCAATGATGTAAGGGATAGTGAACATACCTGGGTCTCGACACTTTTGAGGTAACTTCCGCTGAATAATTGCGAAGACATTTTCTCCTACCTTGATTTTTGCATTCCTTCCATACCGTATCTTTTTGGCACATAGTTCCTTCAAGAATTTTTCGTATCGAGGGACTTGCTTGATAGCATCGATCAGGAGTAGGTTGATCTCGACTTTCTTGAAAAGTTCAAAGATCTCTTTCTCATCTTCCTCTTTCTTGTGTCGTGCCAACCTAGAAGGAAAATGAGCTGCAGTAATAGGGTTAGGAGGTTTAGACAAAATCTGTACCTCACTAGGAGCAAGCTGTGTGCCCTTAGCGTTGGGTCTGTCATCAGCTTCCGCAGTTTGCCCACACGGCGTGTGGTCGTGTGTCTTTCTCTCAACTTCTACTAATTCCTTCCCACTCTGAAGAGTCACAGCACTGACATTTCCTCTCAGGTTCTGCTCGGCCTGAGATGGGAGTTTCCCGGTGTGCCCTTACAGCTTGTTTAATTGGGTAGCAAGCTGGGTGATCTGTGTGCCCATACTGCCCAAGGCGGCTTGCGTCTCTTGCTGAAAGGCCTTTTGGCTCTGTGCCAGGCTACTCACTGGGTTGGTGCTTTGCTCCAGACTCTTCATGATCTCACTCATAGATGGTATGGATCGGTCTGGGTGGGCATACGGCTCACCCCTTGGGGGTCTCGGTGGCAAATCTCCTGCTGCGGGTTGATCTCCAAGCTGTCTCCAACGGAAATTCGGATGATCTCTCCACCCGGGATTGTAGGAATTGGAGTAAGGATCATTATTCTGATTTCTCCTAAAATTATCTCCTCGCGGGGCATCATAATTGATTCCTCTGAGAGCATCTTGCTGCGCATCGCCCGATCCATAATAAGCTTGTTTAGTGGGTGGCTAATGCAAATTGGGACACTCGTCAGTGAAATGCCCATGCTCGGAACAGACTCCATAGCGGTTTGGCCTTGTGTGCGCCACAGCCAAGCCTCGGACTAGGGAGGTAAGAGCATCTATCTTTTCATTCATTTCTGACCCCGCAGTTCGTTTGAGTGCTCTTACAGGTCGGTGTCTTCCTTCGTCTTCTTCTTCGTACTGCTGTCCTCCAGAAGCCATATCTATAATGAGCTGTTTGGCCTCGCCGAGGGTTTTATTGGTAAGCGATCCCCCGCTGGCAGCATCGACGATTTTCCTGTCAAAAGAAGACATGCCACAGTAAAAGTAATTAGTCAAAAGCTGATAATCAGTGAATCCATGGTCCGGGCATTTGCGGCAGAGCTGTTGAAATCTCTCACAGTATTCAGCTAAGCTTTCATTCGGTTTTTGTTTGATGCTGCTGATAGCCATTCTCAGATTGGCAGCTCGAGTCTCAGGAAAGAACTTTCGCAAGAATTGTCCTTTTAATTCTGTCTAGGTGGTGATAGACTCTGGTGGCAAATCAAACAACCAATCTCGTGCCTTTCCCTGCAAAGTGTGAGAAAAAGTGAGTAACCTTAGGTTATTAGCAGTAAAACCTGTAGGTCTTAAAGTAGAGCACACGAGATCAAATTCAGATAAATGTTTGTGTGCACTTTCTCCTGGTAGATCACCAAACTTCAGTAATACTTGGATGAAGGCAGGTCGGATCTCCGCATTGTTGGCAATCGGGGGTAGCACGATGCAGATGGGTCTGTTACTCCGAAGATGACCAATTTCCCTAATAATAGGCTCATGATCGGGTCCTTGATCAGCCACGTTGGCATGGATGAGGGCTCTTCCTGCAGCATGGCCTTGCGGGTCCGGTGGTGGATCTTCATTATTGGCCATGTCTTGTTCTGATTTGAGGGTCTTGGTAGACTCCTTGGCAGCTTTCCTTAATCGGTGTAACGTTCTCTCTGGCTCTGGATCAAACTCTAAATCTTCTTCTGCAGAGAAACGGGTCATGTACCAGAAAATTAAAAATAAAGTAAATACAAACTGAAAATTTCGAGTAATCACTGCATTTAGAACCAATCCCCGGGTCATGAACCAATCACTGCATTTAGAACCAATTTCCGACTTTCGTCAGCAAGCTCACACTGCAGCGTACAGTGGCAAGCAGGATCGTCTCCCAAAGGACCGGCGAGAATTACTCTTGACTTTCAGTCTGTGTGACCAAACTCCAGAAAGGGAATTTTGTGTGATTTAGATAGCAAAATAAATTGAGTAATTAAATAAACAACTAGCGAAAATACTTGTGCAAACGAACGGATTTAAATCAATGATAAAAAGGTACTCCGGATCCGACAAACTCCACTCCACTTATAACACCGATCACAGATGCAAGAATTAATTAATCAAATCATGCAAATCAGTTATAGCCATCGAAGACACTTCTGACATGACTTAATCTCTCCATACTGTTTCGATAATTAAGAAGACGCTTCATTAATTATTTCCTAATCGGCTGACAACTGTAAGAGACGCTCTTTAAGTTTAATGAACCGAAAGTAATTAGCACAAGAGAGACCCAATTCTTAACTTACAGACTCTGACGCAGGACTGTAAAATTAACTCTGTTATTATCCTAGTTTTGAGCAACCATTTTACCACTTATTAAACCTAAACCACGATTACGTATGGCCGATTTAATTGGCTAGGAATTAATCACAACCTAACAAATATTTGCAACTATTGGATAGACTTAGAATAATTAACAACTCGAAATCCAAGAATAACAGATACATGCGTCAATTAATTATGAACAACAATTAGATCTCACAGTTTGTATAAGCGGAGCTTCGTTGTCATCACCGGAATACGAGGGAATTAGCTAACTTGCATGCTTGAATCGAGTAACAAGAAATTGTGTAATTGTGCAATGATGTTGTCGAAGAAAAGAAGAATTAAAACTGAATTAAAATGTATCGCTTGCTGCATTTCTAGTCTGGAGCGTGCGTAATAATGTTTCTTGAAAATAAGCTAAAAACCTAATATATATCTACTAACCATAAAAAAAAAAGAGTGCTACTAGGAAACAAGATCCTATTCTAGATAATTATGTTAAATTCCATGCACAAGCCTCCTAAAGGCGGTGGAGAAGGTATTTCTGCGTCCAGGTTCGCGTGTGGGCCGAGAATTGGGTTCAGCAAGCCCAAAATGTTTAGTGGCCCAAGCCTCCAGAAATTCGCTTCAATCTTCCAGCTGCATGCCCTTGCGGCTTGATCTGCTCAGACTCGAACTTTGCCCCTTTTCTTCACTTATATCCTTTTACACAAAAAACATGCCTCTTTTCTCCATTTTTGTACCACGTCCCTACACAACTCAACAACACATCATTTATCCAAAATACACAAATATAGGGTAAATAATAAGGAGAAAAGACACCAAAAAATAGTGATAAGAACAAGTAGAATACATCCTATCAGTCCGACTCGTTCAATTAATTTTTTTTCTTTTCTGCTTCATGTTTTTTTTTTTTGCTTATTGAAATGTTTGAACTTTCTTTTTGCAGTCATGTGGTAGAAGAAAGTTACGGGCATTGTATTGTGCTCGGATTTTACTTTCAGGGACGAACGACATGCGGTTTCAAGTTCACCAATCTGTGCTGGATTTCATGAATAAGAAGAAGAAATGATTATATTTGTGATTGAATGATGTTTTTTTTGGTGGGATGTTGTGGGATGACAGATACTTTGATGTTATCGTTAAGTTTGATCTGTGTTTGATATCAAAATACTCTGGTTTATGTAACTACTTGAGAATACAATTGCTTGGATATATTGGTCAGGGTTTTAGATATGATGAATAGTTTGAATGTCTGGAATGTTTTAAGAATTATGTTATTATATAGTTTGTGTATGTTTTTTGATCATTAGAAAATGAGCTTTCTTTATGCCACAATTTATTGTATTTTTTTTTTTATCATATTATGTTAAGCATATAAAAAGTATCACCTAATGTGAAATGAGGTACCAATGAACATGTAACTTTGTCCACACTATATGCTCAACAAAAAATTATCGTGTGTTTCAGAAATATTTTTGCTTTAACTTTAGTTGTAAATTAGTTATTTAATGATCATTCATAACCTGATTTTAAAGAAACCTGATTCTTATTTAGATATAATAATAGTATAACGTACAGAGCATAAACGTACCACGCGATAAATGAAAGAGTACCATGTTATGTTTTTTGTAGTCTTTTTATGTTGTATATTTTTTTAAAGAATTAAACAAAACTTTGATAAATTAATGATCAACAAATCCTTGTATGTGGGAAAAAAAATCCCAACAGTAAAAAATCTAATTAAAGCAAAAAAATGAATATGATACAATAAAAAGTATCATGTGGTAAGAAAAAAAAAGTATCAACTACGATAAAAAATCTAATTAAAGCAAAACATGAGTTGATACAAGAAAAAGTACCATGTGGTAAGAAAAAAAGTATCAAGTTCGATAAAGACAGGTATCAACTTTAGATTAATCTAAAACAATCATCGTTCCAAGAATTTCAAAGTAAAGCAAAACATGAGTCTGATGCAAAAAAAAAGTACCATGTGGGAAGAAAAAAAGTACGAAGTACGATAAAGACAGGTATCAACCTAAGATTAATCTAAAACAATCGAGGGTTTGGAGTTTTGGATCCAAACTCATCCAACTGAATTGATTTTGCTGTGTCAATTGTCTTCTTCTTTCTACCCTTCTCAAGTTGTCCTTTAATTCTCTTTTTTCTCCCCTTGGTTGTTGTTTTGGAAGGATCAAGGACTGTCATGCATGATGAGGAGACATCGGTGTCCTGTATCAAAGTTTTCGTTATATTCAATTCTTCAACGGCCTGAAATATCTTCTTAGATCCCTCTTCTATAATCATTCTGGCATCTTCACTTTCTTGAGCCTTGATAAGTACACTGTAGTACTGTTTTGCCATCTTATGCCTCCAACTGTTAGAAGTGATCATCTCTGCTATCCGATCACCTGAATTTGCAACTTTATCCCACAAGTCCTTTTTCGCATATTTGGTCCATCTTTTGACAATATAACGAATGGGTATTTGACGCACTGAATTTCTGTCCAATATTCTCAAGCTATGAGAACACAATAACCCATTCTCTTCAAATCTTCTACATGTGCAGCTTATAAAATTTTGCCCATGGAAAAAACTCACCCTATGAGCAGAGCCATCACCATGATTTTGAACATCATACAGTCTAACGTCAAATTTTTCACCCAACACACTAACAGTTGAAGATATAGATTTCAATAGCTCATCCTCAAAATCAGTGAACACAGATAGTGTGTATACCTCAGAAGCATGCTTGAGTATTCCTATCAGGGGTATACGTGAGGTTAGTATCACTCTTGAGCATTCGAATTCATCTGCTTGTTCTCGGCTTCTCCATCGTTGGACTGTTCTGTTAAAAATTGTGTAGAACTCGTGCAGATTTGTAGCCTTGCTTGCCTTGAATCCGATTGCACTGTTCGTACTCTCACTCCGTTGGGAAGAAAGAATTCCGACTGAGAAGTAGTCCTTATTGTACGCGGTGCACCATTTTTCTCTCAAGTCATATAGTCGTGCAAACCAACTATTACCTTCCAAACCATGAACTGACACTATTGATGCCCAACATCGCTCAAATTCTTCTTTTTCAACACATCCAGTTAAACATCTCTGAAAAGCATCATTGAAGGCCTTATTGGCTTTCAGTCTCCCAAAATGGCTTACGGCATTCTGGTACAAATGCCATATGCACAGTCGGTGTCTTGCATCTGGAAAGACCTGAGCATCATTCTAAAAATTTAATACTTTTCCCAAAAGGTATCATGTACTAATAAGAAAAGTATCACAGAAAGAGTAACAGGTATACCTTTGACAGTGCATTTGTAATTGTAAGATCTTGATCGGTAAATATTGTCACTGGACATTTCTGCTTCATCGATTTCTTGAAAACCTCAAACAACTATTGAAATGTATCAATCTTCTCGTCCGTTAAGAATGCACACCCAAACATGACATTCTTCTTATGGTTATTAAGTCTAACAAAGGGCGCGCAAATCATGTTGTATCTGTTGGTTCTATAGGTTGTGTCAAAGACAACCATGTCACCATACAAGTCATAATCTTCAGACATCATCGAGTCTCTCCAGAAAATATTGGACAGTCTTCCATCACTATCCAACTTAAATCTATAAAAAAAAGTGTTCATCTTCAGTGGCATCCTGAGCTAACATGTTAATGAAACTCTGTGCATCCCCCACTTCAATCGTACCCATCTTCATCATGTTTACAAAATTCAAGTGATCCTTCATCGTATGACCAACCAAATGCTTTCCCTCTGCTTCTTTTGCCATATATCGATATGAGCCACTTGCTCTCATGCCTAAAGATATCATGTCTTCAATACGAACAGCTTTGTCATCTTTAATTGATCTTTGAGATCTATGTCTGTGACTTCATTCCTTCCTAGAAAGCTCGTGGTTATGTTCTTGAACATGTTCAATGACTTCAAGCAATCCATCTTGGTCTCTCTTTACCCTCGATGATGCTTTACAATTTGTGCGTGTAATATTTCTTCTCCGTCTCCACTTTTTTCTTGATTGCTCAGAGGATCAATTTCTGCAATATTTTTAACCCCCTCACTTGAACAACCATAATATTTCTCTATCACAGCACCAGTACTATTGCACCTTTGACTATTTTTCCTGACACTAAATCCAACTTCCTGAGCATGTAGACAGTATAATTGATACATCTCTCCAAAACTCTCTCTCCGGAAACCAATTAGAGAACCACTGACATCAAACGTATTCACTGTATAATAAAAAAGTAACAATGACTATAAAATAAAGTACCACAGCATGTTAAGTTCTTGAAATACATAAGATTAGATATATGACCTGCTTCAATCAATGTAATGTTGTCTTCGTTTTCCTCAGTATATTCATAATGCTCATCCCCAGATTTGTCAAGAATAACTATATCTAATTCATTATCTGCCAAAATAGCTTGTTCATCCATTTTTTTATCCTAACAGTAAATTCAAAAATAAAAATAAGAAATCAGAATTTCAACTCAAATTATATAAAAGTACGTCCACTGATGTTCTCATAGTTGATTTTACCTCAATTTGGATGAATGCAGATCGAATTCAGATTTGCAGGTGAAATTTTGATCGACTTTAGCTTCGAGATTCCTTGATGGTGGCGTCGATTCACTCTTTGCGATGGTCGCAATCCCTAATCGATGGAAACGACCGTGATATTTGAACTTGGTATGAAGGTTGACGGTGGTGATAATGCCAACGTTCACGGCGGCGACGATGGTCTCTGCGATCGCGAGAGATGCTAGCCGGTTTTTGAGCTTCGGTTATGATTTTTTGTTTTAGGCTTGAGTTGCAATTATTTTTTTTAGATTAAGGCTGGGTCTGAATTCTATTGGGTTGGATCTGAATTGTATTGGGCCGGCCCATCTGAAATACCATATATCAGGTCTGCTGCATGCAAGTCCACCTCTTATGGTAATGATGTAATTTTCAGTGATGTTAGACAAATAGTATAATTAACACAATTCTATATAATTTATATGACATTAGTTTTAGCTTAATTATAGTAATATAACTTTTTTTTTATATAATTGACGTAATTAACCTATAATCCAAATTAAATAGTATCCATTTACATAGATAAGGACATAAGTAGTTCTTTATAAAAAAGTATATGAAATCTATTAAGAATGGTAATATATATATTTTTTTGATACTGTTGACTTTCTTAAAGAGTTGTTAATGTAATTATAGAGTGTTGAAACATCCATTTATATGGTAATTAATATACTGACTAAGATATTGATTGTAATTGGTGAAATAATTATTAATTTGCAATCTAATTAATATTCATATTATAGTAAATGAAATTAATAAATTAAGAAAAATATGTCATTAGATTCTGAATTTGGAATGATAATTTGGGCGGGAAAAGCTAATTTTACTATTTCTAAGGACTATCCTGTTTTTAGAGATAATATAGAATGTAATTGTAACGGCGGCAGCAATATTGAAATTAAGGGGTGGAATGAAAATATAATTATTCGATGATCATTCATTATAGTATGTAATATTTATATTTATTCCTGCATTATAACAGCCAAGCAATTGTCAACTTTCTGAGTCAAATGATCCGAGTACTTGTTGAGTGGGAACTCGGCTCCGATTCCGAACTCCTTCAACGAGTCACGGCAATCGGCGGCGACCGCCGAGCTTAGATAAGACTTAACGGTGCCGATGTCGCCGGCTTCTAGCGCCTGGAGGCTCACCTGTAAGTCGTCGACGACGTTGTCGAAGCTGTCGGCGCAGCTCTCCCTGATCGAGTCGCGGCTCATCGGCTCCAGATGGGCAATAGCCGGCTCGATCGTCGGGACCAACCCCTTGAGCCGCTTGGCCAGATCAATCGTGGCTTTGATGGCGTTAGCCGAAGCGTCGTGCCAGTTAGCCGCGCCGTTCACCATCTGAGTGCAGCTGCGCCGGTAGCTAGCCGTCCGGCAGAACGGGTTCACGCCGGCGAATTTCCGAGCCTCGGCTTGTGGGCTCTGGACCGCGCCGAGGAGGAGGAGAGTAGCCGTCGCTACCATGATATAGTTCATCAACTTTCTTGGAGCCATTTTTCAGTGCTTCAATTTCTATTTTATTTTGATTAAATGCATATGATTTGTTTGGCTGTGGCATGCAAATTTCAATGAGTTGATCTCCTTTCTCTGAGGTTTCTCTCTCTAGGTTTATGATATTCTAGATTCACTTCATTATAAAGGAAGTGAAAAAGAACCCTTTCAAGAAATTAAAAGAGAAAAGAAGACGAGAATCTTAGGTTTGGAATTAGGTTTTTAAGGATGCATATTTTTTCTATTTTTCAGCAAATGTTTGTGGTTTTCCTATCAAAAAGTTTTGCATGTTTCAGTAAGGGACATTTTCGAGGGAAGCCGCTAAGATCGGTAAGAATAAGTTGAATGATCCATAAATAAAATTTTAATTTCAAATAATATTTCATATTTATTTTAAATTATTAAGTAAACACGTGTAGAAGATATATAATATCATATATCATTAATATACATTCATTCATGTGTGTTAGCCTATACTTCTCGCAAAGCCATTAAGTTCGAAACAGACTGGTATGAAGTAATTTTGTTGTAAACCAAATATGTATGTTTTTAAAAAAATTTAAGTGGTAATTTTGTTAAGATTTATTGTGTAAGTGCTTTTATTCTTAGTTTTCAAAGTATATGTACAAATCATTCTCAATTTTTTTCCCAAACACGAAAGAACAAAAATATTTTTTTTCCAAAATACTTCAATTAAATATGATGATAAAAGTAATTCTGTTAAATTGAAACAGTCAGATGAAAAAAGACCCTCAACTTAGTAACTCAAATAGTGCAGACAATGATATTTTACTTTATCCTACAAATATTTGAATTTTTATGTTTCATCTTTTGATGTTTGATCATTATTGTTCACAAATGCAAGAGCTCATAATTGGGCAAACGGTTTCTCAAGCAAAAAAAAAAAAAAAAACCATTTTTTTTTAAATAAATGCAGTTTCGTATACATTTATCTATCAGTACATAATTTCGAGAATTCATCCATCAGGTAGCTAATCAAAGTCTGTGTAAAATGCATATATTTTTAATAGAAATACAATGTGGTAATTTACATTTAATGTTCTCTAATGCAAAAACTTAGTGAAAAGCAAGACATAATTGTTATTTTGCATATGCTATTTTATAATAGTACTTTTTGTAGCTACAAAAATAGTTGGAACTAATCTCATGATGTAGCAACTCTTAATAATTAAAATACTGAAAAATGTTTAGCATATTAATAAATCATACCCTAGTAAAAAATATCTGGCCATAACACCATTTCTACCATTACTTCTAATAAACTGTGCTTGGTTTTCCTCTAAAACCTTAAACTTGAGAGGCCCTAGGCACAAATCTGCTCACAATAATTGACAATATGAAGCTACTAGGTAGAGGGCTTTTACACTTTCAATGGCTAGTGTCTTGTGAATTGGACTATCTAACATGAAGCCCAATATTAGCTTTAGTTGTGGCCCAATTTGTAAATAATGTAATTATTCCTTATTTTGTGAAAAAACCATTTGTGCTAATTATATAATATAATATTTAACTATTTGTAATTTGTATAATTGAATATAATAATATTATTCTTTATATGAAAATCTAATAGTAACTGTAATTTTCTTTTTATTTTTTTACCTTTTTGTCAAATTATTATTCACATGATCAGAATGTTTGTAATATATTTTGCGATCGAAACAACTCATATATTATGATTTCTTTTTACATATGAAAAAGTTTATATCTTATTATATTACTGATTAATGTTAGTTACAATTATTTAAAGTGAATTAATCATACAAAAAATTGTTCATAAGTCTCTTACGTTTATGTATGCAGTTTGTACTAAAGCTCATTCTACATCTCCATTACATAAATTAAATAGGTTTGTGTTTTAGATTTTTTTTTTCTATTTGTGCACCTTATCCAATGTAGTAATTCATAGTTTTATTTTATTTGTTGCAATTAGAGATGAAAATAAGGTCGGGTTCGACTTCGATTTGGAAGACATGTCCCTATCTCGGTAAATATAGATTTGGGTCTGACCTATTATATATTAAATATTTTTGTGCCTATATCTGACCTATTTAACTATACAAATTGGGACTTGAACCCTTTAAAAATTTATTTAAGCATACCAAAATCAAAATTCATATTTTTATATGTATAAAAATACATATACTAGTTTTCTTAGATCTTTTTGTATATAAAAAAAAATAATTACAGATTTTTTCAACATTTATATGTAGTCTATATTTTTCTATATATATATATGTGTGTGTGTGTGTGTATTGTATTTATGAATAATTATATTTTTTTCAATATAATTACATGCATAGTTTTTTTTTCTATCTTATTCTGAAAGAGAAAATTTCGATTTTGGTCCCATAGGACATGGCCTAGTCCGATTTTGGTCCCAACCCTATCACATTTGGTCCTATTTCAGAAATTGTTATTAAATCTGGTCTCATAGAACTTGGATTATCAATTTTGGTCCCACAATTTAGACGGAAAAAATAAATGGGGTAACGGCCGCTAATTTTGGGACCAAAATCGATAATTTGGGACCAAAAGTGTAACGCCCCAATTTTATTACTCTTAATAAAAACGAAATGTTAAGCATGCTTTTATTAATAAATAGAAGAAGAAAAAAATCGAATATTAAGGTCTCAAAGATCACAGCGGAAAATCCTAATAAGAAAAAATATCTAAATTTATTTAAAATCTTTATTTAATCGAGACCATGACCACCACCATCGCATCTTGACCCGCTAAGCATCACCCGAGCCTCCATCTGAAAAAGATAAAGTTTTTGGGGTGAGTACTTTAACTCAGTGGGGAGTGTCCAATTATCCAAGCTATATAAAATTAAACAAGTAAATGAGAATAATAAAAATTTGTTCAGTCCGTAGACCAAACCATATAGCCCGTCGGTCCATTTTAGCCCGAAAGCCCTGTCTCATTTAGCCCGAAGGCCCTATACTGTGCTGTGTCATCACATAACTGAATAATAAAATATAGAGAGAATAATCGGGAAAGAATCACATAAAACCCCACCTTCACCTTGACCTGGATATTAATTAATTAAGTCCGGCGCGCCTCCTATAAATTATTTATTGTAAATTAATACAGTGCATAAAGAAATAAAATCATGCATAATATTTATTTATGATGCAAGTTTTAAAACAATAATCATATATAGTGACAAAGTTCTTTTAATTCCTTTTTTTTTATTAATACATGCGTATAATAATGTTTATATGTATATATATGTATAACTATATATGTAACGTTTATATATATATATATATATATAATTAGACCAACATATATATATATATAATAATAATAAGACCAACACGCACACCAATATATATGTATATATATATATATATATATATACATAGACCAACACGCACACACTACACATTTATATATATATATATATATATATAATTACATCAAATCACATCACACCTATATTATATATATATATATATATATCTACCCATACAACACATGCATTACAAATATATATATATATATATATATATGTATACACATAGAAAGTGAGATGTGCTAGCGTCAGAAAGTACCTAGCATTCATTACACATTATACATATATATATATATGTATACATGTGGTGCTGTGTTTGTGTGTGATATATTCATATATATATATATATATGACATATGTATGCGTGAAAGGTAACTTTCTTCTTCTTCTTCACATAAATCTCATTTCTTTTTCCTTCTGTATCTATAGCCGAGAACACAAAACTCTTCAACAAAGGAGGAAAAAAAATCAACAGTAAATAAATAAAAACGTGCAAGTACCTCTGAAAATCCGAAATTGAGAGAAAGGAAAACGAAGATGATCTGAATGTGAGTGAATGAAAATAGAGAGATGGAGTTCTCTATTTATAATGATAGATTAGGGTTAGAGTTGGGGAAAGAGAGAAGACCTAGTACTTATCCTATTGATAGATGGAGAAGGAGATGATAAGATTTGTAGAGTTGGTGCTATTATAAACTCTCTATTTAGGTTTTTTTTTTCGTGGATGTGAAGAAAAGAGAGGAAGAAGAAGAAAGGATTCATCAAACGGGTCTTCTATCTATTTTTATTTTGGGCTTAAAGATTTGGGCTCAAAGAATTCTATTTGGGCTTGAAAAGTAAATAAATAACTTTGGACAAAAATAAATAAAATGTAACACATTAGGCAAAATAAAAAAAAAATTAAATGCATGATCATGCTATAAAATTTCTATATGCTAAAATGAATTCATGTTTATAAATCACTTAGGCGCGGCTTATTAGACTTAATCAATTAATATCATATAAGTAAATAAAATAAATATTTTTAGGAAGAAAGAAAAAAAATTGAATAATTAAAAATGTAGTAATTTAAATATTAGAAAAATCGGGTCGCTACATCCTTCCCTACTAAAAAAAATTTCGTCCTCGAAATTACTTACTTGGGTCTAGAAACTGCGGATATCTAGACATAATTTCTTCTTCTTTTTCCCAGGTAGCCTCATCTACACTGTGTCTACTCCACTGGACCTTAATCAACGGCGTTTCCCTATTTCTTAGTACGTGAATTTTTCTATCCAGCACAGCTATTGGGTATTCCTCATAAGTCAAATCCTTACTTAACCCTAACTTGGCGTAATTTACGATATTGCCCGGATCGTGAATATATCTTCTTAGGGATGAAATATGGAAAACATCATGTATCGAGGTCAAACTTGGTGGTAAAGCAAGTCGATATGCTAATCCCCCAACTCTCTCCAAGATTTCGAACGGCCCTATATATATATCTACCCATACAACACATGCATTACAAATATATATATATATATATATATATATATATATATATATATATATGTATATGTATACACATAGAAAGTGAGTTGTGCTAGTGTCAGAAAGTACCTAGCATTCATTACATATTATATATATATATATATGTATACATGTGGTGCTGTGTTTGTGTGTGATATATTCATATATATATATATATATGACATATGTATGCGTGAAAGGTAACTTTCTTCTTCTTCTTCACATAAATCTCATTTCCTTTTCCTTCTGTATCTATAGCCGAGAACACAAAACTCTTCAACAAAGGAGGAAAAAAAATCAACAGTAAATAAATAAAAACGTGCAAGTACCTCTGAAAATCCGAAATTGAGAGAAAGGAAAACGAAGATGATCTGAACGTGAGTGAATGAAAATAGAGAGATGGAGTTCTCTATTTATAATGATAGATTAGGGTTAGAGTTGGGGAAAGAGAGAAGACCTAGTACGTATCCTATTGATAGATGGAGAAGGAGATGATAAGATTTGTAGAGTTGGAGCTATTATAAACTCTCTATTTAGTTTTTTTTTTCGTGGATGTGAAGAAAAGAGAGGAAGAAGAAGAAAGGATTCATCAAACGGGTCTTCTATCTATTTTTATTTTGGGCTTAAAGATTTGGGCTCAAAGAATTCTATTTGGGCCTGAAAAGTAAATAAATAACTTTGGACAAAAATAAATAAAATGTAACACATTAGGCAAAATAAAAAAAAATTAAATGCATGCTCATGCTATAAAATTTCTATATGCTAAAATGAATTCATGTTTATAAATCACTTAGGCGCGGCTTATTAGACTTAATCAATTAATATCACATAAGTAAATAAAATAAATATTTTTAGGAAGAAAGAAAAAAAAAATTGAATAATTAAAAATGTAGTAATTTAAATATTAGAAAAATCAGGTCGCTACAAAAAGTGATATTTTCAGCGAAATATAAATCCTAAAATGTAATCAGCTATGAACGATTTTTGAGCCGAAAAATTGATCAAATGTTAGATTTGTAAATAGGGGGTACTTTTTGTTATTATTTTTTAATTGGGTTATTTAAAAAAATACTACAATAAAAACACGATTTAACAACAGATTATAAACTACAATAAAAACGCGATTTAACAACGAATTATAATTCTTTTTAAAACACAGACACATTAACAACGGATTAAGATTAAGATATTTAATGACAGATTTTTTTGTCTCAAACTTAACAAAGAACACACGTCGTATTTTAATTTTATTTTTTTATTTGTTTATGTTAACGACACAATAAAGACATATTTTTTATAATATTTATTATTATTATTATTATTTTGCAATTACTAATTAATTACAAATATTATTTTTCAATTACTAATTAATTACAAATATTATTTATATTTTTTTTAATGTTATTAATTTTTTAATTACTATATAATTACGAATTTGAAATCAATCTTTTTAATATTATTGATTTTAGATTTATTTTACATTTTAAAATTTATTTTATTTTTAATGTTTTAATAATATATATTATTTTTTAATATTATATATTTTTTCAATTACTAATTAATTACGAATATAAATTTTTTAATATTTTTATTTATTTTACTTTATGATTTTTAAATTTTTTAATATTATTAATTTTTTAATTACTAATTAATTATGAGTATAAATTTTTATTGTATTTTTATTAGTTTTACTTTACGATTTTTAAAATTTTATATTACTTTATATATATTTTTATTATGTTATATTATTTTTAATATTTTGGGCTTGACTTGGCTCGCTTCCATCGCTAAATGTGAATTTTTTGTAGTGAAAGTTCAAAATGTAGGTATGAAAGTATAATTTTTTCCTAGATTTTTTACTTTACATTTTACAAGAATTTAATTATGAAATAATCAACCATAATAATGAATTATTAATTAAAAATTAAAATTAAATATTAAAAATAATTATAAACGCTAATTAGATGTGGTGAACGCTCATAAACAATATTGTAAAAGTAAACTAAATAAAAAAATTACGTGCCTTTAGGGGTGTAAACGAGCCGAGTATCTTCTTGATCGAACTCGAGCTCGACAAAAAATTAAACTAAATAAAAAAATGGCTTTCTTTTGATTTAGTAGTTGTAATTTGATGATTTGGTGAGTAGATATATATAGATGCATGTTCGTGGGAAATTTGGAACCAAATTAGGTTAAATTTCTACCAAATCACTTTAATTTTGCCTCCAATTGAATTGCAAAGAAAAAAATTTCTAACATTTTTCTGTTTGGGACCAAAATCGATATCAAAATGGAACCAAAATCGATAATTTTTTTAACAGAAAACTTGGGACCAAAATCGATATCAAAATGAGACCAAAATCGATAATTTTTTAAACGGAAAACGTTACGGCGGGACTAAAATTGATAATTCAATCGATTTGGGACCAAAAGTGATAGGGATGGGACCAAAATCGGACTAACCCATGTCCTATGGGACTAAAATCAAAATTTTCTCTATTCTGAAACAACTAATTAAAATAAGTGATTTAATAATTTTAATTTTTGAATAATTATTAGTTCGAAATCATGTATTCCCATAAACAACCAAGGGAGTAAGGAAGTACTCACAAATCACAATGGGGGTTATTAATTACCTATTAAATTACACGTAAATAAAATATATCCAAATAATATCATCTTAATCTTAATATATATAAAGACAAATAAGTATACTTAAAATAGTAACTCTCATTTTCCCGCTCATTTGTACTTGCCACATACGGAAATAATAGCTATCCCACATCGAATTTAAAGAGAATTATTTTTCTTTCACATACTATAAATTTTAATGGCCAACAATGAATTTCTCACACATTTCTTGGTCTCTTATTTGAGAATGAGTATAGTGTTTGATTTTAATTTATTAGTTTAATATTTAAACATGTATTAAATTATTTGAATTAAATTTTGGCAATTAAATATTTATTTTTGAAAATGCATTCAAGTTTAATGGTCAATAATTGATCTTATCATTATAAATTTAAAAAAAATTCATTTTAAATTTTAAATTTTAAATATATTTTAATCAATTAAATTATATTTATTTTAATTTTAAAATTAAATATATCCTACATTGAACACAACAAATAGTAATTAATATTTATTGACAATGTATTTTGTGATATTCTAAATTAATAATAATTATGAAATGTACCATCATATAATAATAATAATAATAATAATAATAATAATAATAATAATCATCTTAATATATATAAAGACAAATAAGTATACTTAAAATAGTAACTCTCATTTTCCCGCTCATTTGTACTTGCCACATACGGAAATAATAACTATCCCACATCGAATTTAAAGAGAATTATTTTGCTTTCACATACTATAAATTTTAATGGCCAACAATGAATTTCTCACACATTTCTTGGTCTCTTATTTGAGAATGAGTATAGTGTTTGATTTTAATTTATTAGTTTAATATTTAAACATGTATTAAATTATTTGAATTAAATTTTGGCAATTAAATATTTATTTTTGAAAATGCATTCAAGTTTAATGGTCAATAATTGATCTTATCATTATAAATTTAAAAAAAATTCATTTTAAATTTTAAATTTTAAATATATTTTAATCAATTAAATTATATTTATTTTAATTTTAAAATTAAATATATCCTACATTGAACACAACAAATAGTAATTAATATTTATTGAGAATGTATTTTGTGATATTCTAAATTAATAATAATTATGAAATGTACCATCATATAATAATAATAATAATAATAATAATAATAATAATAATAATGATAATGATAATAAATAATAATAATTTAGAAGAGAAGTATAATTTACGAGATGTTCAACCGATCGACCCTCATTTCTACTAAAAGAGACAACAACTCTTTTATTTTGTTTATATTGAATTTTCTTGCCTCAATAAATTATACTAATAGCCAACAAGTCAATTTTGGAGTTTGCACCTTCAAATTTATGTAATATATATTTTAAAAAGAAATAAAGGAAATGATGTTGAAAATATATAACAAACCTTTTGTGAATGCTAGCAAACTTGTATGCTATTTAATTTGAATTTTGAAAAAACCAAAAGAAAGTAGCAAGTAGTCAAATTGTTGCAAATGACAATTATCCCACATCGAACTTTGAAGATAATTATTCTACTTGAATGTACTACAAATTTTAATGATCAACAATGAAATTCTCACATCTCGCATGTTTCTTAGTCTTTCAATTGAGACTTGAGAAACCTATCAGTTTAATATGTAAATATGTATTTAAATATTTAAATTAAATTTTTGAATTTTTTGAAAATTGATTTCTTAGTATAACCTCATATTTTTATTTTTATTTTACATTTACATGTACTAGCCTTGATTTACAGTAGTCATGCTATGTGAAACAAAGTGCAAATATTAACTTGATAAATACCTTAAATTAAAGAATTACTTCAAATCACAATTTAAGTTTAGATATTTTTAATCAGCTGAAATAATAAAGTTGATATTAAATATGTTTGGATCATGGATGACACTCATAATAACGTATTTCAACTCTAAACAAGACATATAGTTTCCTTTAGCATATATATGCAAATTAATTTTAAAAATGGTCTTGATAACGTGTAGAATTTTAAAAATCAAGACCCACATAATTTTTTTTGAATTAAATACATTTAAATTTTTAGAATATATATATATATGTATGTATTTTTGAGCTTATCAATGTGCTCAACTTTCTATATATCTTAAATACTTATAACTTACATATATTAATTTTACATACTCAATTCTCTCACATATAAAAGAACTAACATAATTTTTATTTTTGTTAATTTCTAACAAAATAGACACCCAAAAAATTTAAAAGATTAGAAAATTGACTTTGCATAATAGAAATCCTCCATATTCAACAACCCAAAACAAATTAATCACTACACGTGGAAAAATATTGACACATCATAATTCTGATCATCGAAAAAATAGGAGCATTGATTCTACTACAAATAAAAAAATGGGTTATTATTGCAATATTTAAAAAGTCATATCGAAATTACAAATTCATTCAAATGTAGTGATTTTTTTTTAGCAATTAACCCTTAAATATATTTATTTTTTTCATACAAAATTCATCCCACGTCAAAGACTCGGCAATGCTCATTCCACCTTTCTCAGTCTTTCATTGCGATCAATTGTAATATTTCAAGATGTTTAAAATTTGAGACAAACGTATTAATTATTTTTATTTATTGTTAAATATTTTAAAATTTTTGAAGGTAAAATATTTACGTTATCATTTTTATTATATTTTAAATAGTTAAAACTATATATTTTAATTTTTGAAACAAAATTTATTTCACATTGAAGAATTAACAAATATTGTTGTACATAAAAAACACTATAAATTTTGAGACCCAATAACGATTTTTTCCACGTTTCCTGATCTTTTTGTTGTGATTCAATGTAATATTTTGATACTTAATTCTATCCATTTAATATTGAATATTCAGTATCTTTTAAATATATAGAATCTAAATATTTTAAAACTATTCTTTTATTAAATCTATTAAAAGATTGGACTAAAATATTATAGATATATTAATTTATTTATTTTTTTGGTTTTTAAGTTAATTAAATATTAAAAAAATTAGGACCCACTTCAAAAATTTTAAATTAAATATATTAAAATGTTCGAATTAAATGTATCAATTGATTTTTATCAATTTAATGGTAAATATATTTAAAATTTTGAAGTTGACATCTTTAAGTTATCAACTTTAAATATATTTTATTTGTAATTTTATAAAATTTTATTTATCAAACAAAATTTATCTCACATTTAAAAAGTAAAAATATTATTGTGTATGGATAAACTATAAATCGTAGGGCTCAACTACGGTCTTTCCATCTTTTTTGGTCTTTCAGTTAAGATCAAGTATAATATTTAATATTTTATTTTATCAATTTAATATTGAAAATATATAATTTAAATTTCATATAATTTAAAATTATAAATTTGAATTAAAAGTTTGATACTTACAATTTGGGATCAATTTCAAAAATAACTAACTCAACGAAACACTACTACTTTTTCAAAACAATTAAAAATATAATATTTGATCAATTTTACGACTCGAATGACATACATAATTGATTGTATTTTAAATTTTTTTGATTTAATAATTTTTTTACAAGGTTGAGGAAATAGAAATATTAAAATAAAATCAATTGCATAGGATTTTCGGACAGAAAATTGATCAAATGTTAGATTTCTAAAACATTTGAAGAAGCAGTTATTATTTTGTTAATTTTGATAAAAATGGATTATTTTTTAAAAAGAGTACAAAATATATGTATCTAAGTGTAATTTTTCTTGAATTAATTATATTAAAAAGTTCAAATAAAAATATTTTAAATATATTAATTTAAAATGCTTTTTGTTTCTTGAGTTAATTAAATATATTAAAAATTCAAGATCCACTTCCAAAATCTTTTAACGAGTTCAAATCTTTAAAAACAATGTATTTGAATATTTTTTATTAAAAATATATATATATTTTTAAGTGTAATGTTTGATCTCATATCGAAAAATAATGAGTATTGTTCTGTTTGAACATACTATAAATTCCAATATTGAATAATGAAATTTTGTACATTTATTGGTCTTTTTAGTAGAGATCGAGTATAGTGTTTGATATTGTTAGTTTAATATTAAAATATTTAGTTTAAATATCTGTCAATTTCTTATTGAATATAGATTTAAAATTTAATTTTTATTTTTATGTTTTTAAATTCAAAAATATAAATATAAAATAAATATATTTAATTTTTAAATTTTAAATTTATTTAAGTTTGTAAGTTTAAACGTATGAAAACTAAATCTCAAACTATTAAATATTAAATATTTTAATTATTTTACTAAATTTGTCTCACATTGAATAATCAACAAATATTATTTTGAATGAACAAACTATAAATTGTTAAGCTGAACAATAGTATTCCTAGAACTTTCTTTGTATTTCAACAAAGACCAAGTGTAATGTTTTATCCCACATTCAAAAATGAAGAACGTTCTTCTACTTGAAAACATTATAAATTCTAACAGTCAATAATGAAATTTTGATACATTTCTTGATCCTTTAAGTTTATTTTTTCTTATCAATTTAATATTAAAATACATATATTTTTTTAGTTTAAATATTTATCAATTTCTTATTAATTATATATTTAAAATGAATTTTAAGCTTTTATGTTGTAAATTCAAAAATAGTTATATAAAAAAATTCAAATAAAATATCTAATTTGAAATATTTAATGTATATAAGTTTGTAATTTAAAATATTTAAAAATAAATCTAAAAAATTAATTTTTATTATTTTAATTTTTTACTAAATTTATCCCACGTCATATAATTAATAAATATTGTTTTGAATGGCCAAATTAAAAATCGTGAGGCCCAAAAATAGTATTCATATAAAATTTTCTATGTTTCAACTAAGATCAAATGTAGTGTTTGATCCCGCATTAAAAAAATAAAGAGTATTATTTTATTTGAAAATACTATAAATTCTAATAGTCAATAAAGAAATTTTCACACCTTTCTTGAGTTTTTAAATTGAGAGACGGTGCTATTTTATCTTATTTGTTTAATATTAAAATACATATATAAATTTTTTATTTTAAATATCTATATCAATTTTTGATTAACTATATATCTAAAATTAGATTTTTAATATTTTGTTTTTAATTTATAAAATTCAAATAAATAATTTTCATTTCTATTTTTTATCAGTTTACACTTTTAAATTTTTTTTAAAAAAAAGCCTTAAGCAGTTAAATCTTATATAATTTTTTTACTAAAATTATCTCACATTGAAGAATTAACAAATTTTATTTTAAATGAACAAACTATAAATATTGAGGCCCAACAATAGTATTCCTACTATTTTTTTTCATATTTCATCTAGGAGAATTATCAATTCAGGACTTAAAACATGGGTAGTCTGTCGATTCAGAACTCGAAAGATGAAAATTCTCAATCCAAGACCTCAAAAATCATGAATTTTGATTTCCTTTTCTTTTCTAAATAAATTTATATTAATTTTCAATGAAAATTCCTTCATTAATTATCTATTAAATTTAATAATTTTTTAAAATTAATTATAAAACAAAAAGAAATCAAAATTCATGATTTTTGAGGTCCTGAATTGAGAGTTTTCATCTTTCGGGTCCTGAATTGAGAATTTTCATCTTTCAAGTCCTAAATCAACAATTCTCCTTTCATCTAAGTATAAGTTGAGATCGAGTATAATATTTGATCTTATAAGTTTAATATTAAAATATATATTTAAAATTTTCCATTTAAATATCTATCAGATCTTATTAAATATATATTTAAACTTTAAATTTAAATTTTATATTTTAAATTCAAAAATATAAATATATATATATATATATAATTCAAATAACATATTTAATTTTGAAATTTAAAATGTTTAAATATATGAAACCTAAACCTTAAACAATAAATCTAATGTGATAACTCTTTTAATTGATCTTATCAATTTAATGTTAAATATCAATGATCTTTCAACCTTCTCGGTATTTATGTTCAAATCACGTGTAATGATTGATATTTGTTTTTAGGAAAAATGTGTAAATACACCCTTAATTTAAAATATTTTCAATTTTTAAATTATATTAAATATATTAAAAAATTTAAGATCCAGATCCAAAATCTTTTAATGAGCACAAATCTTTAAAGATAGTGTACTTGATATATATACATATATAATATGTATATATTACCACTTCTCATTTGTAATTTTTTTTTTTTTGTATATTTGTGAAGTTCTAAAGTTGCATATAACTCATTGAGATCATGATATTTTGTTTCTGTATAGGTAGATTTGTAAAGTTACATGTAATAATATATAACAATCTATATTTAGGTTGCCTAAGCGGAATTCAAGTGGTGCCCGTCACTTTTACTTTTTTATTATATATTATTAAGTATTACTATTTACTTATTAATTTTTCATTTACCCTACATCCATATCAGTTGTATAATAAAAATTGAGATGTAAATTGTTTATAAAAGTATCAATTAATTTTTCATCATTTCCTACATGCATCCCACATCGCTTGTAGAGGTAAATTTAAATGTGAGTTGTTGTATAAAAGAGTGAGTAACTTTAAATTGAAATCTCAAATTATTTTTACAATTTTTTTTTTCAATTTCCATACATCCCATATTGATTGTAAATTGAAGAATTGAGATATAGGTTGCTGTATAAAAGAGTGAAAAATCTCAAAAAAAAATTATGTAATCATATTTTGAACAAAAAAATTCAAAAAAGAAAAAGAAAAAAAATTGATTGGTGCTTAATTGGCCGGTAAGGGGTTAGGCTGACATCACCTGGGTGTTGTTTACAGCACGGGTAAGGGATGTCTAACGCCCAGGTGGTTGTCTAGAGCGACTTTTCCAACCTTGAAAAATAGATAAGTAATTTATAATTCAGTCGATCTAATTCATATATTTACATACTAAATTTAAGATTGAATATAATTTTATTATTGTTCATAAATATTTTTTTTAATAACATTCACTTCCTGTGCATCGCACAGGTGATATACTAGTCTCATATTTAATCGCGCAATGCGCATGGGTATATCTTGTATCGTGAAATATGAAAAGCTAAAAAAAAAAAAAAAAACATCGGCACCTCTAGATGAAATAATGCAAAACCGAATTGTGATTTACATAGTGTAGATAACAAGTTCTCGACGTCTATCTAAGTATCACAATTTATATATGAGCAACAAAATAAGATAGAAACCTTTTTTATTGAAGTTCGTTCAAAATCATAAAAAAAGGGACAAGATTAGTGGTGAATCTCATGTGATTTGACCTCTCGATAAGTAAGTAAAACAAGCCAGGTGCACCAAATACATATACATCACCCCAAGAATATTGCACGCAGTTTGTGGCCGGCGACGCTCAATATTTTAATTATTTATTAGATACTCTTAATATTCAATATTCACCAAGAATATCCCAATTTAGCTTTAGCCGATCATACAATAGATTAATGATTCTATCTAAACCATGACTTACTGTAGAATCAAAATGACCAAAACAACCTCCACCACCATGAAATTCTGAACCCTCACAGAGTCAAACACGGGGGTTGATGAAAGTTTCGACAATTCTCATTTTCCAATTTTTATTGGTGGGCCGATAAAATAATTTTAGTTTCGGACTATCACAATAGATAATTAAGTGTCATAATAAGTAGTTGAAGTGTTACGATATGTTAATTAAAGTGTCCCGATAGATTTTTTCGACCGACCGAAACTCTCATTTCTGGACAAAAAAATAAGGGCTGCAAATAGCCCAAAAATGGTGGACCATGGACACTCGGCAGCAGCAGAAGCAGGGGATGCATTGCATCCCCTCTATGATAGAATTTACCGATAGCAGGTGAATTTCTGTAGCAGTCTTGTAAAGTAATCAAGAATTGACAGTGTTGGATTTTTTTTTTTTTTTTAACGGTCCAATGTGAAAAAGGACTTTTAGGTGATGTCAAACCAATATTGCTTACTTAATCGAGTTAAAGGTTTTGTTTGGTGTCCCAACTTATATCACATTATCAGCATAATTTTTTAATTATTTAACTGGTATGATTTAATTCTTAAATTTCTTAGAGAAATTTCATTTACAATAAATAATAAAGTTATCCATACTTCATTGCAAATTGAAGACTAGGACATGAGATTCAGGATCTCACGTGCTAGTCTTCAGATTCTGATGGCACTAGCAACATACAATGTCTAGGTGTTTTATAAAATTAAAGAAAGACACATGTTTCATGTCTTCTTTTTACCTGTTTCTAGTCAAGGAAGAGTACAATGAGTGGAAGGAGAAAAGGGCTGAATCGTCATTACACACATGGAAGAAAATTGAAAATTCAAAGGCATGAAAAAGGAATCTCTTACTAAGTCAATAAATGCACATTTCTCTTGGATTCCTTGTAGGCTGTCCTAAGTTCCAAAGTCAATGGAAGAGACAAACCATGCATCCCTATCTCATTCCGCAGAAACCTTTGAACTTCACACAGCTTAATAATAATGCATTTAAATCAGACTTCGCAACCAATTTATTCTCCCTAAAAAGCCAAATTCAAAAACGATATATTCAATATTAATGTGACTCGGCGATATGTAATTAATTTTAACCTTTAAAACTCCCTTCTCACATCTTCAAGAGGTCACCTACTAGATTGTAAGCGTCCATTTTTGTTTGATTTCAAACTCAAAAAGTTTGAAAATTATGCCAATTTGGTGAGAAACGGACTGTCTCTTTTCGAGCCGATTGTTGTTGGTCGTGCCATCAAAGTCTAAGAGACCATCTCCAATCATCAAATCCATTTTGCAGTAATTGTTCCATCAAATAGTAAATTACTTCCAACCAACAAGTTCATTCTCAAACTCAAACTAATTTTATCTCAATATTCCTTTTCATGCCACTTCTTATCTTTTTTTAATCACACTTACATATTTATCAAATTTACAAACTAGAGGTCTTAATAATTTTCTTTTGTATATTCATGAAACAACCAATATAAATAATTTCTTACAAAATAAAATATTATTAGATATCCTAATTTTGAAGGTCAGTAAAAAAAATATATACAAAAATTACTAAATTACAATCATAATAAAAGATCATTAACAGAAAATTAAATACATAAAAGAAAAATATATATAGTAAAAAAAATCATTATGAAAATTCTAAATAATACAATAGTATAAATTTTAATAAATAAAGGACTGAATTGTAATAAAAAAAAATAGAGAAAATGGGATAAAACTCATTTTGAGTTTGAGTTTGAGTTTGCAGTTGGGTTGAAGAACTCTCCTTCGGTGCAAAATTCGTCATTTTAAGATTGAGTTCGCAGTTCTGTTTGGAGAGCTCTCTCTGCCGCCTGGTCTAAGCCTTTCTCTTCTCTGATCTTTCTCTTTCTCTGCATTCGTTGAAGTTGCTCTAAATATGGAGATTCCCGATCATAGTTCCGACGAATCATCTCCGAAACAATTCGCTCTTCCAGTGGATTCCGAACATAAGGCTACTGAATTCCGCCTGTTTTCAGCCGCAGCGCCGCACATGCGTGCATTCCACCTCTCATGGATTTCTTTCTTCGCCTGCTTCGTCTCGACCTTCGCCGCGCCGCCGCTTCTCCCTATCATCCGAGACGACCTCAACCTCACCGCCACGGACATAGGGAATGCAGGAATCGCCGCCGTCTCCGGCGCCGTCTTCGCCCGTATCGCGATGGGAACGGCCTGCGACCTCTTCGGCCCCCGGCTCGCCTCCGCCACGCTCGTCCTCGCCACCGCCCCCGCCGTCTACTTCACCGCCGTGGCCAACTCCGCCGTCTCGTTCCTCCTGGTCCGCTTCTTCACCGGATTCTCCCTCGCGACGTTCGTCTCCACCCAGTTCTGGATGAGCTCCATGTTCTCCGCCAAGGTCGTCGGCACCGCCAACGGCGTGGCCGGTGGTTGGGGAAACCTAGGCGGCGGGGCGACGCAGCTGATCATGCCACTGGTGTTCGACCTCATCGGCCACGTCGGCGCCACCAAGTTCATGGCGTGGCGGATCGCGTTCTTCATCCCTGCCCTTTTTCAGACGGTCTCCGCCTATGGCATTTTCTTCCTCGGGCAGGATTTGCCCGACGGAAACTACGCGAAGCTACATAAATCCGGCGAGAAACACAAAGACAACTTGGCGCAGGTTTTACGGCACGCAGTGGGGAATTACAGAGGGTGGATTCTGGCGCTGACATACGGGTACTGCTTCGGAGTAGAGCTGACGATCGACAACATAATCGCGCAGTATTTCTACGACAGATTCGACGTGAATCTGCACACAGCTGGAATGATTGCGGCGAGTTTTGGATTGGCGAATTTGTTTTCGAGGCCGGGAGGAGGAATGCTGTCGGATTTTATGGCGAAGAGATTTGGAATGAGAGGGAGATTGTGGACGTTGTGGGTAGTTCAGACGTTGGGAGGAGTTTTCTGCATCCTCTTGGGGAAGGTCGGATCTTTGGCCATGTCGGTTGTCATTTTGCTAATTTTCTCCATTTTCTGTCAGGCAGCCTGTGGCCTTACTTTCGGAGTCGTTCCGTTCGTGTCCAGAAGGTATTTAATAATTGTTTTTTTAATTACATATTGCTATGTATCCTCTCCTGAAATATAAAATATATTGCGTGCCGTGTCAGTGGTGTGTGGTTTTATATATAATAAATAATGTAGTATAGTAGGAGTGTTTCAAATGAGCTCTATATGGATTTGTAGTCATAAAATACGAAACCTAATTAATGCACTAGAGGTTGCGTGTTTTAATGATAATTCGAAAATATATAGTTTGAGTTAAATGAGTATATATGTTGAATTTTGATGAATGTATATATGAGTGTGGGTAGCTAAATATGAATAATAATGTTCAGGTCGCTGGGAATTATATCGGGGATGACGGGCGGTGGCGGCAATGTAGGTGCGGTTGTTACGCAAGTGATCTTCTTCAGAGGATCGCGGTACTCAACAGAAACGGGAATAACGCTGATGGGAGTGATGATCGTGTGCTGCACGCTCGCAATACCCTTCATTCACTTCCCGCAGTGGGGCGGGATGTTGTGTGGGCCCTCGTCCAAGGTGGCTACGGAGGAGGACTACTACATGTCCGAATGGACTGCCGCCGAGCAAGCTAAAGGTTTCCACAAGGCTAGCCTTAAATTCTCAGAAAACAGTAGAACTGAACGAGGTGCAAGGATTCCATTTTCCCCAAATACACACGTCTAAATTATCAACTATATATATATTACTTGTGTACAAACAACAATAATTAAGATGTTCTTCAATCGGTGAGGCTGGTTATTATGCTATAAAGACCTAAATATTTTGTAATTTCCAATCTAGCCTTTGCACCAATTTAGTTGTGGAAAATCATATTTTTGTAGTTAGTTGGATCGTGTCATGTGTGCTACTTTTGGAGATATTAAGCTGCAGCCTCAAAACGACATTATATATTGTTGTGGGTACCATGAGCGATTTCACACCATGAATTTCCAATTACAGGGTGTTTCTAATTAAATACACTACAAAATTTACTTTATACATCATAATTAAAATTAATTAATTACTTAAATAGTCTTCCGTTTTATTACGAATCCATGTCTGAAAATATATTTTCAAATGCACGTAGTCAATAGTTTTGGAAAAATTTATCCGAACAGAACACTCATGGTCATATTCGGAAGATAGTTTTTGAACCTTTGATCATGTTCGGGAAAAAAAAATCTTATCAAAGGCCCAAATTCAAAATATTCAATTCGATTAGTTGATTTCCAGATCCAAAATGGGACAACAAATCGTAAGTCTATCAGTCTCAAAATCATCGATTGATGAAGATAAAAAGATGAAGGGAAAAGACAATCATGACATGATTAAGAATAAGGTAGCAATGGCGGGATAGTGGAGTGGAGGTAGTACCGGCAGTGGTGGCACTCCCTCTCTCTCAATTCGTTAAAATTAATTTTTTCATTTGAAGGTAAAAATGAAAAAAAAAAAAAAAAGTGGTGTATAAAGTATATATATATATATATATATATATATAATTTTTTCTATAATTATGGGTGTATATAGGTCATCTCTAGCGGTTCCTGATAATGGCGTATTCTGCCATTTTGCCGCTCCAAAACTCTTCGAGTGATGACGGCATGAGACACGGAAAATGAGGGGAGAGAGGGACGTCATATTTGGCATTTCTCTCTCATCAGCGGGATAATAATTTTTCTTTTTTTTATTAGTTTAGATAATATTATAATACATTTTGTATTTTAATTAATGTGTTAGAAATTAATATTAAAGTTGATTATATATAATATATTTAATCTTGAAACACAAAATTAAATTAGGAAAAATTACAACAACAATAAAAACTACATAAAAATACTAAAATGGATAAACTTACATAAAGTTGAAACATACAAAATACAAAAATAACTAAAAAAAGAGATACGATTGTTTTCCTAATAATCTGAAAAATCTCCTGCCCACGGGGGTAGGGCCTAGTAACGAAGTAACGAAACGACGGTACAACGAGCTCCGCTAATAACTACTAGGGTGGCACGGTAAGGTATACCTTACTTTTTTCCTCATACCTTTACCTTACCTTAAGATTCGGTATACCTTCCAACGGTATACCTTAAGTTCGGTATGAAACAAATGGCATACCTTTGTCGTACCTTTAGTTCGGTATACCTTATTGACATCGGTATACCTTACCGACATCGGTATACCTTATCATATATCTCATATATTTACTCAAAATATATGAAACACTCATAATAACGATCAAAATTTAACAAAATAAAATAAATATATTCATGTCACGATGATTAAAGTCCAATAAAACAAAATAGATATAATAATTCAAATTTAACACTCCAATGCAAAAATTAAAATAAAAACAACCAAGTGATATCCCAAGTCCGAACAAATACAAGAAATAAAAATAAACCTAGTCTAGAATGTTTCCCAAAAACTAATACAATCTTCAAATTTGAATCTCAAGAAACCTGCAAAATTAACAATTATATTAGTACTTTAATTACAAATTACAACATACAAAATGAAAAAAAATAAAATATATAAGAACATAATCTTACTTTTCAAGTTACACCCAACACTAAGTGGAAACGGTAGATAAAGTTTTTATAACATATTTACTAGTATTATATATCAATCACGTTTTTATAAATGTATAACATATTTACTAGTATTATATATCAATCACGTTTTTATAATTAATATAAATTGTATAAAAATATTATAAACTTATTAAATATTACAAATTTGAAATTTTTTACTTAGAAATCGTAAGAATTATTTAAAAAGTATATAATATATTAACAAAGAACACACTTAGCATTACAATGCATTAAGTATAACATAAAATTAATTATAAGTGTTAATATTATAAATTCACTAGAGATTTATAAATGTATAACATATTTACTAGTATTATACATCAATCATGTTTTTATAATTAATATAAATTGTATAAAAATATTATAAACTTATTAAATATTACAGATTTGAAATCTTTTACTTAGAAATCGTAAGAATTATTTACTAAGTATATACTATACTAACAAAGAACACACTTAGCATTACAATGCATTAAGTATAACATAAGATTAATTATAAGTGTTAGTATTATAAATTCATTAGAGATTTATAAATGTATAACATATTTACTAGTATTATATATCAATCATGTTTTTATAATTAATATAAATTGTATAAAAATATTATAAACTTATTAAATATTACAAATTTGAAATCTTTTACTTAGAAATCATAAGAATTATTTACTAAGTATATACTATACTAACAAAGAACACACTTAGCATTACAATGCATTAAGTATAACATAAGATTAATTATAAGTGTTAATATTGTAAATTTACTAGATATTTATAAATGTATAACATATTTATTAGATTAATTATAAGTGTTAGATATTTACATATATATCATATTTACTAAGTATTATATATCAAGTATCTATAATTTACATATACATATATTTATATAATATCACAAAAATAACGGTATATACCGTTAGTTCGGCATATACCGTTGTGACGGTATATACCGTTGGTGCGGTATTTGCCGGTATATCGGTATACCGGTACATGTCGCACCAACGGTATATACCGTCATAACGGTATATGCCGAACTAACGGTATATACCGTACCTACGGTATATACCGGTACAACGGCATATGCCGAACTAACAGTATATGCCGAATTAACGGTATATACCTTAAAAATTCGGTATATCGTCGGTATCGGTATACGCCAGTATACCTCGGTTTTTAAGATTCTATATTATTACCTTACCGAAAAATCTCGGTACGGTATCATACCTTACCGAAAATACCGGTATACCTTAAAGTTCGGTATTACGATATTTTTTTCGGTACGGTATGACGGTATTAACTACTTGGCATCCGTCCTTGCATTGCCAAAATGGTTAACCCAAGTTGCTAGAGAGTCCATTGAGCCCACTTATATACTTATCATAATTTCATTCTCTTAGCCAAAATGGTTAACCCAAGTTGCTAGAGAGTCCATTGAGCCCACTTATATATACTTATCATAATTTCATTATCTTAGCAACTACTTGGTATCCTTCCTCACATTGCCAAAATGGTTAACCCAACTTTTATTCTCCTAGCAAGTACTTGGCATCCGTCCTCGCATTGTCAAAATGGTTAACCCGAGTTGCTAGAGAATCCATTGAGCTCACTTATATACTTATCATACTTTCACTCTCTCACCAATATGGGACATTACATTTACATTATCCCTTAAGTTGCTAGAGAGTCCATTAAGCTCACTTATGACATCCATGCTCTTATTGCCAAAATGGTTAACCCAAGTTGCTAGAGAGTCCATTAAGCCCACTTATGGCATCCGTCCTCGCATTGCCAAAATAGTTAACCCAAGTTGCTAGAGAATCCATTGAGCCCACTTATGGCATCCGTACTCGCATTGCCAAAATGGTTAACCCAAGTTGCTAGAGAGTCCATTGAGCCCACTTATATACTTTTCATAATTTCATTCTCCTACTTTCATTCTCCTAGCAACTACTTGGCATCCATCCTCCTTTCATTCTCCTAGCAACTACTTGGCATCCATCCTCGCATTGTCAAAATGGTTAACCCAAGTTGCTAAAGAGTCCATTGAGCCCACTTATATACTTATCATACTTTCATTATCTCACCGATGTGGAACATTACACCTTCGTTCTTTCCAAAATGGAAAAAATTTCCAAAGATATTAAAAGTACTAGAATTAACTTGTCTCCGCTTCCGTAGATTTTATTTGTTGCTCCGATAAGAAGAATTTAATATATTATTATGAAATGTTAATATTATTTTAAATTAATAAATATCCTATTAATTAAATTAAATTAAATTGCATACAATGTAAAGCAACTATAAAAAAGATTAAATAATTAAAAAAAAAAACAATATTATGAAGATTTTGCCGATTATAGTGTTGAGTTTGCGGTATTATATCATGAATTGCTGGAGATGCTCTTAATTGTGACATATAAAGTAAAATTGGTGGTGTTTTAAAAAAACACTCCAATTAGATCAATGGGAAATGTTTCAATTGGTAAAATTACTATTTAGGGCTCCAATTGTTTTGCAAAAAGAGGCCTAATTATGAGAACTACGGGCTACGGCCCAGTATATATCTGAAATATTAATTTTGGGGCTTAATTTGGGGTTAAGCATATAAGCCCTGTCTGCTAAGTTAGTCTAATCCGAAGGAAACGGTCTCATACAATTAAATAAAGTCGTCAATTAAGATTGGGTAATTGACAATTTGCCAACCTCTAATTATACATTTTTCGCATAATACATCCCAAAATGAGAAGTTTGGTATTTCACCCGATTTAATTACTATTTTCTTTGCAAGTTGCACTCTTAAAAGAATTCTAATGAATTTTCAATTATGATGGAGATGAAGCTGCTATCATGTTTCTATCACATTATGATTGAATTTTGAGGGCTTTGGCCAAGGCGTGAATTCATTGAGAGTTTTCATTAAGTGCTATGCTTTATTAATTAAGTTTAGTGCTAAGTTCAGGAATTTTTCTTTGGGCTTAGCCCCTTGAGTTTAAACTATGGGTAATTTTATACATAGTCCTATTTTTTTCTCAACGTAGCCTCTTATTTTTTAAAATAGTAAAAATATCAATCAATTTACTTATTTACCTTTATAGACTTTTAACTTCAAACCCTAATTAAGAATAAA
Source organism: Perilla frutescens (assembly GCA_026008535.1). Classification (NCBI taxonomy): domain Eukaryota; kingdom Viridiplantae; phylum Streptophyta; class Magnoliopsida; order Lamiales; family Lamiaceae; genus Perilla; species Perilla frutescens. Next base: position 17,269,157 of record BRKX01000015.1, read on the forward strand.
CCTTATAGCCCCAACTCATTTACAAGACCTTAAAGGAAAAGGAAAACAAGAACAACTAACGTATTTCATCAGCCGAAAGACCAAAACCCCCCCCACAATTGAGCTGCTGTTTTTTTATGTTAAATTTGTATGTTTCAAGGTATGAGTGTCTATTACAAGTTCTTCTACCTTTTTTATGGGGAAAATTGAAAACAATTTCATCAAATTAAAATAGCGCGCTTGATGAAATAACAAAGCTTCCTTGATGAAAGAGCACCGCAAGATTATTGATGAATTTATATAACAAACAAGTCGCCTCCGATTTTTATTTATTGGTGAAAATTCAACCAACTTTTTCGATTTTTTCTACCTTTCAAAAATATGCAAGGAGTTTCACCCAGCAATATTACATCCATTGTCAGGGAACAAAAAAGCAAGAAAAAATTCCAAGAACAAAAATATGGTTGAAATTCTAAAGAAGAAAATTTTTTCTCTGCTATCTGCCAGCGACCAACATTTATTTTGCAGTGCTATTATAATATTAAATTTGGGAGTTGTAGGGGTAAAATAGTATATAAAATTAATATTTTTATATTTTTTTAAATATGGGCTATAGAAAGAAAATTAGGGGCTATTTATAGAATAACTCTTAAACTATAATTTTTTTTTACTCACACACCCGATCTAGTAGTATTGAGGAGATTCGAATATTTATGTTTTGATTGATTATTGATATAAGAAAAAATAGGATTTTTCTTACATCTTTCGTGTGTTTGTATTTGTTCTTGTGCACACATATTCTGCTATATCAAATTAACTTGACATTTATGGTAGGAGTATATTAGTCGGTATAAATTTTTCCCTATCTTCTTATCTCTCCCCTTCACAGCTTCATTGTTTCTACCAATATTTTTTTAATTTTTACCGAAACATAAAATGGTAGACAAGGTTTCAAAAAACAAAATGAAATACTAGACACTAAATAGGTTAGATCAATTTCGTCAGATTTAGAAATTGAATTGATATTGAAAGAAGAATCATGGGGAATGAGGAAAATAATGATACATATCCATTTTGGTATGATACTATGATTCTCTTTTCTGAGATAATCATTTTTGCGTATCTCTCAACTTCTATTTTATGATTTTGATGTTGTAATATTAACTTAAAATTCGATGGAGACATTATTAGAACCTAGCACATGAAGTTTATCATGGAACATTATTACAAAGCAATAGATTTTTCAGAGTAATATAACTATGAACATTTTACATTTCAAGCCTCAATGAGTAACCCACGGATGATATTGAAACAATTAATTAGGTGAAACTCATGAAATAAAAAAAAATGGAGAAAATAGTTTATAGAACTTTTAGAGCAGAAATCCAACGTCCTGTCTCGGTGCTTGATGCTGAAATTAATGCAATGCTCTATGGGGTTGGGTTGTGTTTGCAAGAGGGTGTCGCTCCTTTTGTTATGTTTTTTGATTTGTTGTTGGCTATTCAAATGCTTGCAAATGGTGAAGAGAGTGAACGGTACATTGAGACGGATCTTCCAATTCTTGATAAAGTAGTAAATGCGGGTTTTGTTATTGATTTTCGACATATGTATAGAGATGCAAATGTCGTTGCACATAATTTGGCACGTTTTGGTGCTAGAAGTGGTGATTTTTGTATTTGGAACAAGAATTATCCTCTCTGGTGAAGGATGTGGCTATTAATAAAATCTTTTTCCCTAAAAAAAAACTTTTAGAGCAGAAATCATGAAGCCATAAAGGGTAGGGAGATAGGTAGATAGAGGGAAAAAATTATATTGACTAATACAGCCCTTCATAAATTTCTAGTTAATTAAAATTTCATTAGAATTCATTTAAAGGTGCTGCAAAGAAAATGGTAATTGAATAGGGTGAAATGTCAAAATTTTCATTTTGAGGTGCACTCTGTAAAAGAGATGTAATTAGAAGGTGCAAGTTACCAATTACCAATTAAAAATCCTGACTTATAAAGTATCCTCACATACCCGAAGCGGTGGGAACACTAACGTAACACTGAAAAAAAACGAATAAAATATTTTTTCTAATTTCTACTATGTATGCACCAAAGAATAATTATTTTGCGGTGAAGAATTGGTTATTTACCGAAAGAATTAATTCCAAGTGACGTTTAAATAACATCAAAATAAAAATTAGTTTACTACTTTATTTGAAAAATATTAAACATATTCTTTTCATTTACATAAATATTCAAAGTCAAAGAAGACTAAAAAGAGACTTAAATTAGTCAAGTATAGAATGGGAGAGCAGTTAAAATTGTTGTAAGAAAAGTAGGATGCAAGGTGAAGGTGGTCGAGCAGAAGGAATTGATTAATGGGTGATTATCTGTTAATCACACAGCAACTTAAATAGATTAAATAGCAGCCTTGAGGGTTTTCTTGAACTTTAAAGGAGTGATTAATGACTGCGCGTGCGGTTAAAGATTCATAAAAAGGGAAAAAGAATGGACGGTGCCTACGCATCTCTCCATCACAACTTATATATAGCTTTCTGTGCCACCAAACTGCACCACTAAAGTGAAGATCGTCCATATGACTTGCACTTCCATCTCTCTCTCTCTCTCTCTCTCTCTCTCTCTCTCTCTCTCTCTCTCTCTCTCTCTCTCACATATATATGCAAGACAAAAAAATGACTTGATTCTATGGTTGAGGATTTGAGTTTTGATGAATGCATCATATCATATCTCAGTGTCGTACAATCTTTGGAATATTATTCAGTTAGTTCAGTAAACGTCTGAGATCAACTTGAGATTTTCTCAATTGCAGAATTCATTTAGTAATTTGATCAAACGTAGAAGATATAATTAAAGATATACATTCTTGGAATAAATATTTAATGTCGACAGTTTTATTTTTTCGCTCACTTGAACAAATCCATCTATAAATTAAATAATCCTTGTCCCACACCTTTTTTCATTCATTTTTTCTTTCCTTTTTTTTTTTTGTTTTTTGTTTTTTTAGAAAACACCTTTTTTGCATTCTTGATAACAAAAAAAAAATGGTCTTCTAAAAAAAATAATCTTAAGATTCTTTGTATAATTTCAACTAAAATTATAGGCTTACTTTATCCACAGTCCACTATGCAAGTCTACTTGGCTAACCAAGAATCCACCAATACCGAATATTAGGCTGCTAATTATTCTATAATTCTTTTTTTCTTAATAAATTTTAATTGAACTCACTGTTTAATCAGTGCAATAGCCAACTATTACTTCCCATATTTTAGACCAGCAGCTTATTCTTAGAACTTTTTAATTATGGGAATGGATAGACTGAGAGCTATCTTCCTTTTTTTTTGTGACGAGAGAAATCATAGTTGTTAGAGGCATGGTTGTGTTCGAACTTGAGACTTTTAGCAGCAAGCCACCCTCGAATTGAAGGGTGTCTTTGCTATCGATTTTTAGATTGAGCCACACTGATCTTGATGAATGATAAACATGGAAGTAAAAGGGCTAATCAAACTCGACTCGATTCATTTATATACACAGAAATTCTACACCTTCTGCCTCTTAGATTAATCAAGACCATCACCTTCTAGCATCTCAAAATACTGCAGAAGGGAAGCAGAAAGAAAGGAAAAACACAGGCCCCCTGAAAAAATTAAGACCCCCGCATAGTTATTCACCAACAACTAACATCATGTGATCTAGATATCCTCCTCACAAAATCACTCCCACTTCTCACACAATAATCCATGCTTGCAGGAGCAAGCGGCCCTAGTGATTTCCCATAAGAACTCCAGCACAATGCCTGCTGAAATCCACTGAAATTAGGCGAAGGTTGGAGCTCGATTGAGATTAGATCAACGTCTATGCAAGGAATGGAGCTGCTGCAGGCTAGATGGATAGGCTGCACTGAATAAGTTCCCTTTATTTGATCGAATGTAACTCCAGATATTGCAACTGCACCTGTCTGATTTTTGCATACATTCTTGTCACAATAGTATTGATCAATTGTGATTGGAACCTTAACATCTGTGACTTGAATATCTGAAAATGTTACGTTTTTCACTGATCCTAGACCTCCCTACAACACGAATGCAAAGATAATGTTAGGAATGAAACCAACTGAATGTCTGCAGGAGTTGAAGGTGATGGCTGATTGGCTTCTACCTGCCACGTTTTGATCCTTGCACCGTATAGAGTGTTCCGCATTATGATGTTTTCGACTACAATGTTTGACACACACGCAGTGCTTCTGTCTTTCCCTAGTCCTCCTAAACTGTTTGTCACAACAAGAAACAATGTTACTAATTTATATGGTAGCTAGATAATACTTTTGTGTGTGTGTATATTTGTATGAATATGGTTTTGGACTAATTTACCTTATTCCATGGCCAGGGCCACATTTTATATGATGAACATGAATGTTGGAGCAACCTGTTTGTATTGAGACACAATCGTCTCCTGTTCAAGAAACCAATAATCAGAGGAAGTATTATGTTTCTATAGATTTGTGATCAAACTAATAAGGAATCTTAGCATTTTGGACTAAGAGAGATGAATTGAAATCTTACCTGTTCCAATATCAGAATGAAGAATTTCAACATCTTGAGAGTTCTGCAGGTGGATTCCATCAGTGTTTGGGCTGTTTTCGGGTGCAGAAATCGTGACATTGTTCACCTTCACTCCTTGAGAGTTGTCGAATTTCAGGTGGCATAAAGGGCTGTTTATGATACTAATATCAACAACCGCGATATTGTAGCTTTTGTAGAATCTCAATGCCTGTTATGAATCAAGAACAACATCATGATCAGTTTTCATGTTACTAGGCTAATATTAATGCACCAAGGATTCAGAAATAAAAAGTTCTTACAGTTGGTTTGATGTTTGGAATTCTTTTAGCTTTCTTCTTCTGCAAATATATTCATGGAAAGGTAAAAAAATCATCACATTTTACATCTCTATAAAGATTATAACAGCTGCATTACCTGATTAGACTGTGAAGAACTCCACCAGTTTGAGCCTTGGCCATCAGCTGTGCCAACACCTTGGATGGTGAAATTCTCAAGCCATTTGAAATTTATCCATTGATACAAACTGGATTTTGGCCACGACCCAATTTTGGGAGGGGCTAAAAGAGTCCCGTCTATCTGTGCAACAGTCGACAAACCACAAATAGTAACATGAAATAACTTTCTTTCAGGCTGAGACCAACAAACAAAAAAAGTTCACTGACCTGTAAAACAAGATTAGGCCTACATGGCCCTTGGAGAGTAACAGGCTTGATCAGAAACTTAAGCCCTGATGGTATTTCTACAACGCCTCCCGTTACTTTGCAGGCCGATTTCCAAGCTGCTAGAAGTGCCTGTTTGATCAACAACACAACAGAAAAATATTAGTTCAAGAAATGCATGCATTTTTTTAATCTGTACAAGAACATGCAATCTGCTATACCTTTGAGTCATCAGAAACTCCATTAGCCTTCGCTCCAAATGACAAAATGTTGAATACGAGTGGCTGAACAGTAGGAGAGGCGCCATAATCAGGCAGTGGAGCTGGTGCAGGAGCTTGAGATACAGCTCCACTTTGATCACCACCTTTGCTTTTCTTATGCTTGTGCATTTTGCTCCTCTTTCCATGGTGTTTCCGCGCCTCGATTGTGGAAAATGCAGTCAAAATGAGAAGGCAAAGCAGAAAGAAGAGTAGAAGAGAGGAGGTTTTGGCCCTCTTCATCTTTCTATCTGATCTATCTTCAATGAAGATTTTTACTGCCAGTGTATTGAGTTTTCAGGTGGAAGGGTGTTTGGAAACAGAGGAAGGAGGTCGTTAGTGACGGTTTATATAGTTGCATACTGCAGAAACAGACATCGGATTGGCTTCAAATTACAATATTACCCTTTCCTTGTTGGAATTCTGATAATGAAATAAATTAGCAAGTTATTTAAATTGAGCAATTATTTGTAGCTTATCTTGTTGGAAAGTTAGTTTCTTGTCATTCTTTAGGTTAGTGGAAGTTTACAATGCATCACTACGCATAGTTTGATCAGTCTTTCTGTATATTTTTTGTGGCAATGTTTTGTATTGTAGTGGGTCAAATTTTAAAAGAAATGGTTTATTGATAAGTAGACAAGCTTCTCGGAAGCTCACTATTCATTGCATTCCATATATCTTACTTTGTGTTCTGCTTTGATGAGTTAATGTAGTAGCACAAAATATTTTAACATTGTACCTAAAATGTTACGATGGATATTACTATTAGGAATTATTAGGAACGAGCAAAATCGAACTTAATGTAGTAGCACAAAATATTTTAACATTGTACCTAAAATGTTACGATGGATATTACTATTAGGAATTATTAGGAACGAGCAAAATCGAACTTAGAAATCAAAACCAATCAACCGAATGTTCACCCCAAATAAATGAACATGCATAATGCACTACTAGCTCCTTGTGTAACCTAATTTATCTTGCCCAACACTTCCACCAAACAAATACAAGTGTGTTATCCAATAGTAATGATATCACTATCCAAATTAGAATTTCAAATAAATAAGGATAGCAGTAGGTGAGTTTAATTAAGTGGTCCTAGGTTTTGTAGTTCTCTCTTACACCAAACAAGGTTTGTCACGATCCCACAAATTATCACCAAACTGTCTAAAAATGGTTTCTTGTATGTAAAGTTTACTTTATATAACCAAAAAAGCTGGTCTATAAAATAAAAATTGGAATAGAACATGTAATGCAAACTGAATAAAATGATTGGTGAAGAAGCTGTGATGGGGGCACACAAGATGGTGATTCCCATGTGGGGATAAAAAGTGCAAGAACAGTGAGTTTTATTTATTATCTTTTGCTATTATATTATTTTCGAAATCTCTATAGTATTATTTACCCACTGAATTATTTGGTCGTTGAAGTGTTCTTCTTGCACGCTTTGGGCCATCTACGTACGGGGAGCTACAAAGTAAAACTTTGTGACTAAATATATTGTCTCAAGAATTCTTCGAGGAAAAATATTCGAAATAATAGTAATTATTAACCTCCTGTTCAAAGTTTCATTATGAATTTATGATAATAATCTCAACAATTGGTGTAAGTATTGTAGAGTGTAAGTAAGTTGAGTAAACTCACGAACTCCTTAAAATTGATTAGTATCAAACGTGGGAACATCATATCATTATCTTCTTATTTTCGGTACTAACGACGTCAATCATTGTAATTTATGGAAGATACATATTGAACATGAAAATATAATCTCATTTTTCCGTACCAACATCGTCAACAAGTATAATTTATTGAGTATATATCGAGCGTGGAAATAACTTTCTCATAGTAATGCCACCAATTAATATAATTTATTGAGTATATAACGAACATGGAAACATCATATCATTCTCATTTTCCGTACCAACTACTCAAAAATATAGCTTGAACTTAATTATATTTCACTCGATATACCCCGCAAGCCTAATCAAGCTTTGGGACAAATCCTCATTTTTCGTACCAACTACTCAAAAATGTAGCTTGAGCTTAATGATATTCCACTCGATAAACCCCGCACGCCTAATCAAGCTTTAGGCCAAATCAATTTTGAGTCAATTATGTAGTCCTTGCTCAAGTTTTAGAGCAACTCGGGCAACTATCGAGCTCAAGACACATTTTTAAATTTGAAGTTTAGTTTTCTTTTTTATGTTAATGGAATAAAAATAAATATTATATTTTAGAAATTAATTCAAAATAAATAATAAAAAGTTGAAGCTCGGTCAAGTTCAAATCAAGCTCAAGATCGACACTTTCGACTAGGCTGATTATACTCATATTGATCGATTGGAAAAAGATGTGTACATAGTATTACACCATGCTTCAAACAATCTTAACCCATCTCACTATCTCGAGTAAACCTGCGACAGTTCCACAGCTTCATCATCTCTATCTCAAAGTCATAGTCATGGATAAAATCAAATCTACCTTATTTCGAAGATGATAAAGATTTAGGTTTCAACAGGAAATGTCAATTGCAAAAAGAATGCAAGCTCACTGCCTTGGGAACAAATATAACCATAATCTCAGCAATACTCAATATTTATGGTAATTATCAGATTTGACATAAAAAAAGGATTGCAATTCTCTTCAATACTCAATCTAGCCTTCTAAACAAACACCAAAATCGGTACAAAAATTTCACAAATAAAGCATGAAATTGAAAAATTATCCTCATGAAATTCTCCCTCCAGCAAAATTACATGAACAAGTTTGGCCTTGTTGCTTTGTAAGTGGTCTTGAGCTTCCTGGACGGCGGCCTCACCTTCCTGAACACCAAGGGGAACTTGATCTTAGAGTCGTGGAATTGCTTGGTGCTTTCCCTCTTGCAAAGCTTGGCAGGGACAGTGGCTGTCTTGATAATTTGGATGCAGTGATGACGGACCCTATGGCGCGAGGCCATCTCAGTATACATCTGCTCGACAGCTCCATTCAGAGTGGTATCACGGTACTCTTTGTACATATTGTGATAGCCAGTCCTACTTTGGTATCGCAGCCATATGCCAAAGTTTTTTATTGTGGTTGGATTCTTCTCGAATATCTACATATAAACAGTAATGAACAATAATCAAATTGAAGAATACATAAACTAAAAACAAAACATTCATGCAAAATGACAAGACAAACAGAGCATAACTAATATACAGCTACATACTTTCAAACATGATACAGAGACCAGAATAAATAAAATATCACACAACTTGTTGATAAATGATAGTCAACTATCATTTATCAACATCATAATTCAAAGAAGGTTCACTTCTACTCCTGGTGCAAGGAAGCACCATAGAAATGGCACCCTAAACATAACATAGAGTACTTGATTCCACACCAAAGAGCATTTATAAGTTAACAACAAGTTGAAAAAGTCATCCCAGGTAATAAACATCCATTTCTGTCAATTGTGCAGGTCTTCCAAGGCCAGAAAATAAATACTCAACAATGACGAGTCACTGATGCATCAGTAACAAGCATTGCACTATGCGAACACATATCATTGCCACAGGAAATGAAATAACCCACAATAAAAATACAATAAGGGGTTCTAGGCTGCTTGGAACTATGTTGAAAAGACAATACACAATACGGATTCGGAAAACTAATACAATTATGTATCAATATGGCAAGCAAAAACACTCATCAAAATTATCTTAATTCAATAGCCTGCAATGTTCGAGATATCATATTCATACCTCATTAATAGCAAGAACCTGACCATTGCTCTTCTTCACCTTCTTAAGCTTCCTCAAGAAATACCTTCATAATTAAAACCAATCAAGAAACAAAGACGCCATCCCGACTGATGCAAACAAGTAACATTCATGACACAAAAATGCTAAAGCATTCAGTAAAAGGTCCTCCATTCATCAAACAAATCTAAAACAACACAAAGATTCAGCAACAGATGCCTGAATTAGATTCCCCGAAATCAGAGTAAAAAAAGGGAATTTAGCTTTAGAGACAAAAAAATACCAAAACTTGGACTTGGCGCGGACTTCATTGGTAGCCCAGAGCTTCATACGGTAAATCTTCGGGTGCTCATCCGCCTCCGTCGGCAGACCTCTTCCCACCACCTGGTACTGGTGGAACTGCACCAGGCACAGCACGACAAAGAATAAATCACATTGGCCATAAAATTCAATAATCTCATCAATCTACAGCGTGCTCAAACTAGTACGAACAAATCGAGCACACGTACCCTGTAATTAACCATTTCTGCGGATCTCTCCCTTTCTCTTCTCGCTCCGTGGGCGGGTGTGGGAGTGAAAGGGCAAAAAATTAGGGTTTTGCGATGGGAATTAATAATTAGGAAATCCAAATAGAAGGCTGATAGCCCAATGGGCTTTCTTATTGGGCTCATTCCTTGTAGTATGTCCAATTCAATTGTAAAAATTTGTGGGCTCACCCACAAAATTTTCCAAATTCAGACCATCGACAAAGTTCTCAGTATTATCAAAATTCTCAAGTTTTCTAATTGTACTCGTAATTTACAATTTCAAGTTTTCTAATTGCAGTTTATTTAATTATGTTTTATTTTGTTTTAACTCTTGTAATTTTCATTTTGTTGTCAAGTAAATTATGAATTTATAATTGTATGAGTATTTTTTTAATTATGAATTTAAAAAATATATCTAATAAATTAATTACGATTTTTTAAATATAGTAAAAATTATTATTAATAATATTTTATTTAAAAAATAAAATGATAAATATTTTATGTAGATTGGAAGAAAGAGATTAATATTTTAATTGAATGTCAGGTTGGATGAGTGTCACTGATGGAGTGCAAATTTTAAAATGTTGTAGGTTGTGGATGTGGAGGAGAGAGATTAATATTTTATTTGAAGGTTGGGTTGAATGAATGTCACTGATGTGGATAATCTTATTCCTTGCCGGATTTCAAGTTAGCGGTGACAGATTTCGAATTGCAGGGTAGTGGGCCAAAAGATTTGAGAATTTGGAAAAAGCAAATGTGAAAATCGTTAAAGAGAAAAGAATAAGAACTTAGAAAAGCCTTTGCGTCTGACGTGTTTTCCTGTGCATTAAAATGTGTGGAAACACATTGAATTGCGACTAAATTCCAAACATTTTATGATTGTGTTCATCTTTAATGTTGACTTGATCTATGATTCTTTATTTCTGTATGAAAGACACTCAAATAGTTGATCTCTCTCAAATCAGAGAGAGAGAGAGAGAGAGAGAGATGATTCCCAAGGTGATTATCATAGTTGTGGTAATCGTGCTATCACCAAATGCATTATTTGCAGAACCAAGAGCTAAGATCATTAAGCTCATATGTGGCACTCAAATCGAGCAAAATGTCACCATTAATGTGGCCAATTTCCTATCGACCATGGATAAACTAATTGTCCAGATATAAACTTCGGGCCACGGAACAACAGTAACGGAGGCTCGGGCAGCCACACGAGCTACGATTTACCCCAATGCTACGACGATCTCTCTTCAACTGTAACGCCCCAGGCCCATGGGAGTGGGGCCCAATAATGAAACGCCGGCACAATGGGTTCCGCTAGCAACTACTTGGCATCCGTCCTCGCATTGCCAAAATAGTTAACCCAAGTTGCTAGAGAGTCTATTGACCCCACTTATATATTTATCAAACTTTTGTTCTCCCACCGATGTGGGACGTCACATTCTCCCTCCGTTGGAGACACGACGTCCTCATCATGCTCCTTTCTCTGTAGGACCGTCCTCGGGGTCCAATTTGAGCATACCTGGACTGGCTCTAGGGCCCGGTCGAGCGCACCCGAGGTCATCTCTGATACCATTTGTAACGTCCTAGGCCCACGGGAGTGGGGTCCAGTAACGAAACGATGGCACAATGGGCTCCGCTAGCAACTACTTGACATCCGTTCTCGCATTGCCAAAATGGTTAACCCAAGTTGCTAGAAAGTCCATTGACCCCACTTATATACTTATCATACTTTTGTTCTCCCACCGATGTGGGACGTCACATCAACTGACTGCATTTTTTGCTATGTCAAAGCCCGTAATATTCTAACTCAATGATATCCTATCAATGGAAGGAGAGTCTATCTGGACGGCTACTTCCTTCGAGCACAGAACTATAGCTTCTATCATGAATATTCTGGTCTTAACGACCATGTTGTATGCGGGAATCGGACCCAATATTCTGGTTCTATCTCAAGCAGTTTCAGCCGCATCAAGTAACACAAAGTATGCACGATCTAGGTAGGCATTACTTACGCGTTGGCTAATTGCTTAAGAACGATCACTGTTACTTCTTATCGGGCTTGTTTGGAGAGCGCTTATTGTTTGATTTCCGGCTCAACCACACACACAGAAATTACGGACCTGACCCGCAAGAGGACGGGGTCGATTATAGGGTGGTGAGCTAATCCGAGTCGTGTCTCTCGAGGAAAGCTTAACAGGGCAATTTGTCCCTCTCGTGTTACACACATGAAAATAAATACAATCCTAAAAACATTCTAAACAAGAGTTGGGGAGATTAAACTAAAATCTATTAAATTAAAGTAAGAGAAAGACAAGAAAGTAAACAAGAAAACAAATAAACTAAACTAATATATACGAGCATTAGGGTGTAGATTCTATCCTCAATTCTCTCCTAACTCGATTCAATTTGACTTCATTAATCCTTGACGTACAATACACCCCATTCAAGTGGTTTAACTTCATTTACTGTCACCTCTAATCCGTTAAACCCTCATCGGCTATATTATACGAACAAGATTAAAAATTAGACTTGTGAAACCCAGTCCACCTAACGTTGAAGGAACCTAAGTCAGACTATAGAATCTCCCATTCGGTCTCATCTAAAGCCTAACAATGCTAAGTAGTGGCCAAGTACTCAACATAAACAGCACAATTCCAACAACAAGAAATCAACTATCACAAGCATAGATCGAAACCGAATCGATTATCTACCCCCTAATGAGTGGAATTAGCCCATCATCATACGCGAGACAACACAAGAATCACATAAGTTCTTTATTGAAAATACCAAAGCTAAAATACAAACTTATATAAGTCTTGTTTATCTCGACAAGGTTTGGGACAAATCCCCAAGAGAAACTGAAGCTAAAAGGGGAATACCAAAGAAATGGAGATCTTCGAGCAAGCCTAGCTTCCGCGGACGGCTTGGAGTTGGACCCTTCTTTTGTGTCTTCTCTCTCTCTGCTCCAGTTTCAACCAAGCTCCAAGCTGATCAGTTTGAGGGTGTCATGTCCCTCAAACTGATCACCTCTCTCTCTTTCTGGGCCTCAACTTGTTGCCAACTTCTCTTCTCTCAACAGATCAGTTTAAGGGTGTCACGTTCCCCAAACTGATCCTCTCTCTCTCTTTTTATGTGGTGGAGATGATGGAGTTAATGGATTGGACCCTCCCAACTGGTCTGAGGGTGTCACGTCCCTCAAAATAGTTGGGAGGTCCTCCATTTGGAGTCTTCTTTTCCCCTCCGGAAGCCTTCTCCTCTAGGCGCCTATTTTTTCCCTTGGGGAGCCTCCCTTCTTTTTGCTTTTCTCTGTTCCATAAATAGGGAAATATTCTCCTATTCTCACTCCGCGTGAATTGAATGTGGTGGTTGAAAGTTGATGGAGAGCAAGAACAAAAGGTGGAGTTATTAGTCGATGGTAGATTATTCCCTAAACTCCTCCTATTCCTAGTCTAGAACTGTGTGCATTTACTTCTCATAGCTGGCCAAGTAGTGGGGAGTATTAAAGAATAGATCTCCTGAAGATACAGCTTGAAACTGATCGAAGAAGATACCTGAACAGATCGCAGCATGAAAAACTGATCAAGAGGGAGTTGGGCTGATCTCCCCCGCCTCGACGGGCTAGAGTGCACCACGTCGGCATTGCCACCCCACGCCGGTGGGCTAAGGAGTGTCGTGCTGGCAGTGGCAGCCGCCCACGCGGGGTGCTACGTCGTGGGCCTCCTGCCGCGGCAGCGGTGCCTCCGCGTCGCGGGGCGTTTCAGGTCCAGCTTCCAGCTTTGATTTTCAGTTCAGTCTTGGCTCTTTCATCAGTTGAGCTCATCAGTTGCAGCTCATCAGTTGGCTCTTCAGCTGGGTTTCTTCAGGCTCTTGACTCTTCAATTGCAGCTCCAGTTGGAGCTCAGTTTGGCCATCAGTTTGCACAAGTTAGCCATCAGTTTGGCAGCTTGGCCATCAGTTGGGACCAGTTGGCCATCAGTTTGAAACTTAGTTTGGGTGTGTCCTCAGTTGATGTAGCGACCTGATATTTTTTTTTGACTACGTTCTTTCCCTAAAAATATTTTATTTTTAGTCTTTTTATTATTTATGTGATATTAATTGATTAAGTCTAATAAGTCGCGCCTAGAGTTGTCAAAACGGGCTGGGCCCGCCGGACCGGCCCGTCCTCGTCAATTTTTTAGGCGGGTAGGACTTTCATTTTTGAGCCCGTTTTTCTGGCGGGCCCAGACGGGTAAGCCCGCCGCGGGGCGGGCTTTGGCGGGTAAAGCCCGTGGTGGGGCGGGTAGCCCGCCGGGCCCGCAATTTTTTTTTATATTTTTATGACTTTATAGTTATGATTTATTAATAATTGATATTGGATAATAAAAATTAATTTTGCCCTAAAATGTAAATCCCTAATTAAACAAAACAACATCAATTCATCTCGCTTCTCGCACAACCTTCTCGTTCAGTCATTTTCCCCAGTCCCCCACCTTCTTGATCGCTCTGAGTCTCGCCGCTCTTCTCGCCATCTCGCCGCTCGCGTCACTGCTCACGTCGCGGCTCACCTCTTCTCGCTATCTCGCCGCTCTGCTCCAATTCATCTCGCTCCAAGGAGGCAACAACGGCAGTTTTTTTCTCGCAGCAACAACTCTCACAACTCACAGCACCAGCTCTCTTGTAACAACTCGTCTCTCGCAAGTCACAAGTTAGTAACTAAATGCAAATTTGGTATCGTGTTGTTGGAATGCAGATTTGGTGAATCGAAATGCCTAGTTGTATTAGCCAAAGTTTAAATCGGATTTTTTAAAGCTTGAATGTGGAACATAAGATATTGATGTGCAGATTTTGTGTTGTGTTGTGCTGTGCAGATTTTGTATTTTTGTGTAGTGCAAATTGTTGTGCAAAGTTTGTGTAGTGTTGTGCAGATTTTTTTTTAGTACATATTATTGTGCAAATTTTGTGTAGTGTTATGCAAATTGATAGTTGTGCAGATTTTGTGTAGTACAAATTGATAGTTGTTGTTATGCAGATTTTGTATCGTGAGTTTGTCTTGTATAGTTGTTGTGCAGATTTTGTGTAGTTCAAATTGATGGTTGTTGTGCAGATTGTGTAATCTTGTTTGTATTTTTTTATTGAGTTAGTGTACATACATCTAGAGTTGTGCAGATTTTTTGCATATTGAATTAGTCAAAAAATTGATTAGTTGTGCAGATTTGTTCAAAATAGTTGTGCAGATTTTTTGCATAATTGTGTATTTATTATGCAGATTTGTGTAGATTAGTTGTGCAGATTTTATGTTGTTACTATTTTATTATTCTAGGGTTGGTATTTATGGAGGGATCTTCGTCTTTGCACCAAAAAGTCAATTTAGATGTAGAATCGCATGAGGTTCTTAGAGATGGTCAAAGTCAAGTTTCTGCATCGGGGACGGGGACTGATAATAAGAAAGGGTCAAATAATAAGAAAAAAGAAACTTCTAATGTTTGGCCTTTTTTTATAAAGAAAGGACTGGGTGATGATGGCATTCACAGATCTGAATGTAAAGGATGTAAAAAAAATTTGAAAAGTGGGGGTAAACAATATGGGACATCTACTTTGAGGCGTCATCTTAGCAGTTGCAAGAAAATAAAGTTTCAAGATTTAGGACAGATGCTTATTGATCATGAAGGAAAGTTAAAGTCTAGAAAAATTGATCCAAAAGTTGCTCGTGATTTGCTAGCTATTGCAGTTATTAAACATGACTTACCATTTTCCTTTATTGAGTATGATGGAATCAGAGTTTTGATGAAATATTTGAATCCCGATGTTGCTTTTATATTTAGAAACACTTTTGTTTCTGATATCAAAAGCATGTATCTAGTTGAGAAAGAGAAACTTAAAAAAATCTTGACTGGTATTCAAGGTAGAATTTGTTTAACTTCAGATGTATGGACTGCATGCACGAGTGAAGGCTATATTTTTTTGACTGCTCATTTTGTTGAGGATTGGAAGCTTCATAGCAAAATACTTAATTTTGCTCATATGCCCCCCCCCCACATTCTGGAGTTGAATTGGCTGCTAAGTTGTATGAGTTTTTGAAGGAATGGGGAATTGAGAAAAAAAATTTCTCATTGACATTGGATAATGCAACTAGTAATGATAATATGCAGGATATTTTGAAAGCACAACTTTCTTTGCATGGTAACTTGTTGTGTGATGGTGAATATTTTCACATTCGTTGTTCGGCTCACATATTGAATTTGATTGTCCAAGAAGGTATGAAAGTTGCTCATGATGCTTTGAGTAAAATTAGAGAATCTGTCAAGTATGTGAAAGGCTCAGAAAATAGGATGAAAAAATTTGATGAATGCGTGAAAGAGGTTGGTGATATTGACACAAGTATTGGTTTGAGATTGGATGTGTCTACTAGATGGAATTCAACATACTTGATGTTATCTAGTGCTATCAAATACAAGAAGGTCTTTGCTTCTCTTCAATTGAATGACAAACACTACAAATATTGTCCTTCAATTGTCGAGTGGAGTAGAGCCGAGAAAATATGTGACTTTCTTGAACCATTTTATGATATTACCAATTTGATGTCTGGTTCGTCATATCCTACATCCAATTTATATTTTACTCAAGTGTGGAAAATAGAGTGTTTGTTGCTAGAGAACAAGATGAATAAGGATGATGTGATAAAGAATATGTGTTGTACGATGTTGGGGAAGTTCGGTAAATATTGGACTGAATACAGCTTAGTACTTGCATTTGGGGCTGTTCTCGATCCAAGGAATAAACTTTCAATGTTGGAGTATTTTTTTCTCCACGGTTGAGCCGAATGAGACTAAAGTTGTCGAGAAGTTAGCAAATGTGAAGGCAAATTTGTATATGCTATTTGAGCATTATGATGTTGGAAATATTTCAAGTTCTTCACATTGATCTTCTAACAAAGCTGGTGGATTAGCCGGGAAATGTGGGGGCAATAGATTTTTTAATGTAAGTATTAAATTAAATAGTTCTTTTTTTCATTATTAATTTATATATATTTATTTTATACCATACATCAATTAATATTTTAAATTTAAATACAGGGTATTACAGCTTATGAGAGTCGAACCATTATGAATGCTGTAAAGTCTGAATTGGATCTCTATTTGGAAGAGGTAAAAATGGAATGGAAATTTCACCATGATTTGGATGTTTTGGAGTTTTGGAAGAACAATCAACATCGTTTCCCATCCCTTGCATTGATGGCTTGTGATTTATTGTCTATTCCCATTACTACTGTTGCATCAGAGTCGTCATTTTCAATTGGTGCACGTGTTCTAACCAAATATAGGAGTAGAACCCTTCCAGAAAAAATCCAAGCTCTTATTTGCACTCGCAACTGGTTACATGGTTTTTCTACTGGTAAGTTAGTTTAAATATGTTTTTTACTTCTTCACTTGTTCATTTTTTTATAAATGTTCTTCAAATCTTCTAATCTTTATTTTTATTTCATTTTTAGCTATTGATGATGAAGGTGAAATCAAGAAATATCATTTATCGGAAGAGTCGTCAAATAGTATGGATATTGATGAAGGTGAAGGTGAAGGTGAAGATGAAGACGAAGAAGACGATCTAGAAGAAGAAGATCCTTTAAATGTGTTGAGTGTTGACAATTTGATTAGTGAATCTTGATTTATGAAGTAATTTAAAATTTGTATTAACTTTAGAGTTTAGAAAATTTATATATTTTGTTGGTGAATGCTTCAATGGTTTGAGACTTTGAGACTTTAGACATTAAACATTTGGATTAATTTATATATTTTGTTACTTCTAAATTTCTTCAATGGATTAATTTCTTCAACAATCAAGTCTGCCTCTTTTCAGTTTTCATAGATTGTGATTCTTTTCAAGTCTGCCTCTTTTCAAGTCTCTATAATTAATAATGTGATTCTTTACTTTGTAGTTTCAAGGACTGTCTTCTCGTTGAATTCTTTGTCTCTAAAATTAATAATGTATTTTTTTTTATAAAGTAACACAACTTGTTTTAAAATTGGAATTTCATAAAATTTTAAAAAAAAAATCCCGCGGGACCGCGGGCTTTAGGCGGGTAGGACCCTGCTTTTTCGGGCCCGCCCCTCTGGCGGGCTTCCCCGCCCCGCCCCGCCAAAAGGCGGGCTTTCCGAGCCCGCCGCCCGCCCCGCCCCGCCGGTCCGTTTTGACAACTCTAGTCGCGCCTAAGTAATTTATATGATTTTTTTTTTCTAAGCATGAATTCATTTTAGAATATAGTTATTTCATGAGCATGCATTTATTATTTTATTTGGAGTGCTTAATGGGTTTTAATTTTATTCTCTAGCCCATTTTATTAATTAGAGTCCAAGTCATTTCAAGCCCAAGTAGTTTATCATGAAGCCCAAACCTTAAACCATAATGTAAGTAATTGATTTTTTTTTCTCTTTATCCCTTTTTTTCTTCTTTCCCACGTTTTTTTAGTTGATCTCTTGAAAATTCAAAATCTCAAAGTTTATCTTCTCATCCTTATCAAGGTACTTTCGGGATAACTACAAAATCTACGCCTAAACCCTAATCTATCATTATAAATAGAGAACTCTACTTCTCTATTTTTCCACACCCAAAGAAATATCCGAGACTAGAAAATAGAGAATTCATTCGCTCGAGTTTTCCGTTAGAGTTGCATTTCAGGTATAGTTCTTTCCTTCGTTTCTCTTCTCTCTCATGCATGGGTTTGTATAGCATGTGTCGGGTGGAGTATGGTGAGTCGTCAGGGATCGACGATGTGAAGGCGGCAACATCAGCTCGAGACTCTACTTTTTTTTTTCGTTGTCGTGATAATGCATCGATATTATGGTTCCAGAGTCGGTGAGAGACTGTAGCCGTAGTCTTTAATTTTGTTGCATATTTTGTTCCAGTTTTTCTTTCTGTGGATGGGAGTAGCGGTAGAGAGAGAGAGAGGGAGTCTGTGAATTTTTTTTTCGAAATAAAGGTTGATGAGCAAGAATTGTTCTTAAGAAATGAGCTTGTTTGTTTAATTGGGGTCCGGCCGAGAGATTGGGCCCAGAAGCATGTATTAACTTTATTTTGTTTTTTTCAAAAACTTGTTTGATAAGTTATATACGTGTATATATATATGTTGGGTTTGTGGGAGTGATATATATATATATAATAATGGTGTTGTGTGGCACGTGAATATATGTATATTATATGTGTTGAGTGTTTTGATATATATATATGTATATATATAATATAAGCATGTGATACGTATATATATAATACATGTAGTGATTCATTTGCATGTTTCTTTTATATACATATATGTAACGTGTGTATATATTGTAAATATGTATGTATTGTTTTCATTACTTGGTTTTAATAAAAAAATATGGGATTATAGAATTATGTGACTATGTTTTAAGCATCCATCATCATAGATAAATTTCATGCATAGTTTTATTACTTTATGCATTGTATTGATTTACAATAAATAATTTATAGGAAGCGCGCAGGACTTAATTAATCTATATCCAAGTCAAGGTCAAGGTGGGCTTTTACGTGATCATGTCCTGATTATTCTCTCTATATTTTATTATAGAGTATGTGATGACACAGCACAGTACAGGGCCTTCGGGCTGATAAGACAGGGCCTACGGGCTATACAGCATGGGTCGACGAGCTATATGGTTTGGTCTACGGACTGAACATTTTTATTATTTCTCATTTACTCGTTTAATTTTATATAGCTTGAATAATTGGACACTCCCCACTGAGTTTAAAGTACTCACCCCAAAAACTTTCCTTTTTCAGATGGAGGCTCGGGTGATGCTTAGCGGGTCAAGATGTCATGGTGGTGGTCATAGTCTCGGATTAAATAAAGTTTTTAATAAAATTTAGATTATTTCTCTTAATCTGTTTTTTCACTGTAATCTTTGAGACCTTAATATTTGACTATTTGAGATTTTCTTTTATCTATTAATAAATGCGTGTTTAACGTTTCATTTTTATTAAGAGTAATAAAATTGGGGCGTTACAGTTTGGTGTCAGAGAATAATACGTTCCTGAATACTCATAAAAAGCAAGTAAGCAAGTAAGTTAAAACCATCATCGCATCCGCAGCATCACCCCGAGTAGAGGTAAAAGAAAGATTGTATTTCAAGTTATGCAAGTATGATTATATGTATTGTTTATAAAAATATTTTATAGCCCTCGGAGTTTTGGTTTAGATGGTTCGGTTAAAGAAGACGGCGAGAATGAGTACGGGAGGTCAAATTCCTAGGTGGCCATTAGCTAGTAGAGAGGAAGATTTAAAGGACCACTTAATAGGAAAGTTTTATGAGCTATCGTGGGATGATACAACACCAGAGATGCAATTGCTGAAGATCCAGCATCTTTGGAAGAAAATGGAACAGACAAGGTGTGAGCTTGACCCAATGAAAGCAGCTGAACAGGTCTATAAAATCATTGGATCTCCCCTTATGCGAGATTCTGCTGATGATGCACTGAAGGATTTAACTCTGGAGATATGGAAAGGGCGATCGGTTATTGAGTGAATTAATTTTAATGAATTTATCAATCACATCATGCGAAATTGGAGGGAGAAGTTCTATGGCCGAGTTCCCAGAGGGGTTAGGATATTGCGTCAGAAGCCCTATGAAAGCTTGAATTTAGGAAAGAGGATGAGGCGAGTTAGTAGCATTTAGAAGAATCTAGTAGTTTGAGTTATCGGCATAGTATTATTTGTCTTTAGTTTTAGTATTATTGGTCTCTAGTATTTAATTCTTCCAGATCAGTAGTTTTGTTTCGTTGCAAATAGTTGAAAGTTGTTTCTTTTAAGCTATGAATTAAATAAAAGTAGTTATTTTTCTTTAGATAATTTAACCATTCTGCTATGGTCAACAATAGAAATCATGCCACCAAAGAAGAATACTCAGCCGATTCAAGAAGATAGCGAAGAAACGGAATCAATGAACAAGTACAGCAGTAATGAGAATGAAGGAAACAACAACAATAATGAGAACGGAGGAAATAACAACAACATGGATGCATTTGCTCTAAACCTCGCAGATGTACTAAGGAGGATTCTACCTCAATAGAATCAGAATCGGCAGCAACCTCAACACCAAGAAGGAGATGGTATCCTAACACATTTCCGTCAGTTAGGACCACTCAAGCTGAAGGGAACTGGAGGACCTCTATCAGCAGAAGAATGGATTTGGGAACTGGACCGAATCTTCGATTACTTGGGATATTCAGATGCCCAAAGAGTTACTTGCGCGGTGTTCCAGTTAACCAAGGATGCAAGTCACTAGTAGGAGGCGGTGAAGATCAGCATGAGCCTAGAGCAGCAGGACAACTTGACCTGGACCATTTTCAAGAAAATGGTCATGGATAATTACTTCCCAAAGGCGTTTCAGAAGCAGAAGGAGAAGGATTTAATGAACATAGAGCAGGGTAGTATGACCATTCTGGAGTACGAGCAAAAATTTAACCAGCTAGCTCGTTATGCTCCCCACTTGGTAGACATGGATGAGAAGAAGGCCTGGAGATTCGAAGATGGGTTACGACTTGAGATTTGGGGCACACTTATCCGCACTTAATCTCAGCATTTACTCAGAAATTGTGCAGCGAGCTCGGGTAGTGTACACCGTCTCAATCTGGACAAACCTGCTCCAAAATTTCCCAATAATAGTGGGAAGCGACGATGGGATGAGTGCAACAATCAGAACAGAGGAAGGAATTTCCAGCCTGACAAGAAACCTAGAACTGAAGGAGGAAGTAGACCAGAGTCAGTGACAGAAAAACATTTGTGCCAGAAATGTCAGAAACAACATTATAGGAAATGTATGCTCGGAGAGAACGGCTGTTATCGTTGTTACCAATAGGGGCACCAAGCAATGAATTATCCCCTGAATCGGAATTTCAACAACTCCAATGCCACCAGGAAAGGAAATGCGCGAGCATTTGCCATGAACTAGGAAGAAGAGGCCAAGACGATGACAGGTATCTTATCAGTACTCAACAAGTCTGCCTTAGTACTTTTTGATTCGGGTGCTTCTCATTCTTTTATCGCAAAGAGATTTTATGAAAAAGCTAATGTAAAATGTGATGAGGAGACTGAACCTTTAAGAATAAGTATTTCGTCGGGCAAATCAATGAAGGCAGATCGTTTGGCTAAAGGAGTCAAACTAGCACTAGAATGAATAACTTTGGAGGCTGACCTATTCATCCTGGAGATGAAAGATTTTGATGTGATTATAGGGATGGATTGGCTAAGCCACAATGATGCAGTTATCAAATATCGTGATCGAGAAGTCATTTTCCAGCAACCGGGGGAAAAACAATTCTCATTCAAAGGAACCAAGGCGAGCAGATCACCTTACATCATCTCAGCTATGAAAGCAATGAAGATGATAAGAAGAAATGATTGCCAAGCATTCTTGGTAAATGTGATGAGTACAGAAGAGAAGGAGAAAGCCATGGAGGACATTCCAATAGTACGAGAGTACCTTGATGTCTTTACTGAAGACATCACTGGCGTGCCACCAGACAGACAAGTGGAGTTCTCTATCAATATAGTGTCAGGAGCGGCACCGGTTTCTAAAGCACCATACCGGATGGCGTCAAAAGAATTAGAGGAATTGAAAGTTCAAATCCATGAGCTTTTAGACAAGGGATACATACAGCCTAGTGTGTCATCTTAGGGCGCACCAGTTCTATTTGTGAAAAAGAAAGATGGGAGCATGAGGATGTACATTGATTACCGCGACTTAAACAAGCTCACTATCAAAAACAAGTACACATTGCTCAGAATCGAAGACCTATTTGATCAATTGAAAGGAGCTGGAGTATTTTCAAAGATCGATTTGAGGTCGGGGTATCATCAGCTGAAGGTGAAAGAAAGGGACATTCCCAAGACAACATTCCGAACCAGATATGGCCATTACGAGTTCACAGTAATGCCATTTGGACTAACCAACGCACCTGCAGTGTTCATGGATTTGATGAACAGAGTGTTCCACCAATACTTAGACGGTTTGTCATAGTATTTATTGATGACATTCTGGTGTACTCCAAGGATGAAAAGCAGCATGAAGAACATCTGCGGTTGGTCCTAGACACATTGTGGAAGGAGAAGCTTTATGCCAAATTCAGCAAATGCGATTTTTAGCTGGATTGAGTAGTGTTTCTTGGGCACGTGGTAACAGCTCAAGGAGTAGAAGTGGATCCATCAAAGATGGAAGCAGTGAATAATTGGGAGCCACCGAAGAATGCTGGTGAGATAAGGAGTTTCTTAGGTCTTGCCGGATACTACAGACGCTTCATTGAAGGATTCTCGAAAATAGCCAGTCCGTTAATTCAGCTGACAAGGAAGGGTGTCAAATTCAAATGGAGTGAGAAGTGTGAAGAAAGTTTTCAGCTGCTAAAATAGAAACTCACCACTGCACCTATTTTGATTATCCCTGAAGGCAGTGAAGGATTCGTGATATACTGTGATGTTTCCAAATAGGGACTCGGATGTGTGCTAATCCAGCACGGAAAGGTGATGACCTATGCGTCAAGACAGTTAAAGAAGCTTGAACTCAATTACCCTACTCATGACCTGGAGCTAGCAGCAGTTGTTCACGCATTGAAGATATGGCAACATTTTTTATGGGAAAAAATGTGAAATTTTCTCTGATCACAAAAGCCTGAAGTATTTCTTCACCCACAAGGAACTAAACATGAGGCAAAGGAGGTGGCTCGAGTTGGTTAAAAAGTATGACTGCACAATACATTATCACCCAGGAAAGATGAATGTGGTAGCTGATGCGTTAAGTAGAAAAGGGTCCAATACATCTCAGCTTGTTCAAGAATTCGCAAAGATGAAAATAAACGTGGTTCCACCAGCAGAAAGTACTACCTCAGTTTTGGCAGCCTTGACAATGCGCCTGTTGCTGAGAGATCATATCAAGGCAACACAAGAAAATGATAAATTCCTGTGCAAAATAAAGGAGCGGGTATTGAAAGGAAATATTCAAAATTTCACATTGGCGAACGACGGAGCATTAGTGTTCGAAGGAAGAATTTGCGTTCCCAAGAATAGCAAGATAAGAAGGGAGATATTAGAAGAAGCTTATAATACACCATATTCCATTCATCTCGGAGGAACCAAAATGTATCAAGACCTGAAAAAATATTTTTGGTGGAGAAACATGAAGAGATCTATCGGCGAGTATGTGGAAATATGCATGACTTTCCAATAGGTGAAAGCAGAACATCAGCGACCAACAGGTCTTTTGCAACCGCTCGAAATTCCAGAATAGAAATGGGAGAATATTACCATGGATTTCGTGGTGGGATTGCCAAAAACGATCAAAGGAAACTATGCAATTTGGGTGATAGTGGACAGACTCACGAAATCTGCACATTTTCTACCAATGAAAATGATGTTTAGTATGGACCGCCTGGCCCAGCTTTACGTAGATGAAATTGTAAGACTGCATGGAGTACCAGTAACTATTGTATATGATCGAGATATGAGATTCACCTCAAAATTTTGGAGGAGTCTACAAGAAGAAATGGGAATGAAGTTAAGGTTCAGCACCGCTTACCATCCTCAAACCGATGGGCAGTCAGAAAGAACCATCTAGACGCTAGAAGACATGTTGCGAGCTTGCGTGATGGATTTTGGTGAAAATTAGGAAAGGCATTTACCGCTGGTAGAATTTTCCTACAACAACAGCTACCAAGCGACCATCGGGATGGCTCCTCATGAAGCATTATACAGGAGAAAATGCAGATCGCCTCTGCACTGGGACGAAGTTGGTGAAAAGAGAATTCTAGGGCCGGAGTTAGTTGAAAAGACGGTGGGTGTGATCAACAAGATTCGTGAACGCATCAAAGTTGCACAAGATCGAAAAAAGTCTTACGCTGACCTTAAAAGAAGAGATTTTCACTTTGAGATCGGGGACAAAGTGTTCTTAAAGTTGTCGTCTTTGAGAGGAGTTGTGCGTATTGGCAGAAGAGGAAAGCTAAGACCGAGGTTTATAGGGCCGTTCGAAATCTTGGAGAGAGTTGGGGGATTGGCATATCGACTTGCATTACCTCCAAGTTTGACCTCGATACATGATGTTTTTCACGTTTCGTCTTTAAGGAGATACATTCACGATCTGACCAACATCGTGAATTATGCCGAGTTAGAATTGAATAAGGATCTGACTTATGAGGAATACCCGATAGCTGTGCTGGATAGGAAGCTTCACGTATTAATAAATAGGGAAACACCGTTGATTAAGGTCCAGTAGAGTAGACACAGTGTAGACGAAGCTACCTGGGAAAAGGAAGAAGAAATCTGGTCTAGATACCCGCAGTTTCTAGGCCCAAGTAAGTAATTTCAAGGACGAAATTTTTTTTAGTAGGGAGGGATGTAGCGACCCGATATTTTTTTTGGCTACGTTCTTTCCCTAAAAATATTTTATTTTTAGTCTTTTTATTATTTATGTGATATTAATTGATTAAGTCTAATTAGTCGCGCCTAAGTAATTTATATGATTTTTTTTTCTAAGCATGAATTCATTTTATAATATAGTTATTTCATGAGCATGCATTTATTATTTTATTTGGTGTGCTTAATGGGTTTTAATTTTATTCTCTAGCCCATTTTATTAATTAGAGTCCAAGTCATTTCAAGTCCAAGTAGTTTATCATGAAGCCCAAACCTTAAACCATAAACCATAATGTAAGTAATTGATTTTTTTTCTCTTTATCCCTTCTTTTCTTCTTTCCCACCTTTTTTTTAGTAGATCTCTTGAAAATTCAAAATCTCAAAGTTTATCTTCTCATCCTTATCAAGATACTTTCGGGATAACTACAAAATCTATGCCTAAACCCTAATCTATCATTATAAATAGAGAACTCTACTTCTCTATTTTTCCACACCCAAAGAAATATCCGAGACTAGAAAATAGAGAATTCATTCGCTCGAGTTTTCCGTTAGAGTTGCATTTCAGGTATAGTTCTTTCCTTCATTTCTCTTCTCTCTCATGCATGGGTTTGTATAGTATATGTCGGGTGGAGTATGGTGAGTTGTCGGGGATCGACGACGTGAGAGTGGCAGCATTAGCTCAAGACTCTATTTTTTTTCATTGTCGTGATAATGTATCGACATTATGGTTCCAGAGTCGGTGAGAGGCTGTAGCCATAGTCTTTAATTTTGTTGCAGATTTTATTCCAGTTTTTCTTTTTGTGGATGGGAGTAGCGGTAGAGAGAGAGAGAGAGAGAGAGGGAGTCTGTGAATATTTTTTTTTCGAAATAAAGGTTGATGAGCAAGAATTGTTCTTAAGAAATGAGCTTGTTTGTTTAATTGGGGTCCGACCAAGAGATTGGGCCCATAAGCATGTATTAACTTTATTTTGTTTTTTCAAAAACTTGTTTGATAAGTTATATACGTGTATATATATATATATGTTGGGTTTGTGGGAGTGATATATATATATATATATAATGGTGTTGTGTGGCATGTGAATATATGTATATTATATGTGTTGAGTGTTTTGATATATATATATATATATATATATATGTATATATAATATAAGCATGTGATACGTACATATATATAATACATGTAGTGGTTCATTTGCTTGTTTCTTTTATATACATATATGTAACGTGTGTATATATTGTAAATATGTATGTATTGTTTTCATTACTTGGTTTTAATAAAAAAATATGGGATTATAGAATTATGTGACTATGTTTTAAGCATCCATCATCATAGATAAATTTCATGCATAGTTTTATTACTTTATGAATTGTATTGATTTATAATAAATAATTTATAGGAAGCGCGCAGGACTTAATTAATTTATATCCAAGTCAAGGTCAAGGTGGGCTTTTACGTGATCATGTCCTGATTATTCTCTCTATATTTTATTATAGAGTATGTGATGACACAGCACAGTACAGGGCCTTCGGGCTGATAAGACAGGGCCTACGGGCTACACAGCATGGGCCGACGAGCTATATGGTTTGGTCTACGGACTGAACATTTTTATTATTTCTCATTTACTCGTTTAATTTTATATAGTTTGAATAATTGGACACTCCTCACTGAGTTTAAAGTACTCACCCCAAAAACTTTCCTTTTTCAGATGGAGGCTCGGGTGATGCTTAACGGGTCAAGATGCGATGTTGGTGGTCATAGTCTCGGATTAAATAAAGTTTTTAATAAAATTTAGATTATTTCTCTTAATATATTTTTCCGCTGTAATCTTTGAGACCTTAATATTTGACTATTTGAGATTTTTTTTATCGATTAATAAAGGCATGTTTAACGTTTCATTTTTATTAAGAGTAATAAAATTGGGGAGTTACAGTTGTGGCCATCAGTTTGCCCTCCCGTTCAGCTGGACTTCCGATTTTTTCACCTTTTGTGCTATAAAATGTCCGCTTTTGGAGCAAAAGCTCAAAGTTTATGCAACATAAGCATCACACACCAAAGGATCAAATATGAAGTTATAAACACTAAAACAACACGAAAATAAGAAAACACACGCACAAAAGATATACAATTACAATAAGAAAAACATCACAAATAATCACTAAACAACCTCCCTCCCCAATCAGCCTTTTGCTTCTCCTCAAGCAAACACAATAATTTAAGACATGAAGCAAGAAGGAGTTGCTCTCAAGTAGATCATGTACAATAAACCATTTCACATGGTCTTAAGCCAGGACACTCATTATCGAAGAAAAGGAAGATAATTATCAAACCAGGCATGTTGCTTGTCCAACAAGAATATGGAAGTCAGATTAGTCTCAAAGCAATTGCGATAAATATTCTTTCAAAACATCTTTCACACTAACTTCTTTAATGTATTTAAGCTTAACCAGGGGGTGCAATCATAGGATATAGCTCATTAGGTGAAATCATCGGACTAAGACGAGCTTCCTAACGTGGTTTCCCATACTCATCATGCAGAATTTCATAAGAATTAACACACATAAGAGGAGTAGAATCCAGAATGCAACTCCATTTATTTGGGCAATTATTTAGGAGGACATGGATCAAAATTCACAAGGTTTAGTCCTTGGGGAGAAAATTCCCAGTATTCTTGCATGGTTTCCCATGCTCATAGTCGACTTTGTCGACTAGCGGAGCAGAAATCCTTATTATCCTCATTTTTTATTTAATCATTTCCTATATTTTTTTATAACAAGAGGAAGTGTGAGAATAGACAGGTTCAAAGATAATAACTATCGCCTTTGTTAAGATAACTAAGCATGCTTTCTAATTCTTGGAGGACAAAACCCACGACACAAGTTTTCTAATTATAATCATTCTCATGATAATTCATGTTCTAAAATGAAACAATGGGAACAATCTCATATAGCATGATCGACTCAACAACAATCCCTTGAAGATTCATATCTTGAATATCATAGTTTGACAAGTAGACAAAGACAAAGAATGCTAAGTGCAAGATAAAACAAAATACAAGAAACGAAAACACAAAAACACATAAAAAAACATAAAGATAACTTCACTAATTCGATGGCTGGTAAGGTGGTAGAGGAGTTGAACTTCAACTGAGTTGAATCTCCAGTGGCGGGTGGCATGGCAGCAGTGGTTGGATCTCTAAACTTGCAACAATTTTCCTTCAGTTCATTTAAGCATATCCAAAAGAACCACAACATTATTCCTGAGAGACAAACATTAAAGTACAAACAAACAAAAGTAAAAATTATTCAAACTACAAAAGCAGTAAAGTCATGATTGTCTCCCATGCAGCGCTCATTTTAATGTTCCGAGCTGGACAGAACCTCAGTATGTAGTTGTAACACAATTTTTGTATTTAATTTGGTAAAACACAAAATGTGTACAAATAATATGATTTCGGATCAAAAGTATTTATACGAATCCAATCTCTATTTTTCCTCTGATTCTTCTCTTCAAATAGTCTTTGAACTTGATCTTCAAACGGTCTTTGAAATCTTCACAGTAAATTTGCCTCTTTGATCTTCTCAGACTTGTTGTTTGAACTTGGTCTTCAAAGTTTTCGGGGACGATTTGTGTCCTCGATCTTCTTTGACATAGTATTTGGACTTGACAACGTTAATTCAGAGGCCTGACGCCTTGTTTCCAGATCAAACGTCAACTTTTAGTTGAATTTGATGAAGAACTCCTTGGATTGTCTTGTTTATGGATCAAACACCGTCTTCAGAATGAATTTGGTGAAGAACGCCTTAAATATTTGAGAGAATTTCACTTATGGAATTTCTTCTCAAATTCTTGAACTCTTCAAATGACTTCTGGTGTGATTTTCAACTGAAATGGAGGCCTCTATTTATAGTTGTAGGGAGAGAGGTCTAAGGCTGGCGTGGCACTATCTCATTGGTTGTGGAAATTGATATATATCTTTTTAAAAGATATTTACTTGTTGTCAAAGACTCTTGATATTTATCATATAATAATATCTTTATTATTTAAATATTTTATCTAATTTTGGATTTCATAATATTCCAAAACTAAATAAATATATATAAAAATCAATAAAAATATTATATATAATATTTAATTTTTTGCTATCTACAAATGCCCCCTCGAGACTTGTTCATTGACGACTTGTTGTTTGAAATGAATGAGTCTCGAAAATTGATTAGATAGTTTAAACTCGTATCAAGGAGTCTTGAACTTTAATTTATTAGATAGTTTATACCCGTGTCAAGGAGTTATTGAATTTCAACTTGTGAATAGTTTATACCCATATTCAAGAGTTCTTCAATTTGAATTTATTAGATAGTTTACACTTGTATCAAGGAGCCTTCAATTTGGATTTGAATTTAGATAGTTTATGCTCGTATCAGGGAGCTTGCTTGAACTTTGATAGTTTATGCTCATATCATGGAGCTTTTTCTTGAATTTGGATAGTTTATGCTCATATTGAGGAGCCTTCAACTTGAATTTGGACTTTGTAGACCTTTTATACTCGTGTCCGTGAGTACTTGGATTTGAATTTAGATTTGTAGACATTTTATACTCGTGTCAAGGAGTCTTAGATTTGAATTTGTAAACCTTTTATACTCGTGTTAAGGAGTCTTGAATTTGAATTTGTAGACCTTTTATACTCGTGTCAATGAGTCTTGGATTTGAATTTGACTTTGTAGACATTTTATACTCGTGTTAAGGAGTCTTGAATTTGAATTTGTAGACCTTTTATACTCGTGTCAATGAGTCTTGGATTTAAATTTAACTTTGTAGACATTTTATACTCGTGTCAAGGAGTCTCGGTATTTCTTGAAGAGTTTAGATAGTTTTAGCTCTTATCAAGGAGCGTTGCCATTTTTCTTTTCATAGATTGTGATATGTATTAAAAGACTTGAATTGGCCCATGGTTAGATTTGTAGCCGTTTCTTCATCTTCATCATCATCCTCTTCTTCTTCTTCTTCTTCTTCTTCTTCTTCTTCTTCTTTTTCTTCACTTGGAGATTTCTCAAAAGGTTTGCCCCCATCATTTATTTCTGGCTCTTCTTCAAAGTTGTGATGCTTTTGCATTGACAATTCTTGAACTTCATTTGCGGCCATGCTTAACTCCATGTCGTAAGCTCTAGTGGCCAATTCCTCGAAGGTCTTTGGTTGAATCACTTTCAAAATATATTGAAGACCCCAACACATGCCTTGGATGCATATTTCAATTGCTGAACTTTCTGATAATTGATCTTTGCAATTCAGGCTCAAGTTTCTCCAACGATTGATGTAGTCGATGACGGACTCTTCTTTTTGTTGGTTTGTATTTGTGAGCTCAACCAAGCTAACCGTCCTTTGAATGCTGTAGAAGCGGTTAAGGAATTCTTTCTCCAGTTACCCCAACTATCAATTGAATTTGGCTCCAAATCGGTAAACCAATCAAACGCGCTGTCTTTTAAAGAATGAACGAATTGCTTCACCAAGTGATCTTCGTATGTCCCAGCATCATTACAGGTCTCTACAAAGTGAGCCACGTGTTGTCTTAGATTTCTTTTGCCAGCAAATTGTTAAAACTTTGGCGGCTGGTAGCCATCTGGCATCTTTAAGTTGTCAATTCTTGGAGTATATGGTTTGTTGTAAGTCCAGAGTGATTTAAGGCTCTCTCCAGACTTGCCTTTGATTATTTTCAGTATTAAATCTTTGAGTTGATCAACTTATATTGAGCTATCAGACGATATTTCAATTTCTTTAGCTGTAAATTTTTCACTTTTATTGGCATGTAGCTTTGTAGATATCTCAGCTTCAGTATCTTTATTCGCTTGCTCGCCACCAAAATCAACAATCATTTCTTTGTTCAGCTTCAAGATTTGAGCATCACGTTCTTGTATCCGTTTGGCAAGTCCTTCGGCAAGCTTCGTCAAATTTACAATTTGCTCTTCCAGAATTGTAGACATCTTGATGCTTGAGAAAATTGGTGAAGATAAGAGATGAAAGGTAGAGATGGTCCCACTGGGTATGCCAAAATTTGTAACATAATTTTTTATATTTAATTTGGTAAAACACAAAATGTGTACAAATAATATGATTTCGGATCAAAAGTATTTATACGAATCCAATCTCTATTTTTCCTCTGAGTCTTCTCTTCAAATAGTCTTTGAACTTGATCTTCAAACGGTCTTTGAAATCTTCACAGTAAATTTATCTCTTTGATCTTCTGGGACTTGTTGTTTGAACTTGGTCTTCAAAGTTTTCGGGGACGATTTGTGTCCTCGATCTTATTTGACTTGGTATTTGGACTTGACAACGTTAATTCGGAGGGCCAACGCCTTGTTTCCAGATCAAACGTCAACTTTGAGTTGAATTTGATGAAAAACGCCTTGGACTGCCTTGTTTATGGATCAAATGCTGTCTTCAGAATGAATTTTGTGAAGAACGCCTTGAATATTTGAGAGAATTTCACTTATGGAATTTATTCTCAAATTCTTGAACTCTTCAAATGACTTCTGGTGTGATTTTTAACTGAAATAGAGGCCCCTATTTATAGTTGTAGGGAGAGAGATATAAGGCTGGCGTGACACTATCTCATTGGTTGTTGAAAATTGATATATATCTTTTTGAAAGATATTTACTTGTTGTCAAAGACTCTTGATATTTATCATATAATAATATCTTTATTATTTAAATATTTTATGTAATTTTGGATTTCATAAGATTTCAAAACTAAATAAATATATATATATATATAAAAAAATCAATAAAAATGTTATATATAATATTTAATTTTTTGCTATCTACAGTGGTCATGGGGGATCATTGAGCACGATCAGCTCAACTCCGTGCTCTCGTGGTTGGTGTTCCATTTCAAGCTTCGTTACTCAAAGAGTAAGCTTCACTCGAACTTTCTCCTTTCCAGTTGGGCATTTCTATTCTCCTTGGTCTGTGAATGTTTTTGAACACAAGGTTAGCTTCCTGTTAAGACTTCTTTGACCTAGTATACACAGACTCAAGCAAGAAAAGGAGATCACACACAACTGTGGAAGAAATTATGAAAACTAAAAGAAAAGAAAATAAACATGGAAAATAATATAACGCAAAAAAGACAAACACGCCTAAAGCTTTCCCCGGAAATGGCGCTAATTGTTTGATTTTCGACTCAACCACACATGCAGAAATTACGGACCGGACCCACAAAAGGACGGGGTTGATTGTAGGGTGGTGTGCTAACCCGAGTCGTGTCTCTCGAGAAAAGCTTAACATGGTGATTTGTCCCTCTCGTGTTACACACATGAAAATAAATATAATCCTAAACATTCTAAACAGGAGTTGGGGAGATTAAACTAAAATCTATTAAACTAAAGCAAGAGAAAGACAAGAAAGTAAACAAGCAAACAAATAAACTAAACTAATATATACGAACATTAGGGTATAGATTCTATCCTCGGTTCTCTCCTAGCTCGATTCAAGTTGAATTCGTTAATCCTAGACGTACAATAGACCCCATTCAAGTGGCTTAACTTCATTTACTATCACCTCTAATCCGTTAAACCCCCATCGGCTATATTATACGAATAAGATTAATAATTAGGCTTATGAAACCCAGTCCACCTAACGTTGAAGGAACCTAAGTCGGGCTATAGAATCTCCTCTTGGTCTCATCTAAAGCCTAGCAATGTTAAGTAGTGGCCAAGTACTCAACATAAATAAGCACAATTCCAACAACAAGAAATCAACTATCACAAGCATGGATCGAAACCGAATCGATTATCTACCCTCTAATGAGTGGAATTAGCCCATCATCATGCGCGAGACAACACAAGAATCACATAAGTTCTTTATTGAAAATACCAAAGATAAAATACAAACTTATATAAGTCTTGTTTATCTCGACAAGGTTTGGGACAAATCCCCAAGAGAAACTGAAGCTAAAAGGGGAATACCAAAGAAATGGAGATCTTCGAGCAAGCCTAGCTTCCGCGGACGGCTTGGAGTTGGACCCCTCTTCTGTGTCTTCTCTTTCTCTGCTCCAGCTTCAACCAAGCTCTAAGCTGATCAGTTTGAGGGTGTCACGTGCCTCAAACTGATCATCTCTCTCTCTTTCTGGGCCTCAACTTGTTGCCAACTTCTCTTCTCTCAACGGATCAGTTTGAGGGTGTCACGTTCCCCAAACTGATCCTCTCTCTCTCTCTCTCTCTCTCTCTCTCTCTCTTTCAATGTAGTGGAGATGATGGAGTAAATGGATCGGACCCTCACAACTGGTCTGAGGGTGTCAGGTCCCTCAAAATAGTTGGGAGGTCCTCCCTTTGGAGTCTTCTTTTTCTCTACGGGAGCCTTCTCCTCTGGGCGCCTTTTTTTCCCTCGGGGAGCCTCCCTTCTTTTTGCTTTTCTCTGCTCTATAAATAGGGAAATGTTCTCTCATTCTCTCTTCGCGTGAATTGAATGTGGTGGTTGAGAGTTGATGGAGAGCAAGAGCAAAAGGTGGAGTTATTGGTGGATGGTAGATTATTCCCCAAACTCCTCATACTCCTAGTCTAAAACTGTGTGCATTTAATTCCCACAGCTGGCCAAGTGGTGGGGAGTATGAAAGAATAGATCTTCTGAAGATACAGTTTGAAACTGATCAAAGAGGAGACCCGAACTGATCGCAGCGTGAAAAACTGATCGAGAGGGAGCTGGGCTGATCACCCCCGCGCCGGCGGTATGCCCATATACCGGTAGGCTGGAGTGCACCGCACTAGCGGCACCACCCCACGCTAGTGGGCTGAAGAGTACCGCGCCGGTGGTGGCAGTTCGCACGTGGGGTGCTATACCGTGGGCCTCCTACCGTGGCCGTGGTGCCTCCGCGCCGCGGAGCGTTTCAGCTCCAGCTTCCGGCTTTGATTTTCAGTTCAATCTTGGCTCTTTCATCAGTTGCAGCTCATCAGTTGGCTCTTCAGCTGGGTTTCTTCAGACTCTTGACTCTTCAATTGCAGCTCAAGTTGGAGCTCAGTTTGGCCATCAGTTTGCACAAGTTGGCCATCAGTTTGGCAGCTTGGCCATCAGTTGGGACCAGTTGGCCATCAGTTTGGAGCTTAGTTTGGGTGTGTCCTCAGTTGTGGCCTCCAGTTTGCCCTTCCCTTCAGCTGGACTTCTGGTTTTTTCACCTTTTATACTATAAAATGCCTGCTTTTGGAGTAAAAGCTCAAAGTCTATACAACACAGACATCACACACCAAGGGATCAAATATGATGTTATAAATACTAAAACAACACGAAAATAAGAAAACACACGCACAAAAGACATACAATTACAATAAGAAAAACATCACAAATAATCACTAAACACTTATGCATCCGTGTCAGGTTGCTTACCTGCATCCAATGACAGGGGCTCAACACTGACTGCTTCATTAGATATTCCAACTTTGATTTTATGAACCATCTGCCTCTAAATGGAAACTCAAGAGGTAAGATCACATTCTTGCCTTAGGTTTCACTATTCTCTATGAAACATTTTCACACATGGGCTCAGGTCTAGTAACCATATGATTGTACAACTATTTGATAAATGTCCTTATTTTATGAAAATGGTTTACATAAGTAGCTAGAGTAGTACTTTTTACCCAAATATATAAACTCTTTAAACTTTCATTACCCACCATTGTGACGATGAACTTTCACTTGTGCAGGGAGAGTTATAGCCATTGTGCTAGTAACTTTCATTAACCTCATAGCACTCGTTAGTCTGTCCATCTGGAAGGTAGAAAAATATAACAAAATTTGAAGAAGTATTTTTTGGTGGAGGAATATGAAGAGGTTAATTGGAGATTTTGTCCAGAGATGTATGAAGTGTCAACTGGTGAAAGCAGAACACCAACGACCAACAAGCTTTTTGAATCCACTTGAAATTCCAGAATGGAAGTGGAAAAATATCTCAATGAATTTCATGACATGATTACCAGGGATCATGAAAGACAACCATTGAATTTGGTGATTATGGATTGACTCACTAAGTCAACTCATTTTCTGCCGGTGAAAATGACACACAATATAGGTAGACTTGTACAGTTATATGTAGATGAAATAGTGAGGTTGCACGGAGCACTTGTTTCTATTATGTCTGATCATGACTCAAGGTTTACATATAAGTTTTGGAGGAGTCTACAATGAGCTATGAGAATAAAATTGAGGTTTAGCACGACTTATCACCTGCGAACTGACGGACAGTCAGAACGGACTATCCAGGTGTTAGAGAACATGATGTAGGCATGTGTGATGGACTTTGGAGATAGTTGGGAAAGAATTTGTCATTAATGGAGTTCGTTTACAATAACAGTTTCTAGGCAACAATTGGGATGATTCCTTATGAGGCCTTATATGGGAGAAAATATTGATCACCGTCGCATTGGGATGAAGTTGGAGAGAAAATGATTTTAGGTTTCGAGATTGTAGAAAGGACAATTGATGTTATTAATAAGATACGTGAAAATATCAAAGTTGCTCAAGATAAGCAAAAGTTGTATGCCAATCTAAAGAGAATGGACATATATTACAGTGTAGGTGACAAGATGTTCATCAAAATAGCCCCGATGAAATGAGTCGTACGTTTCGGAGTAAAAGAAAAGTTGAGGCGTAGTTACATTGGACCATTTGAAATCTTGAAAAGATTTGGAGAAGTGGCATATTGACTTACTCTGTCACCGAGTTTGACAACAGTACATGATGTTTTTCATATTTCTTCACTAAGGATATACATGCATGACCCAAGTAATATTGTGAATAACAAAAATCTAGAGTTAAGGAAAGATCTATCTTATGAAGAACATCCAGTAGCAATCTTGGGTAGAAAGGTTCATGAATTACAAAATAAAGAGATCTCATTAATCAAAGTACAATGGAGTCAGCATGGCAAAGAAGAGGCCACATGAGAAAAAGAGGATGATGTGATAGCTAAGTATTTACAGTTTATGGGATAAAGTAAGTAAATTTCGAGGATGAAATTTTGTTAAGAGGTGGAGAATGTAGCGACCTGAAATTTTTAATTAAAGTGTTATTTTCTAAATTATGCATGTTATATTATTGTTGGTTACGTCCTATAAGTCGTGCATATATCATTTTTTAACAATTATTATTATTGATAGTATTAATATTATAAATACTATTATTTTATTATTATTTGATTTATTTCCCCAAAAGCTTAAACTCTATATTTCATTGGTATAGCCCAATATTTTTTTTTAGCCCAATTCGTTATTGAATAGGCACAATACAATTATTTAGTTTTTTGGCCCCAAGTCAAATTGCATTATTCTTCACTTGAGAAAAGTGAACAACCGCAGGGAACATCAACCTCCATGATCTACCGTTTCAACCTTGGATTGAATGAAGAATTCTTCCAGAATTTTCTCAATTGAATTCTATCTTTTAAAATCCACCCTTCCAACTCAACCTTTAGCTATAAAAGAAGACCCAATTGCTCAACTCAAAGCATCAATCTCATTTGAAACATCCTATTCTAAAGGTTTTCGTTTCCAAATAGTAATATAGTTTTTTTTCTTCTTAGGTATATTTGTGTTCTTACTTTTGCATTTCATTAGGGAGGATGGTTGAGTGAGAAATGAGTGGTGCCAATAGCGGGGAGGAATCGTTGCAACAGTTATCTTCCATAGTGGTGTTCACGAAGGCATGAGAAGAAATAGATAGAGAAGTGGGAAGAGAAATTATGGGTTGTTGTTGTTATGGCTGTGAGCTATGGGGTGAGGGAAGTTAAAATATTTTATTTGAATTGGAGAGTGTGAGGTAACCAAGAGAAAATGAGTTTTTTCTTTGAACCGGAAGATTGCCGAGAGAGAGATGAAATCCTCGTGTTTAATTGGTGAGATGGGCTGAGAAGTTTGGGTAATTGAAAAAAAATGTTAGTTGACTTTGTGGGCCAAGTTATAATTATAGTTTAATTGGGCTATGATGTTTAAATGGGCCAAGTGTGGTACGTGGAGATTTGGGCTTAAATATGCATTATTCATCTTTTATTTTATTTTTATCTATTATTTATTATCTATTATTATCAATTTATATTATTAGGCGGCGCGTGAACTAACTGACCGTACTATTTCTTCCAAGTCAAGTTCAAGTGAAGGTGGAGAATGTAGTATGACGCACATTATTATTTATCCATGTTATGCTTTTATGGAGGTTCACAATTATTAACCTACATATTACAACAATCATTATTAGCTGACGAACTGTATATGTCCCGAAATTAACCGCAGGCTACCCATATTATAGTTTGTTATAATTGTATAACTTGGATAAATACAGTCATCACTGAGTCAATAATACTCATCTCAAACTATTATTTATTTCAGGTTGATGCCGGGCGATGTACATGCATGGCGAGATGATGGTCGTCAAGAAAATAAAATAATTTATATTTTACTATTTCCGCTGAAAAACTCTGAATAAATATTTTACTATTATCAAACAAAGTGACTTTTTTATTATCGCTATTATTTTTTTTTTTAATGAAAATTAGGATGTTTTCAGCATGATTTGTCTTCCTATAATGAGGACATGGTGGATATTTTTCTTTCTTGAACTTCCCTTTAAAACCTTGATGGTCCTTCCTTTCTTTCCCTTTTCTTGCTTGAAAATTCTTTTTTTTTGTTACTATCAAGTAGTGTGTTGGTTCTCTGAGTTGCAGCAAGAGCTTTTTCAATTGATTTTTCTTCCCCCTAAAGGCATTTCTCTGCTCTACTGCTCGAACTCACCAGCTCCATTAATGTGAGCTTCATCATGTCACAAGTGTCCTCAAGAGATGAGATTTTTGACTCAAATCTCTCTAGAAGAGTCACCATAACCTTCTCCACAATCCTCTTCTCTAGTAGTTCTCCCAGCAACCTAATTTGATTTACAACCTTTTGTAACTTTATCAATATATTCTTTGATATTCTCAGTCTCCTTCATCTTCAAAAGTTCAAACTCTTTCCTCAAGTTGAAGACTTGCATCTTCTACGTCTTCTCATTAATTTGTAGAAATAAATAGATTAACTTTGAAGCTAAGAAATTCCAATATCTAATACCATCACTCATGAAAAGCCCTAAAGTAAAGAATTTAAAATATTTTTCAAGCCACTACTTATGATTGCAGCATGAAAAAAGGGAGAGAGAAAGTATTAAAATTAAATTCACCTCGTTCATGTTGGAGTGTAGGCCCATTATCAATTTGGTTGTAACTAAAACTCAAGCCTGGAGAAGCCCACCCCATCTCTTGTGCTCCTTATCTAACCCTAGGGATTTCAGCGCCGCACTATATATATATATATATATATATATATATATATATATATATTAGTTAACCATTCTTGTGTGTGATATCTCATTCTACTATGTGTCTTCTTTGTGAGCTGAAACCTTAGAGCGATTTGTTTCTTCGTGTTCGATCAGATTTGTGTTAGTTCTTCTTCTCTTTCAATCCTTGTGTGAGGAATTCACTTCCTGAGTGTATTCCTAGATCTACGGGGTTGTTTGTGAGTGAGTGTGAGGGGCTGTGGTACTAGGGTTTGAGGATTGAGTGTCTCCGGTGATACATCTCCATCTCCGGTGGTCTGTGGAGGTCTTCTGGCTGCAGACAGTTGAACATTGATCGGGAAAGGTTCCTGAGCCAGATTGTCGTTCTCATCAGTTGAGTGTTGTGGATCGGAGTCGAAACTATGGAATAAGATGTTAGGCGGAAGTGTTGACACCTTATAATTCAATAAAAATAATATAGAACTTCAACTTCAAGTAAAATGAAACATTAAATTTTCAAAGACATTGCAATTTTGATATAATTAAATTTAATTCCCCATGTGGTGGGTGTAGGGGAAGACCTCCATATTCATTCTTACAAACATAGAATTTTATATGACAAAGTCAACTTTTCCTCATTTTTCTAACTCAAGGACTAAGACTTTCGATCTCTTCTTCCTCTTTCCAATTTCCATCATCAACTTTGAAAATTTAATCACAAATTTCTTATTCGTTTCAGTCACCATTAATTTTGTTATCAAATCAAATAATTAAATAGTTTATTACATTATGTATTGGTTGATTAATTAATAAATATTTTATTTGTGTTTAGAATATTTTGTTAACTCCTTTTGGACGTTGAAGAAGCCTCTGCGTGATTCTTCAAAGTTTTTTCCAATCTTGTACAGTAAAAAGAGGACATTAGTCCAACATTTTGGATAGTTAAAACATACTGCAATAATATAATATACTGTATATATATACAGGCAACATCACATATTAATTAAAACTCAACACGTACCCTGTTCAATTCGCTTAAATTTCTCTTTCTATCTCTCAGTGCCAGCAAAAGAAGCCAACTCCAGGCATTTACATGGGAAACTTAAAGGTCAGAAATCTGTGGTTTTCATCTTTTCTTTTCTTTTCTTTTTTCCCTAATCTTTTTCTGCTAAGAGTTTCTGATTAAGAACCTTTTTAAGCGAAAAGAAATTAAGATGAAATCATGCGTAGTTCTGAAACGAATTTCGCAACGTGTTTTAATTGATTTCGTTCGTTCTAGACTTCTAGCTTGTATTAATTAGGCTTGCTTTAAATGTAATTTAAACGATTAATGGTATACGTGTCAGAATATCAATCATTTACGATTATAGTTGCTAAGGTGGCATGGAATTTCGGTTGAGATCATCTTTTATCTTTTGAAATTGAATATGTATTTTTAATCCCTGCAGGCTGCAGTTGCATCTATTTCGTTTAATTTGTTTCACCTACCATAATATGATTTACTAAGCAACACCGCTTGTTCTTGGATCACAATATTTTATCCTTAATTCTCTCCCATTGCAGAATTTTTATTGAGAGAGAGAGAGAGAGAGAGTCATGGCGATTATGATCCTAAAACTGGTGATTCTACTTCTACTACAAGACGCATCATTTGCAGATCCGAGAGCCAAGGCAATTAAGCTTATATGTGGAACACAGCTCCAGCAAGACACCAACGTTTATGTCCCAAACTTCTTTGCCACCATGGAAAACGTGAGTGTCCAAATCCGAACTTCGGGCTTTGGCACAGCAGGAACGGGCTCAGGGCCCGACGGGAGCTACGGTTTCGCCCAATGCTACCGTGATATCCCGCTAACCGAGTGTGCGCTCTGCTACGCTGAGGCCCGTACCAACGTGCCTCAGTGTCATCCTGCCAACGGCGGCATGATTTTCCTCGATGGCTGCTTCATGCGCTACGCCAACTACAGCTTCTTTCACGAGTATGCTGGTCCCAACGACCAAGGTGTTTGTGGGATTCGAACTCGACAGAATCCTGCCTTCCAGGATTCTGCAAGACAGGCTCTGTCACGAGTGGTCTCATCCGCACCAACCAACAATGGCTTCGGATGGGCCCACGTGGCAGTGACAGATGGTGAGTTGGCCTATGTTTTGGCCGACTGCTGGAGAACTATCAACGCCAGCGCTTGCCGGGCTTGCTTGGAGAAGGCCTCTGCATCCATATCTCGATGCCTGCCTTCCTCCGAGGGCCGGGCCCTCAACACCGGGTGTTTCATGATGTATTCGGACACCAATTTCCTTAATCCTATGCGTGGAACCGGAAACTCAAGAGGTACGTGGGAGATTTTCTCTTACATTTTCGTGTTACATTTCGTGTTTCTCTGTTACTGATGTAGGCTGGCTTCCCTGCCTCTGCCTCTGCCTCTGCAGGGAGAGTTGCAGCCATTGTAATTGCAGCTATCAGTGCTGCTGCTGCTTTGGCGATCGGAGCCGTCATTGGATTCCACATGTGGAAGAACAGAACCATTGAAAAGAGGAGAAAAGGTCTATTTTATATATAACACAAATTCCTAGAGATGATCAACGCATAAATCCACCCTTCGCACTTCTGAAAGTGTACAAGTTTCTTGAATGTTTTTTTTTAGGCTCAACTAATATCTGTAACACCTCACTATTTCAGGTGATGCAGAGAAACTGCTGAAAAATCTAAGCGACAGGAACTTACACTTCAAATATTCCACCCTAGAGAAAGCCACTAATTCTTACAATGAAGCAAACAAGCTCGGGCAAGGCGGTTTTGGGACAGTATATAAGGTGATTTTTTAGAGAAGAAAAAAAAAAAGTCATGTAAAGCAACGGTTAACTATTGTATCTTGTAGCAATGGAAATTGAAATCTTGGTGCAGGGAGTTTTGGCAGATGGAAGAGAGATTGCTGTCAAACGGCTTTTCTTTGACAACAAACATAGAGCAGCAGACTTCTATAATGAAGTAAACATTATAAGCAGTGTTGAACACAAGAATCTAGTTAGATTGCTAGGCTGCAGCTGCTTAGGACCAGAAAGTCTTCTTGTTTATGAATATCTGCCAAACAAGAGCCTAGATCAATTTATCTTTGGTATAATGTCTAAAACCAGATTTCAGTTTTACACATTTCAGCAGTGCAATGTAATAATAATCTTTGTTCAATGATTGACAGATTCAGACAAAGGTAAAACATTAAACTGGGAGAAGAGAATGGAGATTATTGTAGGAATAGCGGAGGGGCTGGTGTACCTTCATGAGAAAACTGAAACAAGAATCATTCACAGAGACATCAAAGCTAGCAATATACTCTTGGACTCCAAACTACGCCCTAAAATTGCAGATTTCGGGCTGGCTAGATCTTTTCAACAAGATCAAACTCATATCAGCACTGCCATAGCTGGAACCTTGTGAGTATTCAAATTTCTAACCATACAACACAATGTGGTTCCACAAAAATTTGAATTTCTCGAATCTGCAGGGGATATATGGCCCCGGAATACCTAGCCCACGGACAGTTGACAGAGAAAGTAGATGTCTATAGCTTTGGCGTGCTTCTGCTGGAGATTATCACAGGGAAACAGAACAATGGAAGTCAAGACACAGACAACATAGACAGCTTGATAACTATTGTAAGTTGTAAATGCGTTATATTTTCACCTGACACGGCTCCTCCCTTGAGAGCACAAGTGTGTTGAGACTAGATAGAAAATCTTAATTAGATGGTTACAAAAGCTTCTTGTGACTGAAACTGTATAATATTTTGGATGAATTAGGCATGGAAGCATTTCCAACAAAGAAGTGTGGAGGAGCAGTTTGATCCTAACCTAATGCTGCATGATCACAACTCCGTTAGCACTAAGAACCAGATCCTAAGGGTGGTTCATGTGGCACTGCTGTGCACTCAAGAAGCCTCGTCACGACGGCCATCCATGTCTATGGCACTGTTGATGTTAGCAGAAAAAGATGAGCTGCCAGCACCAACCAATCCCCCTTTCATTGATGAGAAAACCATGGAACTAAATGCCATGTTGAGAGAGACATCACCAATCCTCAATCATGGCAATGTGACTTCAACTGCCACCATTTCTCACAGTATTTTCCATCCCAGGTGATGTAAAGATGGCTGTTTCATAGGTTTAAGTCCTCATTAATTTATTCAACTGCTTAGATATATAGATACAAGTTTTCAGCAGGTGTAATGTTAGGGCTGAACTTGTATCCAGAAAAAGAAAACACACACACACACACAATATCCTAGTAATAAAATCAAGTAGAAATTTAATGTTTCTGTTTTGCTAATTTCCAATCAATCGTCTATCATAAAACCCTAATTTTTGCATTTTCACATCCAAAATTAACGAACAGAGAAGATAAAGAGGCAGAGATGATGAGATCTTCCCCTCCGAATGCTATGCTTCACGTGTATTTGCTTTTTGTGTCAAATTTAAACTAACAGCAAATTATTTATAAATTAAATTATCTCATCGAATTTGATAAGTTCAATCAAATCAAATGTGACAATGAATTCGATTTGCACAAAGAGTAGTGCCTCGAATCTTTTATCTGATTTAATACCGGCTATTATATTTTATCAATAATGAATAATGATATTGGTTTTGAAATTCTAAAATTAGCATAATTTTTAGGCAGCACTGTAGATGGCGAAATTTTACAATATTATTAATAATATTTTTATTGATTTTAATATATTTATTTAGTTTTGGAATCATATCAAATTCAAAATTAGATAAAATATTTAAATAATAAAGATATCATTATATGATAAACATCAAGTTCTTTGGAAACAAGTAAATATCTTTCAAGATATATATCAATTTCCAATAGCCAATAAGATAGTGTTACATCAGCTCTAGATCTCTCTTCCCACAACTATAAATAGGGGCATCCATGTCAGTTGAAAAACACACCAGAAGTCATTTGAAGAGTTCAAGAATTTGAGAACTTCCATAATTGAAATTCTCAAAGATATTCAAGGCGTTCCTCACCAAAATTATCCCGAAGACGGCGTTTGATCCACAAGCAAGACCATTTGAAGAGTTCAAGAATTTGAGAACTTCCATAAGTGAAATTCTCAAAGATATTCAAGGCGTTCTTGTGACATTCAAAGGCGTTCTTCACCAAATTCATCCGAAGATGACGTTTGATCCATAAGCAAAGGCGTTCTTCACCAAATTCATTCCGAAATTAGCGTTTGATCCGGAAACAAAGTATCGGCCCTCCGAATTAACGTTATCAAGACTAAAGATCAAGTCAAAGAAGATCGAGGATACAAATCTTCCTCGAAAACTTCAAAGGCCAAGTTCAAACAACAAGTCCGAGAAAATCAAAGAGACAAATTTACTCTAAAGATTTCAAAGACCGTTTGAAAATCAAGTTTTAAAGAGAAGAATCAGAGGAAAAATAGAGATTGGATTCATA
This sequence comes from Perilla frutescens, assembly GCA_026008535.1. Lineage (NCBI taxonomy): Eukaryota > Viridiplantae > Streptophyta > Magnoliopsida > Lamiales > Lamiaceae > Perilla > Perilla frutescens. The sequence goes on from BRKX01000015.1 coordinate 17,313,026, forward strand.
AATTTATATTTTTGATCCGAAATTATTTTATTGTAGACATTTTGTGTTTTACCAAATTAAATATAAAAAATTTGTGTTACAAGTACAAATACAATAATCAAATTACCAGACATCAAAAAGAAAAGGTTGTGTGCATGCACGTGAATAAATGCAACTTATACATGCATACATAATACAATACCGGCTATTATATTATATTTTCTAAATAATTATATTGGTTTTGAAATACCATAATTATATTAGCATAATTTTTATGAAGTACAATATTGTACAATAATTAAATTGCCAGCCATCACAGTAAAATGTTGTGCATGCACGTGAATAAATGTAACTTATACATGCATATATGCATACAAATCTGAAATTGTTAAACTACTCATTCAATGGCTCAATGTAGTAAAATAAAAGCCCAAAAATTCAATACAACACAATAAAAAAAAAAGAATTTAATAGAGCAAAAAAGTAATAATCCAGAGACTAAATAATACGTATTCGATCAAGATACGACAGTAAATGATTTTAACCTAGTCTAGGATTGTTAAGAGCTGTAATAATCGAAGTTGACGACTGATGAAATTCAAGAGAAAAGCAACCGTAAAAAACTACCCCACTCACAAAGACAAAAGAGGCTGTGAAGTTGAAGAAGCTTCTGCGCATGCATTTTCAAAGCCCTTTTCTTTTCAATCGTCAAATGTTTGAAAAATCATCGAAATCCATCCAAATTTCACCCACCAATTTTCTTCATATTTTCTTCTCTTGCACAGGCTATATATATATATATATATATATATATATATATATATATATATATATATATATATATAGTTCTTTCTAATCTTCCATGTATAACAGCTAAGTCACATCGTTTCTTTAATTAATATTCCTTCTCTCTCTCTCTCTCTCTCTCTCTCTCTCTCTCTCTCACTTGCGGAAACTCTCCCAGAATACCAATTAGAGGTAATGATAAGGTCTCTAGTTTTGATCCTTTCTTCACCGTTTTCTGTTTAGAGTTTCTTTAAATGTGTCGTTCGAATTCAGCAACGAGTAAACATATATCTTTCTTGAATATATATAATTGTGTCTTGTTTCAATTTCTTTTGGATCACTGATTTATTTATTTATTTTCAAGAATTAATTTTCCTTGCTTTAGTTGAGATTTCGAACTTCCTGCAGTTGAATGATCGATTGCTGCAAGAATCTTCATTAGTTTATGACGATCCAGGATTAGAATCGTGATTGATGGCAAAAGTTGATAAATTTGTCCCCAAGAATTAGGTGTTGAATGTGAGAACCAAAAAAAATATTTTTAATGAAAATAATATCTGTAACAATTCTCAAGTATTTTTATATTCTCTGGAAAGTTCAAAGTGGGTTTGTAAAAATTGACAACTTGCTACCTTGCTTATGTATACATACATATATAGAATATTAGTGTGTGTGTGTGTGTGTGGACAAACAATGTGGGGTCGTTTTAATCTTTTGAAAATTAATGCGGTTTGCCTCCATTATGACTCATGATTCATCACTAACATTGTTTTCTGGTTCAGATTTCCTTTTCCATCAGTTTTCACTTTTCAATATCAGTCCCCCAATTTAAATATCTGTTTTCTTCACGAAAATTAATTGTGATTTCACAGCTGCATATATATATGAGTTTTGATGCCGAGTTTGTAATAATTTAGTAGTATTTGTTTGAGAATTCAGTTTCAAACTATTTGAACTAATCATTTGAGTTTAGGTGGGATTTGAAGATAAACCGCCTCAAATTGCTCTATAATAATTAAATTTTACTAACTTTTGACTTTCTGCTAATCTCTGATTTTCACACCTCTTTATCTCCTCCCTTATTATGTAAGAATCATATTATTAAGTTGTTTTGGATCATGTTCCACTGTTCTTCAAATAATTATCCTCGCTTTCTCTCTCTCTCTCTCTCTCTCTGATCTCTCTCCCGCAGAAAACTGAGAAGAGGGAGACAACATGATGAAGAAAGCAACCCTGTTTTCCAAACTTATGATCATCACTACAGTGATTCTGCTATTACCAGATGCAATATTTGCAGAGCCAAGATCACAGAAAATAAAGCTAATATGTGGAAGCCAACCCGAGCACAACACCACCCTTTATGTTCCAAACTTTGTGGCAACCATGGAGAATATAAGTACACAAATGAGGGTTTCGGGCTTTGGCATAGCAGCAACGGGCTCAGGGCCCGACAGGAACTACGGTTTAGCCCAATGCTACGGCGATCTTTCCCTAGTCGACTGTGTCTTGTGCTATGCTGAAGCCCGCACCGTTCTTCCTCAGTGCTATCCTGTCAATGGAGGGAGAATTTATCTTGACGGCTGCTTCATGCGGGCCGAGAACTACACCTTCTTTGAGGAGTATACAGGCCCGAATGACCATGCTGAGTGTGGGAACATAACCAGGCATGATTCAACGTTCGAGGTATCGGTCAGACAGGCAATGTCACAGGCAGTTTCTGCTGCACAGAGCAATAACGGCTACGGACGGGCTCAGCTGGCCGTGGCCGGGAGGAGAAATGAGTCAGCCTATGTTCTGGCCGACTGCTGGAGGACTATCAGTGCTAGCGCATGCCGGGCTTGCCTGGAGAACGCTTCTGCATCCATATCGGGCTGCTTGCCTGCATCCGAGGGCCGGGCCCTCAACACCGGGTGTTTCATGAGGTATTCGGACACCAACTTCCTCAATCCTATACCTAGAAGTGGAAGCTCAAGAGGTAACAGAACTAGGTGGAGTGTTTTTGTGAGTTTTCTACTGCCTTTTGTTTTCTGATATAGGTTTTTTGCTGCTGCAGGGAGAGTTATAGGCATTGTAATAGCAGCATTTAGTGCAGCAGTTCTTGTAATTATTGGGGCTGTCACTGGATTTTATACATGGAAGAACAGAACTATCGAAAAGAAGAGAAAAGGTAGGAGGTTGCATTTACTTATGAATGTTTTCCTAAGTTAGACCCTTCCTAGGATGTAATCAGCAACGTCGAGGCTCGATTAATCTCGATCTTTGTCCTGTTTTTCAGGTGATGCAGTGAAACTAGTGAAGACTCTTCACGACAGAAGCTTAAACTTCAAACATTCCACCCTAGAGAAAGCTACTGCTTCTTTCGATGAAGCAAACAAGCTTGGACAAGGTGGTTTCGGAACAGTGTACAAGGTTATCACTCGAAAAACTAGTAAAAAAATGAACTTTTTTCTGCTTCTGCATATTGAATTCTGACACTGGAAAGTTAAACCTTACTGCAGGGAGTTTTGCCAGATGGGAGAGAGATTGCTGTCAAGAGGCTGTTCTTCAACAACAAACACAGAGCAGCAGACTTCTACAATGAAGTAAACATTATAAGCAGCGTCGAACACAAGAATCTAGTTAGGTTGTTGGGGTGCAGTTGCTCAGGACCAGAAAGTCTTCTTGTTTATGAATTCCTACAGAACAAGAGCCTGGATCGATTTATCTTTGGTAAGTACTAGATTTTAGTGACGAGTTCAACACAGGAACTACAGTAGAATGTCTAAAACTAGGTTTCTGTTCTAAACTATTCAGTAGTGTAGTAATCTTTATTCAATGGTTGATAGATTCAAGCAACGGAAAAGCATTGAACTGGGAGAAGAGACTCGAGATAATTATAGGAACAGCAGAGGGGTTGGTGTACCTTCACGAGAACACGAAAACAAGAATCATTCACAGAGACATCAAAGCAAGCAATATACTCTTGGACTCCAGATTACGCGCTAGAATTGCAGATTTCGGGTTGGCTAGGTCGTTCCAAGAAGATAAAAGTCATATTAGTACAGCCATAGCAGGAACACTGTCAGTATATCAATCATACTCCTTAAGTCATACAACTATTGAGCGCCATATAATCCAAAAAAATTTCTTGAATTCACAAATTGCAGGGGATATATGGCCCCAGAATACCTAGCTCATGGCCAGTTGACGGAAAAAGTAGATGTTTATAGCTTCGGAGTGCTTCTGCTGGAAATCGTCACAGGCAGGCAGAACAACAGAAGTAAAACAACAGAGTACACAGATAGCTTGATAAATATTGTGAGTTCTAAATGCTTTTCACTATGTGTTCTAGCAATCAGTCAAGTTTCTTGGGACTGAAATTATCTTGTATGATTCAGGCATGGAAGCATTTCCAGCAAAGAACTGTGGAGGAGCTCTTTGACCCCAACCTAATGCTACATAATTACAGCACCATTAACATTAAAAATGAGATTCTACGGGTGGTTCACGTGGGACTCTTGTGCACCCAAGAAATCCCTTCGCTACGACCAACCATGTCTAAGGCACTACTTATGTTAGTGGGAAAAGAACACCTGCCAGCACCAACCAATCCTCCTTTCATGGATGAGAAAACAATGGAATTCAATGACAGCGTAGACATGTCGCCAATCCTTAATCATGGCAATGCAGTTTCGGTTGCCAGCATTTCCCAGAGTGTTTTCCTTCCCAGGTGACTTAGAAGCTTTTTCCTAGAGAAACTAAAGATCTAAAGAGGAATCTTAATGATAGGTTGTTTCAGTGAGCTTCAGCGTCGAGATTCTTACAGATAGTTAGAATTTTTTTCAGCTGGTAATGTTTGAGAAAAACAGGCAGTTTAGTGTTAATTGTGTTGTTGATGAGAGGAGGACAAGGAGAAATGAGATGTAAAATATGGGTAGATATATCTATACAAAAAAAGATGTTGGCTGATGAAGGATATGTGTCATTGATGTCTGTTTCCCCAATACATATTTTTTTGTAAATTACATACAAGGCGATAATAATTAGATGAACTCAAGAGACTTCAGTCAAAATAAATTTTGACATTTGTATTTAACAATGTAAAGATACAAACAGATTTCATATGGATTAAGCACTAACAGATACATAGCCACAAAATTGCCAAGGGACTTATGCTTGTGGGAGGCCGCTGCATATATCATATAACCTACAGCATCACTCAACTATAAAGACTGGAAACACGCAATTCAGAAGTTGCAGAAAGCCAGCACATGAAAATGAACCTGCATTGAGAAGATCAGACTGGCAAGCAATGTTCCTAACGGGTAGCTACCAAATTCCCCATGAACCCTGCACCAATCTCATAAAACTTGGCCTCAGAAAAGCCTGCTTCTGTAGCTAGCTTCTCCAACTCATCTCCTGCATCAAAACATTAGCAAATAAGTTAATGGATCATGATTTTTTTCCCTCCTAAAAGTGGAATATAATACTTCAAACTTATGTAGTTTTGTATCTGTCGGAAAAATGAAGCACCTGTAAGATATTCCTTGATTGAGTTCTTCAAATAATGGTACTCGCTGGCTAGGCCATACCCACTCGCAATAGGAACCACTATAGAGTCAATCATCCAATCCTGAAAAACCAAGATATGGATATGGCTTAGAGATATTTCATTTAGCAAATTAATCTAGGACAGGAATTCGGGGAAAATGTAACTCAGATATACACATCAAAGAGCAAGGTCAAGTTGAAATGATTGTTTTGGGGCACCTAAAATAGATTTATGTGCTACTAAAGACAGAAAAATATTCTACCTTATAGTTGGAGATAGATGTTTAGAGAAATTAGTTCTAAAAATGATAGATATGAGAAAGTTGGAATGGAATAGATAAAAAATATTTCTTTTTTGACATGCAAACATCAACCTTCTTAGGTTTGTTACAGGTCCAATCAATTTTGCACTCATTTTTTTCGTGAAAACACGTGCTTTTCAGTTCAAAAAATCTGGCATCACCACTTAAGCATATTTTTCCAAAGGCATATATGGTAATACACACCTGAATTGAAGAGGTTACTGAGCTAGTGCTTTTGTTGAAGTCGAGAATAGATACTTTTGAACCAGGTTTTAGAACTCTGTGCATCTCCTCCAGAGATTTTCTCCTATCTACTATATTTCGTAAGCCATAGCCAATGGTTGCGGCATCAAATGTGGATCCAGAGAAAGGTAAATTAACTGCATCTCCTTCAACCCACCTACAACGAATCGAATTTTATGAAGGGGGGGGTCAAGTACAGAAATAAAGCATCAAGGGAAACTTTGGTCCTTTTGGTTGCCTTCAAATTTTAGCAGAAAGATAGGAAATATATTGGGTGCAACTTTTAAGTTTTTCTACTTACTCAATGTTCTTGTAACAGGCCTTTGTTCGTTCACGCTGGCGACTTGCAGCAACTTGTAGCTGCTCCTTTGAGAAATCAAGAGCAATCACCTAGTATATCAAAAATGAAAGTGAGCTAAGATGTTTATCGCATGCATAAACTCCACATGGATCCAAAAATGAGTCGCAAGAACCAGATATGGCAATGAAAAATTGAAAACAGATGTACTCCTTAGAAAACATTTAGTTCTAAGAATGTAGAGCTTCATGTGGGGACTAAGGGAGGGATATAGTAAATCAAATTTTAAAACAAATCAAGCAGGCAACCATGTTATATATTAATTTTAAAGATCAGCGCCTAAGAATCTCAGCAAACAAATAAATAGACAAATAGTACATACACTATGGAAAATAAGAAACGGCAATTAAATAAGCTCCATAGTTCAGATCTTTTGACAGAAAAAGTAGACTTAGGGCTCGTTTACTTCGGTGGATGGGATTGGGTGTGATATCCCATGAATTTAAAGTTAAATTTACAAAACATGAAATATATGGTGTGATAAAATATATAAACATATGAATAAAATGAAGGAGATGAAGGATAACTCATAACCCACTTGTTATGAAAGGATATGAATCCTTCAATTAGTCCTTATTCACAAGGAAAAATATGTAAATGTTTGTGTTATACACATTCATTTCAACAAAACTTTGTATAATTTTAGCCTTGCATTAGTGGGATATCCCTATCATCCAAAGTAAACAAGGCCTTAAAGTAAAGAAGACGAAGAAGACGATGGAGAAAGCAAACCTGTCCATTGATTCCAACTTTCTCAGACAACAGAAAAGCCAAATCCCCGCTTCCACAACAAACATCCAACACGGTATCTCCTTCTTTAACTCTGTTTTTACATATTGATCACCAATATTACTTTCCATGATAACCTCAATTCTGACTTCACGACATAAAACCAGCTTATATTTTGAATTTTATAAATAAAGTCGTTCCAATTAACAAAAAGAGTAATATAAGGATTCATCAAGAAAGTCATGATTGTTTCAGGTCTCAGCAAAACAAAGAATCTGAATTGTGTAATATTCTTATCCTCCATGAAATCTTAATTACATCAATCTTTACTAATTAATTAGATAAAGAATGTGCAATCATTAACCACAGAAAAAACGCATGAAACATAAAAGTAATAAAAAAAGGTTTAAATCACAGAAAAATTAACTACATTTAGTCATTTTTTTGTAATTTAATCATATTGTTGTAATTTTAGCAAAGTTAGTAACAAACTTCTAATTTGTAGCAATTCAAAGTATGGCCACTAAATCCGATGCAATCATACCAAATTTAGACTTACTAATCTTACATATGTTAGGCAATTCATATTAAACGCCAAGATCAACTTTAGTTTAGGATCACATCTTGAAATAATTTTTTTTATCTCTATATATTTCCAAATACCCAACATTCAACATTTTAAAAAGAGAAAAAAAAGGAAGCAGAAAACATACCCGCTCCAAGAAACAGTCATCCTCTTCCACACTCTATGCCTTCCTAAACTAAGCAAATCATTCAACTGCATAATAAAAAACCATCAACAAATTCCTCAAAAACAAAATCCCATTCAAAAGAACGGCAAACATCACTAACTTGAGCTAAATTGAGACATTAAACAAAGATAAAGCTTAGGAAAATGGAGGTGCTCACGTTATCATAGACAGGTGCAATGCGGTTAAAAAGCGCCTGGCGGTCAGCTGCGCACCGAACCGGTCTGATAATGGACCGGGACTCAGGCCGGCGCCGGCTGCCGGCGATGGAGGGAAGAGCAAATTGAAGTGCAGCCATTTTTTCAGTTTTTTTTTTGGCTGAAAATCTCTTCAATTTCGTTGGCTTTTTATACATGACCAGTTGTGGGTGTACGTGGACCAGCTAACTAAAGAAATTAATTAAGGTGGCTTCTATTTTCAAATTAGCCCCTAGAGTTTTTATATATGCATTATTAGACCGAGGGTGATGGATTTTGTTTATTGGATTTTGGTGTATTGCTTTTTCAAGGTCAGCTATAATTCAATAATTAATGACAAAAATCTGGATGGGACAAATCAAGATTTAAATGGTTGGGTATGTGAGGAAAAAAAAAAATCACATTCATATTTAGTGACATTTTTTATTCACTAATTCTTTTGTGCATCATTCTAGGTCCAATAAAATTCATATATTCATCAGATGTATCGGGGTCAACGCGGGTCAATCTGTATTGATCGGATCAACGCGCTAAATAAAAATAAAAATCAAAATCAGTATTAACCGTTACACTGAAAAATATCATTCAAATTCAAAAAGTATCACATATATCCTTAAAAAGTAATAGGTTTGCTACTTATCTTATAAAAGTTTATTTAGCTCAAATGGTAATTTTTTCCATGCCAATTAATGTTTAGAGTTTAGTATTTTAGTTTTTTTTCAGGGTTCATGATTTTTAGGACTTTTAGTATTTTTAGAATTTCTTAGATTTTTTAGGGATTTATTTTGTGTGTTTAGGGCTCATGCTTTTTTAAATTTATTAATTTCAATTAGGGTTATATTTATTTCGAAAAAATCAATTGTCAAGCACAATGCACGAACCCACTCGTTAGCGTCGGATGAGTGCATTGCGTGAGTCGTTGGATTTCGAAAACAAAAAATTCATTCACTTTTATTTTAGGGTTTATTATTTCCATTTTAGGGTATATATTTATTGCAAAATTAAATTTTTTATTTACAATTACCCTTATATTTCAAATAATTGTCGAACGCAATGCACGAGCACATGTGTTAGTATCGGACGAGTGCAGTGCGTGAGTTGCCAGATTTCAAAAAAAAAAAAAAAAAAACTCATGCACTTTAATTTTATGATGTATTAATTTCATTTTTATATATATATTTATATTTATTTCAAATAAATTAAATCAATTTTTTGGGGAAATGAACTAAAAAATACGGAAAATAGCAAAAAAAAAATTCAAATAAAATATAAATGAACGTGTGTACCCTACGTGCAGCGCATGGGAACGTGTGGCCCACATGCGTGTGGTACACACGTCTAACATGGGCTTTTTTTTAATGTTAATTCTTAGGGGCCATGATGGGCCCAAGACCCATATATATGATGCAGATGAGACCACCTCTTTTTAATTTTATTGTTGTTTGATTGTATTTTAATTTGAATATTTACCTGAATTTCAACTCACAATTACATTTTCACACGAGAATCCCTCTTAGATAATTAATTATGCAGATTGATTGAAGAATTTATAATTGAGGGTGCAGTATAGGGAATAAATAAATGACCATAAAATAGTACTATAGATAATCATTCATAAGGAAATTATAGGTTTTTTCGTACGAAATAACTCGACCTAAAAAAAATATTTGTGATTTAAGACCATACCATGTACACTTTTTAAATTAAAGATTGTAATTTCAATTTTGTACTGTTTGAGGGTAAAAATTTGGAAGAAAGTTTTCAAATGATTAATGAAATGCATCACTAACATGGACGTATTTGATTGTTCTGGAAGAAGTAACTCGGAAACAAATTCTTTTGACGGAATATAAAATAACAAAGCCAAAATAATACTTAATTTGTTGTCATGAAAAAATAAAATTTTGAAATTTCATAACCCAATTCTAAAGTTCAATAATATGAAATTTCGAAGTCCTATTTATTTTTTAGTAGACAGACGACTCGTGAACTGTATAATCAATTGGATAAATTAAATTTAAGCCACCGGTTCAAACAGTTGACTATAAAATTTAATATAAAAATAATTTAAAAATAAAAAGAAATTAAAATACATGATTTTTTAAGCTTTAGATAGACAATTTTCATTTTTGAGGTACTGACTTGATAATTTTCATTTTTCATATATCGAATTGTTTACAATTCTTCTATACATTACGTAAATTTTGTAAACATGTATAAAAACGAACCAAGTTTTAAATATAAAAACCATAACAAGTTTTTTTTAAAAAAAATAGTTATCTTTTAACTATCTTTTCTTTAAAAAATTTATTTTCGGCAATATAACTTAATTAATTAATCATATTTTATTTGATATTATGTCAATCCCTATCTCTTGATCAATCATAGATATCTATATTATTTTTCAATACATATGTAGTATTTACATATTCTTGTACATTATTAATATTAGTGCTGAAAAAGATCGAAATAAATTAAATATTATGTATTATTGATCACAGACAGATGCATATCGAACGTACATTAACAAAATAAAATTGTCTAACATAAATATAATAATACAGATTTAAGGATTGGATATGTTTGGAATGTAGCCACTAAGCCGCCTGATTTAGAGTTAGGCTAGCTTAATTATTAATATAGTGTTACCTAATTCTTCGTGTCACTTACTAGCTAGATTTACTATTTTATTTATATTGCCTTGCCGCCAACGTCGCATAGACTTATAGAAGACTTTATTTCTTTTTATTGTGTTTGGTTGAAAAAATTTAATCAAATATGAATAAATACTATACTGCACAAATGACTCTATCCATTAGCTATTTAAAGAAATAGTCTTATATTGTAATAAAAAGTATTGATTTCAATTAATTAATATTAATAAAGTGACCACTTCTTCAATTTCCTTCCAAATTCATATAGTTAATTAGTATTCCAAGCAAAATCTGCACGAATTATATAAATACTTTTCTCGAACATTTACTATGCTTTAAAGACTTTAATTTATGAACTTCAAATCTTAATTAGTTGGCCTGAGTTGAAATAGCTGACACCAATGTTGTTGGGTATCAAGCCTAGCCGGGGGTTTACCTTCTTGGTTCCCGACTCTTGCGGTTCATTCTCACAGTTGCTCAAGCAACAATGGCTAACTCTTTCACTTGCTGCGACCTTTAGGAGGTCTCAGAGAATGATTTCTTCACAGACCTTTTTCTTGCTTCTTCAGATACAAAGATATGCAAAATAGGAGAGTTAGAATAGAGTGTAGGAATAGCAAAGTAAAGCAGGAAGCAAGAAATTAAAGGAACAGAAAGAAATGTAAAAGGTAATAAAAAATCAGAGATTTGATAATGGGAAAGAGGTGTCTCAGGGACACGGCGGCTCAGATCTTTCCCATCGGGGGCGCGGCACTCCGACGACTGTAAAGACTTAGACCACAAAGGGGTGTTGATGGACACAGCCTGAAGCTCTCACACTCACAGATCGAGGCTCTCACTTTTTCTTATCTCACAGCCACTCAGGAATCCGGTGGACAGGATTCCAGCCAAAGAAACAGAGAGAAGGGGTTAGCAGAGCTCAACACGAGGCTAAGGATAAGGGGTGAGGCTTGAAGAAGAAGGGTAAACGGCGCAGCTTAAGTAGAGAGATTAGGGTTCTGATTATAGAAAATTAGGGTTAGGGTAGTATATATGGGAAATGATGGGGTAATAGGCTCAGAAAGAGTTTGGGCCAGAATAAAATAAAAGATAAAGAGCATTGGGCCAACCCACCACATATCCACATTTGGCCCATTGGTCTTTATGTCACTAGGGAGTGCATGCTAACAATTTGGAGTTAATCATCATAGCTTTTTTACTCTTTACCTATCACATAGACAAGGTAAGAGAGGGAGAGAGAAATACTATGCGTATTAATCTCAGTCTCAACACTAGAGACCAACCCAATTTCAACAACATATCTCAAGTCATTCACTGACTTTCCTTGAACAAGTTGCAACCTAGCATTGAACCAATAGGGAAAAATAATCAATCAAACTGAAATTAACAACTTCACAAAAGCAGATAAGGTATTCAGGTACACAACCCAGAATACCATCACAAGCAAGGCACAAGACAGAATTCAACCAAGATCCATATTCAAGGATCTTTTGCAGGCACTCAGCTTTGCAACTAGGAGACGCTTAATGCCCATGTCTGCTGGGTTGAATTCAGAAGGGATTTTATCAAGTAAAACATCCTTTTTTTCCACAATATCTCTAATGAAATGGAATCTCACATCAATGTGCTTAGTTCTATCATGAAAAACAGGATTCTTGCACAATTGTATTATAGACTGGCTATCAGAGTAAATAAGAGGTTTATCATCAATAAATTTGATCTCAGATAGCACACTATTAAGCCAAATAGCTTCCTTAACAGCCTCAGTAACAGTAATATATTTAGATTCAGTTGAGGATAAGGCTACAATACTCTGCAATTGAGATTTCCAACTTATACATGCACCACATAAAGTAAACACATAGGAAGTAGTTGACTTTCTTTGATCTCTATCATTAGCATAGTTTGAGTCAATATACCCTGCACACTTAACACCATCAACTGCCTTTGAGAAGGTCAGACCATTATTAGTAGTAGATTTCAAGTATCTGAGAAGCCACTTCAGGGCTTCCCAGTGAGGCAACCCAGGATTAGCCATATATCTACTATGACATGAAACAACATAAGCAATATCAGGTCTAGTGCTAATCATTAAATGCATGACAGATCCAATGGCATTAGCATAAGGGACATCTTGTATATCATTCATTTCAGATTCATTTTTAGGAGATTGGTCTTTACTCAATATGAAATGAGATGCAAAAGGCACAAAAATTGGTTTACAATGTTCCATGTTAAACTTTTTCAACACTTGATCAACATAGGTAGATTGATGCAACACAAGTGTATGTTTTTCTCTATTTCTGTCAATGTTTATGTCAAGGATTTTTCTAGCATCACCAAGATCTTTCATATCAAAATTGGCACATAGACAGTTGTGCACATGCTTCACAGTTTTCAAGCAAGGGCTAATCAGGAGCATGTCATCCACATAAAGCAACAGAAACATAGGCACATCAGATTGCATGTAATACAAGCAATGATCAAATTTGCTTCTAATCAAGTTCATGTTTTGCATACATTTGTCAAATTTTATATTCCACTGCCTTGGGGACTGTTTCAGACCATACAGAGACTTCTTAAGCAAGCAGACATGATTGGAAAAGCATTTATCAACAAAGCCCTCAGGCTTATGCATATAGATATTATTTTCAAGTTCACCATGCAAAAAAGCAGTTGTCACATCCATTTGCTTAAGTTCCCAATAAAAATGAGCCACAAGAGCAAGCATGATTCTCACAGTAGTGAATTTGACCACATGAGCAAATATCTCATTATAATCTATGCCCTCTTTTTGTGTGAAGCCTTTTGCAACTAATCTGACTTTGTATCTCACATTATCAATTTCTTGTTTTACTTTAAAAATCCATTTGCATTCAACAACAGAACAATTATTTGGTCAACAAGCACCCAAGTATTATTATCATGCAAAGAGTTTATTTCACAGTTCATAGCAATATGCCACTTATCAGCTTCAGGAGAATTCACAGCTTCAGTATATGTTTTAGGTTCAAACTTATCAAAATTGCTGAACACATTAAAGGCATAAAGAGATAGGTTATAATCATCATATCTGGCAGGCAATCTCACAATCCTTCTTGGCCTATCTCTAGCAAGTTGATAATTATTCAAGTTCACAGGTTCAAGCAAAGTTTCATGCTCATTCTCAGAACTAGAATTAGTTTCAGTATCTGACACAGTCATATTGTTTGTAGGTTCATCACTTGACTCATGATTAGACACAGAGTCATTCACATCAAGGTTATCAGATACATGTTCATTTTCAACATTAGGGTCATCATGATTCATTGTTTCAGACTCAGGGAGCACAGGGGTGTGGTCATCCACCTCACTAGGAATAGCGGGAGAAAATAGAAACTCATACACATTCTGATTCATATCATTCAATTTCTCCACCTCACTTGGAACAGCAGAATGTGAGGATTTAGGCAGGCAGGGAAAATCTTGTTCATTAAATAAAACATCTCTGCTTATACATGTCTTAAACCCAAGCACACTCTTATCCCAGAGCCTATAACCCTTCACACCCTCAGAATACCCCAGAAAGACACACTTTCTTGCCCTAGGTTCAAGCTTGCTCAATTTCTGATGCACATATGCAACACAACCAAAAATTCTTAGATTAGACAAGCAGACGGGTTTATTTAAGAACACAGATTCAGGTAACTTGCCATGCAAGGGAATATAGGGAGATCTGTTAATCAAATAAGATGCAGTTACAAGTGCTTCACCCCAGAAATGTTTATCTAAACCAGATGCAACAAGCAGACTTCTAACTCTCTCAAGGAGAGTCCTATTCATTCTTTTAGCAACTCTATTTTGTTGTGGAGTATAGAGAACTGATTTATGCCTCTTTATACCTCTATCTGAACACCAATTATCCATAGTATAATTACAGAATTCAAGACCATTATCAGTTCTGAGGCATTTAATCTTCTTTTTAGTCTGATTTTGAATTTCAATAGCCCATTTAGAAAATTTTGAAAAAACTTCAGACTTATTTTTCATAAGAAACACCCAAGTTTTTCTTGAAAAATCATCAATAACAGACAAGAAGAACATATTTCTACCATGAGTGGGCTCCTTAGCTGGGCCCCAGACATCAGTATGCAGATATTCAAGAACTTTAGTACTAACATGCTTCATAGGATAAGGAACAGACACAGGAAAAGACACTTTATGATATTTTTCCATCACACAAGGTTCACAGAAAGACATGCTTGTCACTTTATCTTTGCCAAATGCACCAGTTTTCTGCAATATTTCAAGTCATGTGCCCTAGTCTAGCATGTCACATAGCAGTTTTATCTTCTTGCACAATATTAGCAACAGGCAATGGCACAGACTCAGCTTGCACTGCATATAAATCACCTTTTCTAGGTGCATTGAAATAGAGCATGAAATCCTTTTCAAATTTAAACCTCATATAGTTCACAGAACCATCAAGCATTTGGTCAGCAATTTTAGACACAGACAACAGGCTAAACTTCAATTGAGGCACATATCTGACATCACTTAGAGTAAGCATGCTTCCATTTTTAAATTTCAGACAGACATCACCTCTTCCTTGTATCTCACAATTTTGACCATCAGCTAATGCAACATGACCAGAGTTCATATAGTGCAGATTGTGGAACATGTGTTTAAAAGGAGTGACATGAAAAGTGCATCTAGAGTCAATAAGCTATTCATTATTATGCACATTCTTGGACACAACATTAGTATAATTAATGAACTGGAAATCATAAGTATCATGCACCATATAAATACTATCTTCCTCATACACATTATTAGCATGATGTTTAGGTTCATAATTCCCGAAACCTTTATTTCTTTTAGGTTGTTTGCACCTATTTGAAAAATGACCAGGTTTTTCACAATTCCAGCAAGTCTTTCTAGGCTTTTGGTTAAAATTTTGATTTTGAAAATGATTTTGATTTTGATTTTGAGGAAGATCAGCCTGTATTTCTCTTCTATGTCTTTCAGTAGCCAAAACACTTGGATTTTTAGGATTCATAGGTTTATTAAAACTGTGGTGATGGTTTCTAGGATTGTTCATGCTCACATACATAATTTCACCATACAGAGGTTTGGATTTCACTTTAAGCTCACTTTCTTTAGCTTTTAGGCCAGTTACAATCATGTCATATGTTATTTTTGACCCACCATATTTTAGAGCAGACTTAACCTCAGCAAATGACTCAGGAATAGACCCTAACAAAATTTGAGGAACATACTTCTCAATAGAATCATCACCAGCAAGTTTTAAGTCTTGAAGTAATTTATTGAAATCATCCATATTAGCATCAGCATCTTTTGAAGCATCCATTTGAAAAGACATAAATTGAGTTTGTAAAGACCATGCAGACTCTTCAGATGTTGCAGTGTATAGAGAAATCAGGTTATCCCACAAATCTTTGGCACATTTATGATGAGAAACTTTTCTAACAACTATGCTACTCAAATTTAGCAAAATAAGGGCCCTAGCACTATCATTCATGTCATGCAATTTCTCATCTTCAATAGATTTATTGATTTTTGTCAAAATAGCTTTATTCACCTTTTCTTTGACCAAAATGCATTCTATTTTTGTTTTCCAACCTTGAAAGCCATCTCTGCCATTAAATGACACCATATGCATGTTATTCATGATGATATGCAAGCACAGACAAACACAGAGGCACTAGGAAGGCAAAAAATCACCAGAAAATCAGAGAACACAGCAGAAAGCCCACAGAATAGGGAGGAAACACCTCCAAAGCACAGAAACAAGTACATCCAGGGGATAAAGTGCTGAGGCTAGACTAATTCTCAGCACAGATTTATCTGTGGAGCAAGGATTCACTCAGAACAACCTCAAAACTTGTTTCAACAACAACTGACTCAATTACCAGAGTCAGTTTCTTAGAAACTCACACAACTTGGAGCTTCAACAGATTTTCACCACCAAACACAGCCAAAACACTCACAGAGCAGGAAAATCACCAGACTAAAAAACCACACAAGCAGAAATCAGCAAAAATGCAAAAAAATACCCAAAAAGGTCTCAAGGAACCCTTTACTAACCCTGTTATCCAGGCTACTCGCACGAGGAGACCCAAAGGGGAATCCAGATGAACTGGACCGTAAGCAAGGGTTAGCAATGGCGTTAAATACCAAGGATTCACTAGAGTATACACCAAAACCCTCACAGAGATTCACAAATACCAGAAAATGCGGAAGCAGGTAAAGGATCGCAAGATACCACACAAAGGGTTAGGGTTTTCAGTCTCTTTACCAGAGTCGACTCTCCCAGGTAGGGGAAAGACTGGACTTACTAGATCCTTGACCGTCGGGGGTGAATCGGCACAGCCTTAACGGCAGTGGGGTGAGGTGAATGAGAGTCGGAGGGTGTCCCTGGCTAGGTCCCCATGGTTCTGATACCACTGTTGGGTATCAAGCCTAGCCGGGGGTTTACCTTCTTGGTTCCCGACCCTTGCGGTTCACTCTCACAGTTGCTCAAGCAACAATGGCTAACTATTTCACTTGCTGCGGCCTTTAGGAGGTCTCAGAGAATGATTTCTTCACAGACCCTTTTCTTGCTTCTTCAGATACAAAGATCTGCAAAATAGGAGAGTTAGGATAGAGTGTAGGAACAACAAAGTAAAGCATGAAGCAAGAAATTAAAGGAACAGAAAGAAATGTAAAAGGTAATAAAAAATCAGAGATTTGATAATGGGAAAGAGGTGTCTCAGGGACACGGCGGCTCAGATCTTTCCCATCGGGGGCGCAGCACTCCAGCGACTGTAAAGACTCAGACCACAAAGGGGTGTTGATGGACACAACCTGAAGCTCTCACACTCACAGGTCGAGGCTCTCACTTTTTCTTAACTCACAGCCACTCAGGAATCCGTTGGACAGGATTCCAGCCAAAGAAACAGAGAGAAGGGGTTAGCAGAGCTCAACACGAGGCTAAGGATCAGGGGTGAGGCTTGAAGAAGAAGGGTAAACGGCGCAGCTTAAGTAGAGAGATTAGGGTTCTGATTATAAAAAATTAGGGTTAGGGTAGTATATGTGAGAAGTGAGGGGGTAATGGGCTAGAGTTGAGTAATGGGCTCAGAAAGAGTTTGGGCCAGAATAAAATAAAAGATAAAGAGCATTGGGCCAACCCACCACAAATGTTAATTAGTACCCCCTCCGTTTCGAATTAAGTGTCATTTTGGATGAATACATACATATTAATAAATTAATTGAGTTACTTAATACACCATTATGTGAATACATTAAATGAGTTAAATATATATGTGTGAATGCATTAAATGGGGATAAATATGATAAAAAAAATGTAAATTTTATGTCTCGAATTTGTAGAATGATACAGATTAAGTGTATGAATTTTGACACAATTTGCAACTTATACATGAATTTTGAAGCGTTGCAATTAAAAATTAATATTGTAATTTTTTTGCAAAATATACACAATTTGTAATAATATATAAAAAACGAAACACAATTTTTCATAGTGATCTTTATTATATTAATGAAACACAAATTATACTTAAACTATATATCTATATACTTTTGTAATATTTCACTTATATATCTTTTTGGAAAATTTTGAGAATGTGTATTTTGCAAAATAAAAATAAAAATGCAATAGTGTCTATTTGGTCGGCCCATTATGATTACCCAATATTTTAGGGATGCCCACCAGGCCCAAATATTGGGCCCAATCTCGAGGCCTTGAGCGCATTTTTTTTTACCCACAATAGCTCGATTGATGAGAGAGAGAGAGAGAGAGAGAGAGAGAGAGAAAGAAAGAGAGAGCAGCCGAGCAAAAGCATTTCTTATATAATTATTAGAGTGATACTAAAATGTTAAAAGAGAGACGGAAGAAATTTAATATGAGAATATACAGAGTGGTAATTAGCATGAGCATTTAGCAATGTCTGAAGACAAAATAATAGTGTACATATATATATATTATATATATGATCATATCAGTCAGTCTCCAATGAATAAATGTCCAGAGAGATTTTCCATCATAGCCAAATGCATGTTCTCAGAAGGCTTCCAGTGCCTCTTCCTTTGGTTGATGAACCAGTTGTTGATCTGCTTCTGGTCCAGCCCCGTCGCCTCCGCCAACGACACCTTATCCACTTCCTACATGACCACACATGTACGTACATCATGAATCTATCTCCGATTATTTTTCATATATATCAACAAGAGATGAGACTCACCGTGGGGTAAGGCCATTTATAGTGAACATTCCACCATTCGAGCAATTTTTGCCTAGCATCCTTTGGCAGCTTACCTTTCTTCTTTTTCTTTGAAAATTCTAGCTTTAGGCTATTTATGTGGTCACCATATAAACGCAACAGTCTGTCCTTCAGTTCTCGATCTTCACTTTTCGTCTGGACGTCGTTTGCTTCTGTCTCTCCTCCGCTCAGCTCCTCATCAGACGATACACCGTCATCTGAACAAAATTGGAGAAAAAAATCACATTATTTCATTTAAGTCAATGCTGCCTTGTATATTATACTATCCTATCTATTAATTTGCTTAGAAGAATCTGTAATAAATGTATGTAGACAGTTCTAAAATGATTAAGCATTTAACACACAGTATGACAAGCATCAGTCAATTGAAAAAAAATAGCTGTGAAGCTAAAAAATTATTTTTGTTCGAAAATAGATCTAGTGGTTGCCGCCGTTGGTTGATTTTTTTTTTTTCTGACAAAAATGAAAAAATAATAATAGATAAAAAAATTGGATGTATTATAAAAATTAAGGGTGCAATGCCAGGCTCCTAAAAGTATATTTACCGTGATTAAAAAAAAATACACACACACACTACATAAAGCCTAGGCAGTACAATACGGGCCCATGGGCCAATGAGTCGGGTCCTATTTACGATGGGTCCCACAACTTTGGTAATAGCAGTCAACGGCTATTCCTGTCTAGTGTCGACACCCTAAGAACCCAAACCCCACATTACATACTTATGAGACCCAAAAATCATATCTCAAAATCAAATCAACTTAAAACGAAATAAATAATCTAAAATCTAGCACATGGTGTCCATAATTCAATTTTCAATTTTAACAATAATCAACAATAATATAGGGACACATAGTAAGAAAAGTCAGGACCGGGTTATATATGGTTTATTTACACATAACCAGACACGCTATAATGTATGTCGTACAAAATGGACGACGACGCGAGATGAGATGAAGATGGAATCGGACCCCACCACACATACTACAATACAAGAGAGACATACATAAATACATACATACATATTGAGAGAGAGAGAGAGAGAGAGAGAGAGAGAGAGAGAGAGATGGGCGGGCGGGGGACATATGATAAGGGCCCAAAGTCCAAAGATAAGCATTTAAAGAGAAGAGAAGGTGGGTTGATAGTAGATGTGTGTGTGCATGTATGGGTGATTAAATGCTGCAAAAGTGGGCCGGGCTTCAGCGCAAACCCCGGGCGCCCCATGTGAAATTCGACCACCCGCTCTATCCGGGTTTTCTTCCCCCATAAAAGCCACCTTTGCTGCTACTGCCCCACCCACCACTCCACTACTCTCTCTCTCTCTCTCTCATTATGCATCATTCTCCACACTCATTCCAACCCCACCATGGACCCAACCCAAATACCATCTCTATCTCTCTCTCTACAAATAATTTCACATTTTCCTTTCTACGTGTAATCTATTTCTTCTAAACTCAATTGTTCATGAAATAAATGTGGGGAAAAGGAAGAGAGAGAAAGAAATTTGTAGATGTAATACCTAATGAATGAAGTAAGTTAATAAAAAAGAATATCAAACAAATCCCACATACAGTGCAGCTTTGTGTGGAGGATTAGACGTAGAAAGCATAAATCTTAATTTATGTAAATGCTTAAAAGGCTTGCCTATTAAGATCGTATCAAAATGCATATACAGACGTTCACACATTAGACAAAATTAGTCAGGACATAGAGAAGGATTCTCCAACGATTGAACAAGGCATCGCAGTTCTTCTTAGAATAGACCGACAAAACTCAATGATACAATGCACAATCGTTGAGTAAGGCATGCCAGAACATAGTGTTGCCTAACCATAAAACGACGGAGATATGAAGAGCTTCAAAACATTTAACTAAGTTCATCAAGATGGGGGCATTAACAAACAATCAAGTAAAAATGAAAGTCGAGAAAAATCAAGAACAAAGTGTTATGGAGACAGCATCTTAAGCACACTACTAGTAGTTAAAGATTATGAGCTGCCATGTGAAAATGTGCCAATACAACATAGAGGTAGACATCTGCATATGTGCATACAGTAGCTTAATGTGCCAAAAAGGGGGATTAAGATCCTTTCTTAAAGCATTAAGAATGAATTAAGAAAACAAAGGCCACACGACGCCAACTATAAACGGAAATGAACATATCTAAAAAGTTAAATTGTACTTCCAACCAAAATAATTAACTAATAGCAGCTGTCAACAGTTCTAATCTTTACCTAATTGAAATCCTTTTCTCTCACATCTCCTATTATAATAAGTTCATCTGCAGTGCCACTCCTCACCTCTGCAGCTGTTACAAGCACAGATACTAAGTGGATGGAAAGACATAAAATATGGCAACTTTTCCTGGTCGGGATAACTACGATTAAACTAAAGATTTATGTGTGCATTTGGGATCCAAATCAGATCCTAATTGTACTTATCACACTTAACTACAGTTCTTGCCCTAATTACTTAAATCAAGAAAACATAAATCCACTGTGCAGCAGAATCAGAACGGGATGACCGAACATTATTCCCATTTACGACACTCAATGGCATGTGACAAGCAAGTACTAAGATTTATGTACTATATATCGTCATATGAAGAGCAAAAAATACATTGTGACATTAAAGAAGCTGTAAGAACATAGTTTTGTTTATCTAAGTACTATTCTCCTTATTTAAAAATAATTCAACTGTATGGTGTAGTGTAGCCAGCCACCCTCAGAAGGAAGACATGCTTTACTGCCCACCAATTAGCAATTAGACGATTACCAATGTTTTCATCAACTTTCATGAAGGATGAGCCAACACATGATAATTGGAACTTGAAACTCATTTTATATAAACAACAGGCATCATATCAGCTTCTAACAATAAAATAAGCAGAATTCAATATTCAGACAATTAATTCAAAATCCTGAAAATACGAACAATTTCTTTCGGGTTTTTTCTCCTTAAATTAAGATAGAATCATATACTGCAGAAGTGTATTGTAGCATGAAGATATGATAAAGTAGACGAGATGAAAACATAAGGCAGGCAAACACCATGGATGCCCGTCCCTTTTATAGAAAAAAAATTGAAGAGCAATCATCAAACTTAGTACATCTTGATAAGAATCTTTTAGTGTTATTACTTTTTCCAAAAACAAGTGTAATATTGTTCCCAAGTAAATTTATCTTGTTTGTTGTTAGTGATCAAAGCTCGACGAGAATGGTACGAGCAGTCATTCAATAATAAAAAAACACAACCAAAAGATGTAATAAGAAGCTTTCAATTAAGGAACTAATTAAAGCTTATGCAATGCTTTTCTTAAAATATATACCAAATAGCTTTAATCTCCTCAAGTAAGTTCTAAACTGAATCTTTCCCTTCATAGTCATCCTCCACCCTTGTTGAGCTTTAGCGGTCCAAAACGAGGAACACACAGAGAGACGGAAACAATGAAAAACGTGTGCCAAAACTTGAGTATCAGTGAACTAATCTAGTGCACCATTGAATACTAACACACACTACATGCAGATTGACGATGAGAAAATGTTACAAATTTAAGGAATATAATTAAAGTCGCTAATTAGTTTAAAATTTGGGTGTTGCAAATCATATTGTGCACGACTATAATATATCACATATGAAAATAGTCGAAATAAAAAGGAAGTAGCACTGTTGGACAAAAAAGAGAGCAGTGCTAGGCATGTCACCTGGGCTACTGATACGTCAAAATCAGAATCTATAGCCATGAATGGTTTTATTTCAAGCTTTAATTTGCTCTGACAAAAAACAACCATAGATGAATGTAAAAAAGGAAAACGTTTAATGAGAAACAAACCACACGACAAGAACAAATGTGAGGATAAAGCCACTAAACTTAGAAAAATCATAAGAAAACTGAGCTGAACTGAACTCAAACCAAACAACAAAGGTAAAGTGGCAACACTGTTTCCAGATTTTATTGCTTCACTTTATGTTTAAGGTTCACTATTTCCTATACAAACTGGAGAAACACATGTTACATTTAAAACAACACTCTTAAATAAACATAATATATATATATATATAGTCAATGTAGCCCGAAATGCAAGAGAAAATCCAGTTAATAATAAATGCTATGTTTCGATTTTTAGGGTTTCTGTTTGGTGTTGTCGATTCAGGCTCGAACTCCTTCGCAACAAGTTGAGTAAGATCATTACACTCAGTATAATGAACACTGAAAAAAATGCATGAAATGATCTGCCACCATACTTAAAAGTTAAAACACTGATGAAATTAGCCGAAGTCAGCAATACTCGTGTCGTGTTACAGTAGAGAGAGAGAGAGAGAGAGAGAGAGAACCTGTGCAAAGAGTGCCGAGTTGGGTCTCGATCTTGTTGAGGAAGGAGGTGGCCTCATCAAAAGGCCTCGACAAATCCGTCTTGTACTTCACCAATACGTCACAATACGTTTCCTTCATAAACAAAGTCAGAAATCTCAAAATCATACACGTTATTAAATAACTGAGATCGCAAATACTAATATAATTCCCGCAGTATCGATAGAACGAAGATGAAAATGCCAAGATTACAAGATATGATGCCAGCATAAAATAACTGTTCTTCAAGATACATACATACACACACACACACATATATATATATATATGTTCTTGAATATATATGTAGAGAGAGAGAGAGAGAGAGTGAGAGAGAGAGAGGACCATAAACTCGTCGAGTTCAGGATCAACTCCAAAGCACATAGAGACAGCGTCTTGTTTACACACGTCTTTTTCTCGCCTGATTTCGTCAAGTAAACACGCTATCTCTGGCGGCGCTCCAACCTGAAATACAACAATAAATCAATATATACTCACAATAATTCGCAGCTCAAAACAGTGAGTCCACTCACAAATCATCTTCTTTTTTCATCGAGAGAGAGAGAGAGAGAGAGAGAGAGGAGCCAGTTAGGTCACGCTTATACGGAAAAAAGTAAAATAATTAACAATCTAAAACCAGAAAAAAAGGACCTAACCAAAACCACAATCCTCCAAAAAAATCTTGAAAAAATTAAACGAGAAATCCCGATCATCATCTGCTGCATATTTCGAACCTTTTGGCAATCGATATAAGCATCGAGCAGTTTGGGATAGGAAGGGTGAGAAGCAATTTGAGCTTTGATGACGCTCGAAGCCTGCTCCTCATCATGATCTCCTTCTCCACGAACATTAATGGAGGCCGATTCCGACACCGCCGAGCACTGGAATCCCAATTCCTCCGATTCAAACCCCGGAATCCGGTGGTGGTGATCGGCGCCGCCGGGAACCAGATTCTCGTAGTGGTACTGGCCGTACTCCGCCGCCATCATCATATTTTCCGGCGACATCAGAGCCTTGTCCGCATAGAAATCACCACCTGCGTGCATCCCATACATTTCATCCATCGAAAAAGATGCACCTAAAACAACGTATACACGTTCGAGAATCTGTCTCTGCACAATATATTTATACGATACTTCTAGTGAGAGAAAGATGGAGAACGAGAGAGTTATGTGTGTTGGGGTTTAAGATTGATGGTTTCTAAAGAAGAAACAAAGAATTGAGATGGTGAAGGAGAGTGAGACTGAGAGGGGAGGCCCATCTTTCTATTATTAGTTTCTCAAGAATTCTTTGTTTTTATAGTTTTTAATAATGGAATTTCATCTCCTTCCTTTTTTTTTTCTTTTTTTTTTTTTTTTTTTTACTTTTGTTTGCTTTTTGTATATTAATGTGGCTTAGAGTTTACTGGATGACAGAATTCAATTAATCTCAATATTTAAATCAATAAATGCTTCGGTATGGCCCATGCATCATTAATTTGATATAATGAAATATACTGAAATCATAAACAGGTTTAGATTGTTTGAATATAATTAGCAAGTTATTTAGGCAGGGTAAGGTTATTTGGTTTTAATTAATGATTAATATTATGTAAGTTACTAGTGCTCTGTTCGGATACCTTTTTTTTTTTTTTTTTTTTTTTTTGCTTTTGGGGAAAAGATATTTCGAAGATAAAACGCAAACACGTTCCTTTTTTTACTTTTAAAAAAATATCTAACAAAATAGCCTAAAAGTTGAAAATATTAATTATTTGGTCGATTGATTTGTTGATTTGGATATGATATTATAGGATTTCACTATTTAAATAAATAATTATATGTTTGGATTGTTTAATTGTGATTTTAATGATTTAAATACAATTGTCCATAATATTTTGGTTGAATTGAAGGAATAACATTTTTGTAAGGGAGATTTAAGGATTGTAAGTGAAGGTTGCTTGGAGACCAAAGGTCACGAGTTCGAATCTTCTCAAGACCATAAATCGGGTGTGTGAGTAAAAAAAAATGCAAAAGAAATACTTAAATTTGGCACCACATATATAAAATTTTCATCTAATTTAAATTTTCATTATTAATTTTAATATTTAAACGAAAATAACTGGAAAATTTAGAGTTTCATAGGATGGATTGAGAGTTTTGGTGTGATAATTATTAGGGATTGTTTGTTAAGTAGTAAAAGGCGATACCTATAATACATAATATTAGGTTTATTATCAAAATCAAAACACATGATTATGCAAGGTCCGGTATACATTAATCATATATATTATATGACATAACACACCACAATATATGATTATTAAAAAAATTAGACTAAAATAATCTTATACTCCATATTAACTACGAGAATAAACGTATTTTGTAAATGAGAATTCGTGGTAAGCAAAATGGAACACAAACTATTCTCATAAATATCATAAATAGAAAACAGAATGAATAAATAAATAAATAGACTGTGAGTGGATGTTTTGTGTCAGTGTGCTTCATGAGACAATATATACAAATAGTTACACTAGTAAATTTAATGAACCCACATTTGATATTCTGTTATTTATTTGTGCCATAGACGCACGTGTCGATGATACCAAATACAACACCACAGTCTATAGATATGTGATATTTTCCAATTTTCTTATATTATGATTTTCCATTGTTTAATTTGTTTCCTAATTAGAATCTTATATCCGCGTCAAAACTTGTCCTATATGTGACGGAAATTAAATAAGTACTCTGATTAAACACTACAAAAATAACAGGGTTTTATCGGTTGCTAAAATGAAATTTTTTAATCCATCGTAACCCTATTTAATTAATAGTTATTACAAATAAAAATTATTAACGACAGATATTGTCGGTTGTAAGCGGTAATGATAGATAAGTTAAGCATCAAACATTCCCGCCACAAATATCATTAAAGATGAACAAACCGTCATTAGGTACGACGGATGAAAATCCATCACTAATATTAGTCACAAAATCGCGTATTTCTTATACTGAAATAAATCATTATCTCAAATTTCTTAATTAGTACGAAAATTATTTAGAACATAAAACAAAAGTCGTCAGCATAATAAAAACAAGCATACTATATATTGAAGCGAAAATTTCAATTCATTTTGTCTCGATTAATTAATGATATGATGATAATACTCGTTGGCAAAGATAAATACATATTTGTTGGGTTTTCCTTTTCCAATGGCTGTTTTGTTGGAATTCCCGGTTGGAATTGGAACAACAAATTCCAACCATTTTTTAAATATATGAATAGATTTCTTCTATTGTAATTAGTAATAGTTGGCGAGGTTTTGTGTAAACTAGGTGCACATCAGACGGTTAAAGCGTTGATTCGGTCAATGCATTGATCAAAAAATCTGTCAATATTAATATCATTCATAATATTGAAAAGTATCAATTTCAAAATCAAAAAGTATCATTTGTATCATTAAAAAGTATCGCCCATAAAAAAAAGTGTTAAAACCAGTATCAATCTAAATATTAAAAAGTATAATTCAAAATTAAAAAAAAGTATTACTCGCGTCCTTAAAAAGTATCACTATTTTGATGATTTTTCTGGTCAACACTTTCACCGGATCAACGCGCGTTGATCCGGTCAACGCATTGACCGTCTGATGTACATCTTATATACATGAGTATTTACGTAGTTTAATTCCTGGTGATAAGTAGATTTCCACTTGCAATTCATTGGCTCTATATGTCAAAAATCACACGATCCACATTCCATACAGGTATTATCATAATTAATTTTTAATTATTGTAATGTGAATCTTTTTGTAACATTAACAAAATACTTCAAAATATGGTTACATATTATATTATAGCATTATAAGGAATAAATTTTATATTATGTTACAGAAGAAACAATATTTGTAGCAGTATATATGATAAGCTATCGAGATTTGTTGATTTGTTCCCCCCCACCACACAAAGAAAAAGAAAACAAAAAAAAGGCCATATAAACCCTGCGACGAATTGTGCAAATTTGAGGTTATTCTAACTTTAATGGAGGAAACAGAAATCTCCAATAAATAATGCATATGATAAGTATATAGGAATAATTCTTTGTTCCATGAAGCTCATTTAAGGGGGAAAAATTTCTACCTTTTTAGGTACCTTGAAATTGAAGCCCTAATGCATATGAAAAGAATCAAAATTCTATCTCAAAAAAGAAAATCCAATTTCTATATCTAATGACATTTTGATATTATATGTCATGATCAATTAATGTAATATACTCCTTTCATGTCAAAATATATATTATTTTACCGTTTTAATTTGTATTAGATGTTTAACATATTTTCATATTTTCTTTCTCAATTTTAACCCCGCATTAATTAGGTATTTAGAAAAATCTTCATTTATTAAAAAAATACTATTATAATTCCAAAAGATTTTCCATTTTTTTTCTATCCGAACCCTATGCTAAATCAGGATACATATTTAAATTGAAACAAGGCGCCCATTAATTATATATCAAAATAAATATATAAACTATCAAAAAACAAATTTTACAATAATATAATATGCTGTTTTAGCTAAAAGTTAATTTTAAATTTTTGTACGTATAATTTTTTAAATGCAAATTCTTGTGTATATAAGATATACATCAGACGGTTAACGCGTTGATTGAGTCAATGCGCGTTGACCCGATCAACGTGTTGATAAAAAAAACCGCCAAAGCAGATGATACTTTTTACAGATATAAGTGATATTTTTTGAATTTTGAGTAATATTTTTAATATTACGGGAGATACTGATTTTGACATTTTTTTCTAGTCAATACTTTTTAATGATAGAAGTGATACCTTTTAATGTTACGGTTGATATTGAATTTGATTATTTTTTGGTTAATGCATTGACTCAGTCAACGTGCGTTGACTGTCTAATGTGCACCTAGTACACACAAAAACTGATCTTTTTAAAAATGTTTTAGAGAGATGTGTAATTTGAAAGGGAAGAAGAAGAAGAAGAAGAAGAATTAGAAGAAGAAGAAGAAGAAATTGTAATGTACCTCATAGTGTTGGCATGTCTTACAATCCCTTTGACATATATGGCTTACTCACAATAAAATTTGTACTAATTGTTTAATTTTGATGATTAAATATTTAGCATGTTCCACCAAAGAATTGGGAGTTATTTATACACCTCAGTATGTATATTAAGCATCTACGAAATAATAAAAAGAGAGGCAATATTCAAAAAATATATAATTGATATAATGTGGAAGTAGAACACAGGACTCAGTCGTCTAATTCAAATTCGTACGAGCAGCTTGGTTCAATTATTAGACTTGCACGTTTGAACAGTATACCATTTTATTCTTAAAATAAAAAAATGCGACATTTTATTGTGAATATTTTTATTTTAATTTAATGATTTGAAGATTGAAAAAATTAGTTCTTAATTTGGTTTCTTATCTTGTTTCTAGCCTATTTAAGAATCAGGAAAAAATAATCTCGATCCATCTTGTCATTCATTTATATCTAACTATCTAATTGTACCATTGTATGTGGTTATGGAGCACTAGTAATGCATGCATGATGATAGACAAGCAAGAAACTTAAATTAAGACGAAATTAATTAGCTACTAGTTATTTGTTATTTATCTATATACAAATTTATGTAACTCAAACCTTGTTCGATAGTTCGAGTAAACATATAGTATTAATTATGAAATGGAGTTTATGTAACAAAATACGATTTTACCTAAGCTGAGTAAATATTCACCTAATTTTAGGTCAAAATATACACCAAAATGAAGAATCAAAGAGTGCACTCCTTTTCTTTTGTCATTTCACGACAAAATTATTATAATCTATCATATACCTTCCACTTAACTAATAACACAAAAATTTGTATCAGAGCATTTGACAGCTCAAAATCCGTATTCAAATTTACTTTATATTTTATACACAATTATACAAATGTATGTATAGATCGGCTCAAAATTCAGATTTCAACGTAGGAATAATCATTTGATAATTTTAATCCATGAGAGGGTTTGGCAAAAAAATTACCCCAATTAATAAAAGTCATATTTATTTGAAGAATAGGAGATGGCTTTTGGAGGAAGTTTTGGTACGCACTGACGATTAATTGACGATTTTATCAATTATAAAAAGGTACGTAATGTCGATCACTTGAAATATATAACGAAGAGATGAAATAATTTTTTTTTAAAAAAATCACAATTAATAAATAAAAAATTTTAAAGGAAGACCATCAACAGAAATAATATCATAATTATATATACGTACGTAGGGGGAGATAAATGTAAAAAATAAAAAATAAAAAATGTAATACGTAATTAACAGATGTAGTCAATTAAGTACTGAAATAAAGCTACTTTAAATCTAAAGCTACTTTGGATGACCATAATCTCATAAAAATTTAGAATCAACCCAACCTTATAACGAGAAAAATTATCCAAGAGATGCATATCAATAAATAAATAAATATATGTACATGTATATGTAATAGAATGAGTAAATAACTAGGATTAAATTCTTAATCGATTAAGATAAGGTTTGATACGCTGTAATTAAATTTTAAAAAAAATAATAAGTGTAAGTCTGAAAAGTTTTATGAAGCGCAGAAGCAAAGGAAATACAAGTTGAGGAGAAGCAATACTTTGATTGATTGATTTGATTTTGATTTGATGTGTAGGGCAGTTAAAGCTGAGAGAGAGAGAGAGAGAGAGAGAGAGAGAGAGAGAGAGAGAGAGAGCATATATACATACAAAAATTTATATAGGCCCCGCCTCTTTCATTTTTTCCAATAGCTAAACCTATTTTTCAACTCTACCATTTCTTAGGGGTGTATGCTCCTAGAGAATGATATTTTTTAGAAGTACATAAATATAGAGATATTTTTTTACAACTATATATAGATTCATTAAATTATGTGAACATAAATGACTTAATTTTATAATTTAACTTATTCCATCTCCCCCCAAAAAAGAGATGAAATCCTCCATTTAATTAGTCCACTTTTTTATTTGCTACTCTTGTATTCCATAATTGAATTCATTATTATATAATATTTATTATAAAAATAAAAATTATTATAATATACTCAATCATAATAAGCATTCATTGCTTAAAATTAAAATTTTAAAAATTATAAATGCCCAAATTATGGAATAATTAACTATAGTAATCAACTATTAACTAATACTGTAGATGAAAATTAAATACTCCAAAAATAATAATAAACTCTGATTAATAATTATCCTAAATTAAACTAAATCATAGTAAATTAAAATTGAAGAAAAATAATAAAATTTATGATGGAACACCAAGTGGGAGAGATGAATTGGACTATAAAAAATTTCATTTTCAATAATAGTACTCATAACACTTGAATTTTTATTTATAAAATTTGGATATTCTACAACGACTATTAAAAAAAAAAAATGAATAGTGTGTTTTTACTTTTCTCGATTTAGGTTTTCACTTTTTTTTTTTTGGATGTCGAAGGTAACCCGCAGCCGCTACCGTGGTGCGCACTGGGTAAACCCCACCCCTGTATAATAGCCTGCAAACCTACACAGGGGAGGTAAACCACACTTGGCAAGTCAGGTGTGACAGGCTCACACCTAGTGGTGTTGGTGGTGGGTCGAACTTGAGACCTTTGACCTCAAGAAACACCACTCCACCACTAGACCATCCCCAAAGGGACTAGGTTTTCACATTTTCATTCATAAATATTAGGTCTACGTGCTTGATGCTTTCATTAGTTTACTTCAAAATTAATTCATTGTGGAATGACTTATTTTAAAAGAAATGAAAGAGGAATGAATTATAATGTTTTTTTAATTATGTTTTTTTTTTTTAAATATAAGTGCCCAATTCAAGTGCAAATAATATGTACATGAGAGAGAGAAGAGAGTGAGAGAGATCTTTTAATTATTTTAATCAATTTAAAAATAGTATTTTCATTTGTGAAAATGCAAAAAAAAAAAAAAACTAATTATGAATTCATACTCTACGTTCTTTGTATATGAATTTCATATATTTATTGTCTCAAATCCAATTTTGACAAAAAAAAAAAGGATATTAATTGATAAACTTGGCAATTTAACACAAATATGGAAGAGTGAGTGAGGTATGAAAATGTCTACCTAATATTGAATAAATATAGTTGGTGAGATCTATTAATAAATTATTTCAATTTTAGAAAATCTAATCAAGTGGGTTATCACATGGGCTAACCATGTGGTATTGTAGTTAGTTTTTAAAGCTAATCAAAGTGGCTACAAGGATGATACGAGATTTATGGCGCACTTAGCACATGATTAGGAGTCGAGTAACCTTAAAGTTTCAATAAACGAAGTCGTGACATGGGTGACATGGACGAGCTGAAGTGGTGCAACCAAACGAACCCTCTTGTCAGTTCGGAGGTTCAATCATGAACCATTGGCTTGAACCAACGCATCATTTCGGTTGAGCCTGGGAGGTGGTTCAACTGCGAACCGGTGACTTAGATCAATGTATGTGTTCAATCACAATTGTGGGATCATGTGACTTGATCAACCAATACGATCCGATGGTCTAGATTGATTCAGATCCAAATCATGTCACTATTCACAAAGGAGCACCATAATTCTTCAATGTTATACCCCCAGAATGTTCATTTCATTCCATCCAGAATCCAAAGCTTGTATTAATAAGTTTTTTTTTTTAAAGTGATGATATCAACAATTTTAAATGAATTTGATGATTATACCCCGTCTCCTCCCTTTTTGCTTTGACTTTACATTAAATCTCAATCATTAGATTATCTAGTTGGATGGTATAAGATGAATTCCTTGTTCCTACACCAGAAAAATATGTATTTTTGATCCATTACCTACACACACATGTGAGAAATGTATCTATGTAAAAAATAACCATTTTTTTTCGTTTCACTCCCTCTGCCCCATCGTAGTTGAATTAAAGATGTACACGCTATATTTTTTCTAATAATGAATTAATATTACGATATATTTTTTACGCTTGAAAATAAAGTACTACATGAATGCCATCTTTTTTTATTTGTATGCAGTAACAAATAAACATGTATGAGTTGTAAATCACAGTCGATAAATTATGCACAAATTGACTTAATCTAAAAGTCATCATGAAATTCAAATTCTTAGTTAGCCTCTCGATTTTAAGCTCACCCACTAAGTCCTTACTTTGTTAATTATAATGGGTGGAAAATTTGGGTACAAGCAAATCCTATTTTTTACATCATTTAATATGAACTCATGTATGATAGAATGCGTCAAATTCTCTTTTAATTTGTTATAAAGTCATGTAAGAATCTTTTCTTAAAATTTTTTAAATCACATCAAATTCTTTTGTGTTATATACAACTTCTTTATTTTAATTTTTCGCCCGAAATACCTTTATTTCTAAATAAATCAGAGTTTTCAAGAATACCAAATAAAGGAATTTTGGTCCTCGAAATGAAAAGTTTTGCATAATTTTAAAAACACAAAAATATTTTATGCAATTTAAAAAATATAATAAAATTCAGGCAAATAATTTTCAATATTACAAAGAGTTTCTACGTCACATTTTGCCCCTCATGCACCTCACCAATTGTCATCCCAATACAAACAGATGCTCGCATATGATTGGGTCTTTATTTGTTACACTTTTTTTTTTAATTGAAAAAACGGAAAGATGTTTATTTACTACACTAATAAATGAACAATATATAGTACTCATTTGGCCAAGGAATTTCCAAAAGTAAGCAATGTAGTGGGAGTAAATCCAGCTAAAAGAAGAACAGTTTTGTCAGTTCATTTTTTTTTCCACATTTATTCTGAAGTATTTCAATTTCATTATTTTTTATCATATATTTTACTCAACTAGTACACGTCTCTCCACGTTTTATTATACTTATATACAATACTAAAAGAAAAAATTAGAACATTGAAAAGTATCGCGATATCGAATCCAGTGCCTTTTTTTTTTATCAGTTTCATGAAAAATAATTACTAGTTCAATTTCAAATAAATGGATATAACATGGTAGTTTATTAACAATCAAATAATATTTAAAACAAAGGATAAATCATAAATGCAGTTTGGGTACCCGTTGGCGTGAAGAGTTTGGCGATGGGATGGAAGAGTGGCCCCTTATCTCTGCAATGGAGAAATGATTTGTGCATCAAATCATCTGCCACCCAAGATCATATATATATATATATATATATATATAGAGAGAGAGAGAGAGAGAGAGAGACTCACGACTGGTCCGGCAGACAAAACCGCCATTAACAAGCATTCAAAGTTATTATATAGATACGTCAAATATGCTTGCTGAGAAAGAAGGATCTATGTCATGTCATTCATTCAATGTTCTTTATTTTCGAGGTTGGTGAGTGAGTTTGTTGTTGTATGAGCCCCAGCCTTTATATATGCTACAAAACACACACCTCCATCACACGCATACGTACATAGCATATATTTAAATATTTCGTTAAAAGATCATTTTTTATTTTCGATTCAACTACTTAATTACGAGTTTTTTTCGTGTTGACCCCGATACTTATTTAGTTAAAATTAATTAAGTTCACTACTAATGTTTTGATTAACATGAACTCCTTTTGTAAACAGTCGTTAGTATGTACGCACAGTTTAAAATGGCAAAAAATATATTAGAGCTCATATGTACGTGCAAGATTTCTCTTTTCTTTCAATTGACCTGTATTATATAATTCTCAAAATCAGGTTCATTTAAATTAGATTTTTTTACTCACACACCTAACCAACCTGGTGGTATTGAGAAAATTTGAACATGTGACCTTTGGTTCGACCATTCCCACCGGGATAGTTTATTTAAGTTAGATTGATTGGCCGAATATTGATTTTTTCATTATAATTTATTTATGAACTATATAATGCATATATACAAATCATGAAGTTTGCCTTATGTGTTCTCAAATAATGGTACGGTTACGTTCTCCATTGTAAAAAATAAAAATAATCTCTCTCCATATATGTTATGGTGGAATTACTTCCGATGGTGGTGGATTGGTGGAGAAATTTAGTTGTCTTTTTTTTTTTTTTTTTTTCAGTTGGAAAAGAGCTAGGAAGCGATTGGAGATTGAACTTGATTTACATATTTTTTCTCTTTTTTCATTTATACAAGAGAAGTCCATCAGTGACGGTGGATGTCTCCAAACAGACGGATTATGTTTGGCTTATATATATATGTGTGTGTGTAACTTGCATATATAAACAGAACTAATTAACAAATATCACAAGCTACACCCCTAAAATTAAAAAAGCAAACTCATTATCACAACCATGAGTGGATCCCTCACCACTACATATATGAAGAAAAATAAATTATTACTTTGCAACTTTAGAGAGATAATCTATAAAAATTGAAGTCAAAACACAACGTGGATACATAGGACAACGTTCAAAAATTTCAAACATACTGCACTCATTGTCAAGAGATACCAAATATAGAATTACATAAAAATTAAAATCACATCTATTTTAATGTAATTTGACTCTAATTGCACGTAAAATGATTAGCATTAAGACACGTAGTTAAGCAGAACCTCTTATCATGATTGAAAGGAGACCGACCGAAATAATTAATGAAATCGCTTAGTAAAAGGGTCCAAAATTATTGTTTCACGTGTTACATTACAAGAGGCTTGAGCGGTTGTATATGATAATTTTCGAATTTATGCCATATTTTGGTCAAAGCTCGTTGACATATACACGAATTATATAAAATATTTTAGCTTTTGAACTTAACCTTTCTGCTTGATAACGATTTAATTTTGTCTTGAAAAGCAATTGAATTTGTGCATCCCAACCCTTTTTGTGTCTATTTTGCTTTGGCTTTTGTCGACCACAATTTAGGTTTTTGCCACTTTTAAGCATCCATTAACCCTTATGGTCAAATGCGCTGCTTAATTACGTTCTGGGCAAAATATATTTTTAGGTCCATGTAGTTTTAGTCGATCTATATTTTGTTTGGTTAGACCCTTGTACACTTTTTTTATTTTAATAGATCTATGTACTTTTATTTTTTGTTTCATTAGGTGATTCATGTACAGTTTTTTTTTAAATGTATACTTGTATATTTATTTTTTTCTCACACATGATTAAATAAATAAATTGCAAGTTATTTCAAAATTAACACAAGAAATATAGATTTTCCTCATAACTCACACGCACAAGAAATATAGATATTTATATATGTGCATATATAGCCTAACTAGTGGCTCTATACTCTAAATAAAGCATATATATTATTGAAAAGGAGGAAAAAAAGCACAAAATCAACCATTGAAGAATTCAAGTTTTAATCAACGAATCGTCATTTCGGTTTTTTTAATCTATCGCACATTCATATTATGTTTATGATTATTCTTATTTTCGCTATTTCTATGGTTTTAATTATGCGTGAGTAGTCTTTTATTAATTCTAGGGTTTGCAAAGCATGATTGAAGCTATGTATTTAATTTAATCTTGTTATTTTTCCCTTCCGATTATTGTGTTCAATTGTTCAAGAGCTTTTGATTTCATGCTTAATTACTGATTACAATTGATGCATGCTAGCTAGTTAATTTGAGTCCTGGCGGAGATAATTAATTAGTGGGATTAATTGAATAATTTGATATACGTTCTAAGGAATCTGTAGGGGAATTTAAATCTGTGGTTCTATCGGGAGTTAGTAAATTAACCTAGAGACGAAAGTAATAGGTTGTTTGTTAATCTGCTTCTACCTTGAGACCTGGCGGAGATAGGTAGATATATTTCTGATTCCTCACCTTTAATCAGATTAAAATTGGGAAAGATTAGGATTAAATTGAATCACAGTGGATACATGTGTGCTGCATTCCCTAGGATTAGTATTTCATTAATTGTTGGAGTTTGATTATTTGCTTAATTTATTTACTTGTGTTTAGTTGGGTTTATTTCTGTTCTTTTAACTTATTTAAATTCATGCCTAGTTTTAGTAAACTCATAAATTGGTAGCCTGGATAATAGAGAGTTGTTAGCTTAGTACTCAGTATTATCAAATATTCAGTCCCTGTGGATACGATACTCGATTCACTTGCTATATTGCATTGTCCTGTGTTAGTTGCAGTTTAGTGCATAATAAATAGTGCATCAACTTTTTGGCGCCGTTGCCGGGGATTGAGTTTGATTTTTACTGATATTATTACTGATAATAATTTATTACTTCAGGTAGTGTATGAAAACAAGGTCTACACAGCCACACGTAGACCCTGTTCATAATTCCCCTGATCGAGCCCCTAGACAGAGGAATAAGGAGCGTAGATTGAAAGAAGTAGAGATGGCAGCCAACAACGAGACTGAGATATAAGCATTGGCTAGAAGACTGCAAGAGATGGAGCAGAGACTGGCTCGACAAGCTGCGCCCGAACAAGAAGCAGTACCTCTAAACCAGCTGTATCGAGCGCCGATTGACAGATACTTGGGCGCCGGATGAGGTGGCGGCATAGCCGCGAATAACTTTGAACTCCGTCCCGCATTGATCAACATGGTAGCGGCAGAGCAATTCAGCGGAAGGGCTACTGAAAATCTAAATGCTCATCTGGATGGATTTTTGGATATCTGCGACACCATCAAGATGAATGATGTGAGTGACGACATAATTCGCATAAGGACGTTCGTTTTCTCTCTAAGGGATCGAGCCAAGGAGTGGTTCAAGAGCCTAGACAAGGAATCCATCACCACGTAGGATCAAATGTGCCAAGCTTTCCTCGCCAAATACTTTCCTCCATCGAAAGCTCAGAAAATCATTGCCGAGATTACTCATTTTTCACAGATGGGAGATGAGTCCATTTATGAAGCATGGGAGAGGTACAGAGATTTGCTGCGATCCTGCCCACAACATGGATTCATCGCCGATCAGCAGATCACTCACTTCTACAGTGGCTTGACCAACAACACCAAAAGATTGGTGGACGCCTCAGCTGGAGGATGTCTGGTGAATAGAACCGCAGCTGAAGCACTGCGGATTATAGAAGAGATGGCGGCCACCAGTTATCAATGGCCGATGGAGAGACGATAAACAAGACCTGCAGCTGCAGTATCTGATTCTGGGATGGATGATCTGAGAGCCGAGATTGAAGAATTGAAGAAGTAAGTTCTTGAGTAGCGGCGTGCGCACATGGATATGAATGCAGTGCAGCAGCAAGGTTCTGAATCCTCTGCCGTAGAAGGTGTGAATTTTGTCAACCAGAGAAATTACAACAGTGGAAACTACAACAGAGGCCACCAAGGATTCCAGAGCAACAACACGACATATCATCCAAGTAATAGGAATCACCTAAATTTTTCCTATGCTAACCCCAACAACGCCCTACAACCTCCGGGTTTTGCTACTCCCACTGCAGGTCCTTCTGAGCCAAAGAAAGAAATCTTCACTTGAAGAGATGATGAGTCAGTTAATCGCTAATCAGAACAGCTTCATCGGAGCCACTGGAATGAAGATTACACAGATTGAGGGAACTGTGAGTGCTCTGTCTAAGCAGTTGAATATGCTCGAGGTTCAAGTTGGACAGATAGCCAATAATTCATCTACTCAGCACAAGCCCGACCAGTTTTCTAGTCAATCAGTGATCAATCCCAAGGATCAATGTAATGCCATTCAACTGAGAAGTGGAAAGGAATACACAAATCACAAGCATCTGATACACGATGAGGAAGATGACGATGTGGTTGAAGTCGTGAATGAGGAAGCAATTCCATCTTCAGAGATCCCATCTGCTCCTGCACCAAAAGTGGCACCTGCCACCACGGCAACTATGAAAGTGCCATTCAATTCCACTACACCGTTTCCAACCAGGCTAGCTAAGGCCAAGACTGAGCAGAAGATGGAGAAATTTATGGAGATCTTCAAAAAGGTAAACATCAATATTCCTCTGTTGGATGCTTTACGAGATATGTCTGGTTATGCTAAATTCCTGAAAGATGTTGTTTCTAAGAAGAGAAAGTTGGGCAAATTTGAAACTGTGAACCTATCTGAGGAATGTAGTGCAGTCTTGCAACGGAAGTTACCTCTGAAGCAGAAGGACTCGGGTAGTTTTACTATTTCCTGTGTGATTGGTAGATGCAATTTTGGTAAAGTGTTGTGCGATTTGGGGGCTAGCATCAATCTGATGCCGTTGTCGATTTTCAAGAGGTTGGAAATTGGTGACATCAAGCCGACTTCTATTGCATTGCAAATGGCGGATAGATCAGCCACCTATCTGAGAGGAGTTGTTGAGGATGTGCTAATGAAGGTATAGGAGTTTATTTTTCCTACAGATTTTGTGGTTCTCGACATGCCAGAAGATAAGAATATTCCATTGATTCTTGGAAGACCATTCTTAGCTACAGGCCGTGCGTTGATTGATGTGCAAGATGGCCAGCTGACATTCCGGATGAATGATGAGAAGATTACATTCTCTCTGTATGATGCTATGAAGAGGCCACACGAGAGTGAGTTTGACGATTGCAAATTGATAGAGTTCGTGGAGGATGAGTTTGCCTACACCGATGTGCCAGTGGCGTTGGAGGACCCTCTGCAGCACTGTATCCAACACTCTATTTATTCTATTGATTCCTTTGACTCTCTTGATTTTGCATGTGATGAAATTTTAGAATACCTGGCTGTTCTGGATTCTATGCAGGGACTCCCGCAGGAACCAGTGCAATACTTGGATATTCGGGATCCACCGCCAGAGAGCATTGTCGAGAGGGAGATTCCTGCCGAAAAATCTGCGCCTACACCACTAGTTTTAGAAATGAAGCCACTTCCAGATCATTTGAGGTATGCCTTTCTTGGGGACAATGATACTTACCCTATGATTGTGTCTGCTTTTCTATCTGAGTCGGAGTTGGATAAGTTGTTGAGAGTGCTGAGAAAATATAAGTCTGTTATAGGTTGGTAAATTTTTAACATAAAGGGGATTAGCCCGTCTATTTGTATGCATCGTATTTTACTTGCGCAGGATTATAAGCCAAAAGTGCAAGCACAACGGAGGTTGAATCCAGTGATGCAAGAGGTTGTGAGAAAAGAAGTTTTGAAACTTCTAGATGCCGGGATGATCTATGCCATATCAGACAGTGAGTGGGTGAGCCCGACTTAATGTGTTGCCAAGAAAGGAGGCATGACAGTTGTGAAGGATGAGAGAAGTGAGATGATTGCTACGCGGCTAGTAACGGGATGACGAGTCTGCATTGACTACCGTGCTCTGAATGCGGCTACACGTAAGGATCACTTTCTCCTTCCTTTCATTGACCAAATGTTGGATAGACTTGCAGGGTACGAGTATTATTGCTTCTTGGATGCGTATTCGGGGTACAATCAAATTATGATTGCCCCGGAGGACCAACACAAGTCGGCGTTTACTTGTCCATATGGTGTTTTTGCATATCGACGTGTGCCGTTTGGTTTATGCAATGCTCCAGCCACATTTCAGAGATGCATGATGGCCATCTTCCATGGTTTTATCGAGAAAATTATGGAGGTATTTATGGACGACTTCTCTGTCTTTGGTTCCTCTTTTGATAATTGTTTGGAGAATTTGTCTCAAGTTTTGCAGCGATGTGAGGAGACAAATTTAGTTTTGAATTGGGAGAAGTGCCATTTTATGGTACGCGAAGGTGTGGTGCTTGGCCATAAAGTCTCTGCTGCCGGCCTGGAAGTCGATCGAGCCAAAGTTGTAGCTATCGAGAAGCTACCTCCTCCTACCTCTGTTAAGGCGATTCGTAGCTTTCTTGGCCATGCTGGATTTTACCGGAGATTCATCAAGGATTTTTCCAAAATCTCCAAGCCTTTGTGTTCTCTGTTGGAGAAAGATGTGAAGTTTGAGTTTGATGATGAATGCATGGAAGCATTTGAGAAACTGAAGTTGGCTCTGGTAAGCGCTCCAATTTTAATACAACCTATTTGGATTGAACCCTTTGTTTTGATGTGTGATGCCAGTGACCTTGCCGTTGGAGCTGTGTTGGGACAGAAGCGAGATAAATTCTTCCGAGTCATTCACTATGCCAGCAAGACACTCGACTGTGCCCAACAGAATTACACCACCACAGAAAAGGAGTTGCTCGCAGTGGTTTTTACTTTCGACAAATTCCAAGCTTATTTGATTGGGGTGCAAACCATTGTCTACACCGACCATGCAGCCATCTGGTATCTGTTTGCCAAGAAAGATGCCAAACCGAGATTGATTCGATGGATCCTGTTGCTGCAAGAGTTTGACATGGAGATCAAGGATCGAAAGGGTTGTGAGAATGCCGTGGCAGACCACTTGTCCCGTTTAGAGAAACCAGTGGAAGACGAGGATCCAAAGTTACTCATAAATAAGAGTTTTCCGGATGAACAAGTGCTCGAAGTGAAAGTCGTTGACAAAACTCCGTGGTATGCGGACATTGTGAATTACATTGTAATTCATGTCATTCCCAAGGATCTCAGCTCCTATCAGCGGAAGAAATTCCTCCATGATGTTCAATTTTACTATTGGGAGGAGCCCATTCTGTACAAGCGCTGCGCTGATGCCGTGATTCAGAGATGTGTTCGAGAGGACGAAATTCATGCTATCATCGAGCAGTGCCACAGTTCTCCAAGTGGTGGTCATTTTGTGGCCAATCGAACCGCCATGAAAATCCAACAAAGCGGGTTCTATTGGCCGTATATTTACCGAGATTGCCATGCGTTTATCTCCAAGTGCGATCGATGCCAACGGGTTGGCAATATTACCAAGAGGGATGAGATGCCGCAGAAGGCGATGATGGTTGTCGAGCTATTTGATGTGTGGGGGATAGATTTTATGGGACCATTCCCTCAATCTCGAGGATTCCTCTACATTTTGCTTGCTGTGGAGTATGTGTCTAGATGGGTCGAAGCCGTTCCTACTACCACCAATGACTCCAAGGTGGTGTTGAAGTTCCTGCGGAAAAATATTTTAACTCGGTTTGGAGCCCCGAGAGCTTTGCTTAGTGATGGGGGGTCGCACTTTAACAACAAGTGGCTCGGAAGTTTGCTAGCCAAATATGATGTGAAGCACAAAGTCACGTCTCCTTATCATCCTCAAGCAAACGGACAAGCCGAGCTTGCCAATCGGGAAATCAAGCAAATTTTCAAGAAGACTGTGATGCACAAAAAGGATTGGGCGGATCATCTTGATGATGCTTTATGGGCTTATCGCACTGCATATAAAGCTCCAATCGGTATGTCTCCTTACCAACTTATTTTTGGTAAATCCTGTCATTTACCTGTGGAGATCGAGCACAAGGCATATTGGGCTGTAAGGAAGATAAATTTTGAGTTCCAAGAAACTGGAGTTGAGAGAGCTCATCAATTGTTAGAGTTGGAAGAATGGAGGAACGAAGCTTATGAGAACTCGTGCATATACAAGGAACAAGCTAGCAAGTTCCATGATCGAGTCATAAAACAAAAGGAATTTTCACCGGGGGATGAAGTGTTAGTGTATGATTCGAGGTTGAGATTGTTTCCGGGAAAACTCAAGTCAAGGTGGACGGGTCCATTTGTGGTCTACAAAACAAACTGGAATGGCACGTGCGATCTATTGCGAGCCGATGGAAGCACATTTTCAGTCAATGGACACCGCCTCAAACACTATTTCCGACATCCAACCGAGGAGCGGAATCTTCGAGTCACACTTCTCAATGACCCATGATCCTCCATGAGGTATCGTCTAGCTAAAGACGTTAAATGAAGCACTTGGTGGGAGGTAACCCACCGTTTTTATTTTATTTTCTTGTTTTGTTTTGGTTTATATTTTTTTCTTTTTAAGTAACTAGCAAAAAAAAAATGGAAATCGGCGAAGCCGCCGATCGGTGAGCACAGACCGCCGGTCGGCGGGCTGGGTCGGCGGATCCGTCCAGAGATTTCCACCGACCAGGCCGCCGGTCGGCGGGTACTGCGGCGTGGGTCAGCGACCCGAGAAAAAAAAATTAAAATAATATGGTACCTATCGGTTTTTATAGAGAAAGAGAGAGAGTCCATTTTTTTTAAAACAAAACTTTTTCTTCTCTCCCCTTGTTCCCCATTCCCCTCGCCCCCCCCTTCTCAAGTTTTTTCTTCAATTTTTGCTCTCTTCCCCTCATCCCTCACACTACACACACCTCTACATACTTCCTCATCAAGGTTGAGGACATTAGAGGAGAATACTTTCAAGTTCAAAGCTATAAAATCAAGGTTTGGGGGTAATTTCAAATTGGTGGAATAAACTTCAATTCGAGGTATGTAATTCGCCCTATACTTGTAGATTGAGCATGTGGGTGTTGCTATGAGGCCATGGGTAAGATGAATATGAAGATCACATATTCAAATTCTTAACTTTTTCATTGGTACATTTCATCGAACACTTGGCGTGCATCTTTTGTAGTGGATGAAATTGAGCATTATGATACTTATGAGGGTTGTGGTTTGTTGGATTGTGGTTGAAAAGTTTGATTGTGCTTTGTTGAAGCATGACGCATGGTTTGGGGGGATGATTTTGGCACTTGATTTCTCATATTGGTATAGTTTTGGTGAAATTTGTGTTTAAATTGTTTATTTTGACCCATGCTTAGCTCAAGGGGTGTTTATGAACTCCTTTGCTCTTGGATTTGATGGTTGCCTAATTTTGGAAGTGCTTGGAGCCACCTTCTAGTTGATCATTTGGTTTCTTGAGTTAGTGCTTGGTTGTGTGACCTCTTTTGTGCTCCCAAGTGCTTGGTTTCTATTTTGAAATAATAGGTAGGTGCCCATGCCATAGCATGAATCTTGGTTGGTCTTTTGTGCTCTTCAAATGCTTTATTTTGCCTAGACATGTGGGTGGCTTCTTACTCGCTTTTTTGCTCTTGTTCTTGGATTTTCTTCTCTTGTATGATTACACGCAATTATCTTTGTCAATTGTTGTTTTGTAGATGGCACCAAAGAAAAAGCAAGCC
This sequence comes from Perilla frutescens, assembly GCA_026008535.1. Taxonomy (NCBI): domain Eukaryota; kingdom Viridiplantae; phylum Streptophyta; class Magnoliopsida; order Lamiales; family Lamiaceae; genus Perilla; species Perilla frutescens. The sequence goes on from BRKX01000015.1 coordinate 17,356,136, forward strand.
ACGAGCCGCAGTGCGGGGTCTAGACGGCCTCCCTCCTCTGATTTGCCACCCCTGATTACCAACGCACCCCAGGAGGTCCGGATTCAGGATCGGATACTCAGTGACCAATATGATATGATGGTTAGGAGAGGGGCAGAACCGACCAAATTTGTGGATCGAGCCTTACTAGAGCAGTTGGGCCTGTGGGATAACGTAGAGAGGATGTTCAACAACATTGGTTGGGGAATGCTACTCACGATAGAGAGCCCCACCTATGAGCGAGCCACCATAGAGGTGTTGGGCACGTGTGTCGCACAATGGACGGGTCCAAATTCGTTGGAGGCCGTGTCCATACGTTTCCAATTTCTTAACACCACCTACAACCTATCCGTGTCTCAGATTAATACCATATACCAGTGCTCCTCAGGAGGGATCATCAAGAAGCCGTGGCTATTCAAGCCACACGAGTTCTGGCAGCTCATCACCTTTGAGCAAACCAAGTTTGCGTTGGGAAAGTGTCGGGTATCTAGTATTCGAAACCCCATCTTCCAAGTGATTCAGCGCATTCTGGCCCACACTATTCTAGCGCGTAAGGACAACAGTAACTTGCGCCTGGATGAGCTCTTCATTCTGTGGGCTATGCTTCAAAGCCAACCCTTGGATTTGGCCCGATTTTTGGTATTGCAGCTGCATCACATTACAATGATGGATCGAGGTATCATTTGTATTGGAGGATTGCTCACTCCCCTACTTGAGACTGTGATAGGGGGACCAATCATGCAGCTGCAGCCCATGGCAGGTGACATGCGTTTCTCTATCCGCCAGTTTGTTGACATGAGGCTTCTGACTAGTGCCATTCCACCGCTTGCTTTTCGTCAGACTGCACAGGATCACTTTTCGCTGCCTCTGCCGCAGTTGACCACAGTTTCTGACTACTACGAGCGAGGCAACTGGCGTATGGATACTCCTGCCCATCGAGCGGCCCGAGAGTACCGTGTTCCGGGGCCTGTGGACGATACATTTGAGGATGAGACATATGAGGCTCATGAGGGCACCAGTGAGAGAGGAAGTCTCACTGACCAAGCGGGCACTTCACGCCGACGCAGAAGGCAGCGTGATGGTGGGATAGAGGAGAGCATGGAGCAGCTGCAAGAGCAGCTCCGCCAGTTAGAGACTCAGTTCTCAGTGACACGAGGCGATATCACTATGATTCGCCACACTCAGCAGGAGATGCGAGCAGAACATCGAGCGTTCCAGATGGACATGCAAACATGTTTTGAAGCTACTGAGAGACGGGATGAGCAGATGTTAGAGATGATGCTCCGATTTGAGGCCTACCAGATGAGTCAGGGCCATCAGTGGCCACCAGCATCCTCGTCTTAGCTTGGAGTTGTAAGTGAAGCCCCGTACACATTTATTCTCTATTCTTCCCGCCACCCTTATTCTCTTTGCTGTTGAATAAGTTTGGAGGAGGGGGATGGGGAGTAAGATGTGTACGCTGGTTTCGTTCTATCTGTTTACTGGTTTCTAGTTTGTTTTTTCTTATTGCGTTTGTGGTTCATCTTTTTGTTTTTGTACTGTTGAGGGTCATGTATGGGTGAACTCGTGAAATGCTGATGATGAAAAAGGGTTGTATTGTGGAAATATTGCATGAATTCGACTGAATCTGACTTATTTGAATTAATGTGCTTGAAATTGAAGTTAATGAAGCATGGATAGTCCTAGTGAGCTTTTGAGCCTTAGCTGTATACCATTATACAGTTTGATTTCCTTCATGAGTGTTTGTCATGCATGCATTTGTGTGTCTAGAACTTGCCATGGTTTCTATTTGAATAAGCTTGATTATATGTAGAATTTAGAAGTGAGTTGAGGCCATCTTTTCATAGCCACATTGATTCCTAAACACTACCCGAGAAATCGACTTTGTTAGCCAAGTTGAGCCATAATTGCCTTTTGTCATGAACTTGAATGATAGGGGGTTCGGAAGATGAATAAGGGTATCTTGTTGTGGAAAATAGTGTTTTTGTGGGGAAAGAATGGAGATGTTGAAATTGTGGTGGAAAAGATTCTCATAAGGTCGATATGAAAAAAAAGCCAAATATTGAAAGGTAGCAATTGAGAATGTTTGCTATTTGTTGGCTTGGTTGTATTTTTATTATTGAGATGCGCATAAGAGAATAATGTTTTGAAGTGTAAGGGAGTTGGAAAGAGTTGGAAGATGGATTTTGGATCCATACTTGTGGTTGGAGTTGAAAAAAAAAGTGGTGAGTGTGTTGAATTATCGAGTCACTTAGCCAAATTTCCTAACCTTAACCAATGTCCCGACATTACATCCTAAATTAAAGACCTCATTAATCTTTATTCTTCTATGATTGATCATGAGTGCTTTAGACGATTGGCAAGCTTATGGGTAACATTTTTGTATTGCATTTGATTCGATGAGCATTATTGGATACACTTGTGAGATGAGCGATGCACATATCGGTGAGGTTCATGCTTTGTTTATGGATATTAATTGTGCTGAGATTTGGATGAGTTGATGGATGTTGAATTCATGCAATTAAAATTATTTTGAGCATGTTCGTGAAGCATTTATGATCGAGTTTACTTGTTCTCCTCCATATTTATATTTTCTTAATGTTCTTCTCATTGTTCGAGGACGAATAATGGTTCAAGTTTGGAGGATTGATAAACATGGATTTTACATGCATTTGAGGAGTTGTATGGTTCATATTCGAATATTAATGCATGCGTTTGTTGAGTTTTTATACTAGTTTCGAGGTTCCGTGTGCTATTTGATGTTTTGGTGTTTCTTGTGCAAGTTTGAACTGAATTTGACATTTATCCAAGATCCAATTCAAGGAGGAAAGTTGCTAGAAAGATAGAGGATCAAGAGAGGGTCGCAACGCAACTTGAATCGGGTCAATTGGATAAGAAACGAGCGAGAACGGAGCGAAACGATGAAGGTGCGCAGGAACCCACCGACCCAGCCGCCGGTCGGCGGGTCCAGGCCACCGGTCGGCGGGTCTTGACTTATGGGTCGGCGGGTTTGACGGGATTTGTCCCCCGGGGTTGTTTTCGGCCTACGAACTCATCTTTCGGCCCGGATTTTCAATATCTAGTATATATAGGATTGTTATGAATGTTTTTCGGAGGCTTTTCTCATTATTTTGGGAGTTCTCTTTTTATTTTACATTCAAGGTTCGCCTGCAATATTCAACATTGAAGAATTCAAGTTTTAATCAACGAATCGTCATTTCGGTTTTTCTAATCTATCGCACATTCATATTATGTTTATGATTATTCTTATTTTCGCTATTTCTATGGTTTTAATTATGCGTGAGTAGTCTTTTATTAATTCTAGGGTTTGCAAAGCATGATTGAAACTATGTATTTAATTTAATCTTGTTATTTTTCCCTTTCGATTATTGTGTTCAATTGTTCAAGAGCTTTTGATTTCATGCTTAATTACTGATCACAATTGATGCATGCTAGCTAGTTAATTTGAGTCATGGCGGAGATAATTAATTAGTGGGATTAATTGAATAATTTGATATACGTTCTAAGGAATCTGTAGGGGAATTTAAATCTGTGGTTCTATCGGGAGTTAGTAAATTAACCTAGAGACGAAAGTAATAGGTTGTTTGTTAATCTACTTCTACCTTGAGACCTGACGGAGATAGGTAGATATATTTCTGATTCCTCACCTTTAATCGGATTAAAATTGGGAAAGATTAGGATTAAATTGAATCACAGTGGATACATGTGTGCTGCATTCCCTAGGATTAGTATTTCATTAATTGTTGGAGTTTGATTATTTGCTTAATTTATTTACTTGTGTTTAGTTGGTTTTATTTATGTTCTTTTAACTTATTTAAATTCATGCCTAGTTTTAGTAAACTCATAAATTGGTAGCCTGGATAATAGAGAGTTGTTAGCTTAGTACTCAGTATTATCAAATATTCAGTCCCTGTGGATACGATACTCGATTCGCTTGCTATATTGTATTGTCCTGTGTTAGTTGCAGTTTAGTGCATAATAAATAGTGCATCACCTAACTAGTGGCTCTATACTCTAAATAAAGCATATATATTATTGAAAAGGAGGAAAAAAAGCACAAAATCATCCATAAAAAACCCAGAGATTACAGCAAGAAAACTCATCAGGGATCGGGTCTCGTCAAAAACCTCCAAGGAAAATCCAACGTGAACAAGACATGAAAGGAAAAAAAGAGTACCCTGCAAATATACTGAAATGTATCTTCATTAACATATTATGTTTTATTTTGTTGTTTTATTAATTCAACATTTATATAAAGTGTTTCCTTCGTGTTTATTAATTTATTTATTTTTGGTGTCTAATTAATTATTTTGCAATTCTTATCTTCACCAAACTCCATCCGCTAACATGATTTTTCAATTACTCAATAACTGTATAGATGTTAAAGAAAGATCATAGGAAATCAAACATAAATATATTTATGGATATATTAAAACGAAAAAAATGTATAGAGATCTAATGAAACAAAATATGAAAGTACATGAACATATTAAAATGAAAATTCAATGTTGGCACCTAATCAAACAAAAAATAAAGTACGTTAAGATAAGGTTCAAAGAATGTATTTTGGCCAGGCTTCAAAGCATGAGATTTATTAGTAATATCATATCATATCTAAATTAGTAATAAGAATTGAAAATTCGAATCCTACTAATACTTCTAGGTCAAATTCATCACGTGAGTTTTTTTTTTTTTTTTTGTTTTATAAAATAATATAAATTAGTGCAACATTGGCAAGCGCTGGAGAAAGAATATTAATTTATTTTTTCATAAAATAATATTTCAGTTTGTCACATATCGACAGAATTATTATAAATACATTACTCTCTTTGAGTAAAATAAACTCAAAAGAAGATCGCATCAATTATTTAAAAAATATGGAATGGCATAAATATTGAAGCAAGGATTTCACAGACCTAGTAAATATTAGTCGGGGCAGATTTGGGTGAGACCGTCTCATACATGAGACGGGTCAATACTCACATGCGGGGATCATTATTTATAGGTGAAGTATCATTAACTCACAAGCGAGTATCATTATTTATACCCGCATGTGAGTATCATTATTTATGGGTGAAGTATCATTAACTCACATGTATCATTATTTATGGGTGAAGTATCATTATTTATGGGTGAAGTATCATTAACTCACATGCATTGATCCGTCTCATGCATGAGACCGTCTCATACAAGTTTTTGTCATATTAGTCTAGTTATTATTATTATTATTATTGAAAGGAAGAACATTTTATAAATTAAAAATCGAAATTAATAAGAAACATTAACAAGTGAAGAAAATTAAAAGTCCAAACGAACAGATCAACACATCTGTTTACCAAAACATAGGAGAGATGCCATCACTAACTAGCTCCACAAACTGCCAAACTCGATTCCCAATAGAGAAAAAAAAAAAAAGAAAAAAGACAAAGTCCCAAACCATATTAGTATAATTAAATACAATAAAAAAGGGGTGGAAACAAAATTAATTGCAAATGGGTGTACCAAACAACATAGGATTGGGCTTCGTAGTCAAAGGATACAAAGATCCTTAATTAGGCCTTAGGCAATTGGAGAAAGTGATAATATATATATATATATATATATATATATATATATATATTATTTTTTAATTGTTGTTCAAGAGACAAAAATTAGAGGATGCTAGTAATCATTATCATCAAAATAATTGTGCTTAGAACATTATTCCCATTATCTTCTTTTTGCCCTTAAATAATTGTATGAAGCTTTAATTTTATCTTGCAACTCACTCGGTATTATTTATGCTGGCACTATATGTAATTAGACATATTAATGGATCGAGTCTAGCAGAATATATCGTTGTGTCATCGCATTTTGGAAAATTATATAGTATTTGATAATGCATGATAATTAATTAATGGGTTAATTACATTCTAGTCAGACCCGGTCCTGATGGTAGGCTCAACATGCTTGTGCTTAGGGCCCCAAAATTTTCGAGACCCATTTTTTTAATATGCATGTATAAATGTGGCCCAAAATTAAATATAAAGAAGAATAATAAGATGAAGAAGTAAAAAAAGTCAAAGGAAAAGAGAGAAATAGTCATTCACAGAGTTGATAGTTTCTCTACATAGTCGATCAAGCACGACTTTCATTTCTAGAAAATTTTGAGAAATTTAATGAATATGAAACAAATTTTAGATTTCTGATCAAAATGAAAAAGTTAAAGACATAGGCAAATGATAGTATGTTGAAGTTAAGTCTTGTATAAATTTTGAGCAACATTTTGAAGCTCGATGGGCTTACACACATTATTGAATTGACTACGTTATTAATTAATGGAAAGAAAAAAAATGATTATCAGTAAAATTACACAAACTTGATAAATATTTTTATTTCTAAAACTGTGAGACTTGTTATATTTAGATGAAAGAACATTTGTCTCTTTTGAAATATTGTCATCTTGCCAATATATTAGTTTGTGTTTTGTATTCTTGATTTAGATTATATTTTTAATAATTTTTCACAATAAGAGCCCATTTTAAGGTCTCACTTAGGGCCCTGTGTCTCACAGGTCCGACCCTGATTCCAGTACTCAACTTTTGGACATTTTTATACCTTTATCCCAAAATTTCAAAAATCATATATTAATACTCAATGTTTGCACAAATTAATTAATATTTATAGCACTAGAGTAGTTTTTTTATATCACAAAGGTTGATGTGGAATGCCGTTAAATTTATCTACATTATCTATATGAGTATATTCACATTCAGCATAAATTTTCGGCAGTTCGCGTTAGCATTCGCGAATCTGAAAAAATATTCTGGTGCTATAAGTATTAATTTGTACAAATGCTGGATAATAATATGTAATTTTCTAAATTGTAGGATAAAAATGTAAAAACACTCAAACCTTAGGTACTAAAGTATAGTTAACTCATTATTATTATCTCCATCTCAATTATATAGTCAATTTTAGATTAAAAATATTTATGAAGACAAGCTATAAAAACTAGACTTTCAATATTACCCTTATTTAATAAAAATTTAAATTCATAATAATTTTAGTTCAACTTTAATGTATTTCAGAATAACTAAAATATACAAATAATGATGTAAATCAACACTTACAATACTTACAAGCCTAAAATATTTTATATAATTGAAACTTGAAACTCAAAAGTATTTGTTATCTCCAATCGTCACACACGAAACTACAAAATTTGTTTGTAATTCAATTTAATTTCAATTAATGCTTCTCTTTTTTTTTTTTTTATAAAAAAAATAACATTTAAGATTTGTAATTTTGAAAAACATGAGTGGTTATGGTTTTTTTTATTTACAAGACCTAACAAAGGATGTGTTTATATATTACTATGAAAAATAATACGCCCTCCGTCCCAATAAGATATGATTGTTTTTATTTTTTTGGATGTCCCAATATATAGATTGATTTCTATATATATTTATCTAATTTAATAATATATACCCCTATTTAATTAATATGTTTACATTAATTCTTAATTCATTGTGAAAAAAATAAATAGGGGTATATGTAACACCCTAGTTTATAAACCTAGAATGATATTAATTTTATAAAAACTAACATGTAAAGTAATAGACGAAGCAGAATTCAAAATATTTTTTCAAATATGTAATTAAACTAACACTAGAAAACCATAATAATACATAAATAAACTTCTATTAAAGAACCTAGCATAATGATTCATATAACATAGTGTGGAAGTGATTTCAAATAGTTCAAACTCCTAAGTATTTTTAAAGTAAGAAAACAAACAATTCAACAAAAATAACAACTAAAAGTTTAGTAGTAAAATAGGTTTAATAACTTATATTTAAATAAACATTTAAATCACATCCATCTCCTCCTTGTCATCACCAAACCCCACAACTAGAAATGTTGAAATCAGTGGCGGAACCAGAAAAAAAAATATTGGGAGGGGGGCTACCGATAACATGTAATAAAAATATCATTACATTAAAATTGGTCTAAAAATCGACACTTGGACGGCTTGTAGTTGCACTAGTAGGAGTAAGTGATGGCAACTGATATCTGCGTGTATCACTCGATTGAAAATGCTGCAAGATGGACTCATTATCAATTGTTGAAAAAAATCTCCTTCTCAATGTATACAACTAAACTGTCATTCATCCACTTATCACCCATACGGTTGCGCGAATCAATCTTGATAGTCTTCATTGCAGAAAAGACTCTCTCAACAAAAGCAGTGGTAACTGGCAAAATCAATGAAAACTCAATCATACGATAAACCAATGAAAAAACAGAATGGTTACCAGTTTTAACCATTTCCCGAGCAAGATCTCCCAAATTGCTAATTGTAGAAAATCGAGGATCACATCGCACATTAACAATGAAATTGTTAAGCTGTTGAGGAAGATATAAACAATTAGTGATTGAGAAATCCTCGTGATATAAAGTAGCAAGACACATGAGTTGATCAACGTAGAATTGAGAGAAAGAATTTCTCGGATCAAGACATGCTATGCAACTAAGCAATTCAGTGCTAACTTCTGAAAAACGGTTATTCATCTCTTATATAGTTAAATCAGCAACCTGAAATTACAACTAATACTACCTCCGTTTCATAATGTTTGTTGTTTTGTTTTTTTTATCTGGAATTAAGAATTAATTTTGTGGACAAATATACACATCCCTTATATATGCCATAAAATCTAATTCATCTATATTTTCCTAAAAAATAACAATATTTTCTCTCTCCATATATTTTTCTCTCTTCATATATTATAAATAAGTTAGAATCAAAAAATCTTGTAGGATTTGAAAGGGTTAAAATTGGGAGAGAGGATGTCAAATTATATAAAACAACAAACATTTTGAAACTAAAAAAAAACCTTAAACAACAAACATTATGAAACGGAGGTAGTATAAAATTAATAAGAAATGAAAAAATTAGATAAACAAAATAAATAAAAATATTTATAAGTTATAAAAAATACACGATTAAAAATATCTACACGATAATAATGAGAATTCGTGATGAGTTGTGCTCTGTGCCTTTTGTGACCTCGTCGTATTACATTATCTTCCACTACAATCACTGAGATATTATTCAACTCACAAAATCTGTTTACTTCATCACAAATCTTTTCCCATCCATCCTCTCTAAAATTCTATAATTGATGTTTCATATTGATCAATGACATGACTTCAATAATATTCTGGTCCTTTTGTTACAGGGCAAGAGACAATTCATTTGTGATCTCCAGTAAATGCTTCATCAAATGCAACATAAACACAAACTCATAACTATCCATTTTTTGAACCAAACCTTCAGCAGTACTTCTACTTTCAAAAGAAGTGGCATCATCTCATAAATTTTGTAACACTTGCTTGATCGAAAGCTGCATAAAGCATAGACGAAGCAAAGTCAAGTAATGTGTACCCCAACGAATATCCTAGGCCTTATCAAAAAAGTTTCTTGATTTTTACCTCTTCCACTATCTTTTTATCCATCATCGAGTTCCTTTAAAAGTATCTAATGCTCTAACTGTCTAATTCGATCTCTCCTCTTACAAGATGCTGCAGTCGTATTCACTATCATCATGACATAGTTGAAAAAAATCTATCACAGCCGTGTTTCTCTTAGCAACATCAATAATAATTAATTAGAGCTGATGGGAGAAACAATGAACATACATGGCGTATGATTTTTCTTGCAACACTAAGGATTTTAAACCATTGAATTCACCCCGCATGTTTGAAGCTCCATCATATCTTTGACCTCTAACTTTGGATAATGATAAACCATGTTGTGCAAACATGAAGGTTGGAGATCAAGGTTTGAAGAAGAGCTACCATTAAAGGGTTCCAAAATTGTTACCTTGTTAACAATTAAAGATAGGAGATCAAGGTTTGAAGAAGAGAACATGAAGAACAAGCATGCACATTGTAACAGCCCGGTCCCGAGATAGAGATTAACAGGTGGGGATGGGGTGTCATTATGAGATTAAGCGGATAACACGGAAGATTAATAAGTTGGTTTTACCATTGGAATATACTTTTGGAGTTAAGACGGGGATACTTGGGTTTACTTGTGCCAGATGGTAATTCAAACAGGTAAACAGATACCATCCGACATAGACGATGACGGTTAATGATACATGTAAACCCTTTATGTAAATGAAAGGAGTTGTACTCGGGTAGAAGAGATAGAAATTAGTGAACATCTTAATCAAATAGATATGTCTGGGGGGATTATTCATAGATTCTTACTAATCGTAATAGGACTTAAAAACATAATTGGAACGAGTGTATCAGAGTAGCAGATCACATAGTGGGATTTCACAGAAACATTAGATAATAACAAAACAGTCTTGGCAGCCAACCCACATTCACAGCCACCAGCATCCTCAGCATCTCAACCTGAAAACATTTGAAAAGAGGGGGCATGAGCACTAATGTACTCAGTGGGTTTTAACGAAAATGTTTTAATACTTCAAGATATCCAACAATTACAGACGGTATACGGAGAGCAAAACGCAAAAGCCCTCTCCGTATCCGTAAAACCTTTTCTTTTCTTTTCTTTTCTTTTCTTTTGGGCCTAACTTGGCTCAAACCTATCGTCAACTATACTCTTAGGCATGCCATAGGATAGAAGAGGGATTACCTCAAATATTCGAACGAGTTTGCGTGGGAAAAACCCAGCAGTGACTCCTTTAATGATTCTGAGCTCATATCCTGTTTAAGGGGAAAGCTATGTTCCTTCTCTTCCTATTCTTGCTAGAAATACCAAGCTTAGAACAACGTCTAATGCTAATACCTTATTACTACATGATCTCGACCTACAAAAGGTTAAAGCTACCCTATCAAGGCAATCCTTAATCCTTAACTATACGGGCTTTAATAAAGCATAAACATTCAAATGTGAGGAAATGAACGCGGATAAACATTGATTGAAAATAAAGCAATTCTAAACACTTCATGCTAGCATAGATTGTAAATAACAATTCTAGCATATCTAAACATACTTGAGAGCTCACTTAACTTATACTAATCTTCCTTTACTTTATCTAACTCAAATAACAATTCAACGTAATCATGCACATAACATCATTTATTCCTTTCCTTTCCTTGTACAGAGATCAAACATGCTGAGCAAAAATACTTTATTGGATATCTCATTTGCCCTAACATGCTTCTAGAGCTTATTAGCTCAAACTTTAGATGAGTATAGATTTACCCACCTTGATTACGGAACGGAAGATGAGGCAACGAGCTGGTGGTCTTCCTTAGTATTTCTCTGAGGCTCGGTTCCTCCTACAAAAGTCGAATCGTCGACTTAGCGGTCTCCTTCGAAGATTTCTAAATACATGATATTAAATAGTACTTAACTAATATTTCCTTAGCTAGGACTTAATATGGATAGCACGACTTTGACTTAATAAGGGGATCGAGAATGATTTAATTTATTTAAGAAACCTCTTGACTCGATCTCTAAATTTTTTCGACGGAAAATAACTCAATATCTTAGTCGAAATAATTTAAAATTAACTTGAATACCTTACTATAATTTAAACTTGAACATGGCTTAAAAGTATAATAATTTTAAAGACTCGAAAAGATCGGAAAGAAGGGGTACGGGAATAGCCGGAAAGAATGGAAACGAAACAACACGGAAAAAGGAGGGGGGGCGCCGCGGGGCTACCTTGCCCCGGCGGGCTACCAGCCGCCGCGGGGCCACTAGCCCCGACGGGCTCCCCACCCCCGGCGGGCTCGGCGCGGCCATGGGGGCTGTGGTGTGGCGGCGCTCACCCCCCTCCCCCCCGCCCCCGCGGGGCTCTCTCTCTCCCTTTTTTTCTCTCTTTCATCATCTGGGTTCCTTTCAATGTGTTCTTCAACTGTTCTTCATGTTCGTTGATTTCTTCGACGAACACGAAGAACACGAAGAACAATTAACCTGAAATTTCTTTATAAAAACATCGTACTTGATTTTAACGTGCAACAACATGCTTTAACTTAAAAATAATTTTGGCATTATAATGGCATAAACACGATAATCCTCCGGAATAAATAAATATGACTTGAACGGATTTTTAACGGAATGAGCGAGGCTAATCTTCTAAAATAATAATAAGGGAAATAAAACGAGAAATATAACGTAAGCGTTATTATTTTGGAATTTTAAGAAGAATCGAAATACTACTTTAGACGAGCAATAATGAAGAACGCGAAGAACATAAAGAACGGAAAGTAAATGCGGAATTTAAAAGACGGAAAAGAAATAGGATTGAAACCGACGAACAAGAATGGACGGGGTTAGGTGCGTCGAAGGAAGGTGGCTAGCTCGGCATCTCGTCGAGTCGCAACGGCGGCAGAGCCGCCCGCTACGATTTCAACGGCGCCCCTAGCACATTCCCTCACCGCATCCCTTCCACGCCACTCCGCTCATCGTCTTGAAGAACACTCATGAAGAACGCTTTTTACTTCGGCAGAAGTTTCTCGGCTTTCAAAGCTTTTCACCTCTTGATTTAGAAGTGAAAGGGAAGAGTAAAATGAGTAAGAAATGCTAAAGGGGTGGTCCCCTATATATAGGAAAAGTTTTGGCTTCCTTTGGAAGCCATTGCTGTGCGGGAATACTACAAAAGCTATCCCGGGTTCGGTTAAAAACTGCTTTATTCGATGTCGAGGTCCAAATGACTTTAGACACGAAATCTAAAAATACCAGGGAACTCGTTGGCTCGAATACTAGTGAACCAACTTGATTTGTGAAGAAGATGGGGTCATTTGAAGATAGACGAGCAAAGATTCCCCTTTTGGAATTACTTTTACTATTCAGTCAGACTGACAGATTTGGCTCCCGAGCGTTCGATTGACCTCAGAATGTCAATCCGTGAACGCCAACGGAATCCTTGAGTCATTTCCCATAAGAGGGGCCTAACAGAACTGGATTTAGATTAACGAGGAGGATTTCATAAATTTCTCAAAACACGAACGCACGCAAAAGTTACTATTCATCCTTCTTTTAAATGCATTTTTCATCACCGGGAACTCAAATGACTTCAGAATTAAAATCCAAAAACACCGGCATACTCCTTGAGTTAAAACCTTTCTAACGAGAGCACAGATGGTCATAAAATAGTTAAAATCACATTTCTCAAAAAAGACGATCTTCTCGAAGATTGACTCCTAAAGTCGTGACTGACATCCAACCTTAACTAATCTTAATTAAATTTCTTCTTTAATTAATTAACTAATATTAACATTCCTCTAAACCTTATTCAAAAATCTGGGGTATTACATCCTACCCCCCTTAAAGAAAATTTCATCCCGAAATTTACTAACCATGATAAGCGATATCAGGGTACTTCTTGAGCAGCTCGGATTCAAGCTCCCAGATTGCTTCCTCTGAGCCATGGTGGTTCCAGATTACTTTCACCAGATCGATCTCCTTATTCCTCAGCTTCTGAATTTTTCGGTCCACGATGGCTTGGGGCTTTTCTTCATAGGCCAAGTCCTCATTCAGGACTATCTCTTCCTTGCTAATCACGTGTTTTGGATCAAACACGTATTTTCGTAACATTGAGACATGAAAGACGTCATGCACGTTACTCAGATTGGGTGGTAAGGCGAACCTGTAGGCTACTTCATTCACCTTTTCTAAGATCTCGAAAGGTCCGATAAACCTGGGCCTTAGTTTGCTTCGTTTGCCAAAACGAATTATTCCTTTTGATGGAGACACCTTCAAAAACACTTTATCTCCAATGTCGAAATTGAGTTCCATTCTTCTCTCATCCGCATAAGCCTTCTGTCTATACTGAGCTTCCTTGATGCGTTGACGAATGAGCTCGATTTTCTGAACGGCCTCCTGGACCATCTCGGGTCCAAGTATCCTTTTTTCTCCAACCTCGTCCCAATATAGGGGCGATCTACACTTCTTTCCATAAAGGGCTTCATAAGGGGCCATGCCGATCGATGTCTGGTAGCTGTTGTTATAGGCAAATTCTACCAAAGGCAGTAACTCCTCCCAATTGCCTCCTTGATCGATGACGACTCCTCTAAGCATGTCTTCTAGAATCTGGATAGTCCTTTCAGATTAGCCATCCGTTTGAGGATGGAACGCTGTGCTAAAGTTGAGCTTTGATCCCATCGCATCTTGTAGGCTTCTCCAGAATCTTGATGTAAATCTCGAATCACGGTCCGATGTAATCGAGACCGGCACTCCGTGCAAACGCACAACTTCCTTAACATACAACTGGGCTAGTTGATCTAGCCCGTCCGTCATCCTAACAACAACAAAATGTGCTGATTTAGATAATCGATCAACGATTACCCAAATAGCGGCATTTCCTCGCTTGGACCTTGGCAATCCTACGACAAAGTCCATGTTGATATGATCCCACTTCCATTCGGGAATTTCTAGGGGTTGGAGCAAACCAGAAGGTTTTTGATGCAAAGCTTTCACTTGTTGACAGCTCAGACACCTTTCCACGAAGGCGGCTATTTCCCTTTTCATGTTATTCCACCAGAAGTTCCTTTTGAGGTCTTGGTACATCTTGGTGCTTCCGGGATGTGCTGTATATGGCGTGTCATGTGCTTCGCACATGATTTCCTCCTTTAGTTCTTCCTTGCTAGGCACACAAAGCCTTCCTTTGAATAAGAGCGCATTGTCAGCAGCTTCCGCGAAACCTTGAAAGTTATCAGATCGTGCTTCCAGCCTTTTCTTTTCGAGAAACTCGTCTCCTCTCTGGGCTTCAATTATCCTTTGCCTTAGGTCGGGCTGAGCGACTATCGCGGCAATTTGAGCTTGGATGGTCTCGGTTGGTGCTAGCACCTCGATCCTTAACTTCTCGAACTCTTTGCGAAGATCTTCCTGGACTAAAATGAGTCCTAACTCTGCCTTCTCTTTCCTACTTAGGGCATCTGCTACCACATTTGCTTTCTCTGGGTGGTAGTGAATCATACAGGCATAGTCTTTTACGAGTTCTAGCCATCTTCTTTGTCTCATGTTAAGATCTTTTTGCTCGAAGAAATACTTCAAGCTCTTGTGATCTGAGAAGATCTCACACTTAGCTCCGTAGAGATAGTGCCTCCAGATCTTGAGCGCATGAACGACCGCTGCTAGTTCTAAGTCATGCGTTGGGTAGTTCTTTTCGTGATTCTTAAGCTGTCTAGAAGCATAAGCAATCACCTTTCCCCTCTGCATTAGTACGCATCCTAATCCTTTACTCGATGCGTCTGCGTAGACCACGAAATCTTCATTCCCTTCCGGAATGGCTAATACGGGGGATGTGGTTAACATCTTTTTCAAAGTTTGAAAACTTTCCTCTCATTTAGGTGTCCATTTGAACTTGGAGTCCTTCTGTAACAATCGCGTCATAGGCCTGGATATAGTTGAAAATCCTTCAATGAATCTGCGATAATATCCGGCGAGTCCTAGAAAACTTCTTATCTCGTTCACACTTCTTGGAGACTTCCAGTTGCTTACGGCTTCAATCTTGGCTAGATCCACCTTGATTCCTTCTACTGAGACTATATGACCTAGGAAGATAACTTCTTTGAGCCAAAACTCACATTTGCTGAACTTAGCATAAAGCTTTTCTCTTCTTAAGGTTTCCAGCACTACTCTCAGGTGCTCTTGATGTTCTTCTTCATCCTTGGAATAGATGAGAATATCATCTATGAAAACTAGAACAAACTTATCAAGGTACGGGTGAAAAACCCGGTTCATTAAATCCATGAACACTGCTGGGGCGTTGGTTAATCCGAATGGCATTACTACAAACTCGTAGTGCCCATAGCGTGTTCTAAAGGCAGTCTTAGGGATGTCTTCCTTTCTGATCTTCAACTGATGATACCCAGATCTTAAGTCTACTTTGGAGAAGACGCTTGCTCCCTTGAGTTGGTCAAAGAGATCGTCTATTCTTGGAAGAGGGTATCGATTCTTGATAGTTAGCTTATTAAGCTCTCTATAGTCGATGCACATTCTTAATGTACCATCCTTTTTCTTTACGAACAAGATTGGAGCTCCCCAAGGCGACACACTAGGTTGGATAAAACCTAGGTCTAGTAATTCTTGCAGTTGAACTTTGAGTTCTTGCAACTCTTTAGGCGCCATTCTGTAGGGGGCTTTTGAAACTGGGGCGGCTCCTGGTTCCAACTTGATAGCGAACTCCACCTGCCTGTCTGGAGGTAGTCCTGGCAGCTCCTTTGGAAATACATCGGGGTATTCCCTTACGACTGGAACGTCTTCGATGGAAAGCTCTCCTTCTTCTTTCCTTATTAGGTTAACTAAAAATGCTTGGCAGTTGTTCTTCCCTATCATCTTGGTGGCCTTTAGGGCGGATATCACTGGGATTTTAGTTCCTAGCCTTGATCCGTAGACTTTCACCTCGGATTTCCCGGGTGGTCGAAACGTTACCTCCCTCTCAGGGCAATTTATGGAGGCGTTAACTGAGGCTAACCAATCCATTCCTAGGATTATGTCAAAGTCCTGAATCTTTATCACATAAAGATTTGACTTAAAGTTTTTCTCTTCTATGTTCAATTCTAGGTTAGAGCAGACCTTCCTAGATATCATTTTCTTTCCGGAGGGAATACTTATTTCAAGAGTATTCTCGGCATTCTCGGGTTTAATCTTCAGTTTCTTACAAACAGACTCAGCTATAAATGAATGCGATGCTCTTGTGTCAAAGAGAGCTAAAACCGGCGTCTCGAGAAGGGTAATCATACCTGCTAGATTACCTGGGGCCTTAGCAGCTTACTGCTGATTGAGAGCATAAGTACGAGCTGGCTGAGGCGGCCTCTGTCCTTGATTGAACCTTTGATCCCTTCCTTGGCTTGGTCTCGGGTTCATTCCCGGCCTTTGACCCTGAGGTCCTCCTTGCTGTAGTCTTGGTTGGTTTCCAGGGAGTTGCTAGAGCGGTTGCGGGTACATGGGTTGTTGGGGTGTTTGAGATCGTCTATTATTTCCTTTAGGACACTCCCTCTTGAAGTGCCCCTCTTCACCACAGTTGTAGCACCCAGTTAGATTTGCTCGGCAGACTCCAGGATGCATTCTTCCGCACTTCTGACATGGCCTAAAGCTGGGGGCGTTGCCAGGCTGACTTCGAGGCACCCCTGACTCTCGGCTCTGCGAGTGGGGTTTCTTCCTTCTGTCATCCCTTCTTCCTCCTTCCCACTTCCTTTTTCCCCTTGGATCATTAGATGACTGAGAGGGTTGAATCTTCTGAGGAAGGACGGCCTCTATGCTTAATGCTTTGGCTAAGGTTCAGGCATAAGACATGTCTTCTTGCCCAGCGAGGGCTATGCCAATCTCGGACCTAAGTCCCTTTTTGAACTTGCGTGCTTTCTTCCCATCTGTGTCCACTAGATGTGGAGTGTGTCTTGACAATTGGTTGAATTCTCTATCGTATTCTGACACTATCTTGTTTCCTTGCTTTAGGTTCCAGAACTCCATCTCTTTTGCCTCTCGGTAACAATCCGGGATATACTTCTGATACAGATCGTGCTTGAAATCCTCCCAGCTATAGTTTTCCCATTGATCCGGGGTTATGGTCCTTCAAACGGACTCCCACCAGTAGTCCGCATCCTCCTTTAACATGAAAAGAACGCAACTTAGTTTCTCTCCTTCAGAGCAAGCTATGAAATCGAAGATTCGTTCTAAGGAGCGAACCCATTTTTCAGCATCCATTGAATCTCCTAAACCATTAAACGAGGGAGGGTTGTGTTTGAGAAACATACTTTCGGCTCTTGGAACGTGGTTTGGGGCTTGCTCAGGTTCGTTCTCGTCTTCATTCTCAGCTTGGCGTCTTCGAGGCGGCATTCTAATGAACTAAATATTAGCGCGGCTTGATTAAATTTACACAAAGCAGGAATGCCTTTTGATATGGTCTTTTAATTTGCACAAGATAGATCAAACAAGATGAAAATTTAGACGTCATTCAAGCATGATGGGAAAATTGCCTCATTTTAGAGGACTTTGGCATCGATAATAAATTATAGGTTACAGACGGAATAGGACAGTCTCTTGAAAAATTCACTGCCGCTATTCGGGTTTAGAAAATTTAAAGCATTTACTACATGTTAGAGTCCTGGTTCAGATGGATATTAAATAACAGGTAGATAACAGATGGATTAAATACTAGGTGTTCTAACAGCAACACCTCCTACACTTTCTACCCATGCTTAATCGTAAGCTGGGCCCTTCCCCTTGTCCTTGCATGGTGATCCTACTTCCTCTTCGCCTTCTTCCGGGTCCTCATCTTCTTCTTCTTCGTCTCCAACATCAACCGTTTCCGGGATGGTGAACTTGAATGTTCTCATGAGGACACTCCCTTCGGGATACTGATGGGGCATACACTGTCCCAGACCCTGAGAAGCGGACACAGGGGCCTACTGGTTCACTTGAGGTGTGCAGGAAAACAGGGACTCGGTGTGGTCCACGATCCGGACATTTGAGGATCCTGCTCCTGCGGTTCCTTCATCATGAGGGCGTGACACTTGAAATCCAGGGAGACTGTTGAGAGTCGCTCTTTGTAGTTCTAGCTCTACCACGAGGGAGGGGTTTTGCTCATCTGCTTGCTGCTCGGCTAGGGCGTGCACGTGGCCATACTCCGATACCCAACGAGCCATTAAGGACGACGAGAATTCCGTCAGATTTCCGATTTCAGCATACGTCTCGGGGTCGCGGGTAACCGTGCTTTGCAGGATACGGTACATTGTAGGCCTCTAAGCGGGTGGCGCATGCTCACACATGCGGATGCACGTTTTCAGGTCGGATACACTTCCGGGTTCCCCTCCGTAGCCATTTGCCCAAGCCCATCTTTCGAGGTATCTTGCCATGTAGGACAACAACTGTTCGTTGCCATTCCAGGTTTCCCTTCTGAATCTCTCAACTCTTTCTTGCACAGGGCGAAAAAGAGGCACGCTCTTCCTAGCTGTCGAACGACGCTTAACCATATAAAAGAGAATAACTTAATCAGTCTAGATTATAAAAGGGAGACCTAAGGTCCTTCTAATGTCTGGATTAATCTTGCATGCTTAGTTTCCTTTTATGAAGTAGTTGACAACTTTTATAAAAATTTTGGTGCCCAAAGTTCTTGAAACATACGTTGTTTACCTTTTTCTTTTGAGTTTAAAATTTCGAGAAATGATTGTAAGCCATTTTGGGATCGAGAAATCTTTTCACAAACTTTCTATCTGGGAAATCATCTTACCCGAACACCTTTTACTTGGAATTTCATTCTCACAGTTTTTCTCTTGTCCATAAAACAGGTATGCTTGCTCAAATCTTTTCCCTTCCTGTATTCCAAAATCATGAATCAAACATCCAAAATTTCTATACTATCATACCTTGATTTTTGGTTGAGAATACGAGGGTGATGAAGAGTTGTGGGTTGCTGCTTTAACTTATCAGAGAACAACTTATACTTACATAGACTTATTAACTTATTTCAAACAAAGAGACAGGTCTGCAGAGTTGCAAACCTGCTCTGATACCAACTGTAACAGCCCGGTCCCGAGATAGAGATTAACAGGTGGGGACGGGGTGTCATTATGAGATTAAGCGGATAACACGGAAGATTAATAAGTTGGTTTTACCATTGGAATATACTTTTGGAGTTAAGATGGGGATACTTGGGTTTACTTGTGCCAGATGGTAATTCAAACAGGTAAACGGATACCATCCGACATAGACGATGACGGTTAATGATACATGTAAACCCTTTATGTAAATGAAAAGAGTTGTACTCGGGTAGAAGAGATAGAAATTAGTGAACATCTTAATCAAATAGATATGTCTGGGGGGATTATTCATAGATTCTTACTAATCGTAATAGGACTTAAAAACAGAATTGGAACGAGTGTATCAGAGTAGCAGATCACATAGTGGGATTTCACAGAAACATTAGATAATAACAAAAAGTCTTTGCAGCTAACCCACATTCACAACCACCAGCATCCTCAGCATCTCAACCTGAAAATATTTGAAAAGAGGGGGCATGAGCACTAATGTACTCAGTGGGTTTTAACGAAAATGTTTTAATGCTTCAAGATATCCAACAATTACAGACGGTATACGGAGAGCAAAATGCAAAATCCCTCTCCGTATCCGTAAAACCTTTTCTTTTCTTTTCTTTTGGGCCCAACTTGGCTCAAACCTATCGTCAACTGTACTCTTAGGCATGCCATAGGATAGAAGAGGGATTACCTCAAATATTCGAACGAGTTTGCGTGGGAAAAACCCAGCAGTGACTCCTTTAATGATTCTGAGCTCATATCCTGTTTAAGGGGAAAACGATGTTCCTTCTCTTTGTATTCTTGCTAGAAATACCAAGCTTAGAACAACGTCTAATGCTAATACCTTATTACTACATGATCTCGGCCTACAAAGGGTTAAAGCTACCCTATCAAGGCAATCCTTAATCCTTAACTATACGGGCTTTAATAAAGCATAAACATTCAAATGCGAGAAAATGAACGCGGATAAACATTGATTGCAAATAAAGCAATTCTAAACACTTCATGCTAGCATAGATTGTAAATAACAATTCTAGCATATCTAAACATACTTGAGAGCTCACTTAACTTATACTAATCTTCCTTTACTTTATCTAACTCAAATAACAATTCAACATAATCATGCACATAACATCATTTATTCCTTTCCTTTCCTTGTACAGAGATCAAACAGGCTGAGCAAAAATACTTTATTGGATATCTCATTTGCCCTAACATGCTTCTAGAGCTTATTAGCTCAAACTTTAGATGAGTATAGATTTAACCACCTTGATTACGGAACGGAAGATGAGGCAACGAGCTGGTGGTCTTCCTTAGTATTTCTCCGAGGCTCGGTTCCTCCTACAAAAGTCGAATCGTCGATGTAGCGGTCTCCTTCGAAGATTTCTAAATACATGATATTAAATAGTACTCAACTAATATTTCCTTAGCTAGGACTTAATATGGATAGCACGACTTTGACTTAATAAGGGGATCGAGAATGATTTAATTTATTTAAGAAATCTCTTGACTCGATCTCTAAATTTTTTCGACGGAAAATAACTCAATATCTTAGTCGAAATAATTTGAAATTAACTTGAATACCTTACTATAATTTAAACTTGAACATGGCTTAAAAGTATCATAATTTTAAAGACTCGAAAAGATCGGAAAGAAGAGGAACGGGAATAGCCGGAAAGAATGAAAACGAAACAACACGGAAAAAGGAGGGGGGGCGCCGCGGGGCTGCCTTGCCCCGGCGGGCTACCTGCCGCCGCGGGGCCACTAGCCCCGGCGGGCTCGGCGCGGCCATGGGGGGTGTGGCGCGGCGACGCTCACCCCCCCGCCCCCCCCCCCGCGGGGCTCTCTCTCTTCTTTTTATCTCTCTGTCATCATCTGGGTTCCTTTTAACGTGTTCTTCAACTGTTCTTCATGTTCGTTGATTTCTTCGACGAACACGAAGAACAATTAACCCGAAATTTCTTTATAAAAACATCGTACTTGATTTTAACGTGCAACAACATGCTTTAACTTAAAAATAATTTTGGCATTATAATGGCATAAACACGATAATCCTCCGGAATAAATAAATATGACTTGAACGGATTTTTAACGGAATGAGCGAGGCTAATCTTCTAAAATAATAATAACTGATATAAAACGAGAAATATAACGTAAGCGTTATTATTTTGGAATTTCAATAAGAATCGAAATACTACTTTAGACGAGCAATAATGAAGAACGCGAAGAACATAAAGAACGGAAAGTAAATGCGGAATTTAAAAGACGGAAAAGAAATAGGATTGAAACCGACGAACAAGAATGGACGGGGTTAGGTGCGTCGAAGGAAGGTGGCTAGCTCGGCGTCTCGTCGAGTCGCAACGGCGGCAGAGCCGCCCACTACGATTTCAACGGCGCCCCTAGCACATTCCCTCACCGCATCCCTTCCACGCCACTCCGCTCGTCGTCTTGAAGAACACTCACAAAGAACGCTTTTTACTTCGGCAGAACTTTCTCGGCTTTCAAAGCTTTTCACCTCTCGATTTAGAAGTGAAAGGGAAGAGTAAAATGATTAAGAAATGCTAAAGGGGTGGTCCCCTATATATAGGAAATGTTTTGGCTTCCCTTGGAAGCCATTGCTGTGCGGGAATACTGCAAAAGCTATCCCGGGTTCGGTTAAAAGCTGCTTTATTCGATGTCGAGGTCCAAATTACTTCAGACACGAAATCTAAAAATACCGGGGAACTCGTTGGCTCGAATACTAGTGAACCAACTTGATTCGTGAAGAAGACGGGGTCGTCTGAAGATAGACGTGCTAAGATTCCCCTTTTGGAATTACTTTTACTATTCACTCAGACTGACAGATTTGGCTCCCGAGCGTTCGATTGACCTTAGAATGTCAATCCGTGAATGCCAACGGAATCCTTGAGTCATTTCCCATAAGAGGGGCCTGACATAACTGGACTTAGATTAACGAGGAGGATTTCGTAAATTTCTCAAAACACGAACGCACGCAAAAGTTACTATTCATCCTTCTTTTAAATGCATTTTTCATCACCGGGAACTCAAATGACTTCATAATTAAAATCCGAAAACACCGGCATACTCCTTGAGTTAAAACCTTTCTAACGAGACCATAGATGGTCATAAAATAGTTAAAATCACATTTCTCGAAAAAGACGATCTTCTCGAAGACTGACTCCTAAAGTCGTGACTGACATCCAACCTTAACTAATCTTAATTAAATTTCTTCTTTAATTAATTAACTAATATTAACATTCCTCTAAACCTTATTCAGAAATCTGGGGTATTACACACATGCACATCGCATGCATGAAGATGACGACGTAAATCACGTGTGTGCATGGAGTTGATTTCGACCCTTTAATTAATTTAATTAGGGGTTGAATTTTATTTAGACTATGGTATTTATTTAATTAATTTAGACTATAGTTTAGATCAGATTTTATTTAATTTTTATGTTAATTTTCGTTCATTATAGAATAGGTTTGACTAGAATTGTATTTAAGGCAATTTCCTACCTTGAATAGAACTCTAGTTTAGGTAATTCCCTAGTATAGTTAGGAGACCTTTTTGGATCAGTTTTTTAGGCCTTTGTAGCTTGAATTTTCGTCCCCCTTAGGCCTATAAATAAGAGAACCATGTTACATTGATATTTTAGACATTATTGAATTAAATTTGCCTTTGCATACAATTGTGTCTCAAATATCCAAAGCTTTTGTTTATTTTTCTTCGAAAATATTCAATTCTTGAAGCTAGCAATTTCAAGTCTTATCTCAAGGGAACATTCTAATTCACACGAGGAATTAGGGTAAACTCGCTATCCGAAGAACAACTTAAAGATTCATTTTCATCGTACAAGATACGCCGGGAATTAATCGGGTTGCAATTCAACAACACATCAACATCGACCATCCTTCCACCATTCGATGGCATCCATCAACTCATCCACGTCCATATCACATCTTCAACACCGTTCGAAGATCTTCCAACAAGTCCAGCCGTGTTCTAGCTTATTTTAAGACCCGTTCGTCGCGTTCTACATCGCATACCGTAAGTCCTACTCATCGTTATCATATCTATCTACTCCTAGCCTTTCTTCACCGTCACAAACGTCCCAAATACCCTTCCTTTCCAGCCATAACCATCGTCCCAACTCAGCCATAATATTTGGAATTTGTGTGCTATTTTTGTGTCGTAGTCCAGTTATCGTAATTAGGTCTAGATTAGTTCGTTCTATTATTTTCGAGTCTTATTTTATTTAATTCAGTTTATTTATTTTATTTGAGTATTTAGTATATGATTGAATCTTTCCATAGTTGACGTGTTCAATCTAGAAGTCTTCCGCGCGTCTTTTGTATCCTGTACAATTTGTCCGAGTTACATTAAAACAAAGCATCAATGCCATCTTTCAATGATTGAGAACTGGTGTCAGTCACATGCACAATTGCAAGAAATCACTCAATCACACACCCTTGTTTGTTTACATATCTCAAAACAACTCCCATTTGCTTTTTCATTGAAACATCTTGAGCCTCATCAATCAAAAGAGAAAAAATTTTATCTCCAATATCGTTAACTATGATAAGTGTGATCTCAGAAGCATATTCATGTGATAATTCTTTTTGGATTTGGGGGGAAGTCATTTGATTATTACCAAGAGCATTTTTACCTAAAACTTTGGAAATGTCTTTATTTCGTTGACTATACCATTCAAGCAATTCAAGAAAATTCCTTCTATTTATAGAACTTGTTGACTCGTCATGTCCACGAAAAGGCAACCCCTGATTCAAAAGAAACCGAGTCACGTCCAACACTGCGGTTAAACGGGTACGATAAACAATATCCATGTCACGACTATTTGATCGGAACACTGTTGCCAAACTATGCCTTTGATTTTGAAAAGTCTCAAATTGTACCCTAGCATAGTTATGACAATTATTTGCAGCCCCAACATGTCCATTGAAATTGTCTATTGCATTTTTCCAATTATTATATCCCCTTTTTTGTAAATGCCTCCTCTCTATATCGACCTCCTTTATTTGTTTATTTGAACAAAAAACACCAACAAAAAGACGGTATCTTTTAAAACATTGTACTCTAGCCATGTGAAATTCTTATACCAATCATCTTGAAAATTTCTTACTTGCTTACCAGATGTTGTTTTTGGATAACTGTGACCCACCGATTGACAAGTCCCCCTTGTCAAGTACTTTCTCTGTACTTGATCTTGAATAGCAATATCAAATTTCTCAATTGGTTTTCTCAATCCCAGATCACTAATAATATCATTCAAGTTTAATTCTACTTCAACCTGAGCCCGAGACGACTGATTAATCACTGGTTCTGGAACATTAGATTCATTCGAAGAAGCACCCTTACTGGCCTTGTAAATTTTTTCATAATACCTCTTCATAGTCTACATTATACAAAATTCAATATAAATTAAATGCAACAATCATGATTCATAGCTTAAATTCAACACTTATTTTTTAAGTTCCAATTATAATTTACAAAATTCCTAATTCAAACCATAATTCAAATTCAAATTAACATTAAATAAAATTATATGCAATTACATAGAAAAAAAAAGAAGAGATTAAGAAGGGACCACGATTCCACGAGACGAGACCACAAATTCCGTACTTCACAGACAGAGAGGGCTAGAGGCATGAGTCGGTGAGTGCGTGACTCGTGTTTGTTCTCTTTCTATTTTCGATTCTCTTTGATTTTTAATATATTTGGGGATTGTGAATGAGTGAATCTGGGGAATAGCTCATGCCCCTCGCAGTTAAGAAAAAGCTCCCTTTTAAAAATTGCAATTTTTTGAATACTAATAGAATCGCATTCTTCAATAACACGTTTTCTCAAAACGAATAAAAAAACTAAGTCTCAACCTATTAAATCATATAAGGTTAAGGCCCAAATAGGCCCCTGAACTTATTTGGGGGACCAATTAGGCCCTCCAACTTTTTTTGGTCTCAATTGAGCCCCTGAACTTTTAATTTGGGCTCAATCAAGCCCTTCCGTCAAGCACCTCACAAACGGATGTTAGTTATCACACAAAACAATGTCGTTTTATACAAAATAATATCGTTTTGTGTTTGTCTAAAAAAAAATAAACCCACACCACACAAAAGAAACCCGACCCGCGTGTTTAATCATCTTTTCCTTTTTATTTTTTGTTTTTTCCAGATTTTTCTTTTTATTTTTATTTTCATTTTTTTCCTTGTTTATCTTTGTCCTTCATCCAAAATTCAAGTTCTGGGCATGTTTTGATCATCATCCTTATGAATTTTCTGTTATAGGTCGAAAGAAACCCAGCGCTTGCAAGTCTGCCCAGAATTTGCCTTCTTCAAGCTCCAGCTCAAAAAAATCCCAAAAAAAGCTTGCGAAAATACCAAGAATTTTCCAGATTGAAAAGCTGTTCATACTCCAGAAAATCCCAATAATCCAAAAAATCCAGAAAATCCACCCAACTCTGCACAACATTCATCAGCCCCTACACCTAACTCCCCAATTCCCCACCCATCTGTTCTCGGGACTGTCATCAGCTCCAAAAATGCCCCAGCCTGGAAACAGATCCCTGCCGGGATTCTGACCCGTTCCCAAACTCTTAAACGCCCATCATCACTTCCCAGAACTCACCCACAACCCTTGTCTGTCCCCATCACCCCTACCGGAGCCTCCCTGTCTCTGACAGTTCATCTCAGTCAGATTCCACCCCCTCTCCCTTTTCAGACCCAAAACAACAACTCTTCCTTCCCCATCACCCACAAATCACCACAATCACCCCACATTGTCACCATCAACCCCAAAAACCACACAAACAACTCCCGCAATACCCAGCAGACCATCTAATCACTCCCTTCTCCCTTAAATGTCAAAAACCCAACATACCTATCTCCTCTTTCCCAAAATTTCAGAACCAGAACTAGAAGGGGGATGCAGATTTAGAGAAAATAGCAGAAGAGGATTCATCCTTAGACCAAGAAGGAGATGATTTACCTGGAATCACCTCTTAAACCCTAACGAACAAGATTGAGAAAAAGTGAGAAATTCATAGAAGATTTGGAAGAGAGATTGCTTAAGAATCTGAAGAACCCTAAATTTGAAGAATTTTGAGGCGGGCAAGCGGAGCGGCTTTCTTTTGGGCGGTGCGGGTTTAAATTTTTTTTAGACAAACACAAAACGACGTCGTTTTGTATAAAATGATGTCGTTTTGTGTGACAACTAACGTCCGTTTATGAGGTGCTTGACGGAAGGGCTTGATTGAGCCCAAATTAAAAGTTCAAGGGCTCAATTGAGATCAAAAAAAGTTGGAGGGCCTAATTGGTCCCCCCCAAATAAGTTCAAGGCCTATTTGGGCCTTAACCCAATTATATATGTTGCTTATTTGTTTTTTCTGTCTTCATTCTTCAACAAAATTAAAACAGCAGCTCAGCAAGCCATTGAAGCCAAACAACCGCCACTGTGACTGCGTCTGCACCGCTGATCACTGCACGACTACGTCTCCAACACAGCGGCGCCGTTGAAAGTTTCATATTCTTCTCCAACCTCTCATCTTCTATTTTTCTTTTCGACCTCAACCCAGCCTTTTTACTTCTTTTTTTCCGGCGGCAACTAGGGGGGCTGGGCACAAAAAAAATGGAATGCTCCCTACAAAAATGGAATAATTTTCAGATTGAGGGGGGGGGTTGAAGCCCCCTCCAGCCCCCTGAATCCGTCACTAGTGGTATTATATGAATGAATATAACTAGGGGTGTCAAGGTACGACATACCTTACTTTTTTTGTCATACCTTATATCTTACTTTAATTTACGGTATGCCAAAAATCATACAATTATCATACATTTACCTCCAGTATACCTTGGTTCAGTATGACACATAATGCATACCTTTACCATACCTACATTTCGTTATACCTTACTATATCTTAGTTCGGTATACCTTACTGTACCGATATTTCAGTTCGTACCATATTGACATTTTACGGTATACCGAAATTATTGTTATACTAAAAATATTTAGTAAGATAATAATAATAATAATAACAACAACAACAACAACAACAAATATCCATAATAATAATAATCAAATACCAATACACCAAATCAACAATGAAACTTCAACGCAATAAAATTAAAAAAAATACAACCATGTTAAAATCTGGACAAATATTAAAGATACAATTCTTAGAAGCATACTCTCAAGTCCCAATAATTATTAAAAATATAAACATACAATTCCAACATCTTAAAATCCAAAACAATTCTTGAAACTCCAAGCCTCCAACATCTCAACAAATATAATATTTTCCTAAATATTTATGTTGAACATACTAAGTATTATAGCATTATATAGCATATTTTATTTTATTTTATTTTAATTTTTTTGTTAATCTATCATACCTTTTAGTCTAAAGATTAAAGAAGAATATAGCATTATTATTTATTACATTTGATTTCAAATTGTTCAATTTTTAGTTATGAGTTTTGTATTAAATTATATGAAATATAATATTTTCTTAAACTTTTATAATGAACATATTAAGTATTATAATGTGTATAATATCTCATTTTAGTATATTTTTCTTTACTATTCATCACAATTGATCAATTTGTAGTTATAATTTATGTACTAAATTATATGAAATTTAATAATTTTCAAAACTTTCATAATAAACATATTAAGGCCTAAACAATATTATATTATTGAATAGTATATCTCATTTTCTTTAAATGTTTAGAGCATTTATCATAACTTTTAATTTAAAAATTGAAAACTAATATAATTATTATTTATTACATTTGATTTCACATTGTTTGATTTTTAGTTATAATTTATTTATTAAATTATATTAAATATTACATGTTTATGAAATTTTATGATGAACAAACTAAGTAGGCAAACACTTCTATGCACATGTTGCAAATAGCACTATATGAGACGGGTCGGGTCAAACCCGCGCTTTGACCCGGTCAATGTGGTTAAACCCGCATTTTGACCCGGGTCAACGCGGGTCAACCCGCAAAAAAGTAGAAAAAATGGTAAAATCAGTATCAGCAGTCTCACTAAAAAGTATCATATGTATCATTAAAAAGTATAGGGTTTGCTAGTTTTTTTATATTAGTTATTTAGTTCAAATTGTGATTTTTTCCATTCGAATTAATGTTTAGACCTTAGTAGTTTAGGTTTTTTTGGGGTTCATGGTTTTTTAAAGGGGTCGTGATTTTTTAGGGATTTTTTTTAGGGTTCATGGTTTTTTAGAGGTTTTTTTAGTGTTTTTGGGAGGTGTTTTTAGGGTATATTTTGTGTTTTTAGAGTTTTTTGGGGGATGTTTTTAGGGGTTTATTTTGTGTTTTGTTAGGAAAAACTATCAAGGTTTTTCTTACAAGGGGTTTTGATGAGATGTCAAAATATGCCAAAATATGAAAAGAGCCTTGAAAGAACTGAAAAAAAATCAAGCAGAAAACTAAAGATGATCATACAGAGTCAAAGCTGTCAAAGCCAACAGATATGATCAATTCGTGTGAAAGAAGAGAGAAGAATAGAGAGAAAGAAAAAGAAGACTGTAGCTTTTGCTAGAATAATTAGCAAGGCAAACTGGAAGTTGTAGGTAACCAAGAGAAGGTATCAACTGCCACCAGTCTACAGTGATAAACTGATGGACATACCAGTTCAAGGCCGACACCAGCTGAAGAGATGTTCCAGCTGAAGTGATGAACTGATGGACATACCAGTTCAAGGTCGACACCAGCTGAAGAGAACTGAAGCACATACCAGTTCTAGGCCGCCACCAGCTGAAGAGATGTCCCAGCTGAAGAGAACTGAAGCACATACCAGTTCTAGGCCGCCACCAGCTGAAGGGAAGTCCCAGCTGAAGAGAACTGAAGCACATACCAGTTCTAGGCCAATACCGGCTGTAGAAATGTTCCAGTCAAAGGAAGATCCTAGCTGAAGAGAATACCAGCTGAAAGAGAAGAACTGAGGGACATACCAGTTCTAGATCATTCCCGACTGAAGAAATACCAGTTGAAGAGCACATCAGTTTGAACTGATGAATATGCCAGTTCACGATGACATCAACTGATGAAGACTGCCAGCCGAAGAGAGGACAATCATGAGCTGAAGAAAATAACAGCTCAAGATATTCTAGCTGAAGGAAATACCAGCTGAAGAAGTGTACCAAGTCTAAAGATCCATGCTAAAGGAAATACCAGCTTAGGATATTCCAGTTGAAGGGACATACCAACTGAAGAGAAGACTAAGATACAAGCTGATGGAAAATACCAGCTCAAAGAATACCGGCTGAAGAATGAAGTTCCAGCTGATGAAACACCAGTTCGAAGAACCCCTGCTGAAGACGCATCAATTCTGAAGTCCAATTGATAAAGCGCTAGCAACTGAACTGAAGACCAATCCATGAAAGTTCAAGCTGAAGGGACACAAGTCCAAAATATCAGCTAAAGAACACTGGTTCAAACTGCCAGCTGAAGCAGAAGCAAAACTGGAGCTCAGAAGGCATCAAGCCCAAGCCCAGAAATGCCAGCTGAAGATGATCTCAACTGAAGCTTTCCAAACTGCCAAGGGACACACAGAACTGACAGAAAAAGGAACTGAAGATTCCAACTGCCAGAAAAAGCTCAGAACTGAAGATCAAGAAGGGAGCCGAAACTGAAATTCAGATAAGCCAAAGAAAGATCTTGAAGTTAATGCAACCGAGATTTTAAAGCAAAAGCTCGTCAGAAGAGCAATGACATCCCAATGGCCCCATTAAATGAAAGCCTTGCAACTGGCTTTATCATTTATGATCTAATAGTGATCACCAGCGGTCACCAACTCACCTGTCTTTAAAAGGTGAGCTACCCCAGAGAAAACCGTGGGACTTTTGAGAATTTGAAGAGCACTTTAGTTAAGTCTTTCCGTGAAGACGTTCGCCGAAGCACTAAAGCCTCACGCTCAAAGAACTCAGAAAATCAAAAGTTCCAACTGATGAGAATGAGCCTTAACGCTCTTCGAGCTAGCTGTTGAAGATTTCCAGCCAGAGTTGTTCTCTCAATCACCGTGCTTAAGTGATCAACTACCCCAGCTCAGACGCAGATGCGCAAAGGAGCAACCCAGTTGATACCAGTTTCAAGACTGTACTCTTGAAGATCGAATGTGATCTAAAATCATGAAAAGACGAATAATAGCACCTTATCTTTCCAGCGAGTAGTTAGGGATCGCAAGTGTGAGCTGTCGACCTATCGGCTGAGGAAGTTGCGAGTGCAGCTTCCGGAAAAGCAACTGTCTTCACTGTGTAACTATAATAAAGGAACTTTACACTTGCATAGTGAATTGCCCTTCTGCGGAAGGAAGAGAGGAGGTAGAAGTTGAGCTTCGAACATCTATAAACTGTTTGTGTGCTCTGCTTTAAATTTCAGTTCATTTGCATGTTTTTAACTGCACACTATAAGCATACACAACACTCCGAGCTAGCAGATCTTCTCAACTGATCTCTACATAGCACGGATAATATTTGCGAGTCAAAACGGGCTCTGAATATTCCGCATCTAAGTTCAGTTTTGTAATCAGTTTATTCACCCCTCTCTAAACTGATTCTGACTCACCCCGGGACCAACGTGTTTTTTAGGGTTTTTTGGGGGGGTGTTTTTAGGGGTTTATTTTGTATTTTTAAGGGTTTTTTGGGGGTGTTTTCAGGGGTTTATTTTGTGTGTTTTTAGTTTTTTTTGGGAGTGTTTTTAGGGGTTCATTTTGTGTTTTTTAGGGTTTATTAATTCCATTTCATACTCATTTCAAACAAATTAAATCAATTTATTTTAATTTTAGGGTTCACTAATGTTATTTTAGAGTATATATTTTTGGGGAACAAAGAAAATTGAAAAAAAAGACAAAAAAAACGTAAAAAAAAATGCCAGAAAAATGGAAAAAAAAGGGAAAAATTACCAGAAAAAATAAAAATAAAAGACGGGCGCGTGGGCCCCATGCGCTGCGCATGGGGCCACGCGCCGTCTCATTTAGTCGCATATAAGGGGTGCTGCACCCAATACCTTCTCAACTAAGTATTATATTTTTATATAATATATCTCATTTTCTTTTAATCGTTTCAATAACTCTTATTAACTTTTATTTTTTTAAAAAAATGAAGAGGAATAAAAGATTATTATGCATTATGTAATTTAATTTATCTTTATTCTATTGAAACAATTTTATGTCTTATAATTTACGCTGATTATCCATTTTAAGTTTTTATTTTATTGATCGAAAAAAAATAAAAGATTATTATTTATTACATGTAATTTCAAATAGTTTATTTTTAATTATAATTTAGGTATTAAATTAAATATCAAAATATAACTTTTATGATAAACTTACTAAATATTGTATTATAGATATGCAATATATATATATATATATATATAGGGATGGGTTAAAATGAGAACCACCCCTAGTGTAGGAACTAAGAACAAATTATAACCACTCATCTATCAATTTTTAATGGTCAGGATTAGATGGATATCTTGGGGCCTAAATGCAATATTTTTTTAGGTTATTATTAATTTAGATTTGATAGGGCTAAAACAGTAAAAAAATATATCCCTATAATCATACGTCCCTGATATCTAGGCGTAGCAGTTTATCAACATGGAAACTCTTGCACATTAACAAAAAAAATGCCACAATCTATTCGTTCCCTTTCTTTCTCTTCACAAAGCAAAAAAAAAAAATGCAGATCTCAGCAAATATTTTGGCGTGAGCTTCCAAGGCAGACGAACCGCCCCCATAACCAGCGATAACCCATCTCTCCGGCAGCGTCTTCTATTTGTCTTCACAGGAGTATCGCTCCGGCAAGTGTCGTCTTCGGGAGTTTTTTGATTCGAGTTCAATACCCGTTCCAATGGCCGATGGTAGTATAAGAACCCGTGTGAAAGGTACGTGGGTTGATACTTGGCTATATGTGTTTATAATTTTGACATATATCAACCTTCCATTTGATTTCAAGTTGATGTATTGTTGAATAACGAACCTAGGGTTCCATTGATTTTGGGAATTGAGGTTTGCAAAAAAATTAAACTGTAAGAACACAAGTAATTGTATGTTTAAAATTTACCGCCTATGAATTTAGATTCTGCTGTGGACTACGTACGATGGCACGTTGGTTACGAAGGCTCATTCGACGTGGTTTCTTGAGAGAAGCCCAATCTGCATAGGAGGATGGCGGGCAAATGGGTCTCATGAAAACCTCGTGGTATTTTTCCCCATTTTTTTGTATGCTATTTAGTTAATCGAACAATGTGATTGGCACTATTATGTGATTTCTTTGTTTATAGCAAATTATTGCTCTTTTGATAGAAATAATTCTCTGTTTATAGCAAGTTAATCATTTTGGCATAATTTTTGTTGGTAACAAATTATTTTTGTATTTATAGCAAATTATCCCATTGATTATAGCAAATTGGTATATGTTGGTAACAAATTATTTCATGCGTTTATAGCTTTTTTTTTTGTGATTCATAATATCTTTTGGTAGCATATTGTTTTTGTATTCATAGCAAATTGTTCCTTTGATTATAACAAATTGGCATCTGTTTGGTAGCAAATAATTTCTGTTTGTAACAAGTTATTTTGATCATAGAAAATTTGTATCTATTGGTAGAAGATTTTTCATGTGTTTATAGCCAATAATTCCTTGGATTATAGCACATTGGTATATATTGGTAACAAATTATCCTTCTGTTTGTAGCAAGTTATTATTTTGGTCGTAACAAAACTGATATCTGTTGGTGATTTTCAATGCACTATCACGTTAAAAATTAAGCTATTTTTGTGCATACAAAATGGTCGCTCAATATTTAATGTTACACATTTAATTTTTAGAGGTGTGCTTTCTATATGTAGGATCGCAACTTATTTATATGTCTTTAGCAAATAATTTTTTTGATTATAGCACATAGGTATCTGTTGATAACAAATTATTCTTCTATTTAGAGCAAATAATTCATTTGGTAATAACAAAATTGGTCTATGTTAATAGCAAGTTATTTCTCTGTTTATAGCACATAATTGTATTTTAATAAAATATACGTTTATACGGATTAATGTTATTTAGGTGGTGATCAGAAGGGTAATCGTACTAAAAATGGCATATCAGGGAGAGGAACAAAAGATATTTACTTGATATTATAATTAATGACATATTTTCACATTTAAATGTTTATTCACAATTAATTTTTCAATAGAATGTTGATAATGTTTTTATATATATTTTGTATACACTAATATAGATGCAAAAGTGAAGCATCTAGAAGGACATGATAGGAAGAGAAGGCGAGAAAATGTCCAGAATGGTTACTGATTTAATTATCACGTAATTTTGTGCAAATTTGATTTCGTCTAAGTAATCATTCATTTTATGGCAAATTATTCATCTATTGATAGCTAATTATTTCTCCGTATTTACCAAATTGTTCAGTTGGTTATAACAGAATATGCATATTTTTCATATTTCTTTATTTTAGCAAACTATTCCTCTGTTCATAACCAATTATTCCTATATGCTTAGCAAATTGTGCAGTTGGTTATAATAAATTATGCATTTTTTTCCTATTTATCTATTTTTTAGCAAATTATTCCTCTGTGTTTAGCAAATTGTGCAGTTGGTTAAAACACATTATGCATATTTTTCATAGTTATCTATTTTTAGCAAATTATTCATCTGATGATCGCAAATTGTGCAGTTGGTTATAATAAATTATGCATATTTTTTATATTTCTCTATTCTTAGCAAATTATTCCTCTGTTAATAGCCAATTATTCCTATGTGTAACACCCCGAAAAAAAATATAGTATTTACATTTATTTTATAAGTTAGAAATTTTATGAAATTAGAATCCAGAATTTTTTTTGGGCTAGTTGATCATAGTCCTAGAGATATTGCAAGACCAAGAAAAGTTTCGACCTTAGTTGGGTTTTCTAATTAATATTATAAATCATATTATAAAAATAGATATTAATGGGATCATTTTTGGTACCAAGATCATCCAAATCGAACTTTATTTGACCTCCGAATGAAATTTATTTCATCCAACAATTTAAAATCAATTTATTTCTCTAAGCCCAATTAATTACCCACTTCATGCCTCTTTATTTATGCCAATTTCAACTATTTTATAATTAAAATACATATAGGATATATCTATTGTTGGGCCTATTTAATTGGAGATGAGAATAAATTCATATCAATTATTAAGTTCATTTGGAAAGCTTGAAACATTAACATACTATTGTCATTTGGAATCCATTTAACAAGGTAAGTGTACATATATCACTACTACAATTTTGGTCATACTCTACATAATTAAGACTAGGGTTCTTCAAAAATACCGTAGTAAGATACTCAATCACTACGGTTTTTTTGACACTCGTAGAGTATGAGCGTATTTTTTTTTCAAACGACTACGCTGACATTGGTTTCTGTAGAGTATGAGCGTGAATTTTCTTCTTATAACTACGGTGAGATGAAAACCAGAGTCTATCGGCATGTGTCAATTGTTAAGACTACAGATTGGATATTATCCGTAGAGATTTCAATAGATCATAATGTCTACGGTCTTGACACATAACTGTAGTAATAATATTTATAAAGAATAAAAATAAATAAAAAATAAAATTTAAATACCATATCTACGGTTTTATTAAATTCGTAGTAATATATGAATTTTTTAAAAAAATAATAAAATCAATCTAAAACTTATTTTAAAAAATAAATTAATTAAAAATTCTTAAAACATAAAGAAATTTTTGTCCAAAGGAGCGGGAGTGAGCGGGAGATCGAAGTTTTCAAGGACTTGAAAAAATTTCAACTACAGAATCCCTAATCGCCGTCGTCCACCTGCACCCGCCATCCCCACCGACGAATCCCCTTCCGCCGGCAAAATTCTCCTCACCAGGCGTCCATTTCATCTTCTGCGCCTCCATCTCTCCACCTCCTCCAAGCATCGACACCGCGCCGGGACAAGCAGTAGCAGCGGCGGTGAGCTTTCTCTCTCTGTCTCTCTCTCTTACTCACTCACTCACCCACTCACTCACTCACTCTTGCTCTCTCTATCTGACTCTCACTCTCGCTCTCTCTCTGCAGCAAAGAAGCCCTCAAATTTGACGACCCTGTCTACGACTTGATTTTGTTCTTTCCTGTGGATTATTTTGTGTTTTATGCTTGTTTGAGAAACGTCCGCCATATGTTTGATAAAATGTTTTTACTCATTTTGTTTCGAGTTTAACAAAGTTGATTGGAAATATGTGTTTGGTTTCTTTTCTTTAGAGCTAGCGCTTAATTATCTGAATGTGTTTATTTTGGCAGTTGTATATTTCTTTTCCATTTAAACTATAGAAATCTGAAAATTAGATTTGAAATAAGGTATGTTTTTGTTGGAGTTTGTAGATTGAAGTTTTTGAGGAGTTGTTGTTTAGCATGCACAAATCTGCCTTCCCATTACTTAATTTTTATAACTAACGTATGATAATTCCAGACACTGCCTTATCCTCATTAAATCAAACATCCACATCAATTCTCCATTTACCTACTTATTGTTTTTTCCATTTCTTGGGTTATTAATATGAAAAAGGTTCCTCACAGGCACGTCTATACACAAGCATGATGAACCGGCTGATATACATTTTTCATAAAATAGGTCGGATGATATATACAACATGCTTTCTATATCTGTAGACGCCACCAAATTGGGAAGAATTTCTTGGATGCGAGGTGTAACTCTTGTCGTGGATCAACTAATTTAGTTGCATGTCTGGGCTGTAAGAATACATTTTGTGACTGGTAAACTGATTAGCTTGTTCTAGAAAACTTGTTGCTGCTCTCTGGGTCCTCCATCATTACAGATTGCCATTTGATAACATGCGCCTACTCCTTACTTAGTAAATGTTTCAAGACTCTCCCCTTTCTCCTCTACAAATTCTAAGCGCGCATTAGTTAATTATTATTTTTTTTGTTCTTCTTCTCATTTTGTATGTTTGATTAAAGCTGTGCTTAGTGATGAGTGGCATTAATAATCATGTAATTTAGAGGGTTTTATACATAGTTATGTTTTTCAATCTCGAATTTCATTTTAGTACACGTGATATGTGAAGTGATTATGTCTCCTTGTATATTGATAAGACACAACACAAGATTGAAACACTGCATGATATAAAGAATTGAGGTTGTTTGAGGCCAGACACAGAACAAACATAATTACTTAAATTTTAGCTTTATTTATGTATACGAGCAAAGCTAGTTGCTGGTAGACTGCAAATATGAATATTTCTTTGTTTTAATGCAGAGAAGATTCAATAGATGCTTAAGGGTATTAGTTAATATATCATGTTCACGATTACTTTCTTAACATCTAGCCAGAAAATTCAAGCAATTTGAGGAGGACTGCTGCTGAATCACTAATGCAACATCATCGATCAATTGAAAAGAGTAGTCATGCTATGCCAACTGTGTCACCTTCGAGTTGTGGCAGTTCAATGGAGGTAAAAAAAATAGAGTACTACAATTTCTTTTCTTTTGTTTGATTGTAAAACTTGAAGATGTAACGGTATAAATTTCATAATTTTGAAGATTGATTGTGCAGCATCATTGATCAGTTGAGAAGAGTACTTACGCTGTAATGTCATTTTCTGTGATTTTGCATATATTACTTAAATTGTCAAATGCACTTCCTTCTATGTTACTGAATGTTCAACGATTATCAATATACCAGGCTCTAAAATGCAAATTTGCATATTTGTTTGATTTTATTGTCACATGTGACTTTAAATATCATAATTAATTCCCACCTTGTATTGATCCAGTATATGAATCTATTTGTTGCAGCACCTCTAGTCCTTCTTTGAAGATTATAGAAAGGAGTTGTAGAAGGCTCTGCTAAGATTCCGAAAGAGCAAATTTTGTGTTGGAACAAATATAGGATGTTGGCATTTGGAATCAAAGTGAGCATATTGCAATCATCTTTTGTATTTTGAATATTGGATATTTTAGAGTTTAGATTGCATTTTTGATAGTGATGATGGATGTTTGTATTGGATATTGATGATGTTGTATTGGATACTATGGATGATGTATTGGATATTTGATCTGTATTGAGATTTATTTTGTAGTGTATTTTCTCTTAAGACTACGGTTAAAAACCGTAGAGTAGGTAGGTACTCTATCTCTACACCACCTATCTCTACGGTCGCGGATCTCTTAAGACTACGCATTTTAGCCGTAGAGTATGAGCGTTTTTGTGGTAGTGATAATGTACACACGTGTGCATATATATATAAATAGGTTTGATTAGTCATGTATATATATAGGCTTGCCTATTCATATATCTATACTTAGGTATACGTGTAGATTAGGAATGTGTATATATATATTTTGGGAATTAGAGTAAGGTGAGAGAAATATTAAGAAAAAATGTAAGAAAGAGGAAAGTATAATCAGAAGTAAGATCGGAAGAAAAATAAATTGAAGAAAGAAAATAGGGAGAAAAATTAAGGTGAGTTTCTTAGCACCAATATCTTGTTTCAATTTAAATTTCAATTAGTCCGACTATTATAATTTTATAATTCTTATGACGTGATAAATTTATTGTTGTAAGCTCTATCTCCATATTTTCTAAATTTTAATCCAATACTAATTGATCTATTTAATTTCAGGTTTGACCATAAAATATTAAATGAACCTAACTCTCAAATTTATATTCTTCCATGTCTAATTTAATATTTACCAATTAAATTAACATTTATAGAAAATGTTATTTAATTTTATAATTTCCAAATGATATATTCTTCCTAAAAGAAATTCGAAATATTATAATTCCCTCCTAAATCTAAACCAAACTTCTTAGTCATTCATATCCATTCATTTTGATCTAGAAGGTCCGATAATTTCTCAATCAGGGTCACCAAGTTGATCTAACCCATCAAATGCGCATTATTCACCCATTTGACTCCATTTTAATTCCAAACGATCCCAAGGCATAGAAATCTTTAATTAAGTTATTTAGGACCTAGGTTATTACCTTAATGACCTATTTGAGATTTCTAAGCTAGAATTTTAATTTTATAGGTCGAGACGAGCTGAAAGCATAGTAGCATCTCACGCATAAATTGCACTGTTTATTGAGATCATCCAGGTGGGTTTTTCTATAACTCACAACTATATTTTTAAATTCGTCCATGAAAAGCATGTTAAATGTTTTAATGGCATTGTTTACGTAATGATTGGATGTTATGAGACTTCATGCATAGAGGAATTCCGACTTACAAGCAAGACGGTTTACTTTGTGACTAAATGTCTAGATAAGTAACCGTAAAGTATCATGTGATCACATTGGGTCTCTCATCGAATGAAGAATAGTAAACTTACTATAAAGTATGTTCATGGTTATTTTCCATGATTTATGCAGCATAACAGTTTTAAAGCATGAAAGAATGACTTGGACGAATAAAAATGCCCACTGAGTGTTTTCTGGCACTCAACCCAAATATTTTTCAAATGTTTTCAGGTCCTGAAGATGAAGCTGGTTAATGACGACCTGCTGGAGTGGGTTTGATGGTTGACCATTGTATAGTTTTTGCTCAAAGTCATATTTAAACTTATGTTTATATGTTAAATATTAAATGCTTCTGTTGATCTCTGCAAAACTTTTAAGTTTGAAAGTTGTTGAACCAGGAGGTCAATTTTTTATTGTATATACAAATATTTTGAATGTATATAAGGGTTGGCCGTGAAGTTTTTGAATGTGTGGCCTGTTTGGTTATATATATTGCTTGTTGATAGGTCATAATTTGATTATATGAGTCACTATTTTTGACAAGCCTTGTTGGAAGTTGACTTTGAGAACGCCTGAGTGCGTGGTTTGAATATTTTTAAGTTGAGATGCTACCCGTTTACGAATTATTTATAAAGTTAAATCAATTTATTTTAAACTGTTTATTACGTAAGCATGCATGCATGTTTTTGGTGACGTTTTGATCCTAGTGGGATTGGGGCGTTACACTATGTGTATAGCAAATTATGTTGTTGGTTGGTTATAACAAATTATTCATGTTTTTCATATTTCTCTATTTTTTACAAATTATTCCTTTGTTGATAGCCAATTATTCCTATGTTGATAGCAAATTATGCAGCTGGTTATAATAAATTATGCATGTTTTTCTTATTTCTCCATTTGTAGTAAATTATTACTTTGTTAATAGCCAAGTGTTCCTATGTGTTTAGTAAATTGTTCTTGTGATTCAGATAGTGAGGATTATGCACATGAGTTTAGGACAAAGAGACGTAATGATGTGAACGTTGTTGATTCTGGACAAGGAGATTCACTACATGGAAAAAAATCATTGAAGGCGGATGGGAAGCGTACAAGGGATGAATATACGAACTTGAAAAATCGAACAAGTCCTATGGTGCTACGTAGTGCAATATTCTATTATTCATTTTATAACAAATTACTCATCTCTTTATCACAAAGTATTTCTCTGTTTACAGATAGGTTTATAATGGTTGGGTCATTTATCGCTAAAAGTGGTCTGCAATGGTCATTTTTAAGTAAAGAAAGTGACACTTAATTTTGCTAATTCGTATCAGATAAATTAAAAAAGTTTTTGATACTTAAGTTTGCTAATTTGTAGCAGAGAAATAAAAAAATATTGGTGGAATCCCATCAGTAATTGTTAACAAATTATTATTTGATTTATAGCAAATTATTTCCTTTATTTATATAAAATAATTCCTCTTTTGCAAAT
Source organism: Perilla frutescens (assembly GCA_026008535.1). NCBI lineage: Eukaryota > Viridiplantae > Streptophyta > Magnoliopsida > Lamiales > Lamiaceae > Perilla > Perilla frutescens. The sequence goes on from BRKX01000015.1 coordinate 17,396,474, forward strand.
ACCTAAATATGTATAAAAACACATATTCTCAACAGAGTTCGTTAAAAAATATTGAAATTATGCAAGGTCGAACATATATAATTAACAGTGTTATCAAACAAATTGATTTTGCTAAATGTCCTAAAAATTGTGAAATTTTATCAAGTATGGTACTCATATTGTATAAATATAGATTGACTACATAAAATCTTCCTTTGGTTATCATTTGCGATTCATTCATTGTTCGACTTATACTTCAAAGGTTCATATTGGTTGGGCCATTTATTGCTCACAGTGGTAATGCTCATGTTTAAGTAAAAAAAAAAAATGAAACTTAAATTTGCTAATTGTTAGCAAATTATTATTCATTTAAATTATTTTGTTGGTTATAGCAAATTATTCATGTTTTGATATAAAATATTTATCTGTTTGTAGCAAATTATTACTCTGTTTATAGCAGATCATTCATTTATTTATATCTAATTATTCATCTTTCGATAGAACATATTTATCTGTTTGTATCAAATTATTCCTCTGTTCATAGCATATTGTTCTTACGTGAGTCAAGTATGATATCATATTGTATAAATATAGACTGACCCCATAAAAATAGCTAATCTATATACAAATATTTGCTAATATTCAGGTATATTTTTGGTAATAAGGAAAAAATACAGAATTTGAATGTTTTGTACTTAGGTTGCATAGATTCATGCTGAAAAGTCACCTAATACATTATTTTCCCATGCAACCAACAATTCTTTAAAAAAAATGCATTTAAGAACAAAGTGAGCCATACAATCCATTCTTCTTGAAACTCTACGTCTCTTTTTCTTTTTATTATCAGTGTTTACGTCATCTGGAAGTGAAATTTTTTTCCCTTCACAATTACAGTATAAATACTTTCAAATAATAACACCATCGTAAATTTTTTATCCGACCCAAGACGAATATCGAAATCACTTGCTTCAGCATAATCCCTACTAAAAATAATTGTCTCTTCAAGAATTTTAAACTTCTGGCTAACAAATGACTTTAAAAATGTATTACATTCTGGTATATAAGTTGTAAACGATCCCACGACTGAATCAACGTTTCCTGCCATTAAATAAAATAATATTATCCACTATCATAATTATATAATACTGCTAACATGTTTGCATATATATATGATATTATATTCTACAATATATGATAACAAAATATCAACCAGTAATAAACAATGGCCAAACAGATACATAATTTGCGAAGAACAAAGACATACATCAACCAATAATTTGCTATAAATAGATACATAATTTGCTATGAACAGAATTATATATACTTTGCTAAGAGTCATTCATACAATTTTCACCAGATTTTTCCTAAAAACCTAAAATAATACAACAATCAAGTAAAGAATATATGTATCTTCTATAATAAACATGATAAAATAAGATGTTGAGAATATATGGTTGATTTGGAACTTGTGAAAAAAATATCAAGAATCCTAACAATGCCTACACATAAGCAGATGACACACACATCTAAAATAGAATCAATAATTCAAAGTAGTGTGCATCTAAATTCAACCCGACATATGTAACACAAATAGCTAAAACACATATTTTGCTACCACTCTTTATAAATTATGTTAATAATTATGTCATAATTTGCTATCAAACATTATTACACTCTAGAACGCTATGAAACAAAAAAGACTACACAAACTGCTATCATTGTTTGGTTGTTAAGCTAACATTATATCTTCTAATAGATTTGGAGTAATGTTAACAATTGCGGAGCAAATAAACTGACATCCTTCATAATTTCAACACTAGTCTACCGAGAATACAAAATTCTAACAACCCAAAATAATTATGCTAACACGGACATTAAAATATGCTAACTTACACTCGAAATTTTTCACTTTCTTAAAATGTCTAGACAAACACCCCGTTCGAATATCTAGCAGTGAACTCAAAATTCAAACAAGGACTCTATGTCTCGCTAACACGATATAAAAAATTTTCTATCGTACACCATATGTTCGACAACATCCAATAAATACTCAAACATCAAAATACATTATCAAAAACTGCAACCCATAAGATCCGAGTACATATTCAGAGATAAAAAATCCTTGTTTTTAAGACAATTTTACAAAGCCCCAAACCACTTCGATGATATTAAAAAAATACATACCCACAACAAAATAATACATTTATTAATAAACTTGCAAATATAACTAGAAATAATAAATGTTGTAAACAATACCATGATTTTCCATAGCAAAACACAATAGGTAAGCCAAATTTAGGCATGAGCAATCGGTCAGATCAGTACCGAATCAATAGAAAATAGTTGAACCAACACCACCGACCAACAATGGCCAAACCGGCCGACGGTGGACAGCCACCGACCAACGGTGATTGCCCAGTTCGGTCGATTTGGCCAATTTTTTTTTGTAAACAGTGAATTGAACAAGCAATTAAGCATATAATTTTTGTAAACCCTATTTTTTATCATTAAATTTCCACAAGCAAAGAATCTAGTCTTTAGACCCAATAATGAACAATCAACATTAAAGAAATGGAAAAGGGGCAGACTTACGATAACGGCATCTTTAAATTGCCTAAACCTCGCTGCCGACCCTGGTGCTTGGTTGGTGTGTTGGTGGAAAGTCGATGATGGCCGAAGAGTGTTGCGGTGGTGGAGAGTCGGTTCACTGCGGGTCTGAATCGCCAACACCAAGTCATTTGTTGCCGATAGTGAAGAACAGATGATGGGTATGTGTGAGAGAGAAGAAAACGAGATGAGAGAGTGAGATGATAGACATAGACGGAGAGATGAGAAAAAATTTCTTTAGAAATTATGAATTACTATTATACCCTTGTTTTAAAATAAATATGAAATAATTGCAAATTTGACCCCATTTTTTAAGATGAATCTAGACCATCCAAAATAACTGATCTGATGGTTTGGATCAGTTCCTAGTTCCTACACAAGACTTTGGTTCTCATTTGAACTCTGATATATATATATATATATATATATATTAAATATATACCTCACTTTGGCATATACCGTAGTACAATATATACGGTATGGCGGTATATACTTGTACATCGGTATATATCTTCACTTCGGCATATACCGTAGTACGGTATATACTGATTGGTATACTTTAAGTTTTGAAAATTCATACTGTTACCTTATCATAAAATTCCGATAAGGTATCATACCTTACCTTACCGAAAAGCCGATATATCATAAATATCGATATCTTCGGTATTTTTTCAGTACGGTATGAACGGTATTCCGATATGACAGTATTTTTTAACAGCCCTAAGTATAACAAATACACACAATGGAGAATACACATTATCCAAAACATATTAAACGAACAACTCATATTCGGACATTCATGCCATGTCAACTGTCACTATATAATACTAATAATAATAGTTTGAATAGTGGGAAGTCAGCCCAAATACAACTTATCACGATCTCAGAATAATAATAGTTTGAATAGTGGGAAGTCAGTCCAAATACAACTTATCACGGTCTCGGACCTATTAACGGTCTTTGAGCAAGTATATGTATATACACATACATGGTGAACAACTCAATGACAACTTTTACGGTTTCCGAATCTATGAACAGTCACTGATATACTTTAACTTTAACTTTCACTTTCACATTAACATTCAATTGAACAATAAATCACAGGCTCAATATATAATGTATAATAAATAAACATGTACGTATAAAATTCTCCACCTTTATTTTAAAGACCTTTAACTCGATTTTTCAATGCAAAATATTAAGAACTTGCAGGAAGTAATGTCCCTTTGCCTAACATTAAATTATTTTAATGAATCAAAAATTTATAAGAATTATAAGTTCATAAAACTGAATTATAATTCTTTCGAAAATCAATACTAATTCATTGTATACTTTTCTCTAATTTTAATATTCTTGGTTAGACTAAGAGTTGACAAGTTTTATTAATCTCCTTTTTTTTTCTTTTTCCCGAAAGGTTATTAGGTTAAGAAAATGATTAAAGTATTAAACATTATCTCAACTAGCATATCGCCCGTGCGATGCACGGATGAGACTCGTGGAATTAATTTATTTTTTATTAAAATATTGTATTTAAAAGTATTAATTGGATTATATGCTTATTAAATTATGAACTTTACATGATTTTTTATTTTTAACATACATTTCAAATTGTAATACCAAAATAAAAACTTGACCCAATTTGCAAATTTAAAATCGATTCCAATTTCGGTGAAATTGGAACTGATATTTGTTTATTAAAAACGATGTCATTTGACCTTTAATATAAGTCTCTTAAAATGACATTTTTAATAACTCTTCTACATGTATATTCCGACACTCGTGTTGATTTCAATTTCACCATATTTCCATCAATCACAAAATATGCTAAATCAATTATATGTCAAAATTTGTAGTGGAGTAAGAATATGTATATATCGATCTAAAATAAATAACTAAATAAAAGTCAACTTACGATTTTAGCAACATCAAATAAATTATAAATGATAAAAAATGTGAATTGAATTATTACTTTAAATTAAATTTTCATCTAATATTTCAAGCTCGTGTGTAACTTAATTACATAATAATAAGTAACACCCCCCTCTCCCCCAAACGGATCTATGACCCCAACAATTACAGTTTTGACTTGATCCATTAGTAGCCACATCGATCTCCTCATCTCTGTCACATGAATCATGTTCTTCGCCTCATTCATTTTTCTTCTCCTTTGATATCCACAAACCAACTCTCAGCTACATACATTTCTTAATATAAAAAATATAAAGATTTACAAAATAGTATTTTTATTAATTTATTAGTTTTCAAAATGAGATTTCTATCACCATTATTTTCTATATATGTCCCTACTCTATCATCACACAAAAAAATCGAAAATGAAATCGAAATTTTCGTAAGCCCTAAACATCATTCCTATAATTAAATAAAAATTCATCCATACAAAACTTCAAACTAAGTTTACCTAGCTAATTATCTAAGTGAGTTATATGCTTTAGGCATGAATTTCAAGAATTCATTCAACCAACCAACAAAAAACGTTCAACATCATTAACATGCCATTTTCTTCTATACTCTTACAATCTGCAAAACAACAATCACGTAAAATATATGATAAGAGTACAATGCTTCAAATGCATAACAAACTAATTAAAAGATAAATTGAAAAATAATTTCAATGCAAAACAAACTATAAAAAGAAAATCAAAAAAGAATTTTGAATGCAAAAAAAAAATAAAAAAAAAATAATGAGTGGTACTTGTATTTTTTACTATGAATTTAGGAAACTATATCAGTTGTGCTAAAATTTACTGTAATTATTTATCTTATAGAGTTTTATTTAATTGTAGTTTTATTATTAAATTAACATTTGACTAAAATATCCAGATTTTCGGTGCTAATATATATTTACATTAAATAATCAATTGATTGATTTAGAAGATTTTCGGATATCAATTTAAAAGTATATATTCAATTCAGAATTTTAATTTTAAATTCAAAGAATTTGTAGAATTTATGTATATTCAGACATAGATATAGATACATTAATTTGATGCAATAACAAATATTTTTAGTTTTGCACGAATATATGATTACAAAGTAATCAATTAACATATTGAGGATTTAATGCTGGGGGTTATTTTGTTTGGTTAATTATGAAACTCGCGCCTAATTAGGATAATATTTATATATATATACTCAGACACAAAATATTTTATATCCAGGTAAATTATAAACTAAATTTAGTTAGGATAGTCTTCTTATATATTAGGGAAAACTGAAAATAAATAAATAAATAATAATAATAATAATAATAATAATAATAATAATAATAATAATAATAATAATAATAATAATAATAATAATAATATAACATTTCCGTTTTGGGAGGTGGAATTGGGTGGAAAACTTAACTTTTTCTATTTGTGGATTCAGAGTCTTTATTATATATTACTACCTCCGTTTCATAATGTTTGTTGTTTAAGGTTTTTTTTTTAGTTTCAAAATGTTTGTTGTTTTATATAATTTGACATCCTCTCTCCCAATTTTAACCCTCTCAAATCCTACAAGATTTTTTGATTCTAACTTACCTATAATATATGAAGAGAGAAAAATATATGGAGAGAGAAAATATTATTGTTTTTTAGGAAAATATAGATGAATTAGATTTTATGGCATATATAAGGGATGAGTATATTTGTCCACAAAATTAATTCTTAATTCCAGATAAAAAAAACAAAACAACAAACATTATGAAACGGAGGTAGTATATATTATAATGCCAGCCAGCCAGATTCTGACTAGCCAGAATCTAATTTTTTAATGATTAATAAAACTGTATTATTAATAAATTAATTATGTTAATTATTAAATGTTATGTTTTTACTATATTATCCTTCTATCATGAAATTAGTGATTTGTAATTAATTATTAAAATCACTCCAGAAGCGGATCGGAAGAAAGGGACGCAACTTCATCTTCTTTCTTTTCTTCACTTCTTTATTTTTTTTTTCCATCTTCGATTTCTTCTGAATTGAAGCGCATGTAAAGTTGCCCTAATTATTATAGAGAGCATCAATGTAAATTTATTGAATAATTAGTGTTTTATTAATTAAATTAATTAATTATTAAAGATAATAAAAGATTCTGGCTAGCCAGATTGTCTTGTTATTATAAATTATATAGATGAAATTGTATAATTAAAAAAATATTTACCAAATAACATGCTTTCATCCACTTGTGCGGGGTTCATTAGTGTGGAGAAAGAACGAAAATCAAACATATAAGATGGAAAATTTGGTTCTTCAGGAAGATGGACTACTCGCGTATCGAGTGAAGAAGAGAATTTAAATGCACAAGGTATTGTTTTATAGCGCATCGTATTGTTCTGCATGTCGAAATACAAAAACGCATACAATTCACCTTCTTTGAAGTCCGTCTTTATGTGTGGAAGGTCTTCTCGGTGAATGCTCCCATGGATCCGGTCGCCTTGGCGATCATGAAAAACCAATTCATACGCTGAATTATTAATTCTTGAATTTTTCATAGCCCTGTTGTTCATATACATGAACAATTCGCAGCTTCAAAATCAAATCTCCTCTGGAAAGACCCGTCTTTTCAATGCGATTAATCAAACTGTAAACTGGAGCCATAGGAAGAACAATAGAACGAAATAGTAAGAAAAAATAGAATGGAATAGTTCACGATTTATGCTTCACCTCTATGTAATAATATATAGATGTAATATGCTAGGGTTAGAAAAAATACTTTTAATTAGGAAAAAATAAAATGGATTAATTAAAAATCATAAAATAAATCGTACACGTACAATCAAATCATAAAGGAAAGTATATATATTTATAAGATAAAATATTATATATATATATATATGTATAATATATGTCTATCAAAAATTGGCATAGTGGATTCGGTAAAAATTGGTAGAGATTTAATGTGATCCGATTTTGTATGTATAATATTTAATTGTATATCATTAATCTATTATATAAGACAATGGATTCAAATCTATATATAATAATAGGATCAATATTATATATAGTTGTCTAATACATATCTCTATGTGTACAAAATAAAATATTTTATACCATAATTAATGTGTAATTGTTATTATCATATTAGATGCAAATCATGATTTCATATTTTTTTATATATTTAGATTTTAAGTAGATCCATTAATTCAAATATTGATATAAATTTTAATATCCAGCAATTGTGTACTCTATATATACGGTTAAAAGGAATAATATATTGAAAATAAAATATTATATCATAGATTGCTAATTGCGGAAATAACATTTAGGCGGGAAAACTAACTTTTTCTAATTGCGGTCACGGTTTCGTTATTATATATTATATAGATAAGAAAATAAATTTTGAAGTTAACGTGCACATATTAACATTTTAAATTAATTTTTAATCACTTCAATTTTCACGAACTACTTTACGTAAAACACCTATATTCTATTAACTAAGTACATTTATAATTTTGGGAAAAATGGGAGAAATGACGAGATAGAAATAATTATCAAAATAACAAGAATTTATTTCATTTTCTTTTTCATATTTTTTTCGATATTGAGTCTTGACTCATATTTGGTAAGTGTTTGATTACAATATAGGAGAAGTAGAGTGGAAGAAAAAAATGGTTCTGCAAAAACTTTCAAGAGCATAGAGGGTTTCAGCATTAGATGATCTCAAATTTACGGCTACAATCAACAACTATTTTACTATCATATTTAATCTATACAATTATTGATGTAAATAAAAAATTTTGTTAAAAGTTTACCTTGATTCCAAATTATTGATTTCTAGCTTGGTTTGAATGTATTTCTGTATAAGCGATAAGAAAGAAACAAATTGATTGAAATATATGATTACCACAATTTAATTTAGTGTTTGAAAAAGAATTTGGAATCTGGATGATTTTCCTTATATGAATTAGGCAGAGGATCTTCTTGCTTCAAATTAAATAGTGAATGAAAGCTTTGCATTTGTGATGTTTGTGAAAAAAGAACTTGAATGAAATATAGGTTTTTTTATTTGTGAATTGTGATTAAGATTAATAAAAATTGCAGCGGTTCTACAGTTGTTGATCGTGGGATTTAGGAGAATTAAGAATATTATCATGTCAGATCACCTGTTACATTTTTTGTGCCTAGTCTTCACTTCTAAAAAAATAATAACTAATTTTTATTTTATTTATAATTTAATTTAATTTAAATTTTTATTTAGGGTTCATCCATCTCCAATAAGAATATATTAAAAAAATAATTAAAAAAATTTAGGTAAGGCACACCAAATGTTGTAGCCTGTAGGAATGGGCATAGATGATCTGCTTCAGAAGAGTATCTATTATTATTATTATTATTATTATTATTATTATTATTATTATTATTATTATTATTATTATTATTATTATTATTTGGATTAGTTATGGAATTTTGGAACAAAAATTATTGTATTTTCATATTATGAATTCTTAATATTATTCTTTAATTTTCTCTGCAAGCAGGACGACTAAAATATAAATATTTAATTTGAGTTCATTGTAACAACGAGACTAAAAATACTATATTTATAAATGATAATTTTGGAAAATGGGTCGTTACAACATATTATAATTTTTTTGATTAATTATATTTCTAATTTTTTTCTTAATTCTTATAATAATGAGATTATATAATTAAGATACTCAAAAATAGTAATAGAGATTATATGACTGGAACTTGGAGGGGGAGTAATTGATAATTTGATATTAAATATAAATTTGAGATCTCCCCATATGACGGTATGAATATACAGAAGCTACATATAATCCGGTGGTGATCCTTAAATTTGTTGCCTAATTAGGGGCCGCTTGGTTCAAATTAAGTAATGACAATCACAATGAATATCATTGAAGGGTCAATCACAATGGGAATGGTGATTGCATTGTTGTAGCTTGGTTCAATTATGGAGTGATTGTTATTGTGATAGATGATGATTGGTTCGTTTCAAATTCATTAATGGTTATTATTATTATTATTATTATTATTAACCACAACAATAATAAATAAATAAATAAATAATTTAAATAATAATAATATAATAACATGAATAAAAAATAAAAAATTTAATAATAATAATAAATAAATAACAACAACAACAGCAACAATAAATAATAAAAAAATAAAAAAAATATAAATAATAATAATAATAACATTGATAAAGAAATATCAAAATTATTAATATTAATAATTACTTTTTTTATTTATTATTATAAATAATAATAATAAATAACTAAATTAATTAATAATAATAATAAATAAATAAATAAATAACAACAACAAAAACAATAAATAATAAAAATAAATAAAAAATAATATTAATAATTAATTATTTATTTAATAAGAATAATAATAAATAACAAAATTAATTAATAATAATAATAATAATAATAATAAATAAATAACAACAACAAAAACAATAAATAATATTAATAATATTAATAATTAATTTTTTATTTAATAATAATAATAATAAATAATAAAATTAATTAATAATAATAAATAAATAACAACAACAAAAACAATAAATAATAAAAATAAATAAAAAAATAATATTAATAATATTAATAATTAATTTTTTATTTAATAATAATAATAAATAATAATAAATAACAAAAAAATTAATTAATAATAAAAAAAAAAATAAATAACAACAACAAAAACAATAAATAATAAAAATAAATAAAAAATAATATAAATAATATTAATAATATTAATAAATAAATATCAAAATTAATTAATAAAAATAAATATATTATTATTATTATAAACAATGATAATAATAAATAAAAAATTAATTATTAATATTAATATTTACGATAAATAAATAATAATATAATAATAATATTATTAAATATTAATAATAATATTATTATTATTATAATAAATAATAATAATAATAATAATAATAATAATAATAATAATAATAATAATAATAATAATAACAACAACAAGAACAACAACTATGATGGTGATGATTGAGGAGTGTGGTAATGATTGAGGAGAATGATTAAAGGGGGTGGGGTAGTTAATTAATCTAAGGGAATGTTTAACTTATTTTGATTCCCATTACCTTGTACCAAGCATAAAGAATGGGAATAGATCCCTTTCCATTCCCATTACCCACCCTGATTACCTAGTTATAGAAATGTGTCCATCCTTTTTTTCCCCACTTTTTTTCCATTAGTGACAATTGATATGTAAAGTGTAAACTCAAAGGCGCACACTCTAGATAAACATTGAAGACTTGGTTTTACCGAACTTCGTTCATAGGCAATACTCTGCAAATGACTTGAAAGAGGTAAATCACGCTTGGTTTGTATACACGAGATTATTAAAACAAGAATATTTAAACTGTCCTGTATGTCTATATATAATGCTACATAGAAGGATCATTTGATTCCAAAAACTGCACACAATAGAGTGGGCTATGTCAAGCTTTTTAAGTGGGCCTCCAATTGGCCTTCTTCATTTTTCTTGATTTGATATGTAGTGGATTGGGCTGAATTCAGAGGCTAACCAATTAAATTTGGTTCAGGGACAATAATAACGTTCTTCTGTTGCTACATAATGATTAATGTTTTTGAATTCTTTTTTAGAGGGATAATTATTTTGAATTGTGAAAATAAGGGGCAGTTGGAAATTGGATGGCACCGAGAAATAAAGGCGTCTATATTTTATATGGTAAGTAGTATGTCTCTCGTATGAGGCTCGGAATTATATTTTTATTTATAATAATTGAGAAATTAAAAACAAAATTTTATAGTTAGATATATTTTTACAATAGTGTGAAACGAATGTATAAAAATATTTAAATAGATTTAAAAACTAAGTTTTATTTTCATAGACATAATCAATAATTATCATAGCTATTAAAACAAACAAATAACTTAATATCATCTTGGAGTAATAATAATTCTAGCATACTATAAAAAAAATGGCATAAAAGAAATTAATTGAGCATATGAGGTATGTGGTTGTATAATCAAAGTTTACACTGAAAAATTTAATCTAATTTGTTCAACATACAAAAATAACAACAAAAGTCAACAAATATAATCTTGCAATGCACAAACTATTTTCTTATGCTATTATAATTTGAATTGAATATTTTTATTAATTAACTAGAAGTGAATATTTATATTATTCAAACAAAAATAAAAACAGTAAACTCACGTAATTAGGTGAAAATAAAAATTTACATGAGAAAATACTATAATTGCACATAAAGCTTATTTAATCATAAATTTTTCCACTTGATCGATCACAACATAAATGATGAGAATTTACAAAACGCAATCATAAACTATTTTAAATATAATTAAAACTTTCATGTCTAAATAATTTTTTAACAACTTACAAATCTAAGTGCCACTGAACAATACATGATTTTAGATCATTGACAATTAAATTTGGAATAAATTAGAATATATGTAAATATCACTTTTATTGGAAATCGAACTTATGTAGCTTATTATGATTAATTTCATAATTCGGGTTGTTAAATAACAAGAACTTATTATGAATACAAATAAATTAATAAAATTAAAACTTGAAGCAATAAAACGATTATTGAAACATAATTAAATAAAAGTAATGTATTGCAAAGCATGTAGAAAGTATTGGAATTTAATGTAAATACAATAATGTATGAATTATAATACTATATATTCACCTAGAAAAAATATAAAAATTGTGTTTTCATTATGATCTTACAGAACGATAATCACTTAAATATGTTTATATAGCAAGAAAAGTTAAGGGGTCAACATATCCAGTGGGATTAAATTTATATATAGGTAAAATTATATTAAAATTGAAGTGGTTGGACAAGATTTAAAAGTAGGAAGTTATTTGGGCAATGTGTACTTGTATAACAATAAAACCCCTAAATTGGGCCCAATATTTGAAAAGTCTTACAATTCCTTACAACTTGTACTTATTAGCTGACAGTTGAATAAATTCAACATGTAAAAGGAATATTTATTATTTAGGGTTGAAAATTTAAAACACTCAACTACTTACCCCTCTCTTCCATCTCTCGCTCTACTCCACCTCTTTAGTTAAAAAAAATGGACCCTCTCTCTCTCTCTCTCTCTCTCTCTCTCTCTCTCTCTCTCTCTCTCTCTCATCGGAAAGCACCGACGCCTCTCGTCGTCACACACTCTCTCTCTCTCTGCAACCTCTCTCCCTCTCTCGCTCGCAATCTCTCTCTCTCTCTCTCTCTCTCTCTCTCACTTCAATCTCTCTCATTCTCTCGTTTGCAATGGTATCTGGACTAGGAGAGGAGCTCACCAGATCTGAACGACGAGATGACCAATCGACCTCTGAAGTTAGTTTATGTTTCCTTTTTTATTTTTTTTAGAGATTTAAAGTTGGTATATGATTTTTTGTATGATAGTTAATCGTAAAGTTGAGAATTATGTAATATGTTAAACCCCAAGCTAGAGAATTAATCGTATGACATTTGCAAGTAATCGTAGGCAACTAGAATTAATCGTAGGCTATTCAAACATAGTCATATGCCTTTTAGAATTACTTGTATGACCTTTAAACATAATAGGCTATTTTTAATTAATCGTAGACAAGTGGAAATCAATCGTATGCAATTGAAAATCAATCGTATGCCATTTTAATATAATTGTAGGCCATTAACAAGTAATCATGAGACCTTTTAATATAATCGTAGGCCATTGTAAATCAATCATAGGCCATGTCATGTAATCGTATGCAATTTACATGTAATCGTATGATATTTAAGTATAATCGCATGACCTTTTAAATATAATCATATATGCTTTTTTTAACTGTTATCGTACGTCTTTTAATTATAATCATATGCTATTTAATTATAATTTTATGGCCTATAAATTTAATCGTATGATATTTAATTATAGTCGTATGCCCTTTTAAATATAATTGTATGGCCTTTAAATGTAATCGTATGATATTTAATTATAGTCATATGTCCTTTTAAATATAATCGTATGACCTTTAAATTTAATGGTATGGTATTTAATTATAGTCGTATGCCCTTTTAAATATAATCACATGGCCTTTAAATGTAATCGTATGCATTTTAAAAAATAATTATAAAGCCTACAATTATTTTTATAATATTTAAAGACAATCCTAGAATTACGATTAATTAAAGACCTTATAATTTAGAAAATTAGGAAATTAATCGTATGCATTTAATTTTCATAATTATTTATTTATTTTAAATTATAGCATATTATTCTTATAATTTTTTCTAGAATTAAATTCTAAAAATTATTTGTTTAAACTGTCTATTTAAGAGGAGCTAATTATTATTATTTATTTTGGAAATTGTTGTTAGATTGATCGGATTAGACGGCCATTGCAGAGACTTAGGCTGTCTATGTTGGTCTATGTTAGGCCGGCAATGTTGCAGGTGATTAGATCGACATTGTTTGAAATCGATGGTGATGATGCGGTCCAAATATTTGGATCCGGGTGTTTTAGATACTTATTGGACTTCAGAGGCGGTGATGTCCAAAAGAAGACCATTCAGGCCCTGATCGCTTAGGATGTGCGTGTGCCGGATGCTGCATTGGAGGGACTCGAGTGTAGATTCCACATTGGTTGATAAGAGCCCTGCTTTAGTCCCTCTGAGTTCTGCATCATCTCGGGTTTACATTTCGGCACTTCTACATTCGATCTGAATGCAGCGCACATGATTCCAGATAAATGCATATTTTATAGATTATTTCAAGGGAAGAACACGATTGTGAAAGAGATGCAAGAGAGGTTTGAGGCCTAGAGGATGGCAAATGACTCCCGGGATTTTGTGAAGGTTGCGAACATGTTCTTCGTATACTGAAAGCTCTTTTGCCTTGATCAGGACCGAGCGATTGATCGTTGGATGTGGGCTCTCATCGAAGATGTCAACAGATGGAATTCTTTTCCATAGGGAGTGTATTCGTATCAGATGTTGATGCACTTCATCAATCTCCTCTAGGGCTGAGCAATCGGTCGGTTCGGGTAGGAACCGATCGAAAAATCTTAAACCAAAGACCACCGATCGTCAGTTGGTGGCTGACCGACCACCGACCGATGGTGGTCGGAAATCGAACCTACCACCGATCTATTCAGTCGGTCGCGTTTCATCGGCCACCGATAATTAAAAAAACAAAGTTCTGCAGATCTGAACTTCAAAATTTCCCTACTATTGTGCTCATGTGCCGATTCAATTCAAATCAAACATCAAGTTAGGCTCTGTGTGTTGTTGTGGTGCCATCGTCGGTGAAGTGTGAATCGCTACTTGTGTCTAGTGTTGGGTTTGGGTCGCAAAAGGTTGTTGGTGGCTAGCTGGTGTGTGTCGTGTGGCTGGTGGAGAAAGCGACTAGCAATGGCAGACTAGGTTGCGTGAGTGCTGAGAAGAGAGGAATAATGCATAGATTTGGGTGAATTGACGAAGACGTAGAGAGAGATTGAGAAATTTAGAAATTGTAAGCTGAATTGTGATTAGGTTTCATACTTCTCCTTCTTTTAATTAAAGCTATTTAAGAATATATATATATATATATATATATATATATATTATATTTTATATAGATTGGAAGAAAGAAAAATTAATATTTTATTTGAAGGTCAGGTTTGATGAATGTCTCTGATGAAGTGCAAATTTTAAAAGATTTGGAGTTGTGAATGTGGAGGAGAGAAAAATTAATATTTTATTTAAAGGAATGTCCCTAATGGAGTGCGAATTTTAAAAGGTTGGGGTTGTGAATGTCCCTAAGATTTGGGGTTTTCATGGATTTGATGAATCGTGTGTTTCATCCATACTTAGATCAATTTGTTATTGTCTTCATTGATGATATTTTGATCTATTCAAAAGACAAGAAACAACACGAAGAACATTTGAGAATTGTCTTGGAAACACTTAGAAAAGAGAAACTTTATGCAAAGTTCAAGAAATGTGAGTTTTGGATGGATCGAGTTGTTTTCTTGGGACACGTAGTTACTGCACAAGGGATAGAAGTGGACCCTGCTAAAGTTGAAGCAGTAACAAACTGGAGTAGACCGGTAAATGTGAATGAAGTAAGAAGTTTTTTGGGATTAGCCGGTTACTATCGAAGATTTATTGAAGGATTTTCAAAGATTTCTGGACCAATGACACAATTAACTAGAAAGGGAGTGAAGTTTGAATGGTCTGATAAGTGTGAAAACAGCTTTCAAGAGTTGAAGCATCGATTAATTTCAGCACCAGTTCTAGCTGTTCCTGATGGTTCGGAAGACTTTGTTGTCTACAGTGATGCATCGAAACTTGGACTTGGTTGTGTTTTGATGCAACATGGTAAGGTGATTGCCTATGCCTCTCGGCAATTGAAGATACATGAGCTGAACTATCCTACACATGACTTGGAGTTAGCAGCTGTAGTTCATGCTCTGAAGATATAGAGACACTACCTTTATGGTGGTAAGTGTGATATTTATACTGACCATAAGAGCTTAAAGTACTTCTTCACCCAAAAGGAGTTGAATATGAGACAAAGAAGATGGTTAGAATTGGTAAAAGACTATGATTGTACCATTCATTACCATCCGGGAAAGGCAAATGTTGTTGCAGACACTTTGAGTCGGAAGAATAATGGTCAGTTAGCAGCCTTACCCACAAGTCAAGAGCAATTAATTGAAGATTTGGCCAAACTAAGGATTGAGATAGTGGTTCCACCAAGTAGCACAACAGCAGTGTTGGCAACATTAGTGGTCAAACCTACTTTGAGAGAGAGGATAAAGCAAACTCAAATGAGTGATAAGTTCTTAGAAAATATGAAGAATAGAGTTCATGTTGGAGATATCAAAGGGTTTGCTTTAACTGATGATGGTACCTTAGTGTTTGAAGGAAGATTATGTGTGCCAAAAGATGAAAATTTGAGACAAGAAATTCTTGAGGAAGCTCATTGTACACCTTACACGGTGCATCCAGGAAGTACAAAGATGTACCAAGGTCTGCGAAAAATATATTGGTGGAGAAATATGAAAGGATCTGTTATAAGTTTCGTGGAAAGGTGTATAACTTGTCAACAAATTAAGGCGGAACACCAACACCCATCTGGATTACTTGACCCATTAGAAATACCGGAATGGAAGTGGGAAAAGATAACAATGGATTTTGTATATGGACTTCCAAGATCACGTAGAGGAAATGATGGAATCTGGGTTATAGTTGATCGTTTGACAAAGAGTGCTCATTTCTTACCTGTTAAGAGAACTACTACACTGGAGCAACACGCACAACTTTATATCAAGGAGATAGTACGGTTGCATGGAGTTCCTGTGTCAATTGTATCTGACAGAGATTCTAAGTTCACATCGAACTTTTGGAGGAGTTTACAATCAGCTATGGGTACAAGATTAAACTTCAGCACTGCCTATCATCCTCAGTCTGATGGTCAGTCAGAGAGAACGATCCAAACACTAGAAGACATGTTGAGATCTTGTGTTTTGGATTTTGAAGGAAATTGGGAAAGATACCTACCTTTGGTTGAGTTCGCTTATAATAACAGTTTCCACTCTACCATTGGTATGGCGCCATATGAAGCTCTTTATGGACGCAAGTGTAGGTCCCCTGTGC
Source organism: Perilla frutescens (assembly GCA_026008535.1). Classification (NCBI taxonomy): domain Eukaryota; kingdom Viridiplantae; phylum Streptophyta; class Magnoliopsida; order Lamiales; family Lamiaceae; genus Perilla; species Perilla frutescens. The sequence goes on from BRKX01000015.1 coordinate 17,413,682, forward strand.
ATTGGGATGAAGTTGGTGAAAGAAAAATATTGGGACCAGAACTTGTTGAGCAAACTGTTGGAGTCATAGAAAAGATCAGAGAAAGAATGAAGATAGCACAAGACCGTCAAAAGTCTTATGCTGACAAAAGAAGGAAAGATCTACACTTTGAAATCGGTGATAAAGTTTTCTTGAAAATTGCACCTATGAAAGGTGTAGTTAGATTTGGAAAGAGAGGAAAGTTGAGGCCAAGATTTATTGGACCATTTGAAATACTTGAAAAGATTGGTAATGCAGCCTACAGATTAGCCTTGCCGCCAGAATTGGCAGATGTGCATAATGTATTCCATATTTCAATGATGAGGAAGTACGTGCACGATCCAAGTCATGTAGTTAACTATGAGACTATGGATGTTAACCAAAATCTCTCGTACGAGGAAGTTCCTGTAGCTGTGCTTGAAAGAAAGGTCCATACTCTAAGAAATCGAATGATTCCTCTCGTCAAAGTTCAATGGAGTAGACATGGAAGAGACGAAGCAACATGGGAAAGAGAAGAAGAAGTACTCGCAAAGTACCCCGACTTTTCTAGTCAAGTAGGTTAATTTCGAGGACGAAATTTATTTAAGTGGGGGAGTTTTGTAACGACCCATTTTTCAAAATTATTATTTATAAATATAGTATTTTTAGTCTTGTCGTTATAATAATATCAGCTATATAATTTATATTTTTAGTCGCGTCGCCAGCAGAGAAAAATTTAAATTTTAATATTTAATGACTGATAATTAAATAAAATATTGAATAAAATATTAAATCCGTAAATCCTTATGGGATTAAATCAATTAATAACCAATAATTATTCTAAAATCTAGAAGCTGAATAATAATAATAATAATAATAATAATAATAATAATAATAATAATAATAATAATAATAATATAGTAATTCCTCCTCAATTCCACGATCAAAATTCAACTGCAGAAAAGCAGTTTATTTCCTTCATGTCAAAAACTCTCATCAGAAACTAATTAAACTCATTTGAGCCACCAAGATCTTCAAAGAAACCACCTTCAACGATGAAGCATCTCTTTGTTCACACCAAACCTTACAATTCAAAGCCACATTTCTATATTTGAATCAAGATGAAGAGTCCATCAATTCGTTCAAGAAGTACATCAAAATAAGAGTTTAAATTCAAGTTTCAGACAAAATTCCGAGGCAAGTATTCACTCAAGAAAATCCCCATACAATTTCTTGAAATCGTTCTCCTTAAAGATTAATTCATGTTCATCTTGTTCTACAACAGAATATTCAGAATTCGATTATCTCGACCAGAAAAGAAAAGAAACTCCTGTCACTTTGTAACTGGTAATCCTTCAAACTTCCATGGCAAACCTGTATTCGAATTTGTATTTTTTTTTATGGTTAATCGTTATATGTATTATTGGTAATGTCAAAATTTTAGGAAATTAGACATATATAAAAATTGTATTACCTGTAGTATCTCTGTTTTACTTCGTAAAATTAACCCAGAAACAATCATTCAAATTCATTGAATCGAATCTGATGTTAAGCCTTCAAATTAGTGTTGTGCTTCCTTGATTCAAAACCCTGAAGTTGAAGGCCATCTTCAATTCAATTGTAATTAGAACTCTAGACGTATTTTCTCACATTCCTACTAGTAATTAGGTTATTTAATGGGATATTTGATGTTGGAGAATAGGAATTGGAAAAAAACAATAGAGATAAAAGTAAAAAGAAAAAGAAAATAAAGAAGGAGATGTAGAAGAGTAGCAGAAGTACAGAAGATGAAGCAGAGGAGATTAAGAGAGAGAGAGAGAGAGAGAGAGAGAGAGAGAGAGAGAGTATGTTAGGAATTTAAGGAAAAAAGTATTAATATAAGAATTCAATTCTTGACATATGATATTTGCTTTAGATAAATACGTTGACCAATTCTTAAGCTATTAAAAGTCTATCCCTAAAGTCTTCAAATAATATTTAAATAATAAAGCTTTTGTCTTCCCTTAATTATTTATGAATATTATTTGAAATCCTATATATGAGACATCGCCATAACTCTAATTCTGCTTAATATATATTCATGGATTTATATATAAGTTTGTGATTAAAAAAAAAACACTTTAATCTTTTAATAAAATTAAGCATTTTATATCTTAATAACTTTAATTATTTAATATAAATAATTATATTCTCTGCTAGGTGAAGGCGAGTTAGTTCCTACAAGTCTTTAACATTTTGCATTGGAAAGTCGAGTAAAAGGTCTTCAAAGTAAAGGTGGGGAATTTTATACGCACGTGGTTATTTATTATCCATTATATATTATGCTTGTGATTTATTGTTCGACTGAGTGTTTATGTGAAAGTGAAAGTTAAAGTATTCCAGGGACCGTTCATAGGTCCGGGACCGTAAAAGTTGTCCTTGGGTCGTCCACCGTGCATGTGTATATGCATATACTTGTTCAGAGACCGTTTATAGGTCTGAGGTCGTGATAAGTTGCCTTTGGGCTGACTCCCCACTGTTCAAATAATTATTATTATGTGACATGGCATGAATGTATGAATATGAGTTACTCGTTTAATATGTTTTGGATAATGCGTATTCTCCACTGAGTGTATTTGTTATACTCATCCCCTTATTATAACATTTTTCAGATTGAGGAGTTCGGTGATGGCAGTGAGGAGATGGATGATAATTAAGTTTTATTTAAATATATAAGCTACTAAACTTTAGTTGATATTTCAGTTGGACTATTTGGTTCTAATTTTAAATATGCTTAGATGTTTAAACTTATTAAAAATGCTTCCGCACTATGTTATATGAATTATATAATATGTAAGTTTCTTAAATAGAAGTTTATTAATGTATTATTATGATTTTCTAGTATTAGTTTTATTCCATATTTGAGAAAATGTTTTAAATTCTCTTTCATGCATTAATTTATATGTTAGTTTTTATAAAATAAATAACATTCTAGGTTTATAAAATTAGGGTGTTACAGCTGTTAAAAAAAAAATCATAACCTTAAAAATAATTTTATAAATTAATCATAGCCACTTATAAATTAAGCGCACCTTTTAATTTATAATCATAGATATTGTAATATTAATCGTACCTTTGAAAACATAATCTTAGCTATCATAATATTAATGCTATCATATGGTAACAATTACTTAAAGGCCACGATTGCTAGCATATGGCCACACATTACATTAATAAATTGCTAGCATATGACCACATATTACATTTATAAATTACTACGATTATATTTTACAAACATATGATTAAATTTAAAGGCCACGATTATGAAGCTACGATTATTTAATAAAGGGATAAGGGCCAAATAGACCCCTGAACTTATTTGGAGGGAACAATTAGGCCCTTGAACTTTTTATGGTCTCGATTGAGCCCCTAAACTTTTATTTTGGGCTCAATCAAACCCCTCCGTCACACACCTCACAAACGGCCTTTAGTGAGGAATCAAAATGACGTCATTTTATACAAAACGACGTCATTTTGTATTTGCCCCAAAAAATTAAATCCAATCCCAATTTAACCCGCCCCAAAATCAATTAACCCGTCCCAATTTAACCCGTCCGCCCGTCGTACACCTAGTGTTTCTCCTCGATCTTCGCAACCATGTAGGTCCTGTCTCCGACGAAAACGGTGCGGCCCTTGTGGTTGAGGGAGTTCCACAGTAGGGTTTCGTGGCTGAGACCAAAAATGAGGAAGTTGCAGGGGGAGGCGCAGTGGCGGAGGACGGTGGCGATGGTCTTCAGCTTCTCAGGGGACATGCGGCTAGCGGAGGAGGCGTTGAGGGAAGCGTAGTGGAGGAGTGCATCAAAGACGGGCTTCGGTAGCTGAGACTTCGACTTTACGGTGGCGGAAGCGGCTGTCCTCGCGGCTGAGGCGGTGTCCCTGGTGGTGAAGAGAGTGAAGGGGAAGGTGAAGATAAAGAAGAGTATGAACATGGCAAGCCACGCGCGGTGGGATAGGCTGGTCTGTGCTCCGCCGCCTCCGCCGGCGGGCTTGTGGTGGAGGACAATGAACTTAGCTCTTGTCTTCATGAATGGCGGTACAGGAATAAAGGTTAGGATGGATTATTATTTTGTTTTTTGTTTTGCTTTTTTTTCTTTTAATCTGAAATGGAGAGAAAGTAAAGAGAGAGAATTGGGGCGGGTTAATTGATTTTTGGGGCGGATTTAATTTTTTGGGACAAACACAAAACGACGTCGTTTTGATTCCTCACTAACGGCCGTTTGTGAGGAGTGTGACCGATGTGCTTGATTGAGCCCAAAATAAAAGTTTAGGGGCTCAATCGAGACCAAAAAAAGTTCGAGGGCCTAATTGTTCCCCCAAATAAGTTCAGGAGCCTATTTGGCCCTTATCCCTTTAATAAATGGTACAATTATTTAATATACGGTATGATTATATTTTCATAAGTTACGATTATACTATAGTGTATAGGTTGTTTCGGAAATTTATAATCAAGAATTAATTTGATTATACTATAGTGCATAAGTTGTATAGGGATTTCACTTGTGAGAATCAATTTGATTATACTATAGTGTATAGGTTGTCTCGGAAATTTATAATCAAGAATCCATTTGATTATACTATAGTGTATATGTTGTATTGGGATTTTACTTGTGAGAATCAATTTGATTATATTATATTGTATAGGTTGTCTCGGAATTTTATAATCAGGAATGTATTTGATTATACTATAGTGCATATGTTGTAACAGGATTTCACTTGTCAGAATCACTTTGATTATACTATAGTGTATAGATTATTTCGGAAATTTATAATCAAAAATCCATTTGATTATACTATAGTGTATAGGTTGTATCGGGATTTCACTTGCGAGAATCAATGTGATTATACTATAGTGTATATGTTTTTTTAGAAATTCATAATCAATAATCAATTTCATTATACTATAGTGTATAGATTGTATCATGAATTCATAATCGAGAATCAATTTGATTATACTATATTGTATATGTTGTTTCGAGAATTTATAGTCAATATTCAATTTGATTATACTATAGTTTATAGGTTGTATCAGGATTTCATTTGTGAAAATCGATTAGATTATACTATAGTGTATAGGTTCTATCGAGATTTCACATGCGAGAATCAATTTAATTATACTATAGTGTATAGGTTGTTTAGAAAATTCATAATCGATAATCAATTTGATTATACTATAGCATATATATTCTATCGATATTTCACTTGCGAGAATCAATTTGATTATACTATAGTTATAGGTTCTATCGAGATTTCACTTGTAAAAACTTTATACAAGCCTATGATTAATTTAAAAAATCATAAGATTAATTTAAAAAATATAACGTAAGCATACAATTAAATTTAAGAAGCCTATGATTAAATTAAAGCAAGGTGCGATTAATTCTTTTTAAAAAAATATGTCTACGATTAATTAATTCAAGAAAGGTATAATTAATTCAACAAATGTACAAGTACAATTAAATTAATAACATAAAAATGAAATTAAATAATTAAAATTAATTATTAAACATAGTTAATGTATTTATGATTAAAATATTAATCATTGATTAATTCAAATAATTTTTAAATTTAACATGCTACGATTAATGCATGCTATGATTAATAAAATAATCTTAGATTAATTCAAGTAATTTTTAAATTCAACATGCCACGATTAATGCATGCTACTATTTTTAAAATAACACCCTACGATTAATGCATGGTACGATTAATAAAAGAATCTTAGATTAATTCAAATAATTTTTTAAATTCAACATGCTACGATTAATGCATGCTACTATTTTTAAAATAAAAATTTATGATTAATGCTTGCTACGATGTATAAAATAATCTTAGATTAATTCAAGTAATTTTTGAATTCATCATACTACGATTAATGCAACACATGCTACGGTTAATGCATGTTGAATTAAAATTCAACATGTATGCTAAGAAATTGAATTAAAATTCAACATGCTATGATTACTTGAATTACCTCATTCAATTTAATCGTAGCATGCTACCTGTTAGGTCCAAATTTACTATTTATAATTCCAGTTTATGCTCAACATTACAACTATTAGGACTGTACCCGCAATTGGACGGGGTCAATCGTAGACGTGATAAGCTTAACCCGAGTCGATCTCTCAAGGAAGACTTTCATAAACACGGGGTTGAGCCTCCTTTGTCCTTCACGAACCGGCTTAGCCCCTTCTTCAAGGATGATACGATGCATGCATGTTGAGGGGTTAATTCCCATGATGTCGGAAAGGTTCCATCCAATGGCTTACTTGTTCCTCTTTAGTACGGCTACTAAGAGGTCTTCTTCATCTTTTTCAAGCCCGAAAAAGATGATCACGGGCTTCTTCTCTTCGTCATCGAGATAGACATATTTGAGGTGAGATGGGAGTTCCTTGAGCTCGAGATCGAGAGTAGGCTTTACTTCCTCTTCGGTTGAGGCCATGACTTCCATTAGGCTCATGCCTTCTCCTAGCAAAATCTCCATCTCTTCGGCATTTAACTCGCCTCTCCCATACTTGAGGTAGGCTTCCTCCATATCAAGCTCCTCGGACAAGGCTTCACTCCTCCAATAGGAGCCTATTTCCTATAAGAAAACCTCCTCGGCCAAGGCATCAATAGTATCAATGTAAGAACAATTTTCCTCAAATGAGGAGATGAGAATAGCTTTGTTTTCATGGACGAAAAAGGACACGGTTTCTCCTAACACCGACATTTTTAAAGTTCCATTTTTAACATCAATCAAGGTGTTTGTTGTAGCCATGAAAGGTCTACCTAGGAGAAGTGTGTGCTCTTTACCCGTTTCTTTTACATCACCCACATCCAAAATAATAAAATTCACCGGGATAATCAAACCACCAACTTTAACTAGAATGTCTTCAATTATTCCTCTAGGATATCTTACGGACCTATCCGCCAATTGTAGACACATTCTAGTTGGTTTCAATTCACCTAACTCTAATTGTTTATAAATAGAGTAAGGCATCAAATTAATTCCGGCTCCTAGATCTAGCATACCACATGCTTCTTTACCATTTCCCAAGGCAATTTTAAGAGTAAAACTACCTGGATCGCGGAGCTTGGGTGGTAATTGATGTTGTAGGATTGCACTTGCCACATCGGACACTTCAATCTTCTCATCCTCCCCAAATTTCCTCTTCTTGAAAGCAAGTTCCTTGAAGAACTTGACATAGACCGGCACATTTCAAATAACATCAAGGAGTGGAAGGTTAACATTCACCTTTGATAAAATCTTGTAGAACTCTTGAAATTTGGTGTCTTGCTTCTAATTCCTCAACCGGCTTGGAAATGGAATTGAAGGATTGTAGGGATTGGTAGCCTTGTGGAGTGTGGGCTTCTTGTAATACCCCAAAACTTTATTATCTAAATTTTATTAGGAATATACATCTAATATTTAAAATAAGTGAAATATCCAAAACTTTTTAGTATTAAAAGAATAGTCTATGTTAATCTTAAGGGTAAGTTAGGGAAGAAAATGAATCTTTGTAGGTCTCATTTTTTTCAGGTAAAATGTGTCTATTGAGTGAGTTAGGGATAACCGGGACATTCTTGTATTTTTATTAAAAACCCTAGATATGAACATAGTTAATTTGATTAATTTAATTTTAATTTATTGAGTGCTAACAAATTTAATATTATTGATTTTATGCGAATACATAAATACATATATAAGTATTTAAATATCAACTTTACTATTATGCTATACTTTTGAATATTAAATAGATAAATAAAAATAAAGATATGGAATCATTATCAACTCATCCCATACGTGTCCTTACCTTGAATGAGCAAAGTGGTGTCAACATATAAGAGATGATGAGTCATATTTTAAATTAATCATTAAATATATAAAATATTATATATATATATATATAATGAATGGAATTGGAAAGTTTAATTCTCTACACCCATTTCTTGCCAAATACCTACTTAATTAAAGAAACTAATTTCTAATCTCCTTATATGTGAATTAGTGGTCATCCCATCTTTTGTTTAAGGTGAGATTTCATTTTATATTTAATTAGTATAATATTTATATATCAAATTAGTTTGATTCACGAACGGGTTGCAACCAAGAATATATATATATATACACATATATATAATTAGGAACTAATTAATTATATTATTCTTAATCATAATTTAATCATGCATATAAATTTGATGATGTTCCTCATTTTAAATAATTGAATACGCAAACAATAATCTATTTTAGAAGTTATGTTTATATTGATAATTTATAAATACATGTATGTGTTCATTAGTACACTTAATTACACACTAATAATAATTATCAGTGGATTTTGATTTATGTTAATTTATGAATCAATTAAATGATAAAAATGGCTTACTAGCTTAGGTAACATATATAGTTACGTAAATAAATATATAACTATGGATATATTTTAAAGTATAACAAAGAAATAATATATTTAATTATTTCATATCTTGCGGCAATGAGGTGTTATAATCCAATTCTTTAATAGATGGTTTAAAATTTGAAATTATACTTTATATAGTAAAACTTAACTGATCAGCAACATTTGTTCATTCTTGAAATAATTCTTAATTTTTGGTTAGTTGAGTAATTTTGACTTAGGAGCTTAGGAATTTAATTTCGATAGATCCTTTAACAAAACTAAGTTAAGACTGGTTGTTGTAGGCCTAGAAGAGATAACAGAACTTGAGCAAGACCAACTCAGAGATTGAAAGATTACCTGTCTTACAGATCTGACATCCAGGTGGGCGTATACTATCTTTCTCAAAATGCTATGTTTGAGTTATTAAGCTCGTTTTGAAACAAATGTGCATATATGATTATCTGTGTAAAATGATTCGTTCTGCTTGCTGTGGTTGTCGGAGTCTCATATACCAGCGCTGTGTCAATATGAGTAGCTACAGTCTTGCTTGGTTTGAGTCGCACCCAATCCCTTGCTGTTCTCAGCTAAAAGATCTTTTAATTACCTTGAGGGTTTACTCGGTAATTGCGCATGATGATGTAGTGGTGGTTGCGGGTGTCGTACTTAGCTCACTTCAGGGTTTACTGGTGAGCGGGTCCATTTCAAGGTTTACTGGTGGATCAGGTTCACTTCAGGGCTTCCTGGTGAACACATTCATGTAAAATGTTTTGATGAACTTAGATGCATTTCCCTTTACAAAACCTTCTAAGATTCATCTGCATACACACAGATAATTATTTTATCAAATGCTTTTGATAACTCAGTTTTTCTCAGAAAACCCACTGAGTACATTAGTAATCAGCCCAAATGTTTTCAGGACAATGAGTTGGAGCGTGAAGATGATGAGCTGTGGAGGGGCTTATATGTGTACTCTTGTAACTATTCCGTTGTCTTGGCTCGTCTTAATCTCTGATCATCGTATTATTTTTTTTGATACATCATAGCTTCCGCAAGAGCAAAAACTCATGTTTTGGATATACATATATATATATATGTATATAACTCTGAATTTGTTACGATGATCATACTTTATTATTGAACTAATTTGGAATCGTTCATTGAGAATTATCCTCGAAATCCCCTTTCTTTCCCCTCTTCTTAATCCCCATCCCCGTGGCGCTCATTTCCACGGTCTTTCGGGACCGGGGCGCTACACTTCTTCACTTCCTCGTTTCCTTTTTCGGGCTCCTTTTGTTGTTGTTGAGGAGCCTCCTCTTCTTTCTCAACCTCTTCGGTTGGGCTTGACTCTCCAACCTTGTTATCGATCACCTTGCCTCCTCTAAGCATGGTAATGGTTTGAGCTTGCTCCGGTTGGCTTGGCAACTTGCCCGGCTTGGCTTGCTTGGCCAATTCTCCAACCGTCCTGGCTATTTGGCCCACTTGAGTCTCAATTCTCTTCATGGATGCCTCAATGGATTCAAATCTTTGTTGTGTGGCTTGAATGAATGATTTCAAGGTGTCTTTCAATGTCGGCCTAGGCGGTTGGTTCGGTTGGGCCGGATATTGTTGCGTCCACGGATAAGGTGGAGCTTGGCCACCTCCGGCTGGTTGAGGTGGAGGCGGTTGTTGTGGCGATTGAGGTCGTTTTTGAGGTTGTCTCCAAGAAAAATTTGGATAATTTCTCCACCCCGGATTATATGATTCAGAGTATGGGTTGTAAGGTTGGCGTGGTTGGAATCCTTAAAGGGCATGTACTTGCTCTTGAAGAGCATGGAAATGAGCCTCTTCACTTAACTCCGGCTCAATCGACCTTTGGCACAAGTTGGCCCCATGGCCATACTCTCCACAAACCCACAAGTCTCAACAGTCATTGCTCGTTGGGGTGGTCTTTCGGAGGTTCGAAGCATCTCTACTTGCCTTGTCAACTCGGCAAGTTGTTGTTAGTTTTGTATACTGGAAGACTCGTCTTTGTATACTTTTCTGATGATATGATGATATGAAATGAAAGTTATTGCAGTCACTATTTGCATTTAGATTATGTTCTATAATTGTTTTATGCAATGTTCCATATACTTACATTGTATATGATATGGTGTGGGGAGTCACACGGTAAGATCATATCATTAGAACCTTGTAATGTATTAAAGAGCTCACGGCTTAGATGGTCCTGAACACACTATCGGTACACCATAGAATAATCTGATAAGTTAGTTTATCTTGACTAACTGATTATTCTAGTACACTATTTAGTGTATTGAGGAGGATCACAATAGGATACTATTCTCTATCTCTGACCCAGTTACTGAGAGAATAAAGATCCACAGAGTTCGGGTTCTGAACTCATGTGATATTGGCGAGCATATGTGTGTGTTGTTTATTACTTTGATTTTTCAATGGGTGAGATCTTTTCGTAGATCGAATTCGATATCTTGGGTAATAACAATGTATACATGATGTCTCGAGCAGTATGCATGAGCACTGTGTCCTGGTGCGCCAGGTTGATGATGTTCTCTTGAGGAAGTACAAGTTCATATTGAAATCCTGCAGGTGGAATTTATTCCGTACATGAATAAAGCTTGTGTGGTACTACTCAAGGTTTTAGATGTTGATTAATTATAGCTGTCAGATGCTTACATAATTAATTAATGAGCATTATATCTTAAACACGGGGAATGGCTGGACTAAAGGAGAAAGCATATTCGTAAATATGTATTAAATTTGTAGGTCAGTTTTACTTCTTTAGTGGAATAAATGTAAAACTTAATTTATTTAATTATATCCTAAGTTTATTGGATATTGGATATTAAATAAATTAGTTGGCCAATTTAATATTCTTCTAGATCCCTGTTGTAGCCCAATTGACTGAAAGTAGACTGGATATTGAACTTGAGATAGAGGCCCAGCCCAATAGGGCTGAAACATGAAATTTTCGCCCCTCCCTATATATAAGGGGAGGGGGGGCATGAAAATTTGATGATATAATTCATAGGAAATCAGCCCCTCTTTGTCTCTCAAAGTTATCCACATATTTTATAACTCTATCTAGTAGATTTCAGCCCACTCTGAATCTAGATACAGTCCGGGAATATAACAGAAGATCTTGGAATAGAATACTGTGGTGGTCGAAATTTTGAGTGCTAGGTGGCGCCAACTACAGTTCATTCAACAGCAAGATTATATCTTTAATCTTGTCCACAGACCGTCTATCGATTTGTAAGTAGATTCGTTTCTATGTCTTCCGCTTTATTAGATTCGAATCTGCTTTGCATGCTTTTTGATTAGACTGTGATAAACATGCATGTTGCATAAAATTATGATTTGCATGAACACGGATTAATGAACAACCAAATGGTCCTGCGGTGGTTTAATTCGAAAAAACCCCAACAACTGGTATCAGAGCGGGTTTTGGCACTGTTCTAGGATTAATCCGGGCATAATTTCGAATTGCATAATTAAATTTGATGATAAATTTATGGTGTTTAAATTTTCAGATTTAATTGGCTATGTATTTCAATTTTATGGTATTCAAAACTTGGAAGAATTTTTGATTGAATTCGAAAATTCTAGTTTTGGAGTCTATGTAATTTTCGGCCATCATGAATATAAATTTGGATGATATTTGATGTTCTTCAAATTTCCAGATTTAATCTTCATGGTATTCGAAAATTTAGTCTTCAATTCTTCAAAAATTGAAGTGATAAAATTCCCTAATTTGGTGCAGTAATTTTCGGCACTTTTGGAATTAAGTTTGGATGATGTTTTGATCAAGATCAAATTTCCAGATTTATTTCCTAGTGTGTTCGAAAATTATGATGATTAGAATTGGATTTGGTGATTTTTGATGTTTATCAAAGATTACCTAATTCTAATCTAGATAGGTTTGAAATTAGAATTCTAAATTTGGTAATTTTGGAATGGATCAAAATTTCCAGATTTTTATTCTTGAAAATTTCGAAACCTATAGCTATATTATTTGGAATAGTTATTTGATTAATGTCAAAATTTTCAATTGTGAAATATAGTGTAATTTTCGACATTATTAAATTAAATTTGGATGGAATTTTAATGAAAGTTAAAATTCCAGATTTATTTAATAGTGGGGATCGAAAATTTGGGTGTTGGATTAAGATTTGATATTATTTGATGTATATCTTAATTTACCTAATTTTAATCTAGATTGATTTGAAAATAGAATTTTAAATTTGGAAGAATTTGAAGTGGATCAAATTTCCAGATTTATTATTGGTATTATTTTCGAAATCTATGGATTTAAATTGGATAAAGGTGATTTTGGATATATACAAATAATTATCAAAATCCAATTGTGATAAGATTTTAAATTTGGATAAGTTTTGGAAGATTTTGGATTGGAATCAAATCTCCAAACTTTATCCTTGAAGATTTAGATTCTTATGGATAATATTTGGATTAGATTCTTGATTTATATCAAGATATCCAATTATTATTTAATTAGGGTGGCTTGAAAATATTAAATAAATTTGGTGGATAATTATAATTAATTTCCATATTTATTTAAGTGATATTTTCGAAAATATACAAGATTAAAATTGGTGGATAATTATTTTAATTTCCAATTTTTATCTTGTGGATAATATCAAATTAATTAATTTAATTAATTGTAAAATTCGATTATTATTTTAATATTCATGCATAGATATCATATGTTATTTTATGTGGATCATATAATAAATGATTGTTGGTTTTGTAGACTGTGTTTGTTTGCAGGTTTACCAACTATCATGGCTCCTTTATTTTATGTGATGTATGTTTATGTTGAATGGATGTTGGCCATATGCCGGTTTGACTACGTGATTTTAATCCATGAGAAAATCCATGGATTAGGTCTAGGTTTTATTTTACATTGTTTTAATGTAATAGATATAAAGCTGTTAGACGAGTTTTTGAGTTGTATTTTTTATTCTAGCAATATTAGATTTTTCCTTTCGGAATAGATAGTCTGTATTGAATAAAGATCGGAGATCAACTCAAAAGAAGGAAAGTGGTTCAACACCAAAAAGGAAGGTTCACCGGTTCACGTCCCGAAACCCTAAATGGAGCTAGGCTTTTCGGCGAGGCGCGGTGAAGGGGCGGTGGTTCCAAGCCCTGTTTCCGGAGCTGACTTTCCAGTTTTATTTCATCAATCAACATGAGATATAAGCCATGATAGTTGGAATATTATTGTTGTTTATTATGTTGAAGCATGCAATGGATGTTTATCATTTTATGTGATGTTTGTATGTTCGATAATGGGATAAAATGAAACCTCAAACATAAATAACTAAGTGGGAGAGATTCATACCAAAGTATGTAGAAATCTCATATGGTCTCCATTAAAATCTGGTTTAATTGAGAAGTGATGGGCATGCGCGTTGACATCGGTCTTCCTCCATATCGGATGTGTCATATCACAGATTTCTCTAGAAATTAAATCTCCTAAAAGGATAGCTGTAGAACACTATTAGGACTAACTGACTCCTCCATCTGGAGCGGTTAAATTCGAGTAGTGATCTTGGTGCAAAGATAATGGTGTGCACACTTAAATATAATTTATTGATAAACGTTCACACGATCGTGGCTTATCAGTTAGACGATTACATGACCGTGTTTATTATCCGGCTATTAATTTTCTTGTTGTAAGGAAACTCAACTGGAGGCAAATTAAAGGTTTAACCTATTTAAGAATGGATTTTATAAACGTCCACACTATCGTGGCTTATGAAAGACATTTTTAAAGTGTCGGTGGAAAAATATATAATTTTTATGAGGCTTTCGATTATACACTGTTTATCCTAAACGTGTTTTGTGACTGTACTGCATGTTTAATTTCAGTTATTTTATATCATCAATGGCACTCTCCAATCTGTCCTCAATCCTCAAAGAAAACAAACTTGTCGGTAAAAACTACAATGACTGGATTCGTAACCTTAACCTAATTCTAGTTGCTGAGGGACACAAGTTTGTACTTGAATAGGTATGTCCTGACAAGCCAGATGAGGGTTCTGACGAAACCCAAAGGGCTGTGTATGACAAGTGGGTCAAGTCTGATGAGATATCGCGCTGCTACATTCTGGCTTCCATGTCGAATGTGTTGCAACATCAGCATCAGACTATGAAGACTGCTTATGATGTCATGCTCAACCTTAAGGAGCACTTCGGTTATCAGAACCGCTCGGCTCGCCACTTAGCAATGAAGAAGAGAGGTACATCTCACACTCTGGCTGTGGAAACATGTTTAGCAACTTGTTCTACCCAGTCGTGGGTAGTAGATACTGGAGCTACTGATCATGTTTGCATGTTTTTACAAGGGTTCCTGGTAAAAAGACAGTTGAGTGAGAATGAGATCACCGTCTACATGGGCAATGCTATGAGAGTGGCGGCTGTTGCAGTGGGAGATGTTGTTTTACCTTTCAGTAGTGATAGAACTTTGGTTTTGAAAGATTGTCTTTATGTGCCTGGTTTTAGGCGAAACTTGGTTTCAGTTTCTAAACTGATTATGGATGGATATTCTGTTTCTTTTGATAACAAGGTGGTTATCTTTAGTGGTAAACATTTTATCTATTCTGGTACATTGGATGGACGTTTATACTTTCTTAAACCAACTGAAAACACTATGCAAAGACAACTTTTGAATACATCGATCATAAACCCTAACAAGAGAAAAGAACCTTCGGAAATGAATTAAACCTATCTTTGGCATCTAAGGCTAGGTCATATTAACCTTAAGAGGATACAAAGGCTTGTCAACGATGGACCATTGTCTTCTTTGGTACTAGAATTGTTTCCTTTGTGTGAATCCTGTTTGGAAGGTAAAATGACCAAGCGTCCTTTCCAGTCAAAAGGAAATAGATCCGAAGGGCTATTAGATTTGATTCACTCTGACCTATGCGGCCCTATGTCAGTTCAAGCTCGAGGAGGGTTCGAGTATTTCGTCACTCTCATTAATGATTACTCTAGATACGGTTATATCTACCTGTTACGTCGCAAGTCTGAATGCTTTGAGAAATTCAAACAGTTTAAGGCGGAAACGGAGAAACGAACAGGCAGAAGTATCAAGTCACTACATTCTGATCGTGGTGGCGAGTACCTCTCAAGCGAATTTAGGGATTACATGGCAGAGAGTGGGATTACATCCCAGTTGACTGCGCCTGGAACGCCACAACAGAATGGCGTGGTGGAAAGAAGGAATCGTACATTGTTAGAGATGGTTAGATCGATGATGAGTTATTCTGAGTTACCTATTTCGTTCTGGGGATATGCCCTGGAAACAGCAGCCTATATTCTTAACTTGGTTCCATCGAAATCAGTTCCTGCTACACCTACAGAACTATGGACTGGACGAAACCCATTTTGAACCATATTCGGATTTGGGTAGCCCAGCACACGTGTTAGACAAGGAAGCTAATAAGCTGGCTCCTCGTACTGATGTAAGGCTGTTCGTTGGATATCCTAGAAGAACGAAAGGTGGTTTATTTTATAGTCCTAAGGATCAGAAGATCATTGTTAGCACCAATGCTCGATTCTTAGAGGAAGACTATGTCATAAACCACAAAGCAAGGAGTCACATCATTCTTGAGGAGTTAAAGGGAGGATCAAATCCTACACCGGTCGTACAAGAAGAGGAACCACCAAACACTGCATAACGTGTCACAGAAGTACAGGAACTGCCTCGTCGCAGTGGGAGGGTTGTACGCCAACCTGATAGATTCATTGGTCTGGGAAAGGCTTTAGATTTCCCAGAAGGTCTCAATGAATTAGATCCCAAGACCTATGACGAGGCAATTCGAGATAAAGATGCAGATTCTTGGAAAACTGCAATGGAGTCTGAGATTGGATCTATGGATCACAATCAAGTCTGGGAACTTGTAGAACCACTAGATGGGGTAAAACCCATTGGCTGTAAGTGGGTCTACAAGCGCAAGAGAGGATCTGATGGGAAGATTGAAACCTTCAAAGCTAGATTGATGGCAAAAGGGTATACTCAGAAAGAAGGGATCGATTATGAGGAAACCATTTCACCGGTAGACATGCTTAAGTCAATTCGGTAGACAGCTTTCCTAAACGGAAGTCTTGAAGAAAACATTCACATGAAACAACCAGAGGGATTCATTGCTAAGGGCCAAGAGCACTTGGTGTGTAAGCTTAAGAGATCCATTTATGGACTTAAGCAGGCATCGAGGTCTTGGAACATCTGATTTGACAAGGTTATCCAGTCATATGGATTCGTGCAAAGTCCGGATGAGAGCTGTGTGTACAAGAAATGTAACGGAAACGTGGTGGCATTCCTCGTACTTTATGTTGATGACATCTTGCTTATTGGAAACAGTAAGAAGGCGTTGTCAAACATTAGGGTATGGCTGTCCGAGCAGTTCGATATGAAGGATCTGGGTGAAGCCGGACATGTCCTTGGCATCAAGATCATTCGAGATTGCCAGAAAAGGATGTTATGTCTGTCCCAGGCGACTTATAACGATACAGTGCTAGCTAGATTTGGCATGCAAGATTCCAAGAAAGGTTTTATACCTTACAGGCATGGAATTCATCTATCCAAGGAAATGTGTCCCCAAACATAGTCTGAGATAGAGGAAATGAAGAAAGTACCATATGCTTCGGCTGTGGGAAGTTTGATGTATGCTATGCTATGCACTAGGCCTGATATATGCTATGCCGTTGGCATGGTAAGCAGATATCAGTCTAACCCTGGACAAGGTCACTGGACTGCGGTAAAAAACATTCTCAAGTACCTTAAACGGACTCAAGACTACATGTTGGTTTTCCGCTTTGATAGTCTAGTACCTTTGGGTTACACGGACTCAGATTTTCAATCCGACAAAGAACAGAGTAAGTCTACCTCGGGCTATGTGTTTACATTAGGAGGTGGAGCCATCGCATGGAGGAGCATTAAGCAGAAATGCATTGCGGATTCCACCATGGAAGCTGAGTATGTAGCTGCCTCTAAGGCTGCAAAAGAGGCTGTCTGGCTCCGCGGGTTCCTAGTGGGCTTGGGTGTGGTTTCTGATTTGCCTAAGACTATCACGATATACTGTGATAACTCTGGTGCAGTGGCAAATTCGAAGGAACCCAGAGCCCACACGGCAAGTAAACACATAGAGAGAAAGTACCATCTTATACGAGAAATCGTTAAGAGAGAAGACGTGGCAGTGGTTAAGATTGCATCGGAGGATAACCTGGCTGATCCATTCACGAAGAGCCTGGCGGCTAAGACCTTTGATGGTCACGTGGAGAAAATAGGAGTGAGATGCAGACCTAGGGATGCAGTTTGAGTTGATAGTTTTGATTGGAGAGTTTGCCAGTTAGTTATTATGCTTGAAAGACATGCTTCAAGTATAAGTGGGAGATTGTTAGTTTTGTAT
The DNA here is from genome assembly GCA_026008535.1 of Perilla frutescens. Taxonomy (NCBI): domain Eukaryota; kingdom Viridiplantae; phylum Streptophyta; class Magnoliopsida; order Lamiales; family Lamiaceae; genus Perilla; species Perilla frutescens. Next base: position 17,431,524 of record BRKX01000015.1, read on the forward strand.
ATTGGAAGACTCGTCTTTGTATACTTTTCTGATGATATGATGATATGAAATGAAAGTTATTGCAGTCATTGTTTGCATTTAGATTATGTTCTATAATTATTTTATGCAATGTTCCATATACTTACATTGTAGATGATATAGTGTGGGGAGTCACACGGTAAGATCATATCATTAGAACCTTGTAATGTATTAAAGAGCTCACGGCTTAGATGGTCCTGAACACACCATCAGTACACCGTAGAATAATCTGATAAGTTAGTTTATCTTGACTAACTGATTATTCTAGTACACTAGTTAGTGTATTGAGGACGATCACGATAGGATACTATTCTCTATCTCTGACCCAGTTACTGAGAGAATAAAGATCCACAGAGTTCGGGTTCTGAACTCATGTGATATTGGCGAGCATATGTGTGTGTTGTTTATTACTTTGATTTATCAATGGGTGAGATCTTTTCGTAGATCGAATTCGATCTCTTGGGTAATAACAATGTATATATGATGTCTCGAGTAGTATGCATGAGCACTGTGTCCTGGTGCGCCAGGTTGATGATGTTCTCTTGAGGAAGCACAAGTTCATGTTGAAACCCTGCAGGTGGAATTTATTCCGTACATGAATAAAGCTTGTGTGGTACTACTCAAGGTTTTAGATGTTGATTAATTATAGCTGTCAGAGGCTTACATAATTAATTAATGAGCATTATATCTTAAACACGGGGAATGGCTGGACTAAAGGAGAAAGCATATTCGTAAATATGTATTAAATTGGTAGGTCAGTTTTACTTCTTTAGTGGAATAAATGTAAAACTTAATTTATTTAATTATATCCTAAGTTTATTGGATATTGGATATTAAATAAATTAGTGGGCCAATTTAATATTCTTCTAGATCCCTGTTGTAGCCCAATTGACTGAAAGTGGACTGGATATTGAACTTGAGATAGAGGCCCAGCCCAATAGGGCTGAAACATGAAATTTTCGCCCCTCCCTATATATAAGGGGAGGGGGGCACGAAAATTTGATGATATAAGTCATAGGAAATCAGCCCCTCTTTCTCTCTCAAAGTTATCCACAGATTTCACAACTCTATCTAGTAGATTTCAGCCCACTCTGAATCTAGATACAGTTCGGGAATACAACAGAAGATCTTGGAATAGAATACTGTAGTGGTCGAAATTTTGAGTGCTAGGTGGCACCAACTACAGTTCATTCAACAGCAAGATTAGATCTTTAATCTTGTCCACAGACCGTCTATCAATTTGTAAGTAGATTCGTTTCTATGTCTTCCGCTTTATTAGATTCGAATCTGCTTTGCATGCTTTTTGATTAGACTATGATAAACATGCATGTTGCATAAAATTATGATTTGCATGAACACAGATTAATGAAGAACCAAATGTTCCTGCGTTGGTTTAATTCGAAAAAACCCCAACAGTTGTTTCGTCACATCATAACTCGGATTGGCTTCATTGACCGAAGCTCTCTTCCCTCTAGCACTCTTTTGTTGAGAAGTAGTGGCCATGTGATGAGATTTTTCTTTCACAACGATTTAACCAACACAAGCTTTAATTAACCAAATCTCAATTATGCAAGTGAACATACGGAGCATAGGAGACCGGGTCGAACACGAGGAATTAAATGCATTTTTGAGCCTACAAGTACCATAACATCGAACATTTTCACCAGTCAAACCATTCGGAATTTGGTTGGAGAATTAACTAGAAAAATAAGAAACAAGGTTTGCAATAACAAACAAAGATAGCAACACAAGAGGAATAAAAGAGAATACAAATCAAATAAAAAAAATCACTTAAGAGAAAATGGCTCTAGGGCATTGTTCATTAGTGAAAACTTGTTCATTAAACAATGGATTTTTGCATAATCTCCCCAAAAAATAATTGATACCAAATTTAGTCGAAGCCCTCTCTCGAACACCTAAGACCTTTCAATTAAACTCAATTCCCCTATCTCTAGGGCTAAATTGCAATTTAATCTAATCAAGCACGATCAATCAATAAACATCAATTAAACATTAATCTCTCGATCTAATGCAAAATTGAAACCATAAATCATTTACCCATGCACAATTGATTCTCTCGAACTCAATTATACACCAAATTCTATCCTAAGATGGCCAAACAAAGAATAGAAGCAATCAAATCATGATTTATGAGAAAGAAGGGGAAGATTAAACAATAACCCATGTTTAATTCACAAACCCATCACCAAATCACAACACCCTAGATACCAAGAAATTTAGCTATTCATACTCAAAATAACAAACAAAACAACACAAAATAGAAGCATAGATCAAGGTAAGATGAAACCCGAAAACTTGTATTAAAATCTCCAAAATAGCTCTTGTTCCACAAGCTCCAAAGCTCCAAAGCATAAACACTCTCTCTCTCTCTCTAAAAATGGAAAAATATGAAGTTGGATCCTCATTTTTTTGCTAAGGTATCAATATATACAAGGTGTGGGAAGATAGGGTGAAAAATAAAGCAAAAATCAAAAATTCCGAAAATGTGACACAGGGGTGCGACACGGGACCGGTCGCGCCCTGCGGTTTCATGTCGGGGCTGGGAAGCGCGACCCGGGCGGAGGATGCTGGCTTGGCTCGCATTGCAGGTGGTGGAAAATCAGCTGCGGACACGGAGCGGCGGTCGCGGTGCTGGGCTGGCTCGGGTCGCGCCTACAGCCCTTCTCCGATACCTTTCACGGTTTTGCTTCGTTCTCTCTTGTTTCTTGTCTGATTGAGGTGATTCAACTTGCAACGTACTCCCAATTAGATCCTCTATCTTCCCATGGTATTCAATCACTCAAAAATTCATTTATTTATCCACAATTTTCTGCAAAACTCAAACAAGAAATAAAACTCTCAAGTAGAAAGGTTAAGAGCACAATTTAGGTTAAAACACATGCAATACTCTTCAATTAACTTCATTTAAACCTCAAAATATTGTGCCAAAATACCACTCATCATTTTCTAAAGTAACGGTGTTAGCAACACTTATTTTAAAATCCAACTAATATTACCCTAAACGATTATCAAACATACTAAAACATGATAAAAACATACAAAATAATGCTTAGATTAGGACTAAAATACGAGTATGTCAACTCCCCCAAACTTGAACTCTTGTTTGTCCTCAAACAAGCATTGTTAAAGAACAAGAGAAGATCAAGACAAAAAGGAAAAACATAGCCACTAATGCCTCAGCTTCTTTAATCAACAATCCTCATGCAAAGAACGAGATCAAAGCTTCATATCATAAGAGCAAAATCATGAGGAAAATGACCACTCTCTTTGAAAGGCAATTCTTATCACACCGATCCTCACACATGGAGATAAGTGACAGATTTTCACTTAACATCAAGTAATAAAGGCATACCACCATAGGCTTGCAAAATAACTCAACATGATTCACCAATGTGCTCTAAACAAGAATCTCATAGGTCTTTAGGGTTGTAGCGTTCGGCTCTTTGGACGGGTAGGGAAATTTTTAGGTAGGAGTGACTCCAAGTCCTTTCCCACATCCTACTAGCATTCCAAACCTAGTAAAACTAAAAGTTTTCTTCTACCCATGTCACACAAAATGAGCAAGCTTAAGCAAAAGACGGATAATCCTTAGCCTTATCTTTTTCTTCTAATTCACTTTCCCTAAATCATTTGTTCACGCGTTCTTTCACAAGGAACTAGAGTCGGCATTAACTTCATTCTTTTTTCAATTCAATTCTACATCACGACTCTAATGATTCCCAATTTTTTCATTTCAAGGGAAAACTTTGAGCTTCACAATCCAACGCTTAAACATGTTTCACAATTTTTTTTTTCTATCCGCATTTTGCTACCCACGATTTTTTTGATATAACATTTCCTTCATTCCTTAAATTCCCTCTACCCTGGGCTATTCAACAAAATCAATCACTAAAAGCTCAACGGGGCTACCAAGGATAAACTTCAAAGGACGGAATAAATAAGGCTCAAATTTTTTTTTGACAAAAACCGCCTTAGGTCATCTTCAAGTTCTAAGCACATATAGAATGCATGAAAGTTCTGAAGCAAGTTCTAGAGATGCAAATATCATTGACGAATCACACATGAAAGAACAAAATAGGCCCGAATCTCACAAGTGGCTAGAAATCAAGCCAAATTTCCACGATTTTAGACTCGAATGATACTTCGGCTTATCACTCTTCTCATGCATGAATTTTTCAAAATTATCACATAAACACAAAATAAATCATCATAGGCTGGGCATGATTTTCTATGTCTATCAATCCCTGTTTCCGTCACCAAATTAAGCAAGACAAACACAAGCTCAAGCAGGGAAAAATTACCACACATGATTAAAGCCTAATCCAAGCATTTATTACAAACTCAAATATTGAAATAAAGATGATCCTAAAGATCAAGATGATCCTAAAGATCAAATATATCCATATAAACCAACATAAAATACTAAATTTAAATATCAAATCCTAATTAAATAACAGTCATCCAAATATCCAAATAAACTAAAATAAAAGTTCATTGAAAACAGATAAAGGGCGATTATCGGTCACCACTTCACACCCCCTCCCCCAAACTTGTTCCATTCCAAGGAAAGGACAAGTTTGAGTGGAAAGATAGTGGGACCAAAATCGAGGGACAGACTCTCATTATTGCTCCGAGGCTTCTTCCTCGGATTGCTCTTCATACATTTTTGCTTCTCTTGCTCTTCCCCAACTCTTATTCATCACGGGCTCTCCTTTGGTTTCCACGCCTCCCTCTTGCCATTGTTTTTGCAGAATTTCGAGGAGCAAACACTTAAGTACCTTGCAAACACAATGAGGGACGTCATTTTAACACAACCAAAAAGAGGCAAAAAGGGTCCATGGGCATAGGCTATTAACAAAATCACATAAGCATTGGATCTCAAGCCTTTCAACAATCCAACATCATCTTTTTTATACTTCTACACATCTCTCATAATATCAACCAAAGGGCACTCTATTACCAAAAATCCCACATCTACCAACATCAACATTTATAAATAAAGGAGTCCCATTCAAATAACCATGAGCATGCATAAAGAGATAAGGGTCGGCTTATATAAATCAAAATAACCAAAAATGGGGCATGAGAAACAATGCACACTCATTAATACCACAATTTCCTTATGAAGCATAGAAATCCCCTAAAATAAAGCTCAACCTTCCTCATGCTTCCAAACACTCTCCAACATGCTAAACTCAAACAAAATTTTCCAATTCAAGACACTAAAACACCTAAAACACCTAAACAAAAACAAGAAAAACATAACAAAAACCAAATAACATGAAATAAAATTGAAACACACCAAAACTAACTAAAATAAACGAAATGAAGACAAGAAATTGGGTTGCCTCCCAATAAGCGCTAAGTTTAACGTCGCTAGCTCGACGGGATACCATAGGTCAATTTGTCAACCAATAAGATCTGGTGGCTTCCTTCGCCACACCAAAGCTCCCTTTTGAATTCTCCGAGGTATTTCACCCAAGTTCGGGTTGAAGATTCTAAAGTATTCCTTGGGAATGTCTTCTTCACTCTTCTCTTGACAAATCATCTTGCTTGATTTGATTTCTCGAATCACCTTACACTCCTCTAGGTCCCTGGGCCCTTCTTCTTTGGGAACCTCTTTTCTCTTCTTTATATGATACACGACCGACAACTTATGAACTATAAGAGTGACTTCTCCCTTCTCCATATCAATTAGGGCCCTTGCGGTATTCAAAAATGGTCTTCCCAAGAGGAGTGGTGTTTCTTTATTCTCTTCCATATCCAACATCAAGAAATTAACTGGAAAAATGAATTTATCAACTCGCATAAGAACATTCTCAATGATCCCCTTGGGTTGAGTAATGCTATGATCCGCTAATTGAAAGCTAATATTTGTTAGCTTCAACTTCCCGACTTTTAGCGTATGGAAGAAAGATAGGGGCATAAGATTCACACTTGCACCAAGATCACAAAGTGCTTCCCCAATCGATTTTTCGCCAATTTCCCATGGGATAACAAAACTCCCCGGATCTTGTAGCTTCTGCGGTAATTTATGTTGAAGAAAAACACTACACTCCTCTGTAAGGCTCAATACTTCAAACTCATCCAACTTTTTCTTCTTTGCGAACATTTCTTTAAAAACTTTTGCTTAGTTTGGCATTCTTTGCAGTAGGTTCAAAAGAGAAAAATTGATGTGGATTTTCTGAAATACCTCCAAGAATTTCTTGTATTGTGCTTCTTGCTCATTCGTTTGGAATCTTTCAGGATAAGGGACAACAACAGGGATGCGAGGTAAAGGGGATGGTGACGACTTATTTGACGCTTTTTCCTTCAATTTCTTCTCCACTCTGAGGTCACCTTCATTGGTTTTCAATCCCTTTTCAACTTTTCTTTCATCAAGATTTACACAAGAAACCTCAAAATCCTTCCTTGCCTCAACACTCAACACATGTATAGCCTTACATTGCTCCTTTGGGTTGATGGTTGTGTTACTCGGGAATTTTCCTTGTTGGTGTTGATTCCCTATGTATGTAGCAAGCTGACTCATTTATTTCTCTAGCATATTCACTTGGGTACCGATGGTTCCCACATGATTCTCCAATTTTTCAAAACGAGTCTGAGTCTCATCCATGTACTTTTCTGTCTTGTTCATAAAATCCATAAGGAGCTCGTCCATTTTAGATTTCTTATCTTCATCTATGACTACATTGGTGACAGAAAATCCAGGAGGTGGTTGGATGTGATTGTTTGGGTTGGAGTAGGATAGATTCGGATGGGGTGGCCTTGGATGGTATTGGTTACCACCTTGTCCTTGTGGTCCTCCAAAGTACGGCTTAAAACCTTGATTGAAGGGCCTTTGGTAACCCCCATAGTTACCTTGACCAACAAAGCTCGCTTCCTCCAAGTTAGGCATGGTTGAAGGCTCCAATCTTGGTGATGCCATAGCCTCTATTTTCGAGTTCATAGTAGTCATCTGAGCGGCTAAAAGGGCTATGGCATCATTGTTTGTAGTTTCCACCTTTTTCAAGATTTGTGCATTTTCCCGCTCCCCCGGCCATTGATAGGCGTTGGAGGCCATCTCCTCGATGATTGTGACTGCTTCTTCGGGTCCTCGGTTTAATAATGATCCTCTGGCCGACGCATCAAGAATACTTCTAACACTGGACTTGAAACCGCCATAAAAAATACACACTTGATGATCCGTGCCAAAACCGTGGCCCGGACATTTGCGAAGCATCTCTCTAAACCGCTCCCAAGCTTCACACAATGACTCTTTATCCCTTTGTTTGAATTGAGTTATCTCTTCCTTTAACTTCAATGTCTTTCCAGGAGGAAAGAATTTCTGAAGGAATTTCGAAAGCAAGTCACTCCATGAGGTGAATGAACCGGGTGGTTGGTTCAACCACCATATTCGTGCTTTGTCCCGCAGTGAGAAATAGAATAGCTTCAAACGGATTGCATCCTCGGGCACCCCATTAATCTTGACCGTTCGGGCGATCTCTAAAAATTGGTGGACATATTCGTGCGGATCGTCAAGTGCCGTTCCACCGAACTAGTTTTGGGACACCATAGCCATTAGTGCCGGTTTCAATTCGAAGTTGTTGGCTTGTATAGCCGGCCCATTGACAACCCCCTCATTAAGCACTGGTTGAAACCAGTTTCTAATCGAGGCTTCCTTAACTCGAGCCCTAGCTTCCTCTTCGGCCCGAAGTTGTCCTCTCATCTCCTCAAGCTGTCTTTGCATTTGAAGAATCAACGGATCTTGGATGGGAGGCGGAGGTGGTGGATTATCCGTCATTCTATGTCTGCGTCTTCTTCTAGCATTGTTATGGCGGCTCGTGGCTTCAATCTCGGTATCTAACTCGAGCAATGGGTCACCACGTGCCCTTGTATGCATACACTACCTGTGAACAACTTAAAGTAAGTTTGAAGTTCAAAATTAAACAACACGTTTAATCTAGAAAAATGATTCTTGAAACGATATTGCATATACTCAAAATAAACAAATAATTCCCCGGCAACGGCGCCAAAAACTTGATGAGATTTTTCTTTCACAACGATTTAACCAACACAATCTTTAATTAACCAAATCTCAATTATGCAAGTGAACATACAGAGCATAGGAGACCGGGTCGAACACGAGGAATTAAATGCATTTTTTAGCCTACAAGTACCATAACATCGAACATTTTCACTAGTCAAACCATTCGGAATTTGGTTGGAGAATTAACTAGAAAAATAAGAAACAAGGTTTGCAATAACAAACAAAGATAGCAACATAAGAGGAATAAAAGAGAATACAAATCAAATAAAAAAAAATCACTTAAGAGAAAATGGCTCTAGGGCATTGTTTATTAGTGAAAACTTGTTCATTAAACAATGGATTTATGCATAATCTCCCCAAACAACAATTGATACCAAATTTAGTCGAAGCCCTCTCTCGAGCAACTAAGACCTTTCAATTAAACTCAATTCCCCTATCTCTAGGGCTAAATTGCAATTTAATCTAATCAAGCACAATCAATCAATAAACATCGATTAAACATTAATCTCTCGATCTAATGCAAAATTGAAACCATAAATCATTTACCCATGCACAATTGATTCTCTCGAACTCAATTATACACCAAATTCTATCCTAAGATGGTCAATCAAAGAATAGAAGCAATCAAATCATGATTTATGAGAAAGAAGAGGAAGATTAAACAATAACCCATGTTTAATTCACAAACCCATCACCAAATTACAACACCCTAGATACCAAGAAATTTAGCTATTCATACTCAAAATAACAAACAAAACAACACAAAATAGAAGCATAGATCAAGGTAAGATGAAACCCGAAAACTTGTATTAAAATCTCCAAAATAGCTCTTGTTCCACAAGCTCCAAAGCTCCAAAGCATAAACACTCTTTCTCTCTCTAAAAATGGAAAAATATGAAGTTGGATCCTCATTTTTTAGCTAAGGTATCAATATATACAAGGTGTGGGAAGATAGGGTGAAAAATAAAGTAAAAACCAAAAATCCCGAAAATGTGACACAAGGGCGCGACACGGGGCCGGTCGCGCCCTGCGGCTTCGTGTCGGGGCTGGGAGGCACGACCCGGGTGGAGGATGCTGGCTCGGGTCGCATTGTAGGTGGTGGAAAATCAGCCGCGGACACGGAGCGGCGATCGCGGTGCTGGGCTGGCTCGGGTCGCGCCTACAGCCCTGCTCCGATACCTTTTCACGGTTTTGCTTCGATCTCTCTTGTTTCTTGTCCGATTGAGGTGATTCAACTTGCATCGTACTCCCAATTAGATCCTCTATTTTCCCATGGTATTGAATCACTCAAAAATTCATTTATTTATCCACAATTCTCTGCAAAACTCAAACAAGAAATAAAACTCTCAAGTAGAAAGGTTAAGAGCACAATTTAGGTTAAAACACATGCAATACTCTTCAATTAACTTCATTTAAACCTCAAAATATTGTGCCAAAATACCACTCATCATTTTCTAAAGTAACGGTGTTAGCAATACTTATTTTAAAAACCAACTAATATTACCCTAAATGATTATCAAACATACTAAAACATGATAAAAACATACAAAATAATGCTCGGATTAGGACTAAAATACGAGTATGTCACCATGGTCTCATAAATGTTTGAGACCTCTTCGGCGGTCCGTCCTCCAATGTCTCCTCCTGATGCATTGTCCACCATATATTGGAAATTTTGTGAAAGCCCGTCGTAGAAGAATTGGTTGAGCAACTCGGATGCGAGATGATGGTGAGGGCATTGTTGTTGGAGACCTCTAAATCGATCCCAGGCTTCATGAAACGATTCACCCGAAGATTGGGTAAAAGTAACAATTTGAGCTCTCAAGTCTTGGGTCTTTTGATTAGAAGAGTACTTGGCCATGAACTTCTCGTAGACGGCATTCCAATTAGCCAATGAATTGGCCGGAAGAGACATGAACCATGTCTTTGCTCGATCATTCAAGGTGTAAGGAAAACACCTCATCTTCAATTGATCTTCATTCAAACCTTGTAGAGGAAAGGTTTGAACAACGGCGTAGAACTCCCAGATGAAGTTCAAAGCATCTTCGGCCGGCATCCCGTAGAATTAGGGAAGTTGGCTAAAATGAATGTTCTTCAACTCGTAGTTTCTTGCGGCTTCACCAAGAACTATGCAAGAAGTCGACGCCCCAATCACAGGACGAGCAAAGTCTCTCATATTCCTAGCCGCATTGGCATTGGCATTGTCGGGATTGTTGAGGGGATTAGCTTCCATCTCTCTTTCCCACTCGAACACGTCGAATCTCCTTGGTCGATGGATGTCGTCAAACACAGGGGCTAATCTCCGATTTAGGCTTCACCTCCCTAGCATACACAACCAAAAACAAAACGGGGATCACACGTAACTTGCGGAGAGAGATATCAAAGCCAAACAAAAGGACATAAACACAAAAGCAAATTTAGACAAACAACACAAACACTTAAACAATGACAAATTCACAATTTTAAAACACACAAAAGAAAGTATAGCACCACAAAGACAATAGTCCTAAAGCCCTCCCCGGCAACGGTGCCAAAATTTGTTAGGTCCAAATTTAGTATTATAATTCTGGTTTATGCTAAACATTACAACTACTAGGACCGTACCTGCAATTGGATGGGGTCAATCGTAGACGTGATAAGCTTAACCCGAGTTGATCTCTCAAGGAAGAATTTTGTGAAGAAATTATCTAAGGGACTATGCATGCAGCACAATTAAACTAACGAAATAAAACCTAAACAGTTTAAACAAGGGTTTGATGATGATTTGCACTAAGACTTGAAATAGACAATTAAACAAGACAATAGAATGCAAACAATACAAATTAAAACAAGATATGAGAAAATAAGATAGATTAAGGTATTAGGGTGTAGATTCTCTCAATGGATTCTCTCTATGCTTTGTTCAAGTTGGTAATGCTAATCTCACACATACAATAGACCCTCTCAATCAGTTTAACTTCAATTACTATTACCGTCTATCCATTAAACCTCTTTTAGCTATATCATACGAGTAAGATTAACATATTAGGCTTAGGAAACCCATCCACCTAACGTCGAAGGAACCAATTTCGGGATTTAGAATCACAATCAAGACTCCTCTAAATCCTAACAATGCTCAAGTAGTGATCAAGTACTCTCATATGAAAAGGCACGATTCCAACAACAACAACCAACAAGAATAAGCATGGATCAAAACCACATCGATTCTCTACCTCCCTAATAGAGGGATTAACCACTAAACATGCTTAAAACAACACAAACACCATAGAAGATTGTCATCTCATAAATCAAATGCAAATAACAATAACTTCTACAATATTATATATCCTTCAAGAGTTTGGACAAATCCCCACAAAACATCCAAGAAATACAAAGAAAAATACAAAGGGAAACCTTCTTCGAGCGTAGCTTCCAGGGATGGCTCGACGTCAGTTCCTTCCCGTCTTCTCTTTTTCTTACTTGGCTTGGTTCCCTTCTTCTTCATTTCCCCCTCTTCTCTGTGGTGAAGATGATGATGGTGAAAATGGTGAGAAAATGGTGTAGAGATTTAATGTGTGTGTAGAGAGAATGGATATGGAGTGGTGAGAAGATGAAGTGGGTGAGAGTGAATGGAATGAATGGTGAGTGATGATGAAAAAATGAATCCCCAAAAATCTATTTGAGATCTTGGAAAGGGAGAGAGATACCAAAGAGTATGGTGAAAGGCATGGGGGGTAAGGAGAGAGGAAAGGTGATGGGAAGGGAGCATTAAATGCTAGAGATTTTGTGGGAGATTTGAAGAGATTTAGTGGAAGCAAAAGTCCACAAAGAAATCTTAGGGATAATAATACCTATTTCCCCATTACTAATATAGCCACAAAAGCAAAATATTCATTTTGAGATAGGAGAGGAGTAGAGTGGGATTGTCCAGAGCATAGGAGAAAAAACTCCGAAGGAAAAGCTGACCGGGAGAGGAAAAAGGGGTACCCCGCGCGACCGCGGGGCTGAAAATGGCTTGCGCGCCGGCGCACACCCGCGCGCTCGCAGGGCTACCTTCGCCGAGAGCACTTGCGCGCGGCGGCGGGGGTTGGCGCGGCCGCAGGTGTTGCTCCCTTTTTTCCGCAATTTCTTGGAGCATGACCCAGTGCAATTCAACTCCCATTTTTTATTTTTTCCTTCGTCTTTTAATTCTCTCATCCACAACTCCAATCTTAATATCCAGACTTTCCTGCTTGCCACCAAAATACCGTAAAATTCCTGCTTTTGTGATCAAAAGCTCAAGTTTTGCAATACTTGGCATGATCCCACCGTTAGAGCAATAAACACACATAAACACATAAAAATAAACACATAACGATATAAAAATCAACGCAATAAATTATTAAATATAACAAAACTATTATAATAAAACGGTACAAATAGACACTAAACACTACCATTCTTAAAATAATAATCTACGATTAATGCATGCTACAATTAAATTCAACAAATGTACATGTATGGTTAATTCAAGTAATTTTTAAAATTAATTGCATGTGTTTAAATAATGTTTAAAAAATAATCGTAGTATACAATTAACTTTCAAAATTAATCATGTGTTCAAGTAATGTTTAAAATCAATCTCAAATTTCTAAAAATAATCGTAGCATTTTAAATAAATAATCGTAGCATACGATTAACTTTTTAAATTAATTGTACCTTTTAGAATATAATGGTAACATTTTTAAAATTAATCATATATGTACGATTAGTGTTTAAAATTAATCATAGCTTTTTCAATGTAATCGTAGTTTTTTAAAACATAACCGTAGCTTATAAAAATCAATCGTACGCTTTTGAAAAAATAATCATAGTCATTTGGTTTATAAATAATCATAGGCATTACACTTAATCGTGTGCATTAGCTATATAAATAATCATATTTCAAATTTTGAAATAATCATAGCCATTATCTTTAATCATATTCAAATTTAGAAATAATCGTAGTCATTACCTTTAATCGTATTTCAAATTTATAAATAATCGTACTCATTATAAATACAATTGATTTGGATTCACATACAATGTAATATATATATATATATATAGCATATGGTTTAAATAGGGACTAGGTATTGGTGTGAGAAATATGAACAAATATCAACCCTTGGATTTAGATGAATCAATGGTTTAGATTAAAAAATCAGTCCACCTATAAATTTGGTAGTTTTGACTATTCTCAAGGGATAATGGTAATCAAGACTTTTTGATAAAATTTGAATATATTTATTTATATCTAAATATTATACTTTTCACACATTATGATTTGTAATTAGGTAAAGATCACTACCCAGGTAATCCACTACCCGAATCAGTTTTTTTTTCCATAAACTTCATTCTGGGATTTGGTAGCAATATCTAGTCGACCGATAATGATACATATGAAGCAGAGTTGCAAAGTTTTTTAAATCATCGACTTTTTTTGTCATTGAGAATGGAAGATTCAGATTTTGTATATTGTTAATCCATAATGTGTATGTGTTTGTAGGTTAAACTAATTTATTCAGCACGATAATAAATAAAAAAGATTATGATTTTGTTATTTTTATAGATTTTTATAAGTATATTTTCGGAGGTTTGGATATTTTTTTGCAGTAGTTTAGTTTAAGCACTGCTAGCACAATTCGTTGTTGGGGAATTTTTTTCAACATTTTGTATCGTCAATATCAAAAGCATTTGGTGTTTGGTTATGAAACATTATATGTAACCTAATTTAGCACCCGTCGACTGAGAATGATACATGTGGAACAGAGTTGCAGAGATTTTAAAATTATTTTATTCCACCATTTTGGGTGATCAATTTAAAAAAAATCACCTTACATTTCATTATGTCGATATGGTTATTGTGAATGGAATATTCAAGTTCTGTATATTGTTAATCGATAATTTGTTTGTGTTTGTAAGTTAAAATAATTTATTCATAACGATAATAATGAAACCGATTATGATTTTGTTATTTTTATATATTTTGATAAGTTTATTTTCGAGCGTATGAATTTTGCAGTAGTTAGTTTATGAATAATAACACTCACTATTAGCAGAATTCGTTGTTGGGGAGAAAATTGTATTTCAAGGTTGTTTGTCGTTGTATCGAAAGCACTTAATTTTTTATTATTAAGTATTATGTATAACCTATTTAAGCACTGTATATTCTATATGTATGCACAAGTAGCATTGACTCAAGCGGTTACGTAGTTGATTTTTCACCTGGTGGCATGACCAAATTGTATATTCCCCAATGTGACACTTCCCTAAAACCATTTGTCAATCAAAAATTTCGTAATCTCGATGATGACATTCAATTTTATACAAATTATGCTTTTGCTTGTGGATTCAACATACGACGTGGTTCAACAAGGAAGTCGTATTAGAACCAATTTTATACAAATATATTAGAACTTCATTACCAAAGGTCCAAAACCATTCAAATCTTACTAGGCTAGCAATAAAATATGAATGATGTAGCATCCAAAAGAGAAATTAATCAACAATAAATTATTTTTTGCAATATTAACAAATCATGACATTCTAAGCTATGAATAACAACTAAACAAGCACCATACTTCATAACAGGCATTTTATAGAGTATAACAATTCTAAACCGATCAATATTAATTTTTCTTCTCCATATTACAAATTGTTGTTGAATAAATCATTCGCATCTAGTTGATATTTTTGCATCCACAAATACAGAAGGGTTTGCTCTACTTATAAATTTGGTATAAGATTCTTCATTAATATCTTCATCCTTTGTGATATCGTGACTCGTTAAGTGTGCTTTTCTTTGTTCTCATCTTTTCTACTTATATTATGTTCAGTAGATTAAGAATAGAACTCTGATGGCTTCCTTTTTATCATCATGATTGGTGACATTTCTTTATTATATTTTTTTCCACTTGGTTCATGCTGCATTGGTGACAAAATTATAAATAAGTTAGAATATATGATAAGTAACAAAATCAAATATTTCTAAACAACAAAACTAAACATTCGAAGCAATCTAAGATATCAAAATGATGCATTGATTCATAACATGCAAAGTAACAACACCAAACATACCAGGCATTGTAATTCACTAGCTTTTCGGCAAAGAAAAATGATATACAATAAACAATGAAAAGCTATAAAATAGTCACTTCAAACTTATATTGCCGAAAATCAAGCAACAAAATCAAACATTCAAAGCGGAGAAATCCAACATTCTAAGTAACAAACTTGGTGCATAAGATTCCAACAACACCAACCTAGCACCAAAATCCAACATTCTAAGCAACAAAATTTAACATCCTAAGCAACTTGTCTATACATGAGTTCCAAGCAAGAAAATCAACTTAGCATCAAAACCAAACTTTCTAAGCAACAAAAATAACCTTTCTTATAAACACCAAATCCATTCATTCTTACCAACAAAATTATTGACATTTAACTATATAAATTTATCGCACTAAGCACCATAATCATATTATGAATAAAAAATAATCATATTAAGCACTAAAATACATCATAATAAACATTTTTTGCACCAGAACATTTGAAAATCAAACTCCAACATTTTCTTTGTTTATAAACCACAATGCATTATTAAAAGATGCCAAGATCCTAATCATGTCATATAAACCATCAAAATCGACACTCATTAGCAACAAATATTGACTAACCTAATTTTACCTTTGCCGTTAATATTTTCTCTATTCATACTTCATTCCTCATATTCAAATGATGATTCTCTAGCCTTCTTCCATATTATGGTTATACTGGAGGAATACAATAAATTATTATGGTAAAGCTTTCCAAAAAATAAACCATTTGGGTAAAATTCATAAAAAAATATAAGAACAAAATACAATTAACTTGTTCATATAAAGCAACAAAATATATATTAATAAGAAATAAAAATAACACTTGTAATATTCTAATAACTGAACGTTCTATGTTAATTATATGGTTAAAGCACCTAATTTGTGCATATGAAGCACCTAATTAATAATTATCAAGCAACAAAAAACTCTAACAAAAATCAATTTGAAAAAATAAACTAATATCCACAAATATTATAAATATCATTAAATTTATTAGAAACATACACAGTTAAATTAAGCCAAATCTAATATTAAAAAAACCCACAAAAAGGATTAATAAAAGCATTGAATCGATTAATTATTTTATAGAAGTAATCGATTTCTAAACATATATCGATATTATTACCTTATTTATATATCTACATTGTCACTGTCTTTTCTTATATGAAGTATTGTGTGGTCGACGGTGCTATGAGGTGGCTTGACGGCGGACGATGCTTGACGGTGTATGATGGTGGTCGCCGGCTAGTTCTCTTCTCCGAACATGTACAGATTTCTCTCTCTCTGCCATTTTGGGATGGAATTTTAGGGTTTCAGAGAAAGGATGATTGATGCAGTTTTTTCTAGCAGATGATAAAAGGTTAGTGTAAAGTGATGTATGACATTGTATTCAATGTTGAACATAATGTCATACAGAATTCCTATGACATTGTCCGTGACATTTATCGTGTCTAATCTTATCCTTTACTAGTTTTTAGGATTTATAATTTTTAATAAATTATTTTATATTCGTATATCTTAAATCATATAATTCCACTAAATCTTTATTTCAAATAAATGGATATATATGATTGAGATATTATTTTAAATAAAGTTTGATCTTGTTATCTTCTATTTAACCGTTTCTTTTCAGAGATTAACGTGCTGGAACTCTAGAGAAATGGATGAGAACGTGAGTAGTGTTTCTAGCCACACCATGAAGACGGTTTTATATATAATAGTAGACTAGTGGCGGTTATCTATATCACACATTCAACGAGATAACTTGGACTTCAAGCCTATTCAAGTGAAGATATTTAAAGGAGTTGATTCTCATTTGAAGAGGCTATTTGAGCAGAGGATATATCACCTTGAGAGTGAGAAGATACAAAGCTCGAATCACAAACTTTGCAACTTGATTTCTATCGATTTCTTCTTTCTCTTTTCATGTTTTCTTTGTTCAACTAATTCATGTGAAAAGGTTGTTCAATTCAGAGTAGATAGAAGATATCTAAGATTAGGAATCGTTGCTAGTTTGTAATCAAATTAACTGGTAGGTTGATTTGTCATTTTTGAATAGAATTTAGTCGAAAAACTAGATTTAGGTTCATGTACATTTGTTGATGTGTGTGGAAAATTTGTTCAACATAATCAACTATATTGTTTATGCTTGTGAAAGCCTAATTTCGTCATATGGCAATCACATACATGTATGTGATTTAAAATTTATTCTCGTGCAATCGTATTTTTATTTCGTTGCTATTTTGTTAAGATAGCAAAAATTACTTTTCTTAACATTGAGTTTAACATTACAAACTGTATTCGATTTTCAGTAATTTGGGTAACAAATTTCAACAAGTGGTATCAGAGCCGGTACTTGATATACTAATTATTCGATCCTAGTTGCTAATTTACTGAAATGGATATTCAGATAAATCAGTGCCGTCCTCTGGCATTGGATAGTAATGGCAAGAACTATGCGATGCGGAAATCACGCATGAAGATGTATATCAAGTCCATTGATGAAAGGGCTTGGTTGGTTGTAATTGAAGCTTGGACTCCTCCAAGGATGAAGGGACCAGATGGAAATTTCATTCTTACTCCAGAAACTTAATGGACTAATGATGATAGAATTATCTCTAACTTCAATTCGAGGGCATTGAATGCCATTTTTGTTTCAATGGATGTTCCATGTTTTAAAATGGTGTGCAACTGCACATCGGCTTATCAAGCATGGAATATTTTGTAGGAATATTGTGAAGGATCAACAAGTGTTCGCCAAACAAAGTTAAGAATGCTTACTTCCAAGTTCGAAATATTACGAATGATGGAAGATGAGACCATAACATTGTACACGGAAAGGCTGTGTGAAATTTCAAATGAGTCTACCGCACTTGGTTGTCCTATCTCGAATGAGAGTATGGTGAGCAAACTTCTTCGAACCCTTCCCGAAAGGTTCAACATGAAGATATCTGATAAGTTGCATATTTGCACCTATTTTTAGGTGATTTTCCCTTGTTTTACTAAGCTTTATTGTGCGTTTATTGGGATTTGATGATCTTTTGAGTTTTGCAAGGGAATAAAGGTGTTTTGTAGGAAAGAAGGCTAAAATGATCATTTTGGAAGCAAAAGAATTGAAGAATTTCGAGTAGGAAGAGTCCAGGAGCTTCTGGCGGATAAGGCGTGGCCACGCCTTAGTCTGCTGGTGGGATTTAATTCATAAAATCACAAGTGGGCCTAGCAGAGATATACATCGACGAAATTCTTCTTTCCAATTGGCGATTTTTCACAAGGAAAGAGCCTTAGAGTCCAAGAAGGAGTAGAAGACTTACCATTGGGAGAGAGGAGAGAGAGAATAGAATATCTAGAAGACACATATATATCCGGAATTAATTTTCTCTCTCCACACAACACCATTCACGCGAGAAACACAGATTCACGCCATTCTTCATCTGTTTTCATATTTTTCCAGACTTTGCTTTAATTCCATGATGATGTTCTAAACACTTTTCTAGCGAGAGGATAATCGAGACTCAGATTCTACATATTTGTGAGATCGAATTGGTTTTATTATAATTTATTTCTCTCTTTATTTATAAATCTTCCGTTTGTGATTTCTGTTATTATTTTAATGATTATGCAAAGTGCACATTGTATGATTGTTGGAATGATTTCTTGCTAGTGAATTATCTAGATCCGTAATTGTCTAGATTATTTGCCTAAGTAGAGCAATTGGATAGATTGGGGGTAAACAGTCCCGCTTTCGACACTTTGGAGATTTATAATCTTATCTGAACGGGTCATCGTATGATTTTCGTGGGTTTGAATTGGTGTTTCTCTGATTCTTAATGTTGTTAGTAGATTTAATTCTATGGTCGTACCTAGGATTGTCTATTAATTAGAGAAGTAGTTAACGGTCGTACCTTGGCTACCGAATAACTAAGGAGAAACGAGGTTGTTAGGTCGTACCAATAGCCATAGCCAATTTAGAGAGAGAAGTGAATTATATCTGTGCATCTGTGATCAAATTGTGTAGTCCGTTGTCGAGATTATTCTTGAGCTAGATATTTTCTCTTATTTGATCTTCGTTTGTCATTTTATTTCTTTGCCATTTAATTGATTTCGTTGCATTATTTTAATTCCAGTATTCAAAAACCCCCCATTTAGTTTTAGGATTTAGATAAAAAGATTAATATTTAATTTACCAGTCTCTGTGGTTCGACCCTGCTTACTACTATTGCAGTTTATTTGGATATTGAAAAGCAGGTTTATTTTTGTTGGTTTCGACACCCATCAAATTTTGGCGCCGTTGCCGGGGATTGGTGTCAAGTTAAATTTATTCTTTTTGTCTAATTTATGTCAATTATCCCAACAGGTGAATTGTTGTTCGATCCAAAAATTGAGAAGACTGCTAGGCGATTGTGAAAAGAAGCTAGATTGAAGAAACAGCAACCTCCAGCTTCATCGTCAAGTTCGAGTTCTGAAGAAGAATTGTCGGAACAGTTAGTTGAAGTTGAAGTCGAAGTAGACAGAACGGCGAACAACAGAGAAAGAACTCTTCGTGAGTTAGCTGTTCAAGATGTGAATCAACCTCCGCTGTGCATTGAGTATCCGGAGATGGAGGTCGATTTTGAGCTGAAATCTGGTCTTATTCACTTACTCCCGAAGTTTCATGGTCTTGAGAATGAAGATCCGCACAAACATCTGAAGGAATTTCATGTGGTGTGTAGCACAATGAAGCCAAAAGGAGTCACAGAAGCCCAAATCAAGTTGAGAGCTTTCTCATTTTCTTTGGAAGATAGAGCTAAAGATTGGTTACTGTATCTACCTTCTAACACAGTAACAACTTGGAAAGAGATGGGGAGGATGTTTTTGGAGAGATTCTTTCCAACCACCAGAGCTACCTCACTCAGAAAAGAGATTACCGGGGTCAGACAGAAGGATTCGGAGACTCTCCATGAGTATTGGGAAAGATTCAAGAGGTTGTGCGCCAGCTGTCCGCAACACGGGATTTCTGAGCTATTATTAGTCAATTACTTGTACGAAGGACTGTTGCCTGCTGAGAGGAAGTGGATTGATGCATCGTGTGGAGGTACTATCAGTGAGAAGACGCCTACACAGATTAGAAAAATCATCTCAGATATGGCTGAAGCTTCACAGCAGTACGGCCGCAGACAAGAGACCCCCATCCGAAGAGTGAATGAAGTTGGCTCCTCTTCTATCGAAAGTCAGCTATCTGAGCTGACGTCTCTAGTGAAACAGCTGGCCACGAGAGATCTGCCACAGGCTAGAGCATGTGGAATTTGCCTTGCACTAAATCACCCTACTGATGCGTGTCCTACTCTTCAGGAAGACGCGGGTGAACAGGTGAATACTGCAGGAGGTTTTCCAGGCCCACCACGTAGGAACTACGACCTATATTCGAATACCTATAATCCTGGATGGTGAGATCACCCGAATCTCAGATATGGTAATAATCCACAATCCCAGCAATATCAGCCGAAGCAGACAGCTACCCCAGAGAGCAGTTCCATCGACAACTCCATTAAGATGCTTGGATCACTTGTTCAGCAATTTATAGTAAAGCAAGATACTGTTAATTCCAAAACTGAGGCGAGTATTCAGGAACTACGTGATCAAATGTCTCGGCTTCGTCGATGAGCCAATTGGAGTCTCAAGGGAAACTACCTTCTCAAATTGTAGTTAATCCCAGACAGAATGCGAGTGCAATCACTTTACGGAGTGGAAAAGAATTGGCCAAGCCAGCTAGAGAAAAGAAGAAGACAACTAGAAGAGAAGTGGAGAAAGAAGCTGAGATTGCTCCACAAGAGGGCGAACAGAGTGCACCAGAGAAAGATAGGCAGTTTGAGGCCTATGTAGTAAAGCCACCATTCCCATCTCGGCTTAACAAATCAAAGAAGGAAGAAGCTGAGAAAGAGATACTTGAGACCTTTCGAAAGATGGAGGTGAACATTCCCTTGATCGATGCCATCAAACAGGTACCTCGATATGCAAAATTCCTAAAGGACCTGTGCACGAACAAGAGGAAGTTGAAAGGCAATGAAAAGGTAAGCATGGGCGAGAATATTTCTGCAGTCATTCAAAAGAAATTGCCACCCAAATGCAAAGATCCAGGTATGTTTACTATCCTCTGTAAAGTTGGTAATCTGAGGATTGAGAGAGCTATGCTAGATCTAGGGGCTTCAATTAATGTTATGTCTCTTTCTGTCTATTCTGCTTTGAATGCTGGACCTCTGAAAGAAACTGGTCTTATTATTCAACTTGCTGATAGATCTAATGTGTATCCTGAGGGCGTGTTAGAGGATGTGTTGGCACAAGTGAATGAGTTAGTTTTTCCTGCTGATTTCTATGTGCTAAATATGGCTGAAGAAGGATATTCTAACTCTGCACCTATTTTGTTAGGAAGACCATTTCTTAAGACTTCTAGAACTAAGATTGATGTGCATGATGGTACCCTTTCTATGGAGTTTGATAGAAATCTGATTAGGTTCAATATTTTTGAGGCTATGAAATATCCTAATGAGGTTTCTGGTGTCTTTATGCTTGATGTGATAGATCCTTTGGTAGAGAAAGTGTTTGAGGTCTCTGACTCTGATTTTCTGAAGACAGATTTGACTAATGCCTTTGATCTGAAAGAATTACAGATTCTAGACAGCATGTTTGGCGTGGACGAACATTTGCACGACGCTGTTCAAGAATTGAAAGCTTTAAAGCCTGTAGTCCAGCCTGTTTATAAATTAGAGTTGCCTGTTTCTCATGTGAAATTTCTCCCTTCAATTGTACAGGCACCCAAGCTGGATTTGAAGCCACTTCCTGTGCATCTCAAATATGCATTTTTAGGAGATAATGACACTCTTCCAGTCATAATCTCGAGCAAGCTTCAACCAGTGGAGGAAGAAAGATTAATTCGAGTGCTACGGGAATACAAAGAAGCTATTGGCTGGACCATAGCAGACATCAAGGGACTGAGCCCTTCGACTTGCATGCACCGAATCTTGTTAGTGGAAGATAGCAAGCCATGTCGTAATCCTCAACGGAGACTCAATCCAGCGATGACTGAAGTGGTAAAGAAAGAAATACTAAAGCTCCTCGATGCAGGTATTATCTTTCCGATCTCTGACTCTAAATGGGTAAGTCCAGTTCAAGTCGTGTCGAAGAAATCCGGTTTTACTGTGGTTGAAAATGCAGAGGGTGAGTTAGTCCCAACCCGAGTGCAAAATGGTTGGAGAATGCGTTCTGATTATAGAAAATTAAATGCAGTAACAAGAAAAGACCATTTTCCTCTTTCTTTTATTGACCAAATGCTTGAGCGCTTGACAGGTTGTTCCCACTATTGCTGTCTAGACGGATATTCGGGTTTTCATCAAATCCCGATTGCCCCAGAGGATCAGGAAAAAACTGCCTTTACCTGTCCTTTTGGTATTTTTGCTTGCAGGCGGATGCCCTTTGGATTGTGCAACGCTCCTGCAACGTTCCAAAGGTGTATGGTTAGCGTTTTTTCTGATTTTGTTGAGAACATTATTGAGGTATTTATGGATGATTTTACTGTATATGGGGATTCATTTGATGCATGCTTGATTAACCTCACTAAAGTGTTGCAAAGATGTGTTGAAACTAATTTGGTTTTAAATTATGAGAAATGCCACTTTATGGTTGATCAAGGAATGATTTTAGGGCATATAGTGTCGTCTAGAGGCATAGAAGTCGATAAGGCTAAGATTGATGTCATTAAATCATTACCTTACCCTACCTCTGTTAGGGAAGTCCGTTCTTTTCTTGGACATGCAGGTTTCTATCGACGTTTCGTCAAGAATTTCTCCAAAATTGCTCAACCTTTGAGTAAGTTGTTGCAAAAAGAGGTAGAATTTAATTTTGATGATGCTTGCAAGCACGCCTTTGATTTGTTGAAAAATATGCTCATTTCTGCACCTATTATTCAATCACCTAATTGGGAACTTCCTTTTGAAATTATGTGTGATGCGAGTAATTATGCAGTTGGTGCTGTTTTAGGCCAAAATGTTGGTCAAGCCCATCATGTTATTTATTATGCCTCTAGGACTCTTGATCCTGCACAAGCAAATTATTCCACCACTGAAAAGGAACTTTTAGCTGTTGTATTTGCTCTAGAAAAGTTCCGGTCTTATTTGCTTGGTACAAAAGTCATTATCTTTTCTGACCATTCGGCTCTCAGATTCTTATTCACCAAAAAGGATGCTAAACCAAGACTCATTCGTTGGATTCTTTTGCTTCAAGAATTTCACATTGAGATAAAGGACAAGAAGGGCTCTGAAAATCTAGTTGCTGACCATCTTAGCCGGTTGCCCACAAGTGAAGCACCGCGACCATTGCAAGATGCATTCACAGATGAGTATCTCTACTCTGTGCAGACTTTTACACCCTGGTACGCCGATTTAGTTAACTATCTTGTAACTAAGGCTTTACCAAGTGATTTGTCGAGAGCTCAAAGAGATAAAATCAAAAGTGATGCCAAATATTATGTCTGGGATGAGCCTTACTTGTGGAAGTTTTGTTCTGACCAAATCATTAGGAGATGTGTTGATGAGCATGAAGTTCCTTCCATCTTGATGTTTTGTCATTCCTATGTATGTGGTGGACACTTTGGTCCTAAAAGAACGGCTAGAAAAGTCTTGGAAAGTGGGTTGTTTTGGCCTAATATTTTTCGTGATTCATACTTGTTTTGCAAATCTTGTGAAAGGTGTCAAAAGACTGGAAGCATAGGGCATAGAGATCAAATGCCCCTTAATCCTATCCTTGTTTGTGAAATTTTCGATATATGGTGCATTGATTTTATGGGACCTTTTCCCAAGTCTAATAATTTTGTGTATATCATTCTTGCTGTTGACTATGTTTCCAAGTGGGTTGAAGCGCAGGCTACTCGTACTGACGATGCTAATACTGTTGTTAAGTTTGTCAAGTCTCACATCTTTGATAGATATGGCACACCTCGAGCCATTATCAGTGATCATGGTACTCACTTCTGCAACAAAGTGGTAGGCGCAATATTCAAGAAGTACAATATAACCCACCGGACCTCTACTGCTTATCACCCACAAACAAGCGACCAAGCCGAGGTTTCTAATAGAGAGGTGAAAGTGATTCTTGAGAAGACTGTGAGACCTGATTGAAAGGATTGGAGTTTGAAGCTAAATGACGCGCTTTGGGCGTACAGAACGGCTTTCAAAACCCCTATAGGTATGTCTCCTTTTCGGTTGCTTTTTGGTAAACCATGTCACTTACCTGTCGAGCTTGAGCATAAGGCTTTTCGGGCCGTTAAACAACTCAACACGAGTGTGGATGAAGCTGGAACTCATAGGAAATTGCAGCTGCAAGAGTTGGAGGAAATCCGAAATGATGCTTATGAAAGCTCCAAGATCTATAAAGAAAAGACAAAGCGCTTTCATGACCAAGTTCTTACTCGAAAGACTTTCACTGTTGGTCAAAAAGTTTTGCTTTACCATTCCAAGCTGAAATTGTTTCCTGGAAAATTGCGCTCTAATTGGCTAGGGCCCTTTGTTGTCACTAACGTGTTTTCACATTGTGCAGTTGAGATTAAGAGCTTAGATACGGGAAAAATATTCAAGGTGAATGGGCATCGTTTGAAGCCGTTCTATGAAGGATTTCAAGCACAAAGCATTGATTGCATTGGGCTTCAAGAGCCCCATTACTCACCTTGACGAGTAGGGAACGTCGGGCATAACGACGCTAACCAAATGCGCTAGGGGGAGGCAACCCACCTTGGTTTTCTTTGTTTTTAGTTTTGGTTTTATTTTATTTTATTTTCTTGGTTGTGTTTGAGGCACTAACAAGCTAACAAGTGAGGATAAGAATCTTTGTGGTTGTTTTGAGTGAACATAGATACCCATTTTTGGAGAAATTTCGTGCTGAAGGGAAGTGCTAATAAGGCATGGCCATGCCTTACTTCGCGGACGCTCCTGTTTGATTTTGTGAAGAGAAGCGAATTATGGTGTATTTTGCCTTTGGAATTATTTTTATTTATTTGCATCTCTTTTTATAAAATAAAAAAAAAAGAAAAAGAAAAAAAAAACAAATCGTGTTTGCCTTTTAGTAGTTGTTTTATTTTGATTTAAATAGATGAGATGGAGTCAAAATAGCCCCAAGTCAAAATCCCCAATTACCATAACCCACCGCCGCCTCCAATCACCATAACCGCTGCCGCCTCCATTCACGAGCATCGCCGCTCTCTCACAAAGCCGCCGATGACCACCGCGGCTGTCTCCACCAACATCCATCATCTTCACCGTCTTCATCACTGGTCATCGCCATGCGCCACTCTCTCTGCACAGCCGTGGACCAGCCGCCATCGCCGGACGTCCGCCGCACAGCCACCATCTCTCCGCCGATCACCACCAGTTAATCCCGTCACCGTCACCTCTGCACCGCCGCACAATCACCATCAACTCCGGTCTCCTCAAATTCACAGCCCTTCCTCTCGGATTTCAAGTGTGAGGAGAATTTGATTCTCACCTCATGGCACCAAAGAAGAGACCCCCGAAGAAACCTCTAGTTGTGCGATCTATACCATCCCGCACATACACCGATGAGCCACCGGAAAAAAAGAGATCCCGATTGGGACGCGGACTCAACACACTCCCTCCACAAGAATCAGATTTGAATGGGTGTTTGAATTTCTCCTCAAGGTCCGACAAGAGCAAATATGACAATATCCGGACTCGAGATATCGTCCCTTGTAAGTGCATTCATGTCCCCACTTTGGATACTCTTGGTATTTTGGATGAAGTTAGGGAATTGATTTCTGGTATTGGTTGGAATGTATATTTTGGTATTGACTGCCCAGCGTATGTTGAACTCATTCGTGAATTCTATATCACCTTTTCCTTTCACAAGTCGGAAAGCATGTCCCTTGAGATGCCGAATTTGATTCAGTTTCGTTTGATGGGAAAGGTATTCAAGTTTTCTATCACACAGTTCAATGTGGCTTTTGGGTTTGTTGATGAGAATGCGGCTCTTGAGGAACCCTATTTGAGCAGTGCATGTGATTATGATCGAGGTTTTTACCCTCATGGTTTGTATAGACAGTGGTCCTCTAGTGACTACTACAACCCAAGCTCCTCCAAAGCCTGTTTCCTCCATAGTGCGGCATTGCGGTATATTCACAAATTCTTGGTTTTCACATTCTCGGGACGAAAGGATGGGGCAAATGTGTTGAACAAGGCAGAATTCTTCTTCCTTTGGTGTATGATGGAGAAGAAGAAAGTAAATCTTGGATGTTGGCTTGCAAGTCAATTCTCTAATGCACAAGCACCAGGCCGTAAATTGATTTTGGGCTCTCTTATCACACACTTGGCCACGCAGTTGGGTGTCTTTGATCCGGATGATCATGACTTGCACGAGGCTTGTGCAATGCAGCCTCTTGACTTGGATACCTTAGAAGTGATGGGTATGATTTCGAGGAAAGATGGGAGTATTACTTATCAGAGGCATTCACGTCCTCCCCCTAAAAGACGCTTCTACCGATCCGACTCCACCTCAGGTGATGAGGATCCGCATAATGCTGAGGCTTCTAGTTCCTCTGATCCATCCATCCAGGCCCAATTGACTGAGATGCAGCAAGACATTAGCTCCTTCCGAGCCGATTTTCACACTATGCAGTCACAGCTAGCCGCCTACTTTGCTAGTGTTGGGTTCACTCCGCCTCCTCAGTAGCCGATTTCAGGGCAGTCCTCTTTATTCTTTTGCTTTTACATTGAGGACAATGTTTTGCTTAAGTGTGAGGGGGTTGGTTTGGATTTTATTGAAGCTTGTCTTGTCTTTTGTTGCTCGTTAGTGCCGTTTTATGCTGTTTTGTTGTTTTTCTTTTGTTTTACTTTTGGCTTGCTTTTTGCTTTTGGTTTGCTTTTTGGATTTTATTGAAGCTTGTCTTGTCTTTTGTTGCTCGTTAGTGCCGTTTTATGCTGTTTTGTTGTTTTTCTTTTGTTTTACTTTTGGTTTGCTTTTTGCTTATGATATATATAAAAAAAAGAGTCTCTCTGTGCTTAGATTGATAGTCTTTCTCCCTTTTGTGATTTAAATTGTGATGCTTCATTGAGATGAATCGATGTACAGTTGAGTATTGGCACGATTTGATTGAGTTTACATTCTCTTCACCTTGGTCTTTTGCTTTTAATGATGAATTGAATGAAAAGTGTGTGGAATGATATGCCAATGACCTTTATTTTGGTGAGTTTTGAGCTTGAGCATCACTTAATTTAATTGCTCCTTCTTTCCATGTGCGAATGTCATGCATAGTTGATTATCTTCTAGAACTTGCTTTGTTATGCATTTGGGATTGCCTCAGTGATGTGGAATGTGAAAAAGGGCAATTAGGAAAAGCCAATTTTAGCCTTCTATTTGAGCTTACCTTTGAAGAAAAATCCCTAGATAGCCGTTTTGAGCCTTGGCCTGTTTTTATTGAATTTTAACCGCATTACTAGCCATGTTTATCCTTCTTTGTTGTGATTTCCATGTTTTGATCCCTTTTATTGAAGAAATGTGTATACTGGTTCATTTGGGTTGGTATTGTGAGTTGGTTGAGGAGTAGAAGTGAAGTGCTTGGGATTGGTTTTGAAAAAAAAAAGATAATAGAAAAAAAGGGAGTTTGGAGCTGTGATTGGGAATTGAAAAAGAAAAAAAAATATGATGAAAAATCGAAAAAAAAAAGATTGTGAAAAAAAGAGGGAATGAAAGACTTGGAGAAGGTTGAAAGGAAAGAAAAATTTTTGTTGATTAGAGCCTTCTTGTGTGGAAAAAGTAAGAAGGACGGGAAATTTGTGCCGTTTCGATGTCTTATAAAAATTGTATTGCCATTCCTTCAATTTTGAACCCTAAATATCCTTGTTTATCCACCCTGACCCGAAGCCCCGTTACAACCCTAATTGAAGTCCCTAATTTTGCATTTTTGCTCACTGTTTGGTGCCTATTTGATATATTTGCAAGCTTATGGACGGGTCTTCTATGTTTTGACTTGAGTGTCCAGATATTTGGAGCCTTAAACACATTTGAGCGATTTTAAGTGAATCTTGGTGAGGGTATTGAATTCCACTACACTTGGATTTTGAGAAATCATGGAAGTATTTGATTATTGGTGTTAGTGGTGAAAATTCATTCTTCTCATTGTTGGTGCTTAATTTGTGTATTGGTTCATTTATTTGGAGCATTATGGTTTGAGTTGTGAAAGGGCATTGAAGTTGTTTTTGTTTTGGTTTTATTCTCTTGCTTGAGGACAAGCAAAGCTTAAGTGTGAGGGGGGTTTGTTAAGATAGTAAAAATTACTTTTCTTAACATTGAGTTTGACATTACAAACTGTATTCGATTTTCAGTAATTTGGGTAACATATTTCAATAAGTGGTATCAGAGCCGGTACTTGATATACTAAGTATTCGATCCTAGTTGCTAATTTACTGAAATGGATATTCAGATAAATCAGTGCCGTCCTCTGGCATTGGATAGTAATGGCAAGAACTATGCGATGCGGAAATCACGCATGAAGATGTATATCAAGTCCATTGATGAAAGGGCTTGGTTGGTTGTAATTGAAGCTTGGACTCCTCCAAGGATGAAGGGACCAGATGGAAATTTCATTCTTACTCCAGAAACTTAATGGACTAATGATGATAGAATTATCTCTAACTTCAATTCGAGGGCATTGAATGCCATTTTTGTTTCAATGGATGTTCCATGTTTTAAAATGGTGTGCAACTGCACATCGGCTTATCAAGCATGGAATATTTTGTAGGAATATTGTGAAGGATCAACAAGTGTTCGCCAAACAAAGTTAAGAATGCTTACTTCCAAGTTCGAAATATTACGAATGATGGAAGATGAGACCATAACATTGTACACGGAAAGGCTGTGTGAAATTTCAAATGAGTCTACCGCACTTGGTTGTCCTATCTCGAATGAGAGTATGGTGAGCAAACTTCTTCGAACCCTTCCCGAAAGGTTCAACATGAAGATATCTGATAAGTTGCATATTTGCACCTATTTTTAGGTGATTTTCCCTTGTTTTACTAAGCTTTGTTGTGCGTTTATTGGGATTTGATGATCTTTTGAGTTTTGCAAGGGAATAAAGGTGTTTTGTAGGAAAGAAGGCTAAAATGATCATTTTGGAAGCAAAAGAATTGAAGAATTTCGAGTAGGAAGAGTCCAGGAGCTTCTGGCGGATAAGGCGTGGCCACGCCTTAGTCTGCTGGTGGGATTTAATTCATAAAATCACAAGTGGGCCCAGCAGAGATATACATCGACGAAATTCTTCTTTCCAATTGGCGATTTTTCACAAGGAAAGAGCCTTAGAGTCCAAGAAGGAGTAGAAGACTTACCATTGGGAGAGAGGAGAGAGAGAATAGAATATCTAGAAGACACATATATATCCGGAATTAATTTTCTCTCTCCACACAACACCATTCACGCGAGAAACACAGATTCACGCCATTCTTCATCTGTTTTCATATTTTTCCAGACTTTGCTTTAATTCCATGATGATGTTCTAAACACTTTTCTAGCGAGAGGATAATCGAGACTCAGATTCTACATATTTGTGAGATCGAATTGGTTTTATTATAATTTATTTCTCTCTTTATTTATAAATCTTCCGTTTGTGATTTCTGTTATTGTTTTAATGATTATGCAAAGTGCACGTTGTATGATTGTTGGAATGATTTCTTGCTAGTGAATTATCTAGATCCGTAATTGTCTAGATTATTTGCCTAAGTAGCGCAATTGGATAGATTGGGGGTAAACAGTCCCGCTTTCGACACTTTGGAGATTTATAATCTTATCTGAACGGGTCATCGTATGATTTTCGTGGGTTTGAATTGGTGTTTCTCTGATTCTTAATGTTGTTAGTAGATTTAATTCTATGGTCATACCTAGGATTGTCTATTAATTAGAGAAGTAGTTAACGGTCGTACCTTGGCTACCGAATAATTAAGGAGAAATGAGGTTGTTAGGTCGTACCAATAGCCATAGCCAATTTAGAGAGAGAAGTGAATTATATCTGTGCATCTGTGATCAAATTGTGTAGTCCGTTGTCGAGATTATTCTTGAGCTAGATATTTTCTCTTATTTGATCTTCGTTTGTCATTTTATTTCTTTGCCATTTAATTGATTTCGTTGCATTATTTTAATTCCAGTATTCAAAAACCCCCCATTTAGTTTTAGGATTTAGATAAAAAGATTAGTATTTAATTTACCAGTCTCTGTGGTTCGACCCTGCTTACTACTATTGCAGTTTATTTGGATATTGAAAAGCAGGTTTATTTTTGTTGGTTTCGACACCCATCAAACAGTGAAGATGAGCAACTTGTCTCTGTTGAAAGTGAACTAAAGATAGACCCACCAAGTCGAATAAGGAAAAATCATCCAAATTCCCAAATTATTGGTTATGAATCTGAAGGAGTTCAAACTCGAAAGAAGAATTCAAGTGACTACAAAGAAATGGTGAAACTGGTATGTATGTCCTCCCTCACTTATGCATTATTTAATACATGTTTTCTGTCTAACATTGTAACAGCCCAGTCCCGAGATAGGGATTAACGAATGGGGACGGGGTGTTATTAAGGGATTTAACGAGTAAAGTCAGAAGATTAACGAAGAAGTTTAAGAATAAAGGTACGCTTTGAAGATAGTTGATGATACTCGTGTTTACTTGATTAAGAAGGAAACATGCTTTAGCGGAATAAAACGGCTAACTAATCAGATACCAACAAGCATAGGCTCTTTTATAGGCGAAAGGAAAACATACTCGGAAAGCAGAAATAAACTTAATATGCGTCTTATATATATGTAATCGTCTGGGAATATTTTTAGAATCTCGAATAATCATAATAGAACCTTTAACGGAATTTAGAAAGAGTTAATCAAAGTAGCAGAACACATAATGGGATTCCAAAGAAACTTATATAATAGCAAAACAATCTTGGCAGTCAACCCACATCCACAGCCACCATCATCCTCGGCATCTCAACCTGAAAACATTTGAAAAAAAGGACGTGAGCACTAATGTACTCAGTGGGTTTTTTTAATGAAAGCTTCTTTAATAACTTGAGAAATATCCAACAATGAACTGGCGGTATATGGAGAGCAAAACGCAAAAGCCCTCTCCATATCCGCAAAACCTTTTCTTTACTTTTGGGCCCAACCTTGGCTCAAACCTGATGTCAACTGTACCCTTAGGCATGCCATGGGATAGAAGAGGGGTTACCTCAAATATCCAAACGAGTTTGCGAGGGAATTAACCCAGCAGTGACTCCCTCTAAAAGTTGTGAGCTCAATTTCTGTTTAAGCGAAATGCTAAGTCCCTTTCTTCCTTCATCTTGCTAGCAAAACCAATCTTAGAGCAACGTCTAAGGGCTAGTCCTTTAATAAAGCATAATCTTGGCCTATAAGGGATTTAACGCTACCCTAACAAGGCAATCCTTAATTCTTAACTTACGAGCCTTAACACAATATAAACATTCAATACAAGGAGATGAACGTAAATGAAAATGAATTTCAACTAAAGACTATTCTAAACATCACATGCTAAGCATAACAATACTTTAATATTTCTAGCATTTCTAAACATGCTCAAGAGCTTAATTAGAATATAATATCTTTCTTTCCTTCCTTCCTTGTACAGAGATCGATCAGGGAGAGCAAAAATGCTTTATTGGATATTTCATTTGCCCTATATGCTTCTAGAGCTTATTAGCTCAAACTTTAGATGAGTATAGATTTACCCACCTCGATTACTGCACAGAAGATGAAGCAACGAGCTGAAGATCCTTCTCTGATTTCTTACGAGGCTCACTTCCTCCTACAAAAGTCGAATCATCGACTTAGCGACCTCCTTTGAAAAAATCGACTATCTAAAGCGAGAAAGAATGACATTTTACTCGAAGACTAAAATCTAAGATTTATTTGCAGATTGCACGACTTTACGACTTTATAAATTTCGAGAAGAATTTATTTAAAGAACGTCTCGACTTGATTTCTCAATTTTTAGACAAAGAATAACTTGAATAGATTACTCGAAATAAATTGAGAATATCTTGATTGCTTCTCTAAAATTTAACTTGAAAATAACTTGGAAATAACACGACTTGAAAAGCTTGAAAAGCTCGGGAAGAGGGTACAGAAATAGCTGGAAAAGAAATGACGGAAAACAACACGGAGAAGGGGGGCTGCCTCGGCGCACATTGGCGCCGGCGGGCTCCCCCCGCCGCGGGGCCACATTGCCCCGGTGGGCTCCCTGCCGCCGCGGGGCCACCTTGCCCCGGCGGGCTAGCCGCGGCGGCGCACCCCCCGCGGGGCTCTTTTTTTTTCTCTCTCTCTCTCTCTCTCTCTCTCTTTAACTGGGTTTCTTCAACTGAGTTCTTCGTCTTCGTTGATTCTTCGACGAACACGAAGAACACGAAGAAGAATTAACCCAAATTTTCTTAAAACCGACATACTTGAAATTAACATGCAACAACATGCTTTAACTTTAAAAAGAATTTTGGCATTATAACGACGTACACATGATAATCCTCTTTAAATATTTAGAATAACGACGAAATCTCTAAATATAGCTTGAACGAAATTGAAACGGAATAAACGGGGCTAATCTCAAGAATAATAACAACGGGAATAAAGCGAGAAATATAACGTAAATATTATTAACTTGGAACTTCAATAAAAAATGAAATATAACGTAGACGGAAGGTAAACGAGCAATAATGAAAAACGCGAAGAACGTAAAGAACGGAAATTAAATGCGGAATTTAAAGACAAAAAAGAAATGGAGATCGAGATCGACGAACAAGAATGGACAGGGTTAGGTACGTCGAAAGAAGGTGGCTAGCTCGGCGTCTCGTCGAGTTGCAATGACGGCAGAGCCGCCCGCTACAACCCAACGGTGCCTCTAGCACCTTCCCTCACCGCATCCCTTCCACTCCACTCCGCTCGTCGTCTTGGAGAACACTCACGAAGAACGCTTTTTTACTTCGACAGAACTTTCTCGGCTCTTACGAGCTTTCCCACTCTCTATGAAGTGAAATGGATGGAAATGAGCAAATGAATGCAAAGGGGTGGCCTTGTATTTATAGGAAAAGCTTTGGCTTCCAAGGGAAGCCACTTCAGTGCAAGAATACTGCAAAAGTTACCCCGGGTTTGGTTAAAAGCTGTTTTATTCGATGTCGAGGTCCAAATGACCTCAGACACGAAATCTAAAAATACCGGAAGACTTGTTGGCTCGAATACTAGTGAACTAACTTGATTCGTGAAAAAGACGGGGTCGTCTGAAGAAAGACGAGCAAAGATTCCCTTTTTGGAATTACTTTTTACTATTCACTCAGGCTGACAGATT
Source organism: Perilla frutescens (assembly GCA_026008535.1). Lineage (NCBI taxonomy): Eukaryota > Viridiplantae > Streptophyta > Magnoliopsida > Lamiales > Lamiaceae > Perilla > Perilla frutescens. The sequence goes on from BRKX01000015.1 coordinate 17,465,050, forward strand.
TTACTCCCGAGCATTCGATTGACCTCAGAATGGTAATCCATGAACGCCAACGGAATCCTTGGGTCATTTCCCATAAGAGGGGCCTGATAGAACTAGACTCGGATCGACGAGGAGGATTTCGTAAATTTCTCAAAACACAAACGCACATAAAAGTTACTATTCATTCATCCTTTAAATACGTTTTTCATCACCGGGAACTCAATTGACTTCACAATTAAAATCTGAAAACACCGGCATACTCTTTGAGTTAAAACCTTTCTAACGAGACCATGAATGTCCATAAAAGAATTAAGATCCATTTTTCCGAAAAGATGATTTTCACGAAAATTGACCCTTAAAGTCGTGACTGACATCTGACCTCAATTAACCTTAATTAATTTTCTTCCTTAACTTCTTAATTATCATTAAGAATCCTCCAAACCTTAATCGAAAATCTGGGGTGTTACAAACATTGAACCCAAGAACATCAAGGATGCTCTTAAGGATGATTTCTGAGTTAATATTATGCATGAAGAATTAAATCAGTTTATTAGAAACTATGTGTGGGAATTGGTTCCACATCCAAAAGATAAGAATATTATTGGAACCAAATGGATTTTTAAAAATAGAACAGACGAATCTGGCAATGTTGTCAGAAACAAAGCTCGTCTAGTTGCTCAAGGTTATACTCAAGTTGAAGGAGTAGACTTTGACGAAATCTTTGCTCTTGTGGCAAGGATGGAGTCTATTCATCTTTTGTGTGCCATTGCAAGCTATGTTGGTTTTACTTTACATCAAATGGATGTTAAAAGTGTCTTTTTGAATGGTAACCTTAATGATGAAGCCTATGTTGAACAACCTAAAGGATTCAAATGTCATGAGAAACCATTGCATGTTTTTAAGCTTAAGAAAGCTTTGTACGGTCTTAAACAAGCTCCTAGAGCTTGGTACACTAGGCTAACTGAATTTTTACTTGAAATTGGATTTTCAAGAGGTCAAGTGGATAAAACTCTTTTCATTAAGAGAAATCAACGACATATAACTGTTGCTCAAGTGTATGTTGATGATATTGTTTTTGGTTCCACTTGCACTAATTTGCTCACGGAATTTGTAGACTCAATGTGCGGCACATTCGAAATGAGCATAGTTGGAGAGCTCAACTATTTTCTTGGTCTAAAAATTAAGCAAGATAAGAATGGCATCTTCATTTCTCAAAGGAAGTATGCTAAGGGATTGGTTAAACGCTTCGGGCTTGAAGATACTAAACCAATGAAGACTCCTATAGGAACCTCAGAAAAGTTGAGCAGAGATGATGTTGGTGTCGATGTTGATTCTACTATGTATAGAGGAATGATTGGTAGCTTATTGTATTTAACAGTCAGTCATCCTAACATTTTGTTTAGCGTTGGTGTTTGTGCGAGATATCAATCTCAGCCTAAAGAATCACATCTCAAAGCTGTTAAAAGAACTATTCGATATATTTCAGGCACTATTGATTTTAGTATTCGATATTGCAAAGACACCAACATTCAACTTGTAGGGTTTAGTGATTCTGATTGGGCAGGTGATGTCGATGATAGAAAAAGCACTAGCGGTGGATGTTTTTATTTTGGTAACAATCTGATTTCATGGTCAAGTAAGAAACAAAATTGTATCTCACTTTCTACAGCCGAATCAGAATATATTGTTGCCGCTAGTTGTTGTGCTCAATTATTATGGTTAAATCAAATGGTGTGTGATTATGGTCTGACAAGTCCATCAATGACATTGCTGTGTGACAATGTCAGTGCTATTGAGATTTCCAAAAATCTAGTTCAACATTCACAAACTAAACATATTGATATTTGACACCATTTTATTGGAGATCTTGTGGAATGAGAAATCATCAAGATAGATTATATTTCCACAGAGAAACAAATCGCTGATATTCTAACTAAACCTTTGGATTTTGAGAGGTTTTCTTCATTAAGAAAATCTCTTGGTATGTGTGTCGTTTAGATAGTGTCCACAATCCTGATGTTTAAGATATATGTTATGTGTCTTGACATCGGGAAAATGTGTTTTGATTCTGATCAATTAAAGTATTGTTTGACTAGTAATTAATTCATGCGAATTTATAACTAGTCAACATCATTTATTTGACCGAATCTGCTATATATAAAAAAATAAATATTTTAATATTTTTAATTTATTTGGGGTTGTTATGATAAGCGGATCTCCGTATCTCAAGATTTAAAGTTGAAAAGTGGGTTCGCTTAATCTTTCCCTTTCATACTTCCTTTTTGGCCTCATTCTCTATTCCTCTCTTTCTCCTTAACCGTTCATCTTCCTTCTCATCTGTGCAAATTTTCTCTGCTTTGTTCTCAAACTTGCTTCAATGGCCGACCCAGCCTTCAATGGCCGACCCAGGCCATGATGATGGTTTTACAAAAAATGATGGAGATGTCACAAGGTACTCCGTCTTCTGCCTCCACTCAAGCTCAACCTTCAAACCCTACTTCCTCTCAGTCTCCAACTCCCGTACCACTTTCTATTCCATTCACTACTCCGACAGTCCCCTCACAAATCGATGACCCAATTCCATAGCCTTCAGCTCAAAAACCCTCTTCTCTGACTACTCAACCACACTTCGAATATATCCACCATGATCTCGTCATCCCTCTTGGAATCAAGATTTTAAACCCTACGCCACTCACCTTTCATGTCCTAGGATATCCTGAAAACCCCATTAATCCTGACCTTCATATTCACTCACAGTTTCTCTCTCAACATGCTAGCCCACTATCTCCTACCCAGAAGTATAAAAGTCTTTACGGTAATACTCCTTTGTCTACTGCTGAGGCCCCTCGAAAAAGGATGAAATGCCAGACCCATACATCTCCTACCGTCTCGCGTTCCCTAAAGGATGAATTAGAATCATCCCTTGAGCAACCCCACTCGTTTGACCCTGCTGCTCCTATTTCTACTGATGTTGAAGCAAATGTTGCTTCCACCCAGGAGTGTCTCAACAAAGAAGGTCAGACATCCTCCTCCTCTTACTCAGGTTCTGCCCTAGATGTTTCTCTTGCTTATAGCAAGACATTCTATTCCGAAGAAGCTAAACAGTCTTACAAACTTTTTTCTCAAAGGGCTTTCAAAATTGAAAAAATGATTGATGTTTTAAGTTTCAAACATTATGGCATGGACGAGTTTTTGAAGGGGCGGGGGCTTTGTAAATCTGTTACAGAATTGTTGGTTTTTTATCCTGCAGTTGTGTATGAATTTTATTCCAATATTTCTATTGATATGGGGAACTCCGATAAATCGTGCTATGGTACTGTGTATGTTCGGGACAAAATTTATAATTTTAATCCTACTTTAATTAACTCATTTCTTGGATTGGATAACAAGGACTCTGTAATCTCATTGGATCTCATTGATGATGTTGTAAATGTGATTACTGGAGGCCTTGTTACTAAATGGATGCACAAAGTGCCCTCATCCAAGTTAACCTTCTTTTACACAGTACTTCATAAGATTACAATTTGTAACTGGCTTCCCACCTCTAATGTTTCTGTCCTCACCGTAGATCAAGCTATGTTGCTCTATAAAATTGGAACTCACCTTCCCTTTAACCTTGGTGCTTCTATATTTGAGTACATTCTTAGGTCTGCCTCTAAAAACAGCTCCTCTAATCACTTGCTCTTTCCATGTCTGATTCATGCATTGCTCACAAGCCAAGGTCTCAAAGTGAGTAAGAACAATGTTACTCTTGAGCATTCGACAATATCTATTGTCAATCTAAAGGCAGGTGATGGAAGAGTTATTGATCTTCCCTATGGAGCTGGTGATGATGTTCCTAAGTGTTCCTCTTCTAATGTTGCTCATGTCTCTCCTTTCTCAGGTGCAGTTCCTCATCCCCCTGCAGGAGCCTATCCTAGCATTCCTATTGTAATGCTTCCATTGGAGACACTTCATGCTCAGATTGATCACATCACTTCTGTTGTGCATATTCTCTCTCAAGTTTGTGAAGTTTTCACCAGCTTGCTTTCCACACAAAAAGGGGGAGATGATGAATTTGTTAAAGATAAAGAGGAGGCTGATGTGGAAGAAGTTTGTGAGGAGGCTAGTGTTAAGAAGAAGGGTGTTGCCAAAGCCAAGGGGAAGCGGATACTGATTTGAAGTTTGTAATACTTCTACAAACAATGTTTAATTTCTGTTCAAACAATATTTTTTTTGTTATGTGTTGGACGCGCTTTAAGATGCAATGTGCATCTTTGTTTTTGTTATGAATGGGATCTGAACAAACAAGTTTCTTTTTGAAAATGCTTGGTATGTGTTCAGGATGATTTTGTGTGATGCTCGTTAAGTTTTTTTCACTTCTTACTTTGGGTATCTGTTATATACCATATTTGTTGTGCATGATGAGCATAGTAATATTTTGGGATGTTGAATGATTTGCTAATCACTCAATGTGCCTTGATTGTTTTATGTTGAACTTCTGTTTAACATTAGTGTTATAATAGGGATATTACCTATTGTATGATGATTAGCTTAAGGGGGAGTAACCCTTAAGGGGGAGATTTATGTCTCCATTTTCCGCTGCGACTCTAAGTGTACACAATTCATCAAGTTGTATATTTTGTGCAGAAAGGCTAAGATTAAGGGGGTGATTGTAAAGTGATGTATGACATTGTGTTCAATGTTGAACATAATGTCATACAAAATCCCTATGACATTGTCCGTGACATTTATCGTGTCTAATCTTATCTTTCCTAGTTTTTAAGATTTATAATTTTTAATAAATTATTTTATATTTGTATATCTTAAATCATATAATTCCACTAAATCTTTATTTCAAATAAATGGATATATATGATTGAGATATTATTTTAAATAAAGTTTGATTTAGTCAAACTTTATCTCCTATTATTTAGGTATCTTGTTATCTTCTATTTAACCATTTCTTTTCAGAGATTAACATGCTGGAATTCTAGAGAAATGGAAGAGAATGTGAGTAGTGTTTCTAGCCACACCATGAAGACGGTTTTATACAAAATAGTGGACTAGTGGCGGTTATCTACATCACACGTTCAAGGAGATAACTTGGACTTCAAGCCTATTCAAGTGAAGATATTTAAAGGAGTTGATTCTCATTTAAAGAGGCTATTCGAGCAGAGAATATATCACCTTGATAGTGAGAAGATACAAAGCTCGAATCACAAACTTTGCAACTTGATTTCTATCGATTTCTTCTTTCTCTTTTCGTGTTTTCTTTGTTCAACTAATTCATGTGAAAAGGTTGTTCAATTTAGAGTAGATAGAAGATATCTAAGATTAGGAATCGTTGCTGGTTTGTAATCAAATTAACTGGTAGGTTGATTTGTCATTTTTGAATAGAATTTAGTCGAAAAACTAGATTTAGGATCCTGTACATTTGTTGATGTGTGTGGAACATTTGTTCAACATAATCAACTATATTGTTTATGCTTGTGAAAGCCTAATTTCTCCTTATGGCAATCACATACATGTTGTATGTGATTTAAAATTTATTCTCGTGCAATCGTATTTTTATTTCGTTGTTATTTTGTTAAGATAGCAAAAATTACTTTCCTTAACATTGAGTTTGACATTACAAACTATATTCGATTTTCAGTTATATGAAAACACACGACAAAATTAGAGAATGCTTGTGAAAGCCTAATTTCTCCATATGGCAATCACATATATGTTGTATGTGATTTAAAATTTATTCTCGTGCAATCGTATTTTTATTTCGTTGCTATTCTGTTAAGATAGCAAAAATTACTTTCCTTAACAGTGAGTTTGACATTACAAACTGTATTCGATTTTCAGTCATTTGGGCAACAAATTTCAACAGTTAGAATTGCAATTAATGGGATAAGTCGATCGCCGATTTGGTTGGATATATTTATATTTTGATGAATTGATTTCTCTAATTTTGTCGTGTGTTTTCATATAAAATTAAACACGAAAATTACACTAATGTCCTTACTTGATTAATTTAATCTCTAATATTAGATTTATTCTATCTTCAACTTATTTAATCCCATCCATCCATCTACAAAAATTAAAAGGCTCAGATTTATTCCTATTTCTCACACAGGACCCAGTCCCTATTATAACCAACTCCTATATATATATATATATATATATATATATAGTTGTTGTGTAATGAATAATAAATACCAAAGTACACTTACCCAATGATTAGGTGTGGAAACCAAATGTGTCATAAGGGTATTTGAGACATTTACAATCCAAATTACCCAAAAAACTCCATATTCTTAAAAGTTGCTTTTTTTCCAAATCACTATTTACTTTTGCCTATTTTTATCTATTTACACAAAGTTTATTTATGCAATTTAATTTTAAAATTGGGGTAGTTGGGCAATGTTTAATACATGAAAGTTATTTGGGCAATTTGTACTATATTCAAACCGTTGGCCCACAAAATCAGAATAAAAAAGTTGATTTACTGAAAAAGCATTGACATGTTTTGTACTTTCAAAATATAAATCATTAAATAATAGAGAATAAAATCTGCAACATATCTTTGCATTGTATCTTAGAATTATCGTTACTCTCTCCCCCTTCACCCTCTCTCACCATACTCTCTCTTCACCCTCTTAGTTCGGCCGAAAAACCATAGACCAAAGAAAAAAAATGTTAGAGCCACGTCACTAGAAAACTGTGAAGAATAACACAACGACGACGTCTATGGAGGAACCACTGGTGTCAAAGGAATCCATCTGAAACGAGAGAGGTTAGCGATTGTTATACCATAACGATAGTCTATTTTCATTTATTCGTTATGTTGAACGTTAATCTAATGTGAGTTAATGATAGTTTAGAATATTATGGATACTTTAAGTGATGTTATTGTTAATGTTTCCATGATTTTTATCCAGATCTAGCATAACAATAGTGATGTTTATACCATAATGATAGTTATGTATATACCGTAACAATAGCTTATTTGATGTTATATACTCTATACATGATTTAGCATATATTAAACAATAATGATAGTGATTGCCCCAATCATAACGATAGTTATTGTGCTCTAATGTTAGCTTATTTGATGTAATAGTGTTATGCTTTAATCGTTTTATGTATATCGTTAGGCCTATTGTGTTATTTTTTTAATATCGTTATAATTTAATTATAATATATATCGTTATGCCTTAATTATAATTTAATTTAATTATGTGTAATTATTGACGATAACATTAATCATTATGCCTTATTTTAATATGGATATCGTTATCACAAGGTGATTAACATTATCATTATTCCAAAAAATAATTAAATGTAAAGCTTAATGATAAGTTTAATTTAATTATAATTGAACGATAACTTTAATTTAATTAGAATTGATATAATCATGCTCAATCAAAGCTTAACGATAACTTTAATTTAATTGTAATTGATATAATCATTATGCTCAACCAAAGCATAACGATAACTTTAATGTAATGATAAATTACGTTATATTGTAAAAAATGTATTAATGAGCCGAATTAAATTGCATTAGTTTATTTTAGTATTATTTATTCTAGTTAAGTAAAAATAATAGTAATAATATTAGTATAAATAATAATATTAGTAAAAAATTAGAATAAAAATTAAAAAAATAATTGATATAAATAATAATAGTTTTGTATTAATTAAACTACTCATTAGTTATATATTAATATGATATAGGTTAGTTAAAACGTTGTAATTTACACTCTAGATAAATAATAATAATAATAATAATAATAATAATAATAATAATAATAATAATAATAATAATAATAATAATAATAATAATAATAATAATAATAATAATAAGAAGAAGAAGAAGAACAACAACAACAACAACAACAACAACAGCAACAACAGCAACAACAGCAACAACAACAACAACAACAACAACAACAACAACAACATAGCTTAAAATTTAAAATTTAATAATTATCTAATTTTCTATTGTAAATTTTAGATTGAGTAGATTAGACGCCCTCTTCAGAGACTGAAGCCGAATGTGATGACGTACATAAAGATGGAGTTACTTGAAAAAATTAGAGAGTCTTAAATCATTTTGGTGGTGAGGTTAGAATCCAGATGTTTAGATCTGGATACTTCAGATATTTCCTAGATTTTGTGAGGTTAGTATAACACGCAAAGTGTTGCATGCCTTGATATGTCGTAAAGTACATGCACATGATCCTACATGCGAGGGTAGTGAGTGTTGGTTCCATCTCAATGGATCATGCTACGCTTTAGGCCCTTTGAGTATGCATTGGTGTCAGGCTTATGGTTTGGAACATCGAGTTTCAATCCGAATGTGGCCAATCACATTCCGGCCTGAGGCGTGTATTACCGATTATTTGAGGGACAGAAGACGACCATGGTACAGATGTATGATAAGTTTAAGGACATGAGTCTAGCCAATCACCCTCCAGATTACATGAAGATTGTGAACATCTTGTTCGTATATCAGATCTTGATTTGTCATGATTCGGGACGGGCGATCGATAGCTGGGTGTGGGCCCTGGTGGAAGATGTTGACGTTTGGAATTCTTTTCCATGGGGGGCCTATACATTTCAGATGCTGATACACTGATGAGACCGTGCATAGCAACGATGAACTAAATCCGGAGTTGCAAATCAAAGGTCCAGTTATGAGGCTTCGAGCTAAGAGATTACAAGATTATCTTCAAGGAATGATTCGCAAGAAGCTTGAGGAAGAACCAAGTCAAGTCGGCTCGAGATTGGTGTTCGTGTTGAAGTTCGAAGATGAAGTATAGTCATCAAGACTCTGCACGGACCGTGCAGAGGACTGAGCCTAGGACACGGCCCGTGCAACCATGAAGAAAGTAAGACCAGAGACTCCCGCACGGACCGTGCGGAACTCCAGCCTGAGCGCACGGACCGTGCTGCCTAGCCGATTCCAAGACCCGTCTTGTTTTGATCGGAATTTTCGTACCTATGCTATAGTATTATTTTATACTATAGTATTTAATTATTTTGAGTCATTTTTATTATTTATTTGATGTAATTTTCGAATTTATTTGAGTCAAGGTTAACTAGGTTTTATTTAAGGTAATTTCCTACCTTGAATAGAATTCTAGCTTAGGTAATTTCCTAGTCTAGTTAGAGATCTATTTGGATCAGATTTATAAGCCCATTAAGCTTATAATTTCGTGGCCTATAGTCTTATAAATAGGGGAACATTGTTTCATTGATACTTTAGACATTATTGAAGTTATTTGCCTTTGCATCCAATCGTATCTCAAAAAAATTTAAATCTTTTGGTTGTTTTGATTCAAAAACATTCATTCTTAGTATAAGAACTCAAAATTTATGAGGAGAAGATGGATTATTATTAATCACAAGGTAAAGTATTTATACAATTAAGAGAAAGATCTAGAACTATATAATTAAATACAATAGATTTGATTTTATCTAATTATGGAACATTAGGATCTAGAGAATCTGGAGGATCCTTAATACGCCCCCGCAAAATTGACGTGCCGTCGACCACAGAAATTTTGGAGCGAAGACTCTCGAAACGCGGACGCGGGAGAGCTTTGGTGAGCAAGTCGGTGAGCTGATCAAGTGTGCTGACATAGGAAACACGAAGATGACCCTTGGAGGAAATATCACGAACAAAATGAACATCAACAGCGATGTGTTTCATCCAGGAATGCTGAATAGGGCGGAGAGCTAGCCAAGTTGCACTAATATTATCACCAAGAAACAACCTCGGAGACAGCGGAAGCAAACGATCGGTATTCGGCCTCGGTAGAAGACCGAGCAACACCGGTTTGCTTACGAAAATGCCAAGAAACCGGATTTTCACCAAGAAAGATTAGATAGGCCGATGTAGACTTACAATCACGAGAATCACCGACGAAGTCAGAATCAGAATAGGCAGTGAGACGTAGATGAGTAGGGCGTCAGAGAAGGAGGCCATGATGAAGTGTACCTTTGAGATAGCGAAACAATCGCTTGACCTCGGCCCAGTCTGAACCGGAGGGAGAAGACATGTGTTGAGCAAGGCGATTCATAGTGAATGAGATATCCGGACGAGTGAATGCCAAATATTGGAGGCCACCGATAGCACTACGGTATTCGGTGGGATCAATATGTGTTGAGGGAGTTGAGGTAGAGGGATTAGTAGGCGTGCGTAATGGTTTGGTTCCGTCCATGTGATGACATCGGAGCAAATCCACCACATACTTATGCTGAGAAAGAAATAGGCCCTCTTTGCACCGGGAAACCTCCACACCTAAAAAATAAGATAAAGAGCCAAGATCTTTGACAGATAATCGGGACTGTAAATGAAAAGTAATTGTTTGATGGGAGCATCATGCGAGCCAGTGACAATAATGTCGTCGACATAAACGAGGACCAAGAGATGGACGCCAGAACGGTGATAGACGAAGAAAGATGTGTCGGCCTTAGATTGTGTGAAACCGAAGGCAACTAATGAAGAACCAAGGGCGAGATACCACTCACGGGAAGCTTGCCGTAAACCATATAAGGACTTACGAAAGAGGCAAACATGGGACGGACGTGTGGTGTCGACAAAACCAGGAGGCTGACTCATGTAAACAGGAGTGCTAAGGGTCCCATAGAGAAAGGCGTTGGACACATCAAGCTGTTTGAGCGGCCAGTTGGCGGAAAGAGCCAAGGTAAGCACTGTTCGGATGGTTGCTGGTTTGACAACAGGGCTGAACGTCTCTTTGAAATCGACACCGTGACGCTGATAAAAGCCCTTGGCCACAAGACGAGCTTTGTATCGTTCAATGGTGCCATTGAGATTACGCTTGATTCGGAAAACCTATTTGCAATCAACAATGTTAGCATGAGAAGAAGGGGAGACAAGATTCCATGTACCAAAACGCTGAAGGGCGGTGAACTCTTCAGCCATAGCTGTTCTCTAGTGAGGAGATGAGAGAGCTTTGGATACCATGGTAGGCTCGGAATCCGGTGGCAAAGGATGCTTGGTTGCAGAGTAAAGCCATTTGCGGGGCTTGAAGATGCCATTCTGAGCCTGAGTGCGCATAGGGTGAAGTCGGCTCGTTGGAGGAACAGGTGGAGTAGTAGATGGAGGAATCTGCGCAGACGGGGTTACTGGAGACCTAAGAACTGGAGATGGGACTGGCACTGGAGCGGTAGGTGGTGCAAATGGAGGTAGCATTGGTGCAGCAGGGGGAGGCACTGATGGAGTAGGAAGTAAATGTAAGAACTTCGCTTTGTCATTGTCATGCATGGCAGTCTTGGAGAAATCCCAAAATGTGAATTCAGAGAATTTGACGTGTCGGGAGACAAATATTCGTCTGGAATCTGGGTCCAAACACCTATAGGCACTCTGGCTAGTGGAATAACCAATAAAGATGCAAGGGCGTGATGGAAAATCCATCTTTCCAATGTTGTAGGGACGGAGCCATGGAAAACAAATGCAGCCAAAAGTCCGAAGCTTGAGATAATTAGGGGATTGCTGAAATAAGAGTTCAAAAGGACTGACCGATGAAGTATTGGGAGAAGGTGTCCGATTAATCAGATAAGCAACCGTCTGAACAGCAAAGCCCCAAAATGTAGGAGGAAGACGGGCATGGTGTAACAGTGCACGAGATATTTCAAGCAAATGACGATTACGCCTTTCAGAAATGCCATTTTGTTGCGGCGTGTGAGGCGTAGTTGTGAGCCAAGAAATCCCACTGCCAATCAAATAAGGTTTTAAGGCCAAAAATTCTCCACCATTATCTGTGTAGAAATGACGAATATGTGTGTTGAATTGTTTTTCCACTAAAAAACGAAATTGTTTGAAAATGTCTGCAACTTGGGACTTGGCATGAATGGTGTAAACCCAACAATATCGACTATAAAGATCAACAAGGAGCAGAAAGAAACGACAACCATCAAAAGCAATAGTAGAAGCAGGCCCCCAAACATCAGCATAAATATAAGCCAACGGACAAGAAGCAATAAAAGAAGTATTTCCAAAAGGCAGTCTGTGAGCCTTACTCACATTACAAAAAAAAACAATCATCATCCAAAAATCTGTTCGTAGACAAGACAGGTAAATGAAATCTAGATAAAATGCTAACGCACGTCCGTTTGGATGGGTGGCCGAGACGAGCATGCCAGTGGTGTGGTGTTGTGCGAACCCCAAAAGCAGCAATCTTTGGCATAGAGCTGGTGATAGGAGCATCCAAAGTATACGTCCCGTTACTGAATGGCCCGCGATCCACCACCGTCCCCGTGATATGATCATTGATGAAATAATGAAATGGAAAGAATTCCACAGAAACTTTGTTAGCTTTAGTAAACTCATGAATAGATATCAAATTTCGGGCGGCCCGAGGAACACATAGAGCATTAGACAATGTGAAATGGCGAGCAGGTGTAGTAACAAAAGAAGTACCAGAATGAGTGATGGGCATACCATGTCCGTTGGTAGTTTATATCTCATCAGTTCCGCTGTATTCAGAGTGCAGAGAGAGATTGTTCAAATCATTGGTAATCGTGTGAGACACACCAGTATCCTTCACCCACGGGTTGAGTTTTGATGATAAGTGGGGGACTGAGCCATGTTGGCGGTGGGCTGAGAGCGACGGCAGGTAGGAGCAGTATGGCCTTGAAAACCACACAACTGACAAATAACAGGCTGCGAAGAATAACCAGAGTAGTGGTGATTACCAGGATGCGGTGAATAATGACGGCCACCCCCGCGTCCACCACGACGGTGGTCCCCTCGACCACGCTGATGTCCGGAATAATTATTGCGGCCGTTGTTTCCAGAGATGTGACGGCCAAATGAGGAGCCTGAGGGGGTTGCGGTCTTGCTTTGAGCGATGTTAGCGGTGGCGATGAGCTGGGCAGAATCGGACTCGAGCTGTTTGAGGTACAGTTCGTGTTCAACAAGACGATCCCGAAGCTCTTCGAATCGAAAAGTGATTTCCCTGGTTCGGACTGCACTCACGATCTCGCGATACGAAGGACTAAGGCCATTGACGACATAAAGGGTAAGGTCATCGGTGGAGATGGCGGTGTCGACGAGAGCGAGTTCATCGGCTATAGATTTGATAGAGTTGACATAATCAGAGATGGAGCGGGAGCCGAGTTTAGCCGTCGTGAGGGAGGTTTTGAGATGCATGACATAGGCACGTGATGTGCTAGCAAACGCACGATTGAGGATGGACCAGGCATCGGCGGCGGTGGAGACAGCACCGAGCATCGGAAGAATTTTCAAGGAGACAGAGCCAAGTATGGTCGTAAGTAGCAGCTGGTCTTGTCGGAACCAGGCCGTCGAGGCGGCGGCATCAGTGGCAGGATCAGGGCAAGGTCGCTTGCTATCGACGAAGCCCATAAGATCATGGCCGTTAAGGACGGCGCAAAGATGTGTGCGCCAAGAAGAGAAATTCGTTGGTGTAAGGGTTATCGGCAAGTTGTGGTGGGCAGTTATTGTTGGGGTTTTTTCGAATTGAACAACCGCAGGATATAATTGGATGTTAATTAATCCGTGTTCATGCAAATCATAATTTTATGTAACATGCATGTTTATCACAGTCTAATCAAAAAGCATGCAAAGCAGATTCGAATCTAATAAAGCGGAAGACATAGAAACGAATCTACTTACAAATCAATAGACGGTCTGTGGACAAGATTAAAGATCTAATCTTGCTATTGAATGAACACTGTATGGCGTCACCTAACACCTCAAAAAATCGAGCACCACAGATTCTACTCCAAGATCTTCTGTTGTATTCCCGGACTGTATCTAGATTCAGAGTGGGCTGAAATCTACTAGATAGAATTGTGAAATCTGTGGATAACTTTGAGAGACAAAGAGGGGCTGATTTCTTATGATTATTATCCTCAAAATTTCGTGCCCCCCTCCCCTTATATATAGGGAGGGGCGAAATTTCATGTTCCAGCCCTACTGGGCTTGGGCCTCTATCTCAAGTTCAATATCCAGTCCACTATCAGTCAATTAGGCTACACAGGGATCTAGAAGAATATTAAATTGGCCCACAAATTTATTTAATATCCAATATCCAATAAACCTAGGATATAATTAAATAAATTAAGTTTTACTTTTATTCCACTAAAGAAGTAAAACTGACCTACCAATTTAATATATATTTACGAATATGCTTTCTCCTTTAGTCCAGCCATTCCCTGTGTTTAAGATATAATGTTGATTAATTAATTATGTAAGCCTCTGATAGCTATAATTAATTAACATCTAAAACCTTGAGTAGTACCACACAAGCTTTATCATGTAAGGAATAAATTCCACCTGCAGGGTTTTAACATGAACTTGCGTTTTCTCAAGAGAACATTATCAACCTGGCGCACTAGGACACGGTGCTCATGCATACTGCTCGAGACATCATGTATACATTGTTATTACCCAAGATATCGAATTCGATCTACGAAAAGATCTCACTCATTGATAAATCAAAGTAATAAACAACACACACATATGCTCGCCAATATCACATGAGTTCAGAACCCGAACTCTGTGGATCTTTATTCTCTCAGTAACTGGGTCAGAGATAGAGAATAGTATCCTATCGTGATCCTCCTCAATACACTAACCAGTGTACTAGAATAATCAGTTAGCCAAGATAAACTAACTTATCAGATTATTCTATGGTGTACCGATGGTGTGTTCAGGACCATCTAAGCCGTGAGCTCTTTAATACATTACAAGGTTCTAATGATATGATCTTTACCGTGTGACTCCCCACACCATATCATCTACAATGTAAGTATATGGAACATTGCATAGAACAATTATAGAACATAATCTAAATGCAAACAGTGACTGCAATAACTTTCATTTCATATCATCATATCATCAGAAAAGTATACAAAGACAAGTCTTCTAGTATACAAAACTAACAATCTCCCACTTATACTTGAAGCATGTCTTTCAAGCATAATAAATAACTAGCTAACTCTCGAATCAAAACTATCAACTCAAACTGCATCCCTAGGTTTGCATCTCACTCCCATTTTCTCCACGTGACCATCAAAGGTCTTAGCCGCCAGGCTCTTCGTGAATGGATCAGCCAGGTTGTGCTCCGATGCAATCTTGACCACTGCCACGTCTCCTCTCTTAATGATTTCTCGTATAAGATGGTACTTTCTCTCTATGTGTTTACTTGCCTTGTGGGCTCTTGGTTCCTTCGAATTTGTCACTGCATTAGAGTTATCACAGTATATCGTGATAGTCTTAGGCAAATCAGAAACCACGCCCAAGCCCACTAGGAACCCGCGGAGCCAGACAGCCTCTTTTGCAGCCTCAGAGGCAGCTACATACTCAGCTTCCATGGTGGAATCCGCAATGCATTTCTGCTTAATGCTCCTCCATGCGATGGCTCCACCTCCTAATGTAAACACATAGCCCGAGGTAAACTTACTCTGATCTTTGTCGGATTGAAAATCTGAGTCCGTGTAACCCAAAGGTACTAGGCTATCAGAGCAGAAAACCAACATGTAGTCTCGAGTCCGTTTAAGGTACTTGAGAATGTTTTTGACCACAGTCTAGTGACCTTGTCCAGGGTTAGACTGATATCTGCTTACCATGCCAACGGCATAGCATATATCAGGCTTAGTGCATAGCATAGCATACATCAAACTTCCCACAGCCGAAGCATATGGTACTTTCTTCATTTCCTCTATCTCAGACTGTGTTTGGGGACACATTTTCTTGGATAGATGAATTCCATGCCTGTAAGGTATAAAACCTTTCTTGGAATCTTGCATGCCAAATCTAGCTAGTACTGTATTGATATAAGTTGCCTGGGACAGACATAACATCCTTTTCTGGCGATCACGAATGATCTTGATGCCAAGGACATGTCCGGCTTCATCCAGATCCTTCATATCGAACTGCTCGGACAACCACACCCTAATGTTTGACGACGCCTTCTTACTGTTTTCAATAAGCAAGATGTCATCAACATAAAGTACGAGGAATGCCACCACGTCACATTTCTTGTACACACAGCTCTCATCCGGACTTTGCACGAATCCATATGACTGGATAACCTCATCAAATCGGATGTTCCAAGACCTCGATGTCTGCTTAAGTCCATAAATGGATCTCTTAAGCTTACACACCAAGTGCTCTTGGCTCTTAACAATGAATCCCTCTGGTTGTTTCATGTGAATGTTTTCCTTAAGACTTCCATTTAGGAAAGCCGTCTTGACATCCATATGCCAGATCTCATAATCCAAATGAGTGGCAATAGACAAGAGAATCCGGATTGACTTAAGCATGACTACCGGCGAAAAGGTTTCCTCATAATCGATCCCTTCTTTCTGAGTATACCCTTTTGCACCAATCTAGCTTTGAAGGTTTCAATCTTCCCATCAGATCCTCTCTTGCGCTTGTAGACCCACTTACAGCGAATGGGTTTTACCCCATCTAGTGGTTCTACAAGTTCCCAGACTTGATAGTGATCCATAGATCCAATCTCAGACTCGTTGTGCAGTGTTTGGTGGTTCCTCTTCTTGTACAATCGGTGTAGCAGGAACTGATTTCGATGGAACCAAGTTAAGAATATAGGTTGCTGTTTCCAGGGCATATCCCCAGAACGAAATAGGCAACTCAGAATAACTCATCATCGATCTAACCATCTCTAACAATGTACGATTCCTTCTTTCTGCCACGCCATTCTGCTGTGGCGTTCCAGGCGCAGTCAACTGGGATGTAATCCCACTCTCTGCCATGTAATCCCTAAATTCGCTTAAGAGGTACTCGTCACCACGACCAAAACGTAGTGACTTGATACTTCTGTCTGTTCGTTTCTCTGCTTCCGCC
The DNA here is from genome assembly GCA_026008535.1 of Perilla frutescens. NCBI lineage: Eukaryota > Viridiplantae > Streptophyta > Magnoliopsida > Lamiales > Lamiaceae > Perilla > Perilla frutescens. The sequence continues at coordinate 17,481,863 of BRKX01000015.1, forward strand.
TTAAACTCTTTGAATTTCTCAAAGCATTCAGACTTGCGACGTAACAGGTAGATATAACCGTATCTAGAGCAATCATCAATAAGAGTGATGAAATACTCGAACCCTCCTCGAGCTTGAACTGACATAGGGCCGCACAGGTCAGAGTGAATCAAATCTAATAGCCCTTCGGATCTATTTCCTTTTGACTGGAAAGGACGCTTGGTCATTTTACCTTCCAAACAGGATTCACACAAACGAAACGATTCCAGTACCAAAGAAGACAATGGTCCATCGTTGACAAGCCTTTGTATCCTCTTAAGGTTAATATGACCTAGCCTTAGATGCCAAAGATAGATTTGATTCATTTCCCAAGGTTCTTTTCTCTTGTTAGGGTTTATGATCGATGTATTCAAAAGTTGTCTTTGCATAGTATTTTCAGGTGGTTTAAGAAAGTATAAATGTCCATCCAATGTACCAGAATAGATAAAATGTTTACCACTAAAGATAACCACCTTGTTATCAAAAGAAACAGAATATCCATCCATAATCAGTTTAGAAACTGAAACCAAGTTTCGCCTAAAACCAGGCACATAAAGACAATCTTTCAAAACCAAAGTTCTATCACTACTGAAAGGTAAAACAACGTCTCCCACTGCAACAGCCGCCACTCTCGTAGCATTGCCCATGTAGACGATGATCTCATTCTCACTCAACTGTCTTTTTACCAGGAACCCTTGTAAAGACATACAAACATGATCAGTAGCTCCAGTATCTACTATCCACGACTGGGTAGAACAAGTTACTAAACATGTTTCCACAACCAGAGTGTGAGATGTACCTTTCTTCTTCATTGCTAAGTGGCGAGCCGAGCGGTTCTGATAACCGAAGAGCTCCTTAAGGTTGAGCATGACATCATAAGCAGTCTTCATAGTCTGATGCTGATGTTGCAACACATTCGACATGGAAGCCAGAATGTAGCAGCGTGCTATTTCATCAGACTTGACCCACTTATCATACACAGCCCTTTGGGCTTCGTCAGAACCCTCATCTGGCTTGTCAGGACATACCTCTTCAAGTACAAACTTGTGTCCCTCAGCAACTAGAACTAGGTTAAGGTTACGAATCTAGTCATTGTAGTTTTCACCGACAAGTTTGTTTTCTTTGAGGATTGAGGACAGATTGGAGAGTGTCATTGATGATATGAAATAACTGAAATTAAACATGCAGTACAGTCACATAACACGTTTAGGATAAACAGTATATAATCGAAAGCCTCATAAAAATTATATACTTTTCCACCGACACTTTAAAAACGTCTTTTATAAGCCACGATAGTGTGGACGTTTATAAAATCCATTCTTAAATAGGTTAAACCTTTAATTTGCCTCCAGTTGAGTTTCCTTACAACAAGCAAATTAATAGCCGGATAATAAACACGGTCATGTAATCATCTAACTGATAAGCCACGATCGTGTGGACGTTTATCAATAAATTACATCTAAGTGTGCATATCATTATCTTCGCACCAAGATCACTATTCGAATTTAACCGCTCCAGATAGAGGAGTCAGTTAGTTCTAATAGTGTTCTACAACTATCCTTTTAGGGGATTTAATTTCTAGAGAAATCTGTGATATGACACATCCGATATGGAGGAAGACCGATGTCAACGCGCATGCCCATCACTTCTCAATTAAACCAGATTTTAATGGAGACCGAATGAGATTTCTACATACTTTGGTATGAATCTCTCCCACTTAGTTATTTATGTTTGAGGTTTCATTTTATCCCATTATCGAACAAGCAAACATCACATAAAATGATAAACATCCATTGCATGCTTCAACATAATAAGCAACAGTAATATTCCAACTATCATGGCTTATATCTCATGTTGATTGATGAGATAAAACTGGAAAGTCAGCTCCGGAAACAGCTTATAGCCGCCGCCCCTTCACCGCGCCTCGCCGAAAACCCTAGCTCCCATTTAAGGTTTCGGGACGTGAACCGGTGAACCTTCCTTTCTGGTGCTGAACCACTTTCCTTCTTTGAGTTGATCTCCGATCTTTATTCAATACAGACTATCTATTCCATAAGGAAAAATCTAATACTGCTAGAATAAAAAAATACAACTCAAAAACTCGTCTAACGGCTTTATATCTATTACATTAAAACAGCGTAAAATAAAATCTAGACCTAATCCATGGATTTTCTCATGGATTAAAATCACGTAGCCAAACCGGCATACGGCCAACATCCATTCAACATAAACATACATCACATAAAATAAAGGAGCCATGATAGTTGGTAAACCTGCAAACAAACACAGTCTACAAAAACCAACAATCATGCATTATATGATCCACATAAAATAACATATGATATCTATGCATGAATATTAAAATAATATTCGAATTTTACAATTAATTAAATTAATTAATTCGATATTATCCACAAGATAAAAATTAGAAATTAAAATAATTATCCACCAATTTTAATCTTGTATATTTTTGAAAATATCACTTAAATAAATATGGAAATTAATTATAATTATCCACCAAATTTATTTAATATTTTCAAGTCACCCTAATTAAATAATAATTGGATATCTTGATATAAATCAAGAATCTAATCCAAATATTATCCATAAGAATCTAAATCTTCAAGGATAAAGTTTGGAGATTTGATTCCAATCCAAAATCTTCCAAAACCTATCCAAAATTAAATTCTTATCACAATTGGATTTTGATAATTATTTGTATATATCCAAAATCACCTTATCCAATTTTTAATACATAGATTTCGAAATTATCCAAATAATAAATCTGGAAATTTGATCCACTTCAAATTCTTCCAAATTTAAAATTCTATTTTCAAATCTATCTAGATTAAAATTAGGTAAATTAAGATATACATCAAATAATATCAAATCTTAATCCAACACGTGTAATTTTCGATCCACATCAATAAACGAATCTGGAAATTTGATTTTTATCAAAATCTTCTCCAAATCATTTTATTAATTTCGAAAATTACATAAAGTTAACACATTTGGAAATTTTGACATTAATCAAAAAACTATTCCAAATAAATACCATAGGTTTCGAAATTTACGAAATAATAAATCTGGAAATTTTGATCCACTTCAAAAATTACCAAATTTAAAATTCTAATTTCAAACCTATCTAGATTAGAATTAGATAATTTTTGATATACACCAAAAATTACTTATCCTAATTCTAATCAACTAAATTTTCGAACCTCTACCAAAATAAATCTGGAAATTTTGATCTTGATCAAAAATCCATCCAAATTTAATTCTATGTATCGAAAATATAGAACACAAAATTAGGGAATTTAAACACATCAAAATTCGAAAATTTTGACCTCCAAATTTTCGAAAATTATGAGATACAAATCTGAAAATTTGAAGAACATCAAATATCATTCCAAATCTATATCCATAATGACCGAAAATTCTTAACCACTCAAAACTAGAATTTTCGAATTTTTCATCAAAAATTCTTCCAAGTTTTGAATACCATAAAATCGAAACACATGACAATTAAATCTGAAAATTTAAACACCATAAATTTATCATCAAATTTAATATGCAATTCGAAATTATGCCCGGATTAATCCTAGAACAGTGCCAAAACCCGCTCTGATACCAGTTGTTGGGGTTTTTTCGAATTGAACCACCGCAGGATCTAATTGGATGTTCATTAATCCGTGTTCATGAAAATCATAATTTTATGTAACATGCATGTTTATCACAGTCTAATAAAAAAGCATGCAAAGCAGATTCGAATCTAATAAAGCGGAAGACATAGAAACGAATCTACTTACAAATCGATAGACGGTCTGTGGACAAGATTAAAGATCTAATCTTGCTGTTGAATGAACACTATATGGTGCCACCTAACACCTCAAAAAATCGAGCACCACAGATTCTACTCCAAGATCTTCTGTTGTATTCCCGGACTGTATCTAGATTCAGAGTGGGCTGAAATCTACTAGATAGAATTGTGAAATATGTGGATAACTTTGAGAGACAAAGAGGGGTTGATTTCTTATGATTATTATCCTCAAAATTTCGTGCCCCCCTCCCCTTATATATAGGGAGGGGCGAAATTTCATGTTCCAGCCCTACTGGGCTTGGGCCTCTATCTCAAGTTCAATATCCAGTCCACTATCAGTCAATTGGGCTACAACAGGGATCTAGAAGAATATTAAATTGGCCCACTAATTTATTTAATATTCAATATCCAATAAACCTAGGATATAATTAAATAAATTAAGTTTTACTTTTATTCCACTAAAGAAGTAAAACTGACCTACCAATTTAATATATATTTACGAATATGCTTTCTCCTTTAGTCCAGCCATTCCCCGTGTTTAAGATATAATGTTCATTAATTAATTATGTAAGCCTCTGATAGCTATAATTAATTAACATCTAAAACCTTGAGTAGTACCACACAAGCTTTATCATGTAAGGAATAAATTCCACCTGCAGGGTTTTAACATGAACTTGCGTTTTCTCAAGAGAACATTATCAACCTGGCGCACTAGGACACGGTGCTCATGCATACTGCTCGAGACATCATGTATACATTGTTATTACCCAAGATATCGAATTCGATCTACGAAAAGATCTCACTCATTGATAAATCAAAGTAATAAACAACACACACATATGCTCGCCAATATCACATGAGTTCAGAACCCGAACTCTGTGGATCTTTATTCTCTCAGTAACTGGGTCAGAGATAGAGAATAGTATCCTATCGTGATCCTCCTCAATACACTAACCAGTGTACTAGAATAATCAGTTAGTCAAGATAAACTAACCTATCAGATTATTCTACGGTGTACCGATGGTGTGTTCAGGACCATCTAAGCCGTGAGCTCTTTAATACATTACAAGGTTCTAATGATATGATCTTTACCGTGTGACTCCCCACACCATATCATCTACAATGTAAGTATATGGAACATTGCATAGAACAATTATAGAACATAATCTAAATGCAAACAGTGACTGCAATAACTTTCATTTCATATCATCATATCATCAGAAAAGTATACAAAGACAAGTCTTCTAGTATATAAAACTAACAGTTATGTGGACGATGGTGGGAGGAGAGGCATCGGTAGTAGCGAGAGTTGAGCCAGCGGGAGCGGGGAAAGGGGGATTCACCATCGTGGCTAGGGTTGAGGGTCGGAAGAAAATCTCGTGAGAGACCGGCGTATGATAACATATAAGAACTCAAAATTTATGAGGAGAAGATGGATTATTATTAATCACAAGGTAAAGTATTTATACAATTAAGAGTAGGATCTAGAACTATATAATTAAATACAATAGATTTGATTTTATCTAATTATGGAACATTAGGATCTAGAGAATCTGGAGGATCCTTAATATTTTGAGTTCTTATACTTAGAACTAGCAAATCTAAGTCTTATTCAAGGGTATTCCTTAATCCACTTGAGGGATTAATAGGTATTCGCTATATGGAGATCAACTTAGAGATTTTAGCTTTGAGTAAGTTCAAGATTCAATATTTATATATATATATATATATATATATATATATATATTGATTAGCAATTTAAAGCATTATATTATTTTAAAGTATTAAAATATTCTAAATATTATACTACCTCCGTTTCAAAATCTTTGTTGTTTTAGGTTTTTTTTTTGTTTCAAAATGTTTGTTGTTTTATATAATTTGACATCATTTCTCCCAATTTTAACCCTCTCAAATCCTACAAGATTTCTTGATTCTAACTTACCTATAATACATGAAGAGAGAAAAATATATGGAGAGAGAAAATATTGTTATTTTTTAGGAAAATATAGATGAATTAGATTTTATGGCATTATATGAGGGATAAGTATATTTGTCCACAAAATTAATTCTTAATTTCAGATAAAAAAAAAACAAAACAACAAACAATATTTCGAAACGGAGGTAGTATTAATTAATTATCATTTTTATGTTAGGCGGCGCGTGTGGATAAATTTGTAATCGTACTTTTATCAAAGTTCAAGTTAAGGTGGGGATTCTCTCGGAGAATATATGAGCAAAATATTCGTTTATCCTTATTATGCATTTTATATGTGGAAATTATATGTTCGGCCGACAGGCTGTAGGAAAAGTTACTCAACCTAGGGTTGCATGTTCGGCTGACGGGCTGCATGAAAAGTTACTCAACCTACGGGTTGCATGTTCGGCCTACAGGCTGCAGGAAAATGATATTTGATATGCTATATATTTATTGTTCATATTGTGTATAATCTGGATAAATGCAGTAACCCCACTGAGTTAATAGCACTCACCCAAAGTTATTTATATTTTCAGGCTAACGAAGCTCGGGCAGTGTGGTGGAGACGGAGTAATGGAATAAAGACTATTTAATGTTTTAAGCATTTAATTTTTTTCCGCTGCAATAAACTCCAAATTTATGTTTTTGGAACAAACTTTTGAAGTATTATTTAATATTCCACCCTTTTTATTACTTAAATAAATATATGAAATTTTGAGACGTCACAACTGTAATGTTAGTTTTACACTTATACGGTGGAATCATTCGCATTTAATAATGCATAACATTAATTTTAAAATATTTTAACGTTAGACATTCAACTATGTTAACGTTAGTCTTAAAAAATAAATTGTTACACATTTCGATCCATTTATTATAAATTACATGAAATCTTTTATATATATATATATATATATATATATATGTTAGGTGTGTGTGCATTTATTGTGTAGTTATTAAAAAAATATAAAAAGTACACTTACACAATGATTGAGGTGTGGGAACACGTGTGTCATAAGGGTATTTTAGACATTTACACTCCAAATTATCCAAATAACTCCCCATTCTTATATCTTATTTTTATTTCTCAATCGCTATTTACTTTTGTCTATATTTATACATTTACACATAAACTATTATCCCGATACATAAATCCTTTCAAATTGTATTAAAATTTACAATGAGACACAAAAAAATGAAATATTGGTTGAATAAATAAATTACATATAGAGATATTCCAAATTGTTATTTTATATCTTTTAATCAAGTTCTTAAATTATAATATTATTTATATTAAAATAATAATTTATGAGATTTATTCAATATATATTTTAAAATATAAAATGATTTCGTACACCATACGTGTAACAAAACTAGTATTTATATATATATATATATATATATATATATATATATATATATATATTAGTATACCACCTGTGCGATGCATAAAGAATATTATTAAAAAAATATTTATGTACAATAATAAAATTATATTCAATCATAAATTTCGCATATAAATATATGAATTATATCTTTTGAATTATAAATTACTTGTATATTTGTATTCATTGGAGAAATCAGCCTTGGCGGCTCTAGCCGTGCTGGAAACACCCAAGTTGGTTGTAAAATAGAGAAGGCAGAGTCCTCGCCGTCAAGGTGGTCTCGACATCGATTAATCGGCCAATTAGGCATAAATAATTTTTTTTCAATTTTTTTAAATATTTTTGTTCAAAATATGATTAAATGAAAATTTTGAGCCTTTTATACAACAACCTATATTGCAATGTTTTTTTTTTTAGGAAATACATCCCAATGTTTTAATCTACAACTAATGCGGAATGTAGAAAAATTAAAAAAAAGTTGCGGAATTTGAAGTTTCGATTTAAGATTACCCACTCTTTTGTACAAACCGCATCTCAATATTTCAATCTACAACCGATGTGAGATGTAGGATAAATTAAAATTTAATATGTAAATAGCAATATGTAATAATATATTATAAAAAAAATAAAAATGATTAGGTGAAGACAATCTAAATAGATTTTTATATGTTATTATATGTAACTTTATGAACCCACTTGTGGAGAAACAAAACATCATAGTCCGATGATTGATACGTAACTTTAAAACATCACAAATCTACACATATGTGCGTACACACGAATGAGGAGTGATATATATATATATATATATATACATACATTATCTTTAAAGATTTTAACTCATTAAATATTTTTGGATGTGGATGTTGAATTTTTTAATATATTTAATTAACTTAAAAAATTAAAAATATTTTAAATTATTATATTTAAAATATTTTATTATATTTGTTTAATATATTTAATTCAATTTTAATTCAAAAATATTTAATTTCTAAAAATTTAAAATGTATCGTATTAAATTGATAAAATTAAATATCAAATATTATACATGATCTCAATTTACAGATCATTGTTGGGCCTCACAATTCATAGTTTGTTCATATACAATATTATTTCTTTGTTCTTCAATGTGGGATAAATTTTAGTTTAAAATTAAACTATATAAGTTTTAACTATTTAAAACATATTTAAAGTTGAAAACTTAAATATGATAACTTGAAAATCTTAAAATTATCTAACATTAAAATGATAAGATCAATGAATACATTTCGAGTTTCAACCATTCAAAATTTAAATATATTTAATTTAAAATTTTGTATGCGGATCATGATTTTTTAAAATATATTTAATCAATGAGTGTTTCTAAATACGCCACTAAATTCTCTTTATACATCACTATTAATTTTAATTCAAAAATAAATAATTATTAATTTACATAAATATCATTTTTTTAATTTTAAAAACTACTTAAAAAATAAAAAATCCCCTTCTTCCCACCCCAGTGATCCCACCCGCCGCATAGTCCCCACAATTGTTCTCTCATTTCCCTCCATTTATGCTAATCTCCATTTTTCACCTCTTCCTCCATTTATTTTCTTTGTAAAAATTGCCCATGAAATCAAATGTGTGCATTGATGTCTATATTTTTTGGGCTAAAAAATTGATTTCGTTAACTTCTCCAATCATATGATTTGTCACATAAATATTTGGAGAAATACATATATCTGATTGAGGGATTAAAATTTGGAACATGGTGTTGATGATATTGGTTTAAAATCTGGTGACATTGAAGGATTTGTCAGAATATTTTATAAATCTGAAAATGGGTTTTGTCAGAGTTGGAATACAGTGTTGACAGCAACTATACGCCTTTCTCTATTTATTTATTTATTTTCAAAAAAAAAATTACTGGGGAAGAAAAGTGAAGGCGGCAAGTCAGGAAGAAAGGTGACGACGATGGATGGTGGTAGGTCTGTACTATGGAGGGGAGAGAGTGAGGGTGGAGAATAATTTTTTGTAATTTATTTTGAATTTTTTTTTAATTTATTGTCATAGTAAAATAATAGAAATGACTTTTATTGTGCTGTGTAAAGATAAAATGTGAAAATATAAAAAAGATGTGTAGTGTATAAAATAAATGTGGTGTATAAGAAAAAAAAAAGGTGGTGTATTTAGAAACACCCTTAATTCAATTAAAGAGTAGAAAATTTAAATCGATATTTTTAAAATATTTCATTTGAACTATTTAATATATATAGTTCAATTCAAATCTATAAATTTAAAATATATTTAATATTAAAATGATAATATCAAATATCTAAATATTACACGATTTATAATTTGTTCAAACAATATTTGTAGATTTTTTGATGTGTGATAATTTTTGTTTGAAAAATTAAAAGTATAAGCTTTAACTATATATATATATATATATATATATATAAATTCATGACATAAATATATTTAACAATTAATTGCTAAGTTCAATTAATACATTTAACTCAAAAATTTAAGTTGATTTAATTTAAAATTCTCGATGTGTATCTTGATTAATACATTTAATTTGAATATTTAAATATATTTAATTGAAATTTTGATGTGGATCTGGAATTATTTTAATACATTTAATCAAATTAAAAATTTAAAATATTTTAAATTAATATATTATAACATTCACATATAATACTTAATAGAATGATAATTAACATAAACTTATGGTCCATCATTAAGAAAAAAACAAGTGTTTAGAAAATTCACATATAAATCAACAATTTAAAGGCCACATAATTTTTTCATCTTATGAACAAAATAATTTTTGATAAAAAATAATATTTTATAATATTGAAATTCTATAGCATTGAATGACTATATAATTAATTAATAAATATTATATTTTTATTTAAAGAAAGTGTATTTTGACGGAAAAACTTATTATTACTATTTATAGTGACTATTTTACTTTTAGATATAATATAGATATATATATTTATATGTATATATATACATATATATATTGTGTGTGTGTGTGTGTGTAACTTTGTTGTGTAGTGTATAATAATAAATGTGAAAAGGTGATCTTATACAATGATTAGATATGGGACCAATGTGTCACAGCAATTTTTAAAACATTTGTACCCAAATTATCCATAAAACTCACTACTTTTATACGTTGTTTTTATTTCCCGATCTCTATTTATTTTTGTCTACTTTTATGATTTAGACACTAAAAAAAGTTGAATAATGGGTCGGTAGTAGAGCTCCCACTTATAACCAAATTAGTCAATTTTGTTTAGGGAAGTCATTATACAAATTATAACCAACATAAAAAATATTGATAGTCCGGAAACTTTTTTTTTTTTTTTTTTTTTTTTGAGAAAATTTGCGCTTTCATGACTTAACGTTGTCGAGAGAAAATTTGAGAAACGGATGTGTTAGTGAAAAAACTTTGTGAGGGAAAATTTGGTGAGTGAAGTAGCTGTTTCGTGAAAAAAATTGGGAAAGGAGGCGGCTGTTTCGTGATAATAAATTTGGAGGAAAATAATGATAAAACTTGTAGGGTAAAATCAATAAAAGACGAGTCAAAAGTATGTTTGGATCCGTCCATTTTTACTGAGAGCATTTGACAGATTGTAATAAAATTTAAATAGAAAAAAGGGATAAGGGTCACATAGGTCCTGAACTTTTTGGTGGGATCTCGCAGGTTGCTGTACTTTTTTTTTATTTAATTGAGCCCCTGAACTTTTTTTTTTTTTTTTTTGTCTATTGGACCCCTCCATCAAGCCCCTTTTGATGGGGTCATTAGTTCGTATTAAAACGACGTCGTTTATGTGTTATTCGAATAAAAAAAATTCTAAATTCAATTTAAAAATTCACCCGCCCCATTTTAACATCTCCCGATCCGAATCCACTCTCTCCCTTTACCCGTTTTTCTGAATAAAAAAATTCACCATGTTCATCTTCTTCTCGTTCCTTCACCGAAGCAAATTGTGATCAATCTCTTCCTGCCCAGACCGCCGGCGTGCCTCCCGACGCCTCTCCCCATCTTTGTCGGTATTTGGCGACTGTATCTATATCTAACCCCACCTCCTTGCCCGACACTTCTTCATATAGCCCAGAAATTCCCCATTTCTCTCTTCCCCTGCGGCGGTGGCTGAACCCTCTCCGGCGGCTCCATCAGTGTCTCTTGAAGAATCGAGACCCTCTATACCGCCGCTGACCCATCCCTCTGCTCTGCCTGGTGCCATTATCTCCCCCATCGTCATCTTCAGTCATTGACGATCGAGCCCAGCTCCGCCCCCACGACGTCGCAGACCCGTCCTTTCTCTTCTGGAGAGGGGATTCGGGTCGGGAGATGTTAAAATGGGTGGGTGAATTTTTAAATTGAATTTAGAATTTTTTTTTATTCGAATAACACGTAAAACGACGTCGTTTTAATACGAACTAACAGCCCCGTCAAGAGAGGGTCTTTACGGAGGGACCCAATAGACCCCAAAAAAAAGTTCAAGAGCTCAATTGAGCCAAAAAAAAAAGTACAGGGACCTGCGAGGTCCCCGCCAAAATGTTCAGGGCCTACGTCATCCTTATTCCTAGAAAAAAAATGAGTTATAGATATTAGATAGGGACAAATTTAATATCTCAAATTTAAATTCACGGATCTATTTTTCACAAAAAAATTATGTCACGGGTTTTGTTATACTAAATATGGAATAAGGAGAAGAAAATGTAGCGCAAACTGACAATGCTGACCGTTCGACTAACAAGGCCAAATTTCAAATTAGACATGCTTGTTTATTTCCTCATAAAATGACAAATTCATAAATACTGCCAATAAATTTTCTCCCACACAAAATAAAATGATATAAAAATCTAAAATATTCATAACTCCCAGGCACAGCAGAGGATACCTAGGCGTTGTGGGCCCCTGGAATCTATCTGGGTGAACAACAAACGACTCACCTCACGCGGCCGAGTCAGCTCACTGAACCACCTCAAATCGCCACTTCTTCATCGTCATGGCCCGCTGCAACTCGCCGATCCCAACTTCGGAACACGCAAACACCGACGTCTTCGAAATCAATCCCTCACGCGCCACCACATTCCTCACCTTCCACCACCGGCACCTGCCGCCACCCACCAGCTCGCACGCCACCAACTCTTCCGCCTCCGAGGAATTATACGCGTAGACAAGGTTCCCTGCCACTCGGATGTCGATTGTAATTTCCTCCCAACTGCTCTTCAATCCGGTTACGAACTCTTCCGGCATTTCTCCGATCTCTTCAAAAGAAAAATCGTTTTCCCCAATTCGCCACACTTTTACTGTTTCGGCATTCTCAATCGGACAGATTCCTATCACGATCAAGCGGCCGCCGGAGCAACCGATGTGGTAGCTCCGTACGGGTTGACTCGGATTCAGAACGATGGGACCGGACCAGGATTTGGTATCCGGATCCAACCAGTGAGTCAGACCGGTTTGTTTTTCGACGACGATGAGCTTCTCATTCGTCGCGGCGTAGGATAGCCACTGCGAAGCGGCGGAGTCCTTCAAATTTGGCGGCATTGACTCGCACGTGCACCAGGCACGAGCTCGAAGGTCGTAGATTTCAACCGCCAAGGGATCGAGTTCGAAGTAGCACGCGCCTCCAGCAACGACGACGGAGTCCCCGACGCGAGCGACGACCGGATCCTGCCGCCACACGCGGGGAGGGTCGACGGCGCACCAGTCGGAGTGGAGCGGATCGAGAGAGAAGGAGAAACTGGAAGGCGAGAGCATGTAGAGGAAATTGGCGGCGGATGATCGGAGGGAGGAGACGTATTCGATCGATGGACGGCGAATCGTGATCCAGACATTGGATCGTGGATCGTAAGCGTAAGATACGGTGGCGTGCGGGGAGCGAGTGGACTGCGTGTGGAGGAGCAGCCACGGCTTCGGCGGATTGTTGTGGCGGAGGGAGGAGGAGACGGAGCCGCGCCACCTCTTCGACACGTGCGAGGCGGAAACCAAGTCGACCGACGACACGTGGGAGAGAACTTCTTCTAGCACGTCGCCATGAATCTCTGCTTCTTCTTCTGGATTCAGTCTCGTTGCCATTTTAGTGCTAGGGCGCCGGCGGTTTTGTTTTTGTTCAATTATATATTGTGGGAAGTGAGTTTGGCAATTTGTTTTTGCAGACGTTTTGGAATTCGACCAATTCATTTATACATGTCGCATGTTTTATGGTCCTAGAGGCTAGAGTTAATGATTATATCACATACTCTTTTTTTTTTTACCCCATGTTTTAAATTTGTTAATTTTTTATATTTCACCAAATATAATGTATATAAAAGCGTAGTTTGAATAATACCTCATGCTTGCTTGATGGTTTTGTTATTATCGTGTCGTGGGGAAATTCTATAACGAGTGAGGTCGTAGTGTGTCATGTGCCACAATAGACTTAATATATGACACAGAAAAATGTCATATTAGATCTATTGTGGCACATGAGTGATGCGACGTATAATTTCCCGGTGTGTCGTGTGTGTGTGTGGGGTACTAATGTACCGTAATCAATCAGTCATAGCAAATAATTAGCAAGTCTGTTGGATAGTGTTATCAGAATAAATATGAACAGCCTGTAACAATTGAATAATATTGACATAATGTTATCGGAATAATTATTAATAGCTAGCCCGTACCAATTGGATAATATTGACATAATGTTATCGGAATAAATATTAATTGCTTGTACCAATCTGCAATTCTACTGATGCTTCACGTTTCCATCAATATTTACTACTATATCTAACATGAGAGGTTGAAAATATTTTGGGACTCGATTTTTTGGATAAGAACAAATCAGAGCCATGCAATATTTCTTGCGAAAATATCTCATGAGTCTTAAAAAATTGTGTGAAAAAAGATTTAATGAATATCGTAACGAATCGAATATCTACCAACTCTTACGTCAACGTATATTTTATGGGGCAAATTTGGGTGGGACCGTCTAACGGGTCACTTACGTTAGACGAATCTCCCCTGATTCGACTTGGTTTTTGACCCGATCCGTTCATATATATATAAAAAAAACAGATTTTTTCTCCACAGCTCGCGGCACTTCTCCCTCCCAGCTCACGGCTTAGGTTTTCTCGCCTTCAGCTCGCCGCAAAATCTCCCTCCAACTCGCGATTTCCGACCATTCAACACCGCAAATACCATCTGAGCCCTAGCCAATCGAGATTAAAACCACCGGCGATTCGCCCTCCGGCGATTTATGAACGATTCTATAGATAATTTGGCAAAAGTATCTAAACTTCCTCCCAGTGGAATTCCGGTGAAGAAACAATAGCAACGACTGGTATGCGTTCTTATTTTAGAAGATTTGAAATTTTGTATCAATTTTTAACCAATTATTAGGTATATCAAATTTTGCATTCAAACTTTTCGATAAAATGCTACTAAGAACTGATTCATTAAACTTTTGATTTAGTAATCTATTAGTGTTATAGTAATTCTAAAAGTGATTTAAATTTTGTAAATTTCAGATATCGTTATACTTGATAATGAAGATAATGTGTTTGTTATTATTGCGACTCCATTCCATTAGAAGAAAACGAGAAAACATTGATTATGATCCTCTTGTACATATAAGCTATACTGATATGATTGTGTTGATTTCTTAATAATCAGTATCCATGTGATTGTTGATGAGTAATGATCTAGGATCATAACTGAATTATATATGATATCATGTGATATTAGTTATGAGTTTGGGATGAACAGTTTGAACATTTGGTTGATGGCTCGTGTCAGCTCTAATGTGTCGTAACCATCTTTAAAATACTTTATGGTTCGATTTTAATTTTAAGTAGATCAATGGAAGCCCGTACGAAAAAGGGATGGATGATAAAGGTGGAGATGAAGAATGTTGATGAAGTGAAAAGCTTGATGGACCCTAAGGAGTACTCCAAGTTCTGTGATGAAGATGCTAAGCAGTGAACACGTACTAATGGATCGAAGATGAAGTGGTTGATACTGCATGAATGATCCTTTTGACTCCGATATGTTGAATGCATATATGTATACATGTTTGGTTTTGAAAATTCATATCAATAATGGTACTGTTAATTACATATGTGTGTAATAGCGTGGTTTTGGCTTTTCCTGGTAGATAGGTTGAAAGTTGTTGTTACTTCTTCATATTAATGAATAGATTGGTACTTCTCCTTTTGCTTTGTTATAAACATGTGGTGTTGCTGTTGGAACATAGCCTCTATAGCCTCTGCTGTTAGATGTCATTGAAAAATATTTTCCCAACTTCTAATGCAGTAAAAATAAGTAAAATAGTATCACTAAGTAACAGAAAAATATTACTAATTAACATCAAAGTATCACTATTTAAAAAATAAGCATCCCTACTTATAAAAGTCAAGAATCACTAAGTCATAAGTAAAGATAAACCTGAATAATGTAAAAGTATCACTAAATAAACATAAAGTGTCACTATGTAACAATAAGTATCACAAACTGATGTAAGTATCACTAACTAACATTAAAGTATCACTATTTCAAAAATACAGTATCACTATCCAATGAATGTAAAAATAAGTAACAATAAGTAAAATAGTATCACTAAGTAACAGAAAAATATTACTAATTAACATCAAAGTATCACTATTTAAAAAATAAGCATCCATACTTATAAAAGTCAGGAATCATTAAGTCATAAGTAAAGATAAACCATGTTATATTATTTCTTGATAAATTAATTTAACAAAATGCTTTGCATTAAATTATTCATGCAGTAAATAGTGTTACTCCACAGCATCCACAGTGATACTTTATTCATCAATATTCATACTGTGATTTTCTTCATCATATAACTTGTGATTTTCTTATTATATTATTGTTAAAATCATATAACATGTTGCATTATTATTGTAACATGTTTAATTAAAAAAAAAAATCAAACAGTGTTACTCAAAAATCATGCAGTAAATAGTGTTACTTAATGGTATTCATAGTGATACTTTCGTCATCACTAATGATACATTACATATAATTTATCAATTTCTTATTTTTGATACTTGTTACATTATTATTGATATCAAAATATGAAAAAAATACTTAATACATTTTTGTAACAAAATGCTTTGCATTAAATTATTCATGCAGTAATAGTGTTACTGCACAACATAAATAGTGATACTTCCCTCATAAGTATTGATACTTCCTGATTAAATAGTGATACATACTATCTAGAAGATGAACAAACTAGATATATTCAAAGCATATTTCATTAGCATGCACATAAATACTTTCCTCGTCAATATTGATACTTGTTGTAGTATTATTGTTATCAAATATATATATATTAAAAAAATATTTCAAAAATCTATAATAAATACATGCAAATACAAAAATCAATAGCAAAGAAATCTGTAGCTTGAAAAACACCATAGAGTAATATCACTAAAGTACCATAGATACAATCTGCCCATTAGAAATCTGCACAATACACTAATTATTCATGCTAGCTGTACCAAAACCATGTTAAATTCCCCCACCCCAACATTTCAATATTTCACATCCAAATACCAACAGATATTCATTACAAAAACTAACAAAACATCCAAAAGATTAACCTTTAACCTAGCATGTTAGACTATCCCTACAACGTATCTCCAACAAACATACAACTCATATCTCCACCATCATCTACATCTTTACACCCCCAATACCAGCAGCTACTAATGATTTATATTTCTTGTTATTCTTAATGATTTCAAGAGCATCATGCTGAATCTTTGCTCTCAACCCATTTAGTGGTGAAAGCAAAATCCTAGCACAATATGGGCTCTTAATCTCCTTCTTCCATCAAGCTGCAATAGAAAATAATGTGTTAGATTACAACAAAAAATAAGACATTCTACAATAGCACAACAAGCAATTCGCAATAGCACAACAACATCAATGTCAAAATCGAGCCAAACTTTGTAACATCGGAAACAGAGCAAACAATAATCTTATTTCTGTCTATCTTCAAAATTATGGTTGTTACTTAATCATTAGTTTCCATGACAAATTGTTACAAAAAAAAATTTGGATGACAAAGTGATCAAATTTACTTATAAAATTTTTATAACTGATTATTTTTCTGTACTCAAACCTCTGCTCAATCATTAACTATAAAAAAGACTCCAACTAATCCAAATAACTGAGATCATACACAAAGCAATCTCTGTACGGTGAATCGATATAGGAGCCTCTCTCTAGTGTAGACAAATATTTGCTAATGCTAACTTTCTATCAATTGGTGATCAGTTCACTTGTGTCCTAACAGAGGCTTTTTTTCCTGAATATATATGATTAGGGTACTAATTAGACTAGGATGGGAGGCAATGCAGTTCTTTTTTCTGTTTCCAAGTTTAAGTGGTAATGCAAGAGTAAGAAAAATTAAAAAGTGCAAAAAACTGAAGTAATGGTTACACAAGTATAAGAGGCATGAAGTGATCATATGGTCCACAACCATCACCCAACAAATGGAACATTTCAATGCTCCAACCAAGTCGCTCATTTAATTCAAACCAAAGAAAAATCCAAACAAAAATCAAATCCTTAAATTAGAAAACATAGACAACACAGGGTCAGAGAGAGACTGACGACAATTAAAAAAAAAGATTGATAGAAGCTATTCCAGAACTTCCAATTCAAGGAAAAAAATCAAATCCCTAAATTAGAAAAAGCCTTGAATAAACTTACACTATCAAATTCGAGTCGGCGCTGGAGATGTTGACATCACAGAACCGGTTTAGGTTGTGAATGGAATGCCGGTGGTCGGAAAGTTGTGAGAATCGCCGGTTAGAATGTAGATTCGCCGGTGGCTAGGGCTGGAGAGAATCGCGAATGAGTGGGGAGCGAGGGGAGGGTGAGCTTGGGGATTCAATTCTGAATTGGTTTTTTTTAAAATATATATATGACGGGTCGGGTCGGATAGGATAATTACCCGTTTAATGGGTACGGATACGGGTAATTATCCGTAAATTTTGATGGATGTGGGTGTGGGTGTGGGTGCGGGTACTAGTACCTTAGTACCCAACCCACCCCATATCCATATAACAACAACAACAACAACAACAACAACAACAACAATAATAATAATAATAATAATAATTAGTTCGAATCATGAATTAGTTTAATCGATATTTTTAAAATTACAAATTATTTATTATAAATAATAATTACTAAATTAAATATTCAATAAATAGTTCGTGGTAAAAAAAATATGTACGTTTATATTTTTGTTTAAATATGGCCTTTGTTAGAAATAAAATGATAATTGAACACGAATAGAATTTGGATTACTTGAAATATTAATTTATAACTTATGTTATTTATTCATATATGTATTGTAAACTTGATAAATAAATGCTTATAAAACTTATATCTTACATAAAATATATATATATATATATATATATATTAAAAAGTATACGACAAAAAATACAAATATAAGTATGTTTGAATAATTATAGTAAAATATCATTAAATTTATCAGAAAAGTTATATATTATTAATTTTCTGTTTATTATCCTTAAGAAGATGCTCATAATTATATATACATTAAAAAATATTTATTTATTATGTATGCAAAATTATATTATATAGAAATGATCTATAATAAAAAAGTGAGAAGTTATAAATGAAATTTAGTCCTATCTTTATCTCTTTTTAAAAATAAATAATCATTTTACTCCATCATCTATATAGATTACATTCTGTATTCAATATATTTTTCATATATTTAAATCATACACATAATATGTATAACTACAATTTTTTATTTGAATTTATAAAAATATTTTAAAATTTCTTAAATACTATAAAATGTTTCTTGTGTATCACATAAGAGAAATACTAGTTAATTAAAATGCGGGTAATGAGTACGGGTATGGGTAGTTAAGTCCTCAAAGGGTATGGGGACAAGTATAAAAGTTATTACCCGGCAGGTATGGGGACGAGTACGGATATTTTTTAAAACACGGTTATGGGGACATGTACCGTAGTACCGTACCCACACCCTATCCATTGCCATCCCTACATATGTATATATAATAATATAAGATGCAGTAATACCAACACAACACAGCACAAACTGCAATAAATGATTTATTAAAACTATGTTATGTTCTTCTTTTTTCTAGCTATTTTGTTGTAGTAGAATAGATAAAAATATGATCTTGACCGTTTTTGGTTATAATGAGAAAGGGGAGGAAGACAGAAGAAATGAGAGAAATTTAAGATATTACTTTTTCTGCCTTCATTCACCGTACTAGGGTTCTCTTTAATACAAGGAAAATGGGCTTAGGAAATGGGCCTGGAATTAACTTAAAATAACAAAACAGACGGGTCAAAGCCCAACAACAGAATAAAAATATTACTAATAAACTAGAGTCAATATCTTGATTAAATCCGAGCCACAAACATCCAGCTGGAAAATGGATGGCTGAGATGTACTCTAGAATTCCCCTTTTCATTCAATTAACAGGAAAATCTAAAGATCCAGTCTTGAACCTTAATTCAGCTCCTTCACCTTCTCATCTCTAGCAACTCCCCGATCTAGCCATTCATTCCCCTCTCCCTTAAAAAATGAGCCTTCATTCTCTTGCAAAATCAAATCTTCATTCAACCCCAAGTATGAGCACACAACATTACCCCCTCCTTTATCCGATTCTCGACCTCGAGAATCAAAGGTTGGAAATTTCTTGTTCAGATACTTTTCATCCTCCCAACTAGAAAGATTATTAGTTTTGTTCCCCCATTGGACTAGAATTTAGGACTTGTCTACACCACTTCTGGTCATGATACGGTGGTCAAGCGCAGCAGTAGGGACGAGGCTAATACTGGGTGAACATGAGACCCCGTTGGCAACTCCAATTTATATGCCACCTGACCAATCTTTTCTATTACTTTGTAGGGACCAAAGTACCTCGAAGAGAGCTTTACACTCTTGCACAGCTCGGTGGTAAGGCTGTAATTTGAAGTATAACCAGTCCCCTACATTGTAGTGTCTCTCCACCCTAGATTTATCTTCGTACAACTTCATTATATTCTGTGTTGTACTCATAATTTCCCTAATGTGTTGCAACAACTCTCTTCTCTGCTGTATGATGTCTTTTACTTCCTCATGAGATGAGTCTAGGTAGGAACCCAGAGTTAAGTAGGGTGGATCATAGCTATATAGGGCTTGAAATGGGGTGAGCTTCAAGGCCGAATGATAATTGGTGTTATACCAATATTCGGCCATGGATAAAAACTTGCTCCACTGTTTCGGGTAGCTAGATGTCATGCATCTAAGATAATTTTCCAAGCATCTATTGAGTCTTTCAGTTTGGCCATCTGTTTGGGGATGGTAGGCTGAAGTAAATTCCATAGTAGTACCCAGTCCCTTGAATAGGTCCTTTCAGAAGCCACTAGTGAATATCTTATCCCTGTCTGTAATCACACTAGTAGAGGCTCCATGTAGCCTGTAGATTTGGTCTAGGAAGAGTCTTGCCACTGTCTGAGCAGTGAAAGGGTGTGCCAGGGCAATGAAGTGGCCATATTTGGTTAGTCTATCTATGACAACCAGTATGGTATTCTTCACTGCAGACATGGGTAACCCCTCAATAAAATCCATGCTAATGTGTGTCCAGGTTTATGATAGACAGGGGTTGTAGTAGGCTAGGAGTGAGACCAGGTTCAGGCTTGTTGAGCCTGCACACATCACAATTCCTAACCAATTCTTCCACTTCTGATTTCATCTTGGGCCAATAGAAAGCCCTCTTTAGTCTCATACAGGTGCCTTGTACACATGAGTGGCCACCATAAGGTGAGACATTCATGGTATGCAACACCTTTTTTCTCAACTCTTATTTGTCTCCTAAGACATCTCTTCCCTTGTACTTGAGTAGTCTTTCAGTGAGTGTATACCTTGGGAATAGGGTTTGATCTTTCTTCTTTTCAGAGATTATTCTGAGGCAGTATGGGTGATTAGTGTAACTGTCTGAAACTTCCTGCAACCAAGTGGGAGCTACTGTAGTGATAGCTTGTCACTTATTATCTGACTCATACACCTTTGATAGAACATCTGCAACTCTATTCTTCTTGCCTTTCTATAGCAAATCTCATAATCCAATCCCAAAAGTTTAGTGATCCACTTCTGTTTTAAGGGTGACATGGCCTTTTGATCTAAAAGATACTTAAGAGCCTATTGATCTATCCTTATGAGGAACTTGTGCCCTGACAGATAATGTCTCCACCTACTGATAGCCATTAAGACTGCCAAAAATTATCTCTCGTAAATAGATAATGCCTAATTTTTTTAGGCATAAGGTTTTACTCATAAAAGCTATTGGCCTGCCTTCCTGCATAAGCACAGCTCCAACCCCATATCCACCAGCATCCATTTCTAGGATAAAGGGTTTTGAAAAATCTAGGAGGGCTAGTACAGGAGCAATGCACATAGCCACCTTAAGATCTATGAAAGCCTTCTCAGCTTCCTTATCCCATCTGAACATGTTTTTCTTTAGGAGGGCAGTGAGGGCTTTACTTATAACCCCATAACCCCTAATAAATCTCCAATAGTACTCAGTTGGTCCTAAAAACCCTCTTAGCTGCTTTACAGTTTTGGGAGTAGGCCGTTTCTACATGCTTTCAATTTTATGTAGGTCGGTGGCTACTCCCTCTCCTAATATGGTATGTCCCAAATAATCAATGCTCTCATGTCCAAATTGACATTTGGACTTCTTAACATAGAGTGTTTGTTCCCTGAGTAATTGCAATACCCCTCTGAGGTGTCATTGGTGCTCCTTCATATCTTTACTGTAGACCAAAATATCGCCAAAGAACACCAAGACATGCTTTCTTAGACATCCCTGGAAGGCCTTATTCATCAGGCTTTGAAATGTTGTTGGGGCATTGCATAACCCAAAGGGCATGACCAGGAACTCATAGTGCCCATTATGAGTTCTGAAAGTTATCACTTCGTTAAGATTTGGAAGTGACCAGATCTGAGGTCTAGTTTAGAAAATGCCCTAGCCCCATGCAATTTATCCAGCAATTCATCAATAAGATGTATAAGATAATCATGTTTTACAGTAAGGCCATTCAAATATTTGTAATCTACACACATCCTCCATGTAGAATCCTTCTTCCTAACCAATAGTACAAGGGTAGCAAATGGACTCTTGCTGTCTTGTATAATTCCAAATGCCAATAACTCATGTATAATCTTCTCTATTCCATTATTGTGCTCATGTGTAGTTTTGTAGGGGTACTATTGTTTGGGAATGCTTCTAGGATTTAGAGTTATTTGGTGTTCCACTCCTCTGACAGGGGTGATCCCTGGGGCTCACCAAACACATCCTCAAACTCTGCCAATAATGTAACTAGTACTTCTTTAGCCTTGTAACTAGTGGGGTTGATAGTTATGGCAAATAACTCACTCACCTAATTGACATGCTTAGAGTGAAGTAGCCCTGATATGAATTGGCATTCTGTAGCAAACTGTTGTGCTTGTAATTTCATCTTTATTCTATCCCACCATACTATCACAGTTATCTTCTCATAATTGAGTTCAATGGGAGTACAGGCTTTCAGCCAGCCCCCTCCCAAAATTAGGTCATAGCCCTCATTCTGAAGCAGTCTGAAAGAGTGTTTGAAAGTTTGGCCTTGCATCTTCAATGGAAACATTTCTGTCATCTGGGAACTGAATAGTCTTTGTCCATTAGCCACCTTGATTAGCAAGGGTGATACACTCCTTAAGGGAACTCCTAGCCTAGCTGTAGTAGATTCTTTCATAAAGCTAAGAGTACTTCCCGTGTCAATAAGTATGAGTAATTCTTGTCTCCCAAACACATTCTTAAACCTCATAGTGGTAATACTCTCACTACCAGTGAGAGCATTCAATGATAACTGAATTTCCTCTATAGTTTTCCCAAGTGATTCACCACCTTCAGTGGGAGTCATTATACTTTCCAGGTGGGCTAACTCTTCATCTTCTATCATGATTACATAGCTTATCATATGCTTACACCTATGCCCTGGAGTGAACTTTTCATCACAGTTGTAGCATAGCCCCAACTCCATCATATCTGTCATCTGAGCTGTAGTTAGTAATTTTCTTTGTGGCTTGGTTCCCTCTGTATTGGTAGTTACTGATCTAGTTTTTGAGTAGTATGGGGCTGGTGTCTTGTTGTAGTTAGGGCTCATATTAGAATAAGATTTGTTGTTCCCTTTAAGCTTCTTAGTAATTGCATCAATATTGTGTATTTGACTATGTCCCAGTTCAATGATCTGTTGCAAGTTGGTGGGTTTAAACATGAGTATTGCATATTTCAACTCATCTCTCAGTCCACTCAGAAAGCTTGCTATATAAGATCTCTCTGAGAACTTTCTAGGGTGAAGGAGATCCATGTAAGATTTTAATTCCTCAAAACATTCCACATAATCTTCATAGGTACCGATATGCTTTAGTTTATTGAAATCTCCTATAATCTCAGTCTCTTTCAGGTTATCAAACCTAGCCGAGACTATCCTAAGGAATTGTGGCCAAGTAAGTTCTTAATCTTGGGTACCAAAATTCTGGTACTATTGAGTTGTCTTCCCTTCAAATTTCATAGTTACAAGAGCTACCTTCTGCTTGTTAGGTATATTAGGAACCATGCTAAAGTAGCTATTACACTTAATAACCTAAGCTCTAGATAAAGACCCATCAAATCTAAGGAAATCTACCTTAGGTAAAGAATTAAATACGCGGACCCCGCCACATTCTACCACAACCTTCCCTTTATCATATGTATATTCCACTGATTTACCTAATTCTTGAGTATAGCCAGATAGGAGTTCACCCAGAATTGAAGCTTGATCAGCAGGTCCATTCCTTTTCACCACATTAAGGAGTTGGATCTGCATGTCAGCTAGGGATTTGACAATATGATCAAACTTCCCTAACATATTAGCATTTAGATCAGCCATCTACTCTTTTTTTTTTTTTCTGAGTTCCAGCTTGCAGAGTTTCATTAAGTCATTTTTGTGCCTTAAAGAGCTCTTTGAAGCTGGTGTCGTTTGCCATGTCCAAGGATTGTTGGCTCTGATACCAACTGTTGTGTTCTTCTTTTTTCTAGCTATTTTGTTGTAATAGAATAGATAAATATATGATCTTGGCCGTTTCTGGTTATAACGAGAAAGGGGAGGAAAACAAAAAGAAATTGGAGAAATTTTAGATATTACGTTTTCTGCTTTCATTCACCGTACTAAGGTTCTCTTTAATACAAGAAAAATGGGCTTAGAAAATGGGCCCGGAATTAACTTAAAGCAACAAAACAGATGGATCAAAGCCCAACAACATAATAAAAATATTACTAATAAACTAGAGTTAATATCTTGACTAAATATGAGCCACACACATCCAGCTGAAAAATGGATGGTTGAGATGCACTTCAGAATTCCTCATTTTCATTCAATTAACGAGAAAATCTAAAGATCTAGTCTTGAACCCTAATTCAGTTCTTTCACCTTCTCAGCTCTATCAACTCCCCAATCTATCCGTTCATTCCCCTCTCCCTTAACAATTGATCATTCATTCTCTTTTTCTGTCTTCATTCCCCTCAACCCCAACCATGAGCACACAACAAACTAAAAATCATAAAATGAGAAATTAGCTCCAATACCTTCAACATCAAAGGTACTAAGTTAAAATGACTTTTGACCATAACAATAAGGAATCGACCAAAGAAATACACAATTACATATTCATTCTTTTATTCGCAATACACATCTGCGTAGTGTATAAAAATATGTGCTCTAGTATACTTGATTTATTTAAATGTGAGAGATCGGAATACGATACACATTCAACCCTCTCTCAATTAAAAATAAAAGCAAGTTTTAATGTGTTTTTGGGCTTCTTTCTTGATCCAACGTTAGTCCAACAGGTATAGGCCTAGGGAAGTGGGCTCGTGGGTATCATTTCGGCTCATCAGACATTAGTCTAATAGGAGATAATCCCAATTCTCAGGGTGGGTGGTTATCCTCTGTTGTAAAATTCAGTTTTAGCGGCCCTTAACCGTGCTAAAAAAGGTGAAATCACATATCTGTACAGGCAATACATGTTTGCCTTTGAATGTTTATGAGAATTTAGGCTTGATACAAGTTTTTGCGATCAAATATTGAGTTGCTAAGGGATTTTCAAAAACCAACACGGTTGCAGAAGGTTTAAGCAAAAGATCTTGTTGACATGAATCTCATTTTAATAACAAAAAAGGATAGGAGACTCTTTCGAGTATAATTTCCTTGATTAGAGCTAGAATGACAATATTAATTGTAACACCCACCCCAATAAAATAAATGTAAGATATAAAACCAGTGTTGTAAAAATCGGTCTAGGCGGCCGCCTAGGCGCTCATCGGCACTATGCCGCCGCGACTATGGGCAAATCGGTACTATTAGGCGGATTGGCCGCCTAGGCGGAATTAATCGGCGCCTAGGCGGCCGATTTTCGACTAGGCGGCCGCCTACCAAATTTAAAAAAAAAATTCTGAATGGATTTAAATAATTAAAAATCGTGAATTTATGGATTTTTGCTCTTGATATGCTTGTTTATTTTGGATCTTGGATGATTTATGTTTGTTTTATTTTGGATCTTGGATGATTTATGTTTGTTTATGTTGGATCTTGGATGATTTATGTTTATTTTATTTTGGCTCTTGATATTATGTTAATGAACTTTGAATAATTTGATCTTGATATGTTTGTTTTATTTTGAATTTCGGATGATTTAAACTTTAATTTATATTATTTGGAATGTTAAGATTTATGAATTTATATATGAATTTTTTTTATATTTATTAAAAAATATATAAAATAATAAATTAAAAAAACGCCTAGAATCCGCCTAGGCCCCGCCTAGGCGCTCCAGGCGCTAGGCCCCCATCAGCCGCCCGACTAGCGCCTAGCGCCTTCTGCAACCTTGTATAAAACAATGTAAAAATGTGGGTGAGGTGTCTTTTCTTAAAATAGAAATATGAATTATCTATTAAAAAGTGTTCACATTGAAAAATTTAGGTTAACATGTGGTGCATTTAAAGTGATCAAGAATTATAAAAGTGTAATTTACTAAAGAGTATAAAGAAATTATTATTTTCCTTGGTAGAAAAAGTTTTAATAATATTCAGATACACTAGAATTTAAACTTATGATACCCAAGAATTAAAATATAGTAAAATAAGCCACTGCCCTCCTCACAGGTCGTCATCCATGTATACATTTCTCAGGACTTGTCGGAGCTCTAAACATTCATGCGTCGATGCACCACTCATTACCACTTTTCCCTACAATGCATGAACTACATGAGCTAAAGCTCAGTAAGAAGAAATCATGCACATGCATGTTCACTGGCAGTCACAACACGTGCAAGACACAACACCACCACAAACATGAAATGCTCATGAATAAAATCCTTTAATGCCATCTCAAAAGCATTTTCAACGTTTAGGAACTTGGCTCCCTTCACCAGACGCCAACATGAGTCATGAGCTCATAATATAATCAATATCAATTGGCCAAAATGTGATTAGTGCACTAATGTGGCTCATCCTTCCTGGACCCCAAGGGACACGCCCCCTGCCTGTTCCCTTTGATCCCACATGAAAGTCATCCCACATCAGCCACTCATCACCTTAAAGGTGCAGTCAAAGTGGACCATCCTCCCTGAACCCCAAGGGACAAACCCCCTGCCTGTTCCCTTTGATCCCAGATGGAAGTCATCCCACTCGAGGCACAAATATACAACACATCACAGCACGGGCTGGTGGTGACCAATCCCAAACAAAACATTTTCTCTCTCCGAAAATCATTTCGTGCATGCAACCTCAACAATATCTACATGATGTGCATGCATATGCTCGTGCTAATGTACAAGATATTTAATGCAAAGAAATGCAGTACCACAAGTATATTACATCACACAATCATACAATATAACACAATAATAAATAATAAACACATAGTCAAATAATATTATGTTCATGCATTGTAGTTGAGGATAAATTTCTACTTACCTCAATCGAGTCCACAAGTTATGCTAACTACAGTCCTAGATCACACACTTTCTCAAGGAAGTCTATTCAAAATATATATTACTGAGTTTAATATATAATCTAATAAAAGAGTGATAACTATTTTTATACAATTACTCTTTCCAATTAAATGGATTTATTCATTCTTGTTAACAATATACTAATACACATAGGATCAATAAATTAAAAATATTGATTAATTCTACCCTAACTATTAATTGAGGTTACGAAATACAAAACTGAACCAAAATTGTTTCTATATTATTAATTCGCTAATATTTTCGAAGAAATCATAATAAATTATAATTTTTCCTTATTTGAATATTTTAACAATTATAATACTTATTAAAAGATACATATGGGTTATAAGTTCATTCGTCGACATATTCTATTCCAATTAATCCAAGAGTCATGTTATTACCATTATTATTTATTTATTCGAGCAAGCAAGTAATTATTAACTTTAAATTCAACTCAACGAAAAATAAAACACTAACCTTCAACTCCCAACTTTCTCAATTATCAAGATTGATTTTGGTGTAATCTATTTTTTCTTAGTTCATCGAGGATGAGTATATAAATATTTAAGCCTTTCATTATTTTTAAAGCTATTCTAAAACATAAATTCTCATTACTCTTATTGAAGTCCACATGTGTGCCTCATCAACTATCCTTCCGCCTCATTGTTTCTAAAGACACGTGTATCTCAATTGGAACACATTTAATGAAAGCTTTACACCTATTTCACTATTAAGACATGTATAGGCATAAATATATAATTGGAAATCCTTATCTATATTTATTTAAGTTAATCTTCTCCAAGATATATTTATCTTATCTTTTTATTTTCTACACACTTGTCATATACTTACGAATGTGTGTATATCTTTATACAATATCTATTTTTAATTTCTTGACACTTATTTCTAATAAAATAAATTTAATTAATTAAATTTATAAATATATTCAATTGATGTAATTTTCGAATATCTATTATACTTAAGCAAACTCGTTCTACTTATAGAGTATGCATATTCTCATTATTTTAGTAACCCATACACTATCATGTTAAAATATATATAACATTCGACTACATTAAGTTATTGTATTTATATATATACACACACACAAAAAGACACATTTTGATCTACTTATTATATATCAAGAAATCATTAACATATATCAAATAAATAAATAGGAACACATTAACACCTAGGAATGCAAATAAGTATATATGAGATGTATAACACATTAACACATAAATTGTAACAAGTAGTTAATAGTGAGATGTTCGGGTACTACATTAATACAACCTTAAATTGTGTCATCTTATATTATATTACTTTATGTTAAAGGATTAATTGCTTTAAAATACATAAACTTTGTGGTGTTTTTATTTTTTCATACGTTTTAAAAAACGTAGTTTTAATAACATGAACTTAACCATTGTTTGGTTTTTTCACATGATTTTCAAATGCCGGCCAATTAAATCTGACGTGGCAGCTGACGACTACCACGTCTACATCTACGTAGACACCAAATTACCTTAAAATACACGAACTTTGGATTAATTTTGTTTTTTTATCACATGAATTAAAAAAGACCAATTTTAGTGGTTTTTTTGGACTTTTTCTTTTAATGCGGCGAACGTGATATGAATACTTCAATTTATATTTTCTAAAAATAATTATAGAACAGATATAAGTTTTAATTAACATCATTTGATAGTTATGATGTTGTTGATTTTAGTAATTCATTTAATATGCACGAAAACCATATTGTAACTTTAGGTGTGTTTAGTGTGGAAACTTATTACTACGATGTTTGGAAGGATTTGAATCGTTATATAATTATGTTATTAATAGGTCTAAAGAATAATAAAATAGATGAATTAAAAATTTATTCAACAATATTAATGGAAATCTTAAATTATAAAACTATTTGATGAAATAATTATTAATTTTAGATGAAATTTATAATAATAATTCATTGTACACACATTCAAAATGAATATAATTTCTATAAGCAACACATCGAATGATAAAATATAATATCTGCTACAATAATTTTATTATAATAATTGATGAATTTGTCGCATTACACAAAAAGCCGATAAAAACAAACTAAAATTAGTCATTTTTAATTTGTGTGAAAAAAAAAACCAGTCCGAAGTTCATTTATTTTAAAGCAATTTGGTGTCCACGCAGATGTATACGTGGAGGTCTCCGGCGGCCACGTCAGATTCAATTGGCCGGAATTTGAAAATCATGTGAAAAAACAAACAAGGGCTAAGTTCATGTTATTAAAATTACATTTTTTAGAACGCGTGAAAAATCAAAAACACCCCAAAATTTATGTATTTTAAGGCAATTAACCCTATGTTAGTATGATTAAATCTCATATTAATTTGAACGAATTTTGTACATCTGCTTTATCAAATAGTAAATTATTAATTTATCAGGTTATTAATATACCTCTTAATTAGTATATTTTTTATGATCTCAAAATTATTAATTTATACTGTAGGGTTTTTACAGTATTTGTTAGAGGAAAGGAAATCTATATCTATATCTATATAAAAACACAATTTTGTTGACCAGATCTTTGGCGCCAATTCTGTCGGTTATTCTTTTTAATAATTATTATCTTCTTAGGTTTAATCCAAAATTGAGTACAGTTATTTCCGTATTCTGAGTTCTAATTAATTTCCAAAGTGGTTGGTTATCAATACACGTTTATAAATGAAAATCGTTCAGTAATCATTTTCATCATCCCTACCAAAGTTAGGGTGCACTGTATCCTCTATAGGTTCTTCTGTCGCCCTAGGTGGCTTGTCTTGTTTTTTCAACCAGTTTGAATTCTCATTTCATCACATTTACTGTTACATCCCTCTGGCTTTGGATCATATGTCTGGTTTTTGTACGTAATTTGGCGGTTTCTGGGTGGTCATCATCAAATTCTCTCGCGATAAAAAAGATAAGACATTTAGTTATTTCGGAGCAGGCTACCCTGGTTATCTAGGGTTTTCTCCGTGTATTATGGCGACAACGAGTAGGAGAATGGGATTTGATGAGGATGATGAAGAACCCATTCATATCTCACAGAATAATGATGTTATAAATAGGGCGGACACATTATGCTTGATTGGTAAAGTTTGGACACAGAAACCATTTAATGTGTTTGGACTTCTAGATACTATGAAAAAATTATGGAATCCATTGAAAGGTATGGTAGGCCAAGAGATTGAATCCAATCTTTTCTCTTTCCAGTTTAACAGTAAGAGGGATATGGAGAGAGTCCTATGGAGGGAGCCATGGCATTTTAACAAACACTTGTTGGTCTTGAAGAGAGTAGAACCAAATATGCAGCCTTCCACTATCATTCTCGATTCGGTTCCATTTTGGATCAGAATTTATGATCTTCCTATGGTTGGACGTGGAATTACTACGATTAAACAAATTAAAAACCGTTTGGGAGAATTTCTAGAGTGGGATGACTCAACGAATGAAGGATTGAGTGGGAATGTTAGGATTAAAATGCTTATTAATCTCACCAGGCCTTTAAAACGGGGCACTAAAATCTATCTTGCACAATCTGATCCTATTTGGTTACCGATCACGTATGAACGATTACCTTCCTTCTGTTATGGATGTGGAATGTTTGGTCATATTATGCGGGATTGTGATTTATTGGACGATAGTTGTCTACAAGATAAGAGAGATGATACAAATCTTCCTTTCGGTGAATGGTTACGGGTATCTTCTGTAAAACATGCGTCAGTTGTATTCGATGAAGGTTTTCAATCCCGCCCAATCACAGCAAAAGTTATATTACCTTCATCGACTAAAGAGTTTCCCTATGATAAAGATGAAAAGCATGATAATTCTGATACCAGAGCTCCAGAACCAGAAGCTATGACAGAACTTACAAATACTCTACAAAGGGTAGATGTGAGTGTATCTCCCACCCATTAGATGCTGACACCATCCCAAAACCACACAACACCTACTCAGGCTTCACAAATCTCTCAACACATATCAGTAACCCATTGTAATATCCAAATTACCCATTCTGTAACAACAAAATGCCCCCCAACATTTCTCCCTTAATACCTATAAACCAACTCATTGAATTTGATAACCCGAAACCCACAACCATTTTATCACCTCCCAACAATTGCTCATTTATATACCTTGTAAATACAACAAACCAACCATTCTTTTATACATAAAAACATCACTCTTCGACTACTACACCAGTTCTTTCTCTCCACCAATATCCCAATCCTCACACCCCTACACCAATACCAGACTGTCTTCAATCTACTAGCACAAATTGAAAGTGGCAACAGACAAAACATATAATAACAGCCGACTACAATGCCTCACCACTATGTATTACTGGCAAAAGGAAAGATGACCAGCTAGACTCATCTGAGCATGATTGGAAAAAAAAACCCAAATTTAATAATTCTAGAAAACAAGTGTTTTCAACGGTGAAGACTGCGACGCAGTCCTGCCGATCATTATGAAAACATTAAACTGGAACTGCCGTGGGCTTGGAAACTCAAGGACAGTTCGAGCTTTAAGAAAGATCCTATCAAGCGAGCAACCAGATATTGTATTTCTTATAGAAACGAAACTAAAGACGATTCAGATGAATAAAATTAACAGTTATAAATTTCATTTTGAGAGGTGCTTGCCAGTTGATTGTGAAGGAGAAGGGCGTTCACGGCGAGGTGGATTATGTATGATTTGGAGGCAACATATTGACTTGGACCTGGTTTCTTTCTCAACTTACCACATCAGTGGGAGGGTTTTCAATGAGAATCAGAAACATAATTGGTATATCACTGGTCTTTATGGATGGCCGGAACATATCAATCGGCAACTAACATGGAATCTTATGGATACGCAAAAGCGGGACTCTTCTGAACTATGGTTGTGCCTCGGGGATTTTAATGAGATCCTTTAGACATCTGAGAAAAGTGGAGGAAATATTAGAAGCTGGGAATCTATGAATAAATTTAGAGACACCATCAACAGATGTGAGTTAGGCGATTTAGGATTTACCGGTAATCCGTACACTTGGACAAATGGTAGGGAAGAATCCCAAAATATTCAAGAAAGGCTTGATCGTGCTCTTGCTAACCGAGAATGGCATATTTTATTCTCATCTTATAGAGTGCAACACCTAGTAAGATACAAATCCGATCATACTCCTTTAAGTACTGAGCATGCCACAGATTCTGAAAACATTAGTGGCCATCATTATCGCAAGAAGCCTTTTCGAACACACGTGGGTTCAACATCCAAACTTTAATGATATTCTCAAAAATATGTGGTCTGCTAGTCCTGCTCTCAGCGAGTTTGGAGAGAAGACAAATGCTTATGGAGAAGCTTTGACTGTTTAGGATAACATAGAATTTGGTAATGTGAGATACCGAATATGTGAGCTGCAAAAAATTCTCATTGGGTAGCAATCCCAGAGCCAAACTCAGGCCGTGATCACACAGATTAAAAGTACTGAAAGGGAGCTTGACGAAAAACTGATACTTGAGGAAACTTTATGGTATCAGGGGGCTCGCACATTATGGATTCAAGAAGGGGATAAGAACTCGAAATTTTTTCACCATAAGGCTTCTCAAAGGCCCAAGAGAAATAGAATTGAGAGGATTAAAGGTGAAGATGGACAGTGGATAGTGCAGAAAAATGACTTAACAGAAATCATTGTAAGCTATTTTAGGCAATTGTTTTATTCTGATGGTGTGAGAGAAATGGAAGATGTGGTAAATACCTTAGACTCCAAAGTGTCTCCTGAAATGAATGAACTTCTTGCACAACCATTTACTGTTGCAGAAGTTTACCGTGCTACCCATCAAATGCATCCATCAAAGGCACTGGGACCTGATGGTATGACTCCTCTATTTTTTCAAAAAATTTAGCATATAGTGGGTAATGATGTGGTTAAATCCGTATTGGGAGTTCTTAATTTGGGACTTGATCCTTCCTTGCTAAACAATACCAATATTGTGCTTATTCCCAAGATAAAATCACCCGAATCACCTAGAGATTTTCAACCAATCAGTCTGTGTAACGTGATTTTTCGTATCCTCACTAAAACTATTTCCAATCATTTGAAACTGGTCTTACCTAATGTCATATCCCCAGTACAAAGTGCTTTCCTTCCGAGTAGAATGATTATTGATAATGTCATGACTGCTTTTGAAATATTTCACTCAATGCATACAAAAAATAAGGGTAAACAGGGCCTAATGGCTATGAAGTTAGATATGTCTAAGACATATGATAGAGTTGAGTGGTATTTCCTAAGGTCTGTCATGAGTAAATTAGGCTTTAATTATGAGTGGATTGACCTGGTGATGCAGTGTGTAACCACAGTTTCTTATTCGGTTCTCATAAATGGAGAGCCTACGTCAATTTTTACCCCAAACAGAGGTCTCTGTCAAGGGGATCCTCTATCACCCTATCTTTTCTTATATGTGCAGAAGCGTTTTCTTTCTTACTAAAAAGAGCATAACAAGAAGGACGTATACATGGTTACCAAGTAGCTCGTCAGGCACCAACAATCTCTCACCTATTCTTTGAAAATAACACAATCCTTTTTGTCCGTGCTAATGAAACAGAGGCTAATGAAGTTTGAAACATCATTCATACATATGAGATGGCTTTGGGACAACGAATAAACATGGAAAAAATTGAACTCACAGTCAGCAGAAATGTCAATTTGGAAAAAAGGAAGGAACTCAGTCAAAGACTTAGGGTAACTGATGTGGACGAACACAAGAAATATTTGGGTTTACCTACTCTTATTGGGAGCTCAAAGAGAAAAGTTTTTGACATTCTAGTTGAACGTGCTAGAAAGAAGCTTAAAGGTTGGAAAGAAAAATCCTTTCAAAGGCAGGGAAAGAAATCCTTATCAAAGTTGTTATTCACGCTATCTCTTCATGCAGTATAAGCTGTTTTCTACTTCCCATCACACAGTCAGTGTCAAGAGATTGAACGTGCATCTGCACAATTTTTCTGGGGTATGAAAGGTGAAACTCGGGCTACTCATTGGGTCAAATGGACAAATATAACAAAAAAGCAGAGGGTGGTCTTGGTTTCTATGAACTTCACTTGTTTAATCTAGCTATCTTGGCGAAACAACTGTGGAACCTGCTTAACAATCCAACATCTACCAGCTATCAACTATTGAAGGTAAAATACTTCCCACATAATACACTTATGGAGGCACAATTGGGATACCGGCCAAGTTATCTTTGGAGGAGTCTCTTAGCATTGTGAAACCTGGTTAGTAATGGAATGGCGTGGAGAGTGGGAAATGGATAACAAATTCATGTTAAGGAAGACTGTTGGATCGGAGTAAATGACCAGACAAAACCATCTAGTTGTCGAGTTGAGGATGAGCATGTACAACTTGTTAGTGAACTGATTAACCCAGATACAACGGAGTGGAATGTGAATAAAATTCGCCATATTTTTAATGAAGAAGAAACAGAGCGCATCTGCTCTATCCTTCTAAGTACTAGGCTGCCTGTAGATTGTCGAATTTGGAGATTGACAAATAATGGCAAGTTCACTGTCAAATCTGCCTATTACTTGGCAGTCTCTACTGTATCCATGATAGCTGCATCATGCCCATCATCAAGCTATAAAGTCAAAGAATAGAAGTAGTTGTGGCATCTCAATGTTATCCCGTGAGTCCGATATTTCGTATGGAGAGCTTGGTTAGATTCATTGCCTACAAAGGAAAAACTTTTGCGGTGAGGAGTATTTGCGGATTCAATTTGTACATTATGTAGAGAGGACGTGGAATCACTCAGTGACCTTATGTTTAAATGTAGATCAATATCCATGATATGGTATCTTAGTCAGCTTAGATTTGACACTACACAAATTCTTTATCCTTACTTTAAACAGGTGCTTTGGGGCCTTATAGAAACACACCCAATTGACTTTGTGGAATTATTCTGTTACATTGCTTGGGAAATATGGACATGTTGTAATCGCGCCATTTTCGAAGGAAAACAGATAGAATTGGATGATGTTTTGGAGAAAGCACAAAAGATATAGGTGGATACTTTGCATGCAAATAACAAGTTGGGTCAAATGAAACCGAGTGAACATGCTGGTTTGCGTTGGTCTCCTCCACCTATTAACATGTACAAGCTTAATACAGATATAGTTATCTTTAAAGGTGGAGTTATGGGTTTGGGCTTTGTGGTTAGGAATGATAGAGGTGTTGTCATGCTAGCGGGTAAACATGAGGTTCGTCAGATGGGCAACAGTACAATTATGGAAGGAATTGCAGTTCTGTATGCATTACATACACTCCAAGAGTATGGTTGACATTCAATAATTGTAGAAACTGACAGCAAAAACTTGGTCGATAGTCTTAATGGAGTAATTGTGCTTGATATCTATGAGGATGTTATCCTTGAAGACATTCGCATACTTGCCAACGAAGTGTATTGTTTGAGCTTTCATTACATCTCGAAACAATGCAACAAAGCTGAACATTGCATAGCACGAGGCCCTATTTTTATTAGTATTGACTCTAATCATGGTCATGTGTTTAGAAGTTATGAACAATGATGTAATAGATTGACTTCTTTATAAATAATATATCATCTTTATTCTAAAAAAAAATACACGTTTATGAGTTTTTAATCAATTATCAATGCAGTTTCTTCCATGTAATTGAAAAAACAAAACCAGTATGGTTCAATTGGTTAGTGAAATTCATTCAACATATCCGGTCAAATCTATCTATCTTCTCTCTGCCCCATCTTTTATCTCTCTTAATATTTGGTGGAAGAGATAGTCTCCATTATTGAAATTGTGAAGGAGTAATGGAGAATTTAGGAAAATTAAAAAAAAATAGTGTGAGGAATAAAGAATCAAGAAGATAAGAAAAGTCGAAAAAGACTAGGACCCTTGGTGATGAAGAAAAAATTGAGAAAGTAAAAAGAAACCATTCAAACATGATTATCTTTTGCTGCTGCGTAAGTGTACTTCATATTACAAATAGGTGATAATTACTTTTACAAACATGATTCTCTTTAATTTAATTAGTATTTTTTCTTTTGTTTATAATTAAGTAAGATCTCACGTACATAGATTGCTTCGATTTTATTTTTGTGCGTGTGCATATTTTTTGACATTTGGATATGGAATAAATAACAGTAAATGAGTAGAAAGAGTCTACAGTGTGTTAAAAGTGGAAATTGATCTTGGTCTACAGTGTGTTAAAAGAGGAAATTGATCTTGGTCTGGTGAGTCTTTTCTTTTTCTTTGTTGGGGATCTATATATATTGCTTTATTTGTCTAAGTTCTAACCATAACAACATTGTTTTGCACATGAATTCACTTTTACATTTCTAACCATAACAACATTGTTTTGCACATTAATTTTAATCAATCGATTTCTTAAACTTTTTTTTACAGTCAAGTACTCAAGATTGTATAACCTTGATGCATGATATATGTTTTCAAATACAGTTTTATACGTCTTTTATTTATTTATTTATTTTCCTTTTTTTTAAACAATGATCATGTGTGACTGTGGAGATTAATTTGCAGTTTTATTCCACACTTTCCCACTAATAAATGTTATCCAATATGTTGAATATATATGAATAAAAAAATTGTTCAATTCAATTCAGTTTATATATATATATATGTATATGTATTGTATCTATGGTAGCATTTTTTTTTATTTTTTTGCATCGAAAATTGAAACAACGACGTTCCTTCTATGGGATAGGGCATGTTTATGCCTTGGTGCTGGACTTGAATTATGTATGTAAATGTAATGCATATATTTTTCCAATTTTTTAAAATTTATTCTTTACTCTTAAAATTATGTCTGTTAATATTCTAATATTGAATTAATTATCATGGATTTAACAGGATGGACAGTTAAATGAGTTGCCTTTTTTTTTTTTTCAAAGTTCACGCCAAACCCGAGTAAATAAATCTACAACGGTGTATTCAGTTTAGGGTGAATTGTGACCCACATCTCATCACAAAGAATTTGGGCTCACATTTTGATAACCTCATAGCAGTGCTTTATTGTTTACTGTATTAAATATAAACAATGTTTTTTTTTTCTATTTTTATATTTTTAAATTACTATAATTTATAATATTTTGTTTTATATATATATGCATGGATCATTTGATCAGAATCTACTGTCATGTATTTATTATATCACACATGATGGTAGTAGAAGTATAAATGTTGTGTGTAAAAGAGAACTTCAAAATTATAATATATTGTGTTATTTGTATAGTATGTCAATATTTTTTTTTTTTACTTTATAAAATTTACTTACCGTGGAGTACTAGTTAAATTTTATTAAAGAGCCCACTAGAAAATCAAAATTTAATGTAGAAGGAACGTATAGAGAGAGCAAATAAAATCGTAAAATACCCGGGTTAAATTCGGACCCAAATTCGAACGTACAGTACCTCGATCTCCTCAATTAGGGTTCCTACTTTTGGGAGAATTCGAAATTCCTTTACTTGTTCTCCTCCATTTACAGAAGAGTCAAGGTAAATCTCGTTTTCTTTTCGAATTTCACAGTCCACAGCGTACGTCTTTGTTGCTAAAGTCTCATGATTTCGGAATTCTGGTTTTTAGAAGCCATGGATGAACTGAAAATGGAGAAACTGAAGATCCAATTGCAGCAGTTACACTATGAAGCACGCGAATTTGTGGAGAAAATCCCGCCAATGCAGCTTTATGGTGCTATTGGAGTAGTCATTCTCACTATACTTTTCTTCTTAACCGGTAAGTTGTCTCTAGCGATCTTAACTTTTTTAATGATTCGGTGAAAATGTTGAGTTCTGAATTTTTCTTGTTGCTCAAATGGAGGTGCGTGCGTGTGCGGCATTGTGTGTGCGCGTGTATTTTTTTCTTTGAATTGTAAGCAGTTCTTCTCATTGCTCTTCTTTTTGTTAAGTGATCGATATCCTGCAATTCCTTCACTATCCATATTCTGCAATTTTAGCCCTGCTTAGCCAAACTGTAATCGAAATCTGTTGACTAAAAAATAAATTGATGCCTTATGCACAATTGTCATGCCAATTAAGCAGCATCTAAGTGAGTTGAGTTGAGTCAAATCTAACTAAGTATTTTTCGAGCCTGGTTTGAATTTAGTTTGGTTGATAAAGGTCTGTCATTGCTTGGGATTTAATCAAGCTACATAAGGGTCGAGGTAGTATGTAAGTTTAAAGTATAATATATCGTTTTTCACTAATGGAGTGGAGCTTTAGCTGAGTTTAAATTTTATCTAACCATGAACCATACTCAAATGAGTTTAAGCTATTTGTATCGTGGAGTCGTTTGATGAAATAGTTCTATTGTGATTCTCAGATAGTACATAGTAGGTAACTCCAGTGTGACTTTTCGATTGTGATTCAATTCTGCTCGCACTGTTTAGTTGATAAATGTGAATAAACTGAGCAATTTATGGCAAAAGTGATTTTATAGTGTCAGGGCCAATAAGCCTCACATAAAATTATGGTGGAAAAACTCTAAATCTATAATACATATCGGACATAAGTTTTTGATATTCTGGCCTCTGGGTCGAATCTTCAATTGTGTCTTTGGGTATGTGCTCTCTGTTTGTTTATATGAGATAAATTCTGGATGCAGTTCGCCTTTTCAAGCGTAGATCATCTAATACTGTTGTACTAACTGGGTTAAGCGGAAGTGGCAAAACTGTTCTTTTTTACCAGGTTAGTATGCAAGAAGTAGTTGAATGATTTAAATTGTCTTTTACCTGAACTTGACTGCTGCTAACCTTTTAATTTGTTTCTGCACCAGCTTCGAGATGGCTCCTCCCATCAAGGTACTGTGACATCAATGGAACCAAATGAAGGAACATTTGTACTACACTCTGAGACGACTAAGGTGATGCACTTTATTTTCTGGAAAAGTGAGTTGGAAACATATCTTCCAGCATGCTTAAGTACTGTCTCGTGGAGCAATATTTGTTTTCAACGTACAGCACTTTTATTCTCTGGTGCAGAAATTACACTAGAATATGCTACTTCTTGTACAGAGCTTGTGAAATTCCTGTTTATTACATTTTTTACCTAAGAATTATTTGGTGACCTGCAGAAGGGAAAAGTGAAGCCTGTCCACATTGTTGATGTTCCGGGGCATTCACGTCTTAGACCCAAACTAGATGAGTTCTTGCCTCAAGCAGCTGGCATAGTTTTTGTAGTGGATGCTGTGGAATTCCTACCAAATGTTCGTGCTGCTTCTGAGTATGTATCATCTGGATTTTAAGCACTGTCCTGCACAGACGCATGATAACATCTCGTGTTATTTATTTTAATTTTTATTAATATATTTAATGTAGGTACCTCTATGATATTTTGACCAAGGCTACTGTTGTGAAGAGAAAGGTTCCTTTGCTACTCTTGTGCAACAAGGTAGACAAAGTTACAGCGCACACAAAAGATTTCATCAGAAAACTGCTGGAGAAGGAAATGTAAGATAATTATTTGCACAATTACTACTACCTCTTTCATATCTGCTCTTCTTTCTATATGTGTATCTTCTGTGGATGAACGAACATCCCCAGCCCCTAGTGTCACTAGAAAATATCATCTTAAGCTAATTGAGTGGTATAAAAGTGGATGAATAGAGGTATCGTTCCCACCGCTGGAAAATTTCATATATCGTCTTTAGATTATTGCCGTGAATTTTATAAGAAGATGAAGTATTTGCATGACCAGTTCGGCCAGACATTTTTTATTATTGCCATGCGCTCCTTGTTTTTATAAGGTTTGTTTCTGAAGTTGATGCTGCTATATACATTAATAATTTCTCATTTCTTCTTATACTTCTGGTTTTGGGTTCAGTGACAAGCTCCGTACATCAAGAACAGCATTATCTTCAGCCGATATTAGTAATGAGTATTCACTTGGGGTACCTGGAGAAGCTTTTGCATTTCATCAGTGCCTTAACAAAATTTCAATTGCAGAAACGTCTGGTTCGACCGGTGACATTTTGCAGCTAGAGCAGTTTATTAGACAACATGTAAAAGCTTAGAACCGTGGTTGTGATTTGTCAAACTGTGAATTATGCGCGGAGTTCTAGAGGCAATATTCTGCTGTAAAACATCATTTTCAAAATGTGTAGCAATTGTCTATGAAAAAAAATGATTAGACACACAATTGTCGGATGAATGTTAAGTACTAGCAATTTAAGCTCCTGGGAGCCTTTTTTCCCCCCCCCCCCCCCCCCCCCCCCCCTTCAAAATGTTGTTACTAGCTTGCTTTCTGCAGTTCAGGAATCAGTTGAGGTATCTTGATAAATAACGTTGTTTTATCTTGAATATAAGATAGAAGATCCCAAAACATGGAATATGCATCAGCCCAACAGCCAGGTACCTGCCATGTTTGTTTAGGCAGAAGGCGTG
Organism: Perilla frutescens; assembly: GCA_026008535.1. NCBI lineage: Eukaryota > Viridiplantae > Streptophyta > Magnoliopsida > Lamiales > Lamiaceae > Perilla > Perilla frutescens. The sequence goes on from BRKX01000015.1 coordinate 17,522,613, forward strand.
TTAGTTTATTGACTAGCACGTGCAAATAGTATTTCATTTCTTATTCCGACATTAGGAAACGACATACAATAAATGTACGTGACGTGTATTCATAATGTGACATCTATTTCACACTTACCAGAGGGGAGCATACGACGACGACAAGTCTAGGAAGGTATACGGCCAACTGTTCCACAGAGATTTCAACCTCAGATAAATCTCAAACAAGACTGAATATTTTCAGTAATAGTAATAATAATAATAATAATAATAATAATAATAATAATAATAATATATTCTAGAAAAACCATACCTCATTGAAACAAAAACATGGATGATCCACTGGAAAATGACAAACATACATGTCCATAGGGTAAAATATGCAATTCGAAAGAAGGGGAACTTCTGCAAGAACCAAGAAATGAGAGTTCTGGTCATGGAATTGATAAATCCTCAAAACAAAATCGGTCTTACAAACTCTTCTCTATGGTTTGCATGCTTGTCCAACAAAAAAAAAGAAGGTTTTACGAGACTACCAGGGAGTTCAAAATAAGGTCGCCGAGGAGGAAAACCGCATTGACAGAATGCAGGCCAACGTCCAGCTGCGTTACACAAAAAGTACAGTGAATAACTGTTGCAGGATGTGCAGCAACAGATACTAGCACAGTATACACACACACACAGTGCGTAGTATTATACGGAGTTGAAAACCTTGCACTTACAAAGGTTAATGTGTCATCTTTGGCAGTAAAGAATGGGTATAGAACGAGCCAATACACTGAATCTGTGAGCACAACGGCCCCAGCGCACATCTGCAATGCAAGAACACGAACACAAAACTCAACCACATGCAGTTTTATCAGGAAATCCGAGACTAATGCAGTTCAATATCCTAAAACAAAACCAACTTCTTGTCTGAAATAAGTTGAAGAGATATCTTCTTTTGCAAAAACTAAGGATGCTCTTGTCCAAACAATTCAAATCTCAATAATGTGCAGCAGTTGTAAGAATGTGAGAATGCAGCAGATGCTGAAAACCTACCTGAAAAATTATTTGAAAGGCGTATTCCCAGACAGATGCAGTTCTCGGTGTGGGGTGGTTGTAGTTGTTCAAGATTACATTGGTGCTGTGAGTATCTGCATACTCACCTTGCTCTGCATCTGCAACAATGGAGTGATCCCACTTCGAATCCACTTTAAGGCAGTAATGCAAACATCCAAGGATGGAGAGAGATGACCCTATCTATATTGTATTGAGATTTTAGAACTTATCAGAAAATAGAGAGGCCAAATCCATATATGAAATAATTTTTTGTAAGAGCAGTAACATACCCCAAAATAGATGGTAACCAATGTGAATGTCCACCTGTAACAATGAAATGAGCAAAAGACTTATGTTAACATAGAAAAAGTCCATATTATCTTAGTAATATTGAGTGGAATATGTCAAAATCATGGGAATCGATTGGAAGGATGAGATTTAGCAGAAGAAAATAAAGACACAAATAAAGATGAATGTAAGAGTAGGAAGTGATCAAGAAACATATCATAGGCTCATTGGATCTATCTTTATCAAAATAAAATCCACTAAAGCAGAGCATTTAAGCAAATATTCGATCTCAAGTGCATGAAAAGGGCTAACTGAACGAGCAAAATCGAAATGAAATCTGATGTAATGGCCTTACTCAGTGTAATAGTAAAATATGCCAACACCATGGAGGATCGCATCAGCAAGAATCAATGACAGTAAGGCACAGAAAGCAACAATTCGAAAAACAAGGAGCCAAATGGGATGGATTGATGTTGAACATGTAGCCCAAGATGCACCCTTTTTCAACCCCCCTGCAGCCTCCTGTTGATCCCCATTTGCTCGACTTCTAGACGTGTTGCGCCCTTCATACCACCATATTACAAGCGCTGCAAAGATCATAGCTGCTGTGATCCATATTGCACACAGCAAGAATCTCCAGTTCAACCAGTAACTTGGGGCCGTCGTGTCCGTTGCCATCACGGGCCACCAAGCACCGTTAAACAGCCCTGTTAAGAATTCCATTTCTCATTTTTCAGTTCATCAAAGGATTAACAGCCGCTATCTTGAATCAAATTCTCAGTTCCAAAAATTGCCCTAGGTAGAACCCACACAAGTGTTACCAGGAACGCCCAAAATGTAATAAAATTTAGGGGGAAATCAAGAATTATGAGTGCAGTTGAATGTTAAATGCATAGAGTGACAAAATCAGTAACAAAAATCAAACCGAGATCATTACAACATGAGTAACATAATCAAACCGAGACCATTACCATATCTTAACAGACATAATAAATGTGTTAATTCTTACACTTGGGTTGGGGTGAGTTTAAATGCTGAATGCAGCTGGTTGCACAACCCCTTTTACGTAAAAGGGATCTCAGAAAAGATAATAAAGTTAGATAGCTAAAAAAACAAGGGTACACAGAAAATACACACAGGAAACACACACTGAGTGTGTAGACTTACATTCGAACACAGAGCAAATTGGCGGCTATGAATATTGCAAGAAGCATAAGACTTGGAAAGTGAAGAGGATACCTGAATTTTCTTGAAATAAGTGTTTGATCAGACCTGCTAGTACTAACTAGGATGTCTTTCCCACATGTAGGAATCGAGAGTCGCAGCAGAAGGGACTAATAGAGCCAAGAATATCCCTAATTCTCTTTCTTGATTCTAAACCTTATTCGTTGAGAGAGAGAGAGAGAGAGAATTCTGGTTTCTAGAGGCAGGCAGTAGCACGTAGAAAATCACAAGTTTAAACACTCCAAAGTCTAACTTTAAATATAAAACTTCAATTTAAACTACTCCATCATTCATCCGTATCTTCCAATCGCGATTCGCTACTCTAAAAAAATAAAAAAGAAAGAAACACGTGGGCGTGTTTACCTTGTCAACCCCCCAAAAAAGAAGAAGATATTATAATTCGTTGTATAGGTCAGAAGTGAATTATGATTTTTCAACAAAAGACATTGACAATTAAGTAGGGCGCAAACGAATTGAGTCGAGGCGAAGACTTTGAGGTTTGAGTTCGACTTGTTAAGGAATATTCTAGTTCGTACTTGATTTGATTTTTTTTTTTTTAGTTTAACTCGATAAGAAAGAAAATAAAAAGAAAAAGAAAAGACAAAGCATACATCAAACAGAAAAAATATGTGACAAACCATTTAACTAGTAAAGATGACCTTTATTTATAATTTTATTGGTGGTCGAATGAAGACGTATTTTGACCAATCGATCTTATACAAAAACTTCAGTCATCTAATTATGTAATAAATCATAAGCTTCTTGAATTTTGGCCAAGAATTAGTATATATGTTTATATTACACAGCAAGAACAAATATACATTTTCGTCCTAGTTTTCATCCTCACCGTCGCTGAGCTGCTTTGCTAACAAATCAATGGACAGTGATCCTAGTGGCATTGCAGATTCTACTGCATCAAAAGAGTCATTAATATAGGATTTCTCATCATAGTCATCATCAAAGGAATCCTCTTCACTGTAATCTTCATTCTCCTCTTGAAGTTGGGATCTTGAAGCCGAGGAACCCTCACTACTAAAATAGATCATGGCAGGATACGAATGCTCGATTGCCTGGGACGTGCTGTCGAATTCCTCCACCTTTGACAAAAGCTCATCCGGGCTAACATCAAGCTCATCCAGAACTGATGCTCGTCCTGATTCAATTGCACGTTGCCACAACGACATCATCTTAGGGCTTGTCCGCGGTGATTTGGCATCTGTTTTGATGAACAAAGACAATAAAACTTTGGAAACTTGAAGCTACATATTGAGATAACAGTGGAATATTTGAAGCTACACAGTATTTTCACATAAGAGAATGACATAATTTGAATGTGGTAACAAGGAATGGTATAAAAAGGAGTTATGATTCAATTGATCACATTCATATGCTAGCATAGCTAAATTAGTACCTGAAATGTCGGTAGCACTTGAGACATAGACAGAAGGTAGGTATATCTTAGGAATTTCATCCTTGTACATAGATTTCCACTCCCTTCCTCTCCACATTAATATCTGTTCATCGTCAAATGATAGCAAAACGCAGGGCACCAATTCCTGTGGTTGAAGAAAGTGGAATAAGATGCCGGAATAATATCTATATTCTTGGTTCAATCCTTCCCACAAAAGAAATAAAATACCAACCTTCAGCTTAGCTCCTATCTTCTTGTAATCACTAGGAGGCAATCCTCTGCAATCTATCCTCACCAATTCCGATCCTTCAAAAGCAGTCCTCACATCCCTCACAAGGTTGATATAGACTCCATTTTTCGCTATTGGCAAACAGAAGGCAAATTATTAGGAAGACAACAGAAAAAAAAAAAAAAAAAAAAACAAGGTAATATCATAGAATACTACTTGACCATCACTTAAATGCAAAAGGAATAAAACTAGCAACGGCACTGTTGTAGTTACTCTAGCTGAAGATTTAGTGTCTTTTGGTCCATCAACAAGTAGATAGAATTCACATCAAGTTACATTCTTAGCAAGGAAAGAAGGGAGAGTTCCTACTTCCTTGTGTCAACGCATTTTCAATCAGTAGAAACTTTGTTACGAAAATATAAGCATGGACCTAATTTTTCATAAAAATTAGAAAACCAAAACTGTAGAGTGAAGCCCAAACTTTTTCCAGATTGGACAAAAGCATGATGAAATAAACTTTTTGAGATTGATCAAGGATAGGGAAATCCATAATTTCAATTTTACCTAATTTACAGATTGGGAGCAACCTTTTCCCTTTCATTCTAAATTCATCTGCTTCTTCTTTTGTCAGCCCCTCTGGAGCATCTTGTATTAGCTTCGGATAAACTGGTGCAGCCGGTTTCCAAAGCATCACGGGTAACTGAGGTCGTTTTTGGTGATCATAGTTTCTGCCTCGAAACAGATACACCACTCCGCCTACCCTATGAATAATCTTCCCACCAGATTTTTCCTGTAAGGCCAATAACGAGACAATCATAAATGAACAAGATATCCATGGCATTTCTAATAACAAAAACAATCCAGAAACTGATAATAAATAGACAGTCCTTCAAAAATACTTCAATATAATGAGAAAATGAGCACCTCAAGGCATCGGCATACGTTATTCATGTCAACAGTCGGAACACCCAAACATCGGACTTTACAAACAGGTTGTCTCCTCCAATGTGTATGTATCAACTCCAACATATTATGTGTTAATCCATCTCTACCTACAGAATCCAACATTTCAATCAAGCAACCACCTTTATAACCTTACAAACACCAAATTCTCACTACTAACTCAAACCATCATCCCAACAAAAAATCCAAAAAAAAAAAAAAAAAAAAAAAAAAACACAATCCCACTTTAATAATCCAGAAATGCAACTCACAAGAAACTCAAAAGTATCAATTAACTCACCTAAATTCGAACCACTCCAACAAGAAAAATAAAATAATATAATATAATATAATATAATCCCACTTAGCTAATCCGGAAACGCAGCTCTGATTGAGGAAACTAAAAACAACTAAAACAGCAATAATTTTTTTTGAAGAATCACAATGCATTAACTCACCTAAGTTAACCTGTCTATTCCTAGACAAATAGGGTTTCACCATCTCCCGAATCTCCGACCTCGTTAACGGCGGTCCCAAAACCTCCTCCCGCGGCCTGCTATTGAACTTCCCCAGCTCATAATTCCTCGACATCTCGTAGCGCTTCGACCACAAATTTTCATTTGGATTATCCCCCCCGCCACCCCCCAACGGCTCGAAGAGCTTAATATTGCGTTTACTCTTTTTCATCGGCGCTTTTCCCGTCCACGGCCGCGGCATTGTGGGCGGCGCGAACGGCAGAAAAGCGGGCTCCCGCATCGCCAGAGGTTGAACCTTGGGCGTCTCCGAATAACTGTACATGAACTCGAACGGGGCGCCGGGCAAAGAATAGGAAATTCCGGAATCCCCGACGACGACTGCCCGGTCATCGCTGTCGGGCGGGTGGATTTTCTGGCCGGGTTTGATGGGCTTGTAGTATTTGGAGTTGCGGTGGGGGGCGCTGAAGGCGGGGTTTTTGGACGGCGGCGGAGGTCTTGAGAGGCGTTGGGATTTTAATGGCGGAGGGTATTTGGGGGGCGGGATGGGGGTTTTAGGAGGCGGGGTGGGGTTGATCGAGGGGGGTGGGGTGGTGGGGAGTGATGAGAAGAGATTTGGGTTTGGTAGTGATGCAAGAATCGCCATGAAAATATATGGTGTTTTTCTTCAGCTTCAGAAATAATAATATGAAGGATAATAAGTTGAAGATATATTTTTTAAGAAAAGTTTAGATTTCTATATAGCAATTTTTTATGTTTTTTATTTACAAAACCAGTGCTCCGAAATATAAAACTACGTCAAGACTATGCGTGGAATGGAATATAATAATTAAATTATCATGTTTTTTTTTTTTTAATATTTGTTGTCATTGCTTGTGGTGCGCTTAACTAAGGGGTGTATTGGATTGCGATTTCATTGAATTTTAAAGGACTTTTAAAGTCGGGTGTATTCAATTCAGACTTTTAAAATCTGAGTGTATTCAATTCAGACTTTTAAAACTCCTTTAAAATCCTGGTATATTCAATCCAGATTTTTAAAAATCTTTTAAAATCCGGATGTATTAAAAAATCCATGGACTTTAAAAAGTCATTGATTTCATTGGATTTCACCAGGAAATGACGTGAAAATTACAAAAGATGAAATCCGACCTCTGGACACGAGATTTCGATGGATTTGAAAAACCCAGCGAACGCTGTGTCCCAGCGGTCGGTGAGGAGTTGAAATCGGACACCCCAGCCGTCACCCGACCCCAGCGGCCACTAGCTTTGCCGATGATGGCACTCCAGTGGCCGCTGGGTGCCAGCGGTCGCTGGGAGTAAGACCGCGGCTCCAGCGGCCGCTCGGCCCAGTGATCGCTGGGTTAGCTCGGTCTCTCCTCCCAGCAGCCGCTGGCTTCCTTTTTTTCTCTAGCCCACCGATCGCTGTGTTTCATCGAGCGCTGGAAAAAATGATTTCAAATCCGTTGAAATCGTCCAAAATCAATCTCAAATCCATACACAAAATCCACCAGACTCTGCGTAGAGTTGGGAGACTACATGTGGAGTTTTGGGAGACTCCATGTGGAGTTTATGGATTTATAAAATCCATAGAAATCTATGGACATTTTAAAGTCCAACAAAATCCATCAAAATCCCAATTGAATACACCCCCCTAAATTGTGATTGAAATTCATGCTAATTTGATTGTTACAAACAGATACGCGATTATCATGTCACAGACACGATTAATCGAGCGGAAGAGGGTGATTTTGGAGAAAAGCTTCGTGAGGAGGAGGAAAGATTTTATCTTGATTTGGGAATTATTTCAGACAATTCAGGCTTGTTGGTGGATAAGGAAGAGTTGGGTTCGGGTTGGGTCGCTGATTGAGGGCGGAGCTCCAACTGTGTCGCGGCCCAGTGATATTGTTTTTAATTTAAATGAAGCGGTCCAAATATTTATTGGCCCAGTTGCTTTATTTCATGTTTTAATTAATGAAGCATATACTTTATGTTTTAGGGTTGCAGTACCAACTTGTAAGGACTATAAATATTAGAATTATGAATGAAAGAAGGCAAGCAATGAGATAAATCTAATCTCCCTCTCGTATCTCTATTTTCCCTCACCTTTCTCTCTAAACTTTCCCCCATTTCTTTACTATCAAGATCATACCTTTATTACACCAAAGTTATACTTTTACAAGGATATTCATAGATCTGCACAATCAATATATAAAAATTATAAGAATCCTATCTGTCCACTACATTTGGTATCTCAGAGCCACGGTCTGGACATGGCTGATGGAACCCATTTGCACGAGCTGCAAGAACACCAAAAGCAGTTAGATCAAGTCTTAAAGGCAGAGGCCTTAAAGAGGGAGGCTGCTGAATTAAAGATGTAGGAACAGATCACCAAATCTAGTGAAGAAATGAAAGGTTTTATGCAGGGAGTTAATGGCAAATTCGACAGCCTTGCTAACACTTTGGGTTCCATTCAACTGCAGTTATCAAATCTTGTAAAGGAAAAGGAACGGCTGCGGAGAGTTCCATTCTTGGCAACCCATATTCTGGTAACTAAAGTGCGAATAGTCAGTTACGTCCTCAACAAGTTATTCCCAGCAGAGAGTGGGCTGACACAACAGGCAAACATTCATCCCCACACTTTCCTAAACTTGATTTCCCCATATTTGATGGTGAGCAGCCTAGGGCATGGATTCTAAAGTGTCAGAGCTATTTTAGAATGATACCCAACATTCCAGATGATCAAAAAGTGACACTAGCCACTATGCATTTTGGAGGGCCTCCCTATGGTATCAGAATTTAAGCCTTAAAGAAACTGATATCTCTTGGGAATAATTCCAAGAAGTAATATCTGCCAGGTTTGAGGAGGTCAGTGATGCTAAAGTAATTGCAGAATTCAACAAGCTTAAGCATGTAGGATCATATACTGAGTATGTGGAAAAATTTGAAGAACTCAGAGCATGCATGTTGCTGCTGAACAAAGGCCACTTTACTGATGACTATTTCATAGCAAGTTTATCAGTGGGCTAAGGGAGGAGATTCAACCTCTAATTCACATGTTCAAGCCTACCACACTCAGACATGTTATTGAATTGGGGCAGCAACAAATATTGAACTTAGAAGCTTTGGCAAAGAAATTTAGAAGCAACACAAGACCATACTTGGCTGCAGGGGCAAGGAATTGAAGGAAGTTGCTATCAGCTCTTATAATCAAAAATCACCATCTAAAGTTGCTAAACCTCCATTTAAACTCCTCACAACAGCAGAAATGGCAGCTAGAAGGAAAAAAGTACTATGCTATAATTGTGATGAAGCCTTCACTGTAGGACACGGGTGCAAGGTTAGGATTTCTTACAAGATAATGAGTGAAGAAGAGGAAATGGCCCATTTACCGTCTATGTCAACTGATGAGGCCATGGTAGACAGTCAAGACTCTGCTGCAGACATGGAAGAAATTCAAATGGCACTGAATATTATTTCAGGAGAAGGGGGTTTCACCACTATGAGAGTCTTTGGGCATGTGGGAGATGACAAGTTACACATGCTCATAGATTCTAGTAGTACTCTTAGTTTCATCAAGGAGGCTACAACAAGGGATCTGGGCTGTAAGTTGTAGCCAACAAAGCCACTATTTGTCAGAGTTGCCAATGGCAATAGGATGGTAAGTTCTACAAGAGTTAATGGCTTCAAATGGTCAATCCAAGGCCACCAGTTTACCTACTCTCCTAGAGCCCTATCCACAGAAGGGTATGACTTAATTCTAGGGGTGACTGGCTTAAAGCATGTATACCCATAGAATTAGATTATGATAAAATGACATTTACAGTGAGCTGGATGAGAAAGAGGATTAAGATTTAAGCTCTCACTCAGATGGGAGAATGCCACCTGATTACTGAACATACCCTATATCAGATGATCCATCATTCTAAGCCACCCCTTATTGAGGAAGTGTACATAGTTAAATTGAAGGCAGATCACTCTGATCACCAACAGAAATTGGGAGAACTACTGAAAGAATATCAAGATGTATTTGAGGAGCCCAGAGAGATACCCCCTAGTAGGGGTATTGAGCATCAGATCATACTTAAACCAGAGAGTATCCCAAAACACAAGTATCCTTACAGGGTTTCCCATGACCATAAAGCTGAAATAGAGAAAATTCTGCAGGGATTGTTGAGTAGTGGCATGATACAAAACAACAGGAGCCCTTTTGCATCTCCTGTTTTATTGGTTAAGAAGAAGGATGGGACATGGAGGATGTGTGTTGATTATAGGTATCTTAATGGTCTATCTGTTAAGCATGATTACCCAATACCTATAATAGATGAGCTTTTGGATGAGTTGAATGGAGCTAAGTTTTTCTCTAAGATTGACCTAATGTCTGGTTATTTCCAAATTCTGTTGAAGCCAAAGCATAGATTTCTCACTGCTTTCAGTACACATAATGCCACTATGAATTTTTAGTGATATCATTTGGCCTATGTAATGCACCAGCAACATTCCAGTCACTGATGAACCAGATATTCAGGCCATAGCTCAGGAAATCAGTCTTGGTTTTCTTTGATGATATATTGGTATACAACCTTACCTGGGAGGATCATATGGAGCACTTAAGGGAGGTCTTATCTATATTAAGACAACACCAGCTGTATGCCAAGCAAAGCAAGTGCCATTTTGGGCAAGAAAGAATAGAATACCTGGGACATATTATCTTTACAGAAGGGGTGACTACAGACCTAGAGAAAATATCCAGCATGGTTAATTGGCCAGTTCCTACCACTCTCAAGCAACTCAGGGGATTCCTTGGTCTTATATGATACTACAAGAAGTTTGTAAGAAGGTATGGGCTATTAAGTAAACCCCTCACTTCTCTACTGAAGAAGGGGGCCTTCCACTGGACTGAGGAAGCTACCATGGCCTTTGAAGCCCTCAAAGCAGCTATGGTTACCACACCAGCTTTAGCCTACCAGACTTCACACAACCTTTTATCTTGGAGACAGATGCTAGTGGTAGAGGAGTAGGAGCAGTACTGATTGTAACAACCCGAATTTTCAGAATATGATTAAGTAATTCCTAATTTTAATTAGGAAATATTAAAAGGAATTTTGAGCATAATTAAGATGTTTCGGTTCTAAGTCGCGATTTTAGGATTTATTTTTCATAAAATCGTCTTTTTGAGAATTTTGATCCGAGCTCAATTATAGCCGATTTTGGTCATGTTTGAAAGGTGTTGACCCAAGGAGCATGCCGGTGCTTTCGGATTTTGAATCGGAAGTCGTTTGAGTTCCCGGTGATTTAAAACGCGTTTAAAGAAGTTATGAATAGTGTTTTTTCGTAGGAGCACGTTTGCTAGAAATTTTTGAAATCTCGTGTATTGATCTGAGCTTTGTTCTTTCAAGCCTATCTTATAGGAAATTTCTCAAGGAATCCGTTGGCGTTTCCGGATTTTCATTCTGAGGTCAATCGAGCGCTCGGGAATTTTATTTGTCCCTTGTGTGGAATAGTAACTTTATTTTTGAAAAGAGGATCTTTTCTCATTTTCCTTCAAGACGACTCATTCTTTATCCTGAGTCAAGTTGGTTCAATAGTACTCAAGCCAACGAATCTTCCGGTATTTTCGGATTTCGTGTCTGAGGTCATTTGGACCTCGACATCGAATAAAGTGCCTTTTAACCGAACCCCATGTTTTTAAAGCAGTGTTGTTGCACTGAAGAAGCTTGTCGGAGAAGCTTGGATTTTCCCTATAAGTAGAGGAGCCCCCCTTCATTCCCATTTGCTCATTTCTTACTTCTTTCACCTCCATTTCTAAAGTCGAGCGAGGAGCGCTCTTCGTGAGCGCACCTCCGAGACGAGTAGTTTTTGTTCGGCGAGTCGAGCGCAGAGGAGCGGAGGAGGAGTTTCCGCCGCCGGAAATCGCCCAGGAGGCACGGTCGCAGAGGTTCCCGTGGTCGCGGGGGCTCCCGCGGTCGCAGGGATGCCCTCTCAGCGCGGAGATGCGCAAGCGCGGGGATTCCGCGGGTGCGGGGTTCCGCGGGCGCGGGGCTGCTGCGGCAGTTCCGGCACGTTTTCGTGCGGAGGCCATAACTTTCACCTCAGTTGGAGTTACGAGGCCCATGAGTACTCAAATCGAAGCTCTTTCGATGATCTATGAGATAACAGTGGCCGATCATCCGGAATCTTGATTGTTCGAATCAGATTTTCCGTCCCCTTTTGTGGTAATTTCGGATGCCTTAATCTTTTAAATTCTCGTGTTTTAAGTTATAGTTAAGGGTCAAGGGTTTAGATATCATTTCGATGTCTTATTAGGAGCTCAAATAAGGATTCAAGTCATTGATCGACTTTCATAAAGATGAGGTGAACCCCGAAGAGGCCCGAGAAAGGATTTTCGGCTCGTTGCTTCGTCTACGCGCTTGTTATCAAAATGCTCATCATCGAGGTGGGTGGTTCTAAACCAAGTATAAGGTTTGAGCTATTAAGCTCTAGAAGTATGTTAAGGCAAGGGAAATATCCAATTAAAATATTTTATACTCTGCCTGTTTAGTCTCTGTACAAGGAAATAAAAGAAATAAAGGAAGTTATATGCATGATTATGTTGAATTGTTATTTGAGTTAGATAAAGTAAAGGAAGTTAGTATAAGTTAAGTGAGCTCTCAAGTATGTTTAGATATGCTAGAATTGTTTATATACAATTTATGCTAGCATGAGGTGTTTAGAATTGCTTTATTTGCAATCGATATTTTTCCGTGTTCATTTCATCATATTTGAATGTTTATGCTTTGTTAAAAGCTCGTATAGTTAAGGATTAAGGATTGCCTTCTTAGTGTAGCGTTAAATCCCTTGTAGGCCGGGATCATGCTCAATTAAGAATTAACTTTAGATGATTGCTCTAGGTTTGGTATTGCTAGCTAAGTCAAGTAAGTAAAGAAGGTTAAGGTTAAGTAAGGAAGAATTTAAGGAAAGATATAGTTTCTGTTGTTAGCAGGTTATCGAGCTCAAAGAACAGTTTAGTTGCATTATCATGACGTGACCTTCGTGTCACTAATGTTGAACATTTGAAAGTGAATGGAGTCACTGTTGGGTAATCCCCTCGCATACTCAGAGGATATTTGAGGTGTCCCCTCTCTCATCCTAAGGCAAAAAGGGTGCAGTAGACAGCAGGTTTGAGCCAGGAAAGGCGCCAGAAAAGGAAGTAAAAGGTTTTACGGGTATGGAGAGGGCTTTTGCGTTTTGCTCTCCATATGCCGCCAATTATTAATTGGATATTCCAAAGTTTATTAAAGAGTTTTCTAATAAAACCCCACTGAGTACATTAGTGCTCATTCCCCCTCTTTTTCAAATGTTTTCAGGTTGAGATGCTGAGGCCGGTGATGTGTTGCTGGTGGGGTTGTCTGAGTTGTCTGAGGTTTCAAGTTTGTTGCTCTGTATGGTTACATGTTTTCTTCCGCTAAGTTTCTGCTAAGTACTCTAATGTTAGTATTTAGTCTTGATATGTGTAACTAGATTCTTGATAGTAGCATGTTTTAAATGCTATGAATCCTAGTTATCAATAAAGTCTTTGAAGCATGTTCTTTGATATATCAGTTGTTCATTTAATGATTCCAAGTTATGTGAATAAGTCTTTCATGCTTGTTATTATTGTTCACCTACAAAGAGGCTTTTCCTTTCAAGCATGATTATGTTCGTTCAAGTTAAGTTTTGAGTTAGTTTCTTGTTTGGTCCTATGAATGGGACAGTATGATTTATTTGACTCCGACCTTTTTATGGGTCTTAGCCATTGTGGCTTTTGAGGAAGTCTTGTTTAGTTATAAAGTCAAATTCCTATATGTTTGTCTTTGGATTCTGTTTAAATTTCGGTTGGCCTATGATTTGGCATCCCGTTGACTCGATTGAATCCTTTGACCCCTTTGATTCGTTAAAGATGATAGTCCTTCCAAGTCATGAAGTTAAGTTGCCTAAGTTTGTGAGGCGCTAACTTAGTTTAATTCTAAAAATACCCCCCTGGATTTCCGATTAATCTACCTATTTTCTTCGGCTTTTACGCCCAACAACCCCGTCCCCATCAAAATGACCGCCTAAGGGACCGGGCTGTTACACTGATGCAGAAAGGAAGGCCATTATATTACATGAGCAGGGCTTTAAGTTCTAAGAATCAATCACTCTCTATCTATGAGAGGGAGTTCATGGCTGTAATAATGGCCATTCAAAAGTGGAGACACTATCTGCAGGGGCATAAATTCATCATAAAGACTGATTAACAGGCACTTAAGCACCTGCTGGATCAGAGGATAATGACACCAATGCAGCAAAGATGGATCCCTAAGCTTCTAGGGCTGAATTATGAGATTCAATATAAGAAGGGGACTGAAAATAAGGGTGCAGATGCTCTTTTCTGAATACCCTACCCTGTAGAGGAGTGCAACACTATTACTACTGTAGTGCCCACCTGGATGCAACAGGTTATTGAAAGCTACAAAGATGACACTATGTATGCTAAGGTGATCAGTTCCAAAACACTCAACCAAGACACTTATTCAGACTATGAACTAATAGGGGAGCTACTAAAATATAAGGACATGATTGTTGTAGGGAATGACACTAATATCAGGCAACTGCTACTTTAAAAAATGCAAAACTCCCCTTATGGAGGACATTCAGACATCTATGGGACTTATGGCCACACTTGAAGGATGATGTGACTAAATGGGTAAACAACTGCGATATTTGCTGTGTTAGTAAACCCACTGGTGGGTCCTATCCTGGTTTACTACAACCCTTGTAGATCCTTAGCCAAGCATGGACACACATTACCATGAATTTCATTGAAGGATTACCCATGTCTTTCAAGAAGGATGCAATTTTAGTAGTGGTGGATAGGCTCACAAAGTATGGTCATTTTATCCCTATATCACACCCTTACACAACTCAAACTGTTGCTAAGGTATTCCTAGACTCAATCTACAGATTGCATGGTCAACCGTGATGAAGCCATGCAAGGCATTGAAGGCCTTGAACCCGAGCTGCAATTTAAAGGTTTAATGACGCGGCTTCGAGTGAAGAAATTGCAAGGTTGTCTACAAGTGTTGATTCGCAAGAAGTTCAAAGAATTGAAAGATGCAAAGGGCAGCCATGTGTTAGTTAATTTATTAACTAATGAAGATAAAGATCACACCATGGAGAATTACACTTGAAGAGTTGAAGATGAGAGCAAAAAGAAAAGAAGTGCACATGTGTATGTGTACAAGTGAAGAAGACGCCAAGTTGTGCATGCGTGCATGGGAGCTGATTTTCGGCCCTTTAATTAATTTAATTAAGGGTTGAATTTTATTTAGACTATAGTATTAATTTATTTAATTTAGACTGTAGTTTGGTTCATATTTTTATTTAATTATTGATGTAATTTTTGTCCACTATTGTTTAGGTTTGACTAAAATTGTATTTAAGACAAATTCCTACCTTGAATAGAATTCTAGTTTAGGTATTTTTCTAGTATAGTTAGAGATCCTTTTTGGATCAGATTTTTAGGCCTTTTTTCTTATTAATTTCTTCCCCCTTATGTCCTATAAATAGGGGAACCATGTTACATTGATATTTTAGACATTATTGATTAAATTTGTGTCTCAACCGTTTAAAGCTTTTGATTATTTTATGTCGAAAATCATCATTCTTGAAGCCTAGCAATTTTAAGTCTTATTCCAAGGGAACTTTCTAATTCACACGAGGAATTAGGGTGAACTCACTACGAAGAACAACTTAGAGATTCGTTTTCGTCGTACAAGATATGCCCTGGATTAATCGGGTTGTAATTCAACATCACAACATCAACGCCTCCATCACTCGACATCTACCATCTTGCCACCAACATTCGTGTCACTCCCAAGCCATCAAGATCTGATCTGTGTCGATCATCAAGGCTTCGGTTCCATACAAGTTTAATTCAACGTATTCTTTGTCTTTACCGTAAGTACTTCATAGCCTTATCATACCCTATCTACTCAAGCCCTTCTAAACCCACTAAACATACCCTAACCATCCCATACCCATCCATCAATCCTTCATTTCAATTCAGCCTTTCCATTGGATTTGTGTTCTATTATTGTGCCGTAGTCTAAGTGTCGTAATTAAGTCTAGTTCTTCTTTCATAGTATTATTCGAGTCTTTTGTTATTATTCCAGTTTGTTTTCTATTATTGAACAATATAATAGGATTAAGTCCTTCCAAGTTGACGTGTTCTTTTCTAGAAGTCTTCTGCGCGTTCTCGTATCCTATACAAATTGTCCGGGTTACATCAAACCTTTAAGCATTGAGACAGACAGAGATAAAGTTTTCACAAGTTTGTTTTTGAAAGAACTATTCAGACTCATGGGTACTAGCATGGACATGACCTCTGCATACCACCCTCAGTCTGATGGGAAAATTGAGAGAGTGAATCAATGTCTAGAGACCTACCTGAGGTGTATGGTTCATCAATACCCCAAGCAGTGGTCTAAGTGGTTATCCCTAGCAAAGTTTTGGTATAATACTAACTACCACTCTAGCTTGAAAACTACCCCATTTCAGGCACTATACGAGTACCCTCCTCCCCAACACTCACTTCACACATATTTTCCTATGACTTGTGCACCAGACTCTGAGGCTAAAGAAGTGCTAAGGGAATGACATAATTTCATGTCTGAATTGAAATCTAACCTACAGACAGCACAGAACCGAATAAAGGTCTACGCTGATTTGAAAAGAACAGAGAGAGATTTTGAAGTAAGGGACTATGTATACTTAAAATTGAAACATTTCCGACAGAACTCCGTTGTTCTCCGAAAGAATTTGAAGTTGTCGGCTAGGTACTACGGGCCTTACAGAATCACAGAAAGGATTGGGAAGGTGGCCTATCGCCTGGAATTACCTGAAGGGGCGAGAATCCACCTCGTGTTCCATGTGTCACTGCTGAAGAAGGTCTTGAGCAACTCCATCCAACCATCCGAAATCCTGCATTCTCACGATGATGATGGGATCTTCATGGTCCAACCTTGAGCAGTGTTAGCAGAGAAAGTGATTAAGAGAGGCGATGCATAGATACTGGAAAATTAGTTCTTTGGGATAAATCAAAACCAGATCTGCTTACCTGGGAGGATTCAAAATTCTTGGCTCGGATATTTGGAAAGACAGATCCTTGTGGACAAGGATCCCTAAATGAGAGGGGTAATGTCACAGACATGATTAATCGAGCGGAAGAGGGTGATTTTAGAGAAAAGCTTCGTGAGGAGGAGGAAAGATTGGATCTTGATTTGGGAATTATTTCAGACAATTCAGTCTTGTCGGCGAGTAAGGAAGAGTTGGGTTCGGGTCGGGTCGTTGATTGAGAGAGGAGCTCCAACTGTGTCGCGGCCTTGTGATGTTGTTTTTAATTTAACTGAAGCGGCCCAAATGTTTATTGGCCCAGTTGCTTTATTTCATGTTTTAATTAATGAAGCATATACTTTATGCTTTAGGGTTACACTACCAACTTGTAAGGACTATAAATATTAGAATTATGAATGAAAGAAGGCAAGTAATGAGATAAATCTGATCTCCCTCTCGTATCTCTATTTTCCCTCACCTTTCTCTCTAAACTTCCCCCATTTCTTTACTACCAAGAGCATACCTTTATTACACCAAAGTTATACTTTTACAAGGATATTCATAGATCTGCACAATCAATATACAAAAATTATAAGAATCCTATCTGTCCACTACATATCACAACTCCATTCTATATTATTAATAATCTAAATAAAAGTCAATTTAAATTGGAAATGGATTTTTGGTGATGAAATAAGCAGAGCATATGCAGTCTGGGATGATTTTTGTCAAGCTCTGTCCCTTTACAGTTGAGTTTAAATCCAACCTGAATCCGCTTTTTCTTTTAGAAGAAAATTGTTAAACCTCAAATTCCTTCCAAAATTCAAGGATTTTCGTCGCAAATGGTCCACAAACATATGGTTTAAGACAATCATCGTTTTCATTATTGCAATTAAGAGTGTGTCGTGTGAAATCAGCAACATACCAATCATTAATTTAAGATGCATTGTGCTTCTTTTTGAATGAAAAACATGGATTGCAAACATGCTACGGCTAATATCCTCTGCATTATGACAATCTCATCAAAAATGATGTTAATGCAAACCAAAATTTCATAATTAATAATTAAAGCCTCAATACCCATTTTCTTCGTATAAAAAAATGTTGGAAATTCTTGATTCCATTTCTATGGACTAATAAATCTTTGCTTTTGTTCATGAAGATTGATGTCACTAGCTTAGAGGGTTTTGGTGTTGCCCTCTATGTTGCCACACGATGTTTTTATCAGTGAGGAAAGAAGTTCTCTATGAATCATAGGATTGAAAGCAGAAATTTGGAAAATAATATCAAGAGCAGGACTGATTAATTTAATTTGGTATCGTTGTTGCAAGTTGCGGAATAAACTTTTTCTCATTCTCTTTCTATTTTAATTTTAGTTATAGAATTAGAGTGGGACTTTGCAGGGGGCTATGCTAAACTTTTAATTAATTTCATTTGTAGTCCCACAGGACACAGCCAAATCCATAAATGGTCCCAATACTTTTAAAAATGGTCCTGGGTCATCAAAATTGGTCCTTCCGTCATGTTTACCATTAATTTTACTCTCATTTTTGGTCTCACACGTTAAAACTAATAATTTTTTGGATTTGTCAACTACAAAATGTGTGGGTGAACATACTTGACACTTTTCTTTACCTTTTGACATTTAATGTGTGATTAAAACCTTTTAATCACATTTACATTTTGGTGAAATGAATTTCAAATTTATTTAAAATTTTGTATGTCTTCGTGGCATTTAAAAATAAATATTTTTTTTATGATATTTTGTAAAAAAAACCATGTAACCACACATAATCACTAGTTATGTAAATGTGTAGGTAAAAGGCACATGAATTTTTTTGCCATCATGATTCATAATTTTTTAAAATTTTATGTATTCCTATTTGGCATTTTAAAATAAATAGTTTTTAAAATATTTTTTTCATAAAATTATTTAAATAAATATTTATCCACTCATAAATTTTTTTGCCATCATGATAAATCATATTGTTTAAGATAAGCAACACATAAAATGAAATCAAGAAAAATATATGAAGGATAAGTCATAATCTTCATCCCATAAATTTATGTTTATTTTAAAATTATTTTTATAATTTCATTTTATAGTTAATGCCTTAATGGTATTAATTGATCCATAGGTTTGTTTTACCTCAAATGGTTTTTAATGCTAATTATCTTCAAATTAAAAATATTTTTATCAAGGATATTCAAATTTTTATCATTTTCCTTTTCTTAAATATTTTGTCTAATAAAAATTGTATTTTTAGTTTTGTAATTACCATACATAAAAATAAATAATAGGCCTGATAGTATAAAAAAACATAAAACAAAACAAAGCTTTGATCATTTCTTTTAAAATAGTCAATTTAACAAAACAAAATAAAAAACATAAAACAAAACATAAAAAAAAAAAACATTTTTCAAATTTTACCCATTTCTTTTAAAATTGTCAATTTAACCATATATTAGTTAATTTAGTAAAATTATGATCAAATTATTGCTTTGATCAAAATTAAGTAAATTTTTTGTAACAATATTTAGGCAAGAATGCAAGATCAAAAAAACATTAATTATGCCATTAACAATTAAATTTTTTTATTTTAATTGTAATCTAATTAATAATAATTATAAACTATTTTGACTAAAAACACCAATAGTTATTGTTTGTAATTAATAATTAATAATTATTATTTATTATTTATTTTATCTATTTATTAACAAAATGAAATTAAGAAAAAATATCTAGTAAAAATTGTCTTTTTAGTTTTGTAATTATCTATACATGAAAATAAATAATAGGCCTAATAGTATAAAACGAAACAAAACAAAGCTTTGTATTTTTATTTTATTTTTTAAATTTTATCTATTTCTTTTAATATTGTCAATTTAACCATGTATTAGTCAATTGAGTAAAATTAAGGATAAATTATTGTTTTGATCAAAATTAAGTAATTAAATTTTTATGACATTTTTAGGCAAGATCAACAAAACATTAATTATGCCATTAAAAATTAATATTTTTCATATTAATTAATTATTTCATCGATTTTGGGACCATTTGAGGATTTTAGGACCATTTTCGGATTCGGGTGTGTCCAGTGGGACCAAAAATGAAATTTACTCTCACGTGGAGGGGCCCCGTCTACATTTGGCGGCCCCGTTAAAAAAATGGGACTAAATTTGAGAATTTTAATCGAACGGGACTACATTTGAGGTCAAAATTCTTATTAGGACCATTTAAGAAAATTTTGGGACTATTTGCGGATTCGGGTGTGTCCGGTGGGACCACAAATGAAATTAATTCCTAAACTTTTAAATGTTAGGAATTTAAAGGATAAAAAAGTCTAATCATATTAATATTTATATTTTAAAAAAAATGTCAGGGGCTATGAATAGAAAATTGGGGTCTGTATTTAGATTTTTTTTTTTTTTTTTTACATGATTAGATCTTATATTAGTTGTATACACTTTTCTTACAATTTACAATTTTCTTTTAACTTATATATTGAGTGATACGACCTTGGAAGATTATTTAAATTAGAAATTAATACATTACCACTCATTTGATGGATAACTTATCAGAAACATACTTGTGTAAGATCGTCTAAGGGATCTTTTATGTTAGATGGATCTCTATTTGACCCATGAGGCGGTCCCTCTCTTTTTTAGTGGTCCTCTTTCCCCTCTCCCTCTCCCTCCCTACTTTTCTTTTCTTTTTAATATTTTTTCCACTTTTTAATTTCTTCATTTTTTTTTGTTTTTTATAAATATATATGTAATTTTTTTGAATTAATTTAATTTTATTGAAATAAATTTATACCCTAAAATGAAATTAGTGAACCCTAAAATTGAATTGAATTAATTTATTTTTTATTCAATGTCTCGCCTAGTGTATTCGGCCAACGCTAACGCGTGGGCTCATGCATTGTGCTCGATACAAAATGAAGATTTAAAAAAATTGAAAAAATATAAAAATTGAAAAAAACAGAAAAAAAAAAAAGAAAAGGAAAATGGGGTTGTGAGACGCTTCATAAGTAATGATACTTCGCTTCATTGTTAGTAAAACTTCACTTCATATGTAACGACGCTTATATGTTATTAGTTGTTGATCGATTTTTTATTTCAAAGAAAATTAAGAGCCCATGATTTTTTGTTTACAAAAATCTTTTAAAGAGCAAAACTTGGTAGAGATACTAGTGAAAGTATATATATCATAAACTAAAAAATAAATAGCAAAAAAAAAACATTGCATATACTTGGTGATACTTCAATTTCATATTAAGTGATACTTCAACACATAATTAGTGATAATTTACTTCATACATGGTGATACGTGTTGTCTGAAGCATCAGCAAACATATTCAAAAAATAAAATAAAAAATGAATCAACTAAATTAAAAGTCCACATTATTATTTATATAGAAAATAATTCATTTATTTTTTTCTTGATGATACTTCAATTCATATTAAGTGATACTTCGACACATAATTAGTGGTATTTTACTTCATACATAGTGATACGTGATCTCTGGAGAATTAACAAACATATTCCAAAAAAAAAGAAATAAATAAATCAACTAAATTAAATCCCCACATTATGATTTATGCAAAAAATAATTCATTTATTTTCTTCTTATTATGTGAAAATACTTTATAATTGATGTTACTTCAATTCATATTAAGTGATATTTGAATATATAATTAATAATACTTTACTTCATACATAGTGATACTTTACTTTATTCATAGTAATACGCGTGTGGGCGCACGTGGGCGAGCCCCACGTGCATGATTGTTTTTGGGGGTTTGGGCGGTTTGGATTGATTTTTTGAGTGAGTTTGGATACCATTTGACCGTGTAACGCAAGAAACTCATTAGATGATCTCATACAAGCTTTCATCAACTTATCATCCAATTTTTAATTTGGATTGATTAATAATCCTACATATTATCTTAAGGGTAAATTTACCCAATTGTCCTCGTGTTGAGGGCAATTTAGGTATGTATTTAGTTAGATACATAACTAAAATTACAATCAATCAATATTCCAAACACATGATTATTAATCCATGAACAATAGAATCATGTTGTATCCAATGAATTGTCATATTGATCCCATCATTTGAGAAACCGAGAAAATTAATTACAATTAATAATTATATACATATATTCCTTCTTCATTCTGATTCTCCTGGTTTATTCATCATCATCGATGCGGTTGTGGATTTGTTCTTGCAAATCGTGGCGCCCTTTGAAAATGTGAATCTATAAAGAGAATAACATATTAGATTCATATATACATGCATAAGTGAAGGTGCAATATTACATGCTACACCGAGCGTTATGTTTACTATTATTTATCTATATTATTATTCACATAAATGTAAGTGTGTGGCAAAAGTGGCAAGGCATAGAGGAAAATATTAATCATATATGTTGAATGATCAAGATTAGTTTCTATTATGTATACTTAAATTCGAGCTGAGCACTCTTATAATATTGGAGAGCAAATATTCAAAATGAAATTAAACAATACTGCTGATTAATATTTACTTACTCTACTCGTGTATGGCCTTGGATAGTTGGATATATAGACCGGAAATATGAATGAAAGAAATCCTTGTTCTCCTTTAGCAGCTCTTTCCACACTGCAAATTAATCAAACACCCATTCATAAATATTTCTTTCTAGAGAGAGAGAGAGAGAGAGAGAGAGAGAGAGAGAGAGGGAGAGAGACTGTTGAATTAATGAAAACCTGTGAGCGTTACGAGGGGCATAATTCCTGCACGGTCGGCCAAGGCCTTGACGCACTGTTCGCGGTCCATACGAAGCAGCAAGCATCTCTCTATAAGGTTTTGCACCTGCAATTAAGTTTTTTAATATGCAGGAAACATACATACAACTGCAGATTTCTTGAGATTATATTTCATATATATGTATATATTTGTACGTACCATTCTGATGTAGGTACGAGGGTGGCAATGCAAACAGGGGAAAGGATGCTGCCGCGCATGCATTTCATACATCTCCTATCTTCGGACAAGAAGTGGACAAGTCCAAGAGCTACAATTATAGTTTTATTTTAAGGAACAAAACAAGAAGCAAACAAATCAAGAGAGAGAGAGAGAGAGAGAGAGAGAGAGAGAGAGAGAGAGAGAAGATATTTGAATGGTTTCTTGTAATAGCTAGCACAAGTCAAGTTGGGGGAGTGTAGTTATCCACAATATCTAAGTGAAGGGCCAAAAAAGCACAAGTAATCCAAACAAGAGATTCACCTCATCTCATGTCAGTCTATCAGATAAGATACAATGTACAATGCAATGGCCATGAGCATCAATGCACAATTCTATCATTGGTCCCCCCCTTCAATTTAATCTCATTTCTTTAAATATATTTGGTGTCGTATTCTTCATTTTGACTATACAAATTGAGCTATATGCAATAGATTCCTCTCTGCATAAAATGGAATGGTTCTTGGACTATATAGGGATCAGTCCTTGACTAAACTTATGTCGTGTAATATTATTTTTTTCTTGAGCGACGATTTATTTTCTATAATACGTGAATGGCCGAACTTCATGAATTATGACTAGGGTATGCACAGAAAAAGTCTACTAACCAAACTGAATTGAATTCAATTTTGAATACCCTCTTTTTTCGAGTTGGGAGAAGGGAGAACGGTAGGAATTGAATCCTTACATCGCTCTTTACAAAATAAGACCTGAAACACAATTAAGAAAAAAACGACATTCTCTATAAGACTATAACGCATACCGGTGATATTGGCGATTTTGTAGATGATACATCGAGTATGCAAACTGAATAAAACATCTATGATCTATTTACTAATCATTACATATGCATCAAAGCTCGCCCACGCACTAGTTCCTGGCATTTCCATTTTTTAGAACATACTAGATTCTTCTTCTATTGTCGACACGCGCCTTCTTGGAAGAACCAGATGCTGTGTGATCAGAACTAGATTGTATCTGTATAAATTATGAAGTGAATATAAGAATCATGAAGGCTAAAAACTGATAAAAGAGGGAATATATGAAATTTGAGCATTCATCACCTTATTCAGTTTCTCTCTCACCAACTTAACTGTTTGATTCATAGATTGGGAAGGAAAATATTCCTGACATATCAAAAGATAGATAATGCATTACAGTCAGCAAATGGGAGAACTCTCATTATATATAATTGATGCTAGACAAATGCCTTGAAATGGAAAATCCTGATCCAAGAGGCATGGGCGTTTCAGAGTAAGCACTCATTTACTTAGATATATCTGAAAACAATATTTATAAACAAACCTTATCAGAGGAAACTAATGACATAGTTGATGCATGTCCACTTGCAGCAGCTTGTGACTCACTCAACTGCCTGCAAAACAGATAAGGCGTATCCTAACTTCAAGAAATATGAACTTCTTGAAGAAAATTGTAAATAGTCGAGTCTAAGAGTACCTTTGAGCAAAGGAAAATGTTGGGGGACATGCTTCCTTCATCAAAGTAGTAGATGCTGAGAAAGGCCCCCTACTAGAATCTGAAGGGGCTTTAGATCTTCTAGCTGAAATAGAAGTGAAAGTTTTACAAGCAATGCATAAACTGGCCAAAGAACTCAGCAACATGAATTATTTTCTTAAACTTACGTCACTGTGGACTTACGGTTTAGTCGTGCTAGAACTTCCTTCCTCCTCCCTTCTAACTTCTCTTTCGTATCAGAGAGGCTCTCATACTCAGGCGCATATGTTACTTGTAGTCGGTTTCCTAGAAAAACAGACTCATCTAACTTTCTTTTCGCAAACCTATCACCAAATCAGGTTCAAGCCTTAATGATCCAATCCAAAGATATGCCTACACATATCTAGATAATAAAAAATGCAAAAATGCCCCTTTGCACATAAATCACCCGGTGCATTAAGTGCAAAACTATATGTAGGCTTATACATGCCCCAAATTTACATAATATGTTGCCCACAAAAAAAATTAAGCACCTAAATGAACATGTATATACATATTTATCATGAGAAACAATCAGAAAATACCCTTTTCCACATCAATCACCAAGTGCATTGAGTGCAGAATTATATGAACATTATCACACAACACCACCTTCATCATTCATTAAGCAACATAATTCAAATATCCAGGAAAAGCAAAGCAACAAATTGGTATAACTACCTAGCATTGTTGAGCTGATGAAATTTGATCCAATAAACATCGGTATACTGCTCACAGTCTTCAGCATCCATCGGCTTACATCTAAACAAAAATCAAGAACATTACAATTTTGAAATTTTAATCAAATTCCGACGAAACAGAATCTCCATTCCAACCTAGAATAGATATTTCTTAAGAAAATTCGCACGACACATTTATAAAACTGTTCAAAATACATTCTTTCTTATTCTTCATCTTTTTATTTATTTATTTATTAAAAACATTTGGAAGTAAACAAATAAAAGCAATTACTCTGAAACTGGGCCATAAGTAGAGAACAATTTCAGAAGCTCGTCACCACAACCCAAAGAAGGAACATTCCTCACAATCAGGTACCTGCATCCAAAATGAGAAAAAAATAATAATCAAAATGACATAGTTTCTCACGATAGTTAAATAACTGAAACTCTCCTCTATTTTTTTCCTTTTCTTTTACTTTTTTTTCCATTTCCCCATCTTTCCGAATATTATAAACTAAGGTCGAGAGAAGAAAAGGTAAAGTACGAACTTGGATTCATCGCAAACCGTATAAACGCGAACCGCAGGAGGTTCGTCTTTGTATCTAGGCATTGCTTCCTGATCGAATCAGCTGCAATTTTATTTTATTTTTGTAGGGAAAAGAAGGAAATCGACTGCAATTTTGGAAGAAAAAAATCAAGAAAACCTTGAGACATTGGTAAATCCTTCCTCGACAGTCGACGAAGCCGAGAGAGAGGGAGGGGTTGCTGCTTGGCGACGACTGCTGCTCGATCGAGAGAGAGAGAAAGAGAGGGAACAGCCAACGTTAGAGAAAGAGTGACTGCTCAGCGATGGCGACGCGGCCGACGCCGCAACGGTAGGTGGCGAGAGAAGCTGTGGACGCTGACGATTTGAGGGTGTGGGCAGCGATTCGAGATTTGAGATTTTGTGAAACGGGAGTGATTTCTGATTTGTGTTGTGAGGGTTTTACGGGAGGGGATCGGGGTTGGCTCTTTTATTATTTAATAATTGATCTACCTTTTAAAATTAAACTAGGAAAGGTCGGTTTATTCGTTCTTTTCAACTCTTATTTTGCGGAACCCAGAAAAATAAAACCCCGAATCGAACCCAAAATAAAAAAAAAATCGAACCAAATAAATCGAATTGCTTCGGTTCGATTTGATTTTTTTATTTTTCCTGGTTCGTGCTCATCTCTAATAAATATTATTGATATATAGAAATAGTTATATAATTAGCATTAAATTAATAATCAACAAAAGAAAATAAAATATATTTCAATATATTTAAATTATGGGTGTGACAATTTTTGTCCTAAAAGTTTAAAATATATCGTTTTGAAAAATGAAAAATATAGTAATTTTACAGTCCCGTAAAATTTCACTCTACAAGTTAGTTTAAAATTTTACAAGACTATGATGAGATCTGGATGAGCACTGAGGAATTAAACCCGGAGTTACTGCTGAGAGGTTCAGTGACGCGCTTACGTGCCAAGAAGCTGCAATGATATTTACAGTGCTATGTTGGAAAGAAATTGGAAGATGATGGAGCTGAATTCCGACAGCACAAGTTGGTGAATTTGACGAGCATTGAGGAGTGAAGAAGCCGCGACCATGTTCGAATTTATTTATTTATTTTTAGTTTGGCCGTGTAGCTTTTATTAATTGTTAAGTTGTTTTATTTAATTGGACCCAGTATTTTAATTTAATTAGAAGCACAAATTATTGTTAGGAAAATTGGGCCTTTAGTTATTTATTTTTATTTTCGAAATTATCCAGCCCAACACTTGATAATTTCGCCCCTTAGGTATTTAGGAGTATTCCAGACGTTGTTTACGTAGACTCGTTTGAATGAAAAATACAGCGTATCGCTTTTCAACTTGTCTCAATTCAATTTTTCTTGCGTAGAGTTTGATTTTTGGCGAATTCAAACTTGAAATCAACCGTCTCCTTCGGATATCTAGTAGTATCCGGGTTAGGCAGCCACGAAGATTACTCCATAGGCGCGTTTCGGATTTAAGTAGGTTCGAGGTTCGTTTTGGATAAGAATCACACTCTATTTTCGTTTTCCATTGATCCACCTTCATTCCAGCCACCACCACACTTCCATACACATCTCATATCCATCCTAACATCACCATATTCATCCATAAAGTCGCCCAAGTCCAGAAATTAATCACACAAGTCGTTCGTGCCATAATTAAGCCTTAGAATAGCCGATTTTGACCACCGAACCATATCACAAACCACACGTGCGTTTTGGCTGATTTTTGGATATGTTTTTCCTCACTTCAGATTGTACCTTGTGTTAAAATTTGAGCTTAATCCGACTTCGTTTGCTTAGGTTTTCAGTCGCGTCATTATTTAGGTCTTTCGGGTTAATCTGTGTTGTTTTTGGTTTAATTCTTGTTCGAAGTTGTTAGATTTAAGAGAAAAAATAATTGAGAAGATTGGTTGATAGTTGAATGTTTGGAGAGAATTGAAATCTTTGAATCTGAATTGTATTCTTGCGCATATCAACTTTGGTTACAACGGAAGTACATAAAGGAAAAATAAATCTATAATTAAGGAAATAAATCCTATACAAAGCACTAATCCTTTGATTGATTTTGCAGGATTCACGGAAGACTATTTTCAGACCAAGATTGTTGACACTCCCCCTCAAGTTGAGTAGTAGGATCTCTAATACTCAACTTGTCGAGAACTCTTGTAAAATTCCTCAAATTTACAGCCTTGGTTAGGATATCTGCAAGTTGATCTTCCGATTTGATAAATGGAAGATCAATGATTCCAGCCTCCAATTTCTCCTTGATGAAATGTCTATCTACCTCCACATGTTTTGTTCGGTCATGTTGGACTGGATTTTCAGAGATGCTGATTGCTGCTTTGTTGTCACAATAGAGCTGACATTTCTGATTTGGACCAAAACCCATTTCTGTTAACAATTTCCGCAACCACAGAAGTTCAATTATTCCACTCTTAACACCTCTAAACTCGGCTTCAGCACTAGATAGGGCAACTATCTTTTGCTTCTTACTCCGCCAAGTGACAAGGTTGCCTCCAACAAAGGTGAAGTATCTAGCAGTGGATCTTCTGTCTATTGGATTTCCAGCCCAATCTGCATCTGTGTATCCATAAATTCTCGAGTGCCCATGCCTTTAAAAGAATAATCCATATCTATACGTACCTTTAAGGTATCATACTATTCTGAGGGTAGCTTCCATATGATATGTCTGTGGTTTGTGCATGAACTGACTGACCACTCCAACTGTATAGGCGATATCAGGCCTTGTGTGTGAGAGATAGATGAGCTTTCCTACTAGCCGTTGATACTGTTCTTGACTTGCAGTTTCAGCCCCTTCAACAATCTGCAAACAATGGTTCACTGCGATAGGAGTATCAATTGGTTTGCAGTCAAGCATTCCAGTTTCAGTAAGGAGGTCAAGAGTATACTTCTTTTGGCAAATGAAGATCCCTTTAGTTGATCTAAGAACTTCAATACCGAAGAAGTACTTAAGAGCTTCCATCTCGAACTCCAAGAACAGATTCTTCTTCAGGTTGTCAATCTCTTCTAAATCACTGCATGCGATGATCATATCATCCACATAAATGATCAGACATGTGATGAGATTTTCTCATTTCTTCAAGAATAACGTATAATTTGAGTTACTCTGTCGAAACCCATAGCTTTTCATAGCACTAGTAAACCTTCCAAACCAGGCCCTTGGAGATTGTTTGAGCCCATAGAGAGTCTTTTTCAATTGACACACTTCTTTCTGCCCAAACTCAGATTCGAAACCCGGCGGAACTTCCATATACACTTCTTTGGTTAATTCTCCATGTAAAAAGGCGTTGGTGACATCAAACTGATGAAGTGCCCAATCATTGTTTGTTGCTATCGAGAGTAACACTCTTACGATATTCATCTTGGCCACTGGAGAGAATATTTCGGAGTAATCTACTCCATAAGTCTGTGTGTATCCTTTAGCAACCAACCGTGCCTTGTATCTTTCAACTGACCTATCAGGCTTTCGCTTGATAGTGAAGACCCACCTGCACCTAACTGGTCTCTTCCCTTGTGGCAATTTGCACTTTTCCCATGTTTTATTTCGAGTAAGAGCATCCATCTCCTTTCTCATTGTATTTGTCCACTGTTTTGACCAGAAAGCTTCTTTGACTGTTCTCGGTAGATTCTCTTCTTCATACAGTGCGGTTTGAAAAGCAGCTGCTAAGCTTGTGAGATTTCCCTTTGCAACATTCCTGACAGGATATCGGGATTTTCTGGAAACTCTCTCTAGGGAATATCTTTTGGGAGGCACACCCCTATTGCTTCGTGGAGGTAGAACATATTGTCCTTTATCCTGTCTTATGATTTCTGGAGCTTTCTGATTAAGTAATTCCGGACTATCTGAAGCAGACTGATCAGTGCTTACTACAGAACTGGGATCAATGTTAGAATCAGGGCTGGAACAACCAGTGTCAACCATAGGATGAGCATCAATGTAAGAATCCTTTACCTCAGATATCAAGTCCGGAGGGGAAGCACTGGCCGGTTCACTTTGCTCAGAGATCTGTACCGACATTTCAGTAATCATCTCAGCGGCATGGTTAACTATCTCTGTTGGAACTACTTTCGGGGAACTACTTGGGTTTAGTAACCAACTTAGTGAGTCAACTGTACGACTCTCCCCCTGACTACTAAGGTAGGTGTGATAAAAAAACTCGATTTCAAGGAAGTCGCAATTCATGGTAGTGAACATGCGACGGGTCTTCGGATCATAACACTGATAACCTTTCCGGTTGATACCATAACCAACAAAGACACACTTAACAACACAGGGATCGAGTTTTGTACGTGTGGATTTGGGTAAATGGACAAAAATAGAGCAACCAAATATTCGAGGTTTGAGAGTTAGGGGAACATGGACATGGGTGAGCTTGGAAAGATACTGAAGTGGGGTCTGAAGATCAAGGCTTTTGGTAGGTAACCGGTTTAGAAGATAGACAGCAGTAGCAACAGCTTCGGGCCAGAAATGAGAAGGGACCCAAGCTTCGATGAGTAAGGCCCGGGTAATCTCAAGAATGATCTGATTTTTCCACTCAGCTACGCTATTTTGTTCGGGTGTATAAAGATAAGTAGTCCGATGAATTAGTCCGTTATCATGGAAGAATTTGGTTATGGAAGAATTCACAAATTCTGCCCCGTTATCGAACCTAAGGGTTTGGATATTGGTGTTAAACTGGGTCTGGATCATTGTGTAGAAATGAGAAAACTTGAAAAAAACTTCTGATTTGTGTCATAAAAAATAAACCCAAGTCATTCGTGTGTGATCATCAATGAACAATAAAAAATACGTAAACCCCTGACCACCCATCACAAGTGCAGGACCTCAAACATCAGAATGCACAAGAGAAAACATAGAAGACACACGGGTATTACTGGGTTTAAAAGTCTGTCTATGGATTTTTACCAAAACACATGTCTCACAATACAAGTTGGAAGTAGAAATTAATTTGGGAAATAAAAGTCAAAGATAACCCACAGAAGGATGTCCAAGATGGTGGTACCAAAGCCAAGCATCCTGGGAAATAGTTCGAGTAGCCAGCATTACCGTGTCTTTTTTAGTAATTTGATCAATGTAGTACAGACCACGTCGCTCAGTGCCACATCCAATGATCGCCCTCATCCTGATATCCTACAATAAACAAAATGTAGGATACATTAGCACAGTACAGTTTAGCTCCTTTGTGACATGATTGATGGATAACAATTTGTGAGATAGTACATGAACATATAAACAATTGGAAATGCGGAGAGTAGATGAAATAACCATAGTGTCGGCTCCAGTTACAGGTGTAATTTCACCACTAGCTATTTGAACATGGGTTTTATTTGGCTTAGATGGTGCACAAATATCTGAAGCATCATAGATCATAGTGTCAGTTGCACCACAGTCAAATATCCAGGCAAAGTTTTTACTTAATTCCGGAGATCTATTGCCGTGTGTAACACAGACATGGGCTACAATTGTTTTAAACATATGAGAAGATTTAAAAGAGGCAGATGGGTCGGTCATTGTGTGACCCGACCCGGTACCTTCAAAGTCAAAGGGGACTCCTGCCCTTCTCTCCTCATTCGATCCGCCCCCTTCTGAACTTGAAACCCTAGCCGCCGTCGCCATCCCTTCATCTCCACCACTACCACTGTATCGTCCCCCACCATTGTTGCCGACTGTGGTGCCGGTGACCTCTGAGTTGCCCACCTTGATGGAAGCCTTATCCCAGTTGTCTTTGGGCGGTTTGTGGTTGTCTTCTCACCACTCAGGAAATCCGACCAACCTGAAGCAATTTTCCTTTATGTATTTGGTCATTCCACAGTGGGAGCACTTAAGTTTTGATTTATCGACCTTGTCTCGAGATGAGGAGTTGCCGTCAGTCTTCGGCTGGCCTGACCGGTGAGGTGAAGGCCGGTACCCTTTCACCGCTATACTGACTGCCTCGGTGTCAGAGTGGGTTATCAATCCACTGCCGATGCCTTGGTCGGAACTTCCATTTGATTCCGGTCCCCAGAGCCCTCGCCGAGCTACTACTCGCCGGAGTAAGGCGTACGCCGCCTCTGCATTCGGTAGGAGGTCTATTTTCAGAATATCTCGTCTCTCAGGTTCGTATTTCTCACTGATTCCAACCAATAGCTAGAATAACCTCATTTCTGACTGTAGCCGCTGGTAAACTCTGATATCTTTTTCACAATCCATTAGATTGGGTTGACTTTTATCAATCTCGACCCAAATCCTTTGCAGCGTACTTAAAAATTCTCAATCATTCCTTGCCCCTGTTTGAGACTGTTTGCCTGAACTGTCAATTCAAATATCTGCACTGAATCTCATTTAACACTGTAGGTAGTGGCTACTCCCTTCCACAAACTCTCGACTGTCTTGTACTGAACATAGTTACTTGTGAGGGTTGGCTCTATGTTCTGAATAATCCATGAGAACACTGTGAGATCATTTTGGTACCACTTGTAATATGTGGGATCGATGGATTCGGGGAGAGGATGATGGCCTGTGATGTGGTTGAGGTAACCCCTCCCTCCGATGGCTAAATGCATCATTCTGGACCATAATGAGTAGTTAAACTCATTCAATTTGATGCTAATTGTCACGGCTTGATTTTGATTGCTTTCTGAACTTCTTGTTTCTGTTGTGGGTTGGCTGAAT
Organism: Perilla frutescens; assembly: GCA_026008535.1. Taxonomy (NCBI): domain Eukaryota; kingdom Viridiplantae; phylum Streptophyta; class Magnoliopsida; order Lamiales; family Lamiaceae; genus Perilla; species Perilla frutescens. The sequence continues at coordinate 17,554,726 of BRKX01000015.1, forward strand.
TGGCGTAGGAGACTTGCCAATTGTTGTGCCAACATCTCTGCTCCAGGCAGAGATGTTTGTGTGCTCGGTGGGCTGTTATCCGCCATTATTTTGGGATTGGTTTACTTGCTATATAATGATGCAGAAACAATTGTAATCCTCTAGGATCTCCACTGCTCTGATACCATAATAGATTTAAGAGAAAACATAATTGAGAAGATTGGTTGATAGTTGAATGTTTGGAGAGACTTGAAATCTTTGAATCTGAATTGTATTCTTGCGCATATCAACTTTGGTTACAAGGGAAGTACATAAAGGAAAAATAAATCTATAATTAAGGAAATAAATCCTATACAAGGCACTAATCCTTTGATTGATTTTGCAAGATTCACGGAAGACTATTTTCAGACCAAGATTGTTGACAGAATTTTATTGGGTGTTTAGGTCAGATTATTTAGCATATTATTACTCTTAATTCTAATGGTTATTTGGGTTGAATCATTCTTATAGTTGACATTGTTTTTTCCTTAGCTTATGCATATTGATTGGCCACATCATAGTTTTTGGTATCAGAGCCACGTCAACTTCGGTTGGTTGTGGTTCAATCCAAATTCGTGTGACACAGTAGGGGCAAAAGGAGTATTCGATCATATAGAAAAAAAAATTCGTACAAAAAAGGAGAAAACTGATAAAAAAAAACTGAATTGATCGAGCCCTATTGTGTTACCATTGTTCTTGCTTTGTTTCTTGAGTTTCTTAATGAATTTTGTTGGATTTTGTTGAGTTGGGTAGCTTTGATCTTGTTTTTTTTTGTCGCGATTTGCCGTTCTTCGTCGTATAGCGATTGGGAACGACATGTTGTATCTTGCTTGAGTTGTTAGGGGCTGTAAAATTTTGATCCTAGCACTACCATAAAAATGCTCATACTTTACGGCTAAAACCCATAGTCTTAAGGGATCTGCGACCGTAGAGAAATGTGGTGTAGAGATAGAGTACCCACCTACTCTAGAGTTTTTAACCGTAGTCTTAAGAGCTAATCGACTACGGTTATGACAGCGTAGTCGTAAGACCAAAAATACCGTAGAGATAAGGGAATAAAGACTACAAATTACGCTTTGACTGTAGATATTTCATTCCATTTGGACCTGAAAACCGTAGTAAAAGGTAACTTAAGACTACGGTTGTGTTTTACACCGTAGTATTTTTCAATTTCTTAATACTACAGTTTACTAAACCGTAGTGATTTTTTTTTAAATATACGGTTTGTTTTGTAATGTCTACGGATTGTTTTATATTGTCTACGGTTGTGTTTTGTAATGTCTACGGATTTTTTTGTTATCTCTACTGTTAATTTATCTGTAGTCCATATATTTACAAAAAAATAAAATAAAATTGCAATAAATTAAATTCGTAAAAATTCAAAATAAAGCCCAATAAAGATTCAATATTCAATACAACATCCATAATATCCAATAGAACATCATTAATATCCAATAAAGCCCATCCATCATCAATATCCAAAATGTAATCTAAACCTTCCTGCCTAGCTTTTTCCAAATCCACATTTAGAGCAACTAATTTCTTCTGATATTCCCTGACAAACAATGTATCATCTGTGGGGGACTAATAAATTTAATTGTGGTACAACACCAAATGGAACACAATGAAGCATGCTTCTAGTCCATAATGTAGTGGATATCAAGAATAAAATACCTGCAAGTAATGATCTTCATTGTGTCATCTACAGAAACGGAAGACTTCCCCAGACATAGACCACACGATGATGACATCCATTTGTCAGTTTGGAATTCTCATGTAATTGGAAAAACATTGTTAACTTAAGTTGTTGCAGAGCTCAGAATAAAAAAAGATAGTTCTTGAATCAGTCATGAGCTTCATGTGTTAAATTTCCATGATCTAATGCAATATTGCATAAACATATAGTATAGAAATGCATCAACAAACATAAGTAGGAAGCAAGCAGCAAGTTTTGTCTCTATCAGATGTGTGATGTATCAAACCAATTGATGAACAATAACTATCTATTAGTATCCACAACATGATAATGTTCATTACCAAAAGTGATCAAGCATCCCACCCATAAAGCTCAATCTAAGTAGAGTGATGCAATATACTAGACTTCGTAAGAGCTCACGGCTAGAGTACCACAGATGAAATGGTCATTACAGAATGAAGCTATATCTGTCTTTCAAATGCACCAACTCTGACAATAATAATAATCACCAGACCTATGCCATTGCCAAGGGCTCAAAATTGAATTTTTTGTTACAAAAAAAAAAAATGCTTGGCCTGAAAAAAGATAGTCATCGTCTCAATAAGACGGTTTACACAAAGATCACCCACATTTTCTTTTGATTACTCTTCTATCTGAATCGGAAAAAATAGGAAATTTCAGAAATAAATTTAAAAAGAAATTTTACCTCGATTTTACATAGCAAAGAAAATAGAGAGATGGAGCGAGAAAGAAACCTGAAAACTTCAATTCAATTGAAACGGAATTGGGGAAGAGAGTGTTGGAGATAGAGAGGATGATTGCGAATGGATTTGGATGAAATGTTCACATCTAGAGAGAGAAAGAAAGAGACCAAAACCCCAAAAACTTCAGTAAAAATCCACAAATTACAACAGTAGCAGAAGACCAAAACCCCAAAAAATCAAGCAGCCCATATATATTTAGATTTTGAAAAATTAAAAAGTTCCAATTCATAAACCTTAGTACTCGACTCAAAATCCCAATTTCTCCTCAAATGCACTGTACGCGCAGGTTCTCCTCAAAATCCCAATCGCGACTGGTAAACCCTAATTTCTTTCTCTCTGTACTTGTCCAAGTCGATTTCACCCAAGCCCACGCTGTATATGGCGACAATGTCAATCAGCTCGACATCAACTAACTGAGTCAGCGCGGCGAGTGAGAAAGTGATTTTCAGAGCTTGAAGAGTGAAGAAGAAGAAGAAGGTGGGCAATGCGCGGGAGAGAAGATGAGGAAGAAGCTGTGAGCGGGAGTTTGACAAAAATTGGAGATTTCATATTTTTACCCAAATTTTTAAGTTTTATTTTTATTTTTAAAAATACATTATTACTATGAATTTAATAAAACTGTAGATATGATATTTAAATTTTATATTTTATTTATTTTTCTTATTTATAAATATTATTACTACAGTTATGTGTCAAGACTGTAGACATTGTGATCTGTTGAAATCTCTACAGATAATATTCACTTCGTAGTCTTAACAGTTGACACATGCCAATAAACTACGATTTTTATCTCACCGTAGTTATAAGGAGAAAATCAACGCTCATACTCTACAGAAACCTATGTTACCGTAGTCGTGAGGAAAAAAAAGCGCTCATACTCTACGGGACTCAAAAAAACCGTAGTGATTGAGTATCTTACTACGGTATTTTTGAAGAACCATAGTCTTAATTATGTAGAGTATGAACGTTTTTGTGGTAGTGTAGTGATATAATATAGGGGGGTTGAATTTTAGTGTTCTTAGTTCTATTAGGATTGGTTTTGGGTTGTCTTGTTAATTTCCTAGTTGAATTCAATTTGTTTCCTTGTTGGATTATTGCTCTTATTTTGGTACAATATTCATCCAAAAATTCATCCACCTTCCATCCCAAATTTCCAGCCACATTATCCGCACCCAATCCATCCCATGTACACGTCCCTCACCTATAGCCGATTCCACCACCTAATTTTCTTCCAATTTTCGGCCAAGAACACCCACTATCCATCTTTTCCCTACCAATTTTGTTCCAGAAATTTGATTTTCCTCCATAATACCATTTCGGAAGCGGAACGACGTGCCGCACAAGACTCATAGCCTCGCCGTGACCTATGTGTACTTTTGGCCAAATTCGAACATCTTCAAGCCTACTTCGTGGTGTTTTGTATACCCCGTGGTACTTTGGAAGTCAAGTTCGAGCTCTTGACTAAAGTTAGACGAGCTAGCATTAGTTCTACCGAGAATTTGAAGCATAAAGACTGGTCGAGAGTTGAGTGATATACACGAGAGTTAAAAAAAAGTGAGGTCCTTTTTCTTTTGTTTTATTTGTTTTGCAGGTACAAATGGAATCCAGAGATGGTTATAAGCCGCATGATAAGGCACCCGCATCTCCTAATACTCCTACAGACACGGCTTCATCGATGCCACATCTGTGGGATGCTCAGTATCACTATCAAGTACTAGAGAACAAGTTAGAGGATTTATTGGCCAAAATGATGGCACAGCTCGAGCTTCTTACTGCTCGACCACCAGTTCAAGACCAACATGTCCAGCCAGAAGGAGTAGCTCGACAGCCAGCAGCAGCTCATCAGCCAGAAGTACCTGTAGTCGAGCCAGCCAGAGCGAATGCTAGAGCACATCAAGCTCAGCGTCGCCAACCTCAAGTGCATTTTAATAATTCCTATGATCACGAGGTTGAAGAAGATTATGGTGACTTTGCCGAGAAATCAGAGACCGAGTTCGATCTATTTTAGAGGTGTGATCGACCACGTCAGCCTTACAAGCGTGCAGCCCACGTCTATCCACAGAATCAGCCCCGTCGTGCAGACCCCGACAACTTGTTGAATAACATCAAGACAAGCATACCGGTGTTCAAGGGACTGCATGATCCAGACCTTTACCTCGACTGGGAGAGGAAGGTCAACAAGAATTTTGACTATTATGATTTTTCGGAGGTCAAGAAGGTGCAATTGGCTTCCATGGAGTTTTACAGGTTATGCAGCTGATTGATGGGAGAACATTCAGGGCCACCGATGCCACAACCGATACCCGTCTATTGACTCTTGGCACGAAATGAAGGATGTGATGAAAGGCCGCTTCATCCCTGTTAATTATGAACGGGAATTGGAGCGCAAGTTGAGTCAGATTTGTCAGGGTACTTGGTCCATTGAGAAGTACCATAAGGAATTGGAGACAGCAATGAATCGGGTTGAGAAAGAAGAGACATTGGTTGCTACAATCAATCGATATATTGAGGGAATGAACCCAGACATCACCTGTGAAGTCGAGTTGAGGGACTTTACTAGTATCGAGGCCATGATCTACTATGCCTCAATTGTAGAGCGGCAGCTCAGAGATGGCCGCAGGAGACCATCACAGTCGATGCCAGTATGGACAGAGTGGGGTCGAGGAGAGTCTTCCATACCTAGGACAGCCCCTATACATCCTCCAGGCTAGTTTTCACAGCCCGCTCACCTTTTTGAGCAGTCTACACCACAGCCCTCCCGCAGACCTGAGTACAATTTACCTGCACCGAACAAAGACAATCCAAATTGAACAGTGCATACCAGTCAGCCTTCGAATAGTAGTCCAAGGAGAGCACGTGACGTACAATGTCACAAGTACAGAGGATAGGGACACTTCCAAGCACAGTGTCCGAATCACCAAGTTCTTTTCCTTACCAAGCAGAATGAGCTGGAGTCAGCAAGTGAGAAGGAGCTCGATAAAGCAGAAGTGGAAGGAGATGTCGAACAGTCCCTTGATCGTCTACCTGTGGATGATATTGAAGATGAGAAGTCGAAGCAAGCTCATGTCAGCTTTGTTTCTATCCGAGCACTGAGCCTGATTCGAGAAGAGGATCAGAATAACTAGTGCGAGAACATCTTCTATGTGCACTGTTCTATCCAAGATAAGACATGCTCACTTATCATCGACAGTGGGAGCATCATGAACGCGATCAGCCAGTACGCAGTGGGAAAGTTGAATCTGATTCCACAAAACACCCTAAGTCGTACTGTTTGCAATGGCTGACTGATCGAAGAGAAATCTACGTTGGATATCAGGTAAGTGTTACTTTCTCTATTGGTCGATTTGTTGATACTGTACTTTGTGATGTCATCCATATGGAGGCATCGCATATTCTGCTTGGTCGTCCATGGTAATTTGACAAGAAAGCTATTCACGATGGGTTTGCCAACACTTATATGGTGACCCAAGATGGGCGGACCACCCGATTATGGCCACTGACACCCAAGGATGTCAATTAAGATCAAAGGAGAATGCATGAGAAGTTTAAGGAGGAGAAGGAGAAGGAGAAACGGGCCGAGAGCAAGTTTCCGGTTCCAGCTGGCCAATCGACGGCCGACCACAAGAACTCCAAGGGGATGGTATCAGCTTCCAAGGAGGCCACCAAGGCTACCCATTTGGCTACCTCGTCACCCTCCAGTGCCGACAATTCTGACCCTGTGCACCGAAATTTATTCATTAGTGTAAAGGGATTCCAAAAAGCAATCAAAGCTGGTAAGCGTATCGTTCTAATTAATTTTAAGGCTTATGATACTCTTGATACTGTTGTGTCTTCTATTTTGCAGCCGTTGATGGAGGAGTTCAAGGACGTATTTCCTAAGGAGATTCATAGTGGTCTGCCGCCAATTCGAGGAATTGAGCACCAGATCGACTTCTAGCCAGGAGCAGTCATTCCAAACCGACCAGCTTATCGCACTAGTCCTGAGGAGACTAAAGAGATTGACCACCAGGTCAAGGAGTTTCTGGAGAAGAAGCAGATCAGAGAGAGCCTGTCCCCATGTGCAGTGCCCGTGATACTCATCCCCAAGAAGAATAATGAGTAGCGCATATGCATGGATTGCCGGGCCATCAACAAAATAACAGTAAAGTATCGCTTCCCCATTTTCCGTTTGGATGATATGTTAGATGAGTTATCTGGAGCGTCTATCTTTTCGAAAATTGATTTACATTCTAGATATTTCCAAGTGAGAATGAGTGAGGGGGATGAATAGAAGACTGCGTTCAAGATGAATCATGGATTGTACGAATGGCTTGTTATGCCATTTGGGCTTACCAACATCCCTAGTACATTCACGCGTCTCATGAACCATGTCTTGAGAACGTGATTGGGAAGTATATTGTGGTGTATTTTGATGACATCCTTATTTACAGTACTTGCATTTCTAAGCATGTTAGACATCTTAGGTGAGTTTTTGAATTGTTGTGTGATGCGAAGTTATATACCAATTTGTCTAAATGCACCTTTTGCATGAATGAGATTGTCTTTCTGGGGTTTGTTGTGAGTAGTCGAGGAGTTGAGGTTGACAGATCGAAGGTTAAGGCCATTGAGGAGTGGGCCACGCCTAAGACCTATTCGGATGTTTGGTCTTTTCATGGTTTGCTGGATTTTATAACCGTTTTGTACGGGATTTCTCCACCATAGCCACCCCTTTGACCGAACTGAGTAGAAAAGATAGGAAGTTTGAGTGGGGCAAGTCCCAAGAGCATGCTTTTAATCTGTTGAAATCTAAATTGTGTAATGCTCCTATTTTGGTTTTGCCTAACTTTAACAAGATGTTTGAGATTGAGTGCAATAGCTTTGGCATATGCATTGGTTCTGTTTTAATGTAGGAAAGGAATCCAGTCGCATTCTTTAGCGAAAAGCTCAACGGTGCAGCATTGCGGTATTCCACCTATGATAAGGAGTTGTATACGTTAAAGAGGTCTTTGGAGACTTGGCAGCACTACCTGCGACCGAGAGAATTCATGATTCACACTGATCACGAGTCACTAAAGCATCTAAAGGGATAGCAGAGCATGAACTCGCGCCATGCTCTATGGATGGAGTTCATAAAGTCATTCTCTTATGTGATCAAGTACAAAAAGGGAGAGGAAAATGTGGTTGCTGATGTACTCTTCCGCAGATTTACATTATTATCTATTATACATGCACAATGTCTAGGTCTTGAGCATGTTAAGAATTTCTATACTTCTGATCCATTCTTTGGACCTATATTTGCATCATGTGTTGGGAAATCTCGTGCTGTTGATTCTTTTTATGTGGTTGATGGATTTTTGTTTAAGGATGCAAAATTGTGTTTGCCTGATTGTTCTATACGAGAGTTATTCATTTTGGAGTCGCATGCAGAGGGTCTTATGGATCATTTTGGTGTCAATAAGACATTAGATCTCTTGCATGAACATTTTTATTGGCCTCGATTAAAACGGGATGTTGAGAGAGTCTGTGCTAGATGCATAACTTGTAGGAAGGCTAAATCCACTTCTAGTCCATTTTGCTTGTACACGCCTTTGCCGGTGCCATCTGCTCTTTGGGTAGATATTTCCATGGACTTTATATTGGGTTTGTCTAGGTCGAAATCTGGTAAAGACTCTGTGTTTGTGGTTGTTGATCGTTTCTCTAAAATGTCTCATTTTCTTACATGCAAAAAGACTGATGATGCTGTTAATATTGCTAATTTATTCTTTCGTGAGGTAGTCTGTTTGCATGGCATTCCTAGGACCATCATATCTGATAGGGACTCGAAATTCTTGGGACATTTTTGGAGAGTGTTGTGGGGAAAGTTAGGTATTAAGCTCCTATTTTCGACTGCATGTCATCCTCAGACGGATGGTCAGACTGAGGTAGTCAATAGGATGCTTGGTACTTTACTTCATGCCTTAGTTAAGAATAATCTGAAGTCGTGGGAAGAGTGTTTGCCTTTTGCTGAGTTTGCATATAATAGAGTCGTGCATTCTTCTACACACATGTCACATTTTGATGTAGTATATAGTTTCAATCCGTTGACTCCAACGGATCTTATTCCTTTGCCTATTGATCATCTTTCAAGTTTGTAAGGTATTCATAAAGCTGAACAGGTTCAAGAGATGCATGAAAATGTGAAGATGAGGATCGAGCTTCAGGGAGTTCGAAATGCAGCTAAGGCGAATACGCACTGCAATCAAGTGTTATTCAAACCCGATGATAAGGTTTGGGTTCACTTCAGCCCGGGATGTTTTCCTAACTTGAGGAAGTTGAAGCCCATGCCTCATGGAGATGGACTGTTCACTGTAGTTGCTCGAGTCAACGACAATGCTTACCGACTTGATCTGTCTGGTGAGTACAAATGTTCTTCCACATTTAATTTATCTGACTTGTCTCCTTTTCCTGCAGATGATGTCGACTCCGAGGAGGAGCTGAATTTGAGGTCGAATTCTTTTGAGAAGGGGGGGAGAATGATGAGACTGGGATGAACACTGAGGAACTAAACCTGGAGTTGCAGCTGAGAGGTCCAGTGATGCGCTTATGTGCCAAGAAGCAACAAGGATATTTACAGTGCTATATTAGAAAGAAATTGGAAGATGATGAAGCTGAATTCCGATAGCACAAGTTGGTGAATTTGACGAGCATTGAGGAGTGAAGAAGCCACAACCATGTTTGAATTTATTTATTTATTTTTAGTTTGGCCGTGTAGCTTTTATTAATTGTTAAGTTGCTTTATTTAATTGGACCCAGTATTTTAATTTAATTAGAAGCCCAAATTACTGTTAGGAAAATTGGGCCTTTAGTTATTTATTTTTATTTTCAAAATTATCCAGCCCAACACTTGATAATTTTGCCCCTTAGGTATTTAGAAGTATTCCAGACGTTGTTTACGCAGACTCGTTTGAATGAAAAATACAGCATATCATTTTTCAACTTGTCTTAATTCAATTGTTCTTGCGTAGAGTTTGATTTTTGGTGAATTCAAACTTGAATCAACCGTTTCGTTTGGATATCCAGTAGTATCCAGGTTAGTGTCAGTTTTGTATACTAGAAGACTTGTCTTTGTATACTTTTCTGATGATATGATGATATGAAATGAAAGTTATTGCAGTCACTGTTTGCATTTAAATTATGTTCTATAATTGTTTTATGCAATGTTCCATATACTTACATTGTAAATGATATGGTGTGGAGAGTCACATGGTAAGATCATATCATTAGAACCTTGTAATGTATTAAAGAGCTCACGGCTTAGATGGTCCTGAACACACCATCGGTACACCGTAGAATAATCTGATAAGTTAGTTTATCTTGACTAACTGATTATTCTAGTACACTCGTAAGTGCATTAAGGAGGATCACGATAGGATACTATTATCTGTCTATGTCAAGTGTGTTGCAACATCAGCATGAGTCTATGAAAACCGCTTATGATATCATGTACAACCTTAGGCAGCTATTCAATTATCAGAACCGCTCGGCACGCCATTTGGCCATGAAGAAGCTAATAGATGCGAGAATGTCTGACTCCACACCTATTAGGGATCACGTTCTCATGATGATGGGGTATTTATCTAAGATTGAGACCTTGGGTGGAGAGCTAGATGGTGATTCTCAAATCGACATTGTTCTTCATAGCTTGTCCTCGAAGTTTGAGCAGTTCAGGCTGAATTTTAACATGATTAAAAGGGATGTCAGCCTGACTGAACTACTCATAGATCTTCAGGCGGCTGAATTGCTTCAAAAGAGCAATCTTGAGCCCACATAGCTGAAAAAGGAGCGTCTTCTTCTGGTGCAAAAAGGAAGAAGAGAAACGAATCTAAGAAGGCTGCAGATGAGGTGCCTAAGGCAAAGAAGCCAAAGGCAAAGATTTCTCCCAAGGAGTTCAAGTCGAAGACTAAGTGCTTCAAGTGCGGCCAACCAGGTCACTGGAAGGCGGCGTGTCCTAACAAGAAGAAGAAAAGAGGTACATCTTACACTCTGGTTGTGGAAACATGTTTAGCAACTTGTTCTATCCAGTCATGGGTAGTAGATACTGGAGCTACTGATCATGTTTGCATGTCTTTACAGGGGTTCCTGGTAAAAAGACAGCTGAGTGAGGATGAGATCACCGTCTACATGGGCAATGCTACGAGAGTGGTGGCTGTTGCAGTGGGAGACATTGTTTTACCTTTCAGTAGTGATAGAACTTTGGTTTTGAAAGATTGTCTTTATGTGCCTGGTTTTAGATGAAACTTGATTTCAGTTTCTAAATTGATTATGGATGGATATTCTGTTTCTTTTGATAACAAAGCGGTTATCTTTAGTGGTAAACATTTTATCTGTTCTGGCACATTGAATGGACACTTATACATTCTTAAACCAACTGAAAACACTACGCATAGACAACTGTTGAATACATCGATCGTAAACCCTAACAAGAGAAAAGAATCTTCAGAATTGAATCTAACCTATCTTTGGCATCTAAGGCTAGGTCATATTAACCTTAAGAGGATACAAAGGCTTGTAAACGATGGACCATTATCTTCTTTGGTATTGGAATCATTTCCTTTCTGTGAATCCTGTTTGGAAGGTAAAATGACCAAGTGTCATTTCCAGTCAAAAGGAAATAGATCCGAAGGGCTATTAGATTTAATTCACTCTGACCTGTACGGCCCTATGTCAGTTCAAGCTTGATGAGGGTTTGAGTATTTCATCACTCTCATTGATGATTACTCTAGATACGGTTATATCTACCTGTTGCGTCGCAAGTCTGAATGCTTTGAGAAATTCAAAGAATTTAAGGCGGAAGCGGAGAAACGAACAGACAGAAGTATCAAGTCACTATGTTCTAATCGTGGTGGCGATTACATGTCAAGTGAATTTAGGGATTACATGGCAGAGAATAGGATTACGTCCCAGTTGACTGCGCCTGGAACGCCACAGTAGAATGGCATGGTGGAAAGAAGGAATCGTACATTGTTAGAGATGGTCAGATCGATGATGAGTTATTCTGAGTTGCCCACTTCATTCTGGGATATGCCCTGGAAACAGCAGCCTATATTCTTAACTTGGTTCCATCGAAATAAGTTCCTGTTACATCCACAGAACTATGGACTGGACGAAAGCCCAATTTGAACCATATTCGGGTTTGGGATAGCCCAGCATACGTGTTGGACAAGGAAGCTAATAAGCTGGCTTCTCTTACTGATGTAAGGCTGTTTGTTAGATATCCTAGAGGAACGAAATGTGGCTTATTTTATAGTCCTAAGGATCAGAAGATCATTGTTAGCACCAATGCTCGATTCTTGAGGAGTTAAGGGGAGGATCAAATCCTACACCAGTTGTACAAAAAGATGAACCACCAAACACTGCACAATGTGTCACGGAAGTACAGGATCCCAGGACCTATGACGAGGCAATCCGAGATAAAGATGCGGATTCTTGGAAAACTGCAATGAAGTCTGAGATTGGATCTATGAATCGCAATCAAGTCTGGGATCTTGTAGAACCACAAGATGGGGTAAAACCTCCTGGCTGTAAGTGGGTCTACAAGCGCAAGAGAGGATCTGATGGGAAAGTTGAAACCTTCAAGGCAAGATTGGTGGCAAAAGGGTATACTCAGAAATAAGGGATCGATTATAAGGAAACCTTTTCACCGGTAGCCATGCTTAAGTCAATCCGGATTCTCTTATCTATTGTCGCTCATTTGGATTATGAGATCTGGCAGATGGATATCAAGACAGCTTTCCTAAATGGAAGTCTTGAGGAAAACATCCACATGAAACAACCAGAGGGATTCATTGCTAAGGGCCAAGAGCACTTGGTGTGTAAGCTTAAGAGATCCATTTATGGACTTAAACAGGCATCGAGATCTTGGAACATCCGATTTGATGAGGTTATCCAGTCATATGGATTTGTGCAAAGTCCGGATGAGAGCTGTGTGTACAAGAAATATGATGGAAACGTGGTGGCATTCCTCGTACTTTATGTTGATGACATCTTGCTTATTGGAAACAGTAAGAAGGCGTTGTCAAACATTAGGGTGTGGTTGTCCGAGCATTTCGATATGAAGGATCTGGGTGAAGCCGAACATGTCCTTGGCATCAAGATCATTCTTGATCACCAGAAGAGGATATTATATTCGTCCCAGGCGACTTATATCGATACAGTGCTAGCTAGATTTGGCATGCAAGATTCCAAGAAAGGTTTTATACCTTACAGGCATGGAATTCATCTATCCAAGGAAATGTGTCCCTAAACACAGTCTGAGATAGAGAAAATGAAGAAAGTACCATATGCTTCGGTTGTGGGAAGTTTGATGTATGCTATGTTATGCACTAGGCCTGATATATGCTATGCTGTTGGCATGGTAAGAAGATATCAGTCTAACCCTGGACAAGGTCATTGGACTGCGGTCAAAAACATTCTCAAGTATCTTAAACGGACTCGGGATTACATGTTGGTTTTCCGCTCTGATAGTCTAGTGCCTTTGGGTTACACGGACTCAGATTTTCAATTCGACAAAAATCAGAGTAAGTCTACCTCGGGCTATGTGTTTACATTAGGAGGTGGAGCCATCACATGGAGGAGCATTAAGCAGAAATGCATTACGGATTTCGCCATGAAAGCCGAGTATGTAGCTGCCTCTGAGGCTGCAAAAGAGGCTGTCTGGCTCCGCGGGTTCCTAGTGGGCTTGGCGTGATTTCTGATTTGCCTAAGACTATCACGATATACTGTGATAACTCTGGTGCAGTGGCAAATTCGAAGGAACCCAAAGCCCACAAGGCAAGTAAACACATAGAGAGAAAGTACCATCTTATACGATAAATCATTAAGAGAGGAGATGCGGCGGTGGTCAAGATTGCATCGGAGGACAACCTGGCTGATCTATTCATGAAGAGCCTAGCGGCTAAGACCTTTGATGGTCACGTGGAGAAAATGGGAGTGAGATACAGACCTAAGGGCGCAGTTTGAGTTGATAGTTTTGATTGGAGAGTTAGCCAGTTAGTTATTATGCTTGAAAGACATGCTTCAAGTATAAGTAGGAGATTGTTAGTTTTGTATACTGGAAGACTTGTCTTTGTATACTTTTCTGATGATATGATGATATGAAATGAAAGTTATTGCAGTCACTATTTGCATTTAGATTATGTTCTATAATTGTTTTATGCAATGTTCCATATACTTACATTGTAAATGATATGGTGTGGGGATTCACACGGTAAGATCATATCATTAGAACCTTGTAATGTATTAAAGAGCTAACGGCTTAGATGGTTCTGAACACACCATTGGTACACCGTAGAATAATCTGATAAGTTAGTTTATCTTGACTAACTGATTATTCTAGTACACTCGTAAGTGTATTGAGAAGGATCACGATAGGATACTATTCTCTATCTCTGACCCAGTTACTGAGAGAATAAAGATCTACAGAGTTCAGGTTCTAAACTCATGTGATATTGGCGAGCATATGTATGCGTTGTTTGTTACTTTGATTTATCAATGGGTGAGATCTTTTCATAGATCGAATTCGATATCTTGGGTAATAACAATGTATACATGATGTCTCGAGCAGTGTGCATGAGCACCATGTCCTGGTGCGCCAGGTTGATGATGTTCTCTTGAGGAAACACAAGTTCATGTTGAAATCCTGCAGGTGGAATTTATTCCATACATGAATAAAGCTTGTGTGGTACTACTCATGGTTTTAGATGTTAATTAATTATAGCTGTCAGAGGCTGACATAATTACTTAATGAACATTATATCTTAAACACGGGGAATGGTTGGACTAAAGGAGAAAGCATATTCGTAAATATGTATTAAATTGGTAGGTCAGTTTTACTTCTTTAGTGGAATAAAAGTAAAACTTAATTTATTTAATTATATCCTAAGTTTATTGGATATTGGATATTAAATAAATTAGTGGGCCAATTTAATATTCTTCTAGATCCATGTTGTAGCCCAATTGACTGATAGTGGACTGGATATTGAACTTGAGATAGAGGCCCAAACCCAGTAGGGTTTGGGAACTGTATTTTCGCCCACCTCCCTATATAAAGGAGGGAGGGGGGACGAAAATTTAGTGATAAAAAATCAGCCCCTCTTTATCTCTCAAAGTTATCCACAGATTTCACAAGCATATCTAGTAGATTTCAGCCCACTCTGAATCTAGTTACAGTCCGGGAATACAACAGAAGACCTTGGAGTAGAATTGTGTAGTGGACGATTTTTCTGAGAAAAAGGAGGCGCCACTTTTGTTTCATTCAACAGCAAGATTAGATCTTTAATCTTGTCCACAGACCATCTATCGATTTTTAAGTAGATTCATTTTCTATGTCTTTCGCTTTATTAGATTCGAATCTGCTTTGCATGCTTTTTGATTAGACTGTGATAAACATGCATGTTACATAAAATTATGATTTGCATGAACACAGATTAATGAACAACCAAATGATCATGCGGTGGTTTAATTCGAAAAAACCCCAACAGTTAGGTAGCCACGAAGATTACTCCATAGGCGCGTTTCGGATCCAAGTAGGTTCGAGGTTCGTTTGAGGTAAGATTCACACTCTGTTTTCATTTTCCATTGATTCACCTTCATTCCAGCCACCACCACGCCTCCATACACATCCAATACCCATCCTAACATCACCATATTCATCCGTAAAGTCGCCCAAGTCCAGAAATTAATCACACAAGTCGTTCGTGCCCTAATTAAGCCCTAGAATAGCCAATTTTGACCACTGAACCATCTCACAATCCACACGTGCGTTTTGCAAATTTTTGGATATGTTTTTCCTCACTTCAGATTGTACCTTGTGTTAAAATTTGAGCTTAATCCGACTTCGTTTGCTTAGGTTTTCAGTTGCGTCATTATTTGGATTTTTTGGATTAATCTGTGTTGTTTTTGGTTTAATTCTTGTTCGAATTTTATTGGGTGTTTAGGTCAGATTATTTAGCATATTATTACTCTTAATTCCAGTGGTTATTTGGGTTGAATCATTCTTATAGTTGACGTTGTTATTTTCTTAGTTTCCGCATATTGATTGGCCGCATCAGACTACAATTATCAAATGGACACACGGAATGAGAGTTCAATGAATGGAGAGAGAAATTGGGTAAATTATGAACTCTTGTTCCATATGTCCATGATTATATGAATAGGTATAATGTTTCTAGTCAACAAATGACATTGAAAATATCACAAAACTAAAAATACATTCAAATCCCTTTTAAACACAACAAATTGTTCTTAAAATAATTAAAAATCATTTTTATCTGATATAATAGTGTATATGCATCTTGTATACAACGTGTGACATATATTGATAATACAAGGAGACTAGGAGAGAGATGTAGATGATAAAATTCAGAATCTATCATGTGTGTTCAAATGAATAATCACAATACCTCGCGCCTTCAACAGTTCAACTCTCTCTCTCTCTCTCTCTCTCTCTCTCTTCAAAACGATATAAATATGTTGATGATGCCATATATAAGTCAAAAATCCTTATTAGAATCGTAATATGGACTGTGGGAACAAGACAAAATGTGCACCTAGCTAAGAAAAATGTAAAACAATTGAATTTATGGCCTAATTGTAAAGCAAATATACAAATTTCTATTTAAGCTTATTAAAACATCCATTTCCCATTATTAAACCTAAATTTTGAGGACTAGGGCAAGAGAAATCAGCAGAGTTTAAGGTGCGTAATTCTTTTGGTTTTGTGGCTCTGTTAGAGGTGAGCAAACGGCCGGGTCGTACAAACCCGACCGAAAATATACCAACCGATCAAACCGACCTCTGCTGCTCTGACCGATCGAAGGACACTGTCAACCGAACTGACCACCAATAGTTCGGTGTCAGTTAGTTTCGGTTCGGTGGCCGATAATTTCTGGGCAATTTTTTGAACTGAATTTTTAATGTCCTGATTTGGGCCTAATAATTTAATGCCATGATTTTGGGCCAAAAATGAAATAACAATATATTTGGCCCAATACTTTCTTCCTTTTTTATTTTTTAATATTATGTTTGTCCCAATATTCTCTTCGAATTATAATAATCTAATACCATGTAACATATTTTCTTCCTTTCTTATTTGTGTAAAACCCAAATTTGCTATAAAGTCCATGTTTAATGTTTATGAATTTCACTGTTTATTAGATTAATAATAATCTAATACCATGTATGAAATTTGTTGTAATACGGTAATACCATGTAACTAATGGACTAATCAATAACGACTAACAACAAAATACAGTGCATGTTTGCAATCCGGTGCATGTTCACAATCTCAGTATATCAGCCATCATTATACATTTTTCAAGAACAAACATCTAACATAAAACCCACAAATAAATTTCTCTAACATAATATCTACATTAAAAACCAAAACAGTGAAACACATATATCTTATATAAGTAGCAACATGCCATCAAATAAAAATGAAAAACTGAATTAGTAAACAAAGTCATAAACAAAGTAAACAAATAGAATAAGAATTTAAGATTACAAAATCCAAACTCCAAGTCCAAACAAACTAAAACATCAATTCAAGATTCAACTATTCAACATTACATTCATTAAAGAAAAGGAAACAAATTAGTAGCAGCCATCATGATTCATGTCTTCAAACACGATTACACCAAACTTGTAAATTCTATAAAGATCCCATCAAGCTAACAACCTCGACCTCAAATGTCCTTTCTCATTAGATCCTCTAGGCCTTCAAGAAAACATAAATAATCATCAATAAAAACCTTAAAATAAGATTCTAAGATAAGTGAATTAAAATTTAACAAACCTTCTTCATGCTTTTCAACACTAGTCAATTCTTCTTCAACGGTTATCGATTTTTTTGAACGCTTGAACCAATCTTGGCCACATATAAGAGATTCTACAAGTGTAGGACTTAGAGAACTCCTAAAAGGATCAAGCACTCTACCTCATGTGCTAAAGGTAGATTCTAAAGGCACTGTAAAGATAGACATCGCCAAAATATCTCGAGCTAGATGTAAAAGAATGGAAAACCTACATTCGTGTGTATCCCACCACTTCAATATATCAAAATCATCTTTCTCATTCTTAAGAGGCTTTTCACTGAGATAGATTTCCAAATCATCTTTCAAGCCAACATCTCCACCCAAAAAGTCTCTTTGTATCTGTCACTTCTTATATATTTGACTTTTTTCAAAGGTGAAAGAGACACAACATCATGCTCTTGATTCACTACATTACCTTGACTTTGAGATTTAGGTCGATGTAGTGATTGATAATGCTCATACAAATTACATAAAGCACTCTTCACCTCACTTGCCATCTTCGAACCTTCATCATCCCCAAACTCTTCTCTAAAGTAGTAGTTAATGAATGAAAACTTATATCAATGATCAATAACCACCGTCAAGTAAATCAGTTTGTTCATCTTTTTAGGTTCCCCTTAATATTTGTTATATTTGGCTAGCATCTTCACAACCATATCTTTGATAGCCGAGTTTGGGCTTTCTACCCAATCTTTCAACAAATTACCAATTGTATTAATCTCATGAAAAAGCAAATGAGATGTGATATACAATTGAGTGGAAACCCTAAGTGTGAGCTCATAGAAGACAACCAAAATATCAACCATTGTCCTCACAACTACCCAATCTGCAGGTGATGGGGTTCGGTCAAATCAACTCTAAAAAAAAGGATCTACACCTTCAAATATCTCAAATACCTTTTCAAATTTGAGTGCAACACTCAACATTATATATGTTGACTTCCATCTAATTGCCACATCCAAACACAACAAAGACTTACATTCTATGCCCTCATCTACACAACACTCTCTAAATCATTTCAATCTTGCAGGGGAGTGTCTCACATACCTAATAGCTTCGCAAACCCTCTTGATGGATTGATTTATAACCTTCAATCTATCACCCACGATCAAATTAACTACATGAGCAGTGCACCTCATGTGAAGGTGCTCCCCCTTCACCACATCATGTGCTTTATCTATCAATCTCCCTTTCAAAAAGTTCACACAAATATCATTTGCAGCTACATTATCAACTGTAATTGCAAAGACCCATACAATCCCCCATTCATGTAAACAAAAATCAATTTGTCTATCTATTTCATCACCCTTATGACTATCAACAACACAGAAATTAATAATCTTCTTATATAATGCCCAATCTTTATCAACATAATGAGCAGTGATGCACATATAGTTAATCTTTTACACAGAAGTCCATGTATCTGTAGTAATGCACACAGTCACCCCAGATGTTTTGAAAAACTCAATGTATCAGTAGTAATGCACACAGTTAGATATAGAGCCGCTCTGTATCTAACTTCACTTTTTGCTAAATCTTGATTCCTATGATATCAAGATTTTTTTTTTGAGGGATTGTCTGATTTCTGATATGGTACGGTGATGAAGATTCTTTATTGGCAGGAAAATAGTTTATTGAAGTGACTTCTCAATTTGAAATCTTGATGTATTTTTTAAATTGTTATGAGTTGTACTAGTATTACATCACGTGCGATGCACAGTGAGTCGGTGAGATATATATAAATAATTTTTATAAATTAATAATATAATTAAATTATAATTAAATAATTAATAGAAATAATCAGAAAATGTATACATAATATATAAAATTATATTCAATTTTGCTTGCAGTTTTATTGGCAAACCACCATATTCATTAATAAATCTTAGCTCATTATGCCCAATAAAACAAACGACATAATTAGTTCACCGGAAGTTCATTACAATATAATTGGAATCTTTAATTTTATGAGTTTAGGCATAATGAGAAAAATTAAGAAGAATTGTCATGCCTCCAGACTGTGTGAAATGAATGGGACATCATCGTGGGAGAGTTGTCACGGCTTGAACAATGCTTCCACGATTTGATCAATGTTTCATTATCATCATTTTTATCTGTAGAGAACAACCCAAACTTCATCTTTAACATCATAGCATCTTACGTCTCCTTACACACTGATATGGATGTATTAAATTATATTATTATACAATGTCAATCTATATACAGTGTGAAATTAAACATTGGTCATTTTTTATGTATGATATGTAAAATATACATATGATATTTAAATATTAAAAAAATATTAAAGAATTAAAAATATTGTATGAATAATTTCTTGAATAAAATAAGGTAGCTTGTAAATAATTAATTGTGCTCTCACAAATTTGAAGGTCATTATAATATAACTCTGCTAACTAAAAAATATTCATTTTCGACATGATTTAGTATAATTTGACTGTCTAACAATCAATTCAAAAAATTAGGCTTGAAATCATGCATATAAGTGAAAACCAATTATGATTTGAGAGTCATAAACCACTTTACGAAACAATGTCAATAAGTGTATATTTATTTGAAATGAATTGTTGTTACATGATAACATAATAAATAAATAATTAATTAATGCTAAATAAAATAATTAAGAATTTATATACCAATATAAATTAATTACGTTAATTTTATCAAGAAAATGTATGAAAATATTTTATTTTTTCAATTGACCAAATATTTAACATAAAAATATAGTTATTTCAATAGTGAAATGCGGAAAATTAAACATCAAAATAAATTTCAATGTACCAAATAATATTTTAAAAATATTTAATTAATACACTAATGAATTATATCCAAATATGAAAAATTCAACCCAAAAAATATCTTCTATTTTTTAAAGTTTGTCATTCTTCGGATTTTCCTCTTTGCTAAATATGATAAAATAAATAATATTATGAAATATGATTACATGTAAAAATATTATATATTAATTTGTTGATTCATAAGTAATAGCTCAACCGGTCGGTGTATGAAATGACTATAAATGGCCTAGCATTTTTTTATCCATGATTTTGAATTCAAATCCTACCAATATCAGTGAGTGTGACAATTATACTTTATTTTTCTGTTGGGAAAAACTATCAAAAGAAACCCTTAATGGAGTTTTGATGAGATGTCAAAACATGTCAAAACTTTCTTGAAAAACTGAAGGATAGTTCAACCGAACTGAGGCACAAATAAAGATGTTAAACTGATACTGACTCGTCCGGGACCAATAATTTCAAATACAATTTACATTTTGTGTGTTTTGTAGAGATGTAGGATCTTACACAAAAGAATAATTTACCTAGTGTAGACCTGTAAGTAGATTGTGGATTAAACTTAATATAAAAAAATCCACAAAAATTGTTTGATTCTTGATTTCACCAAAACAAAAATATCCCTAAAAAATTGACATAAACTAAAAATCATTGTCAGCGATTTGCAAATCGGAACATATTTGCTGGAGAAATCAACTAATGTTTTCAAAAAAAGTACACATCAATAACGAATCATGACTAAAACCCACTTTTTAAAAATGGATCTAGGCATACTTGTATACATTTTTTAGCAACAATACAATAAAATTAATCAATTCAAAGCAAAATAGAAATGAAAATCAAATGACAATATAAAATTTGGATTGATTAATCAGCCTTCAATTAAAATCATGGAGAAAAAAAAGCATCAACAATGAACAATACTAAACGCATTAGTTGGAGTTAAAATATTTGAATAGTATATAAGCAATAATTTATAACATCAACCGTGCATGATCGCATTTCAATTTTTTAATTTTAAAATTATGGTAATCAATTACGAATATATTCCACAAAACTACCTATGATAATAATAAAAATTGATTATGTTAATTGAATTACAGTAATTATTGATTGATTATATATGTTTCAAATTAATATTGTTGATTATATAGAATAGATAAACCATATGTTGGGCTTGTATTAATAATTCTCCTAGATAAATTTATAAAATATAATTTTTAAACACATTATTTGAATAAGATCTGTATTTTGTGTCTTCTGTCTATTGAATTTTTATGGTATATCATATCAGTTTACTTAATTATACAAATAAAGATAATATACAAAATATTTCCTATTTTATTTTCTTGAAGTAAATAAACATAAAATGGATAGTTTAATTCTCATGGGAGGAATTGGAAAAGTCTACTCGAAGTACATAAATTTGAACATGCTATTTTAAAATTTAATATAAACAATTTAGTTCCCCTAAAAACATATAAATAATTTAGTTATATATATATATATATATGATTTAAGATAATGTTAAGAAATATGAAAACATAAAAATCTCCTCTTCCACCACGACCATTTATTTATTTTCGGACCATTTTTTTCACAATTAATTATAGACTTTTTTAAACGAAACATATAATACACCAATCACTAAAAAAAAAAGGAAACCGTGCAAGATATGATCTGATTACTGTATGTACAATATAAATTTATATCTAGTTTATATCTATACTATACCTAAATGTACGATATTTGTTGAAATTCAGCAGATGATATATCATGATGAAAGAGAGAAGATAAGAGGATAGTGAACGAGATGGTTGCAAAGTTGCAAATATATTTTCTATATGTATGTTTTTGGTGAGATTACAAGCTATATATAAAACACCCATATACATAAAGGTCAACAACTAACACATTTGCCACCAACTTATTGCCACTGCACCAACTTATCAACAGAAAGTTATCAGCAAGTTATCAACAAAAAAACTGGTCTTGAGAGATGTGAGAGATGTGGAATTGAGCCATACTTCAATACGCCCCCTCAAGCTGGATCAAGGGTGTTTCTTGAGCCAAGCTTGGAAAATAATCGGTCAAATTGAGTTGTAGGAAGAACTTTAGTGAACATATCAGCTAATTGATCACTTGATCGAACATAAGCAGTTTGCAGCAGCTTGGATTGGACTTGATCTCTTATAAAATGACAATCAACTTCAATATGTTTTGTGTGCTCATGAAAAACTGGTTTAGTTGCAATGTGCATTGCAGCTTGATTGTCACAGTGAAGAGTAATAGGAGAGCTGCAAGGAATTCCTAAGTCAGAAAGTAGAGTTTTTAGCCATATCAACTCACATGCTGCTGAAGCCATTGCTTGATACTCTGCCTCAGCACTTGATCGAGCAACCACAGATTGTTTCTTGCTTTTCTAGGTTACTAAGTTGCCATCTACAAAAGTGCAGTAACTAGCGGTTGATTTCCTATAAATAGTGTTGCCAGCCCAGTCCGAGTCAGTATACCCTTCCAATTTGTGATGACCATTGTATTTCATGAGAATTCCCATGGAGCTGGATCCTTTGAGGCAACGTAATATGCGTTTAACCAATTGAAGATGATGGGTGTACGGAGCATGCATAAACTAGCTGACAAAATTTATAACATATGTAATAGCAAGCCTTGTTATGGTGAGATAAATCAACTTTCCTACCAATCTTTGGTAGCTAGAGATCTCAATGATAGGCTGACCTTTATTTTCAGCTTTGAAATTGCTTGGAAGAGGAGTTTTAGCTGGTTTGCGGGTTGACATGTCTGCATTTTTAAGAAGATCAAGTATATACTTTTGTTGACTAAGAAACAAACCAGATGATGAACGGTACATTTCTATACCGAGAAAGTAACGTAGAGCTCCAAGATCTTTAATGCAAAAGTTGAATGAGAGAAGCCTTTAAAACATCAATCTCTTCTTGATTGTCGCCTGCAATAATCAAATCATCAACATACATCAAAACAATAAGTCTGCCATGCTTACCATTTTTGATGAACATTAAAGAATCACTAACACATCTCTTGAAACCAGATGATATGAGGACTGAGCTCAACTTGGAATACCAAGCTCTTGAAGATTTCTTGAGGCCATAAATGGCCTTGTGTAGCTTGTAGACAACACCATGCATGTTCTCTATCATGTCCTGGAGGAAATTTCATGTTCACTTCTAGATCTTCTTCCAGTTCTCCATGTAAGAAGGCATTTTTTACATCGATTTGATACAAAGGCCAACCACAATTGATTGCAACTGACAGGAGAACTCACATTATGTTTATTTTGGCTACTGGTGCAAATGTTTCTTTTAGTCTACCCCATATGTCTGTGTGAACCCTTTAGCAACTAGTCTAGCCTTGTGTCGTTCCACAGTTCCATCCGTAGAAAATTTAGTCTTGTAAACCCATCTTGATTCTACAACTTTTTTTTTCCTTGAGGCAACTGAACAACACTTCAAGTATGATTGTCATATAGAGCATTAAGCTCATTCTGCATTGATTCTCTCCAAATAGGAGATTAACTTACTTCTTCAAATGATCTAGGTTCACTAACCTTTTCAAGCCCGGTGAGAAAAACACAGTAAGTGGGAGACACGTTGTCCGCATAAACCAATTGACTCGCAGAATGCTTTGGTTTGTATACTTCATATCCTTTAAGCCTAGCAGAAACTTGTCTTTATCTAGATGACTGCCTCCTAGCTATGTGTTCTATTTGCTCTTATTCTGGTTGTTCAATAACAACCTCATCATCTCTATTTTCTACTTTAGTGGCAGAATAATCCTCATCACTGATTTCAGCCTCCTTATTTTTATTAGTTACAACAGGAGTTGAAGGAAGCTAAGGTATTACAGTACTCTCCACAATAGGCGTTGGAAATAGCTCATATAAATGTTCTCCTTTATGCTCGACTTGTTCTTTTTTTAAGAAGAAACTTGATTCATCAAACTTAACATCTCTAGAAACAAAGATCTTTCTAGAGATTGGATCATAACATTTGTATCCCTTTTGAGAAGAAGAATATCCCATGAATACACATTTTAAGGCTCTAGAATCAAGCTTTTCTCTGTGTTTAGGTTGGATGTACGCATAGCACACACATCCAAACACTCTGAGCTGAGTAACATTGATCTTTCTACCATTCAAGACTTCATAAGGAGACTGAAACTTCAACACATTGCTAGGAAGTCTGTTAATGATATATGCAGCAGTTTGAATGGCATGTGACTAGAATTTCTTTGGCATGTTGGATTGAAGCATGAGAGATCTTATTTTCTCAAGTAGATCTCTATTTTTGTGCTCAGAAACTCCATTTTGTTGTGGTGTACTGTTTGAACAGTGTAGTTCTTTCCAGTCGGCTACACCCCCACAAGAGGACGAGGCCGATTGTAGGGTGGTGAGCTAACTCGGATCGTGTCTCTCGAGGAAAGCTTCGTGTGGGCAATTATCTTTCTATGTTATAATTGTTAACAAGCACATGAATTTAAGCACAATCTTAAACATTCTAAATGGGGGGTAGGAAGATTTTTACTAAACTACATAATTAAAGCAAGTAAAACTAAGAACACCACCAAACACAAAGATAGAGGATAGGATTATGAGAAGAGCTTTAGGGTGTAGATTTTCTGATTGATTTCTCTCCTATCTTGATTCAAATTGATTATGTTAATCCCGGTTGTACAATAGTCCCTTCAATTGGTTTAACTTCACTTACTGTCACCGTCGATCCGTTAAACCTCTATCGGCTATATCATTCTAACCCATAGGCTTATGTAACCCAGTCCACCTAAAGATTAACGATTAGGCTTATGAAACCCAGTCCACCTAATGTTGAACGAACCTAGTTCGGGCTATAAAATCTCCTTTCGGTCTCATCTAAAGCCTGGCAATGATAAGTAGTGATCAAGTACTCAACATAAACAAGCACAATTCCAACAATAAAAACCAACTATCACAAGCATAGATCGAACCCCAAATTGATTATCTACCCCCTAATGAAGGAATTAGCCCAACACCATGCTCAAGAACACACAAGAATCATACAAGTTCTTTATTTCATAAATCAAAAGATAAACACAATACAAACTTATACAATATTGTTTTCTCGAGAGTTTTGGGACAAATCCCCACAAATAGGCTAAAGCTAAAAGAAAGAAATACCAAAGTGGAGCTCCTCATTCAAGCTTAGCAACCATGGTCCACTTGAACTTGGATCCCTCTTCTCGGGCCATCATCAAAGTGGAGCTCCTTCCGTAAGCTTAGCAACCGCGTCCGCTTGGAGTTGGATTCCTCTTCTTGGTCCTTCCTCCTCAAGCTCTAGCCCTCTTGCCTCTTCTCCTCCTCCTTTCTTTCTCTTTGGAACAGTGGTGGTGGTGGTGAAGGTGCAGAGAAGTGGTAGATAAAGTGGTGAATGGAGAGAAAGAAAAAAAAATGAAGTGAGTGATGGTAGAATGAGAGTGAATGAATGATATCCCCAAAATCAAGTGGGAGATATCAAAAGAGAGAGAGAGAGAGATCGATTGAGTGAGAGAGATGAGAGGTGAGAGAAAAGTTGATGAGATGGGTGATGGAAAGGGAGGAGTTAATGAGAGAGATTTATAGGAGATTTTGTTTGGAGATTTGGGGGACAAAAATCAAACTAGCTTTAGGGAAATTAAACCCCTTTCTCTCCCTACTAATCTAGGATGCCCAAAAGTCCAATCTTATATTATAATCCAGCTACCCATGTGGAGGAAATTGAAGGGGAGAAGCTAGGTTGAATCAAGGAAAGAGGAGCATCTGATCCCGCATCAAAAAATGAATTCGGGAGGCTGAACTGGGCACCCCGCACGCCTGCGCGGAGCTTAGATGTCGCGCGCTTATGGGGGCCTCTTGGCCGAGAGGGGTGCCGGGCGGTCGCGCATCGCGCGCGCCCGCGCAGTGTTCAACTCCATCTTCGGCAGCTTCCACAGTTTTGCTTCGTTCTCGCTCGTTTCTTGGCCGATTGACCTGATTCAACTTGCTACACGCTCCTTATTCGATTTTTTATCTTTTCATTGTCTTGAATCCCTCAAATTTTACAGTCATTTATCCTCCATTTTCTCAAGATATTGTGCAAATCTACATAACTCACCCAAAGAGCAAAAGTGAAGGAAATAACATAAAAATCACACAAAAACAAAGGAGAAATACCTACTAAAGATAAAAAATTTCTATGATAAAATAGGACAAATATACACCAAACATGTACCAACACGGCTAGTTTGATACAGAATTTCATTGTTGCTTAGATATTCAGACATGATTTTTGATGTGTACTCAGTGCCATTATTAGATCTTAAAGTGCTTATGTTGGCTTTGAAATGATTTTTGACCAAGTTATGGAAATTTTTAAAGTTAGTAATTACTTCATTTTTACACTTCAGCAAGTAGATGGAAGTAGTCCGAGAAAAATCATCGATGAAAGAAACATAGAACATGTAACCATCATGAAAATCTATGGTTGAAGGTGCCCAAACATAAGTATGAACAAGTTCAAATGGCTTTGAGGATCTTGAACGAGAACTGGGAAAAGATAATCTTATGGACTTTTATTTATAACAAGTTTCACACTCATGATTTTTGTTACAAAATTTAGGAAATAAAAAAGACATGACATGAGTGGAAGGATGTGCTAAGCGTTTATGCCACAATTCTTGATGGTGTCGAGGGACATGATCAGTCAGAAGACTAAAAAAACTAGTAGAGGTTGAGATATAGTAAAGGCCATCAAGATAGAACCTTTCACCAATCTTCCTCTAGAAAACTCGATCCTAAAAAATGACACTATGAGTTGAGAAAATAACAAGACAGTCAAGGACTTGAATTAGTTTTCCTATAGATAGAAGATTGAATGGGAAAGAAGGAACAAACAAAACTAGAGAGTCCTTAATTTTTGATAATAACTCCAACTTTCCTTTACCTAGAATTGGCACCTTAGTTCCATTTGCTATGGAGACATGAGTAGGATTTGTGAATTTTTTGAAATTCATGAAGTTTTAAAGGATCATTTATTATGTGTTGTGATGCACCTGAGTCACAACCTAAAAATCTCCAATTTTACTAAGATCTAAAGCAGTAGACAAGGCACAAATGATACCTGGAATTTCATCAGTGGGATCCATATTGGTTTTCGCCAGGAAACCAGCAAACTTCCCTAGAATAGCACTTGAGTTTGCATCATCTCCACATCCTTGCTTTAATTTTAAAAAGTTAGCAAACTCATTAATAATATTGAGAGGATTGGTGGAGAAATCCATCAGCTTCTCAATGGAAAACTTGTTGTCAACAATGTTAGCTTTAGGAGTGTAGGACTATTTCTTGATGAACTTGCCATCTTTATTGAACTTTGGCTTTAGTTCAGGGTGTAGAATCTAACATTTTACTTGAATATGACCAATCCCATGTCTTCCAATCTTCACACAGTGATTGTACTTAAGGTTAGGTCTTTTACCTTTATAAGGTCTTGTGATTGCAAATGCTATATTTTCAGTAACACTTGACTCAGTGTTAACAAGCACCACACCTGCATTCATCACTTTTCTCCTCACTTTCTCTCTTTGGATTGCATTGCACACCATTTGGAAGCTAGGAAGCTCAGGTGTCATCAAAAGATGACTTTTCAGGTCCTCATACTCAACTCCAAGGCTTGAAAGCAGCTGAAATACCTTGTCTTCTTCAGCTCTCTTAAGTATGGTGGTTGCATCAGTGGTATGAGGCCTGTATAGATCAAGCTCATTCCACTTTGCCTTTAAGTTACCAGGATGCTGAATAAAGGAGAGATTACCTTGATGAGTTTCAGCAAGGTCTTTTTTAAGTTGAAAAACTCTTGCACCATTGTTCACGTCCCCATACATGTCTTTCACTGATTTCCACATGTGGTAGGCTGAATCTGAATAGCTGAATATTTTACAACTTTGGCTCCATAGAGTTCAGGAGCCACGACATCACAAGCTCGTCTTGAGCTAACCATGAAGAATACTCGGGTGAGTCTATATTAGGCACTCAATTCTTATCAGAGATGAAGCTTATCTTGGATCAACTTCCAAGTGCAAGATTAATTGCTCTACTCCAAGATAGATAATTATACTCATTGAGTAACACTGAGCTTAGACGCTGATTGGGATTGGGATCAGAGATTGTTCTCTTTTTTTCTGTTTTGGCTGCCATAATGGTTTAAAGATGAGACAACAACAAGAATAATGAAAAATAAGTAGAGGCAGGTCCGAGAAGGATCACTACTCTGATACCATATTGAAATTCAACAGATGATATATCATGATGAAAGAGAGAAGATGAGAGGATGGTGAACGAGATGGTTGCAAAGTTGCAAATATATTTTCTATATGTATGTTTTTGGTGAGATTACAAGCTATATATAAAACACACATATAGATAAAGGCCAACAACTAACACATCTGCCACCAACTTATCAACAAAAAGTTATTAGCAAGTTATCAGCAAAAAAGCTGGTCTTGAGAGATGTGAAGCCGAGCCATACTTCAATAATAGTCAATATAAAATATATATTATTCAATTAAAATTTGTTGACATTAATTAATAAATAAATTTATTGATATAAATTTATATCTATTCTACACTTACTTATAAAGTTATATTTTACATAAATATCATCCAGATATATTTGTCAAGTACAAATGAATACTATATAATTATTTTATATATTTTCAAAAATATATATAAATTATAATAATGTAAAATATATATTATAGAATCAAAACACTGAAATATAAAGAAGAGGAAGAGTTATAATACATAAAATAATTTATAATATATAATTTATAAGCAAAACATCTATAATCTGTATGTACCTAACTTAAATAATGGGTTGAGAATATATTTCTATATTAATTAGGATACATTTACCTTTTACAGATAATAGATTTTACTCAAGGATGAAAATATCGCTATCGCATCGTATATCACAATTTTAATTTTACGGATATATCGATATCGCAGAAAATTGAAAAAAATGACGAAAACTATATTAAAATCTTGAAAATTTAGCAAGAAATTTTAGGAACTATTATAACATATTATTAGGCGCATATTCTACTCAAAATTTTGATAGAATTGTATTTTGAAAGCAAACATACGAATAATACATTATATAAATATTGTCTGAGACAATACATTTTTGATAAAATAATACACGATACAATATAAAATAACTAAATAAATATTATAAAATACAATTAATACCAAAATTGGGATCTATGAGGTTCAAATATAGTAGATGAAATTTCATCTTGTTCCAAACAATATTGATACCAACTCATCACATTAGAGAAATTCTGGATATAATTATGCACATGCGATTGATATGTTTTTTTATTTCCTCCAACAGCTTCACCATGGATTGTATAATGTTCACTGGCCCAATTATTTTGTTGATGCACATTTTGACCTCTATACATATTTTGAAGAGTCCAATCAAATTTTGAACTCCCATATGTGTAAGAAGCATATGATGTTGGAAATAATTTAATGTGGACTCACATATATTAAATTAAATGTGCATAAGTTGTCTTAAAATTGTCCAATTAAAGTGATCTAAATAAAGTTTTAATTTGGACTAAAGGGGATATCATATGATTATGGAATTAAAATGTGTGGAACCCAACCCATAAGGTGATTTGTAATTTGTTGAGGGACCAAATTGCAAATAAAGGACTACTATATATATTAGTAGGGTTTGGTCCCCAAGTGAGGGCTTATACACACTCTTGAGGCTATATTCCTTCATTAGCTCTCACTAAGGCAAACCAAGGGAGCCACTCACTTGGAAGATCCAAACCATCTCAAGAACACAAGAATCTCCAAAGCATGGACTCAGGTATGCTTCCGCTTTCGTGTTATGATCTTGATAATCCACATGAGAGGTCTTGGGATAGAAGTTGATAAACTTCTTAAGGATCTTCTCCCAAATCTGAAGATCCAATAAGTGGTATCAGAGCCCATCATGTTGGATTATAGAGTATTGATTTAAGTTCTCGATCTTTGAATTATGCTTTGGGATTTGTTGATTTGGATCTATTATTGTTTATTATTTTTCGAATTTCTGGAATTATTTTCGGATCTATGCTTTTGTTGTTAAATCTGGAAAATTTTGATGTATGGCACGACCACCGATTCATCCTATAGCCGACGAATTTCGACGGTGAAGTTGAGAATTCGCACTATTCGCGCATATGCAGCAGGGTCAATTTGCAGACGCGATTCCCGTCACTCCAGATGTCTGATTTCGACGTGCGACCTACCGTTGGAAAGCCCTTTGAGTGTAGAACACATTAGGCTTGGGTTTTGCAGCATTTGGTAGCCGATTCAGATGCAGATCAGGCGAGAATAGAGACTGCCCTGTGTGCCGATCAGCAATCTTGCAGCTAAGATTCCGGAACTTTTCCATGATGAATTTAAGACAACGAACACTTGAAATTAATGGGCTTCGAGTGAGCTTTCTAATGGTGTTCTCGATTTTGGGATTCGTCAACATTTTGGGGGTCAATTGAAGTGTTTAGTGAACCTAGAGCTCGCATCGAACTTAGAATTCACTTTAAGGATTTAGGATTCTTCCTAAATTAATTTTCAGAATTAAGTTTAAGGCCCCATGCTTTCTGGAAATATTTTGGACCCCCCATAATTAAGTTATACGTGTATTATGTGCAAATACATGTTTTTGATCATTAATTATTCAATTTATTTGGTACATTTCACGTTCCTATTTGTTTGGTCTAACATTGGAAGTGAATTAATTGAAACATAAAGTCGCCAAAGTGACCTCTCTGTGTAGATTTGTTCACGAAAAATGTTAGATGTTTATGTGAGTGTATATTCATGCGGGTATTTAACCGGCCCTCAGGAAGGTTAATACTTGGCCGAAGTACACAAACACATGTGGTGATAAATACGTGACAATTATCAGGTTGTCCATGTTAACAATATTTCGGCCCAAAGGAAGGCTATTGTTTGACAGGATTTATTGTCAGTATTTGATCACTACAAGAGGTGACCACTTACAAGTTAATATTATTGTCCAAGGACTTGATATTAATGTTGTGCAGGTGCCTCGAGATGTTACCAACTTATTTGAATTTAATGATTGAATGTTAAGGTTAATGTGAACATGAAAGTTAATTTTGGTTTCGTTCTTTGTTCAGCTATGGTATCTGCCACTTCTGTTTCTGCTAATGCCAAAAACATTCCCATGCTTAATGGGTCAAACTTCAAGGATTGGAAAGAAAATATTCTGATAATTTTGGACTGCATGGATCTCGACTACGCACTAAGGGTTGAGCAACCCCCTTCTCTAACGGATACAAGTTCTGCAGATGAAAAGTGGAACTTTGAGAAGTGGGATCGCTCAAATCGCGTTAGTCTGATGATCATTAAGCATGGCATTCCAGAAGCCTTTCAAAGCACAACGTCTGAAGAGATTACTATGGCCAGTGAATTCCTTGCAGAAATTGAAAAGCATTTTGTGAAAAACGATAAGGCCGAGACAAGTACGCTTTTGGCTAACTTGATCTCACTAAAGTATAAGGACAAGGGAAACATAAGGGAGTACATCATGCAGATGTCTCATATCACTTCAAAATTAAGGGCACTAAAGCTCAAAGTGTATGAGGACTTACTCGTGCATTTAGTGCTAATATCACTTCCTGCACAATTCGGTCAATTTAAGGTCAGTTATAACCATCAAAAGGAGAAATGGACTCTTAATGAGCTCATCTCATACTGTGTGCAAGAGGAAGAAAGGTTAAAGCGAGAAAGAACTAAGGTTGCTCAACTGGCTAGTACATCTAAAGAGAAGGGCAAAAGAAAGAAAGAATTTGAGAAAACTGCTAAGGATAAGGGTCCAGCACAAAGAAATATAAAGATAAAAATTCAGATGACTGTTTCTTTTGTGACAAACCTGGACACATGAAAAAGGATTGTGCCAAATATCACGCTTGGCGTGCTAAAAATGGTATAATTCTTACTTTGGTCTGTTCTGAGGTTAATTTAGCTTCAGTACCTAGAAACACTTGGTGGTTAGATTCTAGTGTTACCATTCATATTAGTGTTTCAATGCAGGGTTGCCTGAGCTACCGAAAGCCAATTGATGGTGAAAGATATATCTATGTGGGCAACGACAAGTCAGTAGAAGTGGAGGTAATAGGGCATTTTAGATTATTGTTAGGAACTGGCTACTTTTTGGATTTGAAAGACACTTTTGCTGTACTGTCATTTAGACAGAATTTGGTATCTATTTCCTTATTGGACAAATACGGTTTCTCTTGTTCATTTGGAAATAGCCAGTTTAGTCTTTCTATAAATTCGAACTCGGTTGGTACCGGTTCATTAAGTGTTTATGATAATCTATATATGCTTGATACTATTGCTTCATATAATGAAACCTTGCATGTTGAATCTAGAGGTACTAAGTGAAAATTAAATAAGGAAAATTCAGCAAAATTATGGCACAAGCGCTTAGGTCATATCTCAAAATCCATAATTGAGAGACTTGTGTCAGAAGGTATTTTGGATACACTTGACTTTTCAGATCTTGATGTTTGTGTTGAGTGTATAAAAGGAAAACAGACTAAAATAAAGAGATTAGGAGCCAATAGAACTATGGACGTCTTGCAAATGATACATACGGATATTTGTGGACCATTCCCTTCGGCTTCTTAGAATGGTCAACGGTTTTTCATATCATTTATAGACGATTACTCACAATTTGGCTACCTATATCTAATTTATAAAAAATCAGAGGCACTGGACATGTTCAAAGTTTTTAAGGCTGAAGTTGAGAATTAAGTCTGTCAGATTTAATCATGGTGGTGAGTACTACGGAAAATATGATGGTTCAGGAGAACAACGTCCAGGACCTTTTGCTGTCTTTCTAGAGAAATGTGGAATCGTCCCACAGTACACCATGCCGGGGATGCCTAGCATGAACGGTGTTGTTGAAAGATGAAACAGGACTCTAAAAGATATGGTGAGGAGTATGATTAGTCATTTATCCTTGCCAGTATCACTCTGCGGAGAAGCACCAAAGACTGCAGCTTATATTCTTAATAGGGTACCAACTAAAGCAACTGCTAAAACACCTTTTGACCTTTGGATTGGGCCAAAGCCTAGTCTAAAGCACTTTCATATATGGGGATGTCCAGCTGAGGCTAGGCCTTGTAGGCCAAATGAGAAGAAATTGGACTCCAAAACAGTTAGCAACTACTTTGTTGGTTATTCGGAAAAATCAAGGGGTTTTAAGTTTTATGATCCCACTAGAAAGTCTATTTTCGAGACGGGAAATGCAGTATTTTTTGAGGAAGTTGAGTTTGGAGAGAGAAATGAGGTTAGAGACATTACTTTTGAGGAAGAATCAATTTCGATTCCTACTACTGTTTCTGGTGATGTTCAGGTTTCTTTACCTATCATTACTCGAGATGTAGATTTGGAACCTCAATAGGGTGATGTTGAAAATCTTCCCACTCAGGTTGATGCAAAAATTCAGGAAGAACAAACTCAACAACCTTAAGAGCTAATGCCATTAAGGAGGTCCACTAGAGAGAGGAGAAATCCTATTTCGGATGATTTTGAAGTATATCTCCAGGAAAATGAGGAAAATAATGGATTGATGGAAAGTGATCCTATCAACTTCCATCAAGCCATGAAGGATCCAAACTCTCTAAAATGGATTGATGCCATGAATGAAGAGTATAAGTCGATGCAAGATAATCAAGTTTGGGATCTTGTCCCATTACCAGAAGGTGCAAAACCCATTGGTTGCAAATGGATTTTTAAGACCAAGAGAGATTCGAATGGTAATGTGGAAAGATATAAGGCCCATCTTGTAGCGAAAGGCTTTACTCATAGGGAAGGCATTGATTTTAAAGAGACTTTCTCTCCGGTTTCTTTAAAAGACTCTTTCAGGATAATTATGACATTAGTTGCATATTTTGATCTTGAGTTGTATCAGATGGATGTAAAGACATCATTTCTTAATGGTGACATTAATGAGATGATATACATGGTGCAACCAGAAAACTTTGTGTCCGGAGACCCAAAGTCTATAGTCTGCAAACTAAGGAAATCCATCTATGGGCTCAAGCAGGCTTCTCGTCAATGGAACCACAAGTTTCATCAAGTGATAGTCTCGTTCGGTTTTGAGGCAAACACTGTTGATGATTGTGTGTATCACAAGTTTAGTGGGAGTAAATGTATTTTTATGGTTTTGTATGTGGACGACATTCTACTTGCCACTAATGACTCAGGATTGCTACACGAAACCAAGAAATTTCTATCAAAGAATTTTGAAATGAAAGATCTTGGAGAAGCATCTTTTGTATTAGGGATCCAGATACATCGGGATCGTTCTCGGGGTATTCTTGGATTATCACAAAAGAGCTACATTGAGAAAGTGTTACAAAGATTTGGCATGCAGAACTGCAAACCATGTGATACCCATACATCTAAAGGAGACAAGTTTAGTCTCAATCAATGCCCTAAAAGTGATTTGGAAATTAAGGAGATGCAGAAGATTCCATATGCTTCAGCTGTTGGAAGTCTAATGTATGCTCAGGTCTGTACAAGACCAGAAATAGCATTTGTGGTTGGTATGTTAGGCAGATATTTAAGCAACCCAGGAATAGATCACTGGAAAGCAGCCAAAAGGGTTATGAGGTACTTACAGAGAACGAAAGATTACATGCTCACATACAGAAAATCAGATCAGTTGGAGATCATTGGGTATTCTGATTCTGATTTTGCTGGATGCCAAGATAGTAGGAGATCCACTTCAGGCTACATTTTCTTATTGGCTGAGGGAGCCATTTCTTGGAGAAGTGCTAAGCAGACACTTATAGCATCTTCTACCATGGAAACTGAATTTGTAGCATGTCTTGAGGCATCCAATCATGGAATATGGCTGCGAAATTTTGTCACTGGGCTGCGCATTATTGAGAATGTGGAAAGACCATTAAGGTTATATTGTGACAATAACTCAGCGGTGCTATATTCTAATAACAATAGGAGCTCTTGTAAGTCAAAGCACATTGACATTAAGTTCCTGGTTGTGAAGAAAAGAGTACAGAGTGGATAGATTATTATAGAGCATATCGGTACAGACTTAATAATTGCGGATCCGCTAATTAAGGGATTAATACCCAAGGTCTTTCATGAGCATGCTATTTGTATGGGTGTTACATCATTTTAGGATATTTTGATTCAGTGGGAGTCTGTGATATGCTATTGCTCTATAATGTACTTCAGACACATTTTGTGTATTCAGTTTTCTGTACAGAAATAAAGTATTCGGTTATAACACTCTGTCTCTTTATTTTGGTTAAGGTTGATCTCACTAAGGATTAAGGTGGACCAGTTGGAAATAGGCATGTTAGATCACATTACATGTGATTTCCATGCCACACATCCATGATTGATCTATGTCATTTGGTTATACTTGTATATGTGACTACTGTTGGGTTTATTCATGTATAAAGTGATGCCAACCTCTTTAGTCCTATGCTTGTATGATCAATGGACGAGATTGTTTCAGGATACCCTTATATATGACAACAAAGTTTGAGCTCATAAGGTATTGCATATTTGTTCGGTAACATATGTAGTCCAAGTGGGAGATTGTTGGAAATAATCTAATGTGGACTCACATATGTTAAATTAAATGTGCATAAGTTGTCTTAAGGTTGTCGAATTAAAGTGATCTAAATAAAGTTTTAATTTGGACTAAAGGGGATATCATATGATCATGGAATTAAAATGTGTGGAACCCAACCCATAAGGTGATTTGCAATTTGTTGAGGGACCAAATTGCAAATAAATGACTACTATATATATTAGTAGGGTTTGGTCCCCAAGTGAGGGCTTACATACACTCTTGAGGCTATATTCCTTCATTAGCTCTCACTAAGGCAAACCAAGGGAGTCACTCACTTGGAAGATCCAAACCATCTCAAGAACACAAGAATCTCCAAAGCATGGACTCAGGTATGCTTCCGCTTTCGTGTTATGATCTTGATAATCCACATGAGAGGTCTTGGGATAGAAGTTGATTAACTTCTTAAGGATCTTCTCCTAAATCTGAAGATCCAACATATGAATCTTGGACATATCACTATGATCAATGCCACCCATATTCATAGAATCAAGATTGGCTGAAAGTGATTCAATATCATTGAAGACATGATCTTAAATTATTTAAACAAGCTCTATTTGAAAATATTAAGTAAAAGACTTACATGGCACCATAGTAGATCGAGAAGCAATTGCAGCACGATCAACAAATCTTTTTCTCCCGTCACGAAAATATGTAAGCTTCATATTTAATACAACCAAAATATGATAACTAATATGATCATATGATATATTATCTTAAAACGAAAATATGATAACTACTATTGAAAAATTATGTCACCTCATTTCCAAATTGAGCTACACCATTAGAGTTCGGGTCCAACTTGTTAAGCAGTGTCAGTGTCTTTGTAAAGCAAAGAATATTGCAATTCAAATAATTACATTGAAGACTTAAAACAGACCACAAAAATATATAGTATTAAATAAAAATCAAAATATATTACAGAAATATAAAAAAAATTGCGATTTCTTGCGATTTTTTGCAATATATTGCGATTTATTGCAATATATTGTGATATTTCACCGATACGCGGGAAATAAAGACATTCTCCCCCATATCCATATTGCAATGTCAAAATTCACGATATTTCGCGATATTTCAATCCTTGGTTTTACTATATTAATCTCTGGTAATTAATTAATTAGTAGATAATTAACTAAATAAGTATATTAATAGAAATTAATTAATTAAATAATAAATATTATATTTCCATATTTGGCAAGGCAGTTTGAGCGGAAACTGGAGTTTCTTTTTACAGTATACTTAATCAGTTTTATATATATTAAGATTTTGAAGACTTGAATAATTGTACATGTCTTGTTCCTGTATTTTTATATATGTATGAGATTTAAAGAGTAAGATGGAGAGTAACGAATTAATGGTTGATTGATTATTGTTAATATTATTAAGGGTGTGATTCACCACCTCTTTTTTGCAATAGCATTATTCACTACGTGTCAACTAAAGTACTCAACTACTACTTTATTATTTTTTTCATCTTTATGACCTTAATCAATTCTCGAATAGCAATATATATGTGTGTGTGTGCATTGTGTATTACAGATGTCAATTGTATCCGTTATGTGTTCCCGATTAAGTAATATGCCAAATAATATGTAAAGCAAATCAAGTTTCAAAACTATTTAACCACCACCATTATTTCACTTGGATTCCATTTGAAATTTCTCATGAATGTTGATAAATTGTAACTTTGAATTGCCACCAAAGACTACATCATGAAATTGGGATGGTGAGGGCGATTCAAGCTAGATATCATCAAATTTCAACCCCTTCTTTAAATAAAATCACTTGGCCCAAACTCAATTACATCGTTCCTTAGTCGGAAAGAGAGAGAATTCCTTGTGAGGCTACTCTTTTCGAGTTTACGAAAGAATTCATGATAGAGAGAACCTTGGAGATGCAATGATGAAATGCATATCAGCTGTGCAAAACAAGTTATTCCGATGCTTTCTAAATTTGCACAGTCCAAATGATCTCGAATGGGGTCAATCCGCCAATTATAATCACTAAGATCCATCTACCTGCACAATACAACATGTTTGAGGATAGTTAAAACATAAACAAGAGAACATTGTTGTGTTGCACGTAAAAAAAATGTAAGCAAACGACATAAATTACATTTATTATGATGACTTGAGCATTTATTGCAACTGATTAAAAGATGAAGTATAAGATTTATAAATTACAAATATTTATGGCACTTGTACGGAGACAATTAACACATGGAGTTCTTCTATTCTTTGATCGTGTGCACATTTATAAAAATTTCTCAAAGATAAGACTCATTCTTGTGTCGATGATACATAAATTCATCTTCAAAATTATTAAATTCAACTAATTCAAAATGTTCAGCGGGTTGCACAACGCTCAGTTTCATGAAATTGAACTACGTGATTAGATTTAAAAAATCAAATCAAATAAATTTTCGACTTCGGAATCGATATTGAGATGAAATTAAAATTTCATATTTCTTCATGGGAAAAAATTGTCATCTATTAGAACAACATGTAGTGGTTCCATGTGCATTTCTCCAGCACAACTTTTGCGATGGTCACCATCCCCTCTAACAGAATTTACTCAAAGAGGAAAATAGAGTAGGAGTGTGCTTATCTCAAAAGTATGGCCCAAAAATCAAGGTTGATCTATTCTTTTAGTTTCCAGGGACTTCCAAATCAGTGAAATCACTATGACTAACATTTTATCATATTTAAGAATAATAATAAGCATTTGTAAATATCTGATAGTTACATTAATCTTTGAATATTTAAATAAAAAAATTGATAATTTTATTCATATAGAGAGGAGATTCAATTTAAATAATTGAATTTACAAACATGTCTTCCTTACACTTCCGTACACGTTTACAAATTTACACATTTTATACATAACATAATGTTTACGATTACCTATTCAGCGTCATTTAATTAATGATGCTAATTAATTAGTGGAAAAATAATCTTTTTCTTCGCCAATAGTTTTGCTATTTTTGAGCACTGCCACCTGCACTCTCACATTTAATGCCCCCATTTAATGTTGTGCCTCGACCAACAAGCTATCTGTTTGCATTTCACAGAATATCTTGTAAAGTTAACGAACATGTTAATTCCATTAAGGAACCTGATTGGGTGAACAACAAACAAGTTCAACCCGGCACCGAGTGGGAATCGACGAGTTAAGCCTTCCAACTTTACACGTGGTAAGCTTTAAGCGCGAGAGTACAGTGTATTTGGTGGTAGTGTTGAATTATCCACTCCTTATACTTTTACCTGATGTAAATGTCCCATATGTAATACTTCTTTTAGATATCTGCAGTCGATATTCATAAACGTGGTGAATGGTGTGTGTCAATAAGGATTGGTTTATTTTCATGTTAGAATGGTCTTCTTTTGGCACAGTAATATTTATTTCATGGAATATTACGAAGCTCATGTAGGTATAAAGTTTGTAATAATTCTAATATAAAGGTATTATTAATTTCGGTCCATTTAATGTCTCTTGACATTTCTTTTTGGATTAATCACATTCACACTCCTAAGCCCTAACATTTATATATTAATTATTTGTTAAATGTGCTATAAAATCGAGCAACTAGCTTTTCTTCATAGTTGCGCGACATCTATATCTATATACTATATAAAAATAGAATAGTAGGGGCAATTTTGGCAATTCATAATTCCTTGATTTTTTTATTTTTATTTTTTGTATTTTTTGGAAATAATATCTGAATAGTGCATAAATTTAATAAAAAAAATAAAAAACACTGAATGTACGCATCCATTTATTAGGAGACACCTCTAATTTGACGATTCATAATTACTTTATTTTGAAAATAATTAATTTTGTGTATTTTCATTTAAAAAAAAACTCAACTGTGTATCTGTTTATTAATTAAGGGATGATTTTTATTTGAAAACTCATAATTATATTATTATTTTAAAAATAATTAATTGTATTTCCTTATACAAAAAAGTTAAAACATAATGCAACCAACATACATGTCTATTGAATAAGTTTCAACAGACTGTTTAATTTGTAACCAACATGCACCATTTCGTTAGTTTAATTATAAGACTATATAAATAATCCATCCTCATTACATCTCCACTGCCATTTACAGAAAATTCAATACTCAAAATCATGCAAATTGTTGATGGTCCATTGTCTTGATGTTCTTGCGTGCTTTCTTACATGGAGGATTATGCATCCTAACCATGAGGCCATCATGTTATATGGATGATGCAGACAATTTATAAAAATCTGGTTCGTGTTTCCTTCGTAAATGATTCTTTCTCTTTTTATGTATTTGGTTTGAATTGTTTTTCTCTTGATGTACTTCGTTTGGTATGTATCCTAAATTTTCCATGAGTTTGTTTAGTATATAAAGAACATAACTTTATATTAGTTTACTCTCAATTATAAATATTCATCCCCGTTGCTTAATCTCTTCCTT
Source organism: Perilla frutescens (assembly GCA_026008535.1). Classification (NCBI taxonomy): domain Eukaryota; kingdom Viridiplantae; phylum Streptophyta; class Magnoliopsida; order Lamiales; family Lamiaceae; genus Perilla; species Perilla frutescens. The sequence continues at coordinate 17,595,023 of BRKX01000015.1, forward strand.
GCTAATTTTCAATCTTTTTAGCTATTCTTATTAACTTATGTGAGTGATCTAATTTAAAAATGAAAAAAGATCTCTCCCCAACTGACTTGATTTCTTTTTATTAATTAGGAAATAATATGTTTTTGTAGGAGTCTAAATAGTTGGTGGTTTTCAATTGCGAAAAATTTATCATACTTCTGTGAGTGTAAAGATATATAAGAATTAACATTTGAATTTGAAGTCTTTGTCATAGTTTCTATTCAAGTTTGTATTGGTGTGAAAACTAGAAATCAGCTGATAGTGTTTTTTATTATTTTTCCTTATACATAGTGATTTTAATCAGCTAAAATTTCTGCTACATGTACAAATTAATGTTGATTGAGGGTAAACATGTTGAATTTTTTATTATTTTTCCTCAGACATACATATTTGATTCTAACAGCCAAAGTTGCTGCTACATGTACAGATGTTGTTTGAGAGTAAACATGGCTACCAACTAAACTCCACCTTTTTGGCAGATTTCTGAATTCTTTATAGAAGAGAAAAAATGAATTAGAGATTTTTAAAGTTTTTAGCGGAGGATTTTTATTTAATATATATTTTGTTAAATATGGGAATTTTAGTATATATATATATTCGGAATATGAATATGATTACAATGTCCCTTCATCTGCAAAAAGTAAATCTCTCTTATCAGGCGTGTATAAAAATATTCCATCAGTATTGGCAAGTTGTTATTAGAAAGAAAACACCATATATAAATATGACTATATTATGAAAGAAGAAGAAAATATAAATATATAGTTTTAGTTTAAGATGGGTAAGAGAAAATTAGGGACAAGATGTCATGAGATTGAACTATACCTATGATATAAGTACATTTATATCCAGCAGTACATAAAGCATTTATTACATATATAGTTCCAACATTATAGGGTTGAAGCTATAACTTAATAAATAAAAGCAGAAATGGATGCAAAATAATTTGCATTGTGGATGCATGAGAGGTTAATTAGACATTGTTAATTGTGATTCATCCTCATGCATTAATTGCTAAAAAAATTATAATATACAGAATAATAATAAACTTAATATGAAGGAAAAATGCATAACAATGTATATTATTTAAGTTGCAACATTAATCTTTCGTAAAGGTATCAGTTGATTCGAGTGTGCGAAAAAATATGTATTAGTTTGCTTTTCTTTGTATATTTTTTAATGGTGTTAAATTTTTCATCCACGTAGTAGACAACGTAAAACAAATTTAAAAGTCGGGATATGGGGAATATGAGCCTTAGGAAATAGTCGAGGGTATACATGTATAAATTTTGATAATTATTGTATTTAAAACAAGGCACTATACATTAAATTATACATATGTGTATGTATATTTAAATTAAAATATTTGTAAGGATATTTAAAAATAATATTTAATTATAACATTGAATATCGTGCATTGAACGGGCGTCATGCACTAGCATTAAGACTGCCCACATCAGTGACATTCATCCAACCCAACCCTCAAATTAAATACTAATTTCTCTCTCCTCCACATCCACAATCCCCAACATTTTAAAATTTGCGTGGATGAGGTGCTATGTGCCGTTGAGCCAATGGTGGATGCTGATATTAATGAGAAGCTGAAAGCTCCATTCTCTGTAGATGAAGTGATAGCAGCGCTTTCACAGATGCATCCTCTTAAGGCCCTTGGGCCAGACGGTATTTCTGTTCTCTTTTTCACTAAACTAGTATTACACCCGTGCGATGCACGGTAAAAATGAGATACACATACTTACAATTTTATAAAAATATGATAACAATAAAAAATATTCATTCAATTATGGTATTAAATTAAAACTCAGGCAAGGTGTAATATATAAATCATGGATGATTGAAGTGTAATTTTCATTTTAAATAAAAAAGTAATTATTAAATAAAGTAACCTGAATAAAATTAAATTAGAAGTGCTTCAAAGTAAACTATAAATAATATCAAAATTTATAAATATTTATAAATTTCAAAGGTTTTGAAACACTTTCTTATACACCTCTATTATGTATTTAGGTTATTTGATGTGTTATAGATTTAGTATTAAAAAATTAAAATACATAAAATTTATTTATTTGAAATTTATTAATATATAATTAAATGGAAAACTAAATATCTATTTTTTTAATTTCAATATATTTATATAAAAAATATACCTTATAAAATTTTAAATTTAAATGTATTTAATATTAAAATGATAAAATTAAATATATCTCAATCGAAAGATTGAAAATTTTGAGATACTTCTAGAGCTTGGGCATCACAATTTAAACGTGGGCATGTAACTCAACTAAAATTGCCACTATATTAAATTACAATTTGACAGTTCTATTTAATCCTTATTTTGTTGATATTATTATTTTTAACCACAACCCCCTTATATATATAAAAAATCTTAAACAATTTAAACATTAAATCAAAAATTTTTAGTTGAATATTAAAGTAATTTAGTCTTACGAAAAATCCAAATACTCATTACCAAGATTTGCTTACAAAATAAATTAAAAAATCAACTGAATACATTTTTTGTAAAAAAAAAATCATTATTACTAAAAATGAAATAAATACATTTATTTATAGAAATAACCTTTTGTTAATAAAAGACAGTTTTTACTATTTTTATGTTTAGATAAAATTATTTTTATGAATCACTTATTTATTAATAAAACATCATTATTAATAATTATGACACATCGATGTTATAATTTTCCATAGGTACTAACATTCATTTATACAAAAATCAAATAAATACATAATTATCTACAATTCAATTGGGGTCAACACTCAAAAGTTTCAAATATTGCAATAAAAATAAATAATTATATTATGCATAAAATAATTAGATACAGAATATGCATGTAAATATCCAATAAAAATAAGAAATAATTTCAGACAAAGTGTGTTAAGCAAGGGATAGGCTCACGGTAAAAAAATATATATTAAATATAAATTAATATATTAATTTATGCTACAATATATTAAAATTTATTACATCCTCCCTCTGAGACTATATATATAAAATTACATGTAGAGATATAAATAATTTCTTAATAAACTTCGGATAAAAAAAATAAGAGATTACATATCAAATTCTTTAATAATATATAAAAAAATTCTAATTCATATTGAATATATCAAAACTATAAGAACGAAGAAGCAAAACATAAATATACACTAATAACAAAACTTACATACATCTTGAAATAATAATAATAATAATAATAATAATAATAATAATAATAATAATAATAATAATAATCGTGTAAAAGTGAATTACAAATTGATTGTTGTATATAATTACAAAAACTGAATTAACAGATAGTGAAGTGTGTAAATCAATGAATTAATTATAAATTGTGAAGAACTAAATCACCTGTTGCATGAAATTATTGTCTACTACAATCTGAATTGTAACAACCTTCATATACATAGCTATGCATTTATCAACTTCAAACCTAATATATAAGATATTGAGAAAGTAGTAAGAGGTATATTGTATACAATGCTATATATTGAGAGAGTCGTGAGACAGGTATATTTTGTGAGGAAAGAATCACTTTATATAATGTTGATTTTTTATCATTGTAAATTGATTTATTTTTCGTTAAAAGGATAATAGGGAAAAAATGACAATATCTTCTATTGGATAAGAAATAGTAGATGATTAAGCTCCACTACATAAAATTTTAAAAAAAATATTGGCGGGTATCATGAGATTGTTGTTATAGATGCATGATATTTTTTTTTTATCATAAATTAATTTTATCCATACAAATAGTAGATCAATTTTACAATTTATTCTATAGCATATCGAATTTTCATGTAAAACACACACAAGTAATAAGATAATTATAGTTTCATCTTTTTAATTAAGAAAAAGGTAAATATTATTTTATTATATAAAATCAAACATAAAACATAAAGATAAAGAAGTATAAATTTACTACTATCAATATTAAACAAACAAAATAAATTTATCATTGTCCAATCCAATAATTGCAAACTACGTATTATACTAAAAAGAATGCTAACAATACTTATTATATTTTAAAATAAATAAAATAATAATGACGATAAATATAAATGGCTCAAAATAAACTATTAATGTGGCCCAGAACTTATTACATTCAATTAAAAGAAAACGGCTCCAACGACCATCAATAACGTAACATTTGCATCTTCATCTCATCTAAATCTTCATACCTTCACACTACAACCAAACAAAAAGCTCAATGTTTTAGATTCTTCTCCATGTTTACAATTAATTATTGTGTTTACATTTACCCATCATCAATCAACCGATTAACCCTCTGAATAAACCCTAAAATATAAGGTACAATTTCTAGTCGTTTTTGTAAGACACACACAAATTAAAAGGTTGTTCTATAAATATAATATTATTATAAATACTATAAAAGTAAAAAAAGAAAAAAAAAGAAATATTTTGCAAAACTTCACAACGTACCATTAGCTTTGGATCGGAAGAATTGGATGAACAATTCTATAAAAAAAAATTAGATTCATTGTTCGGGTGAAATTGAGAAACATACATCTCAATTTTAGATTAATAGTTAAAAGCAGACTGAAAAATACAACAAATTAAAACTTCAATATGTACCTGTCAGTGGATGCGGGTTGGAAAATAATATGTACCTGTCAGTGGATGCGAGTTGGAAAATGAGACTAATTATCATGATCTTGTTATTAAATAGATAATAATGACTATCTTTTTTCCAAAGTTTTAAAAAATTGAATTCTAAAAAAAATCTCTTTTAGTCTTGGAAAATATCAAAAATACAATGAGAAAATGACAATCTGGTTCCAATTTATAGACAAAATTATTATTATTTGTAAATAAACAATGATTCCTAATTTCCTATAATATGATAATTTTGAAATTTGTTTCAAATAAAATCAATTAAAATGATTGATGTGATTATTACTAAATTAAAATTGATTAACAAATTTAATTAAATTAATAACTAATCACTGGTTATTTTATGGAAATACATCAATATAATCATAGAAACATATAATTAACATAATTATATTAGATTTTCGAATATTATGCCTACTTTGTGTTATTAGTCATATAATATGTATTAATGTATATTATTTTGAAATCTATGCAATTCTAATAGATTAGTGTATTGTTATGGAGATTGATGGTTGTGTGATAAATTACAATCTTTTGAATATTTTTCTAAATCAATATAATGATCATTAATCTAATAACATATACATGTACACGCTATTACCAAAATCAAATCAATTGCACTGATTTGTATAGATATTATTAGTTGCTATTTGTTAAATATGGGCAAATGCAAATTTAACAAATGAATAAAACTTATCAACCCCCTTCCGAAAGATATACATACCAATTTAATTAACATTAAATTAGCCTGAATAATTACCAATCTAATTAACATAAATTAAATAATTATTTTCAAGAAACTATTATTGTCCAATCTATTATAATTGATTTACATATTATGCATACTAATGTTATACATAATGTAATTGATACAATACAATTCTATCTATCTACAAATATATAATGTAAATAAGATTTTAAAAGAGGATATTATTGTAGCCGGATTTTAAGGTATTGATTTTAGGAAATTAAGTAAATGAATGAGTAAGTTAATCATTAAGTTACATAATGAATTGTTGATATTTATATTATTAAAATCTACAATAGGAAATGTTATTTAGGCGGGAAAAATTATGATTACTATTTATACAAACTATCCTGCTTTTAAATATAATATAGATTCTGGTATATTGTTGAAAAAGATGTCATTTCATGTGTTCTTAGTGTTTTGAATGATGGTGCCTCACCTAGATCTATCAATCACACTCACATAGCTCTCATTCCTAAAACAAAATGTCCCGAGAGTCCTAAAGAGTTCCGACCTATCAGTCTATGCAATGTTACATTCAAGATTATCACTAAATGCATCACTAATAGGTTGAAACCTTTCCTATCTAAGCTCATTTGTGATAACCAATCTGCATTTGTACATGGGTGCCACATTTCAGATAATGCTTTGCTCGCTTTTAAATTGTTTCATTATATGAAATCTAATAAGTCTGTGCGCAACTCAACTTTTGCACTTAAATTGGATATGGCTAAAGCATATGATCGTGTTGAATGGGCTTTCCTTGAGGCAGTTCTTATTAAATTTGGTTTCAATCGTTCTTTTGTTAGCCTTATTATGAGATGTGTTTCTTCTGTTTCGTATTCTATTCTACTGAATGGGAGTCCTATTGATACTTTTACCCCATCGCGAGGTTTACGACAGGGTGATCCTTTATCTCCCTATCTTTTTCTATTTTGTGCAGAAATATTTTCATCACTTATTAGAAGGGCAGAAATTGATGGATCACTCCATGGTGCAAAAGTGTGCAGGAGAGCCCCGAGTGTCTCTCACCTCTTCTTTGCAAATGATTGCTTGATTTTTGGTCGTGATTCGCACAATGAAATTACTGTAATCAAGGATATTATCTCTAAATATTGCGCAGCATCAGGGCAAAGAGTCAACTTTGATAAATCAGCCATTTCTTTTAGCAAGGGAACAAAAATAGACACATGGAATCATTTGAGACAGAGCATTGGAGTCCTTGTTGTTGTCAAGCATTCTATTTATCTTGGTCTTCCAACTTATATTGGGAGATCCAAGAGAGAGGTTTTCCATGTTATCGTGGATAAAATTGCAAATAAATTGAAGACTTGGAAAACACGCACTCTCTCTCAAGCTGGAAAACTGGTATTGATCAAGTCTGTTGCCCAATCAATCCCTACATACGTCATGAGTTGCTCCTTGATCCCTAAAGCCATTATTCAACAAATCACAAGTCTCATTTCAAACTTCTGATGGGGTTAGAAATATGATGAAAAGCGTATACATTGGTCATCTTGGGACTCTTTATGTCTGCCTAGAGATGCCAGGGGACTAGGTCTACGTAATCTTGAATGCTTTAATATAGCCCTTTTAGCCAAGCAAAGATGGCGTCTTTTGACAGGAATTGATTCACTTCTTTCAAAGTCTCTCAAGGCACGTTATTACCATCGATCATCTTTTCTTGAAGCTACTCATGGTTTTAACCCTAGTTATATTTGGTGAAGCATTCTTTGTGGGAAGGAAATTTTGGAAAGAGGTATCTCTTGGACTGTTGGCAATGGTCACCTGATTAATCTCAATAAAGACGCTTGGATTCCAGGTCATCATTTCTTCCGCCCGAATCCTAGAATTCTTGATGCTTATAATATTAATAAGGTGAGGGATCTCTTGGAAGATTCTGGCAACAATTGGAATCGGTAATTAGTTCGATCTGTTTATCCAAATGAAGTCTCCAATGTTATTCTCTCAATTCCTTTGAATGTAACAGAATGGGCTGATCTCATTGCATGGAATCATACCAAGAACGACAATTATTCGGTTCGCTTAGGTTATTGGGTTGCGATGAAGATTAAAGATGCTTTGTCATCGATCGCTTCATCGTTTTCCAATAATATTGAGACTTGGTAATGGTTTTGAAAGCTCCCAATTCCCTGAGAATTAAAATTTTCCTCTGGAGATGCACGAAAGGGACAATACCAACAAAAACAAATCTGGCTAGAAAATATGTTGAGATTGATCAGTCGTGCCTGAGATGTGATCTCAGCCCTGAAACGCTTGAACACGCTTTTCGCTTCTGTCCTTGGGTCTCATTCTTCTGGGAGACCTGTGTTCTTCGACTCCCAAGGGCTCCTACTAATCAAATCTTGCAAGATTGGATTTTCAACAGTGTAAGGTGCATGAATATTAAGGCTGCTAGTATTTTTGCTATTCATCTTTGGAGCATTTGGCTGTCTAGAAACCTGCTGGTTTTTCAACAAAGTCACCTGGATCATGTTTCATGTTTCTCCTTAGCCATGTCCACACTTCATGATTTTAAGCATTGCCAATTGATTCATGATGTGAAAACTAAAGCCAAAAACTTTGATGGCAAATGGAAAACACCACCCGCTGGTGTTTTTAAATTGAATACTGATGCTTCTATTGATAGAGAGGAGAGCACAGGTATTGGAGGCCTGATTCGTAATCGCATGGGTAATGTTTTGGAAGCTTTTGCATTAAAAAGTCACAAATGCACAGATGTTATCATAGCTGAATCACCGGCATGTCTCCGTGGTATTCTGATGGCTAAGGACTTGGGAGTTCAAAAGTTGATGGTTGAGGTTGACAATTTGGAGCTTGCTAATGCTCTAATTAACAGGTCTATCCCTCGTTCTTGTGTTGAAAATATTATCCATGACATTTTTGCTTTTACTTCATCATTTTCCATGATTACTTTTTGCTGGACGAAGTGTGATCACAACAAATCGGCGCATGAACTTGCTCGATTGGCTTGCTCGGGTGGTCCTTTTAGTTTCCCACTTATTTCTCTTCCTTCCCCAATTTGCTCTCTTGTAATAGCTGATGCTACATTTTGATTCATATATATAAATATATGATATTTCCCTCAAAAAAAAAAAAATTGCACTCCATCAGTGACACTCATCCAACCTGACATTCAAAATTAAAATATTAATTTCTCTTTTTTCCAATCTATATAAAATATTTATCATTTTATTTTTTAAATAAAATATTATTAATAATAATTTTTACTATATTTAAAAAATCAAAATTAATTTATTAGATACATTTTTTAAAAACATACCAATATTGGCTCTATTTATAGAGAAAAAAAATATGAATATTGATTTTTTTTAATTATATAAATTATTTAAATTTTAAATTAATATATATATATATATATATATATAAAGTGGCACCCAATCAAAAGGTATCACATGTATAGGAGCGGAGCAGCAACCTCAAGTCGGATAGCCGACTCGGTCGTCTAATTACCGTGACTTTCCCTTTTTCAAAAAAAAAAAGTTTATTGGCATTTTGTGGTGACACCCATGGCCCACGGGTGTCACCGTTGGGTATAGCCTAATAAAAAGAAGGGTGAAGCTATTTGTCCAGAATCTGGATATCCATAAATATTAAAATTAATTATTAATTATAATTATTAAGATGCAATTTCTATTATACCCTTGGTGCTTTTTGGCTCCAAGTTGGGGTGTAAAGGCGCCACCACTCTTTTACAGTTTTACTTGATAAACTAAAAATATTTTTAATCATTAATATTCTGGAAATATTAAACAATTACACGCCTCCCCTTATAAGAAAGAAACACGCTGCAAACTCAAACATTTAGATTCATCTTTTGCTTCTATTTTTCCACACAAATTTTGAATAATCCAGATTTGAATAAAAAATCTTATGTCCACCAAGTTTGTTCACAAATATTTGGAGTAGATCCAATTGATGAAGAAGGAACTAACGATTTAACTATCAACGACGAGCATGGCGATGCTCACGTTGTTGACGCCGTCGCTGGCAATGGCGATGCTCATGTTGTTGACGTCGACACCGATAATGGTGACGATGCTCAGAGGAGGATATGAGGGGGGTCGAGAGGGGGCACTTGCCCCCCAACTTGGATTTTTTTTTTTTAATATATACAGTAGGAGTGCTGCGAACTGGAGAATGAAGATGACTTGACATGGCTGCTGTGGGAGTGTTGTCTGTTGGGGGTGGGTGGAGAATGGAGAAGAAAGTAGAAGAGAGGTTGTTTGGGAAATGAGAATAGACAAAAGTAAAAAAATAAAAAAATGTGTGGGTCCCATAACTAAATATAAAATTTTAATCTCTCTCAAATTTAGTTAAATATATGATTTTTTTTTCAGCATTAATAAAATTCTAAAAATTTATTAGTTGTCCAAATTAATTTTTGTAATGATATTTGATAATCTATATTTTTAGCTAAATAAAATTTTAAATAACATAGCTAAATTTAACAAGCTACTAGTTAATTTAATTTTTCTTTTCAATTTCAATATGTATGTTAGATTATTATTAAAGGTTATTTATTCAATATTTATGTTATTTGTTAAATATCTAATTATTTGAGATTGTTTGTTAAATATTAAATTATGAATTTTATTAGTTATAATAAAAGAGATAAATTAGGAGTTTTTAATTTAAATTATGATTTATGAATGTTACATATTATTAAAATATATTCAAATTTAAGAGTTTATGAATATTAATTTATAGTAATATTATAAAAATTAGGGAAAAAATAAGAAATAGAACAACATCATCAACTTAGGGATCAAATAAGAAAAAAAGAGAAAAAAAATTTGCACGTTAGTGAAACGACATAACTTAATTCACGTTAGTGAAATTAAGAGGTAAAAGCGTGTAATATACCATACCCTTCATTGAATAAAGCGTTTGGATGGCAAAGGGCAAGGGCAAGGGTTTAGGGTTTAGGGTTTTAATAAGTATACGGTTACTTTATAATGGATATTGATTCTCTAACAAAAATAATAATTGAAATTAAAAAAAAAATTGGACGAAAACAATTCGAATTTGCATGATCATCATTTCACATCATAACTTAATTCACATTTTTACTAGTGCTGGTAGTAGTTGCGATTTTTAAAATCTTTCGAGATATGACTTTAACATTTGTTAATACACTATTTTAATTTACAAAATTAATAATGCAATAAAAATAGGTTCTTGTCCAAGTTTCTCATAGTAACTTGAAATATCTTCAAAATCAACTAATTCAAGGGCAAGGGTCTAATGAATATTGATTCCCTAATCAAAATAACAAATTAAAATTTAAAAAAAAAATGAACGAAAACAATTTGAATTTGAATGGCTAATGGATATTGACTCATAATCAACCTATTAAATAATGATTATTTAGTCATGATTTCCTCATTTATATGACTTTTTCAAATATATTTATAATCTTTTTTAATTATTATAATTAATATATATTCCCTAAGCTATCTATTACTAAGATGCAATATCTATAATATAATATAATCAATCTAGTGCAATGATTTTATCTATAATATAATACAATCAATCAAATTGAAATTATTGTATTATTTAAATTCACCTTATATTAGTTCATTCCATTCCAAAGAATAATAAATTACATTATATTATGTAACACCCTAATTTTATATAAATTATGATATTGAAAATTAACTTAACTTTGCGGAATTAATACATAAAAAAATATACATTTCTGATTTTTGAACAATAAGACATAATATTTTAAAGAAGACAATTAACCTCCGACCAATTAACTTACAACCCTTTTTTTTATAAAATAAATATATCCTATAGAATAATATAATAAAGATGATAATACCTTATATAGTAAAAATAAAACCTATATTGACTTACACAAATCCATAAAACATAATAAGCAAACAAACTACCCTTTAACATAAATACGACGTCCAATTTAATTTTTTAACAAGAGTATAAAACTTCAATTTGCACACAACTAATAAACAATCCTAATCAATTTACATATTAGTTCGTTACATTTCAAATTATAATAAATTACATTATATTAGTGCATTCTATTTGAAGAAATTACAACCAAAAACATTATATTCATTCATTTAATTTCAAATTATAGTAAATTACACCATATAACTTCATTTCATTTCAAATTATAATAAATTACATTATATGAGTTCATTTGATTTTACTTATAAGAGATTTGACTATATTAGTACATTTCATTTCAAAATACAATAAATTGAATTATATAAGAGATTAGACTATATTATCACATTTCATTCTAAATTATAATAAATTGGATTATATAAGTTAATTTAATTTCAGATCACAAGAAATTACATCATATAAGTTCATTTCATTTGAATTATAAGTGATTAGACTATACTAGCACATTTCATTTCAAATTACAATATAACGTATTATATAAGTTCATTTCATTTCAACTTATAATAAATTACATTATATAATTTCTCTTGCTTTTAATTATAAGAGATTAGACTATATTAGTACATTCTATTTCAAATTACAATAATTTGAATCATATAAGTTCATTTCATTTCAAATTATAAGAAATTACATTATACATGTTCATTTCGTTTCGAACTATAATAAATTACATATCATATAGGTCCACTTCATTTTCAAACTATAAGAAAATTGCATTATATTAGTTTATAACAATAACTTATATTATATAAGTTAACTTCATCTCAAATCATAATAAATTACATTATATAAGTCTAGTTCATTTTCAAACTATAAGAAATTATATTATATTAATTAATATAATAATTTGGTTAACCCCACAAAATTATAAAATTAAATTTCTACTTTTTGTTTATTGCCGATTTATATTGTATTTATTAATATTTTTTTTGTTAAAGAGTTGTTAAATTTTCGTTCACGTTATATATTAAATTGTTGAAGTAATAATTTTCTTAAAAAAGAAAATGATTTTTTTTGTCATGCTAGATCTTCTGTACCTCTCTCCTCTATCTCTCTCTCTCTCTCTCTCTCTCTCTCTCTTAAACTCATTAGCACCAGATCCCCTTTCTCCTCCATTTTGCTTTCTTCACCAATTCTATCGCCTTAAAAAATTCCTCTAAATCTCTGACATTGCCTCTTCAATTGGAAGGATTCCGTCACAGCCACACGATTGAAAGGTGGCAGTGACGGAGAATGGCCGCGGTGGTGGTCCAAAAGGGCGGCGACGACTTTAGAAAACTCCTTTTTTGTTGGGGTTGTTGAACTTCGTCGTTTAAAGCATCTGGATGAGCTTCATTCATGGGAGTCGGCGTTTCCTCATCATCAACTATTCATGTCGATTGGTAGACGGTGTTCAGCTCACCCTTAATGACTTTTCCTCAGAATTCTTGATGAAATGTAAGAGTGATGGTGGGTTCCGGCGCTGGGATGATTCGGGCTGGTGATTGTATAATTAATGTATTATTTATGTTGCTTGGATTTTTTTTTTGAATTTTCCTGAGTTCTTAAGTGTTTTTCTTTTTTCAGAATTTGAAGTAAAATCATGTGCAATATTTCTATTTTTTTTCGAGATTTCAAAGTTGATTGGAGGCTTGGCAGCAGATCGACTATTGTCGGAATTAAAGAAGTCGCCATAAACTAGATTGCAAATGGCGAGACCATAACCATATAGCAAACATAAATTTGAAAAATTTGAAATTGAATTTACGAGTGTTAAAACATAAATCTGCAATTCTTCATTCTTAGTTCCTGACCCTTACTGTTTTACACTTTGTTGTTGTTTTTTTTTTAATTCAAATTTAATGTGTGATAAATGAAAAATATTGAAATCGGCAAAACACTGGTAGAAGTTCTCTGACGTTGTCTTAATCATATTCCGGTTCGAACGCCTAAAATGTTGCAGCCTTGTTTTGAACGGCCATCTTTGGTTGTATATGAGAAGAAAAAAAAATGGTGAAGAAAAAAAATGGAAAATCTGGAAATGTTTAAAGTAGAATGAATAAAAATGGTGAAATGTTAGAGAAGAAGATGAATGGTGAAGAAAATGATGAAGTGTATTAATTAAGTAGATCTAGCTATTAAATAATGTTCCACTATCTTGAAACTATAAACATATTATAAACTATTAAAAGGAGATAAAACTTTTCAAATTTGATTTCAAAATTGAGTTCAATTCAAAATTTTCAGCTAAAGGGCAAAATAGGGCATTCACTAATTTTTATTTAAAAATTTGACTGGAAATGACTTAATTACCCCTATGTGGATATCCAGAATCTGGATGTTTAGCTTTTCGGTAAAAAGAAAATACTGGAGTACTTCTCTAAAAAAACAAACGTCTACATTTAATCCCCCTCCAAAAAAAAAAAAGCAAAATCAAATAAATGAGGTAGCACATTTAGTTCCGTTCCTGTTATTTGATGAGAAACCAGGGGCTCTCTTATTCTGCGCAAGAGCAGCGACGTTTTCTTGGAACTATAAACCCGCATTTCTGTACAGATTCTCTCTCTCAGTTCGTGCGCTCAGTAGCATTAACAATGTTGCTAACACGGATATATACTCGTGTAACAGAATCATCAATGGCCTTATGAAATTCGGGTCTTTAACTTCTGCCGTCAAGCTGTTTGATGAAATGACCGATAGAGATGTTATTACTTGGAACATTATGATTTCAGGACATTATCGTCGAGGGTTTTTAGCAGAATCTTTAAGTTTATACGGCCAAATGGTTTCTCAAGGTTTTGTGGAGAATTCATCAACGTTTTCAACTGTCTTGAGTATGTGCAGCTCTGCAGGGTTGTTCAGAGGAGGGCGTGAGGTTCATTGTAGAGCGGCTGTTCTTGGTTTTAGTACGAATGTGTACATTGCTTCCGCCCTTGTCGATCTCTATTTGCGAATGGGCTTCGTCGACATTGCTTTAAGATTCTTTAGTACCTTGAAAGAAAGAAATTTGGCTACGTGGAACGTTGTTCTGCGCAGATTATGTGAACTGGGACGATCGAAAGAGCTGCTGAGAATGTATAATGAGATGGAGTTGGAAGCATTGGAGCCTAATGGGCTCACCTTTTGCTATTTGATTCAGAGTTGCGGTTATGAGAGGTGCCTCGAAGAAGGAATGCAGCTGCACTGTTGTGTGATTAAGAGAGGATTGGGCGATTCAAATTTGTTTGTGGCCAATGCTTTGGTGGACTTTTACTCTGCTTGTGGTAGTTTGGCAGAAACTAGGAAATCGTTTGAGGTTATACCGCCTGCAGATGTGATTTCTTGGAACTCTATGGTGTCGGTTTGTGCAGCCAATGGCTATGCATATGATGGTCTTGTAGTCTTTCGGACAATGCATTTGTGGGATAAGAAACCATCAGCTTGTTCATTCCTGGGATTCTTGAAATTATCCAGTGCAACTAAAAATTTAGTATTTGGCAAGCAAACTCATTGTTTCGTTGTGAAGGCAGGGTTTAATGTTGTTCTTGTGCAGTCGGCTTTGATTGACATGTATGGGAAAAGTGGAGATATTGAGAGTGCAGTCCGTATATTTGACAGTGTTCCTGCAAGAACTCTCGAGTGCTGTAATTCTTTCATGACATCTTTACTGAAGTCTGCTCTGATGGAGGATGTGATTGATCTGTTTGGTCTGATGGTTGATGAGAAGATTGGATATGATGAAGTTAGTCTTTCTTTGACTTTGAAAGCACTATCATTCTTTCTTCCTGCTGGTACAGCTGGCTGCTCTTTGCTGCACTGCTGCGCTATAAAATCAGGTTTTGAATCTGATGTTGCCGTCGTGTGTGCTTTGATTGATGCATACTCTAGATCTGGTGAAGTCGATTTTTCCCGCCAGATTTTCACTCAACTTCCCTCCCCAAACGTCACCTGTTTCACTTCAGTGATTAGTGCACTAGCGCGAAACGGGATGGGAAATGAATGCCTTGAAATTCTCAATGCAATGATCCAAAATGGTCTAAAACCGGATAAAGTGACATTTTTGAGTGTGTTAGTGGGTTGCAACCATTCGGGGCTGGTTGAAGAGGGAAGATCGGTCTTCTATTCGATGCAAACTCATCATGGCCTGGACCCTGAGAGGCAGCATTATTCATGTATGGTTGATCTTCTAGGTCGTGCAGGTTTACTAGATGAAGCGATAGAGATACTGAGAGACACTCCATGGCAGGATGATTTTGTGATTTGGACCTCAGTGTTGAGGAGTTGCAGGGTTCATCAAAATAAACAAATAGGAAACAGAGCTGCCGAGATGCTGATAGACCTTGAGCCAGAGAACCCTTCTAGTTGGTTACAGGCTTCTTACTTCTATTCCGATATTGAGGATTTTGAGACCATGAAACAATACCGGGAGATTGCAGTAGCAAGGAAGGTGAGAAGGGAGATAGGCCTGAGTATGATTGAGGTGCGTGATCACTGTTGAAGACGACACAAAAGTAGATGATAAATTAATAAATGTAGGAAACAGCACCAATGTGGATTCTATACATATTAGCATACACTCTCCAGTGCACCATCATGGTTAGTCACATGAAGGACAGTAGTAACTGGGGTATGATAGAGTTCCCTGAAAGTATTATCGATGGATATTGTCAAGAGACATTAACTTCTTGTATAGTAGTGGAATTACAGCAACCAGATAGCATCGGATGACATACACTAAACGGCCTGCTAGGATATGTATGCCTACATATCAGCATGCGTATCTATTCTGCCAATTAACACTTCAACAGTAAAAAAACATTTTAGAATTATACTGGCATTCACGTTATCTCGTATATATTGAACTAACATTTATCACAAAAAACTATATGTGATTAGCAGCAGTTGTTATGAAACTCCTGCTGAATTCCCTAACCACTGTAACAGTTTGAATTTTATGCAAAACACCTTTTATAAGATGCAGAAATGGTTTACTTCACCTTTTGCTGTTTTAGCAATGGCGAGTTCTAATTTTGTCTATATAGTGTATTTTCTGAATAGCATATGCAGAAGGAAACATTAAATGGCTGCTACATTGGCAAATGGCTGGTTCCATTGCGGCTATGTGAACGAACTAATCCACGACACAGGTTAGCAGAAGATCCTAATCCATTTCCCTTATTGCTAGGAATGATTAGCTAGCTACTTATAACTTTCCTTTTGGGTAAAACTTCTTGCTCGGGCTGCTCTAGTTTTTGTTATGTTGTTGTGGCCATATTCACACATGCCTAAACAGTAGTAATGGTAGATAGTCAAATTTCTGTCTCGTTAGTTGAATGATGAATGCTCAGCATTTTTCTACCTAGGCAGTAGTAATTTTTTTAATGTTCTAACAGTTATAGATGCAAATGTACCGTTCTGAATGAAAAGTTAAGAAATGAAGAGTTGTGATAAGCACTGAACAAAACTCAAGCATTTGGAATTTGATGACAGCCCACCAACAGAGCATTCGTCTCAGCCGACTGGTGGAATGTAGGTTCTTATTTTGTATTTAATCTTAGGCTTTCCAACGATGCATGTAGATGGTATTATCATGCATGCTGTAAGTAGGAACAGGACAAGGGCAGGTTGCACCTGCGGAGACGAATATCAAATTAGTGCTCCTTTAGATGGATTAGAATGGAATGATAGAGAAAGACAGATAATACTTCAACTGCAGCTGCTTCCCCGGATATGTTTTTTGAATTCAATATCTAAATATGCAGCTTGGTTGTTACCTTAATTTATTGTGTGTGAGTGTGAGCCAATCCTAGGCAGTTCATGTGAAGAAGAGAATATTATAGCTAAGGAAGGAATGATTCTGTTCAAAAATAGTTTGGCAGATCCCACTGTATATTGGACTACAAGTGAGATGATTTAAATCCATGCATGGTTTGGTTTGGCACAAAATCCATATGGGAAAAAGCTTGCTTTCTGAGAGGCGTCTTGCAGTGGTTGAATTGCATTGTCCCTTTATGAGATCTTGATCTTGTTAATGTAGAGACAAAAAATATTCTTATTCTTGTCAAAATAAAAAATTAAAAAAATGACAGTAACAACGTAGGATGAATAATGTAGTATCTCTGAACAATCATACACTTGCACACACAACACACAGTAGATGGAGAATTCGCCATTATATATTTCCTATTATAATAGAGATACAATACAAATGAGCATCATCATTGCTAGATTATGCTTCGTTTTTATGTTTATTTTTTTAATGCCCTAAATCAACGTCTTTACAAAAGCATGCAGTCCTATATGCTTGTAAACAATTTGTTATTCAGAAATGCCAAGTGCAGCTTGCCTAGCTCGTCTTATTTGCAGTCTCTCTCTCTCTCTCTATATATATATATATATACATATATATATATATATATATATATATCAGTGTAGTAGCCTTAATTTATGTGTGTATAGGTGAATAATGCCTCAGATTACATTAGCCAGATGGCAACAACTTAAAACCACAGAAGAAAAGCTGTAAGGAGTCACGGATTTTGGTTTGTTGCCCTCCCCCACCATAAAAAAATGCGTTTTATTTATTATTTGAATAGTGTAGTAACTACAAAGAATTGATGTTCAAATAAAGTGAAATAACATATAATTCATGGAGTGGACTGAAGGGATAAAAAAAAGGAAGAAGGGGCAAATCTTTGGCCCTAAAAGGAAAGCGATCCGTGAATGGTTACAGCATTGTATTGGCCTTGGCCACATGTTATATTTTTCACAAACCTAGCTAATTATATATAATAAATAAAATAATGAGGAGACATTTTTAATTCTTGTATTTTATTGAAGGGATGAGAAATTTACACGTAATAAAAACAAAGATGCTCAACTGAAAGTTTCACATGCTCAACAACCACCACAAATATTAACCGCGGCTGTAAAAAACCTTGTGAAACCCTGAAAATTGATGTTTTCCGAGAAACTTCTCCAAATGGTCCGTGATCTAACCTTTTTTAAATATGTGTGTGTGTGTATATATATGGTTGTGTATAAATAAAAATAAAAAATATGATTAGTGACTTATAATTTCAGAATCTTGAACTTTATGTCAAAACGTACAACACCAACAAAAACATAAAATAAATCTTAGAAAAAATCTTAGAAAGAAAAACATCATAATCTGATTAGAATCGAAACATTATTGAATACGATAAGACCATGTGACAATTATTTAAGGGCTTGGATTCCGTATAATGTGGAATGACAACTGGTTTTGCTTGTCTTAGCAGCATATATAATCAAGAAATCAAATTGACAAATTAACATAATAAAAAAATTTGACAAACAGCTTTTCTTTTCTTTGTTTTTAAGTCGGACATGATTTGAATCCCGTAATCTTAAACCTAGAAATGCGGCTGCGGCTATTTTAAAAAAAATAAAAATCTAAAATTGTTTTCTTTTTTCATATATAGTTAGATGCTGTAATAATTCATTATAGTTGTGTACTTGTTGTGTACTTGTTCAAGTAAAAAAATTTGACAGACTGTAATCGATTTTACAAATTTAAACTACAAGGACTTTAGATAAATTCTCCTTTTGAAAAATGAACAAAAAAAAGTAGCAGCAGCAGAAGTTGAATATGTCATCTGTTTTATCTGAAGTCGAATTTTTTTTGTCACGCACACTTCATTTATAGAGCACATATATATTTAATGCTGTCGTTCTATCCGTCACGTGTAATTTACTATATATATTAATTATTTAGAGAAATAATAGTAGCCCTTTATTTGGGCTAGAGATAATGCACGATATAATGTTGCCTCAAAAATTGTGTGATGCCAAAACTTTTGAAATAGCGCCTAATAATCATATCTTAAGTTCACGAGACAAATAAAAAGTTCACGAGCGTATATAATTATTCACAAATGAATTGAAACGACGACGGCTTAGAACGTTCTCACAATCTGGCCTAATGCATCTCAAATCCAATCACAATAAGATAATTAAATTAATAATATCATATATATGTGCATGATTCAGATTTTAATTATGATATTGAACTTTACTCGACTCGCAAGCAAACCAAGTATATTAGAAGAGTTAAAAATCATCAATATATCTAAAAGTGAGAATATGATGTTGAACTCTAACGATAAATATGACTTTGTTATCCTGAATGTGGCATCTAATTAATCAGCTATTTTGTTTTTGGAAATAATTAATCGAATCAAATAGAATTTGTTGTGCTCGTGCTCATTTTGATATTTTTATCCACCACTTTTTACTTTTAACAGAATTATTACTAGACTTTGTTCATTAAATTTCATGAAGTCTCATCACTTGAAAGCTGAGGCATAGCTTATTTATAGCTAGCTAGGGTAAATTCCATACTAGATCACCTCCAATGCATCCCCCCACTCTATTAATAAATACAACCTTTTTTTAGTTATTTCCATTTTTTATTAGCAGCCAATCGTAAAATTTTCATATCCCAAATTTTTAACATTATATTTTCGAAGTGTGCAATATTATGAATACATTACGTAAGATCATTTATGTCTCAGGTAAAGTTATGTGGCTTACTAAGGACTAATAAATAAAAGTTTATTTATAATAATGGAACAATAATGATGATTTACTATGATTATGATGGTTTCATTCTCCTGAAACTTTAGTTTAATGTCTTGTCTTTTGAATAATGTTATCGACATTATCTAGAATTTGATAAACAAATTATATTATGTAAGTTTACGTATTTAATAGTGGATAAAGTTTTAACTATATATTAAATATTGGATTGTGAAAAATTATAATCCGTGTGCTTATGTGTTTAAGGTTACTGCATACATCTGTTCATGTGTTCTTGAGAGTAACAGGAACATAAGTTGTACGCACGAGACTGATAACCTAATTCGGTTAACCAATCTTCTATGGGGGGACTTCGTCCAAACTTGAAGATTTGTCCACTAATCCTTCGTGAAGACTATTTAGGATCTTACACATACATGACTCCCTCCTTATGCCACCATTTCTTACAACACGAACTCTGATGAACGAAAGCTATGAGATCCCCTCACAACCGCGACACTAGACTCCCTCTAACTACCCACGACTTCAACTTATAATCTCTTTCGAGATTACGTATAAAACGAATAAAAAATCTCTCACGTGTTTCACTCAAAAACACTCAATACTAGACTACCACGTTGAACAATTTAAGGAACAACTTCTAGCTATTACAAGTATCACAAACCAACGACTCTCAAGCACTAAACTCAGAGAATGAATAGTGGGGGCGAACTGCCGATTGTGAGGAGAATCGGCCTTCTTATACTTTCATACTTCTTGTTGATTTGATCTCCAATCTTCATCAACTTTGAAGGTGAATTAGGATTTTTTATTCTTTCTATGTTCATGCAGATGTCTTCCATGTAGTTGAGGGTCTAAATTAGCTCTGTATCTACTCTATAAGGCAGTTAAAACAATTGCCCATTGCTTCTCAAACTAATCCGCACCGTATCTACTTCTGCAAGGAAACTGCCATATATAGACTGTTTCGGGGACGCTCCTAGAACATCAGAGAGAACGGTTCACCATCTGTTCTTTACTTTGCATAGCGGAATTAACACATCACATCAGGAACATGTCCTCGATCACTTCGTCGAACATAATCGCCAAAATAAATTTAGTGCTATGAAATGGCACTAATAGATTGTTAAACATATTTACCCATATATGTGAAATTTTGGAATCAAATATTAAGAAAAGTTTGTTAATCACCAAAGTGATCAAACTTACACATTTATTTGATTCTAGATTAATGTTGTTCTACTCAATTATCCATGAAATAATTGATGCTAAATATTATACTTGATGGTTTATGGGTAAATTGAAATTCATTATTATAAAACAATTATGGATCACCCAAAGGTTAATTATTTGTCTTTATAATTAATGAATATAATTGTGGATAATGAACGTATACTATTGGTTTATTTATATACACAAAGGTAGTAAATAATTCTAATTGGTGCATGTTTTATTCCAAAAGAATGTGAAAATTGTATTAGCATCATTATGTTGTATGTTGTGTGTTGATGTATCACTCAAAGGAGATCATCAATATACTTTAATTGTTATTTGTATGTGTAGCATGTGTTTATGTCTCAAAACACTTATATGAAAATTTTATTATGCCGTACATATTCTCAATTCTTTGAATTCTCATGTATCGTCTGCGCCAATCTTTAATGGGCTTAACTTCTCTAATTGGAATGAGCAAGTTCAATTCCATCTTGGTGTTTTGGATCTTGATCTTGCTACTATGGAAGAGAAAGTTTGCTGCTATTACTGATACTAGCAGCAATGAACAAAAAGTCCATTATAAAAGTTGGGAAAGATCTAACAAACTCAGCCTAATGTTCATCATGAGAATGACTGTCGTAGACAGTATTAAGACAGCTCTCCCCAAAACCGAAAGTGCTAAAAACTTTATGAGATTAGTAGGAGAGCGCTCCCAAACAGCGGATAAGTCTATTGATGGGACATTAATGAGTACGTTAATCACCATGAAGTTTGATGGTTCTCGTACTATGTATGAGCATGTTATTGAGATGACAAATATTGCAGTAGGACTTAAGTCCTTGAGAATGGCTGTGAATGAGAACTTCCTTGTACAGTTTATTCTAAACTCATTACCGACTGAGTATGGTCCATTCTAAATAAGCTATAACACCATGAAGGATAAATAGAATGTGCACGAGTTGCATAGTATATTGGTTCAGGAGAAAACGAGACTTAAAAATCAAGGAAGTCACTCAGTTCATATATGTAAGCCACCAAGAAAATCAAGGAGCTAGAAAGAAATTTAAGAAGAAACATAATAAAGGCAAAAGGCCATTGAAAACTAATGAGACTTCTATGCAAATCCAAAAGAAATCACCAAATAATATTTGTTGTTTTTGTGGGAAACCTGGACATTTCCAGAAGAATTGTCAGAAAGCTTAGCTTTGGTTCGAAAAGAAATGTAAGCTTAATACTTATGTATGTTTCAAATCAAACTTAACTAAAGTTCCACATAATTCATGGTGAATTGATTATGGATGTACAACTCATGTTCCTAACACGATGCAGGGATTCCTTACGATCTAGACCATAAGCCCGAATGAGAAATTCATCTTTATGGGAAATAGGATGAAAGCTCCAGTGGAAGCAGTCGGGACTTATCGTTTCATCCTTGACAATGAATATCATTTAGATTTATTGAAAACTCTTTATGCTCCTAGTTTCTCTAGGAATTTAGTTTCATTATCCAAACTTGATGCTACTGAATTTTCTTTCAATTTTGGCATTGAATGTTTCAGTTTATTTGAACATAACTATCTCTTTGGTACTAATGTTCTTTATGATGGTTTATATAAATTGAATTTAGATGGTTTGTATTCTGAAAGTCTTTTGACTCTGCATCATAATGTTGGCACTAAACGTAGTTTTAGTGAATGAATCTTCTGCCGGATGCAAGAACAATAAGTTGATATTTTATTGATTATCTAGAAAAAGTAAAAGGGTGTAGATTTTATTATCCTAATCATAAAATGAGAATTATTGAGACTGGAAATGCGAAGTTCATTGAAAGTGGTGAAATCAGTGGGAGTACAATTCCACGACTTGTGGAAATTAAAGAAATTAGAGTGAAAGTTCCTTTAACTTGTGCCTCTAGAAGTAAAGTAAGTGTTTCTCAATTTGTTGTTCCAAACAACAATGAAGACGAGCAACACAATAATGAACATCTTATTCAAAATGAACATGTTGTAGAAGAACCTTAAGAAATAGCATGAAGAAGGTCTCAAAGAGAATGAAGACCAGCTATTGTGAATGACTACGAGGTATATCTAAATGAGTCAGAAACTGACTTGAGCATTAATGATAATGATCCAGTTTTACTTTCACAAGCCATAAATTGTGATAATTCTGAAAAATGGTACGGTTGGATGCCATGAAAGAAGAGTTAAAATCTTTGGAACATAATGGTATTTGGGACCTTGTAGAATTACCAGAAGGTTGTAAGAGAGTTGGTTGTAAGTGGGTCTTTAAGACTAAACGTGACTCTCTTGGCAATCTAGAACGCTACAAAGCTAGACTTGTTGTCATAGATTTTACTCAAAATGATAGAATCGATTATAAAGAGACTTTTTCACCAGTCTTACGAAAAGGATTCTTTCAGAATTATCATGGTACTTTTAGCTTATTATGACTTGGAGTTGTATCAGATGGATGTGAAAACCGCCTTTCTTAATGGAGATTTAAAGGAGAATGTTTACATGAACCAACCAATTGGTTTCTCAATTGAAGGAAATAAACCCATGGTATGTAAATTAAAGAAATCAATATACGGGATTAAGCAAGCTTCCCACCAATGGTATTTAAAGTTTAATGATATCATTGTTTCCTTTGAATATAAGTAGAACAATGTTGATCGGTGTATATGTTAGTGCCATCAACACTAAGTATTTTTAGATTGTCATGATCTTTATGACAATTTAAAGAACACAGCGGTTTTGATTTTTCAAGTTTTGAAGACCGTGTTCTAGATATTATGATATGAACATTCCATTGTCAATATGATTGAAGATCGAAGAATATACTTAAGCATGTTTGTGAACATGATCATGTACATGGTTGTCCAGAGAGTTTCCAAGAGACGTGTCAAGCTGATTTCAAGGAGTTGAAGTTACCTTTTCAAGATGGACATTTCAGAATAGAAGATGTCTTATTCAAGATGAAGATCAAGATGGAAGAATGCGAGTTCTATTCAAGGAAGACTTCTAACTAGTTGAAGTTCTAATTAAACTAGGAAAGTTTTTTTCTAGAGTTTGATTCAAAATAGAACAATCCGATTACCTTATTTAGGCTATGTCTTGTGTTTATAAATAGCCTAAGAATCAGACTAGTTAGTAAGCAAGAGGTTTTACAAATACACTAGAGCTAGAGAGTCTAAAAGACTTCAAGTTTGAAGCATATAGTATTTGGGTAGACTAGGTTTGATCCTTTTGTGTTTGAAATTCTTTCATACACACTTAAAGGAGTCTCGAGAGATATTTTCTGTAGGAACTAGAGGGAGTCTAGATTATGAAGGGATCTCACAATTCAGTCCATCAAAAGAGGTTGTAAAGTGTATGAAAGGGGTCGAGTGATAGGAGGTCATCGTGTAATAGCCTTTGTAACCTTGCAATGGAGTAGTGGATTGTTTCTCACGGGCTAGTGAAGTCCCCCTGACGTAGATCAGTTGATCGGACAGGATTATCAACCTCATTCCTTTTACTTACTTTATATTTAACATTCTGACTTTACATGTTCTTCATAATGTGAATATACATGATGAAGAACATGTTTCTATCTGCACCATTTATGTAACTTCAGTATATATCTAAAGATCAGTAGGAGTAAGATTATATTTTTAATCATGTATGTTGATGATATCTTGCTAGTAACTTTGAAATAAAAGATATGGGTGAGGTAAACTATGCGATCGGGATAGAAATATTCTGGAACAGATCACAAGGATTGTTAGGTTTGTCTCAGAAACCATATATCAATGAAGTACTAGAGAGATTCAAGATAAAAAAAGTACTCAACATCACCAGTTCCAATTCAGAAAGGAGACAAGTTTAGTCTCGCTCAATGTCCTGAAAATGAATTGGAATGAAAACAGATAGAAGCAATTTCGTATGCATCTATTATTGGGATTATTATGTATGCTCAGACCTGTACTCGACCAGACACAAGCTTTGCAGCTGGAATGTTGGGAAGATTTCAAAGTAACCCAGGAATGGAACATTGGAAAACTGCAAAGAAGGTTCTGAGATACTCACATGAGACAAAAGATCACATGCTTACATATAGGAGGCCTGACCACCTTGAGGTAATTAAATATGTTGACTCAAACTTTACTAGATGTTTGGATACAAGAAAGTCTACTCTTGGCTATGTATTTCTTTTAGCCGGAGGAGCGGTATCGTGGATGAGTGCAAAGCAGTCTGTTGTTGTTGCCTCCACCATGAAAGTTGAATTTGTAGCATGTTTTGAGGCTACAATTCACGCTAATTGGCTGTGGAATTTTATTTCAGGGCTTGAAATTGTTAACAATATTGTCAGGCCGCTAAAATTGTACTGTGATAACTCCGCAGCAATATTTTTCTCTAAAAATAACAAGTACTCTAAGAGTGCTAAACATATGGAGTTAATTACTTAGCCATGAAGGAAGAAGTTCAAAAACAAAGAATGTTAATATAACATATTAACACAAATCTTATGATACCTGACCTTTAACAAAGGGATTGTCGCCCAAGACATTTACTGATCATGTTGAAAGTATGGGCATTATTGTTAATAATGATTATTGAGTATGACGTTAATTATGTAATTAACACTCTGAGCTCATTTATGGAATTTTCTGATTACCTCTCTATTTTACATGCACATTTAGATTAGAGTAATGTAAACAGGTATAGTCTTGTATAAAGACATTATGATGAACCAATTATGTGCTCCTAATTAATGATCATATTAAAGAGAACATTATTTCGTATTACATGGATGGAACTATGTCAATTGTGTGATGTACAACCGCCATGACTCGAATTAGTTCATATTCTTAATTATGAAATTATGATGAACCGAGTGAAGTATAATGTTTAGCCATTCAAATACGCATTATGTTAGTTTGATTAAATTTATTTATTTGTCCATTATGTCAAGTAACGTCACATGAGCAAAGTGGGAGAATGTAAAATTATTTATGTCTCATGTAAAGTTATGTGACTTACTAAAGACAAATAAATAAATAAATAGATAATTATGGACTAAATTATATATGTGTTAATATGGAGCAGTTTTATTATATCTACTATTTGATGGGAATAATGGCTTATGGGGAATAACAGTCCATTATCGTAAAATTGGGATCACTTCCTGATATAAAAGATGTTCTCTAAAACCCTAATCATCACGTATGATAGAGAATATAAAGAAACATCAAGGAGGTGAAATATCGGTTTATTATAGTTCTCAAGAAATTTAATGGTGCAATTTCAAATTTTATCATGGAAAAAAGTACGCAATATTCTATCAATTATGTGATTATGTAAGAATCATTAAATTTAAAATACTATAATTTTCTGATAAAATATTATAGAAAACTAGAATGATTTATGCTGAAATTTCTAACCACAGCTGAAAGTTTTTGCCAAAATTTTTGTTGTAGGCGAAGGAAATATGGTGATTCCATGGACACTTGTCAGCCACACATTCATGGAGGGGATACATAAAGGTGGTTTACTATTTTTTTTTTTTTTTATTACTGTTTTGTATTTATTTATTTATTATTATTATTATTAACAGAATTATGGATTAATTTACCAAGCTTATAGCTAGCTAGTGTCATCTTTTTCCAATGTGTTGTGATTGGTTTATTAAAAGTAGCTATATGCATGTGCGTCAGTCCCTTCTTATTTTTACAAGTTTCTGTCGTAGGTTCTCTCTCCTTTTTTCCCACGGTAACTTCTATTATGGATATATTTTTCATGGGGCGTACACAAAATAAAAAAAAATTTAAGGGAAATTTTTAAATAGCCATTATTATTTAGTAAATAATGTAAATAATTATTTTTTTAAAAAGTAATATTTATAGTCATTATCATAAAGAAAGTACTATAATACTCTTAATCCCATATTTATTATTAAGAATTATTATCTGTGTATATCTATATACCCATATATCAATACTATTAGGAAAAAAATTTGATTTTGTCTCACTTCCCTCTGCAAACGCCGTTCTCTCGTCTTTCTCATTTTTCAATATCTATTTTTTATTAATTGAAATAAAACTACCGTTGGTGAAGATCATCAAGCTATGATTTTTGAAGATTATCACGATTATTCCTCTCTCTAATCTCCGTTTCAACAATAAATTATCTGTTGCAATCGAAAATTAGAGATTCTTTGCGAATTTGGGATTTTTTTAAAGTTTTATTGACATCATGCATATTGTTTTTTGCGGCCAAAAGATATATGATATTTACGGATCTGCACTCTTTTTATCAATCTAGATATTTAAATTTTATCGATCTAGATATCTACGGATCTGCACTCTTTTTATCAATCTAGATATTTAAGTTTTTTGAATCTTTCTTTGGAATGAGTGGGAAAAAAATTGAATGTTCTTTGGTGCACGAATCAATTTCTTTAGGTACACGAATATTGAAGTTTATTCGTGCAGCAATTTATTTGTGAACTCATACAATATCTCATTTTTAATTATTGCACGAGGGCACGAATTAACAAATTCATACACTCGTGTATCTATGCATTTTTTAACTAGTGCACCAGTACATGAATAGGCATACTCATGCAGTCGTGTATCAGTTTAATGATCAACTGTTGCATGTGTATACGAATGATCCTAATCGTGTTTTTGTGTATGAGTTATTTTTGAACTGTCATATTGAATTAATCGTATACTCGTGTATTAAATCATTATTGAATTAATGCACGAGAACACGATTTGGACTACTCGTGTTGTTTCACTCGTGTACTCGTGTATTCATTATGAAGATGAAATTATTCGAAATCATCATTCATAATTGTTCAGCGATGAAGGCGTTTTAACCTTGGCATAGACGGTGGTTGAATATTATAATTTTCTTCTCTAGCAACATCAGTAACAAAAGACGGCAACAACAGCAAGACGACAACTACAACAGAAGATGGCAACAAAAACCTAGCTGTATGACTTCTGAGACTTGGCGTAGAACGGCAGCGAAAGATAGATTCTGAAATCATCGTCCATAATTTTTTTTTGTTAATATATTAGGGTGTTTTTATGTTAGGAAATAATTAATGTTAAAAATTATTTATATTATTACTAAGGGTATTAATGTATATTCTCATCCTAAAAGGTTAAAAACATTATATTTTTAAAAAGTGGCTATTTACATTATTCACTAAGTAATAATGGATATTTTCTCATATTAACACATAACAAAAAAAGGCCATATATTTGATTCTTTGTGATTATTTTTAATTAATTCTCAGTGACATCATCACATGAACGATTATCTCAAATCAATATTAAAAACTTGTTAAAAATAATTAAAAACTCCAAAAAGATAAAAAATAGGTGGTAAATTGAGAATTATCAGTAGATAAATATTGATTTGTTGGCATAAAGTATGTGTGTAGATGGAGAGAGGAATTCTGACACGTCGTCAAGATTTGTCAGCAGAAGTCAAACCCAGCATAAACAAAATATATTAGACGAGAGAGAGAGAGAGAGAGAGAGAGAGAGAGAGAGAGAGAGAGAGAGAGAGAGAGAGTCATAACTGAAAGTAATGAAGAAATTGCATCCACAAAGTAGCTTTAGAGTGAATTTATCCCACATTTTGCATACATATAAAGTTGGAAAGGTTTATTTCACTTGACTATGAGGCCCTTTTGGTCTTAACATACAACACAGTTCATCAAAATCCGGTTAAAGTAGTAATATTTTTGCAACAAAAGCGTTTAAGTTATACTTGTCAGGGGGTGAAATGAGATGCTCGTTTTTTAATTTCTTTTCGAATGAGTTCATGTTCATCACTCTTGTGAATGCGCTCTGAACATTAATAAGTAATGCAATATTAATTAATTTCCCACTCTTGTTTTTACTTACTTTTATTGGTGAAAATGCATGCATGCATTCAATGTTCCATAATTTTTTTTAAAAATCAATTTTAAGTCTGAGAATTAAAAAAAAAAAAAGGATTTCATGATTCATGAAAATATAGCTGAGATTTGTAAAATTAATTAATTTGCGTTGAAAGAAATAAAATTATGCAATTCTCAAGTCGTCTTATATATATTCATATATATATACACACTTACATAATTAAAAATATATACTGCGGAATTCGGTTTAAAAAAAGAATCATAGTTAATTAATTATTTAAAATTAAATTGGTGCACACACTCGTGATCTTTCTGACTGTTTGATTTTGAGTAAATTATTGTTGGTTTGGACACTTGGACAATTCTATTTTTTTTCCCCAGTACCTTGTTCTGCCAAACTTCTACTATTATCATGTATTATCATGAAACAAATCTCGTAATACCATGGGCGTCCTTTTCTAGCTAGTTTCCTTCGATTATCTTCTCTCTCTCTCTCTCTCTCTCTCTCTCTCTCTCTCTCTCTCTCTCTCTCTCTCTCTCTCTCTCTCTCTCTCTCTCGTCCTACCTACAATTATTAATTAATTTGCTTCAGTACCATTATATTAAATTTTAAAACAACAACAAAAATGATCACGTATTAGTCGATCGATCTCCTTCATAAAACCCCCAAAAATAATTATATTATTTATTCACTCTACTTAATTTTGAAGATAGTGCATAACATAAAATATATAGATTTGTGTCTATTGGATGATGATCTAATTGGTGGAGTAGATCGACGACCTCGTAATTGAAAAATTATGAAGTAGTTATATATGGCTAGATGTAAAAATTATAAAAATAAAAATAAAAATAAAATGGATGATGATGATGATGATGATGATGATGATAATAATAATAATAATAATAATAAGGTTAGGGAATAATTTAGACAAGTTTTGAGATAATTCTTGGTGATTAAGAAGACAAGGCGGAAAAGCGCAGCCCGTGAAGGATTGCATGTGATGGCAAAGGGAGCTGTTATAATCACTGCCCTTTGACAATCTATAGACCCACTCATGTCACGTGTTTTCTTGGCTTTTTACATCAATGTATGATCGCAACATCTAACCATATATTATATTTATATATATGCATATTTAACCACAAGCTTGCAAAGTACAACATCCAATATACGGATCAACTACTAATTAATGAATACATAATCTTCCCCATCCAAAGTTTTTTTAGAGATAAGATATTCACAAATCACAACAACTACAAATTATACATATGTAGAAAATGTTTCTACTTAAAAATATTGGTGAAATTAAAATTTGTGACATTTCAGTTTCAGTCATGATTTCGACATTACCAATTAGGTCACTTCATGAGAGCTCCCGTTACAAGCGTATATAAAAGAGCTAAGAGCCTAGCTAATTAAGTAAATGAAATTCGGACACTTCTAAATTAAATACCATGCAAAAAGAATAGACCCTTATTTATTACTAAAATTAATTAGTCATGACTAATGCTTAATTAATAAATTATAATAATTCGTTTTTATTACAACTAACAATCAATCAGGACAAAGCAAGAAATACGGGCGATATTGGATAGTTTTTTAATGGATTGGACCAAGTTATATATTATGTCGTGTAAAATTCCTCCGTCCCGATTATATAGTCTCTTTTCTACTCGTACGTTGATTAAAAATATTTATGAAAATAGGATATTAAAGCTAAACTTCCAATAATATCCTTATTTAATATTTATGACTTTTAAAATTAAGTGGTTAGTTTTTAAATTCTCAAGAATTAATAAGGGTGTATTTGTACATTACTATGAAAATTAATGCTACTTATAATAATGAGACTACATAATCGAGATACTCTAAAATAGTAGTGGAGACTATATAATCGAGACGGAGGGAATAATACCATTAATTTTCCGAGGACCAACGTTGCAAAATCTTATAAACTATAAATAGTAGTGGAGGCTATATAATTGAGACAGAGGGAATAATACCATTAATTTTCCGAGGACCAACGTTGCAAAATAAACTATAAATAGTAGTGGAGGCTATATAATTGAGACGGAGGGAATAATACCATTAATTTTCCGAGGACCAACGTTGCAAAATCTTATAAACTATAATATGTGAGGGGACTTAATTCAATATAATTTGAATTTTAATTTAATATTATTTTGTGTCTAAATGTACTGTTGCGCTCCTCGTGAATGATAATATCATCAGTACACATATATATTGCACGGACTAATTTAACAAAATACAAATCTATGACAAATTACTCAAACTGTTATATATCTCCATGCATAATTTGAAGTTGGATTTTGCTAAAACAGAGGTTTTTATTATTATTATTATTATTATTATTATTATTATTATTATTATTATTATTATTATTATTATTATCATTATTATCATTATTATTATTATTATTATTATTATTATTATTATTATTATTATTATTATTATTATTATTATTATTATTATTTATTTCTAGACTCTATTTCCAATTGGCTAGTTAATTGCTGCAAATCAGACTCCACTAGCCAGTTCAAATTTGATGTGTTTATGCATGGACAAATGAATGAGCCGCTTACTACAAAACAAACCTTCTCAAATGCAAAAAACTGGACCAGTTAGTTAAGCAAAATTCCTAACAAAAAGAAAAAAAAAAACTCACAAAAAAGTGTGACAAACAATTAATAAAAAAAGAGCAAAAAAGTGGAATAAGACATAATTCTTTGTAGCATTATCAGACAATTTTTGTCCATGGCCTCAAGGGTTGCTCACACTACCTATATAACACCTTAAACTGCGTCCTCTCTCTTTCCCTCCACCACTCACCACCACCACTGCCGCCGCCGCCTCCGACCTAAAAATGGGTGGTTTTTGCCTCAAGAACATCACATTCACGATCGTCATTGTGCTTCTAGTGTGGTGCTCCGACGTTGAGATTTGCAATGCAAGAAGAGTAGGGAAGCATTGGAGGCAGAGTCGAAACTCCGCCGCTTCGTTGTCGAAGAAGAAGGGTAAAAGCCACGGCTCCAGCCACCACAGTGGCAAAGCGAATAAGCCAAAACAGAAGACTCCGTCTCCCAAAGCGCCACCGGCGCCGCCTCTTCCGCCGCCGGAAGGCCCTCCGCCCCCAAAGAAAGGTGGTGGAAATGCAGCTGGTTCAGCAGTGTTTGATGTGCTGGATTTTGGAGCAAAAGGTGATGGATGTGCAGATGATACTAAGGTAATTAAGAACATAAATTCTTTGCATGTTTATTTAAATGCGTCCAAATTTTGGTATTCCCCTGTTTAAGTCTTGTTACATTCTCAAATTAGCATTTTTGCATGGTCTATTTTTTGGAATTTATAGACAGATAATGGTCAATTTATTGTAGTTCGCCAGCATTTACTCCAATCATTGCCCATTTTCTTTTAGTAACAATACAGATTTTCCCATGATTGCAACTTAAAATAGTTGGTTCTTAGCAAAAGTCACAAGTTTGAACAACTTGCAAGAATTTTAACTAGTTCCTGCTACCCTCTCTTGCTCATAATTCTTGTATATAACTGTACACCGTGTATATTCGCTTATGTTCTAATCAGTGCATGCCGCGTGTGCCATGACAACGTCGTACGAGTTCCAAAAGGGAGTCGATTGTTTATAATATTCATGTGAAATTATTTGTAATTGGGGCTCTAAAATCTAAATCCAATTAATATATTTTGGGTATATTTGAAGGTTTGAGCCTTAAGGACAATTTTTTTTTTATTTACTTAGAATTTGTTACGAGCTCGTCATTCCATCGACTAGTTATTGAACGGCAAGCTCAAAAGTTTGGTAGCCGCGACATATTTCCAGCTGTAGGTATAGTTTAGTTAAAGAAAACTTTTATCTTAAAAGATAAAAGACCATAAATTATTTAGCAACATAATGAGAGAGAGAGAGAGAGAGAGAGAGAGAGAGAGAGAGAGAGAGAGGAGAGAGAGAGAGCAGATGAAATAGTAGGGATAACATAACTGCCACAGAAATAGACAAAAGAATAAGAGGTGGTCCACTCAAATTCCCAACAGCAATTCACAAATTTTGTTCCACACAAATAACTGTTAAACTACAATGCTCCAAAATTCACAACAAAATAAAAAAATAATAAGAAAGGAAACATAGGGAGTGATGCCCATGTTTGACCACTTAGAAATTGGTCCCAGAATTAAAATATTTCCATAATCGGTGCCTAATTTCAATTTTATGTCTCATTATTTCAAGTTTAAAGATTCCAGAAAACTGAATTTTCCTCTGTTTTTGTGGTAAAATTCAGGCATTTCAGGCTGCCTGGGCTGCAGCTTGTAAGGTTGAAGCTTCCATCATTAATGTCCCAGAAAAAAATGTGTTCTTGGTGGGACCCATCTCGTTTTCTGGTCCATATTGTCAGCACGACATTGTTTTTCAGGTAACCACTTGTTGAATGAAACTGTTGATTGTATGATTATGAATATGAATATTGACCACCATCTGTTTGTTAAAATGCTGCAGTTAGATGGCACGATTGTTGCCCCTACAGGCTCAAGTCACTGGGGCTCAGGCCTTCTACAATGGCTTGAATTCACAAAGCTAGTAGGACTTACAATCAAGGGAAGCGGCACCATCGATGGAAACGGCGCCGTTTGGTGGAAGAGTGCTTCATATGATGACGATCCTTTAGATGATCAAGCCAAACTGATCTTCCCAATCAATGGCACATTGGGACAAAAGCCCTTAATTCCTGTAATAATTCGATCCAATTTCCTTGTCATCAATTGAGTTTTCTTCAACACTCTGTATTGTCTTTATGCTTGTTCTAACTTTAGTTTGATTATGCCAGGTAAGAAGCTCACTTGGTGGGAAAATGCCAAGCATTAAACCAACTGTAAGCACCACTTGAAAAATACAGGAAAAAAATCTTGAAATTTTCACTTTTGGTTTGAAAGTAGCAAATGAATTCTTGAAATGCAGGCACTTAGGTTCTATGGAAGTTTCAACGTGACTGTAACTGGAATAACAATCCAAAACAGCCCTCAGTGCCATCTGAAGTTTGACAACTGTGTTGGAGTCTCAGTGTACAACTTCACCGTTTCGTCGCCTGGCGACAGCCCCAACACCGATGGCATTCATCTGCAGAACTCTAAGGATGTGCTTATCCGCAGTTCCAATCTTGCTTGTGGTAAATATGTCGATCTCAACAAACAATAATTCGTCATACTGTTGTTGGCATTACATAATATGTATGCCACCACACTTGGGATGCCAATTTAAGACAAAATTTTGATCCATTTTGCTGAAATCTTATCCTTATAGCAACCACACATCCTCGAAATCAAGCCAGTTACTGGTGGCCCGTTTCGACCATCTATCTGTTGAAGATACCTGTTCCCCACAAGCTTTTAGTCCATGTTAGCTTAGGATTGTCGTTGTCGTAGTAATAGTAGTGGAAAAGATAATAAAATGCTTTACATACTACAAGAATGTTTAAAGTGAGACACAGGCATGTGAACATTTTGGACAAGTCTAAATCTTAGTATCATACTAACTCTAATGAACTACTTAGCAAAAATTAAGATTCTTTAGTATAGTATTTCTTCTAAAATAGATGTTTTGTTGCAGGGGATGACTGTGTCTCGATTCAAACTGGATGTACAAATGTATACATACACAATATTAACTGTGGTCCGGGGCACGGGATCAGCATTGGAGGGCTAGGGAAGGATAACACCAAAGCTTGTGTATCGAACATCACTGTCAGAGATGTTGTTATGCATAACACGATGAATGGAGTTCGAATCAAAACATGGCAGGTAAACTCTCACACCTATGTCACTAGAGAAAGAACTCGCGGTGTAATCCTATTCTTAATCGCCACGACTCTTTCCCTAAAGCAATTTCTACCTTTTCTAGGGAGGGTCAGGATCAGTTCAAGGCGTGCAGTTCTCAAACATCCAAGTTTCTGAGGTGCAGCTGCCAATAGTCATCGATCAATTCTACTGTGACAAAAGCTCATGCAAGAACCAGTCATCTGCAGTGGCTCTATCAGGGATCAACTACGAAAACATACGTGGGACCTACACCGTTAAGCCTGTGCACCTCGCCTGCAGTGACCACATGCCTTGCACGGATGTTACTCTCACAAACATACAACTGAAGCCACAACAGGAACACTACCATATGTATGATCCATTCTGTTGGCAGACCTTCGGGCAACTGTATTCTCCTACAATCCCTCCGGTCGAGTGTTTGCAGGTCGGAAAGCCATCCAGCAACAAGATTCAGGGTGATCATGATTCTTGCTAAGTATATTGCTCAAGACTGTTGAGATACAAGATCATTTGATGATTCTTGCTATATGTATAGTGATGGAATTACTATATATTGATGGTGTATTCTTTTGTGAGGTCGGCATGGTTTGGCTGCCCCCTTTCGCACCATTAGTTAGTGAAGATATTTTAGCAAATATTAGATTATATATTAATAATTTGTTCACTGAGATTACATGAGGGTTTCACAGTGTGAAGAGTGTAAAAAAAATGTTTGAGAAAATTGTTGAAAAAAGATTAAGGTTCCTCTGCCTATTGAGTTGTAAACTTAAAAAAATGGTCTTTTTTAAGTACTGACAGCCATAAGAGTTTATGTAAATGCAATGCAATAATGAGAATTCATCCATTTTATGAGAAATTCTATGCTATCTCATCATATTCTATCATGGTCGATCTTCTATCGCATAATAATTCAAACTTCAACAAAAGAATAAAGAAAAAGTACACGACACTTGTCACAATATCTATAATAATGGAGTGAATGATGATGATATAACATAAAATCCCCACAATATATATATATATATATATATTGGGGAAGGGTTAGGTGAAAACCAAATCATAGTGTGGGAATTAGGATCACATCTCATACCATACAATCCTAAAAAATCAAAGACCCAGATTTGATGAAAAAGGCGATGGTAATTCTGTAATATTTGAAAAGTTTTTCACGCGGGCTATTAACGTAATTTGATAATTCTTATAAAAATTGCGGAGGATTTGATAACAGATGTTCATACTAACGAAGTATTATCTTCATGCTAACGAAGCATTATCGTTATGTTAATTAAAGTTTTCAAATATTGTTAGCGAAAAACATATTCTAAAAATTAATTATAAACTTAATTTGATTTAATAAACCCTAATTAAATGGAAAAAATCATAATTGGATGAAATAAACCTAATTAGATGAAATAAACGTTGATTGGATATGGTAAACCCTAAATGAGTTGGAACAAATCATAATAATAATATATTTGTACTACGTTAGTAGCATTATGGTTTTGCTCCGTCAACATTGTGAATACACTATGTTAGCATATGACAATACATTGTCAACATGCGTTATAAATCATAATTGGATGACATAAACCATAATAATCAATTAGGAACTAAAAACGAAAAATTAAATTCAAAAAAATAATCATAATTATATGGAATAAACCATAATTGAGATTGAATAAACCCTAATAAATATGTACTACACTAGCATTATGATAATTCTTTGTTAGCACAGTGAATACATTATGTTAGCATATGACAAATGCTTCGTTAGCATACGTTATCATATGTTATCATAATGCTGACGAAGAATTATTATATGCTAATAAAAGCATTTACAACCTGGGTACGCGTAAAAAATTATCTTTTGTATTTTTTATCCATATTTTTTTATCAAAACATAGTCTTTCAACATCTTAAATAAAAGAGCACGAAGAGAACTTTGATTTGATATATTTTTTTGTGTGCACTGGATTAAAAACGAGCAAGTTATGGCTGTTTAAAGTTTTTAAGATTTTTTTAATTGCTGACATTATCATTTTAAATGGGTTTGGACGAAAATAGCCCTCCTTTCTTTATTTTTTACTCTATTATTTATGAAATTGCCACCATTTCTACATTAAATCTCAACCATTAGATCATTAAATTGAATGGTGGAGATATAGTCCTAGTTTCCACACTAGGAAAAAGGTCGCCACACACACACACTCCAACCCTCGAGTTCTTCAACGCTAGTTCTATGTGAACCATCAACTCTTGGATAGATTCTTACCTACAAATATGTGAATTATGATAATTTTGAACAATTAGAACATCTATTTCATGGGCTTCTTTGAACTTTTGTTGGACCTATACTGCTTTTAGGCCCATTAGAACCTGATCGATACATCATCCATGATCAATTGGACCCATTTAAAGGCCCGATTATATAATGTGTTTCTGAGCTAAATTTGAATCTGGCTAGGCTTAATACAACATACCGGAAAATTCGACCCTACCCCACAGTCACGGCGCCGGAATTTTCTATTTTATCTTTGAAAAATATTTTTATAAAATTTTTACAAATTATATTTCGAGAACATAAATGATGATATTAGTAGATGTTAATTATGTTAACCACAATTTTTTTACGTCTCCTGCTATGTAAATGACATGTGTGTTGTTTTTTTAATTATATCGTGTGAAAAAATTAGGACCAAAATAATTAATATCTACTTTAAAGAGTAAGATATGGCCTAAACATATTTTTTAGAAAAACTTTTTAAAAATATTTTTTGCAATAACCTTTTAAAAAATAAACTATAAAAATCGGGCACCGTGCCCATATGTGCAGCGTCGACTTTTCAATACATACCTACCTTAACCCAATTCTCAACAAATTAAAGCCCAAGAAACTTCCCGGCAGCCCTGCCCATTAAAATATGAAGAGTAAATTACTTCCCAAATCATCTTTTTCAAAATCGTGTTTTATGTCGAAATAGGGATAAATTACACTTTAATACCTATATTTTGGTCACTTTTAAAAATTGTCAAATTTTTTCAAAACTAATAAAACAGTGTCCACTTTTTCAAAAAATTTACAAATTTAACATTTAATCATTTTTACAGCCCAAAAATCGTACGTAATTGATTATATTTTAAAATTCCTATTTTCCCAACCACACGTAGACAAATTCCTTCAATTAAGAAATATTAAAATATAATTAATTACATATAATTTTTGGGTTGTAAAATTGATTAAATGTTAGATTTGCAAAAATTTAGAAAAAATAGATACTATTTTGCTAATTTTGAAAAAATTGATCATTTTTTTAAAAATGTTCAAAATGTAGGTATCAAAATGTAATTTACACAAGAAAAAGTAAAGGATAACAGAAGGAATTACTAAATAAAAGCTAGCATACCACTTTGAAAACAAAAGTAGCAAATGTACCTAAATATGAACATCAGATCCCCTATTATGTTTTCTACAGCATTTTCTGTGCCAGATCTTCAATTTTTTATAATTTTATAATTTTTAATATATTATATTTTAATTTAATTTAAAAAAATTTATTTAGAATTCATCCATATATATATATATATATATATATATAACACAAAATGTAATACGGTTGAGCACGGTAATCTGATGCACTAAATAGGACCTTTCAATTTCAAGATTCATGCCTTCTCGCATATATGTTACATAAGGGTGTAAAAATAGATTGTATTATCAAATTCGAATATATCATAGTTAGGTCGATATTAGAATTAATTAGTTTCGTTTGACATAGATACATCTGTTCCATCTCGAAACCATCCATTTCATATTTATATAATAATTCCTAGAAAACTATAGTGCCATTATTTGAGATGATACATATACTATTACTAGTTATGGAAGTTTTTGTATGTGTGTGTGTGTGTGTGAATATTAAACAAACCAAATTATTAAATCAATGAAGGCAATATAGACACGAGGAATTAAGCAGCATGATGAACGCCAAACTGATTAAAATTAAATCAAACTAACTTCATATTCCTCCAATTTATTTATAAAATGTCAACAAGGGTAAGACTGTAATTTAAGCACCCCACAAAATCCATTTTACAGTAAGCTTATCTTATCTCCTACCTATATATATATATAGATATATTCCCCCCTTGAAGTTCAAGTTCAACAGTACTCTCCACTCTCCACTCTCCACTCTCATCTCTCAAGTCTCTACAAGTCTACCTAATTCCCATTCCCGGGAAATAATCAGCAATGGCGGGATTGGGAATGACCACAAAAGCTGCCGACGCAGTCAGCAG
The DNA here is from genome assembly GCA_026008535.1 of Perilla frutescens. Taxonomy (NCBI): domain Eukaryota; kingdom Viridiplantae; phylum Streptophyta; class Magnoliopsida; order Lamiales; family Lamiaceae; genus Perilla; species Perilla frutescens. The sequence continues at coordinate 17,634,233 of BRKX01000015.1, forward strand.
AAGAATGACTTGTGTTTCTAGGCATCTCATTCCGGAATGGAATCACACTCACAGTCCCAGCCTTGGCATCTCCAGCTGCAGCAACTCCGGATTCCACGACACCTACCACCGGGTGCACGGGGAAGTCCCCACTCACATTCCGCCGTGGAGACTGGCGCTCGACGATTCCGGCAAGGACTTCGCCGATATTATCTACGAGAAAGCTGTCGGAGAAGGCATTGCTAAGGTCACTTTATATATATCTATATATTTGATTGAGTTAATAAATATTTATATATGTTGTGGTGACTGGTGTGGGCGTAGATTACGATCAATAGGCCGGAGAAGAGAAATGCGTTCAGGCCACAGACGGTGAAGGAGCTGATGCGTGCTTTCAATGATGCCAGAGATGATAACTCTATCGGAGTCATCATCTTCACTGGGAAGGTACTCAAAAATTATGATTTTGCATTAAATAATATTTGGTTGGGCTAGACAGGCCAATTTATACTTGTTTGGATGACTAATTAAGATACAGGGGTGGCTCAGGCTGAGGGCCGAGTAGCCTTAAAGAGTATGAATGATGATTTTTGTTATGCTTGGCTTAATCACTTGTAAGAATTAGCCATTAATTAGGTGGCTGTAGTTTTGTAGTTACCACTTCATCATATAATTAATGAACTCATTTTTTTTTATGCAAATAAAATGTGTAAAATGATCAATGATATGCTGCAGGGAAGCAAGGCATTCTGCAGTGGAGGTGATCAATCACTGAGAGGCAAAGAAGGTTACGTTGATTACGACAATTTCGGTCGTCTCAACGTATTAGACCTTCAGGTAGGAGTTTTATCGATCTTGGACCCTAATATTAGTACTAATCTTCTCCCTAGTTTTCTTATCATGAGACATGAGTGAAATATGTTTCGTTTCGTTTTAATGCAGCTCCAAATCCGCCGCCTTCCCAAGCCAGTTATAGCAATGGTTACCTCTATTTATCTTTCTTTTCTTTTTTTTTACTAGAATTTCTCACTTGTACAACGTTCAAATTCTGACATCAGTCACTCATCTCGTTTTTGCTTTTTTATTTTTTGATTAATTAAGGTTGCAGGTTATGCAGTAGGGGGTGGGCATGTGCTTCATATGGTCTGTGACTTAACAATCGCAGCTGATAATGCCGTTTTTGGTCAAACGGGTCCGAAGGTACGTACGTAGTCATGTTCTCCTTTTTTAAGATGAGAGAAACACGTAGCTGCTATCTATGAGCACAAGTGAGTGAATTTTTTTATTTTGTTTTTTTTTTAACTAATGAAATTATACAATCTTGATTTCTATTATTTTGTTGATTCAATGATTTAAGTTGGTTTTCAAAATTTAATCAATGTGCACGAACATCTGGAAACCAGCACTGATGTGTCTGTGCAAACTGCAGGTTGGAAGCTTTGATGCTGGCTATGGGGCTTCGATAATGTCTCGTTTGGTAATCATAATTAAAAGCTCAACCATAAGATTTCTCACTATGTTGTATATTTCTTGCCAATCTGTGTTCTAACAAGAAGAAGCTTGTGATCGTGTCAATGGAATAGGTGGGGCCAAAACGCGCGCGAGAAATGTGGTTTATGGCAAGGTTCTACAATGCTAAGGAAGCAGAGAAAATGGGACTTGTCAATACAGTAGTTCCTGTAAGATTTGTTTCCCCTGCTTCTGCTAAAAGTAAACATCCTTAAAAATTGCCATCAAACATAACCTTAAAAGAACGTTTTGTCTGATCAGCTGGAGAAGCTGGAAGAAGAGACAATCAAATGGAGTAGAGAGATTCTGAGGAATAGTCCAATGGCAATTAGGCTGTGCAAATCAGCCATCAATGCAACTGATGATGGCCATGCTGGACTTCAGGTAGCCCAAAAACCATGTAGTTTTCTTAAATGAGGCCGGGGATCGGAGTCCTCTGTTGTGTTTGATTGTCTGACGGGTCAAGTAATACTCGACTTTGTTGTGATTCTTTTGTTCCCTTTTTTCAGCAAATTGGAGGAGATGCAACACTCTTATTCTACGGGACTGAAGAAGGCACTGAAGGGAAGAATGCGTATTTAGAACGAAGAAAACCGGATTTTTCAAGATTTCCAAGGCTTCCATGAAGAATGTGGAGCTCATCAGCACCAAGTTTGGTTCGTGTTTGAGTTGAGAAATAAGGGTGGAAAAATAATTGAGTTTTGTGTTTGGATCAGAGAAAAGTGAGAGTTAATATCCCTCCATTTGTGTGTGTGATTTTCTTGTTTTAATTTGGGAAATGTTTTTTCTTTCTCCAAGTTCGTATATAGCATATGAGAATAATGCTGCTTTTTTCACGATCTTGTTCTAATTGTTTACTTAATGTTGTTTTTCTTGCAAAAGCATTAAAATCTGTCTCACAAATTCAAAGATGATCCCATAATGAAATGTTAAGAAACTGCACGAGATCAATTTAATTAACGAAAAATTATTCCTACTTTTTTGAATTAGAGTGCGGAAGTGGTGGGGTTTTTTAATTTTGACATTAGTCTTACATAAACAAAGACTTGCTACTATGTAAATACTGTAGCTAGATTCATTATCATTTCTACCTAAATGACATAGTATTGATAATTTCAAATTATAATTTTTTGTTTATAACATTATTATGCGAGACATAAAAAATAGATCAATATAAATGGGGCACATATAAATAATGTTGAATCAAAAAATGACGAATTTACGATGGAAACTATTTCATTCCATATATTAAAATGTTTACACATAATTTTTTATGTAATTTCGTGCACTAGTAATAATCGTATTAAACGAGATGACACTTTCGAAGGTCAGAGCTTGTTTCGTGCATATAAGTATGAAAAGAATGGAAAATAGAAGAAAAATAATTATATATATATAGAATATAATTCAAGTCTGGATTTCGTTTTATATTTTATGTTATTGAAAGATATGATAAAATAATATCGGATGAAATTATGTACTGCACTTTTGTGCTACACAATTAAATTTATTAATTCTTTTTTATTATTTAATTCAATTTCAATTTATTATACTTTATTTTAATTTTACACTCATTATTTATGGTTCATCCTGTAAGCCATAAAAATTTATCATCCAATCAAATAATACCACGTGGAAATTAAATCATCAAATATCTAAACTATATTGTTTATTTATATTTTAGGAATTTTAATTTCTAAATTAAATATTTAATATCTGGAAAATCTCGGGCCAATAGAAATGTGACAAATGGCGAGCTCCTACAAAGGATCAATACATCATTGTAGCTCATGCAAAGGATCAATACATTGTTGTAGAGAATCATGAAATACAAAGCTCCGATGAACTTGTACAACACAAGCCCTAATGAGGGCACTAATAGAGATGTCTCACATAAGCCTTCATGAAAACATCAATGAGATGATGCCACATTAGCCCTAAATGCCCCCCTCATTTACCTATAAATAGAGGCATTGGCCTAAGAAAATCAAACAATTCAAGAGCTCAAGACTTGGAGAAGTTTCTTAGAGAATTTCTCTTTCAACCTTCAAGGCATTTTTATGAGATTCAAGCAGTTTTTCATGGAAAGTAAAGGGTTATTCGCCAAAATCATCCAAATTCAACATTTGATCCAAAATCAAGGTGCTTCACCCTCCAACCGACATCATCAAAATCAAATCTTCAAGTTGTTCTTGTAGAATTCAAGAAGTTCTTTGTCAAGATCAACTCAAATCCATTGTTTGATCCAAAATCAAGGTTCCCAACCCTCTGAATTGACGTTATCAACCCAGATCTTCAAGACATTCTTACAAGATTCAACTCGTTCTTCGAAGAAGAGACAAAATCTTCATCAAGATCATCTCAAATATATAGTTTGATCCGGAATCAAAGTTTCGACCATCCGAATCAACTTTATAAACTCCTAAAATATCAAATTCATGAAGATCAAAGAGGTAAATCCACCTTGAAGAACGATGATGATCAAATTTTGAAGAGAACAATCAGAAGATCAAATCGATAATCAAACCACAATTGAAATTCCAATCTAAAAATATTTCTTTGTGTTAGAAAAATATTGCAAGTTTAGATGAAATGTCGAAAACTCAAAAGATCGTAAGAAACAGAATGACTTCGAAGAAGACATAACTAAAAACTCAAAACCTAGAAGTCAGTTCTCAAGGCATCAGTTGAGTCAGTCAACTTAAAGCATCAATTGACGTACACCAACTGAAATATGTTAGAATTGGTAAGAGCAACCTGAAGGAAGCATCAGTTGTCTCATCCTTACAAACTGACGGGGCAAAGTAACTGAAGATTCGTCAGTCAACTAGAAGATCAAGTCCGCAACTAATGTTAACAAAAAAACTAACACCGCCGCAAGAAGAAGTAATGATCACTGAGCAAGTAAAGAACATCAACGGTCATCTACACTCAAATGATAAATATCCACACTCAACCATCAACGGTTGTCTTCAAACAACTGACCAAACGGTCATATTTGGAATTATCCCTCTATAAATAAGAGAGGTCCGCTCATTCCAAATAAGTGTGTGTACATGTCCATAAAATATATATACTCTGTAATCTTGTAATAGTGAAACAAGCAAACACACACTTAAAGCATTAGAACTATATAAGGTAAATTCAAGCATAAGTCATAGTTGCAGCTTATTCCTTGTCTCTGAATAGCATAGAAAATTCAGTTCTTGTAAAAGCATTCACTTAATCACAAATCATCAACACCCACTTATCCTAGAAGCACAATCCGTTAATAAAGTTTCAAGAATTTCTCTTATCGAAAGAGATCTAAAATCCTGTAAAGATCGGATGAAAAATACGAAGAACTGCATAACAGCCAAAGAAATTTGGGAACTGTTGGCAGATCTATGCCAAAAATTTGAAGCCATCAAAGGCAACAAGTTTCAACTCACAGTGGACAAGTACAAGTCCTTCAAAATGCTTTGCGTGGAAATGGAATGTGGAATTCACACAAGTCTTGTGAGGCGAATCGATTTGATCCAAGTCATAATCTTTATGGGATTCCCAAAGTTATTAATAGAAAGTAGACCCCGAGGGGTCGAAGAATTGCAGATGAATCTACAAAAAAAAATTCATTATGTGAACCGAAAACTTAACATTGCTATCACAAGAATTGCAAAACCTTATGGAAACCCTAATATTCTTGCAGAATTTATAGCCGAACAATTAAAGAATAGAGTTTCATTTCGAAAAGCAATGAAAAAGGCTATTGAATTAACTGAACAAGCAGATACAAAAGGAATTCAAATACAAATTGCAGGGCGTATCGACGGTTTGCATGGGGCATGGTGGTGGGCCTTAGACTGTCAGATTTTGTTGAGTTTTTTATTTATTTTAATTATATTTTTTATATATATTTACGTGTATGTACATGTATATATTTTGTGAGGTATTTTACTTTTTGATGTGTCAATTAGGTGGCATCAAAATACCTCAAGATGGAAAAATATCGTTGGAGATGCTCTTAATTCACTAACTAGCAAATAAAGAAATTGTAAATGTTGATATATATATATACACACACACACACCTTTGACATGATCAACTGGAAAACCTCATGCGAATTTACAGCTTTGCTGGGCAAATAAATTTGAAGGAATATGGCAGGTTGCTAAATTTAAGGATTGAAATTAGGCTAGCAAATTAAAATTATTCTACTAAAAAATAAGAGTACATCTCTTTTGGGCCTAGTTAATTAGCTAATTGGTATCAAATCATTAGTATGCTTAAAAAAAAGGATTGCGATCAAGTCATCAAGATATCCAAAATTAAAATAAAGCCCTCGGGATGATGATGAATTAAACATATCATTTAATTACAAATCAGAATCAAGAACTCTTAGATATGAGTATAAACTATTTAGTAAATTTTAAATCGAAGTGAAGAACTTGTTGAAACGTGTATAAACTTTCTAAAATAAATTCAAGCTCAAAGAACTCCTAGATACGAGATGAACCCTTATTAATAAGTGTAAAATTAAACTAAAACATAATAAATTGAAATCTATTATATATGTGTGTGTGTGTGTGTGTGAAAGCAAAATAACTCAATTTTACCACCAATTTGATGGCAATTTTGTAAATTAAATTTGGATTTGTGGACAATTTCTTAAATGAAAACCCGCAACGTGAATTAGAAGTACACATTGTCATTTTTATCGGTAGTAACACGATCGATGCAGTACCTCAAACCGCCCAATTATAACTCTAAAACCACCCACTTTTTCACGATTTTTCTCACTTGATTTTTGTATCTTCCACATTGCCTCTCACAATCTCATGCAAAACTGCATGCAAAACTCAAGTTCAAATAGTGTGCCGAAAAACTCTTCCCCTCTCTATCAAAAAAATCTCTAGCTACTCTCTTTACCTATTCTTAAATTTTGAGCATACGAAGATTTTGAATCGGTGATGCTGCGATGGGAATTGATGACACTGTAGGTGGCATGGCGGCCAAGCATTCTCTCTTCCTGTCTATTTCTCCTAATTTCTAAAGTAGTTTTTGCAATTTCACTATAATTTCCGGCAAAATGTGATATCCGATGACGAAGGTATAATGTTCTGCAAATATTTTTATGCATTTTCTGAAAAAATAACGCCCTATCTGTGCTTATAAGATCGAACTGTTTGTGGTTTTTCATGTCAAGCAAGTTTCGTAGATGAGAAGTCGGGATGACATTGTAATGAAGATATAGAGGTAGATGGGACAACAAGTTGTCAGCACACTTCACTGATCAGGATGGTCACAAGAGAAAACGTATGTACAATTCCTCTTATGTAGTTGATGCGCTATCGTCACGCGCCCAAAATAAAACTGTTCTTCCAAGTGCCTAAATGGGTGTGGTAGGTGGAAAGCACAGGTCGAATCCTTAGGAAACGGTGTAATTCTTTCTTCTGTTGTAACTTCGAGGGTTTTGAGAGAGTGATTGTTAAACTAATCAACTAAAATAAAATGAGTGTAATCAATAGAATAAAAATCAAGCCATGTATATAATCGTAGTTCTAATTAATTATTTTCATAGTTAGAGAAAATGATTAGTACTATAAATTATCTTAACTCTACGAATTAAGTTTATAATTTAATTCAAAGAGCATGAATTATTAGTTATAGGGTTATTTATTTTCTAATAAGGTAATTTTCATATATAATTGGATATAGGTAGAATATGATGATAATTATAAGTGTATATAGTTATTGTGGATTTATTAGAAATTAAATTAATTTTTTGTTTCACTGACTGATGACATCTAGATGTAGGAATATTCTAGTAAAATAATAAATCAATGAATTTGTGTTGGAAGCATCTAAATATATTTATATTTTTGCATATATAAATATATATTTAATATGAAAATAAGTGATCAAGTAAGTGAGATACGGTTCCAAGTTATATGATTTTATGTATTAGTGAGTTACGTTTTATATATAAAGTAAATTTCATTGCTTTAGAACAAGTGCTTAACTAGTTCGTTCATTGGTGCAAAAATATCAATTTAAACACCAAACAAATTAGTTATGGAATACCGGAACCCGCTGATGCATTCCTCATTTTTCCTTAAGTGTTATCGAATAAAAGAACCCTTATTATTTAACTTCTTATTAATTAACAACCTGCAAGAATCATTAACAGATTTAATTAATCAATAGCTTTGAGAATTAGAGAAACCCAATTATATTACAGGCATACGCACCCGTATCCCCATAATATCCCCATATGCCCACTGACAAAGAAAGTCAGCCTTACCACTTATCAAACCGATTAGACAATTACAGATCCATCGAATTTGATTGGTTTTAATCCTTAATCAACTAGGTGTATATTGGCCACTACACAATTAATCAATTCGGAATATGAACTTGCTATCTCAGAGCACAAAAAGGTATCAGTGTGTGAATCATGTAAAAGTAATTAAACCTCACGATTTGGGCATACCAAAATCATTACAATCTCATCTCGAAAAATAACTTAGCCACTCATATTGAACCCAATACAGGTGATCATATGATAAAATTGGAACTGAAATAAAATAACAATCAAACTAAACAAAGAATTGTCTACAAAACTGTATAAAAAACCGAATGCCTCTTCCAAATGACCTCACAACTTTATATAGGCCAATGATGACTTAAGAGTCATTAAATCGCATTTAACGTGTGTCATGATTTTTGCTATATGCAATCGCCGTTCATTCTTCAAAACCAATCATTTCTCTCTTTAATCATCTTTTATTAATTTATTTTCTTTTTCTTCTGATTCTTTCATAAATATGAATGACACCTTCTTTTCTTGTATTTTTCCTGCAATAACCACAAAAATAATAAGTTAAGTCTCAAATATGTAAAAATATATGTAATAAATATGCAATATAAACTCATCAGTAGTATATCTTGCATTTGAATTGCATTTTCACATTTATCTGTCTACAATCAAAATGGGCATTTTTTATGTGTATTTGGAGTCATAGCATGATAATATCTTTGAGATTCAAGATTTGATGAAAAATCATGAAAAGGTAATTGTGGAGATACATTATTTTTCTCTGATTATTTTTGTTAGTGCCATTATGTGCACTAAATTTCTTTATTAAGTGCTCTACTTTGCACTTACTATAGTGATTGATTGTCATTTAAACTTTATGGCATAGAACCATCACTAAGTACTTGATTTTTTCAAGTACAGTTGTTATTATGGACAACATTTAAAAATATGTACATGAACGTGCTATTGATCTCAATGAAGATCTAAATTTCAAGGCTTCAGAATATTTTCTCTAAATTTAAAAATTCAAGAATGACAGATTCTGAAACCATTAGAAAATTCAATGCCCGCTTAAGGAGTATATCTAATAAAAGTTTTTCATTAGGAGAATTAATGACAGATGTGAAGTTGGTTAAGAATGTCTTGAGATCTTTACCAAAAAGGTTTGCTTACAAGGTTGCTGTCATTGAAGAAAAAAAGGACATCAAAAGTATGAGATTGGATGAGCTGATGGGATCTCTCAGGACCTTTGAAATGAATCTTGAAGAAGATAAGTACATGGATAAAGGCAAATGAATTTCCTTGAAAGCTGAAACTTCAGAGAAGGTTCCAGAAAAAGTTCATAAAGATGTTCCTGAAGAAGAGATGATGAATTATATGCTTCTGATCACCAAGAATTTTAGAAAGATGTTGAAAAGAGTTGGAAATGAACCTACATTCAAGTCCAACAACATAAAGCAATTCTCTAGTAAGTCTTTCAACATGAACAACATTGATCAAGATGAAGATTAACATAAAAGAATTAGGTGCAAAGAATGTGAAGGCTTTGGACACATTTAGAGAGACTGTGTTAATACTCTGAAAAACAAGAAGAGCTACAATGCATCAATGAGTGAAGAAAAAAAAAGCTCTAGTGAATCAGACTCAGAAGATAAGCCAGACTCAGAAGATAAGCCTATAGTCTTCACAGTAAGGGAGGAAAAAGAGTCACATGCTGATCCTTTTATTATCAAATAGGAATCAGATGATGAAATAAGTGACATCAAGATTGAAAAGACTTATCAAGAAATGTTTAACAAGTGGCTAGAGGTTGTCAAAATCAACAAACAACTTGTTGTTCAAAATCAAAAAATCAAACAAGAGAAGAGTCAACTGATGGACAAGGAAGCAGCTCTGCAAAAGACCATCTGTGATTAGAAGAAAGAGATTGAACAAGTCAATGAAGATCTGAAGGTATTTATGAGAAATATTAGAATGCTCAACAATGGTACTAAGAATCTAGATGAGATTCTTAACTCAAGATAGACTGCTAAGATACGTTATGGTCTTAGGTGTTCAGGACAAAGCTCTAGGAAGATAGAGTTTGTCAAAGCAAAAGAAGAACCTGATCAGAACAATGATGTTCATAAAAAGGTTCAGAACGTTATCAAGAATGTTCCACCTCAGAATATACCTCACAAGAAGATCTTCTACAAGAACCATGCCAATGTTTCCTTCTACAACACATCAAATAAGAAGAAGAATGTCTGTCATTATTGTGAGGTTATTGGACACATCAGACCTCATTGTACAAAATGTCTTAGAAACTTAAAAAAAATGGTGAGAAGATTTGTGCCTAAAGAAGTCAAAGCTGCTGCCTCATGACAGGATTAGAGAAATAAGCATATCACACTTAAGAAGCAGTGGGTAGTAAAGAAGCAGCATGTCTGCTTGATTGCTCACACGTCGCTTAAAGCTGAAAGCATAAACAATTGGTATATTGACAGTGGATGTTCAAGACACATAACATGTGACAAAACAGTGGTAAAAAATTTGAAGACATGTTCATCTGACTTTGTGACCTTTGGAGATGGAATAAAGGGGCAAAGTCATGAGAACAAGAATTCTAGATGTGGAAGGAATGTCAAATCTGAAGAAGACTATGATAGTGAATGAACTGAAAGCCAACCTGATCAGTATAAGTTAGTTGTACGATGACAATATGACTGTAGTCCTTACCAAAGACGATTGCAAGGTTTACAAGAAGGATAATGAAGTCTTCATGGAAGGAAAAATATCATCTGACAACTGCTATCGGTTTAACGTTCACTCAAAACAACCAATAACTTGTCAGAGAACATCTTTGAATGAAACTGAGTTATAGCATCAGAAGCTTGGCCATACTCATTTCAGAAATCTGCAGAAGCTAACCAACAAAGACACGATTAAAAGGATTCCAAAGATCAAGGTTGACTGTGACAAAGTACGCGGCTCATATCAATTAGGAAAGCAAGTCAGATCACAGCACAATGTTGTACAATACATTACTTCTAGCAAAGTGTTAGATCTACTTCACATGGATCTAATGGGACCAATGACTACATAAAACTATGGAGGAAAGATGTATGTGTTTGTCTGCATTGATGATTTCTCTAGATACACCGGGTATTAGATTATAATAATACCATTACAAATAATATATACATAGAAATATTTCAAAATTTAGAAAATAAAAAAAATTATTATTTTTACTTATTTGTTATATTATTCACATACTACTGTTTATTGTGAATTAGTTAAAAAAAAATTAATGATCATGTGTTAGGTGATGTGTTATAGATGGTTGCATACATGTAGACTTATATGCGCACTCTAAATTATGGAATTATTAAACTTAATAAATGCTATAAATTATATATTATTTAAATTTCTTCCCGTTCATATATTATAATATATGTTATGCAAATTTCTTTCTGTGCGCCAGACATTTGTTAATTAAATAATTGATAAAAAAAATTAATAAATTTAATTATATAACACTAAATTTTACACAAAATGTAGTAGATGATTTTATCCGAATTAATAATATTACACATAAGATAGATACTCATTGATTTAAGTGCATCTTACACTTCCCCCAACTTTAAAAAAAAAAAAAGAAAAAAAAAAGAAAATTAGGTTCCCCAAAGAAAAGAAGAAGAAAATATTATTTCCCGTTTAATCCAAGCAAATCGACCAGCCTAACAAGAAGGCAATCCGACGGTCAGAAATCCGCAGCCAGCATAAGGAGAGGCACATCTCACCGTCCGACGAGCACAGGCAAGATCCAACGGCTGGATGCGCAGGGAGCTACATCATAACTTGAGGGCAATCCCGTTGTTTTAGGTAGCTGCCAGTGGCAATTTGGGCATTTTAGAAGTAAATGGAGCGCATCCAATATAAATAATCATTGGTTGACGATTCTCAATCCTCCTTCCAAAAATTGTTATTAGTCTCTCGCGTTGTTCTCAGGCAGCTCCACATTTCTCTCTCTCGCGCCAGCAGGGAACATACTTTCTCTCTCTAGCATCTCGCCAAATCTATCTTTCTCAGGTTCGTGATGACCCCGCTGTACAGAATTCTGTTTATGATGCTTTGATTTCGGTCGAATTTTCTGATTTGGTTCGATTTTAGGTTTTGATGCGTTGCATCTGTAATTTTGATAAATTGATTTGATTGAATCGAGTGCTTCGTTCAGATCGAGCTATTATTTGTTGGATTTAGGTCTTTTTTGTGCTGCATTTTCTGTTTTCTTTGTGCGGTGATCGAGATTTGTTAAGTTTTTAGGTATTGATAAATGGAGAGATGCAATAGCCTTGGGATCTCATTTATGTTTTGTCGATTTAATGATGTTCTGTTGTGGTTTCTTTGGGAATCGGTTGATCTGATCTGGAGTTTCGTTGAACCATTCCGATCTGATGGAATTATTTCATGAATTTCGTAACTGTGTTTCGAAATTCTGGAAATTATCAAATAATTGCTGATATATGCTGTAGTTGTATTGGAATCTGATTTTTTTTCGAGGATCCATTTGATCTAGTATTGCTTCATTGTAAAGTTGGTTTTTAGCTCCAATGGTTGTAATTTTCAGACGTTTTCTATATGTTTGTTTCCTTGGATTAGAGTTCCACCTGCTTGATCGTATACGTACCTGCATTTCAGAAACATGTGTATATAGCTAATAATGTTGGAGAGATGCTGATGTGTAACCTAGGGTCATATTATATACCATTTCATATTCATATTAGGCTCCTTGAGATTTAATTCATGCCGCATCTTCAAAATGGTGATGTTGATTGAAAAGTTATTGCATATCTTGCTTTTTTTAGCAAGAGTATATTGAAAATTGATTACTGATGAGCATATTCATGGTTTCTTATTTATATGATATGAATATATGCTGGTGTGTGTATTTTTATGACATGACTGGGGCATTACATTATGCAGGGATCAAAAGCAAGAAAGGGAAATGGGGTTGACATTCACAAAGCTTTTTAGCCGGCTTTTTGCCAAGAAGGAGATGCGCATTTTGATGGTTGGTCTTGATGCTGCTGGTAAGACCACCATCCTGTACAAGCTCAAGCTCGGAGAGATTGTTACTACTATTCCGACCATTGGTATGGTTTCTTCTGTAACTTAAATTCAGCAAGGTTTATTTGAATGTCATGTTTTGAATTATTGAACTTGTTCCCAGCACTCAATTTTTTCTCTTGGGCTTAATATTGGTCTGCAGGCTTCAATGTGGAGACTGTTGAATACAAGAACATTAGCTTCACTGTTTGGGATGTCGGGGGTCAGGACAAGGTGGGATTTTTTTTTCTATAATGTCTCATGATTTATTTGTAGTTATTTATTTACTATCGAATAAATAAACTCAAATCTTCATGCTCTTGTAATTTTCATTGCATAAGTTTGTGGAATGCTTCTAGTTCTTTTGACAAAACTTTCATGCATTTTACTGAGAATTATGTTTTGTACTTCCTTTTACAGATCCGCCCATTGTGGAGGCACTACTTCCAGAACACTCAGGGTCTCATATTCGTGGTGGATAGCAATGATAGGGACCGTGTTGTTGAGGCAAGGGATGAATTGCATAGGATGTTGAATGAGGTGATAATCCATTTTTTCATTCTATTCATGTCAATTCAACTTTTAAGAAGTAGAAAAATTGTCAATGATTTGTGAAAAAAGTTATAGTTTGAATGAGAAAAAGGCTCTTAAAAGTATAATTATCACCATCTATCAAGAGGTCTTATCAATAATACGGAAAACCTAATTTTGAGATTAGACTGTTCTTCTATTGTCTTGTTTTATGCAATAGATCTAATTTATTTTGTAGTTCATTTCAGTTTTCCAGATAACTTTGAGCTTAGACTGTTTTTCTATTTTCTTGTTTTTTCTAATAACTTTTGATCAGTACATGTTTAATATTGCCTCAATTGAGTGAAAATTCTCTGATAGGCAACATTTCATGTGCACAGATACATACACAGAACATCACTCTGACCATATAGATTTTCTATGTCATTCTCATTCTTTGTAATTGAGTTTCATATCAGCAAATGGATACGCATGGTATCATTGTTTCGTATTGGCATAAACGCATTGTCTTGACTGTTTGGCTGGAACTATTGGCTGATTCTTTCAGGATGAGCTGAGAGATGCTGTATTACTTGTATTTGCAAACAAACAAGATCTTCCTAATGCAATGAATGCTGCTGAAATTACTGACAAGCTTGGCCTACACTCGCTCAGGCAGCGCCACTGGTATACATTTTTAACCTATGAGATCAGTACTTCAATTGCTGATTTTAGGATTCTCACCCGATTTTGTTTGCTTCCAGGTACATCCAGAGCACTTGTGCCACATCTGGTGAGGGGCTCTACGAGGGGCTCGACTGGCTCTCCAACAACATTGCTAACAAGGCAAGTAGTTAGGATACACTCATCACATAACTGTACTTCTAAGAGTGATTAAAAATTGAGTTTCTTTGTTAGTTGGCTGGTCAGATTTTGATTCTACTAAACCATTACAGGCATAGAGCTTTTGTGGAGTTGTTTACGCGGAGCTAATACTGGAAGCTGTCAAGTTTTTTATCTAGTCTTTTTAACCATATATTGCTTTGGAACAATGTTGTTTTTTCATTTGTGTTTAGGACCTTCAAAATGTCACTATACCAGACAATGGTTTGTTTTATATGTTTTCGTATATTTGCTTAGTTTTGAATGTAATATTCAGACTCAGAGACTAGGGTTTTGGATTGTTATTTGTCTGCCGCCCATCCTTCTCTCTACTTGTAAACTGCCTGATCTTGGAGCTCAACAGTCAAGACGATTTTGGTAAGCGCTGAAACGCCTAATTCTATCATGTTAACATGATTCTGCGTTAAAAATTTTCATCTCAAAATAATTATATATGTGAATTTCAGAATGAATAATCCTAGGCTTTATACTTATTATAGCATATCAATATCATGGTTAAGTAGTGAGCTTTGATTAAGTAAATATAATACTATCATATGAAATTGCTTAAAGAATTAAATTAAGCCCATTTCTCACAGTATGATTATATTTCCTTTGAGAATCTGACAGAAACTTGTACAGAATAATTGTGTAAAGAAGGAATCTAATATTTAATTCGAATAATAAGACCTTATGTGGTTTTAAATATTTAACACGTGCGAAACCTTCATAAAGAAACAAAAAAATCTTCACTCTCTCTCTCTCTCTCTAAAACACAGACACATTCGTGTCCGCTACTGAGCGATGCAACACTTTATGTTTGTCATATTATTAATGTTAATCCCTCAATAGTTAATTTGTTGAATCTATGAGGCTCTGTATATAAATATAAAAAAATTGAATTGCCCATAAACAGGAAGATCCTAGACGATGCATGAGGTTTGCCAACGCCTTTTTATTATGGACACACATAATGAGTACCTTCCCAATCACATATTGCAAACGAACCCCACAATTATATATGTCAAACACCCACAAGAACTAAATGATGTCCACGTCTACTGTAAATTCGACTAGACGTAAAAGCTTATAGCTCACAAACACCTAAATCAATCACTAACCGCTTTAAAATACATTTTTGTTAGCCAATAGCTAAAGTCTTCTCCATTTGCTAACAAATTGATTTATGCATAAGTGGTTTTTTTAATAAAAAAAAATATAAAATCACTAGCTTTCTGAGTTTGATGTGTTGCTTATAAGTTGTGACTGTGAGTTGCTACTTGAAAAGGGAAAAGCTTAGCAAAGTTCCAAATTAGTTAATAGTTATGTAGATGTACGGGTGTGTGTATGAATTATAACTGATTCTATAAATTAATCTTAAGGTTGTTAATCTTTTGAATTTGAACTTAAAAAAAAAAAAAAAAAGATAGTGACCGAATTAAGAAATAACAATTGTAGATGCGAAATATTGCCAAGGGGGCCTATTTATTTTGTTTCGTTGTTAGCAGCTTTGAATCCCCCAAAGGTAAGGAGGAGGGCCGAAAGAGGTGGGGATCAGATTCCCCCATACTTCCAATTCCTGAAATTTGACTTTCACTATTATTAATTCATTTTGGACATGTTAGTCTTTTATATATATATATATATATATATATATATATATATATATAGGGAATGGGTTAGGTCACAAAATCAATTCTAGTGCGGGAAGTAGGACCACATCTAACACCACACAATTTTCAAAAATCAAAGGTCCAGATTTTATTAAAAAGGCAGTGGCAATTCTGTAATATTTGAAAAGTTTTTCTTGCGGGAGTGTTAACGTAATTTGGTAATTCTTATAAAAATCGCGGAGGATTTGATAACAGATCATCATGTTAACGAAATATTATATCATGCTAACGAAACATTATTGTTATGTTAATTAAATTTTTCAAATAATGCTAGCGAAAAATATATTTTAAAAATCAATTATAAACCTAATTTGATTTAATAAACCCTAATTAATTGGAAGAAATCCTAATTGGATGAAATAAATTTAATTAGATGAAATAAACATTGATTGGATGTAATAAACTCTAAATGAGTCGGAACAAATCATAATAATAATATACTTGTACCACATTAGCATTATAGTTTTACTTCGTCAGCACTGTGAATCCACTATGTTAGCATATGATTGGATGGAAAAAATCCTAATAATCAATTAGGAACTAAAAACGAAAAATTAAATTAAAAAAAGTAATCATAATTAAATGGAATAAACTATAATTGAGATGAAATAAATTATAATTGAGATTGAATAAACCCTAATAAATTAAGAGTTTTTTTCATTCAATTAGGATTTAATAAATCAAATTAGGTTTATAATTATTTTTTAGAATATATTTTTCGCTAACAATATTAGAAAATTTTAATTAGCATCACGATATCGCTTCGTTAGCATGATGATAATACTTTATTAACATGACGACCTGTTATCAAATACTTCATAATTTTTATAAGAATTGTCAAATTACATTAATATCCCCACTCGAAAAACTTTTCAAATATTACATGAGAATTGCCACCGTCCTTCTAATTAAATTTGGACCTTTAATTTTTTATGATTGTGTAGTGTGAGATATGGTCATAGTTCCCACACTAGCATTGATTTTCACCAAACTCTTTCCCTATATATATATATATATATATATATATATATATATATATAGAAGAGAAACCCAAACCCATCAAAAAGATTTAATATATATATATATATATATTTGAAATTTTATATATTTATTTTTCAACAGCTAATGAAGACGCCCATCTTTGGTCCACATTTGTATAAAGTTAAGAGTATTACATGGCTATCACTCAAAATATCAAAGCAAAAGTACAAATTTATTTTATTTGACAATAATTAGTTACACACATGTGTAATATTGATGTGTAGATTTAAATATTTTTTTTAAATAATAAATTCAATGAAGTCCTATTAATTTCCAAGCTGCCTTTTGAAGTCGTGTAAAGTTCAAGAAAGCACACATGTACATGCATATATACTACTAATTACTCACTCGTCTCATTCACATAGGTTGATTGAATTTTTCATTAAAATTAAGAAAATTATTTGAAATCACAATCCAGCAAGTAAACTTCCTAATATGCACATATTTATTTTTTTGACAATGAAATAATATTTAATGTAAACATGGCCGATTCTAATAATTTGATGGCTTGAGTTGTGGTGAAAAAATAAGGCCTCCATTTTTCATCTTATAATTTAATAAATAAATTGAACAACACACACCACACCATATGCAATATTTTTCTTTCTATTTTTTCTGTTTTAATATTTTTTTCTATTTTATTTTAAGATGTTATATTTTAATATTATAATATATATTTAGATGTAGGATTATAAAAAAAAAAAGTGGGTTGTTTCATTAAAAAAAAGGCAGAAATCGACCTCTTTTAATATCGATTTAGATTTAGGATTGAATAATAAATAAATAAGAACCTTTGAAAAATCAGGTACGAGGATTTGATCCCTTTGCCTCTTTGTTGATTTCAAAAACTCTTTTCATTAGGGCAACTTCACATTTAAAATACGTTTACAACTACACACACTTAACATTTTGAAAAAATTTGGGGCCCCTAATTTTTATTTTTTTTTGCGGGGTCTGAGGTAACCGACTTGCTTGCATCAAGCGATGAGTGGTCCTAAATGTAAACATATTAAATAGAAATATATATTAGTAAATTAGATAAATATATATAAATCACTGTATAATATTGTGATATCCAAAAAAGAAAAATAAGTCTACATAAATGGGACGGAACGAGTATAATCAAGAGGGTAATTAATTCAATTTTGAAATTTTTGTATGAGCTAGCTCACGCAACATATATATATATATATATATATATATATATACACACTTAACTTTTATCCAAATTTACCCTTGTGGAATGAATGGGATGAACGCCGAATTAAATAATATGAATCATGAAATTATTTATGAACAAGAGTGGTTGATGAATATATTAGGGATGCATCTCATTAATTTCATGAGTATATATTATTATTATTATTATAAAATAAAATAAAATAGGAGATGAAAGGAGAATTGGAGTTGTGGCGAAAGAGGGTTCGAGGACCACTGCAGGGGTTCCATGAAAGTTAGGGTTTGACAGATGGCCATTGGCTGCAGCTTCTTCTTCTCACAAATGTGTACTATTATTACTCTTTAATTTTATGTGTATCAATTATTAGAGCCATGCATTACCTCTT
The DNA here is from genome assembly GCA_026008535.1 of Perilla frutescens. Classification (NCBI taxonomy): domain Eukaryota; kingdom Viridiplantae; phylum Streptophyta; class Magnoliopsida; order Lamiales; family Lamiaceae; genus Perilla; species Perilla frutescens. The sequence goes on from BRKX01000015.1 coordinate 17,652,778, forward strand.
CTTCTCATCATTTATTTCTCTCTTTGTCTTTTGCATCCCACTTGAGAGAAGGAGATGATAATGATATATATATATATATATATATATATATTCCATTTTTTATTTTTATTTTTTTGCTTTAGTATAAAGTTGCATATTCTTCCACCCTCCTTTTTCCTCAGCAATAATAAAAGTGAAAATCCATCTTTTCTAATTTATTTATTTCATATTAATTGTGCTTTGAGATTATTTTTAACTTACTGAATTTTAAGCTGTTTTTTTTTTATAAAAAAAAAAATCTCCGTTCTTTCATTATATCAATCATATATATGTTGCGTACGTATATTATAATATCATCACTATGCTATGGTGCGTATCTAACAACTAAAAGTCTAAAACGTGAAATTGAAACAAAATCTCGAAATTAAAGAATCGAAGATTTCGTAAAAAGTTGTTGCAATTAGATGTGATTTAATTTACTGCTTTCTTTATTTGAATTTTCTACCTAATTTGACGGGCTCCTAAATTAGTGGTCCTTGAATGGAAAGCTGGCTGATCAGATCGAATCAGAGTTTTCCAGGTACATTGGACGGTGTGCTCGTTTACTAATGTTAATTTAATTATTTGGTAAAACTTAGCTTGTGATATTTATACAGTAAAATATCTATATAAGAATACTCTATATAAGAATAACCTCCTTATAATAATAAAAAGTTATGGTCCCAACTCGGGACCAGTTATAAATAAGAATAACCTCTACATTGTAATATTTCGGTATTTTTTTAGGATCATTCTTAAGAAATTTACCTCCATATAGTAATAAAGTGACATTAAATTTCATACATATTTAAATATCTATATAAAATGTCTAGAACTATTTTAACACATATGTTATATTAAACTTAAGATTGTATGAAATACTTATCTAAAGTTAGTTGTGGCAGTGCTTTAATTTTTTGGGTTAATATCACATCATTTAACTTGCACGTTATAAAATTAGTTAACACGATCACTTTCTTGTTGAATCTAAAACATTTTCGGCTTGTCCAACATATTTGAAGTTTGTTGACACAATAATTTTTCTATTTTTACACTATCATTCTCTGGATTATCACCATGCGCATATTGTGTGATTCCTATATGATGTATTATTCGGTTAAAGCACATGGATGAATTTTATATACCTTTTAAATTCATGTTTTTAAATATGAGATTATCACCATGCGCATATTGCGTGATTCCTATATGATGTATTATTCGGTTAAAGCACATGAATGAATTTTATATACCTTTTAAATTCATGTTTTTAAATATGAAAGAACATTTCTAAGTGTTGTATAATATATATTAAATTTTTTTAAAAAAATAATGATTTTTATATGTAAACTCTATATAAGAATAACCTCCTTATAGTAATATTTTTTTCTGGTCCCAACGATATTACTGTATAGAGGTTTTACTGTATATACTAAAACAAAATTTTAAATTTAAGGAAAAATATATGTGACTGTGTCTTCCGACTCTATTCACGATGTAGCTCCATCTAAAATGGATCCACGGAATTCACATTTATAACATTTCAATGAACCAATGGAAAATAAACGGTGTTTAATTTGTTGCTGAATTTTTTTTTATTTTTTTTTTACTCACACACCCGACCTGTGGTATTGAGGAGATTCGAACCCGTGACCTTTGATCTCCAAGCAATCTCACTCCACCACTAGGCCATCCCCACCGGGACTAATTCGTTGCTGAATTAACATTATTAATTGCCACGTACTTTTTCTTGGCTCAAACCGATTTATATATAAATTAAATTAATTAATTTTAGAACAACTCATATCACTACTTTTTTTTTTGGATGACGAAGGTAAATCACACTTGGTTCGTTTCTGGGTAATAAGCCGTAAACCACACAGAAGAAAGTAAATCACACTTGCACACAAAAGAAGGTAAATCGCACTTGATTCTCACTCCTGTGTAATAGTCTGGAAATTAACCACACGGAAGAAAGTAAATTACATGTGTAATAGCTTACAAATTAGACATGTGTGATAGATGAATACCTAGCGGCGTTGATAGAATTCGTACTTCAGATCTCAAAATTACACCACGTACTTCACATCTAGATCATCCCAAGACGACCCATAATTACTACTCGTGTAAATTTCGAAAGATTCGAACAGATGACTCACTTAGCTTGTTCATGGCATAATCCATTAGGTCACCCTACTGAACAATTGATTATTAATTAATTAACTATATACTTATTTACATGCATGCACGAATAAATTTTAATTATATTCAAATACCTAGTCTGACAACATCCAAATTATATCTCAACGAATGAACCTTGATTAAAATCTTCAATTCTCTTAAAGTTAATAATAGAATAAAGTTTAATTACCCAAATTAACAAAAAATAAAAAATCCAAACCACTATTCTTTTAATAACAACAAAATAGAATCATCTAAAACATTATGGGCCCATGCACATAGTAAAAGGTGCATCGTGATATATATATATATATATATATATATATATATATATATATATATATATATAGTCAATGTTTAATATGTTGTGTACATCAATAGAGAAGGTGTTCTTAGCTTCTCAAACATGCAAATTGATCATTGTTTCTTTCCAATCATTGCTGCTTTAATTCTGACCCGCAAACGTTACCACCCACATAATTCTTAAAAATTGTGCCACCTCTAAGATTGTAACTAGGGAAATTCAGGATTAATTTTAATTTGGTGTTTCCAAACAAAATAATAATAATAATAATATATTTATTTATTAAAACTAAATATGCGTATTTATATATTGATAAAACCTCGACTTCGCTCTTTACTAGAGGAAATTATATATAGGTGTAATTTTTTTATATATTACTTATTGTGAGCTCCAAAACATGTGTATCTATTATATTCGGACTGTAATTATTGCATGATAAGTATAATATCACTATCGTTATAATTATCTAAAGTAAATGTGACGTGAGCACATGTGATGACAAAAATAATTTGATGTTAGTATAAATAGTTATTGCAAAAATACAGTCTTATCAAATCTAATTCATGATAAATCATGTTCTCCATTCAATTCTCCATGCCACTCGACAAAATTCAGATAATTTAATTTCCAAAAGCTTACCATTTTAGTCAAGCCAGTTTTTCCAGAAATAATCGTGTACAGGAAAATTCAGATCCAAATAAATTCAGCGCACCTCAATTTTGATCATAAGCCATTTTAGGACGGCTCTTTTCCTAAAAGATTAATATTATATTATTAAATAAATATATTGGTGATGCGAGAAATATAAAATGAAACATAGTACGTAAATTTTCGTATGGTTTTAAGGTGGACATATTGAGCAGTACTATATTTACAACAAAATTACTTTTTACTAGAGACATTAAAAAACATCATATCGTTAGCAGAGATTTACGAAGAATAACTTTTATCGTTGATTGAATTACTATATACATATATAATAATACGAGACTAATTAAGACCAATTTAAAATAGAAAACTCTGTAAAGTGAAGCGTGACGCATATTGCAAATTAATTTAATAATTGTTAATGATCTATATGCAGATTATAGTTGTAATTTGCAATAGCTAGCAGTTAAAGTGAATAAAGACAGGAGTGCAAGATCCTAGCGTGTGATTGGATTGGCAGCTTTTTTATATACATTTAGGTTTTCTTGATAATTTATTTTATAATTCTTCCCTCACTATATAATTAACACATGTTAATTTATTTCATATTTCTCAATTATTTATTGCAAACTTTGACAGACTAACCAGATATATATGCACTCGCTACATAGAATTGGTTAATTAATCCCACTAATTAATTGTAAACAAACATTTCTTTATCTCTCCACCAAGAGTAAAATAAAATAAATATTTTGACAGAAACACACAATAAAATATTAATTTAACCTCTCAATTCATGAATTTTAATTTAGTATGTTTTGCGGTGTGAGTACTCTATTATCAATCGTTTTTATATAATCTAGCTGGTCTTTTAATTTTTTTTTTTTTTTTTACTCAAACACCCGATCTGTGGTATTGAGGAGGTTCGAACTCGTGACCTTTGGCCTCCGAACAACCTCACTCCACCATTAGACCATCCCCACCGAGACGGTCTTTTAATTTATATCACCATGCATATATAGCGAATCACTTGCCTATCCATAATATGACACGTCTGTGAAATTGAAATTACCTTTATAAATATATTATTTATTGCACTTTGTTTTTGTTCCTTTTTTTTATACACTTTGTTTCCTTACCTTTTTTTAGTCAACCACGTTGGAGAACAAAATACAATCACGACTATCACAAAATAGATATAACAAAAAACCATACCTACGAAAACCTAATTCTAATTTTGAATGTCTACGTAGCTTGGCTATATTATACATTTAATTCAATAAAAGTTTATTTATTTTTCTCTAATTAATGTATATTCCACGACGACAATGACACCACACCCTCTCACTTCTCTTATCTCGTATGCCTTTATTTTCCATCAGAAAATTTCAACAAAAATAGAAGCATAAAAATAAAACCCCTTAAAAATATATAAAAAGGAAACGAATAAAGTAAAAAAATAGTATATCCAATTGACGTCCATTCAAATTCCAATTGAACACGACCCCAGCCCATTGAATCCAAGCCGTTGATTCTGGTGATAAGGCTTGATCAACGGCGAGATGAATGCCCATGCATTCTCTCCACACACATCCCAATACTTTTTTTCAAACATAAAAAAAAAACACTACAATTCTTTCCCAAAAGGAAAAAAAAGAAACGAAAACCCTCATTTTTTTTCTCTTTTAATAAAAAAAAGAATATATATATATATACATGCATGTTCATTTGAATTTAATTTGGAGTGAATTTAACCTGCATGAACATTTCATTTTCGTCCTATTTAAAGGACGCAAATCGTGCCATTGAAGTTCAAGAAGGCAAAGACAAAGTACTAGGGTTGGCAGCAGTTTACTTCCTAGCTAGTTTTTGCTTGACTCTAAGAGAGAGAGAAAAAAACAAAGATCTTGTGATAAAAAAATGGCTCCTCAAGTTCCACCGGCCGATGCTTTTTCCGGCGCCGGAAAACTCCCGGCGTCCCTCGACGCGAAGAAGGGGTTCGTGACGTTCTTGGCCGGGAATGGCGACTACGTGAAAGGTGTGGTTGGTTTGGCGAAGGGTTTGAGGAAGGTGAAGAGCATTTACCCGCTTGTGGTGGCGATCTTGCCCGACGTGCCGGAGGAGCACCGTGAGATATTGAGGTCTCAGGGCTGCATTGTCAAGGAGATCGAGCCCGTCTACCCGCCGGCTAACCAGACTCAGTTCGCCATGGCTTACTATGTCATCAACTACTCCAAGCTCCGTATATGGAACGTAAGTAGCCTCTTCATGCACGTGCACACACACACAAACACGATAGCACGACACCAATGCTTACTATATATGTGTTTGGTATAGTATTAATTAATTTGGGGTGTATGTGTTAATCTATTGTACTTGTTATTAGGTGCATGTAAAACTCGGAAATGGCATGTGTGCTAGGATAGGCGAATAACTTATTTATTATTTATGGATTAGGAATCGCTTTTGGTATAGTTTAGTTTGATTATTTTAATTTCCAAACACAATCCAATCTTCCCTAGCTAGTTTGTGTGTGTGCGCGCATGTTTTTTTTTTTTTAACTGACGAAGTTTGAAAATCTTGGGATACTTCTAATTCACTAAAGAAAATACACTTTGTAAAAGTATTATATGCTTAATTAAAGTGATTGCACAGTTGTTTTTCTGTCCTAAAAAGTTTGAAACACGTACTAATTTATGTTTTATACGAGGCTATATTCATATATTATATTTCATGATTGACTTGTATTTTTGTGACATCCTAAATTTTCAAGAATCCTAAGCGACAAAAAAAAAAATCAATGATGTTATGCACCTAGAAAACACCTCGAACAAGACAAGAACAATTAGGACAAAAAAGAAGACAACATCATGATATTTAGCCACAGAAAAATATGGGTTTTATTTTGTTTTCCTGTTCATGAACATACACACAAGATTTTTATATTAAACATTTATTTTGAAAATTTGGTAACCATGCATGTTACAATGAAAAACATTATCTAGAGCTGTTAATTTGATGGAAATGAAAAAATGAAATTGCAGTTTCTGGAATTCAGCAAGATGGTGTACCTTGATGGAGACATCCAAGTATTCGAAAACATCGATCACCTCCTGGACACACCGGATGGATACTTTTATGCTGTAATGGATTGCTTCTGTGAGAAAACATGGAGTCACTCTCCACAATACTCCATTGGCTATTGCCAGCAATGCCCTAACAGGGTCACCTGGCCTTCTGAGATGGGTCCCCCTCCCCCTCTCTACTTCAACGCGGGCATGTTCGTCTACGAGCCTAGCAAAACTACTTACGAGACCCTCCTCGACACTCTCCAGATCTCTCCAACCACCCCATTTGCCGAGCAGGTAATTAATTAATTAATTAGCCCACCAGCTCCTGGCTGGCTGGTTCGCTGGTTGGTGGAGTGATGATCTCATGACTGAAAGGCCATAAGACTGACTGAATATATATTAAATATGCTTGCAGGATTTCTTGAACACTTTCTTCAATCCAATCTACAAGCCTATCCCCCCAATCTACAACCTCGTCTTGGCGATGATGTGGCGCCATCCTGAGAATGTCGAGCTCGAGAAAGTCAAAGTTGTCCACTACTGTGCTGCAGTAAGTTTACCAACTAATTAACGCCTTTTAGGTCGAGCTATTCAGAACACACGTATATGTTTTCGTACGTAGGTACTAATAATTCTTGTTTGAATCAGGGATCGAAGCCATGGAGGTACACCGGGGAGGAAGCTAACATGGACAGAGAAGACATAAAAATGCTGGTGAAGAAATGGTGGGACATTTACGACGACGAATCGCTGGATTACAAGCCTGAAGAAGCTGAAGAGGGGTTCTCGAAGCCATCGATCTTGGCCTCCCTGCCTGAACCTGCAGTTTCTTATGTTCCAGCTCCTTCTGCTGCTTGAGCATACAAATTCTAATACTACTACTGTTTGTGTTGTCTTACCTTATTAATTAACTAAATTTTTATGGGCAACTTAATTTGCCTCTTTTTTCGTGTGTAACTTCGTATGCATAAGTTTGGTTCTGTTTGATGCCAATCATATGTAATCAATGTATCACTCAAATTAATTAAATTAGCAGTAACGGAATCGACTAAAGAGTTCTGCTGCTATTATTATCAAAATCTCTCTCCCTCCCTCCCTCTCTCTCTCTCTCTATTAACTCCTTTTATTTTATTTTTTATATTTTTGCAACCACAAATTAACTCTCCATCTCTACTTTTCGATCCTATATATGTTGTGACTATCATCTTACATGTTAGGACATTATTTAAAGTGTTTTAAACACGTAACAACTACATAAATAAAAAACGAACAAAACTGAACATAATAAAATATTGAAAATCGATCCCTTTTTTTGTTATTTTGGGTTTCACTATTCGCAGTTGCTGTTCATGTATATGCATGATTGCGCTCGCCCTATTATAAAGTATTGGTTACGATCGCGAGCTACAATACTGATGTGCACTTAATCCATTTAGGCCACTCGATCGTACACAAATTAAATTGGAAATGAAAAGTTACTTTTATTCAATTTGGAAGTATTGTATGTATTAATCAATAGAATTATTGGCCATGAATATGAATTTCACCTGGCCAAATTGCATGTCTTTGCGATTTGACAGCTTTCTCATTTTGGGCCTTGGCAGTTTATTTAATAAAACAAATGTCGCATTAATAAAAACAACAAAAACTTTTGGGCCGTGTATCTATGCATATATTAAAGCAAAATCACAGAGGTAAAATAGTTATAAAAAAACTAGTGAAATACTTATTTAAATATTATTTCTGTCGAATAATTTAAAAGCTTTAGTTAAGCTGTGATGGTGAGTGTGATGTACAAAAGCTTTCAATTGCCTGGGTTCGAAGCCTTGCTTCCCCTTTCTTCTTTTGATTTTTCCTTTTTTTTGTCTTTTTTCTAAAATAAAATTCAATTATTATTTCATTTTTTTTCAGTTTGTTTTTCTTTTTCGTTTTTCCTTTTCTTTATCTTTTTTTTTTTTTCAATTATCTTTGTTTACTATTTTTTAAACTTCTTTCAAGCGTTTTTATTATTAGAATATATTAAACAATTTTTTTTAATACTTATAGTAGAAAAAAAATGTAAAGGCCCTAGAAAACTTTTCCCCTTTCTTTTTGTTTTTCCCTTTTTTTATAATTTTTTAAAACTAAAATTCAATTGTTGTTTCCTTTTTTTCCGGTTTGTTTTATTCTTTTCGTTTTTCTTTTTTTTTAATCTTTTTTTACAATTTTCTTTGTCTACCATTTTTTAACTAATTTCAACCATAAACATAGTATTTTTTTTAATATTTATAAAATTATAATAGAAAAAAATGTAAGGGCACTTAGAAAATTGGAATACAAATAGGGATTTCACAATTGCACTTAATAGGCATATTGGTGCGTGTATTAAATGATAATTTAAACTAAATATTGTATTATAGTAGTAAAAAACTATATGTATCATAATTATATATGTAACCATTCACATCTTTAACTTAAAAATATAATTAAAACTTAATAAAATGCCCGTAGAAAATATTTTTATTTTTATTTTTTAATTATACTACTACTTATTGTGTAAACATTCATATTTTAAAAATTTTATAATTTGTCTAATAAAAAAAATATCACCGAAACATGCATAACAACTAATAGCCATTCACATATATTTAAATTTTTAGACTTTCTAAATATGAAATATCAATAAAGCATAACAAAATATACCCATGGTAAATATTAAATTTTTTTATTTTTTTTAATTCTAATACTACTTATGGCATTCATATTTTTAACTTTTTAGAATTTGTTAAATAAAAAAATATCACCCAAACATAAATAAATAATAATTAACAACCATTCACATCTTTAATTTTTTTAGATTTCCTTAAAAAAATTACCAAAACATAATAAAATGCACATAAAAAATATTTGAATTTTTAAATTTTATAAATTATAATACTACTTTTGGTGTAATCAAATGACTTATTATATAATTAACGATTGTTTTGAATGGCAATCATTTAAATTTTTATGGTGTAAACAAAGGGACAAGAGCTTTTAACGGGTAAAAAAGAGAGAAATAAAAGAGGTCAATTTGTTTAAAATAAAATAATGTAAAATTGAAATTTCTTAATTCTAATTAATATACTTCTAATGATGCAGATGAAATTCTCTACTACATTTTATGCAACATCTACATTATACAATTAAAATTATTAATTTTTCACCCTGTAGCTTATGATTTTATCGACTGCTTATCGCGTAATCAACAGGGCTTATAATTAATAGGAGCTAATGGTAGACATAAAATTGAAAAAAAAATTAACCCAAAAAGAAAACTAATGAAAGGATACGTAGATAATAATAATAATAATAATTATTATTATTATTATTATTAATATTATTATTATATTGTGGTAAGAAATCTATTTATTTAAATTTATGTGTGACCGCATAAAATATATTCAATATGTTAAATATATAAAACAAAGTAACTATTCAATTTTGTTTATCGAAAAATAACATTACTATGTGGTAGGTGTTATACGCAATAAGTGTATATATATATCTCCAATTGATTCAGTTTTAAAACATAAAAAACATTGTAAACGTGTTTATGAATATATTTGAAAAATTACAAATATAATGTTTTATATATATTGTAAACTATCATGTGATAAAGTTATAATTATTTCTTATTATATATACTCATACTGTTACAACCAACAATACTTCAACTATCATCAAACTTAAAACTTAAAATGTATAGACCAATTTCGTGCATCGTACGGGAGATATACTAGTTTTAACTTCATATTAGGATCGCCAAATATTATTTCATTTTAATTCTTACATAGACAATTCCCAAAAAAAAATAAAAAAAAAAAAGAACCTTGTATAAAATATAGAAATTAGTTTAATGAATCACAATATGTAACTGAATATAGTGAATACCGAATATATAGTGATATATCTTGAGATCATTGTCGACTACGCATGAATTAGTTTAATGAAACAGCATATGTAACATACTATCAAATTTGTAACTGCAAAATATAAATATATACATATTAATTAAGCTATGAAAACAGATGAACCCTCGCAGAACATAGATATAACTGCAGTGGTTCATTAAATTTGACATTTGATGCCATTAACTGATGTCATAAATTCCCACATATATATATTGGACAGTCGTAAACCAGTTTTTCATCAACCATAATTCGAAAAGCAAGCAACTAAAAATGAAGCTTCTTGTGTATTTTCTGGCATTGTGGGTTTGTGTTTGGATGAAAGCATCAAATGCGGATTCGGGCAAAAGCATAGAGGCGAATAGGAAGTTTATTTCGATAACGAACAAGGCGAAAGAAGATGCCATGATCCAATGCAAATCCGGGAAAGAAATTAATTTGAAGAAAACACTGAAACCTGACGAGAAAATCCGTTGGGGCCTGCCGGAGAAGGGTGGGAGCACCATTTGCAGGGTCAGTATAGAGAGCAAGAACGGCAGTGTCAATGTCCACGGCTACTTCTCCGCGTTTCTTGCCAAGTATTGCAAGAAGGAATGCAAATGGAGGGTTTTTGATGATGGGATGCTCAATCTCAAACTTGGAGGTTGGGGATGGAAAAGTTTCGAGCTTAACAAGGATGAGGAATCACCTGCACCTGCACCTCCACCACCAGTGCAAGAGATGCCGCCGTTGACTACTCAGGCCAAATTGAAACCATGGAAACCAAGATCAGCAGCACCTGCACCTGCTAAAACTATGAAGCGCCATCGAAGAAAATCCCCCAAATGGAGAGCACCTGCACCTTCATCTGCACCAGTGGAAGAGATGCCGCTGTCCACTACTCAGGCGAAACTGAAACCACGGAAACCAAAATCAGCAGCACCTGCACCTGCTAAAACCATGAAGCGCCATAGGAGAAAATCCCCCAAATGGAAAGCACCTGCACCAGTGGAAGAGATGCTGTCGTTGACAACTCAAGCGAAATTGAAACCATGGAAACCAAAATCAGCAGCACCTGCACCTGCACCTGCACCTACACCTACACCTGCACCTGCTAAAACAATGAAGCGCCAACGGAAAAAATCCCCGAAATGGAAAGCATCTGCACCTGCACCTGTGACTAAATCTCCGACAAAGAAGATCAAGAAAGCAACAGTCCCAGCTCCAGCGCCATCGGAAAATGCTAAAACTGCACTGCCTCCGATGAAACACCACCAAGGGAAATCCAAATCACCTCCAACGGAATGGAAATCAGCAGCACCTACACCAACAATGCAGCAAATCAAGAAAGCGCCGCCTCCAACCAACCACGGTCGACGGAAGTTGAAGCATGGAAACCCCTTCAAATCCAAATCACCAGCACCTGCACCTCCAACAAACCTCAAATTTGTAGAAGCTCCAGAGCCAGAGATATCTCCATCTCCACCAACCCTCAAATTTGTAGAAGCTCCAGAGCTAGAGATATCTCCACCTCCTACAAACCTAAAAGCTAAATTCTCACCACCTCCGAATCTGATGGAAGGCGGGGATGAATCCCAATTCTCACCACCTTCCATGGAAGGCGGATATGAATCCCAAAACTCACCACCTCCGACAGTAGGCGGAGATGAATCCGAATTCTCACCACCTCCCACGAAAGGCGGAGATGAATCCTATTTCTCACCACCTCCAACTGAAGGCGGAGATGAATCCCAGTTCTCACCACCTCCAACTGAAAGCGGGGGTGACTCCCGATTCTCACCACCTCCCACGGAAGGCGGAGATGAATCCCAGTTCTCACCACCTCCGACGGAAGGCGGGGATGACTCCCAGTTCTCACCACCTCCAACTGAAAACGGGGATGACTTCCGATTCTCACCACCTCCCACGGAAGGCGGAGATGAATCCTATTTCTCACCACCTCCGACGGAAGGCGGGGATGACTCCCGATTCTCACCACCTCCTACAGAAGGCGTAGATGAATCCTATTTCACACCACCTCCTACGGAAGGCGGAGATGAATCCTCACCACCTCCAACTAAAGGCGGAGATGAATCCGAATTCTCACCACCTCCAACGGAAGACAGAGATGAATCTCAGTTCTCACCACCTCCGACAGAAGGCGGGGATGACTCCCGGTTCTCACCACCTCCAACTGAAAGCGGGGATGACTCCCGATTCTCACCACCTCCGACAGAAGGCGGGGATGACTCCCAGTTCTCACCACCTCCAACTGAAAGCGGGGATGACTCCCAATTCTCACCACCTCCCACGGAAGACGGAGATGAATCATATTTCTCACCATCTCCAATGGAAGGCAGAGATGAATCCCAGTTCTCACCACCTCCAATGGAAGGTGGGGATGACTCCCAGTTCTCACCGCCTCCAACTGAAAGCGGTGATGACTCCCGATTCTCACCACCTCCCACAGAAGGCGGGGATGAATCCTACTTCTCACCACCTCCCACGGAAGGCGGGGATGAATCCCAATTCTCACCACCTCCCACAGAAGGCGAAGATGAATATCGATTCTCACAACCTCCAACTAAAGGCGGGGATGAATCCCAATTCTCACCACCTCCCACGGAAGGCGGAGATGAATCTTATTTCTCACCACCTCCCACGGAAGGTGGGGATAAATCCCAATTCTCACCACCTCCAACTGAAGGCGGGGATGAATCCCAATTCTCACCACCTCCCACGAAAAGCGGAGATGAATCCTATTTCTCACCACCTCCCATGGAAAGCGGAGATGAATCCCAATTCTCACCATCTCCAACTGAAGGTGAAGATGAATACAAATTCTCACCACCTCCAACAGAAGGTGGAGACGAATCCTCACCACCTCCAACTAAAGGCGGAGATGAATCCCAATTCTCACCACCTCCCACGGAAGGCGAAGATGAATCCTATTTCTCACCACCTCCCACGGAGGGCAGAGATGAATACCAATTCTCACCACCTCCAACTGAAGGCGGTGATGAATTCTCACCACCTCCGACTAAAGGCAGAGATGAATCCCAATTCTCACCACCTCCCACAGAAACCGAAGATGAATTCTCACCACCTCCGACTAAAGGTGGAGATGAATCCCAATTCTCACCACCTGCACGGCCTCATTCAACCTTTTATTCTTGTATTAAAGAGGATTCCACATAGAATTCCAAATAATTCATTTTTGTCTGCAATAAATTAAAATTTTCTTTTAAAGAATCAGAGTATTTGCTTCTCTAGCTCTTTATTAATTTCTGCGTACTTCTTTTTCATTTATTCTCTTTACTAAAATTTAAACATTATGCCTCTGATCCAGGCACCGGATTAATTTAATTACCATTTCACTACTACGTTTTGCAGTTTTTGCCAAGTTTTGCTCGTAACAGATCATACAAGGGAAGGCTAATGCATACATTTAGAAATTACTCTTTATCTTCAATCTCTGTAGGAAAAACTCAGCTCCTCCAAATTTGTACTATACAAACATAATTGATTTTTTCTAGCTATTATCATGAGAAAATTTCGCTTTTAATCCCACAAGCCATGTACCAATTCTCTTTTGGTCACGATACTATCTATTTTGGTCCCAGAGGAATTGAATTATCATTTCTAGTCCCACCGTGAGGTTTTCTGTCAAATTTATTATCAATTTTGGTCTCATTATGCTATCACTTTTGACCCCAAAACAAAAATTAACAAAGTATTTTTCAATAGTTGCTGGAGGGAAAATGGAGTTAATTTTCTATTGTTTTGGAGAGAAAATTATCATAAAACACTTGATGATTCATAACTAAAATTAACTATACAATAATTACATGCTTATATCAATGCAAAATAGTACAAAAAACAATTCCATGCTTAACATAAATTCAATCCCTAGCTCAAATAATCAAAATAATATATATATATATATATATATATATATAGATGATCCGTTTCATCAATAAGAATGCAAAGCATCATTGGATTCGACAGCAACATTCATAAGAAATCAACCAAACCACCATTACAGAGCTTAAAGAAAAAATATCCCTTGTTTCTTTTTCCCCTTTTCACCTTCAAGCTATCCCACATTCTTCAATCAATCAACCAACTCTTCACACACACATAGACACCAATTCTGCTAAAAGGAAAATGAAAGTGGTAGGATTTAAGAGTGCAATATTATGGTCATGATATCAATTCATATAAGTATAACAAAATTATGCATATAATATATTTGATGGATAAATCTATAACACTATAGCACTACTATGTATCTACAATTCACAATGGCGCGCATGTTCACAAAGTCGAGGGAAAAATTAGAGCATGAAATTTGTCTTTGCCTCGTAACATTCAACACTTTCAAGTACTTTTGCAAGTTCTAGGTTTCTGCCTCGGGTATGGCAGATAGCACTATCAACTGCTAAAGATTAGGACAAAACAAGGTTTCGTGGTTTAGAACTTAGATTCAATATCCTCCAAAATTGCAATCTTAAACAAACCACCAAAAAACACTCAACAGTGCTTTGTGTTTTTCTCTGTCCATTGTATATGCATAAGCCGATGTGCCCAAGAACACAAATCCCTACTGAAAATCTCAACCAATCTCAGACTTAAACCGTGCAATGCAGAATCAGTGTAGAAGGGGAGCAAAAATGCACGCAATCGTACTACACAAACAGAGCATAAAGATGAGTAGAAATACCAAACACTAAAACTCCCTTATCTGTATTTTTTTTTATCAGAGGACAAGCTGTGTCCAAGAACATGAATCACGACTGATCCTAACATTTATATCAACAAGAGTCCAGATAAATCCAACATCTTTACAGAAAATTCATCCATCCCCACCTCAATTCACTCAAAATGAAAGTACTCAACCCTCGTCCCTTCAAGAACCCTTCTCTCTCTCTCTCTCTCTCTCTCTCTCTCTCTCTCTCTCTCATACACCCACACCCACACAGAGAAGAAGCACCTAATTACTCAATCACCGTCTCTAAATAACACAAGTACACAACCTGCTTGTCGAACACTGTGAGCGGCGCGTCTTTGGGGACGCTCTTGGTCAGATAAAGCGGATACCCCTCTTCAGTCTTCAGTACATGGCCTTGTATAGGTAAAAAAAAAATATACCTCTACCATATCATCACCGTCTTGAATAACTTAGCCATTTGGGGATTTGGTTCAAATTGGGTCAAAATTAGGGCTTGGCGATTTGGGAATTTTTTGAGAATTCAGTGAGAAATGTAGGATTTTTCTCAATTAAGGCTAAACTCCCGTCCAAATACACGCACTGAGAATTTGAGACATGTCATTTGGGACAAAAAATGAAATCTTCTCCTATTATCATTGATTAGATCTTCTATTGCATATTTTATGTTACATTTTATATTGCACACTTGATTTTTTTAATTTTTTTTTTTCAAATTCTTGTGATTTAGTTTAATTTTGCGTTTGTTGTTTAGGGGTCATCTTACCTAATTATGATGTATTATAATTTATGAGTAGTTGATTTTTAGTTTTTAGTTATTAAATGATTATTTAAAAAATATTATGAATTACAATAAACTCTAATTGAGTATGATGAACCATGTATAACAAGTATAAAATTAAACTAAAGTATAAGAAATTGAAAAAAAAATTAAATGTATAATAAGGAATGCAATATCAAATGTGCAATAAATAATTTAGTGTGCTATATTATCTTTGTTTAGAGAAGTTTCACTAAAAAAAAATTAAGTTGTTGATGGGGATTAGAATTCGAATTCATGTCTCTCAAATGGAGAAATATCAATTAAACTACATGTTAGTGGTCAGTCAAGTTTCATAATTAATTACCTAGAATAGTTTAGGGTTAAGTCCAAAAAGATAAAAAAATATATATACAAACTTTGGCAAACTCACACACCATTTACATTTAAATTAAAATTCTAAATTTTTGTAATTTCATGCACGACCTTCTTATGAATTGCAAATCGTAAGAAGATGAATGTGTAGGAGAGAGAGCCGATCGTGAAGACGAATGTTTTTAAATATAAATGTGAGACTTCAATAGAGGAGAGAGAATGTGTAGTTGTGACTATAAGTCTATAACTGGTATACCACCCATCCCTGCGATGCATGGTAAATATTACATACATACATACATACATATATATATATATATATATATATATATATATATATATATATATATATATATATATATATCATTATAAGAAAAAAAGATTTAACGACGGATTTAGTGACAGAACATTTTCCGTCGTTAAAATAATGATAAATTAATGACGGATTAAAATTTTTTTGTTTAACGACGGATTTTTCCGTCTCTAAGTTAACGACGGAAAAAATCCGTCGTTACACGTTGTATTTTAATTTTTAAATTTAATTTTTTTCATTTTAACGACGGACGTTAATGTAGAGACGGAAAAATGCGTCGTTAAATAACATTTTTTATTTTTTTCTATTTTTTTAAATTTTTTTTATTCTTAGCGATGGATTAGTTACGGAATAATTCCGTAGCTAAAATTAATTTTGATTTTTTTTATTTTCAAATAAATACTTAATTATGAATTCAAAATTATTTTTTTAAACATTTTATTTTTTCGTATTTATTTGATTTTTGTTAATATTTTATATTATTTTTTAATATTTTAATTTCAAAATTTTCAATTGGTATTAATTACAAATTTGAAATTAATCTTTTTAATATTATTTTTTATTTTACATTTTAAATTTATTTTATTTTTTAATATTTTATACTATTTTTAATATTTTATATTTTTTTTATTTTTCAATTACTAATTAATTACGAATATGAATATTTTTTAAATATTGTTATTTATTTTATTTTTATGATTTATTTATAATTGTTTTATATTATTTTTTAATATTTTTTATTTTAATATTTTTTATCACGTTAATTTTATTTTTATAAATATTCTTAATTATAAATATATAATATTTGATAAAATTAATTAAAATAATCTAATATTAAATAATGATATAATATAATTATATTTTATACTAAGCATATAATATTAAAATTTTTAATAGATATTTAATTAAATGAATAACATATAATTAAAAAATAAAAATTCAATAAAAATGGTTTTCGTGTGTGTGTGTGTGTGTGTGTGTCTATATATATATATATACACATATATATATGGGTTGATTATAATAAAAACTTATCTTGGTGTGTAAACGTGCGGACTGTGCTTGTTTAGTGTGCTTTTAGTGCTTTTCTTTATGTATTTTGGTGCTAAAAATATCTAGCACCAAAACATAATAAGAAAAGCATTAAAAAAATTAGCAAAAATTAGCACCAAAATACATAAAGAAAAAGCACTAAAAATACACTAAACAAGCACAATCCGCAGTTTACACACCAAGATAAGTTTTTATTATAACCAACCCATATATATATATATATATATATATGCACACACACATACGAAAACCATTTTGATTGAATTTTTATTTCTTAATTATATGCTATTCATTTATTTAAATGTCTATTAAAAATTTTAATATTATATGTTTAGTATAAAATATAATTATATTATATCATTATTTCCCTCTAGTTAGAATATAACATGTTAATTGTTACTCGACCTAACATTAGAGTAGAATAGTAACTTATAATAATTAACATGAATATTTAAAAAATATTGAATGACACAATTTTTTTGAGACTACATATAAGTTCGATGTTGAATTATTCAAATATTATATTTTTAATTTAAATAACATGAAAATGTCCAAAAACTAAAAGCCAATTTCACATTGCTATAATGGAAAATCAAATACATTAATTAAAATAAAGAATAACTGAGCTATATATATATATATATTATAATGTATTTCTACATCAAAATCAAAATTATGAATGATAAAATATTGTATTGGGACAATCTATACTATATATAAAAGCTAGAAAAAATATGATTTTGGTGGTAAAATTGATGGCAATTTTGTAATAAAAATTGAAACTTGAGGTCATTCATTTTTTCTTTTTATTATGCATTTAAATTATATAAATATTTTTAAAAAATTGTTTAATGTTTTGAAAGTGGGAGAACGTGTGTTTTGCAAGTTTTGCATGTTTCAACATATATCCGCATTTTGCTCTCACAAAAAAATAATATATATCCGAATTTTAATTAGGCAATGTGCATTTTTTTTCTAATTTTACATAAAACCATATTTTATTAATTACAATTATGTATTAATTAAAAATACATAAAAACTGAAATCATGGATATATATATTGTGTGTGTGGATTATTTAAAAACTGAAATCACAGATATTTTTATGTATATATATATATCCATAAAAAATTACAATCATGGATATATATAAAAAAATACAATTATGAATATATTTTAAAAAAAATACAGAAAATAAGCAATACACCCCCACTAATTACAACTTCTGCTCCACTTCCCACTACTTCTAAATTAACCAAAAAATGAAACATGAATAATAATAATATTAACAGCTTTGAGAATACATAATTCACACACACGTTTCCTCTTCCTTTTCATTTGCTCTCAAACCATCCTAAACCTTCTCTGAATTTTTTTAATCTGCCGTCTCAATATTTCAACAAAAATGGCTCCGGTTTTTAGAACAGTACAAATGTTGAAACCCGGAAAAAGTACGTTCGATATAGAATTGCGGTTGATTCGATGCTACGAAAACACAAATTCATTTTACAATGGAATGCATTTTCCATGATTGAGATGTCAAATGAATATATAAAATTTTCACTTTTTTTTCGTTTAAGAAATTCAACCTTATACGAGTGATTTTTTTTTTTTGTAGGGCGAACAAATCCATATGACTATTCCGAAAGCAAATATCGAAAAGTTTAAAGATCGCCTTATTGAAGGCAATGTTTATGCTGTAATCGATTTTATTATTGGATTAAATATCATGAAGTACAAGATAACAACGTGTGTTTATAACATAATCGTCTTTAAATACACGCGAAATTTTGAAGTATTCCACGAAGAATTTCCGCAGCGTTTATATGAGATAAAGACTTTCATCGATATTGCAAATATGGAGAACATAGGAGGTGCAGCAATATTTGGTAAGATTTTTGCATACATACAAAAAATGATATAATATTTCCTATGCATCTATTACATTTTTTTTTTTGGTAGATGTAATGGGAACTATAGTCTCACACTATAGACCCCTTACAAGAGAGATAAATGGGAAGCCGACGAAGTTGATGGATTTGGTGTTGGAAGATTTGGAGTAAGTTCTTTTTAATTTAAACTACATATTTTTATTGTTTAAAAGTAGATTTATAAATGATTTTATTTTTAAAATAAGTTAACAGATTATTCCAAGTTGTAAAATTTAAAGTTTTTAATTGTTCTCTAATTATGTATTCACTAATTTTTTTTTGAATATTTGTAGTGGAAATACGATTACTGCCACACTTTGGGAAAACTATGCAGAAGAGATGATAATTTTTTTGAATTCTCGTCCGGAAGCACCAGTGGCTGTAATTCTACAATTTTGCAGACCTAACATATACAGGGGTAAGAATTTTTCTTTTTTTCTATAACTTTGAATTATGTGCGTGGCTTTGATTAATTAAATATTACAATAGGTGAAGTACAAATTTCATCTTTGTTTAATGTTACAAAGATTGTGATGGATCAGAATATTTCAGAGACAGCAGATTTTAGTTTAAGGTAAAATTATTCATTTATTATATTACATGTTCGTTTTTGTTGTTATTTTGATTAATTTTGTTATAGCATTCAGAACATATTAGATCTTGGGTTTTATTGTTATTTTTATTTATTTATTCAAAATATATAATTTTATTAACATTTATTTATTATTTATTTTTTTGGAGGTATCTGACTAATGGGAAAGTGAGATCAACCAGTATCTCTACTCTCACATCATCATCATCAAGGACGTTAAATGATCAAATTAGAGATGGTGATTTTGAATTGAAAACCATATCTCAAATTATGACAGAGGGGAAGGTATTTTAAATATTTGGAATAGCATTCAAAATATTTTTATATTTTAAATATATTTAACTAATTTTTTATTTTAATTACACTGGCAATTTCTGGATATTTGCAACCATACTCTGTGTAGAGACCATTGGAGATTGGTCCTACTAGGCTTGCAAACGATGTCAGAAGAAAATTAAAGCAAGTGGGAATCAATTTTTCTGCTAAAAAAGTCAGTCATTTGACATTGTAGGAAAACCGAGGTACCTTATATTTAAATTAAATTTTACATTTTCCAAAAAAATTATAATTTTTAAAATTTTTAAATTATAGGTACAAGCTAACTGTGAGGGTTGTTGATGACACTGGAACCACCACTTTCCTACTGTGGGATAAGGAAAGCATAGCAATTATCGGAAAAACATCTTCAGAATTGAGTGTGGTAAATTTTTTTAAAAAAAGTTCCTAAAATTAAACAATATAAATGCTAATTAAATTTTTTTATAGGGTCGATGCATTGAGGGAATTCCAGCAGGCATTGAACAATTAGCTAACAAAAAAGCTCTGTTCAATGTTACTGTTCAACCTAGGCAGACAAGAAATTACACTGGATCTTTCAGTGTAGCAAGGATTTCTACTGATAGAGAAATTATCCAAAAATTGTGTGGAGAAAATGTTCCTACTGAGGTACCCAAAAAAAAAATAACACACAATATATTTTTTTATATGAATATCTTTAAGTATTTAATGACAAATTATTTTTATTGTACAGGGAGAAGAATCCATTTCAATAAATGGAGCATAAATGATTGAAGAGATGGTAGGTTCATTCGAATTTTCTAATATTTTTTTAAGTAAATAATAATTATAAACTAATAATTATTTTAATTACAGGTTGGTTCATCATCTTCAAAATTAGCTGTTGAATCAAAAAGTTGTAATGTTATCAACATAACAATTCAGCAAATAATAGAAGATGGATAGGTCAACTTTACTGTTATTATAATATTTTGCTCCTTGAAAATAAAATATTAAATATTCCATTAACATAACATATTTATGATAAAATTCAGAGTGGAGAGTTCACAGTGTTTGCCACTGTGAACTGCATTGAAGACATTACTGGCATGTCATACCTTGCATGCAAAGTATGTCGGGAGGAACTAGAGCTACAGGATGAACTCAAATTCTTTTGCCAAAAATGTCAATCATTTGACATATGCGGAAAAACAAGGTTATTGATTAATTTATATTTTCAATCTGAAATTAATTTTTTATCTTAAAAAATCATATCATAATTTTTTTAATAAAATATAGATACAAGTCGACTGTGGAAGTGAGTGACGGTACTGCAACAACAACATTTCTTATATTGGATATGCAATGCATTGAATTAATTGGACAAAAATCAGCAGAGATATGTCACCTGATTTTCAAAAATATATAAATATTTGGGAACATATATTAATTCACTATTTTTTTTATAGGATGAGATAATTTGATGTACTTCCAGTTAAAATTGAAGGCATATCAAATAAGAAAGGTCTCTTTACTGTAATTGTCATGCCTGAGCAGGTCAATAATTATAAGGGACCTTTTAATATTGTTAAGGTTACATGTGAGGACAGAATACTGAATGCAAGTTCAGAAAATCAGGTGGATATTTTACTAAATTTTTTTTTACGAAATATAAAATCATTACTTAAAACGCTTTTCATTATGTAGGGAATATCATCCAAATCAAAGAAAGGGAAAGAGCAGATTGATGAAAATGCAGATCATGTATACTATTTTACACATAAGAATGACATTTTATGTTTATAACAAGCATACAATAAAGTACATCACATTCATTTTGTCTTTTTAACTATTTCAGGTTAATTTGATAAGTGATACATTACTGACACCAAGAAAGATGAACTCCAACACAAGTAATGCAGTCAATCTTATGGGCGATGATCATGTAAAGAGAAAACTGATTGACGAGTTTTCATCAACTACTCAAAAGAGAAACAAAAGATTGGTGAAGAAAGAAAAATAGTGAGCAGAAGGAAAATGCATGCAGAAGTTTGAGAAATAGATCAACTGGAGGGGATTCAATTAAGTTATTTATATGCTTTATTTATAAAGACAATTTAGTTTTTTACATAGACATTTTCAGATATGTTGGGATGTTTTACATAATTTATTCATGTTTCCCTTTATGTTCAGAATTTACTTAGATTTTGGGATGGTTTATTTAATGTTAGATTGCAATTTTAATATAACTAAAAAATAATTCAACATAAACCATAATTTACAGACAATTGAAATTTAGTAAACCATATTTTACAAACATTAATTAAAAACTAAATTCAGAACATAATTAACTAATATGCAAGTTTGATCACTTCATGAAGCAGGATTACAGCAAGCAATAAAAATAAACAGGAGATTGACTGCATCAAAAATATGCCAGACTGTATAGAAAAGGAATAATTAAAATATAAATTCAAAACATAATTAATTAATGCTGCAACATAAATATTTTAAAAGCAAACAATTAAGCATACATATAACATAAAAGAGTCTTAAATAAACCATAATTAACAAAGAAGTCGAATTAAATTTTAACTAGAGATTAAATAATTAAAAAAGTAACACTGCAAACAAGCAATACTGCAAATAGGAACAATTAACCATGCAATTTAAATATGCCAGACTTTAATAAAATACATGAACAATTTAAAAAAAAATAAGAACAGAAACAAGTAATACTGCAAATAGGAAACTCAATAACTGCGAAAGATCTGGATTACGGATCATTAACCGTTCAAGAACCGTTCAGGAGTAAGTGGATTGCCCAGTTCACAATCACCCGTTTGAACGGGGGCACAGGGGGTCACACAAAGTCCAAGGCCCAATCGGGTTAAACACTATGACTCTGACCAAAACCTTTCACCAAGAGGTTTTGAAGAGACTGTTCTCAAACAAAACAGTCACAGATCACACAGATCTGACATAACTAATAAATTAATTTAATAATTTACATACAGTTACTTATTTAAGGATACATATATGCAATTGTAATACTCTAAAATATATTATTAATTATTTAAAGATACTTATTTAGAGAGAGACTCAGACTGATTTAAATACATGTTTTTTTAAAAAAAAATCAACTATATATATAACACAAAAGAGTATCACATAAAAAGAAGTCCAATTAAATAATAAAACCGATAATCTATACTATATATAAATATACTGTAGATATTTTTTATTTGAATTTTTTTAAAAAAATTATTACTCCGGTTATTTTTTATTTAAAAAAATTAAATGATACTATAAAGATTAAATAATACAACTACCTTAAGCATAAAAAATATAATGCATAGAAGAAATAGCTAAAAATATACACAAATCTATGTTACTGGACAGTTTAAAAAATTAATTATTTATAAATATGCATAAAAACAGATAATAAAATAAACTAGCAATAAAAATTTTTCAAAAATAAAAATGTTAGTGGGTAGTGTAAAAAAATTTAAAACCGCCGGCAATTTTCAAACAAATTTAAACATTCAAATTTCAGATTACCACAAATTTTAAACAAAAATAAAAATGAAAAACAGAGAGAAGCATCATCCATTTTCAGATGCAACACATGAACAAAAAAAAGAAGATTCATGTCACAATCATGTCCAGGTATGATTACGGCAGAATTATGTTTTAATTCTATGATAAAAAGATATCAATTTTTCAAAATTTGGAATATCAGCAAACAGAAATGTGAACTGTTTAGTGTATATTTATCCTATTTTATCATAGGCATTTTGTATCTCTAGTAGGTGTTTCTCCATTATTTTTGTGTGATTTTTATGTTATTTCCTTCACTTTTGCTCTTTTGGTGAGTCGTGTAGATTTGCACAATGTCTTGAGAAAATGGAGGATTAATGACTGAAAAACTTGAGGGATTCAAGACAATGGGAAGATAGAGAATCGAATAAGGAGCGCGTAGCAAGTTGAATCGGGTCAATCGGCCAAGAAACGAGGGAGAACGAGCCAAAACCGTGGAAGCTGCCAAAGACGGAACTATCACAGGCCGCCGCGGCGCATGGAGGCTCTCGGTAAAGAGCCCCCGCGCCCGCGCATGGCCCCGCCGCAGCGCACTCTTCCTCGGCCCCACCCGCGCAGGCTGCGCGGGCGCACGGGTGCCCAGTTTAGCCTCCCGAATCAGTTTTTTGCACCCGATTAGTTTTGCCACTCTCCCTCATCAGTCCCCGTTTTGAATCAAAGCTCGATTCCTTCATTTCTCACATGGCCAGCTGGAAAATTAGATTAGGGTTGGAATTTTGTCATCTAGATTTGTAGGGGTTTAATTCCCCTAATTCCTAACCTTTTGATTTTTGTCCCCAAATCTTCCAAAAAATCTTCCCTCTTATCTCCCATATCTTTCCATATCTTTTTGAAAATATCTCACACACTCCATCTCACTCCATCCCACTCAATCCCACTCTCTCTCATCTCACACACAATCTCTCACTTTCTCTCTCTTCCACAAATAAATAAACGATCCCCCATTCAAAAAGGGAAATCTACCATCTCTCATTTTTTCTTTTCTCTTCATTCATCACTTCATCTACCACATCTCTTCACCTTCACCACCGTTCCAAAGAGAGAGAAAGGAGGAGGAGAAGAGGCAAGAGGGCTAGAGCTTGAGGAGGAAGGCCCGAGAAGAGAAGTCCAACTCTAAGCCGTCCGCGGAAGCTAGGCTTGCAGAAGGAGTTCCACTTTGATGACGGCCCGAGAAGAGGAGTCCAAATCCAAGCCATCCGCGGAAGCTAAGCTTGAACGAGGACCTCCACTCTGGTAATTCATTCCTTTAGATTTAGCCCATTTGTGGGGATTTTTCCCAAAACTCTCGAGACAACAAACAATATTGTAAAAGTTGTATGAATTTATCTTTTGGTTTATGAATAAATGAATTTTATGATTATTGTGTGGTTTTGAGCATGGTGTTGCGCTAATCTTTCCATTAGGGAGTAGAGGATTGATTTGGTTTTGATCTATGCTTGTTATTGTTGGTTGTTGTTGTTGGAATGGTGATTATCATGTGAGAGTAATTGATCACTACTTGAACATTGCTAGGAATTAGATGAGACCGGAAGGAGATTCTAAGTCCCGAATTTGGTTCCTTCAACATTAGGTGAATGGGGTTCCTGAGCCTAATATATTGATCTTGCTCATATGATATAGCGGATAGAGGTTTAATGGATAGACGGTGACAGTAATTGAAGTTAAACCAATTGACGGGTCTATTGTATGTTCGAGATCAATATAACCAACTTGAAACAAGCTTAATGAGAAACCAATGAGAAAATCCACACCCTAATGCTCTTCTCATAATCCGATCCTCTATCTTTGTGATTGGTGGTGTTGTTAGTTAGTTTTACTTGCTTTAATTAGGTAGTGTAGTAATATCCTTCCATCCCTTGTTTAGAATATTTAGGTTGTATTTTATTTCATGTGATTGTTGATAATTATGGCATAGAAAGATAATCGCCCACACGAAGCTTTCCTCGAGAGACACGACCCGAGTCAGCTCACCACTCTACAGTCGAGCCCGTTCTCTTGCGGGGGTGTAGCCGATCGGAAAGAACTACACCGTTCAAACATGAACATACATTCATGCTTTTGTGAAAGACATATGTAAGAATTTGTACCTTAAGTTCTGCTTATTTTGGTTTAAAGCTTGACGTATGTGTATGTTTTAAATACCTGCATAAAAAGTTAAAACAGATCACTACCAATTCTGAATCAGATTGTTAATAAATAAATATGTTTAGATCTGAGCCGTAAGTAAAAACTCACATTTATTTGGGTGATCGGGAAGTTTATGTGACTTTCTATCTCACATAGTCAATCATTCAGAGAGATTCATGAGAGCGGCTGCAAAATAACAAAAAAAATGAGAACAAAAAATTTAATCCATTCACAGAAATAAGTTTGTGAAAAATATTACATAAATATAAGAGATTATAGATCTGCATATATCTGAAGCGTTAATTTAACCAGGTGTGTGTGTGTCATACTGAGTCATATAGATATATTTAATAGATTGAGACTCATCTTTTTTGTGGTTTATCGGCCAGTTTGTGGGAGCTGCTACTACATGTAGATGATTCAGTAGACGTCCTGCAAATTAACATACAAAAACATGAGATATAAAGACTAACATAGCCGGACAGAGAAATAAGTTTAAAAATATAACATAAATATGACCTCAACACTTCATATCTGCTTATATATGAAGTCTTACTTTCACGATGTCTCTGTGTGTGTGGTACTCAGTGGTATACATATAGTTACAAGGAGTAAAACCCATCTTTTTTCGCCGGATCCTTTGCCTGAAAATCTGATATGAGGGCTTCCAGATTTGATCTACTTAGATCCAGATCAGATTGTGAAAGTAAAACATCTGATCTACTTAGATCCAGATCAGATCTACTTAGATCCACATCTCATCTACTTAGATCCAATAAAGGGCTGCATCATATGTGTAGTAGTAGTAGTAGTAGTAGTAGTAGTAGTAGTAGATATGTGCTTAGATCTGGAAATCCTCAGTCGATCTGTGATTTAAAAGAAAAGAAAAGGATCATGCAGTGGCTTCTTCTCGCTGTAAAGATCTACGATGCTGCCTAAGTAATTGAAAATAAATAAAAAATCCAAGCCCATAGATAAAATACCATTAGCATAATAAAAAAAAATATGTAAAAAATAGAAGGGCAGAGATAAAATACCATCTTTGCTGCAACGTTAAGCAAGAAACTGATGAAGACGGATATTCACAGTCAGAGAGAGATGGAGACTTAGAGTGAAAGATCTAGTGGCGGCGGCGGAAGGGATAGATTGAGGACTGTGGCAAAAGAAGCTGAAGACTCAAACCCTTAATGAGACTTGCCGAAAAAAATATCGACACAGAGAGAGAGACTGAAGGGGAAGGCGGCGGAAGATAGAGTGAGGATGGTTTTTGTTTCAGACAGGCGGCGAGAAGATCGGAATATAGGGATTCAGGGGGAAGGCAGCGCAATAGAAGTGAGGATGGAGGCGGAGAATGAGCTCAAACCCTAATCTGATTCATCTATATATACGTAATAACCTATATGTTAAATATTAATACAGTAAATTTTGTTAAGGGCCAGGCTAAATAATTCATAGTGAAGAAGAAATCTTGTGGGCCGAATAAATCTGTTTTTGAATGTTAAAAATAATTCTGGCCCAACTACTAATTACATGTAATTAAATATTACATAGTTTAATCCTTTATTTTATTATTTTAGTTAAGATTTGCGGTTAGATTATTTACATAATTATATATTAGATAATTAAATGTTTAATATGTGCAGATAATTAAATATTACATAATTTACATATTTTAGTTCATATTTAAATATTATGTTAATTATTAACTAATTATCTAAATAAATATTTAATTTAAATAATTATATAATAGCTAATATTAATTAGTTAATTTTTATAATTTAGTTAATATTTATTTATACTTATTTATATTTTACATACTTTATTTATTAATTTTAAATTTAATAATTTAAATTTTATGGTTTGCTTAAATTGATTATTTTAATTTATATATATGTATTTATTATATGGGGTTTGTTATGCTAAGTGTCTCTCCTAAGCGGTTCCTTGAGCGTCAATTATTTTTTTCAAATTTATCCTTTCTTCTGTGCAACCACAAACCAGTCTTCTCTAAAGCACCCAACTCATTTCTTTTCTCTTTTACAATCCTTTTCTTACGAGGATACAAATCTATCATAACAAAAGACGCTCACCTATATTCTTTTTCCTTTTCTAAATCTATCATTTTCTTCATCGTCTTGTCAATTTTCTCTACAATAAATTTATCTCCTCCAACACAAAATTCTCTTTTGCCTTTCTATTCAATGCTTTTCTTTTTATAATATTTTTTCGATCCAAGAAACAAATTGAGAAAAACTCTAAATTCCAATAAATCTCACTTGCACGCCGGAATGATACAACTATTTTCTCCAGCTGAGAAAGAATACCAAGGAAATACACTAAATTCCTTTATGACCATATATGTCAATACGCATAAGCGCAAAAATATCCAGAAATAAACACAAAACCGCACGAATTATTTCCTCTGAAAATACACACTCACATGAATTTCACTTCTTGTAGTGAAAACCATGGACATAAAAGAAGTGGGAAGTGGAAAGACAAACCCCACCACAACCTCTTCCTATGCACCTAATCGCCTTTTTAAAAGAGAGAGAGAGAGAGAGAGAGAGAGAGAGAGAGAGAGAGAGAGAGAGAGAGAGAGAGAGAGAGAGAGAGAGAGAGAGAGAGAGAGAGAGAGAGAGAGAGAGAGAGAGAGAGAGAGAGAGAGAGAGAGAGAGAGAGAGAGAGAGAGAGAGAGTTGGTTGATCCAATTGCTTATTGCAAATTATGAATTCAAATTGCGCGTGCTTGAAAACCTGGGGATTTGGTAGTTTCCATGTCAGCTAGCAGTGATGGATGGTGGTTGCAGAAATTAGACAATCTTTTGATAAGGTTGCTATAGCAAATTGAATGGAAGTTCCCACATTAGTGGGAAAAAGAATGGATCCATGGATATGGAAATCAATAAGTTAAGGAGATTAAAATTTCAAGAATCTGCAATGTTGGGACATGCCAAACTATGAGATGAAATCTAAATATGACAAAAAGAGAGATGAAAACGATCGATTTGTGTTTGAGAAGAGAATTTTCTTACACAAAATTCTCGCGAATTAACAAGAAAGAGAAATAGAAAAGAATAGAATTGGGTGCTTTAGTGTAAAATTGATTCATGTTGCAGAAGAGAATTTTGTAGCAGATTAAACTTTGAGCGAGAGGGAGAAGAAAGGATAAATTTAGCAAAAAATATTGTCGCTCACGGAATCGCTCAAAAGAGACGCTTAGCATAACAATACTCTTTATTATAATACACTTAGTGTATAATTTAGGGATTGATCATATCTTTTAGATCTACAAACTTATACGGTTAGGATTGTTTTTTAAGTAATTTTATTTTAATTTTATTTTATGTGAAAAGGCCATTTTTGTCATACTATATTAATTAATATCCTAACAAATCTTAATTCTCATGAATCACGATTTTTACCATGATTGCAACCGTTACTATTTTAGTTTCTTTAGGAAAATTACGATTTGAACAATGATTAGGAAAATTTTGTTATTTCTATTAATTAAACTAAAAAAAAGTCTTATTTTGATTTTGATTTTCTCCTTTTTCTTTTTGAAGAAATCACTTTCTATTGTTAATGCCCTTGTTACTTTCATAATTAACCATTTAGATTCACGAATAATTTCATAATTTGTATACATGATATTAATATAACAATTGCAATATTATAATGATTAACTAATTGTTTTGCATTCACAAATCTCCAGTGAAATGATTTACTAATTGAAATTATATATTAGCACTCACAAATATAATGAAAACATCTTTATAAAGAAACGATACTCTACAAATTAATTTTTAATAATGTAAAATTCATATTAAATATTATGTTAATTTTTAGAATTAGTACTAGTCCCATTAGTGCATAATGCATTTTTAAAATAAAATATGTTGATATTTTATAATAGCATTCATATGAGCAAAAATTGAAACTCATACTGATATTAATTTCTAAACATGAATAAATACAATATATGATAATATGGCAGCATTGGTATAATGCAATAAAAGCAATCATAAATTCAATAAAAGCATCTCCATTAAATACAGTGTATTATATATAACAACATTATTTTAATAACACATAAACATGCAATACAAGATCATTAAAATCATATTCATGTAAAATACAAATAATATTGGATGCAATTTTATCAAACAGAAGCATCATTTCACTAAATTAAAAATATTTATAACAATAAAAACATATTCGTCTACTATTCAAAATAAATTTACAACTATCACATTCTTCTTTTTCCTCTATCATGTGTGTGGCGTCATTGGCAACATCAAATATCCAAATGTTATCCTTTGATGATAAATCAAGCCACAATAATTGGCATGTGCCATCAAAATTATTAATGTTGCACTAACCAAAAAAATATATTATATGGTTATCCAATATCATGAATTATTAGTGAATTCAAATTTACACTTAACTAACATTATCGGATATCAATTAAAGCATTACGCAATGTCAAATTAGCATCCACAAAAAATCATATTAGTAAAATTATCAATAAAAGCATGTTCGTATAAAACCATAATAGTGAATACATTATTTTATTAAATAGAAGCAACGTTTTACTAAAATAAAAATATTTACAAAATCAATAAAAGCATATTCTTATACTATTCACAACAAATTTGCAACTATAATCACCACTTTCTTTGTTATATATCATGTGAGCGGCTACATCATTGACAACGATGTTAAGTAGCATTATCAAATATCGATTAAAGCATCACGTAATGATAAATTAGCATCTATAAATAAATTATAGCATAATCCTATTTAACATCAACCAAGAAGATTATACCATCATCAAATATGAATTGCATCACTATAAAATGGCATTATGGGCTATCAATTAAATCATTATTATAACACTACAATAACATTACCAACTATCAATTAAAGCATCAATACCACACAAAATAGCATTATCAACTATCAATTAAAGCATCTCATAATATATGTTTATTGCTTCAATCAACCTAAATACATTCTAGTTTGAAAAGGAAAAAAAAAAAAAAAACACAAACTAATTGCTACCTGAGATGCACATGCTCAATGTGTTTCTTGAGCATATTAATATTCTCCTAAAAAAAAGCATACAAGAAAATAAGTTTATCATGACCAAATCAAATTAAAGCATTGTTACACATAAAAAAAAAGCATTACATTAATAAAATAAAGCATCTTGGATGTCGCACAAAACACTTTCATACAACCTAATTAAACATAAATTAATCAGATAATAAAAAATTACGAAATTAGATAAATTATTAATTTTTTTGGAACACTTTAATTTTCTGTGAATCATATACAAAAAAGGAATTAAAACAGAGCTTCTCCAATAAATAAAATTAAAGCATAATTTTTCCAAATCATTCAATGAAGCATTACCAACCACAAAATAATCACTCATATTCTGGAAAATAAATAAATTGATACTCGACAAATGCCTACACTCTTAACATATAATATGTCATTTTATTTCTTTAAATAATATACAATAGTTTAAATAAAGTATTGTGAAATGAAAAAAGAAGCATGAACAAGAAATTAAAGCAGTATAAAAAAACACAAAACATAATTAATAAAGCAAGTTATAATAAAAAAAAATGGATTTAATGGGTGTACGGTTTTTTTTAATTGAATTAATTACTAAAATTAGTTAGCATGATTTAAGCATCAATAAATATATGAGAATTATAATGGTACAAATTTATCCTTTAAGGTTAAATCCACTTGTAAATAAATAGCATTAATCATTTTATTCAAATAAATTGTAAACCATCTAAATATCAAGATTAACGGATATGATTAATCCCTTAATTATACACTAGAGATATGTATGCATGAAATTGTAAACCATCTAAATATCAAGAACAGATAGCAAAGAGGAAAAATGGCAAAAGAGCAGTGATGCAACCACAATAATGATGAACATGAGGAAGATAGTAGTGATTCACAGCTTATTATGATTGTTTTTGTAGTTTGTTAAGAAGAAATTTATATCTTATTGTTAAAATGTTCATATCTTATTTTATTAGATCCCAAATTTATTCCATATCAAGTCATAGCTTTTCATGATTATTTTTGTGTTCGATTAGTAAATATTTAAAGCTTAGGTTTATCTTAGTACAAAAATAATATAGCACTTTGAATTCATTATTTATGTCATATCAATTAAGAGCTTACTATGATTTCAAATTTCAAAATAGATCTACTTTGAACCTCAAAAGCCAACCATAAACATTTAGCGCTTTGAACTTAAACGAGGATAAACTATCAATATTCATTTAACAAGCTAAAAAAATATAGCATACGAAGCTATAAATTTCCACAAAAAAAAAACACTAAGAGCCAACATAATAAACTACATAATGCTATCATTTGAACTAACACAATCAATAATAATAAGCTATGAATATCTACTAAACAAACACATAAATAAATCATAATAAATCTATGAATTGTTAAGTAAAAAAATTGAATTCAAACACAATAAGATACAAATTATTAGCATCAAATTAATCATTGCTAAATTAGCACCAAACCATTGCTTGTTAATATTGAATGATATCAATGCGCTTGATGTAAATTGATTATTTGTTATGTGTTATTTGTTGCCTTTTTAGCAAAAAAAAAAAAAAAAAAACATTGCTTACCAATTGAATTTAAAGAATCTCATGTGTTTTTTATTGGTTTTACTTAGGGAGAGCTTCTTTGCTATCACAAATCACTTCGAATATTGCAGTCAACAGCTTCATCCGCCCAGCTAGATTGATTTATTGCTTCTTTACGGTGATTTTGTAGTTAGCAAATGCCGAAATTTTACCGAATGATAATGCATCCTTGTCTTTTTCCTCCATAAAAAGCTACAAATTACTAAAAAATAAAAAAAAAGTTATTCATAACAAGCATCTAAAAAACACTATACAATGAAATGTGCATTATATGTTTAGTAATGAATTACAATTAATTTTTCCAAAACGAAACAAAATAGGATATATTAAGCTATAAATTATTATAAAACAAGCAACGAACTTATGCATAAAAAATATCTAAAAACTATGTAATTTTTATATGAATTACATGTTTAGCAATGGAATATTATTGATTGAGCACTTAAATACACACCATTAAGCAATGAATCCATATGCGCAAAAATAAAAGCAAACACTATATACCAAGATATAAATTACTATAAAATAAAGTAATAAAATCATTCATAAAAAACATCCATAATAATCAATAATAAAACAACAAAACTGATGCATTACAATTAAAATACAATCATTTTAAATCACATACTGATTCGTCATAATCTAAGCCAAAAAAAAAATCACAAAACAAATTCGAAAATTTCAAGATTTAAACTGCTACGGCAGTCACTCAAGAAAACCAAACATCTATAACACGTAAATCTCTGAGGGATGACAAACATAAAATCTGAATTCTTGGAACTTAATCGTTAAACGCACAAACTTATTTACAAACAAGCATATAAAACTATATAATGTTCATATGTAATATACGTGTAGCAATGACCTATTAATCATTAAGTATTGAATACTAAAAAATGAGCAGCCAAGCTAATGCATTACGATTAAAAAAAACCAGTCAAAATAAATCAATATAAAACACAGGCATATTGTAATTCAAGCAACAAAATAAAATAAAACATTATAATCAACAAAAACAACTGGCTACAACAAATTCAAAAATTAATTCACATAATAAAGGTATAAACCTTTCATAACCCTCAAAATCCAAATGCAAAATAGACACTATTATTTTTCACATTAAACATCGATGGATTATGTAATGTCGATTAAAAGTGTATTTTAAAGAAACTAAAAAAAATATTTACTTGTTAGATTCCAAAAAACAAATAAAAAAATTATATACAAAAACCTAAGTAACTATAATTAAATAAAAAATTAGTTCAAATAACACAAAAAAAGTCTTCATAAAGCATAAAAAACCTACGAAAAACTCTAATTGAATACAATCCAACAACAAAATAAAATAATTGAATGATTGTCATTACCTTACTTCAAATTTTCCATTGAATATGAAAATAATTTATGAATTGGGTTGACGAAATAGTAATCTTGGTTTCAACAAATCAGTAGTTGTTGTTCGATCGAAATCGCAGGCTTGTGTTCATGAAATAAAAGCAGAAGCCCCAATTTTTGCTGGGTTGAAATCGACGCATGTTATAGAGAAATTGGAGACTTGGTTCTTCTTGAACTAGAACTAGATGTCCTGTTGAGATAGTGATTTTAGTGAATGGATCGGAAGGGGACGGAAGAAAAATGATGGAAGAATATTTTCTATATTATCAGATTTCATAATTAAAAAAATCGATCAAAGAAGATAGAATGAAATCTATTTTGATATGGAATGAACGTGTTTAATAGGATATAGCTTCCAAAATGTCTAATATACCCTAAACACATAATAAATTCTGAAAATCCCATTGACCGAGTTTTGATGAAACTCTCATCTAAACCATTGAATTTGATAGATCTAATGGTTAGTAATAGTTCCTAGTTTTCACATAAATATCTGGTACTCATTTGAACCAAATCCTATATATATATATATATACACACACACACACACACACACACACAAATATAGAGACAAAGATAACAATAACATGCTTAAATATTGAAAATTAGATTTAATTACTTATTGAAAATATAATTTACCCCATTAAAAAACCCTAAAGAGATTAGGATATATATATATATATATATATACACGAAATAATGTTATGATATACATAAAACTTAACTATATTATTCAAAGGGCCGGGCTAATTAAAATGTTAAAAAATTTATGTTGTGGCCCAAATAAGTGTATTGATCCATCTTAAAAAATATTTCTGGCTCAAATAATTATTTAGATGATTAAAGATAATTAAATATTACATAATTTAGCTAATGAATAATTTTAGTTAATTAATTATTTAGATAATTTATATAGATAGTTGAATATTTAATATGTGTAGATAATTAAATATTACATTATTGAGATAATTTAGTTAATATTTAAATAATTATTTAATTATTAAATAATTATTAACTATTTATCTAAATAAATAGTTAATAATTGATATTTAATAAAAATTTAATATTAATTTGTTAATTTAGATAATTTAGTTAATAGTTATTTATAGTTACTTAAAAATTAGATAAATAGTTAATTAGCTCACACATTTTAATTTTTTATTTTATCAATAGTTCATCAAAAAAATATTAAAAATCATATTTCATTAGAAACACTTATTTGATTTTTTCTAAATACAATTACATTAATAATTGATTATTTTATTTTACTAAAACATTAAATTAAAAGAATTTAAATTTTTAAATTTAAAAAAAATTCTAAAATATTTTAGAATTTTAAAATATTAACATAAATCTGCATAAATTATTACCTTAATTTAATTTTTACAATATTTACCTTTCACAACTTCTTCATAAATTTCATTTATCGGGGTTCAACTTACATTTATTAACATGATTTATCAAAAAGGGATTTTAATTACGTGCACAATAAAATTGTATAATATTTATAATATAAATAAAAAAAATCTTCATTAATTAATTCTATATAAGAAAGTATTTCTCATTTGTAATAAATATATTTTAACAAATATATAAAATATTTTGTTGATACCGTTTTGAAGTGTATCATAGATGTAGGAATATTTGTTTATATTGTATATTTGGAGTTTTTGTCTTTCTTGCAAGATTAAATCTGTTGAGAAGAAATAGGAGCATGTGGGATTTGACCAAGTCCAACGATCTGCTGAAGCCACGGTTGTTCCGGAAGTTGCGCCGAAAATATAGGAGTGCAGTTCGTGGAGATCAAGGCTTAGTGGATTGGTTGCTTTGAGTGGGGATCAAGCAACGAGCTGTGTATATATAGGGTTCAGATAGTTAGTGTTAGATACGAGTTTTTAATAGAGCTTTTCAGATATTGTAAAGTTTTGAGTTCTCGTATTTATCCGTTTCTACTAGATATAGTTAAGACAACTTTAGTCCCAACCTTCTGTGAAGGAAGAGATAAAGTGTCTTAATATTTAGTGAGAGTTTATCTGGTAGTGTTTTTGTAATTCACATATTTTATATAGTGAAGATTTCGCCCTGAGGCACTTCGCGAGATTATAGAAATATAATCTCGTGAAAATTCCAATCCATTGTTTCTGTTTTATATTTCCGCTGCGTATGCAAAGTTGTCTCAACTTTATACACAACTTTGTACACAACTCTTTCAGAATCGAGAGTTCGGTTTCTACAATTGGCATCGAGAGCAGACACTTGATACACTAAGTGGTGATCCTGTTTTCGTAAGCACAATGGATTGCACGAACCCGCTGTTCAACAAACCTCCCGTTCTAGATGGCATGAACTATTCCTTTTGGAAAGTTCGGATGAGATCATGCATCAAGTCGATTGATGCAAGAGCATGGAATGCGGTTCAAAAAGGATGGACACACCCCAAGACCGTGGATGCTGAAGGAGATACATGCTGTACACCACAGTCAGAATGGACCAGAGAGCAAAATGAAGAAGCCACCTTTAATGACAAGGCGCTCAACGCGATTCAATCCTCCCTAGACGTTCAGATGTTCAAACTTATAAGGAATTGTGAGACGGCTAAGGAAGCTTGGGATATACTCCAGCAGCATTGCGAAGGTGATGTTGAAATTAAAGAATCAAGGCATCAGATTCTCACCACAAAGTTTGAAAACATGAAGATGGAGGATGATGAGTCCGTAGGAGACTACTGCAACAAATTACTGGAGATTGCCAATGAGTGCAATGATTTGGGTGATCCAATTACTAATAAGAGGTTAGTTTCAAAAACTTTGAGGACTCTAACTTCTCGTTTTGACATGAAAGTGGTTGCAATTGATACTGCTACAACTACTGGAGCTCTGGATTTCACCAAACTGATGAATGATCTGAAGACATTCGAGATGGAACTAAATGAAAAGGGAGGACAGAAGAAGAAGGGAATCGCCTTGACTGTCGGGACAACTTCAAAGACAGCTTCGGCTTACGTTGAAGAAGAATATGAAGATCTTGAAGAAATCACTGAGAATGATCCAGATTATGCTCTTCTCACCCGAAGAGTTAATTCTCTCATTCGAGCCAACAAAGGAAAACAACAAGTGGGAGGTAGAGAACAACCAAAGCCTCGAAATGATGCCTCCGGATCTTTGGTTCTCTATGACAGACTTATCTCACCAGGAAAGGAACCAAAAATCATTAGGCGTGCTGCATCTGATCACTTCCGACCTAAGGAAGTAACGGACTTCTCTACAGTTCAATGCTATGAATGCAAGGGCTTCGGACACTTTGCCAACGAGTGTCCCAACACATTTCGCAAACTGGGAAAGCATGTCAACTTTCTATCCCTTAGCGATAGTGAGCTTGACACCTCAGGGATTTATGTAGAGGAGATTCCTAATGATCCACCAACTGAGCAGGCAGCCTTAACTGCAGTATGTGTTGAAGAGGACAAGTCAAACTACACCGAAGTTGAGATAACTTCAGATAGGTATGATGAATCCTACTATAACACTCTTTTCTGTTTCAACACTGTTGTGTCCACTGCAGAAAATGAGGAAGAAGTCACGGAAGAAGAAACTCTGGAGTTACTGATAAAGATGCAGGAACTTTACAAGGAACTGTACGTCAAATGGTCCAAACAGTGCAAAGTGGTGGATTCACTAACTGAGGAAGTTACTGTGCAAAAGGCCTCACTACAAAAGCTAGAAGTCATGCTGACAAAGAAGGATACTGAGTTGGACAACATGAGAATTAAACTCAATCATGCTGATGAAACTTTTAAAAGACTCAACACGGGAACCTCAAAACTAGATGAAGTTCTGTCTCAAACTCAGATAACTTCACATGACCTTGGGTATGATTCGAGTGCAAGACCAGCCTTCACTCAGATTTTGTCTACTCATGGCAAACCATTTGTGAAAGCCAAGGAAGTTCCCACAACTTCGTCAGCAAAGAAAAAACGTAGGAGGTACATTTGTCACTTCTGTTTTCTTCCTGGACACATTAAGCCCTTCTGTCATAAGTTTTTGCAGGAACACCATAAGGAGATGCATTTGAAGAACCAAGCATCAAATCCTATCCTCTCAAACAAAGGTGACAAGACCAAGAAACTGGTATGGAGACCCAAAGTTACGCCAATAGTTACCTGCCAAGTGGTCTTCACTGCATCGACAGATAATGACTCGACCACATGGTACTTTGATAGTGGATGCTCACGTCACATGACAGGCTCCAAATGTTATCTATCAAACTATCAAAGAATCAATGGCAGTGAAGTAACTTTTGGAGGAGGGTCAAATGGCAAGATTGTAGGACGAGGAACCTTGGACAGTCCTGGACTTCCAAAGCTGGCCAATGTATCACATGTTGAAGGGCTGACTGCAAATCTCATTAGCATTAGTCAACTATGTGATGACAACTTCAGTGTCATCTTTGATAAAGAAAGGTGCACTGTGATGGACATCAACGGAAATCATGTGATCTCAGGGGTAAGGTCTTCCAATAATATTTATGAGACTAGCAAAAACAGTTGTCTAAGTGCGCAGGTAAATGAAGTGCAGCTTTGGCACCAAAAATTGGGACACACCAACTTCCGCAATATGAAGAATCTTCAAAGACTAAATGCTGTTCTAGGAGTTCCCAAGTTGAACATTTCAAGTCCTAGCCTTTGTGGAGATTGTCAAAAAGAAAAACAAGTCAAAGCGTCACACCCAGTTGTGACAACTTCTGAGAGACCTTTCACAACTCAAAGCTGCTTCGAACTACTTCATATGGATCTTATGGGACCAGTTGAAGTTGAAAGTCTTGGAGGTAAATGGTATTCCTTTGTGATTGTAGATGATCTATCTAGATATACTTGGGTAAAATTTTTAAGTAACAAGGGTGAAACATATAATTCCTTCTTGGAGTTGTATGCCACGATCAAATTTTTTTACCATGCTCGTGTCAAGAGACTAAGATCAGATCATGGGAGGGAGTTTGAGAATATTCAACTCCTCAACTTTTGCACGAAGGAAGGAATTCATCACGAGTACTCATCTCCAAAGACACCCCAGCAAAACGGTGTGGCCGAGCGAAAGAATAGAACCCTACAAGAGATGGCCACAGTGATGCTGCATTCAAAGAAGTTGGCTAAACAGTTTTGGGCTGAAGCTCTAAACACTGCATGTCATGTAAGAAACCGAGTGAACTTAAGAACCGGAACCACCATGACGTCATATGAGATTCTTAATGGTAAAAAACCCAATCTTAAATATCTGCATGTTTTTGGTTGTGTTTGTTACATTTTAAATGATAGG
Source organism: Perilla frutescens (assembly GCA_026008535.1). NCBI lineage: Eukaryota > Viridiplantae > Streptophyta > Magnoliopsida > Lamiales > Lamiaceae > Perilla > Perilla frutescens. Next base: position 17,692,070 of record BRKX01000015.1, read on the forward strand.
GACTATCTATACAAGTTTGACCCTAAAAGTGACAAAGGTGTGTTCATTGGTTATTCCCTCAACAGTCATGCTTACCGTGTGTATAACCTCAGGACCAAAACTGTAATGGAGAGTGTGAATGTGAGGTTTGATGATTTAGCCAGTCTTTATACTCCTGTTGATGATACTGATGGTTTGATTGAGATACAGGGTAGAAGTAGAACAAGTGACACAGAAGTGGAAGAAAGAGTGTACCCTGAAGTTGAACCCACTTCAACGGCAACCGAGGATACACCAACAAATAAACCTGAATCTGATTATGAGCAAGAAGATTCAGATATCCCTGTACAAGGCAGTGCAAGAAGGGACCCACCGAAAAGAATTCGCAAAGATCATCCAATAGACCAAGTTATTGGAGATGTTCACGAAATGGTCCGAACTAGAGATAACTCAGTTGTCAACCACAAGGAAATGGTGAGGATGGTGTGTTTGTCATGTGTCATCAATGAAGTTGGGATAATTGTGTTCCTGTCTTTGATTGAACCTAGGAATGTAACTGAAGCCTTAAAAGACGAGTTTTGGATTAGTGCAATGCAGGCCGAATTACTTGAATTTGTGAGAAACAAAGTCTGGACACTAGTGCCCAGACCGTCTGGAGTTAATGTCATCAGGACTAAGTGGATATTCAAAAATAAAACTGATGAGTTTGAAAACATCATTAGAAATAAGGCTCGCTTAGTTGTCCAAGGATACACTCAAGTAGAAGGCATAGACTATGATGAAACTTTTGCTCCAGTTGCACGAATAGAGTCAATCAGGCTTTTGTTTGCCATTGCATGTTATCTTAACATCACTCTTCACCAGATGGATGTTAAGACAGCTTTTCTCAATGGAATCTTGGAAGAGGAGGCATATGTGGAACAACCCAAAGGATTCGAAGATCCTTCAAAGCCCGATCATGTGTACAAACTACACAAGGCTTTATATGGACTAAAGCAAGCTCCTAGAGCTTGGTATAGTCGTTTGACCGATTTTTTGCTTGATTTTGGTTTTTACAGGGGACATGCGGATATGACACTTTTTCTCAAAAAGGAAAACAACTTTCTAACCATAGCTCAAATTTATGTCGATGACATAGTGTTTGGGTCAACAAGTGAGAAAGCCTTGAAAGAATTTGTGGAAGCCATGTCAACCTCCTTCGAGATGAGCATGGTTGGGGAACTTAGCAACTTCCTCGGTCTTCAAGTCAAGCAAAAAGAAAATGGAGTGTTCGTCTCACAGACGAAATATGCAAAGAACCTTGTGAAGAAGTTTGGTCTAGAAAGTGCAAAACACATGAGAACCCCCATGAGCACAACTGAGAAACTGTCGAAGGATGCAGTTGGGCCTGAAGTTGACCCAACGTTGTACAGATCGATGATCGGAAGTCTTCTGTATTTGACTGCAAGCAGGCCAGATATAATGTACAGTGTTTGTGCATGTGCTCGATTCCAATCCTGTCCAAAGGAAGAGCACCTGAAAGCTGTCAAGAGGATCATTCGATATGTTGCTGGCACTTGTGAACTGGGACTTTGGTTCACAAAGGACACAACTTCAGATCTTGTGGGGTACAGTGATGCTGACTGGGCTGGAGAAACTGATGATCGAAGAAGCACAAGTGGAGGATGCTGTTACCTAGGTAATAATCTCATCTCCTAGCACAGTAAAAAGCAAAATTGCATTTCTTTATCCACAGCTGAGTCGGAGTATGTAGCAGCCGGAAGTTGTGCAACACAACTGATTTGGTTGAAGTCAATGTTGGATGACTATGGTTTGGAGAGCAATTCCCTAGTGATGCTTTGCGACAATACAAGCGCAATCAACCTTGCAAAGAACCCCGTCCACCACTCAAAGTCCAAACACATCCACTTAAGGTATCATTTTATTAGAGATTTAGTCGAAAAGAAGTTATTAAAGTTGGAGTACATTAGTACAGATTCTCAACTGGCTGACATTTTCACAAAAGCTCTTAGCTATGAGAGATTCTCATCTTTGAGAAAATCTCTTGGCTTATGTTCTATATGAGTTCAAAAGTTAAACCAACTGTTGTCACAACTTTTGATGTATCATAGTTGACTGTGAAGTTGTTCAGATTCGAGGATGTAAAAGCCTGTAAAAGGTGAAATCATGATTGTTCTTAAAAAACCATATAACTGGGTCAAAGACCTCAGATAAGTGGTTTTTATGATATTCTCTTGGTTATACATCTATTCACCATCTGCTCTCTTCTTGAAGAGTCTTCAATAATGTGTCAAAAGTGTTCTGAATAATTCATCATCTATGACAACGGTTGTTCAAAAATAAAAAAAAATAAAAATTTGAAAGTCAGTTGTGTGAATCCGAAAATGTATCCTACTCTATCTTTAATTTCATCTTTGACTATATCTTTAATTTATTGATCCCTATTTTTGTGGCGGGACGAATCTGTTTGTTAGTATATTCATTTAAAATTCCCATCTCTCCTAAGTTTGATAAAATCAATCTTTGCTCCACTATTCACAAAACCCTCATTTCTCCATCCTTTCAACCGTTCATCTTCCAAAAACTCACGCTTTCTCTCTCGAACCTTCCCCAATATGACGCCGGAAAAGATAAAGCAATTACAGGAATTTATGGTGGACCCTGAAGCTTCTGCTTATCTCCGCCATTTATCGACGTTTCCGCCGCAACCGTCTCCTCCCCGTTCCTTCACACCAAATCCTTTCCGCCTCCTGTCACCGGACACCACCCCTCTTCTCCGACCTAGCATTTTGCTCTCGTCTTCTCGAGGGAATGCACCGATGGAGATCTCTCCTGAGATGGGAAGCTCGGAGATTCAGTCTCAACCGCCGCTCCCTCTTCCGGCACCATCTTCAATGCTGTCCACTGTCCTACCGCCGACGGCCGAGCAAGCGATTATCATTGCTCCAAGTGGTGTAGTGATGTCGTCGTTCAATTTTCCAGAGCTAGACACTCCAATTCTTGCCGAAGACCAAGAGGATCCAAACCATCCATCTGAGGAAGCCGCTCAACAAGGCGGTAGTCCTATTGCCGTCCCATTCTCCTCTGCCGAGCCGGAACCACAGCCGGAGGTCATCCCTTCTCCGACCCCTTCACCTCTGACGAAGAAACCCTCCAAAACTCCTAGGGCTCTTCCCGCTCGTCGCTCCAAGCGAATCTCTCGGACAGGTCGTCCCTCTCAGGCTCCCGAGCAACCGATTCACATCGACAGTGATGTCGAGGGTGAGGATCAATTGGGCGCTTCCTCCGACGATTCTGCTGAGAAATCGATCTCTCATCAACCCTCAGAAGCTGATGAGGACGAAGAGCTTGAAGAGGAGGTTGTTATCTCTCGAAAAGGGAAAAGGAAAATGCCTTCCTCATCGCTGTTGAAGTCGAAAGGCAAATCAGTCAAGAAAGTCAAACGGGAAGCTTCTCCGACCGAGACCGACACCGATTCCGACTCTGAACTTGAGGTAATTAAGGCTTTGAATGAATGCTTTTACAATGAGGCTGCTAAGAAGAATTGGGATAATTTTAGAAAAAGGGAGTTCATAAATGATAGGGCAGTTAATTTGAAGGATTTTGCACAATATAATTTGGTTGATTTTCTGCATAAAAGGAAAGTTTTTAGAAGTGTTACCTATGTGAAACCCTATATTGCTGAGATTGTGAAGCAGTTTTATACCAATCTACCTGTTGATTTTGCTAACCCCTCCTCCAAGATGTTTGGTAAAGTTTATGTCCGTGGGAAGATTTTCTCTTGCACTCCCTCTCGCATTAACAAATTTTTAGCCGCTCCAAATGTTGTTGAGTCTGATGTTGAGATTGATGAGGAGCTAGAGGTTGAGATGGAGAATTTGCTTATGGGTGGTCATGCAGATGTGTGGACAGTGAACAAAAGGCCTAATCGCATAGCTTCGGTCCTCATTTCTCTTTTTGCAACTTTGCACAAGATTTCTGTGTCGAATTGGATTCCTACATCCAATACCACAGTTGTGCCATTTGATCATGTGTGCCTACTCTACAAAGTGTTTAAGGAAGAGAAATTCAATTTGGGCACTCACATTTTTAATGCCGTTGCTGAAGTTGTTGTGGCGAAGTCTACCAAAAAGTTGATCGTACATTCTCTCATCTATAGTATGCTTATTGAGCAAGGGTTGAAGCCGAAGAAGAAAGATGTTCTCACATCCAAGCTCCCTCTCCAAACTGTACAACCTGCCTTCTTGAGTGAGAAGAGGCACAGAGATCTTCCGTGGATTGATGCCTCAACTGAAGAGGATCCCTCGGTCGAGTTAATGTGTTCTTTACCTGTCTTTATTTTGCAGGAGCAAATAGCTTTCTTCTCATCACAGATTGCTCTTCTTGAAGGGCAACGAAGGATTTTTCAACGAATCCTTTCTTCCCAAAAAGGGGGAGAAGGCCCTAGCCGTCGCCACGGATCAAGTGATGAGGGAGATGAAGATGAGGAGTGAGGGGGAGAAACATGAAGAAGGAGAAGCATGAAGAAGTAGAAGACTGCAGTGTGTTGCAGTATTTTGATGATGTTGTTGAATGAAACAAAAACAACTATTTTATTTGCTGCACAACTTTCTGAACAACTTTATTTTCTGCCTAACTCTTATATATTTTTGATTGCATGCATTTTCTGTGAATATATTATGGTTATGGTTGTTTTATGTGTTATGATGATATTGTGTAGATTCTGTTTTTATCACAGTCTTGTTGACAGGGAGAGTAACTGTTTAGCTAACATTTCTCTAATCTTTTCATGATTGTTGTGATTTGATTATGTTGCTTCAGGGGGAGTATTTGTAACTCTTGATTTTTGTTTGGTTTTGGGAAGAAAGCCAAAAAAGGGGGAGATTGTTGATACCGTTTTGAAGTGTATCATAGATGTAGGAATATTTGTTTATATTGTATATTTGGAGTTTTTGTCTTTCTTGCAGGATTAAATATGTTGAGAAGAAATAGGAGCATGTGGGATTTGACCAAGTCCAACGATCTGCTGAAGCCACGGTTGTTCCGGAAGTTGGGCCGGAAGCCACGGTTGTTCCGGAAGTTGCGCCGGAAATATAGGAGTGCAGTTCGTGGAGATCAAGGCTTAGTGGATCGGTTGCTTTGAGTGGGGATCAAGCAACGAGCTGTGTATATATAGGGTTCAGATAGTTAGTGTTAGATACGAGTTTTTAATAGAGCTTTTCAGATATTGTAAAGTTTTGAGTTCTCGTATTTATCCGTTTCTACTAGATATAGTTAAGACAACTTTAGTCCCAACCTTCTGTGAAGGAAGAGATAAAGTGTCTTAATATTTAGTGAGAGTTTATCTGGTAGTGTTTTTGTAATTCACATATTTTATATAGTGAAGATTTCGCCCTGAGGCACTTCGCGAGATTATAGAAATATAATCTCGTGAAAATTCCAATCCATTGTTTCTGTTTTATATTTCCGCTGCGTATGCAAAGTTGTCTCAACTTTATACACAACTTTGTACACAACTCTTTCAGAACCGAGAGTTCGGTTTCTACATATTTAATGTATATAGTATTGTATTAATTTAATTATACTACATTTTTTGACTACATTTTATTCAATAATGGAGGAACTACTACAAAATATAAGATTAATTGACATACATGTTGAACAGATTTCTAATAAAGGTATTCTTTTTTTGTATTACATTTTGAAATAATAGATTATGATATTATAAATCATATTTATATTTTTTATAATTTTTAAATGATTCATATTGATCCATAAATTATTGTGTTATTTAACCAGTCTTCAAAGAAACTTATTTTAGTGATTCTCTAAATTGGATTGGTAAGTTTGCAATTCAATATTGTATATTTTTTGTTTGAAGAAATATTATTACTATGTTTTTTCATATTAGTTTAGATACCTAAAATCATTCTTAAATTATTCAAATACAGGTGAAGGAACAAGTAAACCTGAACAGATTGTTGATTTAACAATTAATGAATCACTGGAGGATGACCAATTAATTGATATACATGTTACACAAATGTCTAATATAGGTACTAAATGCAGTATTTGTTAATTAAAAATTAAATATCAAATTATAATAATAATTATATGAATCTGATGTTAATAATTTTTTTGGCTCATTAGGTGAACAGTATGATCGTAATTTGCAGCAAGATTATACTGGTAAGTTAATAATTATGTGCAATTTTAATTATTTTTTATTTAATAATTAATTTATATTTAATTTGTTATTTTTTTAATATTTATAGCAACGCAAAATAAAAAAAAAATTGAATCACACTTCTATTCGTAAATTTAGTATATTTGTATTTTAAATTGAGTTATCTAAATTATTTTTTATTACTAGTATATGATTTTACAACTATTGTGAATATAATTATGAATGTTATTAAATATTTAATTAAAATTTAACATTCATAACATTTTCAGATTATTCAGATCTTGGTGATCCAGTTTTTATTTGTGAATTTTGTGGAACACGTTTTTGGTATGATGAAAGGTTGGAAAAAAATTTAAAATCACGCACTACGAAATACTCATCATGCTGTATCCGAGAAAAAATTAAATTGCCACCTATTCAAAGGCCTCCTAAAGTTTTGGAAAGTTTACTCTACGAAAATGATCATAAGAGTAAACATTGTCTTGATAATCTTCATTCATACAATAGTATGTTTTTTTTTACATCAATGGGACACAAGATAGATTTGAGTTTAAATAATGGTAATTCTCCACCAACATTTCTCAATTGGAAGAACTTTCTTTGTTCCTCCGGGCAGTGGGGAAATGTATTATTTGAGATGTTTGCTTAATGTAGTGCAAGGTCCTACGTGTTATGAAGACATCAGAAAAATTAATGGTGTGCAGTATGCTTCATTCAGAGATGCATGTTATGCTTTGGGATTGTTGGACGATGATAAGGAATTTATTGATGGGATTGTTGAAGCAAGCCATTGGTCATCTGCTGAATCTTTGAGAAAGTTATTTGTTACATTGTTAGCATCCGATTCAATGGGACGTCCAGAAGTCGTGTGGAATAATTGTTGGATATGTTTATCTGATGATATATTATATAAGCAACGATCAATACTACAACATCCAGGTAGTTAAAAATTTACTTATTTAATATTTTTTTAATTTTTCCATATTATTTTAACTTACATTATTAGAAATTCTTATAAACGTACAGAATTGCACTTGACCGATGAACAAATTCAAAGTTATTGTCTAGTGGAAATTGAAAAGTTGATGAAGAGTTTTGGAAGGACTTTACGAGAATTTGAAGGTATGCCATTTCCAAGTTCTGACTTTTTTCAATCTGAGGAAAATAGATTGATAAATGATGAAATGAGATATGATAGAACCAAATTGGAAAATGATCACAAAGTGTTCGTTAGCAAACTTACAGATAAACAACACAATGTGTATCAAATTGTTTTGGATGCTATATCATCATAATCAGGGGGCATGTTTTTTCTGTATGGATATGGAGGTACTGGAAAGATATTTATAAGGAAGACATTATCAACAACATTGAGATCAAAAGGAGAAATTGTGTTAAATGTTGCATCAAGTGGTATTGCTTCTATATTGTTACCAGGTGGACGGACAGCGTATTCACTGTTGGGGTTTTTTCGAATTAAACCACCGCAGGATCATTTGGTTGTTCATTAATCCATGTTCATGCAAATCATAATTTTATGTCACATGCATGTTTATCACAGTCTAATCAAAAAGCATGCATAGCAGATTCGAATCTATTAAAGCGGAAGACATAGAAACGAATCTACTTACAAATCGATAGACGGTTTGTGGACAAGATTAAAGATCTAATCTTGCTGTTGAATGAACACTGTAGTTGGCGCCACCTAGCTCAAAATCGACTACCACTATATTCCACTCCAAGATCTTTTGTTGTATTCCCAGACTGTATCTAGATTCAGAGTGGGCTGAAATCTACTAGATAGGATTGTGAAATCTATGGATAACTTTGAGAGACAAAGAGGGGCTGATCTTATGATTATTATCCTTAAATTTTCGTGCCCCCTCCCCTTATATATAGGGAGGGGCGAAAATTTCATATTCCAGTCTATTATTTCAGTTGTGGTTTTATTTATTTAGCAGGCCCAATTATCACAATCTGTTTAAGTGATATTGGACCCAGTAGTAGTTTCAATTAGCCCAGTTCGAATTCTAGGCCCAAAACACTTTAATTTTCATTCCTTAGGTTTATTATTTAGGGATTTTCGTTCCTGTTGAGCATCAGACACGTTTTGAATGAAAAAAACAGCGCAAAGCTTTTCAACTTGTCTAAAAAATCAATAGTTCTTTGGTAGAGTTTGTTTCTGGCGAATTCAGACTTGAAATCTATTGTCTCGTTCGTGATATCTCATAGTATCCGGGTTAGACAGCCATTGAAGGTTGCTCCATAGGCGCGTTCCGAGTTCTCATCGATTCGGGGTTCGTTTCGGGTAAGTTTCACCTATCCTTGTCATTTTTCTTCATCATCAATCCTTCCACCACCACCACAGCCACCACCCACGTCCATAACACTCCCATATCATCACCAACACCCTCAAAATCGTCCCACTTCAGATCGAAAGTCGGATTCATCGGTTTAGGTCTAAAAACCCTAAATCGGGTCAGAAACTTCCAACCATTTGATCTCTTAAACCACTTGGCCAAATTATCTGAATTTTGGATATGTTTTGCATCTCTAGATATTGTACCTTTTGTTAAAATTTGAGCTTAATCCGAGGTTGTTTGCATAGGTTTCTATTCATATCTTTAATTTAGGGTTTTACGGGTTATTTGGGTTGTTTTGTGTTTAATTCTTGTTGAATTCGAATTCCTTGATTTAGTACAGTATATTGAGGTTATTAATTCAGTATTGTTTAGTTTATTGTTGGGTTGAATCACATACATAGTTGACATTGTTCGATTCTAAGCTTCCGCCTTTTTATTGGTCGTATCATAAATTTGGTACCAGAGCCACATCGACTTCGGTTGGTCGTGGTTCAATACATATCCGTGTGTGACACAGTAGGGGCAAAAAGGATCGATCATTTTTTTAAAAAAAAGTTTCGTACAAAAAAAAACAGAAAATCGAAAAAAAAATAAAAAAAAAGAGAAGAAGTTGATCGAGCCCTATTGTGTTCACCGTGTTTCTTGAGAGTTTTGTATTCATTCTTGAATATTCTATTGATCATTGTGGGTTTTGGGTAGCTAGTAATTTTGTTGCTTCGTGTCGTGTCGCATTTTGCCGTTCTTCGTCGTATAGCGATTGGGAACGTCATCTTGCTTTGTTAGGTGTTCATAATTTCGTCCATAGTGTTTATTATATAGGGGGGAGTCGTTTTTTTTGGTGTCTTCTAGTTTGAATAGGATTGGTTTTGTGTGTTTCCTAGTTGGTTTGGGTTTGTTTGGTTTTTGTTTCCTTGTTGGATTTTTGCTCTTGTTTTGGCACAATCTTTATCCAAAATTCATCCGCCTCCCATCCCGACATTCTAGCCGCATCATCCACAACAAATCAATCCACCAAATACACGTCCTAGCCTTAAACCGATTCCACCTCCTATCCACAATTTTTAGCCCAAAAATCAGTTTTCTGCAGATTTTGCTTCAGAACTCCGATTTTTGCCCATAATACTATTCCGGAAGCGTCTCGACGTGCTGAACAAAACTCACTTCTTTACTGTGACATATAGGTACGGCTGGCCAAATTCGGCTGTCTTCAGGGTGAAATCGTCTGTTGAATATTTTCCGGTTTTGCCGTTTCTTCGAATTTTCCTACCTTTTCACCCCTACAGCCGACCTTTAACCTTTATAGCCTACTTTGTGGTGTTTTGTGTACCCCGTAGTACTTTGGGAGTCAAGTTCGAGCTCTTGACTAGAGCTGGAGTAGTCAGTAGCAATTCTCCTACTGGAATTTAAAGTTCTACTGTGAGTCGCTGGAGTTCGAGCTTTATTGAGAGTTTATACACTTTGAGTGCTATACACGAGAGTCAAAAAAAAATTGTGAGGTCCTGTTCTTTTGTTTTATTTGTTTTGCAGGTACTAATGGAATCCAGAGATGGATATAACAAGATGAATGATAAGGCACCCGCATCGCCTAGTACTCCTACAGACGCGTCTTCATCAATGCCACAGCCGTGGGATGCCCAGTACCACCATCAAGAGCTGGAGCATAAGCTGGATAGTTCATTGGCCAAAGTGATGGCACAGCTCGAGCTTATTGCTGCTCGAATTCCTGCACCACCACCAGTTTAAGCCCAACCTGTCCTGCCAGAAGGAGCAGACCGACAACCAGCAGCAGCTCATCAGCCAGAAGTTGTTGTAGTCAAGCCAGCCAGAGCAAATGCTAGAGCACCACAAGCTCAGCATCACCAGCCTCCGGTGCAGTTTAATGACCCATATGATCGAGATGCTGCAGAAGCTTTTGGTGATTTTGCAAAGGGATTTGAGGATGAGTATGATCCATTTCAGATGCGTGACCGACCACGTCAGCCTTACCACCGACATGCAGCCCGACGTGCGGATCCTGATAGCTTGTTGAATAACATTAAGACAAGTATTCCTGAGTTTGAGGGATTACATGATCCAGACCTTTATCTCGACTGGGAGAGAAAGGTTGACAAGATTTTCGACTGCTATGATTTTCCTGAATAGAAGAAGGTCCAGTTAGCCTCATTAGAGTTCAGAGGATATGCAGCCACCTGGTGGGAGTTCCAGCAGAACCGGCGACACTGAGAGCGCCACCCGCCTATTGATTCGTGGCATGAGATGAAGGACGTCATGAGAGGACGCTTCATTCCAGTACATTATGAGCGTGACCTCGAGAAGAAACTGAACCGAATCAGACAGGGTACACGTTCCATAAAGGAGTACCATAAGGAACTCGAGACAGCCCTTAATCGAGTTGAGAAAGAAGAGACGTTGGTTTCCACAATTAACCGATACATTGAGGGAATGAATCCAGACATCGCCTGTGAAGTCGAGTTGAGGGACTTCACCAGTATTGAGGCCATGGTCCATTATGCCTCAATAGTAAAGCGGCAGCTCAGAGATGATCGTAGGAGACCATCACAGTCGACGCCAGCACGGAGACAGTGGGATCAAGACGAGTCTTCCACGCCTAGGTTAGCCCCTACACATCATCAAGACCAGCAGTCCCAGCCCGTTCGCCGTTTTGAGCAGTCTGCACCGCAGCCGAGCCGCAGACCTGAGTACAATTCGCCTGCACCAAATAGAGGCAATCCAAATCGAACTGTGCAGCCCAGTTAGTCTTCAAATAGTACTCCAGGGAGAGCACGTGACGTTCAATATCACAAGTGCAGAGGATGGGGACACTTCCAAGCCCAGTGTCCGAACCGCCGAGTTCTTTTCCTTACTGAGCAGAATAAGCTGGAGTCAGCAAGTGAAGAAGAGCTCGATGAAACAGAAGTAGAATGAGGCACCGAACAGCCCCTTGACCATCCACCTGTGGATGAGGTTGAAGATGAGAAGCCGAAGCAAGCCCATGTCAGTCTTGTTTCGATCCGAGCACTGAGCCTGATTCGAGAGGAGGATCAGAATGACCAGCATGAAAACATCTTCTATGCGCGCTGTGAAATCCAAGATAAGACGTGCTCACTCATCATTGACAGTGGCAGCGTCGTGAATGCGATCAGCCAGTACGCAGTGGGAAAGTTAAATCTGATCCCACAAAAGCACCCCAAGCCATACCGTTTGCAGTGGCTGACTGACCGAGGATAAATCCGCATTGGATATCAGGTAAGTGTTACTTTCTCCATTGGTCGATTTACTGATACTGTTCTTTGTGACGTTGTCCCTTTGGAGGCGTCGCATATATTGCTTGGTCGTCTGTGGCAGTTTGACAGGAAGACGATCCACGACGGATACGCCAACACTTATATGGTGACCCTAGACGGACGGACCACCAGATTGTGGCCATTGACACCAAAGGATGTCAATGAAGATCAGTAGAGGATGCAACAAAGATTTAAGGAGGAGAAGGCGAAGGAGAAACGGCCCGAGAGCAGGGTCCCGGTTCCAGCTGGCCAATCGACAGCCGACCCAAAGACATCCAAGAGAACAGTGTCAGCTTCCAAGAGTGCGACTAAGGCTGCCCATGTGGCCATTACAGATTCTTCCAGTGCAGCCAGTTCAGATATAGTGCACCGAAATTTGTTCATTAGTGCAAAGGGAGTCCAAAAAGCCATCAAAACTGGTAAGCCTATCGTTCTAGTTATTTTTAAGGCTTATGATACTCCTGATGTTGTTGTTCCTTCTGTTTTGCAGCCGTTGATGGAGGAGTTCAAGGTCGTGTTTCCTGAGGAAATTCCGAGTGGTCTGCCGCCAATTCGAGGAATTGAGCACCAGATCAACTTCCAGCCTGGAGCAGTCCTTCCAAACTGGCCAGCTTATTGTACTAGTCCTGAGGAGACTAAAGAGATTGACCGCCAGGTCAAGGAGTTGCTGGAGAAGAAGCAGATCAGAGAGAGTCTGTCGCCGTGTGCAGTGCCCGTCATACTCGTCCCCAAGAAGAATAACAAGTGGCGCATGTGCATGGATTGCCAGGCCATTAATAAGATAACGGTAAAGTATCGCTTCCATATTCCCCATTTGGATGATATGTTAGATGAGTTGTCTGGAGCGTCTATCTTTTCAAAAATTGATTTACGTTCTGGATATTTTCAAGTGAGAATGAGTGAGGGGGATGAATGGAAGACTGCGTTCAAGACGAAGCATGGATTGTATGAATGGCTTGTCATGCCATTTGGGCTTACCAACGCCCCTAGTACATTCATGCGTCTCATGAACCATGTCTTGAGAGATGTGATATGGAAGTATGTAGTTGTTTACTTTGATGACATCCTTATCTATAGTACTTGTGTTTCTGAGCATGTTAGACATCTTAGGCATGTTTTTGAGCTGTTGCGTGCTGCTAAGTTGTATGCTAATTTGTCTAAGTGTACTTTTTGCATGGATGAGGTTGTCTTTCTGGGATTTATTGTGAGTAGTCGAGGTGTTGAGGTTGACAGATCGAAGGTTAAGGCCATTGAGGAGTGGCCCACACCTAAGACCTGTGCTGATGTTCGATCTTTTCATGGTTTGGCTGGATTTTATCACCGTTTTGTGCGAGATTTTTCCACTATAGCTGCCCCATTGATCGAACTCAGTAAGAAAGATAGGAAGTTTGAGTGGGGCAAAGCCCAAGAGCATGCTTTTAATTTGCTGAAGTCGAAATTGTGTAATGCTCCTGTGTTGGTTTTGCCTGATTTTAATAAAATGTTCGAGATTGAGTGTGATGCTTCTGGTATAGGCATTGGTGCTGTTTTGATGCAGGATAGGAAGTCGGTCGCCTACTTCAGTGAGAAGTTGAATGGCGCAGCTCTGAGGTATTCTATGTACGACAAGGAGCTGTATGCACTGAAGAGGTCTTTGGAGAATTGGCAGCACTACCTGCGCCCGAAAGAGTTCGTGATTCACACAGATCACGAGTCATTAAAGCACCTGAAGAGACAGCAGAGCTTGAACTCGCGCCATGCTCGATGGGTGGAGTTCATTAAGTCGTTCCCATATGTGATCAAGTATAAGAAGGGAGAGGAGAATGTGGTTGCTGATGCACTCTCCCGCAGGTATGCTTTGATTTCTGTTATGCATGCACAGTGTTTAGGTCTTGAGCATGTTAAGAGCTTTTATGCTTCTGATCCGTTCTTTGGACCTATTTTTGCATCTTGTGTTGGTAAATCTCGTGCTGTGGATTCATATTATGTGGTTGATGGATTTCTGTTTAAGGATGCAAAGTTGTGTGTGCCTCATTGTTCTATGCGAGAGTTGTTTATCTTAGAGTCACATGCAGGGGGTCTTATGGGCCATTTTGGTGTCAATAAAACGTTAGATCTTTTGCATGAGCATTTTTATTGGCCTCGCATGAAAAGAGATGTTGAGAGAGTCTGTGCTAGATGTATCACATGTAGGAAGGCTAAATCCACTTCGAGTCCATTTGGTCTTTATACGCCTTTGCCGGCGCCATCTGCTCCTTGGGTAGATATTTCCATGGATTTTATTTTGGGTTTGCCTCGTTCAAAATCTGGTAAAGACTCTGTGTTTGTGGTTGTTGATCGTTTCTCAAAAATGTCTCATTGTATTGCATGCAAAAAGACTGATGATGCTATTAATATTGCCAATTTGTTCTTTCGCGAAGTAGTCCGCTTGCATGGCATCCCTAGGACCATTGTTTCTGATAGGAATTCGAAATTTTTAGGGCATTTTTGGAGAGTTTTGTGGGGAAAGTTGGGTACTAAACTGTTATTTTCTACTGCATGTCATCCACAGTCAGATGGTCAGACTGAGGTAGTAAATAGGACATTAGGTACTCTTCTGCGTGCATTAGTGAAAAATAATCTGAAATCATGCGAAGAATGTTTACCATTTGCTGAGTTTGCATATAATCGGGTCATGCATTCTTCTACACATGTCGCCTTTTGAGGTAGTTTATGGTTTCAATCCGTTGACTCCAACGGATCTTATTCCTTTGCCTATTGATCATCTTTCGAGTATGCAAGGTATTCGTAGGGCTGAACAGGTTCGAGAGATGCATGAAAAGGTGAAGACGAGGATCGAGCTTCAGGGAGTTCGGAATGCAGCTAAGGTGAATACGCACCGCAAGCAAGTGTTATTCAAACCCGGTGATAAGGTTTGGGTTCACTTCAGCCCGGGACGTTTCCCTAACTTGAGAAAGTCGAAGCTCATGCCTCGTGGAGATGGACCGTTTACTGTGGTTGCTCGAGTCCATGACAATGCTTACCGACTTGATCTGCCTGGTGAGTACAAATGTTCTTCCACATTTAATGTCTCTGACTTGTCTCCTTTTCCTGCAGATGATGTCGACGCCGAGGAAGAGCTGAATTCGAGGTTGAATTCTTTTGAGAAAGGGGGAAATGATGAGATCGAGACAAGCACTGAGGACTTGAATCCAGAGTTGCAGCTGAGAGGTCCAGTAACGAGATTAAGAGCTAAGAAGCTGCAAGGTTACTTCCAGTGCTATGTTGGAAAGAAGTTAGAAGATGATGGAACTGATTTCAAGCAGTCCAAGTTGGTGACTATTTTAAGCATCGAGGAGCTTGATTGAAGCCATGGCAAAGTCATTCCTAGCTGATTTAATTAGTTAATTTATTTATTTCCAGTCTATTATTTCAGTTGTGGTTTTATTTATTTAGCAGGCCCAATTATCACAATCTGTTTAAGCGATATTGGACCCATAGTAGTTTTAATTAGCCCAGTTCGAATTCTAGGCCCAAGACACTTTAATTTTCGTTCCTTAGGTTTATTATTTAGGGATTTTCATTCCTGTTGAGCATCAAACACGTTTTGAATGAAAAAAACAGCGCAAAGCTTTTCAACTTGTCTCAAAAATCAATAGTTCTTTGGTAGAGTTTGTTTATGGAGAATTCAGACTTGAAATCTATTGTCTCGTTCATGATATCTCGTAGTATCCAGGTTAGACAGCCAGTGAAGGTTGCTCCATAGGCGCGTTCCGAGTTCTCGTCGATTCGGGGTTCATTTCGGGTAAGTTTCACCTATCCTTGTCGTTTTTCTTCATCATCGATCCTTCCACCACCACCACAGCCACCACCCACGTCCATAAAATTCCCATATCATCACCAACACCCTCAAAATCGTCCCACTTCAGATCGAAAGTCGGATTCATCGATTTAGGTCTAAAAACCCTAAATCGAGTCAGAAACTTCCAACCATTCGATCTCTTAAACCACTTGGCCAAATTATCTTAATTTTTGATATGTTTTTCATCTCTACATATTGTACCTTTTGTTAAAAGTTGAGCTCAATCCGAGGTCGTTTGCATAGGTTTCTGTTCATATCTTTAATTTAGGGTTTTACGGGTTATTTTTGTTGTTTTGTGTTTAATTCTTGTTGAATTCGAATTCCTTGATTTAGTACAGTATATTGAGGTTATTAATTCAGTTTTTTTTAGTTTATTATTGGGTTGAATCACATACATAGTTGGCGTTGTTCGATTCCAAGCTTCCGTCTTTTTATTGGTCGTATCAACAGGGATCTAGAAGAATATTAAATTGGCCCACTGATAACATCATATTTTACATGTATTTTGAGGTACATTTGAGTGGTATTTGATGGGTATTGCATGCATGAAGTGTTAAGTTTTGCATAGTTTTCTATGTTTTGTGCAATGTCACGTGTTTGTTCATTGTGAAGGAAATTAATGTCATTTTTTGTGTGGACTTCAAATGAGCTTGGAAAGGCCCTAGAAAGATAGGAAATCAAGTTAGGAACGCGTTGCAAAAAGAATTGGATCAATCGGATGAGAAAGGAGTGAGAACGAAGCAAAACAGTGAGAGGCTGCCGGAGCTGACGTGGACTCGCGACCCCGGTCGCGAACGGGGTCGCGAATCCTGGTCTGGACTGATTTCTGCACGCGCGCGACAAAGAGGGGGTTCTCCTTTGAAATACCCGCGATTCGGTCGTAAATTTGGGCATCTGGTCGCGAATTTTGGCCACGTTAGCACCACGTGGACTCGCGACCACACCCGCGACCGACCCGGTCGCGAGCGAGGTCACGAGTGAAGCTCTAGGAGTCCGATTTTTGGCTTATTTTGGCCCGTTTTCTTTCCTTTTTCGACTGGGATACTTCCAACACTATATATACCTCCTCAAACACGAAAATTGGCATATCAAAACCCTACCATAACACCAAAAACCACAACAACACATACCATATTCCTCTCTTAAACACAGAGATAGAGAGTTGCAGAGAAGAACACGGAGAGCAAGACCAAGAGATTCAAGCCAAGCAAGAATAGAGACAGAATAATTACTTCCGGGTTTTATTTATCTTTATTTCTGTTAGACATGATTTCTTGTTGGATTTTAGTTTTCTATATTTATATGGATAGCTAAACTCTAGTTTTCTAGGGTTGGATGATGAATTATTTATGAAGTTTATTTTATTGGTTTTATCATATTTCCTATGACTTTATCTTGATCTTTGATTACTCTTGTTTTTATCTGTATTGTTTAACTGATCACTAAATGATACAATTTGATGTGTTAATTCATAAATCGAGAGAGGAGTTTTAACACGTGATCTGGAGTAATTAACTCATTAATCAATAGCACTCGAGAGGGTTGAGGTTAATTGAGAGAACAATAGACCCTGTGAGCCATTAGGAGTTGCATGATAGGCATTGAACGGAGACGTTAATACTAGTTGTGTGATCCACGCTTTAGGCACTTCGAGAGAAGGTTTAAGGTATAATTGTGGTTGTTCTAGCTAGATTTAAGTCCCTACATAGGTGTATGATGAAACAATTAAATAAATGGATTAGATAAGGATTCTCCAACTCTAGAATTCGTCTTTCTCCGTTGTTTCTTCTTTAATCTTTCTTCTCTGTGTTTCCATTTATATTATATGTTTAAGTACTTTAATTAGTTCAAGCACTTTAATCGGTTGTCTAGATAGCATTTAGGAGTTAAGTTCTAGTACTTAGTTAGTTAAATATTAAATCTCTGTGGATACGACCTTGTTCACTGCTATACTAGAAGCCTCACTGTACACTTGTAGTTTAGGTCAAAATAAATACCGAACACCCACTAATTTATTTAATATCCAATATCCAATAAACCTAGGATATAATTAAATAAATTAAGTTTTACTTTTATTCCACTAAAGAAGTAAAACTGACCTACCAATTTAATACATATTTACGAATATGCTTTCTCCTTTAGTCCAGCCATTCCTCGTGTTTAAGATATAATGTTCATTAATTAATTATGTCAGCCTCTGACAGCTATAATTAATTAACATCTAAAACCTTGAGTAGTACCACATAAGCTTTATTCATGTACGGAATAAATTCCACCTGCAGGGTTTCAATATGAACTTGTGTTTCCTCAAGAGAACATCATCAACCTGGCGCACTAGGACACGGTGCTCATGTATACTGCTCGAGACATCATATATACATTGTTATTACCCAAGATATCGAATTCGATCTACAAAAAGATCTCATCCATTGATAAATCAAAGTAATAAACAACGCACACATATGCTCGCCAATATCACATGAGTTCAGAACCCGAACTCTGTGGATCTTTATTCTCTCAGTAACTGGGTCAGAGACAGAGAATAGTATCCTATTGTGATCCTCCTCAATACACTAACGAGTGTACTAGAATAATCAGTTAGTCAAGATAAACTAACTTATCAGATTATTCTACGGTGTACCGATGGTGTGTTCAGGACCATCTAAGCCGTGAGCTCTTTAATACAGTACAAGGTTCTAATGATATGATCTTACCGTGTGACTCCCCACACCATATCATCTACAATGTAAGTATATGGAACATTGCATAAAACAATTATAGAACATAATCTAAATGCAAAAAGTGACTGCAATAACTTTCATTTCATATCATCAGAAAAGTATACAAAGACAAGTCTTCCAGTATACAAAACTAACAATCTCCCATTTATACTTGAAGCATGTCTTTCAAGCATAATAACTAACTGGCTAACTCTCCAATCTAAGCTATCAACTCAAACCGTGCCCTTAGGTCTGCATCTCACTCCCATTTTCTCCACGTGACCATCAAAGGTCTTAGGCGCTAGGCTCTTCGTGAATGGATCAGCCAGGTTGTCCTCCGAAGCAATCTTGACCACTGCCACGTCTCCTCTCTTAACGATTTCTCGTATAAGATGGTACTTTCTCTCTATGTGTTTACTTGCCTTGTGGGCTCTGGGTTCTTTCGAATTTGCCACTGCACCAGAGTTATCACAGTATATCGTGATAGTCTTAGGCAAATCAGAAACCACGCCCAAGCCCACTAGGAACCCGCGGAGCCAGACAGCCTCTTTTGCAGCCTCAGAGGAAGCTACATACTCAGCTTCCATGGTGGAATCCGCAATGCATTTCTGCTTAATGCTCTTCCATGCGATGGCTCCACCTCCTAATGTAAACACATAGCCCGAGGTAGACTTACTCTGATCTTTGTCGGATTGAAAATCTGAGTCCGTATAACCCAAAGGTACTAGACTATCAGAGCAGAAATCCAACATGTAATCTCGAGTCCGTTTAAGGTACTTGAGAATGTTCTTGACCGCAGTGCAGTGACCTTGTCCAGGGTTAGACTGATATCTGCTTATCATGCCAACGGCATAGCATATATCAGGCCTAGTGCATAGCATAGCATACATCAAACTTCCCACAGCCGAAGCATATGGTACTTTTTTCATTTCTTCTATCTCAGACTGTGTTTGGGGCCACATTTCCTTGGATAGATGAATTCCATGCTTGTAAGGTATAAAACCTTTCTTGGAATCTTGCATGCCAAATCTAGCTAGCATTGTATCGATATAAGTCACCTGGGACAGACATAACATCCTTTTCTGGCGATCTCGAATGATCTTGATGCCAAGGACATGTCTGGCTTCACCCAGATCCTTCATATCGAACTGCTTGGACAGCCATACCCTAATGTTCGAAACGCCTTCTTATTGTTTCCAATAAGCAAGATGTCATCAACATAAAGTACGAGGAATGCCACCACGTTTCCATCACATTTCTTGTACACACAGCTCTCATCTGGACTTTGCACGAATCCATATGACTGGATAACCTCATCAAATCGGATGTTCCAAGATCTCAATGCCTGCTTAAGTCCATAAATGGATCTCTTAAGCTTACACACCAAGTGCTCTTGGCCCTTAGCAATGAATCCCTCTGGTTGTTTCATGTGGATGTTTTCCTCAAGACTTCCATTTAGGAAAGCTGTCTTGACATCCATCTGCCAGATCTCATAATCCGAATGAGCGCCAATAGACAAGAGAATCCGGATTGACTTAAGCATGGCTACCGGTGAAAAGGTTTCCTCATAGTCGATCCCTTCTTTCTAAGTATACCCTTTTGCCACCAATCTTGCCTTGAAGGTTTCAACCTTCCCGTCAGATCCTCTCTTGCACTTGTAGACCCATTTACAACCAATGGGTTTTACCCCATCTTGTGGTTCTACAAGTTTCCAGACCTGATTGTGATCTATAGATCTAATCTCAAACTCCATTGCAGTTTTTCAAGAATCTGCATCTTTATCTCGAATTGCCTCGTCATAGGTCCTGGGATCCAATTCATTGAGACCCTCTGGGAAATCTGAAGCCTCTCCCAGACCAATGAATCTATCAGGTTGACGTACAACCCTCCCACTGCGACGAGGCAGTTTCTGTACTTCTGTGACACGTTGTGCAGTGTTTGGTGGTTCCTCTTCTTGTACAACCGGAGTAGGATTCGATCCTCCCCTTAACTCCTCAAGGATGATGTGACTCCTTAGTTTGTGGTTTATGACATAGTCTTCCTCTAAGAATCAAGCATTGGTGCTAACAATGATCTTCTGATCCTTAGGACTATAAAATAAACCACCTTTCATTCCTCTCGGATATCCAACGAATAGCCTTACATCAGTACGGGGCGCCAGCTTATCAGCTTTCTTGTCCAACACGTGTGCTGGGCTACTCCAAATCCGAATATGGTTCAAACTGGGCTTTCGTCCAGTCCATAGTTCTGTGGGTGTAGCAGAAACTGATTTCGATGGAACCAAGTTAAGAATATAGGCTGCCGTTTCTAGGACATATCCCCAAAACGAAATGGGCAACTCAGAATAACTCATCATCGATCTAACCATCTCTAACAATGTACGATTCCTTCTTTCTGCCACGCCATTCTGCTGTGGCGTTCCAGGCGCAGTCAACTGGAATGTAATCCCACTCTCTGCCATGTAATCCCTAAATTCACTTGAGAGGTACTCGCCACCACGATCAGAATGTAGTGACTTGATAATTCTGCCTATTCATTTCTCCACTTCCGCCTTAAACTCTTTGAATTTCTCAAAGCATTCAGACTTGCGACGTAACGGGTAAATATAACCGTATCTTGAGTAATCATTAATAAGAGTGATGAAATACTCGAACCCACCTCGAGCTTGAACTGACATAGGGCTGCATAGGTCAGAGTGAATCAAATCTAATAGCCCTTCAGAGCTATTTCATTTTGACTGGAAAGGATGCTTGGTCATTTTACCTTCCAAACAGGATTCACACAAAGGAAACGATTCTAGTACCAAAGAAGACAATGGTCCATCGTTTGTAAGCCTTTGTATCTTCTTAAGGTTAATATGACCTAGCCTTAGATGTCAAAGATAGGTTTAATTCAATTCCGAAGGTTCTTTTCTCTTGTTAGGGTTTATGATCGATGTATTCAACAGTTGTCTTTGCGTAGTGTTTTCAATTGGTTTAAGTAAGTATAAGTGTCCATCCAATATGCCAGAACAGATAAAATGTTTACCACTAAAGATAACTACTTTGTTATCAAAAGAAATAGAATATCCATCCATAATCAATTTAGAAACTGAAATCAAGTTTCGCCTAAAACCATGCACATAAAGACAATCTTTCAAAACCAAAGTTCTATCACTACTGAAAGGTAAAACAACGTCTTCCACTGCAACAGCCGCCACTCTCGTAGCATTGCCCATGTAGACGGTGATCTCGTCCTCACTCAGCTGTCTTTTTACCAGGAACCCCTGTAAAGACATGCAAACATGATCAGTAGCTCCAGTATCTACTACCCATGACTGGGTAGAACAAGTTGCTAAACATGTTTCCACAACCAGAGTGTGAGATGTACCTCTCTTCTTCTTCTTGTTAAGACAGGCTGCCTTCCAGTGACCTAGTTGGCCGCACTTAAAGCACTTAGTCTTCGATTTGAACTCCTCTGGAGGAAACTTTGCCTTTTGCTTCTTCACCTTAGGTGCATCATCTGCAGCCTTCTTAGGTGCGTTTATCTTCTTCCTTTTTCCACCAGAAGAATACGCGCCCTTTTCAGCTATGTGGGCCTGAAGATCGCTCTTTTGGAGCAATTCAGCCGCCTGAAGATCTATGAGCAGTTCAGTCAGGCTGACATCCCTTTTAATCATGTTAAAATTCAGCCTGAACTGCTCAAACTTCAAGGACAAGCTATAAAGAACAATGTCGATTTGAGAATCGCCATCTAGCTCTCCACCCAAGGTCTCGATCTTAGATAAATACCACCATCATCATGAGAACGTGATCTCTAATAGGTGTGGAGTCAGACATTCTCGCATCTATTAGCTTCTTCATGGCCAAATGGCGTGCCGAGTGGTTTTGATGATCGAATAGCTGCCTAAGGTTGTACATGATATCATAAGCGGTTTTCATAGGCTCGTGTTGATGTTGCAACACACTTGACATAGATGCCAAGATGTAACAGTGCGATATCTCATTAGATCTAACCCACTTATCATATGCAACCTTTTGGGCTTCATCAGAACCCTCATCTGGCTTCTGAGGACAAACCTCTTCAAGTACAAACTTGTGTCCCTCAGCAATAAGAACTAAGTTAAGATTACGAAGCCAGTCATTGTAGTTTTCACCGACAAGTTTGTTTTCTTTGAGGATTGAGGACAGATTGGAGAGTGCCATAGATGATATGAAATAACTGAAATTAAAACATGCAATACAGTCACAAAACACATTTAGGATAAACAGTATATAATCGAAAGCCTCATAAAAATTATATACTTTTCCTCCGACACTTTAAAAACGTCTTCTATAAGCCACGATAGTGTGGACGTTTATAAAATCCATTTTTAAATAGGTTAAACCTTTAATTTGCCTCCAGTTGAGTTTCCTTACAACAAGTAAATTAATAGCCGGATAATAAACACGGTCATGTAATCGTCTAACTGATAAGCCACGATCGTGTGGACGTTTATCAATAAATTACATCTAAGTGTGCACACCATTATCTTCGCACCAAGAGCACCATTTGAATTTAACCGCTCCAGATGGAGGAGTCAGTTAGTTCTAACAGTGTTCTACAGCTATCCATTTAGGAGATTTAATTTCTAGAGAAATCTGTGATATGACATATCCGATATGGAGGAAGACCGATGTCAACGCGCATGCCCATCACTTCTCAATTAAACCAGATTTTAATGGAGACCGTATGAGATTTCTACATACTTTGGTATGAATCTCTCCCACTTAGTTATTTATGTTTGAGGTTTCATTTTATCCCATTATCGAACATGCAAACATCACATAAAATAATAAACATCCATTGCATGCTTCAACATAATAAGCAACAGTAATATTCCAACTATCATGGTTTATATCTCATGTTGATTGATGAGATAAAACTGGAAAGTCAGCTCCGGAAATAGGCTAGGAACCGCCGCCCCCTTCACCGCGCCTCGCCGAAAATCCTAGCTCCATTTAGGGTTTTCGGGACTTGAACCGATGAACCTTCCTTTTTGGTGCTGAACCACTTTCCTTCTTTTGAGTTGATATCCGATCTTTATTCAATACAGACTATCTATTTCGAAAGAAAAAATCTAATATTGCTAGAATAAAAAATTACAACTCAAAAACTCGTCTAACAGCTTTATATCTATTACATTAAAACAACGTAAAATAAAACCTAGACCCAATCCATGGATTTTCTCATGGATTAAAATCACGTAGCCAAACCGGCATACGGCCAACATTCATTCAACATAAACATACATCACATAAAATAAAGGAGCCATGATAGTTGGTAAACCTGCAAACAAATACAGTCTACAAAACCAACAATCATGTATTATATGATCCACATAAAATAACATATGATATCTATGCATGAATATTAAAATATCGAATTTAACAATTAAATAAATTAATTAATTCGATATTATCCACAAGATAAAAATTGGAAATTAAAATAATTATCCACCAATTTTATACTTGTGATTTTTGAAAATATTACTTAAAATAAATCTGGAAATTATTAATAATCATCCACCAAATTTATTTAATATTTTCAAGCCACCCTAATTAAATAATAATTGGATATATTGATATAAATCAAAAATCTAATCCAAATATTATCCATAAGAATCTAAATCTTCAAGGATAAAGTTTGGAGATTTGATTCCAATTCAAAATCTTCCAAAACTTATCCAAATTTAAAATCTTATCACAATTGGATTTTGATAATTATTTGTATATATCCAAAATCACCTTTATCTAATTTAAATCCATAGATTTCGAAAATAATCCAAATAATAAATCTGGAAATTTGATCCACTTCAAATTCTTCCAAATTTAAAATTCTATTTTCAAATCTATCTAGATTAAAATTAGGTAAATTAAGATATACATCAAATAACATCAAATCTTTAATCCAACAACCAAATTTTCGATCCACATTAATTAATAAATCTGGAAATTTGATTTTCATCAAAAACTTCTCCAAATTAATTTATTAAAAATCAAAAATTACATTATATTTCACATTTGGAAATTTTGACATTAATCAAAAAACTATTCCAAATTATATACCTAGGTTTCGAAATTTTCAAGAATTAAAAATCTGAAAATTTTGATCCACTTCAAAATTACCAAATTTAAAATTCTAATTTCAAACCTATCTAGATTAGAATTAGGCAACTTTTTGATATACATCAAAATCACCAAATCCAATTCTAATCACCATGATTTTCGAACCACACAAGAATTAAATCTGGAAATTTTAATGTTGATTAAAAATCCATCCATATTCAATACATAGTGTCGAAAATTTTAAATAACAAATTAGGGAAATTTAACCATCAAAATTCGAAGATTTTGATCCTTAAATTTTCGATCCATATGAGATAAAAACTGAAAATTTGAAGATCATCAAATATCATTCCAAATCTTATTACATAGTGATCAAAATTCAAGCTAACTCAAAACTATAATTTTCGAATTTAACATCAAAAATTATTCCAAGTTTTGAATACCATAAAGTTGAAATACATAGCCAATTAAATCTGAAAATTTAAACACCATAAATTCATCATCAAATTTAATTATGCAATTCGAAATTATGCCTGGATTAATCCTAGAACAGTGCCAAAACCCGTTCTGATACCAATTGTTGGGGTTTTTTCGAATTAAACCACCGCAGAATCATTTGGTTGTTCATTAATCCATGTTCATGCAAATCATAATTTTATGTCACATGCATGTTTATCACAGTCTAATCAAAAAGCATGCAGAGCAGATTCGAATCTATTAAAGCGGAAGACATAGAAACGAATCTACTTACAAATCGATAGACGGTCTGTGGACAAGATTAAAGATCTAATCTTGCTGTTGAATGAACACTATAGTTGGCGCCACCTAGCTCAAAATCGACCACCACTGTATTCCACTCCAAGATCTTCGGTTGTATTCCCGGACTGTATCTAGATTCAGAGTGGGCTGACATCTACTAGATAGGATTGTGAAATCTGTGGATAACTTTGAGAGACAAAGAGGGGCTAATCTTATGATTATTATCCTTAAATTTTCGTGCCCCCCTCCCATTATATATAGGGAGGGGCGAAAATTTCATGTTCCAGCCCTATTGGGCTGGGCCTCTATCTCAAGTTCAATATCCAGTCCACTATCAGTCAATTGGGCTACAACAGGGATCTAGAAGAATATGAAATTGGCCCACTAATTTATTTAATATCCAATATCCAATAAACCTAGGATATAATTAAATAAATTAAGTTTTACTTTTATTCCACTAAAGAAGTAAAACTGACCTACCAATTTAATACATATTTACGAATATGCTTTCTTCTTTAGTCTAGCCATTCCCCGTGTTTAAGATATAATTTTCATTAATTAATTATGTCAGCCTCTGACAGCTATAATTAATTAACATCTAAAACCTTGAGTAGTACCACACAAGCTTTATTCATGTACGGAATAAATTCCACCTGCAGGGTTTCAACATGAACTTGTGTTTCCTCAAGAGAACATCATCAACCTGGCGCACCAGGACACGGTGCTCATGCATACTGCACGAGACATCATATATACATTGTTATTACCCAAGATATCGAATTCGATCTATGAAAAGATCTCACCCATTGATAAATCAAAGTAATAAACAACGCACACATATGCTCGCCAATATCACATGAGTTCAGAACCCGAACTCTGTGGATCTTTATTCTCTCAGTAACTGGGTCAGAGACAGAGAATAGTATCCTATCGTGATCCTCCTCAATACACTAACGAGTGTACTAGAATAATCAGTTAGTCAAGATAAACTAACTTATCAGATTATTCTATGGTGTACCGATGGTGTGTTCAGGACCATCTAAGCCGTGAGTTCTTTAATACATTACAAGGTTCTAATGATATGATCTTACCGTGTGACTCCCCACACCATATCATCTACAATGTAAGTATATGGAACATTGCATAAAATAATTATAGAACATAATCTAAATGCAAACAGTGACTGCAATAACTTTCATTTCATATCATCATATCATCAGAAAAGTATACAAAGACAAGTCTTCCAGTATACAAAACTAACATTCACGATTTAAGATACCATTAAATCCAAGTGAGGATTCTACCTGTAACATTAGCCAAGGAAGTCCGCTAGCAGAATTGATTGTTAGATGCAAGCTTATAATTTGGGATGAGGCACTTATGATGCACAAGTATTGCTTTAAAGCTTTGGATCGAACACTTCGAGATATAATGCGTGTTTCTGATTCATCAAGCGCACGTAGAATTTTTGGAGGAAAAATAATCATTTTTCGATGAGATTTTCGACAGATCTTACCAGTTATCCCAAAAGGAAGCGGACAGGATATTGTTCATGCCACAATAAATTCTTCTTATCTGTGGAAAGATTGCAGGGTACTGAGATTAACAAAAAATTTGAGACTGTCAAATTTGAGTCCTAATGATGCAGCTGATGAGGTTGAACAATTTGCAAATTGGATTGCCGGTATTGGAGACGGTACAATCGGTGGCCCAAATGATGGACATGTGAATATTGACATCCCGGATGACATTGTATTGAAATGGTCAGAAGATCCAATTTCAGCAATTGTTCATAGTACTTTTCCATCATATGGCACTGATATTGCAGATACAACTTATCTACAAGAACGAGCAATACTTGCTCTAACTTTAAATGTGGTTGAATATGTAAATCAATACATGCTTTCTTTAAACAAAGGTGAGGGCAGATTGTATTTAAGTTCTGACTCGACATGCAATTCAGATAACAATACGAGTTTGTTGCAAGAAGTTCATACTCCAGAATTCTTAAACAGTATCAAATGCTCAGGGGTTCCGAATCATGAATTATTTTTGAAAATCGGTACTCATGTTATGTTGTTGAGAAACATAGATCATGCAAATGGTTTATGTAATGGGACTCGATTGATGATCACAAGGCTTGGCAAACATGTTGTCGAAGCAAGATTTCTCACTGGCCAAAATGCACAGCAAATAGTACTAATTCCAAGAATGTCTCTTACGCCTGCTAATCCAAGATTGTCATTTAAGTTTCAGAGAAGACAATTTCCTCTCATGCCCTCATATGCAATGACAATAAATAAGAGCCAAGGAAAATCACTCTCTCACATTGGTTTATTATTGCAAAAACCAATTTTCACTCATGGCCAATTGTACGTTGTTGTTTCAAGGGTTACAAGTCGTGGTGGATTGAAGATCTTACTTGATGATAATGATATGAATACCACTACAAATGTTGTATATAGAGAAGTTTTTCAGAATTTGTAAACTTCATACATTAAATTTTTTTATCATTATTTACTTATATTTTTCATAACTTATAGTTATAAAGTGTATATAATTTAATAATGAATTAATATCAGTTTAAAATGTTAACAACTATATAACTACTTATCATATATATATATATGTCATATAAAAATTATGTTAATAATCATGTCGATAAAATTAATAATTATGATAGTATTTTATAAATTTTATAACAATTTAAATACTTATCTATCTAAAATTACATAAAAATAGAAGATAATATTAATTTTAACTAATTTTCTTTTCGTGCAATGCACCAGTGAAATAACAGTTCGCTGCCACCGTGCAACGCACGGCTCAGATATCGGTTCACTTCCACCGTGCAACGCACGAGTACTATACTAGTATATTTAAAATTCAAAAGAAAATCGAGTAAATTAAAATAAAAAATCAATAATACAATACACAATTTAAAAATATAGGCTGGTAAAGCAAGACAATTATTGAAATTACAAATAACAAATGATAAATATAATATATAAACTACTAAAAATAACTACAAAATATGTTTAGATAATTACGATATACTCATTCTAGCTACAAAATGTTTAGATGATCTAATACAATATTATCTTTATAATGACTCAAAATTAAATTGCCTTCCTAAGTCTCTATATGCAGATAGATGATTGATCTTGATGACCAGATGAACTTCAAAACTCTAAACCAATGATGAATATCACCTCAAGGATTTGAAGTAATATAGTGTTATTCTCTGCAATATATTACTAATAAAAAAAAATGAAAAATCAAGTTACGAAATAAGAAAATTGGAACAAATAAAAATAATAGATCACCAGATATCATAACTATAACAATGTTTCCAACTATCAAAGTTGATTATGAAATTGTTTAAGAATTCAAACATTAAAGCCTTCTGCACGAAGGCCCTTGCGGCGAGCCTTCATCCATTTTTCACAAGCAATTTCGCCATGCTGCACTATGCATTCGTCCCTCGTCTTCCTAGTCTCATCAGGGCAAACACAACATATCTTCTTTTTTAGATCGTTAGCTATAGTAAACACATGAATTGGAGTTAAAAATTGTGATAAAACAATTCAGTATTTATAGACACTAGTGTTACACCCGCGCTGTTGCGCGGGAAACATGATATTCTCCGGTGCGAAATTAGTATTTCATTTCATATTTATTTTTTAACTTTTATATGCTTAACTCGGAGTTATTTTTATTTAACTGGTTTTTATGTGTACAAACCTATGGAGAAAGTTACATATATACATATTCAAATATGTTTATACACTTTTCTTAAATATAATTTAGATAAATTTTATAAGTAAAACTGAACATGCATATTATAGAAAATTAATTTGTGTATTTTATGAAAGCTTTTTCTTTATGATTAACCGTAGAAAATAATAATTGTGCCAAGACTGGAAATTATTAAATATTTTATTTGTACTCATGTTATATATATTATAATATGATATCATTTTATAAATAATTACATAAAGGCCTAAATAAATTTTTAATTTATTATATTTGAAACACTTATTTATATAGAATGGTTTGTGGTATATCTACAATCAACTATCAATATCATCATTTTACAATTTTTTTTAAAAGAAAGTCGTGAGGATAATAACTAAATATTTTGGAATTTATACTTTTGTCTACTTTTACCTATTTAGACTATTTATATTGTATTAAAAAGTTTATTTTATGAATTAAAATGTAATTTTGTTTAAGAATTAATATGTAACTTTATTTTACGTAATCCAATTGCAATTTCATTCGATATTTTGTCACGATTTGATATATATACAACACACATACACACATCGAAGGTTATAATTGTCATTTATTATATAAAGTACACACCATAAAATATTTATTATTTCCAATTATATTATACCACAAACAATTTTTTTTTAGCATTTTGAAAAAATAAGGAATAATACATTATTACAAATGGGCCAAAACCCAAACGAAAAAAATGATTACCTTGTATTTGGATTTTTTTTTATTTCCGAGTCAGTAATCTTATTTACTTGCATGAATATACCACCCTGCATATATCACAAAAAAAATCACATAGCAAATTATCAATAAATAATAATGCAAAACAAACCATTTTTCATTAGTTCTGGTTCTATATATTGTGTGAAAGTATTCTAGATTTCTAGTGTTTGATTTTTTTTTTGGTGTTGTAAATCAGGCCTCATGATCATAGAAGATGGTAGTAGTTGTTGTAACTTACCCTTTGTGAAGCAACGTTCGTCATTAGAATGAACCATGAACCAATCAAAGCTTTTATCTCCAGATTAAGATTGCATACCAAAACACGCATTGCATCTTCAAGTCCAAATTTGTTTTGAAATTGTCCCTACAAAAATAATACAAAAGATGGAGAACTTAAAATTTGAAGAAGCATAACACCAAAAACGCAAATGAACTATTAAGTCCACATTTGAAGCAAAAAAGAAATGCAAAAAAGAGAAAGATATAGACACTTCCCATACCAATTTCGAAAGGTTCAGAAATTGTAATGAGCTTGGATAACTGTGTAGGCATCCATATACAGTGATCTTGACCGAAAATCTGTTTTCAAAATATTGTTTGAAATTTGATTTTGCAAATGGGTGAGGCTGATTTGAAAAGTATTGATGGGCCAACTTAAAAAAGTACACCAAACAATGTCTTCTCAATCACCTAATATCTGACAATAAAAACTTTATTGAAATGGCTTTGCATGCATGCATGAGTGAGAAAAATTTGGGCGGGCCAATTGGGCGGCAAAAATGGGCTAGACAACTTGATTTTAGTATATATATAGATATAGATATAGATTAAAGGTCCATCTTAAGACATATTTTGAATTTCAAATTTCAAATTACATTGAAATCTGCACAAAAATATTGTAATTAATTAAAATTTTGAAGAAATTTGTTAATTAATAATTTATGGTAATTAATTACAATCAGTGCAATTCGATTGCACCAAATCAACTATGGTAAACAATAATTTAGTCTATATATTAAACAACTGAATCTATTGATACCTTGAATATAAATGTGCATGTTTATAGTATTTATTTATTTGCATGATATTAGTACAAAGAATATACAATCCATTACCCAGTATGGAAACATATATAAATCTAAATTATGGTATTCAAATATTAAATCTAGAAATATTAAATTGATTTTCATATTTATATTTTTTTAAGTAATATCTATTAGACACAAATTATGTGCAATACTAAATTTTATATTGTGGAGATTGGCAAATCAATCATACACACAAATTATGGAAAAATCAATTAGCTTGTGTACATAGACGTGTATTATCTAACAATATAATTACTTTAAATATATGGTCATATTTCCCATATGTTAGTTAATTCACCTCTTGAATAGTACGTACGCTTTTCGATAATTATTGATTTCATATCAATCAATATATTGGTTGTATAATTATTGATATATAATCTATTTAATATCTATATTGTACTCCCTCCGTTTTCATTTAAATGTTATTTTGGATGAATGCACATAAATTAATAAATTAATTGAATTGTCTAATACACTCTTATGTGAATACATTAAATGAGTTAAATATAGATGTTTGAATGGTTTAAATGAGGGTAAATGTGAGAAAAATGTGAATTTTATGTCTCGAATTTATAGAATGACATTTTTTTTAAATAAAATTAAAAGGTTAGAATGACATTTATATAGAAACGGAGGGAGCGGTATACTAATTTAATATTTCTTGATTTGAATGGATGTTTTGGTGCAGAAAAAATTATTCTTTCTATTTTATGATGACTATCTTGTTCTTAGCTATAATATAGATACCGTAGCTATAAAAAATTACATGGCACAATTTTTAAAGCTAGGCTGGAGCTGGACTCCATAAATTGCAATCCGATAAAAAAAAATTGGGCTGGGTCGATAAGACAAACTTTGAAGGCCCGCCCACTTTGACTAAGAGACAATAATCTATTAATTAATTAGAAAGCGAACTAATTACTATATTCTTCTTTTAAAATTAAAAGTTTGGATGTATAGATATACATACAGACATACAGTATATAGATGATGATTGGATTGGACATGAGAAAAAGTAATTGAGTTTGTCGGATGTTTGATGAGGGCGGTGAGGGACGACGCCCTCATTAATTGTTCCAAAACCCCATCTTTAATTTAACAAATGTGTACACGAAGCTTGTCGGTGCAGCGTCTCTTTCTAATTAATTTCTTTCCCAACAATACTAATGGCTGATTTGCAACGAAATTTGCAGGTTTCACACAACTCATTTCCCAATTAAAATAGTTATTATTAACAATAATAGTATCATGTATAAACGATAGTAGACCCAAACGATTCTTCCAAACTCCAAAGTATCATTTCTGGGTCGAATGGAATTCATAGGTATAGGAAGAAGCCCCTTAAATAGAGATTTTTTCTTTCGACCTGTAACACAATATTTTTGTATTTAATTTGGTAAAACATAAAATGTGTACAAATAATATGATTTCGGATCAAAAGTATTTACACGGATCCAATCTCTATTTTTCCTATGATTCTTTTCTTCAAAACTTGATCTTCAAATGATCTTTGAAATCTTCAGAGTAAATTTGTGTCTTTGATCTTCTCGGACTTGTTGTTTGAACTTGGTCTTCAAAGTTTTCGGGGATGATTTTTGTCCTCGATCTTCTTTAACTTGGTATTTGGACTTGACAATGTTAATTCGGAGGGCCGACGCCTTGTTTCCGGATCAAACGCCAATTTCAGAATGAATTTGATGAAGAATGCATTCGACTGCCTTGCTTATAGATCAAACGTCGTCTTCGGAATGAATTTGGTGAAGAACGCCTTGAATATTTGAGAGAATTTCACTTATGGAATTTCTTCTCAAATTCTTGAACTCTTTAAATGGTCTTGCTTGTGGATCAAACGTCGTCTTCGGGATGATTTTGGTGAAGAACGTCTTAAATATTTGAGAGAATTTCATTTATGAAAGTTCTCAAATTCTTGAACTCTTCAAATGACTTCTGGTGTGATTTTCAACTGATATGGAAACCCCTATTTATAGTTGTAGGGAAAGAGATCTGGAGTTGAGGTGACATTATTTCATTGGCTGTTGGAAATTAATATATATCTTTTTGAAAGATATTTATTTGTTGCCAAAGACTCTTGATGTTTATCATATAATAATATCTTTATTATTTAAATACTTTATCTAATTTTGGATTTCATAAGATTTCAAAACTAAATAAATATATAAAAAATAATAAAAATATTATATATAATATTTTAAATTTTTACTGTCTACAAATGCCCCCTCGAGACTTGTTCATGGACGACTTGTCGTTTGAAATGAATGAGTCTCGAAAAATTATTAGATAGTTTAAACTCGTATCAAGGAGTTTTGAACTTGAATTAATTAGATAGTTTATACTCGTATCAGGGAGCTTTCTTGAACTTGGATAGTTTATGCTCATATCAGGGAGCTTTTTCTTGAACTTAGATAGTTTATGCTCATATCGAGGAGCTTTCAACTTGAATTTGGACTTTGTAGACTTTTTATACTCGTGTCTGTGGGTACTTGGATTTGAATTTGAATTTGTAGACATTTTATACTCGTGTCAAGCAGTCTTAGATTTGAATTCGTAGACCTTTTATACTCGTGTCAATGAGTCTTGGATTTGAATTTGACTTTGTAGACATTTTATACTCGTGTCAAGGAGTCTTAGATTTGAATTTGACTTTTTAGACATTTTATACTCGTGTCAAGGAGTCTTGGTATTTCTTGAAGAGTTTAGATAGTTTTGGCTCTTATCAAGGAGCTTTGGAAGATAGTTTTGGCTCTTATCAAGGAGCATTGGAAAATAGTTTTGGCTCTTATCAAGGAGCATTGGAAGATAGTTTAAGCTCTTATCAAGGAGCATTGCCATTTTGAAGACTTTAGATAGTTTTGGCTCTTATCAAGGAGTTTTGGAAGATAGTTTAGGCTCTTATCGAGGAGCGTTGATTTTTTTTTTTTATATATAAATTGTGACATGTATTGGAAGACTTGAATAAGCACGTGGCGAGATTTATAACCATTTCTTCTTCTTCTTCTTCTTCTTCTTCTTCTTCTTCTTCATTTAGAGATTCCTCAAAAAGTTTGCCCCTATCATTTATTTTTGGCTCTTCTTCAAAGTTGTGATGCGTTTGCATTGACAGTTCTTGAACTTCATTTGCGGCTATGCTTAACTCCATGTCGTAAGCTCTAGTGGCCAATTCCTCGAAGGTCTTTGGTTGAATCCCTTTCAAAATATATTGAAGACCCTAACACATGCCTTGGATGCACATTTCAATTGCTGAAGTTTTTTATAATTGATCTTTGCATCTCAGGCTCAAGTTTCTCCAACGGTTGATGTAGTCGATGACGGACTCTTTTTTTTGTTGGTTTGTATTTATGAGTTCAACTAAGCTAACCGTCATTCGAGTACTGTAGAAGTGGTTAAGGAATTCTTTCTCCAGTTGCCCCTAACTATCAATTGAATTTGGTTCAAAATCGGTATACCAATCAAACGCGTAGTCTTTTAAAGAACGAATGAATTGCTTCACCAAGTGATCTTCGTATTTCCCAGCATCATTACAAGTCTCTACAAAGTGAGCCACGTGTTGTCTTGGATTTCCTTTGCCATCAAATTGTTGAAACTTTGGCGGCTGGTAGCCATCTGACATCTTTAAGTTGTCAATTCTTGGAGTATATGGCTTGTTGTAAGTCCAGAGTGATTTATGGCTCTCTCCAGACTTGTCTTTAATTATCTTCAGTATGAAATTTTTGAGTTGATCAACTTGTATTAAGCCATCAGACGATATTTCAATTTTTTTGGATGTAGATTTTCCACTTTTGTTGGCATGTAGCTTTGTAGATATCTCAGCTTCAGAATCTTCATTCACTTGCTCACCACCAAAATCAACAATCATTTCTTTATCCAGCTTCAAGATTTGAGCATCCATTTCTTGTATTCGCTTGGCAAGTCCTTCGGCAAGCTTCATCAAATTTACAATTTGTTCTTCCAGAATTGTAGACATCTTGATGCTTGAGAAAATTGGTGAAGAGAAGAGATGAGAGGTAGAGATTATCCCACCGGGTGTGCCAAAATTTGTAACACAATATTTTTGTATTTAATTTGGTAAAACACAAAATGTGTACAAATAATATGATTTCGGATCAAAAGTATTTACACGGATCCAATCTCTATTTTTCCTCTGATTCTTCTCTTCAAAACTTGATCTTCAAACGATCTTTGAAATCTTCAGAGTAAATTTGTCTCTTTGATCTTCTCAGACTTGTTGTTTGAACTTGGTCTTCAAAGTTTTCGGGGACGATTTTTGCCATCGATCTTCTTTAACTTGGTATTTGGACTTGACAACGTTAATTCGGAGGACCGACGCCTTGTTTCCAGATCAAACGCCAATTTCGGAATGAATTTGATAAAGAACGCATTTGACTGTCTTGCTTATAGATCAAACGCCGTCTTCGGAATGAATTTGGTGAAGAACGCCTTGAATATTTGAGAGAATTTCACTTATGGAATTTCTTCTCAAATTCTTGAACTCTTCAAATGGTCTTGCTTGTGGATCAAACGCCGTCTTCGGGATAATTTTTGTGAAGAACGCCTTAAATATCTGAGAGAATTTCACTTATGGAAGTTCTCAAATTCTTGAACTCTTCAAATGACTTTTGGTGTGATTTTCAACTGATATGGAGGCCCCTATTTATAGTTGTAGGGAAAGAGATCTGGAGTTTGATGTGACACTATTTCATTGGCTGTTGGAAATTGATATATATCTTTTTGAAAGATATTTATTTGTTGCCAAAGACTGTTGATGTTTATTATATAATAATATCTTTATTATTTAAATACTTTATCTAATTTTGGATTTCATAAGATTCCAAAACTAAATAAATATATAAAAAATAATAAAAATATTATATATAATATTTTAAATTTTGGCTGTCTACACGACCATATTTCGATTGTTAATACGCTATATAAGGACCGCTACTATAAATAGTATTACATCCTTGATTGTGAAATATCGATTGCTTGCTGAACCTTGTGAATTGCGTGAAAGTAGGATACTCAAAATTTGGGGGTCAAAGAGTTTTAGAAAAGGTTCTTGGTGGAAAAAAATGTGAATAAAAGACCTCACTGAATTGAATTGGATTCATGAATCTAAGCTCCGTTTCTGAATAAGTGTCATTCTAGCACTTTAATTTTATTTCAAAATAAATGTCATTCTATAAATTCAAGACATAAAATTTACATTTTTCTGACATTTGCCCTCATTTAATGGTTTCAAACACACATATCACACATATTTAACTCATTTAATGTATTCATACAAAAGTATATTAGATAACTCAATTAATTTATTAATCTGTGTGAATTCATCCAAAATGACACATGATTGAAAACGGATGGAGTATTATTTAAGACTGCTAATAATAAAATTGGTATCAGGGATACACACACACAGTGGCGGAATCAGGATTTTTTTCTAAGGGGCTATTATACTTATTGTATATTTTTTTTTCACACAGTCAAATAATTATATACTTAAATACAAAACATTATGACATAAAAAACACAATTTTAATATCAATACAAATGTTTAAATATTTCATACATTAAAACTAATCTAAAAATTTACACTAAGTGATGTGATAGATGTGGTCATTTGAGAAAGTGGTGGCAACTGGTATCTGCGTGTGTCCATCGATTGGAAGCGCTGCAATATCTGCTCGTTACCAATTGTTTGAAAAAATATCATTCTCAAGTTAAAAAATAAATACACATAAATTGAATTCATCTAAATACCCACTGACCCACACCAAAATTGATTTAATAATCTACAAATATAACTATATAAACATGAAACTTAACAATTTTAAATGACTAACCTCAAATAATACCAAAGAAAAAGACCAAAAATCATGGAGCATAACTGCAAAAAATAACCAAATATTTAGTATTTAAAAATGAATTTTAGAAAAATTACCACAAATTTGTTTGTTATCTGCGATTGAGAAAAAAATCGAGAGAAAGAAAATAGCTTCCAAATCTGTAACTTGCCCAATTTAATTATCTTTCTCTCTCGGTCAGCCGTTCAACCCGTTCTCTCAATTTTATTTTATTTTTTGAAGTAATTAGTTCAGAATTCGGCTCAATTAAATTCTCTGTTTTTGTTTTGAAAGGGTGTTTTTGAAAACACATTTTTATTAACTTTTAGTTGAGAGTTTAATTGACAATAAATATTATTATAATTATAGGCCTAGACCACTAGATCTTATTATTATTAATATACTTCTTCCGTCCCAATAGCAAGGTCCACCTTTTTATTATTTACTCTCTCTATTTTAATAAAAAGTGGATTTTGCAGACGGGACGAAGGGAGTATTATATATCTGATTCCCCTTCGTTCTTCTTCGTTTTCTTCTTCTTCAACTCTGCAAGATATCACATTTTGCTTCTTCTTATGGGGGGACTATCGTCGGAAAAAATAAATCAATTGGGGGGAGGGGGAGCTACAGCCCCCTAGCCCACATAGAGTTCCATCATTGTATGTGTATGTGTGTGTGTGTGTGTGTGAGAACTAAAAATTCATCTTACATCATATAGTCAACAAAAATACAAGTCCTAGATTTGCTTAAAAGGGGTGGTGACAATTCTGTAATATTTGAACTAGGTGGTGATATTAACGAAATTCGATAATATTTATAAAAAAAGCTTTGTGTATTTGATAATAGTATCGTTATACTAACGAAATATTATCATAATGCTAATGAAAGTTTTCTCATATTGTTAACGAAAACTTAAATTCTAAAATGTAATTATAAATCATAATTGGATGGAAATAAACTGTAATGCAAATGTAATAAACTTCAATGATTTAAAAAATGGAATTAACTTCTAAAAAATAATTATAAATCATAATTGGATATAATAAACCATAATAAAAATATATATAAATATATAATGTTAGCATTTTGATATTGTTTTATCAGCAATACAGATAAACTATGTTAGCATATAATAATGTTTCGTTGGCATGAGATATAAACTCTAATTAATATATTCTAATTTGATTAAATTAACCATACATAATAATCAATTAGTAGCTAAAAAATAAAAATTAAATCATAAAGAATAATTATAAATCATAATTGAAAGGTAATAAATCATAATAACAATATAAGTATGTATAATGCGTTAACATTATGATAATGCTTCGTTAGCTTAGTGAATATAGTACGTCAACATATAATAAATGCTTCGCTAACATATGTGATCATAATACTGATGAATCTTTATTAAAAGCTAACGAAAGTATTTTTGCGCTGGACACGAGTAAAAATGTATTATTTGTATTTTTTGTCCATATTTATTAGCACAAATATATCCATGACTAATCTTGAATGAAGGAGTATGAAAAAAGTTTTAATTTGGTATATTATTTGTGTTGATCCGATTAGAAACGAACAAATTATGATCATTGAAAGTTTTTAAGATTTTTTTAAAGTGATGACATTAGCAGTTTTACATGGATTGAACAATTATACTCCACCTCTTTCTTTTTTTACTTGACTTTGACATTAAATTTAAAC
The DNA here is from genome assembly GCA_026008535.1 of Perilla frutescens. Lineage (NCBI taxonomy): Eukaryota > Viridiplantae > Streptophyta > Magnoliopsida > Lamiales > Lamiaceae > Perilla > Perilla frutescens. The sequence goes on from BRKX01000015.1 coordinate 17,730,430, forward strand.
CATTAGATCATTTAGTTGGATAGTGTAAAATGAGTTTCTAATTTCTACCCTCTTTGTAATTGTTAATTATAAGTACACTTTTGTAAATAGGTATTTGAAAAATTGAGCATATAAATTTTTAATTATAAAGTCTCCACACCACGAATTAAGTCAATGTATATGATTTTTTTTTTTTTGTAAGCCTTTATGAAATAGCCATAGCTAGGACGGAAAAGTCATGTGGAGGAGAAAACTAAATGAAATTACTAATTCTTGTTGTGCATGATGCACGGTGTGGTTTGAAATAAAGGAATTTATATATATTTAATGTTGATAATTCTCCTATCTCTTATTTAATATGAGTATGGTGCGTAGGTTTATCTCAGAAGTGCGTTAGCCTACACTATTTTTTCAATTGAGTTTGATTAATTTCAAATTATCATATCCCTAAAAAAAAACCTCTCTAATATTAAACATTGCCTGATCCCTAATAAATAAGCCCGCTCCTTGTTAATTAGTGAGCAAGTTACGCACGGCCCTTTTATTTTCTTCATGTTATGATAGAATCAAAATTTCTCTGAAAATTAATTAATTTACGACAAATGCTTTAATGTTCGCATTAAAAATTTAAAATACCTCAATACCTAAAGGTTCGAAAGAAAATAGCGAAAACTTACTTAAATTATATCTTTTTGCCCTTTTCTTTTTTTAAGTGATTACTTTTGTTTCCTAGTTAACTACTCCCTCCGTCCTAATTATATAGTCTCATTTCTCCTCGCACGTAAATTAAAAATATTTATGAAAACAAGATATTAAAGCTAAACTTCCAATAACACCCTCATTGAATATTTATGACTTTCAACTTTTAAGTTGTTTTTTTTTTAATTTTCAAGATTCAACAAGGGTTTATTTGTATATTACTATGAAAATTAATAATACTTATAGTAATGAGACTATATAATTGGGACACCTCAAAATAGTAAAAGGGAATATATAATCGGGACGGAGGGAGTACTACTTAAAAAGTATAGGAAAATTATCAATTCAAGACCTGGAAAGTGTGTAATTTGTCAAACTAGAACCCGAAAAATGAAAATTATCGATTAAAGACTTGAAATATAAAAACTACTCCCTCCGTTTCATTTTATTCATTGTTTTAACTTTTTTATTTTGTATCAAAATATTTGTTGTTTTATATATTTTCACGCACACTCTCTCTAATTTAACATTATCACAAACCCTATTTTAGGAAAATATAATTGAATAAGATTTTATGGCATATATGAGAGATGAATATATTTATCCACAAAATTAATTGTTAATTCTAAATAAAAAACCTAAAATAACAAATAAAACGAAACAGGAGAGTATTAATCTAGGACCTCAAACATCACATTTTTTCATTTATTTTTATTTTTTAATAATTTGGAATAATTTATTTAATACATTTAATAGATAGTTAATAAAAAAAATATGTTGCAAATTAATATAAAATTAATTAAAAATAAAAATAAATCAAAATTCATGATTTTTAAGGTCCTAAATGGACAATATTCATATTTCACTTATTAATAGTTTTCATCTTTCTTATTCTGGATTGATTAAAATACCCTTTTTCAGATCCTGAATTGACAATTTTTCAAAACTGTATTATATATTGATTTATTGCTTTGAAATTGAACTAATGTACATACATGGATACCCAATAAAATGTAAATTGAACTATTGCATATCTAATAACTTGGTGCACCATAAAAAAAAAGTAAAGAAATTTACTCTATTAATATGTAATAAGTAATATTTTTTTTACTTTTAACATATACTCGGAGTATCGATATTCTTAATTACATTTTTATTAAAGAGGGAGGAGATTCATAATACAGTCAACCCATAAAAGAATAAAAAAAAATTGAAATTCATCGATTACATTATTAATCCTTAAAAAGGATGCACGTTTCTTGTTAATCCGCCGTTAACATTAGTGAAGAAGCCCATCAACTCCGGCCGGTATGGCAAATACGACCGCCGCCGCTCCTCCTCCTTCGCCTTACTCCTCAAATACACCTCGTGGGCCGACACCGCCGCCGTTTTACTCTTCCCACTCTTCTTCACCTTCACCGCCGATCCCTTCTTTTCCGCCGCTGCCGGCTGCTTGGCCGCGGGCGGCGCGTGGTTGCCGTTCAAGAACACAAACGCGTCCCTCCCGTCACTATTAGACCTCGCCGTCAGCTCCTTCAACCTCCAAATCTTGGAAAATCCGGTGGAGTTGCTCTTCTTGCAAACCTCCGGCGACGCCTCCACCGCCTTCCTGCTCGACCACTCGCAGCACGGTCCGGCAATCTCGTCATTTCCCTGCGCGGATGACGTCATCGCCTGGCCGTCCACTCCCTCAGTTTCCACGAACACCTTCTTCACCGGAGGCCTCATTGGCAGAGAAGAATCGGAGTCGTCGTCGTCGTCGCCGGCAAATAGTAAGCTCTGGTCGAACAGGGGGAAGACCGTCTTGATTTGGCCATTGCTGAACGCGTCCTCCGCCGCGATCGCCGCCGCATCTTCTCCGACACTAACGAACGAAAATTCTTCTTCTTCTTCTTCTTCTTCTTCGTCTTCGTCTTCGTCTTCTTCTTCTTCATAATCGAAATTCTCTGTGATTTTACGTTCTTCCAGCTTCAAATCTTGATCGTGTCGCGAATTTTCCATAATTCGCAAACGTTCATAAAAATCCTCGCTAATTTCTTTATCAGAATATAAATCAATACCCGGTTTGATCTTTTCTTTAAGACTAGTTGCCTGCATCTCTGAAAGTTTTTGAATTTTCAAATCGGTTGTGAAGATGATTGCTTTGGGGAGAGAGAGAGAGAGAGAGAGAGAGAGAGAGAGAGAGAGGGAGAGAGAGAGAGAAAGTTGAGGTGTATAATGGAGTGGATGAGGGAGGGGTATATATATATATGGTGTGAAAATACTTTTCTAGTAGAATTATGCGTTGTCGAAGTTTGAACAAACAATTTGTGTAATGTGAAATGATATATTGTCAGCATGTGATAAATCTTTTTTTTTCTTTAATAAAGTAACTTTTAACTGTTTTTTGTTTGAGGGCTACGGAAATTTTGAGGGAAGCTATGACGAAAACTCGATTGCGCGTTAACGATACTAATTATTTTATTTTTATTTTATTTGACCTTTCTCTTAGTTGACGATTTGACCATAAATCTTGTATGAGCGCACTGGCCACTCGACATGCCTTGCTGTCTACGTACGTGTCATCAAATTTATTACTATATTTCTACCATCTCGATTTTTTTTTTTTTTTAAGTTTAGTAGGATTATATCTTCTATTTAATTAAAATGATCCGTTAAAACTAATTTACTATTTTCCTATGGAGAAATTTTATAACACAATTAGTAATACTACCTACCACCTTGAAAGAAATTTTATAATACACGTTCAGAGGTAGTACTCCTACATGCGTTATAGACATCATTCTCTTAATTAGATTAATTCTATAAATTGTTTAGGAATAATCATATTGCTATTTTATGTGAAAAAAGTATATATTGATTAAATTGGAATGAATTGTTGGAATTTCAAGAACCAAATGATACACTTAACATTTTAATATTTCTTGAACATGCATATAAATATATACTCCCTCCGTTTTTCATTTTGTTGTCTTAGAATTTTAATCTAGAATTATCAATTAATTTTTTGGATTAATATATCTCTTCCTTTTATATTACATAAAATCCTATTCACTTATATTTTCGTAAAAAAATTTTAAAAAAAAATTATCTCCATATATTTGTAAGGTTAAATTTGAGAGAGAGGATATCAAAATATATAAAACAACAAACATTTTGACAAAAAAATAAACTAAAAAAAAACCAAATGGAGGGAGTAATACACATAAATCAATTCTAACACTGGCATATACATCTACTTTTAATATCTGATTTGGTAGCCACTTTTTTTTTTTTTTTACTTTGTAATATCCTTCATTTTTATTTGCATGTCCCAAAACAAATAAAAATATTTTTAATAAGATTTCCTTCAGATCAAATCAAATCCTATCCCCAAAAAAGAAATGACCATCTTTTGAATATTATTGAAAAATAAAAAACCTTATAATAATGTATCAGATCTTTGTTATTGTAATCTGCATTACTTCTGCTTTCCAAAAAAAAAAAAATATTCACAATAAATATAACTCAATAATGAAGAGATAAATACAATAGTGATAATATATATAGTATCTCTGGTGGGTTGGAGTAGAAAAAAAAAACTACCTGTGGGGTGTGGCATACATCATTATATATATTGAATTTAACTCCCAACAGCTATCATCTCAATAAATGCGTCTAATTTTAAAAAAATGCGTAAATTCTTTTTTCTCATATATTGTTGCATCAACATTCAACAGTAAGGTCCATGACGCGCGCAGGGCAACTTCAAGAATTTTTTTAATTTCTTAAATAAAATTAATAAATTAGGTTAAAATTAAAAAAATTATCCATTTGATAATTAATTAAAACAAAATATTTATATAAAATTTAAATTATGTTTGAAAATTTAATAAGGTAAATAAGTTGGAATTGGCCTTTTTATCATGCAAGTAAAAAAAAAAATACTTAATGTTAAGTTTGAATACAAAATTATAATTAGTGTAATCTTCTACAAGCTGTCTCACGAACCTTTTTTTTTTTTAGGGAAAAACCGGATAATACATATATATATTTGTCAAAGCAAAAGCCAGTTCAAACATCATCCAAAATGGTGGAAAGGGCATGAGTTGGGACATATATATCCCATACTAAAGAAATCAGGCTCTTTTGCAATGATATGTGCCGCCTTATTACAATTCTTAGGAACATAAACAAAGCGCATGAAACTGAAGGTCGATGTCTCACGAACCTACAGGTCGATTATAACAAAAATTTTAACAGTTCACAAAATGTAAAAGTTTATTTATTTTTCTAATGTTGAATATTATTTGATTTAATGTAAGAGTACATTGTGTGAAAAATGAATAGTTGGGTATTTCAAATAACTATATAGCCTGCAATCTATACTAATATTTTATGTATTTGAAACAATAAAGTTCTAGATGTTTTATCCGTATGTAAATATCGATTGGTTCATGAAATTCATTTGTCAATTTTCATATTCCATATGTAAATTGACTAAGATTATTTATATTATAATTAATATTTATTTTATTATAAATATTATTAAAATTATAAATTTAATAGTAAAATATGGAGTGAAATACGATAAAGCGCGACCGAAAATTTGAGCAGGCTCTGGAAAAGCAGCATCAGCCGTCTTAAAAGTGTACATATGCAAATAAAATAGACGACCAAGGAAAACAATAGCTGTATCCTAAATTGAAGTACATATATATCGTGTGAAAATTAATTTTATTGGGTATCTCAACTGACTATATAGCCTGCAATCTGGATATTTTATGTATTTTTTAAACAATAAAGTTCTAGATGTTTTATCCGTACGTAAATATTGATTGGTTCCTGGATTTCATTTGTCAATGTTGAATTTCATATTATTGTTAATTAATTGTATAATAACAAGTGGGAATTAAAAGATATTCCAGTGATGTCAAACGATGGACGTGGTCTACCAACATTGGATCGATAAATTTGTGATACTTTGTATATATATGTATATATATATATATAATTAAGATAATTTCGAAATTAAAGTCCAATGTTGCAGCATTGGGAAGTCAATTATTTCTTGGTATTTTATGCCTGCAAACCCACTAATTAAGAGGCCCCTCGTTCTGATCCATATTACATTTACTAAACGTCGTACGTGAGTATTTTCGGATGAAATTCTCTAATTTGAATTGCGTGTCTCATTTATGTTACTATAATGAAAATGATCTTTATTGATAATATTATTAAAAATGATAAATGTCATCACTTATAATAGACTTACGCAACAACATGTTATCTCCAATTAATTACCAGCCGCATATCACCTGTAATAATATTTTTATGACGACATTAATGTCGTCACTTAAAATGATGTTTAATTTATTTGGGGCGAACTTTTAGAAACTCTATTTGAAATAACATGACATCATCGTAAAAAATATTTTCAACTGACCTCAATGCCATCATAAAAATGTCATTAGAGATGACATGTGGTAATTAAAGACAAGATGTCGTTACTTATATCATCTCTAATAATATTGTCTCTAAAGACCATTTTATTGTACTGTGTCCCAACATCAAAATTATGTAGTTTTATTAATCATTTTCATAAAATTAAAATTTATTATATCATAACTAATCCTAATTAACATTTATTACTAATAATTAAAATTTTAAAAATTATACACCCTAACTTTGGAATAATCAATTATAATCACTAAAAAAATGAAAAAAACTAAAAATAATTATAAACCCTAATTGCATAGAATAAATACTAAATAATATATGATGCATGTCAAATTATACTAAACCAAAATAGAGTAAAATTAAAAGAAAAAAATGGAAGAAAACTAGTAATTTTAATGTTTGGGATAAAAATGGAACACATAACTTTGGAGTAGAGGAGCTCATGTGACATGCTTCTACCAAATTACTATATATAATCTATATATTTTATACGGTAACTGTATGATCACAATCAAAATTTACTAGATATCTTTTAAATTGAGATATATTTAATTAATGTGTATACATGAACAACGACTATATAACCATTTTTTTTTTAATTATATTAGAGGATTCCCATTGAGTTTATATAATTGGGACTGTTTTATGTATACTGGTGGAATTCTTATTTTGTTTGGTGGAACGCACTGATTTCTTGGGACATAAGAATAACATTTATTTATTGAGTTCGAAGAAACTTAATCGTAAATTATCTCTTCTATCGGTCAAAAATCAACAAACGCTTCTGGAAACTCAATAAATTATTCGTCAGAATCAAACCATAATAAAATAAATATTATAAACTTCTTACTTAATTAACAAGAGACATATATCAACTGCTACAACTTGACCAAGTCTGATAACTAATACTGTAATATCCAGTTTCATTAATTCATTCAATAATTAAATGAAAATGACACCATCCCCTCCTCCAAGAACTCAATTGCGTGTCCTAGCTATAAGATCCAATCAACAAATTATTATGTGAGGGATTAAAATATTGTTGGACAAAAATATTGTTTCGATCATAGAAAATTGTTGTTCAACAAATTAAATTGGCCTAGCCGCCAAAAATAAAGGATTGAAATTTCATGTAACACTTTTTCGTATTTTACTCTATGTTTCATTATCAAATTTAGGATTTTAATAGTATTTATTATAAAATAAAAATTAATTATAACATAAATAATTATAATCAACATTAATCAACCAAAAAAAAATAAAAAATTATAAAACATAATTTTGAAAAAAATCAACCATAATAATGAATTATTATTTGAAAATTAAAAATTATATTAAAACATAATTATAAACCTTAATTGGGTGGGGTGAACACTAAAAAATCATAAAATTAAACTAAATCACAAAAAAATAAAATTGAAAAAAAAATACAAGTGAAATTCGTAATTTGAAAGTGTAACACATAGATCGACTGTAACAGGAAATTCCATGTGGAAGATAAACTATTATAGTCTATATACGAATATTAATTACAATTACCGTCGTTTTCTAGTTGATCATATTTCATGACCAACTAGTATAATATAAGTTTTTTTTTAGGTTATATTACGATAATTGTGAATGTAATCTCATGGTAATATTGTTGTCAGAATATAATTAATGTTTCGAGAAATATGGTTGCACACTCGAGAAATATGGTAATACGTGTTCAATTCTTCTTTTAAACATTAAAATGAGCTCACCAATCCATTAATTTGAGACGTTGTGGTCGCCAATATATTAACTAAGAAAAATATTTTTGAAGTGTGGGATGAATTTATTAAGTTTGGAGTTTGCATTTAAATTCCAACTATTTTGAATCCATTCTGTGTACGTGGCACATTGTTGTGTGGAACAATTTCAAGACAAAATAAAAATACATATAAAAGACAAAATTTGCTTATATTTTCTTGATTTAATATATTTCTTTTATTGTTTGAGTAAATTATTTTTGACTGATTCTTTCCTTTATTTTCGTGGAATTTTTCATTCTCTCCCATATGGTTTTCACCTTGCATAAACAAGTTGCTGATAAGATTTGGATAAGAGATTATTACTTATTATTTAGATAAATAGATTTAACCCATTGCAAAATCAAATTAAATGTACATAATATAATTAATAATATTATATTGCCACTTAATATATGGTTTCGCGTTATTATTAACATGGTTTTCCGTTTTCCGTTATATGCATAGATAAACAAGCTTGGGATCCTCTTTTGTATTTTTACTAGTTAAGAGAATTGATGAATCGCCATTGAAGAGCGGAGCAAAAAAAAATGTATATTGCGTGAATTGAAAAATTGATTACAGAAAAAAAATATCTAAACTTATATATACTAGTTACAAGAAGGAAAAGCGTAAATTTAAGAAAGAAGCGTAAATTTAAGAAAGAAGAAAAAACACGTTTCTTTCCCAAACTTATGACTCCCCTTCAAGATGGGTGTAGATAGAGTATAAACTCATCTTGCCCAGAAAAGAGCGAAACAGAGCAGGAGAAAGGGGCTTCATGAGAATATCCGCCAGCTGGGAGTGAGCAGAAACATGTATAGACTTTTTATACCAGCAACAGAGCGTTCGCGAACCACATGACAGTCGATCTCAATGTGTTTCGTACGTTCATGGAAAACAGGATTGGAACATATATGCAACGCCGCTTAATTATCACAATAAAGAGGAACTGGGTGAGTTTGAGAAAAGCCAAACTCATTGAGCAATGCAACGAGCCAAACAACCTCGCAAGTGGCATTAACCATGGAGCAGTATTCAGCTTCAGCGGAAGATCGGGAAATAATAGATTGTTTCTTAGATTTCCAAGAAATAAGAGCATCACCGAGGAACACACAAAAACCACTAACAGAGTGGCAGGTGTCAGGATCAGCGGCCCAGTCTGCATCGGCAAAAGCCTTAAGCTTCAAAGAAGAAGTGCTAGAAAAGAAAAGACCTTGTCCGATGGAACCCTTGACATAACGGAGGATACGATGGGCAGCATGGAGATGGGCATCAGACAGCCTGGAAAGGTATTGGCTAAGCTTATTCACAGCAAAACTCAAATTTGATCTTGTAATGCACAAATATAGAAGCTTCCCAATCAAACGGCGGTAGGTGGTGGGATTAGAGAGAGGAACACTGGCAGTCTGTGATAAAGGCACCACTGAATCCATAGGCGTGGAACACGGTTTGGAACCAAGAAGACTAGTCTCATCAAGCAAATCAAGAACACATTTGCGTTGAGAGACAACAATACCATGAGATGAACGAGCCACTTCAAGACCCAAAAAATATTTGTGAAGACCCAGGTCTTTGAACTTGAAATGGGCTCCCAGAAAACACTTGAAATCAGCAATTAAACCATCATCATCACTGGCAAGTAAAATATCATCGATGTAGACAACTAAGCAAAGAATGTGACTACCAACCACCTTAATAAAGCAGGAGTGATCAGAGGCTGACATAGCAAAACCATATTGGAAAAGAACGGAAGAGAATTTCTCAAACCATTTTCTAGAAGCATGCTTAAGCCCATATAAGGATTTTAGGAGTTTGCAGACAGGATTGGGGGGAAAGAGGACTCCTCTTGACTGCTTAAACCTGGTGGCAAACTCATGTAAATATCTTCTTTTAACTCACCATGAAGAAAAGCATTGTTCACATCAAGATGGGATAAATGCCAACCTTTGACGGCAGCAATTGCAAGTAACACCTTAACGGTGACTAGCTTAGCAATGGGAGAGAAAGTATCGATATAATCAATTCCAGCATGTTGTGTATAACCGTTGGCAACAAGGCGTGCCTTATATCGTTCAACACTGCCATTGGCATGAAACTTTGTACGAAAAACCCATTTACAACCAATGGGTTGTTTAGTGGGAGGCAATGATACAACTGTCCAAGTATGATTAGCCTCTAAAGCTTGCAACTCCTCACGCATTGCTTGCTGCCACTCGGGATATTTACAGGCTTGAGAGTAACTGGAGGGCTCATGCACAGCAGAAATGGCACAAACAAAGGCTTTAAAAGAAGGAGATAAACGATTATAAGAAAGATAAGTGGAGAGGGGGTGAGCTGTGCAAGTAGTGGTGAAAGAGTTACATTCATAATCATTTAAGTAACCGGGAGGGCGAGAGATACGATCTATTTTAGTAATGGTAGTGGCAGGAGGAGGTCTCTGGGGTGTATCAAAACGAGCAAAAATATCAGTAGTAGGAGCGATGGAAGACTCCGAGGGTATATCCATAGGAGGAAATTGAGAGACTGTGGCAGGAGAAGATGGATAAGCTAGAAAAAGAAATATGGCTTCATGAAAAATGACATGATGAGTGATATAGATAGCACGTGTAGCAAGATCAAGAAGTTTATAACCCTTATAACCAGCAGGGTATCCCAAAAACACAGATTTTCTTGCATGGGGGGAAATTTATGTTTGGCTCAATCAAGGGTGGAACCAAAACATAAACAACCAAAAACCTTAAGATGAGAGTAAGATGGAGGTTTGTGGAAAAGTTTGATAAAGGGAATGACATCATGGATAGCAGAGGATGGCATATGATTAATAAGGTAAGAGGCACTAAGAATACAATCTCCCCAGAAATCAAGAGGAACTCCAGATTGAAAATGTAAAGAACGAGCAACATTCAATAAATGTTGATGTTTTCATTCAACCCTAGCATTTTGTTGGGGTGTCTCTACACATGAATGTTGTAGAACAATACCATGAGTGCTATAAAAGGTATGAAGAGAAAATTCAGGTGCATTATCACATCGAATGACTTTAATGGATAAACCCAACTTATTCTTAACACTAGTGAAAAATGCAGGAATTATATGTGCTATTTCTGATTTGGCGTTTAACAAGTATGTCCAAGTGTATCTAGAAAAATCATCTACAATGGTGAGAAAAAATTTAAAACCATCGGCAGAAACAGGAGAAAATGGTCCCCATATATCACAATGAATTAAGTCAAAAGCATTCATAGCAACAGAAGTAGACAAAGGAAAGGATAAATGTTTTTGCTTTGCAAGAGGACAAACACCACATGGTGTAGTTTGCTTAACAGATTTAATGTCTAAAAAGGAATGCAATAATTGCAGCTTTCTAGGGGACAAATGTCCTAATCTAGCATGTCAAAGTTCAGCAGAAACAACAACATGACAAGAAGGACTAGTTTGAGTGATGTAGGGACTGGTTTGAGTGATGCAGGGATCTAAGACATAAAGATTTCCATGGCGTCTACCCATCCCAATCAGCATCCCCTGAGAAGGATCCTAAATACAGCAAGAAACAGAGGAGAAATTAACTTGACAATGATGTTCTTGAGTAAGAGAGCTGACAGACAGAAGGTTATATGTGAAGCTAGGAACAAAGAGTACAGAAGAGAGTAAAATATACTCATTTAACTGTACAGAACCTATGTGAGTAATCTTTGAAGATTGGCCAGTAGGAAGTGTCACAGAGGCATCAGTAATAGGAGAATAAGAGATAAATGAAGATAAAGAGCAGCAAACATGATGTGTGGCACCCGTGTCAAAGAGCCATACATTATTATCTAATTGAGCAGAAGCTGCAAAAGCAAAAAATTAAGGCAGAATAGGCATACCACTGAAAGAGAGAACGGATGGATTATCTGGCATAGGAGGTGGGGAAGGAGTGGCAATAGCAGAGGTATGAAGCTGTGAGCTGAGCAAGGCAACCAAATGTTGATATTGCTTTTGTGATATGGAGCCAGAAACAACATCAGTAGAACTTTGAGTGATGGAAGGATTTTCTACAGCAAACTGAGTAGATATCTGATTAACATGCCCCTTAGGTTGATCTATTTTTCCAGGTCCCTTACCCCTGCCATATCCAGGTGGATAACCATGAATTTTGTAGCAAGTATCAATAGTATGATTCGATTTACCACAGTAGGAACAAAGCGGTTTATTCTTATCCTTCTGAAACCGACTAGAATTACCATGAGCTTGAGTCAAATTAGCTGAAGTTTGCTCGCTCATTATCGGAGTGTAGCCAACAAAATTGCTTGTACCAATCAATCGCTGCCGTTCCTCTTGGATAATCATAGAGAAAACTTTCGATATAAAAGGTAGAGGCTCTAGACTTAGAATCTGACTTCGCATACGAAAATAAGATTCATTCAACCCAACCAAAAAAAACATGACACAATCCTTCTCTTGGTATTCACGACATTTTGCACAAGCAGCAAGTTCATAGGCACGCGCAATTCATCCCAAAGAATGCGAAATTGTGTAAAATAGCCATTAATATCCAAATTTCCTTGTCTCAATAGCATCAGTTGTTGTTTCAGCTCAAAAATACGAGGAATATTACCTTGAGAGAAACGAGCATGAAGATCATCCCATATTTCCTTCACCGTCTCCAAGTACAACAAACTGCTCGCAATTTCTGAGCTTACAACTTTGCTCAACCAAGTTACAACCATGTTGTTACATCTTTCCCCATGCACCGAAGAGAAGATCAGATTCATTCGGCTTGACGATGCAACCATCAATGAAAAGAACTTTGTTTCGAGCTTTCAAGGCAACAAGAACAGATCTACTCCATTTCTGATAATTAGAACCGATTAGCGGTTCCGAAACAAGGATTAATCCCAGTGTGTCATCACTCTGCAGGAAGAAAGGACTGTCGAAATCATCCGTCGAAGCATTTTGATGTTGTTTACCATTGTTTCCCCAAGCCATGGTTTAATGGAAAATTGGAGGAAAATAGACTGAAGGAAGTGAGCGGAAGCGTTATTCTCTGGTACCATAAGAGAATTGATGAATCGCCATTGAAGAGCGGAGCAAAAAAATGTATATTGTGTGAATTGAAAAATTGGTTACAGAAAAAAAATATCTAAACCTATATATACTAGTAACAAGAAGAAAAAGTGTAAATTTAAGAAAGAAGCGTAAATTTAAGAAAGAAGAAAAAACACGTTTCTTTCCCAAACTTATGACTAGTATTTCCTATGTGCGATGCACAAATAATTATTATTTTTAAATTTTTCATATTATGATTATTTTTTAATTTTATATGTCGTGTTCAATTTTTTAAAATTAATAAAATGATATAAACATGCATTAATTAATTAGATAAGAAAATTAATATTGTGTTGTTATGGCAAAAAAATATTAAATTTTAGGAACTAAATGAAAATTCATTTTAGAAAGATCAAATTTGAATATTTCAAATGACACAATTTTATAAATATCAATGTATAATTGAACAAAATTAAAGAATATTTGTTTTCTTTGAATATATGACATGTATAAAAAAAATTATTTAATTACTTTAAATGATGAAAGTGAAATAGAAAAATAATAAAGTATTGAAAATTATTATTATTATTACTATTTATTTTAAATGATGAAATTGAAATAGAAAAAGAATTAATTATTGCAAATTATGCTATATTTATATCATTATTATTATTATAGTGCAACACAAATGAAAACTATTTTTATGCATAAAAAAGTAAAATAAATAATGCTACAATTCTCAAATTTTCAAGTAAAAAAAAAGAATAAATAAGTTTGCAAAAAAAATTAAAATACAAGTTGTAATCTAATCCGTCTTGAAAATTGCAAACAATAAATAAAAAAATTACAACAATATATGTCATTACTGTTGTCTATTAACTCAAAATTATTGTCTATTATACAAAAATTATTGTCTAAAACATAATTGTTAAATCATGTGATAGACAACGGTTTCTACCAGAACCGTTGTCTATCACACGATTTTGCCTTAATATATGTATAGATAGATATTTTTATTTGTGGTCGCATTTTCTTGTTTTATATTTTTAGTTATGGTTCATTCTTTCCAATTTGGGTATCTCATATCGAGAAAATAAATTAAAAAAAATATAATTATACAACAAGAGATGTAACATGGAATGCAACTGATGATTTGATTTGATATAATACATACATATATTTCTCTAAGAAAAGAAATTCTAAACACATCCCCCACTAATTTATAAAATATAAAATAAATATAATAATATATTTTTTCTCTTTAGCCCCACCGTAGCAACCCAAAATCTTTAATTTAAATGAGTCGCTGTTTTTTTCGAAATTATATTTTATTTACAAGCATGATATTATTAAATTTGTTAGTCTTATAAGTCGTGCCTTAGCAAATATATAAATTAAATTTTATTGCATATTGTTAATCATATTAATATCTTTGATTAAGTTTAAAGATTTTCTTTTATTTTTAAGGGTTAATTGCCAAAAAAAAAAAAATGCACCACCTTTCAACAAATTTGTAAATTAGACACCACTGTTTAAACGTTTCAATAATGATACAACCTTTCATTTGTAGCAAAATAGATACCCCTTTTTTTTCCGGCCATCGATAAAATGATGTGGCTTTACTTATTTCCTACGTGGACTGGGACTCCTATGTGTACTTGCCACGTCAATGTTTATTTTTGGGTTAATTGCCAAAAAATGCACCTCCTTTCAATGAATTTGTAAATTAGACACCACTTTTCAAACGTTTCAATAGTGATACAACCTTTCATTTTGTAGCAAAATAGACACTCATTTTTTTTTCTGGCCACCGACAAAATGACGTGGCTTTACTTATTTCCTACGTAAAATAACAAAACAATGAAAACAAAATCACCTTTCAATTTGGGCATCGGTAGAAACCTCTGGTATGGACTTTCAATATTCGAAAGTTTTTGACAAATTCAAGAGGATTTCTCGTGAGAAATTAAGGTGAAGAATGTGTGAGTTTTAAATTTAATGTGTGTTTAATTTCCAAATCTTTAAGCTAAACACGATGACGTTTCCTCAAGTTGAAGTCCCAGTCCACGTAGGAAATAAGTAAAGCCACGTCATTTTGTTAGTGGCCGGAAAAAAAGGGGTGTCTATTTTACTACAAAATGAAAGGTTGTGTCATTATTGAAATGTTTAAAAAGTGATGTCTAATTTGTAAATTCGTTAAAAGATAGTGCATTTTTTGACAATTAACCCTATTTTTAATTCAAACATCTTTAATTTTCAATTTATTTAATCCATATATTATTTATGCCAAAGCCCATTCTTTATAAAGGCCCCAAGTGTTTCTTTTTAGTCCAAAACCGATTTCAATCAATTGGAGGAGTCCCCATCATTAGCATGATTCCCGTTCCGGCATATTTGCCAATCAGACGAGATTTCAGAAAAAATGATAAATCTTCCAATTCTAGCTCTAAAAATGTGACATTTACTTTACCAATCATCAACTTGTGAAATAGAGAAAGAGGAGTGGCGAGAGAAAGAGAGAGTTGGGAGGGAAGATGGTTGTTTACAGGAATGAGGGTGTTGGGAGGAGAGAGAAATTAGATGTGTTAGGTTTGGGGTGAGGATTAGTTGGGAGTGTTTGGGCTTCTTTTAATTGAGTGGAATTGAGCCATGAATCATGAACATTTATTTTGTCATTTCATTAGTCCACATCTTATAATACCTTTCAATTATTTAATTATAATAATACTCCCCCCGTCCTGTTTGCAATGTCCTGTTTTTTTTAGGCACGGAGATTAAGAAGAAATGGATTAAGATGTTAAGTAGTGGGTGGAAAAAGTGGGGTCCATTTAATTAAGGAGTAGTGGGTGGAAAAAGTGGAGTATTTTATTGTTATGTGGACCCACTCCACTTACATTTTTTCCTCTTTCTTTGCCACATTTTCGATTCTATATTTTATCGAGCAATATTTTTACGAACGATTTTTTGTCGAGCAATTTCTTTACGAGCTATTTTTATCGATCAATTTTTTTGAGAATTGAAACTAATTGTTTGCATAATTAAAAATTGGAAATGAATTGAATGAAGAAGCAATGCAAATTGAACATGAAAGGGCACTGCCAATGTTCAATATTGAAATTTCTGTTAACTTAAAAAATTTTGGAGTACATTAGCAAAAATTTTGCCACGAAAAAATTTCCCACCATAATTCAAATCTAATCCTATAAATACAATAACCAAGGACTACCATTTCCACTACAACACAACTTCAAAAATAAAATTCCCAAAGATGAAGAAGTTGAGCTTCACAGATTCTAAAAAAAATCAAGCTTTAGAATGGTTTCTTCAATGCAGCCGCGACGGGAAAATATCGAAGGGCAAAATTAGTGAAGCCGCGGCCAAATTCCAGGTATGCACTCGCACTATAAGTCGACTGTGGGCTGCAGCAAAAAAAAAGAGAAAATAATGAGCCAATGCATATTCAACCACAACCAATTTTCAATAGAACTAAGAGAGTTACTCTTGATTTAGAAAGAGTATCCAGTCTGCCACTTAAGAAAAGAAGCAGTATAAGAACATTAGCCAAGGGGATAAACTGCAAAAAATTCACAGTTGGGAGGTGGATTAGACAAGGGCTGATCAGAGCTCACACATCAGCTATTAGGCCTGACCTAACAGCTTCTAATAAGCTGTTGAGGCTGAGATTTACACTTGAGGCCTTGGAACTAGACATGAATGCAAATATTCTAACCTTTAAAAGCATATACAACACAGTTCACATAGATGAGAAGTGGTTTTACATGAAGAAAGAGACACACATATTCTACTTGACTCCAGAAGAGGTTGAACCACACAGATCTTGCAAGAGCAAGAAGTTCATCTCAAAGATAATGTTCATGTGTGCAGTGAGTAGGCCTCTCTTGGCAGCAGATGGTAGTGTGTTATTTGATGGGAAAATTGGAGTGTTTCCTTTCACTCACAAGGTCCCAGCAAAAAGGGCAAGTAAAAACAGAAGCAGAGGCACACTAGAGACAAAACCAATTGAGTCAATTACACAAGAAGTGATCAGAGACTGTCTGATCAATCAGGTAAGATGAAACAGTGTTTCTGTTTCATTAAATGATCATTGTAATAAATGATCTCTGTTGCAGGTTTTGCCAGCTATAAAGGCAAAATGGCCTGCAGAAGCAAGCAAAGTGATTTATATACAACAAGACAATGCCAAACCACACATCATGGACTCAGATATAAATTTCAGAGAGGCATCAAGTGCAGATGGCTTTGTATTCACACTGATACAGCAGCCACCTAACTCACCAGACCTAAATGTGAATGATTTAGGCTGGTTCAGGAGTATTCAGTCACTGCAGACTAAAACAGAGACAAATATTGTTGATGAGTTAGTGAATGCAGTGGTTACATCCTTTGAAAATCTATGCCCTACAAAATTAAACAAGATTTTCTTAACTCTACAGAGTTGTATGCTTGAGATTATGAAAGTCAAAGGGCACAATGGCTATAAGATCCCACACATGGGGAAAGATGCTCTTAGTAGGCAAGCAAGCTTGCCTCTGAACTTGGAAGTCCCACCAGAATTGGTGAGACAGAGCATAGATCATTTGATTGAAGCTGGAGTGGGGACTGATATAGAAGAATTGAAGAATTCCCTAGGTGTTGACAGGCTAGAGGGGAATTAACAATCACACACAACCATTTTTTGCAGGTTGAAGTGATTATGTGCAGATTGAAGACAAATTTTTGTGCAGATTGAAGACAAGTTTTTGTGAAGAAACTTTTTGCGCAAATTGAAGACAGTGCAACTGAACATCTTTGTGCAGACAAGTTTAGATTTAGGCACTTGGTTTTGTTGTAAACATGCAACTGAACATGTCATATGTTCAATCTTTTTGTAAAAATGCACAAGATATGAAGTGAAACACATAAATGCAATCCTAATCTAGGATCTAAGGCATGACATTTCATATCATTGATGTCATTGGCCAATAACACTTTGTGTGAGCACATTTTATAATCATATCAGCCCAACAATCCCTATATTCAACAATTAACCTCCAATATTCAACACAGGCGGTGACAGGGAGTCAATGAGAGGGAGCCCGGTGGTGGTGTTGCAAGCAGAGAGAGCGCGGCGGAGAGAACGAGAGAGGGAGACAAAGAGAGGGAGGCGGAGAGAGCGAGAGGAGATATTGAAATGAAAGACCAAAATGCACAGTGAATCGAGAGAGGGGGTTAGGGTTAGGGATTTCATATGGACCCATATTTTTAATTAACCTAATTAACCCTTATTAAACCCCTTATCTTTTTGCTAATTTTTGCCAAAAATGGAAGTGGACTTTGGTATTGGGACAGCAAAAAATTGGCATTGTGGACCTTGCTATTGGGACGGAGGGAGTAATTATTATTTTATATTTGATGCTAGACAACATGCAATGATCTAACTAAGTCAGTTTTAAAGTCAAATTAAGGTGAGAGATCCAACGTTGAATTAAAGTACATTTATCCTTATTATGTTTATATATGATATGCACATGCTATTGATAACACCCTCCAGGTTACTTGATAATGGTCTACGGACTTTATATTTATTGATGACATTCTTCGGATTATTATGATGCAACGGTTTATGGGTACTATGCCATGTTGACTTGTTATCTTATATATTTGTATATTTTGGATAAATGTGGATCCAACTAAGTTAATAGCACTTACCTCTAAGCTATTATTTATTTCAGATTCATGAAGCTCATGCAATGTGCGTGGAGGCTGTGATGATGGTTAAATCAAGAGCTTTAAATATTTAGTCTTATGTTGTATTTAATGTCAATCATTTATTATTTATGAAATGAAATATGACATACTTTTTATGATAAATGTTATGAATTATGATTAATAAAAAATCATAAAATCATAACGCCTTCCACTTTTCAAATATTTTTTGCACAAAAAACATAGTTTCTTTTCATATTCTTGCTAATTCCACCCCTAAATCAGGTATTACTTGATTGTAGTAATATTTTTATTATATTACGGAACATATTTTCGTCACATATAATGCATGAAGCTTAGAATGACGACCTCTAGAATTTTCTACATAAATACAATTTAAAGAAATTGCATAATAAAATATGGGTTGATATAGAAAAATAGCCGTTTTTACTTAGTAAATTATATAAATAGTCACTTTTTAAAAAAGTAATGTAATTAGCCATTTAGGAGACGAATGTACAACAATACCCTTATTAAAATTATTTATCATATTTTATAAATATAATAATATTTAATAAAAATAAAATTCCTTTCTCTCTATCCCTTTTATCTCTCTCTCTCTCTCTCTCCACTAACCCCTCCACTTTGTCGCTCTCTTCTCTCCCTCTCCCACACACGTCCATCTCCAACCCCCTAATCCCTCATCGATCTCTCTTTCCCACAACACACACTCTACTCCTGCGTTCGTCCCCTCTAATCCTCTTTTTAATATATTGCAAACATGTGTTTACATTGTTTAAGATTTGGTGAATTTGCTGATCGAATGAATAAGGTTGATGAATGAACATGATTAGTCATGCAATAATTTATATTTATATTGGTGCACGAATTAACGATGAGGTTCAGTAACTCATGCACATGTTCAATTTTCAATTGGGGCACGAGCAGAAACTCTCATGTATTCGTGTCTTTTCATAATTTTGTATCAGTACACGAGAAGAAATTCTCGTGTATTTGTATATATGTACTATTTTGCATTAATGCAGAAGTGAATGCACTCGTGTGTTCGTACATCTGTTCAAAATTGAACATGTTGACAAATACACGAATGATTCCACTTGTTCACTCGTGCACCAGTATAAAAATGAACAACTACATGATTTCGTTAATAAGTTCAATCTTGAACTCGTATAGCCGTTAACAAATGACCTCATACACGAGTAGACGTAATGGTATATTCGTGCAACATTTCAAAAATGCATTGCTACACGAATGAATTTACTTGTGCAGTAGCTCATTTTTAAACTACTACAAGGATGAATAATAATTTCTATTTTTTACTAATCGAATCAACTCAATACTCGTGTATTCGTTAACAAATGAATTGTACAAGAATCTACCCCAACACTCATGCACCGAATTAAATCACTTCGTGCACCGAATAACATTCAATTTTTTTCATCCATTCTAAAGAAAGATTGAAAGATAATTAAATATCTAGATCGATAACGTCGATGCAGAAGAGAAAGAAAAAATAGATATATTTTTCATAATATTATTGATATATGAATAATAATTTTTAATAATAAATATAGACATAAGAGCATTATAGTACTTTTATATGATAATAGCTAGAAACATTTTTTTTAAAAAATTTACTATTTACATGATTTACTAAATAATAACGACTATTTAAAAATTTCCCTCGTAACATATTATCTAAATATATAATCCCCATCACCAATTATATACAATTATCGTTTAATGCGTGTCAAGAATAATTTTTGAAACTACCGTTAGTATGAGACTCAGCTCCTCACTTTTTTTTTTCGCTTATAAATAAATAACCACTTTAATGGATATTTATATTATCATTCAAGTCAAATTAAGACTGTAAAAAATACACTTAATTAATTTCACACCAATTAATGCAAGAACTACATAGATAATTATATAAATTCAATACGATTTTAAAAGATAACAAAAAAAAACTTACGTAAAAAATTCATGTGGTTAGGAAGAACACGGATCAAAATTAATGTTGCAGATAAATGATCGTGTCATGTACTTTTTATCTCTTTTTTTAGTTACGAATTTACGGTGATTTCTATTGTTGTTCTCTCGCCTTTTTTCTCTCTACCATTTATATTACTAATAAAAAAGGATTTTATGATTTGCGTTTCTCATTGTTTTAGTTAATGAAAAGGGATGCTGGCTATGCTAAGGTTTTAAATTTTTAGAGGTTAAGGGGTAAATAAATATTTTTATATTTCATAAATAATTAATGGGGTTATGAAGTGTAAAACGTGAGCTGTATTTAAAATTTCTCTTCATGATGATAAACTGGTTACTTTTGTTGGATTTACTTTCGCTTGGGATCATATTTTCAATTATAACGTGTCGTGAATCGCCTAGGAAACAATGCCCAATAAAATATATATGAATTTATTTATATAATTTATGCGGTTTTAAAACATATAGTATAATTAATGTAAAACTATTGTGATTAAGTTAAAACACATTTAATGTAAAAATATTTTATCTCCATGTATGGGCTGTGATTAATGATAGAATATTAGACTTTTAGGCCTTGCGCCAATGATAAATGAGCTTTGTAAATATAATTAAGCTTCGATGGTGTGATTGAGAAGAGTAGTCATCATCACGTAGATAAGATCCTCTATTCCAGTTTGATATTTCATCTCGTATTCCAACTATTGGATTTATGATGTGTATTTATAAAATTTAAAAAATATCGATTAAAAAAATTAAATGCATATATCATAAAACCAATGGTTGAAATACAAGATGAAACCCAAACTGAAATAGAGGATATCTCGTCCCATGATCACGGCCCACTTGCTAGCCACGTGGTCTTGGGCGACAACGGCACCACAATTAGCTAGCCCCCGGGTTCAAAAACTCAATAAATTTGAAAGTAACTCATGTGCAGCCAATACCCTCAAAACGCAAAAATCATTTACAATCAACAACTTTTAAAAAAATTAATGACGTGGCACGATCATGCAATCTTACGAGTAGTACTCAAAGAAGGAGAGTAGAATTTTACCAGAATCTCCCTTATGCTTTTGAGTGTGTGCTTTACATATATTAATATGAATGTTTTTATGTACGCTTTTCTAAACAAAAATTAAAAATTTGTGTAGCGTCTGCCGAAATAATTATAAATTAAATATTATCAGAAATATAAGAAGTGAAAGAATAGTAATATTAATTCGATCAAGAAAAAGGCTTGAAACCTAGTAATACGAGTTTCTTTAATTCTATATAAAAAATACGAATCCTTTTACCGATGAAAAAATAAAAATAAAGAAACGCAAGATAAATAAAATAAAATCATGTAGTATCAATGGAGGCGACATATGCATGGCCAATAACAAATTATAATATTAAATGCAAAATCAATTTAATTCAAGAGAATCTATATATATTAGCTAATTCACAAAAATAAAAATAAAACAATTAAAATATAGGTGAACAATTGTATTGTGATCTGATTTTGAGAAACTGAAATAAACTTTACATATCTGAAAATATCTGCTGCTCATATTTCACAAACTATGCATGTAAATGCTTGAAATTCTCCAAGACAACTAAAGATATTCTTTGCTTCCTTTTACTATAGGAGAAAAGGTTTTGAGTTGTGCCATCGGGGATGGTCTATTGGTGTTATCTTGAAGTCAAAGACCCACATCGAGTTTATCTCTCGATCACTAGGTGTGAGTATGTCACACTTGATTTATCTCTACTATGTGGGTTGTAGCTATTAACAGGAGTGTAGTTTATCCGAAGGAACTTCAATAGCGGCTGCATGTTACTCTCGACATAAAAAAAAAAGGTTTTGAGTTGCTTTTTGCGAGGAATTACAATTAACAAAGGTTTGGGCTCCCCTCTTCACATGATAAAATCATCTAGTCCATGTTTCATGTCTCACTATAGTATCCCACTATAAAATTTAATATTTTAAAAATATTTATAAAAAAATAAATTTTATTATAGTATTACAAATCATAATCAACATTTATTTCTAAAAAATGATTTTTTTTATAAATTATATACTCTACTTTTGGAATAATAAACCATATTAATCAATTATATTAACTAAAAAATAAGAAATAAATATTAAAAAATAAATATAAACCGTTATTGGGTGGAATGGACCCTAAATAATAATTATAAAATTAAACTAAATCATAATAAACCGTTATTGGGTGGAATGGACCCTAAATAATAATTATAAAATTAAACTAAATCATAACAAATTGAAATTGAAGAAAAAATTGATAAAAATCAAATAAAAATCAAAATGAGACACCAAATGAGATTGAGGATTTTATTTACCCTCTTCACATAGAACCTATAGATTCATTCACTCATTAATTGAAATTGAAGAAAAAATTGATAAAAATCAAATAAAAATCAAAATGAGACACCAAATGAGATTGAGGATTTCATTTACCCTCTTCACATAGAACCTATAGATTCATTCACTCATTAATTAATTGTGACGATGTCACACAGTTAGATAATTATACAACAAACGATATGATAGAACGTGATTGAATTATATTTGGGAAAATTATAACACAATAACACATGATTTAATTTATATTTGGGCCGACACTAATTAAATTTGAGGCCCAGGGAAACATAATATCAAAAAATAGGAGGGAAAAAAATACAAATGGAGGAAAAAAATACAAATGGAGGAAAAAAATACAAATGGAGATGCGGGTATCGATCCCCGTACCTCTCACATGCTAAGCGAGCGCTCTACCATCTGAGATACATCCCCACTTGTGATACACTTAATGCTCAGTTTATTTATAAACCTAAATTCAACTTATTTGCGAAAAAAGTTTTAAAAAGATAGGGTAAATTACATTTTAATACTTATGTTTTGGGCTCTATTTTTTTAAAAAAGTACTTACTTTTTTCTGGTCAATACTTTTTAGGACATAGGACACACATATTTGGGATTTTAATTTATACTTTTTAATGATATGGTTGATACTGATTTATATATATATATATATATATATATATATATATATATATAAATATTTTTATGAGTTGACCGGTCAACGCGCATTGACCGCCTGATAATGTATATGATACAAAACTCTCTTATCAATATACATTGCACATATTAAATATCTTATTATTGTATTGCATAATATTATAAATATACATATCAGTGATGTATAGTTATTTATAGTTTCTTATATGTGTTAATAGGGGTAAATAGCCATTATCACTTAGTAAATAATATAAATAGGCAGTTTTTTAAAAAGTGATATATTTAGCCTTTTAGGATGTAAATATACATCAATACCCGTACTTTCATATAAATAATATTTGAATATAATGTATTTTTAACATTATTATTTAATTTCCTAAAATAAAAATACCCTAATATATTTAAAAAAATCAAATTCATAATAATCTAATATATTTAAAAACAAATCAGATTCATAGTAATCTTTCTTTTATCATACCTGGAAACAAAAGAACGTTGATTCACATTGATATTTTCTCACGCTCAAACTAAAAATATATCTCGTCAGTCGCCGCCATTGAAGTCGAGTATCAACACTGAAAACTGAAAAAACTACAAGATTCAACAGTCGCTAAACAATCATGGACGATGATTTCGAACAACCTCATCCTCATAATGAACACTTCCCTGAAGAGGTAACAATTCGACCTTTATCATAAACATGATGCACGAGTATATAGTTTATTTTTCTCCCTTTGGAAAAGCATGTGATGCACAAAGACAATAGTTAGTTAATC
This sequence comes from Perilla frutescens, assembly GCA_026008535.1. Taxonomy (NCBI): domain Eukaryota; kingdom Viridiplantae; phylum Streptophyta; class Magnoliopsida; order Lamiales; family Lamiaceae; genus Perilla; species Perilla frutescens. The sequence goes on from BRKX01000015.1 coordinate 17,754,870, forward strand.
TAGTGGTGCATGAATTTTACACGAGTAGGAAAATTATATACTAGTGTTTAAATCGAAATTATAATGCAACACGAGTAATTCAAGTCGTGTTATTGTGCATTGGTTAAATATTGAACTACTACACGAGTACACGAATAGTTCAATATAACAGTTCAATACACGAGAACACGATTATGATCATTCGTGTAATCGTGTAGCAGTTGAATATTAACTTGAAACACGACCCCATTAGTATATTTATTCGTGTATTCGTGCACTACTTCAAAAATCCATAAATACACATGAGTTCATTATTCTGCTAATTCGTGTAATCGTGCAACAGTAAAAAAAATTGATATTCCACACGTTATAAATAAATTGGTGCACGATTCTACTCCAATACTCGTGTACCGAAAGAAATCGATTCATGCACCAAGGAACATTCAATTTTTCCACCACTTCCAAACAAAGAAAAATAAAAACTTAATATCTAGATCAATAAAAAGAGTACAGATACATAAAAATCATATCTTATTACACAAAAAAATAACACACACGATGTTAAACAGAACTTCTTAAAATTACCTAACTCGCATTGAATCCCTAATTTTTGACTTTGCATCAAATTATTTATCATTGAAACGGTAATTACAGAGATGAAAAATCGTGATAATCTTAAAAAATCATAGCTTTTGATCTTCACTAATTGTAATTTTGTTCCAAATGATAAAACAACGATTGGAAAGGAGAGAAGTGAGTGGGAAGAGAACGACGTTATAGATTGAAGAGAGAGAAAATCGGATCTTTTTTTCCCCATGATATATGAATATATATTATATATACATATAATATTTCTTAATATTAAATATGAAAGTAAGAGTATTATAGTACTTTTTTTTTCATAATGGCCAGATAAATTATTTTTTTAAAAAATAGCTACTTACATGATTTACTAAATAAAAATGGTTATTTAAAAATTTTGCTCTTCTTATATTATCATAATAGATTACAACCAAACCAAAATTCCAAAATTTACCACCCATATACGAATACATGAATACTTAAGCATAAGTCGTCACTCGATCAATTGAATTTAGAATATTATTTTAGAAATTAATTAATTAATTATGTCGGATTTATTTTATGAAAGACGAAAAAATAAAAGTCTTGGTCTAGAGGTGGTCCATGGTCCACAACTGGAATTTTTTATAACTACATCAGAATCACCCGATTGAGAATAGTAGGCATGATCATACGGATGAAATCCTTTATTCTAGTTTGGTATTTCATTTTATATTCCAATCATAGAATTTATAATATGTGTATTAAAAAGTTAGCCAATTGTCCATTCAAAAAAATTAAACACATATATCATAAATTCAATGATTGGAATATAAGATAAAACATCAAACTAAAAATTCGTGTAGCGTCGGCCGAAATAATTATAAATTAAATATTATCAGAAATATAAGAAGTGAAAGAATAGTACTATTAATTCGATCAAGAAAGGCTTGAAACCTAATAATACGAGTTTCTTTAGTTCTATATAAAAAAACACGAATCCTTTTACAAATGAAAAGAAAAGAAAAGAAAAGAAACGCAAGATAAATAAAATAAAATCATGTAGCATCAATGGAGGCGACACATGCATGACCAGTAACACCAAATTATAACATGAAATCCAAAACCAAATTAATTCAAGAGAATCTATATATATATATTAGCTAATTCACAAAAATAAAAATAAAAGCAATTAAAAATTAATACAGTTTCACCATGCATGCATGCACGCACCAAATTAATTAAACTCTACACATTATCCGCAAACCGAACTTCCGGCTTACGTCCACCGGGAAAATAAGGCGGCTCTGCCATTCCTCCGCCGTGGCTAGCCACTTTAGCAGAAGGGATTCGCTTATCGAATCCGAATTCGATGTCGGCTCTCTCTCTCAAGGCGATTCTTGGTTTTTCCGTAGCCTCCCATTCTTTAGGCCCTAGGTTACGGCTTTGCAGATCATGAGTAGCATTGGATTTGGGCGGGTACTGGTGGTGGACCTGGTGGCTGTTGTGGTGGTGGTGGTGGTGTGCCTCCTTATCGCGGTGGCGCCGCCGGTTGCACAGCCTTCCCAAAACACATGCCACGGCGGATATCACGAAGATCACGGCCAATACGATGAAAACTGGGCCGTACGATCCATTGGAGTTGGAAGATTCAGGCTGTGATCTGATTACTGGATAAGGATATACGTCAACGGGTTGTGACATTTTTTTTCCCTAAAATTTTATCTTATTTCGGTCGAGATCAACGAAAATAAATTTAATTGGTTACTACAAGATTTTGGTATGTATGAAAAAACAATTTTTTTTCTTCTTTGAGTGCTGGCAAAGTTATGGGTGAAGAAGGATTTGAAGAGGCTTTGAGATCACCTGTTGGCATGGTTTTGTGAAATATTATTTTTTGTCATAGTGAGGCTTCATTTTAATTTCTTTTAAAATAAAAATTAAAAGGAAGGTATTTTCTTTAAATAATTAAAAAGACAGCTAAAGATATTCTTTGCTTCCTTTTAGTATAGGAGAAAAGGTTTTGAGTTGCTTTATGCGAGGGATTACAAAGGTTTGGGCTATCATCTTCACAAAGAAGGTAGAAACATATAGATTCATTCACTCATTAATATTGTGACAGTGTCACACATTTATATTGCTACGAGAATAATATATTTAAACATTGAAATAATATATAAATAGAATGAAAGGCTAATGATATTGTGACATAAATAAGTAGGTCATTGTTTATATATATTTTGCTACTCATCATACTAAATATATGTACTATCTAATCCTAAAAGGCTAAAACATCAGTACTCTTCTCACCCTAATTCTCCTAAGACCAAATGACATGATAAAAGATATCATAGTCAAACGTATCAAATCTTATCTTATATGTTTTTTTTTGAGGGAAAAACGTATCATATATTGTTGAACAAACGAATTTATGGTATATATTGGAATAATAAAATGTAAAAGCCAACCAATATGTGATGGCCGAACTTATTGATGACATTCCTTGCCTCATTTGTGTCTTTATTCCTTGCTTTAAGTAAAGCCAAAACCGTGTCGAATAGGGATGACAGTTTTCTATATTATTGGATATTCTAATTTTCAGAATCCTAATAAAACATATTACGAAAATAATTAATTAACACTATGAGAGTTTTTAACACTATTTTTTTAAGAAAAAGAGAAGATCAGCCTAGGAAACAAAGCCCAATACAATATATATGGATTTATTTATATTATTTTATACAATTTTAAAACTCATATAATGCAAAACTATTATGATTATGTTATGGAAAAATGGTCATTTTGGTACACTATGTTTGATTTCTTATCATTTTTTTGTACCTCATGTATTGTTTCAGTCAAAATGATTTCATAGCAATACTTGCTTTTAATCATTTTGATTCAAATTACCCGGAATAGCAGGTTTATAAGTTATTTGGGTCATTTATATAACTTTTTAAAGTTGAAATACCACAATTAAAATTAAAAATATTATATAATTTTAATTTTAAAAAATATAATTATAATTACAATTTTCTAAAACAATTATAATTTTATTTTAAATTATAAAAAAAAATAGATGATTTAATTTTCTAAAATATATTTAATTTAATTTTGAAAAAGTTATGTAATTTTAATTTTATATATATTTTTAATTTTTAATTATATAAATATATTTTATTTTTAAAAATATTTTGTTTTCTAAATCTTCAATTATTGTCTCTCAACTTTAAGAAATTATACAAATAACCCAAATGACCTATAAACCTACTATTCTAGATAGTTGAGATCAAAATAGTTAAAATATGTATTGTTGTGATATTATTTTGATCGAAAATATAAAAATTGATAAAAACCTAAAATTGGGTAGCAAAATAGTTATTTTCCCATTAAGTTATTCTCTACACCTATGGCCTATGGGCTATGACTTATAGTAATTGAATAGTGGACTTTTTCTTAGCCATTTAAAAGTGGACTTTATAAAGATGAGCTTGGACAGTGTGACTGCGAATAATAGCCATTATTACGGCCTTCCTACTTGGTGGTGTATAATTAGATTTTATTTATAATTTTTAATTTTTTTTAAAAAATATTAATATACCCTACTTGGGATAGTTGAATCCTAAATAAAAAAATTTAAATTAAATAAAATCATAATAAATTAAAAATATATTTTTTTAAAAAAACAAACAAAGATTTGGAACAGAAAATGTAATAGGAAATGCAATAAATGATCTAGTGTGTTGCTATTGTTGCCTTGCGGGGCTGCAGCGGCACAACTATTAGCGCGGGGTTTAGAAACTGAGAAATTCTACTATACTCACATAGTAACATGGGATCTGCCCCGTAAAACTGTAGAAATCATGTTATATTATCAATTTTTTTTTAAAAGTCGTCATCAACTTTTTGTTGGGGATTTATAAACATAAGTTTGGAAGGTGTGATTGTAGAACTGCGTTCATCAATTTTTTTTTGCTTTAAAAAAAAAAAAAACTAATGACATAGTGATAGCACTACCTCTACGGTCCTACAGGTAGTGCCCATACGAGTATAGAAGAATTTCTCAAGTTTCTGAATCCCGTAGTTAAAAAAGTTAAAACTGATCACTATTTTTAGAGATGCATGACTATGACACTCAAGAAATCATTTTTTATTACTATACTCACACGAGTACTACCCAGCGGACTACATGGGTCATGCTATGTCATCCAACTTTTTTTTAAAGTTGATGATGAATTGTTGTCGTGCCGGTAGTACTCATAGGAAGGGGGTAGAATTTTACCAAATACTCACTTATGATTTTGAGTACTTTTTTTTTTATCTTTATGATTTTGAGTACTTTATATATATTAATATGGAGCCACTTGGCATGAAGTAGTACTAGTAGAGGTGATTAATGGAAATGTAGGGGGTCCATTATTATTCATTATGCTCCATACAAATACAATGTACAAAGGAAGGATTGAGAATTAAAATATATAAGTTAATCATTTTCCTTATTTTCATTAATTATTCTCACCCCTTTATTCATTAACCACTACATTCATCAATTTTTTGAATGATATTCATTGTGCTTCCTATAGGTAAATTTGAACCAAGTCCACGCTTAATAATTACATATTAAAGAAACATATAATTAAGAATTGAAAGAATAGTATTGATTCGATCAAGAAAGTTTTTTTTAGAGTAAACCAAGAAAAGCACGAAACCTAATAATATGAGTTTCTTTAGTTGTATAAACATATAATCCTTTGACAGATTAAGTAAAAAAAGATAGAAACGACAAGATAATAAATAAAATAAAATCATGTAGCATCAATGGAGGCGACATGCATGGCCAATAACACAAATTATAATATCAAATCTAAAGCAAATTAAACTCTTTTAACATTCAAGAATCTAAATTAGCAAATTCACAAAAAAAAACAATTAAAAATAAGTTTTCAGCATGCATGCACCAAATCTCTCTAGACATTATCCGCAAACGTAACTTCCGGCTGACGTCCACCGGTGACATGAGGCGGCTCCACTATTCCTCCGCCGTCGCTAGCCACTTTAGCAGAAGGGATTCCAGATTCAATGTCGGCTGCGATTTTTGGTTTTTCTTTAGCCTCCGATTCTTTAGGCCCTAGGTCAACAGGGCTCTGCTGATCATGAGTAGCATTGGATTTGGGCAGGTGGTGGTGGTGCTGCCGGCTGCACAGCCGTCCCAAAACACATGACACGATGGATATCACGAAGATCACGGGCAGTACGATGGAAACTGGGCCGTACGATCCATTGGAGTGGGAAGATTCAAACTGTGATCTGCTTACTGGATAAGGATATACGTCAACGGGTTGTGACATGATTTTTTTTTTTCTTCTTAATTAAATTCTTTACTATGAAATTAATTGGCTACGAGAAATTTTGATATGAAAAATAGAAATTCTATGTTCTTTGAGTGATGGTGAAGAAGGAATTGAAGCTTTGGTCGCCTGTTATGAAATTTTGTGTCGTGACTCGTGAGACATGAGGTTTTATATTTAAAAACAAAATAACAAAGGAATTGAAGGTATTTCCCTTAAATAAAGAGAGAGCAAAAGGTATTCTTAATTTGCATATATAGTTTTAAGGGTTGGGATCCTCTCCTACCAATAAAATCTCATACTTCTCCTCCTACAGCCACCATCGGTTTGTTGCCATATGCACTAGCTAGATTTTTTTATTGAAACTATGAAGTTGAATTTCGTGTATAAGTAAATAATTTAATATGTTTGATGTTTTATGTTAAGAAATACCCAATCTCACATCCGAGATACCATAACTCATAAGTCATCACAAAATTTTCTCTACAATTCAATTGATTAATTACCTTTATTATCTGAAATTTAACTATAATAAAAGAAAAGGTTTATTAATTGTTTTTTTAAGGAAAAATAGAAAAAAGGTTTTGATCGATTTGCTTTATGCGCGGGATTACATAGGCTTGGGCACCTCCTCACATAGAACACACACACATATATTTATACAGAATGAATCAAATGAGAACCAGAATCCCATGCGATAACTAAAAACTAATCAGAGTCGTAGAGTTTTTGGATGGTGAAATATGTACCCAAATTTGAGTTATGTGGTGCCATTTTTGTAATATTATGATTATTTTAATGAATTGAGGGTATTTTTGTAATATTTGGATTGAATCCTTTTAGCATTACTATGATAGATTTTAGCATTGTTTGTTATTAGTTTTAGCATTACTGTGACTAGTTTTAGCATTATCGAAAAAGATATTAGTTTTAGCATTAACGTGGTTAGTTGTGTCTTATTTAATCTTCAGATTGTGTTGGCACTACTTTGGAGTTCTCCTGGGTTGTCTGAATTTAATATATCCGATTGATGGACATATGATTATTTGCAATGGTGAATATTTATAAAATATCTCATTGCTTCTATCATCTTGATGAGTGGAGGCAAGTTTAGCTTTTGTTCTCCTTGTAGTTTCATCTTTTGTAGCTCTTTTAACACCTGTAAATTTTTACACAATTCTGTTAAGTAAACAAAATAACAAGGCTAAAAACATAATTGATTAAATGATAAAGATAAAAGTAGTGAACAATAGTGTCAATGGTAATACTAAATAAATGATATATGATGATGCCAATTCAGTGAACAATAATCCTAGTACTACAAAATGTGTCATGCATTGGTTTATAATGTTCATGTTAACTTTTTTCAGATATATATATTTTGTAATGCTAAGAATGAAAATGATAATGCTAATTTAACAAACTTCATGGTTGGTTTATAATGCCCTTGACAAGTTTTTTATGCGAATGCTAACAAAGGGTTATGCTAATGCTAAAATGAGAAATGACAATGCTAAAATTGCAAATAATAATGCTAAACATAATAAATTGTACATACAAATCATACATTGCTAAAAGTGGTAGGTTTTATATGATTTTACAAGTTTTTCGATGTAAAAAAAACAAAATGAAACTGTTAAATTATGATGAGACAATGCTAACAAGGGGTGGACTGTATTGATAATTCAACAAAGCTGTAATAGCATTGTTCATGATTGGTTTATAATTTTCCTGGCAAATTTTTCATGCTAATGCTAATACAAGAGTTATGTTAATGCTAAAATTAGAAGTGACAATGTTAAAATTGTAAATGATAATGTTAAACACAACAAATTGTACAGATAAATTATACATTGCCAACAGTGTTAGGTTTTATATATTTCTACAAGTTTCTTGATGTTAACAAAAATAAAATGAAATTGTTAAATTATGATGAGCCAATACTAACATGGGTGGACGATATTGATAATTCAACAAAACTGTAATAACTGTGTTCATGATTGGTTTATGATTTTGGTGGCAAGTTTTCATGCTAATGCTAAACAAGAGTTATGTTAATGCTAAAATTAGAAATGACAATGCTAAAACTGTAAATGATAATGCTAAACACACTACGGAAAAAATTACATCATGATCAATATACAACAAAAAACAAAATGAAACTGATAAATTGAACGAAATATAGAAGAAAAAAATTGAACGATATATCACCTTGATTTTTCATCCTTTCTGGTTCGGAAATTTAATCTTTCGCTGGTGTTGTTGTTCGTTCGACAGATTTTAAAAATCTATACAACTAGTTTAGCGTTTCTCTTCGATTTTATAGTGTTGGTTTGCTTGAGAGCTTTCTCTGAGTAGTTATTGTGATTTTGCCCTTATTAAGCTTTCTCTACAAACTCAGATTCTACGTATGTTTTCAAAAATTTCCGATTTTACCATTACTAAGCTTCGCAGGTAGTGGGTTTGGTTGTTATTATGAAAATACCATCGAATTATCATTTAAATTTTGGTCCGTAAATCTGGTCGGATTAGATGATGATGATTGGTTCTTGGTTCTCGGTTCTCACTAGATCCACTCCGTATATAGATATAGATATAGATATAGATATAGATATAGGTATATATAATACTCCATCCGTCCCGATTATATAGTCCCTTTTCTACTCGCATGTAGATTAAAAATATTTATGAAAACAAGAAACAAAAGCTAAACTTCCAACTTTAACCTTATTTAATGAAAATTAATAAAATTTAAATTTTAGCTCAATTTTAATGTATTAATTTTTTGAAACAAAGAAAATATACAATTAATGAAGTGCAAATACAATGAATATCAATAGAATTGATCAAATTCAAGTACATACAAATTAATTAAGTTGGTCAATTTTAATTAATGTTTCTCTTTTTTGAAAAAATAACATTTAAGATTTATAATTTTCACAAACTTAAATGTTTAATTTTTTTAATTTTCAAAACCTAATAAGGGTATAATTGTACATTCCTATTAAAAATAACACTACTTATAGTAATGTAACTATATAATCGGGACACCTCAAAATAGAAATGTGGACTATGTAATCGGGACGGAAGAAGTATATAATATAATGTAAAAAGCCAACCAATTAATATGCGATGGGCGAACTTAGTGATGACATTCATCGCTTGATTTGTCTTTATTCTTAGCTAATCGTGTCAATTAGCTAGGGACGACGGTTTTGTGTATTATTGGATATTCTATTTTCTTGAATCCTAACGAAGCATATTAATGTAATTTTATTGATTAGAGACAGCTTTGGAGGGGAAATTAAAAAATGACATTTGCAATTAAAAACAATTTTATTTAGAGAAGGTATTCCGTGCACCACACCCGTATTTAAGACTATTTGCGGCAGACGCGTCGGCCCACGCACGGCTTGCCTGTCAATTTTGTTTTTTTGTGTTTTTTTTGTGATTTTTTTGCTTTTTTTTTTTAATTTTTTTATGCGTTTTTTTCTTTGTTTATTTTGTTTTGTTCCACAAAAATTTATACCTTAAAATAACATTAGTGAACCCTAAAATTAAAATAAATTGATTTAATTTGTTTGAAATGAATATGAATTTATATTCTAAAAAAAAAATTAATAAACCCTAAAAACACAAAATAAACCCCTAAAAACACTCCCAAAAACCCTAAAAACACAAAATAAACCCCTAAAAAAACCCTAAAAAAATAAAATAAACCCCTTAAAACACCCCCAAATACCCCTAAAAAATACAAAACAAACCCCAAAAGACCCCCCAAAAACCATAAAAACACAAAATAAATCTCTAAACCCACCCCCCATCCCCCACAAAAAAAAAACTCTAAAAAATACAAAATAAACCCCTAAAAAACCTTGAACCTTAAAAGCCATGAACCCCCAAAGAAACTCTGAATTTCTAAATTCTAAACATTAATTGGAATGAAAAAAATTCACAATTTGAATTAAATAAACTAGTATAAGATAACTATCAGACGCCTTACTTTTTAATGATGCAGATGATACTTTTAAAATTTTGAGTGATACTTTTTAGTATTGCAGTTTGTAGCGCCCCGAACCCGGAGGCCCAGTGTGCTAACGGAAACACATGACGAGGGATGAAAAATCACAATAAAATTTTCGCAAACTAATATAAATCTTTTTCTCGAATTATAAAAATTTGGACAATACTTCATTTAGAATCATTATAAAATTTACGCTCATAGGCGTTTACCATTCAACAACCAATCACACAAGATAAGACTTTTCAACCAACCTATCATTTCAAAATTTCACCTTTCGAACCACCAATTAAAACATGTTCAACCTTAACTAATCAAAAATCCAATATTCAACATTCAAATTATGCCAGCAAAGCCACGACGATCACACGCGTCCATAAAATATTTAAATAATCCATAAACATACAGCAAAAGCATATATAATCATATTTGTTGACCACGTACAACTTAAACAAAGTCAATATTTCAGAAAAATATATGATCAACCATCAAGATGTCCCTATTAATCCACGTCCGCCACATGCCGTCATCAATTACCTGAAAATATTTTTAAATAGTGGGGCTGAGTGCCAGAAAATACTCCGTGGAAATATTCATACATTCGTCCAATAGTTTGCAATAAGAATATCAATAAATTCATATTTGACATGTCATAAATCACACGCTCAATAGACATAGTGGAGACCGACCCTAATGTGATCACATGTAAACTATAACATATTCATAACATGAATATATTCATACGTAATTGCACTAGAGTGCCATATTCGGAAACCCTCATATGAGTCGTATCAATCCACACTGAGCAACATAAGCATAAGTCATTTTTCATAGTGGACGGAAGTTTAAATATAATTTCGAAAGCATTTTGGTAAGTAAACTGATCACCTTATAGCTAAATTAGTTGTAGCTTTACCCACGACTTCTCGTCCTAAGCCATTTGTGGCGGATTAGGACCTTATACTTAACTATAGGAATAACCTTAATCAACGTCCTAAGCAACTCGGGTTAGGACCTATACATAAGAATTATGTCTTAATAACATAATAATATTTTAAACATATACTATAACGTAATTTAAGGATCTAGGGAACGAGTCCCTAAAATAAGAGCGTAACCTGACGGCGCTTAAAGGTTGAACGAGATCCTAACTATATATATATATATATATATATATATATATATATATATAGGAGTCCTTGATCGTGAAAATAAATGCCTTAAATTCATAAAGAAAAATTATAATATTTAATATATGATTTAAATGATTATTTTAAATTATAGAAGAATATGGAAATATTGATTTAATATATCATATACTTAATTTTTAATTTAATCTAAATTAAGAAAAATAAACCAAATAAAAATATAATAGGATTATGTAGTCAAGAGAGTTTGAACCCTTGACCAAAAATATAAGTGAAATAATAATCACTTAACCACTAGGCTAGAAGAATTTATACAATATTAATGCTGCTTTAATTAAATACACTCATAAATACTTGAGTAAAAGATGATTATAAAATACATCAAAGTGGATTAAACTTAGACCTCTAGCATAAAAACTGATTTCAAACCATTCGACCAAACAACATTTTCAAAAATTGATAAATATTTTTAATTACATAATGTTCAGAATTAACTAGGAATAAAAATAATTAAAACGCATTCCAAAGGATTTGAACACTTAACCTATCATAATGAAAACCAGAACATAACTATTGGGCCAAAGGACATTTTCAAAATTAATTACTAGCTTTTATTTATATATAGTGCATAATCATATTGGAATAAGATGCTTAAATAAAATGTTAAAAATGGGTTTCGAACCCTAGATTGCAACCATTAGACTACATATTATATTTGAAATTTTCTTCACACTTTAAATTAATAATGCAGAAATTTTGAAAAATAAAATGAATCTTAAAAATGCATTTAGTGGGGTTTGAACCTTAAACCTCTTTAATATAAACACTAAACTCCAACCATTACACCACATCTCATTTTCAAAATTAATTGCACGATTTTAATTAAATAAGGTTATAAATACACCCATTAATTAAAAAAAAATAAACTGCCCCAATGGGAATTGAATTATAGACCTCCCAATATTAATTTGTGTACTTAAACTATTAGGCCAATGCTAATTTTCAAAATATATAGCTTGCTTTTACTAAATAAATCTGAAATACATGCATTATTTGAAATAATAATCTCCAAATAGATTTGAACCTTTGACATTTTGCTTTTACAGAAATTAAAGATTATTCATTGGACTAGCCTTAGATTAAATTATTAATCAATCTTTTAATTAATAAATTCTAGAATATCCTAAGATAAATAAATAAATAATTAAACAATAAAAAATAAATAAAAGAAGAACACGCGCACACACCACAGACGCACACACCCACAAATAGCTCAAATGAAATTTACATTTTCTAATTTGCATATCATCTCCATCAACAATACCAACCAAAAATGATATTTTTCATCTCTTTTTTTTTTTCATTCCACTTTTAATGTTTTCAAGAACACCAAAAATAATAAGAACATTAAATCAAAATATCATATAAAATAAGCAACCAAAACAACCCACGAATCAACATCTATTACCATAAAAATCAAAAAATAAAGAAAGAAATTGTTGTAAATCGAAGAAGAAGAAAATATAGAGAAAAGGATTTTATTGATATCTTTATCTCCAGAACATTACAAGATATATATAGAGCTATAAAATAAAACCCTAGAGTAATGCCCAAGTAATGTCCATATACAAATAATTATATTTATAACACTCCCCCTTGGACATTACTATATGATGTTCATGCCTCGTTAAAAACCTAGCTGAAAAACCTTGTGGGAAAAAATCAGTCAAGGAAAAGAGTACATGACATACCTTTATTCATGTGTTCCACTAGTTGCCTCATTAAAAATTTTAACTAAGAAAATCCCATGGAAAAAACTTAGTCAAGGAAAAAAAGTACAACCATTTAGCCTTCGGGGCATAATGTAGACCTTTAGGGTCTAATATTCAGTATTGTTTTGAAATTATCGCTCCCCCTGAAGATAATAATCTTCCAAGTCTACGCATTCCAATACAATGAACATACTTTTCAAATGTAGATGTAGGAAGAGATTTTGTGAATAGATCTGCAAGATTATCACTAGAACGAACTTTTTATATAGTAATTTCACCGCTCTTCTGGAGCTCATGTGGGTAAAAGAATTTAGGTAATATATGTTTTGTTAAATTTCCTTTAACATACCCACTATTCATTTGTGCAACACAAGCAGCATTATCCTCATAAAGGATAGTGGGGGATATATTCTCTTTTGCAATGTCACATGACCCGCGAATATGTTGTATTAATGATCTTAACCACACATATTCTTTGGCGGTTTCATATAATGCGATAATCTCTGAGTGGTTTGAAGATGCAGTAACCAGAGTCTGTTTAACAGACCTCCATGAAATAGCAGTACCACCACAGAGAAAAACATACCTAGTCTGAGATCTAGCAGTATGAGGATCAGATAAATATCCAGCATCCGAGTAGCCAACCAAACTCATATCTTGGTGTTTTTGATAAAATAAACCAAGATCTTTTGTACCTTGAAGATAACGAAAAATGTGTTTAACACCATTCCAATGTCTCTTTATAGGAGAAGCATTAAATCTTGCCAATAAATTGACTGCAAATGCTATATCTGGTCTGGTACAATTTGCGAGATAAAGTAGCGCTCCAATGGCACTTAAATAAGGAACTTCTGGTCCTAAAGTATCTTCATCATCTCCCTTAGGTCTAAATGGGTCATTATCCACTTCTAGGGATCGGACAATCATTGGTGTGCTAAGTGGATGCGATTTATCCATATAAAATCTCTCTAAAACCTTCTTCAAATAGGTAGACTGGTGTATAAAGATTCCTTCAGGGAGATGCTCGATCTGCAGGCCGAGACAATACTTGGTTTTACCCAAGTCTTTCATTTCAAACTCCGTCTTTAGGCATGAGCTAGCTTCATCAAGCTCTTTACGTGTTCCAATTAGGTTTATGTCATCAACATAAACAGAAATAATACAAAAACCATTTAGAGACTTTTTAATAAACACGTAAGGACACATATCATTGTTCACATATTCCTTCTTCAAGAGGAATTCACTCAGTCGATTGTACCACATTTTTCTCGACTGTTTTAAACCATATAATGATCTTTCTAATTTTATACTATACATGTTGCGATTTTCATTTTCCCCCTTATCAGGTATTTTAAATCCATCAGGGATTTTCATATAAATATCAGCGTCCAATGACCCATATAAATATGCGGTCACGACATCCATTAACTGCATATGTAAATTCATAGTTGCTGCCAGAGATATCAAATAGCGGAACGTTATGCCATCTAACACAGGAGAATATGTTTGATCAAAGTCAATTCCAGGTCTCTGTGAAAACACTTGAGCTACTAACCTCGCTTTATATATCTTACCACATCATTATTTTCATTTCTCTTTCATACAAACACCCATTTGTATCCTACAGGGACAACAGTATGGGGTGTACGTACTACAGAGCCAAAGACTTTTCTTTTATTTAGCGAGTTAAGCTCCGCCTCAATTGCTTCTTTCCATTTTACCCAGTCAGAGCGCTTCCGGCACTCCTCTATCATTTTAGGTTCTGGATCCAGATTATCAATTAAAAATGTAAGAGCAATTGTGGAGGCAAATGTGTCGTCGACAACAGTGATGTTTCTATTATACGTTTCTCCTGTATTTACAAAATGCATGGCAGTTTCAATATTAACATCAACCAAATCTTTATCATTTCCCATAATGTTTTGATCTGAATGTTCCGCAATCCCAGTGTTATGATTATTTGATGCACGTGCAAGTGTACTGAGATTTTTATCTTCAGGACGATCCTCTTCAGGAGGGTGTTGGAGTGATATCATTTCTTTATTTGATTTTATTTTTCGCGGATTTTTATCTTTAGCACCAGTAGGTCTCCCACGCTTCTGGCATTGAGGAGAGTTCACTAATTTACTCAGTCCATTAGGGGCTTGGATTCTTTGTGGTGCATTTATTGCAGGTATATGAGATTTAGTCACTCCTTTAAGATTAGTAAATGCATCTGGCAGGTTACTTGCTAAATTTTGCAAGTTAACTATCTTTTGAACTTCTAGTTCTGATTGATTAGTGCGTGGATCTAAGTGTTGAAGATCTTTTTCATTCCATGAAATTTCTTGGCATTGTGTTAGATTTGGGCATTTCTTTCCCCCTAATGCCGGAAAATGATCTTCATAAAAAATGCAGTCAGCGTACCGAGCAGTAAATTGATCCCCTATCACGGGCTCTAAAATTTGATAATAGACGGAGATTCATATCCTACGTATATTCCTAATTTTCGTTGAGGACCCATAGAGGTACGTTGTGGTGGTGATATTGGAATATAGACTGCACAACCAAAAATTCGCAGATGAGAAATGTTAGGTTCTTTACCACGCACTAATTGTATGGGGGAATAGTCATGATATGCAGTTGGCCGGATTTGAAGTAAATTTGTAGCATGCAAAATCCCATGTCCCCAAGAAGTAATTGGTAAGTTGGAATTTTGTAGTAATGGTCTAGCTATTAATTTTAGTCGCTTAATCAAAGATTCAGCTAGACCATTTTGAGTATGAACATAAGGAACAGGATGTTCCACTTTGATGCCCAATGACATGCAATAATCATCAAAAGACTTTGATGTGAATTCACCAACATTGTCCATTCGAATAGACTTGATTGGATAGTCAGGAAATTGAGCTCTTAATTCGATTATTTTAGCAATAAGTTTAGCAAAAGCATTATTCTGAGTGGACAATAAACATACATAAGTCCATCAAGTGGAAGCATCAATTAAGACCATGAAATAACGAAAAGGCCCTGATGGTGGATGAATTGGTCCACATATGTCACCTTGAATTCTTTCAAGAAATATAGGACATTCTATTCCAACTTTAGTACGAGAAGGTCATATTATAAGTTTATCTTTAGCGCATGCTTCACAAACAAATTCATTGGAATAAGGGAGATTTTTGTTTTGCATGTTATGCCCAATAGCATTATTTATTATCCGACACATCATATTTTGCCCAGGATGACCCAAACGCTCATGCCATAATTTAAAAGATTTTGGGTCTTTAAAGGTTAAACTCATCACAACATGGTTATTAGGTCGGATATAAGTGTAATACAACCCTGAAGAGAAAGATGTGAGCTTTTCAATAACTTGTTTGCGACATCCAATGGATTGAGTTATGAGTAAAAATTCAATATTATTCTCATTCTCAGTTTCGATGTGAAAACTATTTAATCGAATGTCCTTAAAACTGAGAAGGGTACGTTTTGATTGTGGATATAAAAGTGCATCACTTATAATTAATTTTGTACCCATGGGAAGGATCAAACAAGCTCTTCCGGAGCCGACAATAAGGATATTGTCATTTGCAATTGTAGTAACGCTCCCCCTTTTTTCAATAAGAGTTTGAAAATATTTTCTATCTGTAAGGATAATGTATGTTGTGGCACTGTCAACTAAGCACAAACTACTCTCATTCTCCATTGGTTGCATGTTGGATATTTGTGATATTCTAAAAACAAAAAAATGAAATATGCATAAAAAAAAAACTAAAATGAGTAGCAATCAGTTAAACGAATTAAATTCAAACCAAATAATCCAACAAATAACTTAAAAACTATCCAATCAATGCAAAAAAAACGAGAAGACACAAAATAAATTCTAAGAAAACTTGAATAGTCTAATGATTAAAAAAAATATTAAATTATTGTTGATCTCCATAATCTTCGAGCTCCAATTTCAGTAGGTCATCATCATCATCATCATCATCATCATCATCATCATCATCATTATCATTCAAAACAAGGTTTGCTTCAGGTAAACTTGCATGATGTGATTCGCCTTGGATGCCTTTGCCCTTTTTATCCTTTTGCACTCTTTGATATGCTTCAATCAAGTGTTTCGGGGTACGACATGTGCGACTCCAGTGACCATCACACCCACACCTATGGAAAACTTGTTGCTTATCTTTTGCTTGTTGAGAAGGACCAGCTTTGTGAAAATGAGGTCTAATATGATCTCTTTTGTCATGACTTTGAAATCTAGCAACATTATTATATCCACGACCTCGACCACCTTGTTGTGACCAACCTCGTCCACCACGTTGAGACCAACTCACATGTCCTCGACCTCTTACTTGACCACGTCTATTATTATATTGTCGGGTAGTAGCATGTGCTTCAGGCACTGGTTGCGAACCAACGGGTCTTGCATTATGATTTTTCATGAGTAGTTGGTTATGTTTTTCAGCCACTAATAAAGCTGATATAAGCTCAGAATGCTTAGTATAGGTTTTAGCCCTGTACTGCTGCTGGAGTACAAGATTACTAGCATGAAAAGTTGATAGAGTTTTTTCAATTAGTTCAGTCTCTGTAACTTTCTGCTTACAAAGTTTCAATTATGACACAATACGGTGCAAAGGCGAATTATATTCAGTTACGGACTTAAAGTCTTGAAACCGTAAATTGAGCCAGTCAAATTGTGCATGTGGAAGTATTATGGTCGTTTGTTGATCAAAGCGATCCTTCAGGGATTGCCACAAAGCAATAGGATCCTTTTCAGTAAGGTATTCATTTTTTAGATCTTTATTCAGATGGTGGCGGAGGAAAATCAATGCTTTTGCCTTCTGGGCAGAGTTGCTTTGAGAATTTGAAACAATAGTTTCGTGTAGGTCACATGAGGCAAGATGAATCTCAACATCTAGAGCCCAAGTCAAATAGTTGCCACCATCAAGAGCGAGCTCGGTAAATTCTCTTTTGTTGATATCTGACATTTTTTTTTCAGATTCTACAATAATGGTTCAAAATAAAATTTAATATTAATTGCAAATATATAATCAAGTAATAGCTAGTAATTAAAAACTGTCCAACTCGATATATATATATATATATTTTGATTTTGCACATCTATTAAAAATATCAACAGTAGGTTAAAAAGAGAAAAAACTTTTGTATGCATCAATCATTATTATCAATACAGAATATTATATATCACAATGAAAGTTAATATAAAGTTGAACATTGAAACTAGTATATACACGTCCTACATGGCATGTCATTAGAAATAAATATATTCTACTGCAAAGACATACGCACAATTATTTGTAGAAGTGCCTAGTAAATGAATGAAAAAATTTAGATTTTATTCATTTAAGAGCAAAAATTATCTGAATTTAAATTATATTATTGCAGCATACCAAAAATATAACTTAACAGAATTTTAATATAAATACAATCGATATTTATGCAAAGACAATAACACTAATTTGTTAATCTAAAATATTCATTCCACAGAAGATAATTCAAAATTTTCAGAAAAAAAATATAACATCGCCTCATAAACTAATCTAAAAATAATCAAAAGCCAAAAACTACATGAAATAATAGATTCTCAAATACCCTTTTACCAACAAAAATCACACAGTAGAATTCTGTAAATCATATAGGCAAAAAGAAATAGCGAGAGTAGTTTGCGATAATTTCAAAAATTTATAACCTTAATTACGGAAGAAAAAATCAATTCATATCATTCTACAATCTCATCATACTAACATAAAAATTTGGATTCACATAAACTGATTTGATTTAGAAATTACCTTGCAGGAAAGACACGATTCTTTCCTAGGGTATACACTAACTTTAGCGGTGTAGAACAATTGTGCTAATAACGTGTTATAAATCGAAGAAGAAGAAAATATAGAGAAAAGGATTTTATTGATATCTTTATCTCCAGAACATTACAAGATATATATAGAGCTATAAAATAAAACCCTAGAGTAATGCCCAAGTAATGTCCATATACAAATAATTATATTTATAACAGAAATAAGATTTTAAAATGCTAGGGTTTAACCCACTCTTAGATCCGAAAATCGGATACCTAAGCCTCAAAATCTTTTAAAAATAATCAAAGAAATGGAAAGAGGAGAATGAGGGGAATCTAAAGATGTAATTGTATGTCGAAAAGGGGGTCGCCAGAAAAAATCCAGCGACGACGACGGAAGCTCCGGCGGGGGGTTCCGGCGAAGAAGGGGAGAGGTGAGAGGAGAGAGAAGAGAGGGGAAAGGAGGCAAGGGGGCAAGGGGGCTGCTATAGAAATGATCCCCCAACTAATGACCTAAAATAGAAATAAGGGGCTATTTATATCCCTCTCTAACCTAACCTAAAATAAAATAGATTATAGAAATTAAATCATATCTTGGTCAATTGAATTCCTATAATAGTGAGACCAAGTTCTATGGATTTGTATCGACAAGCACTATCATTTAATGTATTCGTTCGTCTCGTTTCGATAATAATTGAGCCGAAAATAATTAAAATCATAATTGGGCTAGAAAGCCCATCATTTGGGTCTTTTTATAAAATGGACTCAACTTAAACATTTGGGCTCTAGAAAAATTCATTGGGCCTTTATAATTGGATTTGGGGTGTTACACAGTTGATACTGATTTTACCGATTTTTTTAATTTGTTGCGGATTGACCTGATCAATGCGGTTCAACCCTATCCATCTTAAATAAATCTTATTTACAATTGGTGCATGGAAGTGTTTGTCTTTTATTTAATTGACTACATTGCGGAGGATCGGTTTATTCAATGATAATGAATTATGTAAAATTCGGAAAAAAATAAAAATAAAATTAACCTATTCACCACCTATATAGGCCTAAGGTCCATACCGATTTCATCCGTATCAATTTGGACTTCTTAATACTGGTCGTAATATTAAATATATAAATTTTGACAAGAATAGAAATTTAGACACAATCTCAAAATTGTGTCAAGCCATGTCAACAACACAAATTCCTTGTTTCAATTACTAGAGATAGTATTTGTATTAATTATTTTCCTTTTTCACAGAGAAGTACTCTTTTTCATAAATGGTTTTTCCCGTTTTGAGTTTTTCATTAAGGTTTTGATGAGATTTCGATCTCCAAAGTTATCATCTTGTGATTTTCGGAATTTTTAGATTCCTATCACTTTTTGTTTTCTTTTATATATACATCTTATCCGAGACACAAACTTAAAAAGTTTGCAATTAAAACACAATCTTGCATGTTTTTTGCAAAGAGGCACACTTGTATAAGACCGCTTAACGGATTTCTTACATTAGATGAATCTCTATTTAACCCATGAGGTGGTCCCTCCTCTCTTTTTTTTTCCCTCTTTTATTGGTCCCCAATTCCCCCTCTCCATCCCCCTTTACTCTTTTATTTCACTTTTAATTTTTTAATTTTTTAAAAATATATATTTAATTTTTTTAAATTAATTTAAAAGTCCACATTATGATTTATGTAGAAAATAATTCATTTATTTTTTTGAATTAAATTAAAAGTCCACATTATGATTTATGTAGAAAATAATTCACTTATTTTTTTCTTAGCATGTGAAAACACTTCAAAGTTGATGATATTTTAATTCATATTAAGTGAAACTTTACTTCATACATAGTGATACATGATGTCTGGGGAATCAACAAACAATATCCCCAAAAAAAGAAGATAAATGAATTAACTAAATTAAAATCTCACATTATATTTTTTTGAATTAATTTAAAAGTCTACATTATGATTTATATAGAAAATAATTATTTTTTTAATATTTAAAATCCCTTGGTTATAAAAAATTCATTCACAGATTAATTATGATATTGGCTAGCTATTACTGGATGAAGGAATAACATCCATGAGCAGATTAATTGTCCATCTTCAATCATGACATGTTGATTTGTTGTGTACGTAAAAAAAATATACTAGTATTACGTAATGAGACATAAAATATGAATTCTTTATTTTTTTTAATTTATTTAATGTGATTAAATTTGGCCTTTTTCTTACTTTAATTAATTTTACAGAAATAGTGTATGAAGTTGATGTGGACATTTAATGATCACATCAGTTTTTGTCGAATGAAATTTTAACAACGTTTTTTTTCAATCACACATTTATAGAAAAATGATAACAAATTCAAATTTAGGCTCATGCTTGAATAGTTGATTAAACAGCAAAATTTACAACATATCTAATCTATATTATAGTTTTAAATGGAGATTGCCATAATTTAATCTAATTGCGCCAATTATACCATCATAATCTAATCAACATATATTTGGCAAGTACAAATAGATATTTATAGTTAGTCGAAAAATTAGAAACCCAATTAGATGGTGATTATCATATTAAATCTAATTTGCATTAAAGTCAGTATTTATAAGAAATTATATGGATATATAATGAAATTAATATATATTTACTGAATTTACTAATTTGGTTGTTCATTGGATCGGAGCACATTGTTCTTATATTAATTGCCGAATCTCTCTTGAGAAGACAATGCTTTTTTTTTTTCTAATAAATACTTAGTAAATATGAATTATAATGGTTATATCATTTCGAAACAATTGGCTGAAGCTAATTTTTTTTGTTCATGAATCATGTGTACTGTGAATGATAGAGTGGCTATCTATTGAGTTACACAATACAATTACATGTAATATAAAAAAAACTTAAAAGATTTATAACTTTTCTAAACATAATCATTTGATTACCATTTTTTCAAAAACTATTATGATTAATATAAGGTGAACACTGAACAATATTACATTAAACATGCATGTACAATAATATATTTTATGATGCAATAAAAAATTAAGCAAGTGAAATAAAAAATAACTGAACAAATTGTCATGGATCTACAGGGGATTGTGAGCAAGGAAGATGGATTGATGGTCGGGAACGGTGAAGAAGATGAATTGGGGGATAAAAATTCTATCTTGGAAAAATTAGGGCTAGCGAGAGGATATGGATCTGGCGTTCAGAAAAGGATCGGGTCTGTTGTCTCCGGGTCAGAAGTGGAAATGGGCTTGGACACTTGGCCCGTGAAGCTGCTGGGCCGAGCACAGTGGGGTGAAGAAAAGAAATTATTTTCAGGTCAAGTTAATACTTTATATTATGTTTTATGTTACTTCTTTTAGTAAAATTAATGGTTCCATTAGGGCTTCTGTTTAGTGGGACCAGTTGTTGGTAACTTTGTATTTGTACCCTGATGTGGCTTTTGGAGAAAGTAACAGGAAAAATATTATTTCATCTCCCCCTTATTCTTCCCTGCATTTTCCCCCATTTCTACTACCCAATTCATCGATAATCATATTTATATACATACAAACATTATATAAATACAATACCCAATATATAATTAATACATAAATTGTAGCGGTCACTACAACTGGTATTCCAGAGCCAGTCTTGTCTACCATGGCTGAAGGAACACGTCTAAAAGATCTTCAAGAGGCGCAAATGAGAACATATCAGACACTGGATGCTGAGTCCTTGAAGAGAGATGTTGCAAAATTAAAAATGCAAGAAAAACTGGTTGAGATTACTGTTCAGATGCAAAATCAATTAAAATGGATAACCTCTAAATATGAACAACTTACTCATACTCTCACTTCAATACAATTACAAATATCTAATTTGGGGAAGGAAAAAGAGCCACAGAAAGAACAATCCATTTTAGGTGCACCCCCTAGTCCACCGACTACAAATAGTGGATCTGCTACTCAGACTCATTCTATTACTCAGACTTACTCTACTCTTGGACCTAAGCTTCATTTGGAATAGGTTCACCATCAACCTCATTTCACACACTCACATGTGTACAACCCTCTCCCCAAGGTAGATTTCCCCAGGCTTGATGGATCTCAACCTAGGGCCTGGATTTTAAGGTGTAACCAGTACTTCCAGCTGGTGCCTAATGTTCATGATTCTCAGAAAATGGTGTTGTCTTTCTTACACTTTGAGGGTAAGGCAGCTCAATGGTTTCAAAATTACAGCACTGGGTATAAAGATCTCTCATAGAATCAGTTTTTAGATATTGTTGCTGCTAGGTTTGAAGAGTTGAGGGAAACAAAAGTTATCATGGAATTCAATAAGTTAAAACATCTAGGGTCCTATGATGATTATGTGGAAACGTTTGAGGAGTTAAGGGCTTGTATGATGTTATTTAACCCTAATGTGTATTATGAGAATTACTTCATTGGCAGCTTCATCAGTGGCTTAAGTGAAGAATTGCAAGCAGTTATCACCATGTTTGGTCCCAGGTCCCTACATCAGGCTATTGAGTTGGGCAGGAGCCAAATCCACACTATTGATGCCATAGCTAAGAAGTTGAGGGTTTCAAACAGATCCATCCCCAATCAGTCAGCAAGTTACAGGAGGTCTGACTCAGCACTTGGGTTTCAAAATAAGCCACCTATTGGCCATCTTAAACCACCCACTAAACTACTATCTACAGCTGAAATGGCTGCCAAAAGAGAGAAGGGGTTATGCTATAACTGTGATGAACTTTATGTTTATTAGCATAGGTGCAAAAATAGGATCAATTATATGATCATGACTGAACAGGAAGAATTGGCCTATATGCATATCCAAGAAGAACCAGATGACCCCACACCACGTGGTCCAGAGGAAACCCAAATGGAAGAAGTGCATATGTCCTTAAACTCATTGTCTGGGTCTGAATGCATTACTACCCTGAAGGTAATTGGCAAGCAAGGTGAGCATGAGTTTCTCATTCTAATAGATACAAGGAGCACTTTTAGCTTCATCTAGGAGGACATGGCTGAGAGGCTAGGTTGCTTAGTGGAACAGACAGATCCTATACTGGTTAGAGTGGCTAATGGGCAAAAGTTGGTAAGTGATTCACAAGCTACTGGGTTTAAGTGAAATGTGCAGGGCCACAATTTCACATACTCACCCAGGTTGTTAAAGACTGAGGGCTATGATTTAATTCTTGGGGGTGATTAGTTGAAAACTTGTACTCCCATTGAACTTGATTACAATCACATGACCTTTACAATCACCCAAGGCAATGACAAGGTTAAATTACATGCTTCTAAGTCTCAAGTGGATTGCCAGTTAATTTATGGGCACTCCTTATACAAGATGATTCACTCTCCAGTCAAACATGAAGTGGATGAGATCTTTATAGTTAAGATTCAGTCCCAGGGTCAAGGGTCAACTCCTGGAATTCAGTATCTACTGGAAGAGTATTCTGATGTATTTGCTGAGCCCACTAAACTACCACCCACTAGGGGATTGGAGCACCAAATCACCCTCAAGCCAAATAGTCTTCCAAGGCATCAACATCCCTACAGAACTTCTCATAGTCACAAGGGTGAAATTGAAAGGATTATTAGGGAACTTCTTGACAGTGGACATATACAGCACAGTAAGAGCCCCTTTGCTTCTCCAGTTATCTTAGTTAAAAAGAAGGATCAGACCTGGAGAATGTGTGTTGATTACAGGTATTTAAACTCACTAACTGTTAAGCATGAGTTTCCTATACTTGTAATAGATGAATTACATGGGGCTAAGTACTTTTCTAAGATAGATCTAAGGTCAGGGTATTCTCGAATCCTGATGAAGCCTCAAGACAGACACATGACTGCTTTTAGCACCCACCATGAGCACTATGAATTTGTGGTTATGCCCTTTGGTCTTTGTAATGCACCAGCTACATTCCAGGCACTAATGAACCAGACCTTCAAAGATCAGCTAAGAAAGTTTTTTCTGGTATTTTTTGATGACATACTGGTCTACAATACGAATTGGGAGGAACATCTACAATACTTAAGGGTAGTTCTCCAATTGCTTAGGGATAACACTCTATATGCCAAAATGAGTAAATGTAGCTTTGGTACTACCCAAGTGGAGTATTTTGGCCATATTATTACTTAGCAAGGGGTCTCTACTGACCCACAAAAGGTGGAATGTATGCTACAGTGGCCTATTCCACAAAACCTCAAGCAACTCAGAGGTTTTCTGGGACTCACAGGCTATTACAAGAAGTTTTTCAGGAGGTATGGCCTTATTAGCAAACCCCTAACTGACCTACTCAAAAAGGACAATTTTCATTAGAATTCAGAGACTGAGAAGGCCTTCCAAAAGCTCAAGGTTGCCATGACTACTATACTTGTACTAGCCCTACCTGACTTCAAACCATTCATTATTGAAACTGATGCTAGTGGTGTTGGATTGGAGATTGTGTTAATGCAGGAGGGAAGGCCATTAGCCTATCTCAGCAAGAATTTGTGCCCAAGGAATCAAGTTCTCTCTATATATGAGAGAGAGTTCCTTGTTTTCCTTATGGCTGTGCAAAAGTGGAGAGTCTACTTATAGAGACACAAGTTTATAATTAAAACAGATTAGTAAGCAGTAAAACACTTGCTGGACCAAAAAGGTCATAAACCCACTGCAACAGAAATGTCTCACTAAATTGCTAGGGTTTAATTATGAGATTCACTACAAGAAGGGGTGTGAGAATAAGGTTGCAGATGCCCTATCAAGGAGAGAAGATCCTAACCCTGAATACTTAGTTGTATCTGCCATTATCCCTACTTGGATATAAAAGGTGGTGGCTAGCTACTTAAATGACCCTTACTGCTCCAAAATACTAAGTGCCAAGGTCATCGATGAAGATTCCTATCCAGATTATCAAGTTACTGATGGGCTAATCAGACATAAGGGCGTGTTGGTGATTGGCAGCACAAGGGATTGTAAATCTTCCATTCTCACAACTATGTACAATTCCTCTTATGGAGGTCACGCAGGTACTAATGGTACATATATGAGGCTAAATGGCGTTTTTAACTGGCCTGGTATGAAAGCTGATGTGGCAAAATAGGTTCAAGAATGTGACACTTACCAAATGAACAAGTCAAAACAGCGGTTGTATCCTGGTCTTCTACAACTTTTTCCTATTCCCCATCAATCCTGGACTCATATTGTTGTGATCCCAGATGTTTTAGACTTTTTTTGTATATTTTTTGTATTTTCTGAAACTGGTATAGCAGATAAACAATAAAGTTGGTGTCTTGATGATTTTTGAGGTAGAAATGGGAGAAGATCTGAGAAGAAATAAGAGGAGATATAGAAGAAGAAATGAGAGAAAATTTAAGTTAATTCTCTTCTGCCTTATTTCATGCGAATTGGGGTATATAAACCACCAAAGTATCATGGGACCACATTACATAATTTCTACCCTAATTTAACTAAACTGGGCCTCACTAATATTAATTGGGCCTTTAGGGAAATGCAATAAAATAACAATAATTAATGGCCCAATACTAATCATGGCATGGTTCACATCTCCGGGCATAGACCCCTTTGAAGTCAATCCTAATTCACATTTGAAATCAATTTCCAATCACACAGCTTTTACTCTGCTCTTCCTCCACCGCTTTCTTCATCTTTTTTTTGTTAAACTGAGGTGCAAATCCTTCGGCAACTCTTGCAACTCCAGATTCACAACAATACTCCCCATTTTTCAGATTCTCATCCTCGAGAATCAAATGGGGAAAATTTCTTCATTACATATCTCTCATTTTCTCCATTACCTCTGTCGTCGCTGGAAGGAATTCTGGTGCATTTCACCGCCGACTTTACTCTTTCTTCCTCCCATTTCTTAAATAGATTCACAATATTACTCATCACTATTTCAGATCTTTTTCCATAAGGATCAAATTTAGGGGATTTCTTCTTCTCAAATTTATCACTCTCCTATGAAATAAGATCTAATTTTTCCTCATCCAACCTGATTAGAACCTGGGAGACCGATTTACAGCCTTGTCGTATTGTATGGTGAGCCAAGAAAGATACTTGTGAGATGCGAAAGACTCCATCAGAACTGACTACTACTAATTGAGGTAATGAGACCTTTATTTCATCGATTTACTCCTTTAAAAGTGAAAAATTGAACACTTGAGGATTTCTCAAGGTACATGGCTGCTCAAGTTTGTAAGTGATGTGACCAATTTTCTCCAACTTGTAGGAACCGTAGCACCTGGGTGAGAGCTTTGTGTTTTTTCACAGATGGGCTAATTTTGGCTTATAGGGCTGCAAAATAAGGTACACTTGATCCCCCCTATCTCGAATTGCCTTTCAATCCATGTCTTATTTGCACATTGTTGTATACGGTGGTAGCAATTTGGGAGGTTACCCTTCAAATGTTGTGCCTTAGTTGTGCCTCTCAGTTTTCCTTGAGTAGTATCCAAACAAAGATTGATGGACAAGTAGGGGGGAAAATGGCCGTAAAGAATTTGAAAATCACCTTGTTTCTCATGGACATTTGAAAATGCATTAGTAGCCCAATTGTCATGCCTTCTTTTCAGATTTATCACATAATTCTGGACCATGAGCTTAGCTAGCCATCCTTGTTGTGTTGAATCTATAACTTTCTGATCCCAAAAGAACTTGGGAGTTTGTTGGCTGGTTATAATTATGAGCTTCTGTTCCCTCTAGCATTGTCTCCATCTCTGAATTTCCATTAAAGCATCCAGAAATTCCCTTATGTCATCCATGACTTTAGTGTGTAACTTCTTGTACGGAGAGTGATGGAAAATAAATGTACATTTGGCCAATGTCTTGTCAGAAAACAACTTAATCTTATCAAAATTCAATTTTGTAGGAGTGCAGACTTTTGACCAGTTCCTCCCTTAAGATAATCTCACAATCTTCATGTTGCATGGGCCTTAGTGAATGATTTAGGACATGTTTCTGCATTTTCCAGCATATCATCTCAAGAAAACTGATTAGCCTCCGACCACTTGCTATCTTAATCAGCAAAGTTGTAGCTTCTTCAATCTCACAACCTAAATTTTTTTCTATTGCTTCTTTGATAGAATGGAGTGTAGTATCTGAGTCTATCATGATTTGCAAATTGTGATCATCCTTCTTCTCCTTAACCCTCATTGCAGTTATGAAATCCTCTTCAATAAGTGCATTAATTGAAACCTTTTCTTCTTCCAAAACTGAGCTAGTAAGGAAATCTTTCTCTTTCAACATCTTATGAGTAGTATTAACCCAACTATTTTTGTAAGATTTAATTCATTCCTTGATGTTATTTATGGAAATCTGCACCTTATTTTTAAATCTCATAGGTCCTAGATCATCTTCTATAGTGTTGATAGACTGTAGACAAACAAGCTCCTCTATAAGTGTTTTAGATGGGAATGAGGGACTAGAAGTGACTTCCTTAGGATAGGAGTTGGTCTAACTCTGATTATATGCTCGGGCAGTCCCCTTTAATTTATGTGTAATTATTTCTAATGTGATGAGTTCGCTCTTTCCCAATTCAACAGCTTGTTCAAGTGTAGTGGGGTTAAACATGAGGACTGCGGATCTTAATTCATCACTCAATCCACTCAAAAAGCCTATCACAAAATATACCTCAGAGTAGGCTTCCCTGTTATACTTTAACAAGCATTCCTTCAACTCTTCAAATCTGTTAACATAAGCTGAATAATCTCCAGTGTGTTTCAATTTATTCAACTTCACCACTTTCTTGGTTTCCCTAATGTCTTCAAATCTTGCTACAACTACCTCCACAAATTACTCCCAAGAAACACTATCATACCTTGAGCTAAAATTCAGAAACCATGTTGCAGCTCTGCCTTCAAAGTTCTTGGTAGCTAGTGTTACCTTCTCTTTATCCAAGAGGTAAGAAACCCTTTTAAAATATCCATCACAGTGCATCAACCACACCCTTAGGATAGATCCATCAAACTTAAGAAAATCTACCCTAGGAAAATAATTGAAGACCTGATTTCCATCTGGTTTTGCTAGAATACCTTCCTCTTTAGAAATGAAATGGGTTCTTGATTGTGGTACTGCACTATCACATTTTTATGGGGATTTACCCAAAATAGATTTTTCATCACCTATACCTTTCTTAGGCTCTCCATTAAGTAATTGTAAGTGAAGATTAGTAGCAGTCATAATTAATTGATCTAATTTTGCGCTCATATCTTCTTGCATTTGTGTGCCTGATGTGATTTGTTCATCTAATTCGATCTTTGTTGCTTCCTTTTTTAAACACTCAGCTTGCCACCTCTGATCAAGTCTCATCTTACTGTGTTACAACACTTGGAAACTCGTGTTTTCAGCCATGTCCAAGGCTCGATAGCTCTGGATACCAACTGTTGTGATCCCAGATGTTTTAGACATTTTTTATATATTTCTTGTATTTTCTAAAACTGGTATAGCAGATAAACAATAAGTTGGTGTCTTGATGATTTTTGAGGTAGAAATGAGAGAAGATCTGAGAAGAAATAAGGGGAGATATAGAAGAAGAAATGAGAGGAAATTTAGGTTAATTCTCTTCTGCCCCATTTCGTGCGAATTTGGGTATATAAACCACCAAAGTATCATGGGACCACATTACATAATTTCTACCCTAATTTAACTAAGCTGGGCCTCACTAATATTAATTGGGCCTTTAGGGAAATGCAATAAAATAACAATAATTAATGGCCTAATACTAATTATGGCATGGTTCACATCTCCGGACACAGACCCCTTTGAAGTCAATCCTATTTCACATTTGAAATCAATTTCCAATCACACAGCTTTTACTCTACTATTCCTCCACTGCTTTCTTCATCTTTTTTTTTTGTCAAACTAAGGTGCAAATCCTCCAGAAACTCTTGCAACTCCAGTTTCACAACACATATCTTTATGGATTTCATAGAAAGACTCCCTAAATCTTGTGGCAAGAGTGTTATACTGGTGGTGGTAGACATGTTTACTAACTTTGGACATTTTATTCCTATTTTCCATCCCTATTCAGCAGAGACAATGGCTAAGCTATTTCTGGACAACATCTATAAGCTGCATGGACCCCCTACAAGTATTGTGACTGACAGGGATACTGTGTTTACTAGCTCCTTTTGGAAGGAGTTTTTCAGGCTAATTGGGGTAAAACTGGATATGTCTTTTACCTACCATCCTCAGACAGATGTGCAGACTGAGAGACTTAACCAATGTCTGGAAAATTACTTGAGATGCATGATAAGCTCAAGTCCCAAACAGTGGCTGCAGTGGCTTTCCTTGGCAGAATATTGGTACAACATCAATTTTCACACCAGCCTCAAGTGCACTCCTTA
Source organism: Perilla frutescens (assembly GCA_026008535.1). Lineage (NCBI taxonomy): Eukaryota > Viridiplantae > Streptophyta > Magnoliopsida > Lamiales > Lamiaceae > Perilla > Perilla frutescens. The sequence continues at coordinate 17,784,841 of BRKX01000015.1, forward strand.
TTAAGCACTTTATGGTGTCCCATCCCCTCGTTCATGGTTTCCTCCTATGTTAACTCCCAGAACCAAGAGGTGACTGATTTCCTATCACAGAGACAAAATATGGTATAGACACTAAGAGAAAACTTAATTCAGGCTCAGAGCCGAATGAAATGGTACGCTGATAAAAGACGCAAAGATCGAACTTTTGAAGTAGGGGAGCAAGTTTACTTAAAACTGCAACACTTTCAACATAATTCTGTCACCATAAGGAGGAATCTCAAGCTATCATCTAGGTACTATGGCCCTTATACTATACTTGAAAAGGTTGGAACAGTGGCCTACAAGTTGGATCTTCCACAAACATCGAAGATCCATCATGTTTTCCACGTATCCCTTCTAAAGAAATGTCTTGGAAGCAAATGCGTACCTTCACAGAACCTCTCTACAGCTATAGATGATGGCGAATTCTCGGTCACTCCTATCTACGCCATGAGTCATAGGGTTCCCCTGCACCATGAACAACCAATTCCATAGATGCTGGTTCTTTGGCAGCACTCGGTTGCAAAAGTGCGTGCCTTGGTCACTGATGATGGCTCGAGGGATACCAAAGTGTTGAAAAATCTGAGCTTTGAGGAATTTGGGAACGACCTTAGAATCATTGGTGTGGGTAGCTTTGACTTCGACCTACTTGGAAACGTAGTCGACGGCTAACAGAATGTAGGAGTGGCCGAAAGAGCTTGAAAATGGGCCCATGAAATCTATGCCCCAAACATCAAAGATCTCGCAGATCAAGATAGGGACTTGAGGCATCTTATTCCTCGAATAAATGTTACCAAGGCACTGGCAATGATCACAGTTCTTGCAAAAGAAGTATGCGTCTTTGAAGATGGTCTACCAATAAAAACCACAGTCTAAGACCTTGCGGCTGTTCTTCTTGAGCCAAAGTGGCCGCCACATGCATGGGCATGACAGAAGCTTAGGAGAGATGGAATCTCTTCCTCAGGAATACATCGTCGAATGACTTGATCGGCACAAGTTTTCCACAAATATGGCTAGTCCCAGATGAAATACTTGGCTTGGCTCTTCAATTTGTTCTTTCTGGCAGATTCAAGGCCCTTGGGAAAAATTCCAGTGGTGAGAAAATTCACCAAATCAGCATACCAGGGTGCCCTTTTCATAGCTGCAAGTAAAAGCTCATCTGGAAAATCATCCGGTATGGGCATACCGTCGGATTCTGTCAACATCCTACTCAAATGGTCAGCGACATTATTCTCGGCTCCTTTCCTGTCTTTAATCTCCAAATCAAATTCTTGTAAAAGGAGAATTCAACGAATAAGTCATGGTTTAGATTCTTTTTTGGACAGTAGATACTTGAGGGCAGCATGATCAGTGTCCTCGCTGTGAGAAGGGGTACGAAAAAAAAAGGACAACAACATCAGAAACATAAAAACAAAAAGCAAATAATACACAGACAAACAAGGATTAACAAGGGAGGGATAAAAGAGAACTAACTCGGATCCGCCAAATGGCGGATCACTTGCTCCATCACGTTTAGGCGACCATCAATCTCATCCATCCGGTGGCAGAGACTGTCCTCAAGTCGAGTGGTGGCAGCGGTGATCAACTCCTCAATCGCTGGGAGGAGCGAGGTAGCAGCAGGACCTGCAGAAACAGAGCGACGCGGGCCTTCAATGCCCGACCGGGTAAGCTGATAATGTCCCTGGTCATTCACAAATAAGAGTTTCATAACAGCAAAGTCCTCTAAACGGAACAAAGTGGCAAGCAAGGGATCGGGGTCAGAGAGGGGTATGCGAAGTCTCTCAGCAAGTAAAGTCACAAAACAACCTAAGGGGGCTCGACAGAGGAAGTGATGGGCACTGAATTGCCATCGCTTGACAAGCCAATACCCAAAGTTCATCTTGGTCCCAGAATGTTTACAATCAAGTAAAAACAACTCTTGCACAGTAACCAAATTCATCATGTCCAACCGACCAAACACATTAGCAGCTAAGAACCTATGACAGAGTCTAAGGGCATCATCTTTCAAGTGGGCTCTCTTAGAGGAGCGAGAACTATAGGACTCATCTATAGAAAGCATAGCCCAGGTTTCATTAGCCGTTTGAGAAAAAGTAGACGGGACTTCACAAAGAGAGGACTGATACGCCTCTTCAAGCACAGATTCATCGGACTCAAAACCAAGCACAATGTTCAAATTTGTAATAGACATATGAAACTTTCGACCACCAAGAGAAAACACAATAGCATGCCTATCCTCGAGCCCCCTCGAGGCATCAAAATTAAAAGATGATAAGAACTCCAAAACCAACGTACGATGCACAGAAACAGAAATATCAAGCAAATTATCCCATCCAATACCAACAAAGAGACTCCTAATGCGATCGTTAACACCTAGCACAGATATATTATCCCAATCGAAAAGGCACGCACCGACAAAAACACGGTGAGTGTTCACGGTGGTGCGGCGTTGTACCTCATCCAGCGGTAGAAAGGCTGGTGGGGCAGCACTCGAAGAAGCTTTCGGGGATTTGCCCTTTTTCCCTTTTGTCGATGACTTGGCTGGGGCAGCAGGTGGAGGGGCCAGGTCCGAGACAGGGGAGGGGTTGGGGACTATCTCCGGCGGAGGAGTAGAGGCGAGCGGCGGTGATGCAGCGGGCGGAGGGCTCGCTTGTGAAGTTAAAATTGCTGGAGAAGGCGGCGGGGATGAAGAGGGGTCCGCCGGTGGTGACTCGGTGGTGGAAGGTCTTCGTCTCTTGGTGGTGGTGGAAGAACTCACCTCGGCCTGGCGCTTCAGCACACGCTGAAGGAAGGACGGAGGTTGGTTGATTTCAGGAGGAACGGCGGTTGGAGACGGCGGAGGTGTAGCGATCGGCATCGGCGGCGGTGAGGGTTCCTGTGGTGGTGCGGCGTCCGCGGTAATTGGAGGCGGTGGCTCTTGAACGGTGGCTTTTCGTTTTGCGATCGAGGAACGCTTCTTTCCCATGGTGGGCGACGACGAGGGTGATCCGAGTGTGGCCGGCGACTTACGGTTATGGAGAAGGCGGGAAGGGAAAATGGTGGTGTAACTTCTGCAAAGGGGGTAAAAATTTGAATGAGTAGAAAATTACTAAGTGTGGGGTGAAATTGAATTGGGGGTTAGGATTTTTAAAAGAAAATTCCCAAATTGACTATGGACAAATTGCAATTAAGTCCCTGTAGAAAAAAAAACAAATTTCCTAAGTCCCCTCCACACTTGAATTGACGGTTATGCCCTTGCGGCCTGGAATATTATGATTCCTCTCATTTCCCTTTTTTTTTTTCTTTTTTTCGAATTAAAAAGACAGAAAAGTAAGAAAAGTAAAGCAATAAAAAGAATAAAGCGAAAATTGAAAAATAAAAATAAAAAGAATAAAAGAACAAGAAATCAAGTTGTCTCCCGAGAAACGCCTTTAGTTAACATCGAAGGCTCAACGGCGTGGTGGTGCAGCTATTAGTGAATCAACGGGGCTGCAAGATCAACCCCATCAAACTTGAAAATGTGGTGTCGGCACAATATGGCTTGAGCAACTGACAGTTCACCTTTAACACTTTGTGAGTATCAAGACTGCGAATTTCCACAGCACCATGTGGACTGACAGTCACTACTTCAAAAGGGCCCATCTAGCGAGACTTGAGTTTACCGGGCATGAGGCGGAGGCGAGCATTGAAAAGTAACACTTTCTGACCAACGTCAAAAGTTTTTCTATGGATATATTTGTCGTGCAATAGTTTGGTACGATCCTTGTAGTGACTTGCACTGTCATATGCTTCAAAACGGATTTCTTCGAGCTCTTGTAATTGGTAGCGGCATTCATGGCTGGCCAATCGAGGATCCAAATTGCATTGTTTCATGGCCTAAAAAGCTCGATGTTCCAGCTCTACGGGAAGATGGCACTGTTTCCCAAAAATCAGACGATAAGGGGACATCCCGATAGGTGTTTTGAAAGCCGTACGGTATGCCCATGCAGCATCATCTAGCCGCATACTCTAGTCCTTGCGGTTTGGGCATACGGTCTTCTCCAGAATATTTTTGATCTCACGATTGGACACTTCAGCCTAGCCATTGGACTGCGGGTGGTATGCCGTAGCAACTCGGTGGGTTACTCCATACTTCTTGAAAAGAGCTTCTAAGGTTCGGTTGTAAATGTGCGTGCCTTGGTCACTGATGATGGCTCGAGGGACACCAAAGCGCTGAAAAATCTGAGCTTTGAGGAATTTGGCAACGACCTTAGAATCATTGGTGTGGGTAGCTTTGACTTCGACCCACTTGGAAATGTAGTCGATGGCTAACAGAATGTAGGAGTGGCCGAAAGAGCTTGGAAACGGGCCCATGAAATCTATGCCCCAAACATCAAAGATCTCGCAGATCAAGATAGAGACTTGAGGCATCTCATTCCTCGAAGAAATGTTACCAAGGCGCTGGCAATGATCACAGTTCTTGCAAAAGAAGTATGCGTCTTTGAAGATGGTCTCCCAATAAAAACCACAGTCTAAGACCATGCGGGCTGTTCTTCTTGGGCCAAAGTGGTCGCCACATGCGTGGGCATGACAGAAGCTTAGGAGAGATGGAATCTCTTCCTCAGGAATACATCATTGAATGACTTGATCGGCACAAGTTTTCCATAAATATGGCTCGTCCCAAATGAAATACTTGGCTTGGCTCTTCAATTTGTTCTTTCTGGCAGATTCAAGGCCCTTGGGAAAAATTCCAGTGGTGAGAAAATTCACCAAATCAGCATACCAGGGCGCCCTTTCCGCAACTGCAAGTAGAAGCTCATCTGGAAAATCGTCCGATATGGGCATACCGTCGGATTCTTTTAACATCCTACTCAAATTGTCAGCGACATTATTCTCGGCTCCCTTCTTGTCTTTAATCTCCAAATCAAATTCTTGTAAAAGGAGAATCCAACGAATAAGTCGTGGTTTAGATTTTTTTTTGGATAGTAGATACTTGAGGGCAGCATGATCAGTGTACACCACAACCTTGGATCCAACAATATAGGATTAGAATTTCTCACAAGCGTACACCACGGCCAGAAGCTCTTTTTCCGTAGTTGTGTAGTTGCATTGAGCCGAGTTGAGAGTTTTTGAAGCATAGTAAATGACATGACTTTGCTTCTCAATCTTTTGCCCAAGGACAGCTCCAACAGCATAGTCACTTGTGTCGCACATGAGCTCAAACGGGAGTCCCCACTGGAGTGGCTGAATTATGGGCGCCGAGGTCAGTTTCTCCTTCAACAAATCAAAAACTTCCTTACACTTGTCGTCAAAGATGAAAGGGACGTCTTTCTGCAGCAGCTTAGTCATTGGTTGAGCTATTTTAGAAAAATCCTGAATGAAGAGACGGTAGAAACCGGCATGGCCTAAGAAGGCTCGAATTTCTTTCTCATTGGATGGGTATGGTAATTTTGTGATCAAGTCAATTTTTGCTCTATCAACTTCTATGCCTTTTGCAGATATGACATACCCGAGCACGATTCCTTGTTGCATCATAAAGTGGCACTTCTCAAAGTTCAAAACCAAATCGGTCTCAACACACCGTTGAAGAACTTTGTCTAAATGCTCCATACACTGCTCAAAAGAGTCGCTATGAACTGTAAAGTCATCCATAAAAATTTCGATGCAACTCTCTATCAAGTCGGAAAAGATACTCATCATGCATCGTTGGAAGGTGCCCGGGGCGTTGCACAAGCCAAATGGCATCTTTCGGCAAGCAAAGGTCCCAAATGGACAAGTGAAGGTGGTCTTATCCTGATCTTCTTGAGCTACAAAAATCTGGAAATAACTGGAATATCCATCGAGGAAGCAGAAGTAGGATTTTCCAGCTAATCTTTCGAGCATCTCATCAATAAAAGGTAACGGGAAATGATCTTTGCGCGTCGCATCATTCAACTTCCTGAAATCGATGCACATTCGCTATCCTGTTTGCAATCTCATTGGTATCAATTCGTTGCTCTCATTCTTCACGAGCTGGAATCCAGACTTCTTTGGAACGACGTGCACTGGGCTAACCTAAACGCTGTTGGAGATTGGGTAAATGATTCCCAATTGGAGCAACTTCAGAATTTCCTTCAATACCACTTCTTTCATCACTGGATTCAACTTCCTCTGAGGATCTCGGGATGGTTTATGATTTTCTTCTAGAAATATACGGTGCATGCAGATGTCGGGGCTGATCCCCTTGATGTCGGCGAGAGTCCAGCCGATAGCACCTCTGTGCTTCTTTAAAAGAGTAACAAGTTGTGTTTCCTGGGCTGCGGTAAGGTCTTTACTCACGATTACAGGTATGGTATCTGCTTTGCCTAGGTAGGCATACTTCAGGTGCCCGGGAAGAACTTTCAATTCCAGAGTCGGGGCCTTCACGTGAGATGGAAGAATGGGCTCCGTGTTGATCGGCAAGGGCAAACGGCCTGTTGCATTTCTGGCAGGAAACTCTTCTGCGGCATACAGCTGCTGTATGAGTTCCCGGATCTCTTTTTCCTCTTCTGAATCTGCAATGTGGTCGGGTATCCCTCCATGTCAACGATGTAGAAATCAACTGAAAAAATCAACTCATTCACCTTAACTAAGACATCCTCTACTACACCTCTAGGGTATGCATTGGACCTATCAGCTAATTGAATGATGACGCGAGTATCTTTCACAGGACCCAACTGTAATTCCTTGTAAACAGAGAAAGGCATAACATTAATCGATGCTCCTAAGTCTAACATGACTTTTTCTACCTTTTTGCTCCCAATGATGCAAGGGATAGTGAACATACCTGGGTCTCGACACTTTTGAGGCAACTTTCGCCGCATTATGGCTGAAACATTTTCTCCTACCTTGATTTTTGCATCCCTTTCGTACCTTATCTTCTTGGCACATAGCTCTTTTAAGAACGTCGCATATCTAGAGACTTGCTTGACAGCATCGATCAGGGGTATATTGATCTCGACTTTCTTGAAAAGCTCAAAGATCTCTTTCTCGTCTTCCTCTTTCTTGTGCCGTGCCAACCTAGAAGGAAAATGAGCTGCATTAATAGGGTTAGGGGTTTTAGACAAAATCTGTACCTCATTAGGAGCAATCTGTGCAGCCGGCTGTGTGCCCTTAGCGTTGGGTTTGACGTCAGCTTCGGCAGTTTTCCCACTCAGTGTGTGGTTGTGCCGCTTCTGTTTCTCATCCTCTACTAACTTTTTCCCACTCCGAAGAGTCACAGCACTGACATTTCCTCTCGGATTCTGCTCAGCTTGAGATGGTAGCTCCCAGTATGCCCTTGCAGCTTATTTAATTGGGTGGCAAGCTGGGTGATCTGTGTGCCCATGCTGCCCAAGACGGCTTGCGTTTCTTGCTGAAAGGCCTTTTGGCTCTGTGCCAGGCTACTTACTAGGTTGGTGCTTTGCTCCAGACTCTTTATGATTTCACTCATAGATGGTGTGGAGCAGTCTGTGTGGGCATACGGTTCACCCCTTGGGGGTCTCGGTGGTAAATCTCTTGCTGCGGGTAGATCTCCAGGCTGTCTCCAATGGAAATTCGGGTGCATCTTGCTGCCCATCGCCCGATCCATAACAAGCTTGTTCAGTGGGTGGCTCATGCAAATTGGGACATTCATCAGTGAAGTGTCCGTTCTCAAAACAAACTCCGCAGCGGTTTGGCCTTGTGTGCGCCACAGCCAGGCCTCGGACTAGGGATGTAAGAGCATCTATCTTTTCATTCACTTCTGACCCTTCAGCTCGGTCGATTGCCCTTACAGGTCAGTGTCTTCCTTCATCTTCTTCTCCGTACTGCTGTCCTCCAGAAGCTATATCAATGATGAGCTGTTTGGCCTCGCCCAGGGTTTTGTTGGTAAGAGATCCCCCGCTGGCAGCATCGATGATTTTCCTATCAAAAGAAGACATGCTACGGTAAAAGTAATTAGTCAGAAGTTGATAATCAGTGAATCCATGATCCGGGCACTTGCGGCACAGTTGTTGAAATCTCTCCCAGTATTCGGCCAAGCTTTCATTCGGCTTTTGTTTAATGTTGCTGATAGCCATTCTCAGATTGGCAGCTGGAGTCTCAGTAAAGAACTTTCGCAGGAATTGTCCTTCTAATTCTGCCCAAGTGGTGATAGACTCTGGTGGCAAATCAAATAACCAATCTCGTGCCTTTCTCTGCAAAGTGTGAGAAAAAGTGAGTAACCTTAGGTTATTAGCAGTAAAACTAGTAGGTCTTAAAGTTGAGCACACGAGATCAAATTCAGACAAATGCTTGTGTGCACTTTCGCCCGGTAGATCACCAAACTTCGGTAACACTTGGATGAATGCAGGTTGGATCTCCGCATTGTTGGCAATTGGGGGTACCACGATGCAGATGGGTCTGTTACTCTGAAAATGACCAATTTCCCTTATGAGAGGCTCATGGTCGGGTCCTTGATCAGCCACGTTGGCGTGGATGAGGGCTTTTCCTACGGCATGGCCTTGCGGGTTCGGTGGTGGATCGTCATTGTTGGCCATGTCTTGTTCCGATTCGAAGGTCTTGATAGACTCCCTGGTAGCTTTTCTCAATCCGTGTAACGTTCTCTCTGGCTCTGGATCGAACTCTAAATCTATCTCTGCAGAAGAACGGGTCATGTACCAGAAAAATTAAAAATAAATACAAACTGAAAATTTTAAGTAATCACTGCTTTTAGAACCGATCCCCGGCAATGGCGCCAAAATTTTGTGCGTCGTTTTTCACTAAAAATAAATGTTCCGACTTTCGTTGGCAAGCCCACACTGTAGAGTACAGTGGCGAGCAGGATCGTCTCCCAAGGGACCGGTGAGAATTACTCTTGACTTTCAGGCTGCGTGACCAAACTTCCAGAAAGATGTTTCGTGTGAATTCTACAGCAAAATAAATTAAAGACTTAAATAGACAACTAACGAAAATACTTGTGCAAACGAACGGGTTTAAATTAATGATGAAAAGATATTTCGGATTCAAAAAACTCCACTCCACTTATAACACCGATCACAGATGCAAGAATTAATTAATCAAACCATGCAAATCCGTTATAGCCATCGAAGACGCTTCTGACATGACCTAATCTCTCCATACTGTTTCGATAATTAAGAAGATGCTTCATTAATTATTCCCTAATCGGTTGACAACTGTAAGAGATGCTCTTTAAGTTTAATGAACCGAAAGCAATTAGCATAAGAGAGACCCGATTCTTAACTTACAGATTCTGATGCAGGACTGTAAAACTAACTCTGTTATTTCCCTAGTTTTTGAGTAACCGTTTTACCACTTATCAAACCTAAACCACGATTATGTATGGTCGATTTAATTGGCTAGTAATTACTCACAACCTACCAAATATTTGCAACTATTCGATAGACTTAGAATAATCCACAACTCGAAATCCAAGAATAACAAATACATGCATCAATTAATTATGCACGAACAATTAGATCTCACAGTTATATAAGCGGAGCTTCGTCATCGTCACCAGAATACGAGGAAATTAGCTACGTTGCATGCTGGAATCGAGTGACAATAATTTGTGGAATTGTGCGATGATGATATCGAAGAGAGAAAGAAAATAAAACTGAATTAGAACCGTTCTCTGCTGCGTTTTTCATCTCTAACATGCGTGTCTCATAAAATAAGCTAAATACCTAATATATATTTACAATCCATAAAAGATAAGGTCTCTATTAGGAAATAAGATCTTAATCTAGGTAAATCCCATGCAAAATACTCTTAGAGGCGATGGAGAGAGCTTTTCCGCATCTAGGTTTAATCGTGGGTCGAGAGTTGGGCTCAGCAATCCCAAAACGTGTAGTGGACCGGGCCTCCAGAACTTTGTTTCAATCATCCAGCTGCATGCCCTTGCAGCTTGATCTGCTCGAACTTCTCCCTTTTCTTCACTTAGATCTTTTTGCACTAAAAACATGCCTTTTTTCTCCACTTTTGTATCACGTCCCTACACAACTTGACAACACATCATTTATCCAAAATACACAAATATAGGGTAAATAATAAGGAGAAAAAGGTACCAAAAGATAGTAATAAGAATAAGTAGAATACGTCCTATCAAATCCCCCAACACTTAACCCTTGCTCGTCCTCGAGCAACAAAAACAAGAACAAAGAAAACATTAAGAACAAAAACAGACTTCAAACTGGAGAAACGACTAAGTGTTAATTTCTCAAAGTGATGTGAATTCAGAGTACGAGCTGAGATAAACCATTCCACAAACCACCAACTGATTCTGTTCAAGAACATACCAATATTTTTGTCAATCAAGTTAAAATCATGCTTATCAATCCAGCCTCACCAAGATTCACTCTTTATCGCTCAAAGAAATCAGGTCAGGAGGCTTCTTACTCAAAATCCATGACTAGTTATTTTCAGCATAGAATTACTCATTTGTCATCAAAATTACCACTCTTCAAGTTCACCAGAAATCACAAGGTCTTTTCCTCTTTGGTTGTAATGGGGCTTAGGCTCATGAGGTAGGGTGTTTTTGGCTAACATGGCTAAATAAAAGTGAAATCAGGCAAGTATGAGCATGAATGTCTTTGTGGAGCATGGCTGCAACCAATTGATTTTTCATATCAAAACAAGGCTTTTTTCAAGATTGTGGGCATATTGAGTTTTGCCCTTCTTCCCATCCTACTCCTCAACCTTCTTTCTCTTTGTGTTTTCTTTTTTTTTTTTTTCTGAAGCTGTGCTTCTTTCATTTTTTTTTCTTTTCTTTCTTTTTCGAGGAGCAGGGAATGAAAATTTATGAGTCTCCTATCACTTCTAGCCCTCAATTCTTTCAGCATCGCAGCTCAAATAACAATTCATACATAGCATGCCTGATTTCAAGGACAAAAAGCATGCCAAAAGAAAAGCTCAGGTTAGTTTATAATGGCTGCATTCAATGAATTGGACCTGTTAGGCTCAAAGGGGCTCACTAATTGACAATGTACGGGCAAGGCTTTTCTTTTGGGCCAGTAGCTCGGGTATCCCTAATGCCTTGATCATATTTGTGAAAGAAGTTAAAGGTGACAACAAGGAGGCAACAAAGCAATTCAAGCATCGAATAACCTAGTCAGATAACACTCATCAACAAAAACATTGAGCTCTTGTAAATGCATGCTCACGGGCTCAAAAACTCACTATTTAGTAGGCTCAAAAAGTTTCGATTGCAAGCATAACTCATCATCCAAGATTTCATCCAAAACATGGCATATTCTATCACAAATTCAACCTCTTATCCAATCAAACCCATCACAGCCCAAACTCCTCAAACTCATCAATTCAAGCAATAAACTTAGTCAAATTTCCAAACAAAAAACCAAGATAACTGACTCAAAATTTTTTATTTTCACAAAGATAAAGACATGAACAAACTAAGTTTCCCCCCACACTTGAAAGACACAGTGTCCTCACTATGAGAAGGGGTACGAAAAAAAAACGGACAACATCAGAAACACAAAAACAAATAGCAAACAATACACAGGCAAACAAGGATTAACAAGGGGAGGATAAAATAGAACTAACTCGGATCCGCCAGACGGCGGATCACTTGCTCCATCATGTCTAGGCGACCATCAATCTCATACAGCCGGCGGCAGAGTCTGTAAGTTAAGAATCGGGTCTCTCTTGTGCTAATTGTTTTCGGTTCATTAAACTTAAAGAGCGTCTCTTACAGTTGTCAACCGATTAGGGAATAATTAATGAAGCGTCTTCTTAATTATCGAAACAGTATGGAGAGATTAGGTCATGTCAGAAGCGTCTTCGATGGCTATAATTGATTTGCATTGTTTGATTAATTAATTCTTGCATTTGTGATCGGTGTTATAAGTGGAGTGGTTTGATTCATTAATTCTTGCATCTGTGATCAGTGTTATAAGTGGAGTGGAGTTCGTTGGAGCCGGAATACCTTTTCGTCTTTGATTTAAATCCGTTCTTTGCACAAGTATTTTTGCTAGTTGTCTATTTAAGTCTTTAATTTATTTTGCTGTATAATTCACACAAAACATCTTTCTGGAAGTTTGGTCACGCAGCCTGAATGTCAAGAGTAATTCTCACCGGTCCCTTGGGAGACGATCATGCTCGCTACTGTACTCTGCAGTGTGGGCTTGCCGACGAAAGTCGGAACATTTATTTTTAGTGAAAAACGACGCACCAAATTTTATGTCTAGAATCCATTCATTCGGTACTTAGATTGATGCTGCGTCAACACAATATATGCGAAAAACTATTAGACAAGCATAAATATCAAATAATAAGATTAATAAAAACATGAACATACATAAAAGCATATATATTATTTAAATGAAAGGTTATTGTAATTCATTAATCTGATACATGCATATAGCAATATAAATAATAAATACCGAGTTAAAAAAATAGAACACGCGAGTAATAACTAACCTGACGACTGTGAAATATGCACTCTAAATAACTGCGAGAAGAAACAAAAAAATATTAGTAACCATGAAGCATGAACACACTATCTTGAATTGTTTGTGATGCACCGACAATTAATATTAATAAATGTATTGCAAAACAACTCGGGAAAACATGTATATGAGTCTCAAACTTGCGCTGATTATTGATGGATGTGGATATATATATATAGAGCGCGCCGGAGAGAGAAGGATGTAACTAATAAATAAATTAATAATTAATAATGTTATTAAATTCAAAAATTAAATTAATTTCCTTTGATTGCGTTGATGGATGTAATAAGATTAACACAATATTTAGTTAATGTGTCAATTATAGAAATGTATAGATTAACACAATCATCGGTTAATAAGACCTATGATTTAAATCCTACAATTCTACAATATCTATATTATATCTAAAAATAGGATAGTCTAGCAATATAAAAATTTTCCGCCTAAATCAACTATATGAATAGTGATATATAAATAATTATACATGGAAATAATTAGCAATTAAGTAATCAATATATAAAATGTGAAAATCACATTGCAAAATACTATATTATTAAACATGTCAATATATACTATATATATTACCCTATTAAATATGCCAATATATACTACATATATTTATATTAGGGATGAATATATTGCATATCTACACATAATATTCTTTTAGGATTGAGACTTAGTATATATATATATATAGACACACACACACAAATACACACACCATATCTATTTATATTATGAATTAATATATGAGATATTAAGTATTTAGGACCTAATATTGGATTGAAGATTAACATAATGTGCACATATAATGAAACTAATCTAATTAAATATTCATCTAGAAAATCTACTAATAATACACATATGATGAGACTAATCTTTTTAATTCGTTTAAAATATCTACTACTGATATCTATTAATCTACTAATGATATGTATAATCTATATCTATATCTATATTCTATATTATATCAAAAAGTAGGATAGTCATTGAAAATAGAAAAAATAATTTTTCCCGCCCAAAACATCATTCCAAATCAATAAATATTAAATTAGTATACTATTATATAGATATTAATTAATTATAATATAAATCAACAATTATTTCACCAATTATACAACCAATATATTAGTCAATATATTGATTGTATGGAATCAATAATTATCAGAAAAACGTATATATTATCCAGAAGGTGAATTTAACTAACATACGGGGAATATGACAATATATATATAAAGTAATTATACTGTGAGTCAATACATGTCTATGAACACTGGCTAATTGATTTTTCCATAATATGTGTCTATGATTGATTTGCCAATTTCCATAATATAAAATTTAGTATTTCACTGATATAATTTGTTTCTAATAGATATTGCTTCAAATAAAAATATATAAATATGAAAATCAATTTAGACTTGCGGATGTAATATGGATTGTACATTCTTTATACTAATAGCATGCAAATCAATATATATAAATAAATACGATAAACATGCGCATAAATTAAAAATTATTGATTACCGTATATGGTTGATTTGGTGCAATTGGATTGCACTAATTGTAATTGATTACCATAAATTATTAATTAATAAAATTTGTTCAAATTTTAATTAATTACCATATTTTTGTGCACATTCCAATGTAATTTGAAATTTGAATTAAAAATATGTGTCTTAAGATGGACCTTTGATGTCTATAAATAATGAATTGTTATATCAGAATTTTTTAACTCCAATCTGTGTGTTTACGATATCTGACGATCTGAAAAAGAAGATATGTTGTGCTTGCCCTGATGAGACTAAGAAGCTGAGGGACGAATGCATCGTGGAGCATGGCGAAATTGCTTGTGAAAAATGGATGGAGGCTCACCGCAAGGGCCTTCGTGCAGAAGACTTTAATGTATGAATTCTCACAGTTTCATAATCAACTTTGATAGGTGGAAATATTGTTTTAGTTATGATATATGGTGATCTACTATTTTTATTTGTTCCAATTTTCTTATTTTGTAACTTGATTTTTCATTTTTTTTATTACTACTGTGTTGCAGAGAATAACACCATATTACTTCAAATCCTTGAGGATATGTGACTATTCATCCTTGGTTTAGAGTTTGAAGTTCATCTGGTCATCAAGCTCTATCATCCGTCTGCATATCGAGACTTAGGGAGGCAATTTAATTTTGAATTATTGTTAAAAGAAAACAACATTTTATTAGATCATCTAAACATTTTATAGCTAGAATGAGTGTATCGTAATTATATATCTAAACATATTTTGTAGCTATTTTTAGTAGTGTATAATACTCATCATTTGTTATTTGTAATTTCAATAATTGTCTTGCTCTACCAACCTATATTTTTAAATTGTGTGTATTGTATTATTGACGTTTATATATATATATATATAAATTTAGCTTATCCTTTATTTTAATTAATTGTATTTGATTTTTCCATTCAAACAATGTGAAATTAGCTTTTAGTTTTTGGACATTTTCGTGTTATATAAATTAAAAATATAATATTCAAATAATTCAACATTGAATTTATATGTATTTCTAAAAAAAATTATGGGTCGTTCAATATTTTTTAAATATTCATGTTAATATTATTCTACTCTAATGTTAGGTCGAGTAACAATTAACAAGTTATATTCTAACTAAAAGGAATTAATATTTGTTAAGTATTTAGAGGAAAAATATATATATTTTCAAACAAAATTCATCCCACATGGAAATACTTTTATATATATATATATATATATATATTGTTTTTCATGGACAAACTAGCAATTGTAAGGCTCAACAACGGTCTTTCCACCATTCTCCGGTCCCTTAGTTAAGATCAACTGTATTATTTAATTTTATTATTTTAATATTATTTATTCAATATATTTTAAATTTATAGAATTTAATAAAAAAATTGAATTAAATACATTAAAAGGTTAGAATAAAATATTTTCAATATCTTAATTGAACATATTTTTCAATTTTTAAGTTGACTAAATATATTAAAAAAGTCAATAACCGCATTCAAAAATTTAAATTGATATATTTAATTTTTCAAATTAAATGTATAGTATTAATTTATTATTATAATTAAATGGTAAATATTTATAAAATTCTCAAACTAAAATATTTAAGTTGTCAATTTTAAATATATTTTAATTTTTGATAAAAAAAATTATCCCACAATGAAATGATCATTTAAAATTGGGGCTCCAAAATCATACGTAAGTTGTGGGGTTAATATAAAACATTTATTCATAATAATAGGGGAAAAAGGTCCATAAAATCTCTAGCTAGCTCTTTAATTCTTTTAACAGGATATATAATTTTTGCACTTCAGTAAGAAATTGATTTTTTTAGTTAAAGAATTAGATTGAATATTGAATTTACGTGAACGAATAGTTCTAAATCAGCGAGTCATCCACACATACGAATGTTAATTTTAGTCATATTCATGCTCTTTTTCTTTTAATATTTGAGTTGAATTGAATTTAGTGAAATAAAGCAAATGAATAAACAAAAATAAACATATAAGCGTACTAATTGATGTTATCAATTTACTGTTAAATATTTTAAAATTCTGAAGTTCACATATTTAAGTTATCAATTTTAAATGTATTTTAAATAGTTAAAACTTATATATTTTATTTTTTCAAATTAAAATTTATTCCACATCGAAGAACATACATATATTGTTATGCATAAACAAACTATAAATTGTGAAGTCCCAACAATGATTTTTTCATCTTTTTCGGTCTTTTAGTTAAGATAAATTGTAATATTTGATTTTAATAATTTAATATTAAATATATTTTAAATTTAAAGAATTTAAATATTTTCAAATTGAATCTTTGAATTAAATATGTTAAAAGTTTTGAATAAAATATTTTAAGTGTATTAATTAAAAATATTTTAATTTTTAAAATTAATTAAATATATTAAAAAATTAAGATCTACATCCAAAATCTTTTAAGTTTTAACCAGTTAAAGACAATGTACTTACTTTTTTTAATAAAAAATATATAATTTTTGCATCACTTCTCATTCCTATTTTTCTTGTGAATTTGTGAAGTTCTAAACATGTATATGCAATCCTCATGCCCATGGTATTTTATCTTTTTACGGGTGAGTTCATGAAATTACATGTAATAACATATAAAAATTAATCTAGAAATACAAAAATGTCATAACAATTCATCATATTTGAGTTGATTATCTTTTCTTTTTTAAATTCATAATTTAATACACACACACATATTAATAATATTCACCGTGCATCTCGCACGGGTGGTATACTAGTATATAGATATATAGAGGTAGTTACAGAATATTTATTACTAGTATTTTATGGAGATTATACATATAAGGTAAAGACTTATGATATACAGTAGCCATTCACAACGTAATTATTGATTTTATATTTGGGAAATTACATATTGGGTCTATATAGAGTTGATTTGACTTTTTGTGTAAATATTTATTTCATATTAATTACACAATATTAATCGGATTAATTAAGCAAATTAACTATTATAGAGTTTCCTAATTTGATAGCTAGGGTGATTTGAGCAGGAAAATTAGATTACTATTATAACCCACACTATCTTACTTTTAGATATAGTAAGATAAGTTTTTCGTAAGTTGGAAAAAAATTTGGCAGCATTGATTTTGCAAAAGAATGTGAGTTTGTGTTTTTATTGTAAATTTCTAAAGTTTGTGTTTAAATTTGTGTATTTAATCATAATCAAACCTACTTTTAAATATATTGGGTCAATTGGCTAACCCTCACCTCCCCTCCCCTCTCCCACCAAAAAAAAAACTCATAAATGTTTAGGTTAATTGCCTTAAAATACATAAAATTTGGGGTGTTTTTTTTTCATACGTTTTAAAGAATGTAGTTTTAATGACATCACCTTAACCCTTGTTTGATTTTTCAGATATTTTCAAATTTCAGTCAATTGAATTTGACAATGCAGTCTTAAATGGTATGTGTGTATTTACATGGATATCATTGCCTTAAAATACACAAATTTTGTACTATTTTTTTTAATTGGTCGAAATTTCAAAATCATATGAAAAATCAAATTGGGGTTAATTTTATGTTATTAAAACTACGTTTTATAAAACGTGTGAAAAATTAAAAAAATTCCAAAATTCATGTATTTTAAGACAACCAACCCCGAATATTTTGTGCAAATCGACTAAATTGTTACTCATGCCCTTTTCTTTTGAGGGAAGTCTCATGTTTTTCACATTTTATTCTTTTATACAATTATTCTTAGAATATTCTCTATCATCAAATAAGAGAGAGAGAGAGAGAGAGCAAAACTACCGTCGTTGATTTATTATTCGGAACAATAACATGATAGGAAGCTTCGCAAATTCATTTAAAAAAAAAACGAAAACACAAATTCGGATCATCATGGCCGTAAAACCCAGAACGCACAAGATCCGACGGCACAGATTAATGTAGAGCTTGCATTTAAAAGCATTAAGACCTTAAGCAAAGCATCTTGACTCGGCGATGAGACATTGAATTCACGCCAAACAAAATTTCTTGAAAAATAATAAGCATCAAACGCTTTTGCATTTTCATTTATAGTATAAATCTTTCTTTAACAATGAAACTCCAGTGTGCTTCTAGTTCACGCTTTTGAGTGTTTTCTCGCACATACAATCAATTGAAAAAAAAAAGGAAGGAAGAAAAAGTTTGGGTTTTGTTTCGTACAAAGCAGAATGGAGATTAATGATTAGCCTTAGAATATTCTCTATCATCGAATAAGAAAGAGAGCGAAAATGCCGTTGATTTATTCTTTGAAGCATGATCGGAAGTTTCACAAATTAAAAAATTAAAATCGTGGCCGTAAAATGTAGAAGGTACATGATTCAACGGCACAGATTCATCCAGAGCTTACATTTACGAGCATTAAACACATGAAAGCAACTAAGCAAAGCATCTCGAACTCGAGTCTTTTTTTTTTCCCTTTTTTTTAGAAACTCCAATTCAAGTCTTCCAATCCGCATTGACTTCACTTTTACACACGGGACTTTGTCGTCAAGAAAATTCTCTTGGAAAATAATAAGCATCAAACGCTTTTGCAATTTCATTTATACTAAATAGCCCAGTGTGCTTTTGAGTATTCTCGGACTTACAATCATCAAAAAAAAAAAAAAGATTTGGGTTTTTGTTTTTCTTACAAAGCAAGATGGGGATTAATGACGAGGTTGAGTTTAAGGTTGAGACAACTAATCGGGATGGTCCGTTTGATCTCAGTTCGATTCTGTGCTCTCCAAACAGGGATTACCTTGTCCGCAACAATGGTGATCAGGTAATTTCAGAGTCATTTATTTGTTTTTTCTTTTTCTATCAAGTGGGTTGTTAATATTGGTTGCTCTTTGGTTTGCTTGAATTTTACGATGTTCGGATAATTTTTTTTCTTTTTGCTAGTTTGATTTTGGTTTTTAGGTTTTTGACTGGGTGTGGCGTTGTTATTTTTCACTGTTTGTTTTCTTGATTTTAAGAATGTATTCATGTAGTTTTTTGTGTTGGTGCTTGGAAAGTATTGTGCTTCTGATGTTGTACTTAATTCGTTTGAGACTTTTGTATTGATGGGAGGGGTTGTGGGGTAGTTGGACATCTTTATTATTTTTTTAGTATGTTTTTTTCAGTGGAGAATGCTTGGTTGGCCTTCTAGTGATTAAATCTTTTGATTGGTGTTGGTGATTGCCGATGACTTAATGGAAGCACGGCGAGTTTCGTTCTTGCTGGACCTTGTAGTTTTGATCTGATTGTACGAAGATCGAATTTTTGGTTGTTGTTTTTGCTGATTGTCGATGACTTAAAGGAAATAGGGTGAGTTTCATTCTTGATAGACCTTCTAGTTTTGAACTAATTGTAAAAAGATAGGAATTTTTAGTTAGTTTTGTTGCTGATTGCTGATTACTTAATGGAAATGGGATGAGTTGCATTCTAGCTAGATATTCTAGTAATCTAGTTTTGACCTAATGTAAAAAGATTGATATTTTGGTTGGTGTTGTTGCTGATTGTTGACAACTTAATGGAAACAGGATGAGTTTCATTCTTGCTAGACCTTCTAGTTTTGAAACAATTGTAACAGGTTGAGTTTTTGGTTGGTGTTGTGTTGTTGCTGATTGTTGATGACTTAATGAAACAGGACTAGTTTCATTCTTGCTAGACCTTCTAGTTCCGACCTAATGGTAAAAAGATTGAATTTTTGGTTGGCATTGTTGCTGATTTGTCGAAATAGGATGAGTTTCATTCTTGCTAGATTTTCGAAATTGTAAAATCATTGATTTTTTTGGTTGTTTTTCTGATTGTTGGAGACTTGATGGAAACAGGATAAGTTTCATTAGTGCTAGATCTTCTAGTTCTGACCTAATTGTAAATACATTGAATTTTGTGTTGGTGTTCTTGCTGATTGTCAACGATTTAATGGAAACAGGATGTGGTTCTTGAACATAATGGCCGATTAAAGATTTATATGGTTGTTTAGAATTTCTACCCTAGGATTATTTTTCGTTCACTGGAAAATCTTGGTTTTTAGCTCTTAAGCATGTTTAGGAAAATGAAATCTAATACTTAATTCTGCTGACTGCCAACTATTGAATCTAATGGTTTCTGAATTCATTGTTGTTTTCTGGTTTATTGTTGGATGATTCAATTCAATGGAAAATTGCTGAATATTTTCTTAAGTCCCTTAGGTTAAGGCTGATAGTTTGAAGGGGAAGAAAGTTGGATTGTATTTCTCTGCATCATGGTGCGGTCCATGCCAACGGTTCACTCCAAACTTGGTGGAAGTCTACAATGAACTCCAGAAACATAACAACTTTGAGATTGTGTTTGTCTCTGGAGATGAAGATGACAAGTCATTTGATGAATATTTCTCTAAGATGCCTTGGCATGCAATTCCATTTTCTGATTCCGTGACACGTGAGAAACTGGATGCATTGTTCACTGTGAGTGGAATACCCCACCTTGTAATCCTCAATGAGGATGGGGAGGTATTAACACGTGAAGGAGTAGAAGTCATCCAAGAATATGAGGCAGAAGGATACCCGTTTACTTCCGAACATATTGAAAAACTCAAGGAACAAGAAGAAGAAGCAAAGAGAAACCAGTCACTGAAAACCTTACTTGTATCGCATTTCAGGGACTACGTGATTACGTCTGACGGGAAAAAGGTTGATTTTATTTGTATGCATGCTATGATAGAACTGTGTTTGTTTTATTGTTTTTTTTTTTTGCTCCTATCTCAAGTGTAGTACTGATAAACTACATCTTTTACCTTATTTGTTCAAGGTACCCGTGGCTGAACTTGAAGGTAAGACTGTGGGATTATATTTCCTATTGGCTACATACAATGGGTGCCTGGCTTTTAATCCAAAGCTAATTGAAGTATACAAGAGTTTGAAAGAACAGGGAGCGAATTTTGAGATCGTGATGATACCTCTTGATGATGATGAACCATCATTTCAAGAAGAGTTTGCTACCCTGCCATGGTTTTCATTGCCTGTCAAGGACAAATCCTGTTCCAAACTAGTCCGGTATTTTGAGCTTAACAGCCTCCCCACTGTGGTTGTGATTGGGCCAGATGGGAAGACACTTCACTCGAATGTTGTTGAAGCCATTGAGGAGCATGGTGTAAAGGCCTATCCTTTCACGCCTGAGAAGTTTGTCGAGCTTGAAGAGCTAGAAAAGGCAAAGCGCGAAGCACAAACACTTGAATCCGTTCTGGTGTCTGAAGATTGTGATTTTGTAATTGGAAAAGATGGCATCAGGGTAAGCATGTTCTTATGAGTTCATTTAATAGTCATTTCATTTACTTAAAATGAATTGCTTCATTCTTTAGTTACCAACATTTACTATTCTTACTGTGGGATAACATCGTGCCTAACAGAAAGACTTTCCCGTTTCAGGTTCCAGTGTCTGATCTTGTCGGGAAAAACGTGTTGCTCTACTTCTCTGCCCATTGGTGTCCCCCATGCCGTGCTTTCCTTCCTGCTCTCACTCAAGCATATAAAGAAATCAAGGAAAAGGGCGATCCCTTAGAAGTGATATTCATCTCCAGTGACAGAGATCAAGCATCCTTTGATGAGTTCTTCTCAAAGATGCCATGGCTTGCTCTCCCTTTTGGTGACAAACGGAAGCAGTCTTTAAGTCGCTCGTTCAAGGTTCGGGGCATCCCAATGGTTGTTGCAATCGGGCCAACTGGAAAAACTGTTGCAACTGATGCCCGAGAACAGATCATGAGTCATGGTGCACAAGCCTATCCTTTCACAGCAGAACGACTCAAGGAGATTGAAGCCTCGTACGAGAAGATGGCAGAAGGGTGGCCTGAGAAGGTGAAGCATGCAACTCATGACCACGAGCTTGTTCTCACCAAGCGCCAGTTTTTCACCTGTGATGGTTGCAACGAAGAGGGACGTGTATGGTCATACTACTGTGATGAATGCGACTTTGATCTCCACCCGAAGTGTGCTTTGGATGACGGCAAGGGAGCCGAAATCGAGTTTGAAGGAACGGGGGCGGCGGGTGAAGAAAAGGCCACTGCAGAAGGGTGGGTCTGCGATGGTGAGAAGTGTTATAAAGAATAAATTGGAGAGAAGTGGTGAATATTGATGCATAAATGCTAAAGTTTGCCTACAATCTTGAAAGAAAAAATGTTGGAAAATAATCATTGAAGCTATTGCTTTAGTGTATGGTGTGGAATTTTCTTGTGTTGGAACAGGGGAATAAGTTGTGTCCTTGAGCAGTTGTATGTGTGCAAATTTTATTTGTATGTGTGTGCAAATCTTATTTGTATGTGTGCATGAATTTTGTATATTATCTTGATTTTGTGGTAGTGATGGTGAACATTTTCTTTTGAATGTTTTCTCATTAGGTGAAATGCGAAGATTGTTCAGCACAAAGGGATTTTCACTTTTTGTGGGATTTTTTCGTAGTTTATCTATAGGTTTTATTAATTCCATCCCAATTTTTATAGTTGAAATTTAAGTTGTATTTAGAATTTTAATATACTATAATGTAATAATCTCATTATTTTATGCAGTTTCTTTACTTCTCTTAATTATTTAAATTTACTGTCGATTTTGACAGTGCCGATCGGGGTCGGGTTTAAATAACTAACTGTATATATATATAATTCCAATCATTACACCATTACAAATATGTTTTGTTATAGGATATAATAAAATATTAGTATCAAATAGTTAATCAAAAGTAGATGAAAAATCGTATGCAATGAGATAATATTTTCCAATAAAGAATTCTAAAAATAGGAATAAATGACGTCCGTCAGAGAAGTTGTGCAAAATTAAGGGATCTACTATTCATGAGTGGTTGTGCATGATGTGGACGACATATATATTGTGTATTTTTCTTTTATCTATACATACTAGCAATTCACTAGAGTATTAAGTATTTGATTTATTATTATGATGATGTATTTAGTATAACAGTTAATTATAAGTAGTAATTAATTATATTGAACCGATATGAATTACATATAATTAGGAAAATAAAATATATAAAAAGAAAAATTAATATTAAAAAAGTTTGTGTATATGTGAACAGTAAATACAAATGAAAAAATTAATTTTGATGCTTAAAAATTATATGACACGTGAATTTATATTTTTCATTATTTGATTGCAATGAAATCAAATATTGGTTTGTCATTGCACACACAATTGTCGCAGAAGCTAACTACAATAAAACTATTCATGATAGATTGCTAAATATTATAAATAGTAAATAAAATTACATATGCATAATAAAATTAAATAACATTTTGTAATATTATTGAAACTGCAATCCATTGTCATTTAATGAATACCACCTGAATAACATTTTGAATTTTACATATATGTTTCGACTTATAGAACAAAAAATGGAAACATACATGAAATACATGAGTTAATTAGTGAAATCAAACATCGGCAATTTCTTAATTTATAGGGAATGATTTTCCGATTATTTATTTTTCAGGATATATATTAATTAAGAGTGATTGACTTACCAATATATGGAGTATTTGAAATTTTTTCAATTATTCTAATTGATAATTACTTTCAAATATTGATCGACTTACTAAAATATATGCTCTAGGTATTATCAATCCAATATTTGTTACCCTAATTATCAACCCTGAACAATGCTAATTAGTTAATTGCAATAGATTGTGTTTGTTAATTAACGAATTAGACTGAGTAGTGATTTTCAGCCAAATTCTGGCTAGCCAGAATCTTTTATTATTTTTAATAATTAATTAATAAAACACTAATTATTCAATAAATTTACATTGATGCCCTCCATAATAATTAGGGAAACTCTATAAGCGCTTCAATTCAGAAGAAATTGAAGATGGAAAAAAAATAAAGAAGTGAAGAAAAGAAAGAAGATGAAGCTGCGCCCCTTTCTTCCAATCCGCTTCTGGAGTGATTTTAATAATTAATTACAAATCACTAATTTCATAACAGAAGGATAATATAGTAAAAACATAACATTTAATAATTAACATAATTAATTTATTAATAATACAGTTTTATTAATCATCAAAAAATTAGATTCTGACTAGCCAGAATCTGGCTGGCTAGCATTATTCAATTAGATTATTGTTATTTTACACATCTCACGCCTATGATAGTCAAGTCCCAACAATTAAATTAGCATAACAACATTAAACTATCTTATAAACTATGTTATTGTAAATAGATACTACAATATGATAGTTATATATCTTAAATAATTTTAATATAAAAATATTTATTTATTCACATAGATGCGCATATTCAAAGTATATGTGTGTGTTTGATTGTATATAAAGATGTGTGTATATATATACTACTCCATTTCGTTTTGATTGTTGTTTTAGTTTTTTTTATCTAGAATTAATAATTAATTTTTATGGATTAATATACCCATCCGTCATATATGATATAAAATCTTATTCAATTATATTTTCCTAAAATAAGATTTGGGATATGGTTAAATTTGAGAGAGATAATGTGAAAATATAAAACAACAACCATTTTGACATAAAATAAAAAAAAATTAAAACAACAATCATAATGAAATGGAGGGAGTATGTGTGTGTGTGTGTGTGTGTGTGTGTGTTATACTACTCTATAAAAGAATACTTATTTTCAGTTTGAAATGTATGATAGTCAACTCAATTAATTAAAGTAAATATATATTGGCGTATCTGATTAGATGAATTTCAATCGTTATGATGACAATGCGGTTCAAAACTAATTGATTAATTAAAAAACAATTTACATAAAAATGAACCTAGATATGAGAATCCCATTTTATATTTTTTTCATGAGTTTTATTTGTCTTTGATTACCATACATAGATTGTCCCAATATATTGCAAAAGTGAAAACATAAAATCCAACACATTTTTTTTTTTAAATTTCCAAACATCAAAACCACACCAGAATTAATATATTACTAAATTCAAAATATTAAGTAGAGACAATTATACTAAAATTATTCATACATCATGGAGTAGCAATTTTTTTTTATTTGGTAATTGATTGATTGACAATTGAATTATCGTAATATATTGATTTTAATAAATTGATTGCAATTTATTTATAGACATTATTGTATATAATTCGAATGATTTAATAATAATTTATTTTTATTTTATATAAATTGTTTACATATCCAGAAGTATAGTTTGAGCCGGAAAATTTTGATTTCTATTTATGACACTATATATAATCTACATAAAATGAATAATAGATTTTATTTGCTTATTGGGTATCCATAGGTGATTGAATCTATTTAGTGCAATGAAATATTATGCGGATATGTATAATATATTTAGTGCAATGAAATATTATGCATATATATATGTATAATATTTAGATATATGTATGTTAAGATATGAATCATATGAGAATACTTTGTTGGTGTGAGAAATGAGAACCCATCTTACACCATCCAATTTAATGATCCAATGGTTAAGATTGAAGGGGGTAATTTCGTAAATAATAGGGTAAAAAATAAAGGAATGAGGGCTATTTTCGTCAATCAATTAAAAATGATGATGTCAGCAATTAAAAAAAATCTTAAAAACTTTAACCGACCATAACTTGCTCAATTTTAATCCAATGCACACAAAAAATATATCAAATTAAAGCTCTCTTCATGCTCTTTCATTTAAGATGTCGAAAGGCTATGTTTAGATGAAAAAATATGAACGAAAAATAAAAAAGAAAATTTTTTACGCGTGCCCAGGTTGTAAATGCTTTCGTTAGCATATAATAATTCTTCGTCAGCATTATGATAACATATGATAATGTATGCTAACGAAGCATTTGTCATATGCTAACATAATGTATTCGTTGTGCTAACAAAGAATTATCATAATGCTAGCATAGTATAAATTTATTAGGGTTTATTAAATCTCAATTATGGTTTATTTAATCTCGATTATGGTTTATTCCATCTAATTATCATTATTTTTTTAAAATTTAATTTTTTGTTTATAGTTCTTAATTGATTATTGTGATTTATCCTATCCAATTATGGTTTATAACGTATGTTGACAGAGTATTGTCATATGCTAACATAGTGTATTCGCAATGCTGACGAAGCTAAATCATAATGCTAACGTAGTACAAATATATTATTATTATGATTTGTTCCAACTCATTCAGGGTTTACCACATCCAATCAATGTTTATTTCATCTAATTAGGTTTATTTCATCCAATTATGATTTTTTTCCATTTAATTATGGTTTATTAAATCAAATTAGGTTTATAAATTAATTTTTAGAATATTTTTTTCGCTAACAATATTTGAAAAACTTTAATTAACATACCTATAATACTTCTTTAGCATGATGATAATACTTCGTTAGCATAACAATCTGTTATCAAATCCTCCGCGATTTTTATAAGAATTACCAAATTACGTTAATACCCCTGCGCGAAAAACTTTTCAGATATTACAGAATTGCCACCGCCTTTTTCATCAAATTTGGACCTTTGATTTTTGATGGATGTGTGGTGTGAGATGTGTTCTCATTTCTCACACAAGGGGTTGTTTTTATATAACCCCACCCCATGTATGTTAATACTTAACTATTTATACATAGAATAAATATTTTTTTAATATAAAATAAGATATTTCTTTTTTAGGAAAATGCAAAAGGGCGGGAAAACATAAAAATTCTATTTTCGGTCATAGTGTTATTATTATATATTATATCGATATTAAGGTAAAATTACAAGGGTAAAATTGTCCCAAAAAAACACAACAAAATTTACTTACAAAACTTATTTTCTGGAAATATAATGTTGAAGTTAGTGTTCAATCAATTGATTGCTGGGCTTTAACTAAATGAATCCCATATTTGTTTGATGGTGGAGGTTCGAATCTTGCAACTTTAAAGAGCATCCCCATCAGTTTTCAGTTATGAATATTAGATACAAAACATAAGTTATGTATCCATTTTCGGTACAAACTATTGTGGAAGGCATTTTAAAAGAAGCTATACCAGAAATGGGTGCATGCATATGTACTGAAAAAAAGATAGTGGCAACTATGCATGTGGGTCCAGTTGATATTAAAAAGTTATTCTTATTTTTCTTTTGCTTTTTTTTTTTGCCTAATTTTCTTCCTTTTCCTTTATATGAAATTTTTTTTCAATTTCTTCTTCATCAAATTAATGCAATTCTTTCCTTCCTGTATTATTGATTTTTTTTTCTGTTCATCTATTTTCCTTTAGCGTTTTCTTATACATTTTTATATAGTATATTGTAATGCCCCAATTTCACTTTTAATAGAAAAAGGCAGGTTATCCATGCTTTTCATTAATAAAAATATTTTGCTTAAAATACAGCGGAAGTCTCGAAGCATAACTCGATATTTATTACATAAAATAAAGTCAAAAATAAATTAAATATTTAATCATGCTTGATCACTTGACCACCATCATCACATCTTGTCCACTACGCATCACCCGAGACAAAACCTTGACTTTGACTCCAAAATTAATTGATTAAGTCCTTGCGCGCCTTGCCTCTCAAAGACTTCCATGGAATTTAAAAAGGCTCTTAAGTTTCACTTCTTTGGTGGGAGGAAAAGATGAATAAAATTCATCTATTTATAATGGTAGATTAGGGTTAGGGCTAGGTTTCAAAGCTATCAAAACTACTTGATAAGACAAAATCTTGATAAATCTTTAGGGATTTAAGGATATGCAAGTTATCTGCTATCTATATCGTCTATATTTTCGAGAAAAAGAAATAAAGAAAGGAATGAAGATTCTAGACTTTGGGTTTCATATGAAACTTGGGGTAAAAATAACACTCTAAATGGGCTTAAAATAAAACTTTGGCTATATAAAAAAATAAAATCCAAACTTGTTTAATTCTCTAAATAAAATTCTAGATGCATGATCATAAAAAAAATAAAATAACCATATGCTATAAATAATAAATTCATGCTTAAAAATATTTAGGTGCGACTTATTAGACTTAAACAATTAATATCACACATAAAAAAAATAAATCAAATAAAATATTTAGGAAGAAAAATGTAGAAATTTAAATATAATTAGAAAACTGGGTCGCTACATCATTTCCTACTAAAACCAAAATTTCGTCCTCGAAATTTCTTACTTGGTCTTAGTACTCAAAGATATCTAAACTTAAAATCTATCATTGGTCTTGCATAACCTTGCTAATGGCATGTCCATCACTTATGAATTCTAAGTTCTTAGATCTAACTAACTGGCACATAAAACATGAGTCTTTCTATGTTCTCTTACTTAAGGAATTTATTTAATCAATCATAGGGGTTCTAGGCTCTAGGTTAACTATTTTATTCGGACTCTAAAATATTCCTTAAAATCAAAGTGACGTCGAAAGCTGCATTGCGATCCTAGAACATCGATTGCACCGTCTTTGCCAAGGATCCCACGTGCTCTGTGTCTTCAATCTACTCGTACTTGATTACGGATTTTTAACAAAATGTTACCGACTTGCACAAAGTAGATCCATCTTTACTAAAATAATGCCAAAATTTATTCCAACTTAAAAATAAAACCTCTTTGCGTGCTCACACGTTTGCTAAAAATATATAAAACTAAAACCAAAGTAGCTACGTAAATAAACTAGGAATGGGTAATAAAATCTAACGCGTTGATATCCTTTTTTTTTCACTCCTCGCCATTCATCGCAAAAGCTCTAGAATTTCCTCTCCTTTCGGCGTTTCCACCTCCTTTAGTGTTTCTTCTCTCGGTGTTTCCTCCTCCTACTCCTCCTCCAGCATTCCTATTTTGATGCAACGGACAATCCCAGGCCTTATGTCCCTCTTTGTGGCATTTGAAGCAAGCTTGTGTCCCCAACTTGCACTCTCCTGGATGGTATTTGTGACATTTCTGGCATTAAGGATATCGAGATATCACTCCAGACGTCTTTCCTCCAGTAACATTCGGCTTTGTCTCAGGCTGGAAACTTCGCTCTCTATCTTGGGCATCGCGGTCCTCCCATCGTCTATTCCCACCATTGCTTGGAGGTCTTGAGGCTGGCTTGTCCAAATTCAGACGAGTTGACACCGCTCAAGCTCGTTGCACAATTTCTGAGTAGGTAGCGAGATTGAGCGCGGATAAGTGTGCTCTAATCTCAGGACGCAATCCATCTTCAAATCGCCAGGCCTTCTTTTCATCTGTATCTACCAAGTGAGGAGCATAGCGAGCTAGCTGGTTGAGTTTCTGCTCATACTCCAGAATGGTCATGCTGCCCTGCTCTATATTCATTAATTCTTTCTCTTGTTGTTTGCGGAACGCCTTTGGAAAATAATTCTCCATGACCATTCTTTTGAAAATGGTCCAGGTCAAATTGGCCTGTTGTTCTTGACTCATACTGAGCTTCACCACCTCCCACCAGTGGCTTGCATCCTCCGTCAGCTGAAACACTGCGCAAGTAACTCTTTGTGCATCTGTGCATTCCAGGTAATTGAAGATTCGCTCCAATTCCCGAATCCATTCCTCTGCTGCTAAAGGTCCTTCAGTTCCTTTCAACTTAGGCGGTCCCAACTGACGAAAATGCGTCAAGATGCCGTCTCCTTCCTGGTGTTGATGTTGCCATTGATTCTAGTTCTGTTGAGGTAGAACTCTTCTTAGTGCATCTGCGAGATTTTGAGCAAACCCATTTATACTGTTGTTGTTGTTGTTGTCCTCCTCATTCGTATTGTTGTCATAATTATTCATTGACTCTGTTTCCTCGCTTTCCTCTTGGATTGGCTGCGTATTCTTATTTGGTGGCATGATTCCTATTGTCGACCATAGCGCAAAGATTAAGTATTTTAATGAAAAAATAAAGATAACTACTTTTATTAATCTAACTATGTTTAGCAAATACTTAATAATGGGGAACAAAATAAATAAATCTTAGATATGCTCCATCTATGGCTACTAATGCCCTTGTCCCCAATCTGCTAAAATACTGCATATGAACTTCACAAAATCGAGTTTTTCTCCTATTCCTGGGGAATAGTCTAGGAGTTCTTTATAAAGATTTTCTGCTGTAAGCTTGAGAGTTGTTGGAATGATCTTTAACATCTTTCGAGCAGCTTCAACTGGCTTGAGTTCACCACCTTCACGTTTAATTACCCTCCACATTCTTAGAAATCCTACCAATTGTCTCTCTACTCCAACTTATCTCATCCTCTTGCGCCGCATAAAATCCTGCCATAATCTCTCCACACAGGGCATGACCCGAATACTAACTGAAACTCTCTTGCATGTCCTAGTAGTCAACCTTCTTCTAAGCATCTAATAACACAATCCTTAGGGTAAATCTCGAGGACAGCAAAAACATATTTTTCATATAATCATAAACTTGACATGAAATCATAACTGAATCTTTTACCTCTTCCCGGAGCGATGCGGCGAATGTGATGATGGTCATTATTCATTTGATTTTGATTTTTTTTTAGTATGCAGGAAAGTAGACATTCTCTGATACCATTTGTAACGCCCCAAGCCCACGGGGTGGAGCCCAGTAATGAAATGACGGCACAACGGGCCCTCTAGAAACTACTTGGCATCCGTCCTCGCATTGCCAAAATGGTTGTAACGCCCCAAGCCCATGGGGTGGGGCCCAGTAACGAAACGACGGCACAACGGGCCCTCTAGCAACTACTTGGCATCCGTTCTCGCATTGCCAAAATGGTTAACCCAAGTTGCTAGAGAGTCCATTAAGCCCACTTATATACTTATCAAACTTTCATTCTCCCATTGATATGGGACATTACATTCTCTCCCCCGTTGAAGACACGACGTCCTCGTCGTGCTCCTTCATCTGTAGGACCGTCCCCCGGGGTCCGGTTTGAGCACACCTGGACTGGTTCCAGGGCCCGGTCGAGCGCACCTGGGGTCGTCTCTGATACCACTCTGTAACGCCCCAATTTCACTTTTAATAGAAAAAGGCAGGTTATCCATGCTTTTCATTAATAAAAATATTTTACTTAAAATACAGCGGAAGTCTCAAAGCATAACTCGATATTTATTACATAAAATAAAGTCAAAAATAAATTAAATATTTAATCATGCTTGATCACTTGACCACCATCATCACATCTTGTCCACTACGCATCACCCGAGACAACACCTTGACTTTGACTCCAAAATTAATTGATTAAGTCCTTGCGCGCCTTGCCTCTCAAAGACTTCCACGGAATTTAAAAAGGCTCTTAAGTTTCACTTCTGTGGTGGGAGGAAAAGATGAATGAAATTCATCTATTTATAATGGTAGATTAGGGTTAGGGCTAGGTTTCAAAGCTATCAAAACTACTTGATAAGACAAAATCTTGATAAATCTTTAGGGATTTAAAGATATGCAAGTTATCTGCTATCCATATCGTCTATATTTTCCAGAAAAAGAAATAAAGAAAGGAATGAAGGTTCTAGACTTTGGGTTTCATATGAAACTTGGGGTAAAAATAACACTCTAAATGGGCTTAAAATAAAACTTTGGATATATAAAAAAATAAAATCCAAACTTGTTTAATTCTCTAAATAAAATTCTAGATGCATGATCATAAAATAAAATAAAATAACCATATGCTATAAATAATAAATTCATGCTTAAAAATATTTAGGTGCGACTTATTAGACTCAAACAGTTAATATCACACATAAAAAAAAAATAAATCAAATAAAATATTTTTAGGAAGAAAAATGTAGAAATTTAAATATAATTAGAAAACTGGGTCGCTACATATATCATTTTTTTTATCTACTAATTTAATATCATATTATGTAGATTTTAAATTCTTACTAAATTGAAATAAACCATTATTTTTTATTTTAATTATAAATAAAACCTAAAATAAATTGAAGATAAATTTTGATTCAATTTAATTTAATAAATTATTACTATAATGTTAATAAATGTAAAAAAATACACAAATGATAATTAGAAATTATGAATTATCACATATACATTTAATAAAAACCCATATAATAATAATAATAATAATAATAATAATAATAATAATAATAATAATAATAATAATAATAATAATAATAAGACAATTGAATGAGTCGTCTTTTCATATAAATGAGGTTTCTCGTATCAATAAAAATACATTTATTTTATTTGATGACTTGATTATTAATTCATTTATAAATTAAGTTAATACTTAAAATTTGAATAAACATAAAAATATTATTTTTATGAATTAAATTATATATAAAATTTAAAAATACAAATAAAACATAAAATTTATTAAGGATGGTTTAATTATATAAAAATATATATAAATGAAAATATATAATGAAACATGTACTAAAATTAAAGATGAATTAATAAAAAATGAGAGATATGATGGTGATACCCTCAAGATTAATGTATGTACCTAAATAACTGTGGATGAGTAAGTATTTAAAAACGTTGGTACATAACTTTTGACATGGCGAAATTATATACCCAATTTTAGATATACAATCGATGATGCTCTCATTCTCTTAAATTAGTTTGTCACTTTCTTAACTCCTTTCAAATGCATTTTTTTGTTCATTTCAAATGTATTTAGCTATTATTGGAATTTATTAATGATTCCCTTATTTTGTCCACTATTTTTTTAAATCCTATTATCGTTTTACTTTATTAATAATGAGTTCAAATTATTTAAAATTATTTTAATGCATCGAAATTATTGTATGCATTTTAATGTTATCATTTTTTTATCCTTTTCAAATTTTTGGTTCATAACTTTACGTAGTTGTTTGCTTAAGATTATTGAATGAAATTGAATATTTTAAAATTAAAGTGTTAAATAAATAATTGAAACTGGAAATAAAAAAAATAACACCAAATATGCGTATTGATCTGTGTATTTAATGTCAGTTGGAACTGAACTTTATATCCACAACCATAAAATGCTTAAATACTACACTTAATATCCACAACCATAAAATGCTCCCACCACCGAATCAAAATATTCAATTCAAAAAAATAATAAATAAGTGATGACGTGTGTGGTTAGTGCAATTAAAAATTGATTAAGTAAAAAAATTGTGTCAACTCGTTTTTATAAGGGGGAGAAATATTATCTAAATATGCAAAATTTATATTTTTATCTAACTAATGTGCATAATTATAAAAAATGAAAAACAAAATTTATAATTCAAAATAATATTAATATTACAAGTTGAAAAAATAATTATATTTGTGCATTGCACAGGGGAAATACTAGTTGATGTTAAAAATAAATCCCTTTAATTCTCTCGAGATCACCTATTTCAATTGTTTTTTTATGAGAGATGAGGACCCTTGGACTTGAAGGGCTTGTGGTGGAATTTAATTACATGAAAGTTGTTATTCTACCATCTAAATCACTTATTTACGGAAGACTGTGACCTCATCCTTGTAGTCTTAGTATATAAGTAATCCGAGTAAGATTGTTTTAAATATAATTTGAAATGAAGGCACGGATTTACAGAGAGTATGGTGGCGTTGAGGTGTTGATCGAAGTCCGAGTTCAATTTTGCAGTGCCTGAGATTAAGGATGATCAAGTCTCGATTAAGGTTGTCGCAGCTGCTCTTAATCCTGTCGATTTCAAGGCGTATTCAAGCCCACTGATTCACCTCTTCCCGTAATGTTCCTTTTCGATCTCTTTTTTTCTTCTTCTAATTTCCTTGGAATTCTTGGATTGGTGCTATTATTACATACTATTACTAGTGTACTACACGTCAATCATGTGTACATTATTTTGTATACACGAAGATAGAGCTGAAGCTCTTTGATCTCTAGCTCTCTCGCAGAACTATCAAACCCTAGTTGCTCACACACACACACACACTAGAATGAGATCTAGGTGTAAAGAGAGACGGAAGAGACAAATATAAGGCCAGTGATTAGGGTTGCCTTCTCAATGAGACAACAACTAAATTCAGACCGTTGTCAATTAAAGTACAATTGGTGCAAAATGACAATGAAGATATAAAATAGTTGTTAATATTTATAAAGACAACGACTATAAATAACCGTTGCGCATAACTGTTGCCTAAATGAATATTGACAACGGTTTGTAACTGTTGTTCATGAAAAATATTAAAAAATAAATAAATAAAAATGATAGTACAATGGTTATCTGTAGTTGTTGTCTCTAATCATATAGACAACGGCTTAAAATCATTGTCTATATAAAAAGTGCGGTCATAGACAAAACAGTAGTGAATAGTCATTGTCTGTGAGTAAAAAGACAACGACTCATGTTCGAACCGTTGTCTTTCATCTGTTGTCTATAACCGAAATTCTTGCAGTGCATGGGCCGTCCTGAGTTTGGGCCGGGTAAAGGAAGCCTTATAAAGAATAATAAGTACACTTAAAGATGGGCCATAACTCCAACATGGGCGAGTGGTGATTAGAGTTGGGAGTGAAGTGAGGAAGTTGAAGAAAGGAGATGAAGTTTATGGAGACACAATTGAGAAAGCATTTGAGGATCCGAAGCATATAGGAAGTTTAGTAGAGTTCACAGCTGTTGAGAAGTTGTTGACTCTCTTCTCTCCCTCTTGCTCTTGAGACAGCCTATGAAGGTCTCCAACAGGTTAACTTTTCTCAGGCAAAATCTATTCTTGTTCTCGGTGGAGCTGATGGAGTTAGATCACTCATCATTCACGTAATACTCCATATATATTTATCGAGAAATTCTATGCCATCTCATAGACTATTGCTATAATATTTTTATTTTTTTGTTGTAGCTTGCTAAGCATGTGTTTGGTGCTTCAACCATTGTTGCGACTGCCAACACTGCGAAGCTGGAATCATGGCCCAGTCCAGCCTGAATTCAGGCTGGGCCGGGCCGTGTGGGTCAAAGGGTAATTGTCCAGTTTTTTTCTGGGACTCCCCAGCCCATTCGGGCCAATATTTTTGGGCTGGGACTAGCCTAGCCCTAACACATTTCAAGCCTATAAAATTGTGGCCTAGTCCGACCCAAAATCGGGCTGGACTATTTTGACACCTCTAGAATTTAGTATTGTGGGAAGAACATCTCTTTCATTTTTCTACTATGTTAAGCATGAATATTATATTCTACAATGCTCAATTTCAATTCATATTTATGCTTGTTTTAACAATGAAGGCTTTCTCGATAGTTCATATTCTTGTGTTTCTTAATAAAATATTGGTATTTGGTTGTCAAAAAAAAAATAGTGAAGGTATGATTAACCACGATCCAATATGGGTGAAATATTTATCTAAACAAAAATATAGTGAAATTAGGGATAGGTAGACAAGATTTAAAAGGAGGGAGTTATTTGGGCAATTTGTACTTATTTTACACAATTCCCATGTAATGAGTCCCACAAAATCTGAAAAGCTATGACACGTGTACTTTGAACGAAAAAATCATATATTCTGATTTTGTAACTACCAAAATTAGGGAGTTATTTAGGCAATCTGTACTTATTTTATACAATCCCCATGTAATGGGTCCTACAAAATTTGAAAAGCTATGACACGTGTACTTTGAGCGAAAAAATCATATATTCTAAATTTGTAACTGCCATAATATTCCATTTATGATTTAGGGTTTTGAATTCAAGTTATTTAATCACCCAAGTTCTCTCTCTCCTCTCTCACCATTACCGTTTCAGATTGGGGAAAAAAATTGAAACAACTCTCTTCCATTACCATCATTCCCACCTATCAACTCGCTCTGTTGTATCTATCTCTCTCTATCTTTCTTTCTGTCTCTCTCTCTCTCGGATCCATTTTGAAAACTAAAACCCCAAACTTTCCTCACACATCATTGTTTCTCTCTCTCTGTCGAAATGACACCTAGCGACCGACCACACACCGGAGATGGAATGAGGACAAGGAGAACCGTTGGCAGCGTCTTCTTCTCAAGTAAGTTTTAAATTTTCTCGATTTATGGTATATAATCGTGGACAGTTGATAAAATTAATCGTAGCTATGAGACTATTAATTGTCATTTGATGTTAGATTTGTTGATATTTTTTGAATTGTTAGATTAATTTTGGTATCGATTAGTTTTAGAAAATAATCGAGGCTGGGCTTATTAGTTTTAAAGAAATTAGGGGTTTTGAAATTAATCGAGGCTAGGCTTATTATGTTAATCGTGGATTTTTATGTTAATCGTGATTTATTATGTTAATCGAGGCTTATATTATGTTAATCGTGACTTTTGAATTTAATCGAGACTTCAATTATGTTAATCGTGACTTTTTATAATTAATCGAGGCTTATTATGTTAGTCGTGGATTATTGAAATCAATCATGACTTATTATGTTAATTGAGGCTTATATTATGTTAATCGTGGCTTATTATATTAATAGAGGCTTGTATTAGGTTAATCGCGACTTTTAAATTTAATCGAGACTCTCTTAAGTTAATCGAGGATCACTTAAAATTAATCGAGATGTTTTTAAAATTAATCGAGGCTCTTTAAAATTAATTGAGGTAATTTATTAAATTAATCGAGGTATTTTTAAAATTAATCGATGCTCTTTAAAATCAATTGAGGCAATTGTTTAAATTAATCGAGGTATTTTAAAAATTAACCAAGGCTCTTTAAAATCAATCGAGGCAATTTTTAAAATAACCTCGATTGATTTTAAAAATTGCCTCGATTACTTAAATCAAGACTCGATTAATTTTAAAATGGACATTAATTAGTTTAAAAAATACCTCGATTAATTTTAAAAATGTCTCGATTAATTTTAAAGAATCTCGATTAATTTTAAAAATATCTCGATTAATTTTAAACATGCATCGATTAATTTTAAGAGATCCTCAATTAATTTTAAAAATACCTCGATTAATTTTAAACATGCCTCGATTAATTTGCATTTTCTCAGATTAATTTAAATTTTATGAATTTCCAATTTATATGAAATATTAAAAATATTTATTTTAATTATAATTTTAAAAATGTTGTTAGATTGATTGTCTTAGACTGTCGTTACGGGGCCTGAGGCCTTCGGTCGTAGTGTATACCAAACCAGAGGTAGTTGATCTGATCAGAGCCACACTACATACGATATGTGGTGATGACGCCGTGTGATTGTTCAGATCCGGATGTTTCGGACATTTTCTAGACTACATGGGTGGTGACATCCAGAAGAGGGTGATGCGCGCTTTGACGACTCACGAGGTGCGCGTGTCGGATCGTGCACTGGTGGGACGGGAGGCATGGTTTCAGATTCATCACTCCCAGCTACACTTCTGTCCGAGTGATTACAACCTGGTGTTAGGTTTATGATTCGGCAGCTCGACATTCGATCCGATTGTCGATCATATTGTTCCGTCGAGAGCTATCTACTATCTTTTATTTGAAGGGAAGTGCACGACCGTCCGTCAGATGGAGGAGAGGTTCGGACATATGAGGATAGCTAGTGATGTTCCTGACTATGTGAAGGTTGCGAACATATTGTTCACATACCGGATGATTCTATACTTAGATCAGAATCGGAACATGGATCCATGGGTGTGGGCTCTAGTGGAGGATGTGGAGCAATAGAATTCATTTCCATGGGGAACAAAGCGTTTGAGGAGGGATCGATCTCAGAGTAGTAGGGAGCACGAGCGGTCTAGACGAGATGTGCAGGAGCCGTCGGAGAGCTTTATAGAGCGCTGGCTTTAGAGGGCTGTGGCCAGGAATGGAAGTAGGCCAGGCCAGGTCAGGCTTTGCACAAAATAGCCTGGGCCTGTCATATTAAGAGTCGGCCCAAGCCTGACCTATCACCTGTCAAAGGCTTTTATTTAGGCCCAAGCCTGGCCTTTTTAACTAAAAAGGCCAGGCCTGAGGCCTTTAACCAGCCTGTTAAAGCCTATTTATGGCAGCATTCACAATTTCACATATAAAATCTGAAAAAATCGTAATCTGTGCTATTGTGTGTTTATGGTTACTGCATGCAAGTGTTCTTGAATATGGCAGGAATAGAGATAAAAACAATAAATAAAAGCAGTAAAAGAACGCACTAGATTGATAACCCAGTTCGGTTAACCAACCTACTCTAGGGGGACTTCACCTAAACTTGAAGATTCGTCCACTACTCATTCATGAAGTGGATTAAGGAACTTACACATACAAGACTCCCTCCTTATGCCGCCCGTTCTTCTTCACAAACTCTTTTGTTGAACGAAAGCTGTGAGATCCCCTCACAACCATAACACTAGACTCCCTCTAGCTACCCACGACTTCAACTTATAATCTCTCCTGAGATTGCGTACAAAAAGGATAAACAAAACCCCTCACATGTTTCACTCAAAAACACCCAATACTAGACTATCATGTTGAACAGTTTAGGGAACAATTTCTAGCTATTATAAGAAATCACAAACCTACGACTCTCAAACACTCATTATAGAGAATCAAATATGTTAGGGCTGAACCACCGATTATTGAATGAATCGGCCTTCTTATACTTCACGTTTCCTTTGTTGACTTGATCTTCAATCTTCATCAACAAGGAAAGTGATTTAGGGTTTGTGATTCTTTCCATATTGGTGTAGATGTCTTCCATGATATTGAGGATCTAAATCAACATGCCATCTACTCCAAAAAGGCAGTCAAATGATTAAATCTTGGCTTCCCAAACTTGTCCGCACAAGATCAACTCTACATGGAAACTGCCATATATAACACTGTTCGGGAATGTGTCTGGAACATCAGAGGGAATAGTTCACCAACTGTTCATTCATTTGCACAGTGGAATCAACACATTACTTCAAGCACATCTCCTCGAACACTTTGTCGAACATAAATTGCCAAAAGAAACTTTGTGCTACAAAATGGCACTAACAATCTCCCACTTTGGCGTTTATGGTAAACAATAATCAATGATCTGCACAACGCATGAATAAACTCGCAGATCAAACACACACACACACACACACACATATATATATATATATCAAAAAATGATATATACAAGTAACTGTCTGGAACAGTTACTAGAACTCTCCCTGAAACAATGCTGGGAGAGTTTCACCATCATAAACTTCACACAATCTGCGAACACTCCCCCTTTCTTCTTCTTCTTCTTCTTCTTCTTCTTCTTCTTCTTCTTCTTCTTCTTCTTCTTCTTCCATCACGATTTTCTTCCCTTAATTTCTTCTTGCCTTTTGTACTTCTTCTTCCCCTTATTGGATGCCATAAATGACAAGGCTCAGGTGGGAGGCACACCAACATCATCAGCCTGAGAAACAACATCAATGGTAAGAGCAGCTGGAATTGGCTCAGAAACAGTATCAGTCACATGAACAGTCTCGGGCATAGCAGCTGCAGAGGATGGTCAAATAACACTTCCAGACCATCAAACACATAAATGACCATTGATCATTGTCCTTCTACATGTCTTTCTTCTTTCATCTTCGTCCCCTTAGTGATTTCAATAAGTGGTAAGAAATCACAAAACTAATCCACGCTTTCTGTGCCTGTAAAGTAAGAACACTTCTGAAAAACAACTTTTTCTCTATATTCGGTAGGAGTTTAAATTTTATGGGAACATCTGTTGAATCTTGAACCACCAGGTCAGCCTTTGTTGTTGCTTTAATCTGGGAAGCATCAACTTTATCATCAAAAACATTCCCTAGAACACATTCACTCTTTTTCTCATCGGAAGAGTTGGAGGCATAGTTGCATTTTTCTTCAGCCTTTTTTACCCAAACTTTATGAGTTTTCTTCGTGCTAAATTGGCTGGCACTTTTGTTCTTCAATTTAGCCAAGTACTTGAAATAATACGGTCTAATATGTCCAACATAGTTGCAATAATGATATATATGGACAAATGGTTTCTGAGAAGATCTTTGAATTATTCCTGAACTTGTCCTGCTATCTGTCTGGATCTTTCTGTGATGTGTTCTTGAAACTGCCCTTGCATGAATCTGAATCTTCTCATTCCCCTTTTCAGCTGAGTTCCTTTGAGTATTCATGCGAGGCTTCTGCTCTTGAGGGATAATATTTCTTCTTCACATCCTTTGCAAATCATTTATATAACTCTTACAATGAGGACGAATGTGTCTCGATTTTCCATAATAATGATAGATAGGAACAAAACCTTTTTCATTATTTCCACGAGAGATTTGATGCAAGACGTTATCTCTTTCATGTTCTTTCTCTTTAACTTCTGTAGTTGGGGCAGGAATAACTTTTCTGCCCAAGGTTTGTGCTGGAAATTGTTCCTGACAGTTATATCCCAGACCAGATTTATCTCTAAAACTCTTTCCTACAGATAAAATGTCATCTAGTTGAGATGTTCCTGAATTCATCATCTTGATATTTTTCTTCAGCTGCTGAAGTTCACTGATCTATTCCTGCACACTGTTCTTGGAAATCAAAAGCTCAGATTGAAGTTTTTATTTCCAGCAACAAGAGAATCACATTTTTTAATCAGTTGATCATTCTGTTGAATCAGTTCTTCATTGATTTGAACCACCATGTTCCAACTAGAATGCAATTTAAGAAAGGACTTAACAACAGTTTCTTTAGAGAAATCTTCATCATCGCTGCATTTACTAGTTTGAAGAGAGTCATTTCTTGGAACATTTGCAGGAACCTGTGGTGTAACAAAATTCAGAGACCCGTTCTTGGCAACAAATGCAGTATGATTATCAACACAACACTCTTCTTTACTACTGCCATCATAAGTAAGATCACTATCTAATGTATTTGAATGGATATCAATTTTTTTCGATGTATTGGTGCATTGAGATTGAATATGACCAATCCCACCATATTCTTCACATCGAATCTTTCTGTATTTTCCACTAGATCTTCTTTCAGTAGCTTTATATTTCCTCAAAAAATTTGGATACTTTTTCGATGTATTGGTGCATTGAGATTGAATATGACCAATCCCACCATATTCTTCACATCGAATCTTTCTGTATTTTCCACTAGATCTTCTTTCAGTAGCTTTATATTTCCTCAAAAAATTTGGATACTTTTTCAATCCATCGGCAAGAACAGTTTGAGGAACACAATCATGCAAATTATGACTGATTTGCATTAAAACTGGAACAAGATACTTGGTTAGTGAGGCCATAGATTTTGAAACCTTATCATGATCATTGAACGTAAACTCTGATTCGATATTGGAAGAAGAAGCATTAGTGCCTAAATTTATTCTTTTAGGCTTTTCATCATTAGGAAGAGACATCTCAAAGGTAAGCAATGATCCTATCAATTCTTCCAATTTCATGTTGCTGATATCTTTTGCTTCCTCAATTGCTATAACTTTATGGGCAAATCTTTTTGGAAGAGACCTCAACACTTTCCTCACGAGCTTTTCATCAGAAATCTTTTCACCAAGTGTAAAACATTCATTTGCAATACCACATATGTATGAATTGAATTCACTTATGGTCTCTTTCTCATGCATCTTGAGGTTTTCAAACTTTGTAGTTAATAACTGCAGTTTGGACCTTCGAACTTCAACTATTCCTTCATGTGTTATTTGAAGGATGTCCCAAGCATCCTTAGCAATTTCACAAGTAGATATTAATTTGAATATATTCACATCAATAGCAGAAAATATAGCATTTAAAGCCCATGAGTTGAAGTTTGCCAATATATTCTCATCTTTGGTCCATCTAGCTTCAGGTTTTGGAACAATATTACCCAATTCATCTACTTTTATTGGATGACTCCACCCATTCAGCATCACTTTCCAAGCTTTACCATCAATGGATTTGATAAACGTCTTCATCCATGCTTTCCAATAAGCGTAGTTGTTTCCATCTAGAATTGGGGGACGCCCTTCGTGCAAAGAGTTCATTCTCACCAAAACAAACACAAAATACAGATTAACAAACTCAAGATCCAACTGTGTAACTGGTGACCCGCTCAAGTGCCAATTGAAAATACCGTAATCTGTGTTATTGTGTGTTTATGGTTACTGGATGCAATTGTTTTTGAATATGGCAGGAACAGAGGTAAGAACAATAAATAAAAGCAGTAAAAGAACGCAGGAGATTGATAAGCCAGTTCGGTTAACCAACATGTTGGGGTTTTTTCGAATTAAACCACCACAGGATCAATTTGGTTGTTCATAAATCCATGTTCATGCAAATCATAATTTTATGTAACATGGATGTTTATCACAGTCTAATCAAAAAGCATGCAAAGCATATTCGAATCTAATAAAGCGGAAGACATAGAAACGAATCTACTTACAAATCGATAGATGGTTTGTGGACAAGATTAAAGATCTAATCTTGCTGTTGAATGAATACAATAATGGCGCCACCTATGTCACACACGACCACTGCACAATTCCACTCCAAGATCTTCTGTTGTATTCCCGGACTGTATCTAGATTCAGAGTGGGCTGAAATCTACTAGATAGAGTTGTGAAATCTGTGGATAACTTTGAGAGACAAAGAGAGGCTGATTTTCTATGAATAATATCATCAAAATTTCGTGTCCCCTCCCTTATATATAGGGAGGGGCGAAATTTCATGTTCCAGCCCTACTGGGCTTGGACCTCTATCTCAAGCTCAAAATCCAGTCCACTATCAGTCAATTGGGCTACAACAGGGATCTAGAAGAATATTAAATTGGCCCACTAATTTATTTAATATCCAATATCCAATAAATCTAGGATATAATTAAATAAATTAAGTTTTACTTTTATTCCACTAAAGAAGTAAAACTGACCTACCAATTTAATACATATTTACGAATATGCTTTCTCCTTTAGTCCAGCCATTCCCCGTGTTTAAGATATAATGTTCATTAATTAATTATGTAAGCTCTGACAGCTATAATTAATTAACATCTAAAACCTTGAGTAGTACCACACAAGCTTTATTCATGTACGGAATAAATTCCACTCTGGAGGGACTTCGTCCAAACTTGAAGATTCATCCACTACTCCTTCATGAAGTGTATTGAGGAACTTACACATACAGGACTCTCTCCTTATGCTGTCCGTTCTTCTTCACGAACTCTTTCGTTAAACGAAAGCTGTGAGATTCCCTCACAACCGTGACACTATACTCTCTCTAGATACCCACGACTTCAACTTACAATCTCTCCTGAGATTGCGTACAAAAAGGATAAACAAAATCCCTCACGTGTTTCACTTAAAAACACCCAATGCTAGACTATCACGTTGAACAGTTTAGGGAACAACTTCTAGCTATTACAAGAAATCACAAACCAACGACTCTCAAACACTCACTATAGAGAATCAAATATATTAAGGGCGAACCACTGATTTTTAAATGAATCGGCCTTCTTATACTTCACATTTTCTTTGTTGACTTGATCTTCAATCTTTATCAACAAGGTAAGTGATTTAGGGTTTGTGATTCTTTCCATATTGGTGTAGATGCCTTTCATGATATTGAGAATCTAGATTAGCATGCCATCTACTCCAAAAAGACAGTCAAACGATCA
Organism: Perilla frutescens; assembly: GCA_026008535.1. Classification (NCBI taxonomy): domain Eukaryota; kingdom Viridiplantae; phylum Streptophyta; class Magnoliopsida; order Lamiales; family Lamiaceae; genus Perilla; species Perilla frutescens. The sequence continues at coordinate 17,828,183 of BRKX01000015.1, forward strand.
GATCTTGACTTCCCAAACTCGTCCACAAGATCAACTTTACATGAAAACTGCCATATATAACACTGTTCGGGAATGTGTCTAGAACATCAGAGGGAACAGTTCACCAATTGTTCATTCGTTTGCACAGTGGAATCAAAAAATTACTTCAAGCACGTCTCCTTGAACACTTCGTCGAACATAAATCGTCAAAACAAACTTTGTGCTACAAAATGGCACTAACAAAATCAAATCATCGACTGTAACATATTTAAGCAAAAATATTAATAAATCTGAATCAAAATGCCAAATCATAAACATCATAAAATTCTTACAAGCACATAAACATAAAATGATTCAAATCCAATCAATGAAGTCACCAACAAAATACGATAATCAAACAAAATATAAATCTTCAACTCAAGTCATCTAATGTTCTTGTTCGACTCCTTCAAAAAAAATTATATATTAGAAATGTATAACATAATCTTGAAATTTATAATGAAGTGCTTAAATAAAAATTATAGTAATACCTTCTTTTTCTTCAAACCATATTTGTTGCGAAGCCATTCTCCACTACAAATAAGTACTTCAATTGATTTTTCATTTAAATTAGAATGATAATCATCAATGACTCTTCTTCCAACACTAAAAGTGGACTCTGATGCAACTGTTGAGATAAGAATAGCTAGTATATCAACAGCCATTTTCGATAAAATTTTGTACTTCAAACAATTATTTTTCCACAACTCCAAAGTACTAAAAGTGCTAGAACTATCATCAGGAATAAAAACACTCTCTTCAAAGTAAGTTCTCAGTTCAGACTTTGATGGGGTTACCGTTTCATTTTTGCGAACAATGCTCATAATTTGATCAAACCTAGTAACTACAGATGAATTAGAACGATGTGATAATTAGGGGTTAGATCCACCATCTCCTTCACCACCAACATCACTGTCTGCTGCCTCTTCCCTAGCCATCTCAACATACTCATCATACAACATTTGCAATCAAGTCTTTACCTTGTCAATATTCTTTTCACACACATTTGTTGGTTTATATATTAAGGGAAAACAGATATTAACCACATGAAATTTACACCTAGGATCCAAAACACTAGCAATGGCCATCAAAAGATTGCATTCTCCCCAATACTTGTCAAACTTCTTTTTCATTGTGGTTGTCATATCTTTCATGAATGCATCTTGATCATCAATTGTTCTATCAATCACTTTTTTCACTCTCCAAACTTCAAGAAGATATAAATTAGCAGTAGGATACTTACTCCCAGAAATTATATGGGTAGCAAGATTGAACACCTCAAGAAATGGATAAACTTTCTTAACTTTCTCCCATTCCTCATTTGAAGGCGCGTAGTTATAGTGTGGCTCTCTGTCCTTGTAAACTGGATATGCAATCTGAAATTTCAAAGTTGTAGAAAGCATACGGAATGTAGAATTCTATCTAGTTGTGCAATCAATGATGAGCTTAGCTTGTTTCAACTGCTTTTGTTCTAATATATCAGAAAAAGCATTCAATCTTGAGTCATTGTGATTAATGTATTTCACAGTTTCTCGAACATTGTGAATGACATTCTTGATCTGACCAAGCCCATCTTGCACCAACAAATTTAATATATGCGCACAACATCTAACATGAAATAAGGCACCACCAAGTACTACTTTATTATTGAGTAAAAAACCGTCCTTAAGTGTCCGCAAACAAGAGTCATTGTAAGCAGCATTGTCAACTGTAACAGAGAACACTTTAGATTCAATTCCCCAAGTTTTCAAACACTTCAAAATTGCATCAGCCACATCAATTCCACGTCTAGGAGCAGGCACTTTAACAAAGCTCAAAACTCTTTTTTGAAGATTCCAATTTGCATCAATGAAATAAGCAGTAATAACCATGTACTCAATCACCTGATGATTTGATTTCCACATATCAGTAGTTAAACTAATCTTACTCACACTACCTAGCAAAGCCTTTAAGGCTTTCTTCTCTGCCTCATATATTGCTACACAATCACTTCTAGCTGTCTTACGTGAAACCTTTGAAAATTCTGAATTAGAATATTGAAAATTCCACATCCAAACTTGATCCTCAACAATGTTGAAAGGATACTCATGAACCATAATTGATGTAGCAATTATCTCTTTCATTTTTCATTGGAGTATCTAGCACTTGGAACTAAAAACAGGTTAATAGAAGAATTGGAAAACTTGAAAGAAATAACATGTTGTTTACTCAATGTATTCATGTGTGCCTTCCTTTGAAAACAAACATCTAAATGCCTCTTTAGATGACTAGTGCTAGAATCCATCCCACCAGTTGCATATCTATCTTTGCAATACTTGCAAACTGCCTTCATTCCTATTTTAGGAACATCAACCAGATCAAAATCATCCCAAACTTTAGATGTTCTCTTTCTCCTTTTCTTAATAACACAATCATCATCAACTGCTATTTCTTGTGTTTCAGAATCAATTTTACTATTTTCAGCTTCATTGGACTCGATATTCTCAAATTGAGAAGACATAATTCCTATGCAAAAATAAATAATTGTGTAAAAATAAATAATGTCATAAAAATTAAAATAAAATAAAAAATCTGCCATAGAAACTGCTACTATTGAAAAAAAAATCTACCATAAAAATTGGTTGCTACTGTTCTTGACAAATTAAATTGAACACTTTAATTTCTGAGTAAATAAAATATTCCAAACGAGATATAGAGGAATTGACTAAATGTCAAGTTTTCTTCTCAAGTTTGACAAATTAAGTCGTCAAGATTAAATTATCTTTTGCTTACTTTTCTTCTCGAGTTGACAAATATGGCAAATTATTCTACCGTTCTTGACAAAATTGGTTGCTACTGTTCTTGACAAATATGGCAAATTATTCTACTATTCTTGACAAAATTACTTTTCTTCTCAAGTCGACAAAATTGGTTACTACTTTTCTTCTCAAGTCGTCAAAAGTAATAAATAATGTAAGAACAAGAAGAAACGGGTAGCCTGCAACTGCAAGAAATTTAACGATAAGATCTTATTCATATGTTTGACCCCTTTTTTTATGATACATATACCTGGCACCTGCGTTGAGAAGGCAACGATTGACAGCGGCGTCGGTGAGGATAGTTGAGAGGCTTGAGACTGAGAATCAAGAGAGTAAGAGAGCAGCGGCGGGAGATGAGACTGTGAGTCGGAGAGTGGGAGATTGGGAGAACAGCGATGTTCGGAAAGTGGGAGATTGGGAGAAGAGTGGAGAAAGGAACGGCATGGAGATTTGGATTTGCGAGAACTGCGATGAACAACGATGTTCTTAGTTTTAGGGTTTGATGTTTTAGAATTTTTTTTATCTGACTATATCATCAATCAAATAAATTAAATTGCAGAATACATTATTAAAATTTTTAAATATCATATTATGTATTATATATATGTGAGTATATAAAATATAAATATATTATTACTTAAACAGGCCGACCTGCAAGGCTTTGTGGGCTTTGTTTAAGGCCCAAGCCTAGCCTATATATCTAAATAGGCTTCTGAGATAGCCCAACCTCTTTAATAAATAGGTCAGGCCAGGCTAGGCCCAGAACAAGCCAGGCCGAAGGTCCCTGTCGGGTAGCCTGGCCTACTGCCATCCCTAGATGTGGCAGCTGTGAGGGAGGATATGATGCCCCGTATTTAGGATGTTGTGGATCAGGTTATTGAGAGGACGTTCGCCCGACTACGTAGAGAGCAAAGTCACGGTCGTAGATCACCCACACCTGATATGGGTCACCACAACCCGGAACCGAGCGATCATAGTGCCCGTCAAGCGCTCACTCCACCTGTCGAGAGTGCTTGGGTGCCCACTCCACTTGTCCAGAGTACTCTACAGCCCACTTTAGTGCAGGAGGGTGCTAGCACATCAGCTCCACGCCCTGCTGGATATAGCTCGCCTATGCATCTCATGAATGCTCACAATGATGTCATCCTCATGATGGCCTACGGACGATTTAGAGGCCTAGGTCCCGGAGCGAATATTCATATTTAAGTCAATAATATGAAATCATAGCAAAGTTAGTTTGACGAGCTTGAGGATCCGAGGAAGGAGATGCGTGAGATTCACATTAGCTACTTCTTGACCGCAACCAGTCGACGAGTCAAGAGAGACCCCAGGTGAAATGCATGCTCATTATATATATGTTATGGTTTATGCCTTTAAAAGCAGTCTGATAACAAACTAGTAATTCTCCATCATTGATAGATTAAAGACAGAAGTCGGGTTGTAAGAGTTAATGAATATTGATAATTGAAATAATATTCACTAAAGCCTAGGTTTCCCTTTACTTAATTAGTCCAGTGATTTTAGTCTCTACATTTATTTGTGTTATTTTATTTCATTCCATTTTTTCCTGCTTATTCAGTGTCTAGATATTAATTAGGTACTTGTGTTTGAGAATGTGAAAATAACAGTCCTTGTGGGATACGATATTCTTGTTCACCTAAGTATTACAATAATGTTGTGCATTTGCGGTTTACTTATTTGTTAATAATTAGCGTGTTAGGAACCATGTACTGGAAGCCAAAGTTATTACTGGTCAAAATGCATGGAACAAAGTTCTTATTCCAAGAATGACACTCACACCATTAGATCCACGATTACCGTTCAAGTTTCAAAGAAAATAATTTCCTATCATCATCTCCTATGCCATGACCATAAATAAAAGTCAAGGACAATTATTGTCACATGTTGCTTTATTTTTTAAAAAATCAGTTTTCAGTCATGATCAGTAGTACGTAGCAATTTCACGAGTGACAAGTCGAGTTGGTTTGAAAGTTTTGATTTATAAAGATGATGATAATGTAACAAATGCTACTACAAATGTTATATATAAAGAAAAATTTATAATATATATAATATTTTAATTTTAGCAGTTCGTTAATTATTTATGCAATTATTTAAAATCAATTATAATATTAATATATAATTATAAAATTTATATGTATGTACACACACATATACATACATACATATATGCATGTGTATTATCAATTGTCATCTTAATTATTTTTAAATTCAGAATAATAATTGTCTAATTAAAAAAAATCTAACAAATTGAATAGGATAGTAACTTACTAATTAGAATATTATCTATAAAACATAAAAATATAACACTTACATTAAAAATATAACAATTGACTTTGATACCATAAAAAGATCCAGTGCGATCCGTGCAACTCACGCGTGTCAATCTAGTGCGTAAATATAATATAATATATATATATATATATATATATATATATAGGGGTGGGGTTATATAAAAATAACCCCTTGTGTGAGAAATGAGAACACATCTCACACCACACATCCATCAAAAATCAAAGGTCCAGATTTGATGAAAAAGGCGGTGACAATTTTGTAATATCTGAAAAGTTTTTCGCGCAGGGGTATTACTGTAATTTGGTAATTCTTACAAAAATCGCGGAGGATTTGATAACAGATCGTTATGCTAACGAAGTATTATCATAATGCTAACGAAGCATTATAGTTATGCTAATTAAAGTTTTCAAATATTGTTGGCGAAAAAAATATTCTAAAAATTAATTATAAACCTAATTCGATTCAATAAACCCTAATTAAATGGAAAAAATCATAATTGGATGAAATAAACCTAATTAGATGAAATAAACATTGATTGGATGTGGTAAACACTAAATGAGTTGAAAGAAATCATAATAATAATAATAATAATAATAATAATAATAATAATAATAATAATAATAATAATAATATATTTGTACTACGTTAGCATTGTAGTTTTGGTTGGTCAGCATTGCGAATACACTATGTTAGCATATGACAATACTCTATCAACATACGTTATAAATTATAATTGGATAGGATAAACCATAATAATCAATTAAGAACTATAAACAAAAAATTAAATTTCAAAAGAATAATGATAATTAGATGGAATAAACCATAATTGAGATTAAATAAACCATAATTGAGATTTAATAAACCCTAATAAATTTTTATACTATGTTAGCATTATGATAATTCTTTGTTAGCACATCGAATATATTATGTTAGCATATGACAAATGCTTCATTAGCATACATTCATATGTTATCATAATGCTGACGAAGAATTATTATATGCTAACGAAAGCATTTACAACGTGGGCATGCGTAAAAAAATTTCTTTTTTATTTTTCGTTCATATTTTTTCATTCAAACATAGCCTTTCGACATCTTAAATGAAAGAGCATGAAGAGAGCTTTAATTTGATATATTTTTTTTGTGTGCATTGGATTAAAAATGAGGAAGTTATGGTCGATTTAAGTTTTTAAGATTTTTTTTTAATTGCTGACATCATCAATTTTAATGGATTTGGACGAAAATAGCCCTCCTTCCTTATTTTTTGCCCTATTATTTACGAAATTGTCACCTTAAATCTCAACCATTGGATCATTAAATTGGATGGTGTAAGATGTGTTCTCATTTCTCACACCAACAAGGTGTTCTCATATGAACCATATCCTATATATATAGGGAACAGATCAAATGAGAACCCAGTCCTCATGTGAGAACTAGGAACTCATCTCATCCATCCATTGCTTTGATTTAGATGGCTAAGATTCGGTCAATTTTTGGTCAAAGGCGGAATGGCAAACTTGTAATATTTGAGCATAATTTTCGAAAATCATATAGACAACACTTTAAAACCGTTGTCTATTCTTATAAATTTCGCTATGCTAAAATGAGAGTACTATCATGCTATTATGAACATATATACATGTTAATATGAATATATATACATGCTAGTATGAACAGTTAATGTCCTACTATTAAGGAACAATACTACTGCTATTATGAGTAAAATTTATGTGTTTTATGAATATTTTTTCATGTTGTTGTGAATATTTTTTCATGCTATTATGTGTATACTTTCATGTTATCGTGAATATTTTATCATGCTATTCTGAGTTTAACATCACGCTATTATGGACGAAAAAATATATTTTCGAATAAACATATGAACAATGGATCTTAAATGAAAGAGCACGAAAAGAGCTTTAATTTGATATATAATTTGCGTTAATCTAATGAAAAATGAGCAAGTTATGAATGTTTAAAGTTTAAATAAATTTTGTGTAAGGATGTTGATGTCAGCTTTGACTAGGGGTAAGTTTGACTTCCTCATATTTACCATTATGTCATCACCTTTTTATTTAAATCTGGACCATTGAGATTAAAACATTGTGTGGTTGAGATTAGTTCCTAGTTCCCACATGGGAAATGGTTCTTACGTGAACCCTACCCTATATAATATATATATATATATATATATATATATATATATAATTCCGATTGGGTATTCAATGCATATGTATGCAATGACATTAAATCAGAGCACAAATTTTCGTCAAAAGAAAAAAAAAACGTCCGAGCACAAACAATCAACATTAAATATTGAGTTAATAGTGTATTAGTGTTCGAAACCATATATGATGGCGGCATAGAATAGAAGTTGCACGTCTAAAATTCTTCGTTGCCTTGCAAACTTCAATCATCAAATTGGTTACTCCCCAAAAAGGTTATAATTAAGGTTTTTAATTGTCCAAAAATATTGATTAAATTTATTTTCACTTTTGGTCACTCGATCTTTTGGTTCTTCTTGCCCAAATATAGGACACACGATCTCTATATTAAAAAAAAAAGTGTCATTCTTATGAGACTGTCTAACAAATTTTACTTTGAACGGATCTCTATTTGATCGAGACATGGTCCCCTTCCCTCCCCTTTTTGTACTTTTTTGCTTTTCTTTTTTAGTGATCCCCATCCCTCCCTTTCCCCCTTTTCTTTTACTTTATTAGTTTTTTTTTAAGTTTTTAATTTCTTCATTTTATATTTAATTTTTTTAATTATTTTATATTTTATTCGGAGTGTCACGTAGTACACTTGCTTGATTCTAACGCGTCGGCTCTTGTAATATACTCGATAATTAATTTTTTAAAATAAATATATACCGTAAAATGGAATTTAGTGAACTCTAAAATTAAATTGAATTAATTTATTTTTTTATATGGTGTCTCACGTGGGCTCGTGTATTACGCTCGATAATTAATTTTTTTGAAATAAATATATACCTTAAAATGGAATTAGTGAACCTTAAAATTAAATTAAATTAATTTATTTTTTTATCTGGGGTTTTGTGCAGTGCACTTGTCCGATGTTAATGAGTGGGGTATCATGATTGTGATCCGTTATCCGGTCTGTGTTTTTAAAAAAAAAAGGTTGGGTTGAGCTATCATTTTTTTAAAAATGCTAATACGTTTGAAAAGAAAGTTAAAACTTTACTGAAACTTCTAGAATTTTTGAAAAATCTCCGGGGTATATGAATTTTCAACGTCAAAATAGCGTTTGGAGTAGAATAATCATCGTAGGCAGTAACGATGAAGAAGTAATTTGGTAATAAATATATTGATTTAAATTGAAAAAAGTTTAGATATATAGATAATAGATTATAGATATAGGGTAGTTTAAGTTGAGTGAGAAAAATGAAGGCGTGGTGTCACAGCGTGTACGGTGGGCCCGAGGTATTAAAGCTGGAGTCCAACGTTGCAGTTCCCGAACCCAAGGATGATCAGGTTCTAATCAAGGTTGTCGCGGCGGCGCTTAACCCTGTTGATTACAAGAGGAGAGCAGGAATTTTCGGCACCTTTGATTCACCTCTTCCTGTAAATTACTTACTATCCATTACTTTTTTCAATATATTTCATGAATTCGCCAATTTGCTTAGACCGGGTTGCAACTAGATTTTTCACAAAACTCGTGTAGACCATCTTAACCCACCCATCAAACGACATGGATTTGGCAGATTGTTCCTGGTTTTGATGTTGCCGGAGTGGTGGTTAAAGTTGGGAGCAAAGTGGAGAGTTTCAAGGAAGGAGATGAAGTTTATGGAGACATCACTAATCCATTGGAAGAGATGAAACAGTTGGGAACTTTGGCTGAGTACACTGTTACTGAGGAGAAACTGTTGGCCCTCAAGCCCAACCACCTTGATTTTGTGCAGGCTGCTTCTCTCCCTGCCGCCATCCAGACGGCCTACGGCGGTCTAGATAGCGCGGGTTTCTCCGCCGGAAAATCGATACTCGTTCTCGGAGGAGCCGGTGGAGTCGGATCCCTCGTCATTCAGGTGAAACTCTCCTAATATTTAGATACGAGAATGATCTTAGGTTTATAAGGTCTTTTGAAAAATAAATCAAAATATTAACTGAATCATATCGTACTTACTGATGTCTGGATTTTGGGCATCTTAAAATGAACATTTGCTATGAATGAATATTAAAATATGAGATGTAACAAGAAAATACAATAAAGAAAAAGCTAAACAAGAGTTTGGTTATTAATTAGAGTGCTTGGAATGGTTAAGAAAAACACAACTATAAAAATCAGATCAAACTCAAACTGTTGCGAGGTGATGGCATGGATTTTTTTTCAAAGTTGGCTATAGACTGTCAAAGCTATTTTTTTTTTGTATACGATTGCAACCACCCTCAACATTGGTGTAGCTAGCAAAACATGTGTTTGGTGCTTCAAAGATTGCTGCTACAGCCAGCACTGCAAAGCTGGATTTTCTGAGAAGTTTGGGTGCTGATGTGGCTATTGACTACACCAAACAGAAGTTGGAGGACCTGCCTGAGAAATTTGATTTAGTTTATGATACTGTTGGTAAGAAAATTATTAACGATCAATTACCCAATTGTTATCACATTTAAAGTATAAGATTTTGTTGAACTTTGAACAGGGCAACCCGATAGGGCGGTGAAGGTGTTGAAAGAAGGTGGGTCCGTAGTAGTAATAGTAGCTGGGATTGCTATCGAGCCACCTGCCTTTGGATATTCATTATTTGCAAGTGGAAAATGGTTGACCAAATTAAATCCTTATTTGGAAAGTGGCAAACTCAAGCCAGTGGTCGACCCTAAGGGACCCTTCCCCTTCGATAACACTAAGGATGCTTTCTCCTATCTTGAAACCAATCATGCCACAGGAAAAGTGGTGGTCTATCCAATTCCTTAGTAATTATTATTGCTAGCTTCTATCAAATTGTCTACTTCACTTGTAATATATTATGTATGTTTGTTTTCGTTGTAATAAATTGTTCACATTGTGAGGGTTCACCAAGAACATATACAAATATAACGGCTACGACTGATTACTTCTCATCGCTATTATTTTTTAATGCTAATCCATTCGAAAGTAAAGTGTATGATTGAAAATTGATCAAAATTAGGTAGAGTAAATATATTCTAAAGTCTAAACAAATTTTTCTTACACAAGAAGCAGGGCAATGAAAGCTTGTCCACCTGGCCTAATCTCCTTTCGATTTTCGAATTTAAAAAATTAGAGTATCTATGAACTCTCCATTACGCAACTTAGCAGCCTCAATTTTTCAAATGAAACTCTCTTAGTCATCACGATATAAGGTATAATCATATTTAAACACGTAACACATTGACACTAAATTAAGTAGTATTCAAACTAAAATTGATAACTATGTAGAATTTAGGTAAAAAGTAAACTAATAGTATATTACTCTGCCAATTGAAGGTGGTATAAATAGGCGTAAATTAACGCTCAAGATTAGCATCCAACAGAGATAGATAATCTGAATGAATCGCAACTTGAAGAATCGAAAATGAAGGCTTGGACGTATAGCGAGTACGGTGGAATCGAGGTGTTAAAGCTCGTGTCCAACGTTCCAGTCCCTGAGCCCAATGATGAGGAGGTCTTGATCAAGGTGGCTGCAGTCGGCCTTAACCCCATCGATTTCAAGCGGAGGCTCGGGTTTTTCGAGGCCGACTGCGCGCCATTTCCTGTTCGTATCGTGCTATCGATCTATATATGGTGTTATATATGTTTTTGACACAGTAGTATTGGATGGTGCATTCAAGACATATGGAATGAATTAAATGAGCTTTTGCAGGTTATTCCGGGCTACGATGTGGCTGGAGTGGTGGTTAAGGTTGGGAGCAAAGTGAAGAATTTTAAGGAAGGAGACGAAGTTTATGGCGATGTGGTTGAGAAAGCTTTAGAAGAGCCTAGACAGTTGGGAACTCTGGCTGAGTACACTGTTGCTGATGAGAAATTGTTGGCTCTCAAACCCAAAAATCTTGATTTTGCGCAGGCTGCGTCTCTTCCTGTTGCCATCGAGACGGCCTACGAAGGTCTCGAACGAGCTCGTTTTTCGGAGGGGAAATCTATTCTCGTTTTAGGTGGAGCTGGTGGAGTCGGATCACTTGTTATTCAGGAAAGATTTTGTGTTTCTTAGTTATCTACTGTCGCTCGTCATAGATGATTTAGTTAAAAGTGTCCTGCTAGTGTAGAAATTATATTATAAATGTACTTTTTTTACCTACGGTATGTAATTGCTTATACTTAGAAAATGTTATATTTTATTGGTGCTTAATGCAGATTGCGAAGCATGTGTTTCGTGCTTCCATAATTGGTGCTACCTGTAGCACTGCAAAGGTGGAAATAGTGAAAAGCTTGGGTGCTGATTTGGTAATTGACTACAACAAACAAAACTTCGAGAACCTACCGGAGAAATTCGATGTAGTCTATGATACCATTGGTTAGATAGTGAGCAACCTAGCTCTCTTTATCATATCATATCATTGATGTCTCGTATTTTATTTTATCAGCATATTTTACGGTTTTATTGATCTCAGGGCAAATGGAAAGGGCAGTGAAGGCCTTGAAAGAAGGTGGATGTGTAGCACTCATAGTCGGGGGTCCTGTGGATCCACCTGCATTTAAATTTATACTAACGGCCGATGGAAAATACTTGATGAAGCTCAATCCGTATTTAGAGAGCGGGAAGGTAAAGCCAGTAATCGATCCTAATGGATCATTCCCTTTCGACAAGGTTAAGGAAGCTTTCTCGTATCTCGAAACCAACCGTGTCATTGGGAAGGTGGTCATAAATCCGATTCCATAGGAAGTAATGCTACATCATTTTGGCCTATATGAAAATAAGACGGAGATGGAGCTACTCCATATACTGTGATTTGTCTTTTTATGATTTTTCATGTCATTTTTTAGGGTATGATGTATTTTATCCAATAAATATTATCCTAGTAGTCGGAGTTAGACAAGATTAGTTATGTGATATATATGATGTACATGGATTCAGTTCCCATGTATTTCATTATTAATACTTCATAACACGATTAGTTTATTATTCAACAATTTTTGGAACAAAAAGCTTAAATACTATTTTTTTACTTTCTTTTATTTTTCCTTGTTTCTTTATTAACAGTTTTTCCCTCTTTGAAAAATTGCCACCATTTTTTATTTTTACTTATCATACTTGAAATTGTTGATGAGGATTTACATATTATATATATTTATACTCAAACAATTAAGAATAAATTAAACCTATTTGATGTGAACCTTAATGGGCCCGTGTTGGCTGTGGATAGTTCATTAATCAACTACCTTTACACTAGGCGGCATCTGGTTGGGCCCAAAAGAGTTGTTTTGCTTCGAAGAACTCATGAAATTTTCTGCTACACATTTCTGCTGCATTCCCAGAAATATGATCAAATTTATTTCTTATTTTTAGTTTAATTTTACATTGGCTAAGTTTCATCCTAGCAAATTACATTTTCATTTTTTAGTTAATAATTGATTGTTTGAACTTTAAATGCTAAAAAATAATTATAAATTTTAATTAATAAATGTAAAATACACTAAAACACAAAAAAAATGAAAATCAAAGAAAACTAATAAATGTGGTCTTCTTACATAGAATTTAGCATAACTGTGTTGCAGAGGATTTCATCGGGCCAGTTAATGGTGTTTTGGGCAGTTATTTAAAAAAAGAGAAAAAAGTTGTTGTTTCGTAGATTTTATTAGGTGAATAAAGTAATAAAATCATAAAAAACTTACAACACTAAAGCCTAAACAAGTTTCCCAGTGACCATCCGCAATGTAGGCCTAGACGGTGGCGTTGAGGTGTTAAAACTCGACTCCGCCATTCTGTTGCCTGAACTGGCGGATGGTGAGGTGTTGATCAGGGAGGCGGCCGCCGTTCTAAACCATGAGACCTGGGATTTTGAAGGCCGTCGGTTGCCCTTTTCCTGTATCTCCCATCATCCATTTTCTTTATGTAATATAATTAACAAGTAATTAAAAATGTGATTGACTATTGACGATCATACATTTAAGTTGAAAATTTTTAGATTATATATCCCGGGTTGTAATAGACTGCTAATTGATTGTGTTTGGATCCAAATATGATCTTGACCCCGCAAACGCTCTGATATTATACTCTTCTTATTTTATATTAATATAATATCATTATACTGCTAGCTAGACTCTGTATATACATTAAACACTCGACGTTCATCAATGTTGATTTTTGGGGTTTTACAATCGTGCATGCTTCCATGCAGAGATAACACAGGGTGCAGGTTGATGGCAGAAGCCTAAAGAATGCTAAAGCTTCAATGATGACACATGGAGGCTTGCTGTACAACGGGAGCTTGGACCACAAGCAAGGATAGTTTACAACCATTTGATCTATGTGTTTTGTATCTGTAACTTTGAACCGTAGATTGATAGTGCGTAGTTAGCAAGCTTAATATGTGTATAAATAGAAGAAATATCTCTGTTGTAGGCTTGATTTGGAATAATTACAGTTACTGAAATACAAAACCCTATTTCTTAAGCAAAATTGCTTCATTTCTGATACAATCTACATGGTATCCAGAGCCTATCATTGATAGATTCTACAATTTTTGATCAAATCACTGATTGATTTACCCCTAAATTTCCCAAATGACAAAGAAGAACCAGCAATTCTCATGGCGCATGGCGCGCGATGAGGAGCTTGGCATTCATGAAAATTCAGCTCACAATTCTCATGCTGAATCCAGTGCTATGGGAGAAGAAATGTGCAATCCACAGATAGGAGGTGATAATCTCCGAACTCCGATAATGCCGCGACTCAATTCGGGAAAATCAGATGGCTTGAATGGTGGATTCCAACAATCAGAAGTCAGCAACAATCGAATAATTGCAAATGACGTTCTATACATTAACCCAAGTGAGCTACCATATATGGTTTTGACAACTGATCTTTTTGATGGACGTAATTTCCACAACTGGTGCCCCGTAGTCAAGCGAGGCTTATTGTCTAGGAATAAACTTGGATTAATTGATGGAAGCATGTGTAAACCGCCTAAGAGTTCTGTTGATTACATGCAATGGGTGTGTGTGGATTTTCTAATTTTTAATTGGTTGAGTAATTCTATGCAAAATGATATTTCAAGAGGTTTTCAGAACCTAGAGACCTCAAAAGAGTTGTGGGATGAATTACATCGTCGATTTGGTACTATGAATGGGCTCAGATTGTACAAACTAAGACGAGACATTGCTACTTACACACAAGGAACACAGTCTATCATGGTTTATTTTAATAATCTGCATGGGTTTTGGGATGAATTGTCATTGTTGAAGAACTTCAAAACTTGTTCATGTGATGCATATGAGGATAATTTGAGAGATATGGAAGAAGAGAAGATGATGTAATTCTTAATGGGTTTAAACGATTGTTATGAGAATATAAGGTAGCAAATATTGATCATGACTCCTCTACCTAATGTAAGACAGGCATATGCCATGGTCTTACAGGTGGAAGAGTAGATTTCAGTGTCTACTCATTTCTCTGATGGAACAAAACACAATGCTTTGTATTCTCATAACAAAGGACATCAAAGGGATGGTTATAGAAAGAAATTGACAAAAGAAGATAAGTCTAGACTTAGATGTGAACACTGTGATGGGATTGGACATCTTAAGATGGATTGTTTTGAATTGGTGGGGGTGCCAGAGTGGTATAAAAAGTTCAAAGCAGAAAAAGAGAAAGGAAGAGTTAACTGTGTATTGGATAAGGCAGATCCACACACCACACTTCTATTTTATCTAAGAAATGAACCAGATCAGATGATGAATGTGAAGAATTTGAAGGAATGAAAAAGGTCATTCAATCTGAAGTTGCAAATCATTTGGCTTCTTATTTTAAAAGAGGCTTCAAACCAGAAGGTGACATAAAGACAACTAATATGGCAGAGGTGGATCCTAATTCCACAGCCATAGATCTAACAGAACACTATGCTTTTGGGATATCTACTAGCATTAGAAAAGATGAATGGATCATAGATTCTGATGCCAGCAACCATATGTGTTGCAATTTAAGTTTACTCACTAGTTTGAAAAGATTGCAGCAGCCTCTGCAAATATATCTACCAGATGGAAGCCATTTGTGGGCCTTTATTACTGGGAATGCAAGGTTGAATGATTCTATAGTGCTTGAAAATGTGCTCTATGCACTTGATTTCACTCACAATCTCTTATTAGTGGGCCAACTGTCCAAGGAGATAGATGTGAAGGTTCAATTCCTGTCATCACATTGCATTGTTGAAAAGAGACAGGTTAATCAGGTGTTGGTAATTTGTAGCATGAGAGAATCTCTCTACATTTTTCCACAGATTATACACTAACCTGTTTTAGTTGGTTCAGTCACATATACTCCTAACATTCAAGATCTACATGTCTTTCTGAGACATCCTTCCATACATACCATGCAACACTTGCCTATTTTCTAAAAAAGAGCTAGAGAGGAAGATTTTCTTGATCTAAAGAACTGCAGAGTCTGTCATAAAGCAAAGTAGCAGAGGAAACCTTTTCCTATTTTACACAAAAGGAGTAAGGCTCTGTTTAGTCTGGTCCACATGGATGTTTGGGGACCTTGCAGAGAGGAATGCATATCTAACACTCCTTATTTCCTCACCATAGTTGAGGATCATTCCAGGGCTACCTAGACTTTCTTGTTCAAGAGCAAAACACAAGTGTACCCGCTTATAAGGAGGTTTATTTTACTAGTTAGAACTCAACATCATAAATCTATTCAAACCATTAGGACTGACAATGGTTCTGAATTTGTCAATGCACAGATGGATCATTTGTTTGCAGAAAATGAGATCTATCACCAAAGATCATGCACCTACTCTCCACAGCAGAATGGCATTGTGGAGAGAAAGTACAAGAACCTATTGCAGGTAGCTCGAGCTCTCATATTTCAAAGTCAATTACCAGCTAGTTTCTGGTGTTTTTCTCTATTGCATGCTACTTGGCTTATAAATAGGTTACCAAGTGCTATATTGGATTGGAATTCCCTAATAAACATACTCATTGGAGAACATCTTGACCTAACCCTGTTGAAACCTTTTGGTTGCCTTGCTTACAGAAGCAACCTTTCACCTCATAAATCTAAATTTTCTCCTTGAAGCTTAGCTTCTGTTTTCTTGGGTTTTTCCTCACATCATAAAGGATACCTACTGTTTGATCTTGATACACACTCAGTTTGTGTGAGTAGGGATGTTGATTTTTGTCCTACCATTTTCCCGTTACAAAGAAGCAGCACTGATCCACCTGTTTTACCTTTTTTAACATTTGAAATTCCACCTATTTCTCCACATGTTCATGAAAACACTTCTCTTGAATATACTGATTCACAGATGATAGTGAGATCACCATCACCACTATTACCTACAGATGTTACCAAAGACTCAGACTATATACATGACAGTCACAGCAAAGAAAATTCTGAGTGTAAAGCTAACTCAGAATCTCCTTGTTCTGAAATCCAACAGGGTGACCAAGGTCAGCTTCAAACAAAAATGATTCATTCAGAAAAGGAAAAGGTGTTACCAGATGATGGAAAACTACAGATTGTGAGAAAAAGCAGCAGACAGCATAAATTTCCATCATATCTGAAGGATTATGAATGCCACACATCTGTAAAACATGCTTACACACCTGCTACCTTTTCTTTTACAATCTCCAAATCATTAACTCCAACTTATACAACATTTCTTATGAATGTTCAGTCTCTAAAGGAACCAACAAGCTATAAAGAGGCTTGTCAGTTCAAGGAATGAGAAGAAGCCATGGAAAAAGAATTGGATGCACTGGAAGAAAACCAAACTTGGGATGTTGTACCTTTACCAGTTGGAAAACATGTTATTGGTTCAAAATGGGTTTACAAAGTAAAACTTAAGTCAGTTGGGACTGTTGAAAGGTATAAAGCTAGACTAGTGGCAAAGGGGTATAACCAAGAGTATGGAATTGATTACACAGAGGTGTTTTCTCCTGTTGCTAAAGCTGTCACAGCGAGGATAATTTTTGCTATAGCAGCCCAAAATTCTTTGTGTCTTTATCAGATAGATATCAACAATACATTATTGCATGGACATCTAACTGATGAAATTTACATGAAAATTCCACAGGGATATGCCAAAGAAAGATCAGGAGATGTCTGCAAACTCAAGAGGAGTCTCTATGGTCTCAAACAGACATCAAGAGAGTGGAATGCTGAATTCAGTAAGCATCTATTAAGTTTGGGTTTCTTACAATCTGAGAATGATAATTGCTTATTTACTAAAGGGCCTGGATCATCTTTTATTGGTTTGTTGGCCTATGTTGATGACATATTGCTTTTGGGACCATCTGTTGACACTATAACACAAGTTAAACAGTCACTGCATAGTCAATTCACCATAAAAGATTTAGGAGAAGCACAATACTTCCTTGGAATGAAAATAGCAAGGTCACAATCAAGAATTTATCTCTGTCAAAGGAAATATATTCTTGATTTGTTATCCATAGTAGGGCTAATGGGAAGTAAACCAATTCAGACTCCTTTTCCTCCAGGATTATCTCTCTCACATCAAAAGGGAAAGTTGCTACCCAAACTAGATGCTTATAGGAAAGTAATTGGGAAACTACTATACCTCAATTTGACAAGGCCAGACATAGCTTTTGATGTGCAACAACTTAGTCAATTTGTCAATTCACCTACCAAAAATCACTGGGATGCAACCATACATGTGTTAAGATATCTAAAGGGTTCTCCTTCACTAGGTTTATTCTACACTTCATCTGCTAAGTTTCATGTTGAGGGCTATTGTGATGCAGATTGGGGGACTTGTGTAGAGAGTAAGAGATCTCTCTCAGGGTATTGCATCTCATTAGGAAGGTGTCTTATATCTTGGAAGTGCAAGAAACAGACTACAGTGGCATTGTCAACAGCTGAGGCTGAATATAGATGTCTTAGCTACACTGTTAGAGAACTGTTATGGATTTCCTATATTCTTAAGGACTTGGGGATTCATATTCCTACATCAATTCATGTCTATTGTGATAATAAAGCTGCTATATAGATAACACAAAACCAAGTTTATCATGAAAGGACAAAACACTTGGATCTATATTGCCATTTTGCACGCATTCATTTCATATATGAATTTCTTGTTCCTGTTTATGTACCCACACAGTTGCAGCTAGCAGACATTTTTACTAAAGCACTTGTAGGGCCTCAATTCAAAACGTTACTCTCCAAACTCTATCTTGATGATGTTCATCGGATTGAGTTTGAGGAGTGATGTTAATTTTTGGGGTTTTACAATCGTGCATGCTTCCATGCAGAGCCATGCAGAGATAACACATGGTGCGGGTTGATGACAGAAGCCTAAAGAATGCTAAAGCTTCAATGATGACACGTGGAGGCTTGCTGTACAATGGGAGCTTGGACCACAAGCAAGGATAGTTGACAACCGTTTGATCTATGTGTTTTGTATCTGTAGCTTTGAACCGTAGATTGATAGTGCGTAGTTAGCAAGCTTAATATGTGTATAAATAGAAGAAATATCTCTGTTGTAAGCTTAATTTGGAATAATTACATTTACTGAAATACAAAACCCTATTTCTTAAGCAAAATTGCTTTCATTTCTGATACAATCTACAATCAGCCCTACAAAAAAATAGAACAAAGTTTTAAAAAGATAACTTTGTGTGGAAAATATTAAATAATGTGATATGAATATAGTTAGTGACGTGTGTGTATGATTGGTGCAAATTGCAAAACATGTGTTTGGTGCTCCAAGTTGTTGCTAGGTCCAGCGGTGCAAAGTTGGATTTATATATTGAGAAGCTATCGACTACACCAACCACAAATTGGAAGATTTGTCTCAGAAATTCGAATTCGATCTATTCTATGATGCCGTGTGTAATATAATAAATTAATTCCACTTTGAAATCATAAGATTTTTTATTTTTATTTTTAGACAATACAATGAGACTCCCTCAAACATTTAATTATTAGTTATGATTTTATAATTTCCTTTGTTAATTCCTCCTCGAGCTTTGTAAGAAGCGTAGAGATACTATAGGACTTTGTTCGATAAAAGGTTGTTGATTTTATTAAATATATTAATTCAATTTATTGAAAGTAATCTCAGGGTTTACCTTATGTAATCGTAAGGTTGGGAGTCTTCGCATGTTATAATGAGAAATGATTACATTCTCAAGCAGACCTTTTCATTATGTCTCATTTGATCATGAAGAGGTGTCCTGTTCGAACCTAAAAAATGATGCTCTTATTTATTGAGTGTAAAATTAATGCATAATAAAAGTAGCATAATCATATTGTCTAAATTTCTAATGTATATTATAGATAAAAATAAAATGTCTCTCCATACTATCTATATGTTCAAAATCATGAATATGTCCCATATGTTCAAAATCATCCAACTCATTAGTTCACTATCATTTTCGAACAATCTTGAAACAAAGGAAAAGTTTACTTTCAACAATATCTTTTAAAGATACTTCTTCTAGCATTTTTTTTGAAGCAAATTTACTTATATATTTTTCACAATCAATATTTTATAGCAAATTGTGTTTGTGAATATCAAAACAAGTTCATTCAATCTTTGCTTTGATATGGACGAACAAATAAGATTTAAGAATCTTAATTTTTTAAAAATTTATTTTTGAAAGAACATATATGATTAATAAAATATTATTAGCAATACATATATTAAAACAACTATTTAACCTTTTTAATTAAGTTAATATATCTAGACCTGTATTTTACTGTTTTAGTAAATGATATTGTAATGCGTTTGAAACAACTCTTTACCATCAAGATCACTAAACTCTCCATATATACTTTAGAATATTATCAACATTTTCAAAACTTGCTTTTAAAGTAGCATGCATATTTATTAGAAGAAAAAAATTCAAAGTTCTTTTTCATATGAAATGAATTGATCAAATCTTTTTTTTAGTAATCCAATTACATGATCTACTATATAGATGAAATAATTGCTTCGGAAAGAGTTTGAATGCAATTGGAGAGTTAAATAAAACATACTCCTAATTCAATTGGAGGTCTCAAAAAATACACTCTTAATTAATACTTTAATTGGAGGTCTCAAAAAACACATACTCTTAATTAATATCCTAAAAGTCCAAAATAATATAGGGCTTTTCAATTATTGGGCTACAATGATTTAATTTTTATGAACGTAAAAGGTTAAACTCAATTGTACTAAATATATTTTTTTAAAAGTAATGGGTTAAAGTGTTAAAATTATACTAGAGTAACTTGACTTAGTATACATAAGTTTTTTTTTTTAAATCAAAACTAAATTAATAATACTATATGTATATATAAATTTTGGTGTCTAAATAATTTGAGAGACCTTGTGCGGCGCACCTCTAGCATGCCTTCAGAACGGTCCCTGATCATGAAGCATGGGTAGTTTTCACACACTAAAAGCGTGAGTTCAATTCATTGTTGCAGAATTCGGGCCAGGTGGCCGCCTAGGCGCCGCCGAGGCGCTAGGCGGCCCCTGGCCGTGCCGACATACCTCTATTCGGCCCCGTTATGCGTTCAGGCGAGGAAGCGCTGCTCGACGGCACTTAGGCGGCGATTAGGCGCATTTAGGTGTTTTTTTTTTACTTTTTTTTTATTCCATAATTCCTCCTAAATTCCTATTTCCTAATCAGAGGCAATCACTCTAAAAAGTAAAAACGCAAAACACAAAACGAAAGTCGAAATGAAAAAAAAAAACATATGTCGAGAGTCGAGAGAGAGACGTCGTCGTTGCTGCTCCATCCGACGCCGACTACCACCGCCGTTGCTGTCTCAATGACGACAAGTCGAGGAGTGTGACGAGGACTCAAGGTATGTAAATGTTCGCCTCTTATTTTTCAATTTTTTAGGGTTAGGGATTCAATACATCAATGCTAAATTGCTAATATGCTATCCAAGTCGTGAATTGATTTCATTGAGATGTTGTTTGAGGATTATGATTATGAGATGTTATTTGAGGTGAGGCTATTTCATTATATATTTTGATTATTTTTCATTGAACATTTGAATGTGTAAATGACTAAATGTCGACTGTCGAGGCTTTTAGCATGTTTATGACAGAGAAATTGATTTTGAATTTGATACAAATAATGCACATTCATGTTTATTACCCTGCAAATCTACTATTCTACTTTCAAGAATAGGGGAAAAAATGGCAAATAGAATGTGCAGACTGTTAATTAAAGTTTGAATATGTAATGCTAATTTTTGACTAGATTCATGTTTTTAAATGAAAATTTCATGATTGATAGGACCCTAAATAAATAAATACATAGAAACGCCTAGGTTCCGCCTAGACCGCCTAGGCGCTAGGCCCCCCTCGACCGCCCGACTAGCACCTAGCGAATTCTGCAACCTTGGTTCAATTCAATTCGCCAGCTGAGGCTTTTCATCGCAAATTCGCAATTGTCGGGCATAACATGATATATGTCCAGGTACAATGAATGTGCAGGAAACGTGGAAAAATATCTTCAATTCCACTCCTTTCTTATTTTATATTGCAAAGGAGTTTATCGATGACAAAGTGTTCAATATTATACTTTCTATTTTTTTTGTGCACCTATATTAAAAAGACAAACAAACACCAAAATGTACCTATTTTAATATATTTCAAACTGAGGATCTACCCAGACAATTTAGACATGCATTTTATTATGGCACCACACATGATTTATAATCAATTCCGTAAATTCTAAGATGGATAATTTTCTAAGTTTAACATATTAATTATAAATTATGTATGTTTCTACTATAAGAAATAGAAAATATATAGTGAGTACCAAAATTAAAAAACAGAAATAATTATTTATTATTATTAGTTGGTAAGGTGGCCCTCGTCTCATTTTTCTACTACTTTCCAAGTGTGCGTCAGTGTCTCCATTATGAAACCAGAGGTAGAAAGGAGCTTTCGTTTCTATCCACTACAATTTGTATATATAAGTCCAATGTATATAATGCAAAAACGGCATTTTATTTTGAAGAAACAAAAAAAATAAAAAAAAAATTGTAAAATGAAGGCATGGAAATATAGTGAGTATGGGGGAGTTGAGGTGTTGGAGATTGATCCTAATTTTGAAGTCGGAGAGGCGAAGGATGATGAGGTGTTGATCAAAGTGGTTGCTGCTGCTCTTAACCCTATCGATTACAAGAGGCGTGATGGCCTTTTGAAGCACTTTGATTCACCTCTTCCTGTACGTAATTCTTTTTCATTTATAATTATATATTCTTCCTTTTTTAGAATTAGATTTAGATTCTACCACTTTCTTTCTAAATTAATTAATTATTGTAAACAACAATGTGGATTTTTGCATTATTTATTTTCTCTAATCAAAGAAGTGTGGCTGTGTTTTTTTACATTGAAATACTAATTCTATTCTGAGAAAAAGTTTGTATGTATAATATATATAGATTATTCCGGGATATGATGTTGCTGGTGTGGTAGTTAAAGTCGGGCGCAAAGTGAAGAAATTGAAGGAAGGAGATGAAGTTTATGGAGACGTGGTGGAGAAAGCATTTGCAGAGCCTAAGCAGTTTGGCAGTCTAGCTGAGTTCACAGTTGCTAATGAGAGAGTGTTAGCTCTTAAGCCCAAGAATCTTGATTTTACAGAGGCTGCTTCTCTGCCTCTGGCTATGGAGACCGCCTACGAAGGTCTCGAAAGAGCTGGATTTTCTCAAGGAAAATCCATTCTAGTTCTTGGAGGAGCTGGTGGTGTTGGATCCCACGTTATTCAGGTCGGCCTAACCTTCATTCAATCCTTTCTTTGTTTTCGCCATTCATTGAGTTTCTGATGACATAACTGTTTGTTTTAATCTTCAACAAACTTATTCATTAATTGATGACCTGCTCAATATATATAACTATAGTTGGTGGAGTGGGCAACTAGGGACAGAAATAATTAATGTCATGGGCTCGACACTAATTAATTTCTAGGTCTAGGAAGCCAGAGCGTATATATTATATATATAGATGATGAATTGTTTTTTCTGCACTTAATAATATATAAGGGGTGAATGCAGCTGGCAAAACATGTGTTTGGCGCATCAAAGATTGCTGCTACTTCTAGCACTGGGAAGTTGGATCTTCTCAAAAGCTTGGGGGCCGACATAGCCATCGACTACACGAAGCAGAACTTCGAAGAGCTGCCTGAGAAATTTGACGTAGTTTATGATGCTGTGGGTAAGAAAATTATATTAAGAGCATCATCATATAACTAGCTAGCTGGCTTCCTTGTTGTTACAAATCTTAATTCTACAAGTTTATATATATGTGGATTTGGTTAACAATATATAAGATGCATGGACGTACAGGGCAAAGTGATAGGGCAGTGAAGGCAGTGAAGGAAGATGGGAAAGTAGTAAGCATAATAGGAGGTGAAGGCACAGCACCACCACCTGTAATTTCGTTCGTGCTGACGTCGAGCGGAGAAATCTTGAGGAAGCTGAATCCATATTTGGAGAGCGGGAAGGTGAAGCCCCTGCTCGATCCTAAGGGACCCTTCCCTTTCCACAAGGTTAAGGAAGCTTTCTCGTATCTCGAAACCCATCGTGCTACTGGGAAGCTCGTCATATATCCTATTCCCAGCTGATTAAATTTCTTCATCACCTTAATAATACACTAGTCATCTCATAATGTGCATTGGTCATACTAGATCATATGCAAGATGAAATTAAAGAATAATGTACGTACGCTATGGCTGAATATGTTTTCTATTATATATGTTAATTGCTACTTGATCATTTCTGAGAAATTATATTAATATTCAGGAAATTGTATTTTCTGTTAATTTTCTGCTTATGTTACAACGTCGTCTGTACAATGTCTGCACGAAGATACTGAATTCAATCAATTACTATTTTGTAACACAATCATCATAAATCTTTTTATTAAGTATCATATATATATATATATGAAAGAAAATGATCTTATTCAAGATTTTACAAATTAAGTATAAATGTACTTAATTCCGATAAATTATATATTAACTATTTTATAAAACGATCATAATAAACTAATAGAAGGAGACAATCTAGATTCTAAGTCCCAAGTCTCGAAAGAGCCCTTCACAAAATCATAGTGCGCTCCTTTCACCATTAGGGTTTTCTTCACCACAGCTTCACTCACAAATGGATAGCTTAACAGGTTCCCTAGTGACACATTCACAGCTTCCTATTTCACACAAACAAAACTACGTTAGGAACCAAAAAAAAAAAAACTCCCAAGTATTGTCGATCCTCTATTTCAAAGTGATATTTTTTCGGTAACACAAAATGTAGAAATATTTAAATTACCTTCTCTAGGTTGGCGCACTGCTCGTCCAAACCTAAATTCTTGCACTCAGTTTGCACTTTGGCCTTGGCAGCCTTGCCAATCTTAACCCAATCTTCAATGAAATCACTGCTTACAATTTGGAGGTGGTCAAAAATTGAGAATATTATTTGTGTAGACAAGTTCTTAGTGAATAAATAATAAACATGCACAAACCTTTTTGTGGTGCCATCATCAGGAATGGACATGAGGCCCTTGATGCCTCCACAACAGCTGTGACCAATAACCAATATATTCTCCACCTATCCATTATTAAATATAATTTTATTTTATTTTTTTTATAAATTGATTATTATATAATTACTAATAAAATTAGAATAGGGAATATTCTAAAACATAATATTTAATTTTTTTTATTAAAAAAAACATAATAATTATCACCTTCAGGTGTAGTACTGCATATTCAATTGCGGCCCCCATTCCTGAATATTTTGTCTGCATAATTCACATAATTAAAAGGACAAATTAATTAGAATAACAAATTCACTCAAAATTATAATAAAATTCTATTATAAATAATAAAACACGATAGAAATTTTAACGGGAGACCTAATTTGGAACTGAAAATTGATTTGAATTGCGAAATTTAATTTAAATTACAATTTATAGTATATATGCTCGTAGATGTTAATTACCTTGTCAAAGGGTGGAACCATATTGGCAATGTTTCTGACAACAAATGCCTCCCCTGGTTGGAAATTTAGGATATGGGAAGGGCAAACTCGGGAATCCGAGCATGCAAATACCAAAAACTGTTATGTAAATTCAAAATTAATTAATTAGCATCATTCTAACAAATGCATTTTTTTTTTGTTTTAAATACTCGCAGTCAATATTTATGGAGGTACACATGGTATTTAATTTCAATATAAAAGGCGATAATAATTAAATTCGGATCAATAATCTTTCAGTACTCCACCAATAAGCCAATCTCGCGAGTGGCAATTTTAATATACAAAAAGTTACGTTTATCTCAAGATACCATATATACTAAAAATAAATAGTCATTATTTTTAAATCCATAAACATTTTAAAATTTGTGCTAGTTAATTTTGAGTGTGACGTACCTTGGGGGATTGGCCTTGGGCAAGCTTCGAGTACAAGGCAGGGTCCTTCCTGCAAATATAATCGATATGCACATTCAATGTCGGTTCTAGTTAAACATTAATTTATTATTTAATACTCCGCTCTTCTCAATCATATATGTTTGTTTTTTTTTTTTTTTTTTGAATCTCAATATATAAGCCAGTTTCTATATATATTTAACTCAAGTAATATAATATGTTTACACTAAACATTAACTCATTGTCAAATACATAAATATGAATATTTTAGAAAGTTTACTTAATTTTTTTGCACTATTTTTGTTAATTTTAGTGAAAAATTCAATTAGTTATATGAATGGGATGGAGGGAGTAATTTTTTTATTTTTTATTTTTTTTGTGAACTAGCATTATTTTAAATTTAAACGATAAAGTAGCTTCAATGGCATTATTTTTTGTGATGTTCTTTTGTTTCTATTATTAATCTTAAATTTTTATGGTGGGGTGAAAGGGAAATTAGGCACGTCTACTCCAAAACCTTTAATAGCCGGGTTGACTTTCATAGACCAATATTAATCTCTACATCAATTATTATAATTTCCAGGGGATAAACTTTAATATTATCCACAATTGGGAAAGAAAAAGAAACTAGGAAAAGTGAAAAGGATGGAAAACTAAAAGATCCCATCAAAAATCGTACTTGGAAACAAATCAAATTTATTTCCAACCTATGATGATACGCGTGATTCATGCATGAGATATGATATAAATAAATATAGATTTCAAGATACTTTTGCTCATTATCTATAATTTTCGTATATTAATTAAAGGAAGAAAGATCAATTCAATGACAATATTTTGAATAAATGAGATGTGGGATTTCATAATTACTTTTTTGTAAGATGTTAATTTAGAGAGAGAGAGAGAGAGAGAGAGAGAGAGAGAGAGAGAGAGAGAGAGAGAGAGAGAGAACCAATGAATTTAATATCTATTTAAATATTTTCATTTTCTTTCTCTTTTTTACAGCAAAAACCAACATTGCATAACCTATTCAGAATCCAAAGTAACAATCTCATTTCTTTCATGGTATATGATTTTCTTACTTTCATGATTTAACAATAAAATAAAAGGTTAACGAATTAGTAAGAACGAATAATTTGTTAATTTAAATATTATATTAAAATCTTAATAGACCTAAATAATTGGAAGGTATACACTTACTCGTATTTCTCTTTCTTGAAGTGATCGAACCCAGCCCGGATCCTCTCAACCGGGTCGGAAACTGACTTAACTGCCCCATTATCTCCTGCCCCCGCCAACTCCGCCGTCAACTGCCGCACCTTCGCGGCGGCCGCCGCCTTCAGTTCACCTTTCTCACTGTAGTAAAAACATGATCGGATAAAAACTTAATTGTCCAATAAAAGTAAAAGTCAGCAGCCAGCACACATGATCAAACCGAATTAGTGGGCCCGCATAACTATCTACCGTTAATTTACATGTATCAAACACATACGTGAAATAAATAAACCATAGAAACTACTGTACATACGTCGTGACGCCGACAAATATTTAAAAAATTACCCATTTATTCAGGGAGGAACATCAATGCAAGTAGCTCATCATAACAGAAAACTAAGGTAATTTTTCTAGAGTAAATATTTTGTTTAGTAGATAAGTATGCGGTGAAAATATTCAACTACGGAGAAAAAGAGCAGGAAAAATGAGAAAATAATGAAAACATGCCGAATAATTAAGTTATACCTAAGAAGCTTCTGCAGAGCTGCAATGGCTTCCTCATATGTCTCCTTTCCCATTTCCTCTCTCTGCAAAATCCCAGAATTATTCATAGATTTCCACGAAATTAGTTAGGTAGTAATTAAATTTAACAACTATATATAGATCGTTTTGCACCCGAATAGATATATATGTACACTCACGAAAAGAGGAGAGAGAAAGAGAAGCCGGTAAACTACCCAAAGAAGAACAAAAAAGGAAAAAGAAGAAAGTTTTGGTGAATTTCGAGTAATTTAAGGACTGACCTTTAAAAGAATCCTCTGCAAAACGAATTAATGATAGATTAGTTGCGTGATTGGTATTGTGTCTGAAAGGCAAATGTGCATTTGGGCTTGTTTTATAGTAAGAGATGTCCAAGGTTGAAAATTATTTATTTACAAAAGCGTGTGTAATAATTACATTAAAATTTTAATTTAATTGTTTTGACTTTTGACTATGTGGATCTGGATGAAGATAGTTGGGCATTATTATTTATTTCGTTTGTATATTTTATTTTTTGGGAGTGTAATCATCTCAATATTAAATGTGTAAGAGATAAAACAAATAAATAGGAATGGATCGTCGGCGGGGGAGAGATATGGACCTTTAATTTACTTTCCAATTTAAATGTTAGGAAATTAACAACAACAATTATAAATAAAAACATATTTTAATAAATAAACAAAATTAGCGCATGCCGTTTTCTACATGTGGATGATGATAATAATTTTAAGCTTAGTGTCGGTGGAAGGTGTTAACTAATTAATTACTACTATATTATATTTATATTCAAGTAGCTAGATCAATTCATAATTGATTGGTGGGCGATGGATTTTCGAGAGTTAAACAAAACGAGGAATAATTCAGATGGATAGCCAACAGAACGTGACTGGGACCATTCATTTTTTTTTCGTTATTAATTAAAATTGAAAGATTAAAGTGATTGTAGAAGTTGTTTTTATTTGTCCTTCTAAATAGATCGTACTAAAACATGGCAAATCAAAAAATATAAAATTTAGAAGCTCAGCTCCACCCTCCCTAATGACTTTTTCAATGGCCTAATAGACTAATAGTTGGTGGAGTTTGACTTTATGATTAAATATATTTTCAAGAGTTTGGATTTTGCAATGCACTATAAGTTGAGCTAATTACAGCAAACCAAGTGGCAGTTAAATATAAATGAAAAAAAATGATTATGTGCTTTTAAAAACAAAAATAATTCAATAAATTGAGTGTAAAGAGATACAATTTACATTTTCTGTTACACTTCTTATTGTTCATTTTTTTATTTTGTAGGAAGACATATACCAACTGTGAAGTAAAAATATATATGAAATAAAATATTATATTTCGTAAAGAAAATGCAATTAGCGTCCAGAGCGACTACTTCAGATCAAATTTTAGAATAAAAATCAGTACGTAACAAATTTTTAGTAACGTAAGTATGTGGTAATTGAAGTTCTTTGTGATTTCTAATTGTAATCCAGATTTTTCCTTCTTTTGTTTTTTTCAAATATAATGTAACATTCGAGTAAAATTGAACTCGAATGAAAAAATATCCCAAAATGGGCCTCCAGCCCACACGAAGTGGGCTGAACTACTTCAACTAATATGGCTTATTATCATTTTTATTTTTTTATGTACAAAATAAAATAAAATTATTTTTCAGGAATCTTTACAAATTCTTCTTGATTTATATGAAGATGTGATAACCTATTTTTTTATATATATAAAAATGATATCGTAACGTATTTAAATACATATATATGAGTGGGTAAAAATATCATCAAAATAATTACCACAGGTTTGCGGGTGCAGCATAGCATCATGCACTTCTTCAATTTTCCGGCCATATCAACCTCTCTCTGCAGCCAATTAGATTATTAATAATTTAATATTCATAATCAAGAAAAATAAAGTTCGCAATAAGATAATATGCACACAATTATGCAGAAAAAAAATAATACATATATCTATAGTTAGTACTGCTACGAAATATTCCTCTTCAACTCGATCTATAAAATTAAAAGTATTTGAATAAAATCAATATTTTTAGTTGGGGAGGGAGAAGGAGAATTATACATCAAACCCCAATCATGCACGTCACATATATAAGGGTCAACCATATCAAAGCGCCATTCCTCTTCAACACTAAAACAATATTAATTAAAGTTACATTAAATTTATTTTATTTCAGTTTTGGAAATTAAAAAGAATTGTGCGTCCAACTTAGTAACTCGTGCATATAAAAAAAAGTGAGTTAGCTAGCCTCACAATTAAAAAAAAACAAACAAACCATAATACACATTCCTCTCTGTTATTTCTAAACCATATATTTTCGAAATACCTACTTCATTGTATCAATGTATAAGCAGACATATAAATCATTAATATACATACTAGACTTCTACATGCATTAGTAAAACAACACAGAGAGTATGACTAAATTGGTCAAGACATGCATAAATTGAACCGGTATACTATATACACGTGGCGTGCATTGATAAAGTGAAGCGTACCACCGAAACACGAAGCAGAAGTAGGAATAATGAGTACCTAAGAAAGTATATATCTGGTTTGCTTCTCCTTTTTATGAGGAAATGGTTTTAGCAGAAACTGAGGAAAGAACGTATATAGGGGATAGTTGATTCGTTGCAGCGTGTGGGACTGAACAAAAGGGAATGTTTAATTTGGTGGTGTCGTGTGCTTCAAAGATTGTACATTTGGAATATATTATTGAAGTAAGAGACAAAATGATAAAAGGATTGGGATTGTGTCTCATTGCTGAGGTGTGGATGAAAAAGGATAGGAATGAGATGGGTAAAGAATGGCTTGTATGGTCACTATTTCTTTGCAATTGCATCACTATTATTTCTCTCTCACTACTTTAATACTAATTTTAGGCCACACACATACACACGGGTAGGTTGTGACTGTAATAAATTAAACATAGAGTATATATAATAGAGATGCACATTATTATTTGCATGATTAAACCTCACCGTCGACGACATCTCAGTCATTTGACCTCTTTTCGCTGAAATAGGTGGAAAATCAAATTGGTTGAATCCTATATCCCCTTGCCTATATATCATCAATAAAAATAATTAAGTTTAGAGCTTAAACTAATTAATATGCATGAGAAATAATTTGATGGAGATATGCATGAGTAAAATTACTTGGGTTTTTAGGAGATATTTTATATGCATGAATGAAATATTATAATTATCATGTATTGAATTAAATGAGTAACATTATTTGAGAAAATTTTAATTTGGGCTTCAAGAATATTATATGAACGAATAAAAGTCAACCCAATCCCAGCCCACCCTTTAATAATCTAGGCCCAACTATTGGTCCACCCTCACACCGAAGAAAAGAAAAATAACTCTCTCTCTCTCTCTCTCTCTCTCTCTTCCACACGAGAACAGCATCAGGCCCCCTTTCCCTTCTTCCTTTCGTTTTCATCAACTTTCTCTCTCCTTCATTCCTCACTTTTTCTAATCGGAAACGCCGACTATGGATGCTCACCACCACCACCACCGCTGCAGCTGCAGTCGCCGCCATGCTCACACTCTTACTTCACTCCGGCCAACCCTTCCCCAATGTTATGCATGTTGATGAATGCGTGAATTCTCACCTCAATGTTTCTATGACTTTAATTTGGTGTGAAAAATTAGGATGAAAGACCTCATATTTGTACAATTGTTGAGTCTAAACATTTCCGAAATTAAATGCATAGATTATTTCCTAAATTTTGAACATGGTACGTAAAATCCTTCGTCAGATTAATTTTTGGAGTCTAATTAAAACAAATAAGGATAGACGAGTACTGTAATTGTAGCAATCCTAATTTTATATATGTATTCCGAGTAAAATCTTGTAAGGGTACAATAAATAGGAAAATCCTAAGTAATGAATATAAGGATTGCAACGCACGTACCATAATTATAGCAATCATAATTTTAGGTGATGCTAAATGTCACAAATTTTTCTACCATAAAAGTAGAATTTAATAGAATTTCAATGTAAATTGACACTATTACCCTTTATACTATCCTATTCTAGCTACTACTAGCATTACCCGCCGTGCAATGCACGGATAAAATATATAAATATAAAAATATAATGTTATAGTAATATTTTAATAACAATTCATAGAATAAGGGTTAATTACACTTTAATATCCAACACTTCCATTTTTCACTTATGTCCTGAAAATTCAAAAGTTACATTCAATACCTAATGTTTAACAAATTAACACTTAACTTACAATATCAATTTTTTTGATGATTCAAATATTGAAGTGGAATATCACCCTTACCTTGAAAATTATAAAAGCTATCAAAATTTGATTTAAACATATATTTTTAAATTATATTTTGAAAATAAATAAATAATATAAAAATAATTAAGAAATAATAATAATAATAAATTATTTAATTTGATTTTTTGTATTTTTCTAAATATGATAAAATAATATTATAAAACATGATTATGTATAAATATATCATATATTAATTTTTTTAGTCATTCCCCTTCCTTTGGGAGTAGGGATTCCCGATTTTGAATTATACCAATCGGTGGAATGGGAATTGACATAGGAATGGTTATTCCATTCCATTCCATTCCACCGTACCAATCACGTCCTTAGATATAGTAGGATAGGATTAGGATTTATGATATTTTTAATATTTAATTTTAATTTTTCTATTATAATTGTTTATTATGATTAATTATTCCATAATTAAAGTATATAACTTTTTAAATTTCATTCTTACAGATAAACATTAATTATGATGGGTTATATAATAATATATTTTATTTTTATAATAAATATTATCAACATAATAAATTTGACAGTGAAACATGAGAATATGATCGAGAAAATGTAACAAATGACATGCATGTATGATTGAAGGCTACTAAAATGATATTTTTTCCTACTAAATACATAATTTCATTTTTTAGGGAAAAAAAAGAAAATAGTAGAATATTATGTATGTTAGTAGAAGTTATAAAAATGTCATCATTAAATAAATTATAATTCAATATTTATTTTTGTGAAATAATAACAAATTATTCTAATTTCAATGAAAAGGAGAATGAATTAACCAAAAACACATTGGATCAACGCTAAAGGTAAATAATTACTTAAAATATTATTTTATAATAAATAAATAAAAATTACGCATTTTATATGATGGTAAACAACCAATTAAATAAGGAAAAATGAGCTAAGGCCACGTGGCCACCATACATAATCACAACAATTGAAACAATAAACAAAATACACATATGTATGTATATTATGGAAGTATATCAATAGTGGTGATAATGTTATATTTTTGGGGAAATAAATAAATAAAATTTGGATTCAAACACAAATTAAGCAAACAAATTTGGGTGTTCCATCATAATTTAGTTTGAATATTTGGATAACATGGATTGTAATTAGAATATGTATGCGTGTTTGTTTGTTTAATATGAGTGCATTTTATTTTTAAATTGAGTTTATAATAAATAGATTTTTATATTAAAGAAAAATACAGTAAGATATTTATATGTGTGTGTGTGTGTGTGTTAAACAATTAATACATAATTGTATGGATATAACATGATAGAACTGAATTTTTGTTAACAATTTCAACTATTAGGGATTTAAATTAAAAATCAAGACAAATGATATGCAAGTTATATATATAGGGAAATGATGTATGCCACTATGTTACAATTTACACACACGTACACACATGTTTGAGAACAAAGGGTTATCGATAAGCCATAAATAAGGAATTCCATAATATGATTCAATCAACATGATCGAATTCCACATTTGTAGTCATGGAATATTTGATGACCAAAAACTAAAAAAATAAGAATTGTATACAAATAAAATACCATTCCAATATCTTCAATATTTAACCTGGTATAATTGATGAACTTGTTAGGTTCCTCATATAGATTCATGAACAACGAAACCAAAACCAATTAACAATTTCATTTCTTCTCGACATGCAAGAACATAGTATACAACGACCAACAGTAGCTTCATCATCAATTCACCAAGTACATCCGTTTCATATTTTCTGTCAATAAAAAAACAAAAAATATTAGTGAATATAAATACACCATATTACAAAAATAAAATTGAAAAAAAATACTCAAATTGAAATAGGGCACAATTTTTCTTAATGTTTCGATTTATGTAGTCACAATGAGAACGACAATTAGAACTTTAGTAAATATGAAAGACTACAACACAACTATTTATACAAATGCATCAACTGAACAATTCTATAAAAATGAAGTTGCGGAATTCAATTAAATTCATCCAAATTAATTTGTCATAATCTAAAAGCTTAATTTTAGCTGATTATGTAAGTGCTAGAGAGAAACGTATAATTAACTAATTAACAAATTGATTACAATCTTTCTATATGTTTATATGGTTTATGCGTATGTATATATATTTATTTGCATATGGTTAATTAACTATAGTAGCACGCAAATTGGGTGTCTATTTATATTGAAATGATAGAAGGTTTACTCGTTTCAAATAATATAATCCACATTAATTATATATAATTATTAATTTAGTTAATATAAAGATGAGATCCTATATTCATAATAATGATATGCATAATGATAGAATAATGTATAATATAATTATAATGATAGAATTAATTATAACATAATTACACGTACAAAATTACTACAAAAAGTAATTGATTACATAATTTAGGGATTCACCCATATTATGCATCCCTTGAAAAAAAAGCAACGGTTATTGTATTAATAGACTAAGCTTTGGTAGACCATTGGGTTATTGTATTTGCTACAATAAGTAACGGTTATTGTATTTCAATCTATTAATATTATATTAGGTAGGTTAGTTTTAGTCTAAATAAAATAATATAATGTACATTAATTATAACATAATTATTACTACAAAAAGTAACTGATTACATAATTAAGGGATTTACCCACATTATGCTTCCCTTGAAAAAAAGTAACGGTTATTGTATTAAATTACATATATTACATGTATATATATATTATATTATGTTATATATTATATATATATTAAGTAGGATAGTTTTGGCGGGAAATTAAACCCTAAACTATCCTACTTTTAGATATAGTAGGATATCTAAAAGTAGAATAGTCTAGGGTAAAATAGTAAACTTATTTTCCCGCTAAAATTATCCTACATTTAAAATAATTATGGAATTTAATATTGAAGATTAATTCTATTGAGTACTTTAATAAAAAAAACGTCTACTTTAATGATATAAATGAAACCATAATTAATTAGATTGAAAATTAAGAATCATTCATAATATAACAAAATTTATTCAAGTTGTTTAATTGTTAGGCAACAAATCAAATAGGAGGCTTGATATTGCCAATTATTATGGAATTAAATAAAATTATAGTTAATTTATGATAATTTATCAAATAAATCATTTTAGAATAAATATGTATTTATAATTAGAATAAGAGGTGGACTTGCGTGCAACATGGATTATTTTCGCCTATTTCAGGCGGTCACGTGGCCCCACGTGGGCGTGCCACGTGGCAGATGGTACTTTTTATTGTAGTTGGAATGATGATAATATTAATCTCAGGTTGATACATTTCTTTATCGTACTTGATACTTTTCTGCTTACCACATGGTACTTTTTATTTTACCGAACTCAAGTTTTGCTTTCCTTTGCAAATTCTTGGAATGATGATTGTTTTAGATTAATCTCAACACATACAATATAAAAACTGAAAAAAAAAATCAGAATTTGAACTAATTAAACTTATATGAAATAACTAGCAGACCCCTTACTTTTTAATGATACAGATGGTACTTTTTGAATGTTTTGTGATACTTTTTAATAGGAAGGTTGGTACTCACTTTGGACAGTTTTTTTTTATGGGTTGACCCAGTCAAAGCGGGTTGACCCGCGGTGACTGGGTCAAAAGCGAGTTTAACTGACCCGTCTCATATAATGTTATTTGCATCATGATACATGCAAGTGTTTGCCTTAAAATAAATATCTTCCTTTCATTATGCTAGCCACAGCCCACATGGAAATTAATTTGGGATCAATTAATTTGCTAATTAGCTATATTTGAGAGCTTAATTATCACTATATATTAGAAAAAAATATCGTTAATCTTAAGAGTCCCCCTGATTTATGATAGACCATGCAATGAGTCAATGACCATCCCATGATTTAAGTAAATATATGATTATATCACTACAAAAAAAGTCCATTCTAGCGACGGAAATTAGCGACGGGGCCGACACGGGTCGCCACTAGTGACAGAAATAGCGACGGAAAATCTTGCGACGGGGCTAGCGACGGGGTTCCCCGTAGCTAATTCTAGCGACGGGGAATCCCGTAGCTAGATTTTAAAATTTTAATATATTATTATTTTTATAAATCTAGCGACGGGGGTTCCCGTCGCTACAACTTAGCGACGGGAATAGCAATGGGAACCCCCGTAGCTATTTTTTTTAATTTTTAATTTTTTTTAATTTTTTAAATTTTATTTAATTATTTTTAAAATAATTAAACATGATTTCAATCTATTCTAATACAAATATTCTCCCTATTAAAATCATTTTCATATTTTTATTCATTTATTTTAATTTTTGAAAAAATAATATCGCAATTATACACATTTATTAATATCACATCTTTAAATTTGTATTATTTTCTTATTAAATACAAATTTATACAAATTAGCTTTATTAGTATTCTTATAAATAAACTAATTAGTATATTATTATATATTTAAAAAATGTATTAAGTTTAACATAATATTTTATTATACTTACTACTACAAGATTAATCAATTATACATTAACAAACTAAAATATACTATGAAAATATATACATAATATAGTATATAATGGATTTTAATTTTTAATTATAAACTAAAGTTATTTATTATGTAAGTAAAAATAATTTAATTCATTATGATATTTATTAT
Source organism: Perilla frutescens (assembly GCA_026008535.1). Lineage (NCBI taxonomy): Eukaryota > Viridiplantae > Streptophyta > Magnoliopsida > Lamiales > Lamiaceae > Perilla > Perilla frutescens. Next base: position 17,864,587 of record BRKX01000015.1, read on the forward strand.
GAAACACAAAGTAAGACTATTTAACCACATTTTCACCATGATATATATATATATATATATATAATTTTTAAAATAATTTAATTAAAAACTTTTATAATCTTTCTCCATATTAAATTTATATTAGAGATATAATTTTTGTATGCATGGATACTTAATAAGTATCACCTTAAATTATAGTTCTTATATACAAATATATAATACAATATAATATCAATATTATATATATATATATATATTTGTGCACAAATAGATATAAATATATTAATATTAATATAACACTTTTAATTTATAGAGATAAAGAAAAATAAATTATGAAATAATCGTATAAGTATATATATATATATATATTATTTAAACTATCAATATAACATCAATTGAACTTGTCCCAATGGATAAGTGTTTGGCCCTCTTTCTAGGAGGTCACAGGTTCGAATCCTCTTAGGTGCATATTATACACAATTAAGCCTTGGCGACGGGCGAGCCACCGTCGCACATGATTAGCGACGGGGGTTTCCCGTCGCTAGCGATGGAAAACCCCGTCGCTAAATCGGAATTTTTTAATTTCGTAAATCTTGAATATCAAATACGGAAATCTCGAATATTAAGTACAATATATATTTTAAATGTATGTTTAATGGTTTCACAATTAATTATAAGTTTCTGAAAATACATATATCAATTAATTAGTTTAGTGAATTTACGGGAGTTTATTTTGTGGAGTTTTTCTTCCAATATTTAGTAGTTACATTTTTAATGAATTCACAAAATTTAGTGGATTAATTAATTTACCAACTTTAATTTTCCAAAAATCTATCATTGTCCATAATGTAATAGTATATAGGGATAAGGGCCAAATAGGCCATTAAACTAATTTGGGGCTCAATTGACCCACCGTAACTTTTTTGGTTCAATTGGGCCACCGCGTTTTTAAAATCGTGTCAATTGAGCCATTGAATGACGGAGTCCTAACGGAGGACATTATGTCGGCTCAAAACGACGTCGTTTTACTTAAGTTTTTACTCTAACCCATAACCCCGACCCACCCCTAACCCGACTCACCCCTAATCCCTTTTCCTTTTAATTTTTTGTTTTTTCAGTTTTTTTCCTTTTATTTTTATTTTATGTTCTTTGTTTTCTTCAGTCCAAAATCATCTTCCTAGCCATGTTTTGGTAAAAAAAAAAACCATAATTTTGTGTTATGGGATGCAAAAATCAGCATGCAATCTGCCCAGATTCAGCAGCCACTTTCTTCATCCAAAAAAACTTCCGAAAAATTGGCCAAAATCGCACACTCTTCTGCAGCCAAATCTGAAAAAAATATCATAAAAAAATCAGCTTCAATTTCGAGTCCCAGTTTGACAAAATCAAAATCCAAATCCAGCCCCTCCACCTCACCCAAACCCTCTCACCCACAAGCAAAACAACTAAGAAACCCAAATTTCCAGCAACAAAATCCAACACAAAAATCCCCCACATCTGAACCAATTTCTAAACATGCTTCAGAAATTGAGAGAGAGATAGAAGCAGATTTTGAAGAAGATCGAAGAAGAAGAGGATGCATACAGCTCACCAAATGAAGATGATTCAGATGAGGATTTCTTACCTTCAATTGTTCCGACAGATGTCCTATCATCGGAGTCGGCCTCGTTAGATGACGCTTCGCCGGGGGACAGGCTCCCTATCTCTCGCTCTTTTCGATTTTGGGGATTTAGTTAAGAACCCTAATTCGTGAATTTGCGATTTGAAATCCCAAAATTTGAAGTTTGGATGAGTGGGTCGGGTTAGGGGTTAGGGGTGGGTTGGGTTATGGGTTAGGGTAAAAACTTAAGTAAAACAACATTGTTTTGAGCCGACTTAACGTCCTCCGTTAGGGCTCCGTCATTCAATGACTCAATTAACACGGTTTTAAAAACGTGGTGGCCCAATTGAGCCAAAAAAAATTATGGTGGGTCAATTGAGCCCCCCAAATTAGTTTAGTGGCCTATTTGACCCTTATCCCTAGTATATATTAATTATTTCCAGTATTTGAACATTCCAAATGTCATTAACGTTAATTATAAATATGAATGTTACCTTAATTAACGCTATTTATATTAATTGTAAAATAATTAAGTATTTTATGATGACTTTAAATTAGATTAGATGTTCATGACAATATATTAATTAGATTTATCGGGACAATGATCCATAGATATAAAATGGTTCTCTACGTGTTTTGTTTGGCCGATCGACGGTGACACGGAAGATGATGTTTTAGAAATCAAAACTCAAGAGCGTTTTCAGGTATTGTGATGAAAACATGCATATATATTAGATACATATTGTAGTTCGGATATAAAAAAAATACCTCTATTGCCATTTAAAATGATATCCCGATTATTTATTTTGATGTTATTTCTCTTCCGCATATCTACTTATATCTTTGTGTGTATTATTTTTGTAATTAATATTTTTTTGGCATCAATACTATTATATTGTAAACAGACCGCCCCCGATTGCGATCACATATTGCAATAAAGTTAGTATTTTCTCATTTTTTTTTCTTTATTGTAATATATACAATTAATTTGCTATGGTCCGTGTTGGTGGAGTTTAATTAATTATTTTTACATTTTATATGATGTTTTTCTTATATATTTGGTTATTATGTATTATGTTTTGATTGGAAGACTTTAGTTGTTTTGCTATTTATCAACTGGAGGTTATTTTCCTATTGTGATTTTTTGTGCTATTGGATTATTTGAGCTTAAAAATATTTTTTTAAGTTCAATTTACAATTTTGTTGTGATCATAAGTGTATAGATAGAGATCTAATTTCTACTTTTTAAAATTATATTGTGTTACTGATCATGCACATGGAAAGTGATGGAGATTGATTGAGTTCATCAGACACATAGTGTAATATCCCAAAACTTTGCAATTAGATCATACTAGTAAATTGGGCCAATTTATCTAGAGAAATATAATTTTTGTCTTAGAATCAATCTAGTAGTGGGCCTAACAAAAATTATTTAAAAGAAGCCCAATTATAAAAGAATTACGACCCTTATTCTTTTAGCCTAATTGAAAGAAAATATAAATTACATTTTTGTAGAATATGAACTCATTTCTCTTCATTCCACTTAAGAAACGGGAGCTCATTTCTTTTTCTCCTTTTCCCATCCATGGAGATTTCCGGCCACATTTCTATTTCCGGCCACAAATCTCTCAAAAATGAGTTATACACTTCTCTTTTTATTTTAAGTGCAATTGTGCAAGTTTTGAAAGAAGAGCTATCTTGGCCGCACATCGGTGTGTCTACGGCGAGCTTTTCCGATAACCGGATTTAACATGCAATTACATCAATTTCTTGGTCTTGTCTTCCTCTATCTTTCCCCCTTGGTTGTCTTGAGATCTATGAAGATTTGTGGATTTAATTTCAGACTTGAGCTCTAATATTGAAAAATTCTCCAAAACCTCTTTCATTGTTAGATTCTCATTTTTATTTCCTTGAGAATATTATTTATGCTCCTCCTTATAAAATAATTTAACAAATAGTATTTACTGCATATTTTGGAAAATGATGGAATAAAAAAAATGTGCTTGTGTGCACAGTGAGGCGGACGAGATTCAGGGTAGAAAGAAGTTTTGTTTAATTATTTGTCAAGAGTACAACTGTGTTGTTGTGCAGTAGAGATTGAATATATTAAATGTTGATTTTAGAAATGATTATATCTGTGCTAGTGTGCAGGCGTGTGTTGTGTAGAGAGAGATGCATGGGTTTATTTTTACAAATGAAATTGTGCAAAGAGAGAAAGGGTTTGGTTGGAGGTACAAATGAATTTGTTTTGGAATTGAGGTGAGAGAAAGAGAAAGTTTGACTTTTAAAATGGTAAATTGAAAAGAGTGCATGTGCAGTTTATCAAATGGAGTGGAAGAGAGAGAGAGAGTTGATTTATTTTAAATTGGAAATTGTGTGTGTGCGTGAATTGTGTTTAACTTTATTTTCTTTATTATTTTGTTAATAAAGTTATTAAAGAGCTTGATCGACTTTTTTATTCGACTAAAATTTAATCGCAAGTGTACGGTGCAATTATAGTATGTATAGCGAGCAAGAGTATCGTATCCACAGAGACTAATTAGACCTAATTGCGTGTACTATAATATCGGACCTCAATCATTATCTAGATGATAAGATAAACAGAAATCTAACTAATCTAAACTAAAGAAAGCAATAAATAAACGGGAAAAATAAATGGAGAATGGGACAACAAGGTAGAGGTACTTTTAGGATTGATTTCTTCGGTACTTGGCACTAAAGATCGTATTGAATGTCTATTTGTTTTGCTAAATTTCACTAGGAAAATCTCGTCTAAGCTCTCTCTCGAGACACTTAAGTTTGGAGGGTACATGCTAGGTTCACCGTCTCCGAATAAATCTTACACATGTACTTACCAACACTCCTAAGATTTCTAACCCTCACACTAAGCCTCAATTCTCTCGAATTTATCGACATAGGTGTATCATGCCTAGGGTTCGTCTATTGAGATTCATCTCTCGATTCATGAATCAATAGATAAAATCGTGCAAATTAGTGATCAATTAATCAACACTCATACATAGCATAAGCACAACAAATAAAATCGAGTCATAAACAATTAATAGAAAAATATATGCATAAATATCCAAATTGTCTCAATCCAAAAATACAAGATAATCTAATCTAACATCAATACAAATGCAAGGATTAAATTATCTTAAAGAAAATCAAAGACAAAAACAAGAATAAAAACTAAGAACAACCCGGAAGTTGGCCTCAACTCCACTCTTGCTCCCGCTCGTCTTCTCTTTGCTCCATCTTCGGGCCATGACTCCTTATTCACCCTAGCTAGGGTGTGGGTTTGAGGGGTGAGGGTTGAAGATGGGAGAGGGAAGAAGGGTTTGGTGTTGGGGGAAATTTGGGGATTTTGGAGGAGAAAATCGTGTATTGTGTGTTGTGTGTGTAATTGTGTTGAGAAATTAGAGGAAAAATCAAATAAAAAGGGGATGGGCTCACAAATCCAAAAATCCCGGGTCGCGCCCCCGGTCGCGCTGTCGGTCGCGCCCGGGACAAAGAAAAATATGCCTCGGGCGCGAGTGCAGGCCGGTCGCGCCTCCGGTCGCGCTGCCACTCGCGCCAGAGATTCTGCACCAACACCTTTCACGGTTTTGCTCCGTTCTCCCTCGTTTCTTATCCGATTGAGGTGATTCAACTTGCAGCGCATTCCTCATTCGATCCTCTATCTTTTCATGACATTGGATCACTCAAAAATACATTGATTAATTCTCCATTTTCTGTGAAAGTCAAAGAACAAACAAAACTTCCAAATCGGGAGGTTAAAAGTGCAATTTGGGTTAAAGCACATGCAAAACTCTTCAATTCACTTCATTTCAACCTCAAAATGTTGTGCAAAAACACCACTTATCAGAGCTAATAAAATCATACTAAATTGATAATGAGGAGTGTTACCATCGTTAATTATATATATGTATGGAGTAATTCCATTTATTCATGAGTTCATTCTCAAAATATTTTAAATAGTCAAGACTCCAATTGAGTTCTTCGGATTGATTTAAATCTATCAATCTTCCAAGAGTAATCCGTTTGAGCCCAAATATGAGAGCTCGTCCTTTAAGCTCAGATTTACTTTATTTTATAGTTTTAGGGCATAGCATGGTGCTAATAGGCAGGTCCCCTTTTGTAGGCCCAAACTCGAGACCCGGACTTAAAATGTGCAGAACACGTGTAAAAGCTTCAACTATTATAGCTATAAGGTGGGTTTTACTAAACTAACACTTTTATTTTTAAAGTGCTTTCATCCATATATGATATAGACTGTTTTCGCTCATCGTGGATATGATTTGACCTGCATGATGAATTCTGGCATTGTCAATTATATTGATAGATAGTTATGTGATCATATAGGGTCTGTATCCACGCATGGTTAATTGAGCGCATCGGCTTTTGAATAAATATATTTTTAAGTGCACTGTTATATGAATGAATATTGAATTGTTCGCTTTTGGATAAATATTCTTAGACGCATTGTTATGAGAATGATATTGAATTGTTCGCTTCTGAATAACTATTCTTAAGCGCATGGGTATCTGAATGAATATTTATTATCGGCTTTTGAATAAATATTCTTAAACGCAGGAACATGACTTTTAAATATTGGATTGTTGAATTTTTGTATTAAAAATCCTTGCATGTGTTTGGACGAACACGATAAACCACTGAGTATTTTCTGGCACTCAGCCTACGTTTTCTAAAATATTTTTCAGGGACAAAGTGATGCAGGCAGCTGACGTGGACGTATGAGTTCTTTAAGTTTTTTACTAGGTTGAAAATTAAGTCTTGAATGTTGAATGTTGACTTTGGTCAATATTTAATCGTATTATGCTTCCGCTGAATGTTTTGGATATTTAAAAATATTAAAAATATTACATGTTCCGCTGTCATTTTTGACTCGTTCAAATATTAGACTTTCAACATTGATTAGTCGTTTGTGAAATATATTTGTGATTGGTTGTTTGAAAAGTCTTCCCAAAGGATGATTGGTGTATTTTATTCCTAAAGAAATTACTATAAAAATATTTTCTTCTTAAAGATAAAATGATTATGAAATTAGAAATTTTATTTGATTTTGTGTAGCGCCTCAGATTTCTGGAATTGGGGCGTTACACATAGTCTTCTTATATCATACAATCTAATGTAGTCTTCTTAATTACATTAATGAAATATAATCTTATTAATTTAAATTGTTTTTAATTATATTATTATATCATATCATGAACTCTCTTTCAATTAAGGGCATTTACTTTGGTAAATAGATCATGATGAATAGATTGATAAAATAATATAGTTTAATCCATCACTTACTTTGATTGATTGAACTATTTTAAAGTTTGAATCCTTCAAATAATCAATCATATACATTATCAAACTAACATATCTAATTTATCATCTAAAGTAAACGTCTCCTAATTTGATTAAGTTATTTACATTTGATGTTTTATAATATTGATTACAAAAATAAATTGTAATATTTTAGAACTCATTATATTGAAATACATATACGGTGCTCCCCTTTCTCTATTTCTTTTTATGTATATATAATATGGAATTCAGAAAATTCATAAAATGTAACACATACACTTGCACCGGATAAATGTTAGACATGAATGAGTATATTAAGAAAAATAATGAAATTCAATGTTTTTATATACAACATTAAGAATGAATATCTTAAGGTTGGGAATGACATGCGATTAATTAAATTATTTCCAAATTTCTTTACTTTTGAAATATTTCATTAATGATTATCAATTATTTAATCAATAAATAAAAATTTATCTAACTTAATATCAACTAATTAATATAGATATGTCTAGAAGATTAATTGTTTTGATAAATAACAAATAATTTTAAATATGAAACATACCAATTCTCAATAATTACTTTGAATGCACAAAACATAATTTGGACAAAGATTTTTTTTTTTCATTTATTAATTTAGTAATTTGGTATTTTTCAGATTTGAAACCCAAAAAAAAAACGCACAAAACGTCTTTTTTTTTTCAAATTTGGCAGAGGGGTTAAAAATTTAATGAAAAAATTAATTAAAAAAATTAAAAAATTAAGCGAATCAAAATTGTATCAATTGTAATCTATCTTCCTGGTTCTAAATATATTCAAACTTCAATATACTTTATTGAAATTTATCTTTGAATAAATTTTCACTGAATTTTTATTTGATTGTTTTTGCAAAATTCAATATACAAGTTCTAAATTGATAGTATCATCTTTCAAGTTTAGGATTGATCGATAGCATATTTTTCGGGCTCCTAATCAAGTTTATTTTATTTTTTAGGAAATATGAAACATACATTAATAATCAAAAATCCAAATTGATTAGATTATCATTAAGTCAATTTGAAAAGTTAGATGACCAAATCTTAAAATAAAATAATGCATTTAAATTTCTATATTTAATTTAATAGATATTTCATGTCAAATATATTTTTTTAAACTAGACATTTTTGATAAGTTAATTAAGCAAATGTTTTAAAGAAATATTTTGATTAGGCAGGAAGTTATTAAGCCAAATGAATTGAATAATTCTAATTGCTAAAAATTGAAATTAATTGAGTATCTGCTAAAAAAAAGCGTTTTATTAAAGTTTTGGAGTTCATCGAACGATTAATGCTCAGAAATTGAAATTAATTGATAATCTTCTAAAAAAATGTTTGATTAAAAGTTTGGGGTTCAAAAATGATTAAATTTGATAATTGGTGTTTTTGCAAGTCCTATCTAGGTTTAAATGATGTAATTTGAAAAGTTTAGCATGTGTTTTAACTCAATTTGAACTTTTAACCTCCCGATTTGGAAGTTTTATTTCTTTTTTGAGTTGTATAGAAAATGGAGGATGAATCAAAGACATTTTGAGGGAATCAATACTATGGGAAGATAGATGATCAAATTAGGAGCACGCTGCAAGTTGAATCACCTCAGTCGGACAAAAAATAAAGGAGAACGAAGCAAAACCGTGAAAGGTATCAGAGCAGTAACGGAGGCGCGACCACCACGCTCGCTACCGTAGGGCCGACCCGAGTCAGGTGCGAGTGACGCTCCTTCATGGGCTGTTTTCTCTTCATTTTTGGCACGACCCGGAAACACGATCATGGCACGCACGCCAAATGGCGTGACTTGGGGGAACTATTGAGCTCGTATCATTCCCGAGGCCCGAATTTTGAATTTTTGACTTTTTCTCCCATTTTTCTATTATTTTTAATGTCTAATTTCTTCTCCACTATATATAAATCCCTATTTGAAATTAGGGCAAGTCTCTCATTATTATCTACATTTAGAAAGAGAAATATTGAGAAAAGAGAAGAGAAGAAAAGAAATTGAAGGAGGACCAGGACAAACAAGTTTGATACCAAGATTGAAGATCAAATCCCTTTGGGTTCTTTTATTTCTTTTTTCTTATTTGAAATCAGGTTTATTATTGGTTGGAATTTAGTTTTACATTTATTGATGTATAGCTAAAACTTTAAATACTCGGGATGTTGAATCTATTTGGATTATGAAGCACAATTAATCTTTATTTTGGAAGTTTGATGGTTTTTGCTTATTCTTTAAATTCTTGCTATGTATGGGTGCTATTTATTGTTGATTGATGAGAGTCAATTAATCTTTAAAGAGCATGATTATATATGTTGATTCATAATTCGAGAGATGGGCTTCAATATAGGATCTTAAGAATTTAAAGGATAATTAATTATCTTTAAAATTGAGAGATTTAGGATAGTTGTTAAGACCTAGATATGTGGTGCTCTTGGTAATTAAGCACACCTTAGGCAATAATTGGAGACAATAATCTTAACCATGTGTGCCCCACTTTCTAAATGTTTCGGGAGGAGATTTAGGATGCTTTAATGATCGTCTTGGTAAGCTTGAATCGAGAGTCAATTGTCTAAAATAATCGAATTTTGTGCTAAGTTGTCTAAGTAGATCGACCCCAAGAGTATTCCTTCTATCAATTGCTCGACCCGTTGTATTTTGCATTTATTTATTTTGTTTTATTGTTTATTTAGTTTCAAATTAAATCAAACAAATCTCCATTCCAAAGTCTAGATAATAAATAGGAATCAATGTCATGGTATGTGCATGTTTAAATTTACTTTTTCCTTGCAGACTCGACTTGTTTCATTGCTAGATTACATTTGTGTACACTTCCACTTTGACACGGAAAATGAACTTTCACGCATCAAAATTATAAATGGAGAAAGAGAGAGATAACAACATAAATTAATGGAGAGAGATTTAAATTTTGAATTCTTTTAAAATCAATAATGTAATAAGGATAGATTAGTCATTTAACATAATTTTTTTACATTATATTACACTTTTACCTCTAGGGCTCGTTTGCTAGACAATATGGTATAAAATTAGATATGTTTGACATGTGATGTGTTTTACCTTATAAGATATTAACATCATGTTTATTTTGATGTATTAAAATATATTTATTAATAATATAGTGTTTCCTTAGATGTATTAGATTCTCTATAAAATTTCAATTCCTAAAATATCCTTTAATCAGCTACCATATTATAATACAAATTTTTATATTTAATTTAATAAAACACAAAATAGTGTACAAATACAATATTTTCAGATCAAATTTGTATTTTTGGATCCAATCTCTATTTCTCCTCTGATTAATCACTCCAGGAACGATTTTCAAATGGTCTTCAAAGTTTTCGGGGAATATTTATATCCTCGATCTTCCTTGACTTGGTATTTGATCTTTGAAAATGTTAAGTCGGAGGGCCGACGCCTTGTTTCCGGATCAAACGCTAATTTTGGGTTGAATTTGACGAAGAACACTTTTGTATTTCTTGCTTGTGGATCAAACGCCGTCTTCGGGATGATTTTGGTGAAGAACGCCTTTGAATGTCACAAGAACACCTTGAATATCAGAGAGAATTTCACTTATGGAAGTTCTCAAATCCTTGAACTCTTCAAATGATTTCTGGTGTCGTTTTTCAATCTCCATACGGCCTCTATTTATAGGTGTAAGGAGAGAGAAATTTGGAGATTTAGGGCTGAGGTAGCATGATTTGATTGGCTCCTCAATATTTTGGACTTATCTTTATCAAATCCTTGATTTCTGCACAGATTTGACACGTGTCGACTCTTGATTGGTCGAGATTATCCGCATATTTAAATATCAATATTTATTTATTTAATTTAGAAATTAATTCATGTAAATCCCTAAAATATAAATAAATGATATAATTTGATATTTAAATCTTTATCTCCATTTATTAAATGTCAATATCTATTTATTTAATTTAGGAATTAATTTAATTAAATTCCTAAAATATAAATAAATGATATACTTTGATATTTAATTATTTACATGGCATAATTTAATTTAACCATTAATATTTATCCGCCTATAAATGCCCCTTTGAGACTTGTTCATGGACAATTTGCCTTGGAAATGAATTAGTCTCAAGATTTGAGATTTATTAAATAGTTTTAACTCGTATCAAGGAGCCTTCATTTTTGGTAGATAGTTTCAACTCATATCAAGGAGTCTTCATTTTTGGGACTTGAATTTATAGACATTTTATACTTCTGTCCATGAGTTCTTGAATTTAAAATTTATTAGAAAGTTTATACTCATATCAAGGAGTTCTTGAACTTTGAATTTATAAATTTCTTTAACCGTGACCTAGATTTGAGCTTTTGATCTCAAAATTAATTTCCATTTGAAATATGGAATGCTCACGGATTGGACCAAACCTTCTTAGGAAATAATAAAATGTCATGCTGCTTTTGAAATGGGCTGCCATGCATAATGGCCGAAACATCAAGTGGGCTTCATAATTAAATATCATTCTTATTTATCAAATGGTGGCCCATCAAAATAGAACAATTAAGCTTTCTCGAATGCTTCCAGAATGACCGACACCAATTCTTTTCCTTTGCAAACGTTATTGCACTTCGCAAGCTTGGGTACCAAGAATCCACCCATGATTGATTTCTCTATATTTGCGGATAACTCACCTCTGTCAATGGATTAACACGAAGTCTCCTTTTTATCTAATAATTTACGTCTCCCATATCAAACTATCGAAAACAAATTCGAATTCGGATAATTTCAAATCTTCACACATAAGGATTCCTCTCTTACCCAATTTTCTTTCCCGACTCGAATACTCTGTCGAGGTCCTATAAATAGTCACCTTTCATTGATGATTTTATTCATTCCAATCACAAGTAGAAGCTCTCTGAAAATACACGCATCACTTTCTTCTCTCTGTTGTTGGTGTTTCTTGATCATTGGTGAGTTTTATAAGCAATAGTTATGTAGAATTAGCTTTCTAATCTCTGCCTCTAACGTGTTCGATGAATTTCCTGAGAGAAGATTCTGCCTCTTTTTTTGTAGGAACGACGTGCACTTCTTTTGCTGATTTGGAAGAATTCAAGGGGCTCCTTGCACCAGCAAATTTATAGTATATTACTGCAACTTGAGGAGATTATGTCTTTTTTTATTACGCTTGTTGCATGTAAAATTCCTTTCTTTTTTTTTTTGTAGAATTTTGGAGTCAAACTTTGACCCGGTGCCTCAATTCCAAATTGCAGCAAGGCTCAAGGGATTTTTACCTTAAGTTCTTAAGTCTTGGAGTTCCAGCAGCAGCGTTCACGGCTCAAGAGATTTTCGCCTTGAACCCTAAGACTTAAGGGATTTTCGCCTTAAGTTCTTAAGTTCCGGAGTTCCAGCAGCAACGTTCACGCCTCAAGGGATTTTCGCCTTGAGTCCTAAGACTTAAGGGATTATTTTTGCCTTAAGTTCTTAAGTTTCGGAGTTCCAGCAGCAGCTCACGGCTCAAGGGATTTTCGCCTTGAGTCCTTAAGACTTAAGGGATTCTCGCCTTAAGTTTTTAAGTTTCAGCCATGGTTTTCTTCAGAGATGTTACTGATTCTGGGAACACTTACTTGATGATTATGGATTACGAGCGGCAGCCTGCAGAGAAAGGGACGCGGTTAAAAGTGTACAGATCTCTCATCGGCTCATTTGCTCCTAACTGGCCCCAGTTCACGAATCACTTGCGTAGGACAACTTGGACTCGAGAGGTTCCTTTTGCCAAAGCATCTTCAGCGTGGGTTTTGGAATCATCACATCTAATACGATCCTGGATGGGGTGCCTGAAGGACCCGTGACGCGATCGTTAGCTAAGAGGTTCAAGAAAAACCTCAACGGGTTCATACGAGAGGTTTGGGAACAAGAGGCGTCAAGGAAACCCATGGAAGGAGCTAAGCAGGGGGAACTAAGCTGGAAGGTGTTGATATCGACACAAGGTTATCAAGGGTTGGAGTTAGAGTGCATTGCATGAAGATGGAAAACAGTCGGTATGCCCATACCGCGCGCGACAGTCAGTATGCCCATATTGACTAGGAATAAAATTGGCCCTTGATATTTTAATTAAGGGGATTGGTTTATTAGACTATAGTATTTATTTAGTCAGATTTTTTATTTTTTTTATTTCTTAATTTTCGATTTTTAAGAGTCATAGTTTGACTAGGATTTATTTAAGGCAGATTCCTAAAACTATGACTCTTAAAAATCGAAAATTAAGAAATAAAATAAATAAAAAATCTGACTAAATAAATACTATAGTCTAATAAACCAATCTCCTTAATTAAAATATCAAGGGCCGATTTTATTCCTAGTCAGTATGGGCATACTGACTGTCGCGCGTGGTATGGGCATACCGACTGTTTTCCATCTTCATGCAATGCACTCTAACTCTAACCCTTGATAACCTTGTGCCGATATCAACACCTTCCAGCTTAGTTCCCCCTGCTTAGCTCCTTCCATGGGTTTCCTTGACGCCTCTTGTTCCCAAACCTCTCGTATGAACCCGTTGAGGTTTTCCTTGAACCTCTTAGCTCACGATCGCGTCACGGGTCCTTCAGGCACCCCATCCAGGATCGTATCATTCCCCTTCTCTTGAAAAGGATTTGTCCTCAAATCCGAACCTCCGTCAGGATCAAAGACGAACACGATCCGTTCTTCAAACTCTTCCACCACGAATTGCACGAGATACATCTTCAAAGTCATCCAGTCTGTGTCAAACGGTCGCCACTTCATCACCATCAAATGCCCAACTATCGAATGCACAAACAAATCAGGTGGGACATCAACATCCAATGGAACATCTTCAGCCACCTTAGGATTAGAATCCTCATTGGTGGTCACGATCGCAATTGGTAACTCCACATCGGACTCCACGTCATCAACTTCCTCATTCTTCGAACTCACCTCCAGCATAGGTATAAGAGCACTCCAATCTAAATCCCATATGGATGGCCTTGTTAGGATCTGTCTGCTTTCCTTCTGCAATCGTTTCTCCACTTCGATTGCTCCTTGCACCATATCCTCCAACTCCTCATAGTGTCTCGACTCCGCGACATCTCTAATCTCATGGCGTAGGCCAAATAGAAATCTCTCCATAGTATCCTCCGGATATTCTTCCACGTCAGCTCGCCTCATGGCCTCCAACATTTCTCCATAATACGCCTCTACATCATTTCTGCCTTGCTTCAGATTATGTAGCTCCATCTCCAGCTCTCTAAGGTAGGAATAAGGCACATGTCGCCTTCTCATCACTATCTTCATTGCTTTCCATGTATCAATTGGCTCTCCCATACGTCGCCGAACAGAATGAAACTGATTCCACCAGCTGAGAACTTCATCACAAAATCCACTAGCTGCGATTCTGACTTTCCTCCGTTCAGGATAATTATGACAGTCAAACAACAGTTCAATCCTCCTCTCCCACTCTAAGTACAGCTCGGGGTCTCTTGTACCTCGGAATAGTGGAATGTCAGTTTCCCAATACTCCTCACATTCATCTCTATGATATTTTCTACCTCCATAACCAGTAGAACCAATCATCTCTTCTTTTTTTCTTTTTTTTCACAATGAACTCAAAAGATAGGACTAAGACGTATTACAACGGAAATTAATTGAAAAGCTGAACAACTTAATTCTGACCAGAATTCTATGCAATAAAATCCTACAATTATCTATGCACTAAGTTCCTACGGATGTCTAAACTCTCGATTTCCGCTCCAAAGAATTCAAATAAAAAAATCAAAAATACCTGAATCGATTCACACGACCTATCTAAGGTTCAACAACCAAATAACGGAATGCGTCTCCAAAATCCAACAAGAACGAAAAACTAAGATCGAACAACAATTTTTTTTTACTGTTCACGTGTATTGTTCACGGTACTGTTCACGCCTCTTTTTTTTTTATAAAGAACGAAAATTTAAAGACAAAATTTAAAGGATAGATGGAACCTGATACAAAGCCGAAGCTCTGATACCACTTGATGCGATCCTCGCCGGCACATGACAAAGAAAGCTATAGAACTTCTCAGGACTTGTATCAGTTTCGCCGATTTGGATGGATGGATCCAAACCCTAGCCTCACAACGATGTTGAACCACGAATTAGTAGAATTCGTAACCCGCGATCAATTGGAAACACGAACTTGGATTTGATGTAGACGCCACAAGCGGGGATGAAGAACCCGTTTGATAAGTCGAAGTTGAATCTCACAAATATTATGAAATTCGGATAAAAGTTCTCCAGAGAGAAAATAAACTCACAAGTTTATAATTGAATTCAATAATGGTGTGTTGAATAATGTTCATAATGGATCCCTATTTATAGTGTAGGGATGGACGAAATCTAATGCTAAAAGGACTTAAAAATCTGCTCCAAAAAGAATTCTATCTAGACTAGGAAACTGCCTAACTAGAATCCTATTTAAGATAGGAATCTGCCTTAAATAAATCCTGGTCAAACTATGACTCTTAAAAATTGAAAATTAAGAAATAAAATAAATAAAAAATCTGACTAAATAAATACTATAGTCTAATAAACCAATCCCCTTAATTAAAATATCAAGGGCCGATTTTATTCCTAGTCAGTATGGGCATACTGACTGTCGCGCGCGGTATAGGCATACCGACTGTTTTCCATCTTCATGCAATGCACTCTAACTCCAACCCTTGATAACCTTGTGCCGATATCAACACCTTCCAGCTTAGTTCCCCCTGCTTAGCTCCTTCCATGGGTTTCCTTGACGCCTCTTGTTCCCAAACCTCTCGTATGTACCCGTTGAGGTTTTCCTTAAACCTCTTAGCTCACGATCACGTCACGGGTCCTTCAGGCACCCCATCCAGGATCGTATCAACATCATCGCCTAATTAGTCAACCTAGTTTATTGCCGACTCTGGGACGTAGAATTGTTGAAGAGGGGGCCACATGGGGAGATAATGTGGATTTTGTTTGAGAATTTCACTACTTTATGGATATTGAGAATGGACTGAAGATATCCTTAGTCGATGTGAAAGTGAACTTCACCAAGGGGTATCTTTGATTCTGTGTATACTTCTCTTTTCACCTATGATCGAAATACAGAGATCATGAAAGTTTTTTGTGAGGCTTGGTGTCCCTCGACAAATACCTTGTTGACTCCATCTGGTGAGCTGTCGATTTCTTTGTGGGACTTGCACGTCTTGTCTGGGCTTCTGGTATACGGAACATTTTATTATGAGGTAGTGCCTTGCACAGAAGAACTTATTAGTACAAATCGAGAAGGCGATTTACACATTCCGGCCTCCTATAGTTCTTTGATTCACGCATACCACATTGTTCGTGCTGAAGCCGGTTCAGTTACCATTGAGAATTGGATCAAATTTTGGTCTAAAAATCAACCAATATATCAAAGGCCTCCTCCACATGAGGAAAACAAGACGGCACCTCAGTCAACTCATAATCCAACTGGTGATTTGAAGGCTTACAAACCTTGGACCGGCATAAAAACGGTCCCTTTTATGCGTCTTGGTATTAAAGAAAAATGATGGAAAGAAGCATATTTGGCTGCCCACATTGCTTGTTGGCTATTATGCTGCTTTGTTCTTCCTGATGGTGATGGGAACTTGATTCGGCCATATACTTTTAAGATGACAAGTATGATGGCGGCTGGGAAAAGGGTGTCTCTTACTATCCCAGTTTTGACTAGCATTTATAGAGGTTTGAATAATATCTCAAACTCTTTAGATCTTTCAACAACATTCCCAGTTCACTTTGTCTATAGTTGGGTGGCACATTATTTCAAAACACATTTTCTCTTTGAGCGAAAGACGCACACCTCTAGAATGATCCAGTATTCAGGTGAAGGAGACGCGAGACAATATGACTTTTCCAAGGCCCGCAAGCGAATTTTCCAATGAGATATTTCTTGGAATTGCACAATGTTTACTAGGGAAGATTATGTCAAATCTTTTGTTGATGATGATACTGCGAGTGAATCTGAACAGTGTTTCTTCATGGCCATTCGTTCTAACTATCTCATCAAAAGACTAAATAAACGCTTTGTTGTTGAGCCATATAGTCCACATCGCTTCAGTCGTCAATTCGAGTTTTATCAAATCATACATGGTGTTCTTGCCCAAGACATTCGTGAAGCTCCTTTAGATGACGGGTTCAAATACTGGAGTATATGCGTAAGACGTCATTCTAAATTGAAGGTCTGTTTTCCCAACTTAATTACGAGTGCAAAGAGATTCTTCTCACCTGGGTATAAAAGTTGGTGGGATCAAACATACAGAAGCTTATTGGAAGCGAAAATTATGATTTTGATTCTTCATAAGACAGATGAGGCATCCAGGAGTAAAAAAGAAAAATATCAGTCTTCCCAAGAACAACACCCCTGAAGGCAAGAAGAAAGTTGAAGCAGTGAATCCTCCCAAGGACAACATCTCCAAAGGCAAGAAGAAAGTTGAAGAAGTGAATTCTTCCAAGGACAACACCTCCAAAGGCAAGAAGAAAGTTGAAGAAGTGAATTCTTCCAAGGATAGGCGGAAGACGACTTTGTGTTTTCTAGACGATTCTACCAGCAGCAATGGAGAACATCATTTTAAGAGACAAAAGAAACACGTGGCATACTACAACTTGCTGGCAAGAACAAGAAAAGTGATGAAGCGGAGATTGGTGCTGCGCCATTGAACACTCACTCATCAACAAGTTACCCACTTGAGGAGTCCATCATGATGGCAGATGGATCGACTAACGATGAACAAATTGCAAATTTGACAAAGTTGATGGAGCAAATGTATGCCCATATAAAAAGACAAAACGACCAAATTGCAAGGCTCTTGAAAGGGAAAGAAGTCGTAAGTCAAGAGAATCATGAAGAAAATGGTGAAAATAATGGCGACGAAACACCTGAGAAGCCGGAAATGAATAATGATGTAAAATCATCTGCTAAAGAGTCGAATGTTTCAGTTAATGGTTCTATTCCAATCAACCAACTCAAAGAGTTCATTGAAGGAACCATAAAAGATAGGTTTGGTGAAAGTTCCAAGTCAATGGTGGTTTATTCTAAGCCTTACACTCGAATGATCGATAACTTGAAGATGCCTGTAGGTTATCAACCCCCAAAGTTTCAACAATTCGATGGAAAGGGTAATCTAAGACAGCATGTAGCCCATTTTGTTGAAACGTGCAATAATGCTGGGACCTATGGAGATTATTTGGTCAAGCAGTTTGTTCGCTCTCTGAAAGGAAATGCATTCGACTGGTATACAGACTTGGAGCCTAACTCAATTGACAATTGGGAGCAGCTCGAGCATGAGTTTCTCAATCGCTTTTACAGTACCAGAAGAACAGTCAGTATGGTGGAACTCACAAGTTCTCGCCAATGGAAAAAAGAGCCTGTGATTGATTATATAAATCAGTGGAGAAATCTCTGTCTTAACTGCAAAGATCGTTTATCTGAAGCATCTGCCATATTAATGTGCATCCAAGGAATGCATTGGGGTCTTCAATACATCCTGCGAGGAATTCAACCAAGAACGCTTGAAGAACTAGCTACCAGAGCTCATGATATGGAGCTAAGTATGGCAGCAAGCGGAATTGATGGACCACCAATGTAAGAACCTCGCAAGTTCAAAGAAAGATAAGATTTCAAGAGGAGTGCCAAGTCCTTCGACAAAGCACTAAAGAAAGAGTCTATGGCAACGAAAGCAACACCTGTCAAGTTCATCAGAAAGGATGCTGAAAAGGATGCAATGCAGAATATTCAGCCAGAAAAGAGGATGACCCTAAAAGAGATGCAACCAAAATAATATCCTTTTCTGGATTCAGACATCTCGGGGATTTTTGATGACCTACTCAAAGGACTTATTGAATTACCAGAAATGAAGCGTCCCAACGAAGCAGGGAGAACTGATGACCCGAAATACTGAAAATACCATCGATTGGTTGGACATGCCATTCATGACTGCTTCATATTTAAAGATAAGATCATGCAACTAGCTCGTCAAGGGAAAATATCACTTGAAGAAGATGATGCCACTGCATATATTGTCATCACTGAGTCTAGTAATGTGGTGAATGATGAAGAAGACAATGAACAAGTCGAAAAAGAGACTCATGTGGCTGATAATGATTGCATATCTACAATAACATTCACCGATGAAGATTTGCAACTTAGGTCTGATCCTCACAATAGGCCTTTATTCATGAGTGGATATGCATATGAAAAACGAGTCAATAGAATACTTATTGATGGAGGATCTGCAGTGAATATCTTGCCTCTGAGAAAATTGAAAGAATTGGAAATTCCCACGGAGGATCTTTCTGGTAGTCGGTTGATGATTCAAGGATTCAACCATGAAGGAAAAGAGCTCTTGGTGCCATAAGGTTGGATTTTGATTTGAAAGCTTACAAACCGTGGACCGGCATAGAAACGGTCCCTTTTGTGCGTCTTGGTATTAAAGAAAAACGATGGAAAAAAGCATATTTGGCTGCCCACATTGCTTGTTGGCTATGTTGCTTTATTCTTCCTGATGGTGAAGGGAACTTGATTCGGCCAGATACTTTTAAGATGGCAAGTATGATGGCGGCTGGGAAAAGAGTGTCTCTTACTATCCCAGTTTTGTAACACAAATTTTGGTATTTAATTTAATAAAACACAAAACAGTGTACAAATAAATTGATTTCGGATCAAATTTGTATTTTTGGATCCAATCTCTATTTCTCCTCTGATTAATCACTTCAGGAACGATCTTCGAATGATTTTCGAAGTTTTCGGGGAAGATTTATTTCCTCGATCTTCTTTGACTTGGTCTTTGGTCTTTGAAACGTTAATTCAAAAGGCTAACGCCTTGTTTCTGGATCAAACGCTAATTTTGGATTGAATTTGATGAAGAATGCTTTTGACTGCCTTGCTTGTGGATTAAACGCCGTCTTCGGGATAATTTTGGTGAAGAACGCCTTTGAATGTCACAAGAACGCCTTGAATATCCGAGAGAATTTCACTTATGGAAGTTCTTCTCAAATTCTTGAACTCTTCAAATGATTTCCGGTGTCCTTTTTCAATCTCCATACGGCCTCTATTTATAGGTGTAAGGAGAGAGAAATTTGGAGATTTAGGGCTGAGGTGGCGCGATTTGATTGGCTCAATATTTTGGACTTATCTTTATCAAATCCTTGATTTCTGCACAGATTCCTGATTGGTCGAGATTATCCGCATATTTAAATATCAACATTTATTTATTTAATTTAGGAATTAATTCATGTAAATCCCTAAAATATAAATAAATGATATAGTTTGATATTTAAATCTTTACCTCCATTTATTAAATATCAATATCTATTTATTTAATTTAGGAATTAATTTAATTAAATTCCTAAAATATAAATAAATGATATACTTTGATATTTAATTATTTACATGGCATAATTTAATTTAGCCATTAAAATTTATCCGCCTACAAATGCCCATTTGAGACTTGTTCATGGACAATTTGCCTTGGAAATGAATTAGTCTCAAGATTTGAGATTTATTAGATAGTTTTAACTCGTATCAAGGAGCCTTCATTTTTGGTAGATAGTTTCAACTCATATCAAGGAGTCTTCATTTTTGGGACTTGAATTTATAGACATTTTATACTCCTGTCCATGAGTATAAAATTAAAGATTTTTGTGTTTAATTTAATAAAACACAAAATAGTGTACAAATACAATATTTTCGGATCAAATTTGTATTTTTGGATCCAATCTCTATTTCTCCTCTGATTAATCACTCCAGGAACGATCTTCAAATGGTCTTCGAAGTTTTCGAGGAATATTTATCTCCTAGATCTTCCTTGACTTGGTATTTGGTCTTTGAAAACGTTAATTCGGAGGGCCGACGCTTTGTTTTCGGATCAAACGCTAATTTTGGGTTGAATTTGACGAAGAACACTTTTGTCTTTCTTGCTTGTGGATCAAACGCCATCTTCGGGATGATTTTGGTGAAGAACGCCTTGAATATCAGAGAGAATTTCACTTATGAAAGTTCTCAAATCCTTGAACTCTTCAAATGATTTCTGGTGTCGTTTTTCACTCTCCATACGGCCTCTATTTATAGGTGTAAGGAGAGAGAAATTTGGAGATTTAGGGCTGAGGTGGCGTGATTTGATTGGCTCCTCAATATTTTGGACTTATCTTTATCAAATCCTTGATTTCTGCACATATTTGACACGTGTCGACTCCTGATTGGTCGAGATTATCCGCATATTTAAATATCAACATTTATTTATTTAATTTAGGAATTAATTCATGTAAATCCCTAAAATATAAATAAATGATATAATTTGATATTTAAATCTTTATCTCCATTTATTAAATATCAATATCTATTTATTTAATTTAATAATTAATTTAATTAAATTCCTAAAATATAAATAAATGATATACTTTGATATTTAATTATTTATATGGCATAATTTAATTTAGCCATTAAAATTTATCCGCCTACACATATATTGTGAATATTCTATCATAATATTTTTAATTAATATCTGCAATGTTATTTTAGTCTGCAATTTTAATAATTATGTATGGTAAAATATCTCATCTGTAGGGTGTGATATGTTATACCATATAAGTGATTAACACATGTCGGGCCTTTGCATAATCATGAACTTTAATATTGCTAGAAAAAATAGTATTAGAGTGTCACATATATATTTATCACGCCCTTATACTACTTAGCAAACACGCCCCTATTGTATTGGAGCAATTTGTGCTATTTAGCATTTTCCATTTTATATATGTATTCCTAATAAAATCTTGTAAGAGCTTGTTTGGTTGACAGAAAAGTAAAGTTGTCTGGAAATATAATTTGTAGGAAAATGATTCTGAGAAAAATGAATACTACATATTATATATCATGTATTTGGAACATAACAAGGAAATTATCAGAATTCTCACTTTAGTATTTTTTATTCAAATTAATCAAGTAGGCTTATTAAGATAAATTAATAATATTATAGACTTGTAGTCTATGGGGTATTCTTCACCCATTTTATGGTTAGAGATCGAAGTTCAATCATCATTCTCCTCCCCAATTAAAAAAATAAAAAATAAAATAATAATTAAGAAAAATATAAGTAAATAAAGATAAATTAATTAATTATATATACCTATTGACACACGAGATTTTTGCTATCGATTCCAAGTATTTCAAATGGTTATTTTAGTATTTTTGTTGAAGTTTTAGGTGTTTTTCATCAGGCTTCACCAAGTTTTGTAATAAGTGTATTTTGACGCAATCTTTGCATTTCATGATCAAATCGAGTAAAACGAGCCCTTGAAAGCCAGTCAAAGAATTCGTCGACCAAGCCAGAAGCGCGGCCCGAGCAGTGAGCGCGAGTGCCGCGTTGAATCATCATCGAGAAACACATGTTGGCCAGGCGCGAGCGAGAGCTCGACTCATACGGCACGAGTGGCGAAGCGAGTGGAGCGTTGACACAGTGAACATGCAAAGAGGAGCGAGGCGCGATTGGACAATGGCGCGGACTGCTGACACTAAGGAATGAGCGCGAGTGAAGGTGTGACCAACCCTGACTCGCGCCCTCCTCCTTTTTCCAAGGAATTTCGTGATTTTCCATGTTTTTGAATTATTTTTATTTGGCAATTTTGATCTAAGTATATATAGCACTCCAAATTCAAAATTGGGCATCATGCCTCTTTATTTTGTTGAAAATAGAAGATAGGATAGTTGTGAGATTTTGGGAGCTTGGAGTGCTTGGTCCAAGAGAGATTTTGAAGAATTGTGCATATTTTCGGGTTTATTCTTACCCTGTGTTTATGAATTTCCCTTTTGGTTTTGTTTTGTATTTAACAAGCATGGGTAGCTAATTTTGTTAGTTCTATAGTGTTTGTGTTTGGATGTTGGGTGTTTGAATTAATTGCTCAAATTATTATTTTCGTCTCCCTTTTTCTTCAAAAATCAAGGTGCAAATTGATCCAGTCTATGTGTTGGTCTCTTTTAGGGTTATTTTTGCGTTGAATGTGTTTTGAGAAAAACCATTTTTTATGGGTAATTGGTTTAATATGGGATCAATTATTTGTTAATTCGAGAGAATAATGATTAATTGAGGTTTTGGAAATGATTTGAGTTTGAGTAAGCTAGTTGTTGATTTATCACTAGAAATAGAGAAATTAACTCTAGTCTAAATGTTTGAGTAGCTTGAGAAAGTGCTTAAATAAATTTATGCAAATCATGTTAGGGGTTGAGAATGTATGATTTCATGAGCATTTATTGAGATCACCCTCATTTAGAGACAACACCCTAGAATCTTTTTTTTTTTCCCCTTGAGATTTCTTATTTGAATTTTGTATATTTTTCATTGCCTCTTGTTTTACTTTTTTGTTCATTGTGTTGAGTATTAGTTATAAATTCACTCAAAAATTCATATTGTTTGAATAGTCAGAAAATTAGATTGATGTACTCGCATGCTCGGAAACTATTTTAATTCTCCGTGTTCGACCTCGTTTCACCCTTACTATATTGTTTGTACACTTGCAAGTCGGATCGAGTTTTTTTTTAAAACTTTAAGATAAATATCTCATCACCTATATATATATATATATTTATATATTTGGTCAACATTATTTGAAGATAAATTATTATGTATGGCAAATTTTATTGTTGATTCTAAAGTTAGTTGTTTGTTATTTTGAATTTGCCATTTCTCTACCACCAACTGCAAAAAAGAATTGTGATAATTGAATTTTAGTAGGATTTTAATTTTTAAATTTTTTTTTGTTGAAAGTCTAAACTTTATAATAAAAAAATAACAATAATCCACAAAAAAGATTAAAATATATTTTCAAAATTTTCATATTTTTATTGAAAAATTATAAATACTACCTCCGTTTCATAATGTTTGTTGTTTAAGGTTTTTTTTTAGTTTCAAAATGTTTGTTGTTTTATATAATTTGACATCCTCTCTCCCAATTTTAACCCTCTCAAATCCTACAAGATTTTTTGATTCTAACTTACCTATAATATATAAAGAGAGAAAAATATATGGAGAGAGAAAATATTGTTATTTTTTAGGAAAATATAGATGAATTAGATTTTATGGCATATATAAGGGATGTGTATATTTGTCCACAAAATTAATTCTTAATTCCAGATAAAAAAAAATAAAACAACAAACATTATAAAACGGAGGTAGTACAATTTTAATAAGAATTTATAAAAACAATTAAAATCATGGATGAAAAATTGAATAATAAAAATGGTTTAATACAAGATTCCTACAGGCTAGTAATATGGACCTATTCCAAATCCAAGTAGGTGTTCAAAATATAGGAAAACTGTATTAGTTTTCTTATTTTGAGGATTTTTATTACTTTATAAAATACTCAAAGTTAAATTGAACAAAAGGCAGAAATTTAAAAATAAGGAGTCAGATTAATTTTCAAGACCAGATTCTTTAGATTCTTTACCAATCAAACGAGGCTGGAGAGTAAATATAAATAGGAAAATCCTAAGTAATTAATATAAGGAATATTTGTAACACACGTACAATTTAGCAAAGACATGGTAGGCGAACAATCATGCAACTGCAGGTCAATCCCTAATGTAACTATTCCCGAGTGCCTAAAAATCATGATTTATTAAATAAAATTAACTTAATATATACCTGGTATATTTAGAATCCCAAAAATTGTTCATTAAGGATGCACAAGAATTCTATGTTTTTGCGTGCTTTTTTGTATCTTCACTTCTAATACGTAACTCAAAATTATTAATCCACTTAATACTCCCCCCGTCCTATAATTATAGTCCACTTCTCATTTTCACACAGATTAATAAATCATATTTAATATGTATTGAAAATATACAATTTACAATAATTATCCTATATTGCCCTTATTTTTTATTATATTAATTGCATTCATACTATATTAAATAGGGTTATATTTGTAAAAGAATATTTAAATACAATTCCAATTTAGAATATGACTATAATTTTGGGACATCCCAAAAAGGAATAATGGACTATAATTATGGGACGGAGGGAGTATAATGAATATGATGAATGAAATATAGAAGAAATAGAATAATATTCCGTATGACCCGATATTCGTAAAATAGTTTAATTTATGTGATTTGATATACAAATATGTGTGGTGTAAATTAAATCAAGAAACTCCCTATTTCCCAGCTCTACTAGGGCTTTTGACTCCATCTTTGCACGAAAATTTCCCAATACGCAGCCATGCTCCGTAGCTCAAGACGTACAACACTAAATTTTATATCAATTTTACACCTCAATTCCTCAAAGATGCAAAAATAAATTGAAATGGGAAACTATACATAATACATACACTCTTATTGATCAGATTAAATTGCCTCATCAAAGTTCATTAAAAATATATATGGTGCCATTTGGATTGGATATGATTGGCTTGAATTGGGTTAGATGGCCTAAAGGTACGGTGGTGTATGTGTTCTGTTGTGAGTTTGAATCCTAATTACATTTACAATCAAGCTTATGATAATCCAAAAATAATTAATTAATTAATAATTAATAATTAATATAATTTCTGAATTAGTTACTGCGCGCGTAAAGAGGTAAATCTTAATTATGCATAAAACTTTTTAAAGTAGATTGCTGTTTAGTAAATTATTTATTTATCTAGATATATTATTTCACAAATTTTTAGGTAATAAAGAATTATATATTGTCAAAATATTACAGAATACCCGTTCCATCCCTATTTTCGCAAGATCGCACGACTTACCCTTATAAATAACAAACCCCCCCAAACTTCCCATCTCCTCCTACAAAACTTCTTAAACTATAAAAACGTACCAAATTCCGACCAAAACCTCTCTCTCTCTCTCTCTCTCACACACACACACACACACACACACGGAATATGCAGTGCTCCTCCATCGCTCCTCCTCCTCCCCTCCTCCTTCTCCTCGTCATTTTCATCCTCCAATCTGTTTCATCATTCAATGTAAGCCGTGATTATATAAAATCTAATCATTATCATTTAATTAACTTATTCGTGTTCACCTTTTCAATTAATGCATCTTGCCATGTGTTTGTGTGTGTGTGTGTGTGTGTGTGTGTGTGTGTGTGTATAAGCTGTGTACTACGTGAATGCAGGTGGTGATCGCCGCCGGCGCCGGACAAAACCCTTTTACTCCGAAGGGCTATGCGATCCGTTACTGGGGGAAAAAAATCTCCAACAACTTGCCCAAGCCCTCCTTCTTGCTCGATATGGCGTCGCCGCTCACCGCGGCGGAGTACGCCACCTTCTTCAAACTCGCGGACGATCCAAACTCACTCTCGGCTCGTTTCGCCGATTTCTGCATCAAAGCAAACCTCTTCTGCTTCCCCAATTCATCGCCGAGCCTGAAAGCGTACTCGGACAACGTCAATTTCACCTCGTACCTCGGCATGAACTTCACCAGCTACGGAACAGACAGGATCGGCGGAGTCGACTCGTTCAAGAACTACTCCGACGAAGCCAACGTCGCCACCGACAATTTCCGCCGCTACAGCCGCGACTCCTCCGCTCACACAGAAGAGTTCGCCAGCTACGGCACGGACGTCAACCTGCCGGATCACAGCTTCAACGGCTACGGCGCTTCCGCTGCGGGCGGCGGAGGCAAATTCAGCAACTATCAGACAGATGTTAATATGCCGAACATGCGCTTCACAGCGTATTCCGACAACGGAAATGGTCGCACACAAACTTTCACCGAATACAGCCACCAAGCAAATTCCGGTAACCAGGGTTTCACCAGCTACGGCAAGAACGGCAACGGCGCCGCCGATGAATTCAGCAGCTACGGCAGTGACGCCAATGTGATGTCGTCGCGTTTCAAGAATTACGGCGAAACCGGCAACGGCGGAAGGGATGCGTTCAGTTCGTACGGCCGTGACGCTAATGATCCTGATAATACTTTCATGAATTACGGCAATGGTGGGAACGGCGCCGCCGTGAGTTTCACAAGTTACAATGATTCCAACATAGGAGATGATAGCTTCCAATCCTACGGCAAGAAATCCAACGCCGCCGAGGTTGATTTCAAGCTTTACGGACGGAAGAACGGTGGGAGTACTAGGTTTAACGGTTACGGCAAAGACGCTGCTTCACAGAAAACGAACTTCAAGGTTTATGGTTCGAAATCGAATTCCACTTTCAAAACCTATGCTAAAGAGGGTGTGGCATTTGCAAGCTACGCAAATGAGACTACGAATGACGTGGCAACCTTAGTCTCCAAGGGTAGAACGGTAAATAAATGGGTGCCGGAGCCAGGAAAATTTTTCAGAGAGGAAATGTTGAAGAATGGTAGTGTTATGCCAATGCCAAACATCCGCGATCCAATGCCTAAAAGGTCATTTTTGCCCCGGGCAATTGTCTCCAAGATACCTTTTTCAATATCCATGATTGACAAATTAGAAAATATTTTCCATGTCATTAATGATTCAAGCATGGCGAGCATGATGATGAATTCCCTGAAGGAGTGCGAGAGAGCGCCAAGCCCCGATGAGACCAAGAGGTGCGTGGGCTCGATCGAGGACATGATCGACTTTTCAACATCGGTGTTGGGGCGGAACGTGACGGTCCGGACCACGGAGAATACTCAAGGATCGAATGGTAATATCATGTTGGGGAAGGTGATGGGGATCAACGGCGGAGAAATCACCAAATCAGTTTCATGTCATCAGAGCCTATTCCCCTACATGCTATACTACTGCCACTCAGTGCCAAAGGTTCGGGTCTACGAAGCGGATATTTTGGATCCGAATCTCAAAGTCAAAATCAATCATGGTGTTGCTATTTGCCATCTAGATACATCGTCGTGGAGCCCGGGTCATGGAGCATTCGTTGCCTTAGGATCCAAACCCGGGAAGATCGAGGCGTGTCATTGGATTTTTGAGAATGATATGACTTGGACCACAGCCGATTAACGGGTTTGGATCACGCCCCGTTTTGCATTGCTTAGGGGTCTTACTGCTAGGAATATATGAGCTAGAACAATATTTAATTTTTTTTTTATTTAGACTATTGCCTTAAGTACTGAATATATTGTGATTCGTTATTTTTAATTTGTTAATATCCTTTTAAAGTGTGTAATGTCAGAAGGACTATAATTCAAATTTCAATGACTTTCAAGTGGGGTTTGTGTTTGTTAGAGCATCATCAATCGTGTACCTCTTTTTTGGTACATAATTCCGTCACATCTAAAGTTATGTATTCATTATTTTAAATACTTAATCTCTTTAAAACAATCAATTTACATACATTTTTTTTGAATGTCCCACCATCATATTATGTATTTTTTAATAAATCATATTTAATGTACATTTTAACATTTATATTTAACAACTTAATCAATATTGTAATTTATTTTAATTATAGATTTTTTTGTCAATTCTTTTAAATTTTTATATTTAATTAATTTAATTAATATTAACAAATTTTTTTACTAATTAAAATTTTGAATTTGTATATTTAATTAATTTTGTCGATGTTGGAAATCAAAAGCTATGTTATTTGTATCAAAAAAATTATAGCAAAAAATATTGTCTTCCTCATTTTATTTAAATTTTAAATATTAACTTAATATTAAAGTGAATTTACAATCAAATCATCAAATAAAATGACACCTTTTATGAGAGAGATCAAAGCATCTCTTCCTACTTTTTTTCTTTTTCAAAATAAATGTTTAATTTCCATTTTTAACGACAAAGTATTAAAAATATTGGATATAAAAATGATATAAAATATACAAAGAATTATTAAAATATAAAACATTTTGGATGCATAACCATGCACCCAAAATTCATTTAACGTCCTTTCACTCTTGCTCCACAATGATTTATATTCACCTTCGAATACAAAAAGCATATTTTGTACTCAAAATAAATGCCCATATTATGGGTGCTCTCAGTTTCTCTATTTGAAAATTGAAATATATAGTTAGTACGTAGTTTCGGAATATTAATTCTTACACGTGATGTACAAATAAAATAAGGAAAACGATGAAGACTTAAAAAGGGTCAATGAAAGAGATAAAACAGAAATGAGTACTGAAAAGGTGTTCACATGTTTGTAAAAGATACTTGCATGTCAATAATTTAATTCATATAATGATGAGACCGTCTGAGGCACTAAAGAGAAGAATCCGAGCTGCAACAAAAAGGGCCAATTACAAGACTAAGAGCAAAAAAATTTCAAGATTATTTTCAAGTGTTGATTAGAAAAAAGTTTGAAGTTGGAGAACAAGAAATTAAGTGCAGTTCGAAAATTGTCAATTTGTTGACAATTAAAGAAGAAGCCCAAGAGGTTTGATCCATACTTGAAGTGGCGTGAATGAGCAATGAGAGCAGCCCATACTTGAAGGCCACGTCGCTTATTGAAGGCCCAAACTAATTGGGATTTAATTTATTCATAGTTTAGATTTTTATTATTTTATTTTTGGTATTTATTTTATGTATTTTCGTTTTTTTTATTAGGAGATTTTCTAGAAGGTCTTATTTGTTAGATAATTAGAGTTTTAATTATGGGAACTTCTTTCCTAGTTAGAATTCTAGTTTAGATAGTTTCCTAGTCTAGTTTTTAATTATTTTAGGCTTTAATTTTCATCCATCCCTCTCTTATATAAATAGATCACTTGTAATTTTATTCCTTAGACATTGCATGAATTATTGAGTTTTATATTCTCTTTGTCTCATGATCTTTTGTTGATCAACCAAACACAAAGTTCTTTAGATCTAGCAAATCTATAGTTCTATTCAAAGTTCATCCTAGTTCGTCTAAGTTCTAGGGTGAATTGCTATCTATGGAGAAGAATTCAAGTGGTGTTCGTTTTGTGAAGTAATCTTCACTTGGTTAACACTCCGACTTCGACTCATTCTACCAAACACCAATCGCCGATCCATCTTCACCAACATTCATCAATCATCAACATCCGTCTTCACCAACAATCATCAAGTTCCAGCCGTGAACATCATCTACACAAGTTCGTCCATTCCATCTTCATTAATACCGTAAGTTTCATATTCCTGATTCATCTCCAAACATAAAAGTGTGTCCCATCCGTCACCAATCTGCCCAATTATCCCTTTCCATGTTTTGGATTGTGTTTATTTACTTGTGTTGTCTAGATATATTCGAGTCTTCTAGTTACAAATCGAGTCTTCTACCTTAGTTTATAGTCGAGTCTAGAGTTTAATGGATTGAACACTTACTAATTCTGTCGTGCGTTTCATTCTTGGAATTCCGCAAACTTTGATAAATGTTGTGTTCTCCTTGAAATCACATCATATATGGTCCTCAGAGATCAGTTTGTTTGTACAATGATAATTTACAAGACAAACAAATTAATTAATTAATTAAAGTATATACATTGTGGATCAATCATAGCCTCTCATTTGATTAGATTGATGGTTATTATTAATTAGGGAATAAATTATCAATATTACTATTTTTAAAATTATGGATGCATATAAGGGTAGCATGAAATGTACAATTCTATTTATGATATTCATTATTCAATAGCACCATGATTCACGCATACTCTTAAATGGAACAAATTAAATAATCCGAATAGCAAAATGATTCCATTTAGTAATGCCCAAAGAAAATTTTGAGCAGTGAGGCACTATTATTAATTTATTTTGAAGGTGAATATTGTTCCATTGATTCATATTTGTTATGTTTAGGGCTGTAAATGAGTCAAACTACTCGCGAGATACTCGAGTATCGCCTGGAAAAAAGCTCGCTCGAGACTGCTAAACGAGCTCGCCATTTTCTCGAGCCAAGCTCGAGCTTGCGAGCTAACTCGGCTCGTGAGGTTCTCGAGCTGTTTCACAAACTATCTCGCGAGCTGGCTCGCGAGTAGTTAAACGAGCCGAGCTCGAGGCTGGCTCGCGAGTACTTAAACGAGCCGAGCTTGATAAGCCGGACTCACGAGCTTGACTCGTGAGTATTTAAACGAGCCGAACTCGAGTCGGGCTCACGAGCTATTCGATTTAGAACTCAAGACACATACTATTGTAATTTTTAAAATATTATTTATTTATATTGTAACTTTTGTCAAATTAATACTTCTCATTAAAAATAAAATGAAATTAATTGTATTAACTATTAAACTAATATTATTAAAGTTAAGAAATTAATGATCAAGAGTAACAATTATATACACAAACATAAAAACTAATGAACTATATATATGTATGTATGTATATAGTTATCTTATTTACAATTCTATATAATATATTAGTATAATAAATAATAATATGAAATATGAAATGATATTATATTATTATTATCAAAATTAAGAAATTGAACGCTCAATAATAAATACTAAGAAATAAGCGAAATTAAGACTAATATCTACAAAATAATATTTCTCAATTCATTAAATAATAAATATGAAATCAAATCAAATAATATTAATTTAATATTATCAAAATTAAGAAATATGATGTTTAACACCAGAGTAGATGAGTAATAAAAGAAATTAAAGAAAAAAGAGAATCAATACTATATAGTATGTACTATATAGATTATAGTCCATCTTAGATTATTAGTTAAAACTTACAAGAATATAAGTTATAAGTTAAAAATTATAAATTTATAATACGTGTAAAGTAATGAAGAAAAAAAGAAATTAAAAAAATGATTAATATTGACAATTTGACAAAACAATACTCATCACTAAATATTAATACATGAAATGTAATCAATGATATTAAATTAATATTATCGAAAATAACAAAATAATAAAAGTTGGGAAAATTAAAATTAATCAAATATTCAAGAGTAACAATATTCTTAGCACCAATGTTATATAGTTAACCTGTGGAAAGAATATTTGATATGATAAGGCAGAGAGAATTAGCAATTTGTAGCTTAAATTATGCACAGTATGAGCCAGCGTAGAGTGTTTTTTTATTCCATAAATGACAAATTGCTTAAATTTGAGAAAAATAATGTCCTCAGTTGTTAGTTCAGTTTATAAAGTCTTGGTCTCAAACAATGTAAAAGACCAAAATCTGGTAGTTAATCCTTCGACTGTAATGCTCATTTAAAAGTCAGTTATGTGTTATATCATGATTGGTTATACGAGAACTGTAGCAATTTTTAATCTGCTTGAATTGCATGTTTTAAGTTTGTTATCATATCTATGTTGTTATACTAATTATTCTAAAATAAGTTCAAGCTGCCACATACTCTTTACAATTCCATTTCCATTCACAGGAATCATATTTTTTGTTGTTTGAACAGGCAGACCCTGTAACAAAAGAGCGATATTTGGTGATTGAAAACTAGAAAGATATGCGAATACATGAGGATAAATGGACTAGTGAAGAAGCAAAACATAGATATGTAAGCACTTTCTATATGTTTGAGTTAATATTGTTTATGGTAGTTGATCTTGATAAAAAATTATTGCATATTCAAATGGCTTAAGTTGGTGTTTTTATAACATTTAGGACATGATGAATGTAAAGCAAACAATTCCACCACATAAAGGCCATCATGTTGGAGTTGGTCCCATACTACCATTGTTTTGGTTTACCTTTAGAGAGGAAACTAGTTCGTCAACGGATGCATCCACTACATCAACCATGGAGGATCGTGCACGAATTCGTAGGTTAGAAGAGGTAGTTTTAGATTTAGTAGATGTATTACGACAGTTAGCCCCTGATCATCTACCTCCACATTATACAACTCCTTCGTCGACTGCGAATGATGATCTTGATGATGAATCAGTTTAATTTAGAGATTAGTTATTTGATATTTTACATTGACTTATAGGATATTTGCAGTTGATGTGATAGTTAACATTTGAATATGTCTATTGAGTTCTAATTAATGATAGATGATTTTCTTATTTATGTGTTTATCTAAAATTTAAATATCCAAATCTAAATGAGAAGAGGTCATTGTTGACATTTTTTTGTAGAAATATTCATGAGCTCTTTTTGTGATGACATTTTATCTCAAAAACGGATCCCTTGTCAAAAAAAAACTAATCATTTTGTGATGACAAGTTGTTTGTACAATAATTATTTGTATCAAAAAAATTTTGGACAACAGGTAATTACAAAAGCAAACAAATAAATTATTTGGGACATACTTTAAGCAATGACATATTTAAAATGACATGTCGTCACTAAAAATAGTTTGTGATGATACTCTATTTTTATGTCGTTGCTAATTAAATGTGTTTTTATTGTAGTGCGATCATTAATTTTATTAATATATAATCATTGTTCGCATATAATATCTCAACTCATTCTAGATCCATATATCATTGTGCATGTGTAAATACTAGATGTGGATAAGGTAACTCCAATAAATAATACCAAAAAGTAATCACAAGAAAAAGTATATTAAAAATTAAAACTAAATTTAAAGTTAAATAATTGTCGTCCTAATATTAGATATCTCGAACCCAAATCAAGACTGGGATTGCGGCATTGGGCGCATATGCTGCATAGAAAAATTGATGCTACCCGCCTAAGTTTCACATTTTTTTTAGTAATTTTTTAAAAATGTTTTTGCATTTTTTTTTTGGGACATATCTTACGTCTTAAGTAGATGTTAACTATCTACGTACTGATTTTTTATTTCACATCCTACTATATAAACGAAAATATTATAATTTTTATCACACAATATCATTAAATATACACATCTGTATCGTTTGCATATTAGGAGAAGGAAAAAAATCATAACTAACATAATTAATATCTTGTAATGTCGCTATTAATATTAAAAAAAAATTGCAAAAATATTTTAAAATATTTTTAAGAAATAACAAACAAAACTTGACACTGGTGGCATCGATTTTTCCTGCATTTCAAGGGATAACTGGCCAGACCCAATAAAAGCCCCCAAAAGAAATTGCTTAGTGAATGTCTTGGTTCTTTTTCTTTTCTTTCCTTTTTTTTTAATAGAAAAATTAGTGAATGTCTTAGTTGTCCTCTAGTACTGTGCAAGTGAAACTTGATCTTAACCTTTTAAATTTTATTTATCTTTTTGAGGGGGAAAAAAAACTCATCTCATCCTTTACCAATGTGGAAAAAAGATGCATTGCATAAAATATGAAGTCTAAATACGATAACAGTACTATTAAATGGCATCATTAATATAAACATGACGTAGCAATAAGATAATATATTAGATATAACACATCAAAATATGACTGAACGTAATTAATTTGCACAAGCGAACATATTAATCTTATTAGTGCAAATTACAGTTTGATACCCGACCTTTTAATTTTTTAACAAAAATGTTCCGACCTTTAAATATTTATAGTTTGATATCTAATCTTGTAAACTTTTATCAAATCTATCTCATGGTCAACTATCTAATACCCTATAATATATGTGGACAACAAAAAATCTTATGTGGATTTTTATAATGCCACATACAGTATACCTAAAAAATAAATATTAAAAACTTTATTTATTTATGTGTAAGTTTAATAAATTAGAAAATGAGAAAATTATTCGGGATTTGTGTTATTTAAAATATAATACATTCATTAAGTTAATGTTATTTTTTATATAATTATTTTTAATGAATATTGATACATTATTTAATAATTAATTATTCACATAATATATAGAAGATTTAAATAATATTTTTTTTTCAAATCTTATAAGTTACAACCTTTGACAAATGGATAATTATATGTAATCTCATCGAATTTTAGGTATGACTTCCTCAACAAGTGATGGTAATAATATACATAAATATTTTAATTAACATTAGATCAATATAAAAAAAATGAAATAATTTAAGACATTTTTATATAAATTATATGCATTCACAAGATATAAATTGACATAACTTAGGCTTCGAGTTACATAAACTACATTTTAAAAGTGAAAGGGTAATTTATTTAACTTCTATGGAAATTTAAGTTTCTAATATTTTTTTAGGTATGATGTGGGATTATAAAAATTCACATAAGATTTCTAATAGTCCAAATATGCTATAATGTACAAGATAGTTGACTATGGGATATATTTGATAAAAATTTACATGGTTGTGAATCAAACTGTAAATATATAAAGGTCGGGACATTTTTCTTCAAAGGTCGAAAGGTCAAGTATCAAATTATAATTTACCCATCTTATTATCCGAAAATACATAAAAAATAAATAAGAATCAGCATAATGCAACAGCTATTTGTACACTGCTTCATCATGAAAAAAAATCCAGAAGCATCCGTGACAAAGCTCTTCTAAAACCCGAGCTCATGCACCACAATCAATCAAAGAAATTAAAAAAATAAAATAAAAAAAAAAGCATCCCATAAACATTATTGATGCTTGTGAAGAAATTAAAGTGTGGCAATGCTAAAAAATTCGATCACCACACATGAACAAAGTGTTCTTGAGGAAGAGATGCAGAGCTGCTCTTCTCATTGAAGGCATGGAGGATCTTGATGAGCGAAGCGGCTTTCTTGCTCGACCGCGGCGATCCGTCGGCAATCAACGAATAGAGAGAGGCCATTAGCGATGAGTTCTTCACTAAAAGAGGAACCACATCTGCAGCATCGTTGCTGCTCAAAGAGAGCAGCAAGGAAACGCAATATTCTTTTGCAGCCCTTGAGTTGGAAGAGCTGAGAATCTGCATTGTTAATGGAAGAATTCCTGCACTAATGATCGCCACTGCGCCGTCAAATTTGACAGCGAGCGTGGCTAAGACTGCTAGTGAATCCGCTACGAGATCTTCGCTTTCAGAAGATTTCAGTAGATTCACTAGCAGCAGGACTAATCCTGCTGCAAGTACCCTCCAATGGTTCTCATTGTGCATTAGGAGGCCTAAAATCGCAGCCAATGCGCTCTTTTTCCCGCGATCTGACTCATCCCTGAGGACCCCCATTAGGCCCGGGATGGCCCCCGGGATTCGCCCTATCCTTCTTCGATTATCTTCAATCGAAGCAAGGTAGAACAGCGCGGCCGCTGCCTGCTGCCGAGCTTCCATATTTAGGCCATTATTCAAGATTTCGACTATCCACTCCAATCCTCTGTTTTCAACTATGATTTTCTTGCTTCTCTGGTACTTTGATAGATTCAGCAATGCTGCCATTGCATTATCTTGCTCTGCTGGATTGCCCGAGCAGAGCAGATTCAGCAGAGGCGGGATTGCATCTGCTTCAACGAAACACGAGCGATTGAAATTGCTCGTTTTCGTAAGCAGACGAATCTCGAAAGAAGCTTTACTCTGTTCCTCATTTCTCCCAGCCACAAGCCTACCTACAAGAAAATTAGCAAGCAAGGCCATGGCCTGCTCAGCTGCTACACTGCCTGCATCAGCAGATGACGATCTCGATCCGCGATTTGACCCGCTTGATTCATCGAATCTGATCCTATTTTCTTGACAATATTGCTTGATGAGACGCTTCAATGCAAGATTTTGGACCAAATCCACGCTGAGCAGCTTCTCCCCTGTAATCGGACAGGTGTGATTACCCGACCTAAACCATTTCAAAATCGAAGATCGATCGTAGGTGTGACCAGTCGACAATGTCACTGGATCAGACATGATTTCAAGAGTGATTGGGCATCTGAAATCATCGGGATTCAAACGCCCAATCACTCCATCACTGCGTTCGTGAAAAACACGAGCTCTTTTTTCTTCATCAACGTTGGAAAAAAGTGTGCATCTGCAATAGATCAAGAATGCTAATAGGCTGCTGAGAAAACGAACATCCCTTTTCTCAGCAACCCCACATTCTTGATTGATCTCAGATTCCAAACACTTGATTTCGTCGTTGCATTCGCTCCAGTTCTTGATTTTCAAATGCTCAAGAACCCTTTTCAAATCAATGGATTCAGGAGCGATTCCGCCTTCAAATTGCTTCGTAACGCGAAGAACCCTCCTCATCGCTCTTCGATCGTCTCTTTCCACTTCGAACTTCGATTTCACCGCTTGTTTTCTTACAAACTTCACCACTTCCACAACCTCAACATCGACCCCCGCGAATTCCGACAGTGGCAGGACGTCGAGCGCCGCCGCGGCTGCGCTAAACAGCACACGGAAATGCGTCGAAGCTTCCGCTGATTTCACCAGCATCCATAGACGGGCGTCATCTCTGGAGCAGTCTTCGAGCAGGAAACGAAGCTTCTGGAAGATGAAATGGAGTTCCGACAAGCACAAGACCGTGGAAGGATTGACTCTTGCACCTGCAACTCCTAGTTCTTCGAGAAAAACGAGGAGGGTTTCGATCAAATGGATCGAATTCGTCGCGTTTTTCTTGTTTGTGAAGAAGGTTGTTGATTTGAAGCGACATATTGAGTGACTGAGGTTGATCAAAGAAGTGAGAAGGCTTGAAAAGAAGACTGATTCACACGGACGAATTGCCGGAAAACTTAAAATCCGGCGGTTGAATTCGTTCGATTTATTTATCATTGACGAAACAAATTATCGAGATTTTCAAGAAAACTTCTGAAACTTTTTTTCTTTTTGACAGAAATGGAAGAAAAAATTACAAGAAAACAAAGAGATGAGGCTATTTACTGTTTCGTGAATAATGAAACTTTTTTTTGTGACGATTTGTATGTAATGATAAAGAGGCAGTTGAACCTATATATATATGTGTGGGGCGTTGAAAATATAGATTAGAACACGTGGTGGCATGTGGTACGTTGACCAATATCTAAGGGCCGTCAGAACGACACGTGGTGTGCGGAGGAGTGGGATCTAAAAATACGAAATTTCGTAGAAGTTGTTTTGGCGAATAGAATGTTGACACGTAGTGCAAGAGTTATGGGGAGAGCTCCTGTAGGTAAGGGACGGCTTTGCATGGAAGAACGTGCAGCCGACATGCATTGTTTGACGTTAATTAGTGTGTACGATTTAATGCAGCTTCTTACTTTAATATTTTTAAATTGTTCCCAAAATCTAACTAATTACTTTATTAGTTTACTCTTCAATTTTATATTGTATCCCTGATAAATCCTAGGTTCTACACTTTTAAGTTAAAGAAAAGATTCTAATTTGACATTACATCCTTTTTTGTAATCTTTTTTTTTATAGCAAAGATAGATCCATAATTATTGTGGGTGCGTTTGAACAATTAAGTTCTGTTATGAAATTATTTATAAATCACACAACTAGATTAAAATCTTGTTAAACAACTATGTGCCATGAACTCAACTTAAATTGTATGTTTGCTTACGTCACATATTTTTTACATAGACAACGCTCAGAACTTATGTAGTCGAATAGAATGCCAAATAAGCCAAATTCCGATGGTTACAATGAGACGGGTGATATAAACCATATCTAATCACGAAGATGAGTGGATTTATAATCATATTTTAAAGGCCAATTATTTTTCAATCATAGCACTATCTTCTAATGTTAGATGTATGTTCGTGTTAGCAACGTGTGATTCTTTAAATTTTTTAACAGCGGTTCACTAACATGGGCATGAGGTGGATCATTATTTCATGTTTTAAAAAATATACGAACGGGAAATTAAATTACATAAATGCACAATTTTGGGCTCGAGTGATCAACAAAATGAAGTAACACAGAAATGGTATTGCGATATTAGTATGATTTTTTTATGACATAAACTTGTGTGAGATCGTATTAGATCTCATATTCAATTGCACATTTGTAGTTTTGATAGTGTTTGAATTAGGATCTTGACCATATCTTACAGATTTTGATCTCTAAGACGGGTCTCACACAAGTCTCTCCATCTTTTTTTTTAATACACATTTTATGCCACCACGATCGCACATATTATTATCATACCAAATATACTGATATATCCTAAATTATAGATTTTATTCAATAAATGTAGAATACTATTGATAATCTATTAAAAATGTACGAAGTCTGAATTTATTATGTAAAAATATCATCCGTCTTAACTTATGTCTATAATTATTGATAGACTCACACATAATGTGCTTGGTTTTGTCATTGGAAACCAATGGGATTCTTTGATTTCTTTCTTTTACATTTTCTGCATCTTCTCCATGAAGTCTAATATGTACGGAAATTTAGACGAGGGATATTTTTAAATAACAAATTCATAGTTCATATCTTTCTCATATATCCTCGATAGCATGGGATATGTTTTAAACAAAATCATTAATTTGGGGTATATCGATATTTGGGCTCAGTATCAAGGGATAATACAAAATTATTCGACGCTACCCATCTGAGCATCGTGTCCGGATAGGGCATTTTATTTTATTTTTTTAAATTTTTTTGTACAAAGTTTTTGAAGAAATACGGGGCCGGGGCATATCTTATTTTTTAAATAGATGTTAATTATATTGGTTTCGATTTTTTTTGCCTCCTATTATGTGATTTTTTCACATGATATCATTAAAAAAACACACCTATATCGTTAACATAGTAGGAGGTGAAAAAAAATCATAAAGAATATTATTAACATCTACTAATATCACCATTTATATCCCCAAAATATTTTTTTTTTTTCAAAACTTTGTACAAATATTCTAAAACATAAAATAAAATGCCCCACCCGGCACGGTACCCGCATGGATAGGATCGAATTTTCCTACAAACTTAGCAAACGGATCATATTGATATTGGGCCTATTTTGTTGGTGAAGGGCCTATTTAGAGGTTAGTTTTGGATGGGAGGCCCAATAGCTTATACCAATATTCGTACCCACAATAAATTTAGAACGTTCAATTACCGAACAAACCTCATCTTCTTCCATTATACTAATATCCAAATATATCATAAACGTACGTATATAAGACAGAGCACACTAAATTAGCTTGCAAATAATTTAGTCTTAGAGCAAGGTAATATAAGAAGCATTCATTAGGCTGATTTAATTGGTGAAGTGCCAGAATCATGATTAAAAAGTTATGGATTCGACTTTCACTAATGTCTTCTAAGTCTTTATATTATGTATGCACACACTAACAGATAATGACTGTAGATATATAAATATATATATCAAAAACTCAACACACGTATTATAAACGGAGAGAAATTTTGGGGTTGATGAAAGTGCATTATAATAGTGCTTGAAATATCGATAAATAAAGCACAAAATATATGAAAGACAAGATCACATTCCAAAATCGGATGTTCCCCACATTTCTTCATGAACACCGTTACCATAATCACGTAATCTGCATTATTTATTTCAAGGTAGTCGACATGCAGATTTTACTTTTTAGAGTATAAATTTAATTTTAAAATCACCCAAATGATTCCTCAATCAATCTGTAAGAACATTATCTGCCAAATGTATGTATTAATATAAAAAGGGGCTCACACAATTAGTTTTTTAAAGGACCAAACAATATTTAGAATATTTCACACATATAAAAAAAACATACTGATTCATTTAAAAAAAAAAAAAATAGTGACTTGTAGAGAATCCTAATGCAGAGCATGCCAAGATTACTGCAGAGGAGGAGCATGCTCGTGTGATTGACTAATTTGGCAATAGGAGAAAGGAGAACAGCTCAAGACAACTCAACAATCCATGTCATTCTTGATTACTAAATCCTAGCCGCTCTTTAATATACACAAGATTCATATCATCACCGTTGATATGATATTAGTTAGCTAGTTAGTTTTCTGCTTCAGTATTGTATCTGCTAGTATAAATACAAGAAACACACAATGTATATTTTGATTTTGTGAAAATAAAATTTTACTTTACAAGTATCATCTTGGGTTTCTACATGGTACCAGAGACAGTGATTTCTAGATCTGAGATTTTCTAGATCTTCATCAACGATGGTGAAAGGAAGAAAACCCGCTTACAATGTTATGGCTGAGGAAGAACTTGGATCTACTTCATATAATCGAAATATTCACTCAGAACAAGAAGTTGAGGAACGAGAATTTCAGAGAGGGAGAGGTGGAACACCGTGGAATCGCGAGCTTCCACCAACTCGAATGGAGGTCGATGATGTATATCAACTCCACGTCTCCGAGCATTCTGGATTACAGCTTGTTGCGGCACCATTAACTGGTTAAAATTTTCACAATTGGAGCCGATCTATGAAAAGAGCTTTAGGTGCGAAAGATAAACTAGCTTTCATTGACGGTACTTTACCAAGACCTGATGAAAATTCACCACAATTCAAGATATGGCTGAAAGTTGATTATACAGTTTCTGCTTGGATATTGAACTGTATCTCCAAAGAGTTGGTCATCTCATTTGATTATATTGACAATTCGAAACAATTGTGGGATGAATTGAAGCATAGATTTGGTAGGAGCAATGGTTTGATGATATATAGATTGCGCCGAGAGTTGGCAGGTTATACACAAGGCAATTTAGGAGTGCTTGTGTATTTCAATCATTTACAGAGTCTGTGGGATGAATTAGGTCTCTTGTTGCCTAAAGTTGTTTGCACTTGTGGAGCTTCACATGCTGCAAAAGAATTGGAAGAGAATGAACGTTTAATGCAATTTCTGATGGGATTGAACGAAAGCTATGAAACAATAAGAAGTCAAATACTTATGATGGACCCATTGCCAACAGTGAGTAGAGCTTATGCTATGGTCTTGCAAGAAGAGGATCAGAAAGATGTTTCTGCAAATTTTTCTGAGGTAGGAGAAATGAAAGCTATGTATGCATCCAATAAAGGGCAGTATTATAAAACAAATGGAGGAGGATTTCAAAAAAGAGACAGCTATAAAGGAAAGAGAACTAAAGAAGAAAAGGATTTACTCAAATGCAGTCATTGTGAAGGAACTGGGCATGAGATACATGAGTGCTTTAGACTTCATGGATATCCTGACTGGTACAAGAAATTGAAAGAGAACAGAAACAGAAACAATGCTCACATGGCAGATGCTCCTTTCACTATGGATGAATGCAGGTTTACTGCAGAGACTGCACAAGATGGAAATGAAATCGATAAGAAGATACAACTTGAAATTGCTAAGTACTTTAGCAAGCTTGGTGGTGCTAACATTGCCAACATGATTCAATCTCAAGAGGACGATTTCACAGGACACTATGCTTTTACTATAGTTACTGCTATTCGTAAAGGGGATTGGATTATTGACTCCGGAGCTAGCGTGCATATTTGCTGTGATTTGAATCTCATGTCGAACTTAACATTGCTGAAAAAGCCACAACAAATCTATCTCCCAGACGGCTCTGTTCAGTGGGTCAAGCAAATGGGTGAAGTTCAGATAAGTACATATATTACCCTACTAAATGTGTTATATGCACCTTGCTTTTCTCATAATTTTCTATCAGTCGCCAAACTGTGTGAGGATAAGACTGTTCGGGTGTTATTTCTTTCTACACACTGCACCATACAACGGTGTAGCAATGATAGTATCTTGGGAATTGGGAAATCAGTAGGAAGATTATATGTGATAGGCATGAAGGATGTGAACATGATAAATCATGTTCATAGCAGAAATCTTGATACTATTGAGCAGTGGCACAGACGGTTAGGACACGTTTCATTCACAACCATGAAACATGTGCCTTTCCTTAAAAACACATGCACGGATTTTGTCTTGGCACAATTACAGATGTGTGATGTTTGCAAAAGGGCAAAGCAACATAGATCTACATTTCCTGTCTTGAAGAGAAGGTATCAGGATCCTTTTAAGTTGATTCATGCAGATGTCTGGGGACCGTACAGATCAGAAAATGTTGCCAATGTTCAGTACATGCTTACAATTGTTGAAGATCACAGTCGAGCAACCTGGACCTATCTTTTGAATTCGAAAGGCCAAGTGTCTCGCACACTCAGAAATTTCTTCAATATAGTGAAACCTCAATTTGGCAAATCCATATTGTCCATTCGAACTGATAATGGGACTGAATTCGTGGGCCACGAAACGCAGTCCTTATTCAAATCATTGGGGATACATCATCAACTCACATGTGTGAACTCTCCACAACAAAATGGAATTGTGGAACAGAAGCACAGGACGTTATTAGAGGTTGCTAGAGCATTAATGTTTCAGGCAGACATGCCACTCCATTTTTGGCCATACTCTATTCTTGCAGCGACATGGTTGATTAATCGACTGCCTAATAGTGTATTGAGTTGGGCTATTCCTTATGAAATCTTAACTGGTACAAGTGATCATTTTGATTCTATGCAGCCTTTTGGTTGTTTAGCATATGCAGTGAATACTTCTCCTCACCGTTCCAAATTTGATTCTAGAAGTTTGAAGTGTTTTTACTTGGGGATTTCTGCAAACCATAAGGGTTATTCCTTATATAGTTTGGATACTCACAAGGTTTTCACATCACGAGATGTGAGTTTTCATCCCTCTGTCTACCCTTTTCTTCCTTCTACTGATGTTCCATCTATTGATTCAGTTCAACCACCACAGGTTCAAGATGATATGTTCATTGATAATGCCCCTTGTTCTCTACCTCTACAACACGCTATTGAGCTGCCACCGGTCTCTCCACCGCAACCTGCTTTACCACGACGCAGTGATCGTTTGAAAGAGCCACCTGTCTGGATGCAGGACTACATTTCTCACCTTACTATGGATCATGTCCCATTACAATCAGCCGATGACGTCTTGACTCCTCCTACTTATCCGTATGTTTCTTCTCCTTTATTTTCCACACGTTTTGTGGCCTTCCTTGTGAATGTTAGTGATCATCGTGAACCCACTTCTTATAAAGATGCTGGTCAATATATTGAGTGGATTGATGTCATGACGGCAGAGTTAGATGCTCTTGAACTCAATCATACTTGGGATCTTACCACTCTACCTTCTGGGAAGCAAGCTATCAGTTGTAAATGGGTGTACAAGGTGAAAACTAAAGCTGATGGCTCCGTTGAGCGCTTTAAGGCCAGACTTGTGGCCAAAGGATATAAGCAAGAATTTGGTATTGACTACAATGAGGTTTTTTCACCTGTAGCTAAGCTTGTCAGTGTTCGGTTGCTCATCGCGTTGGCTATTTCACATCAATGGTGTCTTGAGCAACTTGACATCAATAATGCCTTTTTACATGGGTATCGCACCGATGATATTTACATGCTCCTACCACCTGGATATTCTAAAGCTTCTCCAGGTCAAGTCTGTAAATTGGTTCGTAGCCTTTACGGGTTGAAACAAGCCTCGCGCGAATGGAATTTAGAGTTTTGCTGCTGCCTTTCTGCCTATGGCTTCCGCCAATCTGTTAATGATCCTTGCCTATTCTTGCGTGGTTCTGGGGACACTTTCCTAGCACTCTTAGTCTACGTTGATGATGTTCTCATCACTGGGCCTTCGGAGTGTGAAATCAGTAGACTCAAGCAACATCTTGATACGACTTTTACCATTAAAGACCTTGGAGCTGCTCATTTCTTCTTGGGTATGGAAATTGCACGGGGCGCTTCGGGTACTTACATCAGCCAACGTAAGTATATTCTTGATTTGTTACAAGGCGTTGGGCTTCTTGGTTGTCGATCTGCCTCCACTTCCTTCCCTCTTGGTTTGCAGCTTTGTGCAGATATGGGTGACCCTCTTCTTGATGCACCGCAGTATCGTCACTTGGTTGGTCAGCTTCTTTATTTGAACCTCAACCGCCCCGATCTTTCTTATATTGTCTAACAATTAAGTCAGTTTGTTGCTCGTCCCACTACTCAGCATTGGGATGCAGCTCTCCGTGTTTTTCGCTATTTGAAGGGTTGCCCCTCTACGGGTCTTTTCTTCTCTTGCTCGAGTACTTTGCATCTTGAGGCTTACTGTGATGCAGATTGGGGTGTTTGCGTAGACACGCGACACTCTCTCACTGGCTATTGTATTTTCTATGGGGGTTCGCTTGTTTCTTGGCGCTGCAAGAAACCGCCAACGGTCTCTACTTCAAGCGCCG
The DNA here is from genome assembly GCA_026008535.1 of Perilla frutescens. Classification (NCBI taxonomy): domain Eukaryota; kingdom Viridiplantae; phylum Streptophyta; class Magnoliopsida; order Lamiales; family Lamiaceae; genus Perilla; species Perilla frutescens. The sequence goes on from BRKX01000015.1 coordinate 17,909,361, forward strand.
AGGCCAAGTATCGCGCTCTTAGCTCGACCGTTCATGAGCTTGTTTGGCTTACTAATCTACTACAGGATTTCAGTCTTCATTCTTCGCTTCCTATTCCCCTATTTTGCGACAATCAAGTTGTCATTCATATCACCAAAAATCCAGTATTTCATGAACGCACAAAATATTTGGATATTGACTGCCACCTTGTTCGGGATCACTATAAGACTGGTTTTGTCTTGCCTCAGTTTATGAATTTTCATCTTCAGTTGGTCGATATGTTTACAAAGAGCCTTTCCGGACCCCGATTTCATTTTTTTGCAGTCCAAGATTGGCTTGGTGGATTTTCACCATTCCATCTTGAGGGGAGGTGTAGAGAATCCTAATGCAGAGCATGCCAAGATTACTGCAGAGGAGGAGCATGCTCGTGTGATTGACTAATTTGGCAATAGGAGAAAGGAGAACAGCTCAAGACAACTCAACAATCCATGTCATTCTTGATTACTAAATCCTAGCCGCTCTTTAATATACACAAGATTCATATCTTCACTGTTGATATGATATTAGTTAGCTAGTTAGTTTTCTGCTTCAGTATTGTATCTGCTAGTATAAATACAAGAAACACACAATGTATATTTTGATTTTGTGAAAATAAAATTTTACTTTACAAGTATCATCCTGGGTTTCTACATGACTCTCGACGAATGATATAGAACATCAAATTTTAGTTTTAATTTTAGTAAAAATGAATACTCACCCACCCTCACAAAATATCATCATCCAAATTTCCCGTCGTGTTTTGATCTTACCTTCTTTTTTTTGTTCTTTTTTTTCTAGTAGTAATAATATTATATAATTGTATCAACATTCGAAGTTCGATCTGTAACTTTTCTCTGTAGTCATCTCCTAGCTATTGCAGTAATATTGTTGCTATTATACACATTGAAGAATTATTGAATCATATCCATGTTCATGAGGAGAAAAGATATTTTTTTATTCAGTGATCTCGATAATATTACAGAATTGTAGCATTATTTATATAGACTACTTAGCGTAGGTAACAAACTAGCTGATCGACGACTATGCATTCAAGCTATTGTTATTAGCTTGATCCTACGGTGTGATTATACAGTTTGGTGGTCCATGCAGATACATGCTGATAAATTGCCACGTGGAGAAGTATAGAAAATATCTGCTATCTACTGCTGCTTCTCCATGTATTCATGCGCACGCTTGCATGTTCTCTCTTGGCTGCATGCATGGCCAACTCAACATCCCCCCGCAGACTCCATTTGTTAAATGTCACCAAGTGGAAATCTGGACAGCAACTCTCGGAACCAAGGGCCTGCGAGTGACTTAGTGAATAAGTCAGCCAACTGTAGCTGTGTAGGCATATATAAAGGAATAATGAAGCCTTTCCTAAACTGGATCCTGGCAAAATGACAGTCTATGTCAAGATGTTTAGTTCTTTGATAGAATATCTGATTTTGTGTGATTTGCATGGCCGCTTTGTTATCATAGTGTACTGATATAGGAAGCTCAACATGAATACCTAAATCTTGAAGCATATAGTAAATCCATAGAAGTTCCCTTACTGTAAAACTCAAGCTTCTGTATTCTGCCTCCGCAGTTGAAAGTGATACAGTAGCGTGCTTTCTTACACCTCCAAGAGATAAGACACTGTCCCAAGGTAATGCAGTACCATGAAATGGACTTTCTTGTGTCATGGCATGTACCCCAGTTAGCATCACAGTATGCTTGACACTGAAAGTTAGATGATGTTGCATAAAACTAACCAAGGGAAGGACTCCCCTTCAAATATCTAAGAACATGGATTGCAGTATCCCAAAGAACCTTAGTAGACTTATTAACAAATTGACTAAGTTGTTGAACCGCATAGGCTATGTCTGGCCTAGTGAGATTCAAATAAAGAAGCTTTCCTATGATTCTTCTGTAAGAGTCTAGCTGAGGCAGTATGTCTCCATGCTGAACAAGAGTTAAGCCTGGTCGTAAAGGAGTTGTGGTAGGTTTACTACCTAGCAACCCTGCTAATTCTAGCAAGTCTAATATGTATTTTCTCTGACTCAGATATGTGCCAGACTCTGTCCTTGCTATTTTCATTCTTAAAAAATACTGAGCCTCCCCTAAGTCTTTTATGGTGAATGTGGCATGTAATGACTATTTAACCTCTGTAATTAGCTGAAGAGAAGGCCCTGATTGAATGTTTCGGTTTGTCCTACGCAAACTACTTTGATCCGGATCCACAAGAGGACGAGGTCGATTGTAGGGCGCAGAGCTAACTCGGGTCGTATCTCTCGAGGAAAGCTTCGTGTGGGCGATTATCTTTCTATGTTATAATTATCAACAAGCACATGAATTTAAACACACACCTAAACATTTTAACAAGGGTTAGAGGGTTTGTCTAAACTATCAAATAAAGAAAGTAAAATTAACTAACAACACCAACAATAACAAAGAGGAGATAAAAAGATTATGGGAAGAGCATTAGGGTGTAGATTCTCTCATTGGTTCTCTCCTAGCTTGTTTTGATTATGATAATCCTAGACGTACAATAGACTCCTTCAAGAAGCTTAACTTCATTTACTGTCACCGTCAATCCGTTAAACCCCATCGGCTATATTATATGCACAAGATTAACACTTAAGCTTATGTACCCAGTCCACCTAAGATTACTATTAGGCTTATGTACCCAGTCTATCTAACGTTGAAGGAACTTAAGTCGGGCTCTAGAATCTCCTCTCGGTCTCATCTAGAGCCTAGCAATGCTAAGTAGTGGCCAAGTAATCAACTTAAACAAGCACAATTCCAACAACACGCAACTAACCTTTACAAGCATAGATTGAAACCAAATTGATTATCTACCCTCCTAATGAAAGGAATTAGCCCCTCATGCTCGAAACAACACAACAGTCATACATGTTCTTCATTTTATAAATCAAAAGATAAATAAAATACAAACTCCTACAATATTGTTTGTCTCGTCAGTTTGGGGCAATCCCCACAAATAAGCTAAAGCTAAGGGAAGAAATACCAAAAAGGAGAATCCTCGTGCAAGCCTAGCTTTCGCGGACGGCTTGGAGTTGGAATCATCTTCTCATTCCTCCTCCTTGAGCTTGAGCTTCTTTGTCTCTTCTCTTCCTCCTTTTTCTCTCTCTGTGGAACTGATGTAACCCGGACAATTTGTACAGGATACGAGAACGCGCGGAAGACTTCTAGGAAAGAACACACCAACTAAGGAAGGATTCAACCCTACTCTAAAAACTTAATAAATGTAAACAAACTAAATTAAATGATAAATAACTAAAAAACAAATTAGAAAATGAACTAGACCTAATTGCGATACCTAGACTACGACACAAAAATGGAACACAAATCCAACAAGAAAGGGGCTGATTTGGGATGAGAATTATGGCTGGAAGTTGGTGGTATTTGGGACGTGATTTATGGGTTAAGAATGGCTAGAGAAGATAGGATATGTTAAGGATGTAAAGGACTTACGGTATTGATGAAAAACATGATGATTTAGACACGTATGGAGTTCGAACCCTTATGATCGACACATGATCAGGTCTTGGACGTGGAAGGATACTACAGACGATGATGGATGATGTAGGATGTCACTTGATGTAGGTCGAAAGTGGTAGTGCTGTGAATTACAACCCGATTAATCCCCGGCGTATCTTGTACGACGAAAATGAATCTCCAAGTTGTTCTTCGTAGCGAGTTCACCCTAATTCCTCATGTGAATTAGAAAGTTCCCTTGGAATAAGACTTGAAATCGCTAGGCTTCAAGAATGATGATTTTCGACAGAAAACAATCAAAAGCTTTAAACGGTTGAGACACAAATTGAATGCAAAAGCAATTTTAATCAATAATGTCTAAAATATCAAAGTAACATGGTTCCCATATTTATAGGGCTCATTATGCACGAAAATAATGAAGAAAAAGCCCTAAAAATCTGATCCAAAAAGGTTTTCTAACTATACTAGAAAAATACCTAAACTAGAATTCTATTCAAGGTTGGAAATTGCCTTAAATACAATTCTAGTCAAACCTATACTATTATGAACGAAAATTACACTTAAAAATTAATTAAAAACTAATCTAAACTATAGTCTAAATTAATTAAATAAATACTATAGTCTAGATAAAAATCAACCCTTAATAAATTGGACTAAGGGCCAAAAAATAGCTCCATGCACGTCGACTTCTTTATGCACACGTGCACTTCTTCTTGCTCTCTTCTTCAACGCTTCAAGTTATATTCTCAATGGTGTGATCTTGATCTTCATTAGTTAATAAATTAACTAACATATGGTTACCCTTCGCATCTTCCAATTCTTCGAACTTTTTGCGAATCAACACTTGTAGATAACCTTGCAATTTCTTCGCTCGAAGTCACGTCATTGGACCTTTGAATTGCAACTCAGGTTCAAGTCCTTCAATGCCTTGCATGGCTTCATCAGGAACTATGGTGATGGTGAGAATTGGTATGTTTGGAGCTTGAGGGGGAAGTTATCAATTTCCCCCTCCAGAAGCGTGTGTGAATGAATGGAGATGGTGGATGATTTATTGGTGAAGAGAGAGAAAAGCAAAAGTTAGAGTTATTACTTGATGGTTCCCCAAACTCCTCCTACTCCTAGTCTAGAAGCTAGAACTGTGTGCACTTAATCCTCACAGCTGGCCAAGTGGTTGGAAAGCATTAAAGATCATAGCCGGAACTGATCGAACTGGAGCTCGAACTGATCGAGGGAAGCAAAACTGATCACGGCTGAACTGATCATGTAAGGCTCGGACTGACTGCTCAGCACCGGCGGTATGATGCGCGCCCGCAGGACTAGAGAGGCCGCGCGCTCACGATGCCACCCCGCACTGGCGGGGGTTGGAGTGTCTCGCGCTGCGCGCCGGTGGGGCACCGCGCACGCGCGATTGCTGTACCTAGAGGGCTCCCCGCGGCCGCGGGACTTGCGCGGCGTGGGCCTTTTTATGCACCGGCAGGGCTTGCGCACGGCCGCGGGGCCCTTCAATTGCGGTCTTCAGTTTTTCTCTTTAGTTGGCACTCTCATCAGTTGGGTTTCTTCAGTTGGGAAACTTCAGCTCAGCTTCCGTTCTTCAGCTGCAGCTCCAAGCTCTTGGCTCCATCAGTTCAGTTCATCAGTTGGAGAACTTTAACTGATCCCATCAGTTATGGCTCCAGCTCAGCTCCAAGTTGGAATCTTCAGTTTGACCCCAAAACTGATCAGTTCGGGGTGCGACTTGAGCTCAGCGAAGACCCCCGATCAACTCAGCGAAACGGGTGATTCAGGACCTATCAACAAGCTGGAGCTTTTCCTCCTAGCCACTTCTTGGCCATAAAATTCTGCTTTTTGACACAAAAGATCAGGTTTTGCACAACACTGGCCCAATTCACCAAAAGAGTAAACATGAAGGAAATAACATGAAAACAACACAAAAACACTGGAAATATGCATACAAAAGATACTAAATTCCTATGATAAAATTGGACAAATAAACACCAAACAGGCCCAAGCAACAAAATATCATCTACATACACTAGCAGGGCAAGGAAAGAGTGACCAATCCCTCTAGTAAACATGCAGTTGTCATTCTCAGATTGAGTAAAACCAAAAGAAAATAAGTGCTTACAAAATTCTTGATTCCACTCTCTTGATGCTTGTTTCAGCTCATAAAGGCTCTGAACCAGTTTGCACACTTCACCTGGTTTTCTCTTGGCATAACTCTATGGTATGTGCACGTAAATCTCATCAGTCAAAGTACCATGCAAAAATGCATTGTTAATATCAATTTGGTATATAAACGAGAAGTGTTGTGCAGCAATAACAAAGAAAAGTCTCACTGTTACCAGTTTTGCAACAGGAGAGAAAACCTTATGATAGTCAATACCAAACTCTTGCTTGTAATCTTTTGCAACCAAACGAGCTTTGAATCTTTCTATAGTCCCATCAGATTTGAGCTTGACCTTGTTTACCCATTTAGACCCTATAACATGTTTCCTTGTGGGTAGTTGCACAATTGTCCAAGTCTGATTGTCTTTAAGAGCTTTGAGTTCTTTATTCATAGCCTCTACCCATTCAGTATACTTGCAGACTTCTTTGTAACTAGTGGGCTCTATCAGTGACTGCACATTTAGCAGAAATGCAGTATATCAAAGAGGAAGGAAGTTTATAAGGGAAGATAGATGGGATGAAACCCCCTTTATGTCTATCTGTGAAGTTACAGACATAATCTTGTAAATAAGCTTGAGGTTTGCATATTCTTGTACTTCTCTTGAGAATTTGTTTGTCAACTCCACTAGGTGAAAGATCCTGATCAACTATCTGCATTTGCTCTTCTTCTTCTTCTTCTTCTTCTTCTTCTTCTTCTTCTTCTTGTATTGTTTCTTCTTGTAAGGGTAGAGCTGGTGTAGTCTGTTGAGGAATCAAATAAGGAATATCAGTATCTATGTTAGATGACGGGTGTTCATCAAATGATGAAAATACACCAAATGTGTTGTTTCTGTCTGCAAAAAAAATATAGTTGGGACAAACTCAATATCTCTTCCTATGCATAACTTCTGAGTAGTGAGATTATAGAGCAACACACCCTTGTGATGAGGTACACGACCCAAAAATATACATTGAAAACTGCGAGGTGCAAACTTAAACTTAGAAGGAAGAATGTTAACCTTATACACCAAGCACCCAAAAGGTTGTAACTGAGTGAAAGAAGGTTGCCTCCCAAACAAAACACCAAAGGGGTAGTTCCACTTCAACACTATAGAAGGAATCCTGTTAATCAACCAAGTAGCATGTAAAACTGAATAAGGCCAGAAATGGGAGGGAAGTTTACTTTGAAACATCAAGGCTCGAGCAACTTGTAATAAATGTCTGTGTTTCCTCTCCACAATCCCATTTTATTATGGAGAGTAAGGATAAGACCTTTGATGTACAATCCCATGAGTCTAAAAAAGTGACTAGAGCTATGCATTCACAAATTCAATCTCATTATCTATCCTTATAATCTGAATAGATGAGTGAAACTGAGTTCTGACCATTAGGATGAAACTTTGAACAATATTCCAGACTTGAAGCTTGCTCTTAAATAGAAAGGTCCAGGTTACCCTGGAATGGCCCGCAACAACAGTAAGTATATATGGAGTATTGGATATACTAGCTTCTTTGCAAGGACCCCATACATCCATATGTACCAAACCAAATAAAACTGAGTAGCGGCTGTGCAGCAATGGAAAAGGCTATCTTTGTTGCTTAGCCAGGTGACAGACATCACAAGACTGCAAGGTTTCAAAATCAACAACCCTATATCTTTTCTTGCATTGAGGCAAATGTTGCATGGCAGATACAGAAGGATGCCCAAGCAAGTGATGCCAATCAAGCAAGGAACTAGGAGTATGGACTGTATTTGTAGAGACATGTGGCTGCGTTTCATGAGGAAATACATACAATAGACCCTTTAATTTGTAGATCCTAAGAATACTATCTGACTGAGTACTGTGTTTAAGGCAGTGAGAAGAAAAAAAACTGAACTTTTCCTGGTAGATCCTTAGTTAATTGCCCTACTGAGAGCAGATTATGTGTAAAACCAGGAGCAAAAAGAACATTTTGTAGGATAATACTCTTGGTAACAACTATTTCCCTAACAATAAAGGACCAGAGGCTGCTCCTATCTGGAAGATAAATCTGCAAAGGATGTTTTAATTTCCTTAAGTGAGTAAGCAACCTAATATTGCAGCACATGTGAGTGCTGGCTCCAGAGTCCACTATCCACTCATCTGTGGTGATAGCTATGGAAACTCCAAAGGCATAGTGGCCTGAAAATTCAATAGGAGAGGTGCCTAGATCTACCTCTGCCATGTTTGCATTATTGAAACCTCTTTCTGAGGCTAACAACTCTGAACCACTACCTTGCTTGAGATAAGCTGCTACATGCTTTGCTACCTCTGCCTATATCAATTTTGCCACATTATCCAGGCTAGCTGAAGTATGATCAGCTTTGCTCCCTTTCTTGGCCAAGTCAGAGTTCAATTAGTGTGCATCAATGCCTTCCATGGCACAATGTGCATTTCCTTTTCCCTTATCTCCTTTAAATTTCTTGTACTAGTCTAGTACAGCAATAATCTCAGAGCAATCCATCTTTAGATGACCATTACCCCTGAAATGGTCACACTTGAGTTTAGCTTTCTACTCCTTGGTTAATCGTTTCTTAAAAGTGTCTCCTCTATGATCAGTTTTCTGTGAACTGTACAAAGCACTTTGATCAATGCCTTCAGAGAAGTGTGTTGACACTGTCATTTATTTCTCTACTTGAAGAACCATTGCATAAGCTTGGCTCATCATAGGGAGAGGATTCATAATCAAAATCTGTTGTCGTATTGTCTTATAACAGTCACTTAATCCCATAAGAAACTGCATCATATGCTCTTCTTCCAAGTCTCTACTAATATCTTCTGCTTCTGGACAAGTGTAGGTTTTTGGAGGTTTTAAGTAAGGCTAATTCATCCCATAATCTAGTGAGACTATTAAAATACAACATCACATATTGATTATGCTGAGAGTAGGTTGCTATATCCCTAAATTTATAGATTCTAGGGCCATTACGTTTCCCAAACCTTTTGTGTAATTCATCCCATAGCTCTTTGAAAGTATTTAAATTTTGAAAATCCCTAGCAATTTTCTTAACTATGGAATTGTTAATCCAATTAAATACCAAATAGTCAACCTTGAGCCACTACATGTAATCTACAGAAGTTTTTGGTGGCTGATTTAGAGTAGCATCAATTAAGTTGACCTTATTTCTAGAGACCAGACCGAGTTTCACAGATCGACATCATAGATGAAAATTCTTCTCATCGAAGAAATCAACTGTAAGAGACATACCTGGATGTTTTGTCGGTGCTATGTATATGGCATCATTGGCAAGGATGCGGTTGCTGATAATTTCAGGTTGAGCATAAGCAGCATTAGAACCATCATGAGCTATCTGATGTGAAGCTAAGCGCAATGGTGGTGTAGAATGCTCATTAATTGGCACTACATTGCTCTTGCCATCACCAGAATTGCTCGAATCCCCATGGTGAAGTGGCATTGTATTAGTGGTAAACCCTAACTCATCCATATGGACATTCCGCCATGAAAATTGTTGGTTCTTCTTCGCCATCGCAGTCGAATAAAAATCAATCGATCAATGAACAGAAAATTGTTAGCAGAAAGTTTTAATCGAGAAATCAAAACCTATGCTCTAGATACCATGAAGAATTATTGAATCATATCAATGTTCATGAGGAGAAAATATATTTTTTTATTCAATAGTCTTGACAATATTACAGAATTGTAGCATTATTTATACAGACTACTTAGCGTAGGTAACAAGCTAGCTGATCGACGGCTATGCATTCAAGCCATTGTTATTAGCTTGATCATACGGTGTGATTATACAGTTTGGTTGTCCATGCAGATACATGCTGATAAATTGCCACGTGGAGAAGTATAAAAAATATCTGCTATCTACTGCTGCTTCTCCATGTATTCATACGCATGCTTGCATGTTCTCTCTTGGCTGCATGCATGGCCAACTCAACACATATATGATACATTTTTGTTAGTACATATAAATTTAATTAATATGTAAAGTCGAAAAATATAATTATCTAGAAAAAAAAATATATTCAAAGCTCATTCTCAAATAGCAACCTCAGTCTCTTTAGATGCATGTCTCTGTCTTCTTATACTGAATGCAACGTACCATTTTACGGTGTAATCAATGAATGCACAAGTGATGGATGAAAGGCCTGAAAGTCCGAAACCGCGTGAATTTGTGTGAATTATTGCATCCAATTATATGCACAACAATAATTGTATCAAATTTTAGGACCAAATTGCTCGAGTTGGGTAGCCGTTACTCTCATTATCTTGCCAAACTACAGCTGTTAATAGACAAATTAATGGAGATTTAATTGAACACTTGAACTAAACTCATGGCCCACTACATCATTTTAAAGTACTTCATTTTGTTTTTCATCTTGACTCCACATAATAATTAAATAATAATAATAACCAACAGAGCCTATTAATAATGTAACACAAATATTGACTGACAAAATTTAAATAACAACAAAATTCGAAACTACTAATCTATTACTATATACCAACTAATTGATATATCGCATATAGTAGCAACCTCATAACTAAAAAGTCATGTACATATATTCAGGTAAAAAACAAGTAGTAATTCTGCCGGTGCCTTTTTAGTTGAACCACCTAGAAGGGGAAAAAACACTATTTTCTAGGAATTGGTAATAGATTATTTTCAAATTGTGATTTTTTTTCATTTCAATTAATGTTTAGAGTTTAGGAATTCAAGGTTTTTTTTTTGGAGGACATGATTTTTAAGGTTCAAGATTTTTCTAGGGATTTATTTTGTATTTTTTAGGGTTTTTTTGGGGGTGGGTTTAGGGGTTTATTTTATGTTTTTTAGGATTTATTTTGGGAGGGGGGGGGTTTATTTTGTGTTTTTTAGGGGTTTTAAGGGGGTGTTTTTAGGGGTTTATTTTGTGTTTTTTTAGGGATTTTAGGGGAGTGGTTGTAGGGGTTTATTTTGTGTTTTTAGGATTTTTTGGGGGTATTTTTAGAGGTTTATTTTGTGTTTTTTAGGGTTTATTGATTCCATTTTAGGATATAAATACATATTCGTTTCAAACAAATTAAATCAATTCATTTTAATTTTAGGGTTCACTAAGAAAAAATCGGATAAAAAAATAAAAAATCACCCAAAAAAAACACGCCTGTCACTGTCACACATAGTCTTATATAAGACCTTGTGCACGGAAATCCTTCTCTTATATTTTTTATTTATGTCATCTCATATTTTAAGGGGCGATTATTTTGAGTGATAGATTAGACAAATTAGATTGACCGTGTGAGATTGAATAGTTGAAGAATTCAAACTTTAAACTTGTTCAATCCATTAAAGTATGTAGTGGATTATGATATATTATTTTTATCTATTTAATTTATCCTCAAAAGTAAATGCCCGTGTAGTATTTTAGTTTACGCACGTCAAATCAAGAAAAATACCTAGAGAAGCTGGTCCCATTAAGAAAAAAGGCTGGAACAGTAGGACTTCAATTCCCAAACATGCCATACTGAATTGCACATGTTTCTCTAACTACTGTCTGAAGATCTAACATCAACAATCAAATGGGATTCTTGAAAGATATATACAGCCAGCTTCAAACAACTAAGCATTATTCTCAAGGTTGTTTCCAACATATAAATACCTCAAAATCCCAAAACATTTCCTTCACTCCCATCTAAATCATTTTTCACAAACATGGCAACTTTCCATGATTATAAGTTGTTCTTCTCAACTCTCCTAGTCTTCTGTAAGATAGTCGAAGTATGCTCACGTGGCCCCGTCTACACCCCGCCAAGTGTCGAGCGCCTAACCGACCGTTTCGGTCGAATTCCGGTCAACAAAAGCTATGATTTTGCCTTTGGAGCATCTAACATTCATGTCACAAATAATGGAACCAGTGCTGATCTAAGTTTAGATAAATCCTCAGGTAACGTCGCAAAAATCGAATCTTGTCGTCGATCTACCTTAGTTTTGTACATTTATGGTAACAGTTAATTATTATGTCGATTTTAATTTTAATTTAATTTTATTTTAGGATCAGGATTGGTGTCGAGAAACAGATACTACTACGGATTTTTCAATGCTGCAATGAGACTGCCGGCTGGTTTTACATCTGGAGTTGTGGTAGCATTTTATGTAAGTAGTACATAAAAAAACTGTCCTAGCTAGCAAACCAATTAAAAATCTTCTAGAAGATTCTGATGCAAAAACTTTGTGTAATTTTCAGCTATCAAATGCAGATGTTTTCCCTCACAACCACGATGAGATAGATATCGAGCTACTCGGACATGAAAAACGAAGGGATTGGGTTCTGCAAACTAACATCTACGGCAATGGCAGTGTAAGGAGTGGAAGAGAAGAGAAATTCTACCTCTGGTTCGATCCAACGCAGAATTTCCACGACTACTCCATTCTCTGGAACAATCACCATATAGTGTACGCTTAATCAAACAAAGGCAACGCTTATTTTTTTACGACGAGAGTAGCTAATAAAAAAAGAAATGCAGGTTCTTGGTGGACAACATACCAGTGAGAGAAGTGGCGCACGGCAACGCGATGGGGTCAGTTTATCCGACGAAGGCAATGTCGGTTTACGCGACGATCTGGGATGGATCGGAATGGGCGACGCATGGAGGGAAATACGCCGTTGATTACAAATTTGCGCCGTTCGTAGCGACGATGAGAGGGATTGAGATGGAGGGCTGCATTATTAATCAGAATGATACGATTCCTTCTTGTTCGAGAAGCAGCGTTTCGAGCTTAGATCCCGTCGACGGCGAGCAGTTTTCGAAGCTGTCGAAGCAGCAGCTGACGGCGTTGGAGTGGGCTAGGAGAAAGCATATGTTTTACTCTTATTGCCAAGATAAGAATAGGTACAAAGTCCTGCCTCCCGAATGCTAAATGCTATTGCTACTTAGCTGCTGACTTCTTCACTGGAAGGTTATATATGGAAACGAATCTCATCAATATTTTTTAAATCCAACTATTGGAACTATGGATATATATAGTTTCAAAAGAATTCAGGGATTTAATTTGTATTCTTTGCTCGACATTTGTAGATTCCATATGAAGAGAGCTCTAGATTTTTATGATCATGATCAAGATATATAATGTTGCTGTGCTACCATTGTAATTTGGGCCTTTTTTGCAGAATTTTGAATTTTACCCTTGGATTGTGTTTGTATTGATTTAGCTATGCAAATTAAAAACAATTTGTTAAAGAATCCAAATATGCTTGCACTTCTTGGACTATAATTTGGGCCAATGTCTGTCCAGGCTAAAGTTTGGTCCAAGGAAGAACCCATTTACAACGCTCATGAATAGGGATGGTAAGATAAGATATACTTACATTTTTTCTCATATTTTATTTTAATCTACGTTGTGATAAAAATCATATTATACCGTACTTTACATTCGATATATCTTAAATTCGGTATAACACATAATACATACACTTCTCATGCCATTTTTTTGTTCTTCAATGTTCATTTAGGTAATAAAGTTAATTAGATATACATTTTTATGATAAGCTTAGTAAATAGTATATTATTATATTTCATTATTCTAATATCCCATAATTTAAGTATATCTCATTTTCTATTAATTTTATCAATTATTCATCTTAATATTTAATTTTAAATATTGAAGAAAAATAAAAGATTATTATTTATTACACTTACTTTCACTTTATAGGCATCATTTAGGTAATAAATTTGATTAAATACATTGTTTTTGCTTAACTTTTATATCTAACTTTAAAATATTATAAAATATTATTATTTATTCCATTTACTTTCAATAGCAATTTACTAAGTTATAATAATTAAATTGAAATAATTATATCTCATAATTCAAGTATATCTCATTTTATTTTATTTTTTCTCGATTATTCATCTTAACTTTTATTTTATTGTTTGAAAAAGAATATAAGATTATGATTTATTACATTTAATTTTAAATTGTTCATTTTTTAGTTATAATTTAGATATTAAATTAGATTAAATATCAAATTTTTGCTAAATTTTTATGATAAACTTACTGAATATTATATCATTACATTGCATTATGGATTCGCAATATGTTATAGAACTGGAAGGAATTGGAGGTGGAGTTATGAAGATTTGATGAAGAGTCCTAAAGCTGTAATCTTTGAAAGCTTAGGGTTCAATTGCGAAGTGTTGGAAAATCAGCACTTGGGGGATTTGGGGCAAAGTAACCAAATTGAAAATGAGTCGGGTCGTGGGCTGAACCAGGTTGAAGGAGAATCGGGTTGTGGGCTAATGAAAGAGGATCCGTCTGCTTTGGGCCGTAGCCAGAACTGGGCTGAGAAGAATAGTGGCTAAGGGCATTTTATAATGAGTTTATGTTATATTTCACTTTATAATATGGTACTATTTGGGTTTTGTAATGTGTGGGGACCATATGTAGATCTTATATAAACTCATACTACCTCCGTTTCATAATGTTTGTTGTTTTATTTTTTTTATCTGGAATTAAGAATTAATTTCGTGGACAAATATACCCATCCCTTATATATGCCATAAAATCTAATTCATCTATATTTTCCTAAAAAATAACAATATTTTCTCTCTCCACATATTTTTCTCTCTTCATATATTATAGGTAAGTTAGAATAAAAAAATCTTGTAGGATTTGAGAGGGTTAAAATTGGGAGAGAGGATGTCAAATTATATAAAACAACAAACATTTTGAAACTAAAAAAAAAAACCTTAAACAACAAACATTATGAAACGGAGGTAGTATGTGATACTCTTTCACGGCAGTAATGAAAAATATTATGTTTTCCCTATATTTTCTTCTAATTTTCCTTCATTTCTTCTACATCTCCCCTAACCTTCTATTACAAACATTAAACCCAAAAAAGATTAGACAAATCCACATCAAATCAGTACATTTGGTATCTCAGAGTCACGATCTAAGCATGACGGACGACCAAGGATAAAAATATTGCTATTGCAACTTCAATTTTACGGATATATCGCTGGATATATCGATATCGCATATCGATATCACAAAAAATTGAAAAAAATGATGGAAATCATATTAAAATCTTGGAAATTTAGCAAGAAATTTTAGGAACTATTATGACATATTATTATGCACATATTCCACTAAAATTTTTGATAGAATCGTATTTTGAAAGCAAACATATGAATAATACATTATATAAATACCGTCTGAGACAATACATTTGACAAAATAATACATAATACAACATAAAATAACTAAATAAATATTATAAAGTACAATTAATACCAAAATGAGTATCTATGAGATTCAAATATAGTAAATGGAATGTCATCTTATTCTAAACAATATTGGTACCAGCTCATCACATTAGAGTAATTATGGATATAATTATGCACGTGCGTTTGATATGTTTCTTGATTTCTTAGATTTCAATTTTGTATGATATATCGGGAGAAAAACTTTAGTGATTTGTCCATCATGTCCCCTAACTGAAAAAATGAAAAAATAAAGTCGTTGCGTCTCACTTTTCAATCTAAGACATCCATTGGTTTCCCGGTCTTTTTTCTCTTATAATTTTTTTCAAAGTAAGTGTCTTTATAAAATAAAGAATATTGCAACTCAAATAATTACATTGAAGACCTAAAAAAGACCACAAAAATATATAGTATTAAATAAAAATTAAAATATATTATAGAAATATAAAAAAATCGCGCTATATTGCGATAATTTATGATATTTTGTGATATATTGCGATATATTACGATATTTCACCGATACTCAGAAAAAAAGATATTCTCCCCAATATCCGTATCGCAATGTCAATATCCGCGATATATTCGTGATATATCTGTGATATTTCGCGATAATTCAATCCTTGCGGACGACACATGCTTTAAGGAGCTGCAAGAGGCATAAAAAAGATGGATCAAGTATTAATAGCAGAATCAACAAAGAGAGAAGCATCTGAATCGAAAATGCAAGAGAAATTAGAGGCCATCACCACAGAAATGCAAGATCAGTTAAAGGGTGATGCGGCCAATCAATACGCGGAAGCAAAGAAACGAACACACGAAAACTATATGGTTGATTAAATCCAAAAAAAACTGAACAATAACAAATTAATAACCCCAATATACTGTAATAAATCAATGAATTCGACTTTAACAAGAATTAAACACAAAACAACCCAAATAATCCGTAAAACCCTAAATTAAAGACAAGAACAGAAACCTATGCAAACGACCTCGTATTGAGCTCAAATTTTAACACAAGGCACAATCTGTAGAGATGCAAAACATATCCAAAATTCATCTAATTTTCACAAGTGGTTTAAGAGATCGAATGGTTGGAAGTTTCTGACCCGATTTAGGGTTTTTATACCTAAATCGGTGAATCTGGGTTTCGATCTGAAGTGGGACGATTTTGAGGGTGTTGATGATGATATGGGAATGTTATGGACGTGGGTGGTGTCTGTGGTGATGGTGGAAGGATTGATGATGAAGAAAAACGAAAAGGATAGGTGAAACTCACCCGAAACGAACCCCGAATCGACGAGAACTCGGAACGCGCCTATGAAGCAACCTTCAATGGTTGTCTAACCTGGACACTATGAGATATCATGAACAAGACAATAGATTTCAAGCTTGGAATCGCCAGAACCAAACTCTACCAAAGAACCGATGTTTGTTTGTGAGACGGGAGAAAAACGTAAAGCTGTTTTTCATTCAAATCCAGTCTGAGAAACATCAAGAACGAAAATCTCCTAAATAATTAACCTAGGGAACGAAAATTAAAGTGTCTTGGGCCTAGAATTCAAACTGGGCTAATTAAAACTACTACTGGGTCCAATATCACTTTAACAGATTGTGATAATTGGGCATGCTAAATAAATAAAACCACAACTGAAATAATAGACTGGAAATAAAATAAAATAACTAATTAAATCAGCAAGGAACGACTTTTCCATGGCTTCAATCGAGCTCCTCGATGCTTAATAAAGTCACCAACTTGGACTGCTTGAAATCAGTTCCATCATCTTCCAACTTCTTTCCAACATAGCACTGGAAGTAACCTTGCAACTTCTTGGCTCTTAATCTCGTCACTGGACCTCTCAGCTGCAACTTCGGATTCAAATCCTCAGTGCTTGTCTCGATCTCATCAAAGGGTGTGAATTCTAAATATGAGCACCTCATTCACACTTACCAACATATAGTTACAATTATCAAATGTATCAAAAGGGAAAGGAATTTCTAAGGAACCGTATATACTGGGAGCCCCACCGAGCCCTTTTGTAGCTGAAAGTGAGTCCCCAAATCAGTACCCAGTTAACTCTAGATTAAAAGCCTTGGTGGATCAGTCATAAATGCAAATCATCAACCCTATTCCTAAAATCGACTTCCCCAGGTTTGATGGCAGTCAACCCCGCTCTTGGATTCTTAAATGTAATCAATATTTTCAGTTAGTTCACAATGTACCTGAATCACAAAAGTTGGTGCTAGCATCCTTGCACTTTGAAGGAAGGGCTGAACAGTGGTTCCAAAACTATAGCCATAAATTTAAGGATTTAAATTGGAATCAATTCTTAAATGTGGTCACTGCTAGATTTGAATATTTAAAAGAGACCAAGATTATTATGGAATTTAATAAGCTAAAGCATCAAGGTTCTTATGAAGAGTATGTAGAAAAATTTGAAGAATTAAAGGCTTGCATGATGTTATTTAAACACAGTGATTACTCTGAAGGATATTTCATGGCAAGCTTTCTAAGTGGGTTAAATGAGGATGTACATGCTGCTATTGTTGGGGTTTTTTCAAATTAAACAACCGCATGATCTATTGGTTGTTCATTAATCCACTATCATGCAAATCATATATTTATGTATCTCGTATGAATTTAATAAACCGATTTTAATAAACATGCACGATTCTACTTAAAGCGGAGATATAGAATATCGAAAAATGACTTACAAATAAATGTCGGGTTGAGAACAAGATTACAAGACTAATCTTGATGTTGATATATATGATAATCGGCGCCCCTTGATGCTATTCCACTCCAAGATCTTCTGTTATATTCTCGGACTCTGTTTCAGATACAGGGTGGACTGTAATCTACTAAGACGGGTGTGAATTTTGTGGAGAGCAAGAGAACAAAAGAGGGCTGATAATAATACTTAAATTTTTATCCCCCATCCCTATTATTTATAGGGAGGTGGGCGAAATCTGTTGCCCAACTCTACTGGGTTTTGGGCCTCTAACTCTTGTTCCATCTCCAGTTTACTTCAGTCATATTGGGCTACAATAGGGATTTAGAAGAATATTAAATTGGCCTGCTAATTTATTTAATTTCCAATATCCAATAAACTTAGGATATAAATAAATAAATAAAGTATTACTTTTATTCCACTAAAGAAGTATTACTGACTTACCAATTTAATACATATTTGTGAATATGCACTACAAGAAAAACGCTCATACACCACGGGTAATAACCGTGGTGTATGATAAATCCTAACCGTGGTCTAGGTGGGCGTCGTCTATGCACACGCTCATACACCACGGGTAATCACCGTGGTAATTTTACCACGGTTTTAAAAAAACCGTGGTTAATTTACGACGGTGGCATACACCACGATTATTCACCGTGGTAATTTTACCACGGTTATTCACCGTGGTAATTTTACCACAGTTTTCAAAAAATCGTGGTAAATTTACGACGATTACAAAAAACCGTGGTAATTTTACCACGGTTTAGTATAACTGTGGTAAGTTTACTACGGATTTATAAAAACCGTGGTAAA
Source organism: Perilla frutescens (assembly GCA_026008535.1). Taxonomy (NCBI): domain Eukaryota; kingdom Viridiplantae; phylum Streptophyta; class Magnoliopsida; order Lamiales; family Lamiaceae; genus Perilla; species Perilla frutescens. Next base: position 17,927,804 of record BRKX01000015.1, read on the forward strand.
ATTACTACAATTTTCTAAAAAAAAACCGTGGTAAAATTACCACGGTTTTAATAAAATCGTCGTAAATTTACCACGGTTAGAATTTAACTGTGGTAAGTTAACCATGATTTTTTTAAAACTGTGGTAAATTTACCACGGTTCTCCATTAAAACCGTAGTAAATTTACCATGGTTTTTTTAAAAAAACGTGGTCATTTTTTTGCCCTGTTTTTTAAATTATTTTTATCCTGTCTTAATCCCAAATTAAAAAATATTATAATTGAAAATCATCAAAAAATATAAAATATCATTCAAAATGCAAATTAAAATATCATTCAAAATACAAATTTAAATATCATTCAAAATACCATACATCATCAAAATACATGTCCAAAATATAATATTCAATCTATCAAAGCTAGCTCCCGGTCATTTGTTAAAAACTACTACAATATCTATCAATCCAAAACTCTATTACAATTTGATCTTACTGTGAAAGCCTTGAGTCATACTTGTAGATCGAAGTCTTCTCGTGCTGAGATCTAAAAAAATCAATTGATCATATATATAATAGGTGATTAACTTAGTCTCTTCGAGCTAAAATATAAAAAATGATCTAATGATTATAAAACTGAAAATTACCTTGCACAGTGATCTTATATATACTCAAGCACGCAATCCACCACTCCACACGAACTTCATCAATATCCCCTAGCAAATACTTATCCTTTTTGAACTATTATCATTAAAAAAAATAAAATATAGGCTATGTAAAAAGTACTAATCAAATTAATAATTTAATCTCATCCAATATATAATCATATTCTCCATCCATTCTTCCTCATCCTATCTCAAAAGGTAAACATGTACTCGAATAGAATGGGTAACTATTATTTTATAACTCAACTTAGCATACTCAGCAAAATATGCATTCGAAACAAGGAGTCAAGGACAGCCAACAACAAAGATAAATGAGGCAGGCACATGAATACAGACCTCTATAGGTGTTAACATTTTCTTCTCACTGATCTTATCATACTTCTGCTTTTTACACTCTTCATCATGGTAACTGTTAATACCAATATTATGCGTCAGTATTATTGGTAACAGAAGCTCTGCTCTATGATTTCAGATACAAGTATACTAATAGCTATCATGAGCTTATACATAGAAATAGTAACAACGATAATTATCTCATAACTTATCTGTATTTGAAGAATAAAAATATCATCACCATCTGAAAAAAAAAAACAAAAATTGTTCTTCAAACAGATATCCAAAAAAAAATTAGGTATTATTCTATCTCTATTAAATATTTGTGGAGACATATCACCAACATACATGTTATGTAGATTAGACATAAATACTTACCATAGATCTTATAGAAATAGAAGAATGGAAATAATACTTACCTGATGAAGACCTATATTATTGTAAATGGATTTGGCGATTTGCCTTCACCAACTACAGGAACTATTAAGCTGAAATTATTATAAGCAAAACCATATCAGAAGCTTCCTCTGCAATCTAGAGGGTAGGACAAGAACAAGTGATTAACAAAGGGTTTGCTAATTTTATTTCTTGAATATGAAGCAGAACATTTGAACATATTGGAATATACTTCTTTGAATCAGTAAAATCACCTTTGTCCCAGCAATGCCCATTACAATTCCAATATCTGCTAATTTTAATGCAGGTGCATCAGTCACTCCATCCCCAATCATTGCCACAACTTCACCAGAATCCTTGAACAATCTCACTATTTCTTGTTTATGCTTTGGTTTGGCCCTTGAGAAAAGTTACTGTCAAATTATTAACTGAAGAATGTATAAATTCAACTAGTTCATGAAAGCAAAGGTTCCAATAGAGTAAATAATCTAAAAAATATTGTAGGGGAAGTATAAGAAAGTCTTCAAAAACAAATTATGAAAATCAAGAAGTCTTCAAAGCAAATTAGCTACTTGAGAGCTGATTTTAATACAATTCAACAGTAAAAACAAAGAAAAGAAAAGCTTAGTGGAAAAAACATCAAGACTACATATATAGCAACTACGAAATTAATTTAATTAATTAGAAAGTAATAATTCAGTAACATTCATTACAACTGAGTGGCCGACTATATTTATTCATTTGGTAAAATGAGTTTTGATTTCTATCAATTTTTAACTAATCACAAATTTAAAAAGATAAGTTTTGTTACGTAAAACAAGATTTTAATTTATCATTCTTATATATATAGTTACTCAAATATCTACATGGTACGAATTTAATTCTCATTGCTAATAATTGGATCGCTTAGAAAACTTGAAACCATACAAACACATAAATTAAATGATAAAATATATACTAGTATGTTAATGGGGGCTCATGAACTTTTTCTGACAACAATAACCTCACTATATTTTACTTCGTTTGTGGATTTAAGAAATACAGTTAAATATAGACATATCCTAGTTTCAAACACCTCCCAACCAAGATGAAATATGCCATTTTATTGCCAACAGTAACCTTACAACCACGTAATGTGCAGAGTTCATAAAATATCAATAGAACTATTGCAAATTCATCATCCAGTCATCTTCATAATACGACATTTTCACATAAAGTAGTGCAGCTCCTGCAATAAGACTTCTCCTACAGTAACATGGTGGGAACAACTGGACCACCACCCATCCCCATAACTGATAGAAGCAAGGCAAGGTATGGAAATAAAGATCTTTAACTATTTGAAATGATAAGAACAAAACAAGAGGAACAGAGAATTCACCGGTTAATATTTATCATGCAGTTTGTAATAGTACTACTCATCCAAAAGTTCTCAACCAGTCTCATATTTAAACCGTGCAATGCAGATATGCAAATCAACACAAAATTATGCAAGTTAGAGTTCCCTTAATAGTGCTTCCAACTTAAAATGACTTCCCCATACACTCACACACACTTTATGCAAGTTAGAGTTCCCTCAATTTGGGGATTGTGTCGTGCAAATCAGTAGAAAATCTTAAAAATAGAATGAAACTAACAAGAAATAGAACATCATATCTACCAAATATAGGATACATTTTTAGACGACATATTTCTAGAGCAAGATCACCAATTACATAATTCTGCAAGACTTATTATTTATATACAAGCAACATTTTTTTTTTAATTGAGAGTCCAGCTTTTGGTCCCTAATTTACATTAATTCAGAAAATTATACTAGGGCTTTTTCCCCTAATTCAAGTATGTTTGAATTCGAAAAATTGTCTAGAACAACCAGATCGAAGAAGTCGAATTCAAAAAATTGTTTACAATCACAGATGCAACAAATCACACCAAAATAACTTAGAATAATCTGGAATTATACCTCAACCTCAGGCGTCCCTCAATCTCCGGCGATGACAGATGCAAGTGAGGTAGATTTTTGAGCCACCTCAAAATCACAAATCTAGCAATGACGACTTTAGAGAAAATGATAAAAACAATGCCTGCAGAGAGAGGAAACGATGCCTGCTATTTCTAGGGCAACCCTACACGAAAACGAAAATAGTAACAAGATGGAGACTCTATATGACGACGATGACGGAGGCCTAGACGAAGACGGTGATGACCACCTCTACTTTAGGGTGAGTGAGAATCTGTAGGAGAGAGAGCGAGAGAGAGAGAGAGGAGTAGTTAGCAATGGGTTTGAGCGAGTGATTTCAATTTTTTTCAATTTCCCTAATATTTTTGAACAGTGTACTTACCACGGTTTTAAAAAACTGTAGTCATTAAAGATACGCACATATACCACGGTTTTAGATTATCAGTCGTGTATTCATGAATATACACCACCAAAATATCTACAACTGTGGTGTTTTTGTGTAGAAGCACGTTCATACACTACCGTTTTAATTAAAACCGTGGTTATTAGTTATATCACCACGGTTTATTGCCAAAACCGTGGTGAATCAAGGGTGGTGTATGAACATTTTTCTTGTAGTGATGTTTTCTCCTTTAGTTCAGCCATTCCTCATGTTTAAGATATAATGTCCATTAGTTAATTATGTAAGCTTCTGAAAGTTATAATTAATTAATATCTTATTTCTTGAGTAGTACCACACAAGCTTTATCATGTACGGAATAAATTCCAGCTATAGGGTTTCACATGAACTTTGAAATTTCTCAAGAAGACATCATCAACCTGGCGCATCAGGACACGGTGGTCATATATATTGCACGACCCATCATATATGTAAATATTATCACCCATGATAAGTCTCAAATATTACACATTTATTATCTGTATTTCTATTTATTTGAGACTTAAATCATTATCTTTTTGGTAATTGCAGGATTAATATGAAGATGGAAGGTGTGAAAAATATGAATGGAATAATGCTGCAAATATGGAAGGAAAATAATCAAGATATGAAAGAATGATGAACTATCGATTTTGAGGAAGGAATTTGCGATCACAAATGCCAAATCACGATATGATACTTAATGATGGAGAAAACGTTATGCCTATATAAGTTGTGTCATATTATTCTGAAATGGGCATCTCGTTCTGTACTGAGACAATTATCTTTTTAGTTTAATCGTTAGTTTAATATATTTTGTAATCATCACTTGTATTGTTTTTAATATGAGTGACTAATTTATTTTCTGGAATGAAATCACATTAGTTTCTGATATGCCCATATCGTGAGATCAAATTGGTTGACACAAATTCACATGCTTGTACCCTTTTATGCTCCGAGATAGCAGGATTATGTTCTTGATTAATTGATTGTGTAGTGCGCAATATACAATTGATTAGTTAAGGTCTAAAACCAATTAGAATCGATAGATCTGTAATTGTCGAATTGATTTTATAAGTGGTAGAATTGACTTTCTTTGTCAATGGGCATACAAGGATATTGTGGGCATACGGGTCCGTATGCCTATAATATAACTGGGTTTCTCTATTTCTTAAAGCTATTGATTAATTAAATCTGTTAAAGGTTCTTGCGGGTTGTTAATTGATAAGAAGGCGAATAATAAGGGTTCTTTTATTCGATAACACTTAAGGAGAAATGAGGAATGCGTCAGCGGGTTCCGGTATTCCATAACTGGTTTATTTGATTGTGTGGATATTATTTTTGCATCAATGATCGACGTGGGCATACCGTTATGACTTTGTGATTTCATCCGGATTATCTATTATTGATTTATTTACTTCTTATTTTCAGTTTTAGATTAAACTCTCTCTCTCAAAACCCCCCAAAGTTACAGCAGAAAGAAGGATTACACCGTTCCCTGAGGATTCGACCTGTGCTTTCCACATACTACACCCATTTGGGCATTCGGAAGAACAGATTTATTTTGAGCGCGTGACGACAGAGCATCAACCCAAAATATCGAGACTATTGATTCCATCAAGGAACCACACCCATTGATAGATCAAAGTAATAAACACAACATATATATGTCCGTCAATATATATATGAATTAAGAACCCGAACTATGTGGATCTTTATTCTCTCACTATAAGGTTAGAGTATAGAATAGTATCCTATCATGATCCTCCTCAATACACATATTGGTGTATTAGAATAATCAGTTAGTTAAGACAAACTAACTATCAGATTATTCTACGGTGTACCAATGGTGGGTTCAGGACCATCTAAGTTGTGAGCCTTTTAATACAGTAAAAGGAACCAATGATATGATCTTACCATGTGATCTCCCACAGCGTATCATCTACAATGTATGTATAGAGAACATGCATAAAATATGACAATTTAAATGCAAACAGTGACTGCAATAGTATTCAATCTCTATCATCATATAATATCATCAGAAACGTATACAAAGACAAGTCTTCCAGTATACAAAACCAACAATCTCCCACTTATACTTGAAGCATGTCTTTCAAGCATAAAACTAACTGTCTAACTCTCCAACCCTAAACTAAATCTCAAACAGTGCCTTTTGGTCTGCATCTCACTCTCATTTTCTCCACGTGACCATCAAAGGTCTTAGCTGGAAGACTCTTCATGAATGGATCAGTTAGATTATCCTCTGATGCAATCTTGACCACTGCCACATCTCCTCTCTTAATTATTTTATATATAAGATGGTACTTCCTTTCTATGTGTTTATTTGTCTTATGGGCTCTGGGTTCCTTTGAATTTGCCACTACACCAAAATTATCACAGTATATCATGATACTCTTAGGCAAATCAGGAACTACTCAAGTCCAACAGGAAGCTCTGGAGCCAGACAACTTCCTTTGCAGCCCCAGATGCAGCTATATATTCAGCTTCCATGGTGGAGTCAGCAATGCATTTCTGCTTGATGCTTCTCCATGCAATGGCTCCACCTCCCAGTGTAAACACATAGCCTGAGGTAGACTTACTCTGATCTTTATCAGATTGAAAATCTGAGTCCGTGTAACCCAAAGGCATGAGACTATCAGAGCGGTATATCAGCATATAATCTCGAGTCCTTTTCAGGTACTTGAGAATATTCTTAACTGCAGTCCAGTGACCTTGTCCGGGGGTTAGACTAATATCTGCTTACCATGCCAATGGCATAACATATATCAGGTCTAGTGCAAAGCATAACATACATCAGACTTCCCACAGCCGAAGCGTATGAGACCTTTTTTATCTCATCTATCTCAGATTGTATTTGGGAACACATTTCCTTGTATAGATGTATTCCATGCCTAAAAGGTATAAAACCTTTTTTGGAATCATGTGCTATACCTAGCTAGCACTATATCGATATAAGTTGCATGAGATAGATACATCATCTTTTTCTAGCGATCTCGAATGATCTTGATGCTAAGGATATGTCCGGCTTCTCCCAGATCCTTCATATTGAATTGCTTGGACAACCACATCCTTATGTCTGATAAGACCTTCTTATTATTTCCAGTAAGCAAGATATCATCAACATACAGTACGAGGAAAATCACTACGTTTTCGTCACACTTCTTGTACACACAACTCTCATCTGGACTTTGCACGAATCCATATGACTGGATAACTTCATCAAAACGAATGTTCCAAGACCTTGACACCTGCTTAAGTCCATAAATGGATCTTTTAAGCTTGCACACTAGTTGCTCTTGGCCTTCAACAATGAAACCAAAGAATGATAGTGTAGAAATAGAAAAAGTCTCATATCAAGAAACTTCAAACATGTTGGACAAGCTGTAAATGTTTTGGATTCAATAAGAAAGTGATTGTGTTGATGAGTTACTTCAAACGCGCAAGTTAAATGATGTGATATTAATCCAAAAAATTAAAGTATTGTTATATGCAACTTTAGATAAGTATTTCATACAATTTGAAGTTTAATGTAATATATGTAGTTAAATAGTTCTAGATATTTTACATGGATATTTAAATATATTTAAAAATTAATATCATTTTATTATTATATAGAGGTAAATTTCTTAAGGATGATCCTATAAAAATACCAGAATATTACAATGTAGAGGTTATTCTTATTTATAATTGGTCTCGAGTTGGGACCATAACTTTTTATTACTATAAGGAGGCTATTCTTATATAAATATTTTACTCTATATATATATATATATATATATATATAGGGGGTGGTTCTGGTGTAAACCACCCCTAGTGTGTAAACTATAAACCATTCTCCCACCACATATTCTTCAAAATCTAATGGTCTAGATTTGGTCAAAGGGCGGTGACATTATTATAAATGATAGGAACTTAAAAAAAACGATGAAATTTTGATAATTTTCATGTCTGGATCAAAATTTAAAAAATAAAGAAAAATAGCGGACTTCGAGGACACAGACTAACGAAGACACATGCATATGCTAACGAAGAAATATCACTTCGTTCAAAACACCTAACTTTAAATACAAAACTTATTTTGTTAGGAAATTATTAAATAACGAGTTTTATATGGTTGGAAAACTAGTCAAGCCTAATTTTCAACAAAAAATAATTTCAAAAAAATATGAATCATGACAAAGTTATAGTTGTTTGATTGAAGCTTATTAGTTGTATTATTTGGCTTCAATCCACAACATTATTACTTTTGTTAGCATTGTGTATTACTTTTCTTTAGCATTACATAATACTTCTGTTAGCGTACGATAGTGCTAGCAACATCAAATGATAAAATGTAATAAAATTAAATTGTTGAACTCTAAAATTGATTTGATAGCAATATAACTAATCATGATGCTAGCAAATCATCTATCATATGCTAATGAATCATGCTCAATTGAGATGAATTTTATACATTGATAATACACATGCAATATCAAACACATATGATTCTCTTACCAGATATATTTATATTACATTAGCATTATTATAATATTTTAGTTAGCATATGTCAATGTTAACGTTAGCAGTGCATTAACATTCTCATATAAAAAATATCTTAGGCAATGGTTAGTATACTGGTACGGATATACCCACATTAATAAAATCTGGATTGCTTTGAAAGATAATTACGTACTAGCTATTTTAATTGTGTGTTTGATTATTAAGATAAATATACTAGATTGCTTCACACATCTGTTTGGTACATTATTTTATTTGGTAGACTGAGGGGGGAGCCGGATACCTTGTCTAGAAACTATAACTGGGGGAGGGCGTTGGATGCATTGTCCAGCCGAATCAGTAAATTACACCCCGGGTCTCGCATTAGGACCGGGCCTCGCGTGAACAAGCAATGGCTATCAAACACACGGTTCTTGCTGGATACCTTTACTAATATGCCTTTATCCAGGCTACCAAACATTGCCTTAATATATTAATGTATTGTTCATTGTGAGTATAATTGATACTGATGAAATATTTGTTATATGCTAATTAAATACATCCTCATTGGGATTAATAAATATTTATAGTAATATAATTGATGTCAGTGAAGCATATATTAATTGGGATGTAATAAACATTTACAGTAATATAATCGATGCTAATGAAATATTTGGCATATGCTAACGAAGCATTTGACATATGCTAATGAAATATTTTTATATGCTAACAAAGCATGATTGAATAAATCATTATCGCAATATAACTGATGATGATGAGACATTTGTCATATGCTAACAAAACATATGTCATATGCTAACGAAGTATTCTGAGTTTGAATACGCGTGAAAAATAAAATTTTTATATTTTTCGTCCATATTTTTCTAGATAAACATATGCTTTATTGATCTTAAATGAAAGAGGATTAAAAGACCTTTAATTTGATAAATTATTTGAGTTAATCCAATGAAAAACAAGCAAGTTATGATCGTTTGAAGTTTTTAAGATTTTTTTTAGATGCTGAGTCAGCATGATATCAGTTTTTTTTTTCAACAAATGGACAAAAATACCCCCATAGACTAAAAAAAGTTGCGAAAATTACAAAACTACCACTGAATTTTTCTCCAAATCTTGACCGTGTATTTTTTTAGATGGATGCTAAGATATTGGTTTATAGTTTACACACTAAGGATTGGTTTACATTTGATTCATTCCCAATAGGGCAAAAGGCCAAAAAAACACCCGAACTATATGCTCAATCTCACCTAGATGTATGAACTGTTTTTTTACCTAAATACACACCTAAACTATTTAAAAAGTACAATTGGCCTCCTTAACCATTCAAAATATATCAAATTCACATTTTTTATTTAACATCGTTAACTTTTTTCGTTAAATAAAATACTCATACAATGTATTGTGGTATGGTTAGAAAGCCCTCGTCATGGGATTTCTAATTATATTCTCAATTTGTCAATCAGGTGTTAAATGATAGAATAATTACACGGAGAAATATCGATGACGAGGGTTTGTATTATAAATTAAATTTTAAATCTCGATATCAATTCGATGTTGGATTTTGAAATTAAAAGAAGGGTTTGAAACTCCATGGTGTGGGTTATTTGGCTGTGATTTTAATTTGGTCGATCGGAATTTATAAGTGATAGAATTGAGCTTGACACATTTTAATTAACGGAAAAAACTAATGATATTAACTTCAAGTGTCAATCTGTTCTTTTTTGAATAGTTTAGGTGGGCGATTGTTCTTTTTAAATAATTTAGGTGTGTTTTTGGGCTAAAAAATAATTCGTACGTCTAGGTAGGATTCGACATATAGTTCGAGTGTTTTTTTGACCATTTACCCTTCCATATATATATATATATATATATATATATATATATATATATAGAGAGAGAGAGAGAGAGGAAAATATAAAAAAAAAACTCCAATCACCATTTTCACTTTTAAATAAGTCATCTAAATTTATAATGAGTAAATTATATAGAGAGACAGATGACGAGAGATCGACGAAAAAATAAGAAATAAAAATAAAAAAGTTCAATCACCATTCTCGTTTATAATATACTCATTCATTTTCTCTTCATCCCATTAATTCTACTATCTAATGAAGTTATACTTCTTTTACTATAATAAATCACCATTTTCAACCTCAAAGATAAATGTTTCATCACTAACCCATATTTACAGAGATAGATAACTTCTATTGCTCTTCTACATGAGTTAAATCACTTGTTATAGAGATTGGATACTAAATCAATAAACCTCGTCTCTTATCTTAGTATTTTTGCTTGAATGCCCTACAACCATCGAAGACGAACAAAAATATAGAGATATAGAAAATTGGCCTTTTTCATAATTGGGTTCGATCGAATTTATGCGTGTCTCCTTTCTCAACATTTTTCTTCTTGTTAATTTTGCTTACACAATTATTCGTAAAATGAAAATTGATTTGGTTGTGAGTTTAGGGTTGTAATTTGGGGTTTTTTTTTTCAACTTTTCACTTTAGATTCTATATCAACGCCGCTTTGACCTTCAATATAACGTAAATTAAGTAGCAATTAGTTTTAGGGTTAAAAGTATTTAAGAAAATATACCCAAATCAAAAGTATAGAACTAATAAATTATGAGACGAAAAAAATCAAATATAAAATCAAAAATATTTTGATGTTATGCCAACGAGATTAAAAGTGAAAAAGTGAAATTGTGTCAATCTTGCATCGAATCCCAATATCGAATATACTATTAAAAGTAAATGCGAATAATGAATGATTGGTGAATTTCCAATTTTGAATTCGAGTCCAAAGGCAGGCGTCAGAAATCAAATCCATTTCCCTAAGGAAATAATTAATAAAGTAATGATCAGGTAAGTCATTCCAAAAGTGACGACACACGACGTGCAACTCTCTCTCTCTCTCTCTCTCTCTCTCTCTCTCCCTCTCCCTCTCTCCTAACCAGATTCTCATATCAATTCTCACCCATTCACACCCTCACAGCGTGAAAGATTTTGCCCTTTTTGTTGTCCGTCACTAGTTTTTTGCTGTCTGCATACGTTTAGAGGCAGCCACAGCTAATCTATTAAAGTGGTAGTGAATAAATTTAAACACAGCAGCGCAGTCCTCATGGAGGTTAACAACGGCGGCGGCATGGCGGCGGAACTGCCGGAGGGGATTCCCTCTGTAATTCCCGGCTGGTTTTCCGAGATTAGCCCAATGTGGCCGGGTAATTAATTTGTTTAATATTTTTTTTTTCATTCAAACTGTGTTGGAATATTATATGTTTGTTGAAATGCACTCAACCGCATGTTAAAATTCATTATTTTTTTCCAATTTTCTTCTTGGGATGAATGTATATGTATTTGTGCTTCTTTCCTTTGGGCTTATGAGTGTCTGAAGTTGATTTCTTTTACTTCAATGCTTTGTCAAAAAAATAAAATGAAAAAGAAAGCAGAGTTAAAAGATCGTTCTTTTTCCTCCTCATATATTATAATGTGATTGGTCTTTCCACCATTTAAATAACTGGGACTTATGATACTGCAATTTTGATGTATATACGTGATGCTTGTTATCAGGATATGGATTGTTTTTTTTCTTTTCAATTGTGAATAAATCATCAGTTACTACTATTGAAACATGCAGGAGAAGCGCACTCATTCAAGGTGGAAAAGATATTATTTCAGGGAAAATCCGATTACCAGAATGTAATTGTTTTTCAGGTAGTTGCTTCAATATGAGAGAGAGAGAGAGAGAGAGAGAGAGATGAATGTGCTAGTTTTTTTGTACAATCTTTTTTTTCCTCTAATAATACTAACTGCATATGATTACTGGTTGAATTTGAGTGCAGTCATCAACTTATGGAAAGGTTCTTGTATTGGATGGTGTAATTCAACTCACGGAGAGGGATGAATGTGCATATCAAGAAATGATCACCCATCTTCCACTTTGCTCAATCCCAAACCCAAAAAAGGTACTTACAAGTTATAATAGCGATCTTTAATATGTAAAATATTTATAACAGTACATCAAATGTTTAGTAAAAATTGTGAGGTAGCCAAAGAAACTTGAGGTGTATGCTTACGGTTCAAGAGTCTTTCTTCAATAAGAAAAATGTTCGTAAAGCTCTGAGCCGTATCTTTCAACGCAAGGCCTAGGTTTAAATTTCATATTTTGTGCCATGTACCGTAAGAAGTTGATAATTGAGAAAGAATTGGCCTTTGGCTTCCTTGTATTGATCTGCAGCAAATAATTGAACAATGAATGAGTCTTTATGCACTCTGTAGTCTTCATAGCCATAGCCATTTTCGACTTGCTTGATCAGTGCACTCAGGCTGCATAAGGTAGAATCAATTCAATTGTCTTACTCCCTTGGTTCGTTATTTAACAGAGTTATTCTTTCAGGTTTTGGTGATTGGAGGAGGAGATGGTGGTGTCCTGCGTGAAGTCTCTCGCCATTCATCTGTTGAGAAGATAGATATCTGTGAGATCGATAAAATGGTAGTTGATGTAAGTACACCCGATGTTGCTGCTCGTTCTTGCTTCTATTTATATGTCTCATTGTTTGATTATTGTTCTCTGATTCTATAGCAATGCTTATAACTACTATAATCCATGGAACCTATGATCTAAGTTTGAGTCTTCAATTAGATCCACACCCAATGTAAGATACTGATTATATAATCCATGGTTCCAGGTTTCTAAACAGTTTTTCCCCAGTGTAGCTGTGGGATTTGAGGATCCTCGTGTGACGTTGCACATTGGAGATGGTACAATCAGCCATGACAAACTGTCAATATTTACTTCGAATCTCTGTTTTGACATTTCTTGATTCTAAACTTCCTCCAATCTTTGCAGGAGTCGCGTTTCTCAAGGCTGTCCCAGAAGGGACTTATGATGCAGTCATAGTAGATTCTTCGGATCCAATTGGTAATAAATAGTCTTTTATCAAAGGTTTCCCTACCATCCCTCAATTCTGTTTTGACTGTTTGCATCATTCAATTTCAGGTCCAGCACAAGAATTGTTTGAGAAGCCTTTCTTTGAGTCTGTAGCTAAGGCTCTTAGTCCAGGTGGGGTCATATGCACTCAGGCCGAAAGCATATGGCTTCACATGCACATTATCGAGGATATTGTTGCAAACTGCCGCCAGGTCTTCAAAGGCTCCGTCAATTATGCTTGGACAATAGTTCCAACATATCCAAGGCATTTTCTTTCTCCTTCCATTTCTCACACATTTATCATATTCTAATGCTGTTTGATGTATTCGTCGCCACTAATACTATCTATGGATATTTTCGACAATTCTGCTTTCAGCGGGGTTATTGGATTCATGCTTTGCTCGACTGAGGGTCCTGCAGTTGATTTCAAACACCCGGTTAACCCGATTGATGCTGATGAAAGCCATGCCAAAACTTTGGGACCATTAAAGTTTTACAACTCTGAGGTACCACACAACACGTTGTGAATTTCCCATGCAAACTATTTTTGACTTTGTTATTTGAATGTGCTAATTTCTGCTCATTGCTTCTGTATCAGATCCATTCTGCAGCTTTCTGCTTACCCTCATTTGCTAGAAAAGTGATTGATTCAAAGGCTTATTGACACGGTAATGTTTAAATTATCGTTTCTCCAAATCTTGAACCATCTCTGGCTATGAAATCGATCTGGGCTTGAGCAATATCTCTACCACTCTAATCTCTATTACTTTGTCGCGAAATTTTTGACAATGTTAATTTGAGTGAGAAACTTATGTTTCATTTTTCGTTGGACAATGTAAGAGTTTGTTCATTTCATTGAAGCATTGATTATAGTGAAATACTTTTCTCTTAAACTAGTGAAATTCCTCTGCTTTTTTCTGAGTTGTCACATTTTGAGCACATCAGTTGTTCATATTTTAGTTAAGTGCAGTGAAGGTGTTGCAACTATGTGAATGTTTCTGCATGGTGTTCTTGAATCTCATTCATTGCAACTATATCTATATATATATCTGTATATATAAATCAGCCATCTCTCTCCCTCCCTCTCTCTCTCTCTCTCTCTCTCTCTCTCTCTCTCTCTCTCTCTCTCTCTCTCTCTCTCTCTCTCTCTCTTCAGTCAAAATCCATGCTGTCACTCTCTTAGTAATGTAGTGGTAGTGTGAATGAGTTTGGGTCCAAATAATTATACAAAATTCTCGAATAATTACTGCGAATTTCCAGTTCGTTGAAGAAAAAATATCTTCTTTCAGGTACAGAAAATATTTAAGAATATGTTGCTGGATTGAGGATGTTGATCAGTCACCTCCCGTGTCATTGGTCTATTTCTTGTCGTTCGATGTTATAGATTACCTAACTCAAATTTAAATTAAAATAGATCAACAAAATTACAAAATGTACGATTTGATGCAGCTGAAGAATCAGTGAACCTCACGTGCAATTAATTCTTTTGGTTGTTCTACTTGTACCTCCGTGGGGACATAATTTGTACCTTTGAAATTGACATTCGAGTCAACTATGTCAAAAAAATATGCGCATAATTAGTACTAATAGAGTTGAGTTCAAGCTTTCTAATATCCTTTTCCAAAGCTTTTAACAACCAATCACGAGTCAATATTGAGTTGCTTTGATTTGCAGGCCTACTTCTTGCACTATTATGCTGTTTACAATTCCAATCTTTGGTTAAAAAAATAAAAATAAATAAAAACAAAAAAATTAAAGGGCCAAGCCCAATTTTCCAGTTTGACAAACAGGCCTTTAAAGGGTCAAGATGAAGATAGTTCACCACGTGCGATCAGGTTGAATCAATTTGTCAGCATACAACAAGCTATCAACATTTGTAGTGGTGTCCATCACTCGACGTTATCGTATTTTAATTTCATATATATTAATTTTATCATGTATATTTTATAATGTTTTCTATACATGAAAATGAAATACGAACATGCATTGGGTTTCTCATGCCCATTTTTAATATCGTTGTCTCAATGTCAATGGGGAGAAGAGCTGAGTCACGTAGCACTCAAAAATTAGGTCATGAAAATAAATAAGGCCACCTTAAATTATTACACACCCGCCAAAATGTTATTGGAACTATGATGTTGTGGTATTAACTAAGTGTCCCAGTTGAGAATATGTTAGGTACCATCCAAAAAAAAAGGACCAGTTATCTAGAGAAAATATGTCTATATATCCCTATATGTAGAGACAATTCAATCGATCAATTGTGTTTATCTACGAAATCGATCATTTCAAATTATTATTTATAATAAACAAAAAAAGGGCCATTCCCTTGTATGTATATTCTTCAAATTAAATGTGATAGTCGGCAAAAGCGAGTTTTCATTATATAAATACAGAGAAGCTTTGCCGTATCCAATCATAAAGTTGGTCAATTATTTTGTAAATAAACTAGATTTGGGATTATTTAATTATTAGTTTTAGTTATATGTATTTATTATATTTAGTTGTCCCAATATCCACCAACTTTTTCATGCACTGGGCCACTTACTTAATTATAAATGGACAAATAATGTTTTCAGATTTTTAAAAATATATATCTGATCCCAATAATGAATCATATGTGTCCAAAAGCGAAAGGGTTGCCGTATTATTCTCCAGTTTTGGATTTTATTGTGAAATAATTATTTAATATATTTTTTTTTATTTAATAATTTTTTAGCAGAACTAGATGTTTCACCTAATTAATTATAGATATGTGAATTATTTGTTTAGGGGAAGCTATGTTTGAACTTTGATATGATATGATTCTTTCAATCGAAAATCTCGTTTTTTGTCGATCCGGTCGGATGAGTAATTAATTAATTAGGAAGCTTTTATTTTTCACTTAAATTAGGAAGTTGTTTTCAGTCGGATTCTTTTATTTTATATATAGCTAGCTTTAATTAATTTATCTACGGCAGAAGACCTTAGTTAAGCTCCTAATCTATACATATATTAAGGTAAAATTGTGTGATAGACAACAGTTTTGCTATAAATTGTTATCTAACACACGATTTAATGATTATATTTTAGACAACACTTTTTATATAATAGGCAACGGTTTTGAGTTAATAAACAACAGTTTTAGGTGAATAGACAACAGTAGTGACATTTATTGTGGTAAATTTTTCTTCTTTTTTTGCATTTTCCATGACGGTTTACATTATAAGCGTTGTATTTTAATAAATTTTTACAATCTTATTCATTATTTTTTACTTGGAAATTTGAGATTTATAATATTTTTTATTTTATTTTTTTATGCACAGGTGGATGATTTGTATGGTACTCTATATTTGTCGCATAAAAAATAGATTTCATTTATGTTGCAATATAATATATAATAATAATTTATTATTTTTCTATCTAAATTTCATCATTTATAATAATTAAATAATTATATTTTTTATACATATCATATATTCAAAGAAATCAAATGTTCTTTAATCTTGGACGATTTCACATTGCTTTTTATAAAATTGCGTTGTTTGAAATATTTCAATTCGATCTTCCTAAATAGATTTTCATTTAGTTCTTAAAATTTAATTTTCTTTTTGTTTGTCATAACTACACAAAATTGGTCTTCTTATCTAATTTAACACGTGCATATCGTTTTATTAATTTTAAAAATTAAGCAAAACATATAAAATTCATAAATAATCATAATATTATAAATTTTAAAAATTAATAATTATTCGTGCATCGTACGGAAGAAATACTAGTATCATTTATGTTCATTAAGTGGAATATTTATTTTGAAATTTAATTGAGTTTTGTTTTTCTCTTTCCAATATATCCAGATTGTTTAAGAGAGAGACCTATAATTGTACTAAAGGTCTGCTGTAGTTAAAATTATATATATTTAAGCTAACTATAAACTAATAAACCTCGATTTGAGGGGCTAACTTACATTTTACAAATGGAGTAGTACATTTTCTTTTTAAACAATTCATTTCCTTTAATTTTCTAGTTATCATAAGAGTGAAAATTAGAAAAAGGAGGCTTTGAAAGGTACCCATTAACAAATTAGTGAGCCACAAGTTCACCTCGAACTCCACATTAGTACAATATTGTCCATTTTGAACCAAATTCATACGATTTTTTTTTTGGACATCTCCAAAAGGATTTCATACTAATGGGGTA
The DNA here is from genome assembly GCA_026008535.1 of Perilla frutescens. NCBI lineage: Eukaryota > Viridiplantae > Streptophyta > Magnoliopsida > Lamiales > Lamiaceae > Perilla > Perilla frutescens. The sequence continues at coordinate 17,945,175 of BRKX01000015.1, forward strand.
GGTGAACTCCTTACATCAAAGGTAACTCTTGGATATTTTTCCCGATGTGGGACGTGGGTTGCTATCCCAACAGGCTCAATGCTAAATATTTTCTGTAAATAGGACGTCTCAAATGATAGGTGAATAAAAAAATGCTAGAAATATTTGATATTAACACAATCCATTTCGTAAATAATTGTAAAAAATAGATTATATATATATATATATATCGAAAGTTTAATTTTTTTTTTCATTTCATTTAAATATTTTTATAACTGTTTCCAACGAATCACGTTAATTTCTAAGTTTTTCAAGCATTTTATTTTTATTAGCATGCCATGCAAACAGGCCCAATTACAAAACAAATTTCATTGGGAACACGAGTCGTGATGTACCTAGCACGATCTGTGATCTTCTTCTGGCGTCTGGTACCTTAGGCCATCTTCGACATATAAGTCTTCTTCCAACTTCATTTAGCGTGCTATCGATAAAATTAAAAAATATTAAAAAAATTATATGAAAAAATTAAAAAAAATTTATATATATATATATATATATGAAAATTTTATTATAGCGATAAAATTAAAAAAAATATTAAAAAATATAAAATATCAAATAATTTATAACAAAATTAAGAGATTAAAATATCAATGTTTTGGAGACGGGTGATAAGAGTACCATCGATAAATTTGGACCCTTCACGCTAGCTACACAAATTTTAATGATTATTATAATGTGACACGTGCCAATTATTCATTGTAGATATTTATAAGCTGGGTATCCCGAAACAGCAAATTAAATTAATATTTTCGTCAAACACGTCTACTGACTCTAATAAATAATAATTAAGATATAGTTGTGTCTCAAGTAGTAGGGGAGGGAGCCCCCACAATTTCCATGCATGATTTAAAGACCACTGCTACAAATATTTCACATAATTACAAAGTGTACTATATGTCTATATCTAGCTTATTTGACTTGTTTCAACTTTCAAGCTATGTCATATTATATTAATTAATTGATAGATAGTATTCATCACCATCATGTCTTAATCTCTCGCTATTTCAATCTTCCATATTGTGCTCTTGTTGTAATGCAATAAAAACATTATTGTTTCTTTTACAGATTTTGCATCGGCAATAGTCCAATTTTCTTAGTTTTAAAATATTTATATATAAATAGCATCTTAAATCTTTAAATAAAAAATTAAATTACAGTCATAAGAAAATCCATGTGTAATGTCCTTTTTTTTCCTTCTAAGACTTCATATAAAAATTGAGATTTAGCTTTTCTTAATGAGAAAACTTATTTTGAAAGGAAAATCAAACGGGACCACGATTTTTCTAGAGAAAAGGACAATTCTAATGGTAGACGACATTATGCATTTAATACAATACACATAAGTTCCAAACGAATAAGTATATAAATGACTAAATTATTATGATAATATATGGTGACTATTTTTTTTTTTACTACGATAAAAAAGGTAAATGATATTATTTATTTCTCATGCAAGTTGTTCATTTTTGAATTACCAAATAAAATACTAATTCCTTTGATAATTTTTTGAGTTAAGAAAATATAAAGTGGTGAGTTTTCAACTCGAGACGTCTCTTTTATACATAGTAGTCTCCATGATTATTATTTAATAATTTATATATAATTTTAATGTATAAAAGGTAAAAAAAATACATAAGTTGAGAAACGAACTCATGCCAAAAGTTAAGATAGGCCCTCCTAGGAGTTCAGGTCAAACACATAAAATAAAACAAACTCCATAACTATATATATATATATATATATATATATATATATATATACATACATACATACATATAAACTATTTGCATTTTTCAATACGAAAAATAACAGGCATGGGGATTGACGTAGATCAACCTTTATCAACCATGGAAAATGTATCTAAATTTAATACTAATTATTGACAGCTATACATATGTAGATTTCTACAATGAATCCAAAAATTATGCAAAAAGAAAAAGAAAAATTGTGGCAAGATATCATGTACTCCCTCCGTTCCAGTAGGATAGACTTGTTTTCCATTTTTGAATGTTTCAATATATAGGCTAATTTTTATATATATTTTAATTAATTTACTAATCTATATCCGATATAATGTCTATATACTATATTAGTCATTAATTTCATTATTAAAGAAATAAATAGGAACGTGTTAGAAAGTTTTTTGATTTATTATTTTTCTTAATTTTTTAATCCTTATAAAAATTTCAATCAGGGTATCTTGTTCGGAGGAGTATAATAGTTAATATTTTGATAATTTGGCATATTCGTTGTCGTTGATATATTTATGGCGTGCATAGAGTAAGAGACTTGCACGACAATAAATGAGCAGCTGATTCTCTAACAATTATTTTCCGGTAACAATTAATTAATAGTCAATTCTAAATAATTTCATTACGATTATAATTAATCTTTTAAATAGTTTGTCGACTCTTCAAATACATTTTCCGTTTCTAACGGGCAATTATTATACTTTAATATTGGATTGTCCTTATATATAGTTTTAAAATATTATACTCCATCCGTTTCACTCATTCTAACAATTTAATTTTGTTTCACAAAAAGTGTCATTCTACACAATCGAGAAAATTTTCACATTTTTCTCATATTTGCCCTCATTTAATACATTCAAAACAATCATATTTAACTCGTTCAATATATTCACATAAGGGTGTATAAGGTAATATGATTATCTAATTAATATTTTTATTAATATGTGTGCATTAAATCATCCAGAATGACACTTAACGGAGGGAGTAATATTCAATAAAAATAACTAAGAAATATTAAAGAATACAAACATCCTGTTTCTAAGTTTTACTTCCTAACTAGTGCGTGATCCGTGCGTGTGTTGCATGGAATAAAGAGATTTATCTTCCTAATTTGTTAATAATTTGATATCTATAATTTACAATTAGATAAATTGTTAACAATTTCACATTAATGATGAGTTTTGAGCCCATGCAAACAATTTGTTAATCATTAATGAGTTTTGTTAATAATTAGATACATTCAATTTGCATGCATCTATAATTTATCAAAAAAATAATATTATAAGTTTAATTTCTAACATATAAATAATTTAAATATGTAAAATATAAAATAACCAATCACCTTGTTTTTCCACATATATCAAATGATTGACATTTTTTTACAAAAGAATTTAAGTTCATCATGTGATTGTAGATTTGTAGCTCCTTAAGACATACTTTGCATGTGAGGTATGACATTCCACTAATTGACTCGATGCAGTTAATTGTGGCAAAAATCATGAACTCTCCACTCTGATTTTTTATCATAATTTTGCTAAGTTAAAAAGTAATTGAATAAAAAATTACTTATTTTCAAGAAAAAAAGTAACAGAATAAGAAAAAAGCTGACCTGCTGACACGCTATTTATTAACAAATAATCGAACCGCAAGTGCACGGCGTTATTGTAATACTTAGGTAAGAAAGAGTATCGTATCCCACAAGGACCGCTACTTTCATGTTCTCAAACACAAGTACCTAATTAATATCTAGACACAAATTAAGCAGGTAAAATATAATGAAACAAAATAATATAAAATAAATGCAAGAGAATAAAATGTTAGAATAAGACAAATAAACGAAACATAGGCTTTAGGGAAATTAGATTATTATATCAATTATTAATATTTATTAATTTTTTCAACCCGATTTATGTCTTTAATCTATCAATGGTGGGGAATCACTAATTTGTTATCATGCTGCTTTCAAAGGCATATACCATAACATAGATATAATGAGCACGCACTTCATTGAAAACTATTATTAATTATAATAAAAAAAATTAATAATGGTATTATTATTAAGATATTATTAAATTAAGAATGGTATTACTAATTATAATAAAAAAAAATTAACCACATTAAAATATCATTTACTGAAAGCTGCAGAATCTCCAATATTCTCCATGTTTGCAATATCTTTAAATATCTTGAACTCATATAAAGTCTTTGGAAAATCTTCATGGAATACTTCGAAAAGTCGGGTGTGTTTAAAGATTATAATCTTATGAACACGCACCGTCGTCTTGTGCTTCATGATGTTTAGACCAATTACGAAATCTATTAGTGTAAAGATATATATTTCCTTCGATAAAATAATCTTTAAATTTCTCCATGTTGGATTTTGGAATGGTAACATGAATTCTTTGACCCGACAAAATATGAAATACATTTATTAGGTAAAGTTCGTGAATCGAAAATTGTAATTGAGATAGAATATAATATATTATCTCTCGGTCATGGAATACGTACTCAAGGCTGAATGCGTTGGAGTTTTCATAGCAACGAATGAGACGAAGTTTTAATCCAAAAGTGCTCTTCCAGGTTTCAACATATTGATGGTTCCGAAAACCAATGCCATTCTAGAGAAAGTAGGGAATTTATATTGAAGTGATTCATTCGTAAATGTAAAAGAAAAATGATTGAGTCAATGTATTTTTGTTGTTGTATTTGATATTAATATGCTTAGTTTTCAACCACCTCTAAATGTTGGCGATTATAATTAGTTGTACGTGTTTAAATGTTGCCGATTTTTTTTTATTATTTATTTTTTTTAAATTTAAAATTTATCAAGCTTTATTTGTTCGGTTTCTTATGTAAAGTATGCTTAAATTATTTTTTTAATAGTATTAAAATAATTTTTTTTTTTTACAGTTAATCATTACTACATTACTTTACACCCATTAAGTTTAGTAACTGCAATAGTTTACAACCACTGACCTTAATTGTAGCAGTTCATTTAAATTTTGAAATTAGAAACTATCCGGTCAAGTATGCAAATTAAATGTACAAATAAGTTATTATTTAAGAATGATATTATTATATTTATGCACATATGCAAATTGTTAGTTAATAGAATGCCCACAAATTAGAATATTATTTATAAAATTGTCAAAAATTTGGTCGTAAAATTAAAATTTTTCTGCTTTTATATATAGTATAGATGTAGATCGTGGTTGTCAAATCTTATAATCCTTTCCTTTTCAGGTGGAAATAAATTTGTAACTATTATTTGCGTGTGTTTGTCATATGAGATATCGAACTCATGATTGCTCAGTCACAATCCACCACCTCTACCAATTGATTAGGCCAGTGAGGCAAACTCTTTTTTTTTCATGATAAGAATTTACATTGTGACAAAAAAAAAAGTGTATTTCGGACCGGAGAACGTAATAATGTTATCTTATAGTTTTGGAATTTTATTATATTTTTGAAAAGTTGCAAAATATTACGAAACAAAAATATTTAAATAAAATTACATATTATTCGACATTAATAGTTAAAATTAATAAATTGTTCTCCCAAATGTTCACCCAATACACTTCGAAGCACAGAGTGGTCCTCTGAATCAATTATTTGATTGTGCTTTTTAAATATATTATTACAATTACCTTTAAAAATATTATTACAATTATTTATTTATTAAGACAATTTATAAAAATAAATAATTAAAAATTTAATGATGGTCATTGATAGATCAATTTTTATGCCATTATTAATTAAATAAAAACATATAAATTATAATTAAAGTAAATAATTAAAACGTTACTTAAATTCTTTTCTATACTATATATTAAAGTGAAGTCGTAAAAAAAAAAATTCCCGCCAAAAAAATGAATCAAATCAACAATAGTAATATACTAGTATTAGAGTTAGAAAAAAGTTCAGAAATTTGACTGCCATAACAAAAAAAAATAAAAAATAAAAAGAAGAAAGGTCAATTATTGTGGGCTCTTTACAATTCATAAATAATAAATATAATTGTGTATTTCAATTTTAATATAACCACTTCACAATTAAATTAACATGCACTTTACAATTTCTAAACACAAATTCCTTATATAACCCATGCTTTTTTTAAACAAATTTAGATAGGATTATGTAAAAATATTTGTATATAATCACTATATCCTATAAAATAAATATTAACAATACATAGACGAATAACATAAATTCAAACAATAATCCACTTTCTGTATTTAATCGAAGAAGAATATTGTATTACTAATTCCGAATTTGATTATGAATATTATATGTTAATATAAACACTTAGAGTGCGCACAAAAATCGTAATTATGATATATTATTGTTATTCTCGTAAATTACAAGATAAATATTGACTAAATAACATCTCTTATTTAGTCGCTCAACTCGTGTGTAAATCTAATTTTATATAATACATAATAATAGAAAAAATATATGATCATACCCCGCACTAAATTTAATGCATGTAAATGGGATAATGATATTATGTTTAGTGCAATACTATTGACTTGCGCTAAAATATTGTAGTTCAGATCAAATTTAGTTGTATCAAAATATTTAATTACTTTATAGTTGTGATTTAGTGCATCATTAGGAGCAGTAATTTCAAATATCATTCTCATTTCCCAAGAGTCAGCCACGTAGAAACTCAGTGAATATTAATAATACTAGTATTTACACCCGTGCGATGCACGGTTATAAATATATAAATTATTTATGATAAATATTTTATACAAATAAAATAATTAGTTTGTATTTAAATAATTAATAAAAATAATCAAAATAATCCGATAAAATTTTCCACGACATAATTGAAGAATAATATAATTGTATGTGCAATTTTATCCGCAAATCAACGAATTAACACATTTTGCCACCTAAAAAGTACAGTTGATACGTTGCCCCCTTAAAATGATAGAAAAACAACCAATTAGAAAAAAAATACCTAAATTATAGAAATGAAAAAATAATAAAATATACTCAAGGTCTCGGAGTTGGAAAAATATAAGCTTTATAGGATTAAGTAATTTGTATAATTTTCGTGCTTGTAATCGCACTCAATTTTGAAATTATGTTGTAATGGCAAAAAAAAAAAAAAGTTCATGTTGTAAAGGCACATTTTAAAGTTCATGTTAAAAAATAGAAATCATGTATAGTTCATGATATTTAAACCAATTAACCAAAGAGACACACTTATGTGAGACTGTCTAACGGATCTCTTACATTAAACGGATCTCTATTTGACTGTGGTCCCCTTCTCCTTTTTTTGTGTCCCCTTCCCCTCTCCATCTCCCTCTTTTCCTTTTTTTTAGTTTTTTTCTACTTTTTAAATTTTTCATTTTTTTATAAATATATATTTATTTTTTAAAATAAATATATACGCTAAAATGAAATTAGTAAACTCAAAAATTGAATTGAATTCATTAAATTTTTGTATTCGGCGACTCGCTAAATGCATTCGTCCGACATTAATGCGTTGGCTCATGCACTCTCGATATAAAATGAAAATTTAAAAAAATCGAAAAAAATCGAAAAATTCAAAAAAAGAAAAGAAAATGGAGGCTGTCAAATGCTTCATAGATAATGATACTCCACTTCATTATTAGTGATATTTTACTTCATACATGGTAATACTTGTTAGCTGGAGCATATATCAACAAACATATTAAAAAAAACATAAATAAATCAACTAAATTAAAAGCCTATATTATGATTTGTGTAGAAAATAATTCATTTATTTTTTTTCTTAGCATGTGAAGACACTTCATAGTTGATGACACTTCAATTCATATTAGCTGATATCTCGACACATAATTAGTGATATTTTACTTTATATACAGTGATATGTGATGTCTGGAGAATTCTACAAACATATTAAAAAAAAGATAAATGAATAAAGTAAATTAAAACCCCATATTATGATTTATGCATAAATAACTCATTTATTTTCTTCTTAGCATGTGAAAATACGTCATAGTTGATGATTTTCAATTCAGATTAAGTGATATTTTGACATATAATTAGTAATATTTTACTTCATACATAGTGATACTTTACTTTATACCTATTGATACGCACGTGGGTGGGCGTGTGGAGCCCACATGTCTGATTGTCTTTGCGGGTTTGGATGGATTTTTTTGGACGGGTTTGGGTCCTATTTAACCCGTTCAAGAAATCCGTTAGATGGTCTCATACAAATTTTTGTCTTAACCCAATTTTAAACTAATTTAGTTATTATTACCTCCTCTTGTTAGGCGGATTTGAGGGGAGAGTATATCATATAGGATTTCTTACATTAAATAATTGATATTGATAATACTATATAGTATATATTATATATAGCTGATTGGAGGGAAGAGTATAACATATATGATTCCTTACATTAAATAATTGATATTGATAATACTGTATAATATATAAAAAATATATATATTCGTTTTTAAAAATGTAGTTTAAAACTTGATACTGTAGTTTCTATTAATGTAAATTACCTTACTTTTAGATATAATATAGATATAGGTATGTTAACCTTTTCAAATATGACTGAATCACAATAGTTGAATAGGACACGAATATTAACACAATTATTTTTGACAAAGATAAAATTAAAAAAAATAAAACTATTGGGGTGGGTAAATTGGTCAAAACATAATGAATTAAACTAACATGAATTAGATTACCATATGAATATATTGCCTTTATTTTTACATGGTCTTTTTTCAGTGCAACTTCAAAATATCAAATATTATACAAAATGTAAGAAAAATTCAAAAAAAAAATGTAATTGCCGAAATTGTAAGAATGACATTATGATTCGTCCCTGAAAATGTAATTAATTGAATAAAAAATAATTATGTAAGAATGTATGCATAATTAATGCACATCATATCATTCACAACAAAATTAAATAAATTAATAAATATATACATCATTGCCAAGGAGAGAACTAATTGAAATTATCATCCTATTGGAATGTTTTAATTAAACAAATTAAATCAACAAAGTGGATTGTAAAACCATACAGAGAAGGTTTTAATCGATAAAATAATTACAAAATGTGACAGAGTATAATTACCTAGTGAAGTTAATTGCAATTAAGAACATATATCATTGAATGTTTGATTCAACAATTTACTTACAAAATGAGAAAAAAAAAGAATTACATCTTGCTGAAAATTTGGGAATAGTGTTGTTTGATTCTGTAAATAAATATTGTACAACTATAATCGAAGAAAATAACAAGCGATTTACAAAGTGAAGATATAATAAAGTTACAAAGTATATAAATATTGTACAATTATGATTGAAGAAAATAAGAAGTGATTTTCAAAGTGAGAATAAAATGAAGTTACAAACTACATAAACTTCCCGTAAAGAAATATATTATGAAACAAATAAATGAAAAAATGAGTAAAGTGTGATTATCACCTATACGACGAACGGGCATATGAGCGACTCGTGCCTTCAAACAGTTGAAATAGAAGTAATAATCTATTTGACGAAATTTGATTGACTAATTTATGACGAATGAATGGGGTTGATTTTAACCTATTGTTAATGTTGATTTTTTTTTATGCGGAATGAAGGGGTATATATAATAGATTTTACTTTATTTTTTTTGTTGAAGAAAGGATTTGTTCAATTATGATACAATAAGATTTATTATTATTTTTTTTGTTAAATGAAAGATGTATATATATATATATATCCAGAATTTGACCAATATATAAATTAACTGTACACATTATAGAATCACAAGATTTGTGGTAATCATGAAATTAGCAAATATATCTGACACAATTTTTGATTACAAATTAGGATCAACCTATTAAGTACGAAATAAATATTTTAGTATGTTACAACTTCTTAATATATATATATACATATATATATATATGTTACAATTGAGTACATACATCACAAAATTATCAACTATACATCACCCATAATTTGCGGAGACAAATTATGATCCACTAATTATTTTATAGAGATTATGTACATATATATTAATATTTATATAAGGTAAAAGATTGCACACGAATTTATAGGTGCGGATTGCATATTAATTTAAAACAAAATTATACACATTAGCCATCAATTGTAATATATGATCATATATAATTAAAAAATTGAAATATGAAGTCGCCAAACATTTATAAATTCAAAAAATATATAATATTAATATATATATGTTATAGAAAAAATATATTATAATATATATAACTGATGAAAAATAAATGTATATGGTATGTGAATATATTCTCGTATTAATCTATATCCATTTGCAAATTTATTATCCATAATGAACTTTCAATTAACTAACTAATTAATAAAAAAACATTTCTTAATTAACTAATATTATATTTCTTTTTTGGCAAGTGCAAATGACGGGAAAAATTAGATTTCTATTTCTACCGACTATCCTGTTTTTACCGACTATCCTGTTTTTAAATATAATATATAATATAGATTATATAATCCAGTTATCAAAATCAAGATACTATTTTAGTAATCCATACAAAAAGATCCAAATCTTAATCTCCTCATTTATTTGCTGATATAATCGCACACATAACACGTTTACACGTAAATCTCTCTCTCTCTCTCTCTCTCTCTCTAAACAGTTACTGTACTTGACGTTCACCCACCATGGTCCACGAGAGATAAAAACTCCAATAAAGAAACCGTCGAGACAGAAACGTTAAAAACTTCCCATTATCCACATAAAACCACATCACACTTTATTTTCAATAAAACAGAGTTATAAAATGTTACAAAGAAACATTTTTTAATCTAGATCCAAACAACTGGCCTAAAGTTCATTTACAGTCCCAGTTACAGACAAAATATTCCAAAGACCCTTAGCTTTGATTCCGATTGCCAAACTTTCTTTATCGTTTCTTATTTTGTTGTCACACGCTTTCTTTTGTGTTATTTTTCTAGTTTCTTTTTCTTTCTTTGGAGGTTGTTGAACTGCTGCGTGACACATTTTGATTTAGGTACTATTCTTATAAACTATCAATTTCTTTATATATCTATAAATTGGTCGCATCAATATGTCTGCTATTGTGAATTCTTTACTGGGGCGGCGGCTGGCCAAAAGGGTCACGGTTAAAATTCTTGAATTTTCAGTGGAAATGGTTTTCTTGAATCATTGAGAGCATTTTCGATGGATCTTGAAAGTGGGGTTTATCAGAATCAAGTAAAGGTGAGATTTTTATTTTCTGGGATATGATTTTTTTTTATAAGGTTGTGAATTTTTTGAAGAATTTAAATAGATATGTATATAGCGATTATTTCCTGCAGAAAGAGTCGTGGAGAACAATTCTCACACTAGCTTATCAGAGTTTGGGAGTTGTGTATGGAGATTTGAGCACATCACCGCTGTATGTGTACAAGAGTACTTTTGCTGAAGACATTGACCATTCAGACACGAATGAAGAAATCTATGGAGTTTTGTCTCTTATTTTCTGGACATTAACTCTTGTCCCTCTATTGAAATATGTGTTCATCGTCTTAAGAGCTGATGACAACGGTGAAGGAGGCACATTTGCATTGTATTCACTCCTGTGCAGACATGCCAAGGTGAATTCATTGCCTAGTTTTCAGCTAGCTGATGAGGATTTGTCAGCTTACAAGAAGGATATTGCAAGTCCGGCGCCGACCAGTTTCAGCGCCGGGCTGAAGTCTACTCTGGAAAGATACAGAGTGCTGCAGAGGTTTCTGCTTGTATTGGCTCTGCTTGGTGCTTGTATGGTGATTGGAGATGGGATATTGAGTCCAGCAATATCAGGTGTGTCTTGTTTTGTGGTGCTGTTTGTTAGAATTTGAGTTTTTTTCGTTGATTGATGTTTGTTGCCCTTTTTCTGCAGTGTTTTCTGCTGTTTCTGGTCTCGAACTTGCCATGGCTAAAGAGCACCATAAGTGTAAGATTCTCAATTTTATGGACTCAATTGTGCTGAAAGGTTCCACTGTTTTTAAGTCACAATTTAAATTATCCTTAAATTGTCTGAAAGTTATTAGGATAAGTTGCTGGTTGTATAGTGTTCCAACAGTAGAAGTATTAAAAAGTAGTTTAAAGCATAAACTAATTTATTTAAGAATATAGTTAGCTTCAATGTTTCTATATGGGAATTGCCTGTTGTGGTTTTCTCATGTCTGAATAGTACAACATATGTTTTTAGTTTAAAATAATAGTTCAAGAGAGTCGTGATCATGCTTTAACTATCTGGTTTCACCAACCCTGCTGTGGAAGAAGTGCTTTTAATCTGGGAGCAAAATCAAGGTGCTGATCGACGAGCTTTGATGAAGTGTTTAGAATTTTCTTGTTCTCAATAGGCTTTGGAGTTCCATTTAAATCTAGAAAAGAGTATTTTCTTAGAGCTGAAGTGCTGCTGCCACATTTCTGTGTTTGTTCCTTAACTTTTTTTTTTTTTTTTTTTGAGAATTGTGTTGTTCCTCAACTTGAATGCTTCTTTTTATCGTCTCATGTAATATGTATACTATTTATGCTGGAATCTGTTTGATGCATTCGTGATCTGCCTGAAATGCACTAATCTTGCAGATGTAGAAGTACCCGTTGCTTGTATCATACTGATTGCCTTGTTTGCCCTTCAACATTATGGCACCCACAGGGTTGGATTCCTATTCGCACCTGTGGTGGTAACATGGCTTATTTGCATAAGTGCTATCGGGTTATACAATATTTTCTATTGGAATCCTCACGTCTATCAAGCTCTCTCGCCATACTACATTTATAAATTTCTAAAGAAAACTCAAAGAGAAGGCTGGATGTCCTTAGGAGGGATTCTATTATGCATAACAGGCAAGTAGATTCGTTTGAGATATGGAAGACCTCGGTTTGTTTACTCGTGCAAACAATAGATATATTCTAACAGACGATTGAATTTTTCCAGGTTCAGAAGCAATGTTTGCTGATCTTGGGCACTTCTCTCAGTTGTCGATAAAGGTTTTGACACGTTTGTCATTTCTCTGAATTTCCTTTTCGAAAAATGTGGCATTTTTGCAAGTGAGACTTGAATGATTGATTCATGCAATTAATCTGTCAAAGCTTGTTTTGACTAACATACTTCTGCCATGGATTTGTAGATAGCCTTCACTTCTGTCGTTTATCCATCCCTAATCCTTGCATACATGGGGCAAGCTGCTTATCTTTCTCAGCACCATGACATAGAAAATCAGGTTGGATTCTATGTCTCTGTACCTGGTAAGAATCTTTAACTGAATCTCATTCGAAGTTGAAGAATATTCCTGATGCTGTTCCCAGTCATGCGACATACTCGTGTTGTGTTCAGAGAAAGTAAGATGGCCGGTTTTGGTGATAGCAATACTCGCTGCAGTCGTTGGAAGCCAAGCCATTATTACCGGAACTTTTTCTATAATAAAGCAGTGCTCGGCCTTAGGCTGCTTCCCACGAGTCAAGATTGTTCACACCTCATCGAAGTTCCACGGGCAGATTTACATCCCTGAAATCAACTGGAGCTTGATGATCCTTTGTCTGGCTGTCACCATAGGTTTCAGAGACACGAGACGTATAAGTAATGCTTCAGGTATGACATAACTTTACCTTATTACATGGACTAGTTGCAGAAAACGCATCTGCTGCTCAAGTTATTACAATGTCCTAGAACTAGTTTAGAAAACATGTCTGCTGCTCAGGTAATTAACATATCCTAGCTAACAATGTTGAATGTTTTTTATATATAGGTCTAGCAGTTATCACTGTGATGCTGGTTACTACCTGTTTGATGTCTCTTGTTATCGTTTTATGTTGGCACCAGAGCGTCCTCCTAGCAATTCTCTTCGTCTTATTTTTTGGGACTATAGAAGCCCTTTACTTCTCGGCTTCTCTGATCAAATTTCTCGAAGGAGCTTGGGTGCCAATTGCTATTTCCTTCTTCTTCATGATAGCAATGAGCATCTGGCACTATGGAACACTCAAGACTTACGAGTTTGATGTGCAAAACAAGGTCTCTGTTGACTGGCTTCTTGGACTCGGTCCAAGTCTAGGCATTGTTCGTGTTCGTGGCATTGGCCTCATACACACAGAGCTGGTCTCAGGTATCCCTGCAATATTCTCACATTTTGTCACCAATCTACCAGCCTTCCACCAGGTACTTGTTTTCCTTTGCGTCAAATATGTACCTGTCCCTCATGTTAGACACGAAGAACGGTTTCTTGTCGGACATATTGGCCCTAGAGAGTTCCGAATGTACAGATGCATTGTCCGTTATGGCTACCGTGATGCTCACAAGGACGACTTACAGTTCGAGAATGATCTGGTATGTAGTGTAGCTGAGTTTATAAGGACTGGAAAGACAGGTCTGACTTATGAAGACAAAGATGCACCAAAAGAAAGTGACAAAATGGTCGTTGTTGGAACGCCCTCGACTCATGTGAATGGGATTCGGTTTTGTGAGGAAAACGATGTAGGAGGAGTAGATCAAGAAACGGTTGGCACATCAGAACTCAGAGAAATACGGTCTCCTCCAGCAATGAAGGCCAGGAAACGCGTCCGGTTTGTCATTCCCGAGAGCCCGGTGATCGACAGAGGTGCGCGAGACGAGCTGCGGGACCTGATGGAAGCTAGAGAAGCCGGCATAGCTTACATTCTTGGACACTCGTACGTTAGAGCAAAGCAAGGATCGGGTTTATTGAAGAAAATGGTTATAAATTTGGGGTACGATTTTTTGAGAAGGAATTGTAGAGCTCCTCCTTATGCCTTGAGCGTGCCTCATGCTTCAACATTAGAAGTTGGAATGGTTTATCATATATGAATTGTTGTTGGTTGTAAATGTTTGATTTGTACATGTGTTTTTGTAATTGTAAGATATAGATGCAAGTTTTACGGATGCTAATATGGCGATTGAAAAATGGCCAATATATTTGCTTAACTGGGATGAGATTAAAAACGCTACCCGACCGAAACGGTAAATATACATTTATATCCTATCATTTGAGGTTTGACTGAATGTTTTGATTATTATATATTACTCCCGGTTCTGAATAAGTATCATTCTACCATTTTAATTTTATTTTAAAAAAAATGTCATTCTACAAATTTGAGACGAAAAATTCACATTTTCCCTATATTTATCATTTTACCCTCATTTAATACATTCAAATATCTATATTTAACTTATTTAATGTATTCACACAAGGAAGTATTAGGTAATTTAATTAATTTATTAATTTATGTGCATTCATCCAAATTAACATTTATATAGAAATGGAAGGAGTAATTCTTGTGGTTTGGATATTATATCAAATCTAAACATGATGTGAGAATACTAACCAATACAAGCAAGAAACTAATCATACCACAATTTTAAAGCAGGAAAGTATGACTTGATGAATGTTAATTTTCACATAGTGTTTTCTGACATTCAATTAAACTGTTTTCAAATGTTTTGCAGGTACTGGAGGTGGAGCTGGTTGGTGACGAGGTCTTGGAGTGGGTTGGTAGTCGACCATTGTGTGTTTTTTTTTTATCAAGACCATATTTAAACTTATATTTATTAGGGCACACTTGTGTGAGACCATCTGACGGGTTTTTTACGTTAGATGGATCTTCTCTCTACTCGACTGTATATATATTAAAAAAATGAATTTCTCTTTTCTTCCGACTGTGATTTTTCTCCCCCAACTCAACTCTCGCGGCGTAGCTCCCCCAACTCCAGTCGATTCTTCTTCTCCTAATTGAATCCTCGTAGAGTTGTTAAAATGGGCTAGGCCCGTCGGGCGGGTGAGGTTGCTATTTTGGAGGCCTGCCAAATAATGGGGGGCGGGGTGGGCTTAGCCTACGGGCCTTTTTTTTAAAAAAAAAATCATAATTTTAAATCTATATTTATTTTGAAAAATAAATGAAATCATAAATTAATTTAATTATAATTAACTTTGATTGAAATTAAAAATATCAAATAATGGTGATCATTTGTGTTTGTGATACAATATGTATTTTAATATAATTTCATGATGAAGAAAAAATATACTAACGCTATAAAATTTGAAAAATATTGAAATTGGTACAATGTTAATAATAGTTTAAACTTTAGAATGTTCACATTCATATCTATATATCATTATATAAAAATAAAAATTAGCGATTTAAAAGTAAATATATTTTTTTTGAATAGGTCCGCGGGCCGAGCCGCTAACCCACAGCCCGCGGTAGGGTGGGTTGGATTAGAGGTTTTTAGGCCCGTGCCTGCCTAGACCCGCCAAATGGCGGGCTTTAAAGGCCCGCGGGTTGGCCCGCCCCGCTAGCCTATTTTGACAGCTCTAAACCATCGCTCCCCTAGCCACACATGATTTGTTTTTCTCTCCTCTCGACGCAATTTTATTCTTATTCCAGTCGATAATTTAATGGATAAATCGAGGCAAACAAACGATCTTTCCTCCTGTGAAATTTCACTCAATTCTGGTAAAGAGACGTCTGCAAAGAACGATATGTTTTGGTTTACGAAATTTGTGAATTTGTTATCCTTGATCAATAATTTATAACTAGGTTCATGAATTTATGTATGCCATGTGTTCGATAATATGCCTTTGAAGGAATTCATTTAAATTTCTTTTTCACATGCCAATTTTTGTTGTGACAATACTTTTAGTACAAATTTATATTCCAATTTTATAATTTGCAGATATTGTTCTACTTGATGATGAATCAAATGGTGAAGATGTAGAAATAACATCTATCAATGAACATGAATATGTTATGTTGGAAATTGGCGGTAAGTCATACTTTACTTCTCTTTTTTCTTTGTTGCAATTCGCCAGTTGGAAAATGTAGTTAAGACAATAGTGATACTTCACCTGGTAGTTAGTGATCTTTCATGCCAAAATTAGTGACACCTCTCTGTTTCTGGTATATAATTCAATTCAATGTGATAATTTGTCTTGGATGCTCATTATGATAGTGATACTTCACATTATAATTAACGGTTCTTTATTTCATGGTAATGATACTTTGAAAAATAATAAATCTAACAACTGACTTATGTTGCTTCACTTCATGCCTAGTTATGATTCACTTAACAGTAATAATACTTCACTAGTAGTTAATGATCTTTCATGTCACAATTATTAACACATCTCTATTTCCGGTTATGTAATTTAATTCAATGTGAAAGTTTGTCCTAGATACTCATTATCATAGTGATCTTTTACATAGCAATTAGTAATACTTTACTTATCATATAGTGATCATTTTATTACCGATACAAAGTTTAAATTATTATAGGTGATTCATTTAATTTAAAATATTCTCTTATTGGTTTGAAAATGAAAATTATGGATGATATATATGCCTTATATTGCACTCATGCTCCTGAAACTGGGTTTAGTGTTAGGAAACCCACAACAAGAACTGATAAATGGAAATGTGGTTGAAAAATATTTTTTTTGTGTTCTTGTGAGGGAACTAAAAAACTAAACACTTCTAGTTTAAGAAAATTGTATGTTACACGCAAATGTTGTAAGGCATATTTAAGAGCAAAGATGAATAATGATGGTATATATGAAGTTATCGACCATAATATCATGCACAGTCACACACTTACAAGAAGAGAATGGAATCATATGCATCGTTCACAAAAATCAATAAACAAAGAGAAAAGGGGTTGTGATTGAGAGCATGATCACATCAGGGATAAGAGCTACTGATTCTTTTCGGTACATGGCACATGATGCAGGAGGGGAGGATTGTGTGTGTTGGTCATACGTTGAAGGACCATTTAAACTATGTTAACTAGTTGAAAATGAGTATTATTGAAGGGGGATGCACAAACTCTCATTGATGAATTGCAGCAACAAGGTGTTAAGAATAAAGACTTTCTCTTTAGAGTCAAGTTAGATAATGAAGGGAGATTGTCTAATTTTTTTGGAGAGATGCCATGTTGAAGGATGATTATATGACATACGGTGATGTTTGTATCTTTGACACAACATATCGTACAAACAAATATAATCTCATTTGTGCTCCATTTTTAGAATCAATAATCATTGAAAAAATGTAATGTTTGAATGTGCATTCATATCGGATGAGAGGATTGAATTATTTTTGTGGCTTTTTGAAGTTTTTAAGAAATTAATGGGGGGAAAATGTCATATTTCTATATTTACCGATCAAGATCTAGCTATTAGGATTGCAATAGAACACGTATATTTTTGCTATAACTGTTGTTAATTCAATAAATGATTTTTTTATGTGATGACAGCTATCTGGTATACATGTAACTACGTTATTGGTACTTCACCTAATAGTTAATAATATTTAACATCACATCTAGTGATGCTTTATTTAAAGATTTATATTTCAGTTCAAAATTTTAATTTTTTATTCTCTACAGATTTTTCCTAATACAAGACACATGTTATGCTTGTGGCATTTGCACTGGAATACAATCAGCCGGTTTTGGAATTTGAAAGCAAATCAGTTCTTCATCAATGAATTTCAGAAATGCTTGTCTGGTTGCATAAATATATATGAATTTGAAGATTGTTGGAGGTCTATGATATCAACATATCATTTAAAGGACAACTCATGGTTTTCAAGGCTCTATTTGCTTAGGAAGAAGTGGTGCACTGGATTCAACAAATATTTTTTTCTATCGGAATTTTATCATCACAATGAAGTGAAAGCACAAACAATGCCATTGAATTCAATGCAAGAAAGACAAAAAGCTTGGCAAAATTCTATGATATTATCAAGATAATAGTCCAATCTTGGAGAAGAAATGAAGCATCTGATGAATTTCAATGCTCAAGAGCACAACTTATATCGTTTATGCTCTCAAACATGCTTCAGAGGTATATACATTGACCCTCTTTACTGATTTTGAAGTTAAATTTTTGAAGTGTATATCCTTGACCTATGAACTCATCCACTATGATGAAATATTTTGATTCTATAATGTCAAGCATGATGGTAGGATTATGACGCGCGGTCGTTTCGCGGTAATAATAAATATCAAGAGAGAGACTTATTCTTAAGCCCAATATAAGTGTAGCTAGCAAGTATGAGTAATGGTCGATCTCATGAGGAGCTACGAACTCTATCTTCCAATGTCACCAATTCTAAAAGTTGAAGATTTGTTGTGGTCTTCATACTTTGTATGTAAAGATTATAAAGTAAAATAAACAAAAGAAAATATTAGTGCCATCATTTAACACTAAATGTTTTTAGATTGTCATGATCTTTATGGCAATTCAAAGAACACAAATGTTGTTTTTCAAGTTTTGAAGACCATGTTCTGGACATTATGATGTGAACATTCTGCAGCTAATCTAATTGAAGATCGAAGAAAGTACATGAGCATGTTCATAGTTGTCTAGAGAGTTTCCAAGAGACGTGCCAACTAGATTCAAGGAGTTGAAGTTTCCAATTATAGATGGATGTTTCAGAATAGAAGATTCCTTGTTCAAGATGAAGATCAAGATGGAAAAAGGCGAGTTATATTCAAGGAAGGATTCTAGCTAGAGAAGTCTAAATCAAACTAGGAAAGTTTCCTTATTGGAGTTTAATTCAAATTAGGACATATATGATTACCTTATTTAGGCTATAACTTGTTCTTATAAATAGCCTGTGAATCAGACTAGTTTTGTGTCGAGGTTTTACGCATCCATAAGAGCTAGAGAGTCTAAAAAGACTTCAAGTTTGAAGCATATAGTATACGAGTAGACTAGGTTTGATCCTAGTGATTATTGTGTTTCTAGTCTATGTTTGAAGTTCTTTCATACACACTTAGAGGAGTCTCAGGAGAAATTTTCTATGGGAACTAAAGGGAGTCTAGGTTGTGAGGGAATCTCACAATTCAGTCCATCGAAAGAAGTTGTAGAGTGTAGGAAAGGGGTTGAGTGACGGGAGGTCATCGTGTAATTGCATTTGTAACCTTGCATCGGAGTAAGTGGATTATTTTTCACGGACTTGTGAAGTTCCCCTGATATAAATCAGTTGATCGAGCAGGGTTACCAACCTCGTGCCATTTATTTGTTTTATGTTTTAACATTCTGACCTTACATGTGATCAATAATGTTCGTGTGCATGATTGTGAACATGAGCCTATCTACACGGTTTATGTAACTTCAATTAGTACCCAAGATGGTCATCTTTGGTTAAAAGAAAGCCTTCAATGATGAATTATTAAGGATCATCCAACTACTGAAGTTATTGGTGATATCCATGAAGGAAGAATCACTAGAAACAAACTCAGAAATAGATTACATAAGAAGATATCTAATGTCTATATCACATCGAAGATAGAGCCTAAGAATGTTCAAGAAGCCCTAAAGGATGCTTACTGGATTGAAGAAATGCATGAAGAATTACTTATCCTAAGGCATGCCTGAGGGTGCAGTAGACATCAGGTTTGAGCCAGGAAGGGCCCAAAGGAAAGGAAAATGTTTTGCGGATATGGAGAGGGCTTTTGCGTTTTGCTCTCCATATACCTCCAGTGATGATTGGATATTTCTAAAGATTTATTAAAGAGTTTTATTTAAAACCCACTGAGTACATTAGTGCTCACGCCTTTTTTTTTCAAATGTTTTTCAGGTTAAGATACTGAGGATGTTGGTGGTTGTGGATATGGGTTGGCTGCTGAGATCTTATTTTGTTAATATAAGTATTCGAACCCCATTATAAGTTTCGTTACTTTGATATGTCTTATTTATAACTTCTAGACTTGTTATCCTTATTTGAATCCCTATGAATACCTTCCGAGACATGATTAAACATGATTATATATATTGATTCATATTTAAGTTATATCAATGCTCCTTGATTCATTTTTACTTTCCGCCTATGAAGAGGCTTGAGCATGATTGGTTCTGCTTATTCGTTTCGACCTATGAATGAGTCTATTACTTGTTGGTATCTGCTTAATTAGCCCTCCCATTCGTTACACTAGCAATGTTTGAATCCTTCTTGATCGAGTTATTTCAAGAGTCATCGTATATCTTTCAAAAGCACTTCCCTATTTGAGAATCTTTTTCATTAATCTTCCGCTTCAATCATCAATCTCCTTAATTAACACCCTGTTCCCATTAATTAATCCCCCTCTCAGGATCGGGTTGTTATAGTTACAGATGGTATCAGAGCAGGCTTGCAACTCTGCAGACCTGTCTCTTTGTAAAATAAGTTAAGTGTTTATGTGCGTATGAATTATTCTGTGGTAATTAAAGCAGCAACCCACAGCTCGCCATCACCCTCGTATCTTCAACCAAAATTAAGGTATGGTAGTGTAGAGATTCTGGATTTTGGATTCATGATTTTTGGAATATAGGAAAGGAAAGATTTGAGCAAGCTAAAGAAGTTACTTTCATATCCTTGTATGGATAAGGGAAAATCCATGAGAATGACAGCTAGAAAAAGGGTGCCTCTTTTCCACCATGTGCAAGAAAAGATCGAGAGGTTCAGAAGGAAGACTTGGGACAGGAATGAGCAATTGCTGTCCTTCATGGCAAGATACTTGGAGAAATGGGGGCTTGGGAAAATGGATACGGAGGAGTACCGGGAAGCGTGTTGAATTTAGAGACATGCATACGTATGTGTGATCATGCACCTCCCACCTGGAGACCCACGATGTACCGCATCCTACAAAGCACCATCACTCGTGATCCTGAGACTTATGCTAAGATCGGGAACCTGACTAAATTCTCCTCAGCCCTGATGGCTCGCTGGGTGAAAGAGTATGGATAAGTGAATGCTCTTGCTGAGCAGCAGGCTACCGAACCAAACCCATCCTTAGTGGTGGAACTGGAGCTTCAAAGGGCTACCATCAACAGTCCTCATGGACCCTGGGCATCTCACCCCCATGCTGCAGGACCTTCAGAAGCGGGACCTTCTAATGTTCGAGTGATGAATCACCCCGAGTCTCTATTCTCATGCACTCCTCTAGTGCATCAGTGGCCCCCATGTTTATCAAATTTTCGCATCTCTGGATCTGGGACAGTGTATGCCCCATCAGTTTCATTGTGGAAGTGTTAGGAAATTTGTGGATCTAGTGGAAAATGAAGATGAAGAAGAAAACGAGGAAGAGATCGGGCCACCATGTGAAGGGAAAGGAAAGGGTCCGACGCATTGCTAGGTTCTTAGAAGGGGTGTAAGGGCATAGATGTTAGAACGCCTTGATAATTAGCCTATTTATTTGATTATCTAAAAGTTATTCTTTGTATATTAGGATTAACCTATAGACTTTTGATAGTGGTAGTATTTTCCAAAGGACTGCCCTATCTCGGATGTAACCTAATGCTTTATTGATGCCAAAGGTCCTCATAAAGGAGGAAATTTTCCCTTATGCTTAATATTGTTAAATTTCCACTTTGCATGAGCTAATTTAAGTTTGAAGACCTTATCAAGAGGCATTTATGCTATGTGCGAACAATATCGAATATTTCTAATAATTAGTTCTTTAGAATGCCGCCAAGAAGACGCCAAGCCGAAGAAGAAGGAGAAAACGAACCAAAAAATGAACGAGTACCAAACTCTGGCCCTAGAGCTGAATATGTGTTTCTCAAACACAACTCTCCATCATTTAATGGGTTAGGTGACCCAATGGACGCTGAGAAATGGGTTTGATCCTTAGAACGAATTTTTGATTTTATCGCTTGCTCAGAGGAAGAGAAACTTAGTTGTGCTCTTTTTATGCTCACGGACGATCCAGATTACTGGTAGGAATCCATTAGAAGGACTATAACTCCTAAGCAGTGGGAAGAATATGGTTGGGAGGATTTTAAGCATGACTTGTACCAAAAGTACATTCTGGAATGCTATCGTGAGAATAAAGAAATGGAGTTTTAGAACCTCAAGCAAGGAAAGAAGATGGTAACTCAGTATGATCAGGAATTTAACCAACTATCCAGGCATGCTCCACACTTAGTGGACACCGACGGGAAGAAAACACATAAGTTCAAGAAAGGACTGTAACACAAATTCTTGTATTTAATTTGGTAAAACACAAAACGTGTACAATTCAGATGATTTTTGGATCAAAATATAACTTCACGGATCCAATCTCTATTTTTCCTCTGATTCTTCTCTTTAAAACTTGATCTTCAAATGGTCTTCGAAGCTTTCGGGGAATATTTGTCTCATCGATCTTCTTTGACTTGGTATTTGAATTTGGTCTTCGAAGTTTTCAGGGAAGATTTGTATCCTCGATCTTCTTTGACTTGGTATTTGGACTTAATAACGTTAACTCGGAGGGCCGACGCCTTGTTTCTGGATCAAACGTCAATTTCGGGATGAATTTGATGAAGAACGCCTTTGACTGCCTTGCTTATGGATCAAACACCGTCTTCGGGATGAATTTGGTAAAGAACGCCTTGAATATTTGAGAGAATTTCACTTATGGAAGTTCTTCTCAAATTCTTGAATTCTTCAAATGACTTATGGTGTGATTTTCAACTGATATGGAGACCCATATTTATAGTTGTAGGAAGAGAGATCTAGAGCTGATGTGGCACTATCTCATTGGCTGTTGGAAATTGATATATATCTTTTGAAAGATATTTATTTGTTGCCAAAGACTCTTGATGTTTATCATATAATAATATCTTTATTATTTAAATACTTTATTTAATTTTAGATTTTATAAGATTCCAAAACTAAATAAATATATAAAAAATAATAAAAATATTATATATAATATTTACTTTTTCGCCATCTACAAGGACTTAGGCCCGAGATTGGCATAGCTCTCACTGGACAGGAAAAGATGTCATACGCAAGAACGTTAGCAAATGCTTTAAGCATCGAAGCAATACTCCCTCGTGAGAAAGTACAACCTCCTCAGCTAACTAATGATCAAAAAGGAAAAAGAAAGTGGGAAAGAGGAAGGAGAGATGAAAGATGAAAGAGACCCCAATGGCAAAACAGAGAAACATGGGTACCTCGATATCAGCCTGATCTCACCTCCGGGTTGAGAGTATGCCCAAAGTGTGGAAGGACACACCTTGGAGCTTGTTATATGAATTAGACTGTGTGCTACAACTGTGGAGAAGAGAGGCACTTCATGAGGGAATGCCCTAAAGGAATCAATAGACATCTACAGCCACCACAACAACCCGAGTACCAGCAGCCGCAACGTCAATTGCTCAGGAACTAGCAAAGGTCGCAACAAGGAAGACTTCAAGAACAAAGTGTAGCACCCCGAAAATTTATTCACTTCTCAAGCATACATATATCTGTATATTATAATGTTACGTTCCTATAAGTCGCGCCAAATAGTTATTATATGCCTTGACATGCATGTTTGAGTTATATTAAATTTTATTATTTCATTTATTTAATATTATTATTATTATTATTATTATTATTATTATTATTATCATTATTGTTATTTTTTAATATTACTAATTTAAGAATTTTTTCACTTTCATTTATTTAGTTGTAAAAGCCCATTCCCCTAAATATTTTCTAAAGCCCCCTCCCCTAAATATTTTCTAAGCCCAACATTCAAGTCCTTTTTGAGCCCATCATCACAAATTGAGAAAGAAGAACATCTCTGCCGTACTCAACGATCCCCTCACTTCTCTTGAGGAACCCTAAACCTAACCTTCTTCAATTAAATTCGAAATCACTCCAAGGGATGCAAGATTTTGGAAAGAAAATCAGAACAACTTTGACCTTTCCATAATAAATTTCCATATTCTAGTATAAATAGGGGTCTCTTCTTCACAATAATCATACCCAAGCATTCATAGCTTCTCTTCTCAAACTTTCGAGTTTTGCCCTTCTCTAAGATTTATAGGTATACTCTTTTTCTGTTTGGCGATCGCCTTGCCTCTCGTAAATTTTGATGTCTGGTTCTTCGTTATTTCTTCTGCGAGATGGGAGAGGAGGGTGCATTTTCTCAGTAAAATGAAAAGTAATAATCGTTTTATTTTTTTAGTTGAGTTGGTCAACTTTAGTGGGAAGTTTGGGGACCCGTGTTTTATTTGAGAAAAGTTTTACTATGGGCCATACCCTTTTTGAAAGCTTTCAAATCACATTATATACACATTCAACCATACTTTCACACACATGCTCACAAACCGCCACAAATATACATATATATATATATAAATATATATATATATATTCTAACATTTGTCCTTTTTGTTGCTCACACACTCACGCACACCTATGCACACACATATATATATACTTACATCTATGTCGTATATACGGCACACACATATGTAATATATATATATATATACACGCACGCACACACTTACCTATATATATATTATGTTTATATCGTTTTCTTCTACAATAAATATTATTTGTTTAAAGTTATGCTTTTGAGCATTAAAGTAATTGAATATTATGGTAATTAATCATTATTATTACTATTATGCTATAGGCGGCGCGCTTGGACAATATTAATACGATATTTTCCAAATTCAAGAGACAGTAAAGGTGGGGATTCTCTCGGAGAATATATGGACTCTTATCCTTGTTATATTTATATATGCGGTGTGCAGGTGGACCTATGGGTCATATGGGCCTTCGGGTCAGATGTGTATGATGATCCTATGGGATATATGTTATATTGGCCTACGGGCTTTATGATGAAATATGTGATAGCTTATTTACTGTTATATTTGTATAACCTGGATAATCAAGTTACCCCATTGAGTTAATAGCACTCACCCCAAAGCTATTTATATTTTCAGGCTAAGGAAGCTCGGGCGGTGTGGTAGAGACGAAGTGATAGAATAAATGACCGTTTAATATTTTTATTATTTTCCGCTGTAATAAACTCTAAATTATGTTTAGCAACATTTTTTAGTATTATTTAAATATTTCACCCTTTTTATTTCTTAAATAAATATATGAAAATTTTGAGACGTCACACAAAGACCAGGAATGAATTCGAGGCCAAACTAAGGAAGGGATCAAAGGCCGAATCTAGGGTAGAGGCTGCCCTTCTCTGGCAGGTATGATTACCATACTCGATACGCCTGTTTTAGCTCTCTTTGATACCGGAGCATCACATTCGTTTATAGCCGAGTCTGCTTGTAAGAAATTAAAGATAAAACCTGAGAATGCTGAGAATGCTCTTGAGATAAGTATCGCCTATGGAAAAAGAATGTTATCTAGGAATGTGTGCTCTAACTTAAAATTGAACATAGAAAGGGGAGACTTTTAAGTTAAATCTTTACGTGATAAAGATTCAGGATTTTGATATAATCCTAGGAATGGATTGGTTAACCTCATCTTATGCCACCATAAACTACCCTGAGAGGGAAGTGGTGTTTTGACCACCTGGGAAACCCAAGGTGAAGATCTACGGATCAAGGCTGGGAACTAAAGTCCCAATAATCTCCGCTTTGAAGGCCGCCAAAATGATGAGAAAAGATAACTACCAAGAATTTTTGGTCAATCTGGTGAGGAAAGAAAAAAGTGAACTCAACATTGAAGACGCTTCTGTCATAAGAGAATACCCAAACGTATTTCCAAAGGAGCTACCAGGACTACCCCCAGATAGGTAAGTGGAGTTCACCATAAATTTGGAACCAAGAACGACACCAATATCGAAAGCTCCCTACATAATGACGCCTAAGGAATTGCAGAAACTCAAGGTTCAGTTGCAAGAGTTATTAGATCTAGCTTTTATCCAACCTAGTTTGTCGCCTTAGGGAGCTCCAATCCTGTTTTTGAAGAATAAGGATGGCACATTGAGAATGTGCATCGATTATAGGGAGCTAAATAAGCTAACCATCAAGAATCGATACCCTCTCCCAAGGATAGATGATCTTTTTTATCAGCTTAAGGGAGAAAGTGTCTTATCTAAGATAGACTTAAGATCTGGGTATCATCAGTTGAAGATTTGGAAGGAAGATATTCCTAAAACCACTTTTAGGACTCGCTATGGGCATTATGAGTTTATAGTAATGCCATTTGGATTAACAAATGCCCCAACAGTGTTCATGGATCTAATGAATCGGATATTTTACCCGTATTTGGATAAGTTTATGCTAGTTTTCATAGATGATATCCTCATCTATTCAAAAGACGAGTCGGAGCACCAAGAGCACCTAAGAGTGGTGCTGGAGACATTAATGAGGGAAAGGCTATATGCTAAGTTTAGCAAAAGTGAGTTTTGGCTCAAAGAGGTTATGTTTTTGGGACACATAGTGTTAGCTGAAGGAATCAAGATGGATCCAACCAATATTGAAGTGATAAGTAATTGGAAATCTCCAAAGAGCATGGACGAGATAAGGAGTTTCTTAAGACTCGCCAGATATTATCGCAGATTTATCAAAGAATTCTCGACGATATCTAAGCCCATGACGCACCTACTAAAGAAGGATTCCAAGTTCAAATGGATGCCTAAGTGCGAAGAAAGTTTTCAAAATCTGAAGAAGATGTTGACCACAGCCCCAATGCTAACCATCCCAGAAGGGAATGAAGATTTTGTAGTTTACGCGAATGTGTCAAGGAAAGGATTGGGATGCGTGTTGATGCAAAGGGGGAAGGTGATTACTTATGCTTCGCGACAACTTAAGAATCATGAGTAGAATTGCCCCAGGCATGTTTTGGAGGTAGCAGTGGTTGTTCACGCACTGAAGATTTGGAGGCACTATCTTTATGGAGCTATGTGCGAGATTTACTCGGATCACAAGAGTTTGAAGTATTTTTTCAAGCAAAAGGATCTTAATATGAGGCAAAGAATGTAGTTGGATCTAGTAAAGGATTATGACTGCAAAATTCATTACCTTCCTGGTAAGGCCAACGTGGTAGATGATGCCCTAAGTAGAAAGGAGAATGCGGAGTTAGGAATCATTCGGATCAAGGAAGAACTTCGCAAAGAATTTGTGAAATTGAAAATAGAGGTGATGGCACCACCTAAATCTATCAAAGCTTAGATTGCCATGATAATCACTCAGCTCGACTTAAGGTAAATAGTAGTCGAAGCCCAAAGAAGAGATGAATTCCTCGAAAAGAAAAGGCTGAAAGCGCAGTCTGGTAATCCGCAAGCCTTCATAGAAGTTGCTGACAATGCTCTCTTATTTAAAGGAAGGTTATGTATACCAGACAAGGAGGAACTGAAAAGGAAATTATGCATGAAGCACATGAAATGCCATATACAGCTCATCCCGGGAGCACCAAAATGTACCAAGATCTCAAGAGAAATTTCTGGTGGAATAACATGAAGAGGAAAATAGCCACCTTCGTAGAAAGGTGCTTGAATTGCTAGCGAGTGAAAGCACTTCATCAGAAACCCTCTTGACTGCCCCAACCCTTAGAAATTCCCGAATGGAAATGGGATCACATTAATATGGATTTTTTCATAAGATTGCCAAAGTCTAAGCGATGTAATACCTCCATTTGGGTAATCATGGATCGATTATAAAAAACAGCCCATTTTATTGCTATTAAGATGACAGATGGGCTAGATCAATTAGCCTAAACGTATGTTAAGGAAATTATACGATTGCACGGAGTGCCGGTCTCGATCACGTCTGATCGTGATACGAGGTTCACATCAAGATTCTGGAAAATTCTACAAGAAGCCATGGAAATGAAGCTTAATTTCAGCACGGCCTTTCATCCTCAAACGGATGGCCAGTCCGAAAGGACTATCCAAATCTTGGAAGACATACTTAGGGGAGTAGTCATTGATCAAGGAAGCAGTTGGGAGGAGCTACTACCATTGGTAGAGTTTCCATACAACAACAACTATTAATCGTTAATCGGCATGGCTCCCTAGGAAGCTCTGTACGGAAAGAAGTATAGATCGCCTCTGTATTGGAACGAGGTTGGAAAAAGAATGATACTTGGACCCGAGATGGTCCAGGAAGTGGTACAGAAAATTGAGCTAATTCGTTAACGAATTCAGGAAGCTCAAGATAGGTAGAAAGCATATGGAGATCAAAGAAGGATGGAGCTGAGTTTCAGCATTGGAGATAAAGTGTTCTTAAAAGTATCTCCGTCCAAAGGAGTAATCTGTTTCGGTAAACGGAACAAGTCAAGGCCCAGATTCATTGGATCTTTTGAAATTCTAGAGAAAGTTAATAAGGTAGCTTATAGGTTGGCTTTACCGTCCAACCTAAGTGACGTTCATAATATCTTCCATGTCTCGATGTTGAGAAAATACGTGTTTGATCCAAAACATATGATTAGTAAGGAAGAGATAGTCCTGAATGAGGACTTAGCATATGAGGAAAAGTCTCAAGCCATTGTGGATCGAAAGATCCAGAAGTTAAGGAATAAGGAGATCAGCTTGGTAAAGGTGATCTATAACCATCATGGTTCAGAAGAAGCAACCTGGGAACTAGAATCGGAGCTGCTGAAAAAGTATCCTGATGTTCCTTATCAAGGTCAGTAAATTTCGGGATGAAATTTCTTTAAGGGCGGTAGGATGTAATACCCTGAATTTTCAAAATAGGATTAAAGAATTCTTAAGCATAATTAGGAGGTATAAGAAGAGATTTTAGTAAGGTTTAAGGAAAATCAGATGTAAGTCACGACTTTAGAGGTCATTTTTCGTGAAATCGTCTTTTTGAAAAATTTGATCCTAACTCTGTTATGGCCAATTTTGATCTTATTAGAAAGGTATCGATTTAAGTGTGTCGGTATTTTTAGAATTTTAATCTGAGGTCCCGGTGACGGAAAACGTCTTTAAAGAAGTAATGAATAGTAAATTCCGCATACGTTCGTGATTTGAAAAAATTACGAAATCCTTCTCATCGATTCGAGACTGGTTCTGTCAAGCCTATCCTATGGAAAATAACCCAAGAAATCTGTGTTCGAATTCACGGATTGCCAATCTGAGGTCAATCAATGCTCAGGAGCAAAATCTGTCAGTCGAAATGAATAGTAAAAGTAATTTTAAAAAGAGAATCTTTTCTCGTTTTTCTTCAGGTAACTTCTTCATCATCCCCAGTCAAGTTGGTCCAATAATATTCGAGCCAACGAGTCTCCTGGTATTTTCAGATTTCGTGTCTGAGGTCGTTTGGACCTCGACATCGAATAAAATAACTTTTAACCGAGCCCGAAATCACTTTAGTAGTATTTTTCTACTGTAGTGGCTTGTGGAGGAAGCCAAATCTCCATCTATAAATAGACCTCTTCCTCACTTCATTTTTCCACACCAAAATCCATTCTCCAATCCATTCTAGAGAGGGAGAGTAAGAGGAGTGTTGAGAGAGAAGTTTGGAGTCGAGATGAGTATTCTTCATGAGTGTTCCTCCGAGGTGACGAGCGGAGTGGCGGGGAAGGGAAGAGGTGGAGGAAGGTGCTATCGGACAGCCAATGGCCGGACCGACCTCCGGTTTTTGCCGGAGGGCAAGGGGCCGTCGGGAAGCAGTAGACGGCTCTGCCGCAGCTGCAACCCGTCGAGACACCACTGCTAGCCACCTTCCTTCGACGCACTCGACTCCATCCATTCTTTTTCATTCGATCTTGGTTTCCATTTTCTTCTTGTGTTTTAATTCCATATTTCATTCCGTCTTTCGTTATTGTTGTATTTCCATTCCCGTTATTATGTTGTATTGATATCATTTAATTCCGTTCTATTCCGTTCAAATCCCGTTTAAATTTTGTATTTAAATTTCCATTGTAATTTCCAAGTATTCAAAAGAGTTAATAGCATTTATGTCGTTATAATGTCTATTTTAAGTGTTCAAGTATGCTCATTTTTATATTTTACAAGTGTTAGGTAATGATCGATCTCCGTTAAATTTTATTTCGGATTCTATTAAATTAAGGTAAAAATCGGAGCCATGGCTGGGCCGAGTCCAGCTGCCGCGGGGGAACCCAGCCAGCACTGGGATGCCCTCTCGGCCAGGAAGACCCCACGGGTGAGGAGTGCCCCGACGGTGCTAGGCTTCATTGTCCAGCCGGCGCTGGGTACTCTACCGGCGGGGGGCGCTCGTTTCGTGCTCCGCCGACACTGGATGTCTCATTTCCAAGTCTATTTTCAGAAATTGTAGGTCTTTAAAGTCTTCCAACCATTAATTCTTGTGTTTTATAGAAGTTCTAAAGTCTTGCAATCTGTAATAAGGTCTTAGTTAAGGGAAGAAGGGTTTAATCTCGATTTAAGTTTCCGTTAGAACTTAGGATCTTCGAATAGATAGCTAAGTTGATAATCAGCTTTTGTAGGAAAAGACAAACCCCAAGGAGACCCGGAGAAGGAATTACAGCTCATCGCTTCACCCTCCACTCCATGATTGAGGTAGGTAATATTATACTCATCTATTGTTTGAGCTGTTAAGCTCTAGAAGCATGATAGGACAAGATGAAATATCCAATTAAATGTTTTTATGCTCTGCCTGATTGATCTATGTATAAAGGAAGAAAAGAAGTTATTTCTTAAAGGATTATTGTTGATTGAGCTCTTGAACATGTTTAGA
Source organism: Perilla frutescens (assembly GCA_026008535.1). Taxonomy (NCBI): domain Eukaryota; kingdom Viridiplantae; phylum Streptophyta; class Magnoliopsida; order Lamiales; family Lamiaceae; genus Perilla; species Perilla frutescens. The sequence continues at coordinate 17,976,350 of BRKX01000015.1, forward strand.
TATGATATAAATGCTTATCATGAGATGTTGAGAATTTCTTATTGCAATAAGTATATATATATATATATGTGTGTGTGTGTGATCATGATCTTGAGAATGATGTTGATATTTTGCTAAGGATTGTATAGATGAGTAATGCCTTCTAGGGTAGTGATAGAATCCCTTGTAGGCCATGAGATCATACTTTGATTTAGGGATTAGTCCTAGATGTTTTGCTCTAGGCTTAGTTTTGCTAGCAAGTTAAGCAGGAAGGATTATATCTTCTATTAACGGATTTTGGGCTCAAAGGCTTGTGATTTTTATCACCAGGATTGATCTTTGATCAATAAGGGAGTCACTGCTGGGTAACCCCCTCGCATACTCGAGTCACTGCTGGGTAACCCCCCGCATACTCAGTAAGATATTTGAGGTAACCTATCTCTTATCCTAAGGCATGCCTAAGGGTGCAGTAGATATCAGGTTTAAGCCAGGAAGGGCCCAAAGGAAAAGGAAAATGATTTGCAGATATGGAGAGGGCTTTTGCATTTTGCTCTCCATATTCCGCCAGTTGTGATTGGATATTTCTAAAGTTTTATTAAAAAGTCTTTATCAAAACCCACTGAGTACATTAGTACTCACGCTCTCTTTTCCAAATGTTTTTCAGGTTAAGATGCTGAGGATGTTGGTGGCTGTGGATATGGGTTGGTTGCCGAGATCTTATTTTACTTATAAGTGTATTATCCCCACTATGAATTCTGCTACTCTGATAAATCCTAGCTATAAGTCCTAGACTTATTATCCTTATTTGAAATCCTATGAATATCTTCTAATACATGATTAAACATGATTATATATATCGATGCCTATTAAGTTATATCTATGCTCCTTGTTTCATGTTTTACTTTCCGCCTATGAAGGGGTTTGAGCATGATTGGTTCAGTTTAATTGTCTCGACCTATAAATAGGTCTATTACTTATTTACTTGTTGGTATCTGCTCAATTAGCCTTATCTCATTCGTTACACTTAGCAATGTTTGAATTCTTCTTGATCGAGTTATTTCAAGAGCCGTTGCATATTTTTCAAAAGCACTTCCCTATTTGAAAATCTTCTTCATTAATCTCTTTAATTAACACCCCGTCCCCATTAATTAATCCCCCTCTCGGGACCGGGCTGTTACAAATTGATTGGGATGCTAGGTAGGTGTCGGGGAGGATGTCTTGGATCTTCGAGATGACACCACTAGATGCAAGTTTCAAAGCTTCTCACAAACCACGACAATAAACTGCTTGCACAAATGATTTTAAGGTCTAAGGAGACCTTAAATACTTCATCCATCTTGTATTAGCAGTTGCTCCATGATCACAAGAGGCGTGAACTTGAATCAACCGCACTCTACATTCCATTGATGTAGTGGACTTGAATAACTGCTTTCTGCATTGCGAAGCACACATTCTTCAACATCGTGTAATGGTGGCAGTTACTCCAGTGACCCACGTTCACCTGCAACGGTTAGTGTCCAAGAGAGAGTGGGAACATCATGTCCCTATAAATCCGGAATAGATTTTGAACAGGTCAAAATCAGATATTATCCACGATTTTAATTCATAATTAAATAACCAATAAATCCCTAAATTCGTGAAAAATAAAATATTATAAATATCACAAAATAATCAAATTAATTTAAAATAAATTAATCCTAAATACTAGGAAAGGATAAGATTAGCTTTGAGAGAGTTATACTCGATGTCACGAGAATGACAGAACACATCAGATACGACATTGACTTCAATGTTATCAGATGAAGTGATAACATCATTTGGAACACATCATTCTCAACAGATTTGGTATTTTAGTTCAATTCGATTTGGTCCGGACCGAATGTTCACCCATGGTCAAGAGGATTTTTTTAATACATCATTATGTATTTCTTCAGTGCAAGAAACAATAATGTTTTTTTTTTCATTTGCTTGATTAAATGAATCAATATTTTCTTTCTATCTCAAGTTCAATTTAGAAAATAACAATGCATGCAAAGCTCATATTAAACCATTACTCTTATAACTATACAACATTAATGTCCCCAACTAAATCTTTCTCCGATGACTGGGATTCAATAATTAAATTTTGGATTTTGGAGCATCAAATAATGTAAATGGACTCATTATATTCATTTATTTATTAGTTTCCAAGTGTTCCCATAATCCTCCCAGTCTTCGATTTCTCTCCACGGCTTCTTACTAACGGCAAAAAACTCTCTCTAATCGCATGTGATTCAAGTGGTTAGGCTCTTGATAATGGGGTTTTTACATCACAATTGAGTGTAAATCATTCTAATTTTAATAGATAATTATGTGCATTAACCTTTGTTTGACTTTTATTTTCTATGTATTCGAAGATGCGTGCTTTAATTTAACTTGATTTTGTAAGGAAAAGAAACTAAATTGTGGATAATAGAACAAATCAAGTTAAGAAGATGAATTGGGAAAATATTGGATCGAGAAATAGTCAAATAGTACGAGAAAATACCAGAAAAATTAGCCTGGTACAGAAGAGAGGTTAGCATGGTCCGTGCTACCTATTGTACGACCCATGCTGAACACCCCCAAATCGGGCAGAATATTGCAGATGTTGGAAAATTAAGTTTAATAAAGTGAGTTGTGTAGTCTTATTTTATCTGATTTTCAGTGGCCGAAATATTGAACTTTGGAGGGGTTAAATAGTATATGATTGATCTATGTTAAATTAGCTAATCATAGTATTTTAGTGTCTCAAACGTGTTTTTCGGTGAGTGAAAAATTAATCATTAATTTGGTCATGTGAAAAGGGCATTTATGTTGTGGTGAAATGTACCGTGTTATGTTTAAGAGATCCCACATTCAAAGCCTAAGTTGATTAAACTTGTACTTAAGTGTGTAATCACTTGAGTGTAACATTTGATGTGTACTAAGTGTACGAGCTTCGAGTCCACACATGCGAGCTCGACTGTGCCAGTGTTTGTTCCTGTTATGGAGATAAGAGTAGTTATAGTGACAGTGACAGTGATAGTGTCTCGTGTCTTGGCATTGGTCGTTAGGTGAACTTTAATTTGGACTTGGTTGAATTTGGGCCTAGCCAAAATCAATCCTAGTCGATTCAGATCAAGTGTTGGGTAATCTGTCAGAAACAGATTCAGGGACATTATATTGTCTGACTCATTAGTGTACACATGATGTGACTTATGATATTCTGAAGTGTAGCCAACTCTCACTCATGGTGGTAAAGTTAATATTGCAGTAGTGGTGAGTTAGTGAGGTGGTGACCTCTGAAGGTTACAAATGTGTGATTGAATACATCCTAGTAACTCATGGAAGGTTACACTATGATTTGAATATTGCCGAAACTCTAATCCTAAATGAGGTGGAATATGTGTCATTAAGTAGTTAAGTAGGTGCTCTAGTAGTCTCCTTGACTCGGCTATTTGCATTCATGCATATAGAGTTTGGTGCTTCAGTCTGTTTTAGATGTTGTTCTAGACAAGTTCGGTCTGTTTCAGACAAGACGAGTTTGTTCACGTGTTTATATTTTTGTTTCTGTTGATCTTGTGATGTTTTCATCTTCTGCTTATTTTGTGTCTCAATTAAAGGCATTCAAGAACTTTAGCATTGTAATGAGTAATTATAATTAAAGATGAGAATCTATTCGGGATGGATCTAGGAACAGAAATGATATCAAGAAGACGATTCCAGTTTGGATATTCAAGTTCGACGAAGGTGAACCTGAAACTGCTCTAGCTCATTGATGATGAATCCCGAACGATTCAAGACGAGTTTGAATGTTATAATTCCTGAAACTGTTCAAAACGAATCTAGGAAACACAGAAAGAGTCCATTTTAAGTTTCATTCTGTATTTCTTTTTCTATTTTGATTCGTTTGTAATTTGTGCTCTTTTCATTTCTTGTGAAAAGTCCAGTTCCAAAGTTTGTCAAGACCATATCAAAAGCATTGTTCCCAACAACAGACTGATAGCATGGTCTGTGCTATCATTAGGACATCCCATACTAAAAGTGTCAACTAATCGAGCATTATTAGTTAGGCCCGTGCTATTGCTTTCTCTCTGAGTACACGTCATCCGATTAAAATTTGGACTTTCGAAATTTTCTTTCAGGCTCAGTTTTGCTTCTTCTCTCTCTCTCTCTCTCTCTCTCTCTTCTCTCTCTCTCTCTCTCTCTCTCTCTCTCTCTCTCTCTCTCAACTTAGACTCCTCCAATCAGAGGTGGACCTATACTAGGTCCAAAAAGGTCATTGTCTCCTCTGGAATTTTAATTTCTTTTAGATTATTTTAGTCATTTTTACTATTATTTTTTTTAAAAAAATAGCATTAATTTTTATCTTATCAAATCTTAGTTATTATATACTCATTTTAAATTTATTTATTTTATTTATTTACTCTAATTTTATTTTAGATTTTTTATGTTGGATATTTTATTTATTTACATAGTTAATATATAATTACGTTAAGAATGAAAAATTTATGAGTATTAACAATACAACTTTTACATAATGGTTTCAAAATATTAAGAATATAAGTAATGTTGCAATATAATTAATAATGTATCTTTGGAGTCCTAAATTTATAAAATTTAGTGTATTTAAATTATTGATTTTTATTGTTATATCATATATGTAATTAAGTTAACTTGACAACTTTATCAAAGATATTATTTGGTAAGATTGTACCCATATTTGAATCTAAACATATATGAAGTGACAAATATATAATTTTATTAGTATTTGCATTCGAATATAAGTATCGTTTTATGGATCTTAAGTCATGAGATTGACTTACACAAAACTCATCATTTATATTTTTACACTACATTTTAGTTGGACTCCCTTGACAAAATTCCTGGGTTAGATTGAGGCACGAAATTTAGAAGAACTCTTACACATATTTTCACCGAAGAAGAAGAAGAAGAAGAAGAAGATTCAAACAAGATCAAGATTCTACTTCCGAGTTTTATCTTAGTTTTATTTTATTTGAACCATGCATATATTTTCTTGGATTGTGTTTAGTTATGTGTTTAATTATGAATAAATAAATTCTTTCATTTCTATGGCTACAAAGTAATTGTTTATGATGCACAATTGATATTTAATTTGAATGTTTATGACCTTATTTTATTTCATGTGTTTTTGTGTTTTTATTTTCTTGTTGATTAAATGGTCATTAATTCGCATGATTTGATGTATTAGTTCATAAATTGAAAGAGTAATTTTAATACATGGCACTTAAATCAACTAGATCGACATATTTGAGATTAATAATAGTGAGAACAATAAATTGTTGATGCTTTAGGAGTTACATCATGTAATCTACAATTTAAGTGCTTCGAGAGAATATCTGAACTATTCTTGTGATTACTCAAATATAATTCAAGTCTTTAATAAACATTCAAATTAGATATTAATTTTGTTGATTAAACAATGAAATCGAAACCTTAGAATATCTCTCTTCTATTGAGTTCTTTTTTAAACTTTAACATGTGATTGTTTTATTTATTTTATTTATTTGACTTAATTTAATACGAACCAAATATTTAATCTCTCTCTTCACGAGTCTCTGTAGCTATACTCACCGTTATAATACAATTGCTTTGTACACATGCTTAGCTGGCAAACTGTTAGACTATGTTTATCAGCAACCACTCCAGCCACCCAATCATTCAACTTTTTTATATTTAATTTATTTCTCTCTCTCTTCCACATCACTATTACTCATCTCAACCCAACCACATTTAATTTTGATAGTTTATCAATGACCACCCAACCATCCAACAACAATATTATATATAATTATTTTTAAATATAATTTTATGAAGTATATCAACTTGTTAAAATTAAAATAAAATAATAGTACAAATAAGAAAAATACTCATAACATTACAAACAAATAAAATTTCAAAATATGACAAATCAAGAACATAAATAACAAGAATCAAAATACGAAATGAAAAATACATAATTAAGAACATAAATAACAACAGTATGAAATACTCAATTATCATTGCTAAATTTTTGTGTGTATAATTATGCCGATATGAGCTCTATTTATAGATCATGCAAAGAAAAAAATTTTGGTGTAATTATTTTTATTTTTCATAAAATCCAAAAATATTAAAAATTAATTAAAAATATATCAAATAAAATTTAATAGTCAATCATTTTTTGCCATGTGTCATTTATTGAATAAATAAATGAGGACACCACAAGGTTGCTTTGACTTGAGTTTTGGTCTATGGTGGATCAAGGTTGATCGATTGGTTGCTTGCTTTTTTTTTTTTTTTTTTTTTTATTTCCTAATATCCTAAGTGGATGTGACCATGTGGAGACCATGGTCACCAATAAACATAGTCTTAGCCATATAATTCCACATCATAAAAGTTATGCTAACTCGACAAACAGACGGAAAAGAGATAATGGAATGGAGGTTACTTGACGGACGTTAGATGTACTACCAGCTTGAATAGCAAGCATAGTATATGTAACGCCCCAAATTCACTTTTAAAAGAAAAAATGCATGTTATCCATGCTTTTCATTAATAAAAATATTTTACTTGAAATACAGCGGAAGTTTCAAAGCATAACTCGACATTTATTACATAAAATAAAGTCAAAATAAATTAAAATCTTTAATCATGCTTGACCACTTGACCTCCATCATCACATCTTGCCCGTTACACATCACCCGAGACAACACCTGAAAAGATAAATAGTTTTTGAGGTGAGTACTACTGACTCAGTGGGGAGTGTCCAATTATCCAAGCTATATATCAAACAGAATAATATGAGAATAGTAAATTGTGCTCAGTCCATAGACCAAACCATGTAGCCCGGAGGCTCTGCGTGACATGATAGCCCGGAGGCTCTGCGTAATAGCCCGGAGGCTCTGCATGTATAGCTCGAAGGCTCTGTGTGTAGCCCGTAGGCTCTGCGTGATAGTCCGGAGGCTTTTGCTATGCTGTGACATCACATATATTCAATAAAACATATAGAGAGGATAATATGGACAAATTCAACGTAAAACCCCACCTTGACCTTGATATTAACCGATTAAGTCCTGCGCGCCCTATAATTAATTATTTTAAATTAATACAGTGCATAATAATAATGTAATAAATTATGCATGATATTTAATCTATAATGCATGCTTAATCACTACTAATTATTTAATCTAGTATTTTACGTGAAATATATAACATTAGTGCATGGCAATTTTATTAAAAATACTTGCAACCATTACGTGCAATTATGAAAACATGATATAATGTTTAATATAGTAATGCATAAGAAAATGTGTGTGCTACCTAAGCTATCATGCATGACTGCGTGTATATATAAATATGCATGAACTAGTATATTCATGAACTTAACTAATATAAATATTATAATAATGTAAGACATAAAATCCTAACTCCACCCCCCTCTCGTCCCATCTCTCCACTTTTTCCTCTCCAAAACCAAAGCTCCAAATAAATTAATAAATCTAACATCTTGGCCCAATTCTCAATTCCCATATAAGCCTACTTCTCTTTTATTTAAGTATAGTGGCCCACCTGCAAAACAAATAGGATTAGAAAATCAAAACAACTTTCTCTCTCTTTCCTTTTTTTTCATTTTAGGGCAACAAGTCAACAACAATAGCAACAAAACAACTTCAGATTCATCTTTCTTCCTCCTTCTTCTTCGACAACAGTACTAATCCATCATCATCATGAACCACTATCGTGAAACATGCCGGAGTCAGACTCATCTGCACCAGCCCATTTTCTGTACTGCTGCAGCCCATCAACGCAACGATCTCCCTTGACTCCCATACCGACCTCTCCCCCAACTATGAAATGCAATGCATGAGAATGAAAGAAAAGAAAGGACTTAGAGGATATCTTCATACCTTGCTGCAAAACTCAACGCTAAATCTCCTATTTTTGGCCTCTACGATATTTTTGGTTGAGAAAAGATGAATATGAGCCCTCAATTTATAACCGTAGATTAGGGTTTAGGTGTAGAATTCATAGTTATCCCAAAAATCAGTTGGAAAAGATGAAAAGATAAACTTGGAGATTTTGAATTTTTTTCCAAGAGATCAACTTAATAGAAAGCTAAAAACGTGGGAAAAATTAAAGAAAAGAGCAAGGAGAAATTTCTAGACTTTGGGCTCAAATATTTGGGCTACAAATACTACAAATGGGCTAGAAATAACTTTGGCTATAGAGAATAAAATATAACTTATTAGGCACTCCAATTAAAATTAAATGCATGCTCATGACATAAAATAACCATAAACTATAATTAATATATGCTTAGTTATTTATTAAACTGGCGCGACTTATAAGACTTAAGCAATTAATATCACACATAAATAAATAAAATAAATAAAATATTTTTTTAAAAAAAGTAGCAATTTAAATATTAGAAAAATCAGGTCGTTACAGTATATTCCCTGCACAATTGTTTAGCCAATCAAATATGTGTACACATATAAATTCTAGAGTATTCTTCGCTTTGTATATAATACACAGTTGTGTATAGCCACAACTGTTTGAACAAAAATTCTATAGAAATATATTAGAAATTTTCCAAACTCTGCACGATTTTATCTGTCTTTGATTATAATTAACTAATTTTTGTTGGAAAATAGGATTTATTAAATTGAGTTTTGACTCATTTTATCCGATTTTTTATGACCGGGTGTAACGCCCTAGTCCCACTAGGACCAAAACGTCACCAAAAACATACGTACATGCTTACGTAAATAAAAATTAGATTTAACTTTATTAATAATTTTTAAACGGACAACACTTCGACTTAAAAATGTTCAAACCCATACTCAGGCGTTTTCAAAGTCAACTTTCAACAAGGCTTTTCGAAATCACAAACTCACACATAACCAAATGACCTGTTAACAAGAAATATATATAGCCAAACAGGCCACACATTTAAAAGCACCACGGTCAACCCTTATATACATTCAAAATATTTGTATATACAGTCAAAATTGACTACGGGGGTCAACAAATTTTGAACTTAAAGGTTTTGCAGAGTATCAACGAAAGCATTTAATATTTAATATACAAACATAAGTTTAAAGATGGTTTTAAGCAAAAACCACATATGGGTCAACCATCAAAACCCAAACCAGCAACACGTCATCAACCAACTCGATCTCCAGGACCTGAAAACATTTGAAAATATTTAGGTTGAGTGCCAGAAAACACTTAGTGGGCATTAACATTCGTCCAAGACAAACTTTCCTACTTTAAAACTGTTATACTGCATAAATCATGGAAGATAACCATGACCATTCTTTATAACAAAGTTTACTCTTCTTCATTGGATGAGAGGCCCAATGTGATCACATGATACTTTACGGTTACTTATCTAGATATTTAGTCACAATGTAAACCGTCTATGGTTGTAAGTAGGAATTTCTCTGTGCATGAAGTCTCATAACATCCAATCATTACGTAAACAATGCTATTAAAACATTTATCATGCTTTTCATGGACGAATTTAAAAATATAGTTGTGAGTTATAGAAAAACCCACCTGGATGATCTCAAAGTGCAGTGAAATTTTTATGCGATGCTACTATGCTTCTCGATCGTCTCAACCTATAAAATTAAAATTCGAACTTAGAATCCTCAAATAGGTCACAAAGGTAATCACTTAAATCCTAAATATCATCATTAGGGTTTTCCTATGTCTTGGGATCGTTTGGAATTGAAATAGAGTCAAATGGGGTGAATAATGCGCATTTGACGGATTGAATCAAGTTAATGATCCTGATTGAGAATTATCGGACTTTACGAACATAATTGAATGGGTAAAGATGAATTAAACTGGATTCAATGGCTATGAAGTTTAATTTAACATTTAGGAGAGAATTATAATATTTAGAATTTCTTTTAGGAAAAATATAACATTTAGAAATTATAGGGCTAAATAACATTTTTTTTAAAATCCCAATTTAATTCTCAGATACTAAACTAGGAGTCGAAGAATATGAATTTAAAATTAGATTCATTTAATATTTTATGGTCAAATTTGAAATTAAATAAATCAAATAACATTGGATTAAAATTAAAGAAACATCGAAGAATAAAAACTCACCTTTCTTTTCTTTCTTTTTTCTTCCTCCTATTTTTCTCCTTCAATTTTTTTTTTTTTCACGTTATGCTTCTGATTCTTTTTCTTTTTCTTCTTTCGATTTTCTCTCTTTTATTTTTACTCATCCTAACTTCTATATCAAGCCACCACCTAATATATATATAACATAATAGGGAGCCACACGTGTACTTAACTAGTACACTATTCAATTCACTTTGCTTCCCAAATGGTTAAACATAATTGGTTGTAAAATTTTATATTAACTTACTTTATTATTATTATTATTTTAATTTTATTGCAGCAACCCATTACATATATACACATAACATTACTCCTATACACGTGTACATTATGTACACTTACTTTGTTAGATGGACTCCAAAGGGGAATAATAGGATGATGCTCCAAACTTTTCCAAATAGATTTTAATAAATTGATATAATCTTAATTCTCTTCTCCAATAGATATATCCTATATGTATTTTAATTATGAGCTAGTTAAGATTGGCATTAATAGAGGGGCCGAGAAGTGGGTAATTAAATTGGGCTTTATAGAATAAATTGATTTCAAAATATTTAATGAAATAAATTTCATTGGAAGATCAAATGAAGTTCGAATTGGTTGTTATTGGTACCAAAACGATCCCATTAATATCTATTTTTATAATATGATTTCTAATTTTAACTTAGAGGCTCAGCTAAGGTCGAAACTTTTCTTAGTCTTATTGTGCCTCTAAGCCCGTAATTAACTAGCCAAAATAAATTGGGTTCTAATTTCATGAAATTTCTAACTTATAAAATAAATTTAAATACTATCTTTTTTTCCGGGGTGTTACACCGGGATATTTAATTTTGGAGGAATTAAATACCGTACGATTGTTCTATGTTGTGAGTAGATAATCGTAGTATTTTTATTTGCTCAAATCCGATTTTCGGTGAGTAAGAAATAAATGGTTGAAGTTGGTCACACGATTGGACATTTATGGTGTGTGGGATAATATTTTTAAGACACATTAAATAATCCCACATTGATTTCTTAATCAAGTTAAGAAGTGTATTTAAGTGTATTAACGCTTAAGTAAAGTAATTAAGTGCACAAGGATGTGGGCTATGAGCCCACACACGCACACACGTATGCGTCCTCTGTGGCCGAGCTCGTGCCCGAGCCCGAGCTCGAGCCCATGCCCGTGCCCGGTGCACGTGCCTATCTTGTCTCGTCCTCATCCTTGTCCTTGGACTTGGACTTGGACTTTGGGTGGACTTTGGGCGTACGTGGGCTTCCGGCGCATAGCCGTATCAGTTTTACGGTCCAGAAACGGTCGGGTCATAAAGTAGGTCGACAGGTCATTATACAGAAACGGTCGACGGGAAGCGAGTCGGCGGGTCTATAACGGCCGTGGAGCGGATCGGTTGATCGGGTCGTGGGTGCACTTAGTGGTGCATGGTGCTTGTCCAGCCTTGAAGGGTGTAACTCCAATGAGTTAAGAGCCTTCAAGTGTGTAACTGCCACCTGGATCTGGTGGAGTTAGTAGCTGGACTGTAACCGACAGTAACTCCTGTCGGGAGTCAATGCTTGCAGCTGCCTTGGACACATGTCAAGCTCTGCACAAGGTAACTCCTAGAGGCTTAAATGGAAAGTTGTAACTCCTGGAGGTTACAACACTTGGTTTGAATGCCCTCAAACCATGCTGCATACAAGTTCCCTTCGAGTTCTTAGCCTCTCAGTTCTCGACATTGTCTAGTTTGTCGGATCCTTGTCGAACGTATAGTGCTACTTCCGGATGGATGAAGCCGTCTCATCTTTGAAAGACATCCGCCAAACCGTGAGCACTAGCCGGGGCATATTTGTCTTGCGGAGAGAGGTCCCCTTGACTCGGCTTGCCAGAATCTGCATATCGGTTCCAGTTTCTCACTTACTTTGTTTACATTCAGTTTATTGTAATTGTTCTACTTCTACCTCTTATGTCTTGTATTTCAGTTGTAACAATTCCAGTAAAGTGTAATACTATACAACAATCACAAGACAAATGTCTAAGACTGAATTAATCAACTACCTTTGCTGGAAATGGTGTCATCATCATCGAACACCGTTGCTCCAAGGACCATTCCCCATGGCCAAGCTAAGAAGCCGGAGAAGTTCTCCAGATTGAACTTCAAGAGGTGGCAGCAAAAAATGCTCTTCTACCTTACTACGTTGGGCGTTGCTGGATACATCAAAGAAGATGTTCCAGTGATCGAAGAGAACGAGCCGGACGTCAACAAGCGGACTGCTTATGATCAGTGGATCAATGGAGATTTTTTATGTAAAAATTACATTTTAAATGGCTTAGTAGATAGTCTTTATTCTGTATATGGAAATGTAACTAGTGATAGGGAATTATGGAAAGCACTAGAAAAGAAGTACAAAACGGAAAATGCCGGGACTAAGAAGTTCATCATGGCAAAGTTCCTCGATTACAAAATAGTGGACTCCCGATCAGTGATGGATCAAGTGCAAGAGCTTCAGCTCATTGTGCACGACATTCATGCTGAAGAGATGGTCCTTCCCGACACTTTCACCGTTGTTGAGGTGATTGAAAAGTTGCCACCGTGTTGGAAGGACTTCAAGAGCTATCTCAAAAATAAACGAAAGAAGATGACTCTTGAAGACCTTGTGGTAAAGCTTCGAATTGAAGCCGATAACCGAAAGGCGTATCTGAGACCACGAGTCCCGATCGAGGCTAAGGCTGACTTGATGGAACATGGTGGACCATCAAATAGCAACAAAAGGAAGCGTCCGGGTCAAGTTGACAAAGGGAAAAAGCCAATAACGAAGTTCAACGGCAACTACTTCAATTGTGACAAGCCGGGACACATGTCCAAACATTGCACGGCTCCAAAAAAGAAGTGTACCAATTATGGTGCGCACTTGGCGGAACATAACAATAAAGGCAAAGGCAAGACCCGTCAAGATGATTGGGATGAAGATGATTTGGTTGCCGTTGTGTATGAAGCCAACCACGTGGACAACCTGAGAGAGTGGTTCATCGACATTGGGGCTACTTGTCATGTTTGCTCCGACAAGGGCTCGTTTGCTACCTACAAAGATGTTGAAGGTAGAAAGTTGCACATGGGAAACCAAGCCTCGTCTGAAGTGGCTGGTGTGGGCAACGTGGTTTTGAAGCTGACTTCAGGCCAAGAGCTGACTTTAAAGGATGTGCTGCATGTTCCGGACATCCACAAGAATCTGGTTTCGGGCTCACTGTTAGTCAATCATGGTTATAGACTATTGTTTAAGTCTGAAAAGTTTATTTTGAGCAAGTACGGAAGGTACCTTGGTCAGGGCTATCTCGCCAATGGGCTTTTCAAAATGAATGTAATGGTTATGCGTCGTGTTGCAAAATAAAGTACTAATAAAGTTGATTCTTCTGTTTACTTGTTTGTTGAGTGCTCAGATTTATGGCATTGTAGATTATGACACGTTAATCTAAATGGTATAAAACGTTTGGTAAATTTAGATTTGCTAAAAGTGAATCAATTTAATACACAAAACAAATATGAAGTTTGTGTCAAAGCTAAATTGGCTAAGTTACCATTTCAATCGGTTGAACGGAGCACTAAACCTCTAGAGCTAATTCACACATACGTGTGTGACTTAAAGTTTGTGCAAACTAGAGGTGTTAAAAAGTATTTTATTACTTTTATTGACGATTGCACAAAATATTGTTATCTTTATCTTTTAAGAAGTAAAGATGAGACGATTGAAGCTTTTAAGAACTTCAAAAATGAAGCTGAAAATCAACTAAGCTATCGAATTAAAGCAATTCGAAGTGATAGAGGTGGAGAATATGTTGCCCCATTTGAAGAGTTATTCACAGAGGCGGGTATAATTCATCAAACTACGGCTCCCTATTCACCACAGTCTAATGGTGTTGTTGAACGCAAAAACCAAACTCTTAAGGAGATGATGAATGCTTTGTTGATAAGTTCGGGATTGCCATAGAACTTGTGGGGGGAAACTGTGTTGACAGCCAACTATATTCGGAACAAAATTCCACTTAAGGGTAAGGATGTGACGCCTTACGAGTTGTGGAAAGGACGCACACCGTCTTATAAATACCTCAAAGTGTGGGGGTGTTTGGCTAAGGTTGAAGTGCCACTTCCTAAACAAGTTAGAATCAGCCCTAAAATGGTTGATTGTATCTTTGTTGGGTATGCACTTAACAGTAGTACATATTGTTTTCTTATTCATAAATCGGAGATTCCCGAGTTGACTGAAGGAATGATGATGGAGTCGAGGAATGCTATATTCTTCGAGAATGTCTATCCTTGTAAAGATAAGAATATGGCAGAAGGTAGTTTTGAGAAACGAACTTCTGAAGCTGCTACTAGTTCTGATCCTATGGATGAAGAACCGAGACGTAGCAAGCGAGCTAGGACGGCTAAGACTTTTAGTCTGGATTTCATCACCTATATGCTAGATGATGAGCCAAAGTCTTTAAAAGAAGCTCTATCTAGTCCAGATGCTGCATTCTGGAAAGAAGCTATCAACAGTGAAATCGATTCCATCATACAAAATCACACTTGGAAGTTGATAGATCTCCCAAGTGGGTGTAAGCCGTTAGGATGCAAGTGGATCCTAAAATGAAAATATAAGGTAAATGGTTATGTTGATAAGTATAAAGCTCATTTGGTTGCCAAAGGCTTTAGACAAAAAGAGGGGTATGATTTCTTCGATACTTACTCACCAGTAACAAGGATTACATCTATTTAGGTGCTTTTAGTGATTGCTGCTTTGCACAATCTTGAAATTCATCAGATGAATGTAAAGACAACATTTCTGAATGGTGAGCTGGAGGATGAAATATACATGGAACAACCTGAAGGGTTTGTTACACCAGGGCAAGAACGAAAGGTGTGTAAACTTGTTAGATCATTGTACGGTCTGAAACAAGCACCTATTCAGTGGCACCTGAAGTTTGATAATGTGATGTTATCAAATGGTTTTAAAATCAATGAGTGTGATAAATGTGTGTATATAAAGAGCAGTTCTAATGGCTATGTCATAGTCTGTCTTTATGTAGATGACATGTTAATCATGGGCAGTAGCCACCAAGTAATTGTTGAAACGAAACAAATGTTGAAATGAAATTTCGACATGAAAGATATGGGCTTAGCCAATGTGATTCGAGGAATCAAGATAGTATGGACAAGTGGTGGAATTGTCTTAACACAATCTCATTACGTAGAGAAAGTGCTTAAGAAATTCAACGCTTTTGATAGTCAGTCGGCTAAGACCCCGTTGGAACTCAATGTACACTTTAGCAAAAACCGGGAAGAACCGGTAGCTCAAGAAGAGTATGCAAGGGTCATTGGGAGTTTGATGTACATCACTAACTGCACTAGACCTGATCTTGCATGTTCTGTGAACAAGTTGAGTCAGTACATGAGCAATCCAAGCAAAGAGCATTGGAAAGCTCTAGTACGAGTTCTAAGATACTTGAAATATACTTTGAACTTCGGGCTGCATTATACAAGGTTTCCTCCTATACTTGAAGGGTACAGTGATGCGAATTGGATATCAGACACAAAAGACTCATTCTCGACTAGTGGATTTGTTTTCACTATCGGTGGTGGAGCAGTGTCGTAGAAATCCACGAAACAGACTTGTATAGCCTGCTCTACCATGGAATCTGAGTTTATCACTTTAGATAAAGCGTGTGAAGAAGCAGAATGGATTTGCAACTTTCTAGAAGACATTCCATGTTGGAAAAAACCAGTGTCATCAGTGATGATTCACTGTGATAGTCAAGCGGCTATCGGGAGGGCACACAATGCTATGTACAATGGTAAGTCTCGACACATACATCGGAGACATAATACTGTGAGGGATATGATCTCAAGTGGGATTGTCTCAGTTGACTATGTGAAGTCAATAGATAATCTAGCGGATCTACTAACCAAAGGGTTAAACCGAGATCAAATGGCTAAGTTGCTAGAGGGAATGGGTTTAAAATCCACACTCTGAGAATTCTTGTAGTGGTAACCCAACCATGATGACTGGAGATCCCAAGAACTTGGTTCAATGGGAAAACTAAGCTACAAACGTTCGGTTTGGTAGCACTTGGAAACTTATAAGTGAACCTTTCCCTGTGAGCAAACTAAGTGCACACCTGTCAATGTGGTGAGGATAAGTCCTATGACTTTTAATGATTCCTAAACCTAATGAGGTTGAGTATCGCAGGATACTCGGAAGAGGAGATCACCTATATAAGTGAGAAGTGGGGGTCGCTTCTAAGAGATACTTATGAATTCAAAGAGGTTGTCGATGGCCTGAAAAGGACACAAATGTGAGAACAGATAATGTTTGAGACATAGCTATTTTCAATACTATTGTCTCGATATACACTAAGGATGTATAGTTCAAGGCATCATGTCCACTAAACAACCGGTATACTCGATAGTGTTGGAATATGGAAGGTTCAAAGTCACAAGCTACCTATCCTGTTGCAGTTGTGTTTCTAGAGAACTAGGCTACTTGTCTGCATACATGCATGCACTATTTCCACTCATGTGGGGGATTGTTGGAAAATAGGATTTATTAAATTGAGTTTTGACTCATTTTATCCGATTTTCGGTGACTGGAATATTTAATTTTGGAGGAATTAAATACCGTACGATTGTTCTATGTTGTGAGTAGATAATCATAGTATTTTTATTTGCTCAAATTTGATTTTCGGTGAGTGAGAAATAAATGGTTGAAGTTGGTCACACGATTGGGATTTATGGTATGTGGGATAACGTGTTTAAGACACATTAAATAATCCCACATTAATTTCTTAATCAAGTTAAAAAGTGAATTTAAGTGTATTAACACTTAAGTGAAGTAATTAAGTGCATAAGGATGTGGGCCATGAGCCCACACGCGCACACACACGTGCGCCCGCCCGTGCCCGTGTCCGAGCCCGTGCCCAAGCCCGTGCTCGTGCCTGAGCCCAAGCCCTTGCCCGTGCTCAACTCGTCTCGTCTCGTTCTCGTCCTCATCTTCGTCCTTGGACTTAGATCTTGGCAATTGGACTTTGGGCGTACGTGGGCTTCCGGGGCTTAGCCGTATCAGTTTTACAGTCCAGAAACGGTCGAGTCATGAAGCGGGTTGACGGGTCATTATACAGAAATGGTCGAATGGAAGCAGGTCGGTGGGTCTATAACGGCCGTGGAGCGGATCGGTTGATCGGGTTCTGGGTGCACTTAGTGGTGCATGGTGCTTGTCCAGCCTTGAAGGGTGTAACTGCCATGAGTTAAGAGCCTTCAAGTGTGTAACTGCCACCTGGAGCTGGTGGAGTTAGTGGCTGGGCTGTAACCGATAGTAACTCTTGTCGGGAGTCAATGCTTGCAGCTGCCTTGGAAACAAGTCAATAGCTGCTCCCGCAGCAGCAACACCCCTCCCCCTAAATAAAACTTAACCTGGGCCCACATGCACGATTTACTCGGCGCAGGCCCGGGTTTCTCTCGTTCGTCAACACGAACGAGAGAGAAAGAGAGAGAAGAGAGAATGAGCAAGTTACAAATGAATGGGGAGGCCCCTATTTATAGGAAAAGGCTTGGCTTCCCCGGTAAGCCACTCCGGTTATAAAATACTGATAAAGCGATTTTCGGATTCAATTAAAGTTGCTTTATTCAATGGTGAGGTCCAAATGACATCCGACACAAAATCCAAAATACCGGGAGACTCGTTGGTTCGAGTACTATTGAACCAAGCCATCTTTGAAAAACGAGGAGGTCATCTGAAGAGAAACGAAGAAAGATTCCCTTTCAAAAATTACTTTTACTATTCATTTTGACTGACAGATTTTGCTCCCGAGCGATCGATTGACCTCAGATTGGCAATCCATGAACGCGAATGGATTCCTTGGGTCATTTCCTATAAAATAGGCTTGATAGAACAAGTCTCAGAACAATAAGGAGGATTTCGTAAATTACTCGAATCACGAACGCTCGCAGAAATTACTATTCACAGGTTTTCCCTTTACGATTTTAAATTACGGGACTCCTGTAGAGGTCAGAATAAAATTCTGAAAGCACCAACAACTTCCTTTAGGTCGTTACATTCCAGAAAAGACCAATATTGACTATTTTCCGGAGACAAATGCAAACTCTCATAAATCGATTTTCACATAAAATACACGAAAAGGTCGCGACTTACATCTGTTTTACTTTATTTTAGCTCCAATTATTTTCTTTAGTCTTCTAAATAAATTTAGAGAACTAACTGAAATTCTGGGATGTTACAGACTACACCCCTTAAAAAAAATTTCGTCCCGAAATTTACTTCCCCTCAAACGGAGATCTGGATACTTTTTCAAGAATCCACAGCCTTACTGGAACCATATTGATTCAAAACCTTTACCAGGTTTACAACTCTAGACCTTACAGTCAAGAATAGCCTAAGTTCTTTCTTTACGGATTAGTTCTCACTCAGAACTATCTCTTTTCTTTGGTAACATGTATTTATCTCTAACACATATTTCCATAACATTAGGACATGAGACATGCCATGCACAACAATAAGGTCAGGCATCAAAGTCGACCTTTGGTCTATGTCTTTATCCTCTTCGAGGATTTCCAATAGGTTCATCGAACCTTCAACTTTAATATCTTAGCGAAACGAACTCTTCCATTAGTTGGAGATACCTTTGAGAAGACCATGTCTTCCATTTGGAACTACTAATCATTCCTTCGATCTTTTGAGCTTTTCATGGTAGCCGAGCTATCTTGATGAACTTTGATCGATCTTTTATCTTTATTCGCCTTGATCGAACTTTGTCTATGCCTTGATTGATCGGTAGCTCTCAGTTTTTCTCGTACTTCTTCACTTTAACTGTCGCATGAGACTCATTGTCACATCTTTTGAAACTCGTGCTTCGTTGCAGCTCGAATGACTCACAACTATAAGAATGGGATTACTTATTCAGTCTAAGTTCAAAGTGATTCTTATCAAAGGATAACTTAAAGTTCACCCTATGTTAAAGCTTCTATTGTTTATGTTATTTCTAAGTTCAAAGCCTAGAAATGCATTTAACTTCTATAACGCTTCCTTGGGTCTTCTGAAATTCTATCATGCATTCATCGGCTGGTTGTGACATCTTCACTTCTATAATGCTTCTTTGATGATTTCACGATTAAGGTGGACATCCCTCATTACTTGGAACTTCTTTAGCTCTAGATGTTTGTCTGTAGTGAAACTCTTTCTTTTCTTCCGGGTTGCACATGACTCGTCTTGTATCAACAGGCCCAGATGACTTGAAATTGCAATGATACACCATCAATGGTTGCTTTCTTTATTGTATTGGCTTGCCTGTGATGACTATACTCTTCTGGTCTGATGGGTTGAACTTTTGCAATCAATCTTATCAATTTGTAGGACTTTCTTCAAACGACGAAGCTTCTTCTCTCTAGCATGACTCCCACGCAGTGTGAAGGGCTCGCCCAACCACACACCTCTTAAACTCTCTAGCTATGGAACTTAATTCATAAAGCCTCTTTAATCATACAGGAAAAACTTAGAGTTCTTCTAAGTTCAAGCATCTATAGTCTATGTTCTCGACTAAGCTCTATCTTTAAATTATTTATCATTGATCATCTATCTTAGTCATTCTCTATCCTCAGAATCATAATACTTTCTAGCAGTAGATAGTCCTTTTTCCCAAAGAGAAGGATTTTAAATCAAAATTCAGGTTTCAACAATAACCAAAAGATATTGATATCAACATGATTATATCTTTAAAATCCTTTTTGAAAAGAATAACTATAAATTAACTTTTGTCTTTTAAAACAACTTTAGACTATCTTTTGGATTCATCCAAAATTAATTTCACTCTTTAAACTTTTAGATCTATGACGTACCTGAAAGTAACATTCTTTAATTTTTCTTGCCTTGCTTAAAGCTCAATTATGAATGACTTACCATTCACATGTACTTTAAAAAGTTATAACACAATATAACCAAAGATTTTAAAACTTTTATACCTGTGAACTTTGTTGAAGATGCGGGGTGATGATGTACTATTTTATGTCCCATTCATAGGACAGAAGCAATTAATCAAGATAAGACCCGTTCATAGGTCAACTAGAAAATACATAGAATCCAAGACTCAACCAAATATGACCACTTCATAGGTCGAAAACTGTAATGAAACATGCTTGGATTTATGAAAACAAGTAGGACTTTATTTATCATGATTCAATAAAGAATACAATTCAGATAAGCCTAAAAATAAAACATAGCATGCAATCATACTATGGGGCAACTGTATCAGAGTTTAAGCGGAAAACAAAGGAGTAATATTGTATCATATAACAACATACTCATGACTAATAATTCAGTCTGAACGAGACAGCAAGGCACGATCAACCCACAACAGTACATCGAGCCATCACCTCCAGCATCTCAACCTGTGAAAAACATTTTGAAAATATTTTTGGCGTGAGTACTAAAGCACTTAGTGGGTTAAACTTTTAACTCAAACTTTAATAAAAATTGTAACAGAATATCCAAAATATAAATACAGATAATGGAAAGCAAAATGCGAAAGCCCTTCCCATTTCTGCAAACATTTACTTCTCTTTGGTACCCTGTAGCTCTGTTTGTCGTCTACTGCACTCTATGACATGTCACTGATAGGAAAAGGGAGGGGTTACCTCGCTAATCCGAGAAGAGTGTACCAGGGATCACCTAGCATTGACCCTGAGTATACCAGGGGTTACCGAGCATTGACTCCTATAGTGATGCCCAAATCACGTGTATGTGCAGGGGTTACCTCACAGTGACACCTTTAGTGAATAACATCACAACTGCAAGAATCACAGTTCCTGCATATCCTTTGTTCTATGTTCTCTCTATAAAGTGCATAATATGATATAAGCACAAAAACTATGTCATCCTCTTAATATAGCAACTATGCTAACTTTTAATTTCTCTAGCAAACTTAGTTCAATTATGCTTCATATTCCATAAACGCAACCCATTCATTAACTTGAGTTTAATACTAAAAGCACAAGCTAAAAAGTACAACTCATTATACACAAGTATATTCAATACACAATAAACATTTAATATACTGTAACTTTAAACTATGACTTTTAGACTTTAAATATAAACTCTAACCTTAATCTATATATTATGAACTTTAAACTCTAACCTTAACTCTTAACCCATAGACTTTAGTTATGAAAAGGTATAATCTATTCTATTTAATTATGTCGAAGCATAATCAATATTCGTTTATCATGATAAATCATAATCTATATTCTCAATAATTATGATGAAGCATAATCTATGTTCTCAATAATTATACAAAGCATAATCTATGTTATCACTAATTATACAGCAGTATAATACTATGTTCTCATTAATTATACAACAGTATAATACTATTACTCTAGTAGAGACTTGAGCAGATAATTCCTCAAATATTTTATTTGGATATTCTAACTATGACTATCACATTTGTGAGTTAATAACTCAAATATAGATAGGTTTTGCAAATAAACCCACCTCGATTAGATCAACTCAGGTGATCGAACCTCTCGATACTCATCCGTCAGCTTCTCTGACCGGCTTAACAAGTCCTACAAGGTCAAACCTTATTTTAGGACTGATGCTCTAATTTTCAGAACTCGACTTTAATTTAATTGGAGCTTTTATTTACTTTAATTATATTCCAACTAAGAATGCGCGACTCTAGAGACCTCGTACAACTTCAACACAGAAGGAAATAAATTCCAAAATATAATTTTCGATTTAATGAGACCAAAAGATTTGACAGAGGTCACTTTTCGTAACTTGCCATTTTAATTAAATTTTACACAGCAAACCTCGATTGCACTTTTTACTTGTCCAAAAATTATGAAACTAATCAGGCATGAGTACTAAAGCACTCAGTGGGTTAAACTTTTAACTCAAACTTTAATAAAAACTATAACAGAACATCCAAAATATAAATACAGCTAATGGAAAGCAAAATGCGAAGCCCTTCCCATTTCTGCAAACCTTTATTTCTCTTTGGTACCCTGTAGTTCCGTTTGTCGTCTACAGCACTCTTTGACATGTCGCTGATAGGAAAAGGGAGGGGTTACCTCGCTAATCCGAGAAGAGTGTACCAGGGATCACCTAGCATTGACCCTGAGTATACCAGGGGTTACTGAGCATTGACTCCTATAGTGATGCCCAGATCACGTGTATGTGCAGGGGTTACATCACAGTGACACATTTAGTGAATAACATCACAACTGCAAGAATCACAGTTCCTGCCTATCCTTTGTTCTATGTTCTCTCTATAAAGTGCATAATATGATATAAGCACAAAAACTATGTCATCCTCGTAATATAGCAACTATGCTAACTTTTAATTCTTCTAGCAAACTTAGTTCAATTATGCTTCATATTCCATAAACGAAACCCATTCATTAACTTGAGTTTAATACTAAAAGCACAAGCTAAAAAGTACAACTCATTATACACAAGTATATTCAATACACAATAAACATTTAATATACTGTAACTTTAAACTATGACTTTTAGACTTTAAATATAAACTCTAACCTTAATCTATATACTATGAACTTTAAACTCTAACCTTAACTCTTAACCCATAGACTTTAGTTATGACAAGGTATAATCTATTCTATTTAATTATGTCGAAGCATAATCTATATTCATTTATCGTGATAAATCATAATCTATATTCTCAATAATTATGATGAAGCATAATCTATGTTCTCAATAATTATACAAAGCATAATCTATGTTCTCAATAATTATACAGCAGTATAATACTATGTTCTCATTAATTATACAACAGTATAATACTATTACTCTAGCAGAGATTTGAGCAGATAATTCCTCAAATATTTTATTTGGATATTCTAACTATGACTATCACATTTGTGAGTTAATAACTCAAATATAGATAGGTTTTGCAAATAAACCCACCTCGATTAGATCAACTCAGGTGATCGAACCTCTCGATACTCATCCGTCAGCTTCTCTGACCGGCTTAACAAGTCCTATAAGTTCAAACCTTATTTTAGGACTGATGCTCTAATTTTCAGAACTCGACTTTAATTTAATTGGAGCTTTTATTTACTTTAATTATATTCCAACTAAGAATACGCGACTCTAGAGACCTCGTACAACTTCAACACAGAAGAAAATAAATTCCAAAATATAATTTCCGATTTAATGAGACCAAAAGATTTGACAGAGGTCACTTTCCGTAACTTGCCATTTTAATTAAATTTTACACAGCAAACCTCGATTGCACTTTTTACTTGTCCAAAAATTATGAAACTAATCAGGCATGAGTACTAAAGCACTCAGTGGGTTAAACTTTTAACTCAAACTTTAATAAAAACTGTAACAGAATATCCAAAATATAAATACAGCTAATGGAAAGCAAAATGCGAAGACCTTCCCATTTCTGCAAACCTTTACTTCTCTTTGGTACCCTGTAGTTCCGTTTGTCGTCTACAGCACTCTTTGACATGTCCCTGATAGGAAAAGGGAGGGGTTACCTCGCTAATCCGAGAAGAGTGTACCAGGGATCACCTAGCATTGACCCTGAGTATACCAGGGGTTACCTAGCATTGACTCCTATAGTGATGCCCAGATCACGTGTATGTGCAGGGGTTACATCACAGTGACACATTTAGTGAATAACATCACAACTGCAAGAATCACAGTTCCTGCCTATCCTTTGTTCTATGTTCTCTCTATAAAGTGCATAATATGATATAAGCACAAAAACTATGTCATCCTCGTAATATAGCAACTATGCTAACTTTTAATTCTTCTAGCAAACTTAGTTCAATTATGCTTCATATTCCATAAACGGAACCCATTCATTAACTTGAGTTTAATACTAAAAGCACAAGTTAAAAAGTACAACTCATTATACACAAGTATATTCAATACACAATAAACATTTAATATACTGTAACTTTAAACTATGACTTTTAGACTTTAAATATAAACTTTAACCTTAATCTATATACTATGAACTTTAAACTCTAACCATAACTTTTAACCCATAGACTTTAGTTATGACAAGGTATAATCTATTCTATTTAATTATGTCGAAGAATAATCTATATTCATTTATCGTGATAAATCATAATCTATATTCCCAATAATTATGATGAAGCATAATCTATGTTCTCAATAATTATACAAAGCATAATCTATGTTCTCAATAATTATATAGCAGTATATACTATGTTCTCATTAATTATACAACAGAATAATACTATTACTCTAGCAGAGACTTGAGCGGATAATTCCTCAAATATTTTCTTTGGATATTCTAACTATGACTATAACATTTGTGAGTTAATAAGTCAAATATAGATAGGTTTTGCAAATAAACCCACCTCGATTAGATCAACTCAGGTGATCGAACCTCTCGATACTCATCCGTCAGCTTCTCTGACCGGCTCAACAAGTCCTACAAGGTCAAACCTTATTTTAGGACTGATGCCCTAATTTTCAGAACTCGACTTTAATTTAATTGGAGCTTTTATTTACTTTAATTATATTCCAACTAAGAATGCGCGACTCTAGAGACCTCGTACAACTTCAACACAGAAGGAAATAAATTCCAAAATATAATTTCCGATTTAATGAGACCAAAAGATTTGACAGAGGTCACTTTCCGTAACTTGCCATTTTAATTAAATTTTACACAGCAAACCTCGATTGCACTCTTTACTTGTCCAAAAATTATGAAAACAATCAAGCATGACCCCACATATATCTTTATTAAACTATACAATTTTCGAAATTTTCTGAAATAACATGCTCTAGTTATAAAAATAACCGTCTGATTAAAATAATCGACTTTAATCAAAACTTATCGGAAAATTACGAAACTTGGTAGTCCTATAGGAAATAATTTTTCGAGCAACTTTACAGAAGAACTTTTTTGAGTTGACGACCCAAAATGGGCAAAAATGGGCAAATACCGAAACTGATCGGCGCCCTTATATTTTTCATGTTTTCCGGCGTTTTCGCCGGTTTCTGGCCACCGGACGACGACGCACTCAATATACGAAATGAAGCACTATTTTAAATACACAACATATTAAAATTTCAACTATAAAGGATGAGAAATGGACCGAAATGAGACATCCGAAGCGGCAGCGGCTCTCCGCCAGCCTTCCGACGCTCAATGGCTGCTCCCGCAGCAGCAACACCCCTCCCCCTAAATAAAACTTAACCTGGGCCCACATGCACGATTTACTCGGCGCAGGCCCGGGTTTCTCTCGTTCGTCAACTCGAACGAGAGAGAAAGAGAGAGAAGAGAGAATGAGCAAGTTACAAATGAATGGGGAGGCCCCTATTTATAGGAAAAGGCGTGGCTTCCCCGGTAAGCCACTCCGGTTATAAAATACTGATAAAGCGATTTCCGGATTCAATTAAAGTTGCTTTATTCAATGGCGAGGTCCAAATGACATCCGACACAAAATCCAAAATACCGGGAGACTCGTTGGTTCGAGTACTATTGAACCAAGCCATCTTTGAAAAACGAGGAGGTCATCTGAAGAGAAACGAAGAAAGATTCCATTTCAAAAATTACTTTTACTATTCATTTTGACTGACAGATTTTGCTCCCGAGCGATCGATTGACCTCAGATTAGCAATCCGTGAACGCGAATGGATTCCTTGGGTCATTTCCTATAAGATAGGCTTGATAGAACAAGTCTCAGATCAATAAGGAGGATTTCGTAAATTATTCGAATCACGAACGCTTACAGAAATTACTATTCACAGGTTTTCCCTTTACGATTTTAAATTACGGGACTCCTGTAGAGGTCAGAATAAAATTCTGAAAGCACCAACAGCTTCCTTTAGCTCGTTACATTCCAGAAAAGACCAATATTGACTATTTTCCGGAGACAAATGCAAACTCTCATAAATCGATTTTCACATAAAATACACGAAAAGGTCGCGACTTACATCTGTTTTACTTTATTTTTGCTCCAATTATTTTCTTTAGTCTTCTAAATAAATTTAGAGAACTAACTGAAATTCTGGGATGTTACAGACTACACCCCTTAAAAAAAAATTCGTCCCGAAATTTACTTCCCCTCAAACGGAGATCTGGATACTTTTTCAAGAATCCACAGCCTTACTGGAACCATATTGATTCAAAACCTTTACCAGGTTTACAACTCTAGACCTTACAGTCAAGAATAGCCTAAGTTCTTTCTTTACGGATTAGTTCTCACTCAGAACTATCTCTTTTCTTTGGTAACATGTATTTATCTCAAACACATATTTCCATAACATTAGGAAATGAGACATGCCATGCACAACAATAAGGTCAGGCATCAAAGTTGACCTTTGGTCTATGCCTTTATCCTCTTCGAGGATATCCAATAGGTTCATCGAACCTTCAACTTTAATATCTTAGCGAAACGAACTCTTCCATTAGTTGGAGATACCTTTGAGAAGACCATGTCTTCCATTTGGAACTGCTAATCATTCCTTCGATCTTTTGAGCTTTTCATGGTAGCCGAGCTATCTTGATGAACTTTGATCGATCTTTTATCTTGGCTAAACTTTCTTTACTTTCAATCGTACATGTAACCATCTTTACCCGCACACTATACGTTCCGAGTCTTTATTCGCCTTGATCGAACTTTGTCTATGCCTTGATTGATCAGTAGCTCTCAGCTTTTCTCGTACTTCTTCACTTTAACTGTCGCATGAGACTCATTGTCACATCTTTTGAAACTCTTGCTTCGTTGCAGCTCGAATGACTCACAACTATAAGAATGAGATTACTTATTCAGTCTAAGTTCAAAGTGATTCTTATCAAAGGATAACTTAAAGTTCACCCTATGTTAAAGCTTCTATTGTTTATGTTATTTCTAAGTTCAAAGCCTAGAAATGCATTTAACTTCTATAACGCTTCCTTGGGTCTTCTGAAATTCTATCATGCATTCATCGGCTGGTTGTGACATCTTCACTTCTATAATGCTTCTTTGATGATTTCACGATTAAGGTGGACATCCCTCATTACTTGGAACTTCTTTAGCTCTAGATGTTTGTCTGTAGTGAAACTCTTTCTTGTCTTTCGGGTTGCACATGACTCGTCTTGTATCAACATGCCCAGATGACTTGAAATTGCAATGATGCACCATCAATGGTTGCTTTCTTCATTGTATTGGCTTGCATGTGATGACTATACTCTTCTGGTCTGATGGGTTGAACTTTTGCAATCAATCTTTTCAATTTGTAGGACTTTCTTCAAACGACGAAGCTTCTTCTCTCTAGCATGACTCACACACAGTGTGAAAGGCTCGCCCAACCACACGCCTCTTAAACTCTCTAGCTATGGAACTTAATTCATAAAGCCTCTTTAATCATACAGGAAAAACTTAGTTCTTCTAAGTTCAAGCATCTATAGTCTATGTTCTCGACTAAGCTCTATCTTTAAATTATTTATCATTGATCATCTATCTTAGTCATTCTCTATCCTCATAATCATAATACTTTCTAGCAGTAGATAGTCCTTTTTCCCAAAGAGAAGGATTTTAAATCAAAATTCAGGTTTCAACAATAACCAAAAGATTTTGATATAACATGATTATATCATTAAAATCCTTTTTGAAAAGAATAACTATAAATTAACTTTTGTCTTTTAAAACAACTTTAGACTATCTTTTGGATTCATCCAAAATTAATTTCACTCTTTAAACTTTTAGATCTATGACGTACCTGAAATCAACATTCTTTAATTTTTCTTGCCTTGCTTAAAGCTCACTTATGAATGACTTATCATTCACCTGTACTTTAAAAAGTTATAACACAATATAACCAAAGATTTTAAAACTTTCATACCTTTGAACTTTGTTGAAGATGCGGGGTGATGATGTACTGTGGGTTGCTCTATAGAAATCCTTTAAGAATGTAACTCGAATTCACATAATCACTTTAAGCAAACAACTTAAGAGACAGGTCGCAGAGTTGCAACCTGCTCTGATACCATTCTGTAACGCCCCGGTCCCGAGGATTAGGACGGGGACACTACGGGAAAAATACAAGGAAAAAGGAGGTATAATAAAAAATCCAGAGGGTCCTCTGTAATGTCCCGGTCCCAAAAGGAATAATAAATGAGGGTCGGGATGTTACTGAAAAAGGAAGTACTATTTATGATAATCAAATGAAATGGCTTTAGAACAAGAATAGGTTATATGCCGCAGAGATTTGGGCAGTATAACCTCTGTAACTAAAAGAAATCCACGTCTTTCAACGTATCAACGAAGTCAAATGATTCAATCAAGTCAAAAGAATGCATATTCATAGGCTGATCAAATTCAAACAGAATCCAACAATTAATAGATAGGATTCTGACTCTTCAAATAAGCAAGACCTCTCCATAGGTCACAACAACTAAGACCCATCAATAGGTCAGAGGCAAATAAACTATTTTATGTCCCATTCATAGGACAGAAGCAATTAATCAAGATAAGACTCGTTCATAGGTAACCTAGAAAATAAATAGAATCCAAGAATCAACCAAATATGACCAACTCATAGGTCGAAAACTGTAATGAAACATGCTTGGATTTATGAAAAGAAGTAGGACTTTATTTATCATGATTCAATAAAGAATACAATTCAGATAAGCCCTAAAATAAAACATAGCATGCAATCATACTATGGGGCAACTATATCAGAGTTTAAACGGAAAACAAAGGAGTAATATTGTATCATATAACAACATACTCATGATTAATAATTCAGCCTGAACGAGACAGCAAGGCACGATCAACCCCCAACAGTACATCGAGTCATCACCTCCAGCATCTCAACCTGTGAAAAACATTTTGAAAATATTTTGGGCGTGAGTATTAAAGCACTTAGTGGGTTAAACGTTTAACTCAAACTTTAATAAAAACTGTAACAGAATAACCAAAATATAAATACAGATAATAGAAAGCAAAACGCAAAAGCCCTTCCCATTTCTGCAAACCTTTACTTCTCTTTGGAACCCTGTAGCTCCGTTTGTCGTCTACTGCACTCTATGAAATGTCGCTGATAGGAAAAGGGAGGGTTTACCTCGCTAATCCGAGAAGAGTGTACCAGGGATCACCTAGCATTGACCCTGAGTATACCAGGGGTTACTTAGCATTGACTCCTATAGTGATGCCCAGATCACGTGTATGAGCAGGGGTTACCTCACAGTGACACCTTTAGTGAATAACATCACAACTGCAAGAATCACAGTTCCTGCCTATCCTTTGTTCTATGTTCTCTCTATAAAGTGCATAATATGATATAAGCACAAAAACTATGTCATCCTCTTAATATAGCAACTATGCTAACTTTTAATTCCTCTAGCAAACTTAGTTCAATTATGCTTCATATTCCATAAACGGAACTCATTCTTTAACTTGAGTTTAAAACTAAAAGCACAAGTTAAAAAGTACAACTCATTATACACATGTATATTCAATACACAATAAACATTTAATATACTGTAACTTTAAAATATGACTTTTAAACTTTAAATATAAACTCTAACCTTAATCTATATACTATGAACTTTAAACTCTAACCTTAACTCTTAACCCATAGACTTTAGTTATGACAAGGTATAATCTATTCTATTTAATTATGTCGAAGCATAATCTATATTCGTTTATCGTGATAAATCATAATCTATATTCTCAATAATTATGATGAAGCATAATCTATGTTCTCAATAATTATACAAAGCATAATCTATGTTCTCAATAATTATACAGCAGTATAATACTATGTTCTTATTAATTATACAACAGTATAATACTATTACTCTAGCAGAGACTTGAGCAGATAATTCCTCAAATATTTTATTTGGATATTCTAACTATGACTATCACATTTGTGAGTTAATAACTCAAATATAGATAGGTTTTGCAAATAAACCCACCTCGATTAGATTAACTCAGGTGATCAAACCTCTCGATACTCATCCGTCAGCTTCTCTGACTAGCTCAACAAGTCCTACAAGGTCAAACCTTATTTTAGGACTGATGCTCTAATTTTCAGAACTCGACTTTAATTTAATTGGAGCTTTTATTTACTTTAATTATATTCCAACTAAGAATGCGTGACTCTAGAGACCTCGTACAATTTCAACACAGAAGGAAATAAATTCCAAAATATAATTTCCAATTTAATGAGACCAAAAGATTTGACAGAGGTCACTTTTCGTAACTTGCCATTTTAATTAAATTTTACACAGCAAACCTCGATTGCACTTTTTACTTGTCCAAAAATTATGAAAATAATTAGGCATGACCCCACATATATCTTTATTAAACTATACAATTTTCGGAATTTTCTGAAATAACATGCTCTAGTTATAAAAATAACCGTCTGATTAAAATAATCGACTTTAATCAAAACTTATCGGAAAATTACGAAACTTGGCAGTCCTATAGGAAATAATTTTTCGAGCAACTTTACAGAAGAAATTTTTCTGAGTTGACGACCCGAAATGGGCGAAAATGGGCAAATACCGAAACTGATCAGCGCCCCTATATTTTTCATGTTTTCCGGCGTTTTTGCCGGTTTCCGGCCACCGGATGACGACGCATTCAACATACGAAATGAAGCACTATTTTAAATACACAACATATTAAAATTTTAACTATAAAGGATGAGAAATGGATCGAAACGAGACATCCGAAGCGGCGGCGCGACGGCGACACGACGACGGCAATTCCGGCCATCCACGGCGGCGGCGGCTCTCCGGCAGCCTTCCGGCGCTCGATAGCTGCTCCCGCAGCAGCAACAGCCCTCCCCAAATAAAACTTAACCTGGGCCCGCATGCCCGATTTACTCGGCGCAAGCCCGGGTTTCTCTCGTTCGTCAACACGAACGAGAGAGAAAGAGAGAGAAGAGAGAATGAGCAAGTTACAAATGAATGGGGAGGCCCCTATTTATAGGAAAAGGCTTGGCTTCCCCGGTAAGCCACTCCGGTTATAAAATACTGATAAAGCGATTTCCGGATTCAATTAAAGTTGCTTTATTCAATGGTGAGGTCCAAATGACCTCCGACACAAAATCCAAAATCCCGGGAGACTCGTTGGCTCGACTACTATTGAACCAACCCATCTTTGAAAAATGAGGAGGTCGTCTGAAGAGAAACGAAGAAAGATTCCCTTTCAAAAAGTACTTTTACTATTCATTTTGACTGACAGATTTTGCTCCCGAGCGCTCGATTGACCTCAGATTGGCAATCCGTGAACGCGAACGGATTCCTTGGGTCATTTCCTATAAGTTAGGTTTGATAGAACAAGTCTCAAATCAATAAGGAGGATTTCGTAAATTTTTCGAATCACGAACACTCGCAGAAATTACTATTCACAAGTTTTCCCTTTACGATTTTAAATTACGAGACTCCTGCAGAGGTCAGAATAAAATTCTGAAAGCACCAACAGCTTCCTTTAGGTCGTTACATTCCAGAAAAGACCAATATTGACTATTTTCCGGAGACAAATGCAAACTCTCATAAATCGATTTTCACATAAAATACACGAAAATGTCACGACTTACATTTGTTTTACTTTATTGTAGCTCCAATTATTTTCTTTAGTCTTCTAAATAAATTTAGAGAACTCACTGAAATTCTGGGATGTTAAAAATTTTGATCTCGAATTTAACTCTTTCTCGTACGTTGCGATCAATTGAATTCTGGAGACTTCTGAAATTGGTCGAAAGAAGAAGTTTAGCTGAAAATTATTTTTCGTCGTTGTGTTGTAAGTTAGTTGAAATTTATGTGGACTAATGGATTATCATCATTATGTTTTTGCACTTTTACTTTCGATTGAAACTGTATTAAGTTGACTTATTTGTACGATAAAGTTGGTTCATGTTTGTTAAGGTTCGATGTTTTCAGATTTGTGATTTCTGAGTGAAATGAGCATTTCATTTAGATTTTGCGTCGTCTCTTTTTTTTTTTATTTCTCATCTCCTTTTAGAATATTGTGGTGCTAAAATGTATATTGCATGATGCTAGATTGATACTTATCTAATGCTAAAAATCAATTTGTGTTGATTTTATGTCTGAACATCTCTTGATGTGATTGTATTATTATTTTATCTTGTTCAGTTTATAATTTTTTGATTTTAATGTGTCAGCTTCTTCTGTTTCAAGTGACCGTAGTAAGATTACTCACACGGTGATATGGAGGGTTCTACTTCACATAGCAAGATG
This sequence comes from Perilla frutescens, assembly GCA_026008535.1. Classification (NCBI taxonomy): domain Eukaryota; kingdom Viridiplantae; phylum Streptophyta; class Magnoliopsida; order Lamiales; family Lamiaceae; genus Perilla; species Perilla frutescens. The sequence goes on from BRKX01000015.1 coordinate 18,008,724, forward strand.
ATGATTTTTGAGAAATTCTACGGTTTACGTGCCCCTTCTGAAGTTGTTGTTCATCCACATATTCCAGTTAAAACAAAAGATAGCAACAGTCGTTTGATATCTAAGAAAGAGGCAAGGAAGAGAAATGAGAACAAACCACTCAGAATGTGCAGCAATTGCCACAAGTTGTCAGATCATGATGATAGGAACTGTCCAGCTTGATGTTCTTATAGCGATTAGGCATAGTTTAATATCATGTTTTACCATGCTTGTGAATTATTTTCAAGACATTCATTTTTAAGAATATATATGATTTTTAATAAAAGTGTTTATGACGTTTCCTTTGCAGTAATTATATTACTATTAAGTTTTATTAGCCATAATTACTGTTTAGAATATAATGCTAAAATAACGGAAGCATGAGGTTATATACATTGTCAGATTCTTATTGCATATTTTGTTAATCAGAACATGCTAAAATGAGAAATGAATGAGGCTAAAATGAGCGAAGTAGGAGGCTAAAATTGATGTGACATTTTCCACTAGGGTTCCCCGTTCCCAATCAGGGTTTATTACATTCCAATTATGGCTCATCTGATCCCAATTAGTAATTATCAGATTCCTATTAGGATTCACTATCCCCAAATAGGGTGTATTGCGTTTTATTCCAATGAAATCACTGGTCAATATTTGTTTATCACAACATGCTAAAATGAGAAATGAATTAGGCTAAAATGAGCAAAGTAGGAGGATAAATTTGATGTGACATTTTCCACTAGGGTTCATCGTTCCCAATTAGGGTTTATTACATTTCAATTAGAGCTCATCTGATCCCAATTAGTAATTATGAGATTCCCATTAGGGTTCACTGTCCCCAAATAGGGTGTATTGCGTTTCATTCCAATGAAATCACTGTTCCATATTTTGTTTACCAGAACATGCTAAAATAAGAAATGAATGAGGCTAAAATGAGCGAAGTAGGAGGCTAATTAATTTGATGTGACATTTTCCACTATGGTTCATCGTTCTCAATTAGAGTTTATTACGTTCCAATTAGGGCTCATCTGATCCTAATTAGTAATTATGAGATTCTCATTAGGGTTCACTGTCCCCAAATTGGGTGTATTATGTTTCATTCCAACGAAATCACTGTTCCATATTTTGCTTATCAACACATGCTAAAATGAGAAATTAAGGAGGTTAAAATGAGAAAGTAGGAGGCTAAATTTGTATGTTACTGTCTGCACTTAGAATTGCAGCACATATTTTGCTCTCATAAACTTTATCTCGTTTCGGAAAATATTTACGCATTTTCTTTCTTAGTTGTCAGTCATCTCCTTCGTTGCTTCACTTTTTCATTCTTTTTTCTTTTTTATCATCAACTCATGTTTTTCATTTTGTAGTATCTATATAAGTGTAGGTGTTTATATAAAACTGTTAGAAATATATTCATAATATCACCCGCTAAAATGTATTACACAATATACTAAAATGTTATATAGGTCATGCTAAAATGTTGTATACAACATGCTTATATAAATCTGGGGTTGCTCTATGCGAAAATTATGCCTAAAAATGATTTTTTATATTTTTCATGTATTTTTTTCAAATAAACATATGCAATATAGATCTTAAATGAAAGAGTATGAAAAGAGCTTTAATTTGATATAAGATTTGCGTATATCCGATTAAAAGCGAATAAATTATGATCATTTAAAGTTTTTTAAAAAAATTTCAAAACATGATGATGTCACTTTTTTTAAAAGTCAATCATGTTTCCTGAGAAGCTGTATTATATTTTTTGTCTTTTATTCCAATTTTACCCTTAATGAAATGCGTGAATTTAAAGTTTTTATTTTAATTACGAAATTGCCACCGCCCTCTCCACTTTATCTGTTTTATCTGGGCCGTCTAGATTTTGGAATGGATGGATGAGATTGGTTCTCAGTTCCCACCTGGTGACCGGTTCTCACTAGATCACATCCATATATATATATATATATATATATATGGTAAAATTATGTTTTGGGTTCCTATACTTTCAAATTTTTTTCGAATCGAGTCCCTCTAGTTTGTTTGATTAAAATGAGGTCTTTCTACTATCAATTTGGTTAAAATGGGGTCAATGTGAATAATTTTGGATAAAATCAAGTCCTCGGGGACTTAATTTTATTCAAATTGATAGTATATTGATTGATTTTAACAAAATTAATAGTACAAGGACCCAGTTCAAAAATAAAAATATAAATTGAAAAATTAATTCAATAAAAAAAATAGATATTGGATTTTTTAAGTAAAAAAATATTCAAAATATTAAAAAAATTAAAAATAAATACTTTTCTAAACCCACTATAATTTTATTTTTCAATTTTGATTTATTATTTTTGGAAAAAAAAATTCAAACAATAGTTTTAAAATTTTGATTTTATTTGGTAGAATTATTTTTATTTTATTTAACTATTGTTTGATTGTTTTTAATTTAATTTTTTGAAAATAAAATAAAATTACAACATTTTATAAAAATAATTTTTTAAATTTTTTTATATATTTTTAAAATTAAAAAATAATGAATAAATAAGTAAACTATTTTTTTAATTTTTTTCATAAAAATAAAAAATAAAAAATAAAAAATTAAATTACAGTGGTTTTAAAAATTTTAATTAAATTTATATTTTTTAATTTTTACTTAAAAATTCAATTTGTATTTATTTAATTATTTTTTCACTTTTTATTTCTTTATTTTAAAAAATGAATTTTTATTTTATTTTCGAATTGGATCTATTTGCTAGCAATTTGGTTAAAATTAAGTATCTTTACTATCAATTTCGATAAAATTAAGTCCTTAAAAGACTTGATTTTATCTAAATTGATAGTACAGAGACCCCATTTTAGCCATATTGATAATACATGGACTTCATTTTAACCAAATACAATAGAGGAACCAATTAAAAAAAATACAAAAACCCAAAATAATGTTTTGCCTATATATAAATATAAGGGAGGAAAATTTATATAATCAAAAGTAAGTTTTAAATTTCTTTTCTAACCAAGAATTGTAGTATATTCTCTTCTAACCACAGAGGGATGCAAAAGTCTTATTTACCCTTACTCAAATTTTGAAAAGGGTAAATGAAAATGTGGGAACCACACGCACACACTACAACCAAACACAACATGCTACACGCACACACATAGTACACTACACGCACACTACACTACATATTTAACATTTTTTTTTTATTTTTTAAAATAAAAAATGATATGAAAATTAAAAAAAATTGAAGATATTGTATACAAGTGACACGTTCAGCTTTCAATTTTCTCTTTTTTTTTTAAATACTAAATAATATAATAAAATAAAATTGAAAAAAAAAATAACTAAAACATGTGACGTTTCTTGGGAACGAAACACTTCTTTTTTTTTTCTTTTTACACAGACACATGCACACAAACACACAATTACAACTACACGCACACAAACACAATTACATGTACATGCACACGTTTAATTCATTTTTTATTTATTTAATAATTAATTTTTTTAACTATTTAATAATTAATTTATTTGTTTTTATTATTAAAATTTTGAATGAGTTGAATGTTATTTGAATTTATTTAGGTTTTCTAAGAATATGCAAATTAATTAATTTAAATAATTGAAGACCTAAATAAATAATATTTATTCAAATTATTTTATTTTTTAATAATAGGAGACCTAAATAAATTCAAATTGTTCCACTTTTGAATAATATGAAACATAAATCCAAATAATATTCAAATATTTTATTTTGAATTATAAGATGCCAATCTAAATCTAAATAACATTCAAATCGTTCCAATTCTCACAATAGGAAACCTAAATTCCAATAATATTCATTTTTTTTATATGATAGAGCACTTAAATAAATTTAAACAACATTTAAATTGTTCCAATTTTGAGTTATAGGAAGCATAAATCCAAAAAATAGAAACATAAATCCTAATAATATTCAAGTTGTTCAAATTGTTCAAGAAAATGTGTGCTTTTCCTTTTTTAAAAAATATAAGTCCAAATAATATTCAAATTGTTTCATTTTGAATAATATAAAACATAAATAAATCTAAATAACATTCAAATTGTTCCAATTTTTAATAATTTGAAACTTTTAGATTAATTGCGATGATAAGAAACCATTGAAACTTTTAGGAGTTGAATGTAAGTAATTGAATGGATATATTAATTTTAGAATGTGATCTACATATTAAGTGCTTTGAGAGAAGGTTTAAACTAATTGAACCTTGTCTTTCGAAGCACGTAAAAGTACTAATGTAACAGCCCGGTACCCCGAGAGAGGAATTAACGAATGGGGACGGGGTGTTATTAAAGACGGAAGATTAACAAAGAGGATTTATGAATAAAGATATGTTTTCGAAAGATAGGAGATGATGCTCGAGATTACTTGATTAAAAATGAATCATACTTGACGATATGAAAAGGCTAACTAATCAGATACCAACAAGCATAGACCCATTCGTAGATTAAAGTGGATAAACAAATACCAACATGAACAAGCCTCTTCATAGGCGAACGGAAAATATACTCAAGAAGCAGGAATAGAACTTAATACGCATCCTTATATATAGATAACCATGTCTGGGGAATATTCATAGAATCTCGATAAACATAACAAAACTTAGGAATTATAAAGAGTATACCCAAGGATGAAAATATCGCTATCGCACTATATATCGCAACTTCAATTTTACGGATATATCACCGGATATATCGATATCGCGTATCGATATCGCAGAAAATTGAAAAAAATGACGAAAACTATATTAAAATTTTGAAAATTTAGCAAGAAATTTTAGGAACTATTATAACATATTATTATGCACATATTCTACTCAAAATTTTGATAAAATTGTATTTTAAAAGCAAACATATGAATAATACATTATATAAAAATTGTCAAAGACAATACATTTGACAAAATAATACATAATACAATATAAAATAACTAAATAAACATTATAAAGTACAAGTAATACCAAAATGAAGACCATAGTAGATTGTGAAGCAATTGCAGGACAATCAACAAATCATTTTCTCTCGTCACGAAATAATAAATCTAGTGCATCTCACTTTTCTTTCTAAGACATCTGTTGGTTTCCCAGGCTTCTTTATTTTATAGTTTTTTTGAAGTGTGAGTGTGTTAGGAAAAACTATCAAAGTTTTTCTTACAAGGAGTTTTGATTAGATGTCAAAATATGTCAAAATATGAAAAGAGTCTTGAAAGAACTGAAAAGGAATCAAGCAGAAAACTAAAGATGACCATACAGAGTCAAAGCTGTCAAAGCCAACAGATATGATCAATTCGTGTGAAAGAAGAAAGAAGAATAGAGAGAAAAAGAAGATTGTAGCTTGCTAGAATAATTAACAAGGCAAACTGGAAGTTGCAGGTACCCGAGAGAGAAGGTATCAACTACCACCAGTCTACAGTGAAGAACTGATGGACATACCAATTCAAGGCCGACACCAGCTGAAGAGATGTTCCAGCTGAAGTGAAGAACTGATGGACATACCAGTTCAAGGCCGACACCAGCTGAAGAGATGTTCCAGCTGAAGTGAAGAACTGATGGACATACCAGTTCCAGGCCGCTACCAACTAAAGAGATATTCCAGCTGAAGTGAAGAACTGATGGACATACCAGTTCTAGGCCGCCACCAGCTGAAGAGATACCAGTTCTAGGCCGTCACCAGCTGAAGAGATGTTTCAACTGAAGTGAAGAACTGATGGACATACTAGTTCTAGGCCGCCACTAGCTGAAGAGATGTTCCAGCTGAAGAGAACTGATGGACATACCAGTTCTAGGCCGCCACCAGCTGAAGAGATGTTCCAGCTGAAAAGAACTAAAACACATGCCAGTTCCAGGCCATCACCAGCTGAAGAGATATTCCAGCTGAAGAGAACTGAAGTACATACTAGTTCTAGGCAGTCACCAGCTGAAGGGAAGTCCCAGCTGAAGAGAACTGAAGCACATACCAGTTCTAGTCAAATGCCGGCTAAAGAAATGTTCCAGTCAAAGGAAGATCCTAGCTGAAGAGAATACCAGTTGAAAGAGAAGAACTGAGGGATATACCAGTTCTAGATCATTCCCGACTGAAGAAATACCAGTTGAGAAGCACGTCAGTTTGAACTGATGAATATGCCAGTCCATGATGACATCAACTGATGAAGACTTCCAGCCGAAGAAAGGACAATCATGAGCTGAAGAAAGTAGCAGCTCAAGACATTCCAGCTGAAGGAAATACCAACTGAAGAAGTGTACCAAGTCTAAAGATCCATGCTGAAGGAAATACTAGCATAGGATATTCCAGTTGAAGAAACATGCCAACTGAAGAGAAGACTAAGGTACAAGCTGATGAAAATACCAGCTCAAGAAATACCAGCTGAAGAATGAAGTTCCAGCTGATGAAGCACCAGTTCGAAGAACCCCTGCTGAAGACGCATCAGTTCTGAAGTCCAACTGGTAAAGCGCCAACAACCGAGCTGAAGACCAGTCCATGAAAGTTCAAGCTGAAGGGACACAAGTCCAAAATACCAGCTAAAGAACACTGGTTCAAACTACCAGCTGAAGCAGAAGCAAACTGGAGCTCAAAAGGCATCAAGCCCAAGCCCAGAAACGCCAGCTGAAGATGATCTCAACTGAAGCTTTCCAAACTGCCAAGGGACACGTAGAACTGATAGACAAAGGAACTGAAGATTCTAACTGACAGACAAAGCTCAGAACTGAAGACCAAGAAAGGAGCCGCAACTAAAATTCAGATAAGCCAAATAAGATCTTGAAGTTAATGCAATCGATATCTTGAAGCAAAATCTCATCAGAAGAGCAATGGCATCCCAATGGCCCCATTAAATGAAAATCCTTGCAGTTGGCTTTATCATTTATGATCGAACAGTGATCACTAGCAGTCACCAACTCACCTATCTTTAAAAGGTGAGCTACCCTAGAGAAGACCGCTGGACTTTTGAGAATTTGGAGAGCACTTTAGTTAAGTCTTTTCGCGAAGACGTTCACCGAAGCACTAAAGCCTCACACTCAAAGAACTCAAAAATCAAAAGTTCCAACTAATGAGAATGAGCCTTAACACTCTTCGAGCTAGCTGTTGAAGATTTCCAGCCAGAGCTATTCTTTCGGTCACCATGCTTAAGTGATCAACTACCCCAACTCAGACGCAGATGCGCAAAGGAACAACCCAGTTGATACCAGTTTCAAGACTGTACTCTTGAAGATCGACTGAGATCTAAAATCGTGAAAAGATGGGTAATAGCACCTTATCTCTCCAGCGAGCAGTTGGGGATCGCAAGTATGAGCTGTCAACCTACCGACTGAGGAAGTTGCAAGTGCAACTTCTGGGACAGCAACTGTCTTCATTGTGTAACTGTAATAAAGCAACTTTACACTTGCATAGTAAATTGCCCTTCTGCAGAAGGAAAAAAGGACGTAGAAGTTAAGCTTCGAACCTCTATAAACTGTTTGTATGCTCTGCTTTAAATTTCAGTTCAGTTACATGCTTTTAACTGCACACTAAGCACACACACAGCACTCCGAGCTAGCAGATCTTCTCAACTGATCTCTACATAGTACGGATGATATTTGCGAGTCAAAACGGGCCCTGAATATTCCGCATCTAAGTTCAGTTTTTGTAATCAGTTTATTCACCCCCCTCTAAACTGATTCCGACTCGCCCCGGGACCAACAGAGTGTTTTTGTAAACTAAAAAATATTGCAACTCAAATAATTATGTTGAAGACCTAAAAAAGATCACAAAAATATATAGTGTTAAATAAAATCAAAATATATTATAGAAATATAAAAAAATCGTGATATATTGCGATTTTTTGTGATATATTGCGATTTATAGCGATATATTGCGATATTTCCCCGATACCAGGAAAAAAAGATATTCTCCCCCATATCCATACCGCAATATCAAAATCAGCGATATATCCGCGATATATATGCGATATTTCGCGATATTTCAATCCTTGAGTGTATCAAAGTAGCAGAATTATAGCGGGATTCAAAAACTTATACTATAACAAAATAATCTTGGAAGCCAACCCACATCCACAGCCACCAACATCCTCAGCATCTCAACTTAAAAACATTTGAAAAGAAGAGGGCGTGAGCACTAATGTTGTAAAGCCCCAAACTACTCCGTTTGGCCACATCACTAAACATACAATTTACTTACTCATTTTGGTGTGCTTATTTTAAATTGAGCGGAAGCTAAGGTCAAGTTTCATTATGAGGAATGAAATCATAATTCCCAATATAATTTTTTTCACAATTATAACATACAACATGGTATTTAATGGAAGCATTGCATAAGCCCATGCACATCAATCATACAACTGTCTAACCTATCGGGCTCATAGGTTTACACAACCTGCCCGTCTAGCACCCTAAATTAACAAACATAATATAGTGTTAATCAACGTACTTCACACACAGAAGGCTCAAAGGTCGAACGATCCACCTTTAAAATGTTTTGCATAATGTCAAGTTAGATACATCATAACTACAAAATAGGGCTAGTCCCATCCCCAATAATCATCGATCATAAACAAAAAGAGTGATCAATGAATTAATAATAATATGAGTATTTTCAAAACAAGAGCATGCAAAAAGATAAACACAAGCTTGTGGGGGTTCTCTTGTGTTCACAATGCTCCTACTCAGGCCTCAACTCCTTAACCTGAAATTTATTAAATGAATGGGGTGAGTATTTAACAACATACTCAGTGGGGAACACTGTAAACGGTAATAGCTAATTGCACAAGTGAAAATATAACATATGGATACTTCTTTTCTTTGTCGAGACTAGCCTCAACCCCGTAGGGCCCAAACACCATGATGCCCCCGTTAATGAACGTCTTTATCCATGTAGGGATGCCCGCAGGCTTATTATCCCCCAGGAAGGACATTAACGAGTCTATTATCGATCCCAAAGGACCTCTTTGTCAATCCCGAAGGATCTCTTTGTCGACCCCGAAGGATCTCTTTCATTTCACCGGTCCGAAGACCCTTCATACTTATACAATCAAAGCACAACAATAACTATAACTTTACACGTGTTCACAGTTTAGAGTTACCCCACCTTAAGAGACGCTTTCAAATCTTTTCAACCTTGAGATACTCCTTAGCCGTGCCCAAGTCGTCCACCTCGAGCCCCAATACGTCGCCTAGCACCTTTAGATCCCTTTTCATTTTAGATGTCGAGTTATTCAATTAAATCATAATTTGACCCAACTCATGCTATACTCTGCTTTAAGGTCTTCAAACATATCCATACACACAATCATGGATATACCAACACATAATATGATTTTGGACTCAAAATACACATTAAAACTCTTTGAAGCATTTAATCGAGCACGTTACGTGCACCCATTTAAACCACATGCTCATGACTCAATTTAAACCAATATTTCAAATACAAATACCTTCATCCTAGGGCTCTAACATACTTGAGAACCAACCCCATACAATCATCACAACACCTCCAAACAATTATCAACATATCAAGGGAAAATTAGGGCAAAAATCCAAACCCTAGCAATAATGAACCATAGGAATTCGATATAACTTCACATATAGCTTCAAGGAGGTAAATAAACCATATGTTCAAGATATCTAGGCAAGAGGATCAATAAAATTGAAAACCCTAATTTTTGGATAACAAACCCTAGGTTTGATTCAACAAGAAATGAGTGTTTAATCCCTAAGAAGAAGAGGTATAGAGGTTACCTTAGTTGATGGATGATGATGGTGGAATAAAATCCAAAAGATGAAGAGTTTCTTGAGAGAGTTGAGAGAAAAAAATCGCCCAAATGGAAGAGAAGAAATGAGGAGAAATGGATAAGTGTGGTATTTAAAGATAAAAATCCGAACAGAAAAGTGTCCCAGCCCGCGCGACCACGCGCCTCCCGCGACCGCGCGAGGGGGCTCTCGGCCCCAGCACCCCGCGAGCGCGCACAACCCCACGGGCGCGCGCCTCACCCACGCCCCGCGGATGCGCAACATCCCGCGGTAGCGCACCACCCCGCGGGCGCGCAGCATGCCCAATTCAACCCCCTTATCTATCTTGACTCCTGGACATTTCCAACTCCATTTAACTTTAAATTTTTCAATGCACTTTTAATACACACTGAAAAAGCAGGGGGGCGTTGTCCCCTAGCCCCCATCGGGGCGCTTCGCCCCCTGAACCCCCGACTCACTGACCGGGCAGCGAGACCCCCGTCCGGCTCAGCGTTAGGGTGCTCAAGGTATGGCAATCATAAAATTAAATGCAATTACATTCATTCATTATCATATAACTCGACACTTTAGTATTTAAAATTCAAACTGTATTATACACTCAGTATAACATCACTGTGTGCTATAACGTATCGGCTCAAGTGGGACAACCTGCATAAAACAACGGCATAATATACAAACATGCCGTCATAATTAATATTCAAACAGTATTAATTCAAAATCATTTACTAAAATTATAATTTATAATTTAGCAAAAAGGGTCGGGGTATCACAAATGTACTCAGTGGATTTTAATAAAAACACTTAAATAAACTTCAAAGATATCCAATAATTAATTGACGGTATATGAAGAGCAAAATGCAAAAGCCCTCTCCATATCCGTAAAATATTTTCTTTTCTTTTGGGCCTATCCTGGCTCAAACCTGATGTTAACTGCACCCTTAGGCATGCCTTAGGACACAAGAGGGGTTACCTCAAATATCCTCACGAGTTTGCGAGGGATAAACCCAGCAGTGGCTCACCTAAAATCCTCTGAGCTCAAAACCTGCTTAAGCAAAATGCTAAATTTCTTCCTTCATTAACCTTGCTAGCAATACCAAACCTAGAGCAACGTTTAGGGGCTAATCCTTTACTTTAGCATGATCTCGGCCTATAGGGGATTTATCACTACCCTAGAAGGCAATCCTTAACTATACGAGCCTTAGCAAAATATCAACATTCAAATACAAGGAAATGAACGTACATAAACACGAATTGCAGCTAAAGACAATTCTAAATATCTCATGCTAAGCATAAACAACACTTAAACATTCCTAACATTTCTAAATATGCTCGAGAGCTCAATTAACATATAATATCTTCCTTTCTTTCCTTTCTTGTACAGAGATCAATTAGGCAGAGCAAAATATTTTATTGGATATCTCATTTGCCATATCATGCTTCTATATCTTATTAGCTCAAACTTTAGATGAGTATAGATTTACCCACCTCGATTACTGAGCAGAAAATGAAGTAATGAGCTGATGATCCTTCTCCGGATTTTCACGGGGCTCACTTCCTCCTACAAAAGTCGAATCATCGACTTAGCAGCCTCCTTCGAAGATTTCTAATATCTAACACGAAATTAAACAATATCTAACTCAACCACCCTTAACTAGGACTTAAACATAGATTGCATGACTTTAGAACCTTTAGAAAATATGAGGATTTGAAAGACTCGAGTTTAGAACACGATTGGAGACAAAACATGGCGGCAGAAGCCTTGCACAGGTTGTGCAAGCATAGCATGGGCCATGCTAATTAATGGGACGAGAAGAAAAACCCCCCAGATTTCCAACACGGGCCATGCAAGCCTTGCACGGGCCGTGCAAGCCCTTTAGAAAATGGGACCGAGAGTGTTACATGGGCCGTGTAGAAGGGTTCCCTTCCTGCATGGTCCGTGCACTCCCACGGACTTTGAAATTCTTCCTTCGATGTTTTGGTCAAGGCGTTACTCGGTCACCTCTCCATTTTCTCGACATTTTAAACTTGAAAAACAAGGCTTAACACTTTGTAAAAACATAGAAATGATCATGATTTAAACTCAAAAAAAGAAATCGTCATTACAACGGAATAAACACGACAATCCACCTTGAATACTTAGAAATAATGATGAAATCTTAAATATGAACTTGAATGGAACTTCAAATGAAATAAAAGAGACTAACAACGAGAAATAATGGCGATATCATAATAACGAGAATATCAATGAGAAATATAAATGGAAACACTAATAACTTGGAACTTCAACAAGAATCGAAATACTAAACTTTAGATGGAAATAACGAATAATAATGAAGAAGACAAAGAATGGAAAATAAATTTAGAAATTAAACAACAAGAAAGGAAATGGATTTGAGGCCGACGAACAAGAATGGATGGAGTCAGGTGCGTTGAAGAAAGGTGGCTAGCTCGGTGTCTCATCGAGTCGCAACGGCGGCAGAGCCACCTGCTATAACCCAACGGCGCCCCTAGCACCTTCTCTCAGCGCATCCCTTCCACGCCACTCAGCTCGTCATCTCGGAGGAACACTCACGAAGAATGTCCCTCGCTTTGACAGAACTTCGACTTCTCGACTCAGAGCTTTCCCACTCTCTAGAAATGAGAAATAAGTGAATTGGTGTGGAAAAAGTGAAGGGAGGGGCCTTCTATTTATAAAAGGAGCCTTGGCTTCCTTGAGAAGCTAATCCAGTACGGGGACACTGCAAAAATTACCCCAGGTTCAGTTAAAAGTTGTTTTATTCGATGTCGAGGTCCAAATGACCTTAGACATGATATCTGAAAATACTGAGAGACTCGTTGGCTTGAATACTAGTGAACCAACCTGACTTGGGATGAAGATGAGGTCTTTAGAAGAAAGAGGAGCCAAGATTCCTTTTTCAGAATTACTTTTTACTATTCAATCAGACTGACAGATTTTGCTCCCGAACGTTCCATTGACCTCAGAATGGAAATCCGTGAACGCGAACGGATTCCTTGAGTCGTTTCCCATAATAAGGGCTTGACAGAACAAGACTCGGTTAAACAAGGAGGATTTCGTAAATTTCCCAAATCACAAATGCATGCAAAAGTTACTATTCATTCATCCTTTAAATACGTTTTTCATCACCGGGACCTCAAATGACTTCAGAATAAAATTCCAGGAACACCGACATACTTTTTGAGTTAAAACCTTTCTAACAAGACCAAAATCGACCATAATAGAGTTAAGATCAAAATTTCTGAAAAGGCGATTTCACGAAAACTGACCCCTAAAGTCGTGACTGACATTTGACTTCACTAAAACCTTATTTAAATTGCTTCCTTAACTAATTAATTACTCTTATGAATTCTCTAATCATTATCCTAAAATCTGGGGTGTTACACCTAATGCTCAAATTATTTTATTTTGAATAATAAAAAAATACATAAATCTAAATAACATTTAAATTATTTCCATTTTTGGATAATAGAAACCTAGATAACATTCAAATTGTTCAAATATCGAATGAGGTGGTCATCCTTTTTTACAATAATAAATAAATAAAATAAAATAATTATTAAACAGTTAATGAATAAACAAAATAAATTAATTATTAAATAAAAAAAGAATGAAAATAAAGAAAAATAAATTTAAACATGTGACACGTTTGGAAAAACTTGTTACACGGTTCTATTTTTTATATTTATTTCTTTTTCTATTCATTAAGGGAAGGGAAAAAAATGGTGAGCGTGTAGTAACTAGTGATCAGTGTTCAATGTGCATTAACTAGAATTTTTTGCTTCAACGTGTGGTGGGATTACAACTTCAGTATTTTTTTTTATCGTGTTGTTTGCAGAGCAATGTGTATTTTTTTTCTTAATGAATATTTAAAAAGTCAAACCTACAAACGATATTTCTTCCACCACATACTGTTGGAAGGAAAGAACTAAAAACAATAATAGCTCAAAATAGGTCCAACAAAATAGGGATACACTTTGATTTATTTTCTTTCATTGTACAAAACAACTCCTTTAAAAGGAGCATTGTAATCGATACAATCAACCATCTAGTGAAATCTAAAAACAATTTTTCTATTGCCTTTCTAATCTTTATCTTCCAATGGAGCCTAAACCATTTAACATGGTATCAGAGCAGGCAATTAACCAAGAGACTCAAAAAAAATTTCATCATCGTCTCTAACCTTTCTCAGAAAAATAGCATCAATCAAACTGCATCAGAAAACAAACAACAAACAACATGTCAGAACCACCACCCAGAATCACAGAAAACCAAGCCACTGGGCAAATCCCAGATGAGTTAACCTACTCAAAAACAGCCTCAAATTACAACAATCCCAAGCCACACACAACACAGAATCATTGAATATCGGCTTCAAACTTAGCGGGGATAATTATCCCCTATGGGCAGTGTTGATGAAGAAGGCTATCGGGGGAAGGGGTAAATCCCAGTATATCACCGGAGACCCCAATCCCCCTGCCAAGAAAGATCCAGAATACAGAATCTGGGAACAAGACGATCAATGCATCTTTACATGGCTCGTACAAAACATCGAACCGCACCTCATCAATGCGGTATCCAAACACCCAACATCAAAGTCTGTCTGGGACAGTCTAGCTCCTACCTATGGTAGTGGAACGGATTCGCTGCAGGTATTTGATCTACATTGGAGAGCAAACACAATCAAACAGGGAGAACACACCTTAGAAGAGATATGGGCAAAATTACAAGATATTTGGCTAACAATTGACAGAAAAGAGCCGAATCCAATGGAATGCTCCAAAGACATAGAGACCTATAATCGAATTGTTCAAACTCAGAGATTATACCAATTCCTCGTAGCCCTAGACGACAAGTATGAATCTGTCAAGAAAGAGATATTGAAGCAAGAACCTCTACCCTCAGTCGAAATGGCATACGGAATGATCCGTCGGGAGACCGCCACGGACCGAATTCTTCAGCCGGCAGTCGCCGGAGAACATGGTGACACATCATCGGGTATCGGTCTAGGCTTGGCAGCGAAGGACAGACCTCACCGAGGCTACAAGGGAAAAGGGGCTCGACCCACTGAGGAAGACAAATCCAAACTGGTTTGCTCACATTGTGGCATGAAAAAGCACACAAGATATTCGTGTTTTTAGCTCGTCGGATACCCCGACTGGTGGGACGAGATAAAGAGAACCAAACAACTGAATCAAGGTCGGAATCGAGGAGGTGTTGCCGCCGCTACAGTTGCCACCAACTAGGCCGCCGACACCGGAATGGGCAACGCCGGGGCAGCGACCGGCAGCCTGCAGTCTGATATTGCAGAGGCAAATGTCACAGCCGGAATGAACACAAGAGGGGCGGCTAGGGTTCAAGATAGTGAAGGTAGAAATAAAAGTGCCATTTTGTAGTTTAGTCCCTTAGCATTAGATGTTGTTAAAACAGACCCCATGGCTAATGATAAAGTTCAAAAATTGCAGAATGGCCCCATCTCTTGTACTAACCCATTTCAGGTCCTCGAAGATTACCTGGAAGCATGTACAGTTCCTGACATGGGTACAACAAAAAATAAACAGTGGATTTTCGACTGTGGTGCCACCGACACCATGACCACTCAGATATTATTGCCGCAACAAAACCAAGAAAGTCTTACGTACAGACTGCAAATGGAGGACTTGCACCGGTCCAAGGAGCCGGCACCATTAACTTGTCTCCCACTCTTAAACTGTCCAATTTCTTACTTGTTCCTACTCTATCTCACAAACTTTTGTCTATCAGTCATGTCACGAGAGAACTGAATTGCACTCTACTTATGCAATCTCGTTTTTGTTTGTTACAGGATATTCAGACGGGGGAGATTATTGGACGTGGCACTGAGAGACAAGGACTTTACTATGTGGACGAGATAGCTCCAAAAGGTGTTGTGATGCTGACTCACGGGCCTGGTAACCGGGAGGCTTGGCTTTGGCGTCGTCGGTTAGGGCACCCTTCTACTAGTTATCTGAAATTATTGTTTCCCAATCTTGTTATTTCTAGAGACATGCATTGTGACTCTTGTGTTTTAGCCAAAAGTCATAGACAGTCATTTAAATTCAATAATACTCGAGTTAATTCAATTTTTTCCCTTGTTCATTCTGATATTTGGGGTCCTGCACCAATTATAGGGGGTCCCGGGTATCAATATTTTTTATTGTTTATAGATAACTGTTCTAGAATGACTTGGATTTATTTTTTAAAAAATAAGTTCGAAGTTTTTTCTAAATTCACCCATTTTTATGCTCTAGTCAAAAACCAGTTTCAGAAAACTATCCAAGTTCTTCGTTCGGATAATGGGGGAGAATATGTTAATTCTAGGATAACTCAATTTTTCACTTCTAATGGCATCATCCATCAAACCACATGTCCTCACACTCCAGAACAAAATGGTGTCGCTGAACGAAAAAACAGAATCCTCCTAGAAATGGCCCGGGCCATGTTGCTCGACTCTGGCACACCAAATTACTTCTGGCCGGAAGTTCTAGCCACATCGATCTATCTCTTAAACCGGCTTCCTACCAAGGCGTTACAACTCCAAACTTCTCTTTAGACCTTATCCAAACAAGCTGAGATTCCTACTCCTCTTACCCTTAAGCCTAGGGTGTTCGGGTGCTGTCTTTGTTCATCTCCCCAAACATACTCGTGATAAACTTTCTCCTTGTGCCCTCAAATGTGTCTTTGTTGGCTACGGTATCAATCAAAAGGGATACAGGTGCTACGATCCTAAGTCCCGTTGTATGTTCACCACTATAAACTGTGATTTCTTGGAGAACGAGTATTTCTTTCACCACTTTCGGATTCAGGGGGAGAGTCTAGAACCTAGTGACTCCTTAAGTTGGCTATTGATTCATCTACCAAGTTTCTCGGCTCCAATTTTGGACACTGGCCCAACAGAGGAAGTTAACAGCACCGCGGAGACATCTCCAAACATAGTACAGTCTACAGTCCTGAGTGATCATGTTTCTAATACATCTTCACCGCTTCGAATATCTGAGGTACAAACTTCTACTGATAATAGTAACAATTCCAGTTCTCTTTCTGATACTGCTACTGATGATTTGGAAAGTGAAATGAGTAATGAAGATACAGGTAATAAAGTTGTTCCTAATGAAAGTACAGAAACAAGAGTGGAAGTTGACTGGTATATTTTGCCCCCAAGGAAGAACAGAGGAGTTCCACCCAAAAGATATTCTCCTGAACACACTAAACGACGAACCCTCTATTCTGTTCAAGATTGTGCTGCAAGTAATCTGACTGCATCAGCTCGAGCATTCGAGGCAGCCATATTGAGAGAGGAAAACAGTCCATCATCCGTTGAAGAAGCAATGGAATATGAATGTTGGAAATAAGCAATGAAAAAGGAAATTGATGCATTGGCGAGAAACCCCACTTGGGAAAAATGCCGACTGCCAGAAGGGAAGAAACCTGTTGGATGTCGATGGGTTTTTACTATCAAATGAAAACCTGATGGCACCATTGAGAGATACAAGGCAAGACTAGTGGCGAAAGGCTACACTCAAACATACGGCATTGATTACTCAGAGACTTTTTCTCCAGTTGCTAAAATGAACACTATACGAGTACTTCTTTCGATTGCAACTAATCGAGACTGGCCTCTTCATCAGTTTAATGTTACCAATGCGTTCTTTCACGGAGAATTGAATAAAGAAGTGTATATGAAGGCTCCTCCGGATTTCTTAGAGGAATATGCAAACGGGGAAGAATGCAGACTGAAGAAAACCTTGTATGGTTTGAAGCAGTCACCAAGAGCCTGGTTTGGGCGGTTCACAGATGCCATGGTGAAATACGGGTACAAACAGAGCAACTACGATCATACCCTGTTTCTGAAGCATCAAAATAACAGGGTAACATGTTTGATCATCTATGTAGATGACATAATCATTACAGGGGATGACACTGAGGAAATTTCAAAGTTGAGACACAATTTGTTTCGAGAATTTGAAATGAAAGATTTAGGGACACTAAAGTATTTTCTTGGTGTCGAAGTTTTGAGATCAAAAGGAGGCATATTCCTGCGACAGAAAAAGTACATCCTGGACCTGTTGGCTGAGACCAGTTTGCTGGATTGTAAACCAGTTGATACGCCAATCATGGTTAATCATAGGCTGCAGATTATCAAAGATGCTCCTCTTACAGATTGAGAAAAATATCAGCGTCTAGTCGGGAAGCTGATCTACCTGTCTCATACTCGACCTGATATTTCCTATGCAGTAGGAGTTGTGAGCCAGTTTATGCACAAACCACAGGTGGAACACATGGAGGCTGCTTTACGAATTGTTCGTTACCTCAAATGTACATCTGGCTATGGAATACTGCTTAAGAAAAATGGACATCTGGATATTCATGGATACACAGATGCAGACTGGGCTGGAAATTTGATGGATAGAAGATCGACAGGAGGATATTTTACGTTCATCGGGGGAAATCTGGTCACATGGAGAAGCAAGAAGCAAAAGGTCGTGGCTTTATCAAGTGCCGAGGCAGAATTCAGAGGAATCAAAAGTGGGCTCACAGAAATTTTGTGGCTGAGAAGATTGTTAACAGAGATTGGTTTTCAACCATCTAAATGGAGTCAGTTGTTTTGTGACAATAAGGCAGCAATCAGTATCTCAGAAAATCCGATTCAACATAATAGAACCAAACACGTTGAAATAGATCGACACTTCATCAAAGAAAAGATTGAAAGTGGATTGGTTGAGCTTCCTTTTATTCGTTCAAAGGACCAGTTGGCGGATATCTTAACTAAGGCAGTCAGTTCGCAAATCTTTGCCAAGGTTCTGTGCAAGTTAAGTGTTGGCGATGTCACCACTCAACTTGAGGGGGAGTGTTGTAAGGAAAGAACCAAAAAGAATAATAGCTCAAAATAGGTCCAACAAAATAGGGATACACTTTGATTTATTTCCTTTCATTGTACAAAACAACTCCTTTAAAAGGAGCATTGTAATCGATACAATCAACCATCCAGTGAAATCTAAAAACAATTTTTCTATTACCTTTCTAATCTTTATCTTCCAATGGAGCCTGAACCATTTAACACATACACTGTACCTTGGTTTACTACACGTACATACACATAACATAGACTTTCACTATACATGCATACACTACACATTGGTTTTGTTTTAATACACTCACACTACATGCATGCACACACTACACATTATTTTTCTTTTTTTTTCTTTTTCTGTGACACGTTCATTTGAATGTGTCTGACTTTCAATTTTTTTATGTTTTTAAATAGTAAATGATAAAATTAAAATAAAAAATTGAAAAAAAAACTAAAAATACGTTGAAATATGATAATTCGATACATTATATTTTGTATCTAAAATTTTGTATATTTTGAATGATTAGATTATATAATACATGGTATTTGTAAGATGTGAGAAATAGATTAGCATGTAGATTAACATTCATACGTGTTGTGAAAACACTACAAAAAAAGCACTCTTTAGTGACGGATTTTTCCGTCGCTATACCATGAATTTCTGTCGCTAAATATAAGTAACGACGGACTAACGACGGAAACGGTCCATCACCGATAATCTCATCATTAATATAGACTTGCGATGTATTCTATGTCTGCCGCTATCTTAACAATGGACTACCGACAGAAGATCTGTCGCCGTTATGTGTCGTCACCGGCTGGTCGGCCGGTGGCGGACGATGATTTACCGATGGACTCGCGACGAAATAAGGTCGTTGCTACTAATGATGGAATACAATCCATCATTAGGTCTCTGGTTAACGGTCCGTCGCTAGTAGCAACGGAATACAATCCGTCGTTAGTTCTTTTTTTATTTTTTTATTTTTTATTCCTCAAATTAATGAAAATCTAATATTATAAATGAAATAATAATAATAATATTAAAAATATAATATATTAAATATTCAAATTCAAATATATTAAATTACAGCACAATTAAATTATAATTATTCTAATACACGATACTGTCACTGATCAGAAGAGGAGGGCGGGGGGAACTGCAGTGGCTGGCCAAATCTGGCGAACATCTGGGCCCACTAAGCCTCCATTTGGGCCTCCATCTGGGCCTGCATCTACTGCATCTCGGTTCTGATGTCATCCCGAATCTAGACCCTGATCTCATCCACACGCTGAGTGAAGGCCTTCTCTGTAAAAGCCGGCTGTGAGGTGGCGTCTGAAAGGACACTGGTACTGCTGCCGCCGCCGCCACTGTAGAAGTGCGACTGAGATCCGGTGCTGAAGACACATTTTTTCTTTTTCATCCCTCTGAGCGCCTCTAGATAAAGGGCGGTCATATCCACCTGAGGGACCTAGTCAGAACCTAAAACTGGCTGGCTCAACTCCGCAGCCCGTTCGAACACCTCCACCTAAACACAACAGGTCATTAGCACACTTATATATATATAGATTATTTATAAATTAAATACTTACAGCAAGACGCTCGCTCTTCTTATCAGTGAAGACTCCATTCTTATCACGATGGAGTCTCAAAAATAGCTCCCACCCAATCTGCTCACCTGGGAGTCCCTGTACCTGCGACTAATCAAACAACATAAACAAAAACAGTTAAACACATTTAAATGAGTTGCATAAATTTAAATAAATGGATATAAAAAAATAGGAACTACCAAATCATCTCCATGATTTACTGCACATCTGGACCCTCCTTTGTGTGTGATCATGCCCGTCCCTAGTCCATCAGATCATGCCCGTTCATAGTCCATCAGGCTCAGACCTCCTATTCTGAAAAGTAATACGAGTCTTCTTCTGTGTCTCCACATCCTCCCAATAGGCCAGCTAAGAAGGCCACATCTCTAGAGAAATGTATACCGGCATCTTCTTATTCCTGTTCTTCTTGATGGTGCAGATCATGTCTCGATATCTATCAGTCACCTTCACGAGCCAAAGACGACGCACCACCTCATCTAAATTGGGGTCCCATGTGAACAATTTCTGCATTAAACAGCATTAGTAATTATATTGATTTTTTAACTAAATACTTAATTTCAAAAGTAAATATATTATACCCTGAAATCCTCAAAATACAGCTCCTTTAACTGCCCAGGCACCACCTTCCAAGCAAAGCCGGCTGGATCAAGCTGTCTCTTAAAGATATGAGTCATGACCGTCGCTATCTCGTGAGCTGGGATCAAAGTCCTACAAATAACAACATAATCAATGCTCTAATTTTTTAGACAAACTAAAATTCAATTAATGATACGAAACGTACCACCCCCGTACAGTGACCACAGTCAACCTATCATGATGAGCTACCATCGTTGACTCATTGAAGGATGGCTGTTCCCCGATGTGCAGGTCTCCTACGGAGGCATTGAGGCATCCGGATAAAGAAGATGATCCTCTAGTGCCAGATTTGCTGGCACCACCTCTAGTGCTAGATCCGCTGGCACCACCTCTGCTACCAAATAACCCACCTCTCGGCATCTGCATCTAAAAAAGGATATATTAACACAAACAAAATTAATGTAAGACAACACAAAAATAATGTAAAAATTCAAGGCTCACATATATATGTCACAACTAATCCTCGTCTATACTATCTGATGAGGACATCCATAGCAACGAGGATATAAACCCAGAGTTACAATTCAAAGGTCCCGTCACTCGACTAAGAGCTAAGAAGTTACAAGACTATTTGCAAGCAACAATTCGCAAGAAGCTCGAAGAAGAAGACGGCGTGCAAGGTAGCTCGAAGTTGATGATCTTGTTGACATTGGAAGATGGAGATCAAGACATAGAGAACATTACATGATGTTGTGCACGTGTGCATGTGTGCATGTTGAAGAAGCCGCGACCGAGAAGTGAAGAGAAGAGACCAATTTTCGGTCTTGATGTTTTATTCAAGTAGTTATTTTATTTTAGACTATAGTATTTATTTTATTTAATTAGACTATAGTCAAATCAGATTTATTTAATTAATTAGATGTAATTTTCGGTTATTCCAAGTCCAAGTCATAAGTTTGACTAGAATTTTAATTAAGGGAAGAAACTACCTTAAATAGAATTCTAGTTTAGTAATTTTCCTAGTCCAATTGGAGATCTATTTGGACTCCATATTTTCGGCCCTCCCTCTATTATAAATAGAGGTATCATGTGACATTCATATTTTAGACTTTATTTGATTAATTAAGCTTTGCTTCAATATTGTCTCATCCCCATTAAATCTTTGTGAGTTTAGATATTAAATTCATACTCTTAGAACTAGCAATTCTAGGTTTTACAAAGGGAATTCGTCATCCACGTTTGAGGGATCGCCGGAGACTCGCTACTTGAAGATCAACTTAAAGAATTTGGCCTTGCGTACGTCCGAGATTCAAGGCAACTTTCAGGTTGTGATTCACATCGACAATACATCATCCATTGCCGCCGTTCGACGTCAGCCATAAGTCATCCACGTCCGTCCCAAGCTCAGCCCCGTTCGAGTCAAGTTCGTGTTCATCTCGTTTAATCCGTAAGTTCAATACAACTCTAACATATCCTATCTACCCAAGTCGTTCTTCACCTACTCAACACACACGAAATTCCATTCCCAAGCCTCTCTTAAACTCGTCCCAAAACAGCCCCCACCTCTTTGGATTTGTGTTATTTCGTGTGTCATAGTTTAGATATTTTGTTTAGTTCTAGTCGTCTAGTTTGTTCCGTTATTTTGATTACGTTATTCCGCATAATTCCAGTAGTCTTTGAGTCGTTAAACCCTTACTTGTCGACGTGCGTTCGATCCTAATCTTGGGTCACATCATAAAAGTGGTATCAAAGCCACGTCGGCTTTGGTTCGTGGTTTGTGTCTTTATTTTTCGTTGATTATTGTTCGAGTTGTAATTTAAATTCCGTATTGTTCATTATTTAAAAAAAAGGCACGATCAAAACAAAAAAAAAGAAGCCGATCGTTGATATAAAAAAATCGGATAAAAAAAGAAGAAGAAATCTGAATTAAAAAAAAAAAAAGAATATTCATTGTTTCCTTTTGAGTTCAATTCTATTTTGGTACTTTCCTTTTGATACTAGATCATAGTTGGTAATTACCTAGTAAGTCTATTCTTATTTTTGGTAGTTTCCTTCTAGATTAATTTTATTTTTGGAACTTTCCATACAAGTTCTATTTTCTTTTGGTAACTTCCTTAGGAGTCATATTTTATTTTTTGTTCTTTCCTTCTAGAGTCTAGGCTAATTAAGGTATTTAGATTGTGTCACATAGATTGATACATATCCAAATCACCCAATTACCTTATCTCTTTCTTCTTTCCTTATCCCTTCTATATTTCCTTCATTTCCTACCCTACACCTATTCGACTCCCAACCCTAATTACCACCACTACATTCGGCCATCACCCTACTCCACTACAACAATCGGCCAACCCCCATACACATCATACTCGACTACTACCTCATACGCATACCAAATTCATCCTTGTTCCTAGAGTAGTGAATCTGTTCTATTCCCAAAACCGTGACACCCATTCCTCGAGTTAAAGAACCGAATTCTTTAGCTAGTTCCTACACTTCATATACACAATACACACACATCACCATACACTTTGAGTGCAAACACGAGTGGTAAAATCAAGAGTGAAAAACAAAAGAGTGAACGTGAGATTGTGAGGTCCTACCTTGTTTTCCTTTACGTTTGTTCATTTTGTAGGTATTATAAAGAAAGGTACCCCGCTCCGAGTCGACCTCGACTCCACCCGTCGACCCTCAGTCAACCTTCCCACCTTTGGACCCGACCAAAGATCCATCCAAAGCACCCATGGAGTCTTCCTCAGAACCAACTGCACCGTGGGATGCCAAATACCACTTTGAAGCGCTTTCAAAGCACTTCCAAAGACAGCAGCAGGCGCTTTCCGACAAGCTTGATGATTTAGTGCATGCCTTTGAACACACTAAAACCACTCCAACCATTACACAAGCTGTCCGAGGACCCGCTAGGCGCAATGAGCGTCAAAATGAGCCAGAAGAAGAGTACTTTGATGAGAATACAGATGCCGGATACGATACTCCAGACCGTGGACGCCGTCAAAGGTGTGGGAACTACAATGATGATTATGGAGAAGACCGAATGCTCAACAACATCAAAATGAGCATTCTGGAGTTTGAAGGCCTTCACGATCCCGATGTCTACCTAGATTGGGAATGTAAGGTAGAGAAGATTTTCGTATGCTATTACTTCTCAAAAGCTAAAAAGGTGCAACTAGCATGTTTGGAGTTCAGAGGCTACGCAGCCACTTGGTGGGAGATGCAATAAGAAAAAAGATGCAGAAATTGAAATTCACCCATCGACAATTGAGAAGAGATGAAAGGATTCATGCGTGGATGCTTCATTCTAGTCCACTATGAAAGAGAGCTTGAGAAGAAGCTCAACCGGATCAAACAAGGCACCCGTTCGATTGAAGAGTACCATAAAGAGCTCAAGACTGCCTTGAACCGAGTCGGGAAGGAGGAGACCTTAAATGCTACCATCATTCGGTACATTGAAGGTATGAATCCCGATATTGCATGTGAAGTAGAGCTCAAAGAATTCACCAGTATAGAAAGAATGGTGCAGTACGCATTAATTGTGGAAAAGCAGCTGCGAGAAGGCCGCCGTCGATCCAGTTAGACTTCAGCCCATACTCGCCAATCTTGGAGTAAAGGTGCGTCTTCCACATCACCTTCTACCCCTTCTTCTGAGTCCACACAACCCTGAGGTCAATCCGGACCCCCGAAACGGCGTTTCGACCGTTCTACACCTCAAGCCAGCCATAGACCCGAGTCTACACCACGGCCACCATTCCAACGGCTCAATCAGCCCAATCCAATGCCAAATTCAGCCCCTAGTCAAGCTCGTGACATCCAGTGTCACAAATGCCAAGGTTGGGGTCATTTTCAGAACCAGTGTCCAAACCGGCGAGTTATGTTCCTCAATGAACAAAATGGACTTGAATCAGCCAGTGAAGATGAAGATAAGCCTCAGGCCGCCGCCCCTGAAGCAGTCGATGTCCCTGAAGTCGAGCCAGATGATGAGGAATCCGAGTTACCTCATGTCAGTCTAGTTTCAATCCGCAGTCTGAACATCAATCGTGAAGACGAAGAACAATCACAGCGAGAGAACATCTTCTACACTCGAGTTGCCATCAAAGATCATACATGCGTGATGATTATAGACAGTGGGAGCGTGATTAATGCAATCAGTCAGTATGCCGTTGATAAGCTCGCCCACACCACAACAAAGCATCCGAAGCCTTACAAACTGCAGTGGCTTACAGATCGCGGTTCAATTCATATGACAGGTCAGGTACATGTTTTTTTTACTAAAGGTCGTTATTCTGACACTGTTTTGTGTGATGTTATCCCCATGGAAGCAGCCCACATACTTTTAGGAAGACCGTGGCAATTCGACAGAAAAGCGGTTCACAATGGTTTAGCCAACACGTACTCGATCACAAGAGATGGCCGAACCACTGTGCTCAAGCCACTCACTCCTAAAGCCGTTGCAGAGGATCAAGAAAGGATGCAAGAGAGATTCAAACAAGAACAGGCAAAGCAAGCTGCAATCGCCGCCCGAACCACTTTGGACGCCACCTCAGTGCCAAATGCCACCCCTTCTTCGACCAATACAGCCCCTAAGACGCCTTCCAATGATTCCTTAGCTAATGGAAAGGCATCCGGATCAGCCCTAAGCAAAGAGAAGAATCGGTCCCTGTTCATCTCAGTTAAAGGCGTAGAGAAAGCACTAAAAGCAGGTTTACTTTTCGTACTTTTATCTTATAAGGACAGTGCTACTAACGGTGTTTCTTTGCCTTATGATGTGTAGCCACTTATGGAGGAGTTCGTGGACGTGTTTCCGGAAGAGATTCCAAGAGGATTACCTGCAGTTCGTGGGATCGAGCACCAGATCGACTTCGTACCCGGCGCCGTCCTGCCCAACCGACCGGTGTACCGCACCTCGCCCGAGGAGATGAAGGAGATCGACTGTCAAGTGAAGGAGTTTCTAGAGAAGAAGCAAATCCGAGAGTCGATGAGCCCTTGTGCAGTTCCAGTCATCCTAGTGCCAAAGAAGAATAACGAATGGAGGATGTGCATGGATTGTCGCGCCATTAACAAGATAATAGTTAAGTACAGATTTCCTATCCCTAGAATTGATGATATACTAGATGAGTCAAGTGGTTCTAATGTGTTTTCTAAGATAGATTTGAGATCTGGTTATTTTCAAGTTAGAATGCATGAAGGGGATGAATGGAAAACTGCATTTAAAACAAAGCATGGTTTATATGAGTAGTTAGTTATGCCGTTTGGTCTCACTAATGCACCTAGCACGTTTATGAGGTTTATGAACCATGTTTTGCGTGATGTGATTGGTAAATTCGTGGTTGTATACTTTGATGATATTCTGATTTACAGTCACAGTGCACAGGCGCACATAGAACACCTTAGGCGTGTATTTTGCTTATTACGTGATGCTAAGTTGTATGGAAACTTGTCTAAGTGTTCGTTTTGCATGGATGAAGTCGTATTTCTAGGCTTTGTCGTTAGTTCACGAGGTATTGAGGTTGACAATTCCAAAATCAAGGTGATTGAGGAATGGCCAACACCAAAGAATGCCTCTGAGGTTCGATCCTTCCATGGATTGGCTAGGTTTTACCGTCATTTTGTACGGAATTTCTCCAGTATAGCCGCCCCTCTTACTGAGCTAAGTAAGAAGGACCGAAAATTTGAGTGGGGTAAACAACAAGAGCATGCTTTTAATACTTTGAAGTCTTTGTTATATTTAGCTCCTATTCTTTGTTTACCTGATTTTACTAAGACTTTTGAGATCGAGTGTGATGTTTCGGGCATAGGTATTGGTGCTGTTTTGATGTAGGAAAAATGACCCGTTGCATACTTCAGTGAAAAGTTAAATGGCGTCTCCCTTAGGTATTCCACGTACGATAAAGAGCTCTACGCTTTGAAGCGTGCGTTGGACACATGGCAGCACTATCTCTGGCCTAAGGAGTTCGTCATCCACACGGGTCATGAAAGCTTGAAGCACTTGAAAGGGCAAAACAATCTGAACAAGAGACATGCGAGATAGGTCGAGTTCATCGAGTCTTTCCCGTATGTTATCAAGTACAAGAAAGGTGAAGACAATGTGGTCGCCGACGCCCTATCAAGAAGGTACACTCTTTTGAACTTAATGCATGCTAAGATGCTAGGTTTTGAGTCCATTAAGTCATTGTACACGCATGATGCTTATTTCAGCTCCATATATGCTTCATGTAGTTTGAAACCTAGGTCCTCATATGGTTTTTATGTTCATGATGGTTTTCTGTTCAAAGAGTCAAAGTTATGCATTCCTGAGTGTTCTATGCGTGAGCTATTAGTGTTAGAACGCATGCGGGGGGTTTAATAGGTCACTTTGGTGTGCATAAGACATTAAACTTGCTGCATGAACACTTCTTTCGGCCTCATATGCGTAAGGATGTAGAGAATGTGTGTAGTCGTTGCGTTACTTGCCGTCAAGCCAAATCCACTTCATACCCTTTCGGATTGTACACGCCCCTACCCGCCCCTTCAGCTCCTTGGATCGATATTTCTATGGATTTCATCTTAGGATTGCCTAGGTCTAGGTCGGGTAAGGATTCTGTCTTTGTAGTAGTTGATAGGTTTTCCAAAATGGCTCATTTCATTGCATGTAGGAAAACTGATGATGTTGTTTACATTGCTAACTTGTTCTTTGTTCATGTTGTTCGTTTGCATAGAATTCCTTGTACTATTGTTAGTGATAGGGATTCTAAGTTTTTAGGACATTTCTGGCGTGTTTTGTGGGGAAAATTAGGTACCAAGTTACTATTTTCTACTGCATGTCATCCACAAACCGATGGTCAAACTGAGGTTGTGAATCGTACATTAGGAGCTTTACTTAGGCCTCTAATTAAGAATAACTTGAAGTCATGGGAAGAATGTTTACCATATGCTGAGTTTGCTTATAATCGTGTCGTGCATTCTTCTACTAACATGTCTCTTTTTGAGGTAGTTTATGGATTTAATCCAGTAACTCCTACTGATTTGCTTCATTTACCCGTTGAGCATCTAACGAGTGTTAAAGGTATGAAGAGAGCTGATTTTATTCGAGAGATGCATGAGAAGGTACGTGTCCGGACCGAGCATCAAGGCTCGAAGATTGTCGCCGCACGCAACACGAGGCGCAAACGTGTGATATTCCAGTCCGGAGATCGTGTTTGGGTTCACTTGAGTCCTGGCCGATTCCTGAACTTGAAGAAATCGAAGTTGTCACCCCGTGGAGATGGTCCATTCACCGTTCTAAGCCGTGTTAATGATAATGCATACCGCATTGATCTCTCAGGTGAGTATAAGTGTTCTTCTACGTTTAATGTTGCTGATTTGTCTCCTTTCCTTGCAGATGAATTCGACCATGATGAGGATCCAAATTCGAGGACGAATTCTTTTCAGCAGGGGGAAATGATAAGGACATCCATAGCAACGAGGATCTAAACCCGGAGTTACAATTCAAAGGTCCCGTCACTCGACTAAGAGCTAAGAAATTACAAGACTATTTGCAAGCAACAATTCGCAAGAAGCTCCAAGAAGAAGACGGCGTGCAAGGTAGCTCAAAGTTGATGATCTTGTTGACATTGGAAGATGTAGATCAAGACATGGAGAACATTACATGATGTTGTGCACGTGTGTATGTGTGCATGTTGAAGAAGCCGCGGCCGAGAAGTGAAGAGAAGAGACCAATTTTTGGTCTTGATGTTTTATTCAAGTAGTTATTTTATTTTAGACTATAGTATTTATTTTATTTAATTAGACTATAGTCCAAATCAGATTTATTTAATTAATTAGATGTAATTTTCGGTTATTCCAAGTCCAAGTCATAGGTTTGACTAGAATTTTAATTAAGGGAAGAAACTACCTTAAATAGAATTCTAGTTTAGGAATTTTCCTAGTCCAATTGGAGATCTATTTGGACTCCATATTTTCGGCCCTCCCTCTATTATAAATAGAGGTATCATGTGACATTCATACTTTAGACTTTATTTGATTAATTAAGCTTTGATTCAATATTGTCTCATCCCCATTAAATCTTTGTGAGTTTAGATATTAAATTCATACTCTTAGAACTAGCAATTCTAGGTTTTACAAAGAGAATTCGTCATCCACGTTCGAGGGATCGCCAGAGACTCGCTACTTGAAGATCAACTTAAAGAATTTGGCCTTGCGTACATCCGAGATTCAAGGCAACTTTCGGGTTGTGATTCACATCGACAATACATCATCCATTGCCGCCGTTCGACGTCAACCATAAGTCATCCACGTCCGTCCCAAGCTCAGCCCCGTTCGAGTCAAGTTCGTGTTCATCTCGTTCAATCCGTAAGTTCAATACAACTCTAACATATCCTATCTACCCAAGTCGTTCTTCACCTACTCAACACACACGAAATTCCATTCCCAAGCCTCTCTTAAACTCGTCCCAAAACAGCCCCCACCTCTTTGGATTTGTGTTATTTTGTGTGTCATAGTTTAGATATTTTGTTTAGTTCTAGTCGTCTAGTTTGTTCTGTTATTTTGATTACGTTATTCCGCATAATTCCATTAGTCTTTGAGTCGTTAAACCCTTACTTGTCGACATACATTCGATCCTAATCTTGGGTCACATCACTATCACTATCATCGTCTGCATCAATGAAGATCTCTTCTTTGTCTTCTTCATCTGCATCACCATCATCCTCAATTTTTATATCACCTCCATTCGGATGAATTGAAACAGAATCATCAATCTCAATAAGTGGAGGTCGATCCTTATATAATTCATCCTCTTGAAAATCCGGAACTTCTTCATTTGAAATTATTACCTCTTATGGGAGTTCAACATTGGATCTAGCTTTAATCTTACACACGGTCCACCAATCACTTTTTGCACGAGATAAACTCGAATAGGAGCAGTAATAGAGTTGAATTGCTTATTTTGCAAAGACAAACGGCTCATACTTATTGTAACTACGCTTATGATTTATTGAAACCAATTTGTTGTTTGGATGAACCATCATCCCCTGTGGTGTTGTGTCAAACCACTTGCATTTGAACAATAATGTCCTTTTAATTGGCAGACTGGGATATTCAAGCTCAAACACTTTTTCAAGTTGACCGTAGTAATCATTCTTGTTCGTACCATAATTGGTACCTTTTACACAAACTCCGCTATTTATCGTAGCTCTGTGTGTTCCATGATTCATGGTATGAAATTTATAACCATTCACATAATATCCATGATATACTTCAACACTACGATGTGGCCCTCTTGAGAGATCTCGAATGTATTTGTTCTTTACATGATTCGCAGGATCTTGTGCCTATGAACATTAGAGAATATGATATAATGATGAAACACAAATTTATGCATTGAGGCATACATACGTGCATGTAAAGACATGTACTCATATATTTGGCAAACCAAGTTGTAAATTCCGTATCTATTTTACCCTCAATCTCAGCTCTTGGTAAATTCCGATGCATTACTTCCATCTGATTCACAAAAAAACTAGACAAACATATATATTCATGTTAATGGATTCATGACTTATTGAAATAAATATATGACAAGTGTTGAGGTACGTACTTTTTATACGGCTCAATCTCAGTGCAGTTAAGTAAAATGTATACTCGAGCAACATTGTACTCTTAATCAGTCAAAAATCTGGTTGACTGTTTTCCAAATGATCATCCAGGATACTTGAATATGGAAAGACAATCTGGATCATCGTTTACTGCATCACCCCTATCGTCATAATTTTGAGGCAAAATTCTACGTTTTGTCCGCAAATGATCTTCAAAATAGTAGGAGTAAAACGTCGAAGCTTCTTCAACTAGATAAGCATTGCATATTGATCTATCAACCCTTGTCTTGTTCCGTACATTATTCTTTAGCTTTTGTAAGTACCTTTCAAATGGGTACATCCAGCGATATTGAACCGGACCAGCAATACGAGCTTCATCAGCTAAATGTACGGGCAAATGCTCCATTTAGTCAAAGAAGCTTGGAGGAAATATGCATTCCAGCTTACATAAAATTATAGGGATCATGTCATGCAAATGACACATATTCTCTACTTTAATGTTCGCAGAGGACAGATCCCTAAAAAATATACTCAATTCAGTGATTGCTTTCCAGACAGCAAGTGGGAGAAGTTCTTTAAATGCAATGGGTAGGATCCACTGCATTAGCACGTGACAATTGTGACTTTTCATTCCAAACATCTTCAGCTTCTGCATATCGACACATCTTCTCATGTTCGACACATAACCATTTGGAAATTTCAGCTCTTTCACCCATTCACAAAAAACTTTTTTCTCAGCTTGTCAAGCATGTAAGAAACTTTGGGGTATTTGCCCGTCCTGGCATCCCGTTTTAATTCGGGTCGATTGCAGTAGATATTCAATTCATCTCTTGATTTGGTAGTATCTTTTGTTTTTCCCGGGACATTCATCACTGTGTTAAATAGATTATCAAATACATTCTTTTCAATGTGCATAACATTCAAAATGTGTCGAATCAGTAATGAACTCCAATAAGGCAGATCCCAAAAGATACTCTTTTTCTTCCACCCACTATTTTTTCCGACTCTAAGATTCACTTCATAACTTCCTAATTCTGTGACCTTTTTGAAGTCCAGTTCCTCAATCTCTTACAGAAGATCAATCCTAGATTTGAGTTCTGGAGGTTCTGTAGTAACCACCTTGTTCTTGGTGAATGCCTTTTTATTCTTGCGAAATGGATGGTCGGTCGGTAAGAATTTTTGATGATTATCAAACCACAACTGCTTCCCACTATATTGAAGTCTGAAAGCATTGGAGTCGGTCATACAATACGGACAGGCTAATCTTCCGGCAGTACTCCATCCAGATAACATAGAGTAGGCAGGAAAATCACTAATTGTCCAGATCAACGTCGTTCGCATCTTAAAATTCTGCTTCAATGACACATCATATGTGCCGACACCCACATCCCATAATTTTATCAACTCTGATATGGTGGCTGCAAGAACACATCAAGTTTTTTTTCTAATTGCGTGATCCTAGCACCAACACTGTAAGGAACATGTATTGTTCTTTCATACACATCCAAGGTGGAAGATTGTAGGGCATAATTATAACCGGCCATGAGGAATATTGGTACCCTGATTGTCCGAAGGTTGGAAAGCATCTGTAGAAAGACCTAACCTAATGTTGTGAATTTCAGCTGCAAAATTAGGGAATTTTTCATTCAAATGCTTCCAAGCAGGAGAATCTGCTGGATGACGCATGACCCCATCATCAACTGATGATGCATGCCAAAGCATTTTAGCAGTTGTGGTATTAGATGCGTACAACCTCTGCAGTCGATGAGTGAGAGGAAAATAGTACATCTTTTTATGAGCTACTTTTTTCTTTCCATTCTCATTATCTCGACTCTTGTATCGAGGATGTCCACAGAACTTACATTCATTCAATCCACTATCTTCGGCCCAAAAGATCATGCAATTTCTGAAGCAGCAGTCAATCTTCTCTATTGGTAATCCCATACCATGTAATAATTTCTTTGTGGTATAGAAATTTTCTGTGACTAAGTTATTCTCAGGCACTATCTCTTTCATGAATTCTGTAATCTGATCGAAACGCTTCTATGACATGTTGTTCTCAAACTTCAAGGTCATGAGACAAGCTACGAGTGACAACTGTGAATGCGTCTGACAGCCAGGCCACATCTCTTTATCTGCAGCAGCCAACATGTCATATAATTTTTGTGCTTCTAGGTTAGAAAGCTTCTCCGGATTCTGATTCACTACACTATCATCCATGTAAAGATCTAGACTACTAGCATCAAAGACCATTTGATGGTACGTATTTGATACAGTCTCCTGCTCAATCTTCGAAGTTGTAGTCTCAGTCTCTGTTGTCTCCCCTTGATACCTCCAGACATGATAATTTTTCACAAACCTATGCCTCCCAATTTCTCTCGAACTGTATATTGATTTTGAAAGAGAATGTTGTCACATTTACGACACGGACACTTAATTTTATCTCCATCCATGAACGCAGGTCGACTAGCAGCAAATTCAATAAAACTTTCAAGTTCATTCAGGAAATCCGGATTTAAACATCTAGTAGCCGGAATGTATCGTTTGTATATCCAATCACGATTAGCGCTCATTGCTAGATGAGAAGCTGGTCAAAAACTTAACTAATTAATTGAGTTTTGAATAAAATTTAAAAAAATTAAAAATTTCGGCAGCACATGTGTGAAAATCCCAGTCCCAAGTTCTCGACTCTACGCTAATTGATCTATGTTCCTCTAGTTAATCAATCAATACCAACAACAAAACCAACAAATGTCAACAATTCAATCAGTGTTTGATTAAAAAAATTAAAAATTTCGAGAGCACCTATATGAAAATCTTAGTCCTAAGTTTTCGACTCTACGCTAATTGATCTATGTTCCACTAATAACTATTTAATCAATACCACCAAACTCCAACAATTCATAAAGAGGGATCCAAGGGCCCTCATCCCATTCAAAATCCAACAATTCATAAAGAGGGATCCAGGGGCCCTCATCCCATTCAAAATCCAACAATTCATACTTATAAATAATTATAACAACACACATATCATAAATCACATCATATCTAACATAAATTTGAACAACATGCATGTTCACAATAAATTAATATAACACAACAAACATAACATAAATAACATCATGCTTAATTAACTTAATTTCAATTTCATAAATTAGAGAACATGCTTAGTAATACTTATAATACAACAAACTTATCATAAATTATATCATAATCCATTTCAACATAATAAATTTACCAATATTCTAATTCTAATTATGAATAATTATATATAACACTTCTCTAACTAATTAATCAAATTAACATGTTTAATCATAACAATTAATCAAAAAACATAAAATATAAATCAACATTCAAAATAAATATATTAACATGATTAATCATAGAATTAATCAAAAAACATAAAATATCAAATTAACATGCTTAAAACCGTAAAATCATTAATTTTACAAATAAAACTCACATTTAACTTTTTCTAATTTGCTTCTACTTTGAACAATTGTAATTTGCTTCTACTTTGAACAACCTAAACAAAAAATACATAACAATTAAACAGAAAATCATGACAATTAAACAAAAAAGATAACAATTAAACCAAAAATAATAACAATTAAACCAGATTCTCCCACTATCAATATTTGTTTCATTTGCTAGAGTTTACAAATATTTCATAATCAGATTCTCCCACTATCAATTTAGGCCTCGACATTTGAGGAGTTTAAATTCTTTTTTTTTTTTTATCATTTACGTACCCTTTTTAGATCCAACACACACTCTGATGCTACCTATCTTACCACTTACAAACAGATTAATAGACCATAAGTTTTGAGATTTTCCATGAGAGTCTTACTTATCTGTGAAGAAGGGCAACATATAGTTTGGTCTTTTTTATACTTAATATTCTGCCACAAAAATCTAGCCATCTTAAACTCTTAATAACATGAACTCAAATAGAGCAATCTAATTTTTATGACATCTAATCTAATCAATGTTCGTTTAAAAAAATTGAGTGATGAGAATGATGATTGAACTTTGTTCTCTCATGTTTACATCAATGATGAATATAATTAGACTACATCCAAAATGGATATGCAAATTATAGAGGTCCATTTGCAGATTCTTTTAATTGGGAGATGAAGAAGAAGATAGAGAGAGGGAGAGAGGCCGAGAGAGAGGGAGAGGGAGGGGGAGAGGGAGAGACAGTGATAGAGAGACCGAGAGAGGGAGAGGGAGAGAGAACGAGAGAGCGAGAAAGAGAGAGGGAGAGCCGTACCTCGC
Source organism: Perilla frutescens (assembly GCA_026008535.1). NCBI lineage: Eukaryota > Viridiplantae > Streptophyta > Magnoliopsida > Lamiales > Lamiaceae > Perilla > Perilla frutescens. The sequence continues at coordinate 18,043,447 of BRKX01000015.1, forward strand.
CGCCGCCTGTCGCCGTGCCCGTTCGGCGCCGTCGTGCTCCGCCGCCGTTTGCCTGCCTCTGTTCGCCGCCGTCGGATGGAAATGTGGGGTCAGGGGGATTTGGGGAGGAAATTAAGGCTCAGACGAATTAGAGAGGAGTCTAGTCTGTCTGTATATCCGTTTTTTACCGACAGACTAGCGACGGACCTAGTCCGTCGTTAACCTTAACAAAAATAAAAAAATAAATTAAATGACTAACAATGGACACAGTCCGTTGCTAACTTTAAAAAAATATAAAAAATAAATTAAATACCTAACGACGGATATAATCCGTCGTTAATTAATTAAATTAAATAATAAATTAAAAAAAAGGTAACAATGTAATAAAGTCCGTCGTTACATTTATTAATTAATTTAACAAAAATCCAAAAAAACTTAACGACAGAATAAGTCCGTCGTTAGTTGTAGCGACCACACGTCCGTCGTAGTTCCATCGTAAGATTTAACTGCAAATAGGTCCCGCCAAATTTTCGGTCTCAAAGATTAACGACGGAGATACCGTTGTTAATCTGTCGCTACTAGCGACGGAAACATGTCCATCGGCAAATTCCGCTTTTCTTAAAAAAATAGAAAAAAAATTACACGATCATAGAACGTGCTACATGAAAAAAATAAAAATTAAAAAAAAATTGTTGCACGTTCTATGATCGTGTAACACTTTTATTCAGTTCAACGTGTAAAAATTTTAAAAACAAAAAAAAATTAATGAAAACAAACCGGTTATTACATGTTTATTCCTAGTGTGTAACACTAGGAATTGCACGATCAATTCCTAAATGTATAACACTAGTTTAATTTTTTTTAAACTATTGCACGCTCATTCCTAAATGTATAACATTTTGAATTTAATTTATATTATATTAATGTGTAACACGTTAGCTATCAGTGTGCTACACATTGGACGCTCGTGTAACACGTTCAAAGCCTTCTTTTTTCTGCATCGTCGACTGAATTCACAACCAAAATTCAATTCACAATTAAACTACAAATGCTCATCCATCAATTAATTAATTAATTGAATGAAATTATACTAATTAACAAAAAAGATAAATTCAACGAGTTGTGGTACACTGGTGATTTTCTTACATAGTTGAGATCGTTGTGTAGAAGAATTGTGGCGAGTGAGTTGGGTGTGTAGAATAATTGAGTGTGTTACGTAGGTTTTTAATTATTGGGAGCAAGTTGGGCATGTAGAATAATTGGAAGTGTGTTACACAAATTTGGTTGTGCGTGTGCAACTTTTTTTTTTTTTCGAATCACTTTTGAAAATTCGACCGGTGTTACAATTAGCTAGGGGTATTATGATGAACTAAAAAAAAACTTGGTTAAAAAAAAATCTACAATTCTTAATTAGAAAAGAAATTTACAACATCAACTTTGTTAAATAGATATATTCACACTAATATAAATTTATATTTAATGTTTCTCAAAAATAAAACTTATATTTAAGTGGGGCCTAGGGTGGGTTGTGGATAGGGACGAAGTCCGATTAAAACTGAGAAAACATCAGCCCACACGCCATCTTTTTCCAGAACCTGCCGCAATATACGGCCTTTCTGGATAAAGTCGGCCCCACCTAACAACTTGCACCTCCCCCTCCACGTGCCCGTCACGTGCCCCCGCTGTCCGACGTGGCACGATATGATTCGACGGAAGGCGGTTAGGCGGGATTGTTTCGACCTAATTATTACACGTGGGAGCGTCCGTACGACGAGATTGGTGGGTGGACGAGGAAAATGGAGATCGCGAGTCAAATATCCTTTGTCGCGACGATTATTATCCACATAGGCCTTCGGGCTGCCTTTTTAGGCCCCATGTTGGAGTTATTTACACTTGTGCCACTCTCTGCCCTTTTTATTTATTTTTCGGAGGATTAAAAGTCTCTTTTCCTCAAAATTCTGTTTTATTTTGATTGGGCAAAACCCGAAAGGATGAAGACAACGGAATTGTCTAAATCAGAGACCCTTTAGCCCAGTATCATGTTTTATTAATTTTTTATATATTTTAGTTTAATTTTACACTAATTTATTAGCCCTTAATTTTATTTCAATAACAAATATAACTAGTATATACATTATACATACATACATACTAATACTACGTAGTGAAAATTTTTATAATTGGACAAGGATATATAGCCAGACGACACAAGGAAAATAGTCACAATCCCAAATCTATCTATCTATCTATCTATCTATCTATCTATCTATGAATCTATATATATATATATTAATAGCTTTTCATTTTTTTCTTTGCTCAACATTTTTTTTTGCCTTTATTGGTTATAGAATATACACGTTTCAAGTAATGTTTGTAAAATCGGACCGGACATGGAACCGATTAATTTTCTAGAACACTGATTCAAGTTTAACTGGTTGAACCGTTTTAAAAAAATCGGATAAATCATTATATGATATTTATATGTATATATACACAATAAAATATAATAAAATTATAGAAAATAGTATCACGATAAATATATTAAATAAGTTTAAAAAATACACCAAATTTATATCAATACAATTAAATAAATTGTTTAATTTATCGATAGTTATTCCATAAGTTAATTAAGTAGTTAAAAATATACTATTTATAAAAATAAATATTGATCGAACATCAAATACTAGATTTTGAGAAAATATATAATTAAATATTAATTTTAATTACAAAGAATATACACAATAATAATTAAAAACATTGCTAATCATTATTTAACAAACCATTATTTTAGATTTTAGTTCTTCTCTCCATTTATTTTAATTCAAAATATGCTAAATTAGATATATATTGTTAAATATTTATTTTAATTACATGCTAAAAGACTGGCTGGTCTGATCCGGTTTTCAAAACACTGGTTTCCAACCGACATATGCATGTAAGCAGATTTGATGAATCAAAATCCATTTTTTTTTCAAATTCAAATAAATATTCGCGCACGATTTCTATATATTATAAATTCTATTTGCTTAATTATGAGAGCATGCAATTAATTAAAGTAGCATTTACTAGATAATTTGACCTTTGGAGCTCAGGAGGGTCATATTTGATCGGAGCAATTGGTTTTATTTGACCCGTAAATAAATTTAATCGCCACTTAGTTTATTAGAAAGGGTTAATGTCTTACAATAGCACTTCAACTATTTTCAAATTGGATGATAATATTAATAATAAAATAACATATATAGGTGAGAACAAGCAGTAATATATAAACGTAGCTTTATATACGTATGGGCGGGGCAGTGTGGCCTTAGAAATAGGGTTCATTTTTTTTTATTATTATTGTGGTTGGTTCTGAACTTTATCAATCTTTTTAATTGTTTTGATCCCTCAAATTAATAGGCAACTGATCATGATGTTGGGAATTTTGTGTCTTTAAAGTAATTGTGAATTATTTTTATCTTATTTATAAAAGCGATATTTATTTTCGAACTAATATGTTTCTTGTATGCATTTGTTTTACATCACAGAAAATCTCTAGTTTATTTAATATTACCATAATCTTAGTATATAAGTGTTATATACAAGAGGATTAAGATTATGGAAAATAAACTAAAAATGAAGTTTGTGACGAATTTAATTAAAGTATGTGATCTTTAATTAAAATGTCACTAATGCAGCCCAATGACATTATGAATGTGACCATTTTATCCAAACCGTTGATGTGGAGACATCCAGTTGGGTGCATGTATATATGATATGATCATATAGGACTTGGACTGATTTAATTTAATTATTCATTCAAATTCCGTTGAAGAGAAAGGAATATTAAATTAAATCACAAGATGATCATATATGAATAATCTGAAATCTGAGTGATTATAGACTCCTGTTTATTTCAATATGATTCTTGATTTACTCGTTAAAGTTTGTTTGACAACATTCTTTAAACTTGCATTTTAGATTCACATTTGAATTAAATAGCTGAGATTAATGTAATTTATAGATATGGAATTCATTCCTTCTTTTGAGAAGTAGAAATATAATTCTCTCATTTGTTAATTCTGGAACTGAGTGATTTGAGATCTCTAATTTATAAACCATTTATAAATTAATCGCTCACTGGTGAATTAATGGTAAATGAGGAAAAGAAATAATTGAAAAGGTTAACGGATATTACATGTCTTCAATTATGAATTATCTATGGAGGATCAATTCATATGAAATGATTAAATCAATGGACTGTTCAAATTCGTAGAGTAAATATGTTCTATAATTAAAGAGAGTGCAATTCTGAATTTTTAGTGGAATTATATCGAAATTAATAAGTTGAGTAAATTAATCAAAGAGTTTAATTATTTATTCGATTTATTGGAGCTCTTGATTATAGGTCCATGGTTCCCGATTCGCCTTCCTATATTATTGACGGAATAATAATAATACTTCAAGATTCAAAGGTTGAACGAAAAAGACGAAGGAGATTTAAGAAAAAAGTATTTTCTTTATTTCTTCTTTATATTAAATAAATTTAATTTGCATAGATATTATGTTCTTATATTACGATCTATATTCTGATTTATACCGCTTCCGCTCTCGTTCAATTTGATCGAAAAGACGAATTTTATTCGACCCAAAATAGTTTCGGACCAGTTTAATTTCCAATACACGAACCTTTTGATTGCATCGACTATTTATGTCGGGTCTGAACCCTTAGAAACACACACACACACACACAAAAGTACGTTGACGTGCTCGTATTAATTATATATACACACACATATATATATACATATATATATATATATATATATATAACTCGAGTGATAAGATGTATGTGAAATTTGAATGCATAATCTCTTCATGAAATTACATTTTCCACTCACTACCAAACTATATACATCACCCCAATGGCGCGGAGCAAATAATATTCATGCATTGTTAGGTCATTAGTTGAAAAATTTAGAACTCATGCATGGCAGAAGAAAACATTATATAACAATCCTAAACAATCTATTTTTTTCATTTAATTTTATTATTCGGTGTTATATAGTGAAACATATTTTGTAGATCGAAGATATCCGTAGCCTATATATATATATACAAGCAAATAAACATATATATTTGGATGTGTATATGATATGCTAAATTTTAATCGATGCATATCTACTATTATGTTTGAACATATTGAATGACGTGTGCACCAATTTTTATATTCTTCAATTATTAATAGAATACAAGTAGCTAGTAATATACCCGAAAACGAAATCCAATATTCGGTGAAGCATGCCTTGCCGTAATTTGAGATACTGACTTATTAAAATATACTTAAATTTAATAGACTTTTTCTGCATCGATCAAAATAGCAGAATTTATAAATGCAAAATCTCATAGAGAGGGAAATTGTAAATGAAAGAAAACGTTTATTAAGAGACAAAGAAATAGTATGTGATAAGGGCCAGTTCAAGAAAGCGACTAATATAATAATAATATTATATAAAAGCTTATCCAAATGGTATTAATTGCCAGCTAAATATGAAATGGTGGTGGTTGTGCAGCCGCCGCATAGCGGCGCCGACGGGATGTCTCCGCTCCGCTCATCCCCACCCCACCCCACCAATTTGCAGTTTTACCCCCAACGGTTATAGCTTCTTAACTATAGTTCGATTTCTCTGTTAGATATTCATATTATATTTAATAATTATTTTTATAATTATAAATTATGAATATATTTATAATATTATTCAATACAAGAGTATGCTATCAATGTATATAACATGTATTAAACTTTTAATGATAATCAAATATAAAAATAAAACAAAAAATTTCACGCTCATAAATCATAATATACTCTATACTGTATATATTAATTTTCTTCTCTTTTAATTATTGTTTTGACGGCAGAACCCACAACCACAGGTCTACTCTGCTAGCTAGCTGTCATTTTCCAATCTAACCATAGATTCAATATTAAAATGACTTATTAAAAAAAATTTGAAAATGACAAAAAATTCGGTAATTCCATTGTCTACTATGGGCAGAGTTTTTATTTTCTCTTAATAAACATAAATACAACAGTAATCCGTATCATATGTGTAATATTTTATTTGCTACTTTGTTAATTTATGCTAAAAGAGATAAAGAAAAATAAAATAAAATATAATTAACACAACACCTATTATTTTCGAAATAGGATGTAAGGACTAAGGTCGTTAAAAAATTTGCAGCCACACCTTTCTGTCTATCTCAAGAACACACAATATATATGGTGTGTCGTGTGTTGTGCGACAAAAGTCAAAAAATTGTACTAGCAAATTGCATTGCTGTAATTAACATAATTTTTCAAATTAAGTCGATAGGTTGATTAATATTGTCGGCAGCAAAAATTTATTCTGTAATGTATTCTGATAGTGCATTAAATATTTAAAATTATTTGTATCATTTTCTTTTTCCTCGATCTTATAAGATTATTTCAAGGGTAAACTTCATATTACTATTATGGGCTTTCTCGGGAAAAAAAATTATTGTATTTAATAAATAGTCTAAAACTTCCATTTGTTATGTATAAATAGTCTAAGACTCATTTTGAAGAGAGTGAATTACATTTGGTAAAAAAGAGAGTATGATTTGTTTTTTTCATTTTTTTACAATTTTTGTTTTAGATAAATATATTTTTTATTATTTGAAAATTATAGTATTTGGCTATACTGCTACTTTTTTGCTATTTTGATAATTTCATAAGTTTTGTATTATTTTTTAAATATAAATATATTTTATATTATTTAAATTATAGTGTTTGGTCGAACTACTATTTTAAAATATTGACTATATTTAAAAAATAATACAAAAATTGCAAAAATAGTAGTTTGACCAAATATTATAATTTTCAAATAATATAAAATATATATTTATGTATAACAAAAAATGTAAAAAAAATGAATCATACACTCTTTCTTAACAATTTTACTCCACCATCTCTAAAAGAGGTCTTTTTGATGGATTATACCTAACAGTGGGTAGACTATTTATTAACTATCGGGGTTCTTTTTATCTTTTGGGAAAATACTGGTGAGCAATATGAAATTTACCCTTATTTCAAACCTAACTTTTAGTTTATATATATATATATATATATATTATTTGATGATGATGATAATTTACAGATGCTACATGAGGTGCATACCGAGTAAAATTCATTCCCGTGAAATAGTTCGCAACCATATAGAAGAGGTAAATCACACTTAAAAAATCAATTTGTGAGACGTCTAAAGATGTTGATGAAAAATTAAATTCGAGACATTCAATCCTAAATTATATACCACTTCACACGCTTGAGCGAGGGACCTAATATGTAGTAATTACTCCAATTCCTACACACTAATAGGAAAATAAAAAAATGAGCACCTCGGCACGAATGCAATAAGTGAGATAACCATATAGAGCTTCACTCTCTTGAAACTTACATTTTAATCTTACAACGGTCCTACTTTTTATGAAGATTTTATACAATGTGTAGATACAATATTATCCCCGTATATATATATGTGTGTGTTGTATATAGTGAAACAATAAATAGATCTTAAATACAATAAAAATATATATACTTAATTACCAAGGATGGTTTGGATCAAGGAAAATGAGGTTGCGTATAGGCTAAGTAGATTGGACTGACATGTTAACGCAACTAAAATATTAAGAAATTTGCCAGAAAAAAAAAAAAACAAATTTAAATACTATTGACAAACAATTCTAAATTCATGACAAATTTCACGTGCGTATATAAATAATGGTCCAAGGAGAAAGACTAGAGGCTTATAATTTCGTGAATTGCGTTAGTATTAATTTAAGAAGTTTGGTACCACTTCAAAAGGTACATGCAAATTGAGGGAGGGGATGGATCTATTTTTACTAGGATCAATCTATGTATATATTTATTTAAAGCAAATTCGCATGAGCCTATATCTCTCTATATACACACACATACAGTACTAAAATTAAAAGCTATCAGAAATCGAAATTGAATGTCATAGAGTGAGAATCATCAATGAAAATTCAATAATTATAACGTGGCGAAATATGAATTAATACATTAGCGGATAACGCGAAGATAATTAAAACTTTTCTTCGTGGGCATATATTGGCCATGTATTTTTATATTGAGAATTTATATTGGCTGTGTGTTTTTTTTAGGAGAATATTGGCTATGTATTGAGCAATACATCTAATTATAAAAGCACTATCACAATTCACACATAATATTAGATATTATTTTTTTCCGTTACGGGATGAGATCATGAGAACGGTGGATCTCAAATCTACACATCCTCATTTTATACCGAGACTTTCATTATTTGGGTGTTTATGAAGAAACGTAAATGTTATCAAACATATGTTTGTGTGATCATTTGTAAAATAAATATGGTAAAATACTACATATATTAGAGAAATGAGATCGCCTGTTACAATTCATGTTGCATTGTATGTTCCAACTCTTTAATTTTTTTTTCAAAAAAATTATGTTTTTAATTTTTAATTTATTATTATTTATTTTAATTTAAATTTTCTATTTAAAATTCATCATTTCCCAATTAAGATATATTAAAAAAAATTAAAAAATAAATTAAAAAAACTTAGTTATAAAACACAAAATGTAATACCATGGCAACAAGGAATTTGATTTAGATATAAGAGACAAAATATAAATTGGAGTTAATGGCATTGTGGTAATAGAAGGAAATATGAGAGGTGATTAGGCAAAGAAGATCCGAACCAGGGTAAATTTAAGACATACTATAGTTAAAAGGCACCTCGTCTCTATCCTCTTCTGCTTGTATATTCCACCTCATTTTCTTTTTGTTTTTCCAAATTAATACATTTTATCCACCTCCCTGCATTAACGAATTAACTCTCTCTCTCTCTCTGCACGCATGGAATGATGGAATCCATCTCTTCCCTTCGCACTTTCTCTCTCTAGAGAAAACTATCTCCGTTTTGTACAAAAAGTAGTCTCTCTCTCTCTCTCTCACACACACACACACACACACGCACAGACACACTATCTCTTAGATTCTCTCTGAAGGAAGCCAATTGCGAAACGCTGAACGCCTGACGGTGCTGACGTGGACAAAATATTCCGATCACCGGTGATTGTTCTGCTTTTCACTTTCGTTTTTCTGCGAATCAATTGCGTTAGGATTCATTAAACTGTTTATGAGAGCGAAATTGAGTGTGAAAATTCTTCATTTTTGGTTTATTTTCGTAATTTGAATGTCGTAGAGGCAACTGCAATGAAGAATTGAATCTTAACTGTTTTTCGTCTCTTTAGCTTTATTGCATGGTGTTAGCACTGGAGCGAGTTTGTATTCTTTTATATGATTTCGTATTTGCATTAATTTGTTTTGTGCGTTGGAAATGGAGTTCCTGGTTTAAGCGAGAAGCGCTAGTGCATTGATTGGTAATCCTTTTTCACTGTGTTTTTAGCCTTTAACATTCTGGAAAAACAGTGTTACTGTTAGGTTACTTATCATGTTTTGCTAATTCATCCAAATGAGTTTCCTACAAAAGTACTGTACATGATTTCGTGTGCGCGCGCGCGCCCGTTTAATACAACTTTTGTTGTTGGGTTCACTTTTTTTATAAATATATCCTTTTATTATGAGAACGTTTTAGCATGTTATTCAATAGGATTAATTCTGGCTGTAACTACATGTCGTTCACCGCGATTGTAGGGCATTTGCCTGGAGAAATATTTGATGTAGAGATTAAGCTCTTAGCTTTCTTAGTTATCGTACTCTTTTTGGGGCTATCTATCTATCCTTTCCAGTTGATGATCAATTGTTTCTTTGCTGGTCACTTTACATCAAATGTTTGATTTTGAAGTTGATACACCGCTGTGGTTTGAATATTGTTGGTAGAAACCAATCAATTTAGATAAAAGATTGATTATTGGTACACGTTTAGTGTATTTGGATACGTTACCTATGAAATTCTGTAGCCTCTCCAAGATTGGTTTTCTTGAACTTGCACAATTTGTCCCAACTAAGGTACTTTCCAAAACTCCTGTCATTTTAACCTTGCTATTGGACTCACAGAGCAAGTTCTTTGCTGCTTGATTTAAGATGCGGGCTTTATTGGTTGACAAGGTTTCATACTGCATTTGCATTATTTTTTCCATGAACTGAATGTCTAAGAGTTTTTTAAAATATTTAGTTGTAAATAACATGACTATTACTCTATTTTATTTATTCTCTCTCTGAATAATTCACAATGAGCTTTATGAAGCATTTCTTCTGATTGTTCTCAAAATTTTAACCTGCCATGCCGCTTTGGATTCATTGATGTGTAACATTTGGCTTGGGATTTTGTGGTTTTCAGCACATTTATCTACTTCCCCAACTTGAACTGAACATTTCTGACTTGATCTAGGCTTGTGGAATTGTGGCAGCTACGCTCCATTCATGACCTGAAAGTGAAAATTTGCAGAAACCAGTGTTTGAGGAACTTAACTAACTATTTCTTTGATGGCATCAAGATCACGTGGGAATTTATTGGAATCGGCTTCTATTGATGTACTGGACATTCCTAAATCTCCATTAGGTCTTCCAAGGGTGATGACTATTCCTGGAATTATATCTGATGGCAATGTAAGCAGTGATGTGGACTCAGATAGCTCATCATCTTATTTCCGTGAGCGGAAAATCATAGTTGCAAACATGTTACCTTTGCATGTTCAAAGGGACCATGAAACTCGTAAATGGCGCTTTAGTTTGGACGAAGATTCACTTTTGCTACACTTGAGGGATGGACTTCCACCCGAGACAGAGGTTTTATATGTTGGATCCCTCAAAGTTGAAATTGAAGCAAATGAGCAGGATGAAGTTGCACAGAGACTTCTTGATGACTTCAAATGTGTACCTACTTTTGTACCTCCTGATATCCAGAAGAAGTTCTATTACGGTTTCTGTAAGCAACAACTTTGGCCTCTTTTTCATTACATGCTACCCATGTGTCCAGATCATGGGGATCGCTTTGACAGACAGTTATGGCAAGCCTATGTGTCTGCAAACAAAATATTTGCTGATAGAATTATGGAAATAGTTAATCCTGAGTATGATTTCATATGGATTCATGATTACCATCTCATGGTGCTCCCTACATTTCTAAGGAAGCGATATAATCGAGTCAAGCTTGGTTTTTTTCTTCACAGCCCATTTCCTTCATCTGAAATATACAGGACACTTCCTGTAAGAGATGAAATTCTGAAAGGATTACTGAATTCCGATTTAATAGGTTTTCACACATTTGACTATGCACGGCATTTTCTGTCATGTTGTGGTAGAATGCTCGGTCTGGATTATGAATCTAAGAGGGGTCACATTGGACTTGATTATTTTGGCCGTACAGTGTTTATAAAAATACTTCCAGTGGGAATTCACATGGGTAGACTGGAGTCTGTGTTAAATCTGCCTTCTACGCTCAATAAAGTCAGAGAGATACGTGATAAATTCAAGGACAAAAAAATAATTCTTGGTGTTGATGACATGGATATATTTAAAGGCATCAGTTTGAAGTTGCTAGCTTTTGAACAGCTCTTGCATCTACATCAGGAGTTGCAAGGAAAACTAGTGTTGGTTCAAATAATGAATCCTGCTAGGAGCTCTGGAAAAGATGTCCAGGAAGCAAAAAGTGAAACATATACTACCGCCAAAAGAATCAACGAGACTTATGGCTATCCTGATTATCAACCTGTCATTTTGATAGACCGTCATGCTCCTCGTTACGAGAAAACTGCTTATTATGTGGTCTCTGAATGTTGCGTGGTTAATGCAGTGAGGGATGGTATGAACTTGGTTCCATATAAATATATAGTATGCAGACAGGGATCTTCTACTATGGATGGTGCTATGGGTTTAGATGTAGATTCTGCGAGGACTAGCATGCTTGTTGTGTCCGAATTCATTGGTTGCTCGCCATCTCTTAGTGGAGCACTCAGAGTGAATCCGTGGGATATTGGTGCCGTTGCTGAGGCCATGAATATGGCGATTACAATGCCTGATGCAGAAAAGAAACTGCGGCATGAGAAGCACTATCGTTATGTCAGTTCTCACGATGTGGCTTATTGGGCTCGCAGCTTCATGCAGGACTTGGCGAGAGCTTGTACGGATCACTATGATAAACGTTATTGGGGCATTGGCTTAGGCCTGGGTTTTAGAGTCATCTCTCTTTCTCCAAATTTTAGAAAGTTGTCAATTGATCACATTGTCTCGGCATATAGAAGGACAACCACAAGGGCTATATTTCTGGACTATGATGGAACTATTGTACCTCAATCCTCGATCATTAACTCTCCTGGTTCTGAAGTGATAAATGTGCTCGATTCTCTCTGTAATGATTCGAGTAATACAGTATTTATCATCAGTGGAAGAGGGAGGACCTCTCTAAGTAATTGGCTTGCTCCATGTGAAAAAATGGGACTGGCTGCTGAACATGGGTATTTTATGAGGTAGGTAGAGTATTCTTCATATATTTGTCTTTTCAAGAAACATTTTCATATTTTTCATACATATTGGTAACTGAAAACCATCATTTTCATATTCAGGCCGAACAAAGACTCTGACTGGGAATCGTTAGCTTCTGATCTCGACTGGAAGGAAATTGTGGAACCTATTATGAAACTCTACACAGAAACAACTGATGGATCCTCAATGGAGATTAAAGACAGTGCTTTAGTGTGGCACCACCGCGATGCTGACCCTGATTTTGGCTCCTGCCAGGCCAAGGAACTACTGAATCATCTCGAAAATGTTCTTACAAATGAACCTGCAGTTGTTAAGAGGGGGCAGCATATCGTAGAAGTCAAACCTCAAGTACTTTTTCTCTCCCTCTCTCTCTCACATACTTGTAGTTGTATTGGTGAATACTTACACGGGCGCTTTCCCTGTAGGGAGTGACCAAAGGGTTGGCTGCCGAAAAGGTGCTCTCTATGATGATCAATGATGGCAAGGCACCAGATTTCATCATGTGCATTGGAGATGACAGGTCAGATGAAGATATGTTTGAGAGCATACTGAGTGCTGCATCTGCTTTATCTCTTCCAACCTCTCCCGAGGTTTTTGCTTGCACGGTCGGCCAAAAGCCGAGCAAGGCCAAGTATTATCTTGATGACACTGCTGATGTGGTGAGGTTGCTCCAAGGTCTTGCCATTGCGTGTAATCCGAAGCCTCGACATAGCACGCAGTACCGGGTTGCTTTTGATACTGTCTTCTAAGCACTGTAGTCTATAGGTAGGCTCTATGTAAATCTGTCAGTTCGTCACGCTTTTGTTTTGGGAGTTCTCGTTTGCTGACCAGGTAGAACTCAACCTAGTTAATCTTACCTTCCTTACTAGGATATGGGAGCTGCAAATGCCTGGATTTCAAGGTTTTTGTCGGTTCTTCCTTTGTCTGGACTGTAGATAGTGTAGAAATAACTTTTTTTTAGGGGGAAAAAAGAGTGCAGTTTTTGCAGAGGTTGATAATGGCTGCTGTAGTTGATTGCATGGCGCCATTGTTTTGTATAGTTCAACATTTCTCCTTCAAATGTAATGTTTGTTGAATCATGATTTCGTTCCGACCATTCAACGTAGACGGCATTGCAGGATTTATTAAATTCATGATTTTTTAATTGTGAGGTGGTGAAAACGTATATTCGGTCCACCGAAAGATTCTATGATGATGCAATTCCCCAACATATCAACACTTTGACTAGTAAAATAACAAAGTGTAGAGAATAGAGATGTTAAACAGGTTGGTCCTAGGCCTAGCAGTTTCAATTTCCACATAATTCGTAAAACCCTAATTTACGCTTAGGCCCAATTTGTGTGTGGGCCCACTAAACTAAGAAAAAAAAAGCAAAAGCCCAATGATATCTGAGCTGACACCGCGACTCCCAACGCCGCACCGCACACGAACATTCCTCCCGCGAAAGAAGAAATTTTTTCCGTGCGCATTTTCTCAAATTTCATCTTCTGCATCAATGCCATCATACACAATCAAGAGTTTACATCACTAAAATTTCGATCATTAATTCTTCAATTTCGCATTTTCTCCCAATCAATCAACCCCCAATTTCCCCCCCTTTTCAACTCCTATATCCACAATTTTGAGTATCTCGGATTTTGTTCTTCACCTTCTGCAGATCTCTCTCTCTCTTGTGACTTTGTGATCTCGTCTGTTTGAGAATTCTGCTGTAGCAGTTGAGTTTTGATTGTGAGGAAAATTCGTTAGTAAGATCAGCTGGATCTGGTAGAGCTATCTCGGAGCTTTTAAACGGACGCAATCATGAATCCTTTTTCATCCGGCACGCGGCTGAGGTCAGCAGTCTATTGTAGTACTGTTAGTTAGATTCTGTGTGAGGGTATTTGTTGTGATTTTGTGGAATTGAGATGAGTTTGGTTGGATAAATTTGGTTTTAGTTGCAGCGAGTTCGAGCTTTGATGAACTCGATACGTGATTGAAAAATGGCGGTGATAGTAGGTTAATGCAGTGATGTCTGATTGCTTGGGATGCGCATACGCTTGATAACCTTCCCATGAAGATAAAAATGCATTTTTCTATAAAATGATGAGAAAACGATAGCAATAGGATATCGATGCAGCATTTATGTTTGTAGAAAATATTAGGCCTTCTGTTCAGCAATAATTTTTAATTAGATAGTGAAGTTAACTTAGGGAGTTTAGGATGTCTTATATATTAAAGGTCAAACAGTATGTAAGCAGAAAATCACTAGAGAAGGTGGCTCTGATTGGAGAAGGGCCACTGACGGCCACTGACGACTTCTTGGAACTTGTCTTAAGTAAAGCTCTGATTTTCCTGATCTTGAGGAACTTGAAACATGGAATCCTGGGTTTATGGAGTAGGGCTAAATGTTGCTGAGATGGAAATTGTTATCTCCTTTTTGTTTGACTGCAAGAAAAATCAGCTTATCTTGATGTCATCAATCATACGATCCTCCTCCATCTCTTTGTTACAGTCTGCAGTTTATTACATATCCTTCTGATAACTTCAGCTATCCCTTCTCTCCATGCATTGATGTATAACAGTATAAGAGTTGTTTCTTTGTCATGATAATTGAATCTAGGTAATAATATATCAGTTAAGCTGACTATTTTCTTGCAGGGACATGATTCGGGCCATACGTGCATGCAAAACTGCAGCTGAGGAACGAGCTGTTGTAAGAAAAGAATGTGCTTCAATTCGAGCCGCAATTAGTGAAAATGATCACGACTATAGTCATCGCAATTTGGCGAAGCTCATGTTCATTCACATGCTTGGATACCCAACACATTTTGGTCAAATGGAGTGCTTGAAGCTAATTGCATCACCGGGATTCCCAGAGAAGAGAATAGGATATCTTGGCCTTATGTTGCTTCTTGATGAAAGACAGGAAGTTCTGATGCTCGTCACCAACTCAATTAAACAGTACCCATTCTAAACTTGATTTTGTGTGTGTGTGTGTGTGTGTATTTCTACACAAAATTACTGATCCTGTCATGTTTTGTATGGTGAAGCCTAGTTGATTATTTATTTGTTTGCTATTAAAAAATAATTTCATTCACATACCGTAACTTTTGCACAGAGATCTAAACCACACCAATCAGTATATTGTTGGACTTGCTCTTTGTGCCTTGGGAAATATTGGTTCTGCAGAGATGGCTCGTGATCTTGCTCCAGATGTTGAAAGATTACTTCAATTTAGAGACCCTAATATACGGAAAAAAGTAAGCCTTTCCTTCAATAAGGGTGATATAGTATATACTTATGCTTGGTTTGTGATTGAAAGCTCAAAGTTAATTGTAAATTATTTACATGAAATAAATCAACAATTAGTTGATAGCAAGTCAAACGATAAACATTCAATATGACAGCTTGCCTTTCTGTAGCCATATTCTCCGGCTTGTATCGGGCATCAGAAGGTCATGCCATTCCAGTTTGTTTTTCACTTAATTTAGAGTCCTGTTTCTGAGTTGTTGTTCATATTTTCCAAACTAGTCTGTTTTCTCTTGGAACTGATTGAGTTGTGAGGATGAGACTTTGTACATTTAATGGTTAGGTATTAGACATAAGATTAAGAATGTTTATCGAGCTTCTTCCTACAATTTTTTGGACATTTGAAAATTAATGATCTTCTATGCAAAGAGAATGAAAGATCTATCTAATGCGGTGCAAAATTGCTCTGTGATTGATATTTGTACGCTTATCCTGAATAAGACTCTTCCCTTTGTAGTTTTGCTTCAAGTTGGAGGTCAGTTGTTATTTCTAGTGGTACTACTAAAAATACACATGCTCTTGGTCAGAAAAATAGCAAAATATCAGAAACTGTTGTGGTTTTATCAATTATGTTTATACATTACTTTATTGCTCCAGAATAGCTTTAAAACAATGATCCATAGAATCAGATCTCATAATGACCCAACAATCTGTATAATGTAGGCGGCATTATGCACTATAAGGATTATAAAGAAAGTACCAGACCTGGCAGAGAACTTCATAAATCCAGCAGCTGCCTTACTGAAGGAAAAGCACCATGGAGTTTTATTAACAGGAGTCCAGCTTTGCATAGATTTGTGTAAAGTCAGTAATGAGGCCCTTGAGTATTTAAGAAAGGTTATTATCTCAAAGTTAGCTCTGTGTAATTCTTGAAGACAGTTATTGAACATATGAATGAAGCTTCCAGCTCACAAGATTTTGATCCTTTCTTTTCTTTTTCCCCTGTGGTTCTAGAAATCCATTGTTGGCTTAGTCAAACTTCTACGGGATCTTACAAACAGTCCATATGCACCCGAGTATGATGTTTCAGGGATTACAGATCCTTTTCTTCATATTCGGTTGCTCAGGCTCTTGCGTGCTTTGGGCGAAGGAGATGCTGATGCTAGTGATAACATGAATGATATTCTTGCCCAGGTGACTACAAAATTGCTTGCTTGATATTTGATACGCATGACTATTCTTCATGTGGTTATTTCAATCTTTATGGATGGGTCTAGTAAAACCAGGTTTACATTCTTAATATAACATCTCAATTTTGCATATGTCAGTAATGGAGAAATGCCCATAATTGACAACTAATTATTATTTATCGTTTCTCTTATCCCATTTTCCTATGGGTTCTATTTATCTTAGATTTTTCGGAAAAAAATTATGGTAACTAGGAGGCCTAGATGTAGAGTTTGAATTAAATTGGGTCCTCGATATTGATTAAAATTAATGAGATCATACAGTCATTTTCTGGCTGAGTCACATTCATGTTGTTGGATATTTGATAACTATCCTTTAACATTACAATTCCAGTGCATCCTAGGCACATTCACAATTTCACATCTGCCTCCTCTCCTCTCTGGCAATTGAAAATGAGAAAATAAGAGAATAGAAGACATTGTTTTGTTATAAACTCTGGATTGTTCATATTGATCATAAAATGAAAATGACATTGGCTCTCGAATTGCTTAATCAGTGCTAGACAAATGATACTATCTAAGTATCTCTTTGGAAACAAATTTCATTTGTTTTGCTTCCTTTTATTGCAGGTGGCAACCAAAACTGAGTCTAACAAAAATTCTGGGAATGCAATCCTCTATGAATGTGTTGCTGCAATCATGAGCATTGAAGAAAATGGAGGGTTAAGAGTACTTGCTGTCAATATCTTGGGAAGATTTTTGTCCAGCCGGGACAACAATATCAGGTCTCTTTATGAATTTGGTTTGACACTTCATACTATTTGTCAGGAATACCATCTATTTTCTTTTTTTACATGTCCTGGGGTATGTACTAGAGAGCATTCTTGAGGGGTGTTTCAAACTGGACCAACTCCAGATTCAGTTTTTTTCTTAATGATGAGGCATTTTATAATTTTATCTTTTTTATGTGCCGATTATTGATTAAGATATTTCTTCTTTACTATGATTGAGACAAAGTATTCCAAGTTTTCTTGTAGTATGCTTCACCGTACGAGGCAACAGATTCTCAAGTATTCTCTGTCTTGTTCTGTATTTAGAGTTTCGTCCTTTTTAATATCTGATGAATTTAGAAGATCTTATTTCAGGTATGTCGCGTTGAATATGCTGATGAGAGCTATGGCCTTAGATAGTCAAGCAGTGCAGAGGCATCGGGCCACCATTCTGGAATGTGTAAAGGTGTGATGAAATGTATCCCTATTGTATTTATCTTGAAACTTAATAAGCCTTTTTCTTTGCTTCCAAAAATATCTTCTGAATTTTATGGGTTTCATTGTTGGAAAATATCTTTAGTTTTTAGTTCTCTAGAGTGCTTCCTAACTTTTTGCGTTGATAAACCAACCCCTCTTTAGAACATCAAAACAGCCCAACAATCTTACTGAGTAATAATGGTTTCTTGAGTCTCTTCTGGTTCCCGTAATTTTTCTGAGTTCAACCCAAAGTACACTTGTTTGTGTTTCTGGTTCCATTTTTCCAATTATTGGCTGAAACTTAGTTTTCTAAGAACACATTGAATATACAATCTTAGCAACTCATGGACTTATTTGATGTCAGGATCCAGATGCTTCAATTCGTAAAAGGGCCCTTGAGCTTGTTTATCTTCTGGTAAATGAAAACAACGTGAAGCAGTTGACAAAGGAGCTTGTTGATTATCTTGAAGTTAGTGACCCTGAATTTAAGGGAGATCTCAGTGCAAAAATTTGCTCTATTGTGGAGAAGTAAGTTAAACAAATTAAAGAACTTCTAGTCTTCATCCCTGATTCAAGAATCCAATTATCCAAGTGATATAATCATTGATGTTTTCTGTACTAGATTGTGTCGTATTTGTATTTGCAATTTGTTAGCAGCTCACAATTCTTGGAAATGGTGACAGTTGGTTTGTTTGCTACGTTTTGGGAGTACAAGTAATATTTCAAGCCAGATTCAATTTCCAATGATAGATTTTGTTGTGTTTAGAGAGGATGTTGTTTTGGGAGGAAATAACTGCTACATATGGGGCTGTTTTAGAAGTTTATATGTTATGTGTGTCCCCCACTAGTCATCTCCTTTATTTTTTCCTCTTCCTGGAACTGTTTGTCCATGCCAAAACACCTTTCCTCTGTTTTCTCTCTATTTTTTTCTCAGTTTTAGTCGGGTGCTATTTCACTCGTTTTGTTCATTGATTTTTGTGGGCTCGTAGCACTCCAGCAGTGATTGGATTTATTGAACCTCCTTACAATCATTCAATAGAGTTGACATGTAATTAGATGTCTTCTAGTTTATTGCAGTTCTTCATAGATTTATATCATCTGCTGTGTGGTGCCCCAGGTTTTCCCCTGAGAAAATATGGTACATCGATCAGATGCTCAAGGTCCTATCAGAGGTATGCCTACTAATACTTTCTGGGGTTACTTTTAATACTAAACTTGGCTATGAAGTTTCTTTGTAGTTGACATAGGAATCTTGGTACTATTGTTTCATGTACCGACAGTGTCTGTCTTTTAAATCATGCAACACTAAGATACAAAAAGATGAACTATCATATAACTAATCTTTTTTGTTAGTCTTTGATATGGATTGGAATAGCACCACCTTTGCAAGATCTAGATAGACAAATTCATAGAGTACAATGAGTGTGGTGCATCGAAATCTAGGACTTGAGGATCAGGTAGTGGCTTTTGTGGATCATGCGGTTTAAAAGGAAAATACATCATCTTGATGCATAGAGGACGGGTAAATGGTTGTTAATTTGTTATATTAGTTAGAAATAAAGCTAGTTGTGGTGCTTGTCCAATACTTAAATGGTCAATACCTTGTGTTTTATTACTGCAAATTATATGCAACTCAATGATTCGTACCTTCAGCACATGACGGTGGCTATTTTCATTGAAAATAAAACTTAAGCTGGTTGGTTGGAGCTAAGATTCTAGAAGCACTCTTGGCATAAGAGAAAGTTAATGGCCATGAATACTATCTAACTCCACAAAGTATAGATGTATTTGTGTCACTAAAAAATGTACAGGATCTTAGGGTTATACTGTTTGTTTTGTTAGTTTTGGAACTCCTAAAAGGTTTCCTTTCCCAACTATTTCTCCCAAAATACAACCACACACTTCTACATTCTCTGATGCATTTTCCTTTTTAAAACATCAGATCAGAACTTTTCACCCACAAACTCCCAAAACATAACCAAACGTGTTTACCAAAGTGTTGATCATTATTATTATTATTGTAATTAATAGTATCTTCAGACTTCAATTAACGGTACATGCCACATGGTGTCTATCCCATCCTACAAAGGATGTTCCTACTAAAAAATACACGTTTCCGTGATGTCTGTCCTATCTCATGACAATCTGCAGAAGCATGCAATTTGTTGTTTAATTTGCATTGTCAGTGATAAAGCTGAATGTGGACCATTTTACTGATGTTTTAGTTTTGATGTGGTGTGCAGGCTGGAAATTATGTGAAGGATGATGTATGGCATGCCCTTATTGTTGTAATTACTAATGCTCCTAATCTCCATGGTTACACTGTAAGATCGCTACACAGGGCTGTGCAAACAGCATCTGAACAGGTATGCCCTAGCTGAGGAAGGATAACATTCTTGTAAATCATGATAATTTTTCACTGCACTTGTCCACTCTTTTCTTGACATTGTGCCATCTCTCCCCTAGGAAACTCTTGTTCGTGTAGCTGTTTGGTGCATTGGAGAATATGGGGATCTGCTGATTAATAATGCTGGAATGCTTGATGTAGAGGATCCAGTAAACGTGAGTTCTCTTTCAACATTTTTATGAAAGCTTTGACCCAAATTTTTTGTATTAATTACATGTTCAAACTGTCCAATTTCTCATGATGAGTTATTGGCAACTGGACCTAATAGATTGCTAAAGAACACAAAGTTTTTCATTTTTAAAAAAATATAATAGCATGCATTGAAAGTGAGTCTAGCACTTTTATAAGTAGTCTTAAGTTTTTTCCCTCTTCATCATGCATTCTTTGTGCAAGTTTCTTGCTCTTTTTTACAGTGATGGATTTTATAGGCCTTGTTTGTTTTCATTTCCAAATGGAAATTTCTCACTTTTTACTATTCAAAACACCGAAAACACGTTTGTTGTACTCATTTTCAAATTCAGTTTTCACTTTTTCCAATTCTATATAACCTATTCAATCATATATATATCATTACAGTGGGACCCATTAATTAAATATTCATTACTTCATCCTAACCACACAAATATTTATCTTTTCATCTCAACCACACATTTCAAATTGAAAATATAATCAAACAAAATCATTTTCATTTTCCAAACCTATAACTCTAAACATTAAATCATTCATCATAACAAAATCATTACATTTTTTCAAAAACCAATACACCTCGTAAATTGAACTGGAAATACTGAAAACTGAAAATTGATGTTGAAATAAAAACAAACAAGGCCATAATTTCTGTAGGATACTTCGTAAGGATAAGTGAAGCTGCAGTTGTTTTACCCTGAGTTTTCTTTCTTCGAGGGGCCCCTACCAATATCAAATAGTTTATAAGAACTCTTTGGCATGGGGCAATTAGTTTGCGTATTAGCTCCTTCCAGTAATTGGATCCTTATTGGAATAGAAAGTCAAGATGGATCTTAACTCTCACATGCATAAATTTTGAGTTGGTTTCTGGATGTAGCATCTAACAATATTGTCCCTTCATTCTTGTTTTCGCCATAACCATTTTTTAGTTAGTTGAGATTCAAAGGCTTCACTTTGTGGACAACTTTAACAATTCTTTTTGTCTGGAACAGGTAACAGAGGCTGATGCTGTCGATGTTGTGGAAACTGCAATTGGACGTCATTCTTCTGATCTCACAACTCGAGCGATGTGCTTGAGTGCTTTGTTAAAGCTATCAAGCCGTTTTCCTTCCTGTTCAAAGTATGTCGCCATTATTCCATTGTAAAGTATTGATCTCTATTATGTGGAGCATGGCTGCATATCCCCATCTGTTGAGAACTTGTGCACTATGCATTAACTGCTAGCAAGAATCCCTCCCATATTTATATGTTATGTTCATTTGACATGCACAAATGTATGTGTGTGTTAGGTTTTCACTTCAATATTTTTCTGCTTGGAAGCATGTTATGTTTATATTTGCATCACATATTGCTTTTGACATTCGTAATTTGGTAGCATTTTAGATATTTTGATATCTATACTTTCCTTAATCAAGCTAGAAAACATTTCTAATCTGTTACAGGAGGATAAATGACATTATCCATCATCATAAACAAAGCCTTGTGCTTGAACTGCAACAGAGAGCAATTGAGTTCAATTCTATTATTGAGAAGCATGAGAACATCAGGTAGAATTGAACCATTAATTTGTAATTATACACATCCTTCACTTATGGTTCTATAGTCACAGGGTTCTATGAGGGTGCTACATGTATTTCTTCAGGTCTGCCTTGGTAGAAAGGATGCCAGTACTTGATGAGGCAACCTTCAGTGGGAGGAGAGCTGGTTCCATGCCAAATGCAGTTTCAACTTCACAAGGAGCTCCACCAAAAATTCCTAATGGAGTTGCCAAACCCGTTTCAGCTCCTCTAGTTGATTTGCTTGATTTTAGTTCTGATGACATTCCAATCTCTGGCCCCTCTGGCGGAGATTTTCTTCAGGATCTCCTTGGAGTTGATGTGTCCCCAACTCCTTTACCAGGTTGATTTTGCTGATTTGCTCAAGTGAAACAATAATCAGCTAGGATTGCTTTCCTTTTTTGCATCCTATATTTGACTGAAGCCTCATTTGAGATATGTGCTCTGTGTGATGCTCTCTTATTTATCTTTTTTGGTTGTTTTAAAATGCCTAAGTGGTAAGAGATAAATTCTAGTGCATGTTGCTGGTTTTCTTCTTATAGTCAGCTGACTGAGAGTTGATGTGTGTGCTATTATTATCAATTTAAAGAGGCACCGATAAAAGTGCATATAACTATATTAGTTGATTTATAATTAATTCATGTTCTACTTTTGCTTCATGAGAGGTTGTAGTCTAGTTATTGATTTCTTATTTAGTTAAAAAGCTATTTATTTTTTTGATGTAACATTTCAGGAACCAATCAGACCAACAAAAGTGGTAACGATATGTTGCTGGACCTTTTGTCAATAGGAACTCCTCCAGCTCAAAGTAGCTCATCCATGCTCGATATTTTATCTTCAAGTCAAGATAACCAAAGTTCAGGGGATTTGCTGGGCAAATTGTCCACACCCTCACCTTCAGTACAAACCTCTTCCCCTGTTGCAAGTTCTTCAATGATGGATTTGTTGGATGGTTTTGGAGCCAGCCAATCTGTACCTGGTATGTATCATCATTATATGTCTGCTTTCATTACTATGTCCTCTGTAAATTTTTCACACCATCGATGTAGTTGCAGTAACCAACGGCCCGACCTATCCATCAGTTGTTGCATTCGAGAGCAGTTCCCTGAAAGTAACTTTCAACTTCTCAAAGGAGCCTGGCAGCCCACAGACCACACTAATTGAGGCTCAATTTACAAACAAATCACCCAATATGTACTCAAATTTTGTATTCCAGGCTGCAGTTCCCAAGGTAATTTAAGGATTCCGCCATCCCACCTTCTATCTTGTGGTGAGGTCACTGGGAGGTGGGACTTCAATAAGTCCTGGCTGTAAATGCTTAGACCAGTAAATATAAGTAGATACGACTAGTATGACATTACGTGCTAAATGTTCAACAGCAGTTCCTCAGGCTGCATAGTAGTGACTGGCAGTGAAAAAGCATATCAATATACCTCAATATCTTTCTCATTCTTATTTCAACTTAGAAATTGCAGCATGTGAGAGTTAATATGCATCAATATCAAGTAATGACAATACCACATTACACAAGAAAATAAGAACACGCAAGAACATAGCACCTTACTTAGAAGCTCTGCACCTAATTCCATGTGGCTCCAGATGTGAGCAGTGGTTAATTCCGTGCTTTACATAATCTTTGTGTATCATGCAGTTTCTTCAATTGCACTTGGATCCAGCCAGCAGTAATACACTTCCTGCAAATGGCGATGGATCTATCACGCAGAGGTTTCGAGTTTCAAACAGCCAACATGGCAAGGTATGTGAGCGTGATGTGTGCTTATATTTCTGTCCCTTCTAAAATTCTCAGATGAATGCATAAAATTGTTTACATAGTTTAATCGTCATTTGTTTTTCCTTAAAACTAGAAGGGGGAATAAAACATTTGTTTTCCTGTAAGAAAATAAGAAATTGTCATGTTTACACCATGGGGAATGGAAATTTTTGCTTTCAGAAATCTCTTGTCATGCGTGTGAGGATAAATTACAAGGCGAACGACAAAGATGTTCTGGAGGAGGGACAGATCAGCAACTTCCCTCGTGATTTGTGAGGGAATGGCCTGCCCGGTCCAGCCCGGCCCTTGCTAGTGGAACTCGTGTTAATTCTCACATTAAAGAAGCATCCTTCGTCTGTCAGTAGTTTGGGGCAAAATTTTGTTACATTGGCGCTGCCTTTGGACTTCTCGAGTGGCTTCTTCAGCCAGTACCCTTATAATGCTTCTATTTACCCTGTCATTTCTTTTTACTGAAAGGGTTGGTTTATGTACATTGTTATGAGAAAAGGTCTTATAAGCGCTTGCGGATTCAAACTTTGCCTTGTGGGTGCGTACAGAATGATCTCGAGCCAAATCCTTTTCCTCAACAGGTCTTGACTTCTGATTTTGTAAGCCTAATTTGTTATAGAACTGTCTGTATTCAATTGAAGATGCATTTTTGTAACTTAGACTTCATTTTTTTTGTACCTGCTATCTAATTTTGGAGCAATTTGTCCCAACTTTATGGACCCGACTTGTTCTAAGCGTCTAAATGTGGACTTAAGATGATGTTGCCATCAGAGGCCGTTTCTAGACTATCATATATTATTTTCTTTTTTTTGGGGGGGGGGGGGGTGTTCGTGGTGGTCGGGTGTCTTACTAGTCAACATCCGTTAGATTATATCTATACACCAATGCTAGCACAATTACAAATATGACATCGAATATGAGTTTGGATCTAGACATGGGCATTATCTGATGGATTATCATTGGAACCGTCAGTGGCAAGATTTTGTCTTTTCTTTAAGGGTAAATTGTCTCTAAAATCACCACTTTTACCTACTTTTTGATTTTAAACATGGCTTTTTAATTTTTGCAATTTCAACATAAATTGAATTTTTTTTTTAAATTAAACACCCCTCTTTCTTTTCCATTTAATTGAAACTGATGTGGCGCTGGACATGCCACTCGTGCAGCTGACATGTCCAAAACGACGTCGTTTCATTAAAACACACAAAATTCCTCAAAATACAAACTGTGAAATCCCGTATAACACAATCACAGAGAACTCAAATTATAGAGAACGCAGGCCACACAAAAATCTCTCAAACTCAAATCACAGAGGGATCTTGTACGAATCCATCTTTGAAGACAAGCAAGGCGGCAGGTGAAAGGACCAAAGCCTTCGTCAGATGTTAGAGTTGGAAGGCAATCAGTGGTTGCTTTGCTTGTTTTGATGTCGACAGTGGTCCCCAGCGTAAATGGGTAGAATAAGTTGTGTGGTGGTCCTTTTCATTGTTAATCTTGTCGTAAAAATGGCGAACAGGTAGATCCCAGTTGCCTTTTGAACTTGTTTAAGTTTCATTTTTCTATTAGGGTTTATACATTAAAAATGATTTTTTGAGGTTTTTATTGTAATATGCATTAGTTTAAGAGTAGTGGAAAGTATTTTAGATTATTAATACTATCTGGTCCCCAATGCAAGTTGGCAGATTTTTTTATGATTTTTTACAGTTTATGGGTTTCAATTCATTGCTTACGTTTTTTTGGATTTTGATTTATTATTTTTACATTATTTGCGACTTATGTTTCAGGTTCAATCATATATCTATTTTTTATTGCAGTGATACATTTTCAATCTATATAGAACATGGTGGTAGATTTTTATCCATTGGAAATGATAGGCTTTATGCTAGTAGTGAGATAAAAGCTATACATGAATTAGACTCTGATAGATTTGGGTATCTGGATTTAGAGGATGCAGTAGAGAAGCTGGGTTATATTTCTTGGTCTAATCTGTTATACAAAGTCCCAAAGACAGATGCATATAAGATATTGCATAATGACAAAGATGTTATGGAAATGCTTTCACATTTGTCCCAAAGGTGTAGAATATTTTCTGTGTATGTGGATAATGGGAACAAGACAGGAGAGATTGCTGAAAAAGTGATAGTAAATGCTAGCACAAACAGAGAGTTGCCTGCAGATATGATTGGGAATGATATGGCTGAAAATGATGTCACAAGTGATAAAGTTGTTGAACTTGGTGAAGATAGAGTTGAGATTGATATTGCATATGAAAATGAAGTAGACCAAGTAGCTGGTGGTAGTGATAATTCAGACGAAGATATCTCTTACGATCCCATTGGAGAAAGTGATACAGATGATAGCATGGATGATGATGAGTTAGCCTCTGATGATGATGAATATATACAGTCTAGGTTTGACAGGAGGGTAAATGACAAAGTTGTTCTTGGCGATGATATTTATGCTAACAATGGAGAATCTTCCAAAGCATTTTCTGAAGCATTTGTGTCAGATTATGAAGAATCGGATGCAGAGGTGAACTCGGACTCAACAAATGAAAGAGATAACAAATATCCTAGGCAAATGAAGGTCAATTATGATCCCAAATGTAATCATAAGTTCCTCAAACTAGTCATTGGAATGCGATTTGAAGATGGTTTACAATGCAAACATGTTATTCAGACAATTTCAATTGAGAATGGGCACCCAATTAGATTCACAAGATTCAACAAGACTCAATGTGAGGCTAAATGCATACCAGAGTGTGGTTGGAGGTGTTATGGTAGTTTGGTAAAAAAAGATGGTACTTTTGCAATCAAGTCTCTCAGTGGAGATCACAAGTGTCCTCGAGAGATGAACAACAAGCAAGCAACTTCTAATTGGATTGCAAAAGAATATCTAAATAAATTTAGAGTGCGACCAAATATGACTGTTAAGAAGTTGGAGCATGATATAATGTCAAGGTTTGCATGTCAGGTAACACAATGTAGATTGTACAATACCAAGTGCAAAGCTCTTCTGCAATTGAGAGGTTCAATTTCTGAACATTATGAAGGTTTAAGAAGATATATTGCTGAGTTGACAGGGTTGATCCGGAGGGCATGTTTGAATTACAGCTAGGTGATGCATCAGTGTTCAAGGCATTATATATTGGATTTAGCTCACTTAAAAAGGGTTTCTTAAAAGGGTGTAGACCAATCATAGGACTTGATGGCTGCTTCTTGAAGACTGCTTTAGGTGGTGCACTCTTGTGTGCTATTGGAAAGGATGGCAACAATCAAATGTATCCTATTGCTTGGGCTGTAACAAAGGCAGAGAATGGAGCTTATTGAACTTGGTTTTTAACTATTTTATTTGAGGAATTAGAAATTAGGGATGGACTTGGCTACACCTTAATAAGTGACCAACAGAAGGTTTGTTGTTATGCAACATTAATCTTTTTTTAATGTTTGAATGTTTTTTAGTTTTAATTATAACAATTTGCAATATGTGTACAGGGCCTCATCAATGCAATTAGTGAGTTGGTTCCATTTGCAGAGCACCGAAATTGTGCAAGGCATATTTATTGCAATTGGAAGAAGCAATTCAAAGGGTCTACTTTGAAGAATATGTTTTGGAGAGCAGCTCGATCTACACATGTTGAAGCATACAAAATTGCAATAGAGGAGTTGAAGACTGAAAATGAAGCTGTATACACAAACTTCATTGAACGAGAGCCCCAAAGATTCTGGAAAGCATTTATATCTATGTTAGAGATTTATTATATATATCTTGTACATATTTAGTGTGTATCTTATATGGTAGGTAGATATTCTATTTTAGGGTTAGATTGTAACCTAGTATCTTTTTCCTCTATATATAGAGGTGTCTATTCTCAATAATATATACAATCTTTTTCTCCAGAGATATGTCTACGTTTTATCCTTTTCCACATGGTATCAGAGAGGGACGATTCCTTCTCGTTCTGACTCTCTTCACGTTCCTCCACAAATTTTCTATCTAATTTGCCGCTGCTCCTAAACCCTAAAAAAAAAAAAAAAAAATCTGCAGCGCTGCTCTCTCTCTCATTTGTGTTCTAAACCATGTCAAATTTAGATTCTAAACCTACTTTAGGAACCACTATCAAATTGAATGGTTCCAACTATCTCTTGTGGTCTCGTGCCTTTTTACTGTTTCTGGGATCCCAAAATAAACGGAATCATGTTCTGGTCGCTCCACCAGTGGCTACGGATGCTACTTTTACCACTTGGAGTCAATCTAATTGTTCTGTGATGACTTGGCTTCTTAATAGTATGGACGAATCCGTGAGTAAAAATATTATGTTCTTGGACATTGCCAAAGCTATGTGGGATGCCTTGCGCGAGATGTATTCTAATGATAAGAATGTATCTCATGTGTTTGAGTTGTACGAGAAACTCTTTTCCCATTGCCAAGATGGACAATCCGTTAATGACTACTTCTCCACGCTTAAGGGCCTTGCTGATGAAATTGTGGTCTATCATCCGCTATCATGTGATGCTACGACACGACAGAAACAGTGGGAGGAATTCATGGTGGCGAAATTCTTGTCTGGCTTAGATCATTCTCTCCGACCAACTCGGGATAGTCTCTTGGCGAGTGATAATGTTCCAACTTTATCCAATGCTCTCTCTCGTGTTCTTCGTGTGGCCACGGGTCGTACTGATGATGGTTCATCCACTCTTCCCGACACTTCAGCCATGTTTGCTCGCGGACGGGGGTCTTTCCGAGGTCGTTCTCGTGGCCGTGGTCGTGGAACTCATACTACCCCAGGTGATCGTTCTTGTGTTCACTGTGGCCAGTCCAACCATGTCTCCGAGAAATGCTGGGCGAAATTTGGCAAACCAGACTGGGCTAATAATGTGTCTGTTGAGTCGACGACCTCTACGGCTGATATGGTTTCTGTTCCTCGTACTGAATATGAAACTCTTCTTCAGACTTCTACTGATAATTCATCCGCATCTGCTGCGTCTACCACTGCAGGTGTGTTTGCTGTGACTCATGGTAAGTCTTGGATGTTGGATTCGGGTGCCACTTCCCATATTACTGGAACTAAGTCTGCTTTCTCTTCTTATTCTTCATCATCACTTTCTCATGTTCGTCTTGCTGATGGCACCTGTTCTCCAATCACGGGAACTGGTGTTGTCAAACCTACTGCCACTTTAACCCTTGGTGATGTTCTATACGCTCCCAAATTTCCAGTTAGTTTATGGTCTATAAGCCATCTCACCAAAACTCACAATTTCTCCGTGACCTTTTATCCGTCTTATTGTATTTTTCAGGACCTGCAGACGAAGAGGAGGATTGGTGGCGGACATGAGTGTAACGGTTTATACTACTTGGATTCCATTGCCCCTGTCACTTCCTGTGCTCTCTCTGCAACTGTGTCTCCTTACCAGTGGCATTGCCGCCTTGGTCATCCCTCTCCGTCCTCCCTCAAAAGTTTAGTTCCTGTTCAGTCTATTGATTTTCAGTGTGAGTCCTATGAGCTTGGCAAACACCATCGCTCATCTTTTCCATCTAGAGCTGATAAATGCAGTTTCTTTACTTTTGAACTTGTTCATTGTGATGTTTGGGGTCCTAGTAGAGTCGAGTCTAGAGGGGGTTTTCGGTATTTTCTTATTTTTGTTGATGATTATTCATGCATGACGTGGTTATATTTGCTTAAGAGTCGATCTGAAGTCCCTGATGTACTCAAGTCCTTTTATCATGAAATAAAAACTCAGTATTCTGTTGGTTTACGCATTCTTCATACTGATAATGCTCTTGAGTTTAAACAACAATCTGTTTCTAGTTTTTGTACTTCTAATGGCATAATTCATCAAACATCTTGTTCTTACACTTCTCAACAAAATGGGGTTGTTGAACGCAAACACCGCCACATATTAGACATCGCACGTACACTTCTCTGTCACATGCATGTTCCCAAATACTTGTGGGCTGATGCCGTTCTCACAGCTTGTTTTCTCATTAATAGGATGCCGTCTACTGTTTTACATGGGGATATCCCTTTTGTCTGTCTTCATCCGGATAAATCACTTTTCTCTGTGTCTCCCCGAGTCTTTGGTTGTGTTTGTTTTGTTCATAACGTTACCCCTAGTCTGGATAAATTGTCCCCTATGTCTCTTAAATGCATCTTGCTTGGCTATTCTCGCACACAAAAAGGTTACCGATGTTATGATCGTTTTACAAAACGCAGTTACACATGTGTAGATGTTACTTTCTTTGAGTCTCAATCTTATTTTTCCCCGTCCCTAGGACAGCCCCGGGATACTCTCGCATCTACTCCTTTACCTATTCCATCATCCCCCGATATGTCTCCTAAACCCTTGCAGGTATATACGCGACGTCCTCGACCCGTATTTGTCTCATGTCCTCCATCTTCTCCTCCGTCAGTAGCTCCTGATCCATCTCCGCCATCTGATATTGATCTCCCCATTGCTTTGAGGAAAGGTATTCGCTCTTGCACTAAACATCCTTTGTCTAATCATGTCTCCTTTGATTCTCTTGGTCCTATTTTCCGCACCTTTGCTGTGACTCTTTCTTCTACAACAATTCCTACATCTTACTATGAGGCACATCAACACCCCGCTTGGCGGGCTGCTATGGATAAAGAGATGTCTGCTCTAGTCTCTCGTAATACTTGAGAACTGGTTCCTGCACCCCCCTTGGCTGATATTGTTGCCTGTCGATGGGTGTTTACTTTGAAGTATCATGTGAATGGTACCATTGATCGGCATAAGGCTCGTTTAGTGGCCAAAGGATACACACAGACTTACGGTGTTGATTATTTTGAGACGTTTTCGCCTACTGCCCGCCTGAATTCTATCAGGGTTCTCTTCTCTTTAGCTGTGAATCTTTCTTGGCCGATGTGTCAACTTGATGTGAAAAACGCCTTCCTTTATGGTGATTTGCATCCGACAGTTTTTATGGAGCAACCTCCCGGGTATGTTGCTCAGGGGGAGAATGCTACTAAGGTCTGCAAACTCAAGAAGGCCATTTATGGTCTTAAACAAAACCCCAAAGCCTGGTTTGATAAATTCAGTACTGTCCTTGGTGCTATTGACTTCAAGCAATGCAAATCTGATTATTCTGTGTTTGTAAGACGTCGTACGAATGGGATTGTTATTCTTATTGTGTATGTCAACGACATTCTAGTGTCTGGTAATGATGTTCAGGGGATTGACGAGACGAAAAAATATCTGCAGCAACATTTTGTAACTAAGGATATGGGGAGTCCTAAGTATTTCCTAGGTATTGAAATTTCTCACAACAAATCTGCAGTTTCTTTATGCCAACGAAAATATGCTACAGATTTACTAAAAGAAACTGGATTACTTGGAACAAAACCAGCTGATACTCCAATGGATATCAATCCAAGTGTATGGGATGAAAGTGATGAGTTATTTGAGGATAAGGCAAGGTATAGAAGACTTGTTGGAAAGCTCATCTACTTAACAGTGATGAGACCTGATATTTCTTTTGCAGTCGGAGTAGTCAGTCGCTTTATGGATAAGCCAAATCAAGTTTACTGGGATGCTGCTATTAGGATTCTTCGGTATATCAAGAAATCTCCAGGGAAAGGATTATTGTTCAAGAAAAGTGGTCATCTAAAGATTGAAGCTTACTCTGATGCTGACTATGCTGGTTCAAAGACTGACAGAAGGTCTACTTCTGGATACTGTACTTATGTTGGGGAAAATTTAGTAACGTGGCGTAGTAAGAAACAGAATACTGTTGCTAGATCTTCTGCCGAGGCCGAGTATAGGGCAATGGCTCATACCGCGACTGAGATGATTTGGGTGAAGAATCTGCTAGAGGAGTTGGGGTTCACATCTAAGGAATCTTTGCTTATGTATTGTGATAATCAAGCTGCTATTCATATTGCAAATAATCCTGTTTTTCACGAGAGGACTAAGCATATTGAGGTTGACTGTCACTATATTCGTGAGTGTGTACTAAGTGGGAAAATAGGTACTCCATTCACTTCATCTTCTAATCAAGTGGCAGATATTTTCACTAAACCGTTAGGAGGAAAACGTTTTTCTGAACTTTGTGACAAGCTGGATATGATTGATATATATGCTCCAGCTTGAGGGGAAGTGTTAGAGATTTATTATATATATCTTGTACATATTTAGTGTGTATCTTATATGGTAGGTAGATATTCTATTTTAGGGTTAGATTGTAACCTAGTATCTTTTTCCTCTATATATAGAGGTGTCTATTCTCAATAATATATACAATCTTTTTCTCCAGAGATATGTCTACGTTTTATCCTTTTCCACAATCTACACTGCCCTCGTGTGACATGATTGACAACAATATAAGTGAAACATTCAATGGCTTCATAGTCAAGGCAAGGGAAAAACATTTAATTGACATGCTAGAAGATATTCATAATGCTTTGATGGAGAGACAATATAAGAACTTAACTGAGGTGAAGTTTTCAATTTTGATTTGCTTATCAGTACACTGACATGTATTTAGCAAATTTTATATTTTTATTATTTCAGGTTAGTAAAGGATTTGGTCGTCTTGTATTTGAAGAAACCGGTCATATCTACACTAGGGTTAGTGTGCATCTATTTATTCAAAGTTTCAGTTTAGTGTGCATCTAATTATATATGTCTGTTTTATAGATGCCAAGTGAGAAGAAAACCCACTTTTTCAACCCATCTTTCTGGAATCCAACTTTAAGGGGTGGAAAAATTTCAAGAGGTGGAAAAACTTCAAAAGGTGATCCACATTTGATGGGAAAACATGACAAAGAAGCTTCAAGTTCTGGGGGAAAGCAGATATAGTGGCAACACAATAGAGTCACTCATAGACATGGCCTTGTGTTTCCTATCTTTTGTCTATCGTATCTATATTTTGGTGGTCTTAAAACAATGGCCTGATTAAGTTGTTATTTTTTTATATACTCATTCTCAATTATGGTTGTCTTAAAATAATGATCTTATTTTGGCTTTGGAAAAGAAATAGCAACCATGAGTTCTGCAGATTTTTTTATGTTTTGATATTAAGGATTAAAGCTGTTTAACAATTTATTTTCTCTGCAAGCAGAATTGAGGTGGCAAGATAAACTTGTTTATGTTGAGAAGTATATGAGATTAGCAGACACACTATGAGCCAACATTAATAAAAGAACACTTATTTCACAAAAATATGAGCCAAAACTAATGATATTTCATCACTTAAATCTCCAATACATCATATTATAAAAAAAAAACTTCACAATTGCAATACACTCCATTAAGGAGAAACATTCAAGCCTATTGAGTTGTTGTCTCCAGTTCTGTATTTTTGGTGGACAACTCCTCAACAAATTTATTCACTTCATCATTAGACTTCTTCAATACTTCAAACTCAAAATTTTTTAGACACAACTTTTGACTTCAGCGGCAACTTGAAGCTTTTGTTCCCATTTCATGGGTGCTTCTTCTCCTCGACCAGCTGCATAAATTTCTTGGCATCCATAAACACAACTCTCCCTGCATTTGGTATGATGATGACCACAAGTGCATCTTAAAGAGAAAAAGGAAACAATGTTAGTTCTTCCAAAACTGAAAGCAAAATGTTCAAATATAATGCAAGAGCCAAAATAGAAGTTTGCTAACAATGCTACAAATCAAGTCTCGCTTCGAGTAACCCCAGATCAACTCTACAATTGCAGCAACTTGGTTTTTTCCTTCGCAGATGCAAGAACAGCAACTCTGCCTTCAATATTCACTGTAGCAGCAACATTGATCTACTGCTGATTCAAGAGGCCAAGGCAGACCTTCAATGATCTATAAATCAGCAGCAAGGTTCAGAGATATTACACTTAATAAACAATGAAGAAACAGAGGTTGCTGGAGAAATGTATATATGCAGATATCTGTATATATATAATCAGCTATTAAAATGAAAGGAGATAGGAAGAAGAGAATGATGTTTGGATCAGAATCATGGCAGATTCAAGAGCAGCAACATTGATCAATCCCCCTAACTCGCTGGAAAATGTCTGCAGATTCTGCACTTCAAGGAATAAGTTCAGGTCATCTTCTCCACGATGCAGAGCTTGTGAAACTCCGGCAGACAATGGCAGCAGCAGCGTTGACGTCGTCTCCGATGATCAGCAGTGCCTTCGCCGGCCGTCTCCTCAGGCAACTGCAGCAACAACGTCGTAGCAAAGTCAAGGAATTCTCCAAGAGTTTGCAGACAATCCAAGCCTTGGATTTTTAATCCTAACATCATTCGCTTCTCTCTATCTTTTTCCCATTTAATAGCTCTTTATATATCCAGATATATACATATATATATATATATATATCTCACAGCAACCTCTGTTTCTTCATCTGTAATAAAGTGCTAACTCTAGCTCACACCACGAAAAGCCTTCAAAGATTCAATCTTTCCATTACAAAAGAGGCTACATTCCATCACAAAACCCTAATTCAATATTATCATAGATCAAGAAAACTACAGATCCATGAAAAAAGGGCCGAAAATCATAAAACTCAAGAATTCAAAAACTACAATCAGAACCCATGGAGATCAACACCCAATTATATATGAATACTCAACAAATTTATTCACTTATCCAGTATTCTAAACGAATATCATAAGAGAAGACGCCAAAATACCTACATTTGTCGGTTCCCTTCTACTCCCATCGGAGTTCTTCCACTGATTGCCTTCCAACTCTAACATCTGACGAAGGCTTTGGTCCTTTCACCTGCCGCCTTGCTTGTCTTCAAAGATGGATTCGTACAAGATCCCTCTGTGATTTGAGTTTGAGAGATTTTTGTGTGGCCTGCGTTCTCTGTAATTTGAGTTCTCTGTGATTGTGTTATACGGGATTTCACAGTTTGTAGTTTGAGGGATTTTGTGTGTTTTAATGAAACGACGTCGTTTTGGACATGTCAGCTGCACGAGTGGCATGTCCAGCGCCACGTCAGTTTCAATTAAATGGAAAAGAAAGAGGGGTGTTTAATTTAAAAAAAAAAAATTCAATTTATATTGAAATTGCAAAAATTAAAAAGTCATGTTTAAAATCAAAAAATAGGTAAAAGTGGTGATTTTAGAGGCAATTTACCCTTTCTTTAATTTAGCAATAAGTTTTGCTGTCGTACATGTATAAGGAACGTGCATTGATGCAGTACAAAATAAAACTAGGGTGATGAATGATCTAAATTGCTCAAGACGACCATATTGTACACACTAATATCACATGAAGATTTTTACGTTTTGCCTGCAAGTGCATGTGAATTATAATGGGACAAAGCAAATATTGTATTTTATATATAAATTTATCATTGATTCTCATGCCAAAAATATATTGGCCACTCGAATTTCAAGACTGAACTTCTCAAGTAATAAGGTTGTGTTAATAGTAATAGCATAAAATAAAGTACATCACATGTTAATACAGCACATAAAATCTCGGACAAAAAGAAAAAAAAGTGAAATAAATTGGATTATTTTATTTTTGTAGTTGAAGAAATGGAATTGTAAGAAGATGGGGCACACCACTTCACGTGCGTAGCTTCATGTAATCCATTATCCTTTAAATATTGATGTAATATGATACCCAACTTACCAGCACCTTTGATGCGTTGATGGGCTTCAATTTTTTGGACTCTTTTTGCTGTTAGGTTTTCTGCAATTCATGTTGTTTTCCTTTTCCCAAGCATATCCCTTCTTATCTGCTTATATATTATTTGAATACATTGTAAAACTATTTAGTTGGTCGTGCAAATCTATGATTGATATAATTTGTCTGGTGTTGCATTTAGGTGACAATATATAACTTAATGCCAGTTTCTATTAACGGTGCGTTTTGGGTAATGTAAATATGGCAAAATAGATAAACTGCACTAGAATAACTTTATATGATAAGCTCAATCTAAAAGACTTACCCAAATTGTTGATGTGCCTTGATTATGCATTCTATTTTCTCACACACACACATTTATAATTGTATTGATTTTTAATTGTGTATAGACCTAAATTTTAATCTGAATTTTAACTTTTTAACTTGTAAGACGATATTATATAATTACATGTGAAGGTACAATAATAGACGTTAAGCCCAAATTGAGGTGCACGTGGTGCAGGATGAAAAATTTGGACTGACAAACATCATAAGATGTGTGAAAATGGCATCATCATCATACATTATTGATGATTCATGATTCATCATCCATCATTCATCATTTCATTTCACAACTGTCGTTGTTGGCTGTTGTGTGTATGTTGCAACAAAATCAAAATCAATCATGATTTACTTCTCTTGTGAAAATGATTCACGCATGTAATGTACCATCTCCCTCTTTTTCTTCATCCTCTTCTTGTCTTCAATCACTTAATCTTCTTTGCTCGCTCTCTATAATCTCATCATGTACCATGCTGATGCTAATGGCTAATGCTATTGATTTTCCGACATCTGCTCTGTATTTATCGTTTTTTTTTTAACCATTTCATTTGAGTTTGAATTCATGTGACATAGATTACATGTCACATGCTGGAATATCAACGATTTATAATATGAAAGAATTTACCGACATTTGGACAAGAACGATTCACTGAAAGAGCAACAAGAAAAGGGATACTGATAAAGTAAAGGTAAGAAATGCTTCCAAGTTTTCATAAATTATTCCCTCTAGATTGCTCCTCTGAGTCCTCTCTCTCTCTCTCTCTCTCTCTCTCTCTCTCTCTCTCTAGATTGGCCCCATTTTTACTGTTGGAAACAGAATATAGGATTCTCCCCATCCCAGCTCCAGTTCCACTGACTCTCAAGTAGTAATCAGCCTTTACATCAGAAAAAAATAAATAAAAATCAATAACAGAGTTCACTCCTTCCATTATTTTTAATCCCATTTCCCAAACTCTAGCTAGCATTTATAATCATTTGGATCTCACTGAAATGGGCAATCCAAATTGAATCAAAGTTCATTTCTTGAACCTTCCAAGAAATTGTAAGTTATGATGGTGTTTAGGATTCCTTAAGAAACTCCATATGAAAAGCTGAAATTTTTAATCCAAAAAAGAAGCAAAGCAATACACTTTCAAAAAGACGCAATTTTTAATTAGACAACAGAAGAATGGAGATCTTGGAAGAACTAC
This sequence comes from Perilla frutescens, assembly GCA_026008535.1. Taxonomy (NCBI): domain Eukaryota; kingdom Viridiplantae; phylum Streptophyta; class Magnoliopsida; order Lamiales; family Lamiaceae; genus Perilla; species Perilla frutescens. The sequence goes on from BRKX01000015.1 coordinate 18,080,654, forward strand.
TATGTTAGACCTACAATCTCACCTAACACAATCATTCTCTTTTTAAAAATATTTTACATAAATTAAAAAAACAAAACAAAAAGAAAAACATGATTCCACTGATTGCTTTCATTGCTACAGAAGAGCCAAGAACATGGGCTGGAAAATTAAAGCTTAAAAGATGTGTGTGTGTGTGTGTGTGTGTGAGAGAGAGAGAGAGAGAGAGAGAGAGAGAGGGCCCCATCATATTTGAGCCCCTCAAGTCAACTTTTCCAATCAAGGTTCCTCATCATCACTAGAGTGCCTTCCTACTACTTTTTACTGATCCCACCACTATCAATCTCATCCCACAATTTGCCAAACTATAATGTGCCAAAGTTTCATTTATAGGAGTGATACAACTTTTCAAGTAGCTCTGTTTCATTACACTCCACAATCACTTTATTAATTTGGACACCAACATATATTGCTAATAATAAACGGTAACGCTTAGGGTTAGGTCGTGAGATCACAAAAGAAGAGAACACCTGATACTAATCCCATTTCGATTACTAAACCTTATAGCATTGCATCGTAACATTTGAACCACTAGGTCTACCCGGCCCAAGTCGGGTTGAGACCAGACCAGCTCCGTGAGATGGCTTTGACCTCTATGTTGCAAGATTCGTGCTCCACTCGAGGTTAAAATAGTAATTTAACTTATGGGAATCAATCTCTCTCTCCCTACAGATGCAGATGTTGGGAATTTGAATTTAAGAGAAGGAAAAGATAGAAAAAAAAATGGCAATCTGACAATCCACAAAGTGTGATATGAAAAGAAGCATCATTCAACCTTAATCTGCATAAAAAAAAAAAAACAAAAGCAAAACCTAAACAACTAAACAAGAATGGTCTGAATCTGACTACTACTAATCACAAGTTACAGCAGAAGCCACAACACAAAAAACAAAGAAAAAAAAAGAACTTCTGATACCCTACATTAGTACAATGTATAAACCAAAAACCTGAAACTGAAATGAAAAAAAAAAATCATGGTAAACTTGCATTAATTTCATTAGAATAATGTGTAGCTGTATGGAATTTACCTTTCTTGGACCACAGCCAAATCTTGGAAACAGAAAAGCTCTCACCTTTAGCCCTACTGTTAATTTTCTTGCCATCTTCAGCAGCACCACCATCTGTGAAATTCCGATTCTGCCCCCCTCTCACTCTCATTACATCATTAACGTTCCCATCAAGAATCACATGGTGTCTCTTTCTCTCTCTCCCACTGGGGCACAATGCAACCTGCAGCTCTGAATCAGCAACCACATATTGGAATGATCCCATGGAGTAACACCTCCTCCCATCCAAACTGCTGTTGCTGCTCTCTCCCATCTCATTTTCTTGAATATTCACACCACCATTAACATTTGTGCTCTTCAATTTCCCAAGCCTCACTGAGAAAACTCTCTTCCCACTAACAACAGAGCTGTTCTCATCATCTCCACCCTTTACCACACCAACAAAACCAGAAGTCTCTGATCCCACACCCTCCATTTCCTTGGAAGATTCCTCCAAGGCGAAAATGGGGTTCTCGAATGAGAACCCGGGGCTCAAGATCACCCCCCTGCAGAGGGGGCAGGTCGAGTTCGACAACAACCACGTATCAATGCAATCAATGTGGAATGCGTGGCTGCAAATAGGCAGCAACCTTAACTTATCCAGTTCTGAGAATTCACATAAACAGACAGCGCAATCGAATGGCTCCTTCAATCCCATAATCTCCTTGTACAAGAAAACTGGTAGTGAATCAATGTGGGATTGATCCAAACCCGAATCGTGCAGATGGAATAGCTGCTGCAATTGCCTCTGAAATGAGCCCGAGCCCGACGTCGTTTCTGGCCGAGCGTGGGATTGTGCAGATCTCTGCTTCACCAGGAATCGGATGAACAGATGGAGAAGAGCAGCGATGAAGAAAACTGCGGCTACAACTACGATTATGAACAGAATTGCAGGGCTGATTTTGCTTCCGAAGGCTGATTGAATCCAAGCCATTTTCGTTGCTTCTCTTCTACCTCAACATTTGAATTGGAGTACGCTTTCCTTTTCTTGTAGTTTTCAAGAAAGCGAGGTGAACTGCATGAGTGATGCTTGCTGATGAATGTGTTGGAGAAGAAGTAGAAATCTAATCTTTAGCATATTTGAATATTTGATGATGCGGAAAAGCTTATTTCTTCGAACACATTGCATCCAAGAATGCCAGACCTTTTGACCTGTTCTGCAAATGTAATTACAAGAGTGGAACTGCCTATCTCTGCTACTACTTCGTGAGGTTGCTTGTCTGAATTAATCATGGAGGGGAGAGAGAGAGAGAGAGAGAGGAAAAAATTGGAACTTGGGATTTTGTTTTTGAACTTCTGTGGAAAAAGCAGATGTATCGAGGCCCAAAGTAGGAAAGAAGAATTTGCACTCAAAATCATGGGGTTGCCCATCTTTAATTTAATGAACTCTTTTCTAGAAACTCTATGCTATTTCACGCTACACTATAGTCTATAGATACTATCATCACGTATTAATATTATGATTATATGTAAGACAGAAAATTTCCCTTCAATTCTTTAATTTTTAATTATTTTCTTTATCCTATTAAAATATTATTAATACGTGTTATTTTTATTGGCAATATTCTTGTATATATATAGCTTCAATGAAACCTCTATACAGTAAAATTATCAGTATTAGAGAAAAATATTACTATACGGAGATTATTCTTAAATAGAGATTTATATATAAAAATTATAATTTTAAAAATAAACTAATATGCATTTATTTGCCCCTTGAAAATATATCATTTCATATTTTAAAACACATGAATTTAAAAGATAGATAAGATTTAAGAATATTTTTTTCCCTAAACAACAATAAGATCTATGAATTTTAAAAGTCAAATGTGCCTACATCACTCATGCACATTGTTATACATATTAAGTAGAAGATTCATTCATGTACTATGTATCTAGAAAAATGTTAAAAAATGTATATATCACATGTAATTTTAGATAAGTATTTCAAATCATTTTTAATTTATTGTAACATAGTTAAATAATTCTAGATATTTCTATAAAAATATTTAAATATATTTGAAATTTAATGTCATTTACTATGAAGGTAAATTTCTTAATGGTGACCCTAAAAAACCCTTCGAAACATTACAATATAGAATTTATTCTTATTTATAATTATCCCCTAATAGGGACTATAACTTTTTATTACTACACAGAAGTTATTCTTATATGGCAAAAACTTCCATGCATAAGTCTTAAATAGTGCTATTTAAGACGGGTCGGATCAACCCGCGCTTTGACCCAGTTTTTTTAGGGTATATTTTGTGTTTTTTAGAGTTTTTGGGGGGGGTGTTTTTAAGAGTTTATTTTTTTTAGGGTTTTTTGATGGTGTTTTTATGGGTTTATTTTGTGTTTTTTAGGTTTTATTAATTCTATTTTACGATATAAATTCATACTCATTTCAAACAAATTAAATCAATTTATTTTAATTTTAGGGTTCACTAATGTTATTTTAGGGTATATATTTTTGGGGAACAAAACAAAAGGAACAAAGAAAAAATTGAAAAAAAAAATAAAAAAAAAAACTGAAAAATCACCAGAAAAATAAAATAAAAAATACAGGCGCGTGACGCCCACGCGCCCACCTTAAATAGTCTTAAATAAGACATGCTGCACGGAATACCATCTATTCTTATATAGAGATTTTATTGTACTTCTAATGTTGTCCCACTAATAGTTTGAAATGTTTTGAGTTCAAACATTTTCTAAGTGAAGTTTGTTACTTTTGTGTGATATACAGAATCTTGGGCACAAATAAGTTTATCCAGATTGGTACATCTTTACAAAAGGAATAAAAAAATAAAGATTGGTCTCCTTACAAAAGAAAAGAAAAAAGAATGATGAAATATTGTTTAAAATAAATTACGTGGAATATTTTATGGCTCTCACCAATGTTTTTTGATCCGGACCGAACATTGAATCAGTCAATTTTCTGGGTCAATGGATTACTGATTCAACGATTGAATCGTTTTTTAAAAAATTGATGATTTGTTATATGATATTTATCTATATTTTATGTATGTACACACATTAAAATATAAAATAAAATAACAAAATTGTATCATGATAAATATATTAAATTAAGTATAAAAAATGCACTTAATTTATATCAATGTTAAGTAATTAAAAGGTTTATGGTTACTTCTTCCATAAATTAAATTATTAAAAAAATAATATTTATTAAAATCAAAATAAATATAGAACATCAAAATATTAAATTATGAGAAGATATAATTAAATGTCAAACAATAAATATTGATTTTAATTATAAAAAATATTGTATGATTAATAACAATTAAAACATTATTAATCTTTATTTCATAAGACATTATTTTAGATTGTATTTCTTCTCTCCATTCATTTTAATTAAAATGATAAATTAGATGTGTTTTTAAATATTTATTTTAATTATACGATAAACATTTATTTTAATTAAAATGAGATTTAGTTATTTTCAAATTATGCATATATATTATTAATATCCAAAAAATAATAAAAATATGTTTAGCACAGTTGGTTAAGTACACAATATAAAATTTTGTATTTATTGGAGGTTGTTGTGGGTTCGAATCCTCCAAAGAAATAAATATGTACCGATTTGATCATTAAGGAGCTAATTGGTATGGTAGAATGGAATGACCATTCTCATGTCTATTTCCATTCCTCTGATTGGTATGCCTTAACATCGGGAATCACCATTTCCGAAGGAATCGCTATTCCCAAAAGTAAGGGAATAGCCATTCTACTCACCCCATGGATTTAGCTATTCCCAATGAACCAAAAAATTAATATATTGTATATTTACACATAATGACATCTTATAATATCATTTGATCATATTTAGAAAAATAATTCAAAAATTATATTAAATAATTTATTATTATCATTATTATTATTTCATAATTATTTTTATATTATATAGATATTTAAAAAAATTAAAATATATATTAAAATAAAATTTTGATATTTTTAAAATTGTATTGAAGAAAAATAAAAGTGGTACCAAAATAAATGTAATATATAAATATATTCTAATAAAAAATAAACTAATTATAATTTAATATATTTAGATAAAAAATTAAAATGATAAACTATTTTTCTGTGGAGTAAAAATATTTTTATTAAGGTATACAAATTATTGTGTATTAATTAAATACTTTGGAATAAAGTTTTTAATAAATTAAATAAATTATTTTTTTATAAAATATTAGAAAAAAATCACTTACTATAAAAGAAATGCAATTTAGAAATATAAGAAAAAAAATTACAACACGTGTTAATAATATTAGTTATTATACTTTGTTCAATTATAAAGAAATTTAAAAGTATTAACAATATTCATTTTATAATATAAAAAGTAAAATAGTATTAGATTCCGTTCTTCATTCCGGTGACATACCAATCATAAGAATTGTCATTCCATTCAGACCTTCATTTCATTCATACCTGATTCCATTTTTTCATATCAATCACCTCCTAAGAGATTTGACTGGTTCGTTGTTTATTCAATCGCCAATTGTCTGTTTCTCTTTAAGAGAGAAAAAAAAGGAAATCTTCTTTGATGAGTATTAGATAAGAAAACCCCATTTAAAATCTTCAACAAGTAAAGAATCGTGAAATTTCTACTTCTTATTAAACGCTTAACACAACAGAATGTTTGCTCCTACAGACTTGAACACGTAAAGAATTTAACAAGTTTGATAAAACGAATGCTCTAAAGTTTTTTGTTTTTTGTTTTTTTTTGTTTTTTTTAGAATCGTGAGAAACATGTATATACGGCTATTTGGTGCGGTTTTGATAAATCTCATGGTAAGTAATTGCGTTATGAGTAAATTTCACCATAAGCTCACTCTAATGATCGATTTAGAAAGTGTTGATAGGACTTCAGATTCTTATCATATATGATCAAAATTATATATTGTTTGTAGAAAACACAGTTTAAATTTATCGTATATGGCAATTGTTTTGCTAAGAGTAGTGATTTCTCAATATGTCGAGACTGCTTGCTCGAAATTTGATGAGAATATAGTAGACATTGATAGTTATTTCATTTTACTAATACATGGATATTGGATTAAAGAGTTGAGATATGATACAAAAAAGAACTATGAACTTTACGAATATAAATTTCGGCACTAATGCAAAATTTAAGTTTATTAATAATGTTCATTAGACATGAATTTTACTTTATCATATCTGTTGATTTCACAAATTAAGATCATCGTAGATATAATTCGAAGAAAAAGTAATCATCAATCTTATTCAGTCATAGTTGATCAAGCACAAAGTAATTCTGTGTTTTTGGTATTTATACACAACACACATAACTTGCAACAAAAACTAACAAGCTTGCATTCTAAGCTAAGTAAAATCCAACGGCTGTAATGCTTGATCCTTGTGAGTTGCTGAGCAACGATAAGATGTGATTGAGGCGTGGTCCCGAATCCTAGCAAAGCCACGTGGACGTGCTCAGCATGTAGGAGCATGCATGCAATGCATGCAACAAAAGAAATCGTGCTTCTGTGAGTGAAAGCGTGCCTTCTCAACAGCCCCCCGCAGACGAGACCTTGTGCAAATCACCAAGATGAAGGCTGGAAAGCAGCAACCTGAAACAAGGTGAAGGCAAAGACTTGGTAAAAAAATCTGCAAGCTGGGAAGCTGAAGGCACAAAGGGTGGGATGGATAAAACCAGCTTGAAGCTGGTATCTGGCAAAGTGACAATCAATGTTCAAGTGTTTTGTGCACTCGTGAAACACTTGGTTTTGAGTTATTCGGATAGCAGCTTTGTTGTCACAGTGAACCTTGATAGGGAGGGAAACAGGGACACCAAAATCTTGGAGAACATAAGACAACAATAACAGCTCTCTAGTGGTAACACTCAGACTCTTGTATTCAGCCTCGGCTATAGATAATGAAACTGTGTCTTGTTTCTTGCACTTCCAAGAAACTAGACAAGATCCTAAGGAAATATAGCAACCTGTGAGAGATCTTCTAGAATCCAAACATGACCCCCAGTCTGCATCATAGTGGACAGTGAAATCAAAACTAGAAAATGCTGAATAATGAAGTCCTAAAGAGGGTGTACCCTTAAGATATTTGAGTACGTGCATAGCTGCCTCCCAGTGTGCAGTAGTAGGTGAGTTAACAAACTGACTTAGCTGCTGTACTGAGTGAGAGATGTCAGGTCTAGTAAGATTTAAGTACAACAATTTGCCAACAACCTTCCTATAGGAATCATTATGTTGCAATAGCTCACCCTCCTTTTGAAGTGTCAAACCTAGTGGAAATGGAGTGAGAGCAGGCTTGCTACCAAGAAGACCTGCTATTTCAACAAGATCAAGAATATACTTCCTCTGACACAAGAAAGAACCTGAAGGTGATGTGGCAACTTCCATTCCTAGGAAATATTTAGGTTCACCTAGGTCCTTAACGGTGAAAGTGGAATCTGAAGAATGTTTAACAACTGAGATGATATCCAAGGTTGGCCCTAATATTAAAATATCATCTACATAGACCAACAAATCAGTGAAAGAAGAACCCTCCCCTCTCAAGAAAAGGCAATGATCACTAGCTGACTAATGAAACCCAAGAGTAAGTAAATGCTTACAAAGATCTTGGTTACATTCCCTGGATGCTTGCTTCAGCCCATAGAGGCTCTTGATTAGCTTGCAGACTGTACCAGGTTGTCCAGTAGTGTACTCTTGTGGCAATTGCATGTACAGTTCATATGATAAATGGCTATGAAGGAAGGCATTATTGATGTCAATTTGATGCAAAGACCAAGTAAACTGTACTGCAAAAGCAAAAAACAATCTGACAGTGGCCATTTTAGCTACTAGAGAAAAAACTTCTTGGTAATCAATCCCAAACTCCTGATTGTAGCCCTTTGCTACCAAACGAGCATTATACCTTTCTACTGTCCCATCTGAGTGTAATTTAACTTTATATACCCATTTACAGCCAATAGCATGCTTATCAGCAGGGAGAGGAACAACTGTCCAAGTGTTGTTCTTCTCTAAAGCCTGAAGCTCCTTTTGCATGGCTTCAATCCATTCTGGAGTCTGACAAGCTTCTGTATAGCTTATAGGTTCCTTGATAATCTGTATGTTCATCAGAAAAGCAGTATAGTCAGGTGATAAAGCAGGAGAAAGAATGTATGCAAAACTGGGTGGTGTAAGAGTGGAAGCAGTATGTCTATAAATGCCATAATCTGCAAGATTGCATATGTAGCCATTTAAGTAAGGAGGGGGTCTGCACTGTCTTTTACTCATTCTCACCACTGGCAGATCCTTATTTGGTGAAGAATGAGCATCAGGAATATCAGTAGAGTCTTGTGAAGATAAATGATCATGTGTGGGTGGAGAATCTACTGACTGTTGTATAATATCAACATCAGTACCCTCATAAGCATCAACAAAGGGGGTAGCACCCTGATCAAAACTTTGAAATGGTAAAACAAGTAAGGTACTGCTTTGTAGAGGAAATTGATCAGGGAAAAATTCAACATCTCTTCCAACTGAGATATGCTGACCCACCAAATCATATAACGTAAATCTTTTCTGCTGTGAGGAGAAACCAAGAAATATGCACTGGCTACTTCTTGTAGTAAACTTAGATTTGAAAGGCAGTGTATTTGTTTTGGAAGCCAGACAACCAAAAGGTTGTAATTTATCCAAACTTGGACATTTATTAAACATGATCTCATAAAGAGATATCCAACCTAATAAGGCAGAAGACAATCTGTTTATCAACCATATAGCATGCAAAACTGAATAAGGCCAGAAAACAGAAGAAAGCTTACTATCATACATCAATGTTGTTGCAACCTACAACATATGTTTATGCTTTCTTTCTACAATCTCATTTTACTGTGGAGAGTAAGGACAACTTCTCTGGTGTAATATGCCATATTCCTGGAATAAAGCCTGCATTTGGGAGTTTGTGAACTCAATCCCATTATCTATTCTGATATGTTGTATAATCTTGTGAAACTGAGTTTTTACCATGATAATAAAACTCTTCACAATGTTCCATACTTACCATTTTGACTTAAACAAGTAGGTCCAAGTTTCCCTAGGGCTGTCTTCTACCACAGTTAAGAAATATGGCGTGTCTGTGATATTATCATCATTGCAAGGGCCCCAGACATCTAAATGAACAAGCCCAAACAACACCTCACTCCTTCTGTGTAACAAAGGGAAAGGTAATCTCTGTTGCTTGGCTTGATGACACACCTCACATGATTTCAGCACCTCTGTATCAGAATGTGGTAGCTTTCTCTTATTCTGAAATATATGTTCCATTGCAGAAATGGATGGGTGTCCCAATAATCTATGTAATGTTGTAACTTCTGAATCAGTGTTTACTGAAAAAATTGTTCCTTGCTCAACTAATTCCTGGGGGTACACATAAAGAGATTTCTTTATCTTGCAAATGCCTAATACAGTGTCTGTGTTTCTTTTCTGGACTAAGCAGTGAGAGGCCAAAAACTGAACTCTGCCATCCAGGTCCTTAGTAAGTTGTCCCACTGATAATAAATTGTGAGTAAATTGAGGTGCAAACAGGACATTTTGCAGCACCATATTCTTATTAAGTTGTGCTTTACCAGCTAGGAACACCCACAAACTGCTCCCATCTGGCACGAAAACCTATAAAGGATGTTTCAACCTCTTTAAATTTGTCAGCAGACCAAAATGACTACACATGTGGTTAGTGGCACCAGAATCCACAATCCATTCATGCCTTGTGATTGTAGAAGATGCTCCAAAAGCATAATGCCCTTTGTAGTCAACAGGAGAATTTCCTAGATCAATTTCAGCCAGGTTGGCTAGGGTAGGAATACCTTCTCCAGTTGAATCCTCTCCTTTCATACCTCTGTGAAAATAGTGTTGTAAATGCTTAGCTATCTCTGTTTGAATCAACTTGCTGACTCCATGATATGTCTCATCTGATAAATCTCCTGGAATTCATTTCCTTTTGTCTTCTGTGTCATTCTTGAATTCTTCATCATTCTGCACAGCATAATGTTCCCTTTCCTTTCCCTTTTCTATCTTAAATTTTCTGTACCAATCTGGTACACCTATGAGATCAAAGCATTCTGATTTAATATGCCCTAAACCCCCACAATATTCACACCTCAATTTTGCTTTCTCCTCTTTACTCAGTCTCTTCTTTATAAAATCTCCTCTGTAACCAACCTTTTGATTTTTATATAAGGCATTGTGCTCAAGTCCTTCTGTGAGTTGATTACTCACATTGATTTGATCCTCTACTTGGAGAGCCGTGGCATAAGCCTGGCTCACAGTGGGAAGGGGGTTCAGAATAAAGATCTGTTGTCTGATAGTGTCATAACAGTTACCTAGGCCCATTAGAAATTGCATTAAATGCTCCTCTTCAAGGTCTGCCTTTACATCTTCGGCAGCAGCACATGTACACACCTTAGAGTTCTTAAGCAGGGCTAGATCATCCCATAGACTAGTTAGATTATTAAAATAAACCATGACTGTTTGGCTATTCTGTGAGTAAATAACTATTTCTCTTCTTAGTTTATAAAGACGTGGTCCATTCTTCTTTCCAAAGCGTTTGTGTAACTCTTTCCACAATTGCTTAGAAGTATCCAAATTTTGAAATCCCCTAGCAATCTCCTTTGTCATAGAGTTGTTAATCCAGTTGAACACAAGATAGTCTACTTTAAGCCATTGCATGTAGTTTATAGATTCTGATCTAGGAACAATCAAACTTCCATCAATAATTTTCAGTTTATTTCTAGACAATAAGCCTCTTTTAACCGCCCTACACCAGTTGTGAAAGTTATGACCATCAAATAGATCCGCAATGAGGAACTTACCCGGGTGCTCGCTAGGTGCAATATACAACTCGTCGTTCACCAATATGCGGTTTGCAGTAACTTCATTCTTCGCGCAGCCAAGCTAAAAGCCCTCTCCTCGATCTGCATGATGATTCAGAGGCATCAGATGAGTGGAATCGGAATCCGATGTAGTCAAATTCCTCCACTGATCAGCAACACCACTGTATTGCCGCGTTCAATCGGTGAAGCATGCCCTCGCTCAGGCGGTGGAGCATGCGCCATGAACCCTAATTCATCATCTCTCGCTTGCCTCCATGAGAAATGTTGGTGTTTCTTCGTCATTGAATCAGATAGAAGATTATAGTGAAGATAATCGGATCGAAATTAGCAATTGATGGCTCTGGATACCATGTTGATTTCACAAATAAAGACCATCGTAGACATAATTCGAAGAAAAGTAATCATCAATCTTATTCAATCATAGTTGATCAAGCACAAAGTAATTCTATGTTTTTGGTATTTATACACAACACACATAACTTGCAACAGAAACTAACAAGCTTGCATTCTAAGCTAAGTAAAATCCAACGGCTGTAATGCTTGATCCTTGTGAATTGCTGAGCAACGGTGAGATGTGATTGAGGCATGGTCCCGATCCTAGCAAAGCCATGTGGACGTGCTCAGCATGTAGGAGCATGCATGCAACAGAAGAAATCGTGCTTCCGTGAGTAAAAGCTTGCCTTCTCAACAATATCAGATGCAAAATATTATTTTGTGAGGCAAACAAGTCTAATATACTTTGTCCTCCCCCCTCCAAAAAAAAAACTTCGATCAATGCAAAAATAATTTATATAAAGAATTACCAAATTATTACATTTATTTACTACCAATAAAATGATTCGTCACTTCCCCTTATTTGGGCTGTATCGTCTATTTCCAACATATTTAACTAATTAGCCCTTGAGCCCAATCACGTGGAAATAGATGGACTACAGATCAAGCCCATTTCTTGGCCTACCTGCTTCATCTTTCAAATTTTTATTTAAAAGTTCGAAAGGGTAATTTGATTACTTTTTTTTTTTTTTTTTATTAATCAGTGGTCTACCTAATTTGAAAAATTCAGAATTAAAGAAAAAAAAACGCATATTCTGCCGTCAGAATTTTTTATTTTTTTTAAACGTTTGCTACTTATGTAATTTTGATTTCTATACTATTAAGAATCCGTTTGGTGGGATGAAATAATTAGAGAGTACTAAATTTCTTTTTTGTTTTAAGTTCACGTTAGATTTCCTATTTTACTCTCTGTGTTACATTTTTAAATTACAAGTTTTTCTTAATTTTTTTTTCAATTTTTTCTATTTACACAAAAACTCCTGTACATAAGATGTACATCAGATAGTCAACACTTTGACCGGGTCAACGCGCGTTAACTCGGTCAAAGTGTTGACCAAAAAAATCGTGAAAATGTGCGATATTTTTTAGGGATACAACTGATACTTTTTTTTTAATTTTGAATGATACTTTTTAGTGTTTCGATTGATACTGATCTTAACAGTTTTTTCTTTATATTTTTTTCTGGCCAATACTTTCTATTGATACAAATAATACTTTTGGGCCTTTGAAATGATACTTTTCAATATTTTGAATGGTATTAATTTTGACGGATTTTTTGGCTAAAGCATTGATCGGGTCAACACGCGTTGACCCGGTCAACGCGTTGACCGTCTGATGTACATCTTATGTACAGGAGACTTGCCCTTTTATTTATAGTTTAATTTTACGATTGTTTATTACGGTTCACCCCACCCAGCTAGAGTTTACAATTATTTTTTTAGCACTTTTTTTCGATTAATAAATTATTATTATATGTGGTTGATTATTTCAAAATAAAACTTTATAATTTTTCGAATTCATTTTTTTGTTGATAAATATTGACTGTGATTATTTATGTTATAATAAATATAATATTATTAAAATCATAAATTTGATAGTGAAACATGAGAATGTATAAACCGGTTGAATTTTCCTATTGCACTTTTTCATGTTTTACTATTAATTTTATGGTTTTAATAATATTTATTATAAAATAAAAATTAATTATAACTTAAATAATCACAGTCAATATTTATCAACAAAAAAACAAATTAAAAAGTCATTAACAAAATTTTGAAAAAAATTACCATAATAATTAATTATTAATTGAAAATTGAAAATTAAATATTAAAAAATAATTATGAACTCTAATTGAGTGGGGTGAACCCTAATAAATAATCATAAAATTAAATTAAATGACAAAAAAATAAAATTGATGAAAAAAATATAAGAAAAACTCATAATTTGAAAGTGAAATACGGAATATATTAATAGAAAGAGTGTAACATGAAATTTCACGTGTTGATAAACTTTGTATGCTGAAATAATTAGATTAATTTGTAAATAGTTAAATATATATATACACACGGTACCCCCACACACAAGTGTATACACGGAATATCCAGAGCCGCTCCTTGCATGAGGTAAGTGAGTCGGTCAGCTCATGCCCCAAAAAATACGAACAAATTAGGGGCCCCAAATTTTCATATATATATATATATATATATATATATATATATATATATATATATATATATATATATATATATATAGGATTTGGTTCAAATGAGAACAGTGCTTCATGTGAGAACGTGAGAACGGGCTTGTTTAGTGTAATTTTAGTGCTTTTCTTACTATATTTTGATGCAATTTTTTAATTTTTTTTTAATGCTTTTCTTATTGTATTTTAGTGCTAGATGATTTAGCACCAAAATAAAATAAGAAAAGTACTGAAATTACACTAAACAAGCCCGTTCTCACGTTCTTACATGAAGCACTGTTCTTATTATAACCAACCCCTATATATATATATATACACATAGTTGTAAAAATATATTAAATATTAAGTTAGCCTAATGACGAGAATGTCGAAATAGCGCAAAAGGCAGGATCAAAACCTTGTTATAACTTTTTACTGTTTTTCATTTTTTTAAATTTATCACTAGTTTTTTTTTTTTTTTAATTTAATCCTTTTAAAAGGGCCGCAACAGTAAACACCCACCTTCGTTTTTTTCTTTTTAATTTCTAATCCTAAATCTAAAGATATATACTTATATAATAATGTTAAAATCTCAAAAACATAATAGAAAGAAAATACCAAAACAGAACAATCCACTTTTTGTTTTTAATTTCTAATCATAAATCTAAATATATATTATAATATTAAAAATAATATCTCAAAATAAAATAGAAAGAGACATTAGGAAAAAATTGACTTAAAAAATATAATTAACAATTTTGTTGCTAAAACTATCTGGCAAGATGTATTTGAACTATATATATAATATATTTTTTTGCACATTATGTATTGTTTAATTTATTTATTAAATTATAAGAAAAAAATGGGACCTCATCTTTTTACTTCGATTCAGACCACCAAAACATTAGTGTCAGCGATGGGAACATCCAAATAAAGTAATAAACAAAGACTAAAAACCAAATGAAATCACTAATGCAACCAATTAATATACATGTTTGATGCAATCTAATACAATTGCATTGCATGATATTTAATATACACGAGGTGTACAGATGATAGACGGGTGGTAAAACATGCATCAAATGTAGCATATTAATTATAATCTCAAAGGTAAGAGAAACAAATAGTTAAAAGCCCTAAATTCTTATAATTAATTAACGCTGATGAAAAAAAAACACCAACAATAAAAACTTCTATATATATAGTGGAAATAAGAAAAGAGAAGAAAAAAAAGCAGTAAAGGGCTGTTGCGATCCTTACAAAACACGACCAACTAAGTCTATGTGACAATAAAAAGTAAACTCAACGCCAAAAAGAAAAGTAAAAAAGAAGAAGAAGATACAGGTGCATGGATATATTAATGAAGAAATAATCATGGAATATGTAAGTCGGAAAGAATTTGCAAAAGATTAATCTTGAGCCTGAGAAGCAATATATAATCGGCTGTTCTAAGAAAAAGCGCGTCGGCATTCAATCCATGCTCGGCGGCGGCGCCAGGAATGATTTTCTGCAGCTTCTTCATCTTCATTTGGACAGAGACAGCTCCCATTTTCCGACCACGCCTTCTCCTTCTTCTTGATCTGGAGTTATTCATGATTCAAGAATATGCGAAAATGAAATGAGATGATGATGAGATATAAATGAGTGAGGATCGGATCGAGTTGGGCGTGGTGGTGGCCACTGCCCATGCCCATGTGGGCTTAGCCAAATTGGGTTAATTTTTGAGATACACAATTAATACACTTGAGCTGTTTCAGTTAATGAACCATTTTAGTTAATTGTCGTTATTTGTTTATATATTTAATTGTTTGTTTGATTGTTATTAATATCTAGGTCGTGTCTGACAGCTTATCTCGCATGACAACGATGTTGTGAACTGCAACTACTTTCCCAACTAACTACTTGCAAACTCTGAACATGGCAGCACTTGTTTCTATCACCCCACTCAACCTTCATAATATAACCCTATATATATTATTTTTGTGGATTTATTTTGCAAGAAATATAATAGATCTCTATACATTTCCTCCACAAACTTTCATCTGTGGTTTTAGAATTTTCAACGGAATTAATAAATGTTTTGACAACTATATCCTCCCTATAAAATTCTATTCAGATGTATTTTTTAAAAATATAAAGTTTTTTCTCTCTCACTATATTACAAGTAAATTTTTTTGCAGGGATTTAAATTTAAAATTGAGAGAGAGTGTGTGTAAATATATAAACTAATAATTAATTATTTATAAGTTACAAAACTTAAAATGATAAATAAAAGCTTAGGAAGGGCTATAGAGAGTTTAGACACTGCATCAAATTCACTTATATATGATATGGTGTAATATATATAGTAAATCATTCATTTGAAAAAATTATCCAGGTGTGTAATTTATGGATAAACGCAAAAATTTCCCTGCATCGGCTGCAAATAACACTATTTCAAACGGATCGGATTCGGATTTTATCCGACCCGATATATATAAAAAAAACCCGCTCCTTTCTTCATTCTCATTGACTCCTAACCCTAATTTCACTCTGAAGCGCAGAGAATCGCCGTTCTCAATTTTCCTCTCTTCCCATTCACGATCGAAAACCCTAGCTTGAACATAAGATCTGGCCTCTTCATTGTAATGGAGTTTTCCGGCACTCATATCCTCTAGTTGCAAGCGAAGAGGCACCGTCATTCGTTTAATCGATTTTTTCAACAACCGTGAACCCTGGTTTGAAGCGAAGACGCGACGCTGTGACTTCGATCAAGTTCTCTGGTGTTTTTCTTCCATACGATTTCATTCCAGGTTAGTTTCTTCACCTTTTTAGGTTATTTAATCTCGTTTTTAGTTTACAATTTTTTGTGATTTCTTTTAAGCAACTGATATTCATTTTAAAGATGTGTTGTTTGTGTTTGATCCATTTTCGTTGCAGTTTTTTTTTCCCTCTCGTATTTTTTGTTCATGTTCTTTGTTTGATTTATAGATACATTATGTTTGTTAACGTTCTCAGATTTCCTATTAAGATATCATATGTTTATGAATGGGGTCAGATCTGATATATGTATACAATATATTGTTGTTTTAAACTCGATTTCTGGAGTGATTGGTAGATATTTGAAATACATGTTTGTTATTTGCTGTTCTGGTTTTCTTTGTATGTGTTATTCACAATTCCGAGTGAGTTTATTATAATCAAACCATACCACAGTATCAGTGTTTACACAGTTAAGTATCATTCTATTCACATATATGTAGCAGTTGCATACATATCTGTCTTATATACATACAATCAGCGGACTGAGTTTTGTAACTTGAAAAATGATGTCTGAATTAATTGAATATAACTTATTTTCATCTCTATTAGTTGTTGTTGTGGTTTTCTCTGAATGTTTTCTTTTGTTAGAGTTTAGTATCACTTTTTACCCAATATAGTATCATGCTATTCACATATAAGTATCACATGAGTATGTCTCTGTCTTATACACATACAATTAATGGAGTCATTTTTTGTAACTTGAAAAATGATATCTGGATTAATTGAATATAACTTATTTTCATCTCTGTTAGTTGCTGTTGTGGGTTTTTCTGAATGTTTTGTTTTGTTAGACTTTAGTATCAGTTTTTACCCATTTAAGTATCATGCTATTCACATATAAGTATCACATGAGTATGTATCTGTCTTATACACTTACAATTAATGGAGTCATTTTTTGTAACTTGATATTTAAGGTGTGTTGTTTATGTTTCAGGTTTCTATTGTTATCATTTGATGTTATAATTCGAATGGCAGAAGAATTCTGGTGGCTTCGACTGTGGAGTGTTTGTGATGAATCACATGGAGAATTTTGATGACGAAGTTTACTCATGCCCTGATTTGATGAATGTGAGTTTTTGTTATATATTATTTTTGCTTTGTTTTATTTTTTTGACCTTTTGTTCTATTTTTTTTTTCAGTCGTGCGGTCGAAGGAAACTACGAGCACTATATTGAACTCGTATTATTCTTGCAGGTACCAATGATCTCAGATTTGAAGTTCACAAATCGGTTCTTGCATTTTTGAAGAGAAAGAAGAAATGATTCTGATGAAGTTTTTCTGGATGTGTTTACATCATGATCATAGTGATCTAACTGTTGGATTGTGTGTTTTTTTGTGTATGGGGAAAAATATTATTGATTATGGTTTGTACGTAGGCGCATGTTTCTTGGGAGAATACTCTTTTATGATTTTGCTTTTGTTTGCTGTTAATGATGAATAGATGGATTTTCTGAATGGATTAACAATGGTTTTATGAAGTATTTTGTTTATCATTTTTATGATTATAAAAGAGTATTTTGGATGTGCAAAAGTTTGTTGTAGGTTTTACTGAAAATATGCCAATTATATAAAAAGTATCAGTTAATATTAAATGAAGTATCACTTAACTTGTAATTTTGATACATTGCAAGTTTAATAAATAGTGAGTGTGTATGAATATTCATAGCTAAATACGCTTCAAATGTAGCTGTAAATTAGTTCCTTCATCATTATTCGTAACTTGAATTTTAAAAAATTAAATCTTTTTTAGACATAATAATAGTATCATGTATGAAGTATAATAGTATTCGAAGAGATAAAAAACAGTACCATTATGTAGATTGAATCAAGTGTACTAAAGATATTAGCAATCGTTGTTTTAATGAATAAAAAAAATGATTTGTCATAAATGAACGTTTAATAAATGAAATTACATGATAAAATCTCAAAGTAACAAAAATCTAATCAGTGCTTTTCCAATATAACTGTAAGATAAAAAGTACCATGTTGTAAGCAAAAAAGTATCAATTCTAATGAAGACATGTATCAACCTGATATAAATTTAAAACAATCGAGGATTGGGAGTTTTCGATCCAAACTCATTCAACTGAGTTGAACTTGCTGCATTATTTGTCTTCTTTTTTTGCCCTTCTCAAGTTGTCCTTTAATCATCTTTTTCCTTCCCTTTGTTGTTGTTCTTTGAGGATCAAGTACACTTATGTCTGTGACTCCATTCCTCCCTGGAAAGCTCGTGGTTATGTTCTTAAACATGTTCAATGACTTCAAGCAATCCCTCTTGACCTTTCTTTATCCTCAATGATGCTTTACAATTTGTGCGTGTAATATTTCTTCTCCGTGTCCACTTTTTTTCTTTATTGCTCAAAGGAACAATTGATGTAATATTTCTAACTCCCTCACTGGAACAAACATAATATTTCTCCATCACAGCACCAGTACTGTTGCACCTTTGAGTAAATTTTCTGACACTAAAACCAACCTCCCGAGCATGTATACAGTATAATTCATACATCTCTTTAAAACTCTCTATCTTGAAACTAATTAGAGAGCCACTGAGGTCAAATGTATTTTCTGTATTGCACAAAAGTAACAATTAATGAAAAACAAAGTACCAGAACATGTGGAAGTATTGAAATACATAAGATTAGGTTTTTCACCTCTTTGAATTAATGTAACGCTCTGCTCGTTTTTATCATTATGTTCATGATCCTCATCCCCAGATTTGTCAAGAATAACTATATCATTAGGCTCCTTTTCAGCAATACATTCTTCACGCTCATCCCCAGAATTTTCATATATGATTATAGGTTGTTCATCCATTTTTTTTATCGTAACCTTTAATCGAAAATTAAAAATAGAAATAAAAAATCAGAATTTCAACTCAAATTCGATAAAAGTACCTTCTATGATGTTATGATAGTTGATTTTACCTCAATTTGGATGAACGCGATTCAATTGAGATTTTTATCTGAAGTTGAGACCGACTTTAGCTTCGTGATTTCTTAATGGTGGCGCCGACTTACTCTTTGCGGTGGTCGCAAACCCTAGCAGACGGAGACGACGTGATATTTGAAGTCGGTGCGAAGGTTCACGGCAGTGATGATGTAAAGGTTCACGGCGGCGAGGACATGGCCTCCGCGATGGATGAGGCGCGAGAGATGCTGGCCAATGTTGAGCTTCGAGTTTGCTTTTTTGTCTTAGGCTTCAGTTAGAGATTTTTTTTTTGAATTAGGGTTGGGTCCGAATTGAAGTAGGCCGGCCCGTCTGAAATAATGTTATTTGCAGCAGATGCAGGGAAGTCCTTCTCATGGATAAAGCATATCTATTCGATTTGTTAAATGGATGATTATGATTAATTTTATTTTAATTGATTTTTCATATTTATTTTATGTAGTAAGGTCATATTTATCATGAGAAAGCAACCCCTGAATCGGAGCGTCACTCGCGCCTACGGGCACGAGCGTAGTGGTCATGCCTACGGGTTTGCCTCTGCTGTTGCTCCAATACATTTCACGGTTTTGCTTCGTCCTCCCTCGTATTTTGTCTGATTGAGGTGATTCAACTTTCAGCACGCTCCTAATTCGATCATTTATCTTCCCATAGCATAGATTCCCTCAAAATGTCTTTGATTCATCCCCCATTTTATGTACAACTCAAATAAGAAATAAAACTTCCAAATCGGGATGTTAAAAGCTCAAATTGGGTTAAAACGCGCGCTAAACTCTTCAAATCACATCATTTAAACCTAGATAGGATGTGAAAAATACCAATCATCATTATGCTATTTTTACATTTAGAGTGTTTAATTTATTATTTCTCAATATTTTTTTCACAGTAAAGATGCTCTTAAAAAAATGGTGATTTGATTCATATTTTCTCTTAAATGCATCTACAATTAAAATAATAATATTTTTCTTAATTCAATTCAAACTAATAATGACCATTGATCTATCTATATAGAATCATTCGTGAATTATGTCCTAGCGAGTTCATTTGTGAAACCTAATTCTTGATGCTTACATTGATCCTTTGTAGGGACGCTCCTTGCATGAGGCAAGTGAGTCGGTCGCCTCAGGCCCAAAAAATTATGGGAAAATTAGGGGCTCCAAATTTTGTCACACACACACACACACACACACACACACACAGAGTTAAAAATATAAATTAAATGTGTTGTTAGTCCAGCGGTTAGAGTCCGTATACTAATTAGAGTGGGCAAGGGATCAAATCCCATAAGCGCTAGCTTTTTTAGCTTTTGTTTTTTTACCAATTTTTTTTATATTCGAAATACCATTTCTTTTTGCCTTTTTCGTCCAGTTTTCTTTTTACCAGTTTTTTTTTCCTTTTCTTTTTATATCCTAAATCTAAATTTAAGTTATGCAACCTAAAGCCTCCACAAACAGTAACACCCATTTTTCTTCTTCTTTTCTTTTTTAAATTTGTAATTCCGAATTAAATTTATTATAAGAATAAAAAGTAATTTTTTTATTTGTAATTCTAAATCCAAATATATTATAAGATGAAAATTAAGATCTGATTTTTCACTACAACTCAGGAATCTATTTTTTTTATGTCCAAAGCCCCCCTCCCCCAAAACTCAAACCATACCACCAATTTTTTTCTTTTTAATTTTTAATCATGGATCTAAATATACTATTAGATGAAAAATACTCTTTTTTTATTTTTAATCATAAATCCAAATATATTATAAGACGAAAATTAGGGTCTCATTTTTTACCTCGACTCAGGCCCCTAAATCATAATTAGAATCGACCCTGATCCTTTGTGGTGCTATTTTCTATAGTGACGTTTTCTATGTTTTTTTTTTTCTTTATCATTCGAAATTGAGGGATTTTTTTGTGATAACAATATATATTATTTTTCTAATTCTAAATGCTTACACTGATACTTTGTATTGCTATTGGGCTCATTCGGCAGTGTGAGCGGTGCTCTAGGTGGCGCGAGGGTACTGGATTCACTCCTACGCTCAGTTATGGTGCAGACTGCTCAAAATGTCTAGTTTGTTATTCGGGCGGCGCTTGAGCTCATGTAAAATAAGTTTTTAGTGGCTAAGCTTCAGTTTGATTCCAATTGAGCTTGGAATTCGGTGTGGAATAGGCCGATCGACGTCATCCGTCGCGTAGCTGACGTTCCACAATTTATGTGTAGTGCACCATTTCTTCAATGCTGTTGAAATCTCTCAGCTGAACTTCACAACATGTATTTGGATTCATCTCTTCAATTTATCGATTGATCATTGCAATCATTGTTTCTTCTTCACCAACTCGGTTTTATGGTTGTCTCCAACTCTTTGTGATACTCGTCAATGGATCCAGTACCTTGTCAAATCTAGCTCAGTTTTCGTTCCAATTCCTGCTCATAGTGAACCAGAATGAAATGATGTCATATGACGTCTTTCATTCCTTGCTAAGAATTGATCGGTGGATGCCACTCATGATGATGATGATGATGATTCTGTTGATGTTCCCACTAGTTCGCTGCGTATCCTCTGAATTCTAATGACACTAACTGGACCTTTTTCGGTTGTGGAAAGTTATAACAGTTGAAAATTTTATCGACCATCCATTTCCAATCAAGGTAGGTATCTGGATCATGTATACCCTCAAATTCACGTATAGTGGTCTTAATATTGCTGAGTAGACCATCAATGTCTTCAAATTGGGGCTGATTCATGCACGAATTTCTATGAATGATGTGGAATGGATGGCCTCGACCACGGTCGTGGGTGGCTCGATCTTCTCGAGGTGGATTCGGATTCATCTCGACTTCTCTGTCCTTCTCATCATCTTCATTTTCAGTTTCATCATTTCAAAATTTCAGATTGGTTGGATGATTTCAAGTTTGGGGCTACGGTTGAGGACGTTGTAATTAAGCTATTAATTGCTCAAATTTGGCCATCATTTAATTGAATTGATCTAACATGTTGTTCTCTAGTGTTTGGTTTCGTTTCTGGAAATTTTGGGCTAGAATGTCAAAATGGTATTCGTATCCCACGGTTGGGATGGACTGGATGAATCGAGTGTTTCGTCTAACTCCACGTACTTGAAAAAGATGAAAAACGTAAAAAAAATAAGAAAACTCTCACAATCTCACGTTCACTCATTTTTATAAATGTCTCAAAATTCGAAAATTTGATGCTTCAAGTTTAGCTCCCCAGTCTAAGTCAAGAGCTCAGACTTGATTATTGTTTATCTACGGTTGGTACTCCTTTGTGCTAGGCTAGCAAATTGCGGTAAGTGCTCGGTTGTATGTATATGATTGGCGATGTGAATTTGCGTATAGAGGCTTGGTGTACGTGGTGTATGTGTATGGGTGGATTAGGATGAGGTTAGGGTGGATTAGGATATAATTTCTTAGTTGTAGTAGGAAAATTAAATCAAATCATAGGGGGATTAGAATGGGAAATCTGGTTGTTATAGAGAGATAAGGTATAGATAAGGATGAAAGATATAGAGTACAGGTACAGATATGTTCAACAATGTGAACAAGACTAAAATGTAAACAACAACCTAATTGAACTAGGAATTAAATTTTGAAACCTACAGCCAGGTCACCAAATTTCGTTCCTATACCTATGACATAAGACCCACGATAGATTTTAAGAAGAAAGTTAAGACATAACTTGAAGATACCGGGCTCGGAATGTCCTAAACAGTTACCCAACACTAAAGAACTATACTCAACACAGCGAAGAACCAAGTACTAACAATAAACTTCAAGAACTTGAAAGAAGATCAAGAATTTCACGATTCACTACAAGAGAATCGGCCATTCTTATAGACAACGGTTTTTTAACAGATGGTCTATTCTTTCCGTCCTTTTGCTCATTTGCTTCTCTTTTACATGAAATCAACTAAATACAACAAAAAATAAATGAAAAAAATCTAAGTAATCAATTAAATATTGCATCAATATCATTTTAAAAGAAACAAAGTTGTGGTATGAAACTTACATTGTCAATCTGTAAAATCTTGGACACACTTAGCCCACTCTTTACGAACTTCATTGATTTCATTTTTTGAGTAATATCCTCCAGAAAACTAATGCATATATAACACATATTAAATAGTTAACTTAAAAATAAGAGCATAATGAAATAAATATATTTTTCATGACCATTACCACTAAAGGCAGAGAAATTGTGTCTGGATATCCACAATTTTCAATAATATCTCTCATATAGCGCATGACATAGAACCCACATTGCTTTGAATGGGGTTGTTGAGGACACTGTTTCAAAAGAACAATTAAATTGTAACCTAGCATATATAATAAACATATATATATATATACATACATACTGATTAACAACTAGAAATACTTTCACATGTTAAAAAGTAGTATAACAGTAGCACAACTAGTTTAACATTTTGACATACTTGCTGCTTCCTATAAAGTACAATAAATTAATAATGAACAGAAGCAACAATCAAATCCTATGTATGAACTCCAACTCCGTAACATAAATATTTCCAACACAAGTTATGCTACACATATATGAATTGAAGAAAGAGATTCATTGTCAACAATAATGATAAAAGTCTTTGGAAACTAAACCGAGACCGCACTCGAACAACCTATTTATGCCAATAAGAAGTGCCCGAAATGAAAAATGCAACCAGATTTCATGTGTATATATATATATAAATAAGAGGAAAAGTTTTCATACCTTGATCACCTCCCAAATAGTATTTTTCCTTCTTCATTTTCCTATACTCGCATTGAACAATTTTATAGCCTTGCACAAATTAACAAAAAAATATATTGTATATTATATAAATAATCAGAAAAATGATAGAACTTACATGTTCACGACATCTTTCCACAGTTGATGATGGATTTCGTTACTTAATGGATCCAAAAAATACACGCTTTTGTTGTGTGGGTCAAGCACCGTAAGGACCTAATGAAAACTACATGGATAAGACAAGTTAATTATGATGAACAAATTAATATTTAACAAATTAAAATTTATTAACCTAACCTTTTTCACTTACCCCACATTGCATGGAACCAACACAAATTGATTAGTTGATGCACCAATCAATCTGTGTGCTAAAATTTCCGCTTTCATTTATGTCCTCTCATATTGTATTTTTAATGCAATAATTATTATTTATAATTATTTTAACATGCCCTATTGGGGAATGATGAATCTTAAACAAAAATTTAAAATTAAACTAAAAAATCATAATAAATTAAAAAAAAAGATTATGACAAATACAGGTATATTAGAAAATGACATAGCTAGGTGATCTGTAAAACACAAATACAGCTATCAAATATATTAGAAAACAAATTTTATTTGCCAATAATTTTTTTTGCAAAAAGAAATCAAAGAAATCTGCACCGTATAGTTCTGCACCATACAGTTCTCATATAAGAAAACAGAATCTGCACCATA
Source organism: Perilla frutescens (assembly GCA_026008535.1). Classification (NCBI taxonomy): domain Eukaryota; kingdom Viridiplantae; phylum Streptophyta; class Magnoliopsida; order Lamiales; family Lamiaceae; genus Perilla; species Perilla frutescens. The sequence continues at coordinate 18,105,343 of BRKX01000015.1, forward strand.
CAGTTCTGCACCATACATAGCTTGATCATGCAAAAATCTGCACTATACAGTTCTCGTATAAGAAAACAAAATAACAGCATACAAGGTGCCATTTACACATTGAAATGTCTAAAAAAACTCGATGGTCGATGAAACAGAGCAGATAGAATCAATAGGTGAAAATATTTGATGTGGAAGTGGTAATTTATAGTAAATCATGTAAATCTATCATTGTTAATCGGATAAAGAACTTACTCGACTAATGAGGAATATGAACCAGGATGAATGCAATGCAATACAAACACAATGAGATGACAATTGCAAAACAGTCTCTCATCATCTCTCGTGGGTATAAAGGTTGACTTGAGTGTATTGGTGATCTAAAAAAGGCAGTAAGATATCTGCAGCAACAAACAAATTACAGATTAAGTTTTTAAAAGAGTTTTTGGTCCAAATTAGGATGACTCAAGCAACTTATAATAATAAGAAAAGTCAATCTTTTTGTATTCTCCATTATTATCTAATCTATCAGATACAAATTATTTGTAAACCCCATCTTATCTGGTCAATATTCAGATCTCCCTTCCCAAAACAACACCCAGTGATAGTTTATCAAAACCAATACTTTGTGTTCCTTGAATAACACCTCCCTCATTTACTACTTCCTCAGGTAAATCTATTCCAGACAGCTTCTTTTTACGTTGTTACCTCGAAACCCAAAAGAATATAATTATCTGCCAACAGAAAGTGAGAACTGAAGTACGGAATCAAGGATTTCTAAGCCCAATCATGTAAGCTATCAACATTATATATAAAACCTTAACAATCAACACTATTAAGCATGCACCTGAAAGTAGAAGCTATAGAGGAGAAAGAAGGGACAAAACTAGCTCCATCCTTTTCTCTTCCAGTGAGCAGCATACCTACAATCATACGAAAAGCCATTCGATTTCTACTTAAGAATAAGAAACTCATGCTTCAATTTTTCATTCTTGTCCTCATCTCTTTTCTGATTCAAGATTTTTAGTCACGTTGACATATAGAGTCAACATGAAGTAGAGTAACTAACCAGGATATAAATTGCAGTTGTCAGCATGAAGTTAAGAATATGATAATTGTACTTTGTTAAACATCAATAAAATTAACAAATCATCAAGAGATCAGATTTCTGTGCTGAGCTATTCAGATAAAGTATAGGATTAATGAAAACTGATAATTTAAGCTTTTAGCACATTCAAATATATAGTCCTCAGCAGATTCAGATTCATCATAAATCCACGAATTCATACGCAACATACAATAACTGATTTTCCCATCAATTGGCCAATCAATAGAATAAACCCCAATTTACAAAAACACTACATCCATATTCATCTCACCGCACTAGCGCATAAAGAACTCATGCTAATTACACTTCTGCCCCAATTCACAAACATAATTATTCCAGAAAAAAAAGAGAGCAAAGAACTACATAAACAATAGGAACCCTTACACAATTAACAGCCTAATTCACATAAAGAAAAGAACAACAAAATTCAGAAATGAGAAGAATCGGAAACTCAATAAAAAAGCCCTCAATTTTATGCAATCAAACCTAACATCAAGTTCCATATCTTCCAATTCCATGACGTAATTTTTAAGGAGAGGGATAGAGAGGGAGAGAGAGAGAGAGACTAACAAAATGATGGAGTTATGTTGTTGCGTATTGCAGACGGCGGTGGCGCTGTGTCTTGCAGATGGCGGCGGCGGCAGCAGAGCTATGTTTTGATGACGACGGCACTGTGCATTGGAGAAGACTGCGGTGAATTCATGTGGTGGTGATGAGTTTGTCTTCAGTTGAGGGGCACAACTGTGTGAGCTTCGTGGCTGTATGTTAGTGTGTTAGGGTATTTTTAATTTTGGTGGGAAATGAGATGATGAATTCGATCCCCTTCAAAAATAATTGAATCTTTAGATGAAATGACATCGTTTCAAGCTGTCTACACGACAACGGTCAAGTAACGCATTGTCACTATAGTGTTGTCTAAAGAAATATGGAGATAGACAACCATTATGGAGAAGCCGTTGTCTTTTCATATATAGACAACGGTTCCATTGACCGTTGTCTGTATAAAAAATAATTAAAAAAATAAAGAAATGCGGAGATAGACAATGGCTGAGTGTATAGACGCTGTCTATATTGATAAAGACAACGATTTTACAAAACCCCGTTATCTATAGAGTGTTGTCTATTTCCGATTTTCTTGTAGTGATTGAAGACAAGAACACATGATTTGAAGATAATTAAGGTTTGATCGATCTATTTTTTGTTTGGATCGACTTAGAACAATAGATAGTCGACATCACTAGTTTGGAATAAACCACTTCGAACTCTTCTAGAACCATGCCACACGACTCTCATCTTGCATCAATCTTTAATTGTGATCAAGTTAACCAATTTGAACTGGTTAAGCTCGATTCTATCTCCGACCTTCTTCTGATCATAACACTGGAAATAACTTTGTAGTTGTTTGACTCATAATCTCATGATTGGACCTTTCAATAGCAACTCCGAATTTGGATCATTAATGCTTTATTGAGTTTCATCAATCATTGAATGTATCACTAGAAAGTAGTATTTTTTTTAATATTTTTCTTAAGTTCGGTAAAGTAAATTTTGTCCTTATAAAAGTGGGTATTTTAGATTTTTGCTCTCTATGTGTGTGTGTGTGTGTGTGTGTGTGGCAAAAATCTAAAATACTCACTTTTATAAAGTTAAAACCAATTTTACCCAATTTAAGAAAAGCATTAAAAAAATTCATACTTTTCAGTGATACCCTCAATGACCCATGTGGTTTTGCCCATTTTTCAGCATTTTTACACATGTGTCCGAACTTTTTCAGAGTGTGTCAGAAACTTGATTGGGATTCTTGATCGTGAATCCCATCGTGACCGTGATATGATCGGGATTCTCGATCGTGATCGAAGTTTTGATTAAGATATAATTTTCAGCATGATGAACATGATAAATTCATTGTGACGTGCATATTTGGTTGATTTCAAGTATAAAAAAATCCAACTATAAATTTCGTCGTGTTTAAAATTCAAAATTGAGTATACTTTAAATTTGTACTACATCCACATGTTTATTTGTGTAATTCGAGTATATTTGTGTAAAGTTAGTCTAAGAAATGTGTAAGATACCTACATGTGATCACTTTTGTAGCTAGGACATTTTAGATAAATGTATATTTTTTGGATGTTTTTCTTATATTGGGTATAATAGTTTTTTTCTTAAAAGAGAAATTAGAAGTTTTATACATTTATACACATATATAATTGAGAACATTCTATTGACGAAGTTTATTGGGATTATTATGCATATATAGTTTTTAAGGAAATCTCATGACTCATGATACCACTCAAGAATTCATATATTAGATGATTATTGTTATTCAGATTATGTTAGTTTATTATTTAATAGATGTTACCTTATAAGATAGAAATAAAGTTAGTGTTTTAATATTGTGCGAATGTATCTTTCTAACTAATTTAATGTTATAAAATTCTTTTCTAATCAAGAATTGTAGACTCTTCTTTTCTAACTAAATTTTTTTTATTTCACCATAATACCCTCACTGAAATGTGGGACCTGTCAATTTATTCTGCACGACCCATCAATTTATTTTGTACGGTCAATTTAAAGTAGATTTCAAAATCTTGAACCGTGTTCTTCTTCTTCACAGCAGAAATAAATTGAGGAACTGTGTTATTCTTCTTCATGGCCTTCTTCTTCTTCTTCTTCTTCTTCTTCTTCTTCTTCTTCTTCTTCTTCTTCTTCTTCTTCTTCACGGGTGAAAGAATACATAAAATAAACGCCGAGAACCCTACCTGCGCCGCCGACGCCGAGAAGAACCCCGCTTGCACCACCTTCAGAAAAAATGGATGCTCAACAGGTAGGTTTTGAAATTCGTCTATTTCTTGTTAATTTGTATACTTTCGTTCAATTAATTAGGTAATTGATGTATGACTATTTGTATTTTGATTGTGAATTGTGAATTGAATTGAATTTAATGGGTATTGAGTTGTGAATTTAATTGAATTGAGTCAAGGAAAAAATTTGTTGTCGCCGGTGAACTTCACGGTCAACCACCATGTAATTCACGGTGCTCGACCGTGAACTCGGCACCTCCAATTTTTTATTTTTTTCCCCAGTGAACTCGACCGTGAACTCGGCACATTAGTTCACGGTGCTCGACCGTGAACTCGCACCCATTCTTTTTTTTTTCTTTTTTTCCGAATTTTTTTGTGATTATATCATAATTGAAATCCTAATTAAATCCTAGGTAGCTCAATCAACTCAATCCTAATTAAATCCTAATTAAAAAAAGTAATTATATCATAATTGAAAAACTAATTAAATCCTAATTAGCTCAATTTGCACGTTGAAATCCTAGTCGAAGACTAAACTAATTAAATCCTAGTGAAGAACATATTTAATTCGAAAAGTAACCAAATCTATATTTAAAAAAAAAAATCTACACTTTGAGGAATTCGTTTTTTTCCTTTTCAAATAAAATAAAAAATAATTTATAAAAAAACACAACATGATTGATTACATTAAGAATTACAAAATAGTTAAATAAATTTGTATAGCCATTAAAAACTAATTAAACCATAATTCAAGGACATATTAAATTTAAATATGGTTTATTTAATAATTGAAGAACTAATTGATTTATAATATTAAATTATTTTTGAAAATCAACATGAAAGATGTTGCAATTATATTCCTATATTCTATTCAAAAAGTAATAAAATCGTAATCGAAGAACATATTAAATTTTCAAATTGATTAAATAATTATTAGTGAAGAACAAAGTAAATAATATTTACAATCCTAATTAATTAATTCTTACAAAAATCAGAAAAAGAATTTTAATTAAACAAATAAACAATAGTTAAATAATTTTGTATAGCAATAGTATAGATTTAGTTAACTTGTTGTTTATGTATTACTTAATTTAATGTTTGGTTATTAATTAATTTAGGTAACTAAGTTACTGCATTAGTTTTGTTTATTTATTAATTATTACATTTTTGTTTGCAAATATTAGCTTCACTAGTAGTGGAAGAGAGAGGCTTTGCAGAACATGACATTTTTGATTAAATTATATTAGAAGAATTATGCGTCTAGTATTGTAGATATACTACAGGTTGTATCATATGCTGATGTTGATATGGTTCGAGAGTTTAGAGATGGACCTTTTGGAAAAATAATGAACTTTGTTAGAGGAACTAGTTGTAGTACCGTGTTACACGAACTCATGGCACGGGAGATTGCACTAGATTGTGCTGTAGAGCATGAGGTCTGGTTCCGTATTGGAGGAACCAACATTAGATTTTCCCCCACCAAGTATGCACTAGTGACAGGGTTGATGTTCGGTGGATCTGATTTTGATCCATACGTAGATCACTACATTCCTCGGCACAGTTTCTATAGTCGGGTGCTGAGTTGTGTACCTATCACGATATCAGATCTGTATCATAGGTATACACATTATATGCTGGAAGATGATGCTTCCGATTATTTGAAGGTGGCCAATGTGTTGTTCTTGTACAGCATGGTGCTCGGATATGACCCGCCGCACTGCATAGATGATTGGGTATGGGTTTTGGTGGAGGATACACATCGATGGAAGTTTTTCCCCCTGGGTTCCTATTTATTTGGATCTTATTGCATTATATAAGGCTAGTTCGTGTTGAATTGATGGTGAAGAGAAAGGCATACCATTTCTACGGGCCTGTATGGGCATTGCTCTCGGACTAAGCGAATTGAATCAACATCTGTCTTAATTAGCTCCTTCAATTTTCTTCCATCACCTGCCCTCATCAAATAATTCAATGTATACGAAGTAGTGTCGAAGATGTCTTCATAAAGTCATGAATCTCCTGTATCAAACTATCACGAGATAAGCGATTGAATGGAAGGTGCACAACTTGATCTTCACCATCTAAGTACTCTAATCTCTCCCATTTACCACTGTGTTGTACTACTACACGTTGACAAGCCATCTGCAGATCAAGAAATGACTCATTCATTTTTTTTTAAAAAAAATCATGGTTGACCGTGTACTATACGGTCAACTAACGTGTACTACACGGTTGATCAACGTGTACTACATGATTGTCAACCGTGTACTAATTTTTTTAATTCAATTCGTGTACACAGTCAACCAATGTAACTACACGGTTGATCACCGTGTACTACACGGTTATCAACCATGTACTATTTTTTTAATTCAATTCGTGTGAAATTTTTTCGTTTAATCTCTCTATTTTTATTTTTTCTATTGCCAACAGGTATGGAACATCTTACAATAAAATAAGAAAACAACAAAATGTATTCGTAGCCTAATTATTTAAGCGATATAAATTTTTCCAATACAAAATATAATGTTTCCGATTATCACATTTGAAAGGATGATTAAGATTCTTTACAATTTTTTTTTCATAGATAATAAAATTTAAACAAATTAAACCATTAAAAAAGTAAAAAGGATGATTAGAATTCTTTACAATTTTTTAGCATAGATAATAAAATTTAAAAAAATTAAACCATAAAAAAAATTGAAACATTCCTTGTAATGTTTTTGCCTTTCGAATTTTCTCGTCCCCAACTTTTTAACCAAAATTCCTCCCAAACTTTTTGACCAAAGAGTATAATAGATTTGAAATGCAAATTTTTGCTCAGTCAACATCTATTATACTCGTTTAATTAGTTTGGTGTGTGACATTTACTACATCTCATTTAAAATCCAACTACACGACTGTGAGCATATCAGTTAAAATTCAACTACCCACAACTGTGACCGTTGAAATGAATAAATGAAAAAAATAAATAAAAAATCATCGTCTTAACTTGGCGGAAAAAAAAATATTCAACGAAAAAAAAAGACCATGTGCACAGCCAAAAATATGTTCACGGCCAACACATTGACCATGTATACGACCACATTTTCTTTTTTCCCAACCGTGAACAAATTAATCACTGAAATGAGCCATAATTATTGACTTTGAAAAAAACTGATCAAAGGTAAATTAGACATTTAGCTTTATGTTTTGTTAGAAAAGAAGATTTTAGAATTCTTAATTAGAAAAGAATTTTACAAGTTGGATTTGGTTACTTAAATTCTTCTCCCTTTAATATTTCAATCTTGTAGGAACGGTCAACTAATTGTATATATAAGTTGATGTATATATATGAAAATAAGAATTATTCTGATTAATATGGAGTCGTTTACTTTGGATGATAGATAAGATAGATTATATTGAGAGGTGCACTTGCATGCAGCACTTCTTATTTCCAGCAATTTCAGGGCGGGCGCGTGGCCTCACGCGGGCGTGCCACGTGGCTCCCACGCGCCCGTCTTCTTTTTTTGTGATTTTTTAATTTTTTTTATACCTATTTTTATCATACTTGATACCTTTTTCTTACCACATGATACTTTTTATTGTAGTTGGAATGATGATAGTATTAATCTCAGGTTGATACATGTCTTTATCGTAGAATTTGAACTAAATAAACTAGTATAAAATAACTAGCAGACCCCTTACTTTTTAATGATACAGATGGTACTTTTCGAATGTTTTATGATACTTTTTAATATGAAGGTTGGTACTCACTTTGGACAGTTTTTTTTATGGGTTGACCCAGTCAAAGCGGGTTGACCCGCGTTGACCGGGTCAAAGCACGAGTTGACCCGCGTTGACCGGGTTAAAAATGGGTTTGACTGACCCGTCTCATATAGTGTTATTTGCATCATGATGCATGCAAGTGTTTGCCTTATATTGATAATTTATAAGATTGAGTATTTGAAGGATTCAAACTTTAAAATTATTTAATTCATCAAAGTACGTGATAAATTAGGCTATATTATTTTTATTAATCTAATCTATCTAATCTATCTGTCATTCTCCTCTCGATCTCTTTCTATTTATTATTCTCTCTTATTATTCTATTCTTCTATCTAATATTTTTATCTTTTTACGGAGTTTAATTTGCACTTACTCGGAATAACGTTACGTCAATAGGCCTCCAGGGTCGTATCATCTCATTAAATTTCACCAAAGATAGATAGGGCCAATCATTGTATTTAGGTGGCAAAATCACATGTCACAGCTAAGACCTAAGAACATATGTAATGCTTTAATTTATTACTCCCTCCGTGGCACTCCCTCTGTTTTGTTTTATTTCTTATTTTATAATTTTAATTTATAATTAAGAATTAATTTTTGGGACTAATATGTCCCTCCCTTTTATATTACATAAAATCATATTCACTTATTTTTTCTAAAAAGTTGATTTTTTTCTCTCTCCATATATTTGTAAGGTTAAATTTGAGAGAGAGAGAGTGTCAAAATATATAAAACAATAAACATTTTGACACAAAAGAAAAACCTAAAATAACAAACAAAACGAAACGGATGGAGTTTGTTTCATGTTTTTCTATCTACAATTAATAATTAATTTTGTGCATAAATATACGCATCCCTCATATATGCCATAAAATCTTATTCAATTATATTTTCTTAAAATAGAATTTATGATAGGGTTAAATTAGAGAGTGTATGAAAATATATAAAACAACAAATAAAACAAAATGGAATGAGTAATTGTTTGTACAAACCCACCCTTATATATATATCGTCATCATTGCAGGAATGTGCATGGTAAAACTTGTAATCTGGCATAGCAATTGGGAGTACCAAGATACACACACATATATACACACACACGCGTATCGCATTAATATATGTATATTAATCTATATGAAGAACACATACTTTCTCTCACTCGATCGACTAATTATGTTTCTTATCGGTATCATATTTTACTTTATTCATATAGGCCAATCAATGATAACACATTTTTTCAAAGAGAGCTTTTAAGTTACGGCCTAATTTATTTCGTTACCTAGAGTAAAATGTTCTCAAGAATCATTTCTCCATAGATAAATTCTATAACACGTGTAGAGGTACTATACTACACGCCTACACCCTACCATAGATCGTGACATATGATCAGCAAAGTGTTTTAAAAAAATTATTGATATGGCATGATCTTTGCGGTGAGGTCGATGTAGTACTCCTATGTTCATTATATAATTTATTCTAGATGTTAATTGTTCTATGAAGAAATCAATTAGCATTTGCATGTTAGGGTAACTTAGTTGGGTGATAAGATCCGTCTGAGATAGTTTTTGCCTTATTAGGTGCCACTTGATATGTTTTAATTCCCACTTGTAATTTTAACTGCGTTAGATATTCTTTGTTTGACATAATACTATACAAAGAACACTCACCTACTGCAGGCATCTTCCGTGATATACCTCCTCACAAAACTATATAATTGGGAGTGATGGATACCCTTAGGACTTGTTTACTTCAAGGATTTACAATTGAGTGGATAGATAGTTTAGATGATGAGGGGATGAATAAATCATATCCCACCTCTTTAGGTGAGATACATATCCCACAAATAGGCACACAAAGCTCATTTATCACGGGTTTTGGGTTATCCTCCATTTTAATATCATACAAAGTAAACATAGGATAACTTATTAGTTCACTCTTATCCATCAAAGTAAACAAGGCCTTAGAGATAGGATTTATCCTAAAACTGATTAGGTTTCCGTTCACATCTAGTTGTCCCTCGTAAATGAAAACACATATATATGTATCAAAGTCGATTTCTCTAATTATATATGGCTATGAAGATTGCAGGTTTGAAAACGAAATGTCAAGTAGCTAGCTAGGAAGATGATGAGAATGGTTATGAAAGCGTTGAAGACGATGGATGATAGTGTATGGATAGAGATTGATGAGAGAGTAATGTGGTCATGTGCATGCATTGTGGTGAACAAAGGGGAAAATAGAAAAAGATCCGTTACTTCGTTGTGGAGAGTTATTGGGACATTCCAAACCCAATCCCATGTGACTCTTCATTTCGTTTTTTGATCGACAAAAAATTAATTGAGTCGAGTCGAGTTAATTCTGCACACACTATATAAATTTGATTTTAGCTTAATATATATATATATATATATATATATATATATATATATGATCAATTAATCGTGATATATATCTCTATATATATGACACACAAGAAGTTACATATATATGATTCTTTTTTTTTTTTTTGCGCTTCAACTATTTGGCGTTGTGCGCAGCACTAATTAATCCCCAAATGCATCCCTAAAGATTAGAATGATCTGAGATTTTTTTTGTTATATTTTTGTATTCTCTCAATTTCTGAAAGAATGTTGTTTTAGCTTCTTAATTTTGTTATAAATGATTTGATGTTTTACATTTTTAACACTCTTTCTTCCAAATTTACCCTATATATATATATATATCTTTAAAATATATATATATATATATATATATATATTAGGAAAATAAAACTTAATAAAGAGAGATGATATATTTGTCACATTTTTTAATTTTTAATTTTTATTGTAGAATCTAAAACATCAATCTTTTGAAACTGATGAGAGAGAGAGAGAGAGAGAGAGAGTACTACAAGAAAATCAGCAAAATCCAGTGGAATTATTCCAGCGGACTTTATATAAGCTGGAATTTTTTAGATTCTAGCGAAAAATATTTGCTGGAATTTTCCACCAAACATTTCAGGAAAATTTATCCTCGATGGAATTTCCTACTAGATATTCCACCAGATTTATATCCGATGAAAATTCTAGCGTATATTTGAGTTGAATCCAACGGAAAAAAACCCGCTCGAATGATTTTAATTTATTTTTTCAAACTTTTCCATATTCCAGCCAAAAAATTATGCTGGACTATTATAAATATTTTTTATTATTTTTTTTTTGAATTTTTTCCATATTCCAACAGTATTTTTTGATAGAATATTTTAATAGTTTTTATTTATAATTTTTTCTAAATTCCAACGATATTTTTCTGTTGGAATATTTTAATATTTTTTCTAAATTTTTCTCCATATTCCATCGGTATTTTTCTGTTGGGATATTTTAATTTTTTCATTTTTGTTTTTTTAATTTTTTTTCATATTCCAGTAGTATTTTTCCGCTGGAATATTTTAATATATTTTTTTCAATTTTTCTCCATATTCCAGTAGTATTTTTCCACTGGAATATTTTAATATTTTTAATTTTTATTTATTTTTTATTTTTTTCATATTCCAGCGGTATTTTTGTACTGGAATATTTTAATTTTCTTTATTTATGATTTTTTCCGATTCCAACGGTATTTTTCGACTGGAATATTTAAATAATTTTTTTTTTTCATATTCGAACAGTATTTTTCCGCTGGAATATTTAAATATTTTTTATTTATGATTTTTTCCCAGATTCCAGTGGTATTTTTCCGCTGGAATAGTTTAATATATTTTTTTAATTTATTTAATTTATTATTTTTTAATAAAATTTCAGCATTATTTTTCAGTTAGAAAATTGAAATTTAATTTTTTGTGTACAATGTTTATTAAATATTATAAATTTTCATAAATTCATATGAATAATACATACAAAACAACATATGAAAATGTACTTTATTTTTTTAACTAGATAATGAATATTAACGTTTTTAATTACTGGAGAAAATATATACTTATACATAGAATAAATTGATTATAAAAATATACGATGAGCTTGAGATTTATATAAATGGATCTTGTTCTTTTTGAACTTATAAAATAACTAATCAATTAAAGTTTATAAAATTAATATATTAAATTGAATATTAAGGTTAAAAATTATATATTGTAGTGAGTTATATTACTTTTAAATTAAAAATAATAAAATTTTACAAGTAATTAAGTGTTATACCGATGCAATATTATTTTATAATTGTTCTACACTTATAATAAGTTTTTTTCAATCTATAATCATAACATGATAGTCTTCTAAATTTAGAGTTTGATTAACTTAATTTAGCACGCATATAGTTTATTTTATACATATATGTGTAATCTTTTAAAGTTTTATATTACTAATATAAATAATGTATTTTTAAAGTTGAAAACTGTGTATTATAGCGAGTTATGAAATTTTTAAGTTTTAAATAGTAAGATTAGTAATTCATTGTTACACAAACATTATTTTATAAATTTTGAACACTTATAATAAGTTTTCTTTAATATGTAATCACAATACTATTGTCTCTCCTACATTTTGAGTTTTAAATTTTGGGTTTTCCTGGAATACCTATTGGAATTGATTATTCCAACGCAAATTTAGCTTATTCAAACGGAAATCTATGCGTTGGAATTTGTGGTTTTTCTTGTAGTGAGAGTATATATTTTGTTGTCATCGATCTACACCGTATATTGAATATTACGTTACTAACTTATATAACATCATTACACTTGATATGTGTAGAAATCGTGTTTGTAAAATAGAAGATAATTGGAAAAAATATACCACGATCTCTTTAAGTTAAAAATATCTAACATCTCTTATTACAAAACATAGTTACAAAATGTGTGCTTCTCTTATTTATACTATCGGAATATAGAATGGAAGCATCTAGTAAGAAAAAATATCTGGGCTAATCTAACAGTGGAGCAGCTCGATCCTTGGACGCTTAGATGGACGACCACAATCATTGATAGTTGCCGAAATGAGATCACAAATAGTGGTCCTACAAATACGCCTAGGATTAAGAGTTACTGACGTGGATGCATGTAGCTGAGTTGCATGTTATACACTCATCCATAAGAATTTGATCGGTCAAGCATAAAATAATGCGTCTTCACTCCCCCTCACAAGATGAGCACGATGAAGATTTGCAATGCTCATCTTGGAAATGAGAAAATGAAATCGAGAACTGGGAAGAGACTTTGTAAACAAGTCAGCTAATTGAAGCTAAGAAGAAACATAAGTTTGTAGGATGAAACCTTTCTTGTATTGTTCACGAGAGAAATAACAGTCTAAATCTAAGTGTTTTGTTCATTCATGAAACACTTGATTCTTGGTGATATGGACTGCGGCCTGATTATCACAATGGATAAAGATAGGTAAGAAAACAACAATATGAAAAGCATGAAGAAAATAGGAAATCCACATCAGCTCACGAACGATAACACTTAAGCTCCGATATTCAACCTCCGCTATGGACATGGATACAGTAGTCTTAAATGAATTGTATAAAAATAAAGGGAAAAATGACAATCCTAAAAGTCCCAGAAATCACATGCTGATAACTCAATAGACCGGAACCTAATCAAAACCCAAATGGAAAACCCAAATGTGGACAAAATCATCTGGAAAAAAGAGTACTCCTCTAAACAAATCGAAAAAAACCAGGAGAATGAAAATTCTGTAAAACAGCATCAGAAATACAAGGAATAACAGAAGTCCAAAAACCAGAAGGAACACTGATATCAAAGAAAAACCCAAAAACACACAATAGCTGGTAAGGGAACGACGAAAGTCCGCGCATGAACATCAGTCAGCATCACACTGGGCTTGTAAAGAAAGAGAAGTAGAAAAAGCAAAAAATAACCCAAGAGAAGGACATCATTTAATGTATTTGAGCACATGGAGGGATGCATCCTAATAGGATGTAGTAGGTGAGGAAACAAACACGCTCAATTGTTGCGTGACATATAAAATATAAGGTCTAGTGAGATTAAGGTAAATAAGTTTACCTACTAGACATCTATACATATCAAGAACAACCATGGGAGAAGAAAAAGAAGTCATGCAGAGATGCAGTCTAGGGGAAAGAGGTGTAGAGATAGGCTTGTATCCCATGAGACCAACAGAATCAAGCAAATTTGATATATATTTGTGCTGACTCAGAGATGTACCATCAATACCTCTAGAAATTTCTACCCCAAGAAAATAACGAGTAGATCTCAAATCTTTGATCATAAAAGCAGCATAAAGGGTAGACTTGAGAGTAGAAATAGAATCTAGATTGGGCCCGTAATCAACACATCATTAACACAAACTAAGAGTACAAGAAAAGAATCACCACATCCTTTGATTAACATGCAATTCTCATCAAGATATTGTGAGAAACCAAGGGAAAACAAGAGTTTACTGAATTTGATTTTCTATTCTCTGGATGCCTGTTTGAGCCCATAAAACTCTTGAGGAGTGTACAGACTTGCTTTGGTTGAGCTTTGGTATAACCCTGCGGAGGAAGCATGTATATGTCATCACTTAAATGTCCATGTAAGAAGGCATTATTGACATCGATTTGGTGAAGTGGCCAAGAGCAAGAAGTTGCTAAAGCAATTATTAATCTGACAATGACAAGCTGGCTACTGGGGCAAAGACTTCCTGATAATCTATGGCATATTCCTGCTTATAGCCCTTTGCAACCAATCAAGCCTTGAATCGCTCTACATATCCATCAGTCTTCAATTTAACCTTATAAACCCTTAAACCTATGGCATGCGTTCCTGGAGGTAAGGTGGTAAGCTCCTAGGTGTTGTTGAATTCAAGAAAAAGGAGCTCTTGTTCCATTACAGCAGTCCATTCAACATATTGACTAGTTTCCTTATATGAAGAGGTTCATTCAAAGTGTCAATATTGACTACAAAAGTATTGAAAGAGGGTGTGGAAGAGAGAGATAAGATATATGGAAATGTGAGAAAAGTAAGAGTGGTAGAACAAGAGGGCATAATACTTAGATTGATAGAACAAACATAATCCCTCAAGTAAGCTGGATAATGAATGGTTCTAATGCTTCTGTGGAGCAAAGGAATATGAGAATTATGAGATATAGATGGAGGGGTGTGAGAAGGAGATAAAGAATGGACAGGAACAGAAAAAGAAATAAGTCAAAAAGAATAATCAAAGTTAGTAAAAAGTAGCAAAGAAGAAGATTCAGAACACTGGATAGGATAAGAATCTGGAAATAATTTTACATCACTAGGAATGAGAATTCAAGATGCATCATGATTGTATAGAATAAAGCCCTCTGGGTTAGCTGTATATAGGGGTGAGCAAAAATTCTCAAAACTCGAGAACCAAATTGAATTAGTTCAATTTTTTCGGTTTTGTTCTTTTCAAAATTTAGTCCGGTTCGAGAAATTTTCTAGCAAAAATTTGGCTTTCAGTTTCACTTCGATCCAGAGGGACAATATCTGATCTAAACTGAAAACTAAATTTATATATATATATATATCAATAATAAAATTAAATAAAAATTTCTAAAAATAAAACACTCCACCAAGCCAAGCCTTGTTTTGATGAACTTGAATCTTGATAATTAACTAATTCATACTTGTACGTATTTAATTTTTTCAAATGAGAGAATTTAAAGAAAAAAATTTAGAAAATTCAAAATAAAATTCGGTTCAAAACTGAACCGAACCGAACTATTTCGGTTCAGTTCGGTTTGGTTCCAATTAGAAATTCAGTTCGGTTCAGTTCTATTTTAAAAAAAAAAACAATTTTCTTCGAATTTAGCATTTTCGGGACCGAACCGGACTGAAAAACCAAATGATCACCCCTAGCTGCATAGCTGAGCATTATGCATTTGCAGCTTCTAGAATCAAATTTGGACTTGGAGGGTAAGATATTGACAGCATAACTTAGACAACCAAAAGACTGAATCATACTAAGATCAGGAGCCTTTTTAAATAATACTTCATATAGAGAAATCCAATCAAAAACAACAGTGGGAACTCTATTAATGAGCCATATATCATGTAAGATAGAATATGGCCAAAATTTACTGGGCAACTTGACTTGAAATATGATGCCCTGGAAACTTGTAACAGGTGCTTATGTTTTCTCTCCACTATCCCATTTTGTTGTGGAGTATAAGGATAAGACCTCTGATGAATAATACCATGCTCCTAAAACAAATGTTGTGTAGATGAATTCACAAATTAAGTACCATTGTCTAATCCGAGTATTTTCACTTTTGTATTAAACTGTGTATGCACCATAGCTAAGAAGCTTCTGAGGACTGAGAATACATGTCCTTTAGATTTAAGTAAGTAGGTCCAAGTAGATTGAGAGTAATCCTATACCATTGTGAGAATGTATGGTGTTTGTGTAATATTGTCCTCTTTGTAAGGTCTCCATAAATCTGCATGCAACAACTCAAACAAACAATCACTTCTTCTTTGCAGCAAAGGAAAATGTTGTCTCTGTTGTTTAGCATGATGACAGACTTCACAAGCCTTGCAATCATCAAAGCTAGAATCTGAATATGTTTGTATAAGATAAGGGATATGCTTCATGGTTCTTACAGAAGGATGACCTAAAAACTTATGCCATTGCTATAGAGATAAACCTCTCTTGGACTTAATAGAGCAAGCAAACTCATTGGACATATGTTTGAAAACATACAGTTTTCCTTTCAGCTTTCCAATACCAAGTATAAGCTCATTAGTTTGATTATGTATCAAACAATGGGAAGGAAGAAACAACACATTTCCTTGTAAATCCTTTGTCATCTGTCCCACAGATATCAAATTATGAGTAAAAGATGGTGCAAATAGCAGATTCTTAAGCATAATATCATCATTAAGCTTTACTTTACCACAAAAATGTGCTAACAAGTTGGATCCATCGAGCAAGAATATTTTCTAAGGTTCAATAAGCTTTCTCATAGTCTGCATCAGAGAAACATTGCAGCACATATGTATACTTGCAGCTGAATCCACTATCCATTCATTTTGTTGAGTATCTTGCAGCAACCCAAATGCATAGTGTCCCATGAACTTATCACCATCTTCATCTGTCATTGTAACTGTATCACCCATGTTTGCTGCATTAGGAAATGCACCTCCTCCCATACTAGATTTCTTGAAATAGTTACCAAGGTATCTAGTAACTTCTCCTTGTATTATTTTGCTCATATTTTTTGGTGGATCTCCTATTTGACTATGGAGATCATCCTTCATGCTCATTCCATCTTCATTCTCAATGTAATGAGCTTTGTTCTTTCCATTTTCACTCTTAAACCTTTTGTACCAATCCAGAATCCCAACTAATTCAAAATAATCACCCTTTTCATGCCAATTGTTACCACAGTGGTTGTACTTCAGTTTTTGTTTTTCTTCTTTGCTAAGCCTTTTTTTGTATCCCTCATACGTCCCTCTAAAATTTCTTTGATTTGTGTAAAGTGCATTATGCTCACTTATATCTGTCTAGCATGAAGGCACTTCTTTCTGATCTTCTACTTGCAATACCATAGCATATGTATTGCTCGCAAATGGTAAATAATCTATAAAATTAAGATCTGATTCCTTATATGCTAAAAAAGAAACATTTAATCCCATCAAAAATTGCATCAACCTTCCATTCTCTTCATTATGCTTATTTAACTCTGAAGTGCGGCAAGTGCACACATGAGAAGACACCAGCAAATGTATCTTATCCCATAGATTCTGCAGGTTGTGATAATACATGAAGATTGACTGATTTTCTTGTGCATATGTAGCAAACTCCTTACGCAGCTTACATTCTAGGTCCATTAGATCTCCCAAAGCGTTTATTCAGTTCATCCCAAAGGTCTCTGGAGGTATCAATATATTGAAAACCACAACTTAATTCTTTTGGTATGGAGTTCACTATCCAGGAAAAAACTAAATAATCGACTCTTAGCCATTGCTTGTAATCCACATAATTTTTATTTGGCTTAGTGATGAGATTTTTTCTTTCACAACGATTTAACCAACACAAGCTTTAATTAACCAAATCTCAATTATGCAAGTGAACATACGGAGCATAGGAGACCGGGTCAAACACGGGGAATTAATTGCATAAATGAGTCTACAAGTACCATCACATCGAACATTCTCACTAGTCAAACCATTCAAAATTTTGTTGGAGAATTAACTAGAGAAACAAGATTCACAACAATAAATAAAGGTACCAACACAAGAGAAATAAAGGAGAATACAAACTTAACAAAAATCACAATGAGGAAAAAAAACGGCTCTAGGGCATTGTTCATTAGTGAAAACTTGTTCATTAAACAATGAATTTATGCATAATCATCCCAAACAACAATTGATACCAAATGTAATCGAAGCCCTCTCTCGAGCAACTAAGACCTTTCAATTAAATTCAATTCCCCTATCTCTAGGGCTAAATTGTAATTTAATCTAATCAAGCACAATCAATCAACAAACATCAATTAAACATTAATCTCTCGATCTAATGCAAAATTAAAACCATAAATCATTTACCCATGCATAATTGATTCTCTCGAACTCGATTATACATCAAGTTCTATCCTAAGATGACCAATCAAAGAATAGAAGCAAATAAACCATGATTTATGGGTAAGAAGGGGGAGATTAAGCAATAACCCATATTTAATTTACAAACCCATCACCAAATCACAATACCCTAGATGCCTAGAAATTTAGCTATCCATAATCACAATAGAGAAAAACATCACATAAAAGAAAAACATAATAGAGGAAGAGAAAAAACCCAAAAACTTGAATATAGATCTTCAAAAACTTCAAAAACTTCTTGAATCTTCCATACACCAAGCTCCAAGCTCTCACAACTCTTTCTTACTCTAAAATTGGCAAAATATCAAAGTCTACCCTCATTTTTCAAACTAAGGATGGCTTTTATACTATGATGGCAAAAATGGGGCAAAAATTCGGATATTCCCGAAAACAAGACACAGGGGCGCGACACGGGGCCGATCGCGCCCCGTGGCTCGCGCCGCGTGGAGTGAGGCGCGACCCGAGCTGGCCCGGTCCTGGGTCGCGCCGCGTTGCAGGCCATTGAAAACATGCTGCAGATGTCGAGCCGCGGGTCGTACCCCAGGCCCCGGGTCGCGTCGCGTTGCAGGCCCTGCCCTGCCTCCCAGCTTCGACTCGGTCTTCGTGCTCTCTCGCCCGTCCGATCCAGCTTTCGGGTCTCTTCCGATGCGCACTTCGATCCTCGAGTCCCGGGTTGCTCATTTTAAACTTGTTTTCTAAATTAACGGTGTTAACAACACTTATTCTAAATAACGACTAATATTACCCTAATTGATTACTAAAAATACTAAAACAAGATAAAAACAAACTAAATAATGCTCGGATTAGGACTAAAATACGAGCATGTCAACTCCCCCAAACTTGAACTCTTGTTTGTCCTCAAACAAGCATTTGGAAAGAACAAGGAAAGATCAAGACAAGAAGGAAACACATAACCACTAATGCCTCAGTTTTTTTTAATCAACAATCCTCATGCAAAGGACAAGATCAAAGCTTCATATCATAAGAGTAACAATCATGAGAAAATGACCACTCATATTTGAAGAGCAATTTTTCATCACAACGATCATCGCATATGGAGATAAGGGATAAATTTTCACTCAATATCAAGTAATAAAAGCATACCACCATAAGCTTGCAAAATAACTCAACATGATTTACCAATGTGCTCTAAACAAGAATCACATAGGTCTTTAGGGTTGTAGCGTTCGGCTCTTTGGACGGGTAGGGAAATTTTTAGGTAAGAGTGACTCCAAGTCCTTTCCCACATCCTACTAGCATTCCAAACCTAGTAAAACTAAAAGTTTTCTTCTACCCATGTCACACAAAATGAGCAAGCTTAAGCAAAAGACGGATGATCCTTAGCCTCTTCTTTCTCTTTTAATTCATTCCCCCTAAGACATTGGTTCACACATTCTTCCACAAGGAACTAAAGTCGGCATTAGATTCATTTTTTTTCAATTCAATTCAACATCACGACTCTAATGATTCCCATATTTATTTATTTTTTTATTTTTATTTTTTTTATTTCAAGGGGAAGGCTTTGAACTTCACATTTCTGGGCTTTTGAAACTTGTTTTACATTTTTTTTTCTATCCGAGTTTTGCTACCCACGATTTTTGAAATAACAATTCCTTCATTCCTTAATTTCCCTCTACCCCGGGCTATTCAACAAAAATCAACCACCAAAGGCTCAACAGGGCTAACAAAGATAAATTTCAAAGGAATAAATAAATCAGGCTCAAAATTTTCGACAAAAACCGCCTTAGGTCATCTTCAAGTTCTAAGCACATATAACATACATGAAAGTTATGAAGCAAGTTCTAGAGATGCAAATATCATTGACGAATTACACATGAAAGAACAAAATAGGCCCAAATCTCACAAGTAGCTGGAGATTAAGCCAAATTTCCACAATTTTTAACTCGAATGATACTTCGGCTTAACACTCTTCTCACGCATGCATTTTTCAATTTTTTCAACATTCTGCACAATTATAAAAAAAATCATCATAGGCTCGGCATGATTTCCATATCTATCTTTTCCTGTTTCCGTCACCTAATTAATCAAGACAACACAAGCTCAAGCAGGAAAAAAATTACCACACACGATTAAAGCCTAATCCAAGCATTTACTATTACAGACCCAAATATATATATAGAAATGATCCTAGAAATCAAATAAATCCATACAAACCAACATAACATACTAAATCCAAATATCAAATCCTAATAACAGTCATCCCAAATATCCAGAAAAATTAAAATAAAGATAGATAGAGGGTGATTACCGGTCACCACTTCATACCCCCTCCCCCAAACTTGTTCCATTCCAAAGGAAGGACAAGTTTGAGTGGAAAGATAGTGGGACCGAAATCGAGGGGCAGACTCTATCACTCATCAGCAGGAGGGCGGCGTGGAGTGGAGTCCGATGGCGGCTAATACGGTGGATACGGGTACGGAGGGTAGGGCTGATATGGTGGTATCTGTGGTGGTCGCTGATGTGATGCTCCCTGTCCAATCCACTGGGTCATCATGCTCTTCATGCTCGACTGGAAAGTAGTGAAGCTTCCCTGTAGGCCCTGAATCTCAGCACTTATACCAGTAAAACGAGTCCCGATCTCCTCCTCCAAACCTGTGAAGCGAGCATCAAAACTCTCCTGCATCCCTGTCAAACGAATATCAATCTCGAACCGCCATTCTCCAAATCAGGAATTCATGTCCACCCGCATAGTGCCCATGTTAGCCGTCATGTCATGCATGAGATTCTCCAGAGTGCCAAAGCGGTCATCCTGAACATCCTCCCTAGTTCTGCGGCTTCCTCTCGGCTGAGCATGTGACGTGGACCCGCCAGCATCATCCGTCCGCGGTATCCTCCATGGTGTGCCTCCAGATGTGGTAATCAATGCAAGATGGGCCGGTGTATCCATCATCCAATTCTCTTTTTCATCAAAAGTGGAGACATTGGTCAAGATTGGATTCGGAAGCGGGAACTGACGCTTGTTAGTCAAGAGGAAATCAAATGGGGCGGATGCGGAGTTGACAAACTTGGCGTTCCAGAGATGCTCCATGTTGAGGGCTCGAGATCCGGGGCAAGATTGATAGTTGGACAAGTCAATGTCCAACATGGCTGCAATTGGGCTGATCAAGCCCCCCACACAAAGAGTACCCGTCCTGGGGTTTGTTTGTCTCTGACATTGCACGAGGAAATGTACGGCAAAGTTCACCGGGATAGCATTGAGCATACACCACAAGATATAGAGCTCCTGTGTCCGAAGTCCACTATTCTCTTGGCGGGCAAGCACAGTAGAAGATAGAAGCTTCTGCATATACCGGAAGACAGGATTGGGCAAATGGGAGGCCTTGGTCTTGCTAGAATCATAATGAAGACTATTTGGGTTTGCCTCCACCACACTGTCATGGAAATCATCGAAACGGAAGGATGGGTGAGGGTGGAAGGTCCCATTAGTTGGAGTTTGAAACATCGTGTTGAGGCGCTCCACAGTGAACCTCCAGTCTTGATTCGCAAGTCGGAATGTGCAGGAAACAGGCCCTCGGGATGGAGTTTGTTTCACCTTTAGGGTGGAGAGAAACTCACGGACAAGCATGGGGTACGTTTTCCAATCATTCTCCCCCAAGACATGCATCCAACCAATTCGTCATAAGAGCCCGACCACACTCTCATGAATCCCCAATTTCCTTGTTGTGTTGGCATCTAGAAATCGAGTAGCAGCAACTTGAAAACCCCTAGCCAACTTTAACCATCTCTTCCTATGTTCATACTCTTCCAACTGGGCATTCACCATAACGGGGTCATTGTCCCCCATATTAAGAGGGGGAACGAGGGCACGATTGTTGTTAGGCTCGGCATCATCTTGTTCCTATTCTTCCTCATCCTCAAGTTCTTCATTGTTCTCTTGTTCCTCATCTTCGGATATATCGAGCACCTCCTCATCTTGGAAATCATCGTCATCCATGAGCTGTCTTCGGGCTCCTCCCGTTTGTCGTCCCCTACAAGTTTGCACCATTCTTGCAGGGGGTGCGTCGGGCTTAAGTACCTTCCAAAACAAAATGAAACGTGATGTTAAATGGTTTTAACAAAGAAATGGGACACACTGGGTGGTTGCAAGGGCGTATCAAAAACTAAGGACTTAACATTTGAACCTCAAACCTCATGCAAACAAACCCTTCCAAAAAGCCAAACATACAAAATGTCCTCATGCACTACCCCATCCAATCATCCATTGAAACAATATGGTAAAGCAAGTTTACAAAGTATTTGTAAATGGGGCATAAGAGCAGAGCACACTCATGTTTGATTCAAAGATAGTCTTGAAGCATAGAACAACCCCCAAATATAAGTCCAACTTTGCTAATCCTTATCATAAAAATTCCATCCAAGCAAAACATATTATTTCAAGCATATTGAAACAAGAAATTTGTCTAAGTAAAGAACAAGTTCCCAAAATGGCTACACAAATTCCACAACATACTTATCCTTCCAAATGAAACACATAAAAATTCCTAAGAAGTATGGAATTGCATAGATCGAAGATAGTATGGCAAGAGTTTCTCATCCACATGACTTTCCCCCAATTTTTGACCTTGGAACCCTAGATTTGGGCAAGAATGAAGAATTTCCACAACATTTCCACAAACATGCAAATTGAAAGCATACCCAAGGTTCTTAAGCTAAGAATTTCAAAATAAAAGCAAGAAACTTGAAATCTAACCATACAAAACCAAATTACCATGAACAACCCCCATTGGAGAGCTTGAATAACCATGAATTTGCTACCATGAAGAAAAGGAAGAACATAGGGAGAAGATTCATACCTTGAGGAGGTTGTGCCTTGAAATGGAGTAGAAAAAGCACTAGAGACGTGTATGAGTGTGTGAGTGTGGAGAGGTGGGAGTGAAGTGTGAGAAATGAAGTGAAAGGGGAGAAGGAAGGGTTTAAAACCCGCACAGACTGGCGCGACCCGGGCTGCACCGAGCGCCAGGTCGGGTCGCGCCTTCTCATCGCGACTCAGGTGGGGTCTGCGGCTCGGGCCGCGTTGCAGGCGAGCGTTTTTCGGCTGCGGACGCAGGACCAGCCACTCACGTTTCTGGCTCCAGGTCGCGCCGCGTTGCAGACGACCTTGGTAAGTTGGCTCGTTCCGGCCTTTATCGACACTTCATTCCCACTTAAGTTGATCCTATGCTCAAAAACACCAAAACCAAGAAAACAACACTACAAAAGAACACACAATACCACAACTATAATGTACACCGAACACAAGATAATCTAAAACTATAAAAAGAAATATGATAAAGAAAACACACAAAAAGGCAAGAAAATGCAAATAAACAAAAAGCATTGGGGTGCCTCCCAATAAGCGCTACGTTTAATGTCGCTAGCTCGACGTAGTACCAAGACATCTAGGCGTCGTTGAGGTAGCACACAAACACCAATTCTTTCTCCTCTGGCTTGTAAAACTTTTTAACCCGATGCCCATTCACCACGAACAAGCTTCCATCCTTACCTTTGAGTTCAATTTCCCCACCATCAAAACTTCGGGCTATGGTAAACGGACCACTCCATTTGGTCTTAAGTTTTCCAGGAAATAGCTTGAATCTCGAATTGAACAAAAGAACTTCATTTCCCGGTGTGAGGTCTTTTTATCTCAAGAGCTTGTCATGGTAAACTTTAGCTCTCATCTTGTAAATAGCCGAATTTTCAAAAGCCTCCATCCAGAATTCCTCTAATTCATTCAATTTGAAGATTCGCTCTCCAACAGATGACACGGGATCAAGGTTCCACTTCTTGGTGGCCCAAAATGCTTTATGTGAAAGCTCAACGGGCAAATGACAAGATTTTTCGAACACGAGTTGATAGGGAGACATTCCTAGCGGGGTTTTGTAAGCCATGCGATAAGCCCATAGTGCTTCATCCAAAAGTGAAGACCAATCTTTTCCATTCGTGCGGACAACCTTTTGAAGTATTTGCTTTACTTCCCGGTTTGCCAACTCAGCTTGACCATTGGCTTGAGGATGATAAGGTGTCGTTATCTTATGCTTAACTCCATGTCTAACAAGCAATGCTTCCATCCATTTGTTGTAAAAGTGTGAACCACCATCGTTCACAATAGCTCTAGGGGCTCCATACCTTGTCAAAACATTCTTTTTGAGAAATTTGAGAACAACTTTTGCATCATTTGTCTTTGTTGGAGTGGCTTCAATGCATCGTGACACATAGTCTACGGCTAGCAAGATGTACAAATTTCCTTCGGATGCAACAAATGGTCCCATGAAGTCTATTCCCCACACATCGAAAAGCTCAACTTCAATGGTATTCTTCATGGGCATTTCATCCTTCTTAGATATAGATCCCATACGTTGGCATTTATCACAACTCCTAACAAACTCTCTTGCATCCTTAAAAATGCTTGACCAATAAAATCCACTTTGGTAAATTTTTCTAGCCGTCCGGTTAGCTCCAAAATGTCCCCCACTCAATCCCGCATGGCATGCTTCTAGTATTTGTCCCCATTCCTCTTCGGGCACACACCTCCTCAAAACTAGATCCGCACATCTTCTAAACAAAAACGGTTCATCCCACACAAAGAATCTCAAATCATGGAAAAATTTCTTCTTTTGATATCCTTCTAACTCTTTCGGTGCAATTCCCGTCACCAAATAATTCACTATATCCGCAAACCATGCCACTTTCATCGTACCCACAATGAGGATACTTTCATCTGGGAAGCAATCATCGATCTCTATTTTATTATCTTGATTTTTTTTTTGTATGCTCCAAACGAGATAGGTGGTCGGCCACCACATTCTCGCACCCCTTTCGATCTTTAATTTCTACATCAAATTCTTGTAGGAGAAGGATCCACCGTATAAGTCGGGGCTTGGCATCCTTCTTGGCAAAGAGATGCCTCAACGCGGCGTGATCTGTGTGGACAATTGTTCGGGCCCCAATAAGATAGGGCCGGAACTTGTCAAAAGCATATACAACCGCCAACAACTCCCTTTCGGTGGTTGTGTAATTGATTTGTGCCGGGTCCAAAGTTTTGCTTCCATAGTAGATCACCCGGAACAACTTCTCTCTCATTTGCCCTAAAGCGGCTCCCACGGCTACCTCGCTCGCATCACACATGAGCTCAAAGGGTTCACTCCAATCCGGGGCACTGAGGACCGGGGCCGTCATTAGGGCCTTCTTCAGCGTCTCATACGCCTGCACACATTCGCCATCAAAAACAAAATCATTAGATTTTTCGAGCAATTTACACAAGGGTTTAGAGATTTTTGAAAAATCCTTAATAAAACGCCGATAGAACCCGGCATGACCAAGGAAACTCCGGACACCCTTTTCATTGGTGGGGGGTGGAAGCTTCTCAATGGCAACTATTTTGGCTCGATCCACCTCTAACCCTGCAGAAGACACCTTGTGGCCAAGGACTACTCCGTCTCTTACCATGAAATGGCATTTTTCCCAGTTCAAAACAAGGTTAGTATCTTCACAACGCTGCAAAACTCGGGTTAGGTTGTTCAAGCAATCATCAAAAGAGTTCCCAAAAACCGAAAAATCATCCATGAAAACCTCCATTATCTTTTCAATCAAATCATGAAAGATTGACATCATGCACCTTTGAAAAGTAACGGGCGCATTACACAATCCAAAAGACATTCTTCTAAAAGTAAAAATTCCATAAGGGCATGTGAAAGTGGATTTATGTTGGTCCTCGGGTGCAATTAAAATTTGGTTATATCCGGAATACCCATCTAAAAAATAATAAAACTCATACCCGGCCAACCTATCAAGCATTTGGTTAATGAAAGGTAATGGAAAGTGATCTTTTCTAGTGGCCGCATTTAATGCACGGTAATCAATACACACCCGCCACCCATTCACAAGCCTAGTAACTATCAATTCATTGCTTTCATCCTTCACTATGGTCATTCCTCCCTTTTTGGCTACCACTTTGGTGGGACTCACCCACTCACTATCAGAAATAGCATAGACTATACCCGCATCAAGCCATTTAAGAACTTCCTTCCTAACCACTTCTTGCATTATGGGATTCAATCGGCGTTGGGGTTGGACACGAGGTTGGTAATTTTCTTCTAACAAAATTCTATGCATGCAAATTGTAGGACTAATCCCCTTCAAATCCCCAATGGACCACCCTAACGCGGACTTATGCTTTCTCAAAACTCTAAGCAACTTATCAAGCTCACATGAAGATAACAAGGAAGACACAATTACGGGATATGTTTCATTTGGACCCAAGTAAGCATACCTCAAGTGGCTCGGGAGTGGTTTCAATTCTTCCTTCTTGTCTTTCTCTTCACCTCCTTCCTTTTTCAAAGCTTCCTCTTTGCCATCCCTCAATGGTAAAAAATGATTTCCTCATCTTGGGATTTCCTGTAGGGAATCAAGAGCAAACACACAATCCATAATATCGATGTTATCATCAAAAGCATCAAGAGAGGAGGAAGAGTTAAGAGATGCAAACAAAATGGTTTCCAAGGGATTTTTAGAGGCGTAGTGCTCCATCATTGTCTCTTCAACACATTCTTCAACAATCGTCATCACTTTACAATCCTCCATTCTCCCAAACTCCTCATCATCATGAAACTTCATAGCATTATAAATTGAAAATGTACTGCTTTCATCATTCAAGCGGAGCGTGAGTTCCTCTTTTGACACATCAATTAGTGCCTTCTCCGTTGCTAAGAATGGTCTTCCCAAAATAAGTGGCACATTCTTATCCTCCTCCATATCTTAGACAACAAAATCCACGGGGAAAATGAAGTCATTCACCTTCACAAGGACATCCTCCAAAACTCCTCTTGGATAAGTCAAGGACCTATCCGCCATTTGCAAGCATATCGTTGTCGGCTTGATTTCTTCAACATTAAGCTTCAAGAAGAACGACAACGGCATAAGATTTATACTTGCACCTAAATCACAAAGGGCTTTCTTCTCATGGAAATCTCCAATGGTGACGGTGATGTTGAAACTCCCGGGATCCTTCATCTTGGCGGGAAGTTTCTTTTGAATCAAGGCACTACAATTTTCCGTCAAACTCACGGTCTCAAAGTTGCCCAATTTCCTCTTTCTCGTCACCACGTCTTTGAGAAATTTGGCATAGCTTGGCATTTGTTGAAGGGCCTCCACAAGAGGGAGGTTGATTTGAATCCTTCGGAATATGTCAAGAAATTTGGAGAATTGCTCTTCATTTTTGGACTTTTGAAGTCTTTGAGGGTAAGGTATGTTTGCATGTGATCCATCTACCTTCTTTGGTGGAGGTCTTACCTTTCCTTCAATGGATTCATCTTTCTTGACATTCATTTCCTCTCCTACCACTTCTTCTTCTTTCCTTTCGTCAGTGGTTGTCTCATCATCTTGTGTTGGCATTTCAGGGCCCTTATATGTGGTTCCACTCCGTAAGGCAATGGCTTTGCAATCCTTTGGGTTCACCGTTGTATTGGCGGGAAAGTGTCCCGGTTGATGTTGTCCTCCTACGGTGGTAGCTAGTTGCCCCATTTGCTTCTCAAGCATTTTCAATTGGGTATTTACCGCCGCTTGGTTGCTCTCAAGCTTCTCAAATCTTGTTTGTGATTCACCCATGTACTTGTCGGTCTTGTTCAATAGAGTCATGAGAAGTTCTTCCATTTTTGGTTTCTTTTCATCATCGATGACCCCATTTGTAACTGAAAATCCAGGAGGTGGTTAGAGGTGATTGTTCGGGTTTGAGTAAGAGAGATTCGGATGTGGTGGTTTAGGATGGTATTGATTCCCACCTTGCCCTTGTGGACCTCCAAAGTGAGGCTTAAAATCTTGATTGAAGGGCCTTTGATAACCCCCATAGTTGCCTTGACCAACAAAGCTCGCTTCCTCCATGTTAGGCATGATCGAAGGCTCTAATCTTGGTGATGCCATAGCCTCTATTTTTGAGTTCATAGTAGTCATCTGAGCGGCTAAAAGGGCTATGGCATCATTGTTTGTGGTTTCCACTTTTTTTAAGATTTGTACATTTTCTCGCTCCCCCGGCCATTGATAAGCATTGGAGGTCATCTCCTCGATGATTGTGACTGCTTCTTCGGGTCCTCGGTTCAATAACGATCCTCCGGCCGACGCATCAAGAATACTTCTAACACTGGACTTGCAACCGCCATAAAAGATGCACACTTGGTGGTCCGTGTAAATGAGAAATAGAATAGCTTCAAACGGATTGCATCCTCGGGCACCCCATTAATCTTGACCGTTCGGGCAATCTCTAAAAATTGGTGGACATGTTCGTGTGGATCTTCAAGTGCCGTTCCACCAAACTGGTTCTGGGACACCATAGCCATTAGTGCCGGTTTCAATTCGAAGTTGTTGGCTTGTATAGTCGGCCCATTGACAACCCCCTCATTAAGCATAGGTTGAAACAAGTTTCTAATCGGGGCTTCCTCAACTCGAACCCTAGCTTCCTCTTGAGCCCGAAGTTGTCCTCTAATCTTCTCAAGCTGTCTTTGCATTTGTAGAATCAATGGATCTTGGATGGGAGGTGGAGGTGGTGGATTATCCGCCATTCTATATCTGTGTCTTCTTCTAGCGTTGTTATGACGGCTCGTGGCTTCAATCTCAGTATCTAACTCGAGCAACGGATCACCACGTGCCCTTGTATGCATACACTACCTGTGAACAACTTAAAGTAAGTTTGAAGTTCAAAATTGAACAACACGTTTAATCTAGCAAAATAATTCTTGAAACGATATTGCATATACTCAAATAAACAAATAAGTCCCCGGCAACGGCGCCAAAAACTTGATGAGATTTTTCTTTCACAACGATTTAACCAACACAAGCTTTAATTAACCAAATCTCAATTATGCAAGTGAACATACGGAGCATAGGAGACCGGGTCGAACACGGGGAATTAATTGCATAAATGAGTCTACAAGTACCATCACATCGAACATTCTCACTAGTCAAACCATTCAAAATTTTGTTGGAGAATTAACTAGAGAAACAAGATTCACAACAATAAATAAAAGTACCAACACAAGAGAAATAAAGGAGAATACAAACTTAACAAAAATCACAATGAGGAAAAAAACGGCTCTAGGGCATTGTTCATTAGTGAAAACTTGTTCATTAAACAATGAATTTATGCATAATCATCTCAAACAACAATTGATACCAAATGTAATCGAAGCCCTCTCTCGAGCAACTAAGACCTTTCAATTAAATTCAATTCCCCTATCTCTAGGGCTAAATTGTAATTTAATCTAATCAAGCACAATCAATGAACAAACATCAATTAAACATTAATATCTCGATCTAATGCAAAATTGAAACCATAAATCATTTACCCATGCATAATTGATTCTCTCGAACTCGATTATACACCAAGTTCTATCCTAAGATGGCCAATCAAAGAATAGAAGCAAATAAACCATGATTTATGGGTAAGAAGGGGGAGATTAAGCAATAACCCATATTTAATTTACAAACCCATCACCAAATCACAATACCCTAGATGCCTAGAAATTTAGCTATCCATAATCACAATAGAGAAAAACATCACATAAAAGAAAAACATAATAGAGGAGGAGAAAAAACCCAAAAACTTGAATATAGATCTTCAAAAACTTCAAAAACTTCTTGAATCTTCCATACACCAAGCTCCAAGCTCTCACAACTCTTTCTTACTCTAAAATTGGCAAAATATCAAAGTCTACCCTCATTTTTCGAACTAAGGATGACTTTTATACTATGATGGCAAAAATGGGGCAAAAATCCGGATATTCCCGAAAACAAGACACAGGGGCGCGACACGGGGCCGGTCGCGCCCCGTGGCTCGCGCCGTGTGGAGTGAGGCGCGACCCGAGCTGGCCCGGTCCTGGGTCGCGCCGCGTTGCAGGCCATTGAAAACATGCTGCGGACGTCGAGTCGCGGGTCGCACCCCCAGGCCCCGGGTCGCGCCGCGTTGCAGGCCCTGCCCTGCCTCCCAGCTTCGACTCGGTCTTCGTGCTCTCTTGCCCATCCGATCCAGCTTTCGGGTCCCTTCCGATGCGCACTTCGATCCTCGAGTCCCGGGTTGCTCATTTTAAACCTGTTTTCTAAATTAACGGTGTTAGCAACATTTATTCTAAATAACGACTAATATTACCCTAATTGATTACTAAAAATACTAAAACAAGATAAAAACAAACTAAATAATGCTCGGATTAGGACTAAAATACGAGCATGTCACTTAGACATAGTACCATCAATGAAGTCTAATACCATCAATGAAGTCTAACTTATTTTTGGCAACTAGTCCACGTTTAATTTCCCTCGACCAGT
Organism: Perilla frutescens; assembly: GCA_026008535.1. Lineage (NCBI taxonomy): Eukaryota > Viridiplantae > Streptophyta > Magnoliopsida > Lamiales > Lamiaceae > Perilla > Perilla frutescens. The sequence continues at coordinate 18,135,872 of BRKX01000015.1, forward strand.
TATGATAGTTTTTTCCAGTAAGAAGATCGGTGGTAAGGACCGTACCTGGGTGTACATTTGGATGTAAATGCAAGGCATCATTATTTTGAATCCTGTAGTTAGCAACTTCTCTATGTTGATCATCTCGGTGAGTATTCTTCTCAGCTAATTGTCTCAGTTGCCCCATTTGCAGGCCTATTGCTACTATTTCATCGGTTATCAAAGCCATCATTTTCCACAAAGAAACATCTTTCCTCAAGCAGAATTTGATTCCATGGCAATCTCCTAGTTTATTTCGACATTTTATCAAATATCTAATGACAAAACTTTAAAACTTCAAAACTGACTAATTTCTGCAGAATTTTGTTCAATTCCAATGATTCACAATCGGTGAATCAAAAAAAATTGGTGAATCAAAAGATCTCAACCAGAAAAATAATTATAACTAGAAATCATGACTCTGATACCATGTAGAAATCAAATTTGTGATGAAATCGGGTTTGTAAAATAGAAGATAATTGGCAAAATTATACCACAATCTCTGAGTTCAAAATATCTAATATGTCTTATTATAAAAGTTAGTTACAAAAATATGTGCTTCACTTATTTATACTATCGGAACATAGAATAGAAGCATCTAGTAAGCAAAAATATCTAGGCTAATCTAACGGTACGGTTTAGCACTTTGATCCTTGCACGCTTGGATGGATGACACGATCATTGATAGCTGGTGGAATGAGATCACAAACAGTCATCCTGCAAATATGCCGAAGATTAAGAGCTGCTGATGTGGATGCATGCAACTCACTCCATGATAACACCACTTAACTATTAAGTCATCCCTAAAAAGACAGAAAAAAAAATCTAATGTACTTGTCTAGTGGCTTAATTGGTGGAGTGACAATTTGATCAGGACCGAAAGATCTTTGTATTTTTTTCTACTATCTCCCTCTCTCTCCCTCTCTCACTCTCACACTCTCAATTTGCCCATAATTAACACAATTATATATATATATATATATATATATATATATATATAAGAAATAAAATGCACGTTACCCATAAAAAAATGAAATGACATTGAGAATTTTGGCCCACAATATAAATTGAATATTTATGAAAGTGTGGACAGTTGTACAGTTGAGCATACACACAAAATAAATGGAGAAAAGTATACACTACACAGTACACACTCACACTCACTATAAAGTAGAGAATTAATTAAGTAGATAGATACGGTGATAATAGGAAAGTCGTGCGTCCATGCATGCGTGCTTTCAAATATAATTGATAAAAGCGCACACCTCGTGAACACGTTTAATGCCTAGCGGTGACAATCAACACAATACCTCATATCTAACGCTTCTATAATTTCATATGAAATAATGTACAAGAATTTAAAATCACATAAAATCTGACTCTTTTCATATTTTATAAACTGATGAATTATTGGTGCCAAAAGATATTATAATCATTTAAGTCTCGTTTGGTTGATAAAGAATTTAATCTTGGAAAGTAATCTAATTCTTTATTTTTGCATTTCTATGGTTGGTTTAATTTTTGAGAATTTTAGAAAATAATCAGAATACTCAAAACAATAAAATTAATACTTTCCTAGATTCTAAATACCTACTTACTTCTAGGAATTTTGTGTTAGACTATTTTTAATATTCAATTTTTCATCCATTATTTTTATTATTTATATAAATTATTATTAAAATTGTATTTATAAATTTTTAATAAAAATTGAAAATTTTGAAAATATATTTTAATCTGAATTTTGTAGATTATTATTAGTTTTTTATTATCAAGTTTGGAATTTTGACAAACAAAATAAAAATTGAAAAAACAAAAATCCTACTAAAATCCGATTATCATATATATATATATATATATATATATATATATATATTTTGTAATTGGTGGTAGATAAATGAAAACCTCAAAACAATTAGCAACTCGACTTCAATCAACAACAAAATTCGACATTAATAACAATTTATTTTTGAATGATGTCAACAAAATATATAATAATAATGATGATGATGGTGATCATAATAATTACTTTTGTAATTTAATGCATTTTTTTATTGTTAATGGTTTGCGTTTGTATTTATATAATATATATAATAATTAATTTATCTTTATTTATTTATTTTCTTAATTGATAATTATTTTTCCTTTTGAATTGAGAGAGGAGAATGATGGTCGAACTAATAGAAAGTCTACAATATTATTAAATTATCTTAATAAATCTACTTAATTAATTTGATTAAAAAAATACTAAAACGAGAATCATAACAATTTCAAGTCCTACTTAGATGTATGAACTACTTTTTGGCCCCAATATACACCTAAACTATTTAAAAAGTACAATTGGTCTCATCGATCAACTATTCAAAATATATCAAATTCACATTTTTTGTTTAACGATGTTAGTTTTTTCTGTTAAATAAGATGCGCATAAATTCTTCGACCTAATTATCATTAATTGGATGATTATGCCATGTAATGTGGTATGGTTAGAACGCCATCGTCATGGGCTTTCTAATTATACTCTCAATTTGTTAATTACGTGTCAAACGGTAGAATAGCTATATAGAGAAATATCGATAACAAGGGTTTGTATTACGAATTAGATTTTAAATCTTGATACCGATTAAATGTTGGATATTAAAATTAAAAGAGGAATTTGAAACTCCATAGTGTTGGCTTTTTGACATACCGTGGTGTTAATTGTCCAATCGACATTTATAGATGATAGAATTGAGCTTGACATATTTTAATTAACGGAAAAAATAATGGTGTTAACGTCAAGTGCTAGTTTGTTCTTTTTTGAATAGTTTTGGGGGTGATTGTACTTTTCGAATAGTTTATATATGTATTTGGGCAAAAAATAGTTCGTATGTCTAAGTGGGATTAAGCATATAGTTCGGGTGTTTTTTGGCCCTTTACCCTAAATAATATGCAGCATTCATTTTCCTCAAAATCGCATCCTTAGAAATCATATTCTTAGAGAATTTTAACCAAACAAGCCCAGAGTTTTGTAGGTTAGAGTATCCTAATTAAGCGATCGAGATAATTTCACTTTTAGTCCCACTAGAATAGGGTCAAAACACTTTTGGTCTCATATCTTTCGATTTTAGTCCCATAGTTTATTAGTTCGACACTTTTGGTCCCAAGTGTTTTTTTTCGACATTTTTAGTCCTAAGTGTAGTGTGTGTGTGTATATATATATATACTCCCCCCGTTTCATTTTATTTATTGTTTTAGTTTTTTTTTATCTAAAATTAATAATTAATTTTATGGACAAATATACTCATCTCTCATATATGCCACAAAATCTTATTTCATTATATTTCCTAAAATAAGGTTTGTGATAGGGTTAAATTAGAGAGATAGTATGTGAAAATATATAAAACAATAAATTTTTTGAAACAAAATAAAAAACCTAAAACAACAAATAAAACGAAATGGGGGGAGTATATATTTATTCAAAGGATATTTTGGCTTCATTTTTTAGCAAATCATTAAGAAAGAAAGAGAAAAATATCTAGAAAAAAATTCAGCATAATACACAACAAAATAACATAATATCTCGAAAATTTTCAGCAAAATATTCAACAAAAAATCAAGCAAAATGCCTAACAAAACCATTTCAACTTCTTGCCAATATACGGTTTTTGTTAAGCAAAAATTCTTGACAAAATATATGGAAAGAAAAATGTTGACCAAATATACGGATAAAAAATATCGAGCTAATAAACTATGGGGTCAAAAATGAAAAATATGAGATCAAAAGTATTTTGACCCTATTTTAATGGGATTAAAAGTAAAATTATGGTTTAAGCGGCCTACTATACACGTAGTCAATAAAAATGAAATCAAGCATGTTATGTGTATACGAGCGAAGTTGACTCAGAACATAACTTTGTGTAGTTACGGTGGATTTATCCTCATCACTAATCACTAAAAAAAATTATAATAAGATCTTGAATTTATAAAAACTCAAGATAATAATATAAGAAAGATATAATCTTAATTAATTAGTATACACAAACTATAATATTGTTAATAAATTATCTTATAGATGTGCCGCACGAACATTTGCAAATATTCATTAACATTATATGATTAAAAATCCCATGTCATAGTCTTTCTAACTATACTCTCAATTTTTTAATCGGGTGCTAAACGATAGAATAATTACATAGTAAAATATCGATGACAATGGTTTATATTGCGAATTAGATTTTAAATCTTGATACGGATTCAATGTTGTATTTTGAAATTAAAAGATGGTTTAAACCTACATATTGTAAACTATTTGGCCATGATTTCAATTTGTTTGATTGACATTCATAGGTAATAGAATTGAGTTTGACACACTTTAATTATCGAAAAAAAAACTAACGGTGTTAGCGGGAAGTGTCAGTTTATTATTTTTTGAATAGTTTAGGAGGAGGATTTTGCTTTTTAAATAACTAGTATGTCTCCCGCGCGATGCTCGGTGCTATTTTATTTTTAAAATATATTTAGTTTCCATTTAATATGTAATTTTTTATAGCTCATTAAAATGGGTAAAACATTATATTTTCATTCGATATCATTTATTCACCATCTTTCTAAACATATACAAAAGCAAAACTGTGATGGATAAATTAAACCTATGCCATCTCAACATTTTTGGTCGGTCCACTTTTTACTTTAAAATGTGATTTTGTTCATTTCTATAAAAATAGAAATATATAGCATTGAATAAAATATATAAATTCAATATAAAAATAGTATTGAATAAAATATATAAATTCAATTCTAAATAGTTAACCCCCTCCCCCCACACACACATATATCATTGTAATTATTTATTTCTTATTATTATAATTAGTAATACTACATCATTATATTATCCCACTATTTATAAATATATTATTTTATTTATTTTATTTCTCAACTAAATATTCATATACCATTCAAGCTAATTTTGTAACTTTTCATAAAAAAAATTAAGCACGTCTCCTAACCAAAATATATATATATATATATATATTGAAGTTGTATATATACATGATTCTTACGTACTTATAACCATTATTCATAGCATAATATGATATTATATAATAAAAATATAATTAAATTAAATTCCAGTTACTCTCTGATTTTTTTTTTTACATTATTGTTTATATCTCTGAAGTGATGTATTCTATTTAATTTTAAATTTATTAATTCATTTATATATGTAATTATTTTAATTGAGAATATGTAATCAAACAATATGACAACATGCACATATTCCAATATCTAGCATATATGTCGCCGAAAATAGATGTTGAGCAAAACTAAGACAAATATATATTCTTCCAAATGATTAAATGAATCAAAAGTGCTATAATTAAAAATTCTAAATTATTAGGTTAGATAAAACTCTTGTATATTATTATTATTATTATTATTATTATTATTATTATTACTATTATTATTAGCCTTTTAACGGAATCAAACAAAACTCAAAATAATTAAAACTATCGTGTGCAATTTAGAATGATAAACTCCACGTGATTAGAAAAAATAGAAGTTGGTAAGAAAACAAAATCAAGGACTTCTTGTTTTTTCTTTTTCACTTTCTCAAATTTCTTAAATCATGCTAATATATAATTTGTTACGCAACTTTATTTTTATTGTTCTACTAAATTGATAAAAAAAAAAAAGTACTGTAAAAGCAAAAAATGGGCTCAACCCAAACACAACTCCATCTGGTCCAGTAGATCAATTTCTTTTTCTTATCTCTCTCTCTCCCTTCCTAATTCTCCTGGTTCCCTCTTCTCGCTCTCGCCCTTCCGTTAATTTCTCTTTCTAGCCGCTCCCAATTTATGCCTGCAAGTTGCCACTACAGATCCAAACTCGGATTAGCCAACCATGACCATTCCCTAGTATAATGACTCACCTTAGGAATGGGAGTTTATTGAGCTTGCTTTTGGCATTTTTCGGAAGATAAATAATCGTATTTGATCAATGAAAGAGGAAACCTGTTGCAAGTTTTTTTTTTCTCTGGAAACATATTGATTTTTGTGAATGTGATTTACTCCATTTTATACCATTGAAATTAAGAAGTTGAAAAGTTTACATTTATACCAAAGAGTTGAATCAATTTTACCATAAAAGAAATTTATACCGGAGGTGAATCGATTTTCAAAAAAATAATAATGAAGAGTCGAATTGATTAATTTCCAAAACAAAAAAAAAGGAGCTGAATCGGAAAAAAAAAATAAAAAAAAATGTCAATTATAGCAGGAATCGAACTTACCGCCCAACAGAAAAAGACCACGCAGTTTCTGGGTATGCCAACCACTATACCAAAGCATGATTTTACAACAATTTTAACAGAAAATATTTTAAAAGTAGTTTTAATTCATAATTTTTTATATGACAATTTTACCCCTACGATTTTGCCTTAATATATGTATAGATTAGATGTGTATTTGAGCCAAAAAAATTCTTACATTTAGGTGAAATTGGACATATAGTTCGAATATTTTTTTGACCCTTTGCCTTATATGTATATATATACAGATATGTGTTTGTGTGTGTAAATCATTCATATAAATAGTACATGTAAACTATGTGATCATACGTGTGCATCTTATAAATAATCATATAAAAGAAATAGACATATTCGATATAAAATGAAATAAATGGGAATTCAAACTCATAATCACTTGACAGCCTCATCGACCCACTATTCAATAATGTTGATTGATCCTTTCAGCCCATACTGGGACATGTGGTCTGCCAACTAACTAGACTCTGATCTTGACTGTTCAATTTCTTCTATAACACACTATTTTCATGTATATATATTTGTTTGTGTACGTACATTTGAAATAATCGATTCCTTGTATAAATAGAGATATATTCACAGTTATTTAACAAATACTGTAGTCCTAATTATTTGACATTGATAATTGTAGGGATTAGGCAACTTATTTATGAAATCTACGAGTAATTGCGCTACAGCCTACACGTACGTTACGTATCAATCGTTGAGCTATATGTTTTACGATTTTGTATAGCCATATATAATGTCTCTATTAAATAATTCTCAACACTCGGAAGATGAAGATGGAGTAATTACATATTTACATTAGAGATTGGACATAATTTTTTGTGACTTATATGGAGTATTGGCCCAATTTGCTCTCTTTTTTATTTCTGGCCCAAGTTGTTTTCTTTCTTTATTTATCGGTGGCCCATCTCTAAAAGCCCAATTACCCTAAACCCTAAAACCGATCCGCGGGACTTACCTTGTATTCACCCTTAATCCTAATCTACCTTATTTTCACCCCCTAATCCCTCTACTTAACCTGCGCCGCTTCATCTCCTTTCTCAAGCCTCACAGTAGAAACCCCTAACCCTAATCTTCTTCTCCGATCTATCTCTGCCCGTTAATCGGTGTCTCTAGCCGGAATCCTGTCTGCGGGTTCCTGTTTGGCCTGTGAGTTGAGACGGCAGTATAGATTGTGAGTTGAGATAACCCGTGAGAGCTTCAAGCCTATCATTTCACCATCCCCGCTTGGTCTGGGTCTTATCTGTCACCGGAAACTCCATCGCCGCCGTCTGTGGGAAAACCTGAGCCCGCTGTGCCCCTGAGCACACTTTTCCCAATTCTAACTCACTTATTTATTGTCTTTCTTCATTATATTGATGTACTGCCTGCTTCAGAGTTTCCATCTCTGTATTTAGCTTGGTTTTCTTAACTTGTGCTTGAACTCATCTTGCACATCTACACTTGTATTAGCAAGCCTGTGAAGAAAACTTCTTAGATCTATTAGATCTAACGTCTGAGGCCTTGCACACTTGGAGTTCCTATCTGCAATTCTCTCATCTGAGTCCCTTGCTGCCTGAGCAGCCGTGAGAGGGACCGCACGAGGTCGGAAAGCAAGAAGTGAACCCCCAGCCGGGCCTGATACCCAACAACTTAATTTCTAAGGATTTTCTCTTCAAATTTTTCCTTCTGAAACTTTGAGAATATATAGGGTTCCAACAAAAAATGAAAATTATGATATGTTCAATTTTTGTTGGAAGGTATTTCATAATCTCCATAGAAACATCCACTCTACCCACTTTTACTTTATTGATGGACCTCGTCTAATAAGCTAATTTGAGAATATCATAATTGTTGATGGTTTGTTTGAACTCTAAGAATGTAAGAACTATAAGTTAAAATTCAGCCAAAGTCTTAGATCGAACTAAACAGACACACTTATATATGAGTACTTTCACTGAGACTACAAATAACAGCAATCACTTCAACCATCTAACCACTCAACCAATTTAATATTTAATTAATTTCTCTCTCTTCCACATCATCAATATTCATCCAACTCAACCACATCTATTTTACATGATTTATCCATGATTACCCAACCATCCAACCACACCATTATATATAATTATTTTATTTTATTTTATTTTAAGATTAAAATATTACTTGTAATAAAAATAATATAAAAAATTATAATTATAACAAGAAAATGAAAATATTCCAAAAAGAAAAATCGAGCAATAAATAGAAATAAATAGTCAATATAAAAAATATTATAAATTTAATTAATAACATAAATTACAACATGTTTCGCACCAATTAAATTACATTTCCTAAAATACAACATGATAGTTTTTTTTTAATCGCTCAATTAGTGTGTAACTAACATGTAAAAGACATTACACACGTTACTTTGTTGTGTTATTCATTTGGTGGGCTTTTCTGATAGTCCATATAACTGTACTTGGGCCTCTTGGGTTGACTTCCTTGATACCTAGTTTATGCTAATAAATGTAGTCCAATTCCCTCCAAGGCCAGACATATATTTTTCTGTGTATATATTATAGAGGGCCTAATTAGTAGCAAGATAGTTAACTGAAACAAATTCATATTTGTAAAAATTTATAATTTAAGATGTTCGTTTTTATAGATAAAAACTTATATCAAATTGTCTAACTGGTCACAATCTTTTAATTGGGCCAAACCGGCCCAGAACCTGCCCAACAAATTGCTATGTGCAAGGGTTTTTTTGGTCCATGTTTTTTCTATTTTTTATTATTTTTTTCAAAAGTACTCTATTTCATCACAATTAGGGTTTATATTTAATTTCAGAAGAATTAATTATCGAGCACTAACGTCGGACGCGTACACTGCACGATCCGCCAGATTAAAAAAAATAAATGAATTCACTCTATGTTTAGATTCACTAATTACATAATAAGGTATATGTTTATTCAAAAAATTAATTATGAGCACAGTGCACAAGCTCGCGCGTTAGCGCTCGAGTGCAGTTCGTGTGAGGCCGATGATTTCATTTCAAAGTATATATTTATGTTGAAAAACTAATACGCGAGATGCACGAGCCGTCGGTGGCTCAATTTATAAAAATAATAATAATAATTGGCAGGACGGTCGCAAGAGAGTATGACTTTTTTTATAAGCTGAAAATTTCTCATAAATTTTAGTAATAGGTTGCTATTTTTATCGTAGATGATCCAACAGACTAGTTTAATCAAACATTTTAATAATGTATATATATATAGAGGCACACTTAATGGAGACCATCTAACGAATCTCTTACGTTAGACGGATCTCTATTTGACTAATGAGGTCATCTCTCCCTTTTTTTTTTCTCTTTTAATGGTCCCCCTTCTCATCTCCCTCCCTATTTTCCTCTTTCTTTTAGTTTTTTTTTCACTTTTTAATTTCTTCATTTTTTCTTTGTTTTTACATATATATATACATATATATATATATTAAATTTTTTTAAATTAATTTCTTTTTAGAAATAAATATATAACCTAAAATGAAATTAGTGAACCCTAAAATTGAATTGAATTAATTTAACTTTTTTTATCTAATGTCTCGCTCAATGCATTTGTCCGATGCTAACACGTGAGCTCATGTATGGGCTTGATACAAAATAAAGATTTAAAAAAATTAAAAAGAAAAAAAGTGAGGGACTATCAGGCGCTTCATAGGTAATGATACTTAGGTTCATTGATAGTAAAATTATTGGGTATCGAGTAGATCGCCTCAAAATCATTCCCTATTACAACATTTTTGCCTAAGTACAGAGTAAGAATGATGGCCCAGACTCGTTCCACAAAGGAATACGACTGAATACAAAGAGCTTCTTCTCTAACAGGCCACAAGTGAAGAAATCGAACCACAAACCCTAGATCTGGTGGCCTTCATAGGCCCTAGCAACTACAAACCCTAATCGCAATGCCAAATGATCCACTTAGGAAGTGAATCTAGAGCCCTAATTACAAAACTATAAAATCAAGAGAAGAATTATAGAGATAACTACACAAGATCTCACAACTCTCATAAATTTCTCGCACAAGGGATGAGCTCTCAAGAAACACACAGTAGAATGAATCAGTGTGTGAGAGGAGAGCAGCTTCAACTCATAAGTAGGGCAGCACTGAGCGAGTTGGGTTGGGCTGCAAATGGGCTTGTGTTGCCAAACAGATATTTGGGTCTTAGAGTTCAGCCCACTTAACTAAAACAAATGGGCCTATCCTCACATTCTCCACTTTAGGTCCAGCTGAGGAAAAAACTTATCACAACACATCTTGCATCATTGCCAACCTCCTTATCATGACATAATCACAAAGAAGACATCAAGTAGGGAGAATACTAGACACTAAGTCTGTAATGGGGAGTATTAGACCCATTTTTAAAGTGAGGGTTTTAAAGCATAAAGCAGTAAGATCACTCACTCCTTGATCGACAAGGTTCCTTAATCCAGTAAGAAATAATGCTTACACTAAGGGAAACATAACCAAGCATCTTGAGATATGCACACAACAAAGAAACAGAGAGCTAACAAATACACACATGAAAGCACACAACTAGAAAAGAACAATCAATGAAATCTCAACAAAATTAAACCTTTAATTTTTCTCAAATTGAAAAGATTTGGTAGAGATAATGTTGTTGAATCCCATTGAATGTTCAACACAGAAACAATTGAAAACAATCACTCAACCATTATCTATGTGAAGAATGCGCATGCAAGAAGCATGTTTTTCAGGAGGAAGACATTTAGTACCCATATCAGCAGGATTATATTATGTAGGAATATTTTCAAGTAAAACATGCTCTTTTTCAACTACATCACGAATAAAGTGAAACATAACATCTATATGCTTGGTCCTATCATAAAAAACAGGATTTTTACACAATTAGATAGCAGATTGGCTGTCAAAATAAATGATCAGTATTTTATTTCACTAAAAATACAGCAAAATCAACTAGCTACTAATAACTGAAAATTTAATCCAAATAACACATGAAACACTTAACAAATGAATAAACCTTTAAAAATCCCCTAATTCAATTACATAATAACCACTGATATATTTAAAATTAATCACGGATTGTCAGGTAGCAATTAGAAATGTGCTTTCCAACATATATCAGTGTAGCACCTATTCATTAGATTACAAGCAATAAAACCAAACTACCAACAACACCACATTAGAACCAAAATCAAACATTTTAAGCAATAAAAACAAAATTAATTAAGCAATAAATTGGATGCATTATGAAAATTTAAAAAAAAAATGCCAAATAAGCACCGATGCATCATAATCTAAGCAACAAGACTAGACAGTCTAAGCAACAAAAACAACTGTCTACTACACTTTTCAAAATATCATTAATTTCAAAGAGTACAATAAAAATTTAACAAAATGCATAAATCATACAAAAAAAAAAAAATCCAACATGTAAATTGAATATGTTTGAAACATAATTTTGATAGATAGTTGATTATCCCAAGGAAAGACCGGACAAAATTAATTTTAGCTCTGCATTCAATTCATAAAAGACATCAAACGATGTTCGTGGATCGTGCTGTGGGCACTGGCCAACGCTACACGGCAGTTGACGGGTATGGACGATGAGGGGTTGGGTGGTGATGCACGGAAGTTGACAGGGTGGTGCGATTCTGGGCCGAGGCACTAATCAATGCTTATCGATGAAGTTTCTTCTTCTCCATAGCAGATGCCATTTTTTTTCCGAATATGAATCGAGGTTTTTTTTTTGTTTTTTTGTTTTTTGCTTCTATTGGGATTTTGCTTTGATAGTTCAATAAAATCAAATATTAGATACGGGTATTTGTTACCATTTTTTTTTTATTGAATGTTTTCATATCAAAATATTTACACAATTAAAATAATATCCCTATATAATTTATTCTCAAATATTATAATTATTCTACTTTCCACCTATTTAATATGTACCATCCACAAGGATAAATTGGAGGACTAGGATTGATTCCTAATTCTCACGTGAATACTAGTCCCCATTATAGTCTATCCCTATATATATATATATATATATATATATATATATATATATAGGGGTGTGTGTGTGTGTAGCGTTTATATATTCGTGCATATATCATAGATATATATCAACTTCATTCTCACTCACGCTACAACATATTACATGTATATCAACCATCATTCATGAACGAGCAAGCATCGAAGTTAAAAGGCCTATTACATTTGATACCCGCACACGCACATATACGCGCAAAATCAAAGATTCAAGAACTCTCCACCATACACACCGGCATTTAAATCTTGATGATGATGAGAAGATCGAGGGTGGTGGTGATTATACGGAGGCACAGAGCCGGAAATTCCATCATTGGCCGCCGCCATGCCCCTCCTCCTCCTCCTCCTCCTCTTCAAACTCTTCCTCTACAGCTGCTGCAAAATGTCGTCGTGCAGGCGGCGGATTTACAGAAGGTAATTTTGAGAGGAGAGCTTCTAGGCTGCTCATTGATGGGGCTAATTTCATGGGAGGAAAGTTAACGTGACAAATCCCATCTGATAAAATTGAATTATTAATCTGGAAATTCGCATCGATATTGAGATTAGGGCAAGCTGATGAAGATGGATATGGGAGTAAAAATCCGGGAATGGTTTCGATGTAGCTAAACTTCTTTCTCACTGCCACAACATAGCTCGCCTCCTCACTTATCTGTACATATTATACATATATATTATATATGCATACTAATTAATTAAGTTATATATATCTCGTATTTCATTACATTCGGAATCATATATGTACGTCTAACATTATTCAATACACATGAAATTATATTGATAATATATACATATATATATAGTGATATAATACCAAAATGAAAAATGAGATTAATTTCAGACCATTCAATCGACTATGGTTACTTGACGGTAGAATTTTATCAAGTTTCAATTTTGGCTAGCTCATAAAATCACTCGATTATATTAATTATTTTATTTAATCCTGAGCAAAACACACTTAGGTATCTATTGTGATTTTTTTTATATTTTATATTTTTTTCGCCACACTTCATTTTTTTTTGTGTGTGTAACTTGATTTAATAAAAAAAAATGTTTCCCTAGCTAAAATCAATGTACGATCGACACCATTATTATATTAATGCAAAATAAAACCTAAGAGAAAATCTGTGCGCTATATATCTCTCTCTCTCTCTATATATATATATATATATATCATGAATTAAATAGTAATAATAATGATTATTGTTGTTGATGTATGTGATATATATACTCAAAAGTTAAATAAACAAAGAATTGTCTCTCTATTCTTTTGTTACATAAGAATTAATTAGTATATTTATAATGGCGATGATGATAGTTTGAACCTAGAAATTAATTATCTCTCACATGCATGTACCGGGAATAAGATGATGAGATAATACGTTAATCATTAAGAAACTCGGATATAAATACTGTTAATCATTTGGTAAAAATCAATTTTTTGATAACTTGCTTAATAATTACAATTATATTTATCATGTAATCGAATTCTCGAATTCAAAATATTGAATGTCTCTATAATAACCCTTAATTATTACAATTATATTCTGCTTGTTTATGGTATATATGCAAGTGTGTATAAATTAAGGTGGGGGATATATATGTGAGAACCTTGTGAACAGCTCCTAACTGAAGAACACCTTCTGCAACAGCAATCAACGCAATAGTCTGCATTATAATCCAAACAAAATATAATTAAATTATATATATATATATATAGTTACTCATTAATGTAATTAATTTCCTTAATTTGATGTGAAAATTACCTGTAGACCAGACTCAAACTGAGCTTCCCAAGTCCTCGGGTGCTATATAATATATAGATATGTATGTATGTTTGACAATATTAAAATGATCAACAACATTTAATCAACAAAATTGGAATATTAGTGAAATTAAAAATAAATTAATCAATGTACCCATCATCACTTACTGAATTTAGCAAGTTGTGCCATGCAGATGATTTATTTTCCCGAGCATTGTGGTCTTTATAAATCCATTTATGGCTGTGATCAGCAGCTATGTTCCCAATCAAACTGAAAATTCAAGTAAAAACAACCCAATCTTTCTCACTTAATTAATGATCAAATCAGGATACATGGAAAATATATAGGGATAATTTATAGAATTATTTTATCTCTAGTGACAAGGAGAAATCTACAACGCTCGTTGTTTAGTTGGTTTATATGTGTGTGTGTGTGTGTAGGTTTGGTCTTACCCTTCACCATAATTGTGAATTTCATGTGACATTTTGAAGAACACTTCTGGCTTAAGTCCTTGATAGCGTCGATCATCGGAGTTTACAATATTTATCGACTCGCCGGAGTTCATCACCGCCGTTGAAGCAGCAAAATTGCAGAAACCATCTTCCCAAGCCAATATCCTGACAGAAAAATGAAAATGTATGTACATATTTGAAAGAAATTTATGCAATCATGTATATCATTTGTATATATACGTAGCAATATGTCGTGAATTTTAATTTTATGGACACATAAATCATACCAATTCCTCCTGTTCCCTCTTGACCTGTCATGCACTCCAACTTGGCCATCCCACCTATCAGCAAGAAATCTCTAAATGATAAATAATACATATGCATATATGTATATATGTATATAAGATATGATTATTTGTAAGAGAAAAATAGTGTAGCAAAATAAATGAAAAGTTCTTCTTTTTGAAGAATATTAATTATTAATAAAATATTAATATATACTTGGGAGGTGGAAAAATTCTTGGCAGAATCCTCCAAAAAACAGCATACACCCATTGAGAATTTTGATGAATGCAGAAGCTTCTGAGGGTATGTTGAAGAAGATGAGTTGCAGCCAAAGGGTTCATGAGATTTTCTTCCATTTTATTTTCTCTTTCTACTTTTACATCCAACAATTTTCTAAATATGTAAGCCCAACATTCATTCCACCATTATATAGGCACACATTATTGATATTCTAATTTAATTTTACATCTGCTGTAAATTTGGCCAAAATTATTTGAGGAGGCCCACACATCTTTTATCTACAGTAGTTAATTATTAGTTTTGTTACCCATAATTGTTTCTATATATGCTTTCCTCCATTGCAATGGTTTAGATATACAATTTCCACCGGTAGCTATAGTATTAATTATTTATAACTTGTTAGAGCTGAGTCGACTCATTATATATACTCGATAATATTGGGGATAAAATTAAAATTCTAACAAATTCATCCATGTTATAAACTTATAATGAGTCGTGAGAAATATTTTTGATTAATATATATCTCAATATATTAATTAATTCTGACGCTTTTCCACTCATTTCATCGAGAGAAAAAAACTGAGGTCTGGCGCTTTCATTTTCTCTTCCATATTGATTGCACCTGGTCAAAAAAGAATGGAGCAGTAGTACTATACATGTTTCCATTGCAACAATAAATTGTTTCCATCTTTTGTTTTTTTTCTTACTTTTTTGTAATAGATTTTTCGAAATGTTGGATTTTACCCAGTCAATTATGGAAAGGACGACCTTGTCGTTTAGCTCCTCGTTCAAATATATTTCTTACTTTTATTTTAGACTCGACCATTTTTCGAATGTCTTGTCTACTAGTGATAGATCATTAATTTTGATTAAAACTCTAATACACCTAAGTTATCTGTGTTATCGAAATTTTACATAAAATTTTATAATAATGGATGTTTGAAATGCACACGTCAACCTTTTATCGGGTGCAAATTGCACCCGTTATCTTTGGTATGGTTGAAAAAGTATGACTTCATTCTTTTTGCTATAAAATAGTTTGTTATCTATTTTTGGCCATTTAAATTTTGAACTTTAAAATTTTCTTCTCAATTGTGCTAAATTCTTTTGTCTATTTAGAAAATATGCACTTTGGTTTTCTCAAAAAATTTACCCAAGATACCCTTGTGCAAAACTAGGAAAAATGCAAGATAAATAGATAATCCTTACTCTAGTGGTATTTTGGACAAAAATTTAGGAAAAAAAGGAAGTTGTACATATTTTAAAAATGCAAGGGAAGTTTGATACAATTTCAAAAATAGGACCGGGTTTTCGCGCAAAATTTCAATAATACAAGGAGATTTGATGCATTTTACCGGAACTCTAAGACAATCAAAAATCGATGTTTCCACAAATTAAATACATGCATGTATTTCAAATAAATATGAAATTAATATTACTTGTGCTTTTTTTTATTTTTATGGTTGGATCTTAATTATTTATAAATTATGACAATGGTGTCTAACCCAGTTGTTGTTTTTTTTTCTTTTCTTTTCTTTTTTTGAATTGGGGAAGTTGGAGCAGGTAGAGTTGATGAAGACCAAATTGACATATCCATCCAAATTTAGCAGAGTTATAAATGAAATTAAAATATAAAGATGAAATGTATAGAAGGAAGCAATGGTCCAATAAAATCACTAGAAGGGTTTCCATTGTTGACGAAATTAATGCAGGTTTCCTGTCGTCATACTGGTAATTAACACGATTTTAGTTAAAAAGAAATGACTAGGAAAAAGAAAGAAAAATTATATTTTATTATATGTATATATAGATGTAGATATAGATGGGATGGAACAATGAAAAGGAAAAGATGATTGTGAATAATACAAGTGTAGAATTATATCTTGTCTTTTCAATTATATATATCTATACAGTAGTACTCTTTCAACAGTTTATGCATCACTCACAAATCAAAATCAAAAATCACCGACGTTTCGAGTGTAGAAAACTTAAGACACAAAGTAGACACTTTTCAATTGGAGAGTGGACGATTTTTATTATATATATTTAATTATTTTTGAGATATTCACCATTGTTATTCGTGGATGTCATATAATATTTCGAGAGTGGTCAATTTCTAAGCTCTAATTTTTCATTAAATAAGTACTACATTTTTATGACTTTACCGAATTAAATTATTAATTCAACCCCGATTTTTCCAAGAATCATGAAACAATATGAGACGATATTTGTGGGAAAACTTGGAAATCGTTTCATACTTCAGACTAACTAGCTAGATGGATTCTTCGTTGCAACATATTTTTGGTTTTACACCTCAAAATATCTTATTCAAAGTGATGTTATTTTACCTTTCATTTTACCTTATTTTTCTAGTTTTTAGAATTTTAACAGGCGATAGCGAAACAACAGATTCAAGTAAAATAATTGATTTTGAAGTTTTATAGGATAATATAATATTAATTTATTTGGTAATATAATAAATTGAGGGCTATGTTAATGATGATATAATGTAGAAATAAATATGAAATTTTGAAATGAGGGCATAGCGGAATGGAAGAGGCAGTGTTTGGAACAAGAAATGAACAAAGTCTGAATGCCCCCCATCCCACTCCTCCCCATTGAGTCAAACCTCTGTCCTTCCCATGCTTGTCAATGCTCCATATCTCATTAATTATCTAGAGTGAAAAATAAATGGTTAATTACGTATTAATACCCAATATTTCACCTTTTTACATTTTTTTTCTTCTGAAATTTCAGAAGTAACACATCAATACGCAATATTTGCATAATTAGCATTTTAGCATTAATGAAATTTTCCAGCAATCCAAGTTTCACGTCATGAAAAATCTACGTGAATTATCATCCTATTTTTTAAAATGATGTGAAAATTCATTCTAATCCTATTAGACTACACAACACTGTTTAACACATAAACTTAATAAAAAACCACATTGATTAAAATGAAAATGGAGCAGGTCTCCCATTTCACAAAATTGGAGGTTCGTACACTTTAAAACCAATCCAATTTTTCATTTTAGTCAACATAGAATTTTTATATATATATATATATATATTTTATGTGTTAAACGACTCCGTGCAATTTAATAAGATTAAAATGAATTTCCACATCATTTAAAAAAAATAGGGTGAAAATCTTCATTTTTCAACAATCCACGTCATTATTTGGACTGCAGGAAATTTTCACTAATGCTAAAAGTGTTAATTATGTAAACGTTGGGTACTGATGTGTTACTTTTAAAACTTAGGACAAAAGTGTTAAAAAAAAGCGAAATGTTGAGCATTGATGTGTAATTAACCCAGAAGTATATATGAACTTTTCAAATGTGTATCATATATATGTAGTTATGTACCGTTCCAAATATAAACTATACGGAATTTGCAATTTTATACATGTCATAGAGTATTGTAGTCTAAAAACCTATGACAATCAAGTACAACTTTTATGGTCTTGAAACTATTCACGATTTATGACAATCATAATATACATGGAGTATTGAAGTCTAAAAACTTATGACAAATTTATGCGATTTCGATGCTATTTATGGTTGAGAGAAAAATTAAACTACCCACATCCCTTAACTAAAAACCCCCTTTACCCACTTTCTTACACACATTCAAGAAATACCCACTATATCTATTATATCCCTACTTTTTCATTTTTCAATGTAATCAGACGTGGGCCCTCTCATTTTTCAGAAATTGTAAGACAAAGTACTCATTTTCTGTCTCAAATCAGACTCATAAATACGTAAAGTTATTCCTTACGTGTGCGCTCAAATCTCGGAAACTGCAATACCGTTCGAAACCCATAATTTTGAGATGGGCGGTATCCGAGCGGTATTGCATGGGAACTGAAATAGAGTTGAAATATTTCAATACCGCTCCAATACCGTAATTATATTATGGGCGGTATTCAAACGGTATTTGAAGGGAGGCGAACATGAGTAGAATATATAGGGCGGTATTCAAGAATTATCGGGCGGTATCCATTTTAAATAGAATACCGTTCGACTGTAGTTACACATTCGACGGGCGGTATCTATTTTACATAGAATACCGTTTGAATTCCGTCTCACATTCAACGGGCGGTATCCCTTTTAAATAGAATACCGTTGCAAAAATGTTCAATACCGTCCTATTTTAATACCTTCAACAAATATAACGAACGGTATCCATTTTATATAGAATACCGAACAAAGACTGTCAAACATTCAACAGCGGTATCCCTTTTAAATCGAATACCGTTGGTTTACCGTCCCACATTCATAGGCGGTATCCCTTTTAAATCGAAAACCGTGGGTCCCATGGTGGCAGTTATTTATGGTAAATTTCAAATTAATAATCCCACCACTCCTTAAGTCAAAAGAAATGAAATCAATTTCAAATACCGTCCCCAAATAGAGAGCCCTAAATACACGAGCCCTAAAATCAAACTAAAAGCCAAAATCCCCAAATACATTACTTTTTTTCTCTCGAAGAACATCAATGGAGTTCGGCGAAGGAAGTGGTGCTCATCAATCTGACAATGAGCAGGTTAGTTATTACATCTCTCTCCTAAAATACATGAATACCGTCGGCGGTATAAGTTTTTTTCTAGTCTACGGTATCCAAAATTTTGTTGATAATTGATGGATTATGGGTGTCTTTAAGTTTTTAGTTGTAGTTAGTTTTGTTTCCTGCTAGATTAGGAATAGTATATGAAAAATACCGTAGTTAGTTTTGTTTCCTGCGATATATGAACGGTATTACATCTTGCGACGAGCGGTATTACCGATAGTACACCGCTCGTCAATTAGGATGCTGTAATTAACTTGCTCAAGTTTTAATTTAATTTTTGGACCTTGATGTTCTGATTAGTTGGTTAAAAACATTGAATACCGTCGGCAATGGCAAATGCCGTTCGAATACCGCTTACTATTGACGAGCGGTATACGATCGGTATTGTACCGATAGTATATCGCCCGTCAATTAGGATGTTGTAATTTACTTGTTCAAGTTTTAATTTAATTTTTGGACCTTGATGCTATGATTAGTTGGTTAAAAACATCGAATACCGTCGGCAATGGCAAATCAATTTCGTATACCGTCGACGAGCGGTATACGAACGGTATTGTACTTGCATGACGGTATACCGTCCTCATTTGATTATTTTTCTCGTTATTTTTACTGCTTAAATGGTATAAAACATTGAATTACATGGGTTTGAACCAATAACATGCGGTATTCAAAGTTTTTTGAACAATACCTTACGGTATTGTACTTGAATGACGGTATACCGTCTATCAACAACGGTACCGTGTATTAAGTGTTTATCTCCTTCTCAGGCGCCTTGGAGTTGGAAGAGAGTAGAGATGCAAAATTATTACCAAATTGTGAATCTCTACTACAGGCCCAAGGTATTAACGTCGATATGGATAAGGCTGATGAGAGTTGGTGGGCAAGAACTCATGGGGAGATTCGAGGAGGGGTGCTTCGGTCACCTCATAAGATGGAAAAGCAAGTCGAGCAACGGTAGAGCCTTGCATGCTTTGATCTCTCGTGAGATCACTATTCCCGGTGCTCCGGCTCATGAAGTATGGTTCCGTATTAATGAGAGCCATATCAGATTTTCGTTCCCCGAGTACGCTCTGGTGACCGGGTTTCGATTCGGATCATCGGCTTTTGATCCGAATGCCGAACACGATCATTCCAACGTGGGAGTGTTTAGGAGATTCTGTGGTGGCAAGGATGTCAGCATTCTAGAGCTGTGGAATATTTTTGATAGAAAGGATCGCAGACTTTCGAAGAAGGCTACCCCAGATGATTATTTGAAAGTGGCTAATATTTTAGTCCTTTATTTTTTTGCTTGTGGGTACGACACTCCAAGAAAGGTTGATAGTTTTGCGTGGGTGTTGGTCGATGACCTTGAGGCGTGGAACAGATTTCCATGGGGTGCCTACACTTATCCTATTTTACTCCATTACATTGGTCGATTGCCGAGGTCGACTCCTAGAAAGTATCATTTCTATGGCCCTGTGTGGGCTCTACAGGTATGCATAATTTGATGAAAAGATATTGAGAATAATACTAGTATTAATTATACTGATTAGGTTGATTTTAATATCACTTTTACAGATTTGGGCATATGAAGCTATACCGGCCCTTGGAAGAGAGGTTGCGGAGGTTGCGGAACCAGTGGCGTTGCCTCGTTGCTTGAAGTGGTTTTTTACTCCTTCAAATGTGCAAGATTTTCATACATGCGGTAATGTAGTTTAATGATAAAAATATTAATTTTCTATTTTAATTAACTAAATATGCAATACCGCCCGGTACCGCCCCAATACCGCTGTGTACCCCCCGGTACCGGCGCAAGACCGCGGTGTACCGCCCGGTACCGCCGTGTACCGTCCGGTCCGCCTAGTACCGCCGTGTACTGCTCGATACCGCTCAATTTAATAATTAATATTTAATCGATTATTTTGTAGGGTGAGTGCCTAGAAACGCTTCATGCGGGCGCGGATGAAGAAGTACGTGACTACTGGATCAGCGTTCTGGTCCCCGATGCACTGGGTGTTGTTTACCGTGCATCGGTAAACCCTGTGAAGGCACAACGCGGCGGCAACGATGTCGTGCAGCGCGTCGTGAGGACTGCAGCACAGGTGCGAAATATATCATGTCGCTCTGCAGCTTCAGTTTCAGCAAGTGCACCGAAACGACAGCCCCGGAAAAAGCAGAAGCAGGCTACTCCGCCAGAATCGGATCCGGAGACTGAGACTGATGGTGATGTGAGTGAGGCAAGGAAGAAGCATACTCCTCCACCAACTTCAGGAAAACGGGCTAGGGAATCGAGCTCGTCTTCTTCAGGGAGTCATGTTTGGGAGAGACGTGAACGCGGTCTAATTTCAAAGTTGAGGGAAGTAGTACTGCCAGATTTGAAAGATTACATGAGGGATGTGTTGCTTCCTGATCTGAAGAGTTTTATGCAATCACTTTACTACGGAGACCGTCGATCACGCTCAGGGCACAGTCATCATTCCCATCAGCCCCATCCGTCTCATCATCCGGCGTCATCACATCATTCTGCGAGGCCATCCCATCAGACTCATCATCCCCATCAGTCTCATCAACCAGAGCCGTCCCATCATTCTCATCATCCCCATCAGTCTCACCACTCTTATCATCCAGAGCCGGACCATCATTCTGCATATCAGTCCCATCATTCGTATCAGTGGGATCAGTTCGATCAGAACTATCACTACACTGGTCATCGTGCCTCGTCTTACATGCCAGAGGCAGACCGCACATCTGTAGACGGAG
This sequence comes from Perilla frutescens, assembly GCA_026008535.1. Lineage (NCBI taxonomy): Eukaryota > Viridiplantae > Streptophyta > Magnoliopsida > Lamiales > Lamiaceae > Perilla > Perilla frutescens. Next base: position 18,158,304 of record BRKX01000015.1, read on the forward strand.
GACATACTCGGAGATCACTACAGATGCAGATAGACCCCCGAGAGCTAATTGACAGGGAATCATTTTGGAGATCTATGGTGGGGATATCTACTACTGAGCATCCTACCGTCTCTGCTTTCCCGTACGAGGAAAACCAGGTAAAGTATTAAATTTTTTTAAAAATTATAATTCAATTTGTTTATTATTGTTATTAATTGTTAAATTAGTGTTAACATTAATTTTATTCTTATTTTTGGTTTAATTTTTATTTGCATTAGGACATTCATATCGATGTTCCCGCTCAAGAGGAAGGTGTTGACTCGGAGGAGGGTAGTCCACTCCGTTTTCAAGCGTGCGGATAAAGGAAAACAAATTGCAGAATTCGATAATCCTCCACGTCGAGTGAAAAAGCAATCCACTGCGCTTCGCACGCCATATATAAGCACGATGCCGACTCCAATCAAAGCCGCAGCTCGTAATGCTTACATAAATTGGCGAAAGAAAAGACCAACTCCATTTGTGCGAACCCTCGCGACTCATTTTGAGTTGGATCATGAATTTTTTGATCGAGTGGAGAACATGCAGTCCGCCATGGATGCCACGGTAAATCTTTATATATTTTTTATAATTATTTTCCGTACCAAATATGGAAACTTTGTCTAACTGAAATAATTTTTTAATCGACCATTACGTTACAGATAATTGATCTCTTCTGTGAAGCTATGGTTGCCAAATTGGAGAGGGGCAAACAACTATTAGATGGAGTAGATGCAGGGAGTACACGCATCGTGGGACCTTCATTCTTTGTGAGTATCTAATTTTATTTTTACAACTAACAATACCGTCGGTACAAATAAATACCATTTAATACCTTTCGAGCAATATTCAACTGTATTTATTTATACCTTTCGAGCAGTCGGCTCTCAAGATAAGGAAAACTCAGTTGATGCCATTACTTCGATTGCTGGAACGACTTCTGGAGATGAGTCTATTTTGGGACATCAACCATTGGTCGTTTAAGCGACCTCGGAAAATGTTGGGAATTAAGATGGGAAATGATTCAGAGCAGTTTTGGCAAGTCGACGAACATAGTTGTGGCCCATATTCGTGTATGTACGTTGAGCGCCTAATCAGTGGTAGACCAGCTATACCTTGGGGGAATGTGGTCGAAAATCTAACCATATATCGGCGGTACATTGCACAGTTGATATTCGAGATGTGTACCGGTCGTGTGGATCCATTTTGACTATTTCTTTAGTTATTATATATAACTTGCGTAACTTTCTTTTCACTTTCCATATTGACTATTTCTTTTGTGATATTTATTTATTTAGAAAATCATTATATTTTGCTAAACAAAAAAGAAATTTCAATACAAAGCAAACAATAATTAATACTTCTCATACAACTGATTACCAAATTAACTAATAATGTCTACCGTTTTTGCAAGAAATAAATACGACATGTGGTTCATCTATCTCTATTAGTGCAATTATTTCTAGTGTGATTTGGATCGCGACATATGCTGCACTTTCTCGGTCCTCGACGTCTGCGATTAGCTGCTTCCGCCCCAGATGGATGGCGACGTCCTGGGGGACGACCAGCTTGACGGGTCACTATAAGTGGCGTCACCTTTTGCTGTGCAATGTGATTTGGTACCACCCACTCGTCTTGATGAGGCACGGACCTTACTGACCCTTCGTATGTTTCACGCCAATTTTCCATCGTGTAGTATGAAGAGACATAGTCAAGAATTGATTCACCGTTTTTCCTGCATAAATAATAATAAAAAATTAAACATCGTTACAATGTAAATATTCGATGTACCGGTGCATAATAAATATATAATCTGTACATAATAGCAGCAACTGCATGAGAGCATGGCATCAAATCCAGCTGAAACTCGCGACATTTGCATGATTTCTGATGAAGATCAACAATGAATGTTTGCCTGCCATCATGAACTTTGAATGTTGAATTTAGGTTGGGACAACAGTATACGCCCGAGATTTTTCCACTTCCACACTCAGTTTATTTAAGGCTTCTTCAGTCAAAGCATTATCACGTGCATTTGCACGTGCTCGTCTAGAATCGAACCACTGCTCGATCACATGCCTGATGCACTCAATTAATGAGCAGATTGGAAGACGCCTTGCCCATGACAAACGTGCATTCAAAACTTCCGCTGCATTGGACGTAAGAAAACCATAACGGCGTACTGGGCATTTTGATCGTGCCCATCGCTCTGGTCCAATGTCCATCAACTTTGTATAAGCTCCATTTGGGCTTAGAGCATGTATAGCCACCATTGCCTTGTCATATGCTGTTCGGTGATAACTGTATGCAGCCTTGTAGAACATGCTTGTAACTCCTTTGCCATACCGCGTGAACTTGTTTAACAGGTGATAGTAGCAAAGTTCGTGGGGTGTGCCGGGAAACACTTCTTGAACGGCATTACTTATACTGATGTGAGCATCAGAGACAATCAATGTCTCGGGATTGCATCCAAATGCTAGTCTCACCCTGTTCAGAAACCATGTCCATGACCGATCATTTTCGATTGCTCCAATACCAATTGCTAACGGAAAGCACTGCTCATTTCCGTCTTTCGTTACTGCAAGAAATAAAATGCCCTTGTTCTTTCCCTTCAAATGTGTTCCGTCCACAACTATCACCGGTCTTAGAAACATGGCATATGCAGTGCGACAAACATTAAGAGCAACAAACACGTGTTGGAATTGGTTATCAGGCCCAACTTCTAAGTCAGTAAACGTACCAGGATTGACTTGTTCCAACATGTATAGGTAGCTAGGGAGCATCTTAAAAGAATCTTCATGCCCACCATAAATCATCTCGATCGCAGCATTTCTGGCACGAAGTGCAATGCTGTAACTGGTTCGGATACCAAACTCTTCCAACATCTTCGCCCTGATGTCTTTTGGTTTCATTATCTGGCCCTCACCGCGCATTTTTTTGGCAAAATACGCTGCAATCACTTTTGCATGGACTTGTCTCGGAGTGACACGACTCAAGTCATTCATGCATGTATGTTCTTCCGTGAACTTATATACAATCCAAAATGTTTCTCTCAATGTGGCGCGCACCTCAAAAGGACAACGATCTTCATGTTTGCATACGATAATCAGACGCTTTGAATCTGAACGAGCCACTTTATATTCAGCACGATGATGAATATTCCATAATCCCACCGCGATTGACAAAACATCTTTGGTCCAAAAGGTGGACCCTTTACAGAGTTGGTCGTCTGGTACCCCCTCCAAATCAGATATCAGAAGTGAATCTGAAACATCAATGGGAATCATCGGTATTAACCAATTTTCATTTAGCTCTTCAGTTGGGTTTTACTCTTCAGGTATTGGTGAAGGGTTGCTAATCCCTAACATAGACAACCGTTTGTTTATGCCACCCTCTCTGCGAATCCATGCAGCAAACTCTACAAATGTAGACTGTGTAAACCTATTGGCAAAATCAGCTTCTTCATCTTCCTCATCATCTTCCTCATCATCCTCATCCTCATCCTCATATTCATCATAATCTTCATCTGCATCATCATCTTCCTCATCATCTTCCTCATCATCCTCATCCTCATCCTCATATTCATCATAATCTTCATCTGCATCATCATCATCATCATCATCTTCCGGTCGCTCAGCCTCAGCCTCATATTCGTCTTTATCTTCATCATCATCGTCCTCACCATTGCCTCTCCCGTCACCATGTATATTCTGCGAGGGGTTGCCTCCAGCGTCATCTTCCTCACCATTGCCTCCAAAATCACCCGCGTACTCATGTGAGCCTACTGGTTCATGATTTGATGTGGTAGTTGGCATACTGCGGCTAACACTACAATGCGGGTCACTAAACCAATCAAATTGTGAATATTGTGTGCCACAATTATCAAACTGTGAATATTGTGTCCCACAATTATCGAACTGTGAATATTGTGTGCCACAATTATCAAACTGTGAATATTGTGTGCCATAATTATCAAACAAAGGACTTGAGTAATCCACTGATGGTACATATGGATCTTGCTGATGGCTTGTCCTGATGTCATTTTGTATATTGTGAACAACATACACTGTCGGTTCACCTTCTCGAATGCACAACCCCTGCAGATCTTGGTCAGTACTCAAGAGAGACCTCAATAATCTACCATTTCGAATACGCGATAAATAATAGAGAAGATAATCTGCACCCAGTGAGTTGGATCGGCTGATGTAATTGATGCGCTGGATTAACTCGCCCAAAGATATAGGTTGAGCAGGAATGTGTACAAGTTGCTCATCACCGCCTTCATAGTCGGAATTTTGCCATCGCCCACCATATTGTACAATGATACTTTGCCAATGATCCATCTGTACACCCAACAAAATATAATGTCAATGAAAACATTACTCACGTAAGATACCGCTCGTTATCGCTATTACAATGACGATACCGCTCGGTAGCGCTATTACCGCTCGAATACCTTTTAGATAGGGTTCTGAACGGTATTCGAGTGGTATATATTCTGCATGAAAGATTCAAAATATACCTGATGAATTTGTGTTAGACTGCACGAGGATTGTTTTTCTTTTTGCTAGATATTGTTGTGTTGTGTTGTGTTTTGTGTTTGTTTGAAATTGATGTGTGTAGTATATCCTGTATATTAATGCTTGAATATGAAAAGAATCTCACCGTTCTCTTACATCCAGCATGTGTGTAAAAGATTAAGGCAATATGATATGTCGTTTTCAATGTACAAACTATTCAGTCTACCATGTGATACCGGTCGAATACCGCTGGATTTTATTGATATCCTATGGTGTAAATATGACATGTCTTCAATCTCACCTACCCCTTTTACATCCATGTACTTCTTCAATTGTTTTGTTATAAATCAAAGTACATTCGTGTAAGAAACAGAGTACTTTGTTATGAATCAAAGTACAATCAAAGTTCTGAACAAGATATGTGAACAAGACAATCTTCAAAAGTGAGGAAAATCGAATACCGTACGAATACCACTCACATACCGCCGGGCTACATTGATACCGTTCGCGTATTATGTAATACCGGCCGGTATTATGTAATACCGCTTGAATACCGGTCGGTATTATGTAATACCACTAGAATACAGGCCGGTATTGATCCTGTAATCCAGCGGTATCAAATCATTGCACAGATCCCGTAATACCGACCGTTGTTATATAATACCACGTGAATACCGACCGGTATTATGTAATACCTTTGAATACCGGCCGGTATTAATACTGTAATCCAGCGGTATCAAATACACCACTCGCATACCGGCCGGTATTATGTAATACCGCTTGACTACCGCCCGTTATTATGTATACTGCGTGAATACCGGCCGGTATTATGTAATACCACTGGAATACCGGCCGGTATTGATCCTGTAGTCCAGCGGTATCAAATATACCGCTCGCATACCGGTCGGTCCCTAAAATACCGCCCGAGTACTGGCGGTATGATATTATACCGCTGGAATACCGACAAGAATTTTTCATTCGGGATCTGTGCAATGATTTTTCAGCCAATGAGAAGTCTTCATTGTCACATGTCTCTGTAACATTTCTAAGTAGATTTGCCTTGGTTTTTAGCACAATCAAGTACACTTGTGTAAGAGATGTGTAAGTAACACCTTTTTGAGGGTATTTTAGGGACTTTACATTAAAGTTGGGTAATTGTTGGATGTGGGTAAGGAAGTGGGTAAAGGGGGTTTTTAGTTAACAAATATGGGTACTTTCATATATTTCCACTTTATGGTTCATATATACCTCATGTTACTCCAAAATCAAGAACCTACCTAAGAGCAACTCCAATACCCCTCTATTCTCACGTTAGTTGCTCCGTTTTTTTGCTCAAAATTACTTCCAACCCACCTTTACTTCTACTTGTCTTTTAAGAGGGTGAATAGTATCCATTTACATATATAAAGGGATACTAATCACCCTTTATACTCCTTGTTTTCCCTTTTAAATTTTTATGTTTTTTTTTATTTTTTGTTTTATTGCATTAATTTTCTTCTATAAGTTTTATTAATATATTAATAATGTAAATTAAATTATTTTTAGGTTTAGCATAATGTTTAATTGCACTTAATATAATAAAAAAATCATAATGCAATCATAAAAAATCAAAAAAACTTAAATTACAACAAATAACATAAAATATATTACATTAAATTAAAATTACCACAATAGTACATAAAAGCAATATTAAATACACTGCATTAAAATAGAACTACAATAATAATAATAATAAAAATAATAATAATAATAATAATTTATAAACATAAATTTTGGTTTTATGTTCAAATAAAATTCAGTTTTGTAAATTAATTTAAATTATATTATTTGAAATTATTATTAAATAATATTAAATATTAGACGTAAATATATTTGAAAAACTTATATGCTACACAATAATTTGATAAAAATAATAATATTAGAAAGTATAAAATTGAATATTTCATTGTATAGTGAAATGTAAAGTTGATGGTTGAAGATAATTCATTTTCTCTCACACTATATTTTCCTCTACAACAGTATTAGATGTATAGTTTATTGTTGAAAATGCTCTAACTAACTTTATTTCAAATATAAATAGCGCATGAAGGTTGGAACTAGAGTTGTCAAATGATCCGGCCGGCCCGAGCCCAACGAGCTAAAGCTTTAAATCGGGGCAAGATGGGTTGGATTGGAATACTGGCGATCTATTTTAATTTTATTAATGTCTAGGTCAACCAATGCACGGACTACCGTATTATTTAAGGTTCAAATTTCAACTTTAAAATAAAATAAAATGTTATTCGTAAATACTAAATTGATAAAAAAAACATCACATAACAAAACATACTGAGGTTGCTGCCTTATTTAATTTAGCAACTAACATTTTCTTTATTCTTTCTGTTTCTAAGTATTTTGATATAATTCAATAAAAATTAACTAATAATAATTAATAGAGAAATTCTAAACGCAACCCTCATTTTACTCTTCACAGCTCTCACTATTTATAAAATACAGTATAAATATAAATTTGATAAGACTTTTTTTCTCCTTAACCCCCAACACTAATAACCTTAGCCCCTAAACATTATAGCCCCTTCTATATATATAGAAAAAAAAAAAAGAATCCATCAATCGTCACCAGTTCAATAACTAAAAAAATTACATACACCCGTGGACGAGTTCTATTTATTTGTGTACGTAGTTGAATGGAAATGGAGATGAAACTGAATCTTGATTTTGTTGTTTAGGGTGTTATGGGAATAGTAGAATGGTTTAATTGATTTATTAAAAAGGTTCCTACAGCTACTCTGCGGTCTGCATTTTGATTCCTTTTTCCAACATGATCTCATCCCCATTATAACTTTTGGGGAAAAATCATGCATTAAGTTTTTCAGTTTACAGTTTGCTTGCCTAAAGATCTATGTATATATGGCCGCATCTCATTTGTTTTTTTAAATAATAAAATTATAAATAAAACCATTCGCTAAAAACAGAAATTTCTTTGTGAAAAATTATAAAAATTTTCCAGAATTTTTAATTGTGTGGCTGTTTTTTATATCATCATTTCGAACAATATTTCATCTTACAAATATGGATCATGCTATCAGCATATATACTCCTGTATGTTATGGCTTGGTAGTAGAAAGTTGTGAAAAATGGAGGTCTAGAATGGTTGGGGATTCCACTATAGAAAAATGGTTGGGGGTTCCACTATAGAAAATGGTTGGGGATAAGAGTGTTGGGGGATATGAATATTGATATGATTATTAGAGTTGGTGGGGTTAAGGGGTAAAAAAATCATATCAAATTTATATTTATATATTATAAATAATGGAGGCTGTAAAAAGTAAAATAGGAGCTATGTTTAGAATTATCCTAATTAAAATTATTGGGCCTAAGGAGCCCGATCAGTTTTTAGGCCCGATAGTCCACTTGAGCCGGGCCATTTTGACCCAGTTTTTTTGGCGCCTCTAATTTAATACATGTAGCCCAACCTAAATATCAGGTAGATCGGGTTGTCCCACTAAGCCGCTATTCAAGAGCTCGGTTCCGCTTGGGGGCTCTAGCTGGAGCATAGTAAGAAAAATAAATTAATTGTGTATTAAACCTATGTTAGACCTCTACGCTCTCCCAACCATATAATATTATATAATATAATTTAACATAAAATTCTAAACAATTTAAATACATGAATTAAAATGATTTTAGGCTTTAGAATTAAATAATTGTGAAATTCTAAACACAATCTCTAATTTTCTATTTGTACCCCCAAATAATTTAAAACACCATTAATATTTTTTTGACCATTTTATCCTTACGACCCCACTATAGAAAACCCTAGAAAATAGAATAAACCCTAGCCCCAAAAAAATCAATAAAAAAAAAATTAATATTTATACCCTCCATCCGATTGGAAAAAAAAAAATAAGGGGTTAAGGGTCACATGGCCCATTGACTATTGTCAGGGGCTCACATTGTCCTTTCTTCGAATATTTAGGACACATAGCCCCTTCTTCTGTTAAAAATGGCTCAAGTTACCCCTTTTGATCACAACATTAGATAATTCGTTAATTTTTAGTGCTTTAGGGTTTATTTTCTCTATCAATTTTTGTGGTAAGTAAAAATTCACAAAATAAAAACAAGGTCACTTACGCTATAATTTTGATAGGTAATACCACACTTGCAAACTTTTTTTTTTTTCACTTTTGCAATTCAAAGAAGAAGAATTTTGTGAATTTTTACTTAACGTGAAAATTAATGGAAGAAATGAACCATAACTTACTAGCTCTCGTAAATAAGAGCATATTAACAAAGTCTTTCATGTTGTGCACAAAAAGGGAAAATTACAACCACTTTTAATCAGATGATCCTTTATTTTAAATTGTGTGTCCTATATGGCTATATGCGTGCCAACATTAAAATTACGTAATTTTAATAACGCTTTTCATGAAAATAAAATTTATTATAATATAATTGATCCTAATTAATATTTATTGCTAAAAATTAAAATTTGAAAAATTATATAACATAAGTTTGGAATAATCAACCCTAAAAATTAATTATATTAATTAAAAAATAAGAATTAAAAATTAAAAAGTAATTATAAATCCTAAATGGGAGGAATAAACTCTAAATAATAATGTAAAATTATATTAAACCAAAAATAATTAAAATTGAAGAAAATTGAAAGAAAAACTAATAACTTTGATGTTTGGTACACGGTTGGCACACTCATGTGATTTTTAATAGTCAAATATGCTATGTGGCCCAAATAGTTGGAAAAGTGGAGAGGGGGCAATGTGAGTCTCTAACAATGATCAAGGGGCTATGTGACCAAAATAGTATGAGATATGACAATGTGAGCCCCTAGCAATAGTCAAGGGGCTATGTACACTTAACCCAAAAAATAAATGAACACGAGATCTTTTGTTTCAATGGAAATTCTCAATGTTTTCTATTTCGTTCAACAATTCTATTTTCTAATTAATAGCCAAAACTTTCATGAATTCTACATCTTCTCTGATCTGCTCAACAACCAAACCTCTACATTGAATTATTGCAAATATTATGAAGTTACATAAACTGGGCGATCATGTTCATCATCATGTACTTGAAAATTGTTGTGAACATGTAAGGTCAGAATGTAAAAACTTAAGCAAATAAAGAACACGAGGTTGGTAACCCTGTTCGATCAACTGATCTACGTCAGGGGGACTTATCAAGTCCGTGAGAAACAGTTTGCTACTCCGTTGAATGGTTACAAAGGTTATTACAAGAAGACTCCCGTCACTCGACCCCTTTTCTACCCGATTCAACCTCTTTCACTAAACTGAATTGTGAGCTCCTCTCACAACCTAGAATCCCTCTAGTTCCCACAGAAAATCTCTCCCGAGACTCCTCTAAGTGTGTATGAAAGTGAGTTTCAAACACAGACTAGAAACACAATGATCTAACCGATCAAACCTAGTCTACCCGAATACTATATGCTTCGAATATGAAGTCTTTTAACTCTCAGCCCTTTTGTGTATTCGTAAAAATCTGTGTCAACTAAATTAGTCTGAATCCCAGGCTATTTATAACAAACAGTTATAGCCTAAACAAGGTATTCATAAGTCCTATTTTGACTAGGATTTAACAAGGAAACAATTTCCTTATTTAAATCGGACTTTTCTAGTTTAGATGTCTTCCTTGAATATAACTCATTCTTCCCTTCTTGATCTTCATCACGAACAAGATAGCTTCTATTCTGAAACGTCCATCTTGAATCTGCAGCTTCAACTCCTTGAATCTAGCATGTCACATCTCTTGTAATCTTTCTGGACAACCATGTACATGATCATGTTTCTGAACATGATTAAGTACATGTCTTGATCTTCAATCAGATTGGCAGCGGAATGTTCACAGAAATGTCCAAAACATGTTATTCGAACATGAATAACCAAAACCTTTTGTGTTCTTTTAAAATTGTCATAATATCTAATTTGATAATAACAATCCCGAAAACTTTAGTGCAGATGGCACTAACAATCTCCCCTTTTGTCTTTATCTGGTTGCAAATCAGCTCCATGTTTTAAAAGAACACAACCCTTGAACTGTAGGATCATGTACTTAAAAACATACTTGGATGATGTGAAGAACATCATATGATTCAGATGTGTTTCACTTTCTTATCAGCTTGTACCTGCTCTGCTATATTGATTTTTTTCTTTTATATTTTTATCTTTTGATAGCAGTTTAAATTTTTTTAGCAGATATGAATTATATAGAGAAGAAAAACAATCTGTTCCATAATAGCTATTACAAGCTATTAAAGCAAAAACAAAACACCTTGCAAAACATGATGCAAGATAAGTAGAACAGAATATATAAAAAAACTTATATTGTATTACTCCTCATATTTGCCACCGAGAAAGCCAAAGGAGTAATAAACAGCTACTCGGATTTGTCAGGGTCTTGATCAGCATCATCTTGTTCAGATCCTCCTTCTGTTTCAGAACCTTCTTCTTCATCTTCAGCCTCTGTCTCTTCATCAGCCTCTTCTTCAGGCTCAGCTTCCTCTTCCTCATCAACTTCTTCTTCAGCAGCCTCCTACTCTTCTTCATGAACCTCTTCTGCAGTCTCTTTTTGAATAGCTTTAGCTTCCTTCTCTTGTGCTGCAGTCTGTGCTTTTTCTTGCTTTGATGCTGAAGTAGACTTCTTATGAGCAGTAGCTTCGGCAGTACTTGCAAGCTTGTGTAAGTTATGAACTTTCTCAGGAACATCTGCTACTGGGGAGGTAAAATCTTCTCCTAATGAAAGATCTGCAATCATTGCTTGAATCTTCATCTTCTCAGAAGTATGCTCAGAAATCAGACGAGCATGAAACTCCAAGCTTCTCTCTAGAAATTTCAGCACGACACTCTTAGGTGAGGATCCTACAATAGTATCATCCATTCCTATCTTGGATGACAGGTACTGCTTGAACTGGAGGCGAATGTGAGAATCTCCTATCTCAGGAGCAACCTTGATCACAAGAAACTTGTTGAGTGGAACGACTTTATCTTTCTTTGAAGAGACATTCTTCTTTTGTTGCTTAATTAGGCTATAGATCAATAAAGGATAGCACAGAGGTCATTTGACCACTGTAGATTCAGCACTGCTGATGATCTTTCCGAATATAAACTTACCATAATTGAACTTCTTTTCAGTTCCGAGATGATATAGAAACTTCCCTTGAGCTTGAGTCACTGCTGCTCTGTACTTCGTGGGTAGCCAATTGTGGATTAAAATTCTGAACAGAGCACCATACTTGTGAGTAAGCTTGGAAGTTTGAATAGTCTGAGGATGCGATGGCCATTTGCTGTAGATGCCCTGGGTCAGTTTCTCAGCAACCATCCCCTAGTTATCGATCTCCTTGTACTCCTCCTCAGATGCACACCCTAGAAAATCATTAATGAGATCTGGAGAAAACTGCAACATCTCTCCTCTAACAAACACTTTCTGAAAATCTTTAGACTCTGGATCATCAATCTCTTTGGTTAGATTACAGTAGAACTCAGACACAACCTTAGACACAAACTTTTGCACCTTTTGCACAGTTTCTAAAAGACCAGCTTCCTCCAACAAGGTATACACACCAGTAGCCAACAGTGTATCCTTGTCAACCTTCTTCTCAGAGATCATCGACCTCTGCTTCACCTTGTCCCACAAATCAACATGCTTTGAAGAACGAAAGATAGACTGTCTTGAAGTACCTGGAACACGAACAATCTGCTTGAGAACTTCAGACTCATGTTCACTTGACTGTGAGTGAACATCTTCAGGTACATCTTCCAGCTGGACATCTTTCTTGGCTTTCTTAGAAGGACTAGTAGTTTCAGCAGCTTTCTTTTTCTTTATAGACATAACAGTGGATGGTGGAGTGGTGGAAGCTCAGCTTCGAGTCACAGGAGTTCTAGGCACTAACTGCACCACATCAGTAGATGCCTTCTTTCTGGGGTTTTCTTCTTGACAGGTGATCTGGAAAATGGATCATATTGAGCAGATGCTAGCAATTTCTCCTGTTGTAGAACAGGAGTTTTCTCAGCAGATTCAGAGGATGAACTCGGAACAACTGATTTCTCTGTTGGATCAACAACTAAAGGTCTGTGAATGACCTTCTTCTTTCCTTTTGCAAGAGCTACTGCTATGGCTTTCATCTTCAGGCTTAATGGAATATCATATTCTCTGTCTTCATCATCTCCTTCTGCAGTAGAAGGTGGAATAGGCGATTTCAGCGCAACACTTGCTAGAGTAGATGTTTCCATAGTGCTCTTCTCTGTAACATGTGCCTCAACATGTTCAGGCACATCTAAAGGCTTAACTTGATCATCAGCAGCAGATCCCTTCTCTTTCTGAAGGGTTTGGGCAGCAGGTGCTATGATGATCTTCTTTGATGAAGGGGTTGTAGTCTTTTTGGTTTTCTTTACCGCAATTCCCTTTGTTCTTGCCTTCTTTTTGTTGACATCGTAAGACTTTGCGGCTTCCTTCAAAAGATCCTGGATTGAAAGACTCTGAGTCTTTGATTTCTTCGCAGAAGAAGAAATTTCTTGCTCTTCTGTTTCCATGTCTTCTTCCTCGCCGTCTCCATGGAACGTCTCAATCAATTCTTCTGTATCTTTGCTCGATGATTTATCGTGAAATGCCCTCTGAATAGGCTTCTTAAATGTTGATTTTCCTCGAACCTGCATGTCGAACTCATCCTCCTCGTAGAACTGGTCTTGAGGTTTAGAATATGTAACATTTCCATACCTCATTCTAGGCTTCACAACTTTCTTGGGACGAACAAGTTTTCATTTCGGAGCCATTGAACAATATATGGGTATATGAAGGAAATAATCAGAAAGAAAATCAATGGTAAACATGGGATGAAACGTAGAAAACTCAGAGGTTTTATCGAGAGAGAAGGGTGTTTTAATTTTAGAAATTTGAAAAGTGAACGTTCTCTCTAAACGGCTAAACATATATATAAGAGAGTATTCCGTTCATAAAATAAACTCAGGTTTCCGTTAGACTAAGAAATCGGAGGGAAATCCAGGAAAATCAGAGATGATGATAGCACGTCAGAACTAGCCGTTGATAAGGATGTACTCATGATTTGAATCATGATCATGTACATTTGTAGGAACATTTTATGAGAATGTTCAGTCCCTTTTTGCAGGAATGGTTCTTTCCTGCTGAGTGTGAAATAGACACACTCATACCCCTCTTCTTGATTTTACTGAACCAAGCACACCCCAAGGGCTGCTCTGAGTTTCTCATATTGGGCTGAAGCTAATCCCTTGGTGAACAAATCGGCTAGTTGATCTTCTGTCTTCATGTGTTCAATCTTTAACACTTCTTCTTCAACCAGCTCTCTAATGAAGTGATGTCTGATGTCTATATGTTTGTTCCTCGAATGCTGCACTGGGTTCTTTGAGATGTTGATAGCACTTATATTATCACAGTACATAATAGGAGTATCATGACTAACTTCATAGTCTTTCATCATCTGCATCATCCAGTTGATCTGAGTAGAGCAGCTCTCTGCTGCAATGTATTCTGCTTCTGCTGTAGATAGGGATATGCAGTTCTGCTTCTTACTAAACCAGAAAACAACATTGTTTCCTAAAAAGAAACAAATACCTGAAGTGCTTTTTCTGTCATCTAGAGATCCAACCCAATCAACATCACAGTATGCAGTAATACTTGCATTTGTATCTAAAGTATACCACAAACCATAATCAGCAGTTCCATTGATGTACTTGATGATATTCTTAACATCCTTCATGTGACTCTCCTTAGGACATAACTGATATCTGGCACACATTCCCACACTGTATGTTATATCCGGTATGCTTGCAATGAGGTATAGGAGACTTTCAATCATGCTTCTATAGAGAGTTTGATCAACTTCAGTTCCTGCATCATCTTTTCCAATCTTGACTATAGTGCTGAATTTTCAAGCTCAAACTTCTTCACCAAGTTTCTGGCATACTTGGATTGAGAGATGAATATCCCTTCTTCTGACTGTTTTATCTGAAGTCCTAGGAAGTATTTTAGATCTCCAACAAGGCTCATCTCAAATTCAATTTCCATGTCTCTGATGAAGTCCTTGACCATCTTTTCAGACACTGATCCAAACACTATATCATCCACATATACTTGAACCAAAATTACTTGTGATTTTTCCTTTCTGATGAACAGTGTTCTGTCTTCTCCTCATATGTTGTATCCTTTGCTTACTAGGTATGTAGCCAGTCTTTCATACCATGCCCGAGGAGCTTTCTTTAAGACATATAATGCCTTCTTTAGTTTGAACACAAACTCTAGATGATGTGGATCTTCAAATCCTTTAAGTTGTGCAACAAACACATCCTTCTTCAGGAATCCATTCAGAAAAGCACTCTTGACATCCATCTACTATAGTTTGAACTTCATGATGTATGTCATAGCTAGAAGAAGTCTGACTAATTCAATCCTTGTGACTGGAGTAAATGTTTCATCAAAATGAATACCTTCAATCTGAGAATAGCCTTGAGCAACCAGTCTAGATTTATTTCTTGTAATGTTTGCAGCTTCATCAGTCTTGTCCTTGAAAATCCACTTGGTTCCAACAATGTTGACTCTTTCAGGTTTCTGCACCAAATCCCAGACATAATTCTTTTTGAACTGAAAAAGTTCTTCCTGCATGGCTTCTATCCAGTAGTCATATTTAAGAGCTTCTTGGATGTTTTTTAGTTCAATCTTGGAGGTGAAAAAGACATAGGATATCTCATTATACATCTTTTTTCTCAGAGTGCTCCTGGTCATCTTACCTTCATGAATATCTCATATTACTTCTGAAGTAGGATGATTCTTGATGATTTGCTTCGAAGGCTTTCTGTGTCTTACTGTCTGTTCTTCAGCTTCTCTATTTGTATCACCATGAACTTTAGGATGTTCAAACACATCGGTGTACACATCATCTTCAGAAGTATTGAGAATATTGTCCTGATCATCAAATCTGACATTGACTATCTTAATTACAGTCTTTGTATCATTGTTATAAATCATGTACGATTTACTATTTCTGGAATATCCAACAAACATTCCTTCAACTCCTCTATTGTTCATCTTGCTGAGATACTCTCTATCATTGAGATTATAATATGTAGTTCCAAACATATGAAAGTACTTCACTGTTGGCTTCTTCTCATTTCAAATTTCATATAGAGTAGTGAAAGTACCTGGTCTGAGATGAACTCTGTTGCTAATGTGGCAAGCTGTGTTGATAGCCTCTACCCAGAACATAGCAGCAACTCCTTTAGCAGCAATCATGGTTCTGGCCATCTCCTGAAGAGTTCTGTTCTTTCTTTCCACAACTCCATTCTACTGAGAAGTTTTGGGGGCTGAGTACTCATGACTGATACCATTCTCACTGCAGAATGTATCAAAGTACTAATTCTCAAATTCCTTGCCATGATCACTTTTTATTCTGATAATCTGATCATCCTTCTCAACTGTGATCTTGCAGGCTAATCTCTTGAATGCTGTGAAAGCTTCACTCTTGTCTTTGAGAAAGTTAATCCAAGTAAACCTTGAGTAATCATCAATGCAGACAAGCACATACTTCTTTTCTCTGTAGCTTTCCACAACCATAGACCCTATTAGATCTATATGAATGAGATCTATAATTCTCTTGGAAGTTCTGTCTTGCACTTCTTTATGTTGGGATCTGGACTGTTTCCCAATCTCACATGGACCACAGACTTTGTCTCTGTCAATACTGATCTGAGGTAGCCTTCTGACAATCTCCTTACCGATGATCTTCTGGAGATTTCTGAAGTTGATGTGTCCAAGTTTCTGATGCCAGATCTCAGACTCTTCTATAGATGTTCTTTGACATGTTAAAGAACATTGTGCAGGAACATGTAGCTGATAACAGTTGTCAGCTAATCTCTTTCCTTCCATGAATAAGTCAATGTTCTTATTCATTACTCTACAACTTTCCTTGGTGAAGCTAACAGTCATGTCATCATCACATAGTTGACTGATACTTATCAGATTAGCTTTGAGTCCATCAACTAGCATAGCCTTCTTAAGATTGGGCATTCCACCAACAATCAGCTCTCCTTTTCCCATTACTTTGCCCCTTTTTCCATCTCCAAAGGTAACAAAGTCTGACGAGCAAGCTTTCAGATTCTGCATCATAGAGCAATCTCCGGTCACGTGTCTTGAACAACCACTGAATACCAGCTTCTTTTATCTTCAACTCTCAAGGAAGTATGAGCAATTAGGCTGGTCTACTTGACAACCCATTGCTTTTTCTGTGCAGGCTTCTTTCTTTGTTAAGTAGCTGATTTCTTCTTAGTGTTGCTGGAATGCTAAGCCACAAATCTTCTCCTCATTCTTTTCAGATTAAAAAGATACTTCTCACAGTGTAGTCAAATGTGGCCTTTTTCTTCATAATAGTGGCAAATGATTCCTTTCCTGTTGCCATTATTAGCAGTCATCTTTTTGTTAATGTTCTTCTGGATGGACTGAACATTATGTTGTACATGCACTGTATGGCTTGTACTTACTTTGACAAACACTGTCTTGGATTTTCCACCATTGTATCCAAGACCTGGATAACTTTTCCCAGAGTGTCCTGGGTTAGTAAGAATCTTATCAAGATTCTCAGCTCCATTGTTCAGCATGTTGACATTCCTTTTGATGGACTTCAGTTTTTTGTAGTCAGTTCTTCAATCTCCTTCTTCTACTGTTGGATAATGGCTTTCTGTTCTCTATCAGATTTGATTAATTTCTCCTTTTCCATGAGAAGCTCTTTGTTATGAGATTGAAGAGTTTTGTTGATCTCAGCTACTTCAAGCCATTTTTCATACATCTCCTTGTAGGTCTGAACAAACTCCTCATGACTGGCATCATCAGTGTCTAAGCCTTCTTCTTCTTCTGCAAGTTTAAAAGGATCCTGGAACTCTGAGACTTTTACTGTAAAGGCATAGGTCTCTTCCTCTGATTCACTACTACTTTCTTCAGAGTCATTATCACTCAAAGAGGCATTGTAGTTCTTTTTATTCTTCTTCAGAGTGTTGGCATATTCAGCTTGAATGTGTCCAAAACCATCATACTCTCTGCACTGAATTCCTCTCTTTGAATTTGATGGTTGAAACTCTTTCTACTCACTGTTAGAGTTTCTGTCTTACTGAGAAGTTCCAGGTTGTTGTCTTCTATTGTTTGACCTTTTGGAAGACTGTTTGTTTACTCTCTTAAGCATTTGGCTGAAGTTCTTGGTGATGATAAGTCCATTTATTTCATGTTTTTATGGACATTTTATTCTCTATAAATGTCCTTTTTAGTGTGTTTTGAGTAAAAAAGAACCAGGTTGTGGTCAAAGGGCATTCCAAGAGTCGAGTCTGGCGGAAGAGACATTTTATGTCCAGTTATTCACGTATATCTCACACATATGTTCATTAGAGGCACAAGAGACTTCTCCAGTATCCATCCCACATTCGGTCGGTGAAGTGGGCATATCAGATACGGATGGAACTGACAGATGATATCGTGCCCACAGTATTCGCACAGACTCGACCACAGGTCAGAATGGGCATTCCAGTCAAAATCGGGATTCAGTTGAAAGGAAGCTGGTGGAACATCGCTACATATCCGAAGGAGAGTTGGAGCTAAGCTGGACTCCTAGAAAGGCTGCAACAAAAGGATAAGCTCAGCCGAAGAGATAAGCTAGATCAAAGGAGATAAGAACAATCCTTAAAAAATAGGGATTTGTTAAAGATGAAGCTTATCCAGTCAAGGTCATAGAGGGCACGCCGTTCTGGAATTTCAGCAGAAGACCCCCGCCTGTGGGGAAAACTCCACTCAGAAATGTAGTTATTTAAACAAGTTTAGTCTCTGGAAAAAGTATCTTTAGACAGTCTGAAACATTTTCACATTTTATATTTTTGCATTCTATTTTCAGTACGCTGCTTAGGCAGCCAAAAACAATCTGAAAGGTCTTAAACCTTCGGGACTTAGCTTATGCTTATGCTTCTCAACGTTGGAGTTGAGTTTTTGCTAAATTAATTCAGTAAGTTCTTGTTTATTTTGATGTCTTTAAATTCTGCAGTTTTAATTATGTCTAGCCTTCTTGGCTAGATCTTTAATTCTGGCATTTGAACAATGAAATTGGTTTGAGCATAAATCTGGACTCACGAGGCCAAAATGGGCATAGTAATGCATGATTAGTTTCCATTAATGATGATGCGAGGTTCCTAGTTGGGGAGAATGTATCGGTGGTAATACAGAGAAAGCTACCCAAGAAGTGTGATGATCCAGGAATGTTCATAATTCCTTGCATCATAGGGAGCAAGAAAGTTGAAAAGGCCATGCTGGATTTGGGGGCATCAATCAATGTAATGCCCCTGTCGATGTTCAAAGAATTGAGGATTGGACCTCTGAAGGAGATCTGTGTGGTCATTCAGCTAGCTGACCGATCTAATGTTTATCCAGAAGGCCTCATTGAAGATGTATTGGTCAATGTGGACGAGCTTATCTTCTCAGCAGATTTTTATGTGCTTGACATGGGCACATCGACTTCAAAATCTTCAGTTTTGTTGCTGGGAAAGCCTTTCATGAAGACAGATTGAACCAAGATTGATGTAGATAAGGGCACACTGACGTGTGAGTTTGATGGGGAGAAGGTGACGTTCAACATTTTTGAAGCCATGAAGCACCCCCCGGATACAGAAAATTATAATTTTGTGAACACATTTCATTCCCCGAGCCATTCTACTTTATCCATGGTAAGCAACAGAGAACCACTGGAGTGGGCATTGTGGGATAGACTGATTGACCAGGATGCCTTGGACGAGGATGATGACATAAGGGATAGAATTATGATGCTGTATTCATTAGAAGAAATGCCACACGGATGTGTGGACTATGGTATGCCCATTCGGAGAAATGATGACAAGCTGATACCTTCTATTATCAAAGTGCCCACGCTAGAGTTGAAGGCATTGCCAAGGCATTTAAAGTATGCCTATTTGGGAAATAATGAGACTCTCCCTGTAATCATAAGTGTGGGGTTGAATCAAGCTGATGAGGATCGCCTTTTGAGATTGTTAAGGCTGTACAAAGAGGCACTCGGATGGACTTTGGCAGATATAAAGGGCATTAGCCCAGCGGTTTGCATGCACAAAATATTGTTGGAAGATGATGCAAAACCCGTTCGTGATCCACAAAGAAAGCTAAATCCGGTGATGAAGGATGTGGTGCTAAAAGAGATAATTAAGCTACTGGACCAGGGCATTATATACCCAATTTCAGACAGCAAGTGGGTCAGTCCAATCCATGTTGTGCCCAAGAAGTCTGGCATTCAAGTTGTAAAGAATGAGAAAGGAGAGCTTGTGCCCACACGACTGCAAACTGGCTAGAGAGTTTGCATCGACTACCGAAAGTTGAACATGGTCACGCAGAAAGATCATTTCCCACTTCCGTTCATTGACCAGATGTTGGAAAGACTCGCAAGAAACAAGTTGTTTTGTTTCTTGGATGGATATTCAGGATATATGCAGATTGCAGTAAGTCAAGAGGACCAGGAGAAAACAACATTCACGTGCCCATTCGGGACGTTTGCCTATCGCAGAATGCCCTTTGGCCTCTGCAATGCTCCTGGCACATTTCAGCGATGTATGATGAGCATATTCTCTGATTTGCTCGAGAACTGCATTGAAGTATTAATGGATGACTTCACAGTGTACGGGAGCTGCTTTGATTGATGTTTAGATAACCTGGAAAAGGTGTTGCAGCGTTGTGTGGATAAATACCTGATGCTGAACTATGAAAAATGTCATTTCATGGTCAGAGAGGACATTGTACTGGGACATGTGATTTCTGAGAGGGGCATTGAGGTTGATAAAGCCAAAGTGGACATAATAGAAAAATTGCCATATCCCACTTCGGTGAAATAAGTGAGAGGATTCTTGGGGCACGCTAGATTCTACAGGAGATTCATAAAGGATTTTGCAAAAATTGCCCAGTCTATTACTCACTTATTGCAGCAAGATGTTCTCTTTGAATTTGATGAAGAGTGTAAGAAGGCATTCAATTTTCTGAAGAAGCAACTGGTCACGGCACTAGTCATTCAACCACCAGATTGGGGAATGCCCTTTGAGATTATATGTGACGCCAGTGGCTACATTGTGGGCGCTGTACTGGGTCATAAGAGAGGAAAAGAAAGCCATGTAATCTACTATGCCTCCAAGACTCTGAATGGGGCATAGTGTAATTACACCACTACTGAAAATGAGCTATTGACAGTAGTGTTTGCATTTGAGAAGTTTCGATCTTATCTTTTAGGAGCAAAGAGCATTGTCTATACAGATCATGGTGCCCTGAGGCACTTGATGGCCAAGAAGGAGACGAAACCAAGACTAATTAGGTGGAGGGCACAGAACTTGGTGGCTGACCATCTGAGCCGGGTGCTGAATGAGAAAGGAGACGAAATGCCCATTGCCGATCATTTTTCTGATGAACATTTATATTCAGCAAAGGGCACACTAGCACTCTGGTATGTGGATATAGTGAACTACCTCGAGTCTGGAGAAATGCCTATTGGGTACTCAAGGTACCAGAAAAATAAACTGAGGTATGAGAGCAGGTTCTATGCATGGGATTGCCCTATTCTATGGAGAAGATGTGCTGATCAAATCATCAGAAGATTTGTTCATGATTAGGAGATAAATGAAATTCTAAAGCATTGTCACAGTTATGCTTGCGGAGGGCATTTCGGACCAAACCGAACAGCAAGGAGAATTTTAGATTGTGGGTTCTTTTGGCCCACAATATTCAAGGATGCCCATAACGTCTGCAGAAAGTGTGACCAGTGCCAGAGGGTAGGGAACATCACAAGAATAAATGAAATGCCCATGACACCAATCATGCCAGTGGAGATTTTCAATATTTGAGGAATGGATTTTATGGGACCCTTTCCAAATTCGAGGGGGAACTAATACATTATCCTGGCAGTTAATTATATGTCCAAATGGGTAGAAGCAAAGGCCACTCCTACCAATGATTCAAGGGTGGTAGCCGCATTTCTGAAATCCCACATTTTTAGTCGGTTTGGTGTGCCCAGGTCCATCATCAGTGATCCAGGGACCCATTTTTGCAACCAAACGCTGAAAAGATTATTGAAGAAGTATGGGGTTCACCATAGGATCACCACACCTTACCATCCCCAAGGAAATGGCCAAGCTAAAGTCTCAAATCGAGAAATTAAAGCCATTCTTGGAAAGGTTGTGGTTCCGAATCGAAAAGATTGGAGTGTTCATCTGGAAGATGCCCTATGGGCATACCGAACTACATTCAAGACTCCAATTGGGATGTTCCCATACAAGATGTTATTTGGAAAGTGTTGCCATCTGTCAGTTGAGTTAGAACACAAAGCACGTTGGGCACTTCAGAAGCTGAATATGGATCCTGACGCCGCTGGGCATTTCAGGAAATTTCAAATTCAAGAACTGAAAGAAATGAGAATGGAGGCCTATGATAATACGGTGCTATATAAGGAAAAAATGAAAAGGCTCCATGATCAAGTAATTCAGAGGAAGAGATTCATCCCAGGGTAAAAGGTACTTTTGTACCACTCAAGGTTCAAGCTTATGGGAGGAGGACTGAGGACCAAGTGGGTTGGTCCATTTAAAGTATACGCAGAATGCCCAAATTGGGCAATTGAGCTGATAAATTCCGAAACTGGAGGGCGCTTCAAAGTGAATAGTCACCGTGTGAAAGCTTACCTTGGGCACTCCGAAGAAGATGTCACAGTGATCTGGCTCACCGAGCCCACTTACGCCTGATCTGGGGTGATGTCGTGCCCACGACAATAACTGGGGCGCTACTGGGAGACAATCCAGGTTTTTTATTTGTCTTAATCCCTTTTTATTTATTTTAAATAAGTTTTCCAGTTAATTAAACTAGTTTAGGGAGCAATTTTACGCTTGTTTTGGATAAGTATGGTGTTTGCAGATTGAGATAATGAGAGAGAAAGATGAAGATAAAATAAATCCCTGGGAAATAGGGATTCTGAAGTGAGGCATTCTGAAGAGATAAAGTTTGTTCCGATTTTTCAGGGGATAAGGCTTATCCATTAACATAGGGCATACTGATCCAGGAGACTCCTAAGGAATTTGGAGAGTCACAAGTCAAATCATGAATAGTGATCCCCTTTAATATAAAAGCCTTACCCCACAAAATCTCCACTATCATTTTCACTCGCCTTTTACAACCCTAATTTCTGAAAACCTTCAAAAATCCAACAATGGCGAAGACAAGAGGCAAGAAGGTCGCACCAAAAGCTGGACCTAAGGCACGCTTGGATTTTGAGACCCCCGCTGTCTCTGAAGAGCCCTCTCTAACTAAGGTCGTGAAGAAGCCCTCTGCAAAACCCAATGGGAAGGCTGCATCTAAAGCAGCCGCTTCGAGTAAGCTTCCGAAGGAGACCCCACCGGAACAAGAACCCGCGCCTGAGGTTGAGGCGACAGAAGAAAGCTCCGCAACCCCGACCTAAACGGAGCAGCAAGATGATGAGGTGACTGCAGAGGGCATGCAGGAGGAAGAGGCTACTGAAGAGCCTGTGCCAAAGTCTAAGAAAGGGGCTGAAAAGAAGAAAGCTAAACAGCCGGTTAAGGCTCTGACCCCTGTGCCATCGGTAGAGATCGAGGACGAGGAAGATGACGAGGAATGAGAGGAAGTCGAAGGACGAGAAGAAGTTGAAGAGGAAGGCTGAAGAGGGCACTTCAGTACCTGTGCCTAAAAGAGGCAGAGGGGTGGGGAGCCCCACACCAAGTAAGCCCAGCAGTGGCCCGCCACCGATCAGGGGCATCATAAACTCAAAAGGAGTCCATCGTGAGACGCTCGCAGCTCTTGGTATAGAGTAGGAGGTAAGGGATTTGTTTTCTGCAATTGGTTGAGAATGCTTTCTAGATATGGAGTGTGTAATTTTTCTGTCTTTGTCTCGTGATTTTGTCCAAAACTTGAAAATTAAAGCTGTGAACAAGCCTGCTACATCCACTAGGGTCTTATCTTTTAAACTGATGGATAGGAGTTACTCTGTGTCTGCTGATGATTTAAACATGTTGCTGGGCATCGTGACATACTTGGGCCTCCAGGATGAGGAGTATGTCGATGATGTGACTGTAGTGCCCAACTCTGCAGAAGGAGTCGATGCAAAATGGGTAGATATTGGGGATGGATCCGTTTTTCAAAGTGGATCCACAAAGAGATATTGCTTAAATAATGATGCTTTGAGATTCTGCCATAGGGTGTTGGCCTATAACTTCTTCGGCCGAAAGGATAGCTCCAATTCAATAACTAATCAGGAGCTGTTTATTTTGTGGTGCATGGTTCATAAAATTAAAATCAATTTTGGTTATGTGGCCATTGCACACTTTCGGGAGATTAAAACACACCCTAGGCATCGTATCTCTTGTACCCAATTAATCACCCAGATTGCTGTTAGATATAGGCTCTTTGATTTGCATGATATTGATTTAACTCTCCTTCTCTATGAGTATTTTGATCTTAACTGCTTGAGAAGAATGCAAGATGTGGTTGACGATGAGGATGGAAAGCCTGTTTTCTTTGTGCCGGGGACAGACCCCTCGAGCATGATTTTAGCAATGGCAGGTACATCAAGGAAACCACCAGCAGGGAAGGCACCGCAGAGGGAACACCCAGTTGCAGTGATCACGAGGAGACTTGAGTTGATCGAGAATGCCCAGTTTCAGACCAATGAAAAACTGACCCGAATCGAAGCAGCCCTGAAGGCCTATTTCAAGAATGTTGGGTTCTCCTACCCAACACCTGCAACCAACTAGCCTGGTTCTTTCTGTCTTTTTAGATTAGGTTTTGTTTTGTTTTTATTTTTTTTCTGTTTTCTTTGTTGTCATATTGTTTGAGTCTGTGTCCACACTTTGCAAGTTGCAAAGTGTGTGGGTGGGTAGTTGAGTCAAAGCATGCTATTCTGTGAGTCTGTGTGGGCATTTGACGTGATGATCCAACTTTAATTGCTTTACAGAAAAATCAGCATGCCCATTTAAGATAGGGATGACGAACGAGTTTTAGCATGCCCTGTGAGACTTGAGCCTATATGCTGTATGCTTTATTTTACAGTTTTCTTTCATTCATGAGTGTGAATAATTCTGTGCCTATGATGTTCTAGAATTTGCCTATGTTCTGCGTTTAACTCTGGGAATTACTAATGCACATGTAGATGAGATAGGCCATGTTTTGCTGAACCACTGAAATATAATAACTGCCACCAATGACACAGCCCTTGCACCCTCTTTTGAGCCTATAAAATGCCCTGGTCGATTTTGTTCTGGGATGGTTTATACTTAACCAGGGCATTATAAAACCTGAAAAGAAAAATTGGGGAAGGCAGAGTTGTTGTTGGGAAGGCATATATATGAAGGGCTTGAAAAGAAAGGGGGAAGAATTCATATATATATATATATAAAAGAAAAAAAAAGAAAAAAAAAAGAAGAAAAAGAAAAAAAGAGAGTCTGAATAAAAACCCCCCGAGTTCTAAGTGTTTAGAATGCCCAAAATAAGAAAAATTCAGTGCCTGAACAGGGCACATGAGGGTAGTGAATAGAAAGGAGCTGTGGAGGGGTCTGTACAATCAATAAAAACCCCTCCCACTTAAAATGCCCAACTGTAGCCTAAAAAGCCCTATTGATACTAATACATCATGGTTTCTAGAGAATGAACAGCAGAACTTTGGCAAACTTATGGGATGAATTTGCATAGAATTACAGCCGAAATGAGAGTATACACTGAGTGAAGAGAGTCTGTGAGGAACACCAAGCTAAAACTCATTTTTGACCTATTTTAGGTATGCTGAAACTTTGCATTTTTTGTTGGATTATTTCTGATGTGCCCACACGGAGTAACAGTTTGCATGCTTGTGTCTTGAGCCTGTTTCTTTTCTCTTTTCTTTTCTTTTGTTCTTTCTAGATGCGTTGCACCCCATGCTTGAGGACAATCATGCTTAAAGTGTGTGGGTGTGATAAGTCCATTTATTTCGTGTTTTATTTCATGTTTTTATGGGAATTTTATTCTCTATAAATGTCCTTTTTAGTGTGTTTTGAGTCGAAAGAACCAGGTTGCGGTCAAAGGGCATTCCAAGAGTCGAGTCTGGCGGAAGGGGCATTTTATGCCCAGTTATTCACGTATATCTCACACATATGTTCATTAGAGGCACAAGGGACTTCTCTAGTATCCATCCCACATTCGGTCGGTGAAGTGGGCATATCAGATACGGATGGAACTGACAGATGATATCGTGCCCACAGTACTCGCACAGACTCGACCACAGATCAGAATGGGCATTCCAGTGAAACTCGGGATTCAGTTGAAATGAAGCTGGTGGAACATCGTTACATATCCGAAGGAGAGTTGGAGCTATGCTGGACTCCTAAAAGGGCTACAACAAAAGGATAAGCTCAGCCGAAGAGATAAGCTCGATCAAAGGAGATAAGAACAATCCCTAAAAAATAGGGATTTGTTAAAGCTGAAGCTTATCCAGTCAAGGTCAGAGAGGGCACGCTGTTCCGGAATTTCAGCAGAAGACCCCCGCCTGTGGGGGAAACTCCACTCGGAAATGTAGTTATTTAAACAAGTTTAGTCTCTGGAAAAAGTATCTTTAGACAGTCTGAAACATTTTCACATTTTATATTTTCGCATTCTATTTTCAGTACGCTGCTTAAGCAGCCAAAAACAATCCGAAAGGTCTTAAACTTTCGAGACTTAGGTTATGCTTATGCTTCTCAACGTTGAAGATGAGTTTTTGCTAAATTAATTTAGTAAGTTCTTGTTTATTTTTGATGTCTTTAAATTCTGCAGTTTTAATTATGTCTAGCCTTCTTGGCTAGATCTTTAATTCTGGCATTTGAACAATGAAATTGGTTTGAGCATAAATCTGGACTCGTAAGGCCAAAATGGGCATAGTAATGCATGATTAGTTTCCGTTAATTCTTGAGCTTTGTTCCACGTGAGTGTGTGTCTGAAGTGCCCAATGTGGCTGATCACTCGTTAGGTAAAAAGGGCACACCACTATTAATTGAATTGGCGAATCGTGACTGTGTGTCGGTTCATATAGTAATAAGGAAATTAATGGGGTGTTGTGGGCACAAGAGGAATCAGTTGAACACAACAGATCTGGGTCTGTCTAGAGCACACTGCTGCTTGTTTGCTTACATCTCTTAGAGGAATCGGGAGGTGGGTAACTGGTTAGGGGTTTAATCGAAGAGGAATCACTTTTAAACCTAAAATGAAAGGATGGATGAGGAGGCGCATAGAGGAATCCGGTCACCATAACTAGATGACTTATCATGTATGAAAATCGGTGTGCCCATGATCGAGTTGTTTTATGTTTAAATCAAATTCAAATGCCAGAACCTTTTGTTATTTGATATTTTCTTTAAGTTTCTTTTGCAGATTTAAATTCAGTTTAGTGACAACACCAAAACCCCCTTTGTGATTGGTTACTTGAAGATAGAATCGCAACAGCTCTCTGTGGGATCGACCCGTACTCATTGTCTAGCTACGCTCGTTGTGGGCACAGGAGTTTACAAATATATTTTTGAGCGCGAAACGACAGCGGGTCAGTGATAAGGACCATATTATTCATTGTCTCTGAATCAAGTACAGGTTTTTGATTCTGTACATGTTCAGGGACATCCTTAGAAATTTCAGCTTTAAGAGCAATACCTTTCTTCCTTGAGCCGCTGTCTTCATCTTCCAGATTCATCTCGAACGTTCTCAATGATCCCATCAGTTCATCAAGTTTCATACTCTTGATGTCCTTGGCTTCCTCTATGGCAGCAACTTTGTAGGCAAACTTCTTTGGAAGAGATCTGAGAACCTTCCTCACAAGCTTTTCATTGTTGATAGCTTCTCTGAGAGAAAAACTTTCATTTGATATACTCCTTAGTCTGACATTAAACTCACCAATGGATTCAAATTCTTCCATTCTGAAACTTTCAAATTTTGAAGTCAGATTTTGAAGTCTTGACAGCCTCACAGAACTAGTTCCTTCAAAAGTAGTTTTCAGAATATCCCATGCAGCTTTTGTAGTCTCACAGGTTGAGATGAGACTGAATGTCTCAAGATCCACTTGAGAGAATATTGCATTGAGAGTCTTGGAGTTGACATTGTACCAGTTCTTCTGTGGCACGGTCCACTTTTCTTCTTCAATCTCCACATGCCTTCCTTCTTTGGAAACAGTTGGCTTTTCCCATCCTTCAGTGACACTCTTCCATGAGAGTTCATCAAGTGATCTCAGAAATGCCCTCATCCTTGCTTTCCAGTAGGGATAGTTGTTGCCTTCTAGCAGTGGTGGTCTGACCGTAGATCCTCCTTCTTTGATTGCACTCATGGCTGTAATGCAACCAAAATCTTCACGCAGATATGCAGATTTTAGGATTTTTTTCGCACTAACACCAAAGGTGACTTGCTCTGATACCAATTAAAGTTACATAAACTGGGCGATCATGTTTATCATTATGTACTTGAACATTGTTGTGAACATGCAAGGTCAGAATGTAAAAACTTAAGCAAATAAAGAACACGAGGTTCGTAACCCTGTTCGATCAACTGATCTACATCAGGGGGACTTATCAAGTCCGTGAGAAATAGTTTACTACTCTGTTGAATGGTTACAAAGGTTATTACAAGAAGACTCCCGTCACTCGACCCCTTTTCTACCCGATTCAACCTCTTTCACTAAACTGAATTGTGAGCTCCTCTCACAACCTAGAATCCCTCTAGTTCCCACAGAAAATCTCTCCCGAGACTCCTCTAAGTGTGTATGAAAGTGAGTTTCAAACACAGACTAGAAACACAATGATCTAACCGATCAAACCTAGTCTACCCGAATACTATATGCTTCGAATATGAAGTCTTTTAACTCTCAGCCCTTTTGTGTATTCGTAAAAATCTGTGTCCAATAAACAAGTTTGAATCCCAGGCTATTTATAAGAAACAGTTATAGCCTAAACAAGGTATGCAGAAGTCCTATTTTGACTAGAATTTAACAAGGAAACAATTTTCTTATTTAAATCGGACTTTCCTAGTTTAGATGTCTTCCTTGAATAGAACTCCTTTCCTTCTTGATCTTCATCACGAACAAGGCAACTTCTATTCTGAAACGTCTATCTTGAATCTGCAGCTTCAACTCCTTGAATCTAGCATGTCACGTCTTTTGTAATCTTTCTGGACAACCATGTACATGATCATGTCTCTGAACATGATTAAGTACATGTCTTGTTCTTCAATCAGATTGGCAGCGGAATGTTCACAGAAATGTCCAGCACATGTTATTCGAACATGAATAACCAAAACCTTTTGTGTTCTTTTAAAATTGCCATAATATCTAATCAGATAATGACAATCCCGAACACTTTAGTGCAGATGGCACTAACATATTATATTGATCAAATTTCTCAAGCATGTGCTAGAGAAAATGAACTTGTTTCTAGATAAATTCGAAATACATTTTTTTTCTAGCGTGAAGATCAATATAGAAATTGCAGGAGAGATCACTCACTAAATTAACCGAAGCAGTAAGAGTATAATATATAGAGAGGAGGTTGAAACTTGAAATTTGCACATCAATTTAATAATAAATAAACAATCTGATTACGTCTATATTACATTGCAATGAAAATTTTATTGCTTCCATACCGGTGCAAAACGCAAAAATCTAATTTCTAAACTCAATTCTTAGTCTTTTGTCCATGAGTCTAATAAGCAACCAACTCATTCATCTTTACCAAAACTTAGTCTATCCCATTCTGCAAGAGCTCGGCTACTCTAGTGGGGGCAATGTATGATAATTTTGTATTTTTATTTTTAATGTTTGGGGGACTATACATATATTGAGGGGCTGTATGTATTTTATTTTCTAGGGTTTTATAAATAGTGGGGGTTTATAAGGATGAAAGTGTCTAAAAAAATATTAATTATATTTTAAATTATTTTATAGACTATGAAGAGAAAAATGAGGACTCTGTTTAGAATTCTCAAATCCTATCTTACTATAAAAAATAAGCTAGCCCGAACTTCAATACCTCTTGATAAACTCGGAATTTGCATGCGTTTTGGATGTACTTTGTACGTATTTTTGGAGTCGAATGTATGAGTTTGTGATTGTTTTGAATAGTTTTATATTGCGTTGGTTCAATCACGGGTTTATCGAGTTTTGACAGGAAAATAGCCTATTTTGGACGGATTTTGAAGTGTACATGGTTACCGGATGGAAGGAGTGCTTGAGTTGAGACCGAGAAGGTGAAAAAGAGCTGAAAAATGACGATTGTGGAGAATGCACAACGGCACGGACCGTGCCGTCGCACGGCACGGCCCGTGCCCGAACCGTAACATGACGCGAGAATGTGTCCAGCGGCACGGACCGTGCCGTCGCACAGCATGGACGGTGCCACACTGTTCCGAAATTTTATTGATTTTCTTGTGTGGATCGGTTTTTCCCAAACTATTTAAGGCTTCTCTTTGGGCGAATTTGGACGACTTTTTACCCTATTATTGAAGCGAAAAAGTGCGGAGAAGAGGAAGAACGCGAAGAACAAAGACAATTCACCCGACATAAGTTGTTTATGTTATTTTTATTTTAATTTAGACGATGAGTTGTATGATCATTACATCATTTTATCTAGATTTCTATTTCTCCATGAACGGCTAAACGTTTATTAATTCTAGGGTTTGCAATTGGTGTTGAAACTATGCAATTAATTTGATTCTGTAATTTTTCCCTTTCGATTATTGTGTTCAAATGTTCATGTGCTTATCTCTCATGCATAGATTAGTGGTCATAATTTATGTATGCTAGCTGATTAATTTGAGACCTGACGGAGAAAATTAATTAGTGGACTAAGTGAATATTTTGATGCATGTTCTGAGGAATCTGTAGGAGATTTATCTGATGATTTAAGGAGTTGATAATTTGTCTAGAGATGGAAGTAATAGGCATTTTATTGATCTACTACTACCTTGAGACCTGGCGGAGATAGGTAGTTGTATTTCTGTTTCTCCATCTTTAATTGAATTAAATTGGGAATTATTATGATTGAATTATTGTATAGCGGATACATTTAATGTGCATTCCCTAGGATTAATACTTTGTTAATTGATTGAATTTGTTGAGTTATTTTGTTTGCATTATTCGAGTTGTCTTGATTTCGGTTAGTCTACTTGGTTGTCATTTAATTTCGTGCCTAGCTTTAGAAACCCGAAAAATTGGTCACCTGAATAATAGTCAATTATTAGCTTAGTACTCAGTTTGGTCAAGCATTCAGTCCCTATGGATACGATACTTTGTTCATCAGTTATATTGCAGTGTCATATGTTAGTTGTAGTATAGTGCATAATAAATTAGTGCATCAACTTTTTGGCGTCGTTGCCGGGGACTGAATTTGATTTTTATTCTGATATTATTACTGACAAGGATCTATTACTTCAGGTAGTTTATGAAAACAAGGTCTATATAGCCACACGTAGATCCTGTTCCCAAATCCCCTGATCGAGCTCATAGACAGATGAATAAGGAACGCAGACGAAAAGAAGCAGAAATGGCAGCCAACAATGAGAATAATGATGTGGAAGCATTGGCTCTGAGGCTTCGAGAGATGGAGCAGAGATTAGCTAGACAAGCTGCACCCAAACAAGAAGCAGCACCTCTAAACCAGCTGTATCAGGCTCTGACTGACAGGTACTTGGGTGCTGGATGGGATGGCGGCATCACCGCTAACAACTTCGAACTCCGTCCCGCGTTGATCAACATGGTAGCTGCGGAGAAATTCAATGGACGAGCTACAGAAAATCTAAATGCTCATCTGGATGCATTCTTGGATATTTGTGACACTATCAAGATAAACGGTGTCAGTGACGACATCATTCGCATGAGGATGTTCATCTTCTCCCTGAGGGATCGAGGCAAGGAGTGGTTCAAGAGTTTGGACAAAGCGTCCATCACTACCTGGGATCATATGTGCCAGGCTTTTCTGGCTAAGTACTTTCCTCCATCAAAAGCTCAGAAAATAATTGCTGAGATTACTCATTTTTCACAGATGGGAGATGAGTCAATTTATGAAGCATGGGAGAGATACAGAGATTTGCTACGATCGTGCCCACAACATGGATTTAGTGCCAATCAGCAAATCACTCATTTCTACAGTGGATTGACCAATAACACCAAAAGATTGGTGGACGCCTCAGCTGGAGGTTGTCTAGTGAATAGAACTGCAGCCGAAGCACTAAGAATCATAGAAGAGATGGCAGCCACTAGCTATCAGTGGCCGATGGAGAGATGACAAACAAGGCCTGCAGCTGCAGTATCTGATTCGGGGATGGATGAACTGAGAGCTGAGATTGAAGAACTAAAGAAGCAAGTTTTAGAGGAGCGGTGCGCACACATGGATGTGAATGCAGTACAACAACAAGGCTCTGAATCCTCTGCTGTAGAAGGTGTGAATTTTGTCAATAAGAGAAATTACAACAGTGGAAATTACAACAGAGGCTAGCAAGGATTCCAGAGTAACAACATGGCGTATTATCCAAGCAATAGGAATCACCCAATTTTTCCCTATGCTAACCCCAATAACGTCCTGCAACCTCCGAGTTTTGCTGCTACCACTGAGCCAAAGAAGCCTTCACTTGAAGAGATGATGGGTCAGTTAATCACTAATCAGAATAGCTTCATCGGAGCCACTGGAACGAAGACTACACAAATCGAGGGAACTGTGAGTGCTCTGTCCAAGCAGTTGAATATGCTAGAGGTTCAAGTGGGCCAAATGGTGAATAATTCATCCACTCAACACAAGCCAGGTCAGTTTCCAAGTCAATCTGTGATCAACCCAAAAGATCAATGCAACGCTATTCAGTTGAGGAGTGGAACTGAGTACACGAATCATAAGCATCTACTGAAGAATGATGGAGATGATGAAGTGATCGAGATAGTAGATGAGGAATCAGTTCAAGCTATAGAGGTTCCACCTACCCCGGCACCAAAAGTGGCGCCTGCTACTACTGCAGCTCAGCCGGTGCCTACTAGTTCAATTGTCCCGTTTCCAACTAGGCTAGCCAATGCCAAGACTGAGCAGAAGATGGAGAAATTTATGGAGATCTTCAACAAGGTAAACATCAACATTCCTCTGTTAGATGTTTTACGAGATATGCCTGGTTATACCAAATTCCTGAAAGATGTCGTTTCTAAGAAGAAAAAGTTGGGCAAATTTGAGACTGTGAATCTATCTGAGCAATGTAGTGCAGTCTTGCAACGGAAGTTGCCTCTGAAGTAGAAGGACCCGGGTAGTTTTACTATTGCCTGTGTGATTGGGGGACGCACTTTTGGTAAAGTGTTGTGCGATTTGGGGGCTAGCATCAATCTGATGTCGTTGTCGATTTTCAAGAGGTTGGAAATTGGTAACATCAAGCTGACTTCTATTGCATTGCAAATGGTGGATAGATCGGTCTCCTATCCGAGAGGAGTTGTCGAGGATGTGTTGGTGAAGGTAGAAGAGTTTATTTTCCCTGCGGATTTTGTGGTTCTCGACATGTCGGAAGACAAGAATATTCCATTAATTCTTGGCAGACCGTTCCTAGCTACAGACCGTGCGTTGATTGATGTGCAAGATGGCTAGCTGACATTCCGGCTGAATGATGAAAAGATTACGTTCTCTTTGTATGATGCTATGAAGAGGCCACACGAGATTGAATTTGATGATTGCAAATTGATATAGTTAGTGGAGGATGAGTTTGCCGTCTCCAATGTACCAGTTGCGTTGGAAGACCCTCTGCAGCACTGTATCCAACACTCTGTTTATTCTATTGACTCATATGACTCTCTTGATGTTGCATGTGATGAAATTTTAGAATATCTTGTTGTTTTATATTCTATGCAGGAACTCCCGCTGGAACCAGTCCAATACTTGGATATTCGGGATCCGCCGCCAGAAGGCATTGGAAGTTCTGAGACCTCTGTAGCGAAATCAGCACCTCCGCCTCCAGTCTTGGAGATGAAACCACTTCCAGATCATTTGAGGTATGCCTATTTAGGTGAGAATAATACTTATCCTGTGATTGTGTCTGCTTTTCTTTCTAATTCGGAGTTGGATAAGTTGTTGAGAGTGCTGAGAAAATATAAGTCTGCGATAGGTTGGCAAATTTCTGACATAAAGGGATTAGCCCATCTATTTGTATGCATCGTATTTTGCTTGAGCAGGATTACAAGCTGAAAGTGCAAGCGCAACAGAGATTGAACCCGGTGATGCAAGAGGTGGTGAGAAAAGAAGTTTTGAAACTTTTAGATGCCGGGATGATCTATGCCATATCTGACAGTGAGTGGGTGAGCCCGACTCCATGTGTTGCAAAGAAAGGAGGCATGACAGTTGTGAAGGATGAGAGGAACGAGTTGATTGCTTCGCGGCTAGTGACTGGATGGCGAGTCTGTATTGACTACCATGCTCTAAATGCGGCCACACGTAAGGATCACTTTCCCCTTCCTTTCATTGACCAAATGTTGGATAGACTTGCAGGGTACGAGTATTATTACTTCTTGAATGGCTATTCGGGTTACAATCAAATTATGATTGCCCCGGAAGACCAACACAAGTTGGCGTTTACTTGCCCCTATGGTGTTTTTGCATATCGACATGTGCCGTTTGGTCTATGCAATGCTCCAGCCACATTTCAGAGGTGCATGATGGCCATCTTTCATGGTTTCATCGAAAAAATTATGGAGGTATTTATGGATGATTTTTCTGTCTTTGGTTCCTCTTTTGATAATTGTTTGGAGAATTTGTCTCAAGTTTTGCAGCGGTGTGAGGAGACAAATTTGGTTTTGAATTGGGAGAAGTGCCATTTTATGGTACGTGAAGGTGTGGTGCTTGGCCACAAAATCTCTGCTGCCGGCTTGGAAGTCGATCGAGCAGAAGTTGTAGCTATCGAGAAGCTACCTCCTCATAGCTCTGTTAAGGCGATTCGTAGCTTCCTTGGCCATGCTGGATTTTACCGGAGATTCATCAAGGATTTTTCCAAAATCTCCAAGCCTTTGTGTTCTCTGTTGGAGAAAGATGTGAAGTTTGAGTTTGATGACGAGTGCATGGAAGCATTCGAGAAACTGAAGTTGGCTCTGGTAAGTGCTCCAATTTTAATACAACCTATTTGGACTGAACCATTTGTTTTGATGTGTGATGCCAGTGACCTTGCCGTTGGAGCCGTGTTGGGACAAAAGTGGGATAAATTCTTCCGAGTCATTCACTATGCCAACAAGACACTCGACTGCGCCCAACAGAATTACACCACTACAGAAAAGGAGTTGCTAGCAGTGGTTTTTGCTTTCGACAAATTACGGGCTTATTTGATTGGAGTGCAGACCATTGTCTACACCGACCATGCAGCCATCCGGTATCTGTTTGCCAAGAAAGATGCCAAGCCAAGATTGATTCGATCGATCCTCTTGCTGCAAGAGTTTGACATGGAGATCAAGGATTGAAAGGGTTGTGAGAATGCTGTGGCCGACCATCTGTCCCGTTTGGAGAACCCAGTGGAAGGCGAGGATCCAAAGTTGCTCATAAATGAGAGTTTTCCGGATGAACAAGTGCTGGAAGTGAAAGTCGTTGACAAAACTCCATGGTATGCAGACATTGTGAATTACATAGTAATTCGTGTCATACCCAAGGATCTCAGCTCCTACCAGCGCAAGAAATTCCTCCATGATGTTCAATTCTACTATTGGGAGGAGCCCATTCTGTACAAGCGATGCGCGGATGCAGTGATTCAGAGATGTGTTCGAGAGGATGAAACTCATGCTATCATAGAGCAGTGCCACAGTTCGCCTAGTGGAGGCCATTTTTCAGCAAATAGAACCGCCATGAAAATCCAACAAAGCGGGTTCTATTGGCCGAATATTTACCAAGATTGCCATGCGTTTATCTCCAAGTGTGATCGATGCCAACAGGTTGGCAATATTACCAAGAGGGATGAAATGCGGCAGAAGGCGATGATGGTTGTGGAGCTATTTGACGTGTGGGGGATAGATTTTATGGGACCATTCCCTAAATCTCGATGATTCCTCTACATTTTGCTTGTTGTGGAGTATGTGTCTCGTTGGGTGGAAGCGGTTCCCACTACCACCAATGACTCTAAAGTGGTGTTGAAATTTTTACGCAAAAACATTCTGACTCGGTTCGGAGCCCCGAGAGCTTTGCTTAGTGATGGGGGGTCGCACTTCAACAATAAATGGCTTGGGAGTTTGCTAGCCAAATATGGTGTGAATCACAAAGTGACGTCTCCGTATCATCCTCAAGCCAATGGACAAGTCGAGCTTGCCAATCGAGAAATCAAGCAAATTCTCGAGAAGACTATGGTGCATCGAAAGGATTGGGTGGATCGCTTTGATGATTCTTTGTGGGCTTATCGTACTACATATAAAGCTCCAATTGGTATGTCTCCTTACCAACTTGTTTTTGGTAAATCCTATCATTTACCCATGGAAATCGAGCACAAGGCATATTGGGCTGTGAGGAAGATCAATTTTGAGTTCCAAGAAGCTGGAGTTGAGAGAGCTCATCAATTGTTGGAGTTGGAGGAATGGAGAAACGAAGCTTTTGAGAATTTGTGCATCTATAAGGAGAGGGCCAGTAAATTCCACGATCGTGTCATCAAGCAAAAGGAGTTCGCCCCTAGAGATGAAGTTCTTGTTTATGATTCGAGATTGAGATTATTTCTGGGCAAGCTCAAGTCAAGGTGGACGGGTCCATTTGTGGTGTACAAGACAAGTTAGAATGGCACTTGTGATCTTTTGCGTGCCGATGGAAGCACATTTGCAGTCAATGGACACCGTCTCAAACACTATTTCCGGCACCCAGCTGATGAGCGGAATTTACAGGTCACACTTCTCAATGATCCATGAGCATACAAGAGATATCGTCTAGCTCAAGACGTTAAATGAAGCACTTGGTGGGAGGTAACCCACCGTTGTTTGTTTTCTTTTAAGTTTTGTTTTATTTTGTTTGCGTTTTGTTTTTGTTTTTTTTCGTGTGTTTTTTTGTTGTTTCTTTTATTTTCGTTTTTTTTTCGACTACAGTTTTTTTAAAAAAAATGAATTTCGGCACGGACCGTGCCGTCCGACAGCAGGGCCCATGCCGCTGAACATAACGTGACCCAGACTCTCGGTAGTGATGACACGGACCGTGTTGTCCTACAGCACGGCCCGTGCCATGAACCACGCCCAGCCCTATTTATTTTAAAACAGGTACGTTTTTTTATCCCTCTCCCATTCACACACAAGCACTCTTTCAATTTGGCAAGAACAAATCCGCCCTCTCCCTCTCCAATCACCCTTGAGCTCGATTTCTTCCTCTTCTCACCCCTCCATCTTCTACTCTTGGCCTTGGGTCCTCTTCCACCATTCCATTGGAGCAAATCTCAAGGGAAAGTTAGTTTTTCCCCAAATTGTGCCCTAACTCGAATTTTGGTCAATTTCTATCAAAAGGTATGAAATTTCTCACCCTCTTTCTCTTTCAAGTTGCTTGGTGTTGTTTGGAGATGAGCAGTTTTCTAAGTTTTTGGAAATCTTACGCAATGTCAACATCAATTTGCCTCTTGTGGATGTTTTGCAAATGATGCCCAATTATGCAAAATTCCTCAAAGACATGGTGTCCAAGAAGATGAAATTGGAGAAGTTTGAGATTGTGCGCGCATCTTACTGAAGAATATAGTGCTCTCATTCAAAGAAAGGTGCCTGCAAAGCTTAAAGATCCGGGAAGATTCACCATTCCGTATGAAATTGGAAAGAAATTTTATGGAAGATCTTTATGTGACCTAGGAGCTAGCATCAATTTGATGCCATATTCTATCTTCAAGAAGCTAGCTATTGGGACACTCAAGCCAACTTCCATTTCTCTCCACATGGCGGATTGATCAGTTACATACTCTAAAGGTATTGTGGAGAACGTGTTGGTTAAGATACGAGATTTTGTTTTTCCTGTCGATTTTGTTGTGCTTGATATGCAGGAGGATGTAAGTGTACCGTTGATCATAGGACGTCCATTTATGAAAACTGCAAGAGCTTTGGTGGACATGGATACTTGTGAACTCACTTTACGAGTTCATGAAGAGAGCATAAAGTTTTCCATCCATGATGGGGGAGATGTTCACGTGGAAGGACAACGTAAGAATTTCGAAGAATGTTGAGCCCTGTTGGTGCGTCGTTTTTCACCAAAAATAAATGTCCCGACTTCCGTCGGTAAGCCCTTACTGCAGAGTACAACGATGAGCGAGATCATCTCCCAAGGGACCGGTGAGAACTACTTTTGACCTTCAATATGTATAACCAAACTTTAAAGAGAGTTTTTGTGTGTTTTATGAAATAAAATAACGAAATTAATAATAAATGACTAACGAAATAATTAGGTAGAGGAAACGGGTTTTAAACAAATTAATAAACATATTCCGGATCCAACAAACTCCACCATATTTATATAAATTGATCCTTGATGCAATAATTAATCAATTAATTCCATGGAAATTAGTTATAGTCACTGAAGATGCTTCTAACATGACCTAATTTCTCCATAAATTCTCGATAATTAAGAAGACGCCTCATTAATTATTCCCCTAATCGGCTGACAACTGTAAGAGACGCTCTATGAGTTTAATGAACCGACAGCAATAAGCATAAGAGAAACCCGATTCTTAACTTCACAGACTCTGACGCAGGACTGTTAAATTAATTCTGTTATTCCCTTAGTTCTGAAGAACCGTTTTACCACTTATTAAACCTAAACCACAATTACGTATGGCCGATTTAATTGGCTAGTAATTAATCTTAAACTTTCGAATATTTGCAACTACTCAATAGACCCGAGATAATTAACCACTTGAAATTCAAAAACAACAGATGCATGCAAATAAGTAATGATGAACAAACAAATTAGATCTCACAGTTTGTATAAACGGGGCTTCGTTGTTGTCACCGGAATACGAGGAACTTAGATAACTTGCATACTTGGAAATCGAGCATAGAGCATATTATAGAGCAGTGCGATGAATTAAACGAAGAGAAAAGAAAGAAATCTGAATTAAAACCGTTCACTGCTGCTGCATTTGTTTTTTTGCATCGTGCGTGTGTTTCTTGAAAATAAGCTAAAAGCCTAATATATATCTACTAACCATAAAAAGATAGAGTCCTACTAGGAAATAAGATCCTAATCTAGATAAACATAGTAATTTCCATGAAAAAACTTCATTGAGGCGTTGGAAGAATGTATTTCCGCGTCCAAGTTGTGGCTTGGGCCGAGAATCAGATTTTGCAAGCCCAAAACGCATGTAGAGGTCCAGGTTCCAGAAACTCGCTCTAGCTTTCCAGCGGCAAGCCCTTACGGTCTGGTCTTGTCAGAGTCAAATTTTGATCTTTCTTCACTCAGCTTCTTCTTGTACCAAAAACCTGCCATTTTCTCCAACTTTGTACTACATCCCTACACAACTCAACAAACACATCATTCTTCCAAAATACACAAGTATAGGGCAATTAATTAGGATAAATGGCACCGAAAGATAACAATAAAAGCGAGTAAAATACGTCATATCACCTGTCTATGCTATCAATGGATGTGAGGAGCCGCCATGAAATCCAACAACAAGAGGAACCACCAAATAATTATTATAGGATTTTTTATCCTGATTTACAGCTGGAGTTGGAACTAAGAAATTGAAGAAAGAGCATCAAGTGTGGCATCGAGTGCCACCGGATATACCTTAGCCATCTGTGAGTTCATCCAAGGTAGACCACTTTCTTCTTTTCAAACTTATTCTTACATGATTTTGAATAAGTTTGGGAGAAGGGAAGTGTGGTTATCTTAGATTTTATTTTTGTTTTTACATTGCATTTGCATTAGATTTTCTTACTTAAAATTTTTATGGTTATTTTTTTATTTTATTTTTTCTAGGATTTTTGCATGTTTATTGCTTTATTAGGTTTAATCGGAAGTGATTTTGGTCTTGATTGGTCTTAACTTTTTCAAATTGTGAAGTATGGATCAATTATGTGCCTATGATAAGTTGTTTAGTCTTGGAAATTTAATATGAGAGCATGATATGATTTTTTGATGTTTATCTCAATAATTTCTGAAGTTTTTACCTCTAGATTTTGATATTTTACCCATGTGAGCTTTTGAGCCTGAAAGATTGCTTTGCTTTACAATCTTATTTCTTTCTTGTGTGATAATCATTTATACTTTTTAATCTCTAGAACTTTCTTGGATGTCTTTCTTGAGACTACATTAGTGTGCTAAAGACTTGAACATGATTAAAGACCATCTTTGTCTAGCCATTCTATCCTTGATTTAATTTTTCCATAAATTCTTAATCATTTGTTTGCCCGTTTGAGCATTCAGATTTGATTTTCTTTGGTATACCTTGGGTTGGGGAATTAAAAGTGATTGTGAATGATTATTGAAGTTGGTGTTTGGATGGTGGCATAATTATGTTAGTTTTGTGTTGAATATGCTAGATACCCTTGTAAGCTCTAAAAAAAAGAGAAAATGAGAAAAAGAGACACAAAGAGTCCAATTATTGAAAAGGAAAAAAAAAACAAAGTTCATATAAAAAAGAGCATAAAAGGGTGGTGAGAAAAGCATAATTGATGTGGTGTTGTGAAACTTTAAAATATGGAAGAAGATTTATGTTGTCTTACTTGTTGTGAATTGAAGAAGTGAGTTTTGGGATGAAATTCTTTTGAATTAGTCACTTAGTCTAAATGTTCCTACCTTTACCGAAGAGCCTTCATTACAACCCTTGAAAAACATTTTTGATTCTTGTCTAAAGCATGTTTAAGTGGTGGAGAGAATAGATATCTTGCAAGCCTATGGTAGATTATTTATTTTGAATAATTTTGAGTGTATACACTTAGCCTTAAACACATGAGTGGTGAGTGATCTTCAATCTTCGTGAGGTTCATTTTCTAGAGGCTTGAATTTATGAATTTATCTGGATTGAATTGGTGCTTTGATTATCATGCTTGAATGTGAAATTTTGATATTTGTCTTCGAGGCACTCGGTTTTAATTGGTTCATGCTTTGCTTTTAACTCTTGTTTTCTTTCTCTTTATTTGGGGACAAACAATGTTCTAAGTTTGGGGGAGTTGATAACCTCGTATTTTACATATGTTTTGAGGTTCATTTGAGTGGTATTTGATAGGTATTGCATGCATGAAGTGATAAGTTTTGCATTGTTTTCTATGTTTTGTGCATTGTCACGTGTTTGCTCGTTGTGAAGAGATTCAATGCCATTTCTAGTGTAAGCTTCAAATGACCTTGGAAATAGCCTCGGAAGATAGAAAATCAAGTTAGAAATGCATTGCAAAAAGAATTGGATCAATCAGATAAGAAATGAGTGAGAACGAAGCAAAATGATGAAAGACTACTGGACTGCCACGTGGACCCGCGACCAATAAGATTACCCGCAACCGTGGTCGTGGATTTTCTTCTGTGACACCCCTTCTCTGTCATGAGCAGGTAAAAAGTACCCCGTGGTGGACCCGCGACCAACTTGGTCGTGGGCGAGGTCACGAATGACACGCTAGAGTCCGATTTTGACCTATTTTAACCCGTTTTCTTTCCTTTTTCTACTGAAATACTTCCTACACTATATATATTTTCTCAAGCATGAAAATTAGGATCACAAACCTTACCATAACATCAAAAACCACAACAACACACACAATATTCCTCCCCTGAAGATAGAGATTGAAGAGCAAGAGAAGAACGAGTTGAAGATTAAGATCAAGATTCATCCTTTGGGTTTATCGTGTTCTTGTTATTTAATTATGTTTTCTCTTGGATTGTTATTAGATATTTATTTAATTATGAGTAACTAATTCTCTAGTATTCTAGGGTTTGATAGTAGTTGATTTTGAAGTACGATGGACATTTAATTATATAATTTTGATTCTTCTTTTATTTTTTGTGTCCTTAGCCTTGTTTGTTTGATTGATTGATCACCATGATAGCATGATTTGTTGTGTTAATTCATAAATTGAGAAATGAGTTTTAACACTTGAACACAAGAACATATAGCACATTAATCAATAATAATCGAGAGGTTTGAGGTTAATTATGAGGACGATAAATTTTTGAAACTTTTAGGAGTTGCATGTTAGTAATTGAATGGACACATTAATTCTAGCATGTACGTAATCTACGGTTTAAGCACTTCGAGATAATGTTTGATTTAATTGAGTGATTGTCCTAATAAAAGTCGAATCGTGAATAAATTATATAATTGAATTGACATTATATGGATAAATCAATGAAATCAAAACCCTAGAATATTTTATTCCCTCTGAATTTAAACCTGATTTGCATTCATTTATCTTTATATACTTTTTTAATTTCTTGTTTAATTAGTTAATTAAATCCAAATCTTTTGATGTGTTGCCTTAATAGTGTTAGGAAATTGATGTTGCGATATTCACGCATAAATTAATCATTAATCTCTG
Organism: Perilla frutescens; assembly: GCA_026008535.1. Taxonomy (NCBI): domain Eukaryota; kingdom Viridiplantae; phylum Streptophyta; class Magnoliopsida; order Lamiales; family Lamiaceae; genus Perilla; species Perilla frutescens. The sequence goes on from BRKX01000015.1 coordinate 18,200,370, forward strand.
TGGAATACAACCTTGCTCATCATTGTACACAGCTACACCGTGCACTTGCGGGTAGTCAATATTTTGTCGATTACTCGCATAATAGAATTTTCAATAATTTCTTTCTTTTGGGGAGAGGAATTTTGAAAATTACACTACTTAGTTGCTGAGATTTTTCATCTCCCTTCATAAGGTGTATATATGGCTACAACATAGATCTAGAAAAAAAAATTAGGGTTGGGCCTCCAACAGGACTTAAGTTCCACGTCTAGTCCAGACATAACTTAAATCTATTACTATTAATTTAATCTACCAAAGATTTAATATTGCATTACGATCCTAATTTCATATTTATGGATATGGCCTTTTCAAGTCAATTAATTCCCCATGTTTAAGATATCGAATGTCTATTAATTAAATCGAGTATACTAGCAACTCAATTTTAATTAATTGTTTATCCATGAATCATACCACTCAACTTGTTTTATCATGTTGGATTAAATTTAATCCGCTTACAAGATTTAACATAATAATAATTTTTTAGCTCATCGGGGGATATCATCAACTCGGCGCACCGAGACACGGTTTACTTCTATAATTAGTAACAACCATATATAGAAATGTCACTACCCAATTTATTGGGCTTATTAATTCTTTAATTAGAATCTCACCCATTAATAAGTTAAAGTAATGTACATAAAATATACATGTCTACTATTATATAAAGATTAAGAATTATGAGGATTTGAGATTTATATTCGTATGTGTTGTCAGTCCATAAGAATTATCTCGATGCGATCCAGTTCAATAGGCTACAAAAATGCACTAGTATGATTCTGTAGCCAAGATAGACTAATTCTAAATCACACTACAACTATACCGATGGTTCGTCTAATTCCATCTAGGTTGTGAACTCTTCTCATAATTTATAAAGAACCGATAATATGATCTTTTGTATGCATGTAGGAGGTGAAAATTAACAATATTATATATAATATTTTTATTAATTTTTATATATTTATTTAGTTTTGGAATCTTAAGAAATTTTATGAAATCTAAAACTAGATAAAATATTTAAATAATAAAGATATGATTATATGATAAACATTAAGAGTCTTTGGCAATAAGTAAATATCTCTGCAGAGATATATATATCAATATTCAAAAGCCAATGAGATCGCACCACATCAGTCCTAGATACTCCTACCTATAACTATAAATTGAGGTCTGCATATCAATTGGAAATCACACCAGAAATCATTTGAAGAGTTCAAGAATTTGAGAAGAAATTCCATAAGTGAAATTCTCTCAAATATTCAAAGCGTTCTTGTGGCATTCAAAGACGTTCTTCACCAAATTCATCCTGAAGTCATCGTTTGATCCATAAGCAAGACAGTCAAATGCGTTCTTCACCAAATTCATCCCGAAGTCGGCGTTTGACCCATAAGCAAGGCATTCAAAGACGTTCTTCACCAAATTCAACTCGAAGTCAGTGTTTGATCCAGAAACAAGACAACAGCCCTCTGGACTAACGTTATCAATTCCAAATACCAAGTCAAAGAAGATCGAAGATACAAATCTTTTCCAAAAACTTCAAAGACTAAGTTCAAACAACAAGTCCGGGCAAATCAAAGAGACAAGTTTACTCTGAAGATTTCAAAGACCGTTTGAAAATCAAGTTTTGACCAGAAGAATCAGAGAAAAATAGAGATTGGATTCGTATAAATATGTTTTGATTCTGAAAATAATTTAAATTGTACATTATTTTGTGTTTTACCAAATTAAATATAATTTTTTGTGTTACAGTGCATTCCACACACTATATTATCTTCAATATTAAGTATATGATGATTTGCTTTATTTATTATATAAAATAAATGCAAAATATATGAATGCTATTCTCATGTATAATTTAAGGAAAATAATTATATACATAAAAGACATGTTTTAGTATACAATCCCAACAATCTCCCTCTTATACTCAAAGCATTGTTTTTAAATATATCAGTGTCTATAATTATATACATAAAAGACATACTTTTAATATATAATCCCAATACAAACTACCCTCTACCGCACCTCGTCACCTGTCTATCACCGCCACTTCTGAATAGAAGCTTTGCCGGACAACCAAAGACGACTGTCACCACTGTTTGTTCATTCTGCCACTCAGATTTCCTCATGTTTTTCTTCTCATTTGAAATGGGCTTGCATAATAATCAAACTTTTTGGGCTAAAACTTTATTTTTAGGCTTTATAAATAGTCATTTTGGGCCTGAATTATAATAATAAAAGAAAATAAATTTTGAGCTTTAAATACTAATAATAAAATAAATAACATCATTTTATAACAAAAAATTGAAAATTAATAAAAAAAATATTATAGATTTAAATTAGATATAAATCAACAATATATAGCGGTTCTTGATTTTGATTTATTGATTTATAAGACCCGCATTTCCACTTATAAAGATAATACATAGCAATTGTCAAATAAAATAACAAAAAGAAAATTGAAACCTAATAAAAAATTAGAAGAATATATATATATATATATATATATATATATATATATATAGGAAAAATGTACAAAAAACACCTAAGATATGGGCTGAGTCCGCTTAGACACTTAAAGTTTGTTTCGCTCTATTCATCTCCTTAAGGTATTTTAATCGGTACATACAGGACCTTTCGTCTCCTCTTCCTCATTAAGTTATGAACGACGTCTATTTCTTTTGCTAACAGTGCTCTGTTCTTCATTTAACAAATTTAAAACCATTTATTCCAAAATCCTAATTCCTAATTCCCGAATATGTTTTTTGAAACCCTTAAATCCTTACGTCTATGGTTAATTTGAGCTTAGAGACGATGTTGGATCCCAAACCGGCTACATCCGAAACCACGACGCTTAAGATGAAAGTCCTGAGGCCTGAAGGCTACAATAAAATCTCAGAACCAATGGCACAGAGCAAGACGATGACAATAATCACCACAAAATGCAACTCCTTCAATTGATGCCCCCTCTCTTAGCTATGCAAGTGAGAAGTGGTCGATGTATGAAGAGTATGATGAGGAGGAAGACGAGAGCTCTAACCACCGACATCACCACAACAGACTCCTGGCTGATCACGTACACCCCCCTTTTGATGACCATAAAAAGTGAGTAGTTGAAAATGTCGCTGACTAAGGATACGAGCGTGGCTATTCTATCGATTTCAGAGTTGAGAATGTTAAGGTCGGCTAGTAGGCTGGTTATGACAGGAAATGATGACATTCTTGTAAGGTTACCAATGAGAGGAAGGGATGGTTGTGCTGAATTGTCTAGAGGCCCACAAAACTAATGAGAAAAGGCACCACGAAATTCAATCCGTCTATCACCATAGTTAATCTCTCAACGTTCATCATAAGATCTCTTAACCCTCCAAGCAGATGATTTCTTATGGCTCGAAACTCTAAATTTGGGAAATTAAGAATTAGGGCTTTTGGAATTTGAGGTTCTAAATTTGTTAAATGAAAAGCAAAACACCGTTGGCAAAAGAAATAGATGTTAATCATAACTCGGTGATGAAGAGAAAATGAAAGAGTCTGAATATATCAATTAAAATCAAACTCAAACTCAGCTCGTACCTTAGTTTAGTTTGTTTGTTTGTCATTTTTTTTTGTAAGTTTATTAAATGAAAGAGTCTTAAAGAATTGAATAAATCGGGTAAAATTTTTTAAGTGTCTAACTCAAACTCAGCTCGTACTTTAGTTTAGTTTGTTTGTTTGTCGTTTTTTTTTGTAAGTTTATTAAATGAAAGAGTCTTAAAGAATTGAATAAATCGGGTAAAATTTTTTAAGTGTCTGACTCAAACTCAGCTCATACCTTAGTTTAGTTTGTTTGTTTGTCGTTTTTTTTTTTTTTTTTTAAGTTTTCCCTAAAAAACATATACACCCAAAATTGGAGTTTGGACAGAAGATCCCGTAGGCATAGATTGAATATAATGGAGTCAGTCAACGCCTCAACGGGAGTAAGCAGTAGTGGCTGCCAGTAGTTCGGAATTAAAATCGTGGTAGTGGAGAGCGGAGGCAGAGGGAGAGCGGCTGAGATGGGGTTGCCGGAGCATGCAGCGACGCCGTATTTGGGAATGGTGGTGGGCACAATAGCTCAAGTAGGGCTGATTATCATCAGTAAAAGCGCCCTCGCCACTGGAATGAGTAGTTACACCTTTGTCGCTTACTCCAATGCCCTCGCCGCCCTTATCCTTCTTCCTTTGTCTCTCCTAATTCACAGGTATCAACACCCCCCCCCCCCCCATCGTTCTTATTGGTGGGTAATACAATAAATTGGAAGTTTTGCAGGTCATCAAATCGGCCTCCGCTGACGTTCTTGATGGTTTGTGGGTTTTTTTCCTTGGGTGTTCTTGGGTACGTTTCTTCATTCCTTCATCGCGTTTCTGTGATAAGATTGGATGCCATGTTGTGTTTACTGTGGATGTAGATAGAGATTTTATTTTAGGTTCGAAAGAATGAGGTTCTAATGAAGTTTTTTCCTTTTGTTTGCATGGCATGTTGAGTTTATTGGATTATGGGGAATCCTGTATTGTGTTTTCTTTAATGCTTTTGATAACATGATAGGTGTTTGGCACAACTGACTGGGTACACTGGGATTAGTTACACTTCTGCTGAATTTGCCTCAGCAATGCTTAATCTCATTCCTGGATTTACCTTCGCGCTTGCCGTCATATTCAGGTTCTTGATTATATTGATCAGTGGATTTTTTATGAGAGGAAACTGACAATTACTTATGTGTGGTATTAGGATGGAAGAGCTAAATTGTAGAAATTCGAGTTTTCTGGCCAAAACAATTGGAACTCTTGTCTCCATAGCTGGTGCCTTTGTTGTAACTCTCTACAAAGGCCCTGAAATCCTGGCTAATCAATCTTCTCCTAAGTTGCATTACAAGTATGTTGGTGCACCACAGTCAAGCTGGATACTCGGAGGATTATTCCTTGCTGCTGATTGTGTCGTCGCTTCTGGATACATAATTGTACAGGTAAAACTCTACAGATGACCATGAAGAGGAGATAAATGATGTAAAAGAAACCTTTTTGGAGAAAAATAACGGTTTTGATTTATTTTTATATAGCACGGCTTTTCTTATTAGAGTTCCTTTTGCAGGCCTCAATTCTTAAGAAATACCCAGCAGAACTGATTATAGTCTTCTTTTACTGCTTTTTTGCTGCGATTCTGTCCACAGCTGTATCTCTTGTTACTGATCAAGACCTAAGTTCTTGGTCGCTGCAACCTAATATCAGACTGATTGCTGTTCTGTATTCGGTAGGTGAATAAACGAGCTGTTTCATAATTAAAAACACAAGTAATGTTGAACTCGGTGCAATTCAGCTTAATTCTATCTTAGCGTTAGGTAATGCATCACTCAATCTCTATTCTCTTTTCTGAACATGAGCTTCATCCCATTTGGTCCATTCGCACTTCCTTGTGTTGTTCATTTGAATATGAATGCGGTATTCATATGAATTGGATGTGCTAGCATTCAGAGAGTGATGATCAAAATGTTATTTCTGCCTGTGTGCTGTTTTCCTATTTGATCATATAATTCATACCATTCCTCTTCTCCACAGGGAGTGTTTGGTTCTGCACTCCAGGTGAGTATAACTGCATGGTGTTTGCACAAAAGGGGTCCCCTTTTCGTTGCAATGTTTCATCCACTGAGCATTGTTATATCAGCTGTGCTGGGTATTATCTTCTTGGGTGATATATTGTATCTTGGAAGGTATGGCCCTATGGTGTGTACACTTTCTTTAAAGGGTGATTCTTTTTAATAGAGAATGATTTTAGCACTTCAAGTGATATAATGCTGTGCTAGATTTGTTACTTACTTTATTTATGTGTTCTCTACTTCTCTTCTTTACTTCATTCATTTATTTAATAATAGTAGTAGTAGATCTACTCTGGGTTTAAAAAATCGCGCCATGGCACAAAATTATGGCGTGGCGACCAAAATATGGAAAAAACTGAACCTGGCGCACGGCATACGTATGGCGCTGCCATGGCGCGCCATGGCGCTCGCCATGGGCCATGGCGCAATCTGTATGGCGATTTTTAGGGTTTTTTTCTTCTTTTTTTTACATTTATTATTAAATTAGACCTAAAATTATCAAGAAGTCTCATAGATGAGGATGATATTATTGATGGCTTTGGTGAAGATGAGGAGATGGAAGAGGACATTGGTGAAGACAAATATGATGAAGATGAAGAAGATGGGGAATGGGAATTTAATGATGATATTTAATTGATTAAAACTTAAGACTTTGACACTTCTATTTTGCTTGATGAATTGTGTGTTTTGTGTTAAATTGTGTGTTTTGTGTTAATTTATGCATTTATAATTGTGTTTTGGGTATTTAAATAGGGTGTGTATGATTATATTTTATATTGCATTTTTCGTACTTCTTGTGCACCGTACATACGTGTGGCGCGCGCCATTCGCCATGGCGATCGCCATGGCACCAAGACCCTTTTGCGCCATGGTGCGCCATGCGCCATTTAAAACCCAGGATCTACTAACCAAAAAAAATCCAAACCATCGTGGTAATTTGCTATTTGAGCCAATTCCTTAAAAATGTCTATTTTGCCATTATTGTAGCCATAGATGCAATTTTGGCCAATTTGTAAATTCAGTTAAAACTAAGTGATGTAACGACTGCATAACATTACTTCTCTTATCGGTAAATGGAAGTTTAGTTGAATTTTGTGAATCTTGGTTACTTGAGGCTTATGTATTATCGAGACTTGATGAGTCACTTTATTTGACCAAATTTACACAATCGCCCAAAATTGCCATTAATAGTTGAAATCATGGATAAGTTCATAACTTTTTTAAAATGACTTAAATTGCAAATTTGTGCAAAGGTTTGGATTATTATTATTATTATTATTATTATTATTATTATTATTATTATTATTATTATTATTATCATTATCATTATCATTATCATTATCATTATCATTATCATTATCATTATCATTATCATTATCATTATTATTATTATTATTATTATGGGAGCCTATCACATTTGAATTTTGTACAGTTTGTTGGGGTCAATTATCATCGTTATTGGGTTCTACTCGGTGATGTGGGGAAAGGCAAAAGAAGTCAAGGTGATTGAGAACAGAACTGACTGTAGTTCTGCACCTACCAGTGAAAAGGCCCTGCTTCTGCCAGTTGAGGATGAGAAGACGACAGTTTAGCATCAAAAGACAGCAGATGCGCCTCACTAGGTACTGTAAAGAGGTTTGCCTCTCTCATTGAGATGGAAAAAAAGTCATTTTCTAGATTCAAGAGCTCTGGATCCGATTGATATTTATCCAACTCCCACCACACTACACTGCTCAAAGATCCTATTTTAACTCTGGCATAAAGTAAACCGGCTACGAGAACATGCATGCACACTATTTTTAGATTCAATTTGGACCGCATTACTGCCAATTTTAGATTTTTATGTTTTTTACTTCTATTTATTTATTTTTGCCTTGTTCTTTTATTGACTTCTTGAGGACCATTTTGCAATAAATCATAAACTAAATGGTACTGATAAACGTGTGTACACAGAGTGACCTATCTCATTATCACCTGGGATAGAGAGTTCTAATTTGATGCATATTAGAGGCATTGATAGATGCTAGAAAACTGATGGGGCTTTCAGCCCGACTTAATATCATCTGAAAGGGTCAGATATTGACATCTCAAGAACTGACTTATCTTACAGTCTAACAAGAGATTTGTTGGATACGAAAGACAATAAATATCTTAATATAATTTTATGTCCATGGTGAAGTTTTGGCAAAACACAGATGATCAAAGCACATAGTTTTGGTAGTGAATGGACAAACAGAGTTTGTATCTGCAACATATGTGGTAACTATTTTGTTGGATATAGCAATATCCAGTGGCTTTTATGGCGATAATGATGATTATGATATATCCTAAATGCATGACTGTAACTGTTATTCTTACATCATAACGATCATATCTCAGACTAGACATCTAATATATACTTGCCAATATTTCATATTGTTTTCATTGTGTTCGAAATCACTTAATGCTCTTAAATTTTCCCATGTCCTTAGTTTTCCTTGTGATAGTTACTATTATAGACCCAGACGTTTTCGGGATGCCGCTAATAACCAACGAATGGCAAGTGCTTATATTCCTATATTGTTAAATGAGCATAACAAAATGTCTTAGACATTATACATTGGCTTTCATAAAAGGGAAACCCAATAAGATGAAGTTGAGTGAGAAACATCCTCAACTCTTAGCATCTCTGAAGAGTGGATAATATAAGTCAACTTTTATCCTTGTTATCATTGTCATAGACATGTGATTTAAACCAGATGATGCCGAAAATCAAGGAGGGGTTGACAAAGTAGTAGCATCTGATCCTATTGGAATTTATTTCCTCTTGTTTTTACTGAATGCTTACAGTTCACTTCTGCTCTTTTCTCATGCCATCATGAAATTTAGTTACAAAGTTTGGTTCCTTGAGATGCGATATATATATGGTTTTAGAATTTAGGAAATTTAGTTTCAAAGTTTGGCCTCGGGGGTTTTTTTCCTGGAGATTTATGTGTTCTTCTAGCACCATGGAAGCCACATTTATTTCTGCCCTTTCTTGTAAAGGTCAACAGTTGAAAGCTGGACAGGTCATGCTCAAATGCCCGACGTCTCTGTGAAGGAGGAGACACTTTTGACAAGTATCTTCCTATCCTTTCACATAGATGAAGTGGACATGGCTCATTATAGCTATGTGCTGTGTCAAATCTCTCTCTTTTTCTCTCTCTCTTACGCATCCGTTGACACTCATGCATGAACTGCATTTTTGTAGGTATTATCCATTGAATCTCATTTTCAATTGAGTTGCACACATCTTGTTTGACATACTATGACTATTATGCTGAATAACTGAGTCTTGGCTGCAGGTGGAAGAAGTCAGAATAGTGAGAGATTTTCCAAACATGGGAAGCATAACCTTGAAACTTACAGTTGGAAATGTTGGGATTCAAATCTTTTAAATTATTGTAATACCAAATAAGTCAGCAGAGAACATCTGCTGGTTTGTAACTATTGATGATGAATCGGCAGGCATTCGTTGTCTGTACAAAGATTTCACTCATGTTATTACTTTTTTCAAAAGTATCTATTTATAAATGTAAAATTTGTGTAAACTTTATGCGTTATTGATGGTGGGAAGTTTGTATCACTGTAAAATATGTGTAAAGATTACTGGTGCAATGAATTTTCATCCTCTGAAAACATATATATGTTGTTACTGGGGATTCTCCTGTTAGTTTGAACTGTTTCTAACCACGTTTTTTTTTTTACTTTTTTTAGATTTTTTATTTTAGTAATTAATTATTTAATTAGTTTCTTAAATAAGGTTTCAGATCGTCTGAAAATTGTGGTGATCTTTGTTGGAGGGTACCAGGGAAAAGTTTACTCTCCCCCCCCCCCCCCCCTCATGTTATTGTATTGGATGATGTCATAAATATATGATAAACTATATATTGGATGATGTCATAAATATATGATAAACTATATATATATATGACATGAAAATCTGATGAAAAGAAATCAAATCACCCTAAAATTGAATACAACAGTTTAAGTGGAGTGACTAATTAATGACGATGACAACATAAATATAATACTACTTGACGTAATTTACTAAAAATGATCAAACTGTAGTTTATTAAAGAATTCTCCCATTTTACTTAATTATCAAATAATAATCAAGATAGAATTCAGACAAAAAAAACTTAGATCATCAAGCATTAAATTAAACAAAAATCCACGTACGTATTAAGAAATCCTTATCGCCCGCCATAGACGTGACACGAACCAATTCTGCTGATGCAAAACAAAAGGACATAATTATGACTAAATATTAGATTAATAAGGCCCTAAGTTTGCAATAAACAACTTTATAACAACCATAATCAAATTACCAATCAATGGGCAGAGAAATATTACGATGGCGTAATTAATTAGCTAGCCACCGCATGAATCTTTATCTAACTGTAGTGAGTTGGGAGATTTATGACACACAATCATAATTAGAGGGTCCCTTGAACTTAATTATAGTTTGTTGGTAGGCCCTAAATTAATATCAACCACGAAGTAAAAGAATCAGATTGTTCTAACGTCATCAACATATATATTTTAATTTATTACCAAACCTAAATTCAGGCTAGAAAATTATAATTTTAATCCACAAGCATCAACCTATAGATGAGCATATGCACATTTTTTTTTCAAATAGTAGGAGATATATATATATATATATATATATATATTGGGTGTTATATATATATATATGTGTGTGTGTAATTAAATTTTGTGGGACGAACGAAAAAATATTGGTTGAATTCGAACTCATGAACGCAAGGTAAATCCCTAATAGGGTCACACACAATATAAATAATTTATGAATATATATGGTCGTCCCTAACTATGCATGGGGCACCACACGAGTAGCTCATTCCCCTTTAAGTAGCTTCACACTTTCATGAAGGGTTACACTTGATTTTTCTTCTCTCTCATCTTATTTGAAAATAAGAAGTTTTCATTAATAAATACAGAGGATATAGAGAAGAAATCGAGACAAGACAGAAGAAAAAATATCTTGAGAGAGAGAGAGAGAGGAGGGGATGAGAGAGATGGACGGCAACAGCAGCATGAAGGCGGCAATGAGGGAGGCGGTGCCCTGCGCCGCCATGGTGTTGGTGGAGGGTTCCATTATAGCATTGACTATAATGGCTAGCACCGCCATGGCTAGAGGAATGAGCCCTTTTGTGTTTGTAGTCTACACCAATATTCTTGGATCGATCATTCTACTACCTTATTCCTTCTTGTATGAGAGAGAGAGGTACATATTTTGCATGTTTTATTTGATAATTCACAACAAGAAATAATGGGTCATTTATATATATATATTAATTTGTTCGAGAAATTAAATTAAATTTATTTTTGCGTTCTTTCAGATCGGATGTGCCAGTCTTGACCTTTCAGTTTCTGCTGCGAGTTTTCTTGCTTGGTTTGATAGGGTTAGTTTTCTTAATTAATATAATTTCTTCCTATCTATATATCTTCAAGATCTCAGAGAAATGATTTGTATATTTAAGGTTAATTATATGTGTTTGTGAATACTAATTTGCAGGATAGCTATAGCTCAGAATCTTGCATTTGTTGGTTTGAGTTACAGTTCTCCCATTGTGGCATGTGGCATGGCCAACCAGATTCCCGCTTTCTCTTTCATTCTAGGAATCATCTCCAGGTTCTGCTGAATTTAATCATATATCTCACATATTTTTCTAATTTTATTTCACTAAAATTAAATTAAATAAAAGTTTAATTTCTACTATTTAATTCTTAGCCACCCCACTTGCACCAAAGTTCAGCAATATTAATTCATTGATGATGATCTGTAGTTGAAAGAACATACATATATAGCATTGTTTTATTTTTTTATTATATTATTTTATACGTATAATTTATATTTACGAGATACTTAAATTCATATAATTTGAGTATTTTAATTAATTAAGGTGTTTTATAGCTATTTAAATATATTGGAATCAATTATGATTCCAAATGTGTCTGCCACACACATATATATTCTGGGCCCATGTTTTGAAACCATTGGCATTTACAGGTATCTTGGTTGCTTCTTTTTTCTTTTAAATAATTTAGCAATACACGTGAAAGAGGCACATTCTTGTGAGACTGTCTAGCGCCTCTTATGAGATCGTCTAATGGTTCTTTTAAGTTAGACGGATCTTTATTTGATGGACTCCCTCCGTTTTCTATTTTCTTTTTAGTGGTCCTCCTTCTCCCTTCTCCTTTTTCCTTTTTCTTTTTAATTTTTGTTCTAATTTTTAATTTCTCCATTTTTTACACACACACACACACACACATATATATATATATATATATGAATTATTTTTTTTTATTTAGCGGCTCGCGCAGTGTATTCATCCGACGCTAACGCGTATGCTCATGGACTACGGTCGATAATTAATTTCTTTGAAATAAATATATACTCTAAAATGAAATTAGTGAACTCTAAAATTAAATTGAATTAATTTAATTTCTTTATCCGGCATCTCGCGTAGTGCACTCGTCTGACCTAACGCATGGGCTCATGACCGCGTTCGATAATTATTATTTTTGAAATAAATATATATATCTTAAAATGAAATTAGTGAACTCACATATTAAATTGAATTAATTTAATTTTTTAATCCGGCGTTTTGTGCACTTCACTTGATAATTAATTTTTTTAAATAATTATATACCCTAAAATGAAATTCGTAAACCCTAAAATTGAATTAAATTAATTTTTTTTTTGAATTAAATTAAATTTTTATTCGGTAGCTCGCGGAGTGCACTCGCCCGACGCTAATATGTGGGTAGAGCTGGCTTGGGTCTCTACCTGATTGGAGGGAGCGAGCCTGGATGGATTTTGACCCGGTTTGATCCGTTATAACGGATTGCTATATATATATATATATATATATATATTTATTGAGAGAGAGAGAGAGAGAGAGAGAGAGAGAGAGAGAGAGAGATTATTATTTCAAATTAACATACAATTATACACATTAATGATGCTGAGATAAGGAAAAAACTACTATTTAGAATCTATGTGATTCGAATATTCTATAGCTAGTGGATTAGATTTTTCTATTTGAGTATCTTAATTAGGAGCCACATAATTGATTTCCAGAGTGTGCAGGCCACACATATTTAATTTGATGGCATATTGAAAAATATTGGTATCTAGAGGTATCTTGTTTAATTAGGTCTGCTTTCTTTTTAAAATATACTACCTCCGTTTTATAATGTTTGTTGTTTTATTTTTTTTATCTGGAATTAAAAATTAATTTTATGGACAAATATATCCATCCCTTATATATGCCATAAAATCTAATTCATCTATATTTTCCTAAAAAATAACAATATTTTCTCTCTCCATATATTTTTCTCTCTTCATATATTATAGGTAAGTTAGAATTAAAAAATCTTGTAGGATTTGAGAGGGTTAAAATTGGGAGAGAGGATGTCAAATTATATAAAACAACAAACATTTTGAAACTAAAAAAAAAAATTTAAACAACAAACATTATGAAACGGAGGTAGTATTAAATACTCGTACAGTATATAGGAGCTGAATTGTTAGACCATTTGGTTTGTTGTCCCTTTCAGTTCGTCTGCTTCAAAATTTAATAAAACATTCAATATGACTATTTGGTTGTTTTTCACATAATTCTTTGATGCGGACTATGAAGGAATCTAATTGAATCAAGACTAGAATTGAAAAGAATTGAAGTAAATCATATGGTAAAAAGTTAAATAAATAAATAAATTAAAAATGAAGATAAATGCTCTGTTTTTGAGAATTTTTCATCAATTAGTATTTCCATGTTGTACATTAATCTTTCTACGAACTCAACCAAACTATCTTTTCCCTAAAAAAACCCTAAACTATTTTTTTTAGTTGTATTTTAGAAAATTAAATATTTATACATTTAATATTTTACGAAAATTGGGCTATATAACAACGCCCTTTCATTCAGAAGGGTTGTTTGACTTGGTGGGCTTCAGTTTTAATTTCACCTATTAAATAATAGAAGTCTCTAAGAAAATAATTATATATATATATATATGTATTTATATATTCATTAATTTAAATTAGATAGGGCTTTCTATTCTTTTTTTCCCTTTCTTCATCACTTCAGCGCTGTCTAGTACAGTAGTACTGAATGTGATATAGGTTTCAATTCTAAATTTAAAAAGAGGCTTAATATCTTGTAGTGTATAAATCTAGAAATAATTTCTGGAAAAAAATATTAAAACTCAAGAATAACACATAAGTATATATAGTTAACTCAAAGTATACCTACAAAGTGTACTATGCATTTATATTTTCATCGTCACAAATAAATAAAAAATTAAAAAAATTATTGTAACAATATTTATTATGTTTCAATATTTTCAGGACAACAAAAATTGATTGGAAAAGCTCAGGCAGCCAAGCAAGATTAATAGGCACCTTGATCTCCTTTACTGGAGCAATTTCACTAACTCTCTACAAAGGCCCTACCATCAAAAACCACTCCTCTCCCTCACTTACTTTTCCGGCGGCTGCGGTGGTTGCGCCGCCGCATCTTCTCGTCTTCTCATCACCACATGAAAACTGGGTTCTGGGCTGCATTTTGTTTGCAGCTTCGTCATTCACTCTAGCCATCTGGAACATTGTTCAGGTATCATACATAATATTTATTTATTTATTTTTATCTATATAAATTTTGAAAAAAATATTAAAATTTTTCATGATTTGTATTTTCGTTTTATTCTTGAATCAGGTGGGAACTGTGAAAATGTGCCCACAAGTTATGAAAATAATATCTTTTTATAGCTTATTTGGGACCATCCAATCAGCTATACTTGCCCTTTTCCTAGAGAGAGATCCTAGTGCATGGAGACTGCAGCTTAATTTTGAACTCTTAATCATCGTGCTCACGGTAAGAAAATTAAAATTTATCAAACTTTATTTGTCACACTAATTAATTATATATTTTGAAATGCTGATTAATGTGAGTGAAAATAAAATAGGCAATTTTCTCGAGTTTGATCCGCACCAATGTATTGATATGGTGCACTCGATCGAAGGGGGCTTATTTCGTACCCGCATTCAAACCGTTTGGAATTCCCTATGCCAGCACCTTCGGTTGCTTGCTCTTTCCAGATACTTTCCACTACGGAAGGTACATATAGATGCTAAATCTCATGAATATATGTACACATACACACGATTATAATTAGTTCCATATGTATATAGATGATGATATATTTTGTTGTTATATATATATATATATATATATATCTAAAATTAATTGAAATTATGCATATATATATGTAGCATGATGGGAGCATTCGTGTGTGGAGTGGGATACTACACGGCGTTATGGGGAGAGATCAAAGATGGAGAGACGAATAAATTAGATGATAAGCGCAACGGTTCATCAACGGATGAGAAAGTTCCTCTTCTTCAAGATCAAGTTGATTGTGAAGTATGAGATTATCAAAATTTAATTTGATCAAATCAAAGAGAGAAGGGATTTTTTTTTTATTATTTTTCCCTCCATTTTTGTGAATAAATGTTCACAATGAGTTCGGATTGTACATAGATTTGGAAGGGTTTGTTTTTAAGGATCCTCCATTTCGATATATATATATATATATGTATGTATGAAGGTGTATAATATTTTCGTGATATCTTAATTGTAGTTGTAGTCGCTATAGTGTGATCTTGGTAATTATAATAAATCTTGTTTTCTTTTTTCAAGGTACATATAATAAAACGTGCGCGCGATCCCTTTTCAATTGCTACTTTTATTTACTGTACATTATTTTCAGGCAAAGAATGCCAAAGATTGTCAAATACAAATATTAATTATTTTGAAGCAAAATATTGGAAAACCTTATTAATCTTCAATTAATCATGCCTTGAGAAGATAAGCCATCATCCCAACTCTGGAAAAGTTTGGCAATAAAATCTTTGAATAAATAAGGATTAGGGACTTGTTCATTACAAATATAATTCAGCTCAATATTTAAGTAGAGACTGAGATTTCTTATTGCACCCCTCTGTGTCCCACTCCGCATTACACTTTTAAATTATGAATTTTCTTATATTTTTTCTTCAATTTATTTTTTATTTAGTTTAGTTTTATAGTTATTTAATAGGATTCACCCCATCCAATTAGGATTTATATTTCAATGTTTAATTAGTAATTTATTATTATAGTTGATTATTTCATAATTAAATTTTATAATGTTTATAATTTTTTTAATTGTTGATAAATGATGACTATGATTATTTATGTTATAATTAATTTTTATTTTATATACATATTAAAATAAAAAAATTGATAGAGAAACACGAATGAGTGCAATAGGAAATTTGAATCTGCTACTTCGTGTTTCACTCTGTGTTTGACTATAAAATTTATAATTTAATAATATTTATTATAAAATAAATATTAATTATAACATAAATAATCATAGTCAACATTTATCAACCAAAAATGAATTTAAAAAATTATAAAATTTAATTATAAAATAATCAACCATAATAATGAATTATTAATTAAAAATTAAATAAAAATAATAATTATAAACCCTAATTGGGTGGGTGAACCCTAATAAAAAATTATAAAATTAAACTAAATCACAAAAAAATAAAATTTAAGAACAAAATATAAGATGAACTCATAATTTAAAAGGGTAAAATCGATGCTACACCCCTGTCTAATACACTCCCAGTGCGTGATTGCACCACATGTAAAGGCGTCGCAGCAAAAGTCTTGGTTTGATACAGTAATCGGGCCACAAGAAGCGCTCCGGCTCGCTCGATTCGAATCATTATTTTGGAACTAATTGACAGACGTTAACTTGCCTCGTTACTTTGGTCAAAGTTTGCAGCTTAGGGTGCCGTGCAGAGTTGAATATTTATACAGATATATGCTTAGTTTGTGGGTCCCATCCCAAACAATGTTTTTGTTTTTGAAATTTCTTCCTTCGCAAACCACAAAATTATTTCATTTTTGTATGCGTTCTAATTTGTTTATTGTTTGGTAACAGTAAACTTCCATTTTAACAGAAATTATATTTTAGTGTAAATAAATCTTTATAATAACCAAATGAGAATAGAAAAATTCTAACCAAAATGAATAATTCCATTTTTTTTAATTGAACTTTAATGTTATATCATATATATACTCTTATTGAAAATAGTGGGCCTTTTGGAAAATATTTGATTCAGTCTTTTGACTTGTATTTAATTTAAAAAATATATATAGTTTAAAAAAAATAGAGATGCAAACAAGAGCACATAAATCTGAAAATGAAAGTTCCATATTTTTTGTCTGATAACCTTCCACCGAATTAAATTATGGGAATATCTTAAAATATTATAATTCAATGATTTAGATATGCATATTCGTCATTAGAATTTGAAATTCGGGTATATGTTGACTAGTATTATCCCATTTTTTCGAGTCTATAGACCCAATAACATATTTTCGGGTCTATATTTTAGGTGAATTTATAGACCAAAAAATAACTATGATTATCGGGTCAATATAGACTCGAAATCATAGTTTTTTTGGTCAACCCGATAATCATAGTTTTTTTTGTCTATAAATTCCCGAAAAGCATAACATTTTTAGATTTTATTGTTGATTGATTTGTTTTTTTTAATTATAATAAATTACACTATACTGATCCATTTGATTCAAAATTATAATAAATTGCGCTATATGAGTTTATCTAATTTGAAATTGTATAAAATTACATTTATCATAAATTATGTTTTATAAGTTCATTTCATTTGAATTTATAAGACATTACATTATACTTATTCATTTGATTTGAAATTATAATAAATTACGTCGTATGAATTCATTTCATTCAAATTATGTCATACATTATACTAGTTTAATTGATTTCAAATTATAATAAATTATACTATATTAGTTCATTTCATTCAAAATTATATCAAATTGCATTATACTAGTTCATTTGATTTGAAATTATAATAAACCGCACTATATGAGTTTATTTCATTCGAATTTATATAAAATTACATTATACTAGTTCATTTTATTTGAAATTATAATAAATTGCACTATATAAGTTCATTTCATTTAAACTTATAAGACATTACATTATACTAGTTTATTTTATTTGAATTTATGATAAATCACATTATATATGTATTTTTCATTCGAAATTATACAAGACATTATAATATATAGTTCATTTGATTTGAAATTATAAAATAAATTTCACTATTTAAGTTTATTTCATTAGAAAACATAATAAATTATACTATATAATATTGTATATGTTTCGTCTACCACTGGTCCACTATACCGTACAACCACGAGTTTCTAAACCATCTACAAATTCAAATTAAAGAGTAATTAGAAAGTTGTTGTGAAATCATGTCTATATTAATGTGAATAGAAATTATTGAGTCTATATTGACCCAGTAGGTCCAGTCAAGACTATATTTATCCAACTGGATCTATATAAGTTCATTTTATTCGAAATTATATAGAACCACATTATACTAGTTCATTTGATTTAAAATTATAATAAATTACACTATATAAGTTCATTTCATTTGAAATTATAAGACATTACATTATACTAGTTTATTTTATTTGAATTTATAATAAATCACATCATATAAATAATTTCATTCAAATTAAAATTATACAAGATATTACAGTATACTAGTTCATTTGATTTGAAATTATGATAAATTTTACTATTTAAGTTCATTTCATTTGAAAATATAATAAATTCCACTATATAATATTATTTATCTTTCGTCTACCACTATATCTTTTTAAAATTTAGATCAATTTAAATATTATTCTTTTATTATGCACACTTTTAATATATTTCACACATTAATAAAAAGTATAAAATGAAAGCAAAATAAAAAATTACACACACAGTATAAAATTATTACTAAGTGGGTTTATAAAACAATTCGAAATACTATCTTCTTTCCTATTGCAAATTCACATTTTGAAATTTTAACAGAGATCCACATTAATGCAATATGAAGATTTCCAATTTTAAACACACTAATAAAAAGTATTAAATGAATGATATTCGCCAAGTATAAAATATTGCTAAATAGTATATTATTTTCCTATTTCAATTTCATCGTGTCAATTTATAACAGAGCACCATTTTGATGCAATATCAAGATCTCCACTTGTGTTGCATAGTTTTATAATTTATGTTCCTAAAAAAAAATTAATAAATAAAACAACTCTATATAAAATAAAAAAAAAGTACAACTATAAGACAATTATAAAAAGTATGTTACTATCCAATTTCACTGCCTCATAATTACAAATTTTTGCAATCATATCTAAGTAATGCAATATGAAGATTTCCATCTAATGCACATAGTAGTACTAAAAGGTACGGAAATAATAAGATTAAACATATAACCTTAATATTCTAATATTACATGTAGTTTACTTAAATAAGATTATTTTCCGTCTCACTTTACAAACGCCGTCATCAGTCTGACTAAACCGGTTCAAATGCCTAAACCGGGCCACCCTTCAATTTTTTATACTGCTCCAAAATGTTTTCCAGATGGCACGATCTCGATGCAACAGTCCATTAGGTAGGAGTGTAGGGTCGACGCTCCCATTTAAAAGTGCAGTACAAAATGAAACATAAAAAATTACGGGCTTTTTGTTGGTCACACATAATGGACTTTGAAATTCTTGTAATAATTAAAGACCTTCTCCATTATTAAAAAAATTAAAATAATAATAATTAAAGACCTCCCCTATTCTCAAAAAATAAAAGACTTCCCCCTGAAAATGAAAAATTATACGCTACCTCCCGGGTAGTGTCTTAGGGTCTAATATTTTGACAAGTGTCCCATAAAGTTGATATTCATACTTTTATTTTTCCTTAGACACTCCAAATCTCTTATTGTTTTTCTTTATTAAACTTAATACTTTTATTTTAACCTTTTTTTTTGTGAGAATATGAATTAAATGGATTTCCTGTTTTATTTTGTTACGTAAAAATAAACGTAATTTTGTTAAATTTAATTATGTTTAAATTAATTAGTTGAAATGTGCAAAAATAAGGCGTTTGAAAAATAATGTTGACGTTTGAAAAATAATTTTTCCATATCGGCACATACGTCGACAACTATGTTTTAATTATTTTTATGAAATATTCCGTATCGGCAAATTTTTTATTGTTATTAAAAAATTATGTTATGGGAGAAAATGACATATATAGATTATGAAATATTTTGGTTTGAAAAATAATTTTTCCATATCGGCACATACGTCGACAATTATGTTTTAGTTATTTTTATGAAATATTCCGTATCGGTAAATTTTTTATTGTTATTAAAAAATTATGTTATGGGAGAAAATGACATCGATTATGAAATATTTTAATTTGAAATATTTTTAACATTTTTTTTTGTGAGAATATGAATTAAATGGATTTCATATTTTTATTTTGTTACGTAAAAATAAACGTAATTTTGTTAAATTTAATTATGTTTAAATTAATTAGTTGAAATGTGCAAAAATAAGGCGTTTGAAAAATAATTTTGGCATTTGAAAAATAATTTTTCCATATCGGCACATACGTCGACAATTATGTTTTAGTTATTTTTATGAAATATTCCGTATCGGTAAATTTTTTATTGTTATTAAAAAATTATGTTATGGGAGAAAATGACATCGATTATGAAATATTTTTAACATTTTTTTTTATGAGAATATGAATTAAATGGATTTTCTGTTTTATTTTGTTATGTAAAAATAAACGTAATTTTGTTGAATTTAATTATGTTTAAATTAATTAGTTAAAATGTGCAAAATAAGGCGTTTGAAAAATAATTTTGGCGTTTAAAAAATTATGTTATGGGAGAAAATGACATCGATTATGAAATATTTTAATTTGAATTTCATTATCATTTTAGAAAATGGGTGAGAGTGGAAATATAAAAAAATAGAGTGAGAGTGGAGATATGAAAAATGGGGTGGAAAAAATTTGAAAAAGGCACTACTCGGAGGGTAGCGTATAATTTTCCCCTGAAAACCCATCATTTTCTTCTCCTGATCAACTAACACAGTCACGAAAGAATTCGATCCTGCAAGCTAAGGGGGACAAAAAGAAATTAAAACTATGCCTACCAATAATACTATATACATGTTTCGTTTAATTACAAACGTGTGTACGCTGCTGTTAAATCCAGTTTGAATTTGAGTTTGAGTTTGATTCAATCGCGTTTAATTTACTTATTTTATAAAATAGCCATAACAACTAATCCAACTGATTTCCCATCGCTTTCGAGCTCGTCAATCCCTTCCCGTGTTTGAGGGATAGCTTTTGGGACGATAATATATAATTATATATATATATATATATATATGTATATATATAGAGAGAGATCAAATGAGAATCAGAGCCCCACTTGAGAATAGAGAACCAATCAGAATCATAGATCTTGCCTATTTGGACAGTCAAAATACATTTCAAAATTTAAAAATCGCAGTGGCATTATCGTAATATTAGTGACTTTTTAATGAACTGAGGGTATTTTCATAATTTAGGAATTCTATTATTTTTGGACTGAAATCTCTTTCCTTCATAATCTACTTCCATTCGAAATCTATTTCCCTTTTTCATATCGATTTTGTTGTGTTTATATAATCCAGATTTCAGTCGATTCTCTTCGAAATATATTCCTCTTAATCGTTGTTCACGTGATTTTCCTTGGAGTTTTTGTTGTTCGCTGTTCTTGGATGAAGACGTCGGGTAAAAATAGTTTTGTTGTACTTTTCCTGCGATTTTTTAATCCATTTTGTTTTAGATTTGTTCGATATTGTTGATGAAGCTGATTAAGTTGAATTTTTGAATATTCACGATCAACGCGTGTTTTCAGTTTTGCAAATTATGATTTCTTATTAATATGTACTTTGTATCTCTGCAGATTTGTTAGCATCACAACATGACTTATTAGTATTAGAGATATTATTAGCATTACAAAACTAGCTATTAGCATTGTAAAAATAAATGAGTATTATAAAAATATCTTGTTAACAAAGTATTTGCACGATGAACGCAACATTAACACTACTATTACAGGTTTTAGCACTAGTGTAATTAGTTTTAGCATTACTATGTACGTGTATCTCTGCATATTTTCTAGCACTACAACATGTCTTATTAGCATTAAAGACGTTATTGTTAGTATTAAGAAACTAGTTTTTAGCATTGTAAAAATAAATGAGTATTATAAAAACATGTTGTCAACAGAGTATTAACACTACTATTACAGATTTTAGCACTGTGATAGTTAGTTTTTAATCCTCTTATTTTACATTTATGTTTGAGTAATGCTCACAAGTATAAAACTATTTTGTAGAATGTGATGAAATGAGGTCGATCCACAGGGAATAAGATACGTAAACTAGCAACAACAAGTACCACAACTTCGAAGATTGGATTATCTAGACTCAAGGGAGTAAAAGTGTGATTTCATTCAAGGAACTCAAACAAGAAATAAACTCAAATACGAAACACAATCTAGGAGCACTAAATCAATTTAAACTTGTGAAAATATATATAATGTAAAAGAAGAGACTCTAGGACATGGATACACATTGCTTAACTTGATCACAACTAGGGTTACCTCTACAAATACATTTCATTTAAGTTAGGAAGACCACAAAGCTCATAGGTTCATCTCTTGATTTTCACCTATGTTAGGATGGAATATGGATGATTATCTCTAACATAATCCAAGATTACATCTTCCAAAAGCACAAAAATGTCTATTTTCCTTCCACATATTCAACATTCATCAAGAACACAATTACTTGGATTAATCCCTACACGTTCCATGATAACAAAATCTATCAACTAATGTGAATAAAAATATTTGATGCCAAATGAAGGGCCACTCAAACAACATCATAGACAGTAGTGTAGGAATCAAAAACTTGAACAAAGCATAAACATGGATTAACACATAGATGAGAACAATATCAACAATGTTTACCACATCCTAGAGCCCTAGGGCTCTAGCCAACCATATTTATATCCAAAGTAAGAAAAAAGAGGAAAATAACAAAAATCATCCTAAATACACAAGTACAAGAAAGTGAAGAGAAGATAAAACCCAATGGAGATAACTCCTCTTCAATCTCTTGGTTTGATTTTTCAAGATGGATGGATGTTCTCCCTCCTTCGTCTTCCTTCTCTCTCTCTCTCTCTCTCTCTCTCTCTCTCTCTCAATGTGTGTGTGTTGTGTTTTGTCAAGTGAGATGTGATAAGTGTTTTTTTTTTCTCCCCAAAAATCGCTCCTAATAATAGAGCCAATAATAGAGTGCAAAAAACTTAATTGGAGTAAAAAGTAGGATCCCTTTGCCCGGAATGCGACCACAGGGGGGATTGCATTTTGTGCTTGAGTTTCACCGTGCAGTGGAGCACGACCCGAGAAGATCGCGTTTCAAGGTTGAGTTTGAGCCAAAGAAAATCAGGTCTTTGAAGGGCTGAAATGCGAGCTTTTGGTCGCATTCGGAGGTCGCGCTGTCTTGCTCTATGAGGTGCGACCCCCTTTGACTAGCGCTTAGGGGTCGCGTTTTGCGCTGCTGTAAGGCGTGACCCTGCGTAGTAGTGTTTTGAGGTCGAGTTTCGCCCAAAGAAAATCACGTCTCTGAAGCTCATACATCGCGATATTTTGGTTGCCTTTAGAGCTCGCTTCTGGCTTTGTGCTCGAGCGCGACCCAAGGAACTCACGTTCCGGGGTCACGTTTGAGCTTAATGTTTGTTTTTCTTTTCTTTTCTTTATCTTTTCTCGACTCATGCGGCCCTCGCTGGTCAAATCTCCAAATTGACTTTAATTTTGAATGTTAAGATCAAATTTCCTGTATTAACTACACTTATTAAAAAACAAGCATTTAAACTATATTTACAATATTTAAGACTAAATGCAACCAAAAAGAGTAATAAAAACACTCATCAAACTCCCTCAAACTTAAATAGTTGTTTGTCCTCAAACAATAACAAGAGATGTGGAGGAAACTCTTAATTAAACGGAATCCAAGATGTAAATTGCTTCAGAATTGAAAGATAAGCGATGAAAAGATAATATATTGACAATAAAAAATACACGAGCACTTAAAGTTTGTCATGAAACAATTATTGAAGTACAAGCCCTCACAGGGATCGAAAAATGCTCACACTCGAGTGTATAGGTTAAATGTGTATCCGCTTAAGGTCAAGATTGCACTGAAATTCTACCATAAGCTTGCAAAGTGACTTTCATATCCACTACTTCACATGTCTTTTCAAACAAGAATCATTAAGGACTTTCGAGTTGGAGTGAAGGATTTTTGGAAGGGTAGGAAAAATATTTGGCTAAATGGCTTCCCCAAATTACCAAATTTTTGCATTACTAAACAAGTAGAACTATACAAGCTCCCTTCTACCATTTATGATTCACACCCCCTGAGATCTTTAGATTTATCCAATCTTTGGTCATTTCTTACTCTTTTTGCAAGTGAACCCATTGTGAAAAAAAAATATCATTTTTCTTCTCTTGACAACAATTTGCAATTCAAGCTTAGATATTTCATCTCTTTTTGCTCTTTTCACTATAAGAGTAGCTCAACGGGATTTACCTTTTTTCCATTACAAGAAATTGATTAAATTTTTACAAAAATTAATCAAAGCATTTTGACATTGATTTTATCCCAACCCAAAATAATCAAGATGTTTCGAGGCTCAAAGAGGGCTCGCAAGGGATTTAAAGTGTCTTAAAAAGATAAGTATTTGGATAAAATTAGTTTAAACAACAAATGGCCTTAAATCCTTTTCAAGAAATCAAACACACAATTGTAGCCTTAATTAAGTCACAATGCAAGTTCTAGAAAAAAAATTAAGTGCACTAGAGTGTTAGAATCGGATACGTAATCGCAGCGGAAAAACAAAAATTTATAAAATTATTCTATTAATTTATCCAATAAATTAATATACTCGAAATTAACTCTTTAATTTCAAAAACCTACAAATCATGGGAACATCTAGCAAGTAGAATGATCACCTAGCACTAGGTGAAATAGCGAGTAAACCTATTTAATTACAAATCGGCATACACGTACAATCCTTCCATTATCTAATCTCCCGATTGGATCTTGAGTTATGGAATCCTACGAAAAACTCAATTAATCCAATTCTCACATTTTTTATTTCTATTCAATCAATTCATTAATGAATCAATATTCATTATGCCTTGGCCAAAGTCTTTTGAATCATGAATCATGAAAATTAATTGGAAGATTCTCTCGACAATCGAGTAATAGATCATTTATTGACCACTCTATTAATCTCCATATTAATTAATATAACATTCAACATAATCTCGTTACGATTATCATGCAATCAAAGACTATATCAAAATGAGATATAATTAATACAAGATTACTATGGTGTCTCAAGTCAAAGGACTAACCTTGTACTATTGTAATTTAGAAATTCATATTTTCGATAAATTCCATTTAAGAATTTCTAATGGGTTTGTTCAATGAACTTGTTCTCTAACAAGCATCCACGTATATACATTTATGTCACCACACTAATGTCAATGGAACTTAACATTCTCATCTTATGAGTGTGTATAATACGTGTGAGTTAAACTGTTCAATATCCCATCTTGATCAGTTATATAACTTGGAACTAATTTAAGATCTAAGTACAAGAAACATATTCCATAATCATCATCAAATGCATGATCATGTTTCGTGACTTATTAAGATCTAGGAATTTTATCACATGCATGTATAATTAACACGTACGATAAATAAAATGCCTCGATATAATATAATCCATTAAGAGTTTATTTACAATAAATAATAACAAAAAGAGTATAAATAACCAATCTAATTGGTGCGACGGGTGCTATTCTTTCAATCTCCCACTCACCCTAGCACCAATCACCCATGTACCTCAGGCCCATTCTTTCGATATGTCCTTCGAATACTTTATGTGACAAGGGTTTAGTAAGTGGATCTGCTATATTTTCTGCCAAAGTGACTCGATCCAAAATGACGTCGCCTCTACCAATGATTTCTCGAATCAGGTGGTATCTTCTCATAATGTGCTTGGATTTCTGATGAGATCTTGGTTCTTTAGCTTGCGCAATCGCCCCGTTGTTATCACAATATACAGATATTGGATCAACAACTGATGGAAAAATACCCAACTCTTGGATGAAATTCCTCATCCAAACAGCTTCCTTTGCAGCATCCGATGCAGCAATATATTCAGCTTCAGTGGTGGAATCAGCAATTGTTTCTTGTTTGGAACTCTTCCAACTAACAGCACCACCATTCAAGATGAATATGAATCCTGACATTGACTTGGAATCATCTTTGTCAGACTGAAAACCAGAGTCTATAAAGCCCTCTAGTTTAAGTTCTCCATTGCCGTAAACTAGAAAAATATCCTTAGTCCTTCTTAAGTACTTAAGGATAGATTTCACGACAATCTAGTGCTATTCACCTGGATTCGACTGATATCTACTCGTGACACTCAGAGCATGCGCAACATCAGGTCGAGTACATAACATAGCATACATAATACTTCCAATGGCAGAAGCATATGATATACGCGTCATTCGTTCTCTCTCTTCGGGTGTCTTAGCAGACATGCCTTAGCAGACATTGCCTTAGAGTACACTATTATTTTAATTTAATTTTTTATTTAGAGTACACATAACCATACCTAGAATAGTCATCGATAAAGGTTAAGAAGTAGCTATAGTTTCCACGGGCACTAACATTTAGTGGTCCACATACATCCGTATGAATCAAATCCAATGGATGTTTGGCTCGCTTCACTTGTCCCACAAAAGGTGATTTGGTCATCTTACCTTTGAGGTAAGATTCACAAGTTGATAACTTTTGCTCATTTGTAACACCAAGCAAGGTTGATAACTTGTCCATCCTCTTTTCAGAGATGTGACTCAATCTAGCATGCCAAAGTTCTTTGGAACTATAATTATCATATTTTCTTTTACTTTGTTGAATATGCATGAGATGGTTTTGAGGTATAACAGTATATAAACCATTAGTAAGTGCACTAGAGTAAATAATCGAATAATTCTTCAAGATGGAATAATTTACACCTTTTATTAAAAACTCATAGTTCTCACTATCCAAAACAGGGATATAAATGATGTTCTTAATCAAACTAGGCACATAAAAATAATTGTTCAAAACAATCTCAAAACCATTATTTAAAGATAAATAAACAGTTCCAACAGATAAAGCAGCAACCCTTGCTCTATTGCCCATGCGTAGAACTGTCTCTCCTTTGCATAACTTCTTAGCTCCCACTAGCACCTGTAAATCATTACAGAGATGTGACGAGCAACCGGTATCCAATACCAAAGAAGAATCGTTAACAGACAAGTTAACTTCAACAAAGTACATACATGAACTTTTCAGGCTTGCAAGATATTCCTTGCAATTCCTCTTCCAATGTCCCGACTTGTGGCAGTAGTGGCAATTGTCATTGGCTTTGGGGTTGAACACTTTCTTCCCCACACCCCCTTTAGCCTTCAACTTGTTTGGTTTAAATGAACTCTTCATCTTTCCCTTTCCTTTATGAGTCTTAGCCTTTTGAGCCTTTGACCCGGAAGTGCTACCAACAAGAAGCATCGGCTTGTCCTTTTTCATGGTGGACTCAGCCGACACCAGCATATTGACTAACTCAGGTAGAGTAGCATTCATGTTATGCATAGTGAAATTAACGACAAATGTATCAAATGAGGGTGGTAGAGATTGCAACATCATATCAGTATATAATTCCGCATCAATGTTCACTCCAAGAGATTCTAACTTTTCCATAAGAGCTATCATCTTCAATCCATGAGCTTGAACTGAAGAGCCCTCTGTCATACGACACTGAAAAAGTTCCTTAGACATAGAAAATTTATGTAGCCTAAGATTCTCCCCATATAACTTTTGGAAACGGGATATGATCTCACGAGCCGATTGAACATCTGCATATTGACTTTGAAGCTCATTAGTCATCGATGCTAACATGTAGCACCCAACATGCATATCATCATCTTTATGACTTTCATATTGATAAGCCACCTCACCATCAACATTTTCATCATTTTCATCAGGTACTTTAGGCATCGGGGTATCCAACACATAATCTCTTTTTTCGGAAGTTAAAATAATTCTCAAATTCCAAAACCAATCTTTAAAGTTTGGGCCAGTGAGTCTGTTTTGGTCAAGAATTGATAATAATGGATTTTTAGCCATTTTGCAGACAATCTACAAAATAATGAAGACGCAGAAAATTAGCAAACAATGGAAAAATATTCAATTAATATAAGGTCTTTAATAATTAATTGTCTCCCACTATTTTATTCAAATTTCATAACCACATATATGAAAAATGAGAAATCATATTTCCTAGTGAGATTGAAGTCCAATAATAATATTCCACACCTCAATTTTATGAGCCCGTGAAATACTACTATTAGTAGTCAACTCTTTGACAATTCTATCCTAATATAATCTTCAATATTATTTTGCCTCACTTTTATTATATGTCTCAATTTTATGAGCCCATATAATACAAGTGTCAAGTTTCACCTATCAAACTTTCATTAAAATAAAATCATCAACATGCCCCACGACTCATGGACAATATGAAGTTGATTATATTTTATGATCATCAATATGCTTGGTAAAAATCATAGCTTTCCATCAAAATATTATCCCATGACTCATGGACGATAATATATTGTGGTAGCATCAACATGTTTTTACCTTTGATGGTAGGCTTGGAACAATAAGTCCAACTTATTTTTGTCCAATTTAACTTGAAATCAAATTTAAAAAATTTTAAATTAAGTTTCAAAAACTTGGGATTTTTATTTCCAAGACCTCATCATAAAATAATACCTAGTTACTAGGTGGGTTTATTTAATCCATACAATCATCATATGATTCGCGCAAATGAAAAAATTAAATAAATTCATGCATCACATACATAAAGCGGTGGGATGATCATGGCCTTTCATATGCAACCTGTTTGAGCTAAAAACGGGTCTATGGTCAATCTAGGGGTTTATAAAATGGCAAACATACATTACATATAAAAATAATCCCACACACTTGTGGGTCTTGGGCCTTCATTCTTCTTCTCGAACCTCCTCCAAAAATACAATAAATAGAAAACCTCACTTTTCTATTCTACTCTCATTGCATAATTTAAAGAACAATACAAAGAAGAATAAGAGGCTCGCAGTTCCCGATTTAAAAACCCAAAACATTAAAATAAATAAATAAATTAATGCACCATCCACAAAGATCTAGGCTCATGATCATTCCTAAATAAATCATGCTAACATTCATCACTAGACCTGTCAAAACGGGCCAGCGGGACGGGGTGGGCCGCGGGCTCGAAAGGGCGGAGCGGGACGGGGAAGCCCGCCTGTGCTGATGGGCCTGAATATCAGGGCCCGGTCCGCCTCCATCTAGACCCGCGGGCTTTTCTATTTTTTTTTTTATTTTTTTTTGTCGAAAATCATTTAATAATTTACCATTTGTGGTTTCAAGCACACTTTGATACTTCCTTTTGTTTATATAATGCATAATTTTGCATGAAAATAAAATAAAAATAAATAAAAAATAGGCATGTTACTGGTCATAAATTCTTCCTTCTCTTGCTGTTTCTCTCTCTTGCAGTTGCAGCCATGGCCATGACCAAAATCATGTTATCCTTCTCTCTCATCCCACCGCCAAAAACTAACTCACACTTCACTTTCCCCTTCTTTCTTGATCTTATCTCAAGAAGAATTTTAATCCTCACTTCTTCAGTTCTAACCTTGTCTTCTGCTGCTGCTGCAGCACTAGCTAAACCTGCACCTCTGCCTTCACCCCCGCCGTCGAAGTCTTTTCTTTCGGATATCTCTAACACCAAGTCTTGGTTTCAGTTCTTCGCCGAGAGGAGAGCGACTCAAAACAGAACTGTGGTTGAGCGGCTTTAGTTTAATTAGGGTAAACTCAACTTTTTATTATCCATTTTTGATTTTTTTAAATAGAAATTAGGTATTATAAATAATTTATAAATTATAATAAGTAATAAAAAAATAAAAAATATATATATTTACGGGCCTGGCGGGCTACCCGTCCCGCAGCGGGCTTTACCCGCCAAAGCCTGCCCCGCCGCGGGCTTACCCGCCTGGGCCCGCCAGAAAAGCGGGCTTCAAAATTAAAGCCCTACCCGCCTAAAAGATTGGCGGGAATGGGCTGGCCCGACGGGCCCAACCCATTTTGACAGGTCTATTCATCACATGAACTAAAAAAAATAAATTTACCGAGTAGAATTAATTATAAAATGCCAAAATTAAATTTAGAATCTGAAAATAATAATTTTTAAACATTATTTGCTGAAAATAATGTTTAAAAAAAATGTCCCGTTCAAACCGGAACATCAGAGCACCCATGGGCCACGACGGGACACACCGGGCTGCGACATGGCTGTGCAATAGCACCTGGTAGCAGCAGCCCACGCTCAAGAGCACCTAGGCAGCACCCAAAAGAGGGCTCAAAGAGGGCTCGCAGGGGATTTAAAGTGTCTCAAAAGATAAGTATTTGGATAAAAAATTAGTTTAAACAACAAATGGCCTTAAATCCTTTTCAAAAAATCAAACACACAATTGTAGCCTTAATTAAGTCACAATGCAAGTTCTAGAGAAAATCAAGTGCATTAGAGAAGATCATATATCACTCAATCAAAGCTCAACGGGATTTACCTTTTTTCCATTACAAGAAATTGATTAAATTTTTACAAAAATTAATCAAAGCATTTTGACATTTATTTTATCCCAACCCAAAATAATCAAAGAAGTTGTTTCGAGGCTCAAAGAGGGCTCGCAAGGGATTTAAAGTGTCTCAAAAGATAAGTATTTGGATAAAATTAGTTTAAACAAAAAATGACCTTAAATCCTTTTCAAGAAATCAAACACACAATTGTAGCCTTAATTAAGTCACAATGCAAGTTCTAGAGAAAATCAAGTGCACTAGAGAAGATCATATATCACTCAATCAAAGAAAAGATTAACATTGGTGTAATCTTTGGATCAAAACTTTCCAAGGCAAGCTCCCCTTCAATAATTGTACATTTGAGAAACAAAAAGAACTTGTTTAGATCATCATGCCCTACTATTTTGCCTTTTTTTAGAATTTTTTTTCAAAAATTTTCATCATAAGCTCATCAATAATTTCAATTTAATCAAGAGTACATCCACAACTCCTATCATTTTCTAAAAAACACTTAATTATTTAAATTTAAATAACCCCAAACCACATATCATAAGACATTTAAACAAAAACAAAGATAAACATCACATGATCAAAAACAAAACAATGCAAATGCTTATCCATACATGCCTCCACCATTCAATCCAAAATTAAATACTAAACTATCCCAACATAAATCATAAAACATGCATAAGAGTTTAATATAATAAACTAGACAAACATTTAAAGCAATAAAAAAATGTTTTTGAAAATCACAAATTCAAGAGCAGAAAAGTCTCTTGCCACCAAAGCTCTATACTCTTTCCCCAAACTTATTTTGATCCATGAGAGGTAAGATGGTGGTTGCAAGGCTCACTAACAGCTCAATGAGACGGCTGTGGAGGCTGCTGCGGAAATGGTTGTGAAGATGAGGACGGCATGAACTGGGAGCTCTGAAACTGATACTACTGGGAAGATAAGGAAGACAAAAACTACGATGTCTGAAACTACTGGTAGGGCTGGAAGGGCCGGTGCTGCTGCTGGAATTGCTAGTACGACTGATATGGAGTGAGCTGATGCTGATGCTGAGACGAGGTGTATGTATGTGGCTGCGACTTGGACCCTGTGTTCATCCCACGAAAGAGTCCAATAAGGTCTTGCAGCTCTGATCTGATAGTGGTCATCCTCCCTTGCATACTCCTCATATCTCCTCGCAAGCTAGTGAACCTGTCATCAATGTCAGACCGTATCTCGCCGAACTGTGTATGCATATCAGCTCAAATATCATCGAATCTCGTGTACATGTCGGTCCTGAGGGTCCCAAACTGGTCTTGCATGTCAGTCCTCCAGTTCTGCATGGACTCATTGACTGATGTCATCCAACCATCAAAGTTGTCGAAGCGGACAACAAATTGCTCTTCAGAATATATTCGCCCTCGTCTGTAGGTGCCAGACCAAGTTCCTCTCCTGCTTCATCTCCTCATCCTTTTTCTTCTTCAACCGCATCACGTATTCCTCTTGGCAATCTAGCAGCAACCATGGATTGATATTTGGTCCAAATTAGAAAGTATTGTTAGCAAAATACATTTTAGGGTTGCTATTTATTTTGATATTTGGTCTGATCAACATATGCGTCATCATTATATTGCTGTTACTTTATATTGGATTAATTATTCATGATCTTTAAATAAATGCTTAATTGCTTTTCGTAGATTTAATTGCCAACGTACTTCTACTAATATTGCTAAGGCTATCATAAAAAATTTTCAATCAATTTAAATTGCTAGATAAAATTTTTCCATTAGTTTTGATAATGTGAGTGCGAATACAACTAGTATTAGAGAACTAATTCAAGCATGTAATCCAACCTTTCATGGTAAATATTTTCATACTATTGTATTGCTCATATTTTAAATTTATGTGTTCAAGATTGACTTAGAATATGAAATACTTCAATTCAACCTATTCGTGATGTTGTAGATTATGTTCATGCTGTAGATGGGAAAAATTCTATAGAAAAAATGGTGCACATCCTAAAATATTTAACTTAGATGTACCTCATAGGTGGAATTCTACTTATGAAATGCTTGATGAAACACTAGAATATCCAGAATTATTAAATTTTTTGCTACAAATGTTGATTCTTTTATTTTATTATCTTCATATTAGGATGATTGTTATGAATTGATGGAACTTTTACAAGTTTTTCAATATACAACAAAAGATTTATCCTGTGTTTATTATCCAACTGTTTGTAAATTTATGTATTACTGTTGTTTACACTACTAGAAAAACGCTAATAGACAACGGGTACTCCCCGTTGTCTATAGAGAAATCGACCGTTGTCTATCAGGGTATGGTCTATCAGCGCACGCTGATAGACAACGGTCAATAACCGTTGTCTGTGTATTAATAGACAACGGTTATATTGACCGTTGTTAAATCTAGACAACCCTTTAAAAACAGACAACGGTTGTCCTAAAAACCGTTGTCTATCATTTAATATACAACGGGTTTTAATTACAATCGTTGTCTTTTTTATGTAGACAACGGGTTTCGTAAAAAACCGTTGTCTGTATTCAAATGGACAACGAGAAAGTTTTTCCTGACCGTTGTAAAATTTTTGCATCAGACAACAGTTTTCTTTGACCGTTGTCTTTTTTAATATTATTTTTTTTTCTGCAGCTCTTTTTTTTAAATTGAATCTACTTATTTACAAAGTTTTCCAAAATAATAAATAATTAAAACCAAACAATAATTCATTACATAATAACCATAATGTATACAAATTAAATAATGCATGTAAGTTCTCCAAAATAACATGATTAAATATGAAATAAACTAATATTAATATTTTGCATTCAACATTGTCATAAATTCATAAGTTCAAGTAGCTAGTAAATAAAAAGTTCGACTTTTCTAGCCTTGTACTCCTTCCCTTGTGTGTGTGTGTGAATGTTTTTGTTATATTGTACCGCAGCTAAAGCAGAAGAGTACTATGTTTACCGCCTTCACTTCTGTTGTTACGTATGGATGACACAGAATACTTTGTCATCCAAGTGATAAAAAAATGCGTCAAACTCTGTTAGTGTATGCTCCTAATTGTCTCCCTCGAGTTGTTACCTGTAAAAAATCCGAATACACAGTTAGCATGTGTTTGCAGCTATATTTACAAATTAAGCACATCATCACTGGCAATGATAGCATCATTTATCCTACAGGTTGTGTATATACTGTAGAAAACACCTATATGCATATTTTTTTCTCTATTATTAGTTCAGTTACATTGCCTTCTACATCATATCTAATGTGCTATTCTGCCTGTTCAAGGTTAGCAATTAAAGTAGAACCAAAAAAGGATAGCAAGTATATATAGATCCCTCCTTTTTCAATATAAAAATGAGCATCCATAACATCCAATGAAGAGTAAAAATTGTATCATTATAGTATAATTCAGGAACTCAGCGTGACATGCATCCAGTTTCACATCCTCGAACTGAAGGAAGTTAAACTCACCTATGTTGGATGATGCAACATTTCAAGAGTACAGACTGAAGAAGTAATTAAGATAGTCTTAATGTCTTGTCAATATTATTATGATGATTGCAAAAACAATCAAAATATAAAATAGAAGATATATTTACCAGCACTTTTCTTCTTGTCCCTTGTCTTTTTATGCTGTTCATATCCATATTTACTGCACAATTAAATAAAGCAATATATAAGTACAATTTAGTCCATAATCAATTGATACAACTTACAAAAAATAGATAATAGGTATTTGATTTCTCACAAAAAATAAGAAAATCAATATCCTCAGTTGACTAAATGCAAACTGTCAAAGCATAAAGACATGAAGCTTGCTAGCTGCTAGTTGTTGCAGTTGAAACCAAGTACTCACATCCATAAACCATTAATCTATTCAAACACAACATGCATTTCTGCAAATTAATCCAGAGACACCACAAAAATTATCAAAAGCAAGAACTCGTGAGATAGAAATAAATAAAGTAAATTAAAGCAAAGATCAACAATATGACACTTGCATATTAGACACAAAATATAGATAAAAAAAATAGAAATACCATATAAGGACTGGAATTGGGGTATCAGGTAACTCGAAGCCTAAAGTACAGTAAAGGACCTGCACCAGCACTTATCATTTATTTGGCTATATGGTAACACATTCAAAAGAGATTAATATGACATATTAAGATAAAAATCAACGAACTCATCATTTATGTAGGTGTTCCGATAGTGTTCTTGGAAAGATCTCTAATGGAATATGACATCTGCTACCAATAAAAGCAATCTTAAACCTTCAATGAGTTATAAGAATACTAAAAGATATAATAGTTTAAGTATTATGTCTTCCTTCGTTGCTTGGCTTATTGTCTCACATTTATTGACAACTTGAGAAAAAAAGACATTTAACTGCATGGCATATGATTAGTAGAAATGAAGTCCAATATAAAGAAATAATCATTTTAGAAACCAAGTTAGCTAATGAATTACCAATTTACCAGCTTCCTCATGCTAACAGCATAATAAAGAGAGAGAATAACAATCTGCTTTTGTGTCATCGTCAAAGACTGCCAGAATATTTCAGATAACAACTGCAAAGGACAAGACCAGAATAACATCAAAATACAGTTTGCAGGTAGCAGCTGTGAACATGTTAATAAAAGCTTCCAAGATCCTTAGCTCACAACTTATGAAGATTTAGATGCAAGGTGATACAAGCATAGAAAATGGGATGACAGAGAATAGTAATCGGGAAGCACAATATGGGCACCACTGCTGGGGCAGATCATTTGCTTAGCTTCTGTCTGCACAGGTTGACAAAGCAAGATTTAATAGGCCAGATCAAATGCACTGAAGGCCCCAAGACAAGCAAATGAAATAACGCTAAAATTTCAGATGCAGAAACAACATTAGAGCCAGAACTCAGAATATGCGTACCTGATAAATTATTTCTAATAGTTAAGCAAAAGTGATATGCATACCTGATAAATTATTTCGTATCCGAGCTCCGCCCAGTATCGTCATCCCTAAGAAAGGATATAACTTCAGCATGATTCAATACAGCAGCACCTGCTAAAGTAGCAGTACACGCTAATGCAACATTTAGACGGGAATCATTTGTTTTGGAGAAAATTAAACTTTCGAAAAATGTTAGCTAGCACCACTACTTGCTATATTAGATTTATACCAAAGATCGAATATGAAAATAAGCAAAAATAATTCTATCACCTTTTTTTTATCCAATAAGAGCATTAATTCTATGTTTTTTTTATTAACACTCTAGTCTCCAAGTTCATAGCTCACAAGTGTGCAATACATATGCTCGCAACATCAAATATGAATCATAATCTAAAATTTATAATCAAATTAAATACAAATAAAAAAGGCAAGATGAAAAAGGATGGAAATGAATTCAGGAGGATTCGAATCCATATCCTAATCAGAGTGGATTAACTGTATCGTGTCCATACCAGCAGGTTTGCCATCGATCTCGACATCGAAATAGACCTTATGAGTTATGAGTCATTTCCTTCAAATCTTCCTTTGATTTATTCGCCTTCACGACAAAAATCACAAATAATTACTTTCAACGTCAGAAAACAAAAAGAAAAAATAAAGAGAAAATCTCTTCAAATCAGATCAAGGCATAAATCTCAATATTAATCGCAATCAACAACCGAACTGACATTTTTCCTTGGGGAAATAGATTATAAAATATCAAATCATCAAAAAAAGAAAAAAAATAGCAAAACCTACGAACCTTAAGCTTTTAAGGAAGTAAAATGAGAAAAATAAATAAAAAAACATGTTGAAGAAGTACCTGAACTAGCACGGCGAGGAAGAGAAAGAGAGTGAAAAGGAGAAGAGGCCTCCCGATTGCTGCCATTTGGGATGAATCTGAACTCTGAAGCTTGTGTTTGGTTAGGAATTATGAATTAGGAATTTCAACTAGCAATTCGGAAAAGAGATTTCACCGGTCACCAGTCTCGCCGAGGCGCCCATGAGTTTGTGAGAATCTAGAACCATGATCTTATCCTCGTTGATTTTGTGTACAAGAATGCTGTGGACCGCCGATGTGTCGCAAAATCCTTGCCGAACAGTCCAAAAACTGACACCATTGCTGCTGTTTAATCTGCCGTTCTTGAGCTGAAATCGATTGTTTTCTGATTTTTTTGTTCGGATCTGAGTTTGATTTTGCCTGAAATTTGTGTTTCTCAGTTTTGGGGTTTTGAACTTTTTTGTGTATTTATGGTTCTTTGCTCGATGGAGAAGGCGATGGTGGACGTCTCACGGCGGCGACGACGGCAATGGTGAGACGTCTCACGGCGGTGGCGGCGATGGTGGACGTCTCACGGCTTCAGATCTAGATTCAATTGAATTTGGGGGAAAAAAGATTGTGTCGTGAACTCCATGAATTTGGGGTATATCCAATTTATTTGATTTTAGACAAAACGACGTAGTTTTATCCAATCGCCCAGACAACAGTTCAGCAATGACCGTTGTCTCTACACAACAGTTCGAAAACCGTTGTTTATAGTGACTTGTCTATGTGAAAACGCAGAGATAGATAACGGCTACTGATCGACCGTTGTCTTTTAACATATAGACAACAGTTTTGTCACCCGTTGTCAGAAAAAAAAAAACAAAAAAAAAAACACGGCAATAGACAACGGTTTTGTGTTTAGCCGTTGTCTATCACTATATAGACAACGGCTAAAGACAAAACCGTTGTCTTTAACGCGTTGTCTATTAGCGTTTTTCTAGTAGTGTTAATTGCTGCGAAATTCAATTCTTGTAGTCATAAACCAGATTTGCTTTCAAGCCAGGATACAAAAATGACTGAAATATTTTGATCATATTCCTAATATTTTTTTGGTTGTTAAAATCTTAGATCCTACTTTTAAACTTGTTGGTTATAACGACATGATTGATATGTATTGTAAATTTTTATTTACTATGAGTTTTTTAGGTCCCGGTAGTACCAATTTACATTTGCCAACCGCTGAAGAAATTAAATTAGATATTTATGACTTTTTACAATCACTTTATAAAGAATATGAGCAAAAATATAGTGATACTCTACCTCGTCAAATGGTTCGTTCTTCAAGTTCTAGTGGTATTTTTTATTAGGATTAAATACTTCACATGGTAGTGCTTTACAAGAATTTTAATTTTTTTTCCAAACTAGAGGAAGTTCGAGGCGTAGTCAAAATGAATTAGAAATATATGTGCAAGACCCTATTATGCCAGATCTTGACAATGCAGGTCCCAATAATTTTGATGTTCTCAAGTGGTGGTCCCGAAATCAAGAGCGGTATCCTTTACTTACAATTATGGCAAGGGAGATTTTCGGAGTCCCAGCATCAACAGTTGCGATCGAACAAGCCTTCAGTGAATCCTATTATATGTTAGATGAACGGAGATCAAACTTGACACCAGATCACCTTGAAGCACAAATGATGCTGAAGGACGAATCGAAAGCCGATCTAAGAGAGCAAGAGAACCGTTGGGATGAATTGATGGATGACCCACTGATTGAAGTTGGCTCAGAGAGTGAAGCCGAAGGAGGAGAGAACGAGAGACAAACCGGTGAGGAATGGGACGACGACTTCTAGACTTGCCAAGGAAAAAAGGTCAAATGAATTATGAGGGCTTTGATTCCAAGGTAAGGGATACGTAGACAGCTTCATTTGAAGTGCAAGCCCAAATTTCAATTATTTCTTCCCCCCCTAAATCAGTCAAATTGTTGATTTTAATTTGTAAATAATAATTTAATGTTAAATTGTAACTTGTAAGATTGTAATTTCATAGTTTGATTTATAATTTGTAATTTTATAATGTCATTTTATTTATCAAATAAATTTGTATTATCAATATTCTTGTAAGTTGTAAATTGTAAGATATAAATTATAAAGTCATCTTATAATATCAATTCAAATAAACTTGTGTTTTGTTATTGTAGAGGTCAAAAACTCTACAATTAATCATTTCCTCGAGTTCGAGCTCCGGCGATCTACAAGACAAAGAAACCACACGTGAAACTGAAGGACTGCCGGGGGGGAGGGGATTGATGATCGAACGGACTCCGACGCTCAAGTTGGAATCGAAATTAGTAAAGATAATAATTTAAAAGCGAACGAAAAAAATGATAAATTGAACGATAAACGATAATCAGGAATTGAAGGGCAGAATTCTACTGTCATAGAGTGTTATAACTATGCCATGCGATGGGTCGTATGATGCAAGTTCATGAAAGAGTCAGAAAATGAGTGTTGTGTAAGTGGTTGCTGATTTTTCGATGATCCTCGGTATTATGAAGAGTGTGAATATATATATATATATATATTGGTGAGCTTAATCGATTCCCGATTTTCAGGGGATCATTTCTATTCCTTTTAGGGTTTTTGACGGGGTCTTACTTATCTTCAACGGATACTTTGACCTGATCTCTTTCAGGAGTCTGCTCGATCGTTAACTCTTCCTTTAGACCTCTAGACCTTGATTAGTGAGGTGTCGATATTGAGGTTTCGACCTCGAGATATCGATCACGAGGTGTCGAACTCTTCAGCTCTTTATAACTTTAAATGGTCATGGGCCTGGTCTTTGGGCCTATGCAGAAATAGGGCCTCTACAGTTATACTTTATAGTTTTTAACTCGTAAATTTGTAATTTAGTTGATTTAGTTAATTTATGCAAATTATAACATGATAATGGTTAATAGTTCGTCTGTTCGGTTAAAAAAATTGAAAACCGGCGATTAATCGGGAAAACCCGGTTGGGAACCGTAACTTCCGGCCTCTGACAGATGGTGCGGTTCTGGTTTGTGCCGTCCGGAACAGCTTAACCGGCGGTTTGTAACCGGAAACGTGGGCACCTCTATACTTAGGCACCCAATAAAATTAATTATATATATATATATACTAACAAAAAAAAAAAGATGATTAATTAATTATATATAACTCGAAAGTGATCGAAAACACTAGAAATTAATTAAATTAATACCCTTAATTAACAAAATAAAAATGAAGTAATGAATGATATGATGATTTTTGTTTTCAAGGGTGGGCTTGCAAATTCTTGATGACCAAATCCAACAAAATCTGATTCCACGCATCAATCGGGCCGGGCAAACACCAATGCACGCAATCGTTCTGCACACGCTCGCCAACTCCGTTGGCAAAGGGGAACGGGTTCATGTACGGGCCGGGATGCCCATCGGGCCGCATCAACGCCATCTTAGAAACATCCAAAACCTCAAATCTCACCTTATAATTATTAGCTTCTTCTTCTGCCCTAACCCTCGCTTCCCCCACTCTCTCAACTCCAACTCTCCTCATTTCCTCATTCATCCCTTCAAGAATCTGCTCATCTTCCTTAAACGGCCTCGTTTTGGAGCACGCGCCAAGCTTATCCCACTCCCCTTCGAAATGGGCCGGCGTGAATGTCGTCAGAAACACATTCATTTCTCTCTCATCTCCACCTCTTCTCTCGATTATCGCCTCAAACGCCGTCCTCAGCGCCCGCCCGAACACGTTGTAGAATCCGATTTCTGTGTGATTTTGGCAGTAGTGGCACCCTATCACGGTGTCGTTGTCGTAATAAACGGCGGAGTGTAAGAACCAATGCCCCGCCGACAAAACGAGCACGTCGATTCCCGCCAAATCCGCGGCCCAAATCTCGTTGACCGAATCCAAGAAGAGCGTGTTGAAGTTTTTCTCGGCCGTTTTCTCGACCCCACTCACCAGAAACGGAGACCAGTAGATGGAGACGGTTATGTTGTGGGATGGGATTCTCCATTTTCTGAACCTGTTGTCTTCTCCGTCGGTGTAGAAGAGGGTGGGTTTGGCGGCGGCGGCAGTCATGCAGAGCAGCGATTCGAGCTGGTTTCTGGCGAGAGAATCTCCGACGAATGCCATGTGTTTGTTTTGGAGGATTTTGAGGAAGATGTGGGGGTCGAATCTGGGCAGATTGCAGTGTTGGGGCCGCCATTTCCAGTAGAGATAGCCTCTGTCGGGCCTGCCGGAGACCATGCAGTTTTGGCCCTTTTTGATTGTGTCGCAGGTTGTGCCGTCGTAGAGTGGCTCCTCCTTGTCGGGAACCCATTCTCCTTGGCTGTAGTCGCATGATATTCTTCTACTTACGTTGTCTTTTCTCGAAACTAATTCCAAACCAAACATCCGAATTAACACGTGCATATAAATATATAATGAAAAAATATTAATTTAATTGAGATCGATGGAGTTGATTAATTTTTGAATAGGGTTTAAACGAATTGAACATACCTTGAGGAGTAGGATCGGGAGGAGGGGGGTCGGCAGGAATTAGGAAAAGGCGGTTTGAAGAAGGTGGGATTTGATTAATATAATTAGAGGTTGAGGTTGTGGGAAAAGAGAAAGAAAAAGGATTAAAATAAAAGTGAATGAGGACTATGGGTAGGATGGCATACAAAGGATACGGCAATATTGATTTCTTTACCAAACTGGAGCTGTACTGATTCCCTTCCTCCTCATTTGGTGGATTGTTTGATAATGATCCCATTTTCCAGCTTAATTCTCTTTTCACTTCATCATCTACAACTGGGAACCTACATGTAGAGAGAGAGAGAGAGAGAGAGAGAGAGAGAGAGAGAGAGAGAGAGAGAGAGTATGTTTGTGGGGAGTGAAGGTGATTGCGTCAAAGTGATCATCTGATCTCAAGAATCCCATGATGCATGGTTGGCCAAGTATTGCTCTAATTTAAATCATTAATTAGATATTCAGATCTCGAAAACT
The DNA here is from genome assembly GCA_026008535.1 of Perilla frutescens. Taxonomy (NCBI): domain Eukaryota; kingdom Viridiplantae; phylum Streptophyta; class Magnoliopsida; order Lamiales; family Lamiaceae; genus Perilla; species Perilla frutescens. The sequence goes on from BRKX01000015.1 coordinate 18,241,616, forward strand.
TGCAGTTATCTGAGCCTAATTCCAGATTCCTCTATTGAAAAGTGAAAAACATATTTTTAAGGGAAAAAAATAACTTTATCATATGTAGATACCTTATTATATAATGATAATATGACCACGATATATGGAAAGAAATATTATTATTATTATATTACCCCACTGCCACTAGTTACGGTAAGTAATATTATTTTTCCTTTTTGTAAAACTACTAAATGTTGGATCATAGTCCATGGATGTTTAAATAGTATTTAATTCACGGTCTATAATATTTTAACAATGGCTCATTCATTTAAAAATGTGAGCATTACATATATATCCAGTGCTTCACTTGACTCAAATGTAGTTAGGTTAAAACCACTAACATGTGAAGATTATTATTATTCAAATAATAAACGTATATATTATTTTGAAATAAAATGCGAAATACATAATTTTAAAGAATCCCGTGCAGGGCTGAAGATGTTTACAGATCATGTGATGAAACTTTTTTTTCTTTTGGCCTTTATAATTTCTTTGATTGGTTGGTGCTGGTGAACTCATTTAAAAATCTGCAAAACGGTGGGAACATAAATCAGGGTTTTTCAACAATACATTTATTTCCCAAACTATAAATGAACAGGTTACTTACAATTAAATATACACAATTTAGACACATTTTAAAAAATTTGCAATTAAAAGACAAATTTAATTGCTTTTTTTTTTACAAAATAGATACCCCAAAATTTATCGTACAAAAATCATGTCGTTTCATAATAAATTTAATAATATGGAAAATATTTTCCACCTAAGCACAACACAGCCCTTTTTTGCCAAGTCAGCTATCTGTTCACCAGAAAAAAATGGGGTGATATTTTTGCAAAAAAAAAAATGCAAGTTTAGGTATTAATTGCAAACTTTTAAAATTTGTGTTTAATTAAATTACAAAATCATATTAAAGTTTGTGTATTTAATTGTAATTAACCTAAATAAATATCCTAACTTTTTCCTGGTAACTAGTCGCAGATAATTATAATTTGTGTGTGTATGTGTGTGGGATAAGGTCAATTTTGCTCCCTTAATTATTTTTGAACTCACAATTTGCTCCCAAAACAAAACTTTGGTTCAAATTGCTCCCTCAATTCTTTTTAGGTGCTGTTTGGTTTGATGGATAAGTCTGGATTGATAGACTTATCCAGCCCAATCAAACGTTTGGTTTGGTGGATTTGGGCCCGGGATTGATTTTCGGCCCGGTGGTCTATCCATTGTTTAATTGATTGATAATCCTTCCATCCCTCTCAGATTATTAATCAGGCTCAATGGACCAAGATGTTAAATGACAATAGTGCCCTCATTTTCATTTTTTTCTGTCTTCCCTACCCTCACTTAAGTCTAGATTTTCGAGCGAATAGTGTATAAGACATTTTTGTTGCAGAAAAAACCCTATCACTAGAATCACAATACGACTTGCAAGAACTGCTATCACAACCATCACCGCCGACTACCACCAACCAAGCGACGGTGTCTCTGCCATCGCAGCCATCATCGTCGACGACACCCACCAGGTATGAATTGTTCTATTCCTATCATCCTGGTTGTTATTATTCAAGGATTGTTTCGTAGGATTTAAAATTAGGGTACATTGCAAAATTAGGGATTCAAGATGCCGATTTTTTCTTATTTGGGGCTGATTTTTGTTGATTAGTGTAAAACTTGATTGCTTCAATTTAATTGGAGTTTTTGGTGATGAATGGGCAGTGGTGATGAATGGGAAGTGGATGGCTTGTATCTAATATCTAATAATATTTTGTGCCATTGTACATCGATTTTGTTGCAGCAATCAATTATGTTATAGTCACTATATATTAGGCTTTTCCGGTAAATGATGTAAGGAATTATGCTATAGCCATTACAATTTTCTTAAACATTTTCTGTTTCATTTATCTCTATATTTATTTTGTTGGCAACATATATGATTCATTGAAGTATTATGTTGAGGAAAGAGAGATAAGTTTAAGGAGGAAAAAAGTATTGATGATGGCTTGGTTTTGTCAATGACAGTAGCAAGTAGCAGATTGCAAGTCCAAATCTAGTAAATGAGACAATTAAATCAATCATGCTTATCTTTTGCTAGTGTTTTTTGTTTTTTAGTTCTTATTACATTATTAGTCTTGCTTTTTACTAAATTCAATCTACTGAAACTTTGCTAAAAAATATGAACCCTTGTGAAAATTGAAAGAGAATTATAGGCATTGTATAAATTATCTTATTATATTGTAGGAATTTTAACTGAATGGGAAAAAAAGAAATATAGAAATGTGTCTTTTTTCTTGATTGCAATGCAAAAGAGCAATAATATTTAAAAATAATAAATCTTGTATTTTGTTCAATTTTGATTACGTTATTATTTAAGTCATGATGAATGGATTCTTATGAAATGGATGGTGAGAATATCATGTGGAAATTTTTAACCGATTAGCAGTGTATTATTATACTATTTTTATGTGTTGATTTTTGCTAATTAGTGATTATAAATTAGTTTATGTTTATACTTTATGGTATTTGTTCTTGTATTTATAATTTATGCTTTATAGTTTGAACTTTGAATGTGTAGTTAATTAATATGATCCAGGTTTATCATCTTTCAAACTTTCTAATTCTGCTAGTTTATTAAATGCTTCATTTATGGATCTTAAATTCTACAGAAAACGATCAAAAGGATGGACACGAACACAGATCAACAACAGAATTTTCTAGTCATTCATGAAGTTGTACAAAATGTCAGAGTCTTTATTTTTTTTATGAATTATTTATATTTAAGGATGCGTTGTCGTGTAATGAGTGGTGATGATAGAACAATCTGATATAGTTTAAAAGAGAAAGTTAGCAAACAACTTGAACATATGCACAATCTTGTTAATTTGGATGATGTGACTTGTCTAGACCATTTGCGAATGAATAGAAACACATTTGGCCGTTTATATTTTCTTCTAGAGAATGTAGGAGGACTTGTTCCCACGCGTCATGTCCAAGTACCTGAGCAAGTTGCTATGTTCCTCGGTATCTTGGCACATCATACTAAAAATAGAATTGTGAAGTATAACTTCAAAAGGTCGGGATACACAATTAGTAAGCACTTCAATGTTGTCCTAAAAGCATTACTTAAGTTGCATAGTATTCTACTTGTAAAACCACAACCTATTGCAGATGATTCTACAAATGATCGATGGAAATATTTTAAGGTAAAGCTTCGTAATCTCAAAATTATGCTTATCTGACACAACTATTTGTGTTTCGGACCAATATTTGACCATTGTCCATATATCTTTTTAATAGGGTTGTCTTGGTGCTTTAGATGTCACTTACATACCTGTAAAGGTGCTTCAATCTGACAAAGCACGTTATAGGAATAGGAATGGCAATGTTACAGTGAATATGTTAGCTGTTTGTGATAAAAATATGAACTATGTGTATGTATTAACTGGATGGGAAGGCTCCGCTGCCAATAGTAGAGTATTGTGTGATGCCATTACTAGACCCAACGGCTTGAAGGTCTCCACCGGTATTTAAAATACATTACTTGGTAGAAAAATCAATAATTCCCCATTTTTTTGTAGTAATTAGTATTTATACGTATTATGATGACAGGAAATTATTACTTATGTGATGGTGGGTATACCAATGCCAATGGTTTTCTAGCGCCATACAGGGGTGTTAGGTATCATTTGCAAGAATGGGATGGTGCATCATCTGGACCGATAAATCCTCAGGAAAATTTCAACTTAAAGCATGCTAAAGCACGTAATGTAATTGAACAGTCGTTTGGCTTACTAAAAGGAAGATGGGCCATTCTTAGAAGTACTTCATTCTATCCAATCAAGGTCCAAAATCGTATCATTATGGCATGTTGCTTGCTGCATAATTTCATTCGTATAGATATGCCGTATGATCCGCTAGAGTCAACAATTCCAGAAGATTGGACTAATAATGCTAGTCATGAGCAACTGGACGAGGACTTTATTGATCAAGTAGAGTCATCCCAACAATGGAATAACTGGAGAGATAGTCTTGCCCTTAATATGTACAATGAGTGGAGAGCATGAATTTTTAGTCTTAATATGTAGGACATGTATATGTCCTTGTTCTGTTTCTTCAAATTTCAACTAGTTAATGTTTATTGGTTTAATTTTTAATGTAATTGAACTTTTTTTGAATTATTAAATATTATTGGAGTTTGTTTGAATTGTTTTATATTACTTAAGTTTTTTTAAATTTGCAATCAATGTTAGTAATTGGAATTATTCAATGTGACATTGTTTGTTATAAATTCTTTGAATTGTTTCGTGTTACTGGAATTTGTTCAACTTGTGTAGAACCAACTGAAAATGTCTGGAAGGAATAGGACAATTAGTGGTGAAAATAAGAGTGACAAAACTAGGCGAATTTGGACACTACGTGAGGAACAAGAACTAATTGTGGCTCTAAAAGAAGTAGTTGCTCGTGGTTGGAAATGTGACAATGGGTTCAGGACGGGTTACCTTAGACTGCTTGAGCAGCATATGCTACAAGCTATTCCAGGGAATGATTTGGAAGCTGAACCTCATATAATTTCAAAAATTCATGTATGGAAAAAGAACTACGAATCTCTATCTACAATGCTTTCAAGGAGTGATTTCGGTTGGAATGAAAGCACACACACTATTGAAGTGGACAGTGATGAAATATGGTCGAACTATATTAAGGTATATCAATTTAATGATGCTTGCGTGTATTTCTATTCTACGCACTAATTACTCACTTTTTTTTATGATATATTTTCTAGACCGATAACAATGCACGAACAATGCGATCTAAGTCATGGCCCTTTTACAAAGATTGGTGTGAAATATTTGGGAAGGACCGAGCGATTGGTGAACATGCTGAAACCTTTGCTGATGTTGTCCAAGATCTACTATACAAGGATGAAGAAAGCTTGCACACCTCAACTGGGAATGATTATGTCCAATTTACATCGTCGAATTAAGATGAAGAAGTTGGAGATGATTTTATGTCCATGTCTCGTGAAGAAACTAGTTCAAATACAAAGTTCAAGGATAAAGGTAAAATAAAAAAGAAAAAGTCTCGATTCACTTGATGATCGTTTCCTAGATTTGATGAATGTCTTTTGTGAAAAAACTGATTCAAGAATGGGAGAACTTGTGCAAAGGATTGGGTTTGAGCTTTATCCAGGAAAAAAGTGTATGAAGCTCTAGGTAACATGAACCATCTAACTGATGAAGAACAAATTTATGTAGCGAAGTCCTTGTGCAATAACACAAAGGACCTTGACCTTTTCTTTTCACTTCCAGATGAGAAAAATGTTGTGATGGTTAGAATGATCCTCAGTGGAAAAATCTAGCTAGGGACTTAAACTATTTAGCTTGTCATTATGTTATGAACTTGTGTATTTGTGAAACTTGAACTGTTTAGCTTGTTATTATGTTTTTTGCTTATGGGTTTATGTAGGTATCAAATAGGAGAATATGTATTAAACACTTGATACTCCTGATTTTGATGATTTTGTGTCGACTATATATGCAGCCATTGCCATGGTATGGAATGTAAAATTAGTATTAAACATCTCTATTTATAAATAGTATCTTTATTTAATTGTCTTGCTGCTTATAAATATGAAACATCGACATAATTTTAGAAGACATTTTAGTTTTTGACTCATATGATCAAATTATAAAACATGCTGAAACGGTCACATGAAATAATATTTCACCTTCTTTCTTTTCTTTATTGGATCTTTTTATTTGTCTACACATCAAAAATTAAAAATGCTGGGAAAAATAATAAATATTTATTTGGTTTATTTTTTTATTGTTATTTTTTCTCTAGAACTTGGAATATTTAATATTTGTATGTGTACACCATTCAGTTATTTTCAATATTAAGAATTACATATTTAATTATTTTTTTTTGTAAAAGATTATAATTTTTTTCAAATCATTAATAAATATTTTACCATTTTTATAATTAGAAATTTAAATTTTCATAAAAATAATAATGTGGAGGGCAATTTTGGTATATTGGTACATTTTAATCTCAATCATTCAATCCAAACATAGTATTGATAAATTATCCTGAATAATTTAATTTGCAATCAAACAATCCAAACACAAGATTATTAATCCATGAATAGTGCAATCCTACCATATCTAATCAATCTTATCTATCTCATCAAACAAACCAAATGGGCCCTTAATGTATTGGATTGGTCTCTCTATTAGTCCATAAACTAAAAAATGTTAACGTCCGTCATTTGAGCTCACTAACAACATTAAATGGTTTATTTTAGTCAAGGTTACAGAAGGCGCTAGGTACTGGACGGGTAGTCAGGGGACTAGCACCTAGACCACCTAGGCGAGGCTTAGATAGAGCCTAGACATGTTTCGTAATTTTTAATTAAATTTATTTACTTTTAATTTAATTAAAATTTTGGAATTTTTCATTTATAAAATCATAACATTTTAGAGCGTAGGTATAGACCTCTTCTCTTTTATCTTTTTTGTATTGTATTATATTTGTTCTTTTATTCTTCTCATTATTTCACTTCTTTCCTTAGTTAACGATTTAAAAAATATATCCAAAACTATTAAAATACTAAAAAATTATTTTAAAAAAATAAAAAAATTAAGTGCAGGACTAGGGACACCTAGTACCGCTTAGCTCCACCGAGTCGGCCCAACTGCCTAGCACAATTGCCGAGGAATATTCAGCAAGGTTCACGGCCACCTATTCCGCCTTTTACAACAATGATATTAACACGATTTAAGTTGGGGTTTCAACATTAAATCCTAAAGGACTCAAATCACCAAATCGATTATAACTATTACTCAAATTGTGCACAATGTGAGTTTGGAGTTGGTTTATCGGAAAATATGAATTGAAAAAATTAGACGCTTGATGCATAGCGGTTCTCTGAGATTAGATGCATCAAATTCTGAGAGACAGATGAAAATTTAAAATTAAAAAAAAAGCCAAACCAATCTTATCAGCGTTGGACATGTTATTGTTCGGGAAATTTGAAGTGTGGCTATAAAACTAGAACCAAATTGGTCTCTGCCAAAACCATGATTTACAATACCAAAACCACCATTGAAATCGAAATCCACCACAGTCAAGCCGACGGCGATGGCTCCGCATCCATGACAGCTGTGTGTATTTTACATAATTTTTGGACATGAATTGATATTGACAGCTATGTATTTTACACAAATTTTGAATATGAATTGATGATCTTTATTATATTAAGCTGTGTATTTTATATAGCTTTTGTGCTTTTATTATTATCATTTGGATTTTTTTATGTGTTTGATAGTTTTGGAGTTATAATTGTGATTTCATTGTATATTTGAAGCAAAACAGTCAAATACGAACTTGAGGAGTTGAACGAGGATTTAACTTGGCTCTTGGGCTTAATTAAATGATCAAAATCCCAAGAAATCCGAAGCTCAGTGCGAAAATGGCTTAGGTCGATCTGAAAAGTGTCGGTCGACCCGGTCCGGTGCAATTTGTGAAGGCTTAGGTCGACCCGACCGAAGTAACTTAGGTCAACCCAGTGTAAATTTTTCTATCTGGGTCGACTAAAATTCGTGGGTCGACCCACATGCTCGGGTCTATGGGAATGTGATTTTTTTTATCTCCAATTCAGAGTTTTAAACCTAGATATAAAAGCTTCCACTTTGATACAGCCCCATAGGTTCCAAAATCATACTAGAGAGAAAAGAAAAAGACGAAGGCTTGTCATCTATTCAGGAGGTGAGAAGGTTGCTAGAGACGAAAAGTTATTGCAGAAGAGACAAGACAACTGAATTTTCCCGTGTTATTCTGTTTTATTATTTATTTTGTCATGAACACTTTTACTCTAGTTTGTATTGTTAATTTTATTATGTCTAGCTAATTTCATAGCTAGGTTTTAGGGATTGGATACTATATATGCATTTTATAATATTATTTAATTGCTTTCTTCTTGCTATCTCCCGGGGCTTGATTTCTATGAACTTGTTTATATCTTGTATGAATGCTTGATCACTATTTATGCATGCCAGTTATTAATTTGAAGTACTGATTAGAGAAGAATTAGTGATAGAAAGATAGAAATCAGGTTATATGTATTTGGAAGGACTGACCGAGTGAACAAGTATTGCATAGGGTTGAATAAATCTTTGTGTGCTAGATTGGAAGTGATGACATATGTGAAGGACCGACCAAGTGAAGTGCATGCTCATTATATCTAAGATATGGTTTATGCCTTTAAAAGCAGTCTGATAACGAACTAGTGATTTCCCACCATTGATGAACTAAAGACTAATGTCGGGTTACAAGAATTAATGAATATTATTAAATGAAATAATAATCTAGTTTTTCCCGAAGCCTAGGTTTCTCCAATTAATTAGTTTAGTTATTTTATATTCTGCATTTATTTATGTTATTTATTTATTTCCATTCTACTTGCGTTTTCAGTGTCTAGATATTAGTAAAGTGGCTGTGTTTGAGAAGATAAGAATAACAATCTATGTGTGATACAATACTCTTTGCTCACCTATGTATTACAATAATGTCGTGCACTTGCGGTGCACGTATTTGTTAATGAATAGCATGTCAAGTTTTAGGCGCTGTTATCGAGGACTGTTTATTTTTGTATTCTTATTCTGGTACTGCATAAGTAGGCTAGACATTTTTTTAGTTTCTTTTATTTTTGGTACTTTACTTTTTCTTTAGTTTTGTTAGTTAGTGCATGATCACGAGATCAAGAGGACCTCCTGAAGTTTTTTCAATCCGAAAAATCGAGAGTATTTTGAGACTACTGAGGAAGGAGTTGGATAGCAAGATGGTTGATCAATTGTAAGAAAATCAACCGCAGAATCAATGAGTGACAGTGCAAGACCTCCAAAGATAATTGGAGGAGATGAGGAGAACGTTGCTCCAGAACGAGACATAGTTGACAGTTAACCCTGATGTCACTATTAGAGATAAATTTCAATAGCCTACCGAACCGGTTAGAGTAGTCGGAGGACCTGGAATTAATGCCACCAATTTTGAGCTGAAGACACGGCTTATTCACATGGTGCAACAGAAGTAGTTTGGTGGCCATCAATATGAAGATCTCAATGCTCATTTGTTGCAATTTCTGGAGCTTTGTGGGATGATCAAGATTACTGGAGTACCGCATGATGCTATCAACCTACGCTTCTTTTCCCTTTCTCTAAAGGATAAGGCCAAGAGTTGGTATTTTTCAATTGACCACGAGAAAATCACAAGTTGGGAGGATCTCAGACATTCTGCTTTGCATCTTTTTTAGCATCCTTTCTGATGAACTTGATAGATGTCACGTTTGTTGCCATAGATTCCTTCTCTGGTGCTTTGTCAAAGGACTTGGTACTCCTCTTGAAATCTTGCCTTTCTTTGAACTTGCGAAGTTCTTGCATTGGTGGTTCATCAATTCCGCTTGCTGCCATACTTAGCCCCATATCATTAGCTCTGGTAGCTAGTTCTTCAATAGTTCTTGGTTGAATTCCTCACAAGATGTATTGAAGACCCCAACACATTCCTTGAATGCACATTTCTATGGTAGATGCTTCTGACAAATGATCTTTGCATTTAAGATAAAGATTTCTCCATCGATTAATATAATCAATCACAGACTCTTCTTTCCATTGACTAGAACTTATAAGTTCCAACATACTAACTGTTCTTCTAGTGTTGTAGAAATGATTAAGAAACTTGTGCTCGAGCTACTCTCAATTGTCAATTGAGCTAGACTCTAAGTTCGTGTACCAGTCGAACGCATTTTCTTTCAGAGATCGGGCGAATTGCTTGACCAAATAGTCTCTATAGGTTCTAGCAATATTGCATGTTTCAATAAAATGGGATATGTCTTGGATTGCCCAATTACCATCGAACTCTTGAAACTTCGAGGGTTGATAACCTACATGCATCTTCAAATTGTCGATTCATCGAGTGTGTGGCTTAGAGTAAACCGCCAATGACTTGGAACTTTCACCAAACCTATCTTTTATGGTTCATTCAATGAAATCCTTAAGTTGGTTGATTGGAATAGAGCCATCAACTAAAACATTCAACTCTTTGGCAGGTGATTTTGCATCATCATTCATTTCCGGCTTCTCAGGTGTTTCCTCGCCATCATTTTCTTTGAGATTCTCTTGACTTGGAACTCATTTCCCTTTTAAGAGCTTTGCAATCTGGCAATCTTGCTTTTTTATATGGGCGTATATTTCTTCCATTAATTTTGTCAAATTTGCAATTTATTCATCGATAGTTGAACTGTCTGCCATCATGACGGATTCCTCAAGCGAGTCACTTGCTGATGAGTGAGCGTTCAATGGTGCAAAACCAATCTCGGCTTCGTGGTTCTTCTTATGTTGTACTAACTAGTTGTAGTTCTTTTTCTGTGAGATTAATTGACTTGGAAGTCTCCTTTGCTTCCTTGGCCATTCTCCATGTAATGACACCGATACTCTTTAAAGAGCTATCTAGAGCAACTGTGGTGAAATTTTTGTTTTCATCACACTCTTTTCAGTAGGTGTAGTTGAAGATTTTGTTTTCATTGCACTACTTTGAGCAGACATCATTCAGGAATTTGGTGGAGTGAATAGATGAGAGGTAAAGATGGTCCCACTGGGCAAAACAGTGTGCAAATAAAATATTTTCTGATCAAATTGTATTTGTTGGATCTAATCTCTATTTTCTCCTCTGATTAATCACTTTAGGAACAATCTTCAAGTGGTCTTCGAAGTTTTCGGGAAAAAATTATTTTCTCGATCTTTTTTGACTTGGTCTTTGGTCTTGAAAACGTTAATTCGGAGGGCCGACACCTTTTTTCCGGATCAAATGCCAATTTTGGATTGCATTTGACGAAGAACGTCTTCGACTGCCTTGCTTGTGGATCAAACGTCGTCTTCCGGATGAATACAGTGAAGAACGTCTTTGAATACCGCAAAAATGACTTGAATATTTGAGAGAATTTTACATGTGGAATTTCTTCTCAAATTCTTGAACTTTTCAAATGAATTTCGGTGTGTTTTTTCATTCTCCATATGACCTCTATTTATAGGTGCAAGGAAAAAGAAATTTGGAAAATTAGGGCTGAGGTGGCGCGATATGATTGGCTCCTCAATATTTGGATTTATCTTTATCAAATTCTTGATTTCTGCATAGATTTGACACATGTCGACTCCTGATTGATCGATATTATCCACATATTAAATACCAACATTTATTTATTTAATTTAGGAACTAATTCATATAAATTCCTAAAATATAAATAAATGATATACTTTGATATTTAAATATTTATCTCCATCTATTAAATATCAATATCTTTTTATTTGATTTAGAAATTAATTTAATTAAATTCCTAAAAGATAAATAAATAATACAATTTAATATTTAATTATTTACATGACACAATTTAATTAGCCAATAAAATTCATTGCTCCACACGTAAATTTAATAAATTCCATCTTTTAAATTCTAAATCAATATGGTTATCGAATTCTGAATAATAAAATAACCACCCACTTAATATCACTCTCTAGTCTATACAACTACAAGGCGTTGTCCTACTTGGCTATTACTACATCGCAATAACATATTATTCCCGTTTACTGCATAACTCTAATGTCGCTACTACAAAAGGCGATTTCACACAACTGCAAAGCACGATAAAGAATTAGAGATTCTCTCTCTCTCTCTCTCTGCGCATTAGAAAGAAAAAGAAAAAATCAATCGCGAAAAACATTGCAAAAATTCAGTTGAGCGGCAATGGAAGCTCAAGGTCAAGGCGACGAATTTGCAATTGGCTGCATACTATCAATCAAAACGACACTCGGCGAAGAATTCCAAGCCCAAGTCATCTCCTTTGACCGCCCATCCAACCTCCTCATCCTTCATATCCTTGCAAAAAAAATCCAATCTTCAAATATTCACACTCCTATTTATATATATATATATATATGCATGTTTTCAAATTCAATTTTTCGTATGAATTTTTCTGGGATTTGGCATTACTATTTTTCCTTTATTACTTCTTTAACTTTAGCTTCGGAAATTACAAGAGGAATCGAAATCTGGGGCAGGGCCAAAGAGGAATATCAGGCTACTGAAGGCTAATTATATTAAAGAATTCAACTTTTTAGGTCAAGGTGAAGACCCACTTGATGTAAAGAAGTGTTTTATTGATCTCAATACTCTTCAGTCTAAAGAAGAGTCTGCTATTAGGTAAAAGCTTCAATTTTTGGATATTCAAGTTCTGTGGTGTTCTTTTTTTTTTTTGGGGGGGGGGGGGGGTGTTATTATTGGAATTTTTAGGGTTTTTCAATGCGGTTGTTTTGAAATGTTTTGTGAGATTTTGTCTTTGATATAAGTATTTGTGTATTTTGTTGGCTGTGATTTGTAGACAAGCGGAGGCCGATGCCGAGAGGATTGGTGTTGGTGTTACTCCTGAAGCGCAGAATCTTTTTGATGCTTTGTCCAAAACGTAATGTGACTTCTCCCTCAGTTTGAAATTGTACTTTTGATTGCTTAACTCTTGGAGATTATTGTGCAGTATGTTGCTTTTATGGAATGCTTTACCTTTTGCTTGATCAATGTTGATTTTCGTCCAAGTTAGTATCCCGATTTTCATATTTTGATTTGTACACCTTAGCATGATTCTGTTCTTCTTAGTGATTACCACACTGTTTATTAATAACTCGATTGCACTAAGTGAGTTCTGTAGTATGGCAGTCCATCCAGTATGTAGATATAGATGTTTTGTTCAGAATGCAGAAAGAAAGGCAGAGTCTGGCTTGCTTTTTTTTTTTCCTGATTGCTATTGCATTCTTTGATGTTAATATCTTATTGATGGTTAAGTTTTTTGATTGATGTGAATATGTGATATTTCGTAACTACAATTTAGGATTTACATGGATGTGATAGAACTTGTTACTCTCACAAAGTAAATGAATTGGATTGGTGTTGGAAGCAGTTTTGATTCATATGAGTCACTAGTCGATGAATGTGTCTTCAGGTCACCTAGTAGGATGTCGTTTGCATGCCTGATCTATTGCTAATGTTTACCACCTAGACGGTAGACCAAAAAAAAATTGTTTTTGTTATGCTCTTCCTGCACAAGAATTGTGTGGGAGTGTGTCTCTGTGTGTATGGAGCCATACCTACTGGAATTTGTCTTAAGAAACATAATATATGCTGAGGTGGTGAAAGATAAAGCTAAAAATTTGATGAAACCAGTCCTTTAATTCATTGACTTTATCTAAACCTTCTCATGGTAACTCAAATTTGTCTACTGCTGCTGATGGAATGCCATACGGTGAATTTTCACTGATCTTTATGCTAACTTTAGACAATAGGGGAACTGGTTGCAGTACTTGCTGATCTCTAAAAGAATATTTCCTTTGTCTTGCCATCTAAAGAGAGCTTTGTATAGTCTGAGACTTCAGAGCATTATATGATAAGTGATTCCATTTTAATATAAGTTTCCACTTTATTTCAATAAATCAAATGAATTTCTGTTTCTGTATGCACTTTTCCCCTATTTTCTATTTTTCTCCATGTTGATCTATACAAGCACGAGCTGTAGAAGAGTGTATCTTGGTAATTTGGTCTCCTTCGCTTATATGATCGCCATTAATTTTGCAGCAATCACTCTCTTATACTATTACATTATTGACTCACATATCAATCTCTTTCATCACATATGGACTGTTGATGCACTGTATCCTTTACTTATGCCGTTTCTGTGTAACCAGGCTTCCAGTTCGCTGGGATAAAACCACTATTGTTGTTATGAACGAAGTGCGAGTTAGCAGCCCGTATCTCCCTGAATCAGTTAGTGGCGGAACTCCTGCTGCCAATGACCGGGTGCGGAAAGTGGTAAGAAGCCTCACAATATGTTAAAATCTTGAATTTCAAAGAAAATTTGTTTGTGTTAGGTTCTGCTAAATTCACCTATTTTATTCCATATTTCTTTCTATTCACAGGTCGAATTCGAGAAGAAGAGATTGCAATCCCGCTTTGGTGGTCAATGAAGATTTTAGCTCGATTTCTTTGAGGTAATTCTAGTATCCTTGAACCCAAAGACTAATGATGAGAAGAGTATGACTTATGAGGAACAACAATGGGCCTTCAGGTGTAACACCTCATTGGATGAGTAAATTATTTCAGTCTATCTTATATGAGAGGATTTTACTTTTATATGATTGTTATATAGATTATAAAGATTTTATCATACTTGTTCTGTGTCAATGATCCTTATGATTATAAATTAAAGCGTCGTTAGCATTACATGTGATGAACTTGAAGAGAGTGAAGCTTCTGATAGCTATGTTCATGTGGTAAAGAGAATAAAAATGCAGAGAACTGTAGCTTAATAACGGGTTGCCATGTCTGCAATTCACCCCTGTATGAAATCTCATGGTATAGTTGCCTGGTCGACGTGGCACAGGAAGGGCGATATTTCTCCCTCCCATGGCCTCCGTCTCTGGCAATTTGCCCGTCATTTCTCATTGGCACACGAGCTGTTCGTTCTTGGGCACTCTCACATGAACCCTATCGGTCAATGATATAGGAGGCCGACTCTGATATCACTCTGTTATGACACACCTCTAAAGTGCTTAGTACTGATGAGTGATGAAGAAGTTCCACTAAGTTATTGATGTTAGATCAGTTCAAATTCCAGAGTTTATTCAAATAGGTGGCCACGATTTTGAATCTTTTGTTTTAGTTGGGAGCTGAGGGGGGATAATGTTTATTTTGAATTTCTGGATTGTATATCATTTCATGCATTGGCTCAATGGGGCTTATTTTTTCACACAATGCTGCCTGGAAAACAGCAGGACTAGGAGGGGAAATTTTTACCTCCAACATGCAGGTAAGAATGTCCTGACTAGGAGACGTAAGTGGTGTATGTCAAATTTTTGTCCAATTTCTTTTATTTACATGCAGATGTATGTGTGCAAATGAACAATAGATACTAAAAAAATTAATGCCTCGTCCACAAATGGGGAGGCCCATAAAGGTCGGAAAACTGTTACGACCAAGCCCAATTATTTTTTTAACTTAAAATGCTTTCTCATAAACCCATAATTTTTGAAGCAGTGGAGACGTCCTAAGTTTGTGATGTTTTTACCAATTTAAAGAAAACACACAAAATTAGTGGGTTTCTGTTCAAATCTATATGGGCCAATTTGCGAAAGAATGATGGGCTTATTACCAAATCTATATGGGCTAAGCTATTAAAATCAACATTATACATGCTAGATTGCTAGGTTGCTTGGTTTGAAGACAAGGCTACACTAAATATTAACTATGTCGTAAATTTATGTGGATAATACATGGATGCATGCATCTACGCATGTTTGTGTGTGTGGTATACCCATATGGATTAATCAACCTGGTATAGTTCGTAAGTGTAACAATGATAATTAAATAGTGATGGAAACATTCAATTGGATAACTTCAGTCATTTAATAAATTCAAATTATCATTTAACCGTTTCTCTTTGTCCAAATTGAGATCGTGCAAAAAGTTATCAAAATGGGCCAAATCAATCACACGGCTGCCACCCAAGTGACATGAAAATGACATTATGGCCGAATTAGGCAAATTAATTTTTATTTTATTTTTATCTCAATCATCATGCTTTACTGTCTGAAAATATTCAGGCAGCGATTGCAAATTGCCATGAAATCATCCTCGTCATTTCGGAGGCAAGAAAACCAACTCGGCCACGTGTCGCCTCGTCATTAGTCGATTTCATAGCCATGTTCCTTGCCCAACCAATAATTTTATTAAGAGATTCCTCAAATTTTCACTTTTACGTCCGCATGTAATTGAAATATCACTGTCACATAGTGGAAAGGTGATTTTCAAAACAAAAAAAAAAAGTGTCGGTTCCTTTTTTTTCACTAATTTATGCATTTTTCATTCGTGCAGTTCGGAGAAATGTTTCGAGTACAAATGACTTTTTTTTTTGTCACAAATGAAACTCGAAATCTCAGAATCGCTATTTAAGAGTATGCTTTAGTGAACAGTCTCTGTACTAACCACAAAAAATTAGGAGACTATGAAAACATCATGGAATAGACTCGACTTAATTAGAGGTATTCGTGGAATTGAAGCTCGTGTTGTTTTCTTTTTTTTTTTTTGGCCTCAAGTTCAGCTATTAGGCGACTTCCGAGGGGGTTTCTGAGTGCAAATGTTGTCGTTGTGGGATGGTGCTTTTTGAGTGGGTAAGTAGGGTGAAATGTTCAAAAGATAATGTCGAGTTGTCCCATTACTTTACACTTTGTTTTTTTTTTTCTTGCAAGTGTGGTTGATGGACTATGTTTTCAACATGAAAGATGGGGTTATGTATGTTTGTGACAATATACGACAATGTGGATTGGTTTACGTCGATGTCTTATCAGTTGGACTAGCCTTAGGTTGATGCTCATCCAACATGTGTCACTATGCGTGTTGAATATCATACTCAGCTCGAAGCATTTTATTAAATTTGGATCCAAATTGTTTTAGACAAGAGTGGTTATTCTAAATGTTATTTTGATATTGAATTGATGTCGGAAATTAGCTTTGTTTGTAAAAAATCGTGTTTGTAAAAAAAACTATTTTTACTGCAAGTAGCTAATATATGAAGTGTGAAATCGAAATATTGAACCAAATTATCACTTCATAAGAGATATTGTAATATTTGTTGAAATAACCCTTTTCAGATAACACGAACGTCGTTCTATGTTTGGTAAATTTTAAAATTTGATAGAATAAGAATAAAATGTAAAATCTAATTGTACACGTGTTCAATTTAATTTGAATTCAATCCAATATGTAGTCCAATAAGCTTATATATATACTAATCTAAAACCTAACTTGAATGTATATATCCTGAATCTAGTGTTCGAGATGGATATTACGTATTTAGAAATGTTATATACATTATTAATACATACACACACACACATATATATATATATATATACATATTAATTATAGAATTTGTGTGTGTGTGTGTGTGTGATTCAAAATCTTGCATATAATTGTTAACTCGAGCAATCGCAATTTTTCGTATCTTTTTCTCGAGCTGATCGCCCGCTAGTTGACCAGTAACATATATAATGATTACAAAGCAAATCATAGATTATAATATTATTCTTAATTAAATCAGCAGATCATCATAGCTTGGTCAAAAGAAATAGATGAAAAATTTCATAAACTTACAAAAGTGACAATTTTATTTGATTTTATTTAATGGGCCTAAGTCTCTTTCGAATAATTTTTCAATTATTATAAGTCACTCGAGACTCATCGACATAATTAAAGATAGCTAGATTCCATTTGAGTTAATTTAAAAATTAGTTCTTTCTACAAAGAACATACTATTAGAGATATATTACCCACGTATGTTTTCCAACATAATTTAAGTTTAGTATTCACTTATATGAGATGATCCTTATTTATTAATAAAAGACGCATAAATAATTCTCTACATGATATCAAGAGTCTGAGATTTACACCAAATTTAAATCCTAAATTTCCTTTTTGCGGCGCCACTGTTCTCCGACAGTGTGGCCAGTATCGCGCACTTCATGTCTTATTTCTAGTCCATTCCTTGCAGTTTTTATAGTTTTGTGCACATTTTTTTTCTTTCCTACTTTCTTATTTTTTCGATATAATTAAATCATTATTTTTCGATATTTTGTTCCCACACCTTTTTTGTATCCTCCGGTGCGGGCAATCCTCCATTGCGTCATCATCACCACTCGTCTACACGGATACACCTCAGTGCCTCTAGCCACCGCAATATCCTCCATTGTGCCATCATCACTCCTCATCTACATAGGAACACCATGATGCCTCAAACGACTGCAAATCTACACAATGGTGTCACATTCCATTGCAAATCTATACGGAAAATTTTATACTACCCCCAGGATAGTGCAGAAAGTGTCACAATAGGTCTATTGTGACACTGCTATGCGTCACAATAGATCTATTGTTGTGACGCATAGTAGTGTCATAATATACCTATTGTGACACTTTCATTTTTATCCGACACTAGCATAGAATTTTCCAATCTACACCATGGTACCACCTATATGTGCAACCACCATAGTGTTGTCTGCCACCGCAGATCTACACCACGGTGCAGTTAGCCACTGTAGATCAACACCACAGTGCCGCCTTCACGCATTATCTCGATTTTTGTAACAGGATTGGTGTTATCAATGAAGCACCATCATCTTAATGGACATATTAGAGATATATTATCCAACACCTCTTTTACAATAGAATTTAGGTTTTATATTCACCTATATAAAATTTCTTATTTTTTAATGAAAGACACACAAAACATAATTCTCTACACATACAAGCGTATTAATTATATAGATTTCATGGCAGATTAATCAAATCATTTATTATATATTTTATTTTATAAATATATATTTTGTGCCTATATATTCATTGTTAAGTGGTATGAAAATAGAAAATACAAAAAGAACCAATGCCGCAAAAGTGGATAACAATGATTTAGGGGCGTTTCTAAATACGCCACCAATATTTTTTTACACACCACATATTTTATTAATTTTTTTTTATTTTTTCTTCACACCCCACAGTAAAAGTCTTTTCTACCCTTTCACTTTAGAAAATAAATTTGAATTATAATTATTAATAAAAATAATAAATAAAAACATCTCCTCCTCCACACCAAAACCCACACCGCCCCCCTCTTCTTCCCTCCACCATCTTCTTCCTCTTCCACCCAGAAACCTTTTACCCATCCCAACCCTTCTTCTCCGACGGGTCACCGTCGACGACCACCTTTTCCCAAACATCTGGAGTCCATGTTCGAAAATTATTTTTCGAACCAGGTGTTGTAGCTTCGAAAACAAATCTTCGAACCTAAAGAAAGGGGGTTCGAAAAATATTTCTTGACCCCAAAGATGCGTGTTTGAATTTATAGTTCGAACGATACCCGCGGAAAAAGAATATGGCAGGAAGAAGAAGATGGCCGGCTGAAGAAGAAAATTTCAGGTGAGAGAGGTGGGTTGGGGAAGATGAAGATAGAAGGTGGGTTGGCGAAGATGGACATGCTTCCAGTTTCCGGCGAAGAAGCGCATAGAATAATTTGTTTCCTTTTTTTTAATTATTTTTTTCGCTTATATATTGATTATTTTATTTTTTATTTAGTTTGGATATTTAAGTAATTTTATAATTAATTAATTTTGAATTAGTTTTTTTAGTGGGTTGTAAAGAAAACATGACGGTATATATAGAAACAACCTTTCATTTATACATATAAATTGATTAATATAAAGTTTAGTTTAATATTACTTTCGTGATTTGAGTTATACAATTAAAAAACCTTCAACTTCTACTTTACAATTTCATTATGGTCGATCGAGTCAAGAAAAAAAAATAATAGAGATAATTCAAAGCCTTTCACCACCAGTATGTCTCATATACAATACGATATTATTAATTAGTTATGGTGGCATACACTACTGAGTACTGATATAAAATACAAAAATTATAGTCCCCTTGGGGATGACCTAGTGGTGGAGTGGTGTTTCTTGAGGCCAACGGTCTCAAGTTCGACCCACCACCAACACCACTAGGTGTGAGCCTGTCACACCTGGCTTGCCAAGTGTGGTTTACCTCCCCTGCCAAGTATGGTTTACCTCCTCTGTATAGGTTTGCAGGCTATTACATAGGGGCGGGGTTTACCCAGTGCGCACCACGGTAGCGGCTGCGGGTTACCCTCGACATCTAAAAAAAATACAAAAATTACAATGTAATAAAAAATGCAACATTTCATCTAGTGTAAAATAATAAATTTTTCTTTGCCACAATTCAAATGAGATAAAAGTTATCTTCTTTTTCCTACAATAGCAAACATTTGAATTTATTAATGATGTGCGTTTGGACATTCGTTGAGATACACTGAACTAATGTTTATGTTTCCTAACAAAAGAAAAGGAATTTAAAGAAAGCTACTTTGAAAATCCATCTCAATATAGCCATCAACCTCCAAATGTTAGGTGCAAAGACCCTAACCATAAATCAGAATGTTTTTAAATTCCAGAAACAAACAAACAAGTCATAACAAATAATGTTTTCCTCATATCCATAGCAACAGAAATATATTGTGAATTGTGATGATTCCTCTCACATTGATAGGTACTTATGTTGTGATTATATTATGAATATTCATATTTAAATATTGTGTACGCATCGTTACAAACTTACAATTCAATATATATGTATCGTAAATTGTGAGAAGATCGCTCTTTTCTTGAATTAGTTGGATAAAATTTGAATATATAATTTTTAATAAAAGAAAGGAAGTTATTTTTTTGGGGGGGAATCGCTACAATTTATAATGTGTCCCAACAGTAGAAAAATGAGGCTCTCATCATTTAATATAAATTGGCTGGCCTAAGAAGTTAAGAAAATTCATTAAATAGAAAATATTTATTGTCCCCAAATACGGCCATGTTTGGATCGAACATAGTCAAATTCATCATTTAATGCTTTTGGAACTGAGATCCCAACATCCCACATGGCTTACATGTACACACATTTATTTATTTGTTGGAGTAGATGTTTATACATGTGACTTTTATATATAATATATATATATATATAGTGGTTGATCCGGTGGGAATCATTCGGAGAACTTATTCAAATCACACAAATTTTGACCTCAATGGTTTAGATTTAGCACAAAAAGTGGTGACAAACTTGTAAATATGTTAAACTTTTTAAAAAAAGCGGTAGCATATTGATAGGTACATTGAACTTCAAAAGTGAGGGGTCGTCAAAATTTAGATGTTGATGTCAGCATATTTATACATATAATATAGAAATTTTAAACAATCACAACTTCCTCTTTTTAATTAGATTTACGCAAATTATATATCAAATTAAAGCTCTTTTTGTACTCTTTCATTTAAGATCCATATCGCACATCTTTATTTGAAAAAAAAATAGATGAAAAATACAAAAATCAATTTTTAGGCATATTTTTCATACAGAGCCGCCTCATATTTATATTAGCATGATGCATATAATATTTTAGCACGGCCTATATAGCATTTTAGCATGACCAGCTATAACTCACATAATTGCGTTTATGATGTTTTAATATGAAATTACTCGCATATTAGCATGATATATATGACATTTTAGCATAATTTGTAACTCATATCAGCATTGTGTTCATGACATTCTGGCATGATAATCATAAATTAACAAGATGATATCGACATATTTACACAAATATTGTAGAAACTTTAAGCAATTGTAACTTGCTTGTTTTAATTAAATTTACACAAATTATATATCAAATTAAATATATTCTTATATTCTTTCATCTAAGATCCATATTTCATATGTTTATCTAACAAAAATTATTTTATTCGCAATAGTATAAAATAATATTCATAATAGCATAACAAAATCCTCATTATATCATGAAAATATAGTCACAATAGCAAAGAAAAATATTCATAACAATATGAAAAATATTCGTAAAACATGTAAATTTACTCGTAATACTATTTGTGGTGTGTTCATTCATTTTAGCATAGTTATATGTTTATAATATGATACGGTTGAAAGTTGTATTAATTTGAATATTAATTGACACAACTTTAGCATAATAATTCCTTGATTTTTAGCATAATATTTGCATTGATTTTAACATATTATTTCATTTGATTTTAACATGATGTAATAAAACATAATTGAGAAATAATAAACCCTAAGTGAAATGTAATAATCTCTAGCTAATTTGTATGGAGTAACCTTTAATTGTTTTTTTAGCATGATTTAGCATTTTTTTTTTTGAAAATCATTGTTCCAACTTTATATTAATCCAATAGTTTCTTCAACCATTGAGGAAAATCATTGTTCCACATACAAAAATCACCACAACGTGCACCGAATTGTGCAATATTATGAGCTACACAATTAGCTTCTCTAAACATGTGTCGAAAATCATGAATCATTCCTGTTTTTGTTGCCTCAACAATCTGCTAGAAATGATCTTCCAAAGGGGCCTCACTCTCCATGCCTTTAGTAAACCAGCGAACAGCTCCTAGTGAATAGGAAAATACCGCAAATGATGTCAACTTTTCCTGCAAACAGAGGCCTATCCTATACAAGATAGCGTTGATCTCTGCGTTGATAACTGATCTAGGTTTAAGCGTTGTTGTAGCAAGAGCAACTCGCAAATGCCCTACACTATCATGAACAACCACTCCCGCTCCAAACAAATTCAGATCAAAATTCATCTCAACATCCACATTGACCCTAAACATCCCCTCCTCAGGTGGTTTCCAAATTCTTTCCCCGAGTTTTCCCCCACCATTTTTGTTTTTAGGAAAACTTTTCGACCTTCCTTATGTGCAACAAGTAGACTCTTCGCAGCCTCCAAACTGATAAATCCTTATTTTTCAATGGTTTTCATGCATTTTGAGGTCTAGTTGGATGGTAGTTAATGAGCATTGCATGTATGAATTAACAAGTTGCGCATAGTTTTCCTTATGCAATGTCACGTATTTGCTCATTTTGAAGGGATTTGATGCCATTTATTTTATGAGACTCAATTGAGCTTGAAAACTACCTAAGAAAATACAGTATCGAGTGAGAAACGCGTTGCAACTTGAATCGGGTCGATCAGATGAGAAATGGGTGAGAATGGAGCAAAACAGTGATGAGTGTCGGGTGGCAGAAGCTGGTGCACGGCCCGTACAGGAAGAATCCTTAGCGCACGGACCGTGCGCATCTAGACAAAATTGGATCAGTGAGTTATGCACGGACCATGCGCGAGAGAACCCTTGGCGCACGGACCGTGTGCCGTGAGGCGGTTTGTGGTGAATTTTCCTCTCTTTCCTTGTTCGACTCCAACACCCATCCAAACTCGGCCCAACTATTTAAGGCTTCTTTGAGCACGAAAATTATACAACTTTTACCCTATAGAGAGAGAGCAGAGTCATCGAGGACAAGACAGAGAAGAGACTACAGAGAGATTGAAGAAGCACATCATAGACTAAGTTTATTTTATGCTTTATTCGATTAGAACTATCATGTTGACTACTTTTATGTATTTATTCTCTTTGGATTTTGAATACGACATGAGTAGCTAAATTTCTAGAGATCCTAGGGTTGTTGGATGTTGATGGATTTATGATTTGAAATAATTTATTATTCTGTTCTTTATCGTGTTTATGCATCCTTGATTATTGTTGTCTTTTGTGAATGAATTAATCAGCATTTACATTTGTGTAGTTAATGTATTATTCACTCAAGAGAGGTTAATAGATTAGCAGATTAGGATTGCATAACACGAGCTTGCTATATCGAGAGATTTGGTAGGTGTCGTGAGGAGAATAATGTGAGGTTTTATCTGGAGTTAGCTAATAATTCGAGATCGAGAGATAAGAATTAGAATCTAATCTACATCTAAAACTTACTCGAGAGAGATGGTCTAGATAATTTAGTGATTCTCCTACAAGATTTAGAATTAAATTGGTTTACTATATTATCTACAAATCGGGAAATCCATTTAACAGCAACACCCTAGGATCCATTTTTTTATCTGTTTATTCAGTTTTATTGTGCTTGATTTATTTATTTATTTTACAGCATTTAGTTAAGTAAAATCAATCCTTTAATTCGGTTCTCTAGATAAAGTGAAACAACAGAATTGGGTACTTAGTCGGGTTGCATAGCCAGTCTCTGTGAATACGACCTTGCTCACCATTATTTTACTATAATTTACCTCGTTCTCTTGCGAGTAGTATTTTAGGTAAAATAAAATACCGAACACAAACCATCCACCACCTGCTCACCATCAGGATCGTGTTTTCACTTACAAAGTCGGTACTAGATTAGTGAGCAGTTGACAACCCACACTTCATATTCCTCAACTGAGCATTTCCTTTGCACCTCGATTCCTATCTCCCTCATCGAGCCAAAGCGATTTCCTTTCAAGATAGGCCAAAAGATGCTCTCTTTCCACAAACCTCTGGTAAGTGGTTGTTGGGGTTTTATACAAATCTAACAGTAAGCTCACAGAAAAAGAATCCATGCAGTGTTGAGCCCCAGTCTTTGCGAAAAAAATCACAAATCCCAACCACCAGGACATGGTGGGATTTAAGGTTGAGTGGGAAAGCGATGAAGTCTTTAAGAACACACCATAAGAAGATCTTAGTTTTGGGAGGTAGGTTTGGTTTCCACACCAGATTGTCCCATTCCTCCTTCCTGATAACAGAGGTAAAAGATGCTTCCTCAAAATACCCTAATTGTTATTATCCTTGATTTTAACATGATCTACTAAACCCTAATTTGGACTAATAAACCCTAATTATGATGTTAGCACGACTTTAGCATAATATTTTCTAGATTTTAGCATAATATTTTTATTGATTTTAGCATGCATGATATTTTATTTGACTTTAACATGATGCAATAAAAACTTATTAGGTTATGATAAAATTTAATTACAATGTAATCATCCCTAATTGGGTTTAATAAAATCCTAATTAGTTGCAATAAAACTTAACTTGGAGAATATGTAGTCATATACAGTGCTGATATAATTTCACAAAAAAATATACTGAAACGAGTGTAACATCATGCTAAAAGTCTATAAGATATGATACTCAAATGAATACAACATCATGCTAAAAATAAAAACAAAAATCAATCATCCCTACAATTCTAGAAAGAAAAAACTACTCTCATACTATCATGGTGTATATAACATTTTACCTTGACCTATAACTCATATTAGTATTGCGTTTATGACATTTAATATTAAACTACTCTCATATCAGTATGATGCATATGAGATTTCAGAAAGTCTTATGTGCACAATAAAATTGGAAGTTATACTTTTCAGTATTAAAAGTGATTTTTCATAGAAATTCTGAAAACCTAATTTGAATGAAATAAATCCTAATTAGGATGAAATTAACTCTAACTAGGTAGAAATAAATCCTAAAAATGATCATTTTACATTTTTCATCCATATTTTATTCGGAGTACCAGAGGCATGCATCATCTTAAATGAACAAAAATGTTTTTTTTAAAAATTTGATATATGAAAAATATTGCGTTCATAACGTTTTAGACTGAAACTACTCTCTTATTAACATGGTGTATATGATATTTTAGCATGAGAATAACATGTAAATGTATTATTAATAACATTTGTTATTTGTTCATTTTAGCATTGTTATATATTCATATTAGCATCACATTATTTTCATTTTAGCGTGACGAAATTACATGAGAATAAAAAAAGACACAATAATTATTGAATTATCATATATAATACCTAATTGGGATGTAACTAAACCCTAATTGGGATGGAATAAACCATACTTTGATGAAATAAACACTAATTGAATGGAACAAACTATAACTGAAATGAAATAAACCCCCAAAATTAACATTTTGTATTTTTCATCTATATTTCTTCGAATAAACAGATGTATTCGAGATCTTAATAAAATAGCATGAAAACAACTTTAATTTGATATATTATTTCTTTCATCTTAACATGAGAAAATTGCATGAGAATATCATGTAAATTTATTCATAATATTAATTATTTGTGTTATTCGTTCATTTTAGCATTGTGATATGTTCATATTAGCATTATATTTCTTTCATTTTAGCATGCCGAAATTGAATGAGAAAAACATGTAAATATACTCGTAATAACATTTGTGTTGTTCGTTCATTTTAGCATAGATATATATTCATAATATCATGTACATATGTTTATATTAACATCATATTGCTTTCATTTGACGAAATTGCATGAGAATAAGAAAACACATAAATTATGAAATAAACCCTAATTGGATAGAATGAACCATAACTAGAATAAAATAAGCCCTAAAAATTATATTTTATATTTTTCATTCATATTTCTTTGGATAAACATAGTCATGTGAGATCTTAAATGAAATAATCCTAAAAAGATTGTAATTTGATATATTATATGAAAAAAGTATCGCATTTATTAAGTTTTAGCATTAAACTACCCTCATATTAGCATAGTGTAGGAGATATTTTAACACAACGTTATCAGTATTATGTTTAAATGTGGAAGAAATTATGGTTGTTTAATTGAAAATTTTCAGGTTATTGTGAAATTTATCCAACATGTAACTCATACCAGCATCGTTTATCACACATATCAAAAATAAATTTGAATGATATTATCAATATCAACATAATTCATATGTCATTTTAGCATGAATTATGAACTATTCCAACATTATGTATATGTCATTTTAGCATGAATTATAACTAATAACAGAATCATCGACGAAAAAAATAAAAATGAATACCTAAATTAGAACTAAATACAATGTACGAGAGAATTAAAAAAGATGAATATATGAATCAACATTATATCAAGAATATGAAATGATAAAAAATAAATTGAGATGATTTACAAAAAAAAAATAATATTTAATCCAAAAAGAATAATAGTGTCTACAAACAAATCAAGGAACCTTAAAAATTCAAAATTCACATATGAACGTCAAAATAAAAAAAAAATATCAAAAATTCAAAGTCATGTATGAACCAAATCACATTTAATATGTATTGGAAATGCACAATTTATAACAATTATCCTATATTGCCCCTATTTCTACTCTATTAATTTCATTCACACTACATTAAACAGGGTTATATTTGTAAAAGAATGTTTTAATACAATCCCAATTTAGAATAGGACTATAATTTTGGGACATCCCAAAAAAGAATAATGGACTACAATTATGGGACGGAGGGAGTATTATTTTAATAAATTATTAATAATTGTCATATTTTTTTCAATTTGTAGATGAATTGGTTACAAAAGAAACATACAAGAGAGGAGAGAGGCGAGAAAGAGAGAGATGATAGAGAGTGGGAAGAGAGAGAGAGAGAGATAGAGAGAAAAGTGCAAAGAGAAAAAAAAAAGAGAGAAGTGGATCTACAAGAGAAATAAATGGAGAGATGAGAAAGAGAGAGATTGTCATGTTTCAAAATATAAAAATTATTGAATTACCATAATACTCCCTTCTCCTTAAAGTTGTAAATAATTACAAGTATGCCACCTTTTACTTGACTAAAGTTTGACAGAATTGTGGCCATCAAGATATAAGTAGGGATTAGATGGGTTCCTACACACACACACACACACACATGTATAATTTTTTGATTCTGAAAATATTTGGAAGAATAGAATAACAATATTAAGAACATTGAATTGCACACAAATATCACAATTTTATATCAAATTCAACTCTTCTAATAATATTCTAGGCCTAACCATTTATAATATACGAGAAACTTGGCAGATGATATATATAAAACTTAAATTAGATAAAATTTATATGTATTTATAATATACTAGAAATTTGAAAGATAAGATATATAAAATATGAATTAGATAAAATTTCTAATTGATAACGTAATCTAAACAGATAATAAAAGGACAAAGGGCAAAAAAAAAAACACCCGAATTATATGGCCAATCTCACCTAGACGTATGAACTATTTTAGGTATAAATACACACCTAAACTATTAAAAAAATACAATCGGCCTCCTCAACTATTTAGAAAAGAACAAATTGACACTTAACATTAACACTGTTAGTTTTTTCCGTTAATTAAAATGTGTCAAGCTCAATTTTATTACCCATGAATGTCGATCGGACAAATTGAAACCACGGTCTAATAACCCACACTATGGAGTTTCAAACCTCTCTTTTAATTTCAAATTCCAATATCGAATCGATATCAAGATTTGAAATCTAATTCATAATACAAACTCTTGTCATCATTTTTCTCCATGCAATAATTCTATCGTTTGACACTCGATTGATAAATTGAAAGTATAATTAGAAAACTCATGATGATGGCTTTCTAACCACACCCACATGGCATTGTATTATCATCCAAATCAATCATAATTAAGTTGAAGAATTTATACGCATTTTATTTAACGTAAAAAACTAACGGTGTTAAACGAAAAATGTGAATTTGATATATTTTGAATAGTTGAGGGGGTCGATTGTACTTTTTAAATAATTTAGGTGTGTATTTGGGCTAAAAAAATAATTCATACATCTAAATGAGATTGAGTATATAGTTCGGGTGTTTTTTTGACCCTTTACCCGATAATAAAATGTAAAGCTAAATGAGATATTAGATCTCGTATACAAATTAAATACATATACCCTTTGTAACCACTTAGTCGGTGGAATGATGCAATGAGCATCATCGTGATTTCAATGCTATTGGTTCAAATCTCAACATTTTTTTCTTGGAGTTATGTAGACGTATGTATACATAAATAGCAGCATTGATGACTTAGAATGTGTGTGTAGTTCGGAGATCTCTTAATTCCAATTGTCTTGAGGTCTATATATATTATATATCTGTCCCCTCAATAAAAATAAATAATTCAAAAGTTCAATATCTGACATGCAAAAGTCAATGATCTTTCATAAGATAAGATCATTGAACGTTAATCAAATTCAGAAATTCATCTGTACATAAACCAACAAACTAAAATCAAATTGGACTTACATAATTCATGAACTTTCAGTTGTTCTCAAATAACTCTGAACTTGGCTCTATAAATTCGCAATTATACATTTTGAAATTTAATTGACTCGATAATGTTGATATTCTTTTTAAAAAAACGAACAAAATCCTATTTTTGATTTATAAAGTTGGGAAAAAGTTAAAATTCATTCTAAATTATACAAATAACAAAGTTTATTAGGTATATATAAATATACTTAATGTTATTTTTTGCTACCACGTGGGGTTGTCCACAAGATATTCCGACCTAAAACTCAGGAGTACCTCCCAACAATATTCCCGATCGAATTTTACTTGAATATTTAAATGAGTTTAAACTTGGAAACAATAGGATTTTTTTTGTATACGTAAAATCATAAAAAATAATATTTTAATGTTAATCCCAATTTATAAGCAACGACGGAAGTTTTGCTTTGCGTTTAAGCTCTCCTAAGTCCTAACTTCTAAGTATTGGAATTAGGGTTAATTACCTAAAAAAGGAATGAGGATTTAATTGAGAATGGTGGCCGACATCAGAGTTTATTCTCCACATTATATGGCAACTATAAATTCATAAACTAAGGTTAGATCTTTAAATAATTATTCCACACATAAAAAGGAGTATTAATGGAGCATGTTAATAAAGCGATAATCTCTTAATTATGCTTAATATTTTAGTTGAGCATCTTCGCAGAAATCTATATTCTGATTATAGATTCCACTTTTAGTTTGAGACTGATCCGACTTTAAATATTTAATTTATCATAATTTTAGACAATTTTAAGGGAAAAAATGTAAAAAGTTCTTGATATTCAAGGTTCACTATGCAGATATTGGTTGCTTTATGTGTTTGAAATTTAATTAAAAATTATGCAGTGCATATACCACTAGCATTATTTCTCCTGGCCTACATTTGGAAGCATTTAATTTTTGTTGATAATGCGTGCAAATATTTCTAAATTCTAAAACGAAAATAATTCTTTCAGGAACTTATAATTCTTTTTTCTAAAATGTGGCCGGCTAGTGATATACTGTACATTTTATTTCAGGAATTTATAATTTTTTTTTGGTTAATGTCAATGATATGGTATTCTACCATCTTTTTTATGGTTTAACCGATCTTTGATGGTGAATTTGAATTCTATCAAACACATCCTAGGTTGAGTCGGGTAGCAAAAATAATAATAATAATAATAATAATAATAATAATAATAATAATAATAATAATAAATAAGTGGAAAACAAATACAAACACCTAAGAGTTGACTTGGATGTTTCCAATGTCTAGAACAAAGTTTTTACATGGGAACTCAAAGGCATCAATTATTTGAGATAAATAGAAATATAGAATATAAATATACGTAGAAAACACAACTAATCAACTATTCGGCCGGTTGTAAACAAATGTGAAAACTCTAGAATTCCGTCGATCTTGTCAAATACCATGTTTTCAGCTATATAATTATTTTCTCGATTTTCAAAGACTGATTTAGGAATATAAAATTAGTGTAATAATTAAAAATATAAAGCAAGTGGGCTTCAAACACAGCCATTTCTTTGACTATGACTAATGTTGATGAAGCCGAGAAACAAACTGATCTTCAACAATATTATCCAACTTTTAACATTGTATGAAAAATAATTAGCATGTCTAAATTGTGATAAAGAAAACATCATCATCACCTTCCTAAATCTGAATCTTGATTCTTGACCAAATCGACGCACAAGATCAACAGCCACGTGTCAGCCTCACAAGAATCTTGATTAAAATCAGTGCCGGCGCCCATGATAATTGAAACCTCGTAATAATAGCATAAAAATAATTATTGCATATTCAAACTTTAAAAATTTAAATTGAAGCCATATACAAGGGAGGGAGGTCACAACCTTGAGTAGAACGATTTTTTACAAGTGGGGAGAGAGTTATATGGTGGTGGGTGCAAAGAAAGGGACCATTGATTATCTCACCTCCTTCCCCCCCTTTCTCTCTGTCCTAGTTTCTTTCCCTTATCTATCTCACTTACTACTTAGCTCACATCATCTTCTCCTCTTCTCCACAAACATTCCAAACTGAAAAACACAAGTCTTGTTCACAGAGAGAGAGAGATACAGAGAGATGGGCAATTGCCAAGCAGTAGATGCAGCAGCACTGGTGATACAACATCCTAGTGGGAAGCAGGAGAGGATGTACTGGACTATCACAGCTAGCGAGGTGATGAAAATGAACCCGGGGCACTACGTTTCTCTCATAATCCCGTTACCATTTCCGGGTGGTGGACAAGAGAATCCAGATGAGCAGAAGACCGTTAGGTACACTCGTGTGAAGCTACTCCGTCCGAGTGATACTCTAGTTCTAGGCAGGGCATACCGGCTTGTCACTACTCAAGGTTGGTTTTTCACATGCTCAGCTTCCTAGTTTTCTAGTTTCTACTACTAGCAACAAGTTGAACACTTAACAAGTAGGACTAGTTTTTGAGTTTCTGATGTCTAGCACGTTGGATAATTTTGTTGCAGAGGTTATGAAAGTGATTAGAGCTAAAAAGCACACAAGAAGCAAGAGAAACCAGTCTGAATCAGGTGAAAATATGGAGACGAATTCAGAAAGGCGTGTTACCAGTTCTGAGTATGAGGTGGCAGAGTCTGCACCGGAGAAGAACAATCAGGTAATCACTTGCCATTTCAGTTCTTGGATAATGACTTTAGCTCAGCCACTTCTGCACCAAATTGAACCAAAAAATAAGCCAGCTTGCTTTCATAAACTTCAAGATCATCTAGTTCTACATCATATAATCTGTACATTTGACACTTTTCAGGCTAGAAGATCCGACAGACACAAACAAAGATCAGGATCAACAAATCTTGCAGCAGGACGGCCGAAATCATGGCGGCCATCTCTACAAAGCATTTCTGAGTTCGGAAGCTGAAGAAATCTATGGAAGATGGTCAGAACATTTCTGCAGCGCTTTCAATCACAAAACCTTCAACTTGAAAAATTGTGGAGCAATAATTCCTTTGTATAGCTAAAAGAGAATGTTAAAGTAGGGGCTCTTTCTTGATTAGTACAGTTTTAGAAGAAAATTTTCAATATCCCGAATCATCTTTCTTTGCATTGTCAACTAACCGAACATCCTGTAATACAAATGGAGATAGGCGGGAAAGAGTTGCACATCATTCGTGCGATTTGGAGTTCCAAAATTCCCAATCCTGATCGATAAAGTACTGTGCCCACAACAACGAAGATCGAGCAGCCAATGGTGCTCCAGGCAGATTTTTCTCCTTGAGTGCAATCATCATATCTGTGAAGGGCTCAATCAATAATGTTCCAGGTCCTCCATAATCTTTATTTAGGAATTCACCTAATATCTGATATCACAATAGTTAATATTAAGAAAGGCTAATTTCAGACAATCAACAATATCTTATGCCATTTTATCAATTACCTTCAAAGCACAGAATAAAGACAAACTTCATGCCAGAATACAAGCACAGAAAAATGCAAGCATAGCAAGCAATTCAATCAATCGCTCTGTTGGAAGAAGATGTACTCCCTTAGAATCAGCCATCGAATTCTGATCTGACGACTTCCAACTCCAAACAAGATTGACACTGTGATAACTAGTCAAATAAGCTTAAGAAAGAAGAGCACAGTTCATTTCGTGCTTCCATCTGTGCCAAGAGTTGTGAAAGAACACAACCACAATTTTCCGAGGGATGTTCAAGCAAACATTGCAAGCATGCAATCACATTGATATGAAATCAGCCTTTTTATTATTCAAATCCATTATGTACATCATAACACAAAAAAAAGCAGAGCACTAATTGAAAAAGGAAAAAGATCGAAAAAATAGCATGTCCTCTAAGCATCATACACCATTTTTTCTAAGAAAATAAATCAATTGAAAATTTCAACTCATCCAGTAATTGTAATTATGCAGGACTATAAATGAGTTGAGCTACTCGGATAATTGTTCGATGAAAGCTCGTCTAGTGAGACTCGATATCGAGTGTGCTCTGAGATTCGAACCTATTACTTTTTGCAGACTATTTGGATAAGTTAAACATCATAATTTTGTTGTGTAGAAATAAAACAAAATTACATATCTAAATTCAATAATATTCAGAAAACACTTGAAATAACTAATCAGAAGGCCCCAAATTTACCTCTGCACAAACATCGACAACCATTTGAAGATCGTTACCGAATGCTTCTTTGTCCTTCGAGAGTTTCTTCAGCAATTCAGCTTTAAACTTCTCTGTCTCCTATCATTTTCCAAAACTCTCACACACTTAATACAACAATAACGATCATATTGGAAAGAAGAAGAAAAAATGCAATCTTCAATTAAAAGAGAATTAAAAAAAGAAAAACAATTGGAACTTACGGCAGCTGCGAATTCAGGGATGGGGTCAGGATAGACGTACTTCTCAGATTGGATATCTTTCGGAATTATTGAAGAAGTTTTCGCGGCGAGACAACGCGGGGGAGTGCGCAGAATAGCGGGGGAGCGGCTTAGGATAGTGCCACCGACGACTGGCTTTTTGGCGGGAAACGCCGGGGGCGGGCGGAGGGCGAGATTGCAGAGGGAGGCCATCTTGAAGTCGGAGTGGCTAATGTGCGCGGAGTGCGCCACGTGAAATATTTTAACGGCCCGTAGTTGGGCTCCTTAATAAATTGGGCCAAATTTCAGTTTTGGACAGAACGCTCGTTTATGAATATTAGTCGAAGTTAGATTTCAGTCCTTTTTTCTCTCTCTATAAAACCATATTTAATTAAAAAGTTACATATAGGAATAGAGGTATTTTTTTTAAGAAAAAAAATGGATAATAAATTATGCATGTGTTTGTTACAACAAATCAACAACAACAATATTAAGATTTAAGAATTCGTTGGGGGCCTTGCTGTTTTGGGACCTTTTAAGTCCAATAAATATCGATTAGATCCTCTATTACAATTTCTATTCCACTTGGTGTTATATAATTAGATTTTATTTTTAATTTTAAAAAAAAATAATAATATACTCTAATTGGGGATGAATGAATCCTAAATAAAAATTTTAAATTAAATAAAATCATAATAAATTAAAAAATAATTAAAAAAAATAAAGGCTTGGAACATGAAATGTAATAGGTGATCTGGTGTGAATAAATATTGGGTCTTTAAAAACAACAGTAACTTTTTATTTTTTAATTTTTAAAACCCTCAATAATTTGTTGTCTAGCCTGTATAATTCCAAATTGAAAATTAATTTTTTATATAAATCAAAACTATCCAAAATATAAAATCTCATCCAAAATTTAATATTTTATCCAAAATATAAAATTCATTGTGACAAAGATCCCGATTACCTGTTAAAAACTACTGCTTAAATCCAAAGTTCTATTACAAAATCTTACTAGTTATATTAGCTAGCATCGATGATATATTGGAGAAATAAAGGAGCGAGCATTAATCCATAATAACCTACAATATGTCAAAAGACAAGTAATTAATTACAAGGTCTTAAAATCGTAAAATCATAGTAATCAAATAAAGTGGTAACTAGTGAGTAATTATCAAGGTAAACATCTTATCTTTAACAACAAAGCATGAGAAATAAATGAATGGACAGTAAAACACAATCAGAAGCAAAAGGCATTAGCTTGCTTCTAATCCAACAATAAGCACAATCATTACACTAAATTGCTTTAGGCATGACTTAATCCATTAACACAATTAAGCATAAAAAAACTTATCTAGGATTCAAATTATTTCAACTATACAAATGGGCAGTAGAGATATCAGACATGACTAAAATGACAGGTCATTGAAGACATCATATTACAACAATTTATGTAAAAAACAAAGCGCTGTAAATTGTTTCCATTTCATTGCTTTCTATTTTCTTTGATCTTATAATGCTGGAGCTCTGCAAACCATTCCCCATTTCCTAGCTCCCATTCATACCACTTCCAGCTCGTAATTGTTGTTGGAAAATATAAAACAATACTGAGATAAGACATAACACACACATGTCTCATGACCCATCATAAACTGAACATAGAAAAAGAAAGAAAAAAATATCAGATAAATTAACTTCTCTTATAGTTAGAGGTGGTAAAACGGGCCGCCCAGCTGGGCCCAGGCCAGGCCCATCAGCCTATTGCAAAATTCAGGTTGGACCGGGCTCGGCCCGAACTTCTTTGGATCTAAATGTTGGACGCCTGACCCGGCCCGAATAGCGAGTTAGGCTGCCCGTGGGCCACAATGTAAATTTTACGTTTTTGGGCTATACAGCTCGGCCTGTTCGGGCCATTCATTTTTTCGGGCTAGGTCAGTTATTTTGAGTCTAATTTTTTTAGCTCAACCCGACTGGAAATGTGGGCCACCCAACAAGAAGAAGAAGGGTGCGTCTCATTCTCTCGTTATAGAAACATGTTTAGTTACTTGTTCTACCCGGTCTTGGATAGTAGATACTGGAACACTGATCATGTTTGAATGTCTTTGTAGGGATTTTTGGTAAAAAGACAGCTGATTGAAGGCGAGATTACTGTCTACATGTGTAATGCTACGAAAGTGGTAACTTTTGCACTGGAGGATGTTACTTTATTCTTCACTAGTGATAGAATTCTAGTTTTAAATGATTGTCTTTATGTGCCAAATTTTAGGCGGAACCTTATTTCTGTTTTTAAGTTATTTTTGAATGGGAATATTCAGTTTCTTTTGATAGCAAGGTTGTTATCACAAAGTGGTAAACATTTTATCTGTTCTGGCACATTGGATGAACATCTTTATATACTGAATTCTATGCAAAACATAACACAAACATAATTACTGAACACATCGATCACAAACCCTAATAAAAGAAAAGAACATTCGGAATTTAATCAAACCTATCTTTGGCATCTTACGCTCGGTCATATTAACCTTAAGAGGATATAAAGTTTCATAAATGACAGACCACTGTCTTCATTGGTCTTGGAAACATTTTCTTTGTGTAAATCCTATTTGAAAGGTAAAATGACTAAGCGCCCCTTTAAGTCTGAAGGGAATAAATCTGAAGAGGCATCATATTTGATTCACTCTGACTTATTGACAAACAGGATTTTCACCCTAATTCTAAGCGTCGTTTATATTTTTCTTTTGCATCTTTATCCTTGTTTTGTTATTTTTCATGTTAAACTAGTTATATTTTATAATAAGTGCTATTAACACAATTACTCGCGTTTTAGGGTCGAGTCGAGCGGATCGAGCCTTCCAGAATCAACGAGGATGAGGTGCGACCCGAGCACACGCGAGGCACGAGTAACTCACTCGCTCTAGATGGTGTGACCCGACCAACACGAGACAAGACGCGACCCACGCATGATGAGATTTTTGTTTCACAACGATTTAATCAATCACAAGCTTTAATTTACCAAATCTCAATTATGCAAGTGAACATACGGAGCATAGGAGACCGGGTCGAACACGGGGAATTAATTGCATAAACGAGCCTACAAGTACCATCACATCGAACATTTTCACTAGTCAAACCATTCAAAATTTGGGTTGGATTTTTAACTAGAATAATGGAGTTTTTGCATATAGATTAAACAAAATTAGCAACACAAGAAATAGATGGGAATTAAATTGAAGTAAAATTCACTTAAAAGAAAGCGGCTCTAGGGAGTTGATCTTTGGCAAGGATACAATCATCAAATAGGGGGATCATGCATAAATTTCCCAATTAAACAACACTTGATCACAAATATAGCCCAAGTCCTTTCTCAAGCAACCAAGACATTTTAAATTAAACACAACTCCCCTATCTCTAGGGC
The DNA here is from genome assembly GCA_026008535.1 of Perilla frutescens. Lineage (NCBI taxonomy): Eukaryota > Viridiplantae > Streptophyta > Magnoliopsida > Lamiales > Lamiaceae > Perilla > Perilla frutescens. Next base: position 18,278,057 of record BRKX01000015.1, read on the forward strand.
TCAATTGCAATTTAATCTAAATTAAGCTTATTCAAGTTGATTAACACTAATTTCTCAATCTCATGCCAAATTGGGATTATAAACCAAACACCCATGCACAATTAGTTTTCTCAAACCTAATCATACACAAATTTCTATCCTAGGATGACCAATCCAAGCATAGATTCAAGCATAACATTGATTTATGATAGAAAATTAGAAAATCAAGCACAAACCCCTCTTAGATTCTCATATCCAACACCAAATCTCAAAATCCTAAATGCCTAGAAATTTAGCTATCCATAACCAAAATAGAGAAATACATCACATAAAAGAAAAACATAAGAGAGGAGGAGAAAAAACCTAAAAACTTGTATTAAAATTCTTCAAGAAACTCCTTGTTCTTCAATATCCAAAGCTTCAAAGTATAAACATCATTTATCTCTCTAAAAATGGAAAAATATCAAGTGGAATGCCCCAATTTCGAACTAAGGTTGGTATTTATACAGAGTGGGGGAAAGTTGGGGTGAAAAATAAAGCAAAATCCGGAAATCCTGAAAATGTGACACAGGGACGCGACACGGGGCATGGTTTGATTTCATGCGTCTAGGAGTTTCGAATTTATGCTCGATCATGGCATGGTTTGATTTCATGTATTTTACTTAAACCCATTCATGAATTTATTCATAAAAATTTATAATCTAGGTGTTCTGGGTTTCTGTTGTCGAAGAGTGGCTGAGAGAGCGAGAGAATCATGGAGAATAAAAAAAAAAACACTTGGTTTATAGTCGGTTGTTCCGGACGAGTGGGAAAGAGTGGAGTGGAAGAAGAGTTATTGCTTTTAGTTAAATTTATAACTTTAACTTTAGATGCAGTAGGTAGGTTCTTGATTTAGTTAATCAAGTTAAAGGTTAATCAGCCATCATGCTATTATTAATAGTAAATTAATCAGATCATCGAGAAGGGGATCGGTTGGGAGAATGGATTAATATTATTTTTAAGCTATCATAGATTGGGAATTATAAATTTAACAAATGGATTAAAGATGCTAATGTAATTTGGCATTTCACAGTAAAGTAATACATGCGATCCCATACGTGGCATATCATGCTTAAGTTGATGACAAATGGGTTTAATTTTTAATTAATAAAGGTTAAGTTTTGATGATTGAGGTATTAATTATTTTATAAATTTCCATTTGAGGATATTGTAAGTTAATAACTAGATGACAAAAATGTAGTTATATTATTTAATTATACGACAATCTTTGTGGCAATTTAACTAAATTCTTTATTATACTATATTATCTTGGTAATCTGGTATTCATATTCATATGGTTTAAAATATATATATATATATATATCATTTAGACATTTGGAGCATTTCATTTTTTCATTTCAAATTCATTTCAAGTTAGTTTGCATTAAAACTGAGCATGCATTTATGGATTTTATTTATGGTATTCTAGGTGCGGTGCGACTAAGACCATAAGTTATTGTTAGTGTTTGATTCGAAGTTCATCAGTTCAATTAAGGTGTGGGATTCATTTATTTTATGCCGTTGATCTATATTTTTGCCCATTTTAATATCACGTGTTTGCCGTATATCATGTTACTATCAATGAGCCCTTGGACTATATGTTCATTATTTGACTCTTAGTATTAGTGCACAAATGCCAATGTCGCTATGCGATTCAATTAGTACTAATTTACTATCATGTTTCGGTACTAAGGTACTATCAGTTTTCAGTATCAGCTATATGTGTGCTGCTGTTTTATTAACTTGGGAAAATCTCTGCATAATTTTCCACACTGAGTATATTTTATATATGCTCACCCCTCATTTAACATTTTCAGAAAACTAAGTTTGGTGGCGTGTGGAGGATCGAATGATAGTCCAAGTCAAATCTCATTTCTTCCGCATATCATAGTTTAAATTTCTTTAAATTAGTTATTTCTAATTCAATATTTTATGGATCATGTTGCTTCTTAGACATCTACTCATGTTATTGTCCTTTGGTTTGTTTTATTTTTAGAACTTATCATAAACTTTTCAAATAAAAATATTTCAGTTTCATCTCTATTCTAATGTATGGAATAAATTTTTTATTTTGTTAACTTCATGTATTTATTTTCAGCTCAATGTTTTAAATAATTAAATTAGATCATGTATTTATTTTCAGCTCATTGTTTTAAATAATTAAGTTAGATTATTATTTAAGTAAAAAAAAATATATATTTTTCTCACATTTCCGCATCAATAAAATCATTAAATTATTAAAAATCAGTTTAGCACTTTAAGAAATTTAGGGTGTTACAGTGTGGTATCAGAGCGGGTCTACTTTCCTGTACACTCCGTGAATCATTCATGCATTTAAATTCATTTCATGAGTCATTCGATCACCACGCGCTCCAATATCAAGGTATAAAGTTTCATTTTCAGTTGAGTGAGTATATGATTTATTGGTTGTTATTGTGAGATTGTTACATTTCAATTACTTAAACTCATGAGGTGATCAAATGTTTTATTTATTGAACTTAGTCCTCGAATTTAGAAATAACTTAGAAAGCCTTCTGAGCCTTCTCTATCATTTTTGTAGGACGATGGTGAGAAACATAAGAGCACGTGCCAACAACGCTAATGGTAACAACAACAACCCCGAGAATAATGGTCGTAACGATGGAGAGAACTTGATGTACCAATTTCTTGGTGCTATCAAAGGATTTGTGCAACGATCTAATGATCAATCTGACTCATCAGACCAACATATGCGACCTACGAGTCAAGTTGTTGAGCAATTTCGGCGTTACACACCTCTCCGATTCAATGGTCGAGATGGACCACAAGCTGCTGAGGATTGGCTGGAAGAGTTAGACCGAATTTTCACGCACATTGACTGCACTGATGAACAAAAGGTGGCATGTGCAGTGTTCCAGCTTACTGCCGATGCTGGACGTTGGTGGAAACACTTTGTTAGTACCTTAAGTGAGGAAGAAAAAGATCAGTTGTCATGGGAGATATTTCAAGAAGTGGTATTAGATAAGTATTTCAATACTGCCTTCAAAGAAAAGAAAGAGACTGAATTCTTTGATCTTAAGCAAGGTAATATGACAATTGAAGAGTACGAGAGAAAGTTTAATCAGTTGTCAAGGTATGCTCCTCATTTAGTAGACAGTGAAGGGAAACGGATTGCAAAATTCAAAAGGGGTCTGAGAGCTGAGATCAAGGGAATCTTGGCCGCTCAAGTGATTGAAGATTTCAGTGACCAAGTGAAACGGGCTGGAGATGTAGCCATGAGCCTTGACATAGATAAGCCAACTCAAAAGCAAGTTGATAACTCTGGAAAGAGAAGGTGGGATAATCAAGAAAGGAATCGGGGAAACTTTCCTCCTAAGAAAGGAAGGTTTGAGGCAAGAGCTAATACTGGACCATCTGTAATCAAACCCCAATGCTCAAACTGTGGGAAAAACCATGGTGATCCCTGTCGTCAGGGAATTCGAGAGTGCTATTACTGCCATGAGCCAGGTCATTATGAAAATTTTTGTCCCAAGAAGAAGAACAATATGTCAGCTGGAAGGGGACATGGAGAACCTGAGAAAAGAGAAAAAGAACCTGAAAGAAGAGAAAATGCTCGATTCTTTACTATAGCTCATCAGAATGCAGCGGCAAAGGACAATGACACAATGACTGGTATGTTACCTATTTTTGGAACACCTGCTGTTGTACTATTTGATTCTGGAGCATCGCATTCATTCATATCTTCTAAGTTGTGCCGTATGAAAGGAATTGAATGTGAAGTAGATAACTTAGCCTTAAACATAAGTATCCCTTCAGGCGAGAACATAGTGACTGATAGGATTGCTCGAAAGGTTAAGATGGATTTTGGAGGTAGAGAACTTGAGGCTGACTTATATGAGATAGATATGCATAACTTTGATGTGATATTGGGAATGGACTGGTTAAATCGGAATCATGCAACCATCAAGTGTTATGAAAGAGAGGTCGTTATTCAGAATCCAGGAGAGAAAGAGTTCTCATTTTATGGTGCAAGAATCAGAAGATCACCAATGGTGATATCTGTTATGAAGGCAATGAGATTGCTGAAGAAGGGTAGCTGTCCAGGCTATTTAGTTAATATAGTTGGCGTGGAAGATCAGAGATCGTCAATTGAAGGAGTACCAATTGTCAATGAGTTTGCAGATGTATTTCCAGAAAAATTGCCTGGATTACCACCTAATAGACAAGTGGAATTCACTATTGACTTGGTACCGGGTGCAGGCCCAGTTTCTAAAGCACCATATAGAATGGCCCCTAAGGAATTGCAAGAGATGAAGGCACAAATACAAGAGCTCTTAGATCAAGGATATATTCATCCAAGTGTATCACCTTGGGGAGCACCTGTTTTATTTGTCAAGAAGAAGGACGGATCGATGCGTATGTGTATTGATTATCGTGAATTGAATAGACTCACAATAAAAAACAAGTATCCGTTACCCAGAATTGAGGATCTTTTTGATCAGTTGAAAGGAGCGGGGGTCTTCTCAAAGATAGATCTGAAATCGGGCTATCACTAATTAAATGTGAGAGAAAGTGACATACCAAAGACGGCGTTCAGAACCAGATACGGTCATTATGAGTTTGTAGTCATGCCATTCGGATTAACTAATGCTCCAGCAGTATTCATGGATCTGATGAACCGGGTCTTCCACCCATTTTTGGATAAGTTTGTCATTGTCTTTATAGACGATATCCTGGTTTACTCAAAGGATGAGAAGGAGCATGTGGGGCATTTACGAACTATCTTAGAAACTTTGAGAAATGAAAAGTTATATGCAAAGTTCAAGAAATGTGAATTTTGGCTAGACCGAGTAGCTTTTCTAGGACATGTAGTAACGGCTCAAGGAATAGAAGTGGACCCGGCTAAGGTCGAAGCCGTGAGTAATTGGAAAGCCCCCACAAATGCGGGTGAAGTGAGAAGTTTCTTAGGACTTGCTCGATATTATCAAAGATTTATCAAGGATTTTTCTAAGATAGCTGGTCCGATGACCCAGTTGACAAGGAAAGGGATAGAGTTTAAATGGACCGAGAACTGTGAGCAAAGTTTTCAAGAGCTTAAACGAAGATTGACAACAACTCCGGTGTTAACTATTCCTGATGATTCCAATGAGTTCATTATCTACACCGATGCGTCAAAGCAAGGATTGAGGTGTGTGTTGATGCAAAAAGGAAAGGTTATTGCTTATGCCTCTAGACAGCTAAAGACACACGAGCATAACTACCCCACTCATGATTTAGAGTTGGTAGCAGTGGTATATGCTCTTAAGATTTGGAGGCATTACCTGTATGGAGCTAAGTGTGAGATTTTCACTGATCATAAGAGTTTAAAGTACTTCTTCACACAAAAAGAGCTCAATATGAGACAAAGAAGGTGGTTAGAGCTCGTAAAGGATTATGATTGCTCCATTCAGTATCACCCGGGAAAGGCAAATGTGGTAGCCGATGCTCTCAGTAGAAAGAGTGAGAGACAGTCAACATTAAAGCTGACTCAACAAGATTCATTAATTAAGGATTTTGAAAGATTGAGTTTAGAAATGGTGACACCGGGTACAACAAAGGCCGTGTTAGCAGCACTAGTGATTAAGCCCACTTTACGAGATTGAATAAAAAAGGCCCAGGAGAGTAATGAATTTTTACAAAATATAAGAACTCAAGGAGTCGAGGGAAGTTTAAATGGCTTTGCGTTAGATGGGAATGGTGCTCTCATGATTGGTAGAAGAATTTGTGTGCCTAAGGACAAGGTGTTGATAAGGGAAATCTTAGATGAAGCACATCGCACGGCATATGCGGCACATCCAGGAAGCACCAAAATGTATCAAGATCTTCGAAAGACATTTTGGTGGAGAGGAATGAAAAGATCAGTTGCTGAGTATGTGAGTAGATGTTTGACATGCCAACAAGTGAAGGCTGAACACCAAAGACCCTCTGGATTGTTGAATTCATTAGATATACCAGAGTGGAAGTGGGAACACATCACAATGGATTTTGTTGTAAGGCTCCCTAAAATAATGCGGGGACTCGATGCAGTTTGGGTAATTGTTGATCGACTTACAAAGTCTGCTCATTTTCTCCCAGTCAAGATGACATATACGATGGATCAATTTGCACGACTGTATGTTAGTGAGATTGTTAGACTACATGGGGTGCCAGTTTCAATTGTATCAGACAGAGATCCGAGGTTTACCTCAAATTTTTGGAAGAGTTTACACGCAGCTATGGGAACAAAGTTGAAGTTTTTGACTGCTTATCACCCTCAAACTGACGGACAGTCAGAAAGGACTATCCAGATTCTCGAGGATATGTTGAGAACATGCATCTTAGATATTGGAGGAAATTGGGAGACACATTTGCCCCTAGTTGAGTTTGCTTACAACAATAGTTTTCAGTCAACTATTGGGATGGCACCATATGAAACGCTTTATGGAAGGAAGTGTAGGTCACCTTTATATTGGGACGAGATTGGTGAAAGGAAGATTTTGGGTCCTGAAATGGTTGAGAAGACGGTGGAAGTCATTGCAAAGATAAGAGAAAGGATTAAAATAGCTCAAGACAGACAAAAATCGTATGCTGACCGAAGAAGAAAAGATCTGCATTTTGAGGTAAATGATAAAGTTTTTCTTAAAGTGGCTCCAATGAAGGGAGTTTTGAGATTTGGGAAGAAAGGGAAGCTGAGACCACGATTTATTGGGCCATTCAAAATTCTGGAACGCATAGGAGATGTAGCTTATCGTTTAACATTATCTCCGGAATTGTCTGCAGTGCATAATGTGTTTCACGAGTCTATGCTTCGGAAGTATCTACACGATCCCAGTCATGTTGTACATCATGAGAACTTACAAATCAGTAAAGATCTTACTTATGAGGAGGAACCCAGTGTTGTGTTGGATCATAGGGTTCACGTATTAAGAGGACAAGAAATACCATTAATCAAGATTCAATGGACTAGACATGGTCCTGATGAAGCTACCTGGGAGCGTGAGGAAGAGATTCTAGCTCGTTATCCTAACTTAGAACCAAGTAAGTTTAATTTCGAGGACGAAATTTCTTTTTAGTGGGTAGGGTTGTAACAGCCCGTTTTTCCAATCACTGTTTAAATAAAGTAATTGTCTTGAATTATGTGAATTATTAGAATTTGTGAATCTTTTTATGATCGAGTTATATGTATAGTCTAAGTCGCGCCCCTAGATAAATATTCAATTTTATTTTAGTAAACTAATATTTATTTATTTAAAATCAAATAGAAAATCAAGTTACATGAATTTAGACTAGGTGTGTGTGTCTATTCTTGTAAGTGTTCATATACATTCATATTTTATTTTAAAAGAGTTATTTTCAAAGTATTTGTCCCAAATACATGTTGTGTTTATTTATACGTAATTGATTTTAGGAAAATCTTTAATTATTTTTTTAAAGAAAAAAAACGTGTTTGGCTTCTAAAAGGTTTAATATGATTTAAAAGCTTACCATTTATTTAAAGTTAGGAGTTTTAAATTATTAGAATATTTAAAACTATATATCCAAAATAGGGTTTATTGAAAAAAAAATCCAAACCCTAATATCCTACTATAAATACCAAGGATTAGTTTCTAACCTGGTTTTTTTAAGATTTGAACGCCGCTACTCTAAGGAAGAACTTATTTCCCAAGAGTTGAAGAGGATTAGTTGTTTGTCAAGGTAAGTGTTTCGAATGTTTTCAAGTTTAGGGATTTAATATTTTGTGTTAAGAAGCATGCATCATATTGCATAATAAACTCATATACATGCTTTGATTTTTTTTCCCGTAAGCAATTGATCACCTATAATTCTGCATAGATTTTTATTTTTATTTTCTCTCCATCATTTAACTCATTGGTATTTTGGATTCATGCGTCTAGGAGTTTCGAATTTATGCTCGATCATGGCATGGTTTGATTTCATGTATTTTACTTAAACTCATTCATGAATTTATTCATAACAATTTATAATCTGGGTGTTCTGGGTTTCTGTTGTCGAAGAGTGGCTGAGAGAGCGAGAGAATCATGGAGAATAAAAAAAACACTTGGTTTATAGTCGGTTGTTCCGGACGAGAGGGAAAGAGTGGAGTGGAAGAAGAGTTATTGCTTTTAGTGAAATTTATAACTTTAACTTTAGATGCAGTAGGTAGGTTCTTGATTTAGTTAATCAAGTTAAAGGTTAATCAGCCATCATGCTATTATTAATAGTAAATTAATCAGATCGTCGAGAAGGGGATCAGTTGGGAGAATGGATTCATATTATTTTTAAGCTATCATAGATTGGGAATTATAAATTTAACAAATGGATTAAAGATGCTAATGTAATTTGGCATTTCACAGTAAAGTAATACATGCGATCCCATACGTGGCATATCATGCTTAAGTTGATGACAAATGGGTTTAATTTTTAATTAATAAAGGTTAAGTTTTGATGATTGAGGTATTAATTATTTTATAAATTTTCATTTGAGGATATTGTAAGTTAATAACTAGATGACAAAAATGTAGTTATATTATTTAATTATACGACAATCTTTGTGGCAATTTAACTAAATTCTTTATTATAATATATTATCTTGGTAATTTGGTATTCATATTCATATGGTTTAAAATATATATATATATATATATATATATATATACACATCATTTAGACATTTGGAGCATTTCATTTTTTCATTTCAAATTCATTTCAAGTTAGTTTGCATTAAAACCGAGCATGCATTTATGGATTTTATTTATGGTATTCTAGGTGCGGTGCGACTAAGACCATAAGTTATTGTTAGTGTTTGATTCGAAGTTCATCAGTTCAATTAAGGTGTGGGATTCATTTATTTTATGCCGTTGATCTATATTTTTGCCCATTTTAATATCACGTGTTTGCCGTATATCATGTTACTATCAATGAGCCCTTGGACTATATGTTCATTATTTGGCTCTTAGTATTTGAGCACAAATGTCAATGTCGCTATGCGATTCAATTAGTACTAATGTACTATCATATTTCGGTACTAAGGTACTATCAGTTTTCAGTATCAGTTATATGTGTGCTGCTGTTTTATTAACTTGGGCAAATCTCTGCATAATTTTCCACACTGAGTATATTTTATATATGCTCACCCCTTATTTAACATTTTCAGGAAACTAAGTTTGGTGGCGTGTGGAGGATCGAATGACAGTCCAAGTCAAATCTCATTTCTTCCGCATATCATAGTTTAAATTTCTTTAAATTAGTTATTTCTAATTCAATATTTTATAGATCATGTTGCTTCTTAGACATCTACTCATGTTATTGTCCTTTGGTTTGTTTTATTTTTAGAACTTATCATAAACTTTTCAAATAAAAATATTTCAGTTTCATCTCTATTCTAATGTATGGAATAAATTTTTTATTTTGTTAACTTCATGTATTTATTTTCAGCTCAATGTTTTAAATAATTAAATTAGATCATGTATTTATTTTCAGCTCATTGTTTTAAATAATTAAGTTAGATTATTATTTAAGTAAAAAATATATATATTTTTCTCACATTTCCGCATCAATTAAAATTATTAAATTATTAAAAATCAGTTTAGCACTTTAAGAAATTTAGGGTGTTACATCCTTAGTCCCTTCCGATACGCACTTCAACTCTCGGGCCTTGGATTGCTCATGTTTCGACTCTGTTTTCTAAATTAACTGTTTTAGCAACATTTATTATAAAAAGAAGCTAATATTATCCTAAACAACGATTTAACATACTAAAATATGAAAGAAACATAAGTAATAATGCTCGGATTAGGACTAAAATACGAATATGTCTACTCCCCCAAACTTGAACTCTTGTTTGTTCTCAAACAAGCATTTGGAAAGAACAAGAGAAAAGATCAAGACAAAAAGGAAAAACATGGCCATTAATGCCTCAGCTTCTTTAATCAACAATCCTCATGTAAAGAACAAGATCGAAGCTTTATATCATAAGAGCAAAATCATGAAGAAAATGACCACTCTCTTTGAAAAACAATTCTTATCATAATGATCCTCACACATGGAGATAAGGGGCATATTTTCACTCAATATCAAGTAATAAAGGCATACCACCATAGGCTTACAAAATAACTCAACATGATTCACCAATGTGCTCTAAGCAAGAATCCCATAGGTCTTTAGGGTTGTAGCGTTTGGCTCTTTGGACGGGTAGGGAAATTTTTAGGTAGGAGTGACTCCAAGTCCTTTCCCACATCCTACTAGCATTCCAAACCTAGTAAAACTAAAAGTTTTCTTCTACCCATGTCACACAAAATGAGCAAGCTTAAGCAAAAGATGGATGATCCTTAGCCTCTTCTTTTTCTTCTAATTCATTCCCCCTACAATATTGGTTCACACATTCTTCCACAAGGAACTAAAGTTGACATTAAATTCATTTTTTCAATTTAATTCAACATCACGACTCTAATGATTCCCATTTTTTTTTCATTTCAAGGGGAAGACTTTGAACTTCACATTTCTAGGCTTTAAAACATGTTTCATAATTTTTTTTTCTTTCTATCCGAATTTTGCTACCCACGATTTTTGAAATAACAATTCCTTCATTCCTTAAATTCCCTCTACCCCGGGCTATTCAACAAAAATCAATCACCAAAGGCTCAACGGGGCTAACAATGATAAATTTCAAAGGAAGGAATAAATAAGGCTAAAAATGTTCGACAAAAACCGCCTTAGGTCATCTTCAAGTTCTAAGCACATATAGAATACATGAAAGTTATGAAGCAAGTTCTAGAGATGCAAATATCATTGAAGAATCACACATGAAAGAACAAAATAGGCCCAAATCTCACAAGTGGCTAGAAATCAAGCCAAATTTCCACGATTTTTGGCTAGAATGATACTTTGGCTTATCACTCTTCTCATGCATGAATTTTTCAAAATTATCACATAAACACAAAATAAATCATCATAGGCTCGGCATGATTTCCTATGTCTATCATTCCCTGTTTCTGTCACCAAATTAAGCAAGATAAACATAAGCTCAAGTAGGGAAACAAATTACCACACACGATTTAAGTCTAATCCAATCATTTACTATTACAGACCCAAATATATAGAATAGAAATGATCCTAGAGATCAAATAAATCCATACAAACCAACATAAAGTGCTAAATTCAAATATCAAATCCTAGTAACAGTCATCCCAAATATCCAAATAAATTAAAATAAAGACAGATAGAGGGCAATTACCGGTCACCACTTCATACCCCCTCCCCAAAACTTGTTCCATTCCAAAGGAAGGACAAGTTTGAGTGGAAACATAGTGGGACCGAAATCGAGGAGCAGACTCTTTCAATCTTCAGCGGGAGGACGACGTGGGGTGGAGTCGGATGGCGGCTGGTACGGTGGATATGGGTATGGAGGGTACGGGTAGGGGGGGTAGTGCTGATACTGTGGCATCTGTGGTGGTCTTTGATGAGATGCTCCTTGTCCGAACCACTGGCCCATCATATTCTCCATACTCGACTGGAAGGTAGTGAAACTTCCTTGCAGACCTTGAATCTCAGCACTAATACCCGTAAAACGGGTCCCGATCTCCTCTTCCAAACCTGTGAAGCGAGCATCAAAGCTCTCCTGCATCCCTATCAAACGAGTATCAACCTCAGACCGCCATTCTCCAAATCGGGAATTCATGTCCACCCGCATATTTCCCATATTAGTCGCCATGTCATTTATCAAGTTCTCCAAGGTGCCAAAGCGGTCGTCCTGGACATCCTCCCTATTTCATCGACTTTTCCTTGGTTAGTCTTGTGATGTGGAGCCCCCAGCATCGTCTGCCCTAGGTGCCTCCCGTGGTGTGCCTTCAGACGTGGTTATCAAGGCAAGATGAGCTGGGGTGTCCATCAACCAATTCTCATTCTCATCGAAAGTAGTCACATTAGTCAAAGCCGGATTTGGAAGAGGGAATTGACGCTTGTTTGTCATTATGAAGTCAAATGGTGCAGAGGTGGAGATGACAAACTTTGCATTCCGGAGATGCTCCATATTAAGAGATCGAGAGCCGGGCATGCATTGATAGTTGGATAAGTTTATGTCCAACATTACGGCAATTGGGGTGATCAAGCCCCCAATGCAAATAGTGCCCGTCCGGGAAACTGTTTGCCTTTGGCACTGAAGAAGGAAGTGAGCAGCAAAGTTCATTGGGATAGCATTTAACATGCACCACATCATGTAAAGCTCCCGTGTCCTGAGGCCACTATTTTCATGTCGTGCTAGAATAGTGGAGGAAAGGAGTTTTTGCATATACCGGAAGATAGGGTTAGGCAAATGAGAGGCCTTGCTCTTGCTGGAGTCATACTGTAGCATATTTGGATTCGCCTCCACGACACGATCATGAAAGGCATTGAAGCGGAAGGACAGATGAGAATGGTAGGTCCCATTAGCCTGAGTTTGAAACATTGCATTGAGACAATCCACGATGAACCTTCAATCACGGTTTCCAAGCCGGAATGTGCAAGAAATAGGCCCTTTTGATGGAGTGGATTTCACTTTCAAAGTGGCAAGAAACTCACGAACTAGCAAAGGGTACGTCTTCTAATCATTTCCTCCTAGGACATGTGTCCACCCAATGCGTCGTAGGAGTCCCATCATACTCTCATGAATGCCTAATTTTCTGGTGGTATTGACGTCCATGAACCGAGTAGCCGCAATTTGGAAACTTTTGGCTAGCTTCAACCACTTCTTTTTGTGCTCATAGTCCTCCAAGTAAATGTTCACCATTGCGGGATCATTGGCCCCCCATATTGAGAGGAGGCAAGAGTGCACGATTGTTGTTTGGCCCCTCATCTTCTTGGTCTTCTTCTTCTTCCTCCTCTTTTTGTTCTTCGTCTTCTGATTGTTCCTCCTCTTGTTCTTCATCTTTCGATAAATCTAGAACCTCCTCTTCTTGAAATTCCTCTTCATCAATGAGCCGTCTTCGGGCTTCTCCTGCTTGTCGTCCTTGCCTAGTTTGCACCATTGTTGTGGGAGGAGTTTTTTGGATTAAGTACCTTGCAAAATAAAAGGGCATCAAAATTTCATAGCAAAGGTAAGAGGTAAACGATAGTGTTTTGCTAGGATATTTCAACCGGATTAAGGCACAATGTTTAAATTTTATGTCCTAAGCAAACACACCATTGGGCAAAAAGAACAACGTAAACAAGACTTCTTGTAAGATCTCATGTAATGCTCATGGGAACTCTATTGTAAAACAAAGGTTGGCTTATACTAGACAAAAATCCATGAATAGGGCAATAAAACAAGTATATTTATGAGTGGTGCCACAACACAAGAAAAAGCATAGCAAAATCCCCATGACCAAGCTCAACCTTATTCATTATTGTCACAAAACTCCCATTCAAGCATAATATGCTATATCAAGGAAAATGGAACAAGAAATTTTTGCCTAAGTAAAGAACATTTCTCCAAAATGATTACACAAATCCCATAACAAACCGATTCTTCCAAATAAACCACATAAAACAAGTTAAGGGACATGGAATTGCATAGATCGAAAATTATAAAGCAAGAATTTCTCATCTACAAGATTTTCACCAAATTTTTACCTTAGAACCCTAGATCTAAGCAAAAATGAGAAATCTCAACAACACCTCCATAGATATACAAATTGAAAGCACACCCAAGGTTCATAAGGTAAGAAATATATAATAGAAGCAAGAAGAATGAAAAGAATCCATACAAAATTATTTCACCATGAAAACCCCTATTTGGGAGCTTAAGAAGCTATGAACTTGGTGCCATGGAGAAGAAGAAGAAAATGGAGTATAGATTCATACCTTGAAGTGATTGGAGCTTGAAATGGAGTGAAGAAACACTATGGAAAGTGCTCAAGTGAGTGAATATGGAGTGGTGAGTGAAAGTGGTATGAAATGGAGTGAAAGAGGTGAAGAAGGGTTAAAAACCCGTTCAGCACGTTGGTGCGACCCAGACCGCAAAAACGCCGGGTCAGGCCGCGCCTCGCCACCGCGACCCGGGCTGTGGGCCGCCGGTCGGGCCGCGCCGCAGGTGGCTATTTTTCAGCCGCGGACGCAGGGCCGCTCGGTCGCGCCTCCGGCTCTGGGTCGCGCCGCATTGCAGGCTGTCTCGGTGCATTGGCTCGTTTCAGCCTTTGTTGACACTTCACCTGTTCATGTACCACTCCTATGCTCCCGGCTTAGCCATTGACGGACAAAACTTCTCTGTTTCATAACTACGAGACCAAAAAGACAAAACTACAAGAAAACACACGAAACCAAAAACTCAACAAAAGAAAACAAGAAAAGCATCCCTATTAACTAAGAAAAATGAAATGAAAATAAAATATTGGGTTTCCTCCCAACAAGTGCTAAGTTTAACGTCACTAGCTCGACGGGATATCATTGCATTTAGGCATCGTCAAGGTAGCAAACTAACATCACTTCTTTTTCCTCAGGCTTGTAGAATTTTTTGACTCGGTGCCCATTCACCACAAACAAGCTTCTATCCTTGCCTTTGAGCTCAATTGCCCCTCCATGAAAAATTCGGGCTATGGTAAACGGACCACTCCATTTGGTCTTAAGTTTTCCGGGAAATAGCTTGAATCTTGAATTAAACAAAAGAACTTCATCTCCCGGTGTAAGATCTTTTTGTCTTAAGAGCTTGTCATGGTAGACTTTGGCTCTCATCTTGTAAATAGCCGAATTTCAAAAGCCTCCATCCGGAATTCCTCTAACTCATTCAATTTGAAGATTCGCTCTCCAACGGATAACATGGGATCAAGGTTCAACTTCTTGGTGGCCCAAAACACTTTATGTGAAAGCTCAACGGGCAAATGACAAGATTTTCTGAACACGAGTTGATAAGGAGACATTCCTAGCGGGGTCTTGTAAGCCATGCGATAAGCCCATAACACTTCATCCAAAAGTGAAGACCAATCCTTTCCATTTGTGTAGACTACCTTTTGAAGGATTTGCTTTACTTTCTGATTTGCCAACTCGGCTTGTCCGTTTGCTTGAGGATGATAGGGTGTCGTTACCTTATGCTTGACTCCATGTCTAGCAAGCAATGCTTCCATCCATTTGTTGTAAAAGTGAGAGCCACCATCGCTCACAATGGCTCTAGGGGCCCCATACCTTGTCAAGACATTCTTTTTGAGAAATTTGAGAACAACTTTTGCATCATTTGTCTTTGTTGGAGTGGCTTCAATCCACCGTGACACATAGTCTACGGCTAGCAAGATGTACATATTTCCTTCCGATGCAACAAACGGTCCCATGAAGTCTATTCCCCACACATCGAAAAGCTCAACTTCAATGGTATTCTTCATGGGTATTTCATCCTTCTTAGATATAGATCCTATACGTTGGCATTTATCACAACTCTTAATGAACTCTCTTGCATTCTTGAAAATGCTTGGCCAATAAAATCCACTTTGGTAAATCTTTCTAGCAGTCCGATTGGCTCCAAAATGTCCCCCACTTAATCCCGCATGGCATGTTTCTAGAATGTATCCCCATTCCTTTTCGGGCACACACCTCCTCAAAACTAGATCCGCACATCTTCTAAACAAAAACGGTTCATCCCACACAAAGAATCTCAAGTCATGGAAGAATTTCTTCTTTTGATAACCTTCTAACTCTTTAGGTGAGACTCCCGCCACCAAATAGTTTACTATATCCGCAAACCATGGCACCTTCATTGTTCCCACAACTAGGATCCTTTCATCCGGAAAACAATCATCGATCTCCATTTTATCATCTTGATTTTCCTTGGTATGCTCCAAATGAGATAGGTGGTCGGTCACCGCATTCTCACATCCTCTTCGGTCTCTAATTTCCATATCTAGGAGAAGGATCCATCTTATGAGTCGGGGCTTAGCATCTTTCTTGGCAAAAAGATGCCTTAAGGCGGCATGATCCGTGTGGACAATCGTTCGGGCCCCAATAAGGTATGGCCGGAACTTGTTAAAGGCGTATACAACCGCCAACAGCTCTCTCTCCGTGGTTGTGTAGTTTGCTTGTGCTGGGTCTAGAGTTTTGCTTCCATAGTAGATCACCCGGAACAAATTTTCTCTCATTTGCCCTAATACGGCCCCCACAGCTACCTCACTTGCATCACACATGAGTTCAAATGGCTCACTCCAATCCGGGGCAATGAGGATCGGGGCCGTCATAAGGGCTTTCTTCAGGGTCTCAAATGTTTGTACACTGTCATCATAAAAAATTAAGTCATTAGATTTTTCAAGCAATTTACACAAAGGTTTGGAAATCTTTGAAAAATCCTTAATGAAACGCCGATAGAATCCGGTATGGCCAAGGAAACTTCGGACTCCCTTTTCATTTGTGGGAGGTGGAAGCTTCTCGATGGCTACTATCTTGGCTCGATCCACTTCCAAGCCCACAACGGACACTTTGTGGCCAAGGACTACTCCATCTCTTACCATAAAATGGCATTTTCCCAATTCAAAACAAGGTTAGTCTCTTCACAACGCTGCAAAACTCGGGTTAGGTTTTCCAAACAATTATCAAAAGAGTTTCCAAAAACTGAGAAATCATCCATAAAGATCTCCATTATCTTTTCAATCAAATCATGAAAAATTGACATCATACATCTTTGGAAAGTAGCCAGAGCATTACACAAACCAAAGTACATTCTTCTAAAAGCAAAGATTCCATAAAGGAAAATAAAAGCGGATTTATGTTGGTCCTCGGGTGCAATCAAGATTTGGTTATACCCGGAATAACCATCTAGAAAACAATAGAACTCATACCCGGCTAACCTATCAAGCATTTCGTCAATGAAAGGTAATGGAAAGTGATCCTTTATAGTGGCCGCATTTAATGCATGGTAATCAATACACACTCGCCAACCATTCACAAGCCTAGTAGCTATCAATTCATTACTTTCATCCTTTATTACGGTCATTCCTCCCTTTTTGGCTACCACTTGGGTGGGACTCACCCACTCACTATCGGAAATAACATAAACTATACTCACATCAAGCCATTTAAGAACTTCCTTCCTAACCACTTCTTGCATTATGGGATTCAATCTACGTTGGGGTTGGACACGAGGTTTGTAATCTTTTTCTAACAAAATTCTATGCATGCAAATTGTGGGGCTAATCCCCTTCAAATCCCCAATGGACCAACCTAACGTGGATTTATGCTTCCTCAAGACTCTTAGTAACTTATCAAGCTCACAAGAAGATAAATAGGCCGATACAATTACGGGATATGTTTCATTTGCACCCAAGTATGCATACCTCAAGTGTTCCGGAAGGGGCTTCAATTCTTCCTTCTTGTCTCCCTCCCCACCTCCTTCTCTCTCCAATGCTTCCTCTTTTCCATCCCTTAATGTCAAAAAATGATTTTCTCATCTTGGGATTTCCTGTGGGGAATCAAGAGCAAACACACAATCCAAAATATCGGTATTATCATCAAAATCATCAAAAGAAGAAGAAGAGTAAAGAGATGCAAACAAGATGGTTTCCACGGGGTCTTAAGAGATGTAACGCTCCATCATTGTCTCTTCAACACATTCTTCTACAATCTTCATCACTTTACAATCTTCCACTCTCATGGACTCCTTGTTATCATCATGAAACTTCATGGCATTATAAATTGAAAATGTACTACTTTCATCATTTAAACGGAGCGTGAGCTCCCCTTTCGACACATCAATTAGTGCCTTACCCGTTGCCAAGAATGGCCTTCCCAAAATAAGTGGCACGTTCTTATCCTCCTCCATATCTAAGACAACAAAATCCACGGGGAAAATGAAGTCATTCACCTTCACAAGTGCATCATCCACAACTCCTTTTGGATAAGTCAAGGACCTATCCACCATTTGCAAGCATATCATTGTCGGCTTGATTTCTCCAACATTAAGCTTCAAGAAGAACGACAACGGCATAAGATTTATACTTGCACCCAAATTGCAAAGGACTTTCTTCTCATGGTAATCTCCAATGGTGACGGTAATGTTGAAACTCCCGGGATCCTTCATCTTGGCGGGAAGTTTCTTTTGAATCAAGGCACTACAATTTTCCGTTAGACTCACGGTCTCGAAGTTGCCCAATTTTCTCATTCTTGTCACTACCTCTTTGAGAAATTTGGCGTAGCTTGGTATTTGTTGAAGGGCTTCCACGAGAGGGAGGTTGATTTGAATCCTTTGAAATATGTCAAGGAATTTGGAGAATTGCTCCTCATTCTTGGACTTTTGAAGCCTTTGAGGGTAAGGTACCTTTGCATGTGATTCATCTACCTTCTTTGGTTGAGGTTTTACCTTATCTTCAATTGATTTATCTTTCTTGGAATTCATTTCCTCTTCTACCACTTCTTCATCTTTCCCTTCGTCAGTGGTTGCCTCATCATCTTGTTTTGGCATTTCGGGGCCCTTGTATGTGGTTCCACTCCGTAAGGTAATAGCTTTGCAATCCTTTAGGTTTACCGTTGTATTGGAGAGAAAGTGTCCCGGTTGATGTTGACTTCCCATGACGGTAGCTAGTTGCCCCATTTGTTTCTCAAGCATTTTTAATTGGGTATTTACCACCACTTGGTTGCTCTCAAGCTTCTCAAATCTTGTTTGGGATTCACTCATATACTTGTCGGTCTTGTTCAATAGAGTCATGAGAAGTTCTTCCATTTTTGGTTTCTTTTCATCATCGATGACCCCATTTGTAACCGAGAAACCCGGTGGTGGTTGAAGAGCGGTGTTCGGATTTCCATAGGATAAATTTGGGTGTGGTGGTTGGTGTTGATAATGGTTCCCCGGTCCACTTTGTTGGCCTTGGAAATGTGGTTTGAACCCTTGGTTGTATGGCCTTTGATGGTTCCCATAACCACTTTGGTTCACATAATTGGCTTCCTCAAGATGAGGTAGAGTAGAAGCCTCGGTCCTTTACATCGCCATGGCTTCAATCTTGGAATTCAAAGTTGACATTTGGGTAGCTAGGAGTGCTATTGACTCCGTGGTTGCATTAGAGTCTACTGTCTTCAACATTTGAATTCCATCTCTTTCACTCGGCCATTGGTAGGCGTTGGAAGCCATTTCATCAATGATAGCCAATGCTTTTTCCGGTCCCCTTCCAAGTAGAGATGCACCGACGGCGGCATCTAAGATTCTCCTCACCTCGGGTGTTGATCCGGAGTAGAAAAGGCACACTTGATGGTTTGTGCCAAAGTCGTGGCCCGGACACTTTCTCAACATCTCACAAAATCATTCCCAAGCCTCATACATAGACTCATCTTCCCTTTGCCTAAATTTGGTGATCTCTCCCTTAAGTTTGAGTGTTTTCCCCGGTGGAAAGAACTTTTGTAAAAACTCGGAGATCATGGTGTTCCAAGACTCAAATGTCGATGGGGGTTGGTTTGACCACCATGCCCTAGCTCTGTCACGGAGGGAAAAGTAGAATAGCCTAAGTCTCACGGCGTCCTCCGGTACTCCATTCATTTTCACCGTTCGATATATCTCAAGGAATTAGTTGACGTGCTCATGAGGATCTTCAATTGCGGAACCCCCAAATTGATTTTGGGAAACCATTGCTATTAATCTCGGCTTGAGCTCAAAATTGTTAGCATGAATAGCCGGTCCATTCCTTGCTCCTTCGTTGATAACGGGTTGAAACAAATTCCGGATTGGAGCTTCCTCTTGAGCCCTTTCTTCCTCTTGAGCCCTCAATTGTGCCCTCAACTCCTCTATTTGTGCTTGCATCTCAAGGATTAAGGGGTCTTTAATTGGAGGATTTGGAGGTTGAATTGGGGGATTAGAAATTTAGTTGTTGTTATTCCCTATTCTCCTTCGTCGCCTATCCGCGTTACGATGATGACTTGTAGCTTCTATTTCGGGGTCGACTTCAAACAAAGGTTCTCCACGCGACCTTGTTCGCATACAATACCTAAGAAAAGTACACGGTAAGTTTGGAACGTAAAAGAAAACAAAACGTTTAATCTAGCAAACAATTCTTGAAATGATATTGCATATACTCAAATAAATAAATTAATTCCCGGGCAACGACGCCAAAAACTTGATGAGATTTTTGTTTCACAACGATTTAATCAATCACAGGCTTTAATTTACCAAATCTCAATTATGCAAGTGAACATACGAAGCATAGGAGACCGGGTCGAACACGGGGAATTAATTGCATAAACGAGCCTACAAGTACCATCACATCGAACATTTTCACTAGTCAAACAATTCAAAATTTGGTTTGGATTTTTAACTAGAATAATGGAATTTTTGCATAGATTAAACAAAATTAGCAACACAAGAAATAGACGGGAATCAAATTGAAGTAAAATTCACTTAAAAGAAAGCGGCTCTAGGGAGTTGATCTTTGACAAGGATACAATCATCAAATAGGGGGATCATGCATAAATTTCCCAATTAAACAACACTTGATCACAAATATAGCCCAAGTCCTTTCTCAAGCAACCAAGACATTTTAAATTAAACACAACTCCCCTATCTCTAGGGCTCAATTGTAATTTAATCTAAATTAAGCTTTTTCAAGTTGATTAACACCAATTTAACACTAATTTCTCAATCTCATGCCAAATTAGGATCACAAATTTCTATCCTAGGATGGCCAATCCAAGCATAACATTGATTTATGATAGAAAATTAAAAAATCAAGCACAAACCCCTCTTAGATTCTCATATCCAACACCGAATCTCAAAACCCTAGATGCCTAGAAATTTAGCTATCCATAACCAAAATAGAGAAATACATCACATAAAAGAAAAACATAAGAGAGGAGGAGAAAAAACCTAAAAACTTGTATTAAAATTCTTCAAGAAACTCCTTGTTCTTCAATATCCAAAGCTTCAAAGCATAAACATCATTTCTCTCTCTAAAAATGGAAAAATATCAAGTGGAATGCCCCAATTTCGAACTAAGGTTGGTATTTATACAAAGTGGGGGGAAATTGGGGTGAAAAATAAAGCAAAATCCGGAAATCCCAAAAATGTGACATAGGGGCGCGACACGGGCCGGTCGCACCCCGTGGCTCGTGCCGGGTGAGAAGAGGCGCGACCCGGGCGACCCCGGTCCTGGGTCGGGCCGCGCCGCAAGCGGCTGTTTTTCAGCCGCGGACGCAGGGCCGTGGGTCACGGCTTGTGGCGCCGGTCACGCCGCGTTGCAGACCGTGCCTGGCGTCCCGGCTCCGACTCTGTCTCCGTGCTCTCTCGCATGTCCAGCTCAGCTCCTCAGTCCCTTCTGATACGCACTTCAACTCTCGGGCCTTGGATTGCTCATTTTTCGACTCTGTTTTCTAAATTAACTGTGTTAGCAACACTTATTATAAAAAGAAGCTAATATTACCCTAAACAACGAGTTAACATACTAAAATATGAAAGAAACATAAGTAATAATGCTTGGATTAGGACTAAAATATGAGTATGTCAACGCACAGTTAATAATGCTTGGATTAGGACTAAAATATGAGTATGTCAACGCACAGGAGCAGCGCGACCGAGCGTCCACACAGAGGCCTTCAAAGCCGTGTTCGAGCGAGGCCCGCGTCAGAGCCAGAAGGCACGACCATCTCGATCGCACCTGGAGGCGCGAGTGAGATGGTGCGAGCGGGGCACGACTGACCCCGTCTCGTGCCTCCTTCCCCATTTCTGGATTTTTGCATTTTATTTTCATTTTTGAATTTATTTTTGTACTTGAAAATTGCCCTAGTATAAATAGGGATTCTAATTCAAAATTTAGGGCATGCCCTCAATACTTTACTCTCTTTAGCTTATTTTTGGAGAAGTCTTGGCTTGGAGGATTTGAAGTGTGAAGAAGTTGAAGTTTGAGAGATTGTTCTACACATTTCGGGTTTAATCTAAACTTTCTTTATGGGTTTCATTTTCATTGATGTTTGTTTTATTGGAATTATGAGTAGCTAATTATTTTTATTCTAGGGTAATATAAATTAATGTTGGGTAGTTGAATTTTAATATGGATGGATGGATGTTTTTCTCCTCTTTCTTCTTCATAAATCAAGCTTTGAGAAAAGCAATTTTGCATGGGTTATTGATTTTTGAATTCAATTTTATATTAAAACGAGAGTTTAATATTTGATTAACTTATTGGTGATTGATGGAGCTCAATTAGGTTAGATATGAATTCAACCCTAGAGATAGGGGAATTTTATTTGGCTAAAATGTCCTTGAGAGGATTGAATTTTGTATCAATTTTGAGAGGATTGAATAGCATGTTGTCCATATTAAAATGATCACATCTTTATTAATGAGCATTGCCCTAGAACTCATTTTCCTCATTAATTAAATCTTTCAGTTGATCAAAATTTTATGTTCTTGATTTTAGGAATCTTGTTCGTTGTATCTTCTTGTGCTTAGTTTAAAATCTCCCAAAATTTTCATATGGTTTAACTTGTAAAATAATTCGAGTATGATGCTTGCTTGCTCTAATTTTCATTAATTCCTCGTGTTCGACCTTGTTTCACTTGCTACATGATTGTACACTTGCACAGTGAGATAAGATTTTAAAGCTTGTAGAATGACACATTAATTATATCTCATCAAGTTTTTGGCGCCATTGTCGGGGAATTAATTGTTAATTCGAGTTTTATACAATATCGTTACAAAAGTTGTTTTGCTAGATTAAACGCTTTATTTTTCTTTTATTAGTACCAAACTTACCTTTAGCTATTTGACAGGTGGTGTATCCGTATAGAGCTGTCAAAATGGGTCTGGCCCGTTGGGCCTGATCGAGCCCGTCTAAAAAAATGACAGGTTGGGCTATTGTTTAAGAGGCCTGTAAAATGGCGGGCCTAGACGGGCCGACCTGTATGGGCCGCGGGTTTAGCGGGACGGGCCTCTGGCGGGTTGAGCTGGCCGGCAGGTCTTCTAATTTTTTTTTAAAATTATAACCCTAGCACTACATTCATAATTTCACATAGCCGCACCCCAATTAAATTTTACATAGCCGCAGACATAAAGGCCAGACACCGGACCACGTCTCTTCCATCTTCGCCGCTCAATCTACCCACTGGCAACACAACCACCACACCGCCAACGTTTCTTTCTTTAATTCTCTGTCTCTCATCAGTACACGTACGTATGTTTCATCATCTTCGCCGCCTATTTCTCTATCTCCATCTCACTCACTCTTCTAAGTTCTAAAGTTCTAATTCTTGATTTGTTGTTCCGCCGACTGCTCTAAAGACTAGCACCGCCACTGATTGCCCACCGCCGACCCACATCTCCATCTTCACCTCTTGTTAGTCCAAGTAAGCTTCTTTAAGTTCTCTCATATTGCACAATAATGTGGATTAGTTGAATGACTTAGATTATTTAATTTGTATGTATTGAAAAGATCAGTTGAATTGGAGCAAGTCTTATAGTAAAAAATATTTGTTAATTAAATTACAGCAACTTCATAGTTATGTAATCTGTAGAAAATGAATAGTGATTTTGTTTGTATTTATTATTACAGCCACATAATTAATGGAGTCTACATGTAGCCCTGTGGCCCATGTCCTTATGAAAAGGAGATGAAGTTGATCAACAAGATACATAAATGTTTTAGCTATTTGAATTTTACTTTTAGGAACAATTATGGAATATTTTTTATGTTTATTTGACATTCTCTACCGCTAAATCTTTATTTTTAGTTCAGATTTTGGTTATGGACCTTTAAAACTACTTTTGTTTATTTTTTATATATGATAATGCTCCTTTTTTATTGTATTTAATCGGTAGTAATTTTGTCAAAATCTTATGTGGATTATTGGGTCTTCTTGAGAGTTTTTGGCAGCTAGTATTGTTCTAAATTATGAAGCCATAAATAATCATTTAAAAAAAACTTATCAGTCCTATGGGTTAGTCCGTTAACCCGTGGTCCGTCATAGGGGTGGGTTGGGCTAGGCATTTTGAGGCTCGTTTTATTTTTGGCCCGCCCTGCCCCGCCCTTCCTAGAGGCGGACTTTTAAGGTCCGCGGCCCGCTCCGTTCCATAGGCCCGTTTTGACAGTTCTATATACGTACAAGGTCCCGTGGTGAACTCTTGCTTGATGTGGACCTTGAAATCGAAGCCACCAGTCACCACAACAATACACGAAGGCGTAGAAGAAGGATGGCAGACAATCCGCCACCTAACCAAGATCCTTTAATTCGCCAAATTCAATGGCAATTAGAGGCAATGCAAGGATAGTTGAGATATCATGAGAAAGCTCATGCACAAGTCGAAGAAGCTCCAATCTGCAACCTCTTTTAACTTGTGGTCAATGAAGGAGCGATTAATGGCCCGGCCATCTAAGCAAACAATTTTGAATTGAAACAAGCTTTAATCGCTATGGTGTCGCAAAATTAATTCGGAGGATCGGCTATGGAAGACCCTCATAAGCATGTGAACCAATTCCTCGAGATTAGCCAGATGATGAAAATCAATGGGGTATCGGAAGATGCCATCCATCTTCAACTTTTCTATTTTTCCCTACAAGATAAGGCGAGAGCATGGTGGCTAAATCAACCACCAAGGACATTCACCTCTTGGAACGAGATGGTCTTGAAATTTCTCCAAAAGTTTTTCCCACCTGAAAAAACACTCAAGATCAAGGGGTAGATCACTTAGTTTCGGTAAAGAGATGAAGAAACAATGTATGAGGTATGGGAGAGGTTAAGGAAAATGTTACGGAAATGTCCCGGACATGGTTTTGGGACGGACTATCAAGTTCGCTTATTCTATGTCGGATGCAAGCCCTAAGTGAAGAGAATTTTGGATGTAGTCGCAGGAGGTTCACTTTTGGCAAGAGAACCAGAAGAAGCTATAACCATTATTGATAAAATGGCCTCCAACGCATACCAATGGCTAGGCGAGAGAGAGAATGTCCAAATATTGAAGAAGGTTGACACTACTACTAGCACGGATGTAATTGCGCTTCTAACCGCACAGATGTCCACGATGAACTCTAAAATTGAAGCCATGGCATCGCAAAGGCCCAAGTCTTCAATGTTACCTAGCCTTGAAGAGGTTAACTATGTTAACCAATGTGGGTACGGAAATTATCAAAGGCCGTTCAATCAAGGTTTTAAACCTCCATATGGTAGTCCACATGGACAAGGAGGCAATCAATTTCAATAGAGGCTGCCTTATCCTAACTTGTCCTATGCGAATCCGAACAACCATATTCAACCACCCCCAGGATTCTCGGTCACAAACGGGGTGATAAATGATGAAAAGAAATCGAAGATAGACGAGCTTCTCATGGCATTTATGAGCAAGATAGACAAATACATGGGGGAGTCTCGAGCTCAATTTGAGAAGATAGAGAGCAATCAAATAGCGGTAAACACCCAACTCAAGGTGTTGGAAAAACAAATGGGGCAATTGGCCTCTGCTTTGGGAGGACATCATCATCCCAGTCAATTTCTCTCCAATACCACGGTCAATCCAAAGGAGAATTGTAAGGCCATCACTTTGAGAAGTGGTACCGCTTACAAGGGGTCTGTCATGCCAACTCAAGAGGAAAAGGCTAAGGTTGAAGAGGAGAAAGATGTTGAAGAAGGGGAAGATGTGGGAATTGCGAAGGAAGATACATCAATGGAGAAAGCTCTTTGTGATTTAGGGGTGAGCATCAATTTGATGCCCCTTTTCTTTTTATCGAAGCTCAAGATAGGAGAAATAAAACCTACGACCATTTATCTCCAAATGGCTGACCGATCATTGACGTACCCAAAGGGAGTGGCAGAGAATGTGTTAGTAAAAGTCAATGACTTCATTTTTTCTGTGGATTTCATTGTTTTGGACATGGAGAGAGATAAACATGTACCTTTGATTTTGGTATGACCTTTCTTGGCTACGGGGAAGGAGTTGATAGATGTTTCTAAGGGAGAGCTCACACTTCATTTGAATGATGAAAGCGTTACCTTCTCCATCTACAATGACATGAAATTTCATGATGATGAGGAATCTAAGGAAGTAGAAGAGTGCAACGCCATGAGAGTGATTGATTCTTGTGCTGAAGAAATGATGAATGATTTCTACAACTCACATGATGCCTTGGAGACTTGTTTGTTTGACTATCTTTACTCTTCATCTTCCTCTGATTTATTTTATGATAACCCTAAAATTCTAGATTTTGTTGGTGCCCTTGATTCATTACAGGAGGTTCGAAGGCGAGGCAACCACTTCTTACCTTAGAAAGATGAAAATGAGGAAGTCTTGAAGAAAGATGGAGATGAGAAGAAGAACCCAAAATTAGAGTTGAAGCCTCTTCCTGGGCATTTGAGGTATGTATTTCTTGGTGATGATGAGACTTATCATGTGATAGTTTCTGTATATTTATCTGCTTCTGAGATTGATAGATTGTTGAGATAGTCTTGAGAAAACACAAGTCTGCCATAGGTTGGTCAATTTCTAATTTGAAGGGGATTAGCCCATCCGTCTGCATGTATAGGATTTTATTGAAAGATGACTATAAGCCCTGTGTGCAAAATCAGCGTAGGCTTAATCTGATCATGCAAAAAGTTGTGAGGAAAGAGGTTTTGAAATGGTTAGATGTAGGAATTGTCTATGCAATCTCTGATAGTGAATGGGTGAGTCCCACCCAAGTCGTGGCTAAAAATGGGGGTATGACTGTCATGCAAGATGAGAGTAATGAGATGATTTCCACTAGATTAGTGACGGGCTGGAGAGTGTGCATTGACTATCGTACTTTGAATGCTGCAACTAGGAAAGATCATTTCTCTTTGCCATTTATTGATCAAATGCTTGATAGACTAGCAGGATATGAGTTTTATAGCTTTCTTGATGGTTACTCTGGTTATAACCAAATTTTGATAGCCCTTGAGGATCATCATAAATATGCATTTACTTATCCTTACGACATTTTTGCATTCCATAGAATGTCTTTTGGTCTTTGTAATGCCCCGGCTACTTTTCAAAGATGCATGATGACAATTTTTCATGATCTAATTGAGAATATTATAGAGGTTTTTATGGATGATTTCTCTGTATTTGGAAATTCCTTTGATCACTGTTTAGAAAATCTAACTCAAGTATTGCAGAGATATGAGGAGACTAGCCTCGTTCTCAATTGGGAGAAATGTCATTTCATGTTTAGAGATGGGATCGTGCTTGGGCATAAAGTTTCCGCTGCAGGTTTGGAGGTCGATCGAGCAAAAATCATCGCAATTGAAAAACTCCCACCTCTAACAAATGAAAAGGGAATTTAAAGTCTCTTGGGACATGCCAATTTTTACCGTCATTTTATCAAAGATTTTTCAAAAATCTCTAAGCCTTTGTGTCGCCTACTTGAGAAAGCTAATGCATTTGTATTTGATGATGATTTCTTGCATGCATTTGAGACATTAAAGAAGGCTTTGATGACCGCTCCAATTCTCATTACTCCAAATTGGAATGAACCGTTCAAGGTGATGTGTGATGCGAGTGAGATGGCCGTAGGTGCCGCATTGGGCCAAAAGAGAGATAAGCTCTTTCGGGTGATTTACTATGGGAACAAAACCCTAGATCCGACCCAAGTGAATTACACTACTACAGAGCATGAGTTGTTGGTCGTTGTGTATGCATTTGACAAGTTCCGGCCCTATCTCATCGGGGCCCGGACCATTGTCCACATGGACCATGCTGCCTTAAGGCACCTTTTTCCAAGAAAGATGCAAAACCATGACTTATCCGGTGGATCCTCCTATTGTAAGAATTTGATGTGGAAATTTGAGACCGCAAGGGATGTGAGAATGTTGTAGCGGACCACCTTTCCCTCTTGGAGCAAGATAAGGTTGAGCAAGAAGATCCAAAGCTGATCAATGATAGCTTTTTTGACGAGAGAATTTTGGCAATACAATCAAGCGTGCCTTGGTTCGCAGAGTTTGTTAACTATTTAGTAGCCGGAATTGTACCCGTGGAGCTAGAAAACCACAAGAAGAAGAAAATTTTCCATGATTTAAGGTTCTATGTGTGGGATGAGCCATTTTTGTTTAGAAGGTGTGCAAACCTCATCTTGAGGAGGTGTGTACCGGAGGAGCAATGGAATGAAATTTTGGAGGCATGCTATATAGGACACTTTGGAGCAAATAGGACCTCACGGAAAATTCTTCAAAGTGGCTTCTATTGGCGATTCGTGTTTAAGGACGCTGGTGACTTTGTGAAGAGTTGTGAGAAGTGCCAAAGGATGGGTTCTATTTCAAAAAGAGATGAGATGACATTGAAGAACATTATTGAAGTTGAGCTTTTTGATGTTTAGGATATAGACTTCATGGCCCCGTTTGTTGCTTCTAAAGAGAATCTTTACATCCTCTTAGCCGTGGACTACATGTCAAGATGGATATAAGCAATACCCACAAAGACTAATAATTCTAAGATAGTGCTCAAGTTTCTCAAGAGGAACATTTTGACTAGATTTGGGGCAACAAGGGCTCTTGTGAGTGATGGGGGTTCTCATTTTTATAACAAATGGATGATGACTCTACTTGCTAGGCATGAGGTTAAACATAAGGTTGACCACACCTTATCATGCTCAAGCCAATGGCCAAGCCGAATTGGCCAATAGAGAAGTCAAGAAAATTCTCCAAAAAGTGGTGATGACCAATGGCAAAGATTATGCGTCTTTGTTGGATGAAGCACTTTGGGCATACCACACGACTTACAAGATACTGCTTGGGATGTCACCTTATCAACTAGTCTTTGGACAATCGTGTCACCTCTCCATTGAACTCTCCCACAAGGTATATTGGGTGACTAAGAAGCTAAATTTTGATCCTATAGCATCTAGGGGGAGCGAATCTTCCAATTAAATGAACTCGATGAATTCCGGATAGAGGCCTTTGAAAATATGGCCATTTATAAGTTAAGGACAAAATTCTATCATGACAAGATTCTAAGGTACAAGGAATTTGCCCCGAGTGATGAGGTGCTTCTCTTCAATTCTAAACTCAAATTTTTTCTAGAAAAACTCAAGACAAAATGGAGTGGGCCATTCCGAATAGTAAGGATTTTTTATGGAGGAGCCATTGAACTCCAAGGGAAGGATGGTTGTCTTTTTGTGGTAAATATGTTGGGGTTTTTTCGAATTGAACCACCGCAGGATCTAATTGGATATTCATTAATCCGAATGTCATGTAGATCATAAATTCATGCATCTCATATGTTTTAATTAACCGAGTTTAATTAACATGCAAATCCGGTTTAAACGATTCTACTAAAGCGGAAACATAGAATCGAAAAAACGACTTACAAAACGACGGGTGGAGGACAAGATTAAAGATCTAATCTTGTTGTTGTGTGTGTATAAAACTGCGCCCCACAGTGATATTCACTCCTTGATCTTCTATTGTATTCCCGGACTGAATCTAGTTTCAGGGTGGGCTGAAATCTACTAGATCGGTATGCAATCTGTGGAGATAAAGAGAACACAAGAGGAGCTGATCTATATGCTTAAAATTTCGTCCCCCACCTCCTTATATATAAGGGGTTGGGCAAAATTTCAGTGTCCCAACCCTACTGGGTTTGGGCCCTATCTCTTTTTCTATCTCCAGTCTATTAAAGTCATATTGGGCTACAACAAGGGTCTAGAAGAATATTAAATTGGCCTGCTAATTTATTTAATTTCTAATATCCAATAAACTTAGAATATTATTAAATAAATTAAGTATTATTTTTATTCCACTAAAGAAATAATACTGACCTACCAATTTAATACATATTTCTGAATATGCTTTCTCTTTTAGTCCAGCCATTCCCCGTGTTTAAGATATAATGCCCATTAATTAATTATGTAAGCTTCTGACAGTTATAATTAATTAATATCTTATCATTGAGTAGTACCACACAAGCTTTACTCATGCACGGAATAAATTCCACCTGCAGGGTTTCAACATGAACTTGCATTTCCTCAAGGGGACACCATCAAACTGGCGCACCAGGACACGGTGCCCCTACATATTGCACGACCCATCATAAGTGTAAATGTCACAACCCAAGATATCGAGATTATTGATCCTATGAAAGAATCTCACCCTTTGATAAATCAAAGCTGCAATCACTACACGTATATGTCCGCCAACATATAGGGGTTAAGAATCCGAACTCTGTGGATTCTTATTCTCTCATTTAAGGTCAGAATAGAGAATAGAATCCTAAGTAGATCCACCTCAATACACTTGCCCGTGTATTAGAATAATCAGTTAGTCAAGATAAACTAACTATCAGATTATTCTACGGCGTACCGATAGCAGGTTCAGTGCCATCTAAACCGTGAGCCTTTTAATACATTACAAGGAACCGATGATATGATCTAACCATGTGTTTACCCACACCATATCATCTACAATGTAAGTATAGTGAACATGCATGTAAATATAACAATTTAAATGCAAACAATGACTGCAATAGTATTCATTCTATATCATCATAAAACCATTATTAATAATGTATACAAAAGACAGGTCTTCTAGTATACAAAACCAACAATCTCCCACTTATACTTGAAGCATGTCTTTCAAATATAAAACAAACTGGCTCACTCTCCAACTCTAACTAAAATCTCAAACGGCAACCCGAGTCTGCATCTCACTCCCATTTTCTCCACGTGGCCGTAGAAGGTCTTAGCCGGAAGGCTCTTCGTGAATGGATCAGCTAAATTGTCCACCGATGCAATCTTGACCACTGCCACATCTCCTCTCTTAACGATTTCTCGTATAAGATGGTACTTTCTCTCTATGTGTTTACTTGCCTTATGGGCTCTGGGTTCCTTCAAATTTGCCACTGTACCCGAGTTATCACAATATACCGTGATACTCTTAGGAAAATCAGGAACCACGCTCAAGTCTAACAAGAAGCTCTTGAGCCAGACGACCTCTTTTGCAGCCTCAGAGGCAGCTACATATTCGGCCTCCATGGTGGAATCTGCAATGCATTTCTGCTTTATACTCCTCCATGCAATGGCTCCGCCTCCCAAGGTAAACACATAGCCTGAGGTAGATTTACTCTGATCTTGATCGGATTAAAAATCTGAGTCCGTGTAACCCAAAGGCACTATACTATCAGAGCGGTATACCAGCATATAATCTCGAGTCTTTTTTAGGTACTTGAGTATATTCTTAACCGCAGTCCAGTGACCTTGTCCAGGGTTAGACTGATATCTGCTTACCATGCCGACTGCATAGCATATATCAGGTCTAGTGCATAACATAGCATACATAAGGCTTCCCACAGCCGAAGCATATGGAACACCCTTCATCTCATCTATCTCAACCTGTGTGTGGGGACACATATCCTTGGATAGATGAATTCCATGCCTGAAAGGTATAAAATCTTTCTTGGAATCCTGCATGTTAAACCTAGCTAGCACTGTGTCGATATATGTTGCCTGGGATAAGCACAACATCCTTTTCTGGTGATCTCGAATTATCTTGATGCCAAGGACATGTCTGGCTTCTCCTAGATCTTTCATATCGAACTGCTTGGACAACCACACCCTTATGTTAGATAATACTTTCTTACTGTTTCCAATAAGTAAGATATTATCAACATATAGCACGAGGAAAGCCACCACGTTTCTGTCACTCTTCTTGTACACACAACTCTCATCCGGACATTGCATGAATCCATATGACTGGATAACCTCGTCAAATTGGATGTTCCAAGACCTTGACGCCTGCTTAAGTCCATAAATGTATCTCTTAAGCTTGCACACTAAGTGCTCTTGGCCTTTAGCAATGAAACCCTCTGATTGCTTCATGTGGATGTTTTCCTCAAGACTTCCATTCAGGAAAGCTGTCTTGACATCCATCTGCCAAATCTCATAATCCAAATGAGTGGCAATAGACAAGAGAATCCGGATTGACTTAAGCATGGCTACCGGCGAAAAGGTTTCCTCATAATCGATCCCTTCTTTCTGGGTATACCCTTTTGCCACCAATCTTGCCTTGAAGGTTTCAACCTTCCCGTCAGCTCCTCTCTTGCATTTGTAAACCCACTTACACCCAATGGGTTTTACCCCATCCTGTGGTTCTACAAGCTCCCAGACTTGATTGTGATCCATAGATCCAATCTCAGACTCCATTGCAATTTTCCAAGAGTCTGCATCTTTGTCTTGGATCACTTCGTCGTAGGTCCTGGGATCCAATTCATTTAGTCTTTCAGGGAAATCTGAAGATTCTCCCAAACCAATGAATCTGTCAGGTTGGCGTACAACCCTCCCACTGCGACGAGGCAGTTCCTATACTTCTGTGACACGTTGTGCAGTAATTTGTGGTTCCTCTTCTTGTACTGTTGGTGTCAGATTCGAATTTTTCCCTCATAGTTCCTCGAGTACTATCTCACTTCTTGGCTTGTGATTTATTACATAGTCTTCCTCTAAGAATCGAGCATTGGTACTCACAATGATCTTCTGATCCTTAGGACTATAAAATAAACCACCTTTCGTTCCTTTGGGATATCCAACAAACAGTCTAACATCCGTACGTGGTGCCAGCTTATCAGCATCCTTATCTAGCACATGTGCTGGACTACCCCAAATCCGAAAATGTCCAAGACTGAGCTTTCGTCCAGTCCAAAGTTCTGTGGGCGTAGATGGGACTGATTTTGATGGAACCACATTAAGAATATAGGCTTCCGTTTCCAGGACATATCCCCAGAATGAAATAGGCAGATCTGAATAGCTCATCATCGATCTAACCATCTCTAACAATGTTCTATTCCTTCTCTCCGCCACGCCATTCTGCTGTGGCGTTCCCGGCGCAGTCAACTGGGATATAATCTCATTCTCTGCTAAGTAGTCCCTAAATTCATTCGAGAGGTACTCACCACCACGATCAGACCGTAGTGATTTGATACTTTTATCTGTACGTTTTTCCACTTCCGCTCTGAATTCTTTGAAAGTCTCAAAGGATTCTGACTTGCGGCGTAACAGGTATATGTATCCATACCTTGAGTAATCATCAATGAACGTGATGAAATACTCATACCCTCCTCGAGCTTGAACTGACATAGGGTCACATAAGTCAGAGTAAATCAAATCTAGTACCTCTTCAGATCTATTCCCTTTATCCTTAAAGGGTCGCTTGGTCATTTTACCTTCTAAACAGGATTCACACAAAGGGAACAATTCTAGGACCAATGAAGACAAGG
Source organism: Perilla frutescens (assembly GCA_026008535.1). Taxonomy (NCBI): domain Eukaryota; kingdom Viridiplantae; phylum Streptophyta; class Magnoliopsida; order Lamiales; family Lamiaceae; genus Perilla; species Perilla frutescens. The sequence goes on from BRKX01000015.1 coordinate 18,311,178, forward strand.
GCCCATCATTCACTAGTCTTTGTATCTGTTTAAGGTTAATATGGCCGAGCCTAAGATACCAAAGATAGGTTTGATTCATTTCCGAAGGTTCTTTTCGTTTGTTAGGGTTTATGACCGATGTATTCAGTAAATGCATTTGCGTAGTGTTTTGCATAGGATTAAGTAAATAAAGATGTCCATCCAATGTGCCAGAATAGATAAAATGTTTATCACTAAAGATAACAACCTTGTTATCAAAAGAAACAGAATATCCATCCATATAAACTTTAGAAACTGAAATCAAGTTTCGCCTAAAACCAGGCACATAAAGACAATCCTTTAAAACTAAAATCCTATCACTACTAAAAGATAAGGTTACGTCTCCCACTGCAACTGCCGCCACTTTTGTAGCATTGCTCATGTAGACTGAAATCTCTCCATCACTCAGCTGTCTTTTTGCTAGGAACCCCTGTAAAGACATGCAAACATGATCAGTAGCTCCAGTATCTACTACCCATGACTGAGTAGAACAAGTAGCTAAACATGTTTCAACGACAAGAGATTGAAACGTACTCTTTTTCTTCTTCTTGTTAGGACAATCAGCCTTCCAGTGACCTGGCTGGCCGCACTTGAAACACTTTATCTTTGACTTAAATTCCTCGGGAGGAATCTTAGTCTTAGACTTCTTCACCTTAGGCGCCCCCTCTGAAGCTTTCTTGGGTGCGTTCTTCTTCTTCCTTTTAGTACCGGAAGAAGACGCCCTATTTTCAGCTAGGTGTGCCTCCGGATTTCCTTTTTGAAGTAACTCAGCCACCTGAAGATCCATGAGCAGTTCATTTAGGTCGACATCCCTTTTAATCATGTTAAAGTTTAGCCCGAACTGCTCAAACCTTGGGGACAAGCTATGAAGAACAATGTCGATTTGAGAATCGCCATCCAGTTCTCCACCCAAGGTCTCGATCTCAGCCAGATACCCCATCATCGTGAGAACGTGATCCCTAACAGGTGTAGAGTCAGACATTCTCGCATCTATTAGCTTCTTCATTGCCAAATGGCGTGCCGAGCGGTTCTGATGACCGAAGAGCTGCCTAAGGTTGTACATGATATCATAAGCGGTTTTCATAGGTTCATGCTGATGTTGCAACACATTCGACATGGATGCCAGAATGTAACAGCGCGCTATCTCATTGGACCTAACCCACTTATCATATGAAACCTTTTGGGCTTCGTCAGAACCCTCATCTGGCTTCTGAGGACATACTTCATCAAGTACGAATTTGTGTCCTTCCGCAGTGAGAACAAGATTAAGGTTTCGAATCCAGTCATTGTAATTTTCACCGATTAACTTGTTTTTTTAGAATAGTGGACAGGTTGAAGAGTGCCATGATGATATAGAATAACTGAAAAGTAAACATGCAGTACAGTCACAAACTTTAGGATACTCACATATAATCGTATACCTCAAAAAATTATATGTAATCCACCGATATTTTAAAAATATTTCTTATAAGCCAGATTAGTGTGGACGTTTATAAAATTCATCCTTAAACAGGTAAAACCACCTTTAATTTACCTCCCGTCAAATTTCCTTATGACAAGTAAATTAATAGTCGGAAATAACCACGGTCATGTAACCTTCAAATTAATAAGCCACGTTAGTGTGGACGTTTATTAATAAATTACACCTAAGTGTGAACACCATCATTTTAGCACCAAGTCCACTATTTCGAACTCCTTGCTCCAGTTGGAGAAGTCAGTTTGTTCTAGTAGTGTTTTACAACTATCTTGATAAAGAAGTTTAATTTCTAGAGATAACAGTGATATGACACATCCGTTATGGAGGAAGACCTATTGTCAACTCGCATGTCAATCACATCTCAATTAAACCAGATTAATGGAGACCGTTTGAGATTTCTACATACTTTGGTATGAATTTCTCCCACTTAGTTATTTAAGATTGAGGTTTCATTTTTATCCCATTGTAAAACATGCAAACATCACATAAAATGATAAAACACCATTGCATGCTTCAAACAACATAATAAGCAATAATAATAAAAACCAACTATCATGGGTTATATCTCATGTTGCTGAATGAGATAAAACTGGAAAGTCAGCTCCGGAACCTCGGGCATGGCTGCCGCCCTTATCACTGCGCCTCGCCGAAAATCCTAGCTCTAATTAGGATTTCGGGACGTGAATCAGTGATACTTCCTTTCTTGAGTTGTACTACTCTCCTTCTTTGAGTTGATCTTCTAACTTTATTCAATATAGAATATCTATTCCTTAAAGGAAAAAACTAATATATCTAGAATAAAATTACAACTCAATGACTTGGTCTAACAGTTTTATTTCTATTACATTAAAACAACATAAAATAAAACCTAGACCTAATCCATGAATTTTCTCATGGATTAAAATCACGTAGCCAAACCGGCATACGGCCCATCATACATCCAACATAAATTAAAACATACATCACATAATTAAGGAGCCATGATAGTCGGTAACCCTGCAAACAAGTCAGTCTACAAAACCAACAATCACAATTACATGATAAGCATAAAATAACATATGATATCCAAACATGACATATTAAATAATATTCGAATTTTTCAATTAATAAAATTAATTAATTCGATATTATCCACAAGATAAAAATTGAAAATTAAAATAATTATCCACCAATTTATAACTTGTATTTTTCGAAAATATTACTAAAATAAATCTGGAAATTATTTAAAATTATCCACCAAATTTATTTAATATTTTCTAGCCACCCTAATTAAATAATAATTGGATATATTGATATAAATCAAAAATCTAATCCAAATATTATCCATAAGAATCTAAATCTTCAAGGATAAGGTTTGGAGATTTGATTCCAATCCAAAATCTTCCAAAACTTATCCAAATTTAAAATCTTATCACAATTGGATTTTGATAATTATTTGTATATATCCAAAATCACCTTATCCAATATTTAATCCCATAGATTTCGAAATTATCCAAATAATAAATTGGAGATTTGATCTAATCCAAAATCTTCCAAATTTACAATTCTATTTTCAAATCTATCTAGATTAAAATTAGGCAAATTAAGATATACATCAAATAATATCAAATCTTAATCCAATACACATTATTTTCGACCTACATTATTAAATAAATCTGAAAATTTAATTTTCATTAAAATCTTTTCCAAATTTATTTAATAAAATCGAAAACAACATAGAATTAACATATTTGGAAATTTTGACATATATCAAAAAACTATTCCAAATAAAATACATAGGTTTCAAAAATTGCTAGAAAAATAAATCTGGAAATTTTGGTCCACTTCAAAAATTACCAAATTTAAAATTCTAATTTCAAACCTATCTTGATTAGAATTTTTTAACTTTTGATATACATCAAAAATCACCAAATCCTATTCTAATCATACTGAATTTTCGATCCTACTCCAAATTAAAGTTGGAAATTTGATCTTGATCAAAACATCATCCATTCTTTAATTAATATGACCGAAAATTAAAAGAACAAATTAGGGAATTTTATACACATCAAAAATCGAAATTTTTGACATCCAAATTTTCGAACCATGTGAAATAAAATCTGGAAATTTGAAGATCATCAAATATCATCCCAAATCTTTATTCCACAGTGGCCGAAAATTCATATACCTCAAAACTAGAATTTTTGATTTTTACATCTCAAATTCTTCCAAGTTTTGAATACCATAAAATCGAAACACATGCCAATTAAATCTGAAAATTTAAACACCATAAATTTATCATCAAATTTAATATGTAGTTCGAAATTTATGTAAGAATTAATTCTAAAACAGTGCCAAAACCCGCTCTGATACCAGTTGTTGGGGTTTTTTCGAATTGAACCACCGCATAATCTAATTGGATATTTATTAATCCTAATGTCATGTAGATCAAAAATTCATGCATCTCATATGTTTTAATTAACCGAGTTTAATTAACATGCAAATCCAGTTTAAACGATTCTACTAAAGTGGAAACATAGAATCGAAAAAACGACTTACAAATCAAACGACGGGTGGAAGACAAGATTAAAGATCTAATCTTGTTGTTGTATGTGTATAAAACGGCGCCCCACAGTGATATTCACTCCTTGATCTTCTGTTGTATTCCCGGACTAAATCTAGTTTCAGGGTGGGCTGAAATCTACTAGATCGGTATGCAATCTGTGGAGATAAAGAGAACACAAGAGGAGCTGATCTATATGCTTATAATTTCGTCCCCCCACCTCCTTATATATAAGGGGGTGGGCAAAATTTCAGTGTCCCAACCCTACTGGGTTTGGGCCTCTATCTCTTTTTCTATCTCCAGTCCATTAAAGTCATATTGGGCTACAACAGGGGTCTAGAAGAATATTAAATTGGCCTGCTAATTTATTTAATTTCCAATATCCAATAAACTTAGGATATTATTAAATAAATTAAGTATTATTTTTATTCCACTAAAGAAATAATACTGACCTACCAATTTAATACATATTTCTAAATATGCTTTCTCCTTTAGTCCAGCCATTCCCCGTGTTTAAGATATAATGCCCATTAATTAATTATGTAAGCTTCTGACAGCTATAATTAATTAATATCTTATCCTTGAGTAGTACCACACAAGCTTTACTCATGCACGGAATAAATTCCACCTGCAAGGTTTCAGCATGAACTTGCATTTCCTCAAGGGGACACCATCAAACTGGCGCACCAGGACACGGTGCCCCTACATATTGCACGACCCATCATAAGTGTAAATGTCACAACCCAAGATATCGAGATTATTGATCCTATGAAAGAATCTCACCCTTTGATAAATCAAAGCTTCAATCACTACACGTATATGTCCGCCAACATATAGGGGTTAAGAATCCGAACTCTGTGGATTCTTATTCTCTCATTTAAGGTCAGAATAGAGAATAGAATCCTAAGTAGATCCACCTCAATACACTTGCCCGTGTATTAGAATAATCAGTTAGTCAAGATAAACTAACTATCAGATTATTCTACGGCGTACCAATAGCAGGTTCAGTGCCATCTAAACCGTGAGCCTTTTAATACATTACAAGGAACCGATGATATGATCTAACCATGTGTTTACCCACACCATATCATCTACAATGTAAGTATAGTGAACATGCATGTAAATATAACAATTTAAATGCAAACAGTGACTGCAATAGTATTCATTCTATATCATCATAAAACCATTATTAATAATGTATACAAAAGTTAGGTCTTCTAGTATACAAAACCAACAAAATGGACACCGAGTCAAGAAATTTTACAAGCCGAAAGATAAGTTGGGAGCTTCCACATGCTATCTCCAAGACACCTAAACGCTTTGTACCCCGTCTATCTAGTGACGTTAAACTTAGTGCTTATTGGGAGACAACCCAATCATTTGTTTCATTTCTTTTAAGTCTTTTGATTTTCCTAGTTAGTTTAATGTTTGTTTGTTTTTTCCTAGTATTTTGGTTTTTGTCTCTTGGCCTTTTGATAGTATAAGTTGTTTAGTTTGAAAATGTAGGGGATAGGGCAAAAATTTCACTAAGTGTTTAGCCCCGAGCACATGGAGGTGCGACCCATGTTCAGTACTGGCATGAGTGTGTATACACACAGATAGGGTATTTTCTCCAGTGCAGGCGCGACCCGCGCCACAAAGAGGATGCACTAGTAACTCACTCGTACCCGAAGGCGCGACCTGTTTAACATAAGGAAGAGGTATGAGCAACTCGCTCGTACCTATCAGCGCGACCAAGAAGGCATGACCGATGGCGCGAGCGGAGTCGCGGCCCACATACGGGTTTTTAAAACTCTCCCTCTTCTCATTTTATTTCATTTCCTCCATTCACTCTTTCACTCACACATACACGAACATTCACAAAGACCCTCTATCTTACAATCCTACACTCCCACACTCAATTTCTCGGTACTCCTCTCCAAGGTATGTAATTCCTATCCTCTCTCTTCCTTTATCTCCAAAGATTAAGGGTAATGTATGTTCTTTGGGTAGATTTTGAATGGTGGTGAAAATAGGAGGTATCAATCTTTGGTGCATCATTTTTCAACAAAAATAAATGTCCCGACTTCTGTCGATAAGCCCTTACTGTACAGTACAGTGATGAGCGAGATCGTCTCCCAAAGGACCGGCGAGAATTACTCTATATTTCCAATCTGCATAACTAAACTTTCCAGAAGGTTTTTGTGCTTATAATAAGCTGAATGAAATTAATAAATAAATAGAAAATAAATGCACGATTTAACAAAACAAACGGATTTAAAATATGAGAAGAAATATTCTGGATTCCAATTAACTCCACCCTGACTTACCTAAACTGATCCTCGACGCAAAGATTAATTCAATTAACACATACAAATCAGTTATAGCTACCGAAGACGCTTACTGACGCAGCCTAATTCCTCCATAGTTTCTCGATAATCAGGAAAACGTTTCACCAATTATTTTCATAATTGACTGACAACCGTAAGAGACACTCTATAGGTTTAATGAGCCGACAGCCTTAAAGTCTAGAGGAACCCGATTCATAATTAATAGACTCTAACGCAGGACCGTTAAATTAAGATTGCTATTCTCCCTAGTTCTGAAGAACCGTTTTGCCACTAATTAAACTTAAACCACAATTATGGATGCCCGATTTAATTGACTACTAATTAATTCCGACTCACTAAATATTCGCGACTACCTAGCAATATCGAAACAATTAACGACTCGAAATACAGAGAATAACAAATGCATGTAATTAATTAAACAATAAAAGCACAAATAGATCTCACAGTTTAGCTAGGCCAGGGCTTCGTTAGTTGTCACCGGAATGAGAAGAAATTAGCTGGAACTCATATTAAAATTGAATCGTAAAAATATTAAAGAAATGAGCACCATGAAATATCGAAGGAGATGAAGTAAAAATCTACTCCAGAGCGTTCACGTTTCTCTCTGCTGCTGCGTTCTTGCGTGAATAATAGAATGAATCATAAAGAAATAAGTCATAATCTATATATAATATCCTTAATTAAAACAATAGATAAGGAAGTAAAATCCTAAATCAATCTAAACTAGAAAACATAGCAAGAGGATGACTCTTGAGGCGGTGGAAAGCTTAATTCCGCGTCTAGGTTGTGGGTTGGGCCGAGAATCAGATTTTGCAAGCCCAAAACGCGTGCTCAGGTCCAGCTTCTAGAACTTCCGCTCCAGTTTTCCAGCTGCAAGCCCTTACGGCCGGATCTACTCAGAGTCGAATTTATCTCTTTCTTCACTCAGCTTCTTCTTACACCAAAAACCTGCCATTTTCTCCAACTTTGTACTACATCCCTACACAACTCAACAAACACATCATTCTTCCAAAATACACAAGTATAGGGCAATTAATTAGGAGAAATGGCACCAAAAGATAACAATAAAAGCAAGTAAAATACGTCCTATCAATCTTCATGATGAAATATGCTTGTGTACTTAGTGTTATGCACTTCTTAGCTCTTAGGTATGCACGAAATTGGTGGAAATTGTGATGTTTATGGTGAAATTTTACCTCTTACAAAACTAGGGTTCTAGCAATTTTTAGGGAAAATATGTTGCTACAAAATTCATGTGCCCATCATTGTTTCCTATGCCATTTCTTGCCCATTGTTGTTGAATTGAGGATTGGTACTCAAGATTGGCATGTTTTTTTAACTTTTAGAAGCATGATAAGGGTTGTGCATTTTTATAGGGGATTTTATGCCTAATTGAGACTTTGGTGATGCTAATGAATGTTGCATTTTGATTCTATGCCCCATGAATGGTAATGTTGAATATACTCTTTTTGCGTAGACTTGAATACTTGTAAATTTGAGCTTTGAGTGTTGAAATAAGAATATATGATTGATTGGAGGATTATGGTATTTGGAGACAAGTAGGAGTTATGCTTGTTTGAATTGAGGCTCATATGTTGAATTTTTTGTTGATTTAATTGGAGCCTACGTCTGTTATCATTTTGCCTCTTTCATGTGGGTTGTTGATGATGTTTTGCCTCACATTTTCAAGGTACTTGGATCGTTTTCTCCTTGAAATTTTGCAAGTATGCCGAGGAGAGGTCGTGGAACACATAGACTCCATATTGAGTCAGAAAGCGAAGAAGAAAAAGAACAATAAATGTATCAGGAAGAGTCTGAAGAGGAAGCTACCTCCGAGCCTGAGGATGAAGATGAGGAGGCTGAAGAATAAGTGGATGAAGAAGAGGGGGAAGAGAGTGATGAGGATGAAATCGAAGAGGATAAGCCTCTATTTCCTTCATTGGACTAGGAGGGACACCATCCTAGCCAAGTAGGTGTCCATTTTCTCAACTATGAGCACAAGCAGAAGTGGCTGCAGATTTCTTAGAAGTTTACCACACTTGCCACCAAGTATGCCGATGCCGCTACCGCCTGAGCTTTGGGCATCTATGAAAATATGTGGAGACTCTTTGGACGATTGGGATGGACTCATACTTTAGAAGCTGGGTGGCTCACTTATCCCGTGTTGGTGAAAGAGTTTTTGGCCACTTTAAAGTGAAGTCTACAGACGCCAATGAGCCCATTTGGTGTACCTTTCGACTGGGCAATCAAAATAGACGCCTTACAATGGATGAGCTTAATAGGATCTTCAAAACCCCACGAGGGGGTATCTTTCATGCCCATCACACCTACAGTTTGGAAGACTTCTAGAGATGCATTATGGATTCCGACCTAAGGATTTGTCATTATGATTCTAGCTTAGCCAATGCTTCCCATATTCATAATCTAATTTTCCGGTATATCCAGTGGGTCCTCTCCTCCATCATCCTTTCTCATCATGAGAATAGTGGATTCTACACTCAGGAGCTCCACATGATATGGTGCATGTTGCAAGCTATCCGAGTGGACTTTGCTGCTCACTTGCATGATCAATGCAAGAGGCAGATTGCCCCAAATGGGGGCACCATTTGCATTGGGGATTTGATCACCCCAATTTCTAGGGCCTTTGATGTGGACTTGTCCAATTACGTGTCTGTGCCCGGGTCTCAAAAGCTGAATCTGCAGCATCTCCCCAATGCAAAGATGATCGGGTCTGCTATCCCTCTACCGTACCTTTTCCAGATGAAGAACCCTGTTCAGTTCCCCCTGCCCAATCCTACTCTCACCTCTGTGACCACTTATGACTAGCAGCATAATTAGATGATGAACACCTTAGCTCACTTAGCACTGATGACAGGGCTGGAGGCCGGTCCCCATCAGTCCTCTAGGGAGGGTGCATCCACTTCACAGGCTGGGAGGAGAAACAGACGGACAAGAGACAATGTGTCCGAGGAGAGATTCACTAATATGGAGGGTATTATGACTGAGATGACAACGAACTTGTGCAACATGCGGGTTGACATGACATTAAGGTTCTGAGACATGCACACAAAGATGGATGTGCGCTTCATGGGAATGCATGAGAGATTTGATACGAGGTTCACCAACCTTTAGATGGACATTGGGACTCAATTCACCAGGCTGAGTGTTGAGATCCAGGGCCTACAGAACTCTTATTCGACCATGCAGAGAAGTTTTAACTCTTTTCAGTCTAACTTGTCTGACATTGCAGGCATGATGAGGTAATGGAACGGACCAGGATCCTCTTTCCAGTGGCCCCCTGAGACTCAACAATTCTAGTTGTACCTGATGTACCCGTATCAGTTCCCATTCCCTCAGTAATCGCAGTAGCCTCCCCACCAGCCGCCTCAGCCTCCATCAAACCTCGATCGTCTCTCTAGCTCTTGAGTTTGTGTCTCTATCACGGTCCCACTCTTTTTCCTCACAAACTTGCCCTTCCCATGGTATGGTGCAAGTTTGGGAGAAGGGGTACTTTAGTGGTGACCATTGATATCTTTGAGTTATTATTCAAACAATTTATGTTATTTCTATTTTCGGATATTTGGTGATGTTTATTCGGATACTTTTGTTAGTTTATTTGGATAGCCGTAGTTGGTTAATTTGTATTGATATATTTGATCTCCAGGATTTTGGTATCTGGGCTATGTAATAATTTGCTTGGATTTGGGTTTTAATTTCGTTTGTTGACATTCTTTTGTGCTTGAGTCATTGATTGTCTTCTTTGCTTAAGTAGAGAAAACAGGATAAAATAAAGCACTTGGGAAATTTTTGTTGCCTTACCTATGATGATAAATTTTTATGTGAATTTTTTTGAAAAATCATGCATGGAAATTGGTGATTAGTGATATACATATGGATTGAATTGTGGAGATTTTGGCATAACTTGTAGCTTACGTGAGATTTGGGCCATTTTATTGTTCCTTCTTGAGAGTTTCTTCATCAATGCTAGTATCTCTAGAACTTGCTTGATAAACTATTGTGAAAATATATGTGCTTAAAGAAATATGAAGATGACCTAAGGCGGTTCTTGTCAAATTTTGAGCCTTTAATTTCTCTTTCTTCTTAAAATGCAACCTTTGTTTACCCTTTTGAGCTTTGAGAGAAATTGTTTCTTTGATAGCCAAGGGTAGTGGGATTTGATAGGAATTGTAGGCTTGAAATGACAAAAGCTTGGAAGCACAAAAAAGGAAGGTAAATCATGTTGAAAATGTGATTTATAGCCTTGATGAACGCAATTGAAATTTTCTCCTCAAAGAAAAACTAAAAGAGAACAAGAACACTCTAGTTGCTCGATTTAAAAAAATAAATGAAATAATGTAGGAGAAATAAGCAAAACAGGCTAAATATCGTTCATTTTCTCTCCAAGCCCTCAAGTGATTTTGGGAATGGTAGAAGAAAACTTGTTAGTTTTACTTATTCTAAATTGCTATTAGGAAATGAGAATGAATTTGGAGTCATTCATGCCTATAAATGTCCCTACCCCATCCAAAGAGCCGAACACTTCAACCCTAAAGACCTATGTGATTCTTGTTTCAATCACACTCGTGAATCATGATGAGCTATCTTGCAAGCTTATGGTTGTATGTTAGCATTGATCGATGATGAGTGAAAATGTGTCCTTTGAACCCTGTGAGCTTCACTTGTGAGTACATTTTTATCTACTTAAAAGAGAGGGGAGCCGGATTTCCAACATTTTGTCCTTGTGTTTAAAAGCTTTGATCTCATTTTCTTGCGTATCTTTTCCATTATTTTCTTTCTGAGGCATTAAAGATATGAAAATCTCATATGTTTGTTTTATTAATTCCTTGTGTTCTTGAGATCTTGTTTGAGGACAAACAAGGGCTTATGTTTGGGGGAGTTGACAAACAAGATTTTCACCCTAATTCCGAGCGTTGTTTATTATTTTCTTTTACATCTTTATCCTTGTTTTGTTGTTTTTTGTGTTAAATTAGTTATATTTTATAATAAGTGCTTTTGACACAATTACTCGTGTTTCAGGGTCGAGTCGAGCGGATCAAGCCTTTCAAAATCAACAAGGACGAGGCATGAGTAACTCATACATGCCAGATGGCGTGACTTGACCAACACGAGACAAGGCGCAACCCGCGCACATAAGCGGCGCGATCAAACGTCCACATAGAGTCCTTCAAAGCTGTGTTCGAGCGTGGCCCGCGTCAGAGCCAGAAGACGTGACCATCTCGATCATGCCTGGAGACGTGAGTGAGATGGTGCGAGCGGGGCGCGACTGACCCCGTCTCGCGCCTCCTTCCCCAGTTCTGGATTTTTGTATTTTATTTTCATTTTTGAATTAATTTTTGTACTTGAAAATTGCCTTAGTATAAATAGGGATCCCAATTCAAAATTTAGGGCATGCCCCCAATACTTTACTCTTTTAGCTTATTTTTGGAGAAGTCTTCGCTTGGAGGATTTGAAGTGTGAAGAAGTTGAAGTTTGAGAGATTGTTCTACACATTTCGGCTTTAATCTAAACTTTCTTTATGAGTTTCATTTTCATTGATGTTTGTTGCTTTGGAGTTATGAGTAGCTAAATATTTTTGTTCTAGGGTAATGTAAATTAATATTGGGTGTTTGAATTTTAATATGTATGGATGTTTTTCTTCTCTTTCTCCTTCACAAATCAAGCTTGATTGCATCTTCCCTTGGATTGGCCACCTAAGGGTAAAATTTAATGTTTAATTGACTTTGAGAAAAGTAATTTTGCATGGGTTATTGATTTGTGAATTCAATTTTATATTAAAACGAGAGTTTAATATTTGATTGACTTGTTGGTGATTGACGGAGCTCAATTAGGTTAGATATGAAATCAACCCTAGAGATATGGGAATTTTATTTGGCTAAAATGTCCTTGTGGCTTGAGAAAGCTCTAGGACTAATTTTGTATCAATTTTGAGAGGATTGAATAGCATGTTGTCCATATTAAAACGATCACGTCCTTATTAATGAGCATTGCCCTAGAACTCATTTTCCTCATTAATTAAATCTTTTAGCTGATCAAAAAAATTTTATGTTCTTGATTTTAGTAATCTTGTTCGTCGTATCTTCTCATGCTTAGTTTAAAATCTCCCAAAATTTTCATATGGTTTAACTGGTAAAACAATTCGAGTATGATGCTTGCTTGCTCTAATTTTTATTAATTTCTCATGTTCGACCTTATTTCACTTGCTACATGATTGTACACTTGCATAGTGAGATAAGATTTTAAAGCTTGTAGAATGACACATTAATTATATCTCATAACTTATGTTGTCCCATGTCAGTTTAAGCTTGAAGAGGGTAGGAGTACTTTATCACGTTCATTGATGATTAGTCAATGTATGGATACATATTACTGTTACGTCGCAAGTTCGAATGCTTTGAGATATTCAAAGAATTTAGGACAGAAGTGGAGAAATGAACAAGTAAAAGTATCAAATCACTGTGTTCTGATTGTGGTGGTGAGTACCTCTCAAGCAAATTTAGGGACTACTTGACAGAGAATGGGATTACATCACAGTTGACTGTGCCAGGCACTCCACAGCAGAATGACATATCGAAAGAAAAGGAACATAACTTTATTAGAGATGGTTAGATCGATGATGAGCTATTCAGAGTTGCCTATTTCATTCTGGCGATTTGCCCTGGAAACAGCAGCATACATTCTTAACTTGGTTCCATCAAAATCAATTCCTACTACACCTACAGAACTTTGGACTGGTCGAAAACCTAGTTTAGATCATGTTCAGATTTGGAGTAGCCCAGCACACGTGCTGGACAAGGAAGCTGACAAGTTAGCATCTTGTATGGATGTTAGGCTGTTTCTCGGGTATCTAAAGAGAACAAAAGGTAGTTTATTATATAGTCCTAAGGATCAGAAGGTCATTGTGAGCACTAATGCCTGATTCTTAGAAGATGACTATGTGATGAATCACAAACCCAAGAGCGTGATCATTCTTGAGGAGCTTTGAGAAAGGAATTCAAAATCCTACACCATCTATATAAGAAGAGATACCACCAATAACTGCACAACATATCACAGAAGTACGTGAAATACCTCATCACAGTAGAAGGGTTGTACGCCAACCTGAAAGATTCATTAGTTTAGGTGAATCTTCAGATTTCCAGAAGGTTTGAATGAATTGGATCCCAAAACCTACGACGGAGCAGTTCAAGACAAAGATGCAGATTCTTGAAAATCTGCAATGGAGTCTGAGATTGGATCTATGGATCACAAACAAGTCTAGGAGCTTGTGGAACCATCTAATGGGGTAAAACCCACTGGATATAAGTGGGTCTACAAAAGAAAGACAAGATTTGACAGAAAAGTTGAAACCTTGAAGGCTAGATTGGTGGCAAAAGGGTATACTTAGAAAAAGGGATCGATTATGAGGAAAACTTTCTCGCCGATTGCTATAGTTAAGTCAATCTAGATTTTCTAGTTTATTACCGCACATTTGGATTATAAGATTTGGCAGATGAATGTCAAGACAGCTTTCCTTAATGGAAGTTTTGAAGAAAATATCCACATGAAGGAACCATAGAAATTCATTGCTAAAGGCCAAGAGCACTTAGTGTGCAAGCTTAAGAAATTCATTTATGGACTTAAACAGGCACCGTGGTCTTGGAACATCCAGTTTGACGAGGTTATCCAGTCATATGGATTCGTGCAAAGTCGGGATAAGAGTTGTGTGTACAAAAAGAGTGACGAAAATGAGGTAGCTTTCCTCATACTTTATGTTGATGATATCTTGCTTATTGGAAATAATAAGAAAGTCTTATCACACATAAGGGTGTGGCTATCTAAGCAGTTTGATATGAAGGATCTGGGAGAAACCGAACATGCATTTGGCATCAAGTTCATTCGAGATTGTCAGAAAATGATGTTGTGCTTATCTCAAGTGACTTATATTGATACAGTGCTAGCTAGGTTCAATATGAAAGATTCCAAGAAAGGTTTTATACCTTTCAGATATGGAATTCATCTATCCAAGGAAATATATCTCCAAACACAATTTGAGATGGATGAGATCAAAGGGGTTCCACATGCTTCGGCTGTGGGAAGCCTCATGTATGCTATGCGATACACTAAGCCTGATATTTATGCTAAGTAGATATCAGTCTAACTCTGGACAATGACATTGGACTGCAGTAAAGAATATTCTCAAGTACCTGAAGAGGACTCGAGATTATGTGCTAGTATACTGCGCTGATAGTCTCGTGAATTTAGGCTATACAGACTCATATTTTTATTCCGATAAAGATCAGAGTAAATCTACCTTAGGCTATGTATTTACCTTGGGAGACGGAGACATTGCATGAAGTAGCATCAAGCAAAAATGCATAGTTGACTCAACCATGGAAGCTGAATATGTAGCTACCTCTGAGGCTGCAAAGAAAGTTGTCTAGCGCAAGAGCTTTTTATTGGACTTGAGCGTGGTTTCTGATTTTCCTAAGAGCATCATGATATACAGTGATAACTCTGGTGCAGTGGAAAATTTGAAGAAACCTAGAACCCATAAGACAAGTAAACACAAAGATAGAAAGTACAATCTTATACGAGAGATCGTTAAGAGAAGAAATATAGCAGTGGTCAAGAGTGTATCAGAGGAAAACTTGGCTGATATATTCACGAAGATCCTGCCGGCTAAGACCTTTGATGGTCATGTGGAGAAAATGGGGATGAGATGCAATCCCGAGAATGCGTTTGAGATTTAGTATTAGTTGGAGATTTTATGCTAGTTTTGTTTTTATACTTGAAAGACATGCTTCAAGTATAAGTGGGAGATTGTTAGTCTTCTATATAGGAAGATTTGTGTTTGTATACATTCTAACAATGTTTTTTTTTACGATATAGATTGAATATTTATTGCAGTCAATGTGTGTATTTATTTATAGTTAATTTATTTGTCAGTTCCATATACTTGCATTGTAGATGATATAGTGTGGGTATACACATGGTAAAAATTATATCATCGGATCCCTTGCAATGTATTAAAAGGCTCACGGCTTAGATGGTCCTGAACCCACCATCAGTACACCGTAGAATAATCTGATAGTTAGTTTATCTTGACTAGTTGATTATTCTAGTACACTGGTTTGTGTATTGAGGTGGATCACGGTAGGATACTATTCTCTATTCTGACCATAAGTGAGAGAATAAAGATCCACAGAGTCGGATTCTTAACCCATATAAATTGGCGGACATATATATGTTATGTTATTGCTTTAATTTATTAATGAGTGAGATTCTTTGATAGGATCAACAACCTTGATGTTTTGGGCAGTAACATTTACATATATGATGAGTCGTACAATATATATGGCCACTATGTCCTGGTGTGCTAGGTTGATGATGCTCCCTTGAGAAAGCACAAAGTTCATTTAAAACACTACAGGTGGAATTTATTCCGTACATGATAAAGCTTGTGTGGTACTACTCAATGAACAAGATATTAATTAATTATAGCTGTCAGAAGCTTACATAATTAATTTATGGACATTGTATCTTAAAAATGGAGAATGATCGGACTGAAGGAGAAATCATATTCACAAATATGTATTAAATTGGTAGGTCAGTATTATTTCTTTAGTGGAATAAAAATAATACTTAATTTATTTAATTATATCCTAAGTTGTGGATATTGGAAATTAAATAAATTAGCAGACCAATTTAATATACTTCTAGATCCTTATTATAGCCCAGTACACCAAGACACAGTGGCCATATATATTGCATGACCCATCATATATGTAAATGCTACTGTCCAAAATATCGAGGTTGTTGATCCTATCAAAGAATCTCACTCATTGATAAATCAAAGCAATAACATAATATATATGTCCGTCAATATATATGGGTTAAGAATCCGAACTCTGTAGATCTTTATTCTCCCACTTAAGGTCAGAATAGAGAATAGTATCCTATCGTGATTGACCTCAATACACAAACCAATGTACTAGAATAATTAGCTAGTCAAGATAAACTAACTATCAGGTTATTCTACGGTGTACCGATGGTAGGTTCAGGACCATCTAAGCCGTGATCCTTTTAATACATTGCAAGGGATCCGATGATATAATCTTTACCATGTGTATACACACACTATATAATCTACAATACAAGCATATGGAACTGGCAGATAAATATAACTATAAATAAATGCACACAGTGACTGTAATAAATATTCCATCTATATCGTCAAATAAAATATTGTAGAATGTATACAAAGGTAAGTCTTCCAGTATACAAGTTTAACAGGGGGTTCTATATGCTTCAATTATGGGAAGCCTTATGTATGTTATGCTATGCTATGCACTAGGCCTGATATTTGCTATATAGTTGGTATGGTAAGAATGTATCAGTCTAACCCTGGACAATGACACTGGACTGCAGTAAAGAATATTCTCAAGTACCTGAAAAAGGACTCAAGATTATATGCAGGTATACTGCACTGATAGTCTCATGCCTTTAGGTTATATGGACTCAGATTTACAATCCGATAAAGATCAGAGTAAATCTACGTTAGGTGTTTACCTTGGGAGGTGGATCCATTGCATAGAGGAGTATCAACCAAAAATGCATCACTGACTCTACCATGGAAGCTGAATACGTAGCTACCTCTGAGGTTGCAAAAGAGGTTGTCTGGCTCCGGAGCTTCTTGTTAGACTTGAGCGTGGTTCCTAATTTTCTAAAGAGTATCACAATATACTCTAATAACTCTGGTGCAATGGCAAATTTGAAAGAACCTAGAGCCTATAAGACAAGTAAACACATAGAGAGAAAGTATCATCTTATATGATAGATCCTTAAGAGAGGATATGTGGCAGTGGTCAAGATTATATCGAAGGAAAACTTGACTGGTCCATTCATGAAGAGCCTGCCAGCTAAGACCTTCGATGGTCACGTGCAGAAAATGGGGGTGAGATGTAGACCTGGAAAGTCATTTGAGATTTAGTGTTAGTTGAAAGTTTTTTTTTATACTTGAAAGATATACTTCGAGTATAAGTGGGAGATTTTTAGGCTTATATACTGGAAGACTTGTCTTTATATACATTCTATAATAATTTATTTGACGATATAGATTGAATATTTATTATAGTTACTGCGTGCATTTAATTATTGTTATTTTATCTGTCTGTTCTATATACTTGCATTGTAGATGATATGGTGTGGGTGAACACACGGTGAAGATCATATCATCAGATTTCTTGCAATGTATTAAAAAGCTCATGGCTTAGATGGTCTTGAACTCACCATCGATACACCGTAGAATAATCTGATAGTTACTTTATCTTGACTAGCTTATTATTCTAGTACACTAGTTTGTGTATTGGGAAGGATTACGATATGATACTATTCTCTATTCCGATTTTAAATGAGAGAATAAAGATCCACAGAGTCGGATTCTTAACCTATACATATTGGCGGACGGACAAATATATTATGTCGACTACTTTGATTTATCAATTAGTGAGATTCTTTGATAGGTGACAAATGGGATTTTCACCCTAAATCCGAGCATCTTAGCTTGTTTTCTTTTATATTTTTATCCATGTTACGTTGCTTTTCTCGTCAAAATAGTTATGTTTTATAATAAGTTCTTTTGACATAATTACTCGCATTTTAGGGTCGAATCGAACAGATCGAGCTTTCGAGAAGCATCAAGCCAAAGGTGCGACCCGAGCACAGGTGTAGCGCAAGCTGCATGCTCGCGTCAGGAGGCGCAATCTGTGCCCAAACGAGGCGCGAGTGAGTGTTTACACAGAGGCCCAAAAAGTCATGTTCGGGCGCGACCCATGTCAGAGAGGGGAGGTGCGACCATCTCGATTGCGCCAGGAGGCGTGAGTGAGAGGCACGAGTGGGGCGCGACCGACTCTGTCTCGCGTCTCCCTGTCCTATTTCTGAATTCTTGCGTTTTCTTTCCATTTTTAATTTAATTTAATTTTAGCCTATGTAATTTTCCCTAGTATAAATAGGAACCTTAGTTCGAAAATTAGGTTAAGCCCATATAATTTTACTCATTTTATCTCATTTTGTGGATTCTTGCTCTTAAGGCTTTGGAAGTGTGAATAAGTTGAAGTTTGGAAGATTATATTGCACATTTCGTGTTTAATCTTATCCTAATCTATGAATTTCATTTTTGTTGATGTTTGTTTCATTTGGATTATGAGTAGCTAAGCATCTTTTGTTCTAGGGTGATTTGATTTAATAAATGGGTGTTTGATTTAAATATGGATGTGTGTTTTTCTTCCATTTTTCTTTCACAAATCATGCTTTGATTTCCCCTTCCCTTGGAATGGCCACCTTAGGGTAAGATTTTGTATCTAATTGGCTTTAAGAGAAGCAATTTTACATGGGTAAATGATTTGTGAACTCAATTTTATGTTAAATCAAGAAATTGTTGTTTAATTGATTTTGGTAATTGATTTGTCTTGATTAGGCTAGATATTAATTCAATCCTAGAGATAGGTGTTTAGCTCAAATGTCCTTGAGGCTTGAGAAAGCTCTTGGACTAATTTATTGTCAATTTTGTGTGGATTGAATAGACTTATTTTTCATATTTAATGATTACACCCTTATTAATGAGCATTACCCTAGGACATCTTTTTCTTATTGATTAAATCATTTTAGTTGGTCAATTTTGTGTTCTTGTTTTTAATTGTTTTGTTTCTTGCATTTTCATTCCTAGTTTAAAAACTTCTCAAAATTTTAATTGGTTTAAATAGCGAAACAATTCGAGTGATGATGATTGCATGCATGCTTTGAATTGTATTAATTCCTTGTGTTCGACCTTATTTTTCGTGCTACACGATTGTGCACTTGCAATGTGAGATAAGTCTTTTAAAACTTAAAGAACTAAGAAATATTCTCATCAATAGGATTGACAACCTCGATATTTTGGGTAGTGACATTTACATACATGATGAGTCGTGCATTATATTTGGCTCACTATGTCCTAGAGTGTCAGGTTGATGACGTTCCATTGAGAAAGCATAAAGTTCATGTAAAACTCTGCAGGTAGAATTTATTCCGTACATGATAAAGTTTGTGAATGAGATGCTAATTAATTATAGTTGTCAGAAGCTTACATGGTTAATTAATGAACAATATATCTTCTACATAGGAAATGGATAGACTAAAGGAGAAATCATATTCGTAAATATACATTAAATTGGTAGGTCAATATTATTTTTCTAGTGGAACATAAATAATACTTAATTTATTTAATTATATCATGAGTTATGGATATTGAAAATTAAATTAATTAGAAAGTCAATTTAATATTCTTCTAGATCCCTATTATAGCTCAATATGACCTTAGTGGACTGGGGATGGAACAAGAGTGAGTGGCCCAAACATAGTAGGGCTTGGAGACCTAATTGTGACCCACCTTCCTATAAATATAGAGAAGGGGGTGAAATTAGGGCATCATAAATCAGCCCCTCTTTTGTGCTCTATTGATCCTCATATTCTTCACATTTGTTTAGTAATATACAGCCCACCCTGTATCTAGACGCAGTCCGAAAATACAATAAAAGATCAAGGAGTGGAATAACAACTGTAAAAGAGCGCCGGTTACACTACTTTAAGAATGAGATTAGATCTTTAATCTCATGATCAACCCGACTCGAATTGTAAGTTGATTTTTGATAGTTTCTATGTTTCCGCAGTTAGTAGAATTAAAAATTACTTGCATGCTAATTCAACGAGGGTTAATAATCACATACATGAAATAATGATTTACATGAGTTATGATTAACGAGCATCTAAATAGATTATGTGGAGGTTCAATTTGAAAAAACTTCAACCATTTTTATAGCAAAATTGTGCTTAAGTTCATGCATTTGTGCTTAATTGTGTTTTTTTTTTTTGGAAATACTACTTGTTTATTCATTTTCGCAGAGATTGAATGTTTAATATAATTGATGCAAATATTACAAAGTGAGTCAAATAGATGTTTTAAGATCCTAAGACGATAGATAATTGAATTAGGAGTATCATTTAATTTGAATTAGGTCGGCAATCAGACAAAAAATGAGTGAGAATGGGTTGTTTTAGTAAAATGTGTGTGGGCAGAATCGACCCAGACGACCCGGAACAGGACTAGGTCGACTCGACTCATTAGTTGACTCAGAGGGCATGTTTTTCACGAAGCCAAGTTGACCCACCAGTCGGCCTAGCTTCTTTGGGCCTTCGAGTTGACTAAGACGGATCCTACACTGATTTTTGAAGTTCTTTTTCAATTAGGGTTCCTTTTTAATTCTAAGGTTCTCTCCAACACTATATATACCACCCCCGCTATTATAAATAAATGTGTGAATAAAATTATGGAGGCACAACAAAACTTTTGGGCTACAACAAGATTGAAGATTTCGGGTTATTGATTGTGTTTAACAATATTTTATTTACCATGATTTATGTTTATTCTTTCTATTCAATTATTTCTAGGTAATTATTTTGTTGGATTCTCGGGTTTGTAAATATATTTGATTTATGATTTGATTCCTAGATATATATTTCCCGGTTATTAATGGTTATTTGAATTCCTAATTTTGATCAATTTCTCATATGTGTTTTAATGGCCATAGCATATGTATGCAAACTGATTAATTAGAACAATCTAACTAGTGACTGATTAATTGGTGGGGATAAATTATGAATATCATTTTATGCAGTATTTAAAAGAACTGACCACATGACTAAGTATTGCATAGGAAAATAAAAAACAGTACGGGGATGAGTACCATGACAGGTATTTTGTATTTTTATTTATTTATTTTTAATCCAAGTATTTTAATTTATTATTATTGTTGTTGTTGTTGTTGTTGCTGCTGCTTATTTTCAATGAGCGGGTAAAATCTGGTAAAGAAGAACATTACGAGGAGGAGTACTATGACAGTTATTTTGCTTTTTTTTTTTGTTTTCAATCATATTTTTTTTTATTTTTTCTTTCCGTAAGTGGGCGTGAAGTATTAGGATATGAAACTCGTTCTGAGTTTGAGGAGTTTACCATTGATGAAGATAAGATGGAGTCTACCATTGATGATGATGATGAGTCTTAGCAGCAGTCTCCCTGTGCTGACAACAACGACGGACCCGGGGGTGCTGGTGGGGGCAGCCACCCCCCTCAAATTTTGTAAAAAAAAAAAATTAATATATGTGTTATATAATTATTATATAAATATAATATTTTTGCCCCCCCCCCCAGTATTGATATTTTTGGATATTGGATTTATTAATATCTAAGTATAGTCCATATGAATTTTAAATTAATGTAGTGAGAGGCCCAAAATAGTATAATGCTAAATAAATAGTTTTATTTGAAAATTCAAAAGTATTTTCATTTTATTTATATTACTGCTTTACTATTTGTGTAAGTTCATTTTATTGTTAAATTTCCACTTATTTATCCTTATTCATATTTTAAGTTTATTTCATTATATTTTAGGTATTTTTTATATTTATGGATTTGAGAATGAATGTTTCAAGACTTTAATGTTATGATTTTATTTATGTTTTATGATTTCACAATTTACCTATAATATAATAGTGTGTCATTATGTTCAAATTGTGCATTTAAGTTATTTTTTTATTAATTTTTATTGGAGTTTTGCAATAAGTTTAAGTTAAGATTTTACATTCCCCAATTTACATTGAGAAAGAAATTGTCGAGACTTTTAATGCCGAGTCAATCATAGATGAATTTAAAATTATGAA
Source organism: Perilla frutescens (assembly GCA_026008535.1). NCBI lineage: Eukaryota > Viridiplantae > Streptophyta > Magnoliopsida > Lamiales > Lamiaceae > Perilla > Perilla frutescens. Next base: position 18,333,298 of record BRKX01000015.1, read on the forward strand.
AAAATGTCAAGTACAACTCATGATGCCAAAATTTTAAATAAATATAGTTGTATTTAAAATGTGATAAGTAGTTGTGTGTAGATATATATATGTGTGTGTGTGTGTGTGAACTATTTTTCGCCCCCCAAATCAGAATTCCTGTGTCCGTCCCTGGCTGACAATTAAGATTCCTATTGCTTCACATATTATTTACAAATTTATTGTGGCCTGCAGACTTGATCCCTTAGATCGTGCAGTGCTATGACCGAGTAGATTGGGATTACATATCTATTTCATTTTTCCTTCTCTGTTGGAATGTACAGACATTATGTTGCATGCTCTAGCCCAGAAATCCATGCAGATCTGATGGCCTATGGAAGTATTGATGCTTGCGATAATTTCAACTGCTAGCTAGCTCTGATCTTCTCATTTCAACATTTTGGTTTTTTATCTAATCTTCGCTGTAAATAATATAATGTTTGGGTTTTATTTAGAAAGAAAGAGAACCACTTTGCTCTTTAGGTAAATAAAATACAGTACAATATAATTTGTTTCTAAATGATAGATGACAAAGATTGTATTTGCTGCTATAGAAACACGTCCAATATAACTGTTAAGGATGTTTATTTCAACGAAGCATTAGAGATAAAGAACTTATAAGTTGATTTTGTTCTTCTAGTTTACATTTTACAAACGTGTGTACTACAATTGTGTTATGGCCCTTACGCCGTCGAAGGCCGAGAACGGGAGTGAGGTGGTCGGAGATGCAGAGGCGGGTAAATAAGGACGGTGCAAGATTGGATTTTTAGGGTTTGCAGAAATAGGAATGGAATTGGGGATTAATCTTCAAAGAGGAAATGGGCCTGCAGCGGGTTGGGTCGTGGAAATGGAGTGATAAGGAAGGTTTAACTTGTAACGGGCCACTACAGTATTGGGCCTTAGTGCCTTGTTTTAAATTCAAAGAAGGACTCCTAGTCCATTTGTAATTAAATTAGGGTTGTTGCTTTTATTGTGGTCCAAGTTTATTGTATGGTTTAAATAGGCATTCTTACCTAGTGGAATGATATGAAAAACCTTAGTCTAATCTCTCCCTCAACTTTCCTCTCTTCCTTCCCTTCTCTCCAACCCTGCTCTATTCTTGTCACTTGAATTACACAAATTTGCAAAAATCAATTATTTTCCTAGCAATTCTGTTACAAATTACAAAAAATGGGTAAAGGCAAAACTAAGAAAAATCGGGAAACCGCTGGAGCCATAACATTTGGTATTCAGAGCTGTAGTTCCTTGGCCATGACGGATGGGACACGCTTGAAGGAGGTGCAAGATGGAAAAATTAAACTTAATCAGATCTGGCAAACTAAAACAATGAAGCGAGATGCAGCTGAACAGAAAATGCAAGAGAAGATAGAAACTATGCAAGAAGATATGGCTGCGAGGATAGAGGGCATTCAGCTAGGTATGACTGAAAAACTTGATCAGTTAGCTAAATCGCTTGCTTCTCTTCAGACCCAACTATCACACAATTCTCCTAAGAAGGGTATAGGAGATAGCGATTCTATTTTGGGGGCACCACCTCCTCTCTATATGGGTGAAGGTTCTCAATCAAAACCCCCTACCCTAATCGGAGTAGGGCAGTAATTGAACCTTACTCAAATCAGGGTTACTCAAGTCAAGTTTATTCACATCTGCCCAGGGTGGATTTCCCTAAATTTGATGGGTCAAACCCTAGGGGTTGGGTTTTGAGGTGCTTTGGCTACTTCAAAATAGTTCCAAATCTCACTGATGAACAAAAAGTCACACTAGCTGCTATGAACTTTGAGGGTAGGGATGCTCTATGGTTCCAGAATTTCAACTCTAAATATGGTGATGTCGCTTGGGATCAATTTATTGAAGTTGTTGCTTCAAGGTTTGGGGATATCAAGGAATCTCAAGTAGTGGTTGAATTCAACAAACTCAAGCACAGTGGTGATTACCTTGATTATGTTGATAAGTTTGAAGAGTTGAAGGAATGCATGGTGATAAGTGGAACTGGCTCATACACTGAGGCTTACTTTATAACCAGTTTCCTCAGTGGGCTAACTGAAGAACTAAGGGCAGCCATCTCTATGTTTAACCCCACCACCTTACAGCAGGCTATAGACTTGGGCAGGAATCAATTAATCACCCTGGAGGCTATTACCAAGAAGCTGAAAGGGGGTAACAGGCCTACCAGTAGTTGGCCTAGTGCCAATTCTAAGGTGCAACCCTCAAAAAGTTCCTAGATAAATCCTAAGGACCTACAAGCTCCAAAGAAACCAATCAAGCTTCTCACATCAACTCAGATGGCTGACAGAAGAGCCCTAGGACTCTGCTATAATTGTGATGACAAATACACTCCAGGCCACAGGTGCACTCACAGAATCCATTACATGATTCTGTCTGATGAGGAAGAAATGGCCTATTTCCAACCCCTTATTAGCATGAAAGAAGACCCAGGACCTGGAGCTCCCCTGGAGGAGACTCAGTTATCATTACACACCATTACAACACTGAGATTTACAGGAAAATGTAATGGGCAGACCCTGCAGATTCTAGTGGACACTGGCAGCACCTTGAGTTTTATCAAGGAGTCCACTGCTCACATATTGGGATGCAAGGTAGAGGCAACTGCTCATCTTCTCATCAAGGTGGCCAATGACCAGAGATTAGTTAGCTCTTCTATGGCTGGGAATTTTGGATGGCAAATGCAGGGAATTGAGCTGCAGCACTCCCTAATGCTACTTTAACATGAGGGGTGTGATGCGATATTAGGGGGGGACTGGCTCAAGATTTGTTCCCCTATCAAGTTAGACTATACATCAATGGCTGTGACCATAAGGTGGATGGGGAAGAAGCTTAAACTATTTGCTAACAAAACACAGACTGAGTGCTAATTCATATCACACCATTCACTCTTTAAGTTACTCCATACTAACTTAAACAGAGAGGTAGAGGAGATATTTGTGGTGACTGTGAGCCCCATTAAGCACTCAGAACAGCAGCAGAGTTGAAGGACTTCTTACAGAATTTGAGGACATTTTCAGAGAACCTGAAGGCCTACCCCCAGCCAGGGGTGTAGAACATCAGATTCTTCTTAAACCTGGTACTGTACCGAGGCAACAATTTCCATATAGGTCCTCTCATCAACATAAAGATGCAATTGAGAAGATTGTAGGGGAACTCCTTGAATCAGGAGTAATTCAGCATAGTAAGAGCCTATTCTCTTTCCCTGTGCTATTGGTGAAAAAGAAAGATGGAACCTGGAGGCTTTGTGTGGATTACATGTATCTAAACAACTTCACTGTGAAACATGCCTACCCTATTCCTATTATAGATGAGCTACTTGATGAATTGCATGGGTCTCATTTATTTTCTAAGATAGACCTTAGGTCTGGGTACTTTCAAATTCTCATAGAGCCAGAGCACAGACACCTAACAGCATTTAGGACTCATAATGGGCATTATAAGTTCCTAGTCATGCCATTTGGCTTGTGCAATGCCCCTGCCACATTTCAATCATTGATGAATCAAGTTTTTAAGCACTGCCTAAGGAAACACGCCCTAGTGTTCTTTGATGACATTTTGATTTACAGCAAGACTTAGGAAGAACACTTGAATCATATCAGGGAGGTCTTCACTCTGTTGAGGAAACACACCCTCTTTGCTAAGAGATCGAAGTGCTTATTTGGGTAAACCAGTATTGAGTATCTAGGCCATATTATCAGTGGAAATGGGGTAGCTACTGACCCCCAGAAGATTGAGTACATGGAAAAATGGCCTCAACCTAAAAATGTTAAACAACTGAGAGGGTTCCTGGGCCTTACAGGGTACTACAGGAAGTTCATTAGGAACTATGGGGCTATCAGCAAACCACTTACTACACTGCTTAAGAAGCATAGCTTCAAGTGGGGACCTGAAGCTGATGGGTCTTTCCAACAGTTAAAGGAAGTCATGACACAAGCACCAGTCTTGGCTTTACCAGACTTCTCCCAACCCTTCACAATTGAAACTGATGCTAGTGGGGTGGGCATAGGTGCTGTGTTAATGCAAAGAGGCAGACCCCTTGCCTTCTTAAGCAAGGCTCTTTGTCCAAGGAATCAAGCCTTGTCAATCTATGAGAGAGAGTTTCTAGCAGTCCTGATGGCTATCACTAAGTGGAAACACTATCTCCAAGGGCGCAAGTTTACCATAAAAACTGCCCAATAGGCTCTTAAGCACCTGTTGGATCAAAAATTTGTGAGTCCTATTCAGTAGAAGTGGGTCACTAAGCTACTTGGGTTAGATTATGAAATACAATACAAAAAGGGGCTGAGAATATGGCTGTTGATGCCTTATCTAGAGTTCAAGATGAGGGACATGACTGCAAAGCCCTGAGCACCATCACTCCCTTATTGGTGCAAGAAGTGCTACAGAGCTATGAGCATGACCCTTTCATTGCTAAAATCAAAGCTGCAATAGAAACTGATCCAGCACGAAACTCTAAATACACTGTAACTCAAGGGTTGGTAAGGTATAAAGGCAGGGTTACTGTGGGAGCTAATCAAGAATTCAGGAACAGGATCCTATCTGCTATGCACAGCTCTCCCTATGGGGGACACTCTGGGATACATGGCACCTATATGAGACTTAAAGCTTCCTTCTACTGGCCTGGTATGCAATCTGAGGTGACAGAAATGGTAAAATCTTGTGATATCTGCTCCCTGAATAAGCCTACTAGTGGTTCTCTTCCAAGCTTGCTACAACCCTTACCCATCCCTGACCAACCATGGAGCCACATCATAATGGACTTCATTGAGGGTCTTCCCAAGTCCTATGGGAAAGATGTTATTCTAGTAGTTATTGACAGGTTGACCAAGTTTGGTCATTTTTTGCCTCTTTCTCATCCCTACACAGCTCAAAATGTAGCCAAGATTTTCTTGGACAACATCTACAAGCTGCATGGAATGCCTGTCAGCATAGTTACTGACAAGGATAAAGTCTTTACTTGCTTATTTTGGAAAGAACTGTTCAAGGTCATGGGGGTAGCATTAAATTTCTCATCTGCCTATCACCCCCAGACTGATGGCCAGACTGAAAGGTTAAATCAATGCCTAGAGAACTATCTGAGATGTATAACTTCATCTCACCCTAAACAGTAGCTTAAATGGGTTTCACTTGCGGAGCACTGGTATAATACCAACCATCACACAACCTTGAAACTCACTCCATTTCAAGTGCTGTATGGGTATGCTCCGCCCTATCTGGCTACAGGTCCCTACTTGGACACATCTATTCAGGAGGTAAAGGAGACAGTTCAAGAAAGGAAACTTATGTTACAACAGCTGAAGGACAATCTACACAAGGCCCAAGAACGCATAAAAACCTATGCTAACAGGAATCGTGAAGAGAAGCAATACCAGATAGGGGATCAAGTCTACCTAAAGCTTCAACCTTACAGACAAAATTCTGTTTCAATACGGAAAAACCTCAAGCTTGCATCTAAATTTTTCGGTCCTTACACAATTCTTGCCAGAATCGGATCGGTGGCCTACAAGCTTGATCTTCCGGAGGGCTCAAGCGTACACCCGGTGTTCCACGTGTCCCTCCTTAAGAAAAAAATAGGGGAAAAAATAGTACCTTTGCCGACTCTACCTGAAACCACTGATGAGAGACTCTTTCGTCTGCTTCCAATCGGCGTTCTGGGCTCCCGAGTTCTACAGAGGGGACTTGAGGCGGTTGACCAAGTTTTGGTGAAATGGGGGGATGACATGATGGATCTTGTTTCTTGGGAGGATATCAAGTTTCTTAGGAAGATGTTTCCTAATCTAGATCCTTGCGGACAAGGATCTAAATCGGGGGGGTAATGTTATGGCCCTTACGCTGTCAAAGGCCGGGAACGGGAGTGAGGTGGTCGGAGTTGCAGAGGCGGGCGAACAAAGACGGTGCAAGATTGGATTTTTAGGGTTTCCGGAAATAGGAGTGGAATTGATGATTAATCTTCAAGGAGGAAATGGGCCTGCAGCGGGTCGGGTCGTGGAAATGAAGTGATAAGGAAGGTTTAACTTGTAACGGGCCACTGTAGTATTAGGCCTTAGTGCCTTGTTTTAAATTCAAAGAAGAACTCCTAGTCCATTTGTAATTAAATTAGGGTTGTTGCTTTCATTGTGGTCCCGGTTTATTGTATGGTTTAAATAGACATTCTTACCTAGTGGAATGTTATGAAAAACCTTAGTCTAATCTCTCCCTCAACTTTCCTCTCTTTCTTCCATTCTCTCCCACCCTGCTCTATTCTTGTCACTTGAATTACACAAATTTGCAAAAATCAATTATTTTCCTAGCAATTCTGTTACAGATTACAAAAAATAGGTAAAGGCAAAACTAAGAAAAATCGGGAAATCGCTCGAGTCATAACAAATTGTTCACTTTAATTGAGTTTGTGATCTTTATTGATGTAGCATTTTAGATAGCCTTCAGCTCACATTCTAGCGATTTAATCTGGGAACACAGTTCACATTTTGAAACTTATGCATGGTCATATATACATGTCTAAATAGACATATTTATCGAAGTTAATTAAGCTCCCTCTTTTGTTATCGGATAAAATCTCATTAAAATTGGACATGCTTAATTTCCACCAATATCAAAATGTTGTGTTAAATTAACGAAGTTTAAAAATCATGCCCAACTTGTAACCAAACTATTAAATATTATAGTCACATAAATTTATAAAATATGTTCAGTTGTAGATATAGATTGGATGGTAATTAAAAAAATGATAATAATAACATGACTTGAAAGTAGAGAGTCGATACTGCGAGCGATTTTTAAGTTTTCCTTAAAAAAATGAAAGAAAGAAAGGAAAAAAAAAAGAGCGATTCTAGAATTCGTTGGGCCTACAACTGTTTTCGGGGCCTTTTAAGTCCAATAAATATTGGGCCGACGTAGGTTTCAAAAAAAAACTATTGGGCCAAATTATATCCCATGATTCGGGATTTACATCAGATGCAGAGATAATTAGATATGTTTATTTATTTTGACACATTGAATTCTCAAATAAATTACATGAAATTATTCATTTGATTCCTTATTCGATAATGGGGCTAAATATCTGGATTTACAGCTTTGGATTTTGATCAATTACAACTTGCATTTCACTTTGCTGCCAAATATTATCGCATAAGACGATGATATAGTATTAATATACACGTCTCTCGATCTCATATAAATTTAAATATAATTTTATTTTATTTTTTTATGACGAGGTTCACCAACTGCTACTGAAATAATTCCTTATGGAAAAAAATAATTCCTTATTGAATTAGAGGATTATATATATAACTTCCGAAAAACACATTGAAAATCTAGTTTTAATAAGAACTTATTTAGGTGCGTGTCTACATACATCATATCTTGCAAACGAATATGTCCAAAATATTTATTTTCAATACATAATAAGCATATAACCAAACTTACATTATTAATTATTAATAAACATCAGAAACCCAATCTCTTTCTCATCAAATCTTGAAATTGTACGGCTAACTTTTTTTTTTATCGCTTTTTTACCTTTTGATTAGTTAAAAGCATTTTGTTCAAAAAACTTATCCAGGCACTTTTTATTCTTTATTATATTATTTAAGGATCTAATTATTTTTCTTTGGGTAGCTTTTATTATCTTTTCTTCTTTATGATTAGTAAAGGCATTTTATGTTTTTTTTTTTTTTTTTCACTCGGGTACTTAGGTTTATCTTTTTTTCCCCCTTTTGATTATTATTATTATTATTATTATTATTATTATTATTATTATTATTATTATTATTATTATTATTATTATTATTATCAGTTACCAAGAATTGCTATTTATAACTATTGTTAATAGCTGTAAATGAGATTTCTTGTTACACTATTTTGTATTTCACCCTGTCGTTCATAATTAAATTTTGATTTTTTCTTCTATTTCAATTTTTTGCACTTTAATTTAATTTTACAATTATTAATTAAGTGTTACACAACTAAAGTTTGATTTTTTTTTCTTCAATTTCAATTTCTTGTACTTTAATTTAATTTTACAATTATTAATTAGGTGTTTCACAACTAAATTTTGATTTTTTTTCTAAAAAACATAAAAAAAAATGATTTTTTTTTCTTCAATTTCAATCTCTTGTACTTTCGTTTAATTTTACAATTATTAATTAGAGTTGATTCTACTAAATTAGGATATAATTATTTTTAGTATTTAATTATTAATTTTTTAATTAATAATTTGGTATTATGGTTAATTATTTCACAATGAGAATTATAACTTTTATTCATTCTTTTGTTGATAAATGTTGATTATGATTAATTATGTTATAATTAATTTTTATTTTTATAATAATTATTGATTATACAATCATAAATTTCAGAGTCTAACACATATTGATACACCAAAAGTAATGTAACAAGAAATTAATTAATTCGAACTGCAATAACTGGATCCCTAAAAAGTAAAAAGCATCTCCTAAATTGAAATCCACCCATAACTTTTTAATAACATGGTTTTTTTTTTTTTTTTTTTATCATCATCATCATGAGTCGCTCACTCCACCAACGTTAAACCATCCAAGGACATACTAGTTAAAACGATAATTTCTCATGCACGTGTTATTTACTTCTCCTGCGTGATTTGTAGATAATTATAAATGATCGAGTTTATTTAGAACACACCCTCCAGTAAGTTGTTGTGGGCTTTCCTCATCATCGAAAAAAACCCATTAATATAATTATTTATGTAACCGATGTATCAAAGGTTCGGCCAAACTTTAGATCCAAATTTTCTCATGTTTCCGGATTTGGAAATGTAAAAAAGAAAAAGAATGCAGAAATCTATCTTTGTCTAATAATTGTTTCACTTGTGTCAATCCCCTAATTAAGCACTATAATCCTCAATAATGATGGCCTAACATCCCACAAACTGACAATTTCTTGCAACAAATCATCCCAAAAAGTTTTGGCCCATTAATTTGCTCTTTTTTTTTTTCTGATTAAGACAAGAAAAATAAATGTGCATCAAACATACATGAGTTTGGTTGATGATTGAAGAGATGACTCTTTTGTCTCCACAAGCACTATCATGCACAAAGCAATAATAAAGAAGGAAAGAAACCTTTGCATTTCGACGCTCCTCTCCATTTTTATTTGAAGCCATTTTGCCTTTGCCACTTCTCTTTTTTCGGCTACTTTTAGTGTTCGCAAAATGGCATCCAAAGAGAAAATTGTGAGGTGGAAAGAGAGGAAAAGGAGATCTAAGACACATTTTTTCGACGTCTTTTTCGTGTTTTGATGCCGTGTTAATTAATATTTTTTAAATTAGATACCATAATATATATAGGAAATGCATATGAAAATAAAATTATATATGTGTGTGTAATAAGCAAATGGGGTGATTGTCCATGTGATAATAATTAGTATGCAAAAACGAAAGAAAAATGATAATAACTACTTGGGGGTATGTATGCATATATCCTTTCTGAATATGCAAATAATCGATGACTTTTTTTTAAACTTTCTAGATAAAATGATAACATTTTTCTTTCACTTTACAACTTGCATTAAAAGTCATCAAATATATAAATATAAATATATATATATACACACTATTCTCCATATTAATTAAAGCAATGACAAAAACTTATATGAGACCGTGTAACGGGTCTCTTGTGTTAGACGGCTCAAATATGATCCAAACTTGCCCCAAAAATCCTTCCAAATCCGTTCAAAGCCGCAAAACAATCAGGCGGCTCCATGCGCCTGCTCACGTGCGGCCACTTGGGTATCACTAGATATAAAGTAAAGTATTACTATGTGTGAAGTATCACTAACTGTGAAGTGAGATATCATTAACTATGAAGTGAAGTATCATTAGAGATAAATTTGGCGAAACATCATTAACTATTAAGTGAAGTATCATTAGATATATATCCGATAAAGTATTATTAACTCTGAAGTGAAATATCATTATATATAAATTTGGCAAAATATCATTTACTATTAAGTGAAGTATCATTAACTATGAAGTCAATTATCATTAGATATAAATTTGGCAAAGTATCATTAACTGTTAAGTAAAGTATCATTAGATATATATATGGTGAAGTATCATTAACTGTCATGTGAAGTATCATTAACTCGGAAGTGGAGTATAATATGATACTTCACTTCGCAGTTAGTGGTACTTCACACATAATGATACTTTACTTTTTACCTAGTGATACCAGAGTCATTTTATTTTTTAATTATATATTTTATTTAACTCGAATCCGAATTGAGATCCGTCTAACATAAGAGACCCATTAGACGATCTCACACAAGTGTGCTCCTCAAGCAATTAATCTCAATGCTCTCTCTAGTCTCTATATTCAAGTAGACTATTAGTATAAGTGGGACAAAATTGACATACGTACACATGCTTAATATATCTAGCTAATTTCTTCCTCAAAGTTCTCAATTCTCAAGAAATTGTAATTAAACACACAAACACACATATATAATTGAATATGATTAGTGGTAATACCATTACTTAGCACTAGTTTATTTTGACGATTTATGTTCGAGGATTGGTTCCTGATATGGTGCTCTGATTCCGTCGTGCGAAGAAAGGAACAAGATGTGATTGTAGTCTCTGATGTTACAGAACTGTCCTCGAACAATTTGTATATGGCAATTTTCTCGCGGAAGAAAGATCCTGCACGAATTTGTTTGGCAAGCAATGAACGATTGTTTGACTATCTTATAGAGTATATGTCATGCTCATTTAACCATTAGAAATCATCTTCACCAACATGGAAAGAATCACAAGCCCTAAATTACCTTCCAAGTATACGAAGATTGGAGATCAAGTCAACTTGAAGTGAAGAACTATAAAAAGGCTGATTTTTCTCATAATCGGTGTGCAAATTATATTGTTTATCTGAGCTTATTATTTGAGAGTCATGGTTAGTGACTTTTGTAATAGCTAGAAGTTGTTTATTAAACTTAGGGTTGTGCAAACAGTTGGTTTGGTCTAAGACCGGACCGATAAGGGAGGACCGAATAGACCGAATGCATTTTTTTCAGGACCCAACTGACCAAATAAAGTTTTAGGGCCGGACCGAAGACCGATCGAATTATTCGGTCGGTCCGGTCAGTCCGTTCGAACGGTTTGTTAATTTTTTCCTAATAGTTTAATTATATATCTATTATCTAATATAGTAATATTATATATATATAATATACTTTATATGATATAATTAATTAATTATATATCTATTAACTAATAGTAATATTATATATATATATATATTAAACTATTATTAATATAATATTCTTATTCAACAAAGTGTTTGATGATTGGTTGCTAATGTGGTGCACTGATTCTATCATGCGAAGAAAGGAATAAGTAGTGATTGTTCCCTCTGATGTTCTAAGACTGTCCCCGAATAGTTTATATATGACAATTTTCTTGGACAAGAAAGATCCTGTGTGGATTTGTTTGGCAAGCAAGGAACAATTGTTTGACTAGAGTAGATGTCGTGCTAATTTAACCCTCAACTACATGGAAAACATCTACACTAACATGGAAAGAATCACAAATTCTAAATTACCTTCCAAGTAGACAAAGATTGGAGATCAGGTCAACTTGAAGTGAACAAGTATAAGAAGGCCGATTTTTCTCATAATCATTGTGCAAATTATATTGATTCTCTAAGCTTATTATTTCAAAGTCGTGGTTTGTGAGTTTTGTAATAGCTAAAGTCATTCATTAAACTGTTCAATGTCTAGTTTTGAGTGTTTTCGTGTGAGAAACACATGAGAGGTTTTTAATCTGTTTTGTTCGTGATCTCGGGAGAGATTGCAAGTTGAAGTCGTGGATAGCTAGAGGAAGTCTAGTGTTCACGGTTGTGAGAGACATGAGAGGTTTTTAATCTGTTTTGTTCGTGATCTCGAGAGGGATTGCAAGTTGAAGTCGTGGATAGCTAGAGGGAGTCTAGTGTTCATGGTTGTGGGGATCTCACAGCTTTCGTTCGCAAAAGAGTTCATGTTGTAAGAAATGTCGGCATAATGAGGGATTTCTGTATGTATATGCTTCCTAAATAGTTGTCACTGCTTTCTTTTATCTGTTCTTGTTTCTGTCCTGTCATTATCAAGAACATATGTATGCGGTGAGTTGAAAACACATGCACATGGATAAGTAAATTTCAATCAGTATACCTCTTTTTCAGAAAAGTTGACGAGTTCATATCATGTGTATATATATATGGGTCGATGTTCATGTATAATAAGAATTCAGAACGAAGTATATAAAATAAAAGATGGATCTCGAGTGACGGAAGAATAGAGGTGTGGTGCATGCGTGGGCTATGGGGGGCAATGGATGAATGTGTTGCTGTCTTGCATTCAGTATAAAATCTCAGCTATATCTGCAAAGTGCAAACTGTGAAAGAGAATGATTCCAACTTTTGAATTCATTTTAGTGGAGATAGAGAGGGGTCCAAATAAATACTCTTTTTGGGTTTTTTTACAACACTAAAATTAGGATCAAAAGCTGATCGAGTTCATGTGCCCTCTTTTTATCTTTGGGCACATGCCCAAAGTTGCCAATTTTCTGTTTCATCAATTCAACAAGTCTAGCTCCCAATTTTTAGTCTTTTAATTTTGGCTTTTAGGGCAGAGCACTTGGGATTCTCTCTATCTCCAAATTGCATTCTATATGTTTTTCTTTAAATATGTACATGTGAATCATCTGGGTGCATATGATCGATCATATCAGTTATAATTATTACTTCATTCGTCCAATAATTATTCTCTTTTTTTTTTTGTTCGTCCCAAAATTATAGTACGTCCAATACTTTCTTTATTAAATGTGCATTAAATTTTCATTTTCCTTCATTTATATACCCTTACTTTATATTCTTTTATATTAATTAACAATTCTTTTATTTTTAAGGTGCCTACAATTGAAACAGTATATAATAATTTTATGTTTCTCTAAATATTAATATGTATTGAATAAAAATTCAAATCATTGTAAAATCAAAATTAAAGGAAATAATTACCGTTAAAAAATATTTATTAACTATTAAGAATTTTAAAAATCATAAATTAAACCATATGTGAGATAAGAGCAATCAAAACCCCAATTATTAACTAACTATAGTGGTCATTTTTCGTCAACCCGATACGATGGCCCAAAAGGGTTGAACAACATTGTTCAATCGGTATTCCAATAGATATCAGTTCAATTTTAAATTTGAATTAACGATATAGTTCCGTCTTATTCAGAAAGGTTGATGAGTTCAGAGGAATTGACACGTCCTTCAACCGTCTCCGCGATCCACGCAAACCCTACCTGCTACCTCCACCTTTAAAAGGAGGCCCCTCTCCTCATTTGACGACTATGCTGAAATACCCACAAGCTTCATACGTTACCTTAAGAACATTGAATTCACCATTTTCTGAGTTAATTCCACACCGACGATTCAACATCCGGGCATCGTTCTTATGTTCTTCTTGGATTGAACGACGTTCTGCCCGATTTCTAATCACATTCTGGCTAGAAATTACGTTATTTAGCTCTTTAAATTGTTCATTTATTTTATATTTCATATCTTTCTACTCTTCTTGTTTTCCTGACTTGAGCGTCGAAGGCCCAACGATCGTCACCCCCCGACGGTCTTTGGCTCTTACAGTTTTTTTTTTTTTTTATTTGAGATTGCCCACTGCTCCGGACTGATACGATTAATTGCAGATTTTCGGATCTACACTAATTACTAAAGACTGAATAGTTAACAACAGAATACATATAAATTATAATAATTGAATACACCTTAGTTAACGGTTGTTGATAAAAAAATAATAAAAATAATTATGAGCCCCAATAAAAGAAAAGAATACAACAAATATTTCCTACTTTAACCCCCCCCCCCCCCCCCCCACACTCACAGTGTACATTGTCATATTTTGACTTAGAAACACCATACTTACAAGATCATTACACTTACACATACATGCTGCTAGCAGAGCAGAGGTGATTATGATAGAACAAGATATGTAAATAAAGTTGATCCAACCATCATTAGAATTTTCCCATGCATGTCCGTGATTAACCAAAATATGACTAGATTAATTAATTAGTGATTATCTGACAAACCCAAACATATCAATTTAATGCAACCTTTGAATACGGGAACTGCTTTGACGACGCCATCTTATATTAATAAATAGCTATGTATCCTCAAATTTCCCATATTTTAGAATCATAAATGTAGGAAGCACATGGTAGAAATCAGTCATGTCTCAATTCAACTTAGATCTCTAGCTTGTTTTTATTCGACATGTACACATTTCATTAAATTAAAATGAGCTTCAATTCTATTTTAATTAAAATAATGTTCCGTATAAAGTGTAAACAAAAATCGATTATATCACCTGTTTGATGGGTTCTTAATTTTGGTTTTATTTTTCCGTTTTATTTTATCGTGTATAATAATATTCAATTCATTTGATATTATATTATTAATAATGTCGGATTTCCTTATCTAGGCTCGGTATAAACCCAATATAATTACCTAACATTTAAATTTAGCAAGGATTTTTTTTTTCGAAGTTAATTAATTAAAGAGCTAGGCTGCAGACAACAGGAGATGCCAGTCCAAGGAGGTAATATACAAACTGTACTAAGAAAATTTTGTCACAATCTAATTCTATTTTTCTTCGAAGTGGACCAGAAAACCAGCTGTTTGATGTCCAAAATACACATGAAAATGATTGACTAGTCTCCAAAATAAAATTCGTACTAAATCACGGTGATTTGTTGTGATACACTAATTTGAAATAACATTGTACGGTCTCGAATTTGTACAGTTAACTTTATTTTTCCAAACTATATTTATATTAGATTTAATTACGATTTTATCCCCAACATTTAAAGTTTTTAATTAAAATAATTTAATATTTTAATAATTACAAATTAATTCTCAATGTTTGGATGTTTTAACAAAAATAGCCTAATGTTTTAATTAATTACAAAGAATTCACAATAGTTGGACGTTTTAAAAAAATAACTCAATGTTTTTGGCAAAGGTATAATTTTGATCATTTTCTGGCAAGCCAAAAAGTCAGGTCATTACTTTATGTTAAAGTGTTTAAGCATTATGAATTAAATAGTAATTATTAAAATATTCGATTATTTATGTTAAAATATTTAAACATTATGAATTAAATTGTAATTATTGAAATATTGAATCATTTATATTATAATTAATTAGTTATATTAAAAAGGACAAAATTTTATGTGGGGTACCTTGAAATTACGATTAAATATTGAAGTACATACTTAGAGCCCATAAATATAATGGAAGAAATTAAATGGCCACAAAACCTAAGTGATAAATTTAATTTTGTTATATATGTATGTGATAAGGCAATAAATTAATTAAATTATTTATACAATTTATTCAGAGATAAGGCAATAAATTAAATTAAGCTCAAATCAATAAATCATGATAAACGGCCCATGTTTGGTTGAATTTTCCATAATGAATTATGTTCCCTTCATTTTCATTTAAATGTCATTTTGGATGAATGCACACAAATTAATAAATTAATTAAATTACCTAATACATTCTTGTGTGAACACATTAAATGAGTTCAATATAGATATTTGAATAGATTAAATGAGAGTAAATGTGGTAAAATGTGAATTTTCTATTTTGAATGACACATTTGTTGAAATAAAATTAAAGTACTTGAATGATACTCATGAGGAATAGAATTTTAAAGTAAGCAAGTGAGATTTTAAATCATAATGAACACTTGAATAGATTTTATGGGTATGTCGGAAAGAAAGACTTTTTTATGCATGAAGAAAGACTTTTTTGCTTGTTAAATTATTGTCAGTGGTATTTATAAATGTTGCAGGTCTAGATGGAAATGTATTAAATACAATGAGGCACACTCCTTCGAAATCGTTCAACGCATGTGTTAAATCAAACAAATCTCTATTTGATTTATGAGTGGTTTTGCTCCCCTTTTTTTCTTTTTAAGTGGCTTCCCATCCTCCTCCTCCTCCTATTACCTATTTTTTTTTAGTTTTTTTTTCACTTTTTAATTTCTTCATTTTTTTTAAAATTAAAATACTAAAAATAAAATAAAAATATCTAGCTTGCTGACTTAATATCAACACTAATGAAGCAATTTAATCTTTCACTCCCCGACAACATCGCCAAAAATTTGGCATGCTATTTATTAACAAATAAGTGATCATAAGTGCACGATGTAATTGCAATACGTAGTGATCAAGAATATTGTATCCTATAAGAACTGAAGCTTGAAAAAACTACTAAACTAAATCACAGACACCTTATCAATATCTAGACTCTCAAATTCAAATGAAGAGGGAATGAAAGTAAAAAACATGACTAAAGTGAATATCAAATAACTTGGTAAATAATAGAAATTGAGGATTCCGGGGAAATGTTCATACAGTGGATCTTAGATTGACTGGTTGATTATTTAACTTTCTTTAATTCATTAGTGGTGGAAAATCACTAGTTTTCTATTAGACTGTTCTCACGAACACATGTCATAACATAGAAATGATGAACATGCACGTCACTGGGTCGATTTTTCGCACATGTCACCACTCATAATCAAGTTCCTTGGACTTAAATTTCTATACAACATGTGTTCACTTGGTCGGTTCTTCCAAACATCACATAAATTGATTCTTTTATTTTATCCCACTAAATTAATCAGTCAAGGGTGAGATTGTTCCAATTAATTAGCTTGCATACACATGTTGTGACCATCAACATACATAGTAGAAATCAAAACTAGGAAATCAAATCTCCAATAATAAACAAAAAATATAATTCAATTACTCAAATAATTCAATCCATAGCACTTACAAACCTTAAAATCCCTAGAGAAATTTAACTAGACATAATGGAAATAAAATAAAACAGAGTTTGAAACATCATAAAATAAATATAGGTAACACCAAATGGTCTATGTTGAATCTAATCTTCTCCTATGATGAGTTCTCTCCATCACCATTATAATTCTCTTCTTCAATGGATGGTAGCTTTCCAAGGGTGTAGATGGTATTCTCTAGCCTCCTTTGTCTTCCCGGGGGGTGTGGAAGTGAAAAAAATGATGTATGGTATGTGTGTGGCATCTGGAGGTGTTCTCATCTTCTCTCCAAGTGTGACTATTTTATATTTTAGGTTTGGAACCTAATTATAGAGAAAATTCATCAACCCGCGAAGCTACAAGGCTGGTTTGAGTGAAACATTTCAAATGACCCAGTAGCCTATTTTTACACAGGGTCGACCCCAGTGAAACTGATCGGTCGACCCAGGCCTTTATAATTTTTACATGGGTGGGTTGATTGAAGCTTTCCAAGTTGACCCATTCTCTTTTCTCACTGGGCTTTCATAATTTAATTCAGTCCAATATACCTTAATTGAGTAATTAGTTAATCCCCAAGTCTAATTAGACCTTCTTTTAGCTCTTCAAGCCTTTAATTGATCATTTTGCACAAAATATATAACATATTGCCATTTTCATTGCAAAACTCTCAAACACATCAAAAACACCAAATGATAGGAAATTAAGCACAAAGGTTAATAAATCATATAACTTAATAAGTTAAATGATATCAATTCATGTCCAAAAGTTGTATAAAATATATAGCTGTCAGAGATTTTACCCTTAAGCTTATGGGTAATACCTGGGGGCAAAGAATTTATGTAAGAACTTTGTCACCAAGTCCTTCCATGCCTCAAATGATCCTCGTGTTTGACTTTGATATCAAGTTTAAGCTTTGTCCTTCAATGAGAATGGGAATAACCTCATAAGAATGTTGTCATTGGGTATCCCATTGAGCTTAATCGTACCGTTCACCTCCAAAAATTGCTTAATGTGCTCGTTCGAGTTCTTGGTCATCTTTTCTCCAAATTGGTTCTATTTAACCATGCTTATCATCGTAGGTTTAAGCTTGAAATTGTTAGTCTCAATTAAGTTCATTGGCTACTCTTTGATTCACCATGGGATAGAATAGATTTCGAAAGGGGCTCATCTTCTCTTTGTCTTTCCTTTTCTTGGGCTCTACATTGCTCTTGCATTTCTTCTAATTACCTTTGGAGTTGACAAATCAATGGATCTTGATTTTCTGCCAAAGTTATGGCCAATCTTTGGTATTCTCCCTTGGATTGTGAACAAGAAACTCCGACTTCCCAAGTTGCGCACTCCAACAAAGCCCTCTTAGAGCATGTTAGCGTGCACCGCTTGACCAACAAAAACCATCACAAAGTTTGAAAAGCCAAAAATAAAAAAAATGGCGCCAAAAATTAAATCACATAACTTAATTAAATCAAAACTCTCCAGCAATGGCGCCAAAAATTTGATGTGGAAATTAATTTTCTTAAGTGTTTTATATACTCTATCACTTGCAAGTGCACAATTTGCTCGTGTACAAACAGCGAGTCCAGGTCGAATCACCGAGAATTGGATTAACAAAGCATGCAATTACCATGATTTGGAATTTCTATGTTATCTAAACAATTGTCATTTTAAAGGGGTGGTTTGTAATAATTTAAATTGATTAACTAAGCTCAACACAATTAAACTACTTAAAATAAATAAGACAAATAAACGGAACTTGAGAGAATAAAGTCAGTCTAGCATACACTTTCCTAAGTCAACATTCCATCCACTAAGATATCTCAAATTTAGTTTATTATCCCTCTTGAGTCTACCAAACCTTAGAGCTATTACTTAGAATCACTATCTCTAGTTAAAAGTTTAAGAATAGCTTACCAAAAGTTCAAATAGATTAATGTTTCTTAATCAACAACCATTTTCTCAAATTAGTCATTAGTTAAGTTCAACAAAAAACCATCCATGCAAAATAGGCTCTTCTCAAAACCAACTTCATAGTAAAATGGAACCCTAGTGGAGGTTAACTAAACAAAATTACCAATCCATAGCTTGTTTGAAGAAAATAGAGAAGAAGATAGGAATACAAGTTAAGCCATTAATTAAGTTCAACAAACAATCATCAATACAAAAGAGGCTCTTCTCAAAACCAACTTCACAATAAAATAGAACCCTAGTGGAGGCTAACCACACAAAATTCCAAATTCATAGTTTGTTTGAAGAAAATAGAGAGGAATATATGAATATTATTTAAATCAACAATTGAGAATTCAAGAACTTATAGGAAATACATGATAGAAAATATGAAAATTAGCTATACATGCTAAATAAACTAAACATCCACCACAAGCACAAAGAACAAAGGGAAAAGTTAAGAAAAAAACCTAAGATAGACTTCAATCTTCACTTTTCTTTGATCCAAAGCTCCAAGATAACAATCTCCAAGTTTTTCACAAGGTAAGGAAGTATTTTTGGCATAAGATGGAGTTCAATTCTTCCAATTTTGAATTTAAGTGGCATTTTATATCTAGGTTAAGAAAGCTAAAATTAATTACAAAAAAATGGGAAAAATTGCATAGATCCGTAAAAAAAGCTCAAGGGAACGACACGAGGTTGGACGTGCTACCGGTCACGTCTTAGATGAAGCAAAATATGGTCCAGTAATGGCATCAATAAGTCACATCTTCAGTCGAGCTACGATTCACGTCTCCTCAATGTTGGAGAATGGCTCAGTAACAGTGCCCCTTTGAACACGTCTTGGCTCGATTTGTAGCACTGTAGCTCATGTCTTATAGTCATCTATTATTTTTCTTTCTTTTTTGAGCTCGTTTACTTCATTAGGCCCCTGAAATCCAAAACTGAGATAAATAAGAAATATGCTTCAAAACTATCAAAAGAGCCTTAAACTCTATGTTAGTGCAATGTTTAGCACTAAGTATTTTGATTATCATAATCTTTGTGGCAAATCAATTACACAAAAGTTTTGATTTTTTAAGTATTGAATACCATGTTCTGGACATGATATAATAACATTCCACTGCCAATCTAATTCAAGATCGAAGAATGTACTGATTAAGTGTGATGCACATGATCAAGTACATGATTCAGAAGCTTTCAAGGAGATGTACTAAGCTGATTTTAAGAAGATGAATATTCATATTGAAGATAGACATCTCAAAATAGAAGCTGCCTTATCTAGATTGAAGATCAAGATACAAGAAGACGAATTATATTCAAAGAAGATCTCTAACTAGGGTTGTTCGAGTCAAATAATGAAAGTTTCCTTGTTAGAGTTTGATTAGAATTAGGACAGCTGATTACCTTGTTTAGATTATCTTTGTTATTATAAATAGTCTGTGAATCAGACTAGTTAGATGATGGAAAATACATATGTAAAAGTACAGATTATAGAGTCCAAAAGACTTCAAGTTTGAAGAATTAGCATACGGTATTATTAGACTAGAGTTGATCTTTTGATCATTATTTTTCTAGTCTGTATTTGAAATTCTTTCATTCACTTTCATAAGAGTCTCAAGAGAGATTTCTTGTTGAAATTAGAGGGAGTCTAGGTTATGAGGGGATCTCACAATTTAGTCCATTGAAAGATGATGTAGTGGATAGGAAAGGGGTTGAGTGACGAGAGGTCTTCGTGTAATAGCCCTTGTAACCATACAACAGAGTAGTTGATTGTTTCTCACGAACTTGAGAAATTCTTCTGATATAGATCAATTGATCAAACAGGGTTACCATCCTTGTGTTCTTTACTGCTTTAAGTTTCAACAAACTGACTGTGCATGTTATTCATAATGTTCGTGAACATGATTATGCACATGATGATCTCTGCACAGTTTATGTAACTTTAATTGGTACCAGAGCGGGTTGTTTTTGGTAAAAACATAAAGATTCATGGCAGTACATAATTGTGTGAGTTTTTAGTTGTTTCAAGTCATGAGTTCAATCAAGTAAAGAGGATCTACGGTCAGACCACATCTTCTTAAATGTTACAATTATCCTTACTGAAAAGTAAGGATGAGGGTGTTTCCCATATCAATAGATGAGCTTACATCGAAAAGTGTCACTGATGGATGGATAAAATCAACTATTGTCAAAGAAGGAAAGTATATGGATATTGAAGAAGAAGAAGAAGAAGAAGAAGAAGAAGAAGAAGAAGAAGAAGAAGAAGAAGAAAAAGAAGAAGAATGGACTGTACCATAGAAAAGCCGGTACAATGTTAATTCCAAAACCCTCAATGCCATATTATATGTTGTTGATCTAGAGACCTTCAGTCTTATCTCTACCTGTGAGACTACTAAAGTTGCATAGGATATTTTGGAGACTACCTTTGAAGGTACTAGTTCAGTGAGGTTATTAAGGCTTCTGAATCTTATTTCTAAGTTTGAAAATCTTAGAATTGAAGAAACTGAAACTATTGGAGAGTTCAATGCCAGATTGAAAATCATCTCTAAGGTAAGTTTTGCACTCAAAGAGCCTATGAACAATGAGATACTAGTAAGGAAGGTTCTCAAATCTCTTCCAAAGAGGTTTGCATACAAATTTGCTGCAATTGAAGAAGTCAAGGACATCAAGAACATGAGGCTTGATGAACTTTTGGGATCTCTAAGGACATTTGAGATGAATATGGATGATGAATATAGCAATAAAAAGAAGAAGAGAATTTCTCTGAAAGATTAAATTACTGAGGATGTTCTTGAAAAAGTACATAAAAAGATTCATGTACTTGATTCAGAAGCAATGAATTCTATGGTTCTCACTACAAAGAACTTTTGTAGGATATTGAAAAAGAGCCAACAAGAAATCCTTCAGAAAGTTCAACAATAGAAGACAAGCCTCTGGAAACAGAACTTAAGAAAGAAACTCCAAATGTGATCAAAAAGAGTTCCAGTAGAATAATCAACGAAGATGTATCCAGTGCAGAGAATGTGATGGATTTGGTCATATTCAAGTTGAATTTGCCAATACACTTAAGGAAAAAAACTACAATGCCTCTTTAAGTGAAGATGACTCAGGAGACAATAGTAGTGATTTTGAAAAAGAGACCATTGCGTTCACAACCAAGGTATCTGATTATCAAGATCATTTCGATCTTGTGGGGGAAGATTAATCAGATAATGAAGATTTTTGCCAAGAAGACTTTGTGAAAACATACAAATAAATGTATTCAAAGTAGCTGGAAGTTGTGGAAATCAACAAGAATCTTCTATCTCAAAATAAGAGTCTTATTGAAGAAAAAGAAAAATCAATCAAGTCTGATTCAGATCAGAAAAACATCATTTTCCAACAAGAGAAGAAGATTGTAGAGCTGTTAATTGAACTTAAATCCATTAAGAAGAATGTTACCATGTTGAACAATGGAACAAAAAATCTAGATAAGATTCTGACTGCACGTGGACACTCTGGAAAAACTCATCCTGGACTCAGCTACACAGGAGAACAATCAACTGTGAAGACAAAGTTTGTTAAACAAAGCACAAGTCAACTAACACTTGTACAACAACATAGTCAGCATAATAGGAAGAGCATTGCAGACAGCAGAAAATCTGACAACAGATTTACTGGCAATAGAAAAGGAATTATATGTCACTACTGTGAAGAGAAAGGACACATACAACCACACTGTGAGAAGTATCTCAGTGATCTAAGAAGAATGAGAAGAAAATTTATGGTACAAAGATCATTCAACAAGCAGAATGAGTCAGCTCCTTAGAAGAACAAAGGGCCTCATCATACATCTCTGCGAGTGTGAGAATCATTGTAATTGGTATTTTGACAGTGGCTGTTCTAGGCATATGACTGCTGATTGTTCAGTTGTGTAACAACCCTAATTTTTAGAATATGATTAAGAAATTCATAATTTTAATTAGGAATTATTAAGAGGAATTTTGAGTATGATAAAGATGTTTCGGATGTAAGTCGCGACATTAGATGTCTTTTATTCGAAAATCATCTTTTAAAATTTTTCGATCTCAATTCGAATATAGCCAATTTTAGTCTTATTTGAAAGGTATTAATCCAAGGAGCGCGCAGGTACTTTTGGAATTTTAATCTGAGGTCATTTGAGGTCTCGGCGATGAAAAACGTATAAACTAAGAGTGAATAGTACTTTTCCGTAATGGTATAATTTTCGATAATTAGCAAAATCCTACTCGATGATCCGAGGATTACCTCGACAAGCCTATTTTATAGAAATCGGCCAAAGAAATCCATTAGCGTCCACAGATTTCCATTCTGAGGTCAAATGAACGCTCGGGAGTGTTATCTATCGTCCGAAAAGAATAGTAAATCTATTTTTGAAAAGAGAATCTTTCCTCATTTTTCTTCAGACGACTTCTTCATCATCCCAAGTCAGGTTGGTGCAATAGTATTTGAGTCAACAAGTCTCCCGGTATTTTTGAATTTTGTGTCTGAGATCGTTTGGACCTCGACATCGAATAAAACAACTTTTAATTGAGTTCAGAATCGCTTTATCAGTATTTTATACCCGGAGTGGCTTATCGGGGAGGCCAAAGTTTTCCCTATAAATAGGGTAGGGGGCTTCACTACTCATTGCTCATTTTTCTTCTCTTCTCTCTCTCTCGTTCGTGTTGACGAATGAGAGAAACCTGGACTTGTGCCGAGTAAATCGCGCATGCGGGCCCAGGTTAAGTATTTTTTTGGGGAGGGGGGTGCTGTGGAAACAACTACTGAACGCCGGAGGGCTGCCGTCGAGCCACCTCCGCCGTCGTGCCGCCGCCTCTTCGGAATTCTCATTTCGGTCCATTTCTTATCCTTTCAAGCTAGAATTTTAATATGTTGTGTATTTTAATTAGTATTTCATTTTGTATGTTGAGTCCGTCATCGTCCAGTAGTCGGAAACTGGTCAAACTGCCGGAAAATGTGAATAGTAAATAGGCACCGATTAATTTCAGTTTTTGCCCATTTTTGCCTATTTCGGGTTGTCAAATCGAAAAAGTTTCTTCTGAAAAGTTGTTTCAAAAATTATTTTCTATAAGTCTGCCAATTCATAATCTCATGGCAAGTTTTGCGTAATTTCGATTATTTAATTAAAGCAGTTATTTTTGTGTCGGAAGCATGTGTTATCGAAAAATTCTCAAAGTCTCAGTATTTAGTCCTTGTATGCATAAGAGTGTCCCGTATTATTTTCATAATTTTCTGACATGTAAAAAATGCAATTGAGATCCGCTGAATAAAATAACAAGTTACGGAAAAAGGCATATGTCAAATCAGTTAATGCCATTAAATCAATAATAATGTTTTAGAATTTATTTCCTTCTGTGTCGGAATTATTCGAGGTCTCTAGAGTCGCGCAGTCTATTTTTGAAGAGAATAAAAATAAATAATAGCTCCATTTATAGTAGATTAAATCCCGAAAATTTAGTGGTTGTTCTGAGTCGAAGATTGACCCTTGTAGGACTCGTAGAGCCTGTCAGGATAAATGAAGCTATTTTTTGAAGTTGTCATGCCATTATGTGCTCATCATTGAGGTGGGTGATTCTAAACCAAATCTATAGTTTGAGCTAGTGAGATCTAGAAGCATGATAGGGCAAAGTGAAATATCCAATAAAATATTTAATATTCTGTCTGATTAGTCTCTGTACAAAGGAAGGAATGAAGTTATTATATGACATGATTATGTGAATTGTTGTTTGAGCTCTTGAGTTATTGTTGGATGATATGATTTGATATGATGTGATATCATAGAGCTAATTGATATGAGGTATAGATGATCATGATTATAAGTTAAGTATGGTATTGATATTATTGATGAGGAAGGTTATTTAGATGAATGATGTCTTGTAGGTTGATTATAGTATCCCTTATAGGCATTAAGACTATGGTATTAATTGAGGAATGCGACCTAGATGATTCAATCTAGGTCATGATCTATGCTAGCAGGATTGAATATTGAGGATTGAATAGTAGGATTGAACATTGAGGATTGAATGATGAGATTCAATTATTTGTTAAGCAGGATTTTGAGCTCAAGGAACAGTTTCATTACATTATCATGTTGTGACCTTCGAGTCATTAAAGGTAAAATATTGATGAGTTAAGGAGAGTCACTGCTGGGTAATCCCCTCGTATACTCGAGTCACTGCTGGGTAACCCCCTCGCATACTCAGTGAGATATTTGAGGTAACCCATCTCTTATCCTAAGGCATGCCTCAGGGTGCAGTAGACATCAGGTTTGAACCATGATGGGCCCAGAGGAAGTAAAAGGTTTTACAGATATGGGAAGGGCTTTTGCGATTTGCATTAGTACCCACGCCCTCTTTTTCAAATATTTTTCAGGTTGAGATGGAGAGGTGGTTGGTGGATGTGGAGTGGGTTGGCTGCTGAGGTTATGGTAACATCTTCTTTGATATAATCTTCTTTCCTTAACCAACCAAATCTTGAAGATCTTTGACTTTTCACTGTCTTGAATTTCACGTTGTGCCCTCATTGAATTTACCTTTACTGGAATTTGCGCGAGATTTGTGGGCATGATAACAACTCTCGAGAGCTGAAGTGTTATGGAATCTTCAAGAAAGCTCTTTGCTTGGAGATCAGTACGGTGAAGGTTCCCTTGTGCTCATATCATCATGTTTAGGCATCAGAATGCCCTCTATGTAGGATTCCTTTATCATGCCTTATTCCCAAACCTGGTCTTTTCCGACTCATAAGACAAAAAGGACATCTATTCTAATAAAAAGACTCTAAAATATATAGAAAATATGGACTTGTCATTGTCCTATGGTGGATTCTCTACATATCTACCGATTCCGTTTTTGTCTAGACGGATTTTTATGTTTAACCAATTTTAAAATGGTGTATTTAAATTCATATCGTGTTCATTTGTCGTCTAGAAATCATGAAACTTTAGCACATGTATTGTTTTACGTGAAGCATGTTGTCAATTAAATTTGGTAAATTTAGGAAAGTCGGAACAACATGTGGAATTTATTTAGTTGAAATTTAGTAAAATGGCAAGTGGTCGACCTCCACTCTTTCCAAATATTTTAGGTCAACTTTACTAAAAAATATTCATTGAATTTATTTCCCTAAAGCATCGAGTTGAGCATGAAACTCTAATGTTACGTATTGTAGTCCGAATCTAGTTTATTAGTTTAGAATATCTGTATTCTATTTAGTTTGACATAAAAAAATCATGTAGCAGTCCTAAATCGAAGCTTGTGTTGTGTAGGACCTGACCACTATTTTATTAACAGTAAAAATAACCGCGAGTGTACGGTGTAATTGTAATACGTAGTGAGCAAGAGTATCATATCCATAGGGATTGTGATGGAAAATAACAATGTGGTATTAAAACATAAACACCTCATTAATATCTAGACACTCAAATAATAGAAGAGAGGACATGTAAATAAATACTTTAAAAGCAAGAACACAATTAACTTAAATAAAACAATGAATGAAAATAATGGATTCTAGATAAGAGTTCATACAATGACTATTAGGATAGATTTATTGACTAATTAACCTTATTTAATTTATCAATGATGGAAAATCACTTAACTGTTATAAGATTGTTCTCACGAACATATATTATAACATAGAAATAATGAACATGTATTTCACTGTGGTCAGTTCTTCACACACGTCATTATTCACAATCAAGTACCTTGGACTTAAATTCATAGGCATTAGTAGCTCACTTGGTCGGTCTTTCCAAGCATCACATAAAATGATTATCCCATTAATTACCTATTTTATCCCATTAATTAATCAGTCACGACTAGAATCTTCCAATTAATTAACTTGCATACATACGCTGCTGCAATCAACATACACATAAGAAATTCAAACCAGGAAACCAAATACCTAATGATAACCGAAAAACATATATTGATGCGTGGTCGTTTCACGCTCAAAATAATATTTGTAACCCCTGTGCCCACAGCGAGCATAGCTAGCTTATAAGTACAGGTGGATACCACAGAGAACTGATGTGATTCCACCTTCGAGTCACCAATCACTAAAGGGGTTAGGTTGTGGTGTCACCTTACTGAAATATAAATCTGTAAAATAAAACTAAAGAGAATATCAAATAACAAAAGTTTTGGCATTTGAACTAGAATCTGGTTTAAGTTTAATTCACTCGATCATGAGCACACCAATTTTCCTGCATTACTGATTGAGGTCCAAATTTATACTTATAATTCCGGTTTATGCTCAACAAGATAATTACTTAGGACCGCACCCGCAATTGGACGGGGTCAATCGTAGACATGATAAGCTTAACCCGAGTTGATCTCTCGAGGAAGACTTTTGTGGAGGAATTGTCTAAGGGACTATGCATGCAACATGTTTAAACAACCAAAATAAAACCTAAACATTCTAAACAAGGGATTGATGATGATTTCTACTAAAAATTACACTAGGCAATTAAACAAGACAATAAAATGCAAACAACACAAATTAAAACAAGATATGAGGAAATAAGATAGATTAAGGTATTAGGGTGTAGATTCTCTCAATGGTTTCTCACTCTGTTTTGTTCAAGTTGGTAATGCTAATCTCACACATACAATAGACCCTCTCAATTGGTTTAACTTCAATTACTATCACCGTTTATCCATTAAACCTCTTTTAGCTATATCATACAATCAAGATTAACATATTAGGCTTAGGATCCCCATCCACCTAATTTCGAAGGAACCAAATTTAGGATTTAGAATCACAATCAAGTTTCCTCTAAATCCTAGCAATGCTCAAATAGTGATCAAGTACTCTCACATAATAGAAACGATTCCAACAACAACAACCAACAAGAATAAGCCTAGATCAAAAACCAAATCGATTCTCTACCTCATAATAGAGAGATTAGCCACTAAACATGCTCAAAACAACACAAATATCATAGAAGAAAGTCATCTCATAAATCAAATGTAAATAACACAAACTTCTACAATATTAGATATCCTTCAAGAGTTTAGGACAAACCCCCACAAAACATCCAAGAAATACAAAAAAAATACAAGAGAAACCTCCTCACGAGCGTAGCTTCCGCGGATGGCTCGAGGTTGGTTTCTTCTCGTCTCCTCTCTTCTTCCTTAGCTTGGTTCCCTCTTTCTTCCTTTTCTCCTCTTCTCTTTTGTGATGGTGTTGATGGTGAAAATGGTGAGAAAGTGGTGGTGATGGTGTAGAGAGAAAAATGGAAAGAATGGAGAGGTGGAGAAGATGAAGTGGGTGGAGTGATGAGTGTGAGTTATGTGTAATGAATGAAGAGTGAGTCCCTCCAAAAATCTATTCTAGATACATGAGAGGGAGATGGAGAGAGACGAAAGAGAGAGAGAGAAGTGATAGATAGATAGAGAGAGAGAGAGAGAGAGAGAGAGAGAGAGAGAGAGAAATGAGGAGTATAGTGGAAGGCATGGTGGGAGGAGAGAGGAAAGGTGGTGGTATGGTGATGGTAAGGAGCATTAATTGTGAGAGGGATTTGAGGAGATTTGGTGGGAGCAAAAGTCCATAAAGTAAACTCAGGGAAATTAATCCCTATGGTCCTATAGCTAAGATTAGGCAAGGACAAAAGTCTCACATCCACATGCAAAATGAGGAGGGATGAATGAGATGTCTCCTTGTGCAAAATGGTGAAGAAAAGGCGAGAGTCGAGTAGAGGGTAGGGCAAATCGGGCGAAACAGAGCGTCTCGCGCGCCGGCGGGACGCCGCGCTCCCGCGGAGCAGTGCGCGCCCGTGGGGTGCCTCCGCCGAGAGCCTCCTCGCGCGGTCGCGAGGCTAGCGCGGCCGTGGGGCTTTGTTGCGCGGCCGTTCGGCTTGCGCGGACGCGTGGTCCCTGGCCACTTCCTCCGGATTCATCTCTTCGGTTCTCGTCTTCGCTCCGCGCCACCTTAATACCTAAAAATCCAGATTATACGAACAAAAGCTCAAGTTTTTCAAAACTTGGTATATTCCACTATGAGAGCAACAAGTGAAGAAAATCACACAAAATATAGAAATAAATGAGAAAAGGGGACTAGAAAATAACTTATAAAACATGCTAAATCATGCAATAAAACAACACAAATAAACACCAAACAACTCCCCCACACTTAGCTCTTTGCTTGTCCTCAAGCAAACTAGAAATTAAAAATATGAAGCAAGAAGAAAATATTCGCAAGACGATCATGTAATTAAAAATTCGCATGGTTCCCACAAAGACATTCATCATCAAAGAATGTGAGCACAAGATCCAATCAATTGAGCTTCTTGCCCTCTCAAGATTAAGAAAAACACGTGAGCACCAATTCAATTTAATTACTTCCCCACAAATCACATCTACAATTATTAAGAAACAAACTTACAATAACATAGGGGATTGCAAACATAGGACGAGGATCATTAGGTCTAATCATCGAGCTTCCTAATGTGGTTTCCCATACTCATCATGCAATCACGTGAACAAATTGACACACACATGAGAGGAGTAGAATCCGGAGTGCAATCCCATTTATTTAAATAAAATTATTGGGGTGTGGATCAAAATTCATAAGGTAAAACCATAGGGAGGCAATCCCTAGTGTCCTTGTGTGGTTTTCCATACTCATAATTGAATAAATCTACTAGAGGAGTCGAGATCCTTATTGCCCCTTTTTCTATTTTTTTCTTTTTATAACAAGAATACAAGGATAAATGATTAAGGGGAGTAATTTTCATGAAAAAGGCTAAGCATGCTTTCTCCCAATCCTTCAAGGACAAAACTCTTCAATACCAATCATCAATATGCGATCACATTCAAAGATAATTAATGTTCAAGAGTGAAACCACGAGACAATTCATTCATTATGATCAACTTGAAAATAATTCCTTGAATATTCATATCTAAAATTATTCTAATTTGACAATTGGACAAAACAAGATACTAAGTGGGAGAATCACAACATACTACATAACTAAAACAAATCAAAATAATTCAACACCATAAATTATAACAAAAATTTCATAACAAAAACTTCACATAAACAACAAAATCCATAGTTAAAGCATAAACATAACAAGCTCACAACTCTCCCACACTTAAAGCATGCATTGTCCTCAATGTATGAAAAATATTAGCCAATAAGAGTAAAGGGAGGAGAAGACATCACAATGCGTAGAAGACCGGCAACAGGCGCGGGTTTCTACAAAACAACATGACAAATATGACCAACGAATAACAAAAAGAGTAAACTGAAAACACTAAAACACGCACAAGATCACAAGAAAAACACAAGAAAACACAAAACAAATTCACTGCTACGGTGGATCATAAGGTGACGGAGGAGGTTGCGGGTATGGATAAGAGAGCGTCCAGTTGCTCCAGCTTTCCTCCAGGGCCATCATCCTCTCGTCATGCCTATCGAGGTGACCAAAGATATCCTGCCCCATGTCTCCAACATCTTGACAGAGGGATCCCAACTCTTGGCAAAACTCACCCATCAAAGCATCAAATCACTCCTGGAATTACCCCATGGTGTTACTGTAGGACTGCTGGAACTGGCCCATGAATGCATCAAAATGCTACTGAAAGTGGCCCATGGAGTCGGCATAATTCTGCTGGAAGCTCTGCTGGAACTGCCCCATGGTAGTGTTAAACTGGTCCTGGAAGGACCTCCAATCGGCTTGCGGCATCTGATACCCATGCTGGGGCATCGTCGAGGGAGATAAGGCGGTGGCTGGTAGTGGGCTTGGCCTTCCTACTCATTTTCTTCTTCTTCTTGGTCTTCTTCTTCTCCTTCCTCATTCTCTTCTTCGCTCTGCTCGTCATCATCATTGTCACTATCACGTGGAGCCGAAGATGACCCGACTTTTCTGGCACGTCTGAGGCCTGCACGTTGAGCATTCATAATCTTGGAGACATAGGGACGATCAGTGTGAGGAACCAGTCTCCTCGCATCAAGGATAAGCTGGGCTCGCTTGAGCTCGTCAACAGTGATCAAATACTCTTTAACCTTGCTCTGTCCTTCAGGGAGTGGACCTCTGTCTGGAATCAATCCAAGCTTAACAGCAAGAGCGGTGATGAAAGCACAAAAGGAGGGATGCATCTTTGTGCACCTAGTCATCTACTGGATGGCGGTCCAGATGAAGTAAGACGGGCAGACCTTGGTGCTATGAAGGGCACACCAAAGAAGATACACCTCTGTGGCATTGACCTTGTTGGCTTGTTCCTTCCCAGAAATAGAGTATGCAAGGAACTTGTGCATGATGGCCAGGGCAGGGTCCCTTATGAAACCGGTAGGTGTCCCCTGAGGGTCCCAATTGTTGAAGCCAGAGAGCTCTTGCCAAGCGGCAGCTGTGTTGAAGTCAATTGGCCTATCTTTTGGCCCAGTTGTTAAAAATCCAAAATAGGATTTCATTCTAGCCAATGTCACTTCAAATTCTTCTCCCATCATACGAAAGGTAATCTTCAAATTCATAGAATCAAGCTTGAAGGTAACCAAAAACTCAAGGCACAATGGATTTAAGCCAACATACTTCAATTTTGCAAATTAATCCAAAGTCAACACTTTCAAGTATTTTTCCACTTTCCCATCAATTTTCAATGATTTCAACAAGTTCCAATCAAGGTAACGTGGGGAAGTGATCTCATAATCAGTGAAAGCTTGATAGCGGTTACCTTCTGCATGGGTACGAACTGGAAACGGGCAACTGTAAAGCTCTTGAAGGTTCTTGTCGCCATCTTGGTGAGAGGATGAAGCAATCTTTGTCCTTGGCGGCATAATGGATAGTGAGCAAGATAGAACAGGACTGTAGTCGAAAAAGACGCGTTTGAGTATGAGCAATGGCGCGCAGGTGATACGTGAGAAGACAGCGCACGGCCGCAAGGAAGGGCGCGGTCACGGGAGTATGCGGTGGCAGGGGTGCGCGGCTGTGGGACTCTGCGCGGTCACGGGGCTCGGCGGCGGTGGAGAAAATCTTCTACGGTGGCCGGCGACAGTGTGAGGTGGTGGCTGAGAAGCTGCGGTGAGCATGGTGAAGGCTAGGAGGCAATGTCGCGCGGACGCAGAGGGTAGGCGCGGTTGCGGTGACGGGAATGGTGATGTGTGCTCGTGAGGTGGAGAGGGGAGTCTTCTTGAGCTGCAATTGGTTGGGATTTGAGTGGTGGAAGAGGAGGGAGACTATGGAACGAATGAAGGGAGAGAAGAGGCTCAAAAGCGGTGCAAGAGTGGAGTGGAATTAGGGTTCCACGAGTGGTCCACTTTTATAGGGAGCAGGGTGCGCGACCGCGTGATGGTGCATGGCCGCGGGGTTCGGTGAGGTGCGTGCCCGCGGAGCCTTGCGCGCTCACGGGGCCCCTTTTTGTGCCCAAACATGCGCGCGCCCGCGGGGGCTGCGTGCTCGTGGACTCTGTCCACTGAGAGGGGTGTCGCACGGTCGCGCGGGATGCGCGGCCGCGGGCTGATACTTAGCCAATTTCAGTCTTTTTCACCCAGCGTCACTCCTATTCTACACCTATGAAACAAACACCAATAACGCGAAAAACTCAAACACACAAACACTAAAAGAGATTAAATAACATAAGTAAAAATAAGATAATCATGGGTTGTTTCCCATGCAGCGCTCATTTTAATGTCTCGAGCTAGACGAAGTCCTTGGAGAATTAATTTGAATTGACGAGCTTCAATTCCTCGACATCGGCTTCTTGAGAAAATCCTTCAAAATATGGCTTGACTCGGTGACCATTCACTTGGAATGTAATGTTGGTTCCCGGATTTTTCAACGTGACAACTTCATAGGGGAACACTTCTTCTATGATGAATGGTCCACTCCATCGTGACTTGAGTTTTCCGGGAAAGAGCCGCAAATGTTTGTTGAAAAGGAGAACCTTCATGCCCGGAGTGAGCTCCTTCTTGACAATATACGCCTATCGTGAAGCCGCTTCACTTTGTCCTTGTAGATCTTGGCATTGTCATAAGCTTCATTCCTCAATTCATCGAGCTCAGACAATTGTAATGCTTGTTCCTTTCCTGCACTCGTTAGATCAAAATTCACCACTTTAATGGCTCAATAGGCCTTGTGCTCGATCTTAATGGGGAGATGGCATGCTTTGTCATAAACGAGCCTATACGGGCTCATTCCTAGAATAGTCTTGAAAGCTGTCCGGTATGCCCAAAGTGCATCCGTTAGCCTTATCGACCAATCCTTGCTCGTCACATTCACGGTCTTCTTCAAAATATTTTGAATTTGTTTGTTGCTCGTCTCCACTTGACCGGAAGTTTGAGGGTGATATGGAGTCGCCACCTTGTGAGTCACTCCATTCTTTTTCATCAATTTCTCAAAGAGTTTGTTGGTGAAGTGCGTTCCACCATTGCTTATGATTGCTCGAGGGAATCCAAACCTACTCAAAATGTGCTCCTGCACAAACTTAATAACCACATTAGCATCACAAGACCTAGTGGGGATACCCTCAACCCACTTAGACACGTAATCAACGGCTAATAGGATATATTCAAAACCAAATGAGTTACGAAATGGTCCCATAAAATCGATACCCCAAACATAAAAAATTTCAACAACTAGATTAATATTTAGAGGCATTTCATTTCTCCTCCCAATATTACCAAGTCTTTGGCATTTATCACATGAAATGGAATAGGCATGAGCATTCTTAAAAATGGAAGGCCAATACAAACCGGATTGCAAGATCTTTCTAGCCGTCTTTTGCCCTCCAAAGTGGCCACCACAATGAGAAGAATGAAAAAAGGCTAGAACATCGGTTTGTTCCTCTTTCGGGACACATCTTCGAATCACCTTGTCTTTTCCCAAATAGAAAAGGTATGGATCGTCCCAAAAGTAGTACCTACACATTGCCAAAAATCTTTTCCTTTCTTGAAAGGAGAGGTTAGGTCTCATTTTGTCACAAGCAAAAGATAATTGACAATGTCGGCATACCAAGGAGAGGAATTAAGCTCAAGAGCATACTCATATGGAAATGTATCATAATCAACTCCTTTTTCATGCCATAATTCAAAATTTTCATCAACGGGGAGGCGAGATAGATAATCCGCTACCACATTTTCACATCCCTTCCTATCCTTGATTTCAACATCAAATTCTTGCACAAGCAAAATCCACCTAATGAGTCTAGGTTTAGCTTGGGGCTTGGTCAACAAATGCCTTAGAGCCGCATGATTACTATGCACAATAACTTTAGAACCTAAGATGTAGGATCTAAATTTATCTAAGGAAAACACAACGGCAAGTAATTCTTTTTCGGTAGTGGTGTAATTTACTTGATCACTATTCAATGTGAGGCTAGCATAGTAAATGACATAAAGAATTTTATCAATCCGTTGACCCAAAACGGCACCCATGGCGGAATTTGATGCATCACACATGATTTCAAAGGGTAAAGACCAATTAGGGGGAATGGCAATAGAAGCGGTGATCAATTTCTCCTTTAGAGTATTAAAAACATGCAAGAATTTTTTTATCAAACTCAAAAGGAACATCTTGAGCAAGTAAATGGCATAGAAGTTGGCTAATCTTGGAGAAGTCTTTTATAAATAGACGGTAAAAACCGGCATGGCCTAGAAAACTTCTAATTCCTTTCACATTGATGGGAGGAGGTAATTTTTCAATCGCATCTACCTTAGCCTTGTCTACACTCATTACTTCTTTAGACACAACATGACCAAGGACTATGCCACTAGTAACCATGAAATGACTCTTTTCCAACTAAGAGTTAGGCTACTTTCTATACATCTCTTCAAAACAAGTTCTAACTTCTCTAAACAATCGAAAAATGAAGATCCAAAGACCGAAAATTCATCCATAAATACCTCAATGAAATATCCAATTGATAACATCATATTTTACATGTATTTTGAGGTACATTTAAGTGGTATTTGATGGGCATTGCATGCATGAAGTGTTGAGTTTCGCATAGTTTTCTATGTTTTGTGCAATGTCACGTGTTTGTTCATTGTGAAGGAAATTAATGCCATTTTTTTGTGTGGACCTCAAATGAGTGTGGGAACACCCTAGAAAGATGGGAAATCAAGTTAGGAACGCGTTGCAAAAAGAATCGGGTCAATCAGATGAGAAACGAGTGAGAACAAAGCAAAAC
The DNA here is from genome assembly GCA_026008535.1 of Perilla frutescens. Taxonomy (NCBI): domain Eukaryota; kingdom Viridiplantae; phylum Streptophyta; class Magnoliopsida; order Lamiales; family Lamiaceae; genus Perilla; species Perilla frutescens. Next base: position 18,368,295 of record BRKX01000015.1, read on the forward strand.
AGTGAGAGGCTGCCGGAGCTGAAATTTACTCGCGACCGGGGAGGTCGCGAATCTTGTCGCGAATCACCTCTTCTCCATTTTACTGTACATTCGCGATAGAGGCAGGGTTCTCCTTTATTTTACTTGCGACCCGGTCGCGAATTTTGGCATCTGGTGGCGAATTTTGGCCACGTCAGCGCCACGTGGACTCGCGACCCGAGTCGCGGGTGACTGGGTCACGAGCGAGGTCGCGAACAAAGCCCTGAGAGTCTGATTTTTGGCCTATTTTGGCCCGTTTTCTTTCCTTTTTCGACTGGGATACTTCCAACACTATATATACCTCCTCAAACACGAAAATTGGGATATCAAAACCCTACCATAACACCAAAAACCACAACAACACACACCATATTCCTCTCTTAAACACAGAGATAGAGAGTTGCAGAGAAGAACATGGAGAGCAAGACCAAGAGATTCAAGCTAACTAAGAATAGAGACAGAATAATTACTTCCGGGTTTTATTTATCTTTATTTATCTTGGATATGGTTTCTTGTTGGATTTTAGTTTTCTATATTTATATGGATAGCTAAACCCTAGTTTTCTAGGGTTGGATGATGAATTGTCTATGAAGTTTATTTTATTGGTTTTATCATATTTCCTATGACTTTATCTTGATCTTTGATTACTCTTGTTTTTATCTGTATTGTTTAACTGATCACTAAATGATACAATTTGATGTGTTAATTCATAAATCGAGAGAGGAGTTTTAACACGTGATCTAGAGTAATTAACTCATTAATCAATAACACTCGAGAGGGTTGAGGTTAATTGAGAGAACAATAGACCCTGGGAGCCATTAGGAGTTGCATGCTAGGCATTGAACGGAGACGTTAATACTAGTTGTGTGATCCACGCTTTAGGCACTTCGAGAGAAGGTTTAAGGTATAATTGTGGTTGTTCTAGCTAGATTTAAGTCCCTACATAGATGTGTGATGAAACAAGTAAATAAATAGATTAGATAAGGATTCTCCAACTCTAGAATTCGTCTTTCTCCGTTGTTTCTTCTTTACTCTTTCTTCTCTGTGTTTCCATTTATATTATATGTTTAAGTACTTTAATTAGTTCAAGCACTTTAATCAGTTGTCTAGATAGCATTTAGGAGTTAAGTTCTAGTACTTAGTTAGTTAAATATTAAATCTCTGTGGATACGACCTTGTTCACCGCTACACTATAAACCTCACTGTGCACTTGCAGTTAGGTTAAATAAATACCGAACAAGTTTTTGGCGCCGTTGCCGGGGATTTAATTTTTAATTTCTAATATTAGAATAAAATTTCTTGTGCTAATTTAGACTTTCTTTTTTTTATTTGTTTATTTATTTTTTCTTTCGTTCAGTGTCTTTTGGTGTTTGTAGGAGCGTGAGACATGGTTACCAGCAGTTATCTGTGGCATGGAGACTATCAATTCCAAAACTTGAGAGATGCTGCAGAGATTCATGAGATAAACCCCATCTCGAGATTGGCGACTCAGCTGTCTACCCTAACTTCAACAGTCAGCAAATTTGATGCACTTATCCAATCAAGATCCATGGCATGCACGATTCAACCTTGGGAAAGTGTGAACCATGGAATTCCAAGGACTTTTAGTAATAATTACCAAGGTGGCGGTCTATACCACCAAGGCAATACACCAACTATGGATGAGTTGTTGATGGAGTTTATGGAAAGAACTGAGAAGAACATGGGGGAGACAGAAGCTCGATGTGAAAAGCTGGAGAGCATAATTGGATCTATGGGAACACAATTCAAGATAATGGAGATCCAAATGCGACAACTATCTAACATCATTGAATGCCAACGACAACCTGTTCAACTTCCAAGAACTACAAATGAACGCCCTCCCTTGCTTTTAGAGGACGACGAACATGTGGAGATTTCAGAAGATAGTTTGGGGGAGCCGGAGGAAGTAAACATGCCATCCGCACCAGCTCCTATAGTCCTTCAAGACACTTCAATTTTATCTTCTCAAAGAAGACAACTGACGGAGGAGTATGATGTGTTGCAAATGCCGGAGACTTGCAATGTCATAATTTCAAGAAAGTTACAGGCTTACCAAACAATAGGGGAGTCTCACTCGGCACCATATTTCTTTTCTTCTCCTAATCTAAATTCTCTTTATGTGAACTTTTCTAATTTGGAGTATTATGACTCTTGTGATGAGAGTTTTGTGATGCAGGATATTCCAAAGAAGAAAGGTGAATTCTACACTTGGAGAGATTGGAAAGAAAAGGATGTGATGAAGGTTAGCAGAAGAAAAGTGCATTCTAGCTCTGAGCACCAAAAGACAATGGCCGCCGTCTAACTGGCGGATCCGTGATTTCAAATAGGTCATCTGGCTAAAGACGTTAAAATAAGCGCTTGTTGGGAGGCAACCCAATGTTTTAGTTTCTTTTTCTTTTGTTTAGTTTTTTTTCATTTATTTATGTTTTTCACTTCTATTTCTAAGTTTTGCAGGTAAAGTACACTTGGATGTTGTATTTTGGGGGATAGCAATTTGATCAACTTGTCTGTCGACAAGTTTGGGGGAGGACGTTGAACCCAACCGGACATCCATGTGATCGTGGTAAGTGGTCGACGACACCTACATGCATTTTTACAAACTTATTCCATCCCGTGGATTTGAATAAGTTTGGGGGGATGTATGCTTGTAGTGTCTAGACCTTTATTGTGTTTTTTTTATGTTTTTACCTGCTTTACTTGTTTTGTTTTGGTTTTGTTTTCCGGAAAGTTGAAAAATTTTGAATTTTGGTCTTGAATTTTACTTGGGATTTTGATGATATATGCTTTATGGTTTAGTACTTATAATTAAGATATTTGATTGGGGATGATTTGAGCACGTATAGCATGATTTGAATGAACATGTGTTTTGGAGATTTTCGAGCTTTATTTTAGCCAATGTTGAGTTGTGAGATTTTGAGCCTATAAGACTATTGTCATAATTTTTGTTCTCGTGTGTTGGTTGTCTATGCACTTGTTTCTCTAGAACTTGCATGTTGTCTTGCTTGAGATTGAGTTTCTGTGCTTGAAAATAGGAGATGATAGTAGGCCACTTTTCTTTAGCCATTTATCCCATACATTGTCCTAGATTCATTATATTCCCTTGCGAGCCCTCTTATGCCTAATTGCCTTTTCTTTGGAAGCCTATTTGGGATGTCATTTGTTGATTCTTGTGGAGAAATAGGAAGAAGGGTAAGGAGTTTTGGAGTTGGAATGAAGAAGAAAAAAAAATGGTGATAATTGGTGATTTTTGTTGGTGCACAAAAAAAAAGTGCTATATGAGTGTTGAAAAAAAAAATGAAAAGAGCACAAAAAGAAAAAAAAAATGTGAAAAGTGCCAATGAAAAAAAATAAAGAAAAGAGACCAAAGGTCCATAAGTTGAAAAACAAAATATGAATGACTTAAGGTGGTGTAGGAGGAAGTTGGAAAAATTCCAACTAGTGTTTGAATGTGAAAAGTAGTTGGGAATAGAAAGTAAAAGTGGTGGATTGTGTTGCAATTTTTTAGTCACTTTAGCCAAATATTCCTAACCTTAACCCAAGCCTACATTATAACCTTAATAAAGTCCTATTTGATCTTAATTTTGAGCACATTTGGTTGTCAGTGGAGAGTTGAGATTTCATGCAAGCCTATGGTAGATCAAGTGTATAGTTCAATGTTTCGATGAGTGCTTATCCTTATTTTATCACACTTTGAGTGTTTGAGCGAAACACACGCTGATGAGAATCATTGGCTTAAATTTTTGCTCGTTGAAATCTATAACACGTGTTCATGATTTGAGTGTTTTGCTTGTTTTTGTTGTTCCTAATTAGAATTTCGAGATATAGATGCTAGATTATAAATTGTGGAGTTATGTATTGTTTGAATTCTAAGTTTGGTTTTGTTCTTTGTTTGGGGACAAACAATGTTTTAAGTTTGGTGGAGTTGATAACATCATATTTTACATGTATTTTGAGGTACATTTAAGTGGTATTTGATGGGCATTGCATGCATGAAGTGTTGAGTTTTGCATAGTTTTCTATGTTTTGTGCAATGTCACGTGTTTGTTCATTGTGAAGGAAATTAATGCCATTTTTTTGTGTGGACCTCAAATGAGTGTGGGAACACCCTAGAAAGATGGGAAATCAAGTTAGGAACGCGTTGCAAAAAGAATCGGGTCAATCGGACGAGAAACGAGTGAGAACGAAGCAAAACAGTGAGAGGCTGCCGGAGCTGAAATTTACTCGCGACCGGACTCGCGACCGGGGAGGTCGCGAATCTTGTCGCGAATCACCTCTTCTCCATTTTACTGTACGTTCGCGACAGAGGCAGGGTTCTCCTTTGTTTTACTCGCGACCCGGTCGCGAATTTGGGCATTTGGTGGCGAATTTTGGCCACGTCAGTGCCACGTGGACTCGCGACCCGAGTCGAGGGTGACTGGGTCGCGAGCGAGGTCGCGAATGAAGCCCTGGGAGTCCGATTTTTGGCCTATTTTGGCCCGTTTTCTTTCCTTTTTCGACTGGGATACTTCCAACACTATATATACCTCCTCAAACACGAAAATTGGGATATCAAAACCCTACCATAACACCAAAAACCACAACAACACACACCATATTCCTCTCTTAAACACAGAGATAGAGAGTTGCAGAGAAGAACATGGAGAGCAAGACCAAGAGATTCAAGCTAAGTAAGAATAGAGACAGAATAATTACTTCCGGGTTTTATTTATCTTTATTTATCTTGGATATGGTTTCTTGTTGGATTTTAGTTTTCTATATTTATATGGATAGCTAAACCCTAGTTTTCTAGGGTTGGATGATGAATTGTCTATGAAGTTTATTTTATTGGTTTTATCATATTTCCTATGACTTTATCTTGATCTTTGATTACTCTTGCTTTTATCTGTATTGTTTAACTGATCACTAAATGATACAATTTGATGTGTTAATTCATAAATCGAGAGAGGAGTTTTAACACGTGATCTGGAGTAATTAACTCATTAATCAATAACACTCGAGAGGGTTGAGGTTAATTGAGAGAACAATAGACCCTAGGAGCCATTAGGAGTTGCATGCTAGGCATTGAACGGAGACGTTAATACTAGTTGTGTGATCCACGCTTTAGGCACTTCGAGAGAAGGTTTAAGGTATAATTGTGGTTGTTCTAGCTAGATTTAAGTCCCTACATAGGTGTGTGATGAAACAAGTAAATAAATGGATTAGATAAGGATTCTCCAACTCTAGAATTCGTCTTTCTCCGTTGTTTCTTCTTTACTCTTTCTTCTCTGTGTTTCCATTTATATTATATGTTTAAGTACTTTAATTAGTTCAAGCACTTTAATCGGTTGTCTAGATAGCATTTAGGAGTTATGTTCTAGTACTTAGTTAGTTAAATATTAAATCTCTGTGGATACAACCTTGTTCACCGCTACACTATAAACCTCACTGTGCACTTGCAGTTAGGTTAAATAAATACCGAACACCAATCATTCAGAGAAGATAGAAAACATGCACCTTTGAAATGTGCCCGGTGCATTGCATAGTCCGAATGGTATCCTTCGACAAGTAAATGTGCCAAAGGGGCACGTGAAGGCGGTCTTGGCTTGGTCCTCGGGTGTGATAGCAACCTGAAAATACCCCGATAAACCGTCAAGAAAATTATAAAAGCTATGACCGGCAAGTTTATCAAGTATTTGATCAATGAAAGGAAGGGGAAAATGGTCTTTTCTAGTGGCGGCATTGAGCTTTTGGTAGTCAATGCACATTCTCCACCCGGTGGTGGTTCGAGTAGCCACATGCTCTCATTTGTTATTTTTTACTACTGTTATCCCTCATTTCTTTGGCACCACATGGACCGGGCTCACCCATTCACTATCGGCTATGGGATAGATGAATCCTTCCGCTAGGAGCTTAAGAATCTCCTTCTTTACAACTTCCATCAACACGGGATTGAAACTCCTTTGTCCTTCATGAACCGGCTTAGCCCCATCCTCAAGGATGATGCGATGCATGCACATTGAGGAGCTAATTCCCTTGATGTCGGAAAGGTTCCATCCAATGGCTTGCTTGTTCCTCTTTAGTACGGATACTAAGAGGTCTTCTTCATTTTTTTCAAGTCCAGAAAAGATGATCACGGGCTTCTTCTCTTCTTCATCGAGATAGACATATTTGAGGTGAGATGGGAGCTCCTTGAGCTCGAGATCGGGAGTAGGCTTGACTTCCTCTTCGGTCGAGGCCATGACTTCCATTAAGCTCCTTCCTTCTCCTAGCAAAATCTCCATCTCTTCGGCATTCAACTCGTCTCTCCCACACTTGAGGTAAGCTTCTTCCATAGCAAGTTCCTCGGACGAGGCTTCACTTCTCCAATGGGAGCCTATTTGCTGCAAGAAAACCTCCTCGGCCAAGGCATCAATAGTATCAATGTAAGAACAATTTTCCTCAAATGAGGAGATGGGAATAGCCTTGTTTTCATGTACAGAAAATGACACGGTTTCTCCTAACACCGACATTTTTAAAGTTCCATTTTTAACATCAATCAAGGTGTTTGTTGTAGCCATAAAAGGTCTACCTAGGAGAAGTGTGTGCTCTTTACCCATTTTTTTTGCATCACCCACATCCAAAACAACAAAATCTACCGGGATAATCAAACCAGCAACTTTAACTAGAATGTCTTCAATTATTCCTCTAGGATATCTTACGGACCTATCCGCCAATTGTAGGCACATTCTAGCTGGTTTTAATTCACCTAACTCTAATTGTTTATAAATAGAGTAAGGCATCAAATTAATTTCGGCTCCTAGATCTAGCATACCACATGCTTCTTTACCATTTCTCAAGACAATTTTAAGAGTAAAACTACCTGGATCGCGGAGCTTTGGTGGGAGTTGTTGTTGTAGGATTGCACTTTCCACTTCGGACACTTCAATCTTCTCATCCTCCACAAACTTCCTCTTCTTGGAAGCAAGTTCCTTGAAGAACTTGACATAAGCCGGCACATTTCGAATAACATCAAGGAGTGGAAGGTTGACATTCACCTTTGATAAAAGCCTTTTAGAACTCTTAGAATTGGGTGTCTTGCTTCTCATTCCTCAACCGGCTTGGAAATGGGATTAGAGGATTGTATGGATTGGTAGCCTTATGGAGTGTGGGCTTTTTCACTTCTTCACTTTTCTTTTCGGGCTCCTTTTGTTGTTGTTGAGGAGCCTGTTGGGGTTTTTTCGAATTAAACCACCGCAAGATCATTTGGTTATTCATTAATCCATGTTCATGCAAATCATAATTTTATGTCACATGCATGATTATCACAGTCTAATCAAAAAGCATGCAGAGCATATTCGAATCTAATAAAGTCGGAGACATAGAAACGAATCTACTTACAAATTGATAGATGGTCTGTGGACAAGATTAAAGATCTAATCTTGCTATTGAATGAACACTGTAGTTGGCGCCACCTAGCTCAAAATCGACCACCACTGTATTCCACTCCAAGATCTTCTGTTGTATTTCCAGACTGTATCTAGATTCAAAGTGGGCTGAAATCTACTAGATAGGATTGTGAAATCTGTGGATAACTTTGAGAGACAAAAAAGGGGCTGATTATTATTCTCATAATTTTCGAACACCCTCACCCATATATATATATATATATGTGGTGATCGAAAATCAGTCTCCTAACCCTACTGGGCTTGGGCCTCTATCTCAAGTTCTATATCCAGTCCACTATCAGTCAATTGGGCTACAACAGGGATCTAGAAGAATATTAAATTGGCCCACTAATTTATTTAATATCCAATATCCAATAAACTTAGGATATAATTAAATAAATTAAGTTTTACTTTTATTCCACTAAAGAAGTAAAACTGACCTACCAATTTAATACATATTTACGAATATGCTTTCTCCTTTAGTCTAACCATTTCCCGTGTTTAAGATATAATATTCATTAATTAATTATGTCAGCCTCTGACAGCTATAATTAATTAACATCTAAAACCTTGAGTGGTACGACACAAGCTTTACTCATGTACGGAATAAATTCCACATGCAGGGTTTCAACATGAACTTGTGTTTCCTCAAGATAACATCATCAACCTGGCGCACTAGGACATGGTGTTCATGCATACTGCTCGAGACATCATGTATACATTGTTATTACCTAAGATATCGAATTTGATTTACGAGAAGATCTCACTCATTGATAAATCAAAGTAATAAACAACGCACACATATGTTCGCCAATATCACATGAGTTCAAAACCCGAACTCTGTTGATCTTTATTCTCTCAGTAACTGGGTCAGAGATAGAGAATAGTATCCTATCGTGATCCTCCTCAATACACTAACAAGTGTACTAGAATAATCAGTTAGTCAAGATAAACTAACTTATCAGATTATTCTACGGCGTACCGATGATGTGTTCAGGACCATCTAAGCTGTGAGCTCTTTAATACATTACAAGGTTCTAATGATATGATCTTACCGTGTGACTCCCCACACCATATCATCTACAATGTAAGTATATGGAACATTGCATAAAACAATTATAGAACATAATCTAAATGCAAACAGCGACTGCAATAACTTTCATTTCATATTATCATATCATCAGAAAAGTATAAAAAGACAAGTCTTCCAGTATACAAAACTAACAATCTCCCACTTATACTTGAAGCATGTATTTCAAGCATAATAACGAACTGGCTAACTCTCCAATCAAAACTATCAACTCAAACTACGCCACCAGGTCTGCATTTCACTCCCATTTTCTCCACGTGACCATCAAAGGTCTTAGCCGGCAGGCTCTTCGTGAATGGATCAGCCAGGTTGTCCTCCGATGCAATCTTGACCACCGCCACATCTCCTCTCTTAACGATTTCTCATATAAGATGGTACTTTCTCTCTATGTGTTTACTTGCCTTGTGGGCTATGGGTTCCTTCGAATTTGCCACTGCACCAGAGTTATCACAGTATATCGTGATAGTCTTAGGTAAATCAGAAACCACGCCCAAGCCCACTAGGAACCCGCGGAGCCAGACAGCCTCTTTTGCAGCCTAAGAGGTAGCTACATACTCGGCTTCTATGGTGGAATCTGCAATGTATTTCTGCTTAATGCTCCTCCATGCGATGGCTCCACTTCCTAATGTAAACACATAGCCCGAGGTAGACTTACTCTGATCTTTGTCGGATTGAAAATCTGAGTCCGTGTAACCCAAAGGTACTAGACTATCAGAGCGAAAAACCAACATATAATCTTGAGTCATTTTAAGGTACTTGAGAATGTTTTTGACCGCAGTTCAGTGACCTTGTCCAGGGTTAGACTGATATCTGCTTACCATGCCAACGGCATATCATATATTAGGTCTAGTGCATAGCATAGCATACATCAAACTTCTCACAGCCGAAGCATATGGTACTTTCTTCATTTCCTCTATCTCAGGCTGTGTTTGGGGACACATTTCCTTAGATAGATGAATTCCATGCCTGTAAGGTATAAAACCTTTCTTGGAATCTTGCATACCAAATTTGGCTAGCATCGTATCGATATAAGTCACCTGGGATAGACATAACATCCTTTTCTGGCGATCTCCAATGATCTTGATGCCAAGGACATGTCCGACTTCACCCAGATCCTTCATATCGAACTGCTCAAACAGCCACACCCTAATGTTCGACAACGTCTTCTTACTGTTTCAAATAAGCAAGATGTCATCAACATAAAGTACGAGGAATGCCACCACGTTTCTATCACATTTCTTGTACACACAGCTCTCATCCGGACTTTGCACGAATCCATATGACTGGATAACCTTGTCAAATCGGATGTTCCAAGATCTCAATGCCTGCTTATGTCCATAAATGGATCTCTTAAGCTTACACACCAAGTGTTATTGGCCTTTAGCAATGAATCCCTCTGGTTGTTTCATGTGGATGTTCTCTTCAAGACTTCCATTTAGGAAAGCTGTCTTGATATCCATCTGCCAGATCTCATAATCCAAAAGAGCGGCAATGGACAAGAGAATCCGGATTGACTTAAGCATGGCTACCGGTGAAAAGGTTTCCTCATAATCGATCCCTTCTTTCTGAGTATACCCTTTTGCCACCAATGTTGCCTTGAAGGTTTCAACCTTTCCGTCAGATCCTCTCTTGCGCTTGTAGACCCACTTACAGCCAATGGGTTTTACCCTATCTTGTGGTTCTACAAGATCCCAGACTTGATTGTGATCCATAGATCCAATCTCAGACTCCATTGCAGTTTTCCAAGAATCCACATCTTTATCTCGAATTGCCTTGTCATAGGTCCTGAGATCCAATTCATTGAGACCCTCTAGGAAATCTGAAGCCTCTCCCAGACCCATAAATCTATCAGGTTGGCGTACAACCCTCCCACTGCGACGAGGCAGTTCATGTACTTCTGTGGTATGTTGTGCAGTGTTTGGTGGTTCCTCTTCTTGTACAACCGGTGTATGATTCGATCCTTACCTTAACACCTCAAGGATAATGTGACTCCTTGGTTTTTGGTTTATGACATAGTCTTTCTCTAAGAATCGAGCATTGGTGCTAACAATGATCTTCTGATCCTTAGGACTATAAAATAAACCACCTTTCGTTCCTCTAGGATATCCAACGAATAGCCTTATATCAGTACGAGGTGCCAGCTTATCAGCTTCCTTGTCCAACACGTGTGTTGGGCTACCCCAAATCCAAATATGGTTCAAACTGGGCTTTCGTCCAGTCCATAGTTCTGTGGGTGTAGCAGGAATTCATTTGGATGGAACAAAGATAAGAATATAGGCTGCCGTTTCCAGGGCATATCCCTAGACCGAAATGGGCAACTCAGAATAACTCATCATCGATCTAACCATCTCTAACAGTGTACGATTCCTTCTTTCCGCCACACCATTCTACTGTGGCGTTCCAGGCGCAGTCAACTGGGATGTAATCCCATTCTCTGCCATGTAATCCCTAAATTTGCTTGAGAGGTACTCGCCACCACGATCAGAACGTAGTGACTTGATACTTTTGCCTGTTCGTTTCTCCGCTTCCGCCTTAAACTCTTTGAATTTCTCAAAGCATTCAGACTTGCGACGTAACAGGTAGATATAACTGTATCTAGAGTAATCATCAATGAGAGTGATGAAATACTAGAAACTCTCCTCAAGCTTGAACTGACATTGGGCCGCACAGGTTAGAGTGAATCAAATCTAATAGCCCGTCGGATCTATTTCCTTTTAACTGGAAAGGACGCTTGGTCATTTTACCTTCCAAACAGGATTCACATAAAGGAAACGATTCCAATACCAAAGAAGATAATGGTCCATCGTTTACAAGCCTTTTATCCTCTTAAGGTTAATATGACCTAGTCTTAGATGCCAAAGATAGGTTTGATTTAATTTCGAATGTTCTTTTCTCTTGTTAGGGTTTATGATCGATGTATTCAACAGTTGTTTTTGCGTAGTGTTTTCAATTGGTTTAAAAAAGTATAAGTGTCCATCCAATGTGCCAGAACATATAAAATGTTTACCACTAAAGATAACTATTTTGTTATCAAAAGAAACAGAATATCCATTCATAATCAATTTAGAAACTGAAATCAAGTTTCGCCTAAAACCAGGCACATAAAGACAATCTTTCAAAACCAAAGTTCTATCACTACTGAAAGGTAAAACAACGTCTCCCACTGTAAAGACATGCAAACATTATCAGTAGCTCCAGTATCTACTACCCATGACTGGGTAGAACAAGTTGCTAAACATGTTTCCACAACTAGAGTGTAAGATGTACCTCTCTTCTTCTTCTTGTTAGGACACGCCGCCTTTCAGTGACCTGGTTGGCCGTACTTGAAGCACTTAGTCTTCGACTTGAACTCCTCGGGAGGAATCTTTGCCTTTGGCTTCTTCACCTTAGGCGCCTCATCTGCAGCCTTCTTAAGTGCGTTTCTCTTCTTCCTTTTTCCACCAGAAGAAGATGCTCATTTTTCAGCTATGTGGGCCTCAGGATTGCTCTTTTGGAGCAATTCAGCCACTTGAAGATCTATGAGCAGTTCAGTCAGGCTGACATCTCTTTTAATCATGTTAAAATTCAGTCTTATCTGCTCAAACTTCGAGGACAAGCTATGAAGAACAATGTCGATTTGAGAATCACCATCTAGCTCTCCACCCAAGGTCTCGATCTCAGATAAATACCTCACTATCGTGAGAACGTGATCCCTAACAGGTATGGAGTCAGATATTCTCGCATCCATTAGTTTCTTCATGGCCAAATGACATGCCGAGCGGTTCTGATGACCGAATAGCTGCCTAAGGTTGTACATGATATCATAAGCGGTTTTCATAGGCTCATGCTGATGTTGTAACACACTTGACATAGATGCCAAGATGTAACAGCACGCTATCTCATTAGACCTAACCCACTTATCATATGCAACGTTTTGGGCTTCGTTAAAACCCTCATCTAGCGTCTGAGGACAAACCTCTTCAAGTACAAACTTGTGTCCCTCAGAACCAAAAACTAAGTTAAGGTTACGAAGCAGTCATTGTAGTTTTCACTGACAAGTTTGTTTTCTTTGAGGATTGAGGACAGATTGGAGAGTGCCATTAATGATATGAAATAACTGAAATTAAAACATGCAGTACAGTTACAAAACACGTTTAGGATAAACAGTATACAATCGAAAACCTCATAAAAATTATATACTTTTCCACCGACACTTTAAAAACGTCTTTCATAAGCCACGATAGTGTGGACGTTTATAAAATCCATTTTTAAATAGGTTAAACCTTTAATTTACCTCCAGTTGAGTTTCCTTACAAGCAAATTAATAGCCGGATAATAAACACGGTCATGTAATCATCTAATTGATAAGCCACAATCGTGTGGACGTTTATCAGTAAATTATATCTAAGTGTGCACACGATTATCTTCGCACCAAGAGCACTATTCGAATTTAACCGCTCCAGATAGAGGAGTCAGTTAGTTCTAATAGTGTTCTACAGCTATCCATTTAGGAGATTTAATTTCTAGAGAAATCTGTGATATGACACATCCAATATAGAGAAAGACCTATGTCAACGCGCATGCCCATCACTTCTCAATTAAACAAGATTTTAATGGAGACCGTATGAGATTTCTACATACTTTGGTATGAATCTCTCCCACTTAGTTATTTATGTTGAGGTTTCATTTTATCCCATTATCGAACATGAAAACATCACATAAAATGATAAACATCCATTGCATGCTTCAACATAATAAGCAATAGTAATATTCCTACTATCATGGCTTATATCTCATGTTGATTGATAAGATAAAACTGGAAAGTCAGTTCTGGAAATAGGCTTGGCCACCGCCCCTTTCACCGCGCCTCGCCGAAAACCCTAGCTCCATTTTAGGGTTTCGGGACATGAACCGGTGAACCTTCCCTTTTGGTGCTGAACCACTTTCCTTCTTTGAGTTGATCTCCGATCTTTATTCAATACAGACTATCTATTCCAAAAGGAAAAATCTAATATTGCTAGAATAAAAATTACAACGCAAAAACTCAGTCTAAAAGCTTTATATCTATTACATTAAAATAACGTAAAATAAAACCTAGACCTAATCCATAGATTTTCTCATGGATTAAAATCACGTAGCCAAACCGGCATACAACCAACATTCATTCAACATAAACATACATCACATAAAATAAAGGAGCCATGATAGTTGGTGAACCTGCAAACAAACACAGTCTACAAATCCAACAATCATGTATTATATGATCCACATAAAATAACATATGATATCAATGCATGAATATTTAATTATATTCGAATTTTTCAATTAATAAAATTAAGTAATTCGATATTATCCACAAGATAAAAATTGGAAATTAAATAATTATCCACCAATTTTAAACTTGTATGTTTTCGAAAATATCACTTAAATAAATCTGGAAATTATTTAAAATTATCCACCAAATTTATTTAATATTTTCAAACACCCTAATTAAATAATAATTGGATATCTTGATATAAATCAAAAATCTAATCCAAATATTATCCATAAGGATCTAAATCTTTAAGGATAAGGTTTGAAGATTTAATCCACTTCAAAATCTTCCAAAACCTATCCAAAATTAAATTCTTATCACAATTGGATTTTGATAATTATTTGTATATATCCAAAATCACCTTATCCAATTTAAATCTATAGATTTTCAAAAATATCCAAATAATAAATCTGAAAATTTGATCCACTTCAAATTCTTCCAGATTTAAAATTCTATTTTCAAATCTATCTAGATTAAAATTAGATAAATTAAGATATACATCAAATAACATCAAATCTTAATCCAATCTTCATAATTTTCGACCATCACTATTAAATAAATCTGGAAATTTAATTTTCATTAAAATTTCCTCCAAATTTAATTAATAAGATCAAAAATTATAGTAAATTAATATAGTTGGAAATTTTGACATTAATCAAAAACTATTCCAAATAAAAACCATAAGTTTCGAAAATAACAAGAATTAAAAATCTGGAAATTTTGATCCACTTCAAAAATTACAAAATCTAAAATTCTATTTTCAAACTTATCTAGATTAGAATTAGGTAACTTTTGATATACACAAAAATTACCTATCCTAATTCTAATCAACTAAAATTTCGACCCCTATCCAAATTAAATCTGAAAATTTTGATGTTGATCAAAAATCCATCCAAATTTAATTATAGTAGCCGAAAATTTAGAAACAAAATTAGGGAATTTTTAACAACAATTTTTGAAAAAAAATTGTAGAGCAAATTTTCGAACCCCATCAAGAAATAAATCTGGAAATTTGAAGAACATCAAATATCATCCCAAATTTAATTCATGACCATCGAAAATTCCAAGAACATCAAAACTTAAATTTTCGAATTGCATCAAAAATTTATCCGAGTTTTGAATACCATAAAAATCGAAACACATGAACAATAAATCTGAAAATTTAAAGGGCATAAATTTATCAACAAATTTATACATGTGGTTCGAATTTATGCAAGAATTAATTCTAGAACAGTGCCAAAACCCGCTCTGATACCAGTTGTTGGGGTTTTTTCGAATTAAACCACCGCATGATCATTTGGTTGTTCATTAATCCATGTTCATGCAAATCATAATTTTATGTCACATGCATGTTTATCATAGTCTAATAAAAAAGCATACAGAGCATATTCGACCTAGCTCAAAATCGACCACCACTGTATTCCACTCCAAGATCTTCTGTTGTATTCCCGGACTGTATCTAGATTCAGAGTGGGTTGAAATCTACTAGATAGGATTGTGAAATCTGTGGATAACTTTGAGAGACAAAAGAGGGGTTGATTATTATTCTCATAATTTTCGAACACCCTCACCCATATATATATATATATATATATATATATATAGGTGGTGTTCGAAAATCAGTCTCCCAACCCTACTGGGCTTGGGCCTCTATCTCAAGTTCTATATCCAATCCACTATCAGTCAATTGGGCTATAACAGGGATCTAGAAGAATATTAAATTGGTCCACTAATTTATTTAATATCCAATATCCAATAAACTTAGGATATAATTAAATAAATTAAGTTTTACTTTTATTCCACTAAAGAAGTAAAACTGACCTACCAATTTAATACATATTTACGAATATGCTTTCTCCTTTAGTCCAGCCATTCCCCGTATTTAAGATATAATGTTCATTAATTAATTATGTCAGCCTCTGACAGCTATAATTAATTAACATCTAATACCTTGAGTAGTACCACACAAGCTTTACTCATGTACGGAATAAATTCCATCTGCAGGGTTTCAACATGAACTTGTGTTTTCTCAAGAGAACATCATCAATGGTGTGTTCAGGACCATCATAAATTCCTAAATTATCAAATTATTCTATGGTGTACCGATGGTGTGTTCAGGACCATCTAAGTCGTGAGTTCTTTAATACATTACAAGGTTCTAATGATATGATCTTACCATGTGACTCCCCACACCATATCATCTACAATGTAAGTATATGGAACATTGCATAAAATAATTATAGAACATAATCTAAATGCAAATAGTGACTGCAATAACTTTCATTTCATATCATCATATCATCAGAAAAGTATACAAAGACAAGTCTTCCAGTATACAAAACTAACAGAGCCTCCTCTTCTTTTTCAACTTCTTCAGTTGGACTCGGTTTTCCAACCTTATTATCGATCACCTTGCCTCCTTTAAGCACGATGATGGCTTGAGCTTGCTCCGGTTGGCTTGGCAACTTGCCCGGCTTGGCTTGCTTGGCCAACTCTCCAAAGGTCCTGGCTATTTCGCCCACTTGAGTCTCAATTCTCTTCACGGAAGCCTCAACGGATTCAAATCTTTATTGTATGGCTTGAATGAAGGATTGCAATATGTCTTGTAATGTCGGCCTAGGCGGTTGGTTTGGTTGGGCCGGATATTGTTGCGGCCTAGGATAAGGTGGAGTTTGACCACCTCCGGCTTGTTGAGGTGGAGGCGGTTGAAGTGGTTATTGAGGTTGTCTCCAAGAGAAATTTGGATGATTTCTCCACCCCGGATTGTATGATTGAGAGTACGAGTTGTAAGGTTGGCGTGGTTGGAATCCTTGAAGGGCATGCACTTGCTCTTGAAGAGCGTGAAAATGAGCTTCTTCATTTAATTCCGGCTTGATCGACTTTTGGCACAAGTTGGCCCCATGGCCATACTCTCCACAAATCCCACAAGTCTCAACGGTCATCACTTGTTGGGGTGGTCTCTCGGAGGTTCGTAGCATCTCCACTTGCCTAGTCAACTCGGCAAGTTGTCTCGTCACATCATAACTCAGATTGGCTTTATTGACCGAAGCTCTCTTCCCTCTAGCACTCTTTTGTTGAGAAGTAGTGGTCATGGTCTCATAGATGTTTGAGACCTCTTCGGCGATCTGTCCTCCAATGTCTCCTCCCGATGCATTGTCCACCATATATTGGAAATTTTGTGAAAGCCCGTCGTAGAAGAATTGGTTGAGTAACTCGGGTGCAAGATGGTAGTGAGGGCATTGTTGTTGGAGACCTCTAAATTGATCCCAAGCTTCATGAAATGATTCACCCGGAGATTGGGTAAAAGTAACAATTTGAGCTCTCAAGTCTTAGGTCTTTTTATTGGAATAGTACTTGGCCATGAACTTCTCGTAGACGGCATTCTAATTGGCCAATGAATTGGCCGGAAGAGACATGAACCATGTCTTGGCTCGATCCTTCAAGGTGTAAGGAAAACACCTCATCTTCAATTGATCTTCGTTCAAACCTTGTAGAGGAAAGGTTTGAACAACATAGTAGAACTCACGGATGAAGTTCAAGGCATCTTCAGCCGGCATCCCGTAGAATGAGGGAAGTTGGCTAAAGTGGATGTTCTTCAACTCGTAATTTCTTGCGGCTTCACCAAGAACTATGCAAGAAGTCGACACCCCAATCATGGGATGAGCAAAGTCTCTCATATTCCTAGTCGCATTGGCATTGGCATTGTCGGGGTTGTTGAGGGGATTAACGTCCATCTCTCTTTCCTACTCGAACACGTTGAATCTTCTTGGTCGATGGATGTTGTCAAACACGGGGGCTATTCTCCGATTGAGGCTTCGCCTCCCTAGCATACATAACCACAAATAACACGGAGATCATACGTAACTTGCGGAAAGAGATATGAAAGCCAACACAAGAACATAAACACAAAAGTAAATTTATACAAATAACACAAACAATGCTCAAAACCAAATCGATCCTCTACCCCCTAATAGAGAGATTAGCCACTAAACATGCTCAAAACAACACAAATATCATAGAAAAAAGTCATCTCATAGGAATGATTCCAACAACAACAACCAACAAGAATAAGCCTAGATCAAAAACCAAATCGATCCTCTATCCCCTAATAGAGAGATTAGCCACTAAACATGCTCAAAACAACACAAATATCATGAAAGAAAGTCATCTCATAAATCAAATGTAAATAACACAAACTTCTACAATATTAGATATCCTTCAAGAGTTTGGGACAAACCCCCACAAAATATCCAACAAATACAAAGAAAATACAAGAGAAACCTCCTCACGAGCGTAGCTTCTGCGGATGGCTCGAGGTTGGTTTCTTTTCGCCTCCTCTCCTTCTTCCTTATCTTGGTTCCCTCTTTCTTCCTTTTCTCCTCTTCTCTTTTGTGATGGTGTTGATGGTGAAAATGGTGAGAAAGTGGTGGTGATGGTGTAGAGAGAAAAATGGAAAGAATGGAGAGGTGGAGAAGATGAAGTGGGTGGAGTGATGAGTGTGAGTTATGTGTAATGAATGAAGAGTGAGTCCCCCCAAAAATCTATTCTAGATACATGAGAGGGAGATGGAGAGAGACGAAAGAGAGAGAGAAGTGATAGAGAGAGAGAGAGAGAGAGAGAGAGAGAGAAATGAGGAGTATGGTGGAAGGCATAGTGGGAGGAGAGAGGAAAGGTGGTGGTATGGTGATGGTAAGGGAGAATTAATTGTGAGAGGGATTTGAGGGGATTTGGTGGGAGCAAAAGTCCATAAAGTAAACTTAGGGAAATTAATCCCTATGGTCCTATAGCTAAGATTAGGCAAGGCCAAAAGTCTCACATCCACATGCAAAATGAGGAGGGATGAAGGAGATGCCTCCTTGTGCAAAATGGTGAAGAAAAGACGAGAGTCGAGTAGAGGGTAGGGCAAATCGGGTGAAACAGAGCGTCTCGCGCGCCGGCGGGACGCCGCGCACCCGTGGGGTGCAGGGTACTCGCGTGTCCGTGGAGTAGTACGCGCCCGCGGGGTGCCTCCGCCGAGAGCCTCCTCGCGCGGTCATAGGTCTCGCGCGACCGCGGGGCCTTGTTGCGCGGCCGCTCGGCTTGTGCGGTCACGTGGTCCCTGGCCACTTCCTCCGGGTTCATCTCTTCGGTTCTTGTCTTCGCTCTGCGCCACCTTAATACCTAAAAATCCAGATTATACGAACAAAAGCTCAAGTTTTTCAAAACTTGGCATATTCCACCATGAGAGCAACAAGTGAAGAAAATCACACGAAATCTAGAAATAAACGAGAAAAAGGGACTAGAAAATAACTTATAAAACATGCAAAATCATGCAATAAAACAACATAAATAAACACCAAACAATTACTAAGTCACCCAGTTATGGAGACCGGATTCCTCACTACGTCTCATCATTCATCCTTTCTATATAGGTTTAAAAGTGATTTCTCTTCAATTAAACCCCTAACCTACTACCCACCATCGGTTCCCCAAAGAGATGTAAATGAATAGGCAGCAGTATGCCCTAGATGAACCTAAATTTGTTGTGTTTACTGATTTCTCGTGTGCCCACAACAACCCACTGATTTCCAAATTACTATATGAATCAATATACAGTCACAATTTGCCAATTCAATTAATATTGGTGTGCCATCTATGTCTAAAGAGTGATTAGCTACATTAGGCATTTCAAGCACACACTCACATGGAACAAGGCCAAAAATCTACAGAAACAATTCATGCAGTAATATGCCCACACGGCCTCATTAGTCCAGATTTAACTTAAAACCATTTTCTGTCGTTCAAACACCGGAAAATGTAAATCTAGCCACTCATGCTAGATGGAAATAAACTTGCAGAAATTAAAGACATAATTTAAAGGAAAAACTTACTGAATTAAATATAGAGAAGGCTTAACACTAACGTTGAGCATCAAAATAGTTCCTACGTCCCAAAGGCATAAGGCCTCTTGGATTGTTCTTGCTGCCTTTGCAGCTTACAAGCAAAACTAAAGTAAAAAAAATGTAGAAATGAAAAACTATTTTTTCAGTGTGTCGAACTCCTTGTTTCCAGCAAATAAAACTTGTTTAAATAGATATAATCTGAAATTCAATTTGCATAAACAGAGTTTATATAACTCAAAGAATACAATTTTATAATAAGAAAACACCCACCTTGCTTGGGTATCTGGGAAAAGGTTACTACGGAAAACAGCCCCGGTTTTCTCTCTCTAGCTCAGTGGGTCATATGCAACACAAGATTTGACTTAGGACCGCTACATGATTTTTCTAAGTCAAACTAAATATAATGCGGGCATTCTAAATTAACATTCTAAATTAATAAACTAGCTTCGGACTACAATGTGCAACATTAGGGTTTCATTCTCAACTCGATGCTTTAGGGAATTAAATTCAGTGAATATTTTCCAGCCATGAATAACTATCTTAGTCCACTTTAATACAATAAAGAAAATGATTACACGACTAAGCTAAATTCACACAGTTTAATGCCCAAAAGCCTCACAGTTCTTTTTATGTTCATTAAGTTCTCATCATTTTTTCAATCCTGAATAACGGGTCCAGCCGCTAATGCTAGACTTAGAATAATAATGAAAATAAATAAAAGCAGACATAATTGAAATGAAAAACTTACTTAGATTATTAGCAAAAGCAATCCAACTCCAACGTTGAATTTAAAAATATGAAATAAAAAAATCTAGCATCCTACAGACATAAGGCCCGAGATTGTTTGAACAAAAATGTAAAGTGCGGAAAATTAAAGTGAAAATGTATCAAGTGTTGTATGTTTGGTCTCTGCCATGAATGAGCTTATATAGGAGTACAAAGCACAAGTCAACTTTTCACACAAGTCGGGGGATCTTCAGCTTGATTTGTAAATTATTGTGCTCATGACTTTCCATATTTGCCAGATTCTTGCCTTATTCAGAAGACATAATTCACAGAATGTGTACTAGTTGTTCCCTAGATCACCGAGATCTAACATTTCTTAGATAGTTGATCCGCTTCCTAGAATCCAGAGATGCGGTCAGACTTGCCTTATTTAGCTCATTGTTGCTCTCGATAATGACTTAGGTGTACTACTACTGCTTCGGCCAGTAATGTTGACCTTGTGTCCGCTCTTCCCTCCTTCTTTTGTAATCACCCTGGATTTAGTGTAGGTATGATCATGAACTTCCCCTTCAGCACTACTGGAATGGTGGACATTTCTACCAGGCTCGAGAGAGAGCTTTCTGCTGAGAAGTTATTGCCCATCTTGGTATTATATGGCATCCAAATTCCCTCCAAGGGTGATTCTAGTGCCTCCTACCTCCCTTATACCCAAGTTGGCTCTTTTCGACTCAAAAAAGAGGAAAAACAAAGTAGAAAAGAACAAGAAAAAGACACAAAAATACAAGATAAATTGGACTTTCCATGCTGCAGAAGAGCACGATGAAGAAGAAGAGGAGTTTGTCGATGCTAAGGAAGAAGAAGAAGAAGAAGAAGAAGAAGAAGAAGAAGAAGAAGAAGAAGAAGAAGAAGAAGAAGAAGAAGAAGAAGAAGAAGAAGAAGAAGAAGAAGAAGAAGAAGAAGAAGAGATGTCTGTATCTGGAAGTGATGCAGAAGAAGTTAGTGATGAAGGCTCTCACAAATTAGAGTAATTTGTTGATTTACTTTACTCATTTGCCTTTCTCAGTGGCAAATAAGGGGGTAAATTTTTATCTATCTTGCACCATGTTTTGCAAGATTTTTTTTTTAGCTGTTTTCGCTCTTATCCATCTATCTTTATTTTAATATCAATTCTTTGATATTTTGCTACTGCTCTTATCCATCTATTTTGGTTTTGAACACTGCTAAAAATTAAACTGTTGTCTAAGAGAAAAGATAAAAATTAAATACAACAGAGCAGCCAGTGCTGATAAGAAAGTGAAAAACAATAGTATTACATGATGTTCATGAGAACATACAAGTATGTTTTGGTGCACATACTTCTTCTAGATGAAGTTAGTGTTCTTGAAAAACATGGAGCTGATTTGCCAACAGACAAAGACAAAGAGGGAGATTGTTAGTGCAATATTTTAGCACTAAGTGTTTTGATTGTCATAATCCTTGTGGTAAATAAATTGCACAAAAGTTTTGTTTTTTCATGTATTGAATAACATGTTCTGGAAATGATATAAGAACATTCCACTGCCAATTTAATTGAAGATCGAAGAATGTATTGATCAAGTATGATGCACATGATCATGTACATGGTTGTCCAGAAGCTTTCATAGAGACGTGTCAAGCTGATTTCAAGAAGATGGAGATTCTTATTAAAGATAGACGTCTCAAAATAGAAGCTGCCTTATCCAGATTGAATATCAAGATACAAGAAGATGAGTTCTATTCAAGGAAGATCTCTAACTAGGGTTGTCCAAGTCAAACAAGAACAGTTTCCTTGTTATAGTTTGATTATAATTAGGACAGTTGATTACCTTGTTTAGGCTATCTTTGTTATTATAAATAGTATGGGAATCGGACTACTTAGATGATGGAATATTCAAAAGTACTAATTAGAGAGTCCAAAATACTTTAAGTTTGAAGAATTAGCATACGGTATTGTTAGGCCATAGTTGATCTTTTGATCATTATTTTTCTAGTTTGTGTTTGAAATTCCTTCATTCACTTTTAAAGGGGAGAGATTTCATGTGGGAACTAGAGAGGGTCTAGATTGTGAGGAGATCTCTCAATTCAATCCATCAAAAGAAATTGTAGTGGGTAGGAAAGAGGTTGAGTGACGGAAGGTCTTCGTATAATATAATTTATAACCATACAATGAAGTAGTGGATTGTTTCTCATGGACTTGAGAAGTCCCCTGACATAGATTAGTTGGTTGAAAAGGGTTACCATTCTTGTGTTCTTTACTGATTTAAGTTTCAACAAACTGAATGTGCATATTATTCATAATGTTCATGAATATGAAAATGCACATGATGATCTCTGCATAATTTATGTAACTTCACTCTATAAAAATGAGAACAAAAATACCACATGTCAGTGGCTTGTGCACTACGCTTGATATAAAATAAAGGTTTTTAAACAACTTAAATAAAACAAAAAAAAAAACAAAATCAGAAGACAAAGGGAAAAACGAAAATAGAAAGAAAGGAAGAAAAGGAGAACATAAAAGTTAGGGGGTATCAAGCAAGAAAAAATGAAAATCAGAAAAAAAAAAAAAAAAAAAAGTTGGGCAAAAATGCAGGTGGAGCGGGTTTTTTGGGTGCGTTTAGGTATTATTTAACCCGTCTAACGTAAGAGATCCGTTAAATGGTCTCATATAAATTTTTGTCAAATAGAATTGTACAATGATAAGACCGTGTGGGATGAGATGATTTAGTAGATGGAGTAGTGATATATTATATGTTGAAAAATTATGAGTTTCAATTCTATATAATAGTTTTTAAAAAATAAAGAAAAAATATTCCACATTGACCAAACTAATTATTATGAACTCTATGATAGCCTAGTAGTCAAGCTAAAAGGTTATAAATTCGAATTATACCTTTTACATCGCATAATTTGCTTAGTTCAATTTATTATTATTTTGAGTTATGCCTTCTAGGTGGCAGAATTTGTTTAGTTCAATTTATTATTATTATTATTAATATTATTATTATTATAGAGAGGAAGATAGGAATACAATTTAAATCAAAAATTGATAACTCAAGAACTCAGAGGAAATACATGCTAGAACCTAAGAAAATTAGCTATACATGCTCAATAAGCTAAATATCAACCACAAGCACGAAGAACAAGGGGTAAAGTCAAGAAAAAACCCCAAAATAGACTTCAATCTTCACTTTTCTTTGCTCCAAAGCTCCAAGATAACAATCTGCAAGTTTTTCACAAGGTAAGAAAGTATTTTTGGCATAGGGTGGAGTTCAATTCTTCCAATTCTGAATTTGAGTGGCCTTTTATATCTAGGTTAAGAAAGCTAAAATTAATTACAAAAAATGGAAAAATTGCACAAATAATCAAAAAAGCTCAAGGGCACAACACGAGGTCGATCATGTTGCCAGTCATGTCGTATTCGAAGTGAAATATGGTTCAGTAACGGCATTGACGAGTCACATCTTCAGTCGAGCTGCGATTCGCGTCCCTTGGCATGAGTTGGCCAATCGCACCTCTACTCGCATTGTACCTCACGTGTCCTCAATGTTGGAGCATGGCTTAGTAACAGTGCCCCTTCGATTGCGCCTTGGCTCGATCTGTAGCTCGAACTTTGGAGCGCGAGCAGGCCACTCGCGCTTGGAGTCGCACTGTAGCTCATGCCTTATAGTCTTGTACTATTTTTTTTGTTTTGGAGCTCGTTTACTTCGTTGGGCACCTGAAATCCAAAACTGAGATAAATAAGAAATGTACTTCAAAACTATCAAAAGATTCCTAAATAGCATCAAAAGAGCCCTTAAACTTTATAAAAATGAGAATAAAAATACCACATGTCAGTGGCTCATGTACTACACTCTATATAAAATAAAGATTTTTTTAACAACTTAAATAAAACAAATCAAAAAAAAGCAAAAAAAAAAAAAAAACAGAAGTGAAGGGAAAAAATGAAAACATAAAGAAAGGAAGAAAAAGAGAACATAAAAGTTGGGGTATTAGGCGAGAAAAATGAAAACCAGAAAAAAAAAGTTGGACAAAAATGACGGTGGGGTGGGTTTTTTGGGTGTGTTTGGGTATTATTTAACCCGTCTAATGTAAGAGACCCGTTAGACAGTCTCATATAAGTTTTTGTCAAATACCATTATATAATGATAAGATCATGTGGGATGAGATGACTTAGTAGATGGAGTAGCGATATATTATATGTTGAAAAATTCTGAGTTTCAATTCTATATAATAACTTTTAAAAAAAAAAAAATCCATATTGAACTAATTATTCCGAACTCTATGATAGCCTAGTAGTCAAGCTAAAAAATTTGAATTATACCTACTGCGTCGCATAATTTGCTTAGTTCAATTTATTATTATTTCGAGGTATACCTTCTAGGTACCATAATTTGCTTAATTCGATTTATTATTATTATTATTATTATTATTATTATTATTATTATTATTATTATTATTATTATTATTATTAATTTGAAGTTGGTTGATCACTAATTATTAATTCCGCTCAATGGGAAAGTAATGTATATATATAGTTATATATGACAAAACCTTAGAAAAAGAAATAATGTAAGTAATTATAATATATATGAGAAGTAGCAAATTTTTATATAGTAATCGCATGCATAATTGATCCATAATCTAGTTGTACCGAGTCACTACCGACACATAGTACTAATCCGTTATATATGATTACATATATAATACCAAATATTATAGAATGAGAGTGAAAACCCCACCCACACATGAATAATTCGATGTGGGTTGATTGTTGCAAGTGCTAAATTAATAGAGAGACCTAGCTAGAACGTTAGCTTTGTTGAGGCTAGGGGTGCACCTAGACATGCCAATGGGTCCGAATTAGATCCGTCCCTATCCACAACCATATTTATTTCCCACAAATATAATGTGGGTCAATCTATACGTATAAAGAATAAACATATTAAACTTTATACATATATGTATGTATATATATATATATGATATATCCACACATATAAATTCTCCACTTTGGCTGGACGTTCGATCATCGACGATGGCTCGGTGTTCGATCCATCGGCATCCGGTAACGTGGCAGGGTATAGGAGGAGGCATAAGTGTCTGAAATCTAGGGAAGACGAGACATGAGATGGGGTCGGTCTAGGTTAAGGAGTCATGTTCACCGATTCAATCAGTGTTTTATTGCTTGAGGGACCAACTCTCCTCGTCACTAGCTACACAAATTAAATTTCTACCTTTCTTATTCTAAAGGAGGGGAAAAAAAATAATTCAACTTTTTCTACTTGGTAACAAAACAAATAGAATGCTACAAAATCTTCATTGTCAATCACATGCGTTGCACATGCCCGGAAAAATGGGGTCTCAAAGACTATAGTAATTTAATGTATGATTTTATTGCACTGAAAAAATAAAATCCCATATATAAAAGGCCCCAGAGACCTTTGTACATTTATAAAGTCGGGCCAGATTTGAACCCGTATAAACAAAGAGACGTCGCTGTTCTTTGAAATAAATTCTAAGAAAAAAAATTCCAAATATTACACGTGTACCCGTCACACGCGCGTAAGTCCAACTTATGCTGTTAGGACTTGGCTAGAAAAAAAAAAACCGAGTATTTCCCGCCAAAAAAAAAAAGATAAAGAGAAACATTCACACGTGTACAATACGTTTGTCTGCGCTTGTACACATCACTCAACAATCAACACACCAAAAAAAAAAATAAAAAATCGTGGAGCCATGAACCTTAATTATTATTTTCCGGCCTCCATGTCATTATATCTCTTGAACTTCAGTTCTCCGCCTTTAAATAGGAGAGATAATTGTAGCAAAAACAAATGGCAGCCTGTGTGAGGACTAGGAGCATGGTTTGATGAGTTTTCATTGACAGCTCAAACTTGAAAGTTCCAACTCCATTGATTTTCACGGCCATTTTTGGTCCCACCAATTCTCTACCCTTTTATTCAGTAATCAATGCTAGCTGCAATTGAATGGAATTCATTGCATTCACACGCCATGACTCCACTACCAATTAAGTAGTAGTAAAATTACATTTTCATCTTCTCACACCAAAGTGATAGTATATATATATATATATATATACCAAAACCTCTTCCTTGGAATCCGCACAGCCTTGACCAAATCTATAGACTACACACTGTGTAATTTCCATCGTTCATCTGCACATATACAAGTAAGTGTATACGTGTATATATGTTTATAAATTATGGACGTTACACGAGGTGTAGTGTAACCCACCTATTTAGCTACTATATATGAAAAACTTATCCCACACTATACCCGACCAAGAAGAGGTTAGAATTAAATCTCACGGAGCTATTCAAACCTTTTTTGTACACATTATTATTGCTAATCTACGCACTCTTCAAATTTTATCCCATTACCCTCTGAGAAAAAATATTGAGGATTCTAGACAAACTTTGTACTGCTATCCTTTCTTTTTCATTCTCTCTCTCTCTCTCTTAATCCCTCTTAATCGAAGTCCCTTCGTTGTCATCTGTCCAAGATTTGTTACTCAATTTCCTTCTCTTAAAAGGTGAGGATGACGAAGAAGAACACGACAATGAATCGGTTGAGATAATACTTGCCCGGTAGGTGAGTCGGAGCTCCGGGAAGACCTTTGCTTGCTTCATTGCCTTAATTTTGAATGCGTCTTGTCGATTAATCAGCTGGCGACAACTCATTATTTCATCCTGAAAAAAATAGTGGAAGAAGTTGGCAAATGTATGTATGTATGTATGTCTAGTTTTTGGTTATAAATTAACAAGGATAAACTTATGGTTTAATTATTTATTTATCTTACTTTGTGGAGTCCATCACACCATGACTCAGCATGTTGAGCAGTAATCAGAGAGAATTTAGGCAAATCATTTGCGGCACACAGAATTGTTGCAGCGGCAATGCAAGATGGCCTACACTCAAGGAAGCTGGTCTCTGTTAATAGGAAAACAAAATATTTCACGTCAAGATTTCGTTTTAATTTGTACAAATAACTATCTAGGTAGCCTGCATATTTGAATATATATATAAATACCTTGAATAGTTGAGAAGATGATCTCTTTGGCTCTTGTAGCAAGAAAGTCGGTATAAGTTCCAGAAGGGTCAATCTTGATCGCGAAAAAAGGGAGATAACAAAATGGGGAAATGGATCGAAGTCTCCAATCTAAGACCCTTAGAACGAGAAGTTCCATTCTTTGGATAGTTCTTGGTTCAAACATATGTTTTGCACCTTCAACCTATATAATTAATCAAATTAAATTAATTTCCTTACAAATTTCAATAATTTTAATGTAATACATCCACTTTATATAATGGACGAAATCAAACTAGAAAAATACCTGAAGATCCAAAAGAGAAGGAACGAGACGTTCCTCCATTTTAGCAGCTAACGACAAGCATGCAACGGACAATAGTTGCAGTGGCCATCCATTCATTTTCTGCCACACAAGGGGTAAGAAAAAAAATATTACATCTCGTCGATATATGCATGTATATTGACAAAAATATCAACAAGTAAATTAAGATTAGTTCTGAATATATAATTTGCAATAAGCCAAACAAGCTAACAATATATTGTAATGATGTGAATTAATCATACGTAGGTTTTTCAGTACCAAACAAACGAGACAAATGAAACTTCCTAACACCTACTTTTAGACTTTAGAGAAGATAATGTTGCTAATTATAATATATTTATTTATATTATAAGCATACTTGAAATATATTATGCATCGTGCTATAACAGTTCTTTTCGTCATCATTCACATATTATTATCATAAGGAAAAAGCCTTCGAATAATGAATCTAAAGGTGTCATTTTAATAGTTTGATTAGTGGTAATTTATGTCAATTATATTATTAGTATTTAGTGAAGCGGGAATACACAAAATTCGTAGCTTATAATTTGCCTTCAAATATCGATCGTGGATTAACCACCCTTTATTACATGTAGTCCAATTACGTAACACCTTTATTCAATTATACCAAATATTAAATGGACTTTAAGTGGGCAGACAGATAATATTAAACATAAAGACAGATGATAAAGCTTGCTATTAATATAGTATCTATCATTATTTATTGAGTTACCAATAGAGGCGAGCGTCTAATAATAGCCAATAAATCTTTTTTTTTCTATGTTAAATGATCGGAATTTAATGTTCCTTCCGTCCCGATTATTATTTTGGGGTGTCCACTTATATAGTCTTATTATTATAAGTACGTAGCATGAATTTTCATAGTAATGTATAAATACATTCTTATTAATTTTTAAAAATTAAAAAATAAATCACTTAAATTTTAAAAGTCATAAATATTAAATGAGAATATTATTGAATGTTTAGCTTTAGTATCTTATTTTCATAAATATTTTGCGATTAAAAAAGAAACTATATAATTGGGACGAGAAGTGTCTTCTAGTGTCTTATCTAATAAATATTTATAAACAAAGGTCCTTCTCATTTGCTTTTAAAAGTCAAAATATGTTCAATAAAAATGATTATTAAATTACTCAAGCGGTAAAAAGAAAAAGAAATTGTCCATTGTAGACTCATGTTAAATGGCTGGATCTGACATGCATTTCTGTGGGGGGGGGGGGGGGGGGATTTTTAATTAATTTTTTAAACCAAAAAATTAATTATTCTAACTTATAATGAAGGAGTGAAAAATGAATAAAAAACTGCTTAACGGTGAGGGGGATGTTACCGGCAGCTGATGGCAGTAAAGGAAACGATCAAAATAGTTGACGGAGAGATACCCCGTTAATGGCTGAAACCCGTAATATCGTTGAACCTGCACATAAAAACAAGCATCAGTCAACCGACCGCAAATGAAAAAATACGCCTTAAGCGCAGTGCGCCACAAATCACTGTTTCATCGCAGCCTACGAGTACCACTCATCCCCACCGAGTCCATCAAAAAATCGTTCCTGTACCCGCCGGCGCATCCTAGAGAAACAACCCTAAAATGCGCCGCCGTCGCTTACAATCGATTAACACTACAGTAGTTTACAGCTATCCACCAGCGCATGATAGCAGAATTGATAAACCTGAATCTGGAAAATAAATAAATATATATATATATATATATATATATATATACACCTTGAGAATCCATGCAACAAATTCCGCTCTAACGGAGGCATCAATCGGCTGATGATCGATGGGGCGGCAGCTGCTAATTCTGGCTAGATCTCTCTCGTCTTCCAACAGCCCGGCGATTGACTCCTCGTCGTTCGGCAGCCGAGAATCAAATTCCGATGAGTGTTCCGGCGAGTAATCTCCGCCGCCGGAGAAGATAATACTACTTGAGGCCTCACTGCAGAGGAGGTCGGAGAAGCAGTCGGAGCACGACAATGACATGGCGAAATCGACCGCCGAAGACGACTCGTCATTCTCTTCTAATCATTTTTAATGAAAAGTTGGCTATTATGTCGCCGAATTTTCCGGTATATCCGCCGGTAAACGTGAGGACGAAGAGAGAAGAGGGGGGGGGGGGGGGGGGAGGGGGGGGGTGCCGAGTGAGTGAGTGAGTGGGTGAGAGGGGTGACTGTAGGTTTGTTCAGTTTAGATTCACTTCTCTACATGTGATTCTTTGGTTATATAAATAGCTAAAATAAAACTATTATTTATTTATTTTTATTTTCTATGCTCTTTAGTATTCACCGCATTTTATAGGCCAAAATATCTGGAGACTAGTTAGGAGAAGTTTTTATGCGCACGATCCAAGTAATTTAATTTTAAATTCGAAATTATATAGCAAAACGAATATATAATTACTTTTTTTAGAGGCTATTTTTTGTCTCATTTTCGTGTGTCAACTATATATGTACAATTATTAACTTAATAAAATCGGAAGTTCAATCCTTGAATAATACTCATCTTAAACCTAATCAAACACTACAAGAAAACTGTTTTAAGGCGACGGAATTAGTGACGAAAAAGTCTTCCGTCGACACGGGTGACGGACGGGCAACGGCATGGCGACGGACAGACTAGGCGATGGACTAGCTGTCGCCACAATGGGCGACGGATACTTTTCGTCACCTTACGATTTTTATTTTTTTTTTTATTATTTTTAATGATACAAAAATAAGGGGACAGAACAATTCCATCGCCTTAATTTATTTTTTCCCGAAATAATAAGGCAACGGAATTATTCCGTCGCCTTATTTTATTTTTAAAAAAGAACGGACGACGGAATGGTCCGTCGCCCCGTCTGGTAATATACGGGCGGGATACCTTCTTCCCTCAATTTCATTTTGAATCTCTAGCCGTCTCCCGCCGCCGTCCCCGCCGCCTCTCTCTCTCTCCCTTTCCCTCTCTCCTACCGCCTGCCACCGCCGGAGCCGCCTGCCGCGGCCTAAGGTGAGTTTTTTTTTTTTTTTTTGCAATTTGATTATATTATACTACCTCCGTTTCATAATGTTTGTTGTTTTGTTTTTTTTATCTGGAATTAAGAATTAATTTTGTGGACAAATATACCCATCCCTTATATATGCCATAAAATCTAATTCATCTATATTTTCCTAAAAAATAACAATATTTTCTCTCTCCATATATTTTTCTCTCTTCATATATTATAGGTAAGTTAGAATCAAAAAATCTTGTAGGATTTAAAAGGGTTAAAATTGGGAGAGAGGATGTCAAATTATATAAAACAACAAACATTTTGAAACTAAAAAAAAAACCTTAAACAACAAACATTATGAAACGGAGGTAGTATGATGTTAATTATGTGATTTAGGGTTTAGGGTTTATTTATGTTGTAATTAAGTTTGCTAATTATGTGATGTTAACTATGTGATTTAGTGTTTAGGGTTTATTTATGTTTTAATTATGTGATTTAGGGTTTAGGGTTTATTTATGTTTTAATTAAGTTTGTTAATTATGTGTGTAGATAGCAAAAAATTAATAATATTATATATAATATTTTTATTAATTTTTATATATTTATTTAGTTTTGGAATCTTATGAAATCTTATAAAATTCAAAATTAAATAAAATATTTAAATAATAAAGATATTATTATATGATAAATATCAAGAGTCTTTGGCAACAAGTAAATATCTTTCAAAAGATATATATCAATTTCCAACAACCAATGCGATAGTGCCACATCAGCTCTAGATCTCTCTTTCTACAACTATAAATATAGGTCTTCATATCAGTTGAAAATCATACCAGAAGTCATTTGAAGAGTTCAAGAATTTGAGAAGAACTTCCATAAATGGAATTCTCTCAAATATTCAAGGTGTTCTTCACCAAATTCATCCCGAATGCGGCGTTTGATCCATAAGTAAGGCAGTCAAAGGCGTTTTTCATCAAATTCATTTCGAAATTGGCGTTTGATCCGGAAATTAGGCGTCAGCTCTCCGAGTTAACGTTATCAAGACTAAGGATCAAGTCAAAGAAGATCGAGGATACAAATCTTCCCCGAAAAACTTCCAAAGCCAAGTTCAAACAACAAGTCCGAGAAAATCAAAGAGACAAGTTTACTCTGAACATTTCAAAGACCGTTTAAAGATCAAGTTTTGAAGAGAAGAATCAGGAAAAATAGAGATTGGACACATGAAATTACATTTTGATCTGAAAATCATTTTATTTGTACACAATTTGTGTTTTACCAAATTAAATACAAGAATTTGTGTTACAATGTGATTTAGGGTTTAGGGTTTATTTATGTGATTTTTATTTAATTAGAAAAAATGATATAATTGTTGGCTAAGATTATGATTTTTTATTATGATTTTTGACTACTACTCTCTAAGATAATTTTTGATTGTTAGCCCTCTAATAATAAAAAAAACTTGACTAAGATAATTTTTGATTATTAGCCCTCTAATAATAAAAAAAAAACTTGACTAAGATAATTTATTAAAGAATGTTAGTTAGTTGACTTTATGAAAGCATGCTAATTAGTTGAATTTATCAAAGTATGTTAATTAGTTGAATTTATGAACATATGTTAATTAGTACTTGTTTATGAAAGCATGTTAATTAGTTGAATTTATGAAAGCGTGTTAGTTAAATGGGACGAGGGCCCCTGGATCTCTCTATATTAATTGTACGTAGTTAGATAATGGTTTGAGGGCCCCTGGATTTCTCAATTTTAATTTTACGTATTTATATTGGGACGAGGGCCCCTAGATCCCTCTGGTGTTTGGTATCTATTAGCTAGTTAACTTCAGAACCTAGTTAAGTTACGTCGATGACTTGGTCAAAATATAGGTTTCACGTCGTTATGCTGCCGAATTTTTTCCTGATTGCTTTTATAATTTAGGCAAGTATGAATCGAGTCCCTAGTCGAGCTTGGATGTGTCAACAGAGTCGCGACGGATCTAATTTGTTTGAATTCGCACAAAAGATTGAAAGTTTTATAGACTTTGTCACTAGTCATCCAGCGTTTTTAGATGGGGAAAATATGAAGTGTCCATGTGCAAAGTGCAAGAATCGGCCTTATAGAAATCCATTTGAGGTCCGAATGCACCTTTGTCAGAACGGTTTTGTGCCGAATTATTACACATGGACCTTTCATGGAGAGATGAGTCTGGCTGAAAATTTAGTTGACACGTATGAACCCATTCACCCAGCGGACGGTCTGGTAGATATTGAAGAAACCAATCTTGATGAATCTGCGTCGGATGATGAAGAGATCAGTTTATCTGATGAAGAACTTAGTGATGAAGAGCTAGATGATGATATTTGATAGAGTTCATTGTTTGCTGTACAAAACAATTATTTTTAGTATTGAATAATTAATCGTTTTGAATGTCTCAATGATTTTGTCTTTTTCGTCTCTCATGTTTTTTGCTTTTAGTATTTTGTCTTTGTCTTTATGACTTTGTGTTTATCAGTTGTTTTTATCAGATGACTAGAGGTGGTGGAAAAGGTGACTGTGCAGCAGCTGCTGGAGAAGCAGGCCAAGAAGTCAAGATGAAGGGAACTCCCCCAGTACATAATAATTCATCTGGGAGCTGGAACAAATCAGAAGTGATGGATGGAGCACAAGCTAGTGCATCGATGAAGGAGGAAGGACCGACTGATTCATGGGGTAAAGCTGCAACGAGTGCCTAGGGTACTGGAAGTGGCAAAGTAGGGTGGTGAGAGTGTCTAGGTAATGTGTTATCACCTTATATATATTTGTGTATGACAGACGGAATTTCTGATGTGTTGATGGTTCATTAATGCAAGGTGCTTTTTTATCTATATGTATTATACATTTGTATTATATATATATATATATATATATTTTCAGTTCATGATCTTTTATTATATTTTGGTACAAATAAATATTTTAAAAGAAAAATGGATTAAAAAAACAAAAAAAACAGAATTAATAAAAAAGAAACAAAAATAGCGACGAAAATTATCCGTCGCAGAAATTTTTTTGATTTTATACATTAAAATATTTTTTAATTTGGCGACGGAATATACTGTCGCCTTGTCCGTCGCACTGGAAGGCGACGGAACACGTCCATCGCCTTATTATGTCGTCACAAATTCACGATAATTTACGATGACACTTTAAGGCGATGAATAAATCCGTCGCTAAGACCGTCGCCAACTAAGGCGACGGAATATTCCGTCGTCTTTGTTTTTTAATGACTAAAATAACGAGACGGACAATTTTCGTCGCCCGTTACATTAGCGACGAAAATTGGCCATCGGACGACGGAAATTTCCGTCGCTATTCAGTGATTTTCTTGTAGTGAAATTTACAATTTTTGAATCATAAAGTGTAAGCACCGATCAAAATACATGATAGTAAAATGAGGTCTTAGGAATTTCATAATCTCCCAAACTGCAGACCAATCACTAATGTGCGCAAATTCACTAGGGAAAAATCTAATGTTGATTCCTCCAATATGGAACTAAATATCGTGCTCATGTGCACTATCAATGATTACCTCCCTACTCAACAATACGTGTAAAGCATTGTTATAACTTTTTCCACCCACAAAATCTATCAAATGACCGAAACAACAATCTCTTCTAAAAATCTATTAATTATGGCCCGCCATTGATGATCTCTAATTCTTCTTGAATAATCATATTCGTGAATATTATTACTAACATGCACATACATATTGTTTAAACTGAAAAGGAGTCGAAAACACAAGGATGGTAACCATATTTGATCAACTGATATACGTCAGTGGGACTTCTCAAGTCCGTGAGAAATAATCCGTTGTATGGTTACCAAGGCTATTACACGAAGACCTCTCGTCACTTGACCCATTTCCTACCCACTACAACCTATTTCAATATAAATCTTCATCTTCTTGAAATTAACTTGGTACGTCTCTTTGGAAGCTTCTGGACAACCATGTACATGATCATGTGCATAATACTTGATCAGTATATTCTTCAATTTTCAATCAGATTAGCAGCGGAATGTTCTTGTATCATGTCGAGAACATGATCTTCAATACTTGAAAAATCAAAACATTCGTGTATTTGATTTGCCATAAAGATTATAACAATCAAAACACTCAGTGCTAAACACATGTCACTAACAATCTCCTCTTTTGTCTTTATCTGTTGGCAAATCAGCTCCATGTTTTTCAAGAACACAAACTTCATCTGAATAAGCATGTGCACCAAAACATACTTGTATGTTCTTATGAACATCGTGTGATCCTGCTGTTTTTCACTTTCTTATCAGGACTTATATGCTCCGCTGCATTCAATTTTTATCCTTTTCTTTTTAACAACATTTTATTTTTTTAGCAAATTTTTTGATCAGAGTAATACAGATAAAACAACTATTCTTGAGAAATGAAAACATGATATCAAAGAGTTGATATTAAAAAAATAAGAGCAACAACAGAAAAAAATATCTCGCAAAACATGGTGCAAGATAACATAAAAAAATATTACTTTCCCTATTTGCCACCGAGAATGGCAAATGAGTAATCAGTAATCTACTCGGATTTATGAGTGCCTTCACCATCATCAGATTCAGTCGTATATTCTTCTTTTTCAGAGTCTCCTTCTTAAACTTCTTCATCTTCATCAGCTCATTCATCTTCTTCGTCCTTCTCTTGCTCCTCTGCGGCCTCTGTATGCTCCTCAGTATCATGCTCGTCACCATAATGCTATTTTTCTTCAACATCCTCTGGAACAGTCTTTGGAGAATTATCTTGAGAAGCAACTACAACTGTACTTGCAAGACGATGTAAGTTCTGAAAATTTTCAGGTATGTGAGCTAAAAATGAAGAAAAAGCTTCTCCAGATGAGAGTTCGGCTATTAGAGCCTGAATCTTCACTTTCTCAGATGTATGCTCTGAGACCATGCGAGCATGATATTCCAGACTATTTTTCAGAAATTTGAGCACAAGTTATTTCTGAGAAGACTGAGCAGATGTAGCATCAACACATTTCTTAGATGTTATGAACTTTCTGAATTGGGAGCGCAAATGTTGATCATCTATTTGTGGAGCTACTTTGATGGCCATAGGCTTCTTTGTAGGCATCACTAGATTTGTCTTTAATTCCTAAACTTGAAGGAGAATTTCTATGTTATCTAGACCCTCTCTCTCTCTCTCTCTCTCTCTCTCTCTCTTGTAAGTTTTAGAAGTAAATTAAATACCAAAAATCATCTCTCGATCTCAAATTTTTATTTAACTCCCAAATGCTCCTAGGATTTATTCTCCTCACAACATCCTACCAATCTCTCGATATAGCAGAGTTATGTTATGTATTCTCAATTCGTTAACTAATTAACATCTCTCGAGTGATAAGTAATTAACTGCACAAGTGCATTTGTTGGCCAAATAACTACACAAGTCAATCAATGCAAAGAAACATAAGCAAGTAAAGAAATGGAACACTAGTATTAATTGAAATCACAAAAAATCATATTTGTGTTTAAACCCTAGAATCTCCAAGTGTTTAATCACTCATCATCAAATTACAATTAAAAGAGAATAAATTGATAATTATGGCTAACATGATAATCATAAACTAGAAATCGTAAATACAACTTATGTTGGATTGAATCTTCAATCTCAGTTGCTCTCTATGGTTCTCTGACATCTTTTGCTATTCTATGCTCTAATATAGGGTAAAAACTAAAAAGTGGTGTGTTTTTCGTCCAAAACAACCCTTAAATAGTAGAGGGGGTCGAAACCCACAGAAGGAAGAGAAGCCTGGTCCAAAAGGAAACTTGCCGAAAGGAGCACGATCCGTGCTCTTGAATGTCAGAAATCCTCACCTCGTCGTACATAGAGCACGGGTCATGCTCAAGAGAGCACGGTTCGTGCTCTTCCTACCACAGTTCCTGGAGCGTTGTCTTTGGGAGCACGGGCTATGCAAGGCTCAACACGGTTCGTGCTCTTCCTCTGAGGTCCGACACTTCATTTTCTAGCCGCATTTCACCTTCTCCTACCCTTTTAGACCATGATTTGGCACAACCTTTCAACCTTCAACTTCATTTAATTCGAAACTCGTCCAAAACAAGCAGTTTTTCTATTAAAACTTGATAAACCGATGACAAAACACCATATGATAAAATCAACCAAACAAGTCACAAAGGTACATGCAATTGACTCAAAATGAATACAAAATAATGCCCGAAATGCACATAAACCACTTGTTTATCAATGCTTTTTGTGAGTTAACCGATGTCTAGTCGAGACAAAAAATTGATGTCTTCCGTGAGTTTGCTGCTTCTTTTTGTGACAAAATTTGCGAAGGGGAAAGCGATGTTCATTTTGATATTTAGGTTTTAGGGTAAAATTAAATATGAAATAAAAGAGTCAAATGAATATATTGACTGGGTCCACCAGTTAGTAATAGTATTTGAGAGAGTGTGATAAAATTTACATAAAAAAAGAATAAATTATAGAAGTGGGCTAGAAGAGAAATTGTTATCTTAAATTTGAATACAAGAAGCTATTTACACTAAAATTTATATATTATGACTTATACTGATCAATGCTCATTAGATAAATTTGAATAATCGTGATTTATGCCTAACCTACTAGTTACTATTCACCAGATAAATAAAGGGGCAAACTTATATATAGACAAAAGTAAGTAAGGATTGGAAAAAAAGGGCAAGATTTAAAACATAGTAGTTTTATAGGCAATTTGAGTGATAAATGACTAGTATACCCTTAAGATAATTTCTTTACTATTCATTCTAATATGTCACTTTCATAATCAAATGGAAATAGTCCATTACGACCATATCAGGCTCATCATGCTTCCGTAAATCAAATACATTGAACTATAAACCAAATTCATACCTTTTTGACCGGAATGTTGCCGGGTAATCTGCCGGATTTTTACAGGCCTTGCCAAACCACATGATCGCAACCTATGGATTCCAGACACGAATTCCTTCAGTAACAAACAGCATAACCCTCGTTCGTTTCCTACCCGGGGTGTAGAATACTCCTTTGGTTTATAGAAAATGTATATGGTAAACACAAGTGATGAGCAAAAGCCTTGATTTTATTTAGGAATAATAAAACATTTATTATAATAAGTAAATCTCTTTTTGGGGAGGAGACAAACTTCTTTAGCTACACATGGTAGCTAGAATCCTTACCACGCTCATAAACTAAGAACACTCAAAATATTATAACTATTACAATTTTGAAGAAAGATAGGAAAATGTTCGATGCCCTATGCTTCCTTCAGTTTCTCGTTTTATAGAAGGGGGATCCTTCTATTTCACCAACTCCATTATTTAGCTCTGCAATTCACGTGAGTGGCCCTTTCTGCCGACACTTCCTTTTGAATTAGTGGTCGGGCCCGGTTCCCTTTATCCTCAAGTGAAAGTGGTTGTGGGTGGAGGTACCCACAATTAATGGCACCATGTGCCTCTTGTGTTGGACCACTCAGCCTTTGTCGTTTGGTGCTAGTGGCCTCTTCTTTTGGGTCACATGATCTGTAATCACATGTCTCCACCTTCCCTTGTCGGGAAACTAATTTTTTGGTGGGGCTCTTGGCATCCTTGCTTTTGGAATTGGATGCTTATCCTCCCCAGCTCGCTTTCGTTCCATCCTTGGACGGAACCCTTTTCCGAACTCTGGCTCCTTCTGGTTCTGGCGATCCGAGCATACTCGATTATCCCATTGTCCAAAATGAGCCATGTTGCAGTACTTGCGATGGGTTTCTTTGCCCATAGTAAGCTTGTTCTCCCATATCAAGGACCTTTTCTTCTCGAACAGATCCTCAGCAAATCTTGTTGTTCTCCCTGTCATGGTATTTAACAGGAATGACCCATTCGCAGAATTGTGGAAAAACTTGAATGGGAACTTGACTTTGTCCATCTCAGTGAGACAGACCCATAATCCCCATGCTCGCCTAGTCGATATTTGATCTTCTGTAATGGAGGCGATTAGTGGGATTTCTTCAGATGAGGTTCTAATATCACCCCATTTCCTGGAATCTGGCATTTGAAGCCTTATGTAGTGAAAGGCCTCATGATTCTCTTTTCCTGTTGGTTCCGGAGCAACACTGATGAAGTATAGCTCAAGAACATCTCCTCGGCTAAGCAAATCATTGTTAGCCCAGGACTCTTGCACAGCTTCCTGTATCCACTTTGGTAGACACTTGATTTCTGGGAAGTCTGGTGACATGGTCTGGATTGAAGCTAATGCCCCAAAATCATACCATTGCTTGACTTCGTGTGGATTGGTTCCTGGTAACATCCACACCCTTGGGTACTTTCCAGAGATATCAACCTTTATTTTAGACGGATTGATTCCCTGTCTAGTATAGAGCTTCTCCCAGTTAGCTTGATAAACCTGCCAAGGTAAAGCTTCAGACTTGTTAGTATTAATCTTAGAGGTACCCGTCATGGGTCTAAGATTAATCTCTCCCTCTTTAACCCCAGAGGTGCTGGGTTGATTTGATGGTTCAGAGTGTGATCCCTGACCCTCAATTTTCTCTTGGGCCTGTGTTTCTTTAGAAATCACCGGCTTAGAGCTCGTGTTAGGGGTATTTGAATCCCCTACTTCCGTTTTATAGGTCGGTACTGCTAACTCTCCTTTCATCAATGGTAAGTTGATGGCCCGGAGGAGGGGTTCATGCATAGCTGACCAGAGTTGCCCCTGAGTCTTTACACATGCTCGTATTCTCTCGTTGACCTTGTTCTGGTCTGCTTGTTGTATTCTTCCTGCTTGTCCAGCATGAAGAACCAGCTCGTTCCATTCACGCTGAAGCAACTCCATGTTTTCAGTGAAGTGCCTCTGCGCAATCATGATGGCATCGACCTCAATCGCTTCCATCTCTTGTTAGGAAATCTGCAAGAATATTTTCATGAGATTTTATCACAATAATGTCAAATAAGTAATATTGACATTCAGCTTGCCATCTTATTAGTCTAGCTTTCTCAGGTTTAGATTCAATTTTATTTTTCAAGAAAGCTTTAACTTGTGTGTTATCAACTTTTAGAGTAAACTTCTTTGCTAAGAGAAACAGAGGCTATTTTTTAAATGCCTTCCGAACTGCAAAGAACTCCTTTTCATTGATATGCCATTGAATGGCCTCGCTATCTGAAAAGAGACTACTGCAATATCTACAGGGCTCCTCTCCGTTGGGTGTGATCTTTGTAAGTACGGCTGCCCACCAATGATCACTTGCATCTGTATAGAGGATCAATTCATCCTCATCTTGTGGTATAGCCAGTTTTGGGAGATTTTTGCATATCTCCTTTAGCTTTCTGATTCCTTGTTGATGTTCGTTTGTCCATACAAACGGGGTATCCTTCTTTAGAAGGTTACTGAACACCTTCCTGTATTTTGCAAGATTTTTTATAAAGATTCCTGCAAAATTGACAACTCCCAGAAAACTCTGCAGTTGCTTCTTTTCTTTAAGGACATCAGGGAACTTCTGCACCTTTTCTACAATATGATTTTGCAGAATGATTCCTGATTCATCCACTTCGATTCCCAGAAATTCCATCTTCCGGGTAGCTATTACTGCCTTCTTTTCTGACAGCACAAGGCCCTCTTTATGACAAACATCTGCAAAGATCTCCAGATGTTTGAGATGTTCTTCTATACTCTTTGATGCGATTAGAATATCATCAATATAGACAAACATAAAAGAGAAATAATCTTTAAAAAGATTATCCATCTTCCTCTGAAATATTTGGGGTGCGTTAGCTAACCCCATCGGCATTGCATTCCAAACATAATGCCCTTGTGGTATTGAAAAGGCCGTAAACCTTTTGCTTTCTTCTTCCATGCGAATCTGGTAGAAACCTGACTTGCAATCAAACTTAGAGAATATCCTAGCATTCCGTATGCAGTTAATAAGATGTTCTCTACTTGGGATAAAATATCCATCAAACTCAAGAATGTCATTAATCCCTTTGTAATTAATGACTAATCTTGGTTTACCTCTTTTAATCTCACCATGATTCCTTACTAAGAATCCGGGGCTGCTGTATGGCGAATTCCTTGGTTCAATCAGCTTGAGATCAAGGTGTTCTTTGATTATTGCTCGCATATATTTTTGATCTTTGATGTTCATCAGGATAGGCTTGTATCTAACGAACTCAAACGCTTTTCCAGCCTTAACCTTCAAGGTTGCTTTGAGTTGGTTCTTTCCCCACCAAGCCAGCGGATTTTCATTATAGTTTCTAGCTATTTTTCGCTTGACATCTTCGAGGGATATCTTTGCTTCTTCCTTAATATCTTGATGTGATATTAAAGAAGCCTTGAGGATTTGGATCTCCTGTTCTTCAAGATCCTTTTCCCTACAAAAACTCAGAACTACTTCTCCGAATTTTCTTTTGTCCTGCATTTTTGGGTGTCGAAGATGTCCTTCATCACCACGCTTGCTGCGAAATTGTAGTGGCATTTGTCGATTGAATGCCTCTTTTAGCCGCTGGACAATGATCTTATGATCACAGATCGTCGTAAAGATCAGTCTCCGGTTGGTATTGTCCTGCGTATACTTTCTGAACATTTGTAGGAAATTGTTTCCTAACAAAATGTCTGCCCCTGTATCATGAAAATAGATTGGTGGAGTTTTCACCTTATACCATGGTGTATCTCCTACTCCTCCAATCAAGATTTCCGACTGCTTCACTCCCTTAGATAGGAGCAAGACTCTTTTTGAGAAATCTCTTCCTGCAATTGGATTTAAATCTTCTTCTAATTCTTCTGGGAAGATTCCGCTTTTTGCAGTACAAATTCCTGCTCCTGAGTCGATATAGGCTGCAAAGTATTCAGCCTTATATTTCTCGTATAACATCCCTACTGAGATGTATATGGAGAATAGGCTGGTCATATAATCACCAGTTGTTTTCCATTAAAGGTGATCATCATCCCATCTTCCTTCAGCTCCCATGGTTTGACCCTTTCTAAGAAGTCAAGTCCTAAGATTAGGACTCCTGATTCTCTTCCGGCTCTTCCCCGTACTTCCATTGTCATAGCCTCTATATCGAGAGTTCCCTTATAGTGGCCGACTTCTGGTTGCTGTAAACAGTACAGGACGTCGCAAGGAAAATTATTTTCCCATCTTGTACTGTCAAACCTTGTGTCGATCTCTCTCCAACCTTCTGGGCATTTAATTTTTATTTTAACTTGCCTTGGTCGCCTGAGATCTCCTTGGAAGCTTCCTCTTGAGGACTGAGTCCATGGCTCTGTCACAATCCTATCTCCTTGGAATGACAGTCTTTTGCCTTCCAAC
The DNA here is from genome assembly GCA_026008535.1 of Perilla frutescens. Classification (NCBI taxonomy): domain Eukaryota; kingdom Viridiplantae; phylum Streptophyta; class Magnoliopsida; order Lamiales; family Lamiaceae; genus Perilla; species Perilla frutescens. The sequence goes on from BRKX01000015.1 coordinate 18,410,423, forward strand.
TTGAGACTCTCATTGTATTTCAACAATGGTTTGTCTCCTACTCGAATATTTATCTCTCTTGGTAGCGGCGTTTCTGATCTGTCTGGGTGGATTGCCTGTGCCACCTTTGAGAATACATCTGGTATCTCTATGAACTGCTTTCCCAGAAATAAATCTGTGTGGTGTGAATTGGAAAGCGCATAAGACACCTGATATGTTAAAGAAAACGGTCGATTTCCCTCGTAGCTGATATCCTTTCTTTTGAAGTCTTGGTACAGCGTCAGGGCTCGACTGAAATCTCTATCTTTCAGATTATAGGATATTTTTGGATAGATTACCCCTATAATCTGCTTGGCACAGAGATTTCCTGATATAGTCCCTAACAAGGAATCTCTGTGATTTTTGATACGCTTATCGCATATTGCAATATCAATAAGCGTATCAACACCTGCGGGTAGTGCAGATTTGAGCACTATCTGGACAGCCCCGATGTGGATCCAGGATATGGTATCCCTTATCTCTGGCCTCATCCTTTCCAACTCTTCTTGAACATCACTGTATGGAATCAGTTGTAACTCAACTTGATTCCCTGTAAGCTCTATAGGAAGCGACATCTCTCTTCTGGTAATCTTATAGATTACATTGTGCTTCCTACTTTTCAGACTAAAAGTGCGGAGCAATTGATCAATCTGTCCGGCTGAAAAGCCTTGATATCTTTGGATATTAAGGCTCTTGTTCATGATTTTGTCAATCATGCTTTGTGAGATAGTGGTTTGACTGGAATATCCAGTTTCGTCCACTTGCTCTTGATGAAAAACCTCAGCTCCAGTCTGATTCAGAGTCTGATCTCTCATCAATGCTTTCATTGCTAAATACTTCTTCTTCTTCTTCTTCTTCTTCTTCTTCTTCTTCTTCTTCTTCTTCTTCTTCTTCTTCTTCTTCTTCTTCTTCTTCTTCTTCTTCTTCTTCTTCTTCTTCGTATATACTCTCATCTGAGGGTATATCCTCGAATTGGTAGACTTGTACCAAGTCTTGGTAGTAAACCGCTTCCTCGATGTCTGGTGCACCTTCAAAGCTTTTGACTCCTCTCTTTTCTGGACAATCTATCGAAATATGTCCTCTTGCACTGCAAGTCCAGTAGTTGCAATCTTTAAAACTTTCATTTGCCCTCGTATGGGCTCTTCTGAAAGTTTTCCTCACGGGAGTTCGACTTGATGATCTTTGTGATGTCCTGTCTCTGGAAGGACCCCTTCTTTGTCCAGATTTGTAAAATCTGGCCTTTTGCCTGGTCCATCTGCTCCTCGGTTTCCAGCTCCTTTTCCTTGAGAATTCTTCTTTGGTATAAGGATGAACTCGGTGTTTCTTGTTCTTCCGTGGCCTTTGAGATTCTCCTCCAATGATGGTCGGCAGATCATTGGCTGTGCAGTCAAGAGGGAAATATTTATTCATCCTCTTTAATCTCTTATAATTCTTTTGTAGAATGGCATGTCCGCACCATTCAGCTAGCTTTTGTTTGACAAAGGACATTCTCCTCCCAACATTGTCAGGATCTCCTGGAATGTATTCTTTAATGAACATTTCCTTCCAGGGACTCGGGAACTTCGTGAAGAAAATCTCTACACAGACCCTTTCATCCACATCTAAATTCCATTAGTAGATGTGGTATAACTTGTAGAATTGGTCAATTGACTCCTTCTCCATGTTGTTCAGCCTCAGGTTTAAAATAGCCTGAGAATAATTCTTCCTCTTTTCGGAATCTGCACTTCCAAAATTGTCTACTCCCAAAAAGGTGAGCTTAAACCAGAAAGCCATTCTATCCACGATCTCCGTGTATAAGGCTGGCTCCAAGGTTTCTTCTTTGACTGCTGGTGCAACTCTTGACCATAACGTTTTGGCTATACCCAACAAACTTATCTCTAGCAGCTTGATGAATCCCTCCTTTTCTAGATCCAACGTTCCTGCTGCTATTCTCATCGATGATGACCAATCATCAATAATCATATCGATGTCCTTGAAGTCAATATCATCGATATTGAGCATGAGCCCATACGGATTTATGGGATCAAGGCTTGTTTTCCCGAGAGGCGTATCTCGGAACTTAGGGATCTGTTTCCTCACCCTAGTTCCTGTAAGATTGTTCATATTGGGCATCTCTCTCCTGTGTTGATCTCCAACATGAAAGTCCTCACGGGCTCTCATGAGAACGTCTTGTGCTGGGCCTCCTTCCTGTTGCTGTTGGGCTGGTGGCACATGCGGTACTTGTTGTTCCGGGGGTACCTGATGGTATCCTCGGGGAATTAAAGCCCCATCTCCTGTATTCATCTTCAGATCTACCATCTTCATATTGGCAAATGACTCTGCCAATTCTTGTAGATCTTCCAATCTTATCCTTTCGGAGGACGTCATTCTTTGATTTGTCTTAACAATTGGCAACTCCTTTCGTCCTTCGATTTCTTGGGTTCTTCTTTGGCCTTTGGTGTGAAATTCACTTTGCCAAAGTTGATGGGTTTCCTTCTACTAGAAAATGTCTGATTTAATTCTAGTGTCTGGATCTTCTTTTGAAGTTCTAACAAGATGGTTAGAATTTCATCTTGTTTTATAGAAATTCGTCTTACTTCTTGTGGTACTCCATACGTGTGATTTTCGTAATTTTGTACCGTCTTCTAGATCTCTCGTAAATCCTCCGAGATTTTAGATGTGTCTGCCACGATCTCTTTAAATCTGGGAGTTATCTCGTAATTTCTTTGTTCCATCAACCGTGGTTTTGGTGTGCCCTTTGTTGATGGTTCATTAAGTCGCATTGTAGCAGATTGTTCACCATTAACAAATTCATTTGAACTTGTCTTTGGGAAATACACTGCTCTATTTCCTCCAGACTTGACTCCGATAGGAATTTCTCTTCGTATTGGGCTTTCCAATAGGTTAGCCTCTCCTGGTGACTTTCCTATAGTTCCTTCAAAATTTGAAGGTACCTTCTGAAATAAAAACATCTCGAACAATTGTTCGGATCCATATTTTCTGGGTGTCTCCTCCGTTAGGATATTACTTTTAATAATAAATAAATTATTATTCCTAAATAAAATTACCTAGGCTCTGATACCATTTTCATGTAAAGTGGCAAAATAGAATTAAAACAAAGAAATAACAAAGAAATACCATCCAAACACCAATTAGGACACTTTAACAAGTGCCTTCTTAGCAAAATGGATCAAAGTTGAAAAGTCAATTTTATACAAATTGTCTATTTTTCTCCTATACACTAAAACTTGTCTCTTTTTCCCTTTTTCACAATAGTTTTGTCTATTTTTATATAATAACACATAAATAAATATATTGATTACATTTAAAAGTAGATCTACTTTTTTATTTTTATTAAAGGGAGCAGACACACAACATAAAATAGGCATAATTTTGAAGCATCCACACATTTTTTGCGCCTTTTGGTAGAGCGTGGACATGATTTTGACTAATTGAACTCGTCTTTCAGATAATAAATAAATATATAAAAATAAAGTTGCAAATAGTTAATATGCAGTGATTATCAACTTTTTTTTTTTTGGTAATTTTACAACATAATCATCACCTCCTCTTTTCATTTGTAAATCCAAATGCCAGTTACGTACAAATTATATGTTGATATGCTGTCCAAATCCAGACAATTTGTTGGAATTATTGTGAGTAATTATATGCTTGTAATTGCTATTACCTTTTGAGTTTGAGACAATGGTTTATATATATATATATATATATATATATATATATATATATATATAAATTAAAACAGGTGCAAATTTAATTTTCATTTGAAATATATCTAGAGAGAGAAAGCATTAATATCATGTTTGACAAATAAAGGGGCATGTGGCATATATAATATTACTAGCGATTCTTATAATGTTATGATCCGTTTGCACTAACCACTATATATCACATCTTAGATTAATAAAAAAAAAAAAATAGACGTAGTCATAGTAGATCTCGTGTTTGGTCAAGTTACTCAAAATGTACTTTTGTAACTAACGGTCTTATATCTTAATACTTATATAAACTTTGTAATCACTTAAATATCTTAGTCAGGATGGCCGAGTGGTCTAAGGCGCCAGACTCAAGTTCTGGTCCTCTAACGAGGGCGTGGGTTCAAATCCCACTTCTGACATATTTTTTTGTATTTTAATTTTTGAGGCTAAATAAATAATTACCCAAATCTCATTCCTGCACACTGTAAATAAATAATGCTTCCTCACTATAATTTTTTTATTTCTCTAATTTTTTAGGCTCCAATATTTACTATTTTTATGAAATTTAAACATTCTAAAAAAAATTTTATACTTAATTATTTGATTATAAGAGTTTTCATGCTAAAGGTTTAAAGACTTACCCCACTTCTAACTTTGATTATAGGGTTTCACTTATGGAATTCGATTCGAGCTGAAACTTTATTGGATACAAACATTCAACTTGTTTGATATTCTTATTGAATCTTGAGCGATCATAATTGATCAAGTTCTGAATTATTTGATTCAATTTTGAGGATGTAGTGAAACAACTAATAGTGATAATTTGGCCAAATACATATATTTATGGTGCCCTTCCCTCCAACAACTTTAAGTTGATGTCTCAACAAACCTACTGTGGATAATTGCCCCTTGAAATAGGGACACTATCCACAAATATTTCTCCTCCAAAAGCCATTCATTAAATATTCATATAGCGATTGTCAACATACTAGTACTTGCCTATTTTTGTCATATCAATTCATTGAAAATCAATTATCTACCTCAAATGATATTTTTTAGGATCTTATATATCATATCAAATGAAATGATGATCCAAACCTTAAAATAAAAGAGTGCTAAAAAAAAAATCCAAGCATTCTTGAAAAGCGAAAGAGGAAAGAAAAAAAAAACCCTTACCCTGTAATTCATTTAATTTTAAACATTAAAAGGTGTTTTTACTATTGCGTTTCATATATATATATATATATATATATATAAAGTGATTTTTCTTCTTTTTTATGGGGAATATCCAATTTTCTCGTAATTAAACGAGGGTGTTTTAGTTTTTCATTTTAGAAACAATTAACAATTATTAATGTTTCAAAACTAATTAAAGAATTTGTTTTTTTTTCTTCCTGATCACATAACATGCATGTATATATTCAGAGAGAGAACAAAATTGTCCATTTTGATATGAGGTTATATTAAACATTGTTATAATCAAACTAAATTAAATCGCAACTCAATTAAGCTTGCATTAAACAGAATAAGTGTTATAATTAACATGGGATCGTTTGTTTCCTTGTATTGTTATACTATAGTTTAAATGTATATGTATAATCAATAGATAGGCATTTGAAGAAGCTATAATGCTATATAGTTATACATGAAAAAAAGTCGGCAAATATTCAAGATTTCTTCACACAAACCCAAAGCAGACTCTGTAATTAAAATAATCTAGTTCCTAAAGATTCGGCCTAACCTAGTTCTTGAATTTCAAGTTTTCATCTATATATAAGTCTATCCATTTGTAAGAATATGATTACGAAGCCGGCTTAGGATTAATTAATGATTAATTTCACATTAATTTAATTCCAACCCTAAGTGATAATTAAGATTGTAGGCTTCTATATCATTCAAAGTATCTTTTGTCATGTTAATTTAAGCATAGTGCTATTATTATTTTTTTGAGAGGTAAGCATCGTGCTATTTATTTATATATATATTATCGATTTAGCCTCATTCATTCTTTTGTTGACATTCTATATATTGATATACAAATTGGCACTATATCTATACAAATGTCACTTGAGATTTTTATGAATCCACTAACACTTGAGGTATAAGTATTCACAAGCGCAATTATTCAATTCATTTATTTAAATATAAATGATATATATATATATATATATATAGTGTGTGTGTGTGTGTGTGTGTGCACGCGCACGCGTGTGATTCTAGGACGTGGTATAGTTGATGGAATGAGCGACTTCATAATTGCAAGATAAATTGTTTGAATTGAATTTATTAATTTAAACTATATGTCCAAATTAATCACATCCATGTTATTTATCCTTTTGAAATAGATGCACCATCTTTTATAATTTGTTAATAGTTACAACTAGAGTACAAAAAGATCCAAAAAAATTAATTATATTATTTGGGATTATATATATTAATTTGCCTAACTAGATGTGAGTGTATGTAAATGTATCATCCTAAGATATTAGATACATATATAGACAAGAGAAATCTTTTCAAGAAATACAGTTGGCTCAGAAATCATAATTTTGTTGTGAATTGATAAGAACGGGAGATATTAATTTAATTATAGTGTTAGTGTGTAAAAGATTAATGAACAAGAACCAATAAGATGAGAACAAAAATTCAGTCTTGAATTATATGATAAGCCAACAACCAAAAATGATAAAATGCTGATGCTACAATTTTCTGTTTCGGCACAACGTTGTCTTAACTCTCAACCTCTTGCTCAAAAATTAATTTTATTTTTGTTGTTTAATTAGAGCCAAATGTAAATATTAATTTTATTTTCGATGAAATTAGTGTTTGGCAGGTTAATTTTATTTTTGTTGTTTCATTATTTTGGCATGACAATATTGATTCATTCACACATGACACATCAAATCAAACATAAAAATTCGACAATCTTTACAGTGGCGATGACGATGACAATTGTTTATCACTACTGTTTGATATTATTGCATTATCCATGAAATTTTGAACATCCATTTATTGTGGCAAGCTCTACTTTACCAAAAATGATAAATAAATGAAATATATCACTAATTTCATAACCTATTGGTAGTAAATTATTTGGAAAAAGACAAATACTAGAATTCACAATCTTAAATCTATTAAAAAAAATAATTAAATAAATCTATTTTGGAAGCGGTAGCACTTAGCAGTGGGAGCCTAAAAAGTGTCCATTTATTTTCTTTTATTTTGGTTTACATACATAAATAGTGGGAAATAGTTGCGAGTCAACGAAAACTGAACTATCCACAACGACATTTCAATCTGTAGTTAAAGAAAATGGAAAATTGATAAGACTGTTTACTGCCTAACCAAATATGGGAGTGATATGTATGTGTATAGTAAAGAATGTTGGATATTGAGTTTAAAATATTTTTTGAATTATCGATTTGATTATGACCTTTCTCTCATTGAAATGACAATTCCACTTTCAATATATTGAATGTCGTCTTGAATCCAATAAAAAACATAAGAATTCTTTGTTAAGAATATGATTCACTTTATTACAATAGAGAAGATTTAAAATTCAATTTACTAAAAAATGTTGAAGTTAGTGAAATACACCTTTCTAGAATAAGTAAATTTGAAATTTAATCACAAGACAATATTCATTCTACATTTGATGAACTTCAAATGGAATGCCATTGACAATTCAGAAAGTTCGATGATTTTTTTTTATAATTTAATTAAAATACACATTCATATAATTTTTTTTTTCAAAATAAATATTTTTTAAATGTTTATTTTCGAACTTTCCTCGCCAATTCTCATTTCTCACCCATGAGTCCAAGAACCAGCTCCACCCTCAAAGCCCAACACGAAAGCCCAAAGTGGAAAACGAAAAAAAACTGGGGAAGAGAGAGAACACACTAGGAGGAAGGGTTTTGATGGTGGATGGAGGATTGCAATTGAATTTATGGTTTTAAGGATAATTCATCAATCTTTTCTATGAATCAGGTTTTTTTTTTTTCGTTTTTTTTTTTTTCTGAATGCAGTTCCTTTTTTTACTCTTATCCAAATGATTGGAATGTGGATGTTATTAATATTTTCTTTAAATTTAAATTTGATTTTTTTTTCGTCTCTGGAGTTGTACTATTTCGTAGTAGCCGAGAAGCTTATTGCGTGCAATAGAATTAATATAATTTGTGAAGTTTCTCTAGTGCTGAAACAGTTCGTTGTGTTCAATATAACTCTTTTTTCTGCATTTTATTTGGGATTGTGTGGATGTAAATAGATATGACAATGGATTAAGTGTTTTTTAGGTGCATTTTTTTTTGTTTGGTTTTACTCTCCCGCTCTGATATTGCCTCTGTTAGTAAGAATATATATATAAGTTCCTTTTGATTAGTTTGTTGATTATTGTATCAATTTCTGTCAATTCAGATTTGCCTGAAATAGAGAGGGATATAATTCTGTAATGATCAGTTTGTTTCATGCACGTTGTTCAGCAATACTATCAAGGGCTGGCATTCTTGTTACAAATAGCCCATCAAGCTTCCAACTTTCAGGTGTTAGGACAGTAAATTTGGAATTTTTGTTGACAAGATATCGAGTTCGTTGCTACTCTTTGAAAAAGTCTGGTGGAGCTAGTTCTCGCAGGAAAAGGGAGCCTAAACAACTCATGGCAGAGAAGGAAGAGTTTTTTGTTGTCCGTAAAGGTGACCTTGTTGGCGTTTACAAAAGCTTGAGTGATTGTCAGGCTCAAGTTGGAACATCGGTAGTCACTTGCTTCTAGTTTTGATATGTGAATTTTCTTGGCATCATCTGCCTCATTTTGAACTGCATCTTATCATGAAAATCCTGTGTTTTAAGTTGTTTTTCGATTGTGTTATCTAGATTGACGTACAAAATGTTATCTTGAAAATGTTGGTATCGACAATGTTATTTTGAATTGCTTCCTCAGAACATCATTTCAGATGGAAAACTGAAATGTAATTGATTATGGTATTGGCTAATCAAATTACTTGATATATTTTTTCTTTTTTTGGTGGCAGGTATGTGATCCTCCAGTCAGTGTGTACAAAGGCTGCTCCATGCCCCAGGATACAGAGAGTTATCTTCGATCTCATGGACTTAAAAATGCCTCGTACTCTATCAATGCTTCTGATCTCACTCAAGAACTTTTTGGAACTCTTGTACCATTCCCTTTTAAGGTCGGACGATTTATGCATATTTGATGTTTTCACAATCCTTCATTTGGTACAGTACATGTATCCATCAAATGATTTCTGTAAATTTAGGTTTTTTTCGGGTAGAAATGTAGGCTAATTGTTCCCTTATTTTGGATCTTTTGATGACCTTTTTAGGGCACGACTGTGATTTTGTTAACAAATTACATTTTTCATGTGGTAGTTCTATCTGACTTTTTTATGTAATGAGAGTTAATATATCCTAGATTGGTGGTGAAGTTAATTGAGCTTCGTGTATATTTTGATTGATCTCCTGAATTTTACCATTCCACTTAAATTGCTAGGTTTTCTGTTATAGAATCATGCTCCTTTGCTTATGGTGTTTGTAAATCTAGTTAGATATGTAACATTGAAAAGGCTGACAAACTTTTTTCCCATGCTAAGAAACTCCTTTATTCTTGTTTTCGTTTGTTTGTTATGTTAATTTAATATTTTGACGATTTACAAGGTTATTATTTTTCACACAGCGGCCTTCTTCTTCTAGAAGTGAAGCGCCTTCCCAGCCAGCAATAAAGAAGTTGGAGAAAGATTTATCTTCAAATTATGGGGTAATAATCTTTAATTTACTCTTATCTCTTTCACTTCAGTTGAATTTTATTTCTCCCAGAATATAGCTTCTAGATACTTCAGAGTAACATGTCAAATGAAATGTGTATTATTAAAAACCAAAAACAAAGGGAAAAAATAAATCACCGTATGCATAAACGTTGAAGATAACAATGCAGCACCACAATTTAAGCTCAAAATATAAACACAAGGATAAATTCCTAGAATTTCTTTTTGAACTCTCATGGATCATCAGGATTAGTAATTCTCAAGTGCAAATCACACCTAGTAAGTTGTTATCTTCTCGAACTGAGTTAAGTAATGTCCTCTAAGAATAAGGCAGTAGTATCTAAAATGGATGATTCCTTTTAAGCTTAAGCAGCGATCCTGTACTCTGGAGTTTGACGGTGCTTCAAAAGGAAATCCGGGACAAGCTGGTGCTGGAGCTATACTCCGATATGATGATGGAAGTTTGGTGAGTGTCATGCTGTATTGAAACTTGAATAGTTATCGTCTTACCTCTGGTCATAATGTGTATATCTCGACTCTATATATCAGATTTGTAGGTTGTGTGAAGGTCTAGGCATAGCAACTTGTAATTTTGCAGAATACAAAGGTGTTATATTAGGATTGAAATACGCAGCTGAAAAAGGTTTTACAAATATTCGAGTTAAAGGTGACTCCAAACTTGTGTGCATGCAGGTACGTCTTCTACTTAAGTGTTTTTTTGTCCCGACTTCCCACCACTCGAGTGTGATTACATTTCTTGGCTTCTTTTCGCCTTTCCAAAATTATGCATTCTGAACAACATTTCCATGGCAGATTCAAGGTCTATGGAGGGTTAAAAGTGAAAACCTCTTGACCTTATATAAAGAGGCGAAGGAATTGGAGGGTAGATTTCGTTCGTTCCAAATTATGCATGTCCTCAGGGTAAGCTAGTCGCAAGACATTTCATCTGCATGTTTAACCTAAGATCATTATTTTTATATGGACTACCGACTTATATATGATAGCTCACGATTTTATCTTGTGGAAGGACTTGAATTCCGAGGCTGATGTTCAGGCTAACTTGGGCGCCCGACTTGCTGGTTAGGTCTCTTCTTCTTACTATTTGGTTACTAAAGCTGTACCTATCAATTCATCTGTATCTATATGGAACTGCAGAAGGAGACATTCAGGAGGATTTTGACACATAGCTCTAAAGGGCGTTGTAGTTTTGAAGATCGTTGAAGTATATACAGCAGTTCAGTCGAGAACCAGTATGATTCTTGGATCTCTAAGTTATAAAGTGTTCATAACTCGTTGAGGATCACAGTGCTACACAGTTGCTAGTTCCAGTGCGTTATATATTGGCGTTGCACATATTGAATTTGCAGGTAACATTGATACCTAATGATATCTCTTACTTGTGATTATCATTGCGGAGAATATTGATGAATTTAATTGGGGTTTTTGAACTGTGGCCGAACAATATATACCAGTCCACACTTTCGCCTTTCTTTCTTTTTTTTTTTTTTTTGAATCAGGCTTTACAGTTTTGTTCCATGTTATCTCTGTTGCTGAGTTGGGCTGAGCTCCTCTGTTTTCTATCGTGTTTTGATATCGATGTTTATGCTATATAATCAATTCTGTTTGCATCGTTAAAGTAAAATATGATTGATGTAAATGTAAATTCAGTTTGCACTATAATATTTAATAAGTGATTTGCGTGATTGATAAGTCATTCAAGAAATGGAAAATAAATACATACATAAAATAAAAGGCAAATTCTTGTGTACAAACGATTGTATACAAGTCTTATACCAAATTAATGATTTTTAGTACTAGAAATGATGCATTTTTCAATTTTAAAAAAAATGTAAATAATTATAAAAATATCAGTTTTTTTTAGCAATATTTTTCAGTAAAATAAATGTAATATTTTTATTATTAAAAGTGATATTTTTTTTCGACTAATATAAAATCTATATACAATATGCGCGAGATTAATCCTAAATAAAATGAGGAAATAAAACAAATGGGAAGTTGCAACGGCATGCACCATGCCGATAAGATTACACTAGAATTATTTATAATTGACTTTAGACTAATTCAATCTCATCTCACAAATCAACTTGATTTATTTATCCTTCCGTATTTTATTTTTAATATATTTTAATCTTTTATGTTATTAAATTGCACTTAGTCTTCATATTTTTTTGGTTTTTTTTTTTTTTTGTCAATCTTGGTTGCAGTCACGTTAATTTTATCCTACCAGGCTGCCACGATCATAATCCAAGGTGATTAGATAAGTCAACCCCTTCCATCTTATAACGCATTAATAAATCAAATAATTATTCCCCTGAACAACATTTTGGAATTTTTGTCACAAGAGATAAAAATAAAACACATATAATGTAAAATAAGGATGACATCTTAATATACACACACACCATAAACTTATACAATAGTATTGTCCGTCCGATTAGAATGATCTAGTTGGTAAAATGGGCGGGGCGGGGCGAGGTTGTATCTCGGGCTGCAGCCACAAATAGTCTTCACTAGAAAAAATATTTAAAGAAATTAAGGACAATGTCCATAATTTTTGCATCAAGAGCCTCCCTTTGACTCTGTACCTATTTTATTTAAAAATCTAAAGTAAACGGGACAAGAATGATCGTACAACTTCATTTTTGGCTAGTACACTTACTATACGGCCAGTCGGCCAGGAAGAAAATAATAATAAATAGTAGAAAAAATTGCAAATGAATAGATTTCAGAGTAACACATTTGTCCAAGGCAAAAACATTTAACAAGTGAGATTTTAAGGTTAGATTCACAATCATAATCATATCAATTCCAATGGCTTTTCGATTGATCGCATGTTTGGTTTGGTTTGTTGTTCTTGCTTCTGTCGCCGCCGCCCATGAGGGCCATGACCACCAGATGGGCCCCGGCATGCCTCCTATGACTATGGATATGTCACCACCGTCGCCAAACGCCGCCGCATTCAGCTCTTCGCCGTCGGCCGTGGTGGGATTTTTGGCCATGATAGTTTCTTTCATGGCAGTGATCGGGAGGAGGGTTTGATGAGATTGGCTTATTAATTACTCTTCGAGATTTCTTTTTATTTTATTTAATTGTCACGTGATTATGTTCTGGTGAATTTATCTTATTTTCTTTTCATGATTTCCTCTCGTGTTTTGTTTCTTCGTTATGATATTTTTATGGACTATGTGGTTAAAGTCTTTTTGTATGTTTATTATTATCACCATGCTTGGTTTTCATGAAAGAAATAAATGATGAAGAAATATTCTCCTTTCCTGATCAAGTTATGGTGTTTTATACTTATTTTCAACATCTTATAACAGCTATGCTACCTTTTCTAAAATAGCATCTATAATTTACAAATATATATATATATATATATATTCATAATAAGGTGAATCTTGAACTATAAAAGGGAGAAATAAACAGGGTTTTGTGAGTGGACGATAGAATTTCTATTTCATTTCATATTTTAATTTATTATTAATCATGCACATTCTGTCCGACTTGTATTGAATTTCCAAAACATCTATATAATTCGGGCAGAATAATAAGTTGATATTTGAGATTTTAGAAAAAGTTAAATATATAAACTTCCACTAAACAACATAAACTTTTGAAAATTTAAGACTCAATACCTACCTTAGCGCCTACTACTAGTAGTGTAAAGGAGTCAATCTACTCATATATCAACTTTATAAAAATAACTTCCGATTCATTCAATAAAGCCCATTAACTAAACGAGTCAAGTTTGAGTTTGACACTACTCGAATTCATTATTTCGTGAGCAAACTCGTTAAGTGTGTTAGCTTGAAAATATAAAACTATTAACTTGATAAAAACTTCTATTTTTTGTTCTTTAATTAGTAATAAGTATATTAAGTCTCTAATTAGCTTAATTTACTAAAAGAAAAGAACGAGCGTTAATAAATACAATATAGTTCGTGAATAAAATAATTTATTTTTAAAAGAAAAATAAATAATATTTAGATTTAAATATAATTTCAAAAGTTTATTTAGGTTCAACTAAGATAGAATAAACTTGTAACCCTTGAATTGAATTATTTATTAAATAGAACTCAAAGCTCAGCTTGATAAGCTTAACAATACTAGACTTGGCTCGATTACATCCTTACCTATGTCCCCCATGCTCACATAAATTCTAGGGGTGAGCATACCCAAACCGATCCAAAACTCAAAAACCAAATGCACCATCTCAGATTGTGGTGATCTACTGACCACTAACCAACTGTGGTCAACCACCGAACCGATCACAAACCCTGTATTAAAGAGCAGTCACCGATTGGATGTGATCGACTAAAAGTGAATCAATTAGAACACAAGCGAACTGTTAGGGTGATAGTCATTATTATTGTTGTTGTTGGCAACATCTTGGGGAAGGTGATGATGATTAGGGGAAATTGCAGCACCGCTCATGGTGAGTAGTTGCAGAGAGAGGAGCAATAATTGAATTAAAGAATAACTCGAGAAAGAGAGGGGAAGAGAAGAGAAATCTAGAAATAGTGGGATTGGCCTTCTGTGTTTACCCAATTTTGTGTGTTCTATTGGAAATTTGAAAATTTTGGGGTTATGTTTTAAGTGTTGTTCAGTGATACTCGAATTTTTTGGGAGAACACCGACCACCAATCAAATAAGAATTCGGTGAGCCTTTCAATCACCGATCACCGAAGTTGGCAACCACTGAACCGAACGAACCAAATCTCACCTTTGAATCACCGATCACTGAAGTTGGCAACCATGCACCGAACCGAACGAACCAAAATGTGTCGGGTCGGTAGGTTAATTCGGTTCATGGTCAGCCCTAAGTTCTCTGTTACAAATAATATTTCGTCACTATTAATATAAACTACCATGCATAATAATAATATAAACACGCACAAGTTCGGTCGAAAATGAAAGATGGAATACCATTTTTTAAAAATAAAAATAAACTATTGCATGCTTTGCCAGTAAATTTTGATGAAACTAACTCCCAACAATTTTATATATTTTTTAATGGCAACTGTAAAAGTTCCTGCTGGTCCAGCACACCAAAAAGTATATAAAAAAAAGTGAAATAATGAAAACATAATGCAATAATTTATAGAGCTCGAGTCTCAGCAGCTCCCTCCGGATTGGGAGATTAAAAACATGTCTCCGGCGGTACAAGTTCAGGCAAAAATGTGAAACAGTGTCTAACAAAAGCACCTTCTAAATTGAAAACGCTAGACCTACAAACTGCCACTCAAACAACGACATCAATCCGTTCAAATTCGATCAACGACAAGTTGCTGCTCTCGTCCACGGAGAAACTGGCCAGCTCCCCGACTTCAACACGGCCACTGCGGTCCACAGCTAGCCTCATTGATCCCTTGAACATGTCGATCTTTGCATTTGAGAGGACTAGAGTGTTACCCTCTTTCGCCATATCCACTAACATAAACCAATGTATCAATGCGAGTATTATAAGAAATTATAGCTTCCAAATCAAACAACAGAAATCACTACAATATTATTCAAGAGAAAGGAGAACCACCAGCTAACTAGAAGAATAATGTAGCAGAACCAAATAACTTGTGATGTCGAGTCAGAATTTCATAAATCAAAGAATCACATAAAAGCTTTGTACAATCACATCAATAAATATAAGCAGGATCACTAATGACCAGTATAATGTCTCGAGCAACATGTTTTTTTATGTGGTACTAGTTTGAAAGTGGAGAAGCATGAACATGTATCCAGAAACCATAAACTCGTCTATGCAGCTTGTAATTTACCCCTAAAAAGTCTAGATAAAACACGTGTCAGTGATTGGAAAATTGAACGGGAAATCACCAAGCAATGCCAAAGTCTGTTAAAACCTACACCTAAACATGAATATCCTTAGGACATGCTTCACTAATACAGAATCATGCCAGGAAAGAGCACTGTCTGTTTCAGATTTCATATCCATAGAATTTAAGCATATGCAAGAAAAGAGGAAAAAGTAACAGTGATTGCATTCGAGAAGATTATTCCAGCATTAACACACAAAACTCCTCATCTTCTTAAAACGAAACTACATGTGAGACATCGCCATCACACAATAAGATACAGCTAGACAACTTCTATAGAAACTTGCAATATCATACTCTGCAAAAATAGAACTCAAATTAGTGAATAAAACACCAACCTTGATCATTTCTTGCAGAAAATATGATGATTCCCGTCTCATCTCCCACCAAGCACTCGGAAAACCTTCCTTGATTTCGACCTCTCTGAGCTACCATCTTCGCGTTGATAACCTTTACCGTTAGATTAAGTCCGGCATCCAGTGGACGCAACTGGTTGACCTTGGTGAATTGCTTTTTCTGGTCAGCCATATCTATCCTTTCTTTTCTGATAATGTTTTGATATTCAATCTAGAAAATATCCAATCAACTTAAGAATCAATCGATAATAAAATTCTATTCGAAGAAAAAAACAAACTAAAAGAACAAAATATTTCCGCATTACAAATAAAAAAACGCATAAGATTATTCCAAATAGCTAAAGATCTTAAATTTCACTTCAAAAATATCTGAAAATGCAGAAAATCCAGATTTAGTTTATTTCGACCCCATTCCTTCAATGATCTATTCCTCCAACTTAAATCAGAAACCTTTAACAATAAAGAGTTCATACAGATAAACGAAACCGGCAGATATCATACACTAATTCTGTCACCCATAAAAATTAACAAAATAAATAAATAAACAGACACGAGCCCTCACAAGATCCAATTTTACCCCCGATTTCAATAAGAGGAAAATCAGCTAACCAATCTATGCAAGGATAGTGATTTCATCTAATTCATGCAGATCAAGAAATCAACAAAAGGATTAAAAACTAAAAACAAAAATTAAAAGCAATTCGCAGAAACTAGGAAAATCAAAGTGCAAGAAGGAATCTAGAGGTAGCCAACCTGAATTATTGCAGATCACGGGCAAAAAAGAGCAGAGAAATTTGTGGAGATTTGATTTTGGAAGGAATTAGTGTTGAAATTTGGGGAGGGGTTTAGCTGAAATAGTCTGTGAAGGTGCGCCGTTAATGCCTAGGTGGCCCTCCACCGAATTACTCCTTTTTCTACTGCAACTCGTTTTCTTCTCCTAATGTTATTGTTTTTAATTACAATCCTAACCGTGCGCCGCCCTTTAAATAGATTGCTTGGTGTACTGTTACTCACACTTTTCATTCTACTGCGTGTTCCAGAGAGTTCTTGAGAGAGAGATCACCTGCGAGGTAAACTTGAGTGTTTTCCTTCTTCTTCTTTGTGAGGTCCTCTCTTTCTTGTCCAATTTTTGGTCTAGAGCAGATACCACTCTCTGTGTGGATCTGATGTTTTTTTTTCTGGGGTGAGAACGGTTGGGCTAGGGTTTGTTCTGGGCGTGAGGAGACTGTGTGAGTCTGGGTTGTGGTCTCTTTGTGAGATCTCTGATCTGTAGTGCCTGTTTGTTCCTCGCTGAGCCTGGATCCCGTTCAAATCAGTAGGAGTTACTGAGCTATTCATTTCATCATCCTCATGGCTGAATCAACCGGTAAATACAAAAGAATGACACTCAGAGGTAACGGAGCTGATACCCAACAAAAATAAAATGAAACTAGAACTGAAAATCAATGAAAAGAATTAGGTATTAAATTATAATTTATTGAAAATTTGGGATATAATTAAAAATTGTCAATAGTTCTTGATAAAATTTACTATTTCAACCCTTTAAAAAATGAGGTACTCACATCCGTTATACGAATCTTATATTTAACCCAGTGCCCCTGATACGACCCGGACTCTAGGAACGAACACACGTCGACACACGTAAGTTTTGTGTCTTCGATGACTCAAACAATCAAAGTAAAAATATGCGGAAGATTAACGGAATAAACTAGACGACTAAGACTCAACTAAAATACCTAGACAATGACACACAAAATAACACAAATCCAAAGGGAATTAAGGGCTGTTTTGGACGAGTCTATGGACGATAGGATGATGATGATCGATGATGGAGGATTAGGTTTAGAAGGGCTAGAGTAGATAGGATATGATAGAGTTATAACGGACTTACGGATTGAACGAGATGTTGAACGATTGGAACACGACCTTGTGGATGATGGTGAGGTGGACGACGGCGGCGATGGGTGGCGTCGAAGGTGGCTGGACGGCGGTGGTGATTATGCTGTGAATTACAACCCGAAAGTTGCCTTGGATCTCGAACGTATACAAGGCCAAATTCTTTAAGTTGTTCTTCGATAGCGAGTCTCCGACGATCCCTCGAACGTGGAATGTGAATTCCCTTTTTAAAACTTAGAGGTGCTAAATCTAAGAGTATGAATTTAATTATCTAAACTCACAAAAGATTAAAAGGGGAGAGACGATATTGAAAGCAAAGGCTTAATAATCAAATATAGTCTAAAATATCAATGTCACATGGATCCCCTATTTATAACAATAGTAGGGAACGAAAATAACTATGTTATGGCCGAAAATAAGGAGTCCAATTTGATCTAGAATTGGACTTGGAAGTTTCCTAAACTAGAATTCTATTTAAGGTAGAACTTGTAGATCTTACCTTATCTAAAATCCTAGTCAAACTATGACTTATTATGACCGAAAATTATACCAAAATAAATTAAATAAACTGACCTAGACTATAGTCTAATTAAATAAAATAAATACTATAGTCTAAAATAAAAATAACTACTAAATAAAATAACTAGGACCGAAAAATTGGTCTTCTTCAACTCGGCCGATCTCTTCTTCCAATTAAGCTCATGCACACGTCCTTTTGCACACATGCACATCTTCATGTTGTGTTCTCCATGTCTTGATCTCCATCTTCTAATGTCAATAAGTTCATCATCTTCAAGCTTCCTTGCACGCCTTCTTCTTCTTCAAGCTTCTTGCGAATTGTAGCTTGCAAATATTCTTGCAACTTCTTAGCTCTTAGTCTTGTGACGGGTCCTTTGAATTGAAGCTCTTCATTGACTTCCTCATTGCTATGGATGTCCTCATCATTCCCCCCTTGCTGAAAAGAATTCGTCCTCGAATTTGGATCCTCATCATGGTCGAATTCATCTGCAACAAAAGGAGATAAATCAGCAACATTAAACGTGGAAGAACACTTATACTCACCAGGTAGATCATTGCGGTATGCATTGTCATTAACACGGCTTAGAACAGTGAAGGGACCATCTCCACGGGGCGACAACTTGGACTTCCTCAAGTTAGGAAATCGGCCAGGACTTAGATGTACCCAAACACGATCTCCGGGCTGAAAGATGACACGTTTGCGCCTCGTGTTGCATGCGGCGGCGATCCTTGAGCCTTGATGCTCAATCCGAGCACGTACCTTCTCATGCATCTCTTGAATGAAATCAGCTCTCTTCATACCTTTCACACTCGTTAGATGCTCAACAGGTAAAGGTAGCAAATCAGTAGGAGTTAATGGATTAAATCCATAAACTACCTCAAAAGGAGACATGTTAGTAGAAGAATGCACAACACGATTATAAGCAAATTCAGCATATGGTAAACATTCTTCCCATGACTTCAAGTTATTCTTAATTAGAGACCTAAGTAAAGCTCCTAAAGTGCGATTCACAACCTCAGTTTGACCATCGGTTTGTGGATGACATGCAGTAGAAAATAATAACTTAGTACCTAGCTTTCCCCACAAAACACGCCAAAAATGTCCTAAAAACTTAGAATCCCTATCACTAACAATAGTACGAGGAATTCCATGCAATCTAACAACATGCACAAAGAACAAGTTGGCAACATGTATAGCATCATCAGTTTTCCTACATGCAATGAAATGAGCCATTTTGGAAAACCTATCAACTACAACAAACACAGAATCCTTACCCGACCTAGATCTAGGTAATCCTAATATGAAATCCATAGAAATATCAATCCAAGGAGATGAGGGGGCGGGTAGGGGCGAGTATAAACTAAAGGGGTGTGAAGTGGATTTAGCTTGACGACAAGTAATGCAATGACTACACACATTCTCTACATCCTTACGCATATGCGGCCAAAAGAAGTGTTCATGCAGCAAGTTCAATGTCTTATGCACACCAAAGTGACCCATTAAACCTCCCGCATGCGATTCTAACACTAATAGCTCACGCATAGAACAAGTAGGGATGCATAACTTCGACTCTTTGAACAGAAAACCATCATGCACATAATAACCATCAAATGACCTAGATTTCGAGCTACATGAAGCATATATGGGGCTGAAGTAGGCGTCCTCTACATACAAAGCTTTAATAGACTCAAAACCAAGCATCTTAGCATGCATTAAGTTCAAAAGAGCGTACCTTCTTGATAGGGCATCGGTGACCACGTTGTCCTCGCCTTTCTTATACTTGATAACATACGGGAAGGACTCGATGAACTCGATCCATCTCGCATGTCTCTTGTTCAGGTTGTTTTGCCCTTTCAAATGCTTCAAGCTTTCATGATCCGTGTGGATGACGAACTCTTTGGGCCACAAGTAATGCTGCCATGTATCCAATGCACGCTTCAAAGCGTATAGCTCTTTATCGTACGTCGAATATCGCAAACTGGTGCCATTGAGTTTCT
Organism: Perilla frutescens; assembly: GCA_026008535.1. NCBI lineage: Eukaryota > Viridiplantae > Streptophyta > Magnoliopsida > Lamiales > Lamiaceae > Perilla > Perilla frutescens. The sequence continues at coordinate 18,430,537 of BRKX01000015.1, forward strand.
CACTGAAGTAAGGCACGAGACCTTTTTCCTGCATCAAAACAGCACCAATACCTATCCCGGAGGCATCACACTCGATCTCAAAAGTCTTAGAAAAATCAGGTAAACACAAAACAGGAGCAGAACATAACAGAGATTTCAAAGTATTAAAAGCATGCTCTTGTTGTTTACCTCACTCAAATTTCCGATCCTTCTTACTTAGCTCAGTAAGAGGGGCGACTATACTGGAGAAATCCCGTACAAAACGACGGTAAAACCCAGCCAATCCATGAAATGATCGAACCTCAGAGGCGTTTTTCAGGGTTGGCCATTCCTCAATCGCTTTGATTTTGGAACAGTCTACCTCAATACCTCGTGAACTAACGACAAAGCCTAAGAACACGACTTCATCCATGCAAAAAGAACACTTAGACAAATTTCTATACAATTTAGCATCACGCAACAAGCAAAATACACGCCTAAGGTGTTCTAGGTGCGCCTGTGCACTGTGACTGTAAATCAAAATATCATCAAAGTATACAACCACGAATTTACCAATCACATCACGCAAAACATGATTCATTAACCTCATAAACGTGCTCGGTGCATTAGTGAGACCAAAAGGCATAACTAACCACTCATATAAACCATGCTTTGTCTTAAATGCAGTTTTCCATTCATCCCCTTCATGCATTCTAACTTGAAAATATCCAGATCTCAAATCTATCTTAGAAAACACATGAGAACCACTTAATTCATCTAACATATCATCAAGTCTAGGGATAGGAAATCTGTACTTAACTGTTATCTTGTTGATGGCGCGGCAATCCATGCACATCCTTCATTCGTTGTTATTTTTTGGCACTAGGATGACTGGAACTGCACAAGGGCTCATCGACTCTCGGATTTGCTTCTTCTCTAGCAACTCCTTCACTTGGTGATCGATCTCCTTCGTCTCTTCAGGGGACGTGCGGTACGCCGGTCGGTTGGGCAAGACTGCGCCGGGTACGAAGTCGATCTGGTGCTCTATCCCACAAACTGGAGGTAATCCACTTGGAATCTCTTCCGGGAACACATCCGCGAACTCCTCCATAAGTGGCTGCACATCACAAGGCAAAGAAACTCCATTAGTAGCACTGTCCTTATAAGATAAAAGAACGAAAGGTAAACCTACTTTTAGTGCTTTCTCTATGCCTTTAACTGAGATGAACAGGGATCGATTCTTCTCTTTTTTTGGGGCTGATCCGGATGCCTTTCCATGAGCTAAGGACTCATTGGGAGGCACCTTAGGGGCTGCATTGGTCGAACATGAGGAGGAATTCGGCTGAGAGGTGGCGGCCGAATTGGTTCAGGCTGTGGCTGCGGCTTGTTTTGCTCGTTCTTGCTTGAACCTTTCTTGCATCCTTTCTTGATCCTCTGCAACAGCTTTAGGAGTGAGTGGCTTGAGTACAGTGGTGCGGCCATCTATTGTGATCGAATAGGTGTTGGCTAAACCATCGTGAACCGCTTTTCTATCAAACTGCCACGGTCTTCCTAAAAGAATGTGGGCTGCTTCCATAGGAATAACATCACAAAGAACAGTATCCGAATAACGACCTTTAGTAAAAGTAACGTATACCTGACCTGTAACTCTGATGGATCCGTGATCTGTGAGCCACTGCAACTTGTATGGTTTTGGATGCTTTGTTATGGTAAGGGCGAGTTTATCAACGGCATACTGGCTGATTGCGTTGATTACACTCTCACTGTCGATGATCATGGCACAAGTCTGATCTTTGATTGCAACTCGACTATAAAAGATGTTCTCTCGCTGCGTTTGCTCTTCGTCTTCACGGTTGATGTTCAGACTGCAAATAGAAACTAAGCTGACATGGGGTAGCTCGGCTTTCTCATCTTCCTCGTTGACTTTAGGGACTTCAACGGCTTCATTGGCGTTGTCTTGGGACTCCTCTTCATCTTCACTGGCTGATTCAAGTCCATTCTGTTCATTGAGGAACAGAACACGCCGGTTTGGACACTGGTTCTGAAAATGATCCCAACCTTGGCATTTATGACACTGGATGTCACGGGCTCGACTAGGGGCTGAATTCGGCACTGGATTTGACTGATTGGGCCGTTGGAATGGTGGCTTGGGTGTAGACTCGGGTCTACGGCTTACTTGCGGTGTAGAACGGTCGAAATGGCGTTACGGAGGACCGGATTGACCTCGGGGTCGTGTGGAATCAACAGAAGGAGTAGAAAGTGATGTGGAAGGTGTACCTTTACTCCAAGATGGTCGAGTAGGGGCTAAACCTTGACTAGATCGACGACGGCCTTCTCGCAACTACTTTTCCACAATCGATGCGTACTGCACCATTCTCTCTATGCTGGCGAACTCCTTGAGTTCTACTTCACAGGCAATGTCAGGATTCATACCTTCAATGTACCGAATGATGGTAGCATTTAAGGTCTCCTCCTTTCCGACTCGATTCAGGGCGGTTTCGAGCTCTTTGTGGTACTCTTCAATCGAACGGGTGCCTTGCTTGATCCGGTTGAGCTTCTTCTCAAGCTCTCTTTCATAGTGGACTGGAATGAAGCATCCACGCATGAAACCTTTCATCTCCTCCCAATTATCAATGGGCGGATTTCTGTTCGTTCGTCTTCTTTCTTGCTGCATCTCCCACCAAGTGGCTGCGTAGCCTTTAAACTCCAACCATGCTAGCTGCACCTTTTTTGCTTCTGAAAAATCATAGCATGCGAAAATCTTCTCTACCTTACGTTCCCAATCAAGATAGATATCGGGATCGTGAAGGCCTTCAAACTCTGGAATGCTCGTTTTGATGTTGTTGAGCATTCGATCTTCATCATAGTCATCTCGACTATTGCCACGTCTCGGGCGACGGCCTCGATCAAATTCTTCAGTATTTTCATCAAAGTACTCCTCTTCTGGCTCGTTTTGACGCTCTAGACGCTGATTTCCTCGAATGGATGGAGGAAACATGGGCGTTGTTTTAGTGCGTTCAAGGGCATGCACTAAATCATCTATCTTATCTGATAGAGCTTGATGTTGTCTTTGAACGTGTTTGGACAGCGCTTCAAAGTGGTACTTGGGATCCCACGGTGCGGGTGAATCTGAGGATGACTCCATGGGTGCTTTGGAGGGATCTTTGGATGGGTCCAAAGGTGGCAAGGTCGACTGGAGGTGTAGAGGATGATTCGGAGCGGGTGCCTTTCTTCATGATACCTACAAAATGAACAAACGTAAAAGAAAACAAGGTAGGACCTCACAATCTCACTTTCTCTTGTTTGTTTTCACTCTTGATTTTACCACTCGTGTATCACTCAATATATGGGTGCACAGTGTGTGAAAATCGTGTATGTGGAAGTAGGAATTCGTGTGGTTTGTTCTAAGAAAGGACGGGAATGCTATTCTCGGAACAAGATGAATTTGGTATGTGTAGATGAGATACGGATTGAGTATGTGTGGTATGGGGTGGCCGATTGTAGTATGGTATAGGGATGGGGTGGCCGAATGGTAGGGTAGTATGGGGTAGGGGGTCGAATAAGGTAGGGTAGGGTAGGGAAGGAAAGAAGTAGAAGAGATAGGGAAAGAAGAAAGAGATAAGGTAAGTAGGGGATTTGGATATGTATCAATCTATGTGACACAATCTAAATACCTTAATTAGCCTAGACTCTAGAAGGAATGAACCAAAAATAAAACAAGACTCTTATGGAAGTTACCAAAAAGAAATAGAACTTGTATGGAAAGTTCCAAAAATAAAAACAACTTATAAGGAAACTACCAAAAATAAGAAAATCTCACTAAGGTAATTACCAACTATGATCTAGTACCAAAAGGAAAGTACCAAAAATAAAATTGAACTAAAAGGAAACAATGGATATTCTTTTTTTTTTTGTACCGATTTTTTTTTTGTAAACGATCGACTTTTTTTTTTATAAACTGATCGTGTTTTTTTTTTGACAATGAACAAACAGAAATTAAATTACAACTCGATCAAACGTAAAATAAAATACGACACAAAAACGAACCAAAGCCGACGTGGCTTTGATACCACTTTTATGATACGACTCGGACTCTAGGAACGAACACACGTCGACACACGTAAGTTTTGTGTCTTCGATGACTCAAACAATCAAAGTAAAAATATGCGGAAGATTAACAGAATAAACTAGACGACTAAGACTCAACTAAAATACCTAGACAATGACACACAAAATAACACAAATCCAAAGGGAATTAAGGGCTGTTTTGGACGAGTCTATGGACGGTAGGATGATGATGATCGATGATGGAGGATTAGGTTTAGAAGGGCTAGAGTAGATAGGATATGATAGAGTTATAACGGACTTACGGATTGAACGAGATGTTGAACGATTGGAACACGACCTTGTGGATGATGGTGAGGTGGACGACGGCGGCGATGGGTGGCGTCGAAGGTGGCTGGACGACGGTGGTGATTATGCTGTGAATTACAACCCGAAAGTTGCCTTGGATCTCAAACGTATACAAGGCCAAATTCTTTAAGTTGTTCTTCGATAGCGAGTCTCCGACGATCCCTCGAACGTAGACGGCGAATTCCCTTTGTAAAACTTAGAGGTGCTAAATCTAAGAGTATGAATTTAATTATCTAAACTCACAAAAGATTAAAAGGGGAGAGACGATATTGAAAGCAAAGGCTTAATAATCAAATATAGTGTAAAATATCAATGTCACATGGATCCCCTATTTATAACAATAGTAGGGAACGAAAATAACTATGCTATGGCCGAAAATAAGGAGTCCAATTTGATCTAGAATTGGACTTGGAAGTTTCCTAAACTAGAATTCTATTTAAGGTAGAACTTGTAGATCTTACCTTATCTAAAATTCTAGTCAAACTATGACTTATTATGACCGAAAATTATACCAAAATAAATTAAATAAACTGACCTAGACTATAGTCTAATTAAATAAAATAAATACTATAGTCTAAAACAAAAATAACTACTAGATAAAATAACTAGGACCGAAAAATTGGTCTTCTTCAACTCGGCCGATCTCTTCTTCCAATTAAGCTCATGCACATGTCCTTTTGCACACATGCACATCTTCATGTTGTGTTCTCCATGTCTTGATCTCCATCTTCTAATGTCAATAAGTTCATCATCTTCAAGCTTCCTTGCACGCCGTCTTCTTCTTCAAGCTTCTTGCGAATTGTAGCTTGCAAATGTTCTTGCAACTTCTTAGCTCTTAGTCTTGTGACGGGTCCTTTGAATTGAAGCTCTTCATTGACTTCCTCATTGCTATGGATGTCCTCATCAGCCCCCCTCACTTTCTTTCAAATTTTTTTCAATGCCCCCATTGTCTTTTACTTTTCCTTTTTTCATTTTCAATAACGTTTTACATATATAGATAGATAGATAGATACAGAGAATGACTTATTTGTGAACAACAGTCATGTGTATAATTTATGAACTAATCAGTCATTAGAATTGTTATATGAAGGGTCAAGATTGTTTTTATTGTTAATTTTACTTATATTTATTTTAACTAGAAAATGGCATATTTGTAAACTTCCAAGATTAACAAATCTTAGTAGATTTTAAATCTCTAAATTTCACCCCAAAAATTAGGGTATATTAATGCAACTGTTTATAATTTTTCATTCTATGAGTTTTCTGCTAATTTTCTTGCACCATCCATACTCATTCATTAAAAAAAAATAATTTGAAATATATAAAGGGAATATGAATATCTTATTTCAAAATCCTACCACTATAAATCTCCACCGAATCTATATTATACACATGTAAAAAAGCAGCAGAAATCGTCAAATACAACATTCTGAATTTTTAAAGGAGCAAATATAAATCATATAAAAAAGCATTATCAAGTGATCACTAATAATTATATAAAAAAAGCATCATAAATCTAAAAAAAAAACATGTTGAAGTTTTAAAAAGGTACATTGATATATTATTCCATAAATTTTCAAATAGATATTTAAAGTATTCCCTAACAATCATAAAAAAATATCATAATTCACAACAAAACATTCTGAACTATAAAAAGGGCAAAGGGGTATCTCATTTCAAAATCCTACCACCATAAATCTCAATTGAATCTTGAATACTCATATAAAAAGTGTATTAGAAATCACCCAAAACAGCACATTATGAATTTTTAAAAGAGCAAAGGATATATAAATCGTATAAAAAAGCATTCTCAAATGATCACAAATAATCATATAAAAAAGCATCAGAAATCTAAAAAAATGGGCTAATGTATTTAAAAGAGCACATTGATAGATTATTCCATAAATTTTCAACAAAAAAAATTCACTAATCCTTAACAATCATAAAAAAGCATCATAGTTCACAAAAAGGGGGAAAAAAAAAACATTCCGGACTACAAAAAGGGCTAAGGGATATCTTATTTCAAAATCGTACAACTATAAATCCCAACTGAATCTCTAATACTCATATAAAAAGAGCATCAGAAATCCCAAAAAACATCTTTCTGAATTTTTTAAATAGCAAAAAGATATATAAAGCATATAAAAAGCATTCTCAATTGAAACTCTACTACTCATTTAAAAAAAAAGTATCAGAAATCCCAAAAACAAGCATTTTGCAGTTTTAAAAGATTACATTGATATAATATCTCATAATCTTTCAACTAAAAATGTGAATGTGTGTGTGTGTGTATAATTTTGAATGAATTTGATTTTTTTTATCTGGCATCTCATACAGTACACTCTCCCAACACTAACGCATAATGGCGTGCATTGCACTCAATAATTAATTTTTGTGAAATAAATATATACCCTAAAATGAAATTAATAAACCTTAACATACAAATGAATTAACTTATTTTTTTTATCCACCATCTCATGTAGAGCGCTCACCTGATGCTAACTTATGGGCTCGTACATTGCGCTTGATAATTAATTTTTTTGAAACAAATATATACCCTAAAACAGAATTAGTGAATCCTAAAATTAAAGTAAATTAATTTACTTTTTTTTTCTTGCATCCTCGATACAAAATAAAGGTTTAAAAAAAGGGCTCAAGCGCGCATGAGCTGGTTTGAGCAGTTTTTCTGGATGGGTTGAGCCTATTTGGCCCATATAATGGATTGTTATCCGTTAGACCATCTCATATAAATTTTTGTATTAAAAAAAAAAGAGAAATTCTAAACACAATCCCCAATTTACTCTTTAGTATAAAATCATTCTAGTTTTCTACATTACTTTATGAGAAAACTACATGATCTTTAAATTAATGATTCTCACATAATTACATAATTGATAGAATATTGCGTACTTTTCTCCATGATCAAATCTGTAATTTCACCGATGAATTTCTTGAGAAGAACAGTAAACCGGTGTTTCACCTCCTTGATATCTCTTTCTATTCTCTATCGTACGTGATGGCTAGAGTTTTTTTAGAGAATATCTTTTATATCAAAAAGTGGAACCAGTTTTACGGTAATGAGCTGTTATTCCCTATAAGCCCACTATTCACATCAAATAGCATATATAATAAAACTGCTCCATATTAACCCAGATATAATTTAGTCCATAATTAATTGATTATTTATTTATTAGTCCTTGGTAAGCCACATAAATTTACATGAGACAGAAATAATCTTACATTCTCCCACTTGGCTCATGTGACATTACTTAACATCATGGACAAATAAATTAATTAATCAAACATAGTGCACATTTGAATGACTAAACATTATACTTCATTAGGTTCATCATAATTTCATAATTAAGAATATGAACTGATTCGAGTCATTGCGGTTGTACATCACACAATTGACATAGTCCCTTCCATGAACTACGAACTAATCTTCTCCTTAATATGATCATTAATTAGGAGCACATAATCGGTCCATCATAATGTCTTTATACAAGACTATACCTATTTACATTACTCTAATTCAAATATGCATGTAAAATAGAGACATGTAATTAGAAACATTTCATAAATGAACTCAGAGTTATGGTGGAGGCAGCAACAACACACTACTTTGCACTCTTCCACAATACCGCTCTTTCGGCTAAAAGAAATACATAGCCAAGAGTGAACTTTCTTGTATCCAAACATCCAGCAAAGTCTGAGTCAGCATGCCCAATCACCTTGATGACGTTTTTTATACCTCAAATTATAGATCGTGTCATGTACAAGTGTACACGAATGTAGCAAGCAATGATACGAGTCGAACCACAAGGAATATGAGTTATGATCTTAATAATGCAAGTAATGTTGACTCAAGTTACATTTACTATCTAAACAAACATCATTTCATTTGAGAATGTTTTGTTCTAAATAAATCAAATACCATAAGCTCTTATAAATGCAAACTAAAGGATAAATTAAATGAAAGATTTAATTTGGTAATAAAAGGAAGGGTTCTAGGGTGCTAGATCATTGATTAAGGTATTCTACAAAATAAATGAATCACATAACTCTCCCTTCAACAATCATGATTTGGGAAAGGTTCACCTAGATATTTTCTCAAACACCTAGCCTACAAGCAAGTGCAAACCATTACTATCTCTAGCAAATGAATCACTCAAGCCTTCCAAGATCCCCAAATCATCATTAAACCCCCTAATACTTATACCTATCTCAAGATACAAATAAAAGGTCTCATGGATCAAGATCACATACAAAATAAGCAAACCTAATCACACATTAAGTAGCATATGAATCTAAATGGAGGCCACCCACATACATTCAACAATCAACCCCTTGATCCACAATACTTAAAATAAGGGAAATGTACATTCATCAATCATTCAAATCAAACACCATTCATCAATTGATCCAACACCCCAAAACCTAAATATGTTAGCTACTCATGCTTAAGAGATCAAAATAACAAACTTCTATGTAAAACATAGATAAAGTTTAGATTAAACCAATAGGATGTACACAAATTCCACAATATCCTTCTACTTCAACTCTTCAAGATCAAGAACTCTTCTTCCAAGCCAAATGCCCTATCTTCCACTAATTCTATGATTTACAAGGGTTTTTGGAATGGAATAGTAGTGTTCTATCCCTTTCTTCTATTACAAGTTGTATTTTCTTTCATCCAAAATCGCCTATGTAAAAAGAGAGTGGAATGGATAAGGTAAGGCACGCAAAACAGGACATCAGGGCGCGACACGGGCTCGGTCGCGCCCAAGTCGCGCTGTAGCTCGCACCAGAGAAGGGCGCGAAGGAGTATCTGGGCGGGGGAGCATGGTCGCGCCAGAGAAGGCGCGGAAGGGCTGGCTTGGCGCGACCCGAGCCAGTCGCACCTCCACCCGCGCTGGCGGTCGCGCCAGAGACACGTGGAAAGCCACGTTTGGGCGCGGGCAGAGCGGTCGCGCCTCCGACCGTGCTGTGAGTCACGCTAGGTTTCTCGAACTCGATGATTCTTCAATAACACACCTAGAATTTGCACTTGGATTAAAATATGGGTTTGGACATCAAAAATATACAATTGGTTTATAAAATGGTATTGAAATAGCCCCAAGTTGCAGTCAAAAGAAGCACAAAAATACCGATTATCAACTCCCCCAAACTTAAGTTCTTGTTTGTCCTCAAACAAGTTTTCAAAGAAAAAGAGAACATGAGAAATCAAGATCAAGTGTGCCTCAGAAGAAGAACAAAAAGCATGTTATCATACACAAGGATATGACGTTCTGATACACAAGAAGTGCACATGTAAATATACGGCTTTCCTTGCTTTCAGTAATATCAACACTCAACTCAACCTCTCAAGGAGAAAAGGGACGTGTATACACTCGACATCAAATAATGCTAGTATACTACCATAAGCTTGCAAAATAACTCATATCTTCCCACAAGTGTGCTCAAAATAAGGATCACATTGGTCTTAAGGGTTGCAACGTTAGGCTCTTTGGATGAAGTAGGAAAAATATAGGCTAAAAGTGACTTCAAAATCAATCCCCATAACCTATTTTGTATTTCAAGATAAGCAAAACTATTTTTGAGTTTTCTTCTACCCCGCACATTGCTTTGGGAAATTTAATTGGATCTAAGAGTCTATAGCCAACAAAACATTAATGCTCCTCTATTTATTTTGATTTTCAAGATTGTTCTTTAACAATTTACAATTTATTTTTATTTCAACTTGCAAGGCTTGCATAAGTGTTTGATCAAAAAGGCTATTCGAAAATAAAATTTGTGTTCAATCCACCATTAATTCCCATTAATTTTAATTTCAAGCTTACTTGATTTCCAAATTTCTTCTACCCCTTGGTTTCAAATAAAATCAATAACAAGCACAAAGGGGCTAGCAAGGGTTGTATTTGTAGGAAAAAAAATTTTTGGCACAGATTTATCAAAGAAAGCCTTAGGTCATCTCCTTATTCTAAGCACAACTTGTAAAATCAAGAGAGTTCAAAAGGGCAAGTTCTAGAGATAATAATATTATTGATGATTCACACATGAAGAACAAGATCAAGGCTCAAATCTCACAAGATGGTTACAAGCTAATGCCAATATTTCCACAATCCAATCAAGTGTCCTATCAAGTCATATTCTTATGCATGTATTTATTTTTACCAAAAACAACATCATAGGCAAATCAAGATTTCCTAAAAGTGAGCATGACAAAATTAAATTCATAAGTAATAGAGGAGTTGAAACACGAGATCAAGGCTAAACCTGCTTATCATCAAGGCTATTACCTTATCATTAAACCAATCATACGTATTAACAAAAAAATATAAAACTATAAAATATCGCAAAACCCATGCAATTAATTAAAAATTATCCGAATTTCAAGTAGCAAATCCCAACAATACATAAATAAATAAAAGCATCTTACGAAAAGTATTTTAACAATTCTAAATAAAAAGCGTTCTAAAAAGATAGATAATACTGGAGTTAAAAGAGATCAACGATACACACATGTTCACCCCCCACCCCCAAACTTATTCACAACCTAAGGAAGAATAAGTTTAGGGGAGTAGGTTTGTGGTATCGTTAATCGACTAACACGGCATCATGCATCAGCATCTGGGGGCGGGCGTGGGCGGGGGTTCTGTGGAAATTGGAACGGCCCAGAGTATGGATATGGATACTGCTGGAACGGCGGGAATGGGGGCGTGTAGGTCTGGGACGGGTTCTGTGAAGAAGATCCAATGCCACCCCATTGCCTCATCATGGTGGCAATATCTGAGACGTTCGACCTCAAGTGAGAGTAATCCCCATGCATATTTGAGTAATTGCTCTGCAGTCCCTGGAACTCTGTCCTCATGCGCAGTCCCTGGAACTCTGTCCTCATGCCGGAAAACCGGCCATCCATATAACTCTGCAGGCCTTGGAATCTCTCATCAATGTCCGCCTGTAAATCTGTGAACCGATTGTCCACATTCTCCCTCATGTCCATGAGCCTTGCATCAAGATCCGCCCGCATGTCCGTGAACTGGGTAAAGACATTGCCTTGAGAGTTAGTAAAATTTTGATTCATAGTTGTCATCATACCTTCAAGGGATTCAAGTCGTTCATCCGCCACGTCCCCTCTGTTTCTTCTTTGCCCACGAGGTGCTCTTGGCGGCGCATTCTCTCTTTGTAGATGCACTCCCATGGGTTCCGGAGCAATCATCAAAGCATTATGCTCCGGAGTGTTCATCAACCAATTTCGTTGATCCTAGAAATTGGTTATGGATGTGAGTGCTGGGTTCGGTAGTAGAAACTTCCTACCATCCTTCATTATGAGCTCAATGGGGGCGGCATTCGGGCTAATCATGCGGACATTCCGAAGATGGGCGAGGTTGAGAGCTCGAGGTCCCGGGAGTGGCTGATAGTTAGCAAGATTCACGTCCAAGGCCATGGCAATAGGAGTGATCATGCCTCCGATACTGATTGTGCCTTTGCTCGGCTGCACTTTTCTTTTAAATTGATCTAGAAGCAATGCCCCAAAATCCACGTATATCGCTTGGAGCATACTCCACAAGATGTAGAGCTCATCCTTTCGAAGTCCACTATTCTCGTGTCGAGTAAGGACAGTGGAGGAAAGGATCCTGTGGATGTATCTGAAAACAGGATTTTGGATTTGCGAAGCCTTTGCCAATCCCGAGTCATACTGGACCATCCGCTCATCCGGGTCTAAGATTAATCTCCAAAACACCTCAAAATTGAAATTTATGTGGTAGTGAAAGTATCCATCCGTCGGTGTTTGAAAGATTTGGTTAAGTTGGGCCACTGTGAGCTCGTGATCGCGATTTCCCAATCGAAAAGTGCATCTAATCGGCCCTCTGCTAGGAAGTTTGTGAACTTTAAGAGAGGATAGGAACTCTTTGACTAACACACGATATGTTAGACATCTTCCTTGCATTACATTTGCCCACCCAATCCTAGTGAACATTCTCCACAGGTCCTCGTGGATTCCCATTGCTTGAGTGGCTGAGTCACATGAATACTTGGTGGGGAGTATGTTGAAAGATCCCGTCAACTTCTCCCAGCAGTCCCTTTCCTCTTGGGTTCGGAAGAAAACACCCGCTCTTGCAGGGTCATTTGGGCCACTATCAGGAAAATCCGGCAATGGCTCGGGTTGCACAAACTCCTCTTCGTCTTCATCCCCTTGGTATTCTTCCCCCTGTTCCTCCTCTTCTTCTTCTTCTTCTTCTTCTTCTTCTTCGGAGAGATCGACACTGGATTCTTCTTCCTCTGATTCTTCAACCACGTATCTCCTAGAAGCTTGTCCTTTGCTTGGTCTTGCCATTCTGAATATATGATTTCTTGAAAAAGCACAAGACCTTGCAAAGGATAAAAAAAACGACAAAGAGTGAGGTTCAAATTGTAAACATCATACCAAAACAACAAATAGAATTTTAGCCCATCCATAGCAAAATATAATAAAAACTATTCACACTTGCAGGCCTTAGCATAATCTTAAACCAAAGCAAAAAGCATTTCCAAAGTAGGCACTACAAATCGGATTATAAAAACAGGGTCAGGGATGCACATAATTAGCCCCCAATTCACAACAAAAGCCAACTATATTTGGCATCAACAAGCTAGGGCAACAACATCAAGCAAAGTCCCAACAAATGCATTTCACATCATTATTCACCAATTTTATCATCATGACCAAATTATCTTCCACTTTCATCTTTCACCATACATAAATTCAACATATGCACTTTAACCACTTTCATCACTAGCATAATTCACCAACATGAATCAATAAACTATAGTAGGCAAAGAATGAAAGAATCAAAGCAAAGAAATGGAACAAAATATCCCAAATTTACTAAGCTTTAGTTCCTTATCAACAAGAATTCATGAACAAACACCTCCAACTAACATTAATCCCTCAACACTTGTAAAATTCACAAAAAGGATGCATAGACTTATAATGAGCAAAGAACAAGGCCAAGGATTTAAAAATCCCAAATTTACAAAAGCCCTAATTCCTATTCCATACAATGTATGAACAAGCATCTCCAAATGAATTTCAATCCTTCTAGAAAAGGTCCTATCATGCTCAAAGGGAAACTTAGGAGTCTCAAAACCAAGCCAAAAATTTATCCAAGCAATTTTTTTTCAAATTTTAGCCCCACATTTGCCATTTCTACAATTCCAACCATAAATTTGCAAGATCAATGCTCAAGGAACAAAGTAGAAGCAACAAATCCAACAAAAACTCATTTCATGTAATTTTTCCCTAAAATCAACCCTAGTTTGAGATATCTTCAATTTCAACCATAAATCCTCAAAATCCATGTAAATTGAAGAGATAATCATGGGAAAAATAAAAATGTAGAAGATGGGGAGGGATTTTACCTTGAATTTCTGCTTGAAGGAAAAAAAAATTGTGTATGCGTGTGTTTTGAGTGAGAGTTGTGTGAAAAATGAGTGAAAAATGAGAAGGGAAAGTTTAAAACCCGTTCAGAACTACTCTGTTTTCAGCGTGAGCGGGCTCAATCTCGTGGCCACTCGCGCTGTCGGTCACGCCAGAGAGGGTTCTCCACACGTGCTTGGGCGAGAGCGGGATAAACCGCGCTTGGAGTCGCACTGTCGATCGCGCCAGGTGGCGCGACTGGTGATCGCACCTCTGCACGTGCTGTGTGTCACGACTGAGCCTCCGTGTTTTGATACTTCGAGGCTTTTTCTCCGTGAACCCTGTTGTGTAATTCCAAAACTATACAAATACTCAAAGCAGCATATTAAATCTAATAAAAAGATAAATATAAACGAAAAGAAATTGCAACATAAATATAAAGGAAAATGTACAAAAGTACGAGGTTGGGTTGCCTCCCAACGAGCGCTTCATTTATTGTCGGTAGCTCGACGTGGTCTCAATCTTCATGAAGAGGTGGGATTGTCGGAACCATTGTCATCCTTCGTCTCCGGTACATAAAATCGTTTTACCCTTTGGCCATTGACAACAAATAGATTCCCATCCTTTCCCTTAAGCTCGATGGTGCCACCACTAAAGACTCTTGTGATCTTAAAAGGGCCACTCCATTTGGTTTTCAATTTTCCGGGGAATAACTTCAAGTGTGAATTGAACAAAAGAACGGCATCACCCGGTGATAGCTCCTTTTTTCCCAACAGCTTGTCATGATAGAGCTTTGTCCGCATTTTGTAAATTGATGAATTCTCAAAAGCTTCCAGTCGGAATTCATCCAATTCATTCAACCGAAAAATTCTTTCACCCCCCGACATCATGAAATCCATATTGAGCTTTTTTGTAGCCCAATAAGCCTTGTGTGAAAGCTCAATAGGAAGATGACACGATTTCCCGAAAACCAATTAATATGGCGACATCCCCCAACGGGGTCTTGTATGTCGTCCTATACGCCCATAATGCATCATCCAAGAGGTTGGACCAATCCTTGCCATTTGTTTTAACCACTTTTTGCAGGATTTGCTTCACCTCTCGGTTGGCAAGCTCGGCTTGGCCATTTGCTTGAGGGTGATAGGTCGTGGTGATGTTGTGACGAACTCCATATTTTACAAGCAATTCGGCCAACCACTTGTTGCAAAAGTGTCTTCCTCCATCGCTAATAAGAGTTCTCGGGGCTCCATAGCGTGTCAAGACATTCTTCTTTAAAAACTTCAAGACCACATTTGCATTATTCGTAGTAGTAGGCACAACTTCGATCCATCTTGAAACATAATCCACAGCCAACAATATATATTGGAAACCATTTGAAATCACAAAGGGACCCATGAAATCAATTCCCCAAACATCAAATAGTTCCACCTCAATTATGTTCTTCATTGGCATTTCATCTCTTTTCGAGATGGATCCCATCCTTTGACACCGTTCGCATTGCTTCACAAACTCAACACAATCCTTGAAGAGTGATAGCCAATAGAACCCGTTTTGCAACACTTTCCTTGCGGTTCTGTTTGAAGCAAAATGTCCTCCACTTAGGGAGGTATGACATGCATTCAGGATCTCTCCTCACTCTTCTTCTGGCACACATCGTCTTAACACCAAATCAGCACATCTTCGAAATAGATATGGTTCATCCCATACATAGTACTTCAAGTCGTGGAAGAATTTCTTTCGTTGATAAGGCTCCAACTCCGTTGGTTTCACCTTTGCTACCAAGATGTTCACAATGTCGGCAAACCAAGGGAATTGAGACTTGATTGCCAAAATTCTTTCATCGGGAAAAAGCTCGTTAATAGGCCGTGACGACCCCAAATCATCTTCCACTTGTTCAAGCCGAGAAAGGTGGTCGGCTACCATATTCTCGCACCCCTTCCTATCTCGGATCTCCACATCAAATTCTTGAAGTAATAAGATCCACCTTATGAGTCTTGTCTTCGCATCCTTCTTGGCAAAAAGATGTCTTAGAGCGGAGTAATCGGTATGCACTATAGTTCGGGCCCCAATGAGATAGGGTCTAAACTTGTCGAATGCATACACCACAGCAAGTAGCTCCCTCTCCGTAGTGGTGTAGTTCGTTTGGGCCGTGTCTAAGGTCTTACTCTCATAATAGATCACTCTGAAAAGCTTATCCCATTTTTGACCCAAAGCGGCTCCAACTGCAACCTCACTTGCATCACACATCACTTCAAATGGTTGACTCCAATCCGGTGAAATGAGGACAGGTGCTATGATAAGAGCCACCTTGAGGGTCTCAAAAGCCTGCAAATAATCATTATCAAAATCAAAATCAGACGCTTTTTCTAACAGACGACACAGAGGTTTAGAGATTTTAGAAAAATCCTTGATGAAACGTCTATA
The DNA here is from genome assembly GCA_026008535.1 of Perilla frutescens. Classification (NCBI taxonomy): domain Eukaryota; kingdom Viridiplantae; phylum Streptophyta; class Magnoliopsida; order Lamiales; family Lamiaceae; genus Perilla; species Perilla frutescens. The sequence goes on from BRKX01000015.1 coordinate 18,446,735, forward strand.
AAACCCAGCATGCCCTAGGAAACTTCTAACTCCTTTTTCATTTTTCGGGGATGGTAGTTTCTCAATGGCTACAATCTTTGCTCGGTCCACTTCAAGGCCTCCTCCGGACACCCTGTGTCCCAACACGATACCATCCCTTACCATGAAGTGGCATTTTTCCCAATTTAGCACCAAGTTAGTGTCTTCACACCTCTGCAACACTTGAGACAAATTGTCAAGGCAATTTTCAAACGAATCACCAAAAACGGAAAAATCATCCATAAACACTTCTATTATATTTTCAATCAATCCATGGAAGATAGACATCATACACCTTTGAAAGGTGGCGGGTGCATTATACAACCCGAATGACATCCACCTATATGCAAAAATGCCATATGGACAAGTAAAAGCCGTTTTCTCTTGATCTTCAGGAGCAATCATTATTTGATTGTAACCCGAAAATCCATCCAAAAAATAATAAAATTCATGCCCTGCCACCCTATCAAGCATTTGGTCAATAAAAGGGATAGGAAAATGATCTTTTCTTGTATACACATTTAAAGCTCTGTAATCAATACACATTCTCCATCCCGTTACCAACCTAGTTGCTATTATCTCATTCTTTTCATTTTCAACAAGAGTTGTACCCCCTTTTTTCGCTACCACTTGAGTAGGACTAACCCACTCACTATCAGAACTTGCAAATATAATACCGGCATCCAATAATTTTAACACTTCCGTTCTAACTACTTCTTGCATGATTGGGTTTAATCTTCTTTGATGTTGCACTTTTGGTTTGTGATCTTCTTCTAAAAGGATTTTATGCATGCAAATCGAGGGACTAATCCCTTTTAGATCCGAGATCGACCAACCTATAGTGCTTTTATATTTACTAACCACCCTTAGCAATTTATCAAGTTGTTCGTCCGTTAAAAAGGAAGAGACTATTACCGGTTTGTGTTCTCCTTCTTCAAGGTACACATACCTTAGGTGAGGTGGAAGTGGTTTCAACTCCAACTCGCTTTTCTTTGACTCCTCTTCATTTGATGTTTGTCCCGTTTCTCTCAGTGGAAAGAACTTGGGCTTTCTCAGGTATTCTTCCTGCAAAGAATTCATTAGAAAGATAGTGTCAATGAGAGGAAAATCGAAAGGATAAGAATCATAAGAGGATGTATTAAAGAGTGAGTGTGAAATGCAAGTCTCTAGTGGATCGTGCATTCCCGAGACTTGTTCAAATATATGCTCCGATTCTATGCACGAGTTCACCATCTCGAGCACTTTGCACTCTTCTTCAAATTGCATCTCCTCCTCTTTATGCCTCATTGCTTCTCGAAATGAAAACATCACCTTTTCATCATTAACTCTCAAAGTTAACTCTCCCATTTCTACATCAATAAGAGTCTTCCCCGTATTCAAGAATGGTCTTCCAAGAATAAGGGGAACATCCTTATCTTCCTCCATGTCTAACACCACAAAGTCAACGGGAAATATGAAATCTTTGACTTTAACCAAGACATCTTTAACCACTCCCTTTGGATATGTTATGGATCTATCGGCCATTTGTAAACAAATGGTGGTTGGTTTGATTCCTCCAATATTCAATTTCAAGTAGAAAGAGAGTGGCATTAAGTTAATGCTTGCTTCCAAGTCGCACAATGCCTTCCCCATGTGGCTATCCCCAATTGTTACTTTGATAGTGAAACTCCCGGGGTCCTTCAACTTTGTTGGAAGCTTTCTTTGGATAAGTGCACTACACTCCTTCGTGAGATTCACCGTTTCATGATCTCCTAATCTTCTTTTCTTTGAGATCACCTCCTTGAGGAACTTTGCATAATTCGGCATTTGTTGCAAAGCTTCCACTAATGGAAGGTTTACTTGAACTTTTCAAAAAATGTTGAGGAACCTTAAGAATTGTTCCTCGTTCTTCTTCTTTTGCAAACCCTGAGGATAAGGTACTTGCACCTTTGGTTCTTTCTTCTTTTTAGATGGTGCTTCCACCATCTCTTTTGTTGAAGTCCCATTTTGCTTAGAAAGTTCATTATCCTCAACTTCCTCTCGTTGTTCATCTTGCTCATTCTTGCTAGTTTGATCACTTGAACTTGGTCCACCACTTTCTCTCTCGTTGGTAGGCATTTGTGGTCCTTCATAAGTGGTGCCACTTCTCAGAGTGATAACCTTGCATTGATCCTTTGGGTTAATGGTTGTGTTGCTCGGGAATTTTCCTTGTTGATGTTGGTTCCCCACAATGGTTTCTAATTGGCTCAATTGCTTCTCCATTTGGTTAACTTGAATTCCCATAGCCCCGACATTATTTTCTAATTTTCCCACACGGACTTGTGAATCCGCCATGTACTTTTCCGTCTTGTTCATAAATGCCATCAACAACTTATCCATTTTCGGCTTCTTTTCTTCGTCAATGATGCGATTGGTCACAGAGAAGCCGGGAGGTGGAACAATACCACTGTTTGGATTTCCGTATGAGAGATTTGGGTGTTACGCCCTATTTTGGAAATTTTGATTTCCTCCGTATTGATTTCCATATTGCGGCTTGTTGTACCCTTGGTTGAATGGCCGTTGTTGGTTTTGATACCCCCTTGATTGACATAATTCACTTCTTCGAAAGAGGCTTGTGAACTTTCGGGTTTTGGAGCGGTGAAGGCTTCGATCTTTGAGTTCAATGTAGACATATGAGCCGCCAATAATCCCAATGCATCTGAATTAGAAGTGGATGCAACTTTCTTCATGATTTGGACGTTCACTCTTGCCACCGGCCACTAGGATGAATTAGAGGCCATCTCCTCGATAATTCGCATGGCCTCTTCCGGCCCTCTTGCTAACAAAGATCCTCCTGCAGCAGCGTCCATAAGTGTCCTCACCTCGGATTTACATCCGGCATAGAAGATGCACACTTGATGGTCGGTGCCAAATTCATGCCCCGGACATTTTCTTAGCATTTCTCTAAATCTTTCCCACCCTTCATACATGTTCTCGTCATCCCATTGTTTGAAAATGGTGATATCTCCTTTTAACTTGAGAGTTTTTCCGGGTGGGAAAAACTTGTGGAGGAACTTAGTCACTAATGCATCCCAAGTTTGGAAAGATCCTTCAGCTTGGCTAAACCACCATTTTTCCGCCTTGTCGCCCAAGGAGAACGGGAAGAGCCTAAGTCGAATAGCATCTTCTGGGACTCCATTCACTTTCACGGTCCCACTATACTCAAGGAATTTCCGAATGTGCTCATTTGGATCCTCCATAGCCGTTCCTTTGAACGGATGTTGTTGGAGCATGAGGATGAGCGATATCTTGAGTTCAAAATTGTTTGCTTGAATAGGTGGGACATTTGCTACCCCTTGATTTATAATGGGTTGGAAAAGATTTCTGATTGGGGCCTCTTCTGCAGCAAGTCGTGCTTCTTCTTGAGCCCTTAGTTGTTGTTGCATTACCTCTAAATGCCTTCGAAGTTGGCCAATTAGAGGATCTTGCACTGGTGGAGGATTGTTAGCCATTCTCCTCTTTTGTAGTGCGTTGTTGTGGCGCATCGTCGCTTCAATTTCCAAGTCCAAATTGTTGGGTGGCTCTCCTTGCGACCTGGTGTGCATACACTACCTGCAACGAATAAAATGTAAGCCACTCAAACACGAACAAAAATAAAAATTACAACGTCTAAAGTAGCAAAGTAACCTTTTGAACAATATTGCATAAAGTTTAAAACATAACACTCTATTCCCCGGCAACGGCGCCAAAAACTTGATGACTTTTTTTATACCTCAAATTATAGATCGTGTCATGTGCAAGTGTACACGGATGTAGCAAGCAATGATATGAGTCGAACCATAAGGAATATGAGTTATGATCTTAATAATGCAAGTAATGTTGACTCAAGTTACATTTACTATCTAAACAAACATCATTTCATTTGAGAATGTTTTGTTCTAAATAAATCAAATACCATAAGCTCTTATAAATGCAAACTAAAGGATAAATTAAATGAAAGATTTAATTTGGTAATAAAAGGAAGGGTTCTAGGGTGCTAGATCATTGATTAAGGTATTCTACAAAACAAATGAATCACATAACTCTCCCTTCAACAATCATGATTTGGGAAAGGTTCACCTAGACATTTTCTCAAACACCTAGCCTACAAGCAAGTGCAAATCATTACTATCTCTAGTAAATGAATCACTCAAGCCTTCCAAGATCCCCAAATCATCATTAAACCCCCTAATACTTATACCTATCTCAAGATACAAATAAAAGGTCTCATGGATCAAGATCACATACAAAATAAGCAAACCTAATCACACATTAAGTATCATATGAATCTAAATGGAGGCCACCCACATACATTCAACAATCAACCCCTTGATCCACAATACTTAAAATAAAGGAAATGTACATTCATCAATCATTCAAATCAAACACCATTCATCAATTGATCTAACACCCCAAAACCTAAATAGGTTAGCTACTCATGCTTAAGAGATCAAAATAACAAACTTCTATGTAAAACATAGATAAAGTTTAGATTAAACCAATAGGATGTACACAAATTCCACAATATCCTTCTACTTCAACTCTTCAAGATCAAGAACTCTTCTTCCAAGCCAAATGCCCTATCTTCCACTAATTCTATGATTTACAAGGGTTTTTAGAATGGAATAGTAGTGTTCTCTCCCTTTCTTCTATTACAAGTTGTATTTTCTTTCATCCAAAATCGCCTATGTAAAAAGATAGTGGAATGGATCAGATAAGGCACGCAAAATAGGACATCTAGGCGAGACACGGGTTCGGTCGTGCCCAGGTCGCGCTGTAGCTCGCGCCAGAGAAGGGCGCGAAGGAGTGTCTGGGCGCGGGAGCGCGGTCGCGCCAGTGATCGCGCTGTGGGTCGCGCCAGAGAAGGCGCGGAAGGGCTGGCTTGGCGCGACCCGAGCTAGTCGCGCCTCCACCCGCGCTGGCGGTCGCGCCAGAGACGCGTGGAAAGCCACGTTTGGGCGCGGACGGAGCGGTCGCGCCTCCGACCGTGCTGTGAGTCGCGCCAGGTTCCTCGAACTCGATGATTCTTCAATAACACACCTAGAATTTGCACTTGGATTAAAATATGGGTTTGGACATTAAAAATATACAATTGGTTTATAAAATGGTATTGAAATAGCCCCAAGTTGCAGTCAAAAGAAGCACAAAAATACCGATTATCAACTCCCCCAAACTTAAGTTCTTGTTTGTCCTCAAACAAGTTTTCAAAGAAAAAGAGAACATGAGAAATGAAGATCAAGTGTGCCTCAGAAGAAGAACAAAAAGCATGTTATCATACACAAGGATATGACGTTCTGATACACAAGAAGTGCACATGTAAAAATACGGCTTTCCTTGCTTTCAGTAATATCAACACTCAACTCAACCTCTCAAGGAGAAAATGGACGTGTATACGCTCGACATCAAATAATGCTAGTATACTACCATAAGCTTGCAAAATAACTCATCTCTTCCCACAAGTGTGCTCAAAATAAGGATCACATTGGTCTTAAGGGTTGCAACGTTAGGCTCTTTGGACGAGGTAGGAAAAATATAGGCTAAAAGTGACTTCAAAATCAATCCCCATAACCTATTTTGTATTTCGAGATAAGCAAAACTATTTTTGAGTTTTCTTCTACCCCGCACATTGCTTTGGGAAATTTAATTGGATCTAAGAGTCTATAGCCAACAAAACATTAATGCTCCTCTATTTATTTTGATTTTCAAGATTGTTCTTTAACAATTTACAATTTATTTTTATTTCAACTTGCAAGGCTTGCATAAGGGTTTGATCAAAAAGGCTATTCGAAAATAAAATTTGTGTTCAATCCACCATTAATTCCTATTAATTTTATTTTCAAGCTTACTTGATTTCCAAATTTCTTCTACCCCTTGGTTTCAAATAAAATCAATAACAAGCACAAAAGGGCTAGCAAGGGTTGTATTTGTAGGAAAAAAAAAAATTGGCACAGATTTATCAAAGAAAGCCTTAGGTCATCTCCTTATTCTAAGCACAACTTGTAAAATCAAGAGAGTTCAAAAGGACAAGTTCTAGAGATACCAATATTATTGATGATTCACACATGAAGAACAAGATCAAGGCTCAAATCTCACAAGATGGTTACAAGCTAATGCCAATATTTCCACAATCCAATCAAGTGTCCTATCAAGTCATATTCTTATGCATGTATTTATTTTTACCAAAAACAACATCATAGGCAAATTAAAATTTCCCAAAAGTGAGCATGACAAACTTAAATTCATAAGTAATAGAGGAGTTGAAACACAAGATAAGGTTGGAGATTTTTTGATTAATGGAGTATGGCATTTCAGGTCCTCTTTTGTTCGTTCTTTTCCAGATGTCCTTTTGGATATTTTAAAAATTCCTATTGTTTTGGGTGAAGATGAACGCATTTGGAAGAAATCTCTGCATGGGGCTGTTACAACAAGGTTGGCGCGTCTTCACACTTGTGTTTGTTTTCCCACAGTTAAATGGGGAAAATGGATTTGGAATTCTCGTATCCCAATGAGGCGTTCTATGGTGTCTTGGCGTCTCCTTCTTGCTAGGATTCCGACGATGGATATGTTGCATGGATTTATTAGCCCTCACATTTGTGTCATGTGTCGAGGGGAGATGGAAACGATGGATCACCTATTTTGGAGCTGCTCTTTAGCTATTTTGGTTTGGCGTTGGGTTTTTCATATTTTTTAAGTGGATGCTATTCATGCGGCTTCAATTCACGAGGCGTTTGTTCAATTCATGAATCGTGAGTTCAGCTCTCAACTTCTTCTTCTTTGGAAGATGGCGGTGGTGAATGTTATTTGGCATATGTGGACGTTTCGGAATAGAGCAATTTATGATGACGTGACGCCCACTCGTTAGCTAATTATTTCGATGGTGCAAATTGCACTTCACGAGTTGTCTAGCATGTGGGGTTCTTCTAGCTATATGAATAATAATGTTGCTGATTTGGTGATTCTCAAGTCTTTAAAGATTGTCCCTCATCCCCATCCTCCTCGTATGGTTACTCCGGTCAGCTAGAAGCCGCCGCCTTTGGGATGGTTGAAGATTGACACTGATGGATCCTCACAAGGCTCTCCGGGTAATATGTGCACGGGTGGGATTTTTAGAAGTTCGGATGGTTCGATTTTGTGGTGTTTTCACACTGATGAGGGGATCGGTTTTGCTTTCTTGGCAGAGTTATTAGCGGTGATTGTGGTGTTAGAATGGGCTGCTAGTTGTCTCTGGACTTTATTTGTCTAGAGGCAGACTCGACTTATGTGGTTGCTTTACTCTCTTCCCGCAGCTTACAGGTTCCTTGGATTTTGAAAGGAAGATGGAGGCGTGTGGTTGATTTTATTTCTAGTATTCACTTTTGTGTTAGTCATGTGTATAGAGAAGGAAATAGAGTTGCAGATTTATTAGCTTCTCGTACTGTTCAGTCTGATTTTGGACTTCTGAGATTCCTTGTATTGTTGATGTTGTTAGATAGGATTTTTGTGGTCCTGGTTATTTCCGAATTTACTAGAGGGGTACTCTTTTTCCCATATGATTTTTCTCTTCCTGAGTTTTCCATATGGGTTTTGATGAGGCCCTGGTCCCTTGAGATATCAATCTGTGCTATCCGGGACTTGTAGGTTTGGATCGTTTCCTTTTCTTTCTTTTTTTTATACAATTTAATTGGGGGATTAAAATAAAAGTCGATGAAAAAGTTATAACCATTTTTTTTAAATATAAAAACTACGACTTTTAGAATTATATAATTATATTCTAAATAAATTTAAAATATTCATAAATTATAATAATGGCTTCATAAATATATCTATAAAAAAATTCGAGAAACAAATCAAAAATTTTCAAAGCATATATTCATAAAACAGTGAAAAAAATATTCATTAAAGAGAAACAATCTCTAAAGCATTATATATACAATACATTGATCACAACCTGAAAGATTAAACATCAAAGCTTAGAAACTATCTCTTGTATTCCGTCTGACCAAGTGACCATAGAATTTATCTTTATCTGCTTTTAACTTCTTCAAGCAAATCTTGCATGCCATGCAAGTAGGCTGAAGCCGCAATCATTCTTTATTATTATTACTCTAGCTGTAGTTGTTAATAAACACACGAATTCAAGTAGTAAATTATAATGCAATCTTGCTTTTTTACGGAATACAATCATTTACGATGCTGAAAAATGGAACCATATTTGACATAAACCTGAAGAACAAAACAGAAAATTTAGACCCAAGCCAAAATACGTGAATTAGGACCAAAAAAATAAAAAAATTAAACATTACCTTTAGGTTGCTCAAGAGAAGAAGATAAAGAAAAGGTGTGAACAACAATGCAGAGATAGAGCAACCTCATGGACATCTGTGAAACAATTTATTATGAAATTAGAGTAATTCTGCAAACACCCATCATTATTTGGGCTCCGAAATCGACGAAGATAACATTTTTCATTTTTGTTTCCCCCTAACATTCTTTTTAATTTTTTAAATATCAGTGCACGGGCGGAGAAGATGCTTATCATTGAAATATCTATTGTTCAAAAAATGCAAATTGACACCCTATTCTAGAAATCAATAATTTCCATTTATGTGTGTTGTAATATACTATCATCAAACATGTTTTTAGCAAATTTTAACTTGTAATTTTGAAATATTAAAGTCCGTACATCGTACGGGAGATAATGCTAGTATTTTATAAAACAGTAGGAACTATAAAGAATAATATGGGGTTTTGTTTTGAATTTCCCTTAAAAAAAAATATAATGAAATTAATTACTCTTTCCTGGGCCAAGAGAATCAACCCATGTAAAGCCCATTAACAATGTCAATCAACCCAGTTCTAATTTTTGTAGTTTTAGTATTGTCTTACATCAACGATTTCATCACACGTTACTTAATTCAAAAAAAGGAAAAAGAAACTATAACTTTTTTCAAAAAACACTTATTATATATAGAATAAAATCTTCATCCATCCAGATTATTCTAAGGTAAATTTAAAGTTGAATCTTAATTTAAATTACCCGGAGTCGCCCATTATTTATAAATCAATGTTAAAAGATACATACAAAAACAGTAATAATCAGGGGAAAAATCACACAGAATGAATATATCAAGAAAAGAGGAGCTATATATAAATTAAATATCTCTTCATATATGATTGAAGACATTTGAATAGAGGAATTAATGAATAATAAATATCACAAACCTAACCCTAATTGAAGATCTAAACCATTTCTATTACAAATCCTCTTTGAATGAGGTGAAGAGAGAGAGCTCTCTTCATCAATAGGCCTAGACTTCTTTCTAGAATTTTCCACGTGTGCAAGACTAAAACTAATATAAACCTCCTTGTTGATATGATGAAAAGATGGATCATATAACCAAGAAGGATTAGATCCACAATAATTCAAATAATTGTCACAATTTTTATCACTAGATTTATTGTAAATCGGATTAATGTAATAATTGAGGCCGCTTGCTTTTCTTGCTTGAAGAAGCTGCAACTGTTTTTGCCTCCTCCTTTCTTTCTTGTGAGCATTTTGATGGCCGCCCAATGCCTGTGAGTTTGCAAACACCTTGAAACAGCACTGGCACTCGAACTTCTTCGCTGGAGGCGGAGGCTCACCGCCACCAGGGTTTTTCCCGGTGGGAGGTTTCTCTGTCACGGAGGAGGAAGGTGACGAGTTTACGCTCTCATCACCATCTTCTGACGATCCTCGATCCGTCTCATCAACTTGAGATGGATCGAGCTCCACTGCGAATAGTTTAAGCTTCTTCTCCATGCTGGATTTTGCATTGTGTGAAACAACACTATTTTTTCCCATTCTTGAATTGGAGATTGACGGAATTTTTTATTTTATTTTTTGAAAAAATCTTCTAATTTGTGATGCAACCATTGTGTTGTGTACCTCTTCTTTATATAGAAAATTGTATTGCTTTTTTACTATGCTTTGCGACTTATAACAAGAATAGTTGTACGATCACAAACAGCATAATCTTAGCAGAAGGCCAATTAAAAAAAGAATATAGAAATGAAATTAGTCTCATGCAATATTGTTTTTTATACACCATTTGTAGAAATGTCGTAGGTGCACCACAAATTTTTCCATATCATAATCGCGATCTAATTAATTATATTTGTGTATAGTGAGTATGTGTGTATATAGTGAATATTCTAATTGTTTGGTATAATTTAAATAATAAAAAATATGCGATTAGTAGTTCCACTTGAGAAATTGAATACAAATATTCCATGCTTAGAAAGGAGGAAATGTGATATAGAGCATTATAATATTAGAATGGAGATGATAAAAGTCAAAAATATAATAAAAAAATAAAAAGATGGGGGTGTACCTGGAACTTAAGGAAGACGAAAGACTTTTAAAATAATTAATATACAATTATTAATCAAAGAAAAGGGTTAATAATTACTTGAATAAGTTGAATGAACCAAACTATAGACTATAGTGGATTCGTGTAAATTAATATTAAAAATACATTTATATATATCTAGTTGAATGGCCCCATCGTTCATTTTCTTCAGATCCTGTTCATACAATTTTTGGTCATCTAGATTATATGCATTTCTGATTATTCATCACTAGTTTTTGAAGGTTCGCCGTAATTATAAATCCAAACCCCACATTAAATATTGAGCAAAGAATTTTTTTTTTTTTTTTGTATTCGAAGGTAACCCGCGGCCGCAAGAATTTTATATATATTTGATATTGACTACGCTTTTGGGATGATTAAAATATTATAATTAGGGGGATTAGTTGCTAAACAAAGGAATATTAATAAGTGGGCAATGATGCAAGCAAATATAGTAATTAAAATTAGGGTCTTCAACCAGATCTTACCATATCTTCTTCGAGCAGGCAAAGCCTATAATTTTATGCCACAAAAGCTTACGTTTAAGTTGAATCCACTACTCATCATTAATTTAGTATTTATTAAGAAATTAAATGAATCTGTTTTTGGACATTTATCCAAACTAATTCCCATCGGATCCTTCGTTCCACTGTCGAAATTGATGTATTAATGAAATATTATACGAAAGTTATACTACCTAAAATCACAAACCTTAGCTTTCAATAAATTTTAGTTTTGGACATAATTTTTAAATCTTTGCAATATTATCAAAACTTTACATATTTTTCAATTATAACATCAAGTAGAATTTGCACTATAAAAAATTCACGAAATAGCGACGGATCTTAGAGACAGACTCTCATCCCTCGTTAATTACGATCATATAGTGACGGACTTGCCGTCGTTAAACATTTCAGACATTTAACATGGCGGGAGTGTTTCGCGCGTAAAAGTTGCAATGGACTACAGACATAATCGTATCACCATCCTTAAGATTAATGAAGGATAAATTCCGTCGTTAATATATATTTTATTTTTCAATTAATAAAATCAGATAAATTCTAACGACGAATATATATTCCATCGTTAATATTTTATTTTTCAATTAATTATCAGATAAATGTTAACGACGGATCTATTCCGTTGCTAGTATTTTATTTTTCAATTATTTAATTATAAAAAAACTTAACAACAGATTGATTCTATCGTTAATTATTTAATTTCATAATTTATTAAGTTGGAAAATATTAATGACGAAATAGATCTGTCATTAACATTTATCTGATTTTATTAATTGAAAAATAAAATATTAATGACGGATTCTATCCATTGTTAACATTCAGCGGATTATATTATTTGAAAATTAATACGTAATGATTGATTAGTCCATCGGTAGTCCATCGTCAAATTTCTGGTATCAAATCAGAATTGGGGCTTCACTTTAATTTCTCTCAATTTCCCAACCATAGCCACCCTCGCTGTCTCCCCCGTCTTTCCGACCAATCCACTGTCGTCGATATGATTTCCACCATCTTCTCCATCTCTCTCTCTGTTGCTCACTCTCTCTCTCTCTCTCTCTCTCTCTCTCTCTCTCTCTCTCTCTCTCAGCCGTGTCTCCGCCACCACAGCGCCATTGCCAGTCTTCTCATCGCAGGTAAGGGTGCAGTCTCTCTCTCTCTCTATGACTGAATTAGTCCGTCGTTAAATCTGTTGCTGACTAGACTTTTAACGACGGACACAATCGTCGTTAGTCCGTCGTTAGGCCATTTTAACGACGGAAAATCAAGATCTAACGATGAATGAATCCATCGCTATACCGCATTTTTTTGTACAATTTGAGGAAGATTGATGTTGGTGTGGCTGGTTGATTATTCCATGTGTAACATTGGCCATCTAGTTAACTAGAACAACGGTTTTAGGTTCACAGATAATGTGGTATCAACGAAATTTCTCAAATTTATTTTCAAAATTGAACTTGGACATATTGTGGTGGGTGCGTTAGGACTTATTCTTCCTTCACTAAGTTCGTGAATGTGATGCTGCCCACGTTAAATTAGGAGATGTTCATCACAATTTTCGTCTAAAGACCCATTAATTGATAGGATCATAATTGGGATTGGAATTGTTCGAACTAAAATTCTTAAACCCTCATTTTAATAGCTTACGTGGAATACACACGTTATATGTACACATGTAATATTTAATGCCACATAAAATTTAATTTACAATAAAAGTTACTAATGTTTTAATTGCAAAAATATGTAAAATTTTAATGTAATTGTCAAGATTTAGAAGTCATATTTAAAATAAAAAAAAAATATTGAAATGTTGTGATTTTATGTGCAATTAACCCTATTAATTACAAACGACTTATTTACTAGGTGCAACATTTGAAAAAAAAAAAAATTTAGAGATTATACTCATTAAGTGTCCGCACGCATCCTCACATAAGGCTATCCACAGTGGTGACCTTTGCCCAAAGGTCACCACAACAAGACAAATTTTATAAAAAAATAAATAAATTAAAAGTCACCAATTTGGATGACTTGAGTCAACTGGCAGCCTTGAGTCATCAATTGCATGACTTGTCATGTGGCACCTTCTAATTGGCTGTCACATGTATATATAGTGTAATGTAAATTATAAATATTTTATATAATTATAAAAAATTAAAAAAAATAAAATTATATCAAAATTCATAAAAAAATTATCTATAAATAGAGCCTAATATTGAATATATAATTTACGTTTTATGCACTCGTAATTTAAATTTCACGTGTCTCATTGTAGTTTATTTAATTACGTTTTCACTCTTATAATTTTTATTTTGTTGTGAAGTAAATTATGAATTTATAATTATATGGGTAATTTTTTGATAATTATGAATTAAAAAAATTCTAATAAATTAATTAATATTTTTTTAAATGCAAGAGAAAAATATTATTTTAATAACATGTTCTTATTAAAAAAATAAAATGATAAATATTTTATGTAGGTTTGAAAAAAAGGAAAAAATAATATTTTATTTGAAGGTTGGGTTGGATGAGGTCACTGATGGGAGTATAAATTATATAAAGTTAAAGGTTGTGGATGTGGGGGAGAGAAAAATTAATATTTTATTTGAAGGTTGGGTTGGATGAGGTTACTGATGTGGGTAGCCTAACGATTTCAAACTTCCTTCATCACGTCATCCCAAAAATTATCGGGAACGTGACATCTCTTACCCCTACTTGTTGATCGAGAATTAGTTGGTGGACTATATTTATATATTTCCACCAATAGATTTTCTTTTTATCATCAACTCCCCCATCTTTAATTCCTTGTTTCTAATTGTTTTCTTGCTTTTGAAAAAAGAATTCCAAATAGGCTTGCTAGCTATCCTTTCGAACATTACATTTTAAAACTAATTTAGTAGTACTGGATAACCCCTGGGTGCTTTGATTTTTTCTATATTTTGTGACCAATTCTCCCTCATCCCTCCCTCCCTCCTCAATTTTATTTGGGTCCAACTAACAACAATATAAAAATGAAAACAATATGTATATATTTACACTATCATATATATGTCAAGAAGAAATTATTTTATGTTGGAAAATCGGGTTATCCGATTTTTAGTGACCAATATATTTAATTTTGGAAGAATTAAATAGTGTACGATCGATCTATATTTGTAGTAGATAATTGTAGTATTTTTATTTTTTCAAAATTGATTTCCAGTGAGTGAATAATTAATTGTTGAAGTTTGGTCACTCAATAGAACATTATGAAGTGCGGAGAAATGTGGAGAAACACATTTATTACATCCCATATTGATGTCTTAACTTAGTTAAGATAATGTTTCAGTGTTTGATTACTTAATTACATCCCACATTGATGTTAGAGCTTTGCCAGAATAGTGGTTTTTCTACCAAGAGGACGAGGAATGTGGCTTATAAAGCCAGAGTACTCATACATTACATCTGCATAGTCTAGAGGACGAAGCCGTTCTTAACTTAAAAGATAGCCAGATCATACATTGCATCTGCATAGTCTAGCCGGAGACTGTCGGTGCCTTGCCAGGTTAGTGGTGCTGGAAGAACAAAGCCGTTCTTAACTCAAAAGATTCATCCAGACGGAGAACGGTCTTCTTGACTCAACAGACGAACGGTTTCATTTTTGAAAAACAGAGCGCCAAACTGTAAGCATTAGCGGGGGTGTAATTATCTTGCAAAGAGAGGTTTCTTCGACTCGACTTAACTCAAAAAAGGTCACCTTGACTCGACTTAACTCAAAAGAAGCATTCAGAATTCGTTGAAGGATCAACTTGAGTTTGATTTATAATATTGTATTTCTTTCCGGTTTTCTTAATATTGTAATATGTTATTATCTTGTACCTTCGTTGAAGAAACAACTTGAATTTGATTTTTAATATTGAATTTCTTTCCCATTTTTTGAATATTGTAATCTGTTATTCTCTTGTACCTTTCTATACTTCGTTTCGAAAACCCGATGCAATTGTAATACCATTTACATTTTACTCTTTTAGATGTTCTGCATTTACATAAAGCTAATTTTTTTTTTTTTGTTGTCGAAGGTAACCCGCAGCCGCTACCGAGGTGCGCATTGGGTAAATCCCGCCCCTGTGTAATAGCCTGCAAACCACACAGGGGAGGTAAACCACACTTGGCAAGCCAGGTGTGACAGGCTCACACCTAGTGGTGTTGGTGGGATTCGAACTTCAGACCTTTGACCTCAAGATATCACCACTCCACCACTAAATTTTTTGAATATATCACGAATTGAGCAAACCCAAAAAGTTATAAAAAGGGATCGTACATTTTGTAGAAGTTTGTTTAAGGATAGAGGATTAAATAATTTTATCAAATGACCGGAGAAATCGAGAAGAAAGACATATAGAGGATTGAAGCCTGTAACAAAATACAAAAGCAATTAATTATACTCAAATGGGTTGGTGGGTGGTTTAATTAGTTGATTGATTTCTCATCTATTTCTCCCAGAGTCCCTATTTAATATATCTATTTAATCCGATCCACTGTATTTTACCTACCATAGTCATATTCACACAACAAACTGGAGTAAATTAAAGATCAAATTTCGACAATATTTTGGTATTTTTGGTTTGCTCCTAGATTTCACGTGAAATAGTTGTTTGAATGGGGGGGGGGGGGGAGAAAGAGATAAAGAAAACATGTTTCTTTATACTAATAGTTAGATAAAAACCGATAGCACTTCATTATTAAAGCAAGAATATCAACATCTTCAAAAAAATTAATAATATAAAAACTAACTTTAGAGCCACGCTTCTAAAACAATGACCCAAACACATGAGACAGCCAAAATTGACTAGTTTAGCTATATTTTATTTTTAGGAAAGATCTACGTTGGGGGTCGACCTTAATTATATCATTAATTTTATTTAATTTAATTATTGTTGAATATAATCCGTACTTTTATTTCCAAACGCTTGGATTCTTAGGATTTTGCTTAAAAGTGTAAATTTAAAGAATCAATAATAATAATATATAACTATAAGAATTCACCATTTATAAATAAAAGGGTTAATTGCCAAAAAAAGCAACACCTTTTAACGAATTTATAAATTAGACATCACTTCTCAAACGTTTCAATAATGACACAACTTTTCATTTTGTAGCAAAATAGACACTCCATATTTTTTCCGACCACCGACAATATAACGTGGCTTTACTTATTTCCTACGTGGACTGGGACTCCTATGTGTACTTGCCACGTCAATGTTTATTTTTAAGTTAATTGCCAAAAAATGCACCACCTTTCAACGAATTTGCAAATTAGACACCACTTTTCAAACGTTTCAATAATGACACAACCTTTCATTTTGTAGCAAAATAGACACTCCTTTTTTTTCCGGCCACCATCAAAATGACATGGCTTTACTTATTTCCTACGCGAAATAACAAAACAATGAAAAAAAATCACCTTTCAATTTGGGCATCGGTAGAAACCTCTGGTTATGGACTTTCAATATTCAAAAGTTTTTGACAAATTCAAGAGGATTTCTCGTGAGAAATTAAGGTGAAGAATGTGTGAGCTTTAAATTTAATGTGTGTTTAATTCCCAAATTTTTAAGCTGAAAATGACGACGTTTCCTCAAGTTGGAGTCTCAATCCATGTAGGAAATAAGTAAAATCATGTCATTTTGTTGGTGGCTAGAAAAAAAAAGGGGTGTCTATTTTGCAACAAAATGAAAAGTACGCATTATTGAAACGTTTGAAAAGTGGTGTCTAATTTGCAAATTCGTTGAAAGGTGGTGATTTTTTGGCAATTAACCCAAAAATAAACATTGACGTGGCAAGTACACGTAGGAGTCTCAGTCCACGTAGGAAATAAGTAAAGCCATGTCATTTTGTCGGTGGCCGAAAAAAAAAGGGATGTTTATTTTCCTATAAAATAAAAAGTTATGTCATTATTAAAACGTTTGAAAAGTGGTGTCCAATTCACAAATTCGATAAAAAATGATGCATTTTTTGGCAATTAACCCTAAATAAAAATACACCACTCAAACTTAATCAGTCAATCCTAAAAAGTATAAAATAGAAAACCCAAAAATGGGTTCTTCCTTGACGTTTAACTAAACTTCTGTTTTAAACAATTACTCAGTTAGGAAGAGTGCTATTTACGTTGGTATATCAAATTAAATTTAATTAAATTATGCCGGCCTGTCTGTTGAATATATGAATGTCATGTTAAAGAAAATAAACTACAAAGAAATTTAGAGACAATATTATTAGAGACAATAAATATCGTCCCTTATATTATACTAAGTAATGAAATGTTGTCTCTAATTACCACATGTCATTTCTAATAACATTTTTGTGATGATATTGTTGTCATTAAAAAATATTTTTTGTGATTACATCATTTTGTCTCAAATAGAGCGTTCCTAAAAGTTCATCCCAAATAAATTAAAAATTAAATTATTTTAAATGACAATAATGTTGTTACAAAAATATATATCATTAGAAATGATATGTAGTAATTAGAGACAACATGTCGTTACGTAAGCCTATTATAAACTATTTTTTTTAGTGATATATTCAATATCATAGCTAGAACTCACTCATGGTTTAGTATACACATCAAATACAAAAATTCATATTGTAATTGTGTTGCAACTATATTGTTTTGCATGAGAAGAAGATGGCAACAAATTAAGATATTATATATTTATATTTAGAATAAATCTTCCCGGTCATAGTCTCAGAGATGCGTAAATTAATCGCCATATGTACATGCAAATTTTGAGGGTTTCTATTCACTTGCGCCAGATTTATATATATATATATATATATATATATATATATATATATATATATATCAATAACATCGTGATACATCATCGTCTATGTGGAGGGAGCCCAAAAGTGACTCCCCCACCAAAATACAAGGCATAGAAACTGTAAGTGATAAACCTAGAATAGGGACAAAACATGCTAAGTGTGGAACTATAGCTAGAGACTCCAAAGGAGGAAAATAACAAAATAAATACAAGACCAAATATAATAGACAAGAACATGGAAATATATCAAAATGTCAGCGCCGGAACCTGAAGTTAGGATAGCCCAGCTGATCCATCCTAACCAGGGAAGCAAGGGGCCTCGGGGCCGTCTGAGCATCAAAAATGTGTAAGTTGTCGACCTCATGACCGAGTCTAGCAAGGAAATTAGCAGGGCGATTGCGAGCCTGGAACTCTGCATATGGAGAATCTCTTGAAACATACAGATGAGTTATACACAGATTATGTCTTGAAGAATCCTTTCTACGAGATGGAGATGCCAATTCGATGTGAGTTGTTTGACATAAATTTGGCACAGGCAGTACAGAGGGAGCGGATTGCCTTATTGGGGAGATGACCTGCCACATAACCTGATACCAGGGTGACGAACATATCTTATATTCGTTCTATACTAAGTTCGTTTTATCATCTTTAAGCTTTTCTGGTGTTCTTTTTAGAAACAATGATAGAAGGTAAGGTGATTCGGATTCAGAAAACTTGGATTGTTTGATAACTTGGATTTTGTAGTTTTAATTTGCTGAGCATATTTGCTGAATTAATATGTGGACTGAGATTGCTTAGCATATTTACTGAATTAATATGTGAATTATGCGCCAGAAATTTTATTCTTCACGTTTCACTGATAAACTAGGGTTTTGTATCAATTTAGAATTGGTTTTGGATTCATTTTGATTATATACCGTGTGCATTAATTTACGTTAATCTCGGATTTCACTTATTTGGATTAGATGGGTTTTCGATTTGATTCTACAGGAATTTGGATTGAAAACCATTAGAGTTGATGAAATTTAACATCATGACTTGATAGTTCGAATAGAGGCTCAAGCAGGACAAGAAAATACTGAAAAACGCATATAGAGAGTGCAGGAGTTGAGCACGGACCGTGCTTGATGTTGCACGGTCTGTGTTAAGCTAGCACAACCATACGATTTTAAGCACGGCTCGTGCAATCCCCCACCCCGCTCAGCAGATCTTTAATTCACAATTTTAAAGGTCAGTCTTCCCCCCTATTTTCAAAACACAAGGTTATCCCCCAAGAGAACCCTAGTTCGATTTGTACCAAATTGGCCCGTCAATCTTGCACATCTTGCCCAAAGCTAGGATTTTTCATAACAAAATCACGCATCCACACTTATTAAGAAAGATTTCGCTAGAGATTAGCAAGGTTTCTCCAGACCTGAAGATTTTCATCTATTTATGTAGAGTTTCAAAATTCTTGCTCAAAATCCGTCCAAGATATGTGTACAATGTTTTGTTTGGATTTGAGTTCAATTGAAACTCCCACCAATTTGAATTTCAATTGATTATAGTCTATTCAATGAAATGCGACAACAATTAAAATGGAATGAGTTGAAAATTTAGGTATTAATTAATATTATTTGGGAGATAAATGAAAATATTAAGACAAGTTCCATGGATCCATCGATCCAGGCCCTGGAATCCTGGATGCATATTGCCCCCGTCCGCTCCTCCTCTTTTATAAATCTTGAATCCAAAATTTCACAGTTTGTTATATATGCATCTGATTTCTGAAATCTCTGCTGCTGATCCTCAACTTATTCTACTCTCTTTCTCTCTCTCTACCTGGAAAAATAGAGAGCTCTGTCACTCTAAAGCCCCTGGATAATTTAGTGGTGTGAATTTTGGAGGAGATGAAGCTGAAATTAGTGCACCAGAATCAAGAAAGCTGCGGTGGAGGCGAGGAGCCAGTGATGAAGAAGGAGACGGAGATTCGTCTCTCGCCGGCGGAGGACTCCGTGAAGGATGATTTCGTGGCACCGGTTTCTACTTCTCACCCACTCCTTGTTTCTGTGTGTAATTATGTGCTTGGAATGTGTGGATTTTAATGTATGGGTGGATGTAGTGTATTGATATCAGATCTGGTTTTAGGGCAAGAGGAAGAGGAAGCCGAAGGAGCTGATCGACGAAGTTTCACCGATTTTGTCCAAGATATGTTTTCTTACTCCATTTTACGTTGGAAGGTGATGGAGGATGATTGGAGATGTTGAGTATGTTGAATTTTTACTTAATCCACTTGTTAATCTTTGAATTTGGTTGAGGATTTTTTATCAAACACTGGTGGGCGTGCTTTTGTGCTTCATTTTTTCGATTTTTTTGTGCTTAAATTGATTTGTATTGAGATTATTTAGCATGAAAATGGTGCTAGGATGGAACTAGGAGTAGTAATTTTGCTTTCAGGAACTTTGTTGCTTCATTTTTTAATTTTTGGATGAAAGTGTGGTAGAATTCTTTAGGGAAAAAGGCTTCTTTTGGATAAACTCGTTTGATTTGTATCAGAGTGCATACCATTAGCATAAGTTGGGTGTTAAGACCACAATGTAAGTGATGTAGTGCATGTTTCCTCTTTGATAAGTTTTTTTTAGAATGTTGTGAATGTCATTGTGCTTTATTGAAAATCATTCCACTTTAGAGGGGTTCATTGTGTGTTATTTGCTAATTTGTTGGTATAATTTTGTTGGAGTAATTGAGCATTGCTGTGATGTGTGGGATGCCTAGAGCAAGTTTGTTGAGCTTACTTGTTTTTAATTTGTCTAGTATTTGGAGAGTTGTTTGCTTGCCGTCTTTTGATGATTCTCATACTCATATGCTAAATTAAAGGTACTATGGCTACTAGAAGAAGAGAAGAAAGAGGGGATCGCCAAGGCAATGACCCCAATGAACCACAAAATTTTAGGGTAGGCCTCACTGACCCTGCTTTCCACAAGAAATACGACGTGCTAATCTGATTGGACTATCTCCTCTCTCGATACCCAGATAATGATTGCCTGCAAGCTCTGGGATTGTATGATGATTTCTAGGCTCTCTGTGAGTAAGGGCGTCTTACTTCGAAATTCTCTAAGCGATGGTCATTCTATAGGAGGATGATGCTCGAGTTCTTGAGCTCTGTCAAGATCAAGAAGAACCAAAATCCTCCATTAGTGGCCCGGATCACTTTTCAGCTGGATAACCGGCTATTTTCTCTAATAGTTAAGGAATTCAACGATATCTCTAATAATCTCGGAAGGGAGTATGAGGAGTATGATGATTATAACTGCATTTATCTTTGGCGACAACTGATCCATGCCCATGTTGATGAGCTGCCCCAAGACTTTAATTTGAGAGTGGACAAGGGTTCTTCGATTCAGAAGCCTATCTTCTTATTTATGCAGATGATGTATGCCAATGCCACTTTTGCTCACTATGATGGATGAAACATTTAGGCTTGAGAGCTTTACTTTTTATGGTACATGTTAAGAGGCAAGCCTTTCGATTTAGGGCCCCACATTTCTGAGCTTTTGAGCTAGACCTCCACAAAATGTGGAGAAATTCTGATGTGCGGCGCCATGATTACTCTACTGGCTGACTATTGCGGAGTGGATTATGAAGTTACATAAACTGTGTAGATATGATCTTATTTACAAACATGTACACGTACATTGTAGTTAACATTGTAGTCTTAGGAAATCTCTCCTAAGACTCCTCTAAGTGTGTATGAAAGAATTTCAAACACAGACTAGACACACAATGATCATAAGGATCAAATCTAGTCTACTCGAATACTATATGTTTCAAACCTGAAATCTTTTTAGACTCTTTAACTCTTGTGTATACGTAAAACCTTGACATCTAACTAGTCTAGTTCCTAGGCTATTTATAAACACAAAGCATAACCTAAACAAGGAAGTCAGAAGAGTTCTAATCTGAATCAAACTCTAAAAGGAAACATTCCTAGTTTGATTCGGACTGCCATAGTTTAAAAGTCTTTCTTA
Organism: Perilla frutescens; assembly: GCA_026008535.1. Lineage (NCBI taxonomy): Eukaryota > Viridiplantae > Streptophyta > Magnoliopsida > Lamiales > Lamiaceae > Perilla > Perilla frutescens. The sequence goes on from BRKX01000015.1 coordinate 18,468,442, forward strand.
AATAGAACACACATTCTTCTATCTTGATCTTCATCTTGAAAAAGGCTTCTTCTATTCTGAAATGTTTATCTTCAAAAGAAAACTTCAACTCCTTGAATTTAGCTTGGCACGTCTCTTGGAATCTCTCTGAACGACCTGTACATGATCATGTTCGCAAACATGATCAAGTATATTCTTCAATCTTCAATCAGATTGACAGCAGAATGTTTATATCATAATGTCCATAACATGTTCTTCAAACTTGAAAAACTTAAACCATTGTCTTCTTTGAATTGCCATAAATATCATGACAATCTAAAAAAAACTTAGTGCTAAATGATGGCACTAACAATCTGTCCATTTATCTTTATCTGTTGGCAAATCACCTCTATGTTTTTAAAAGAACACAATCTTCAACTAAAGAATCATGTACTTCAAAACATTCTTGAATGTTCCTATGAACATCATATGATCATGTTGTTTTTCACTTTCTTATCAGCATGATTTATGCTCTACTATATTCAATTTTTTTATCATATTCTTTTATCAGCATTATTAATTTTTTAGTAGACATAAGGATCATAAGAAATGTAGATAAAACAATTATTTAGAAGATATACTATCAAACAATTGATATTACAAAGAGATAGCAAAAAAAAAATCTTGCAAAAACATAGTGCAAGATATAAATTTTTAAAAAGAAGATAATTTTTTTATCAGAAACATTGCTCCCCTTATTTACCACCGAGAAAGGCAAAGGAGTAATAGAGAATCTACTCGGATTTGTCAGATGCTAGCTCTTCTTCTTCTTCTTCTTCTCCTCCCCCTCCTCATCAGTAGCCTCTTCTTCTTCTTCTTCTTCTTCTTCTTCTTAATTTTCTTCAGCATGGTCTTTATCTTTGTCTTCCTTTGGATCAGTCTGTGGAGGCTCCTCTTGAGTAGCAGCAACAGCAGTACTTGCAAGTTTGTGCAAGTTATGAACATGATCAGGAACATCAACTGCTGTGGAGGAAAAACCTTTCCCAGATGAAAGCTCAGCTATCAAGGTTTGAATCTTCATCTTCTTAGAGGTATGCTCAGAAACCATTCGAGCATGAAACTCTGAAATTACACACTTCTTGTGAAGGTATCTGTCTGCAAACGTTCACAACAATGTTCACGAACATTGCAGGATAAAGTTCATAATAATGTTCAGGAACGTCATAATGAACTTAATGTAAATTGCATAAAGTAAAGCACATAATAGATTGGTAACCCTGTTCGATCAACCTTATCTATGTCAGGAGGACTTGTTAATTCCTTAAGAAATAATCCACTACTCCAATGTATCGTTTACTTAAGATCTTACTTGCAATTGACCTCACGTCACTCAAAACCCTTTCTACCCAAACATCTTTTTTGTTGGATTGAACTATGAGCTCCCCTCACAACCTAGATTTCAACCTATCTAGTTCCACAGGTATTCTCTCCCAAGAACCCTTTGATAGTGTATGAAAAGTGTTTAAATACACAAAGACTAGAATAATAATCTCTAGCTTAACAAAGACAATCAAAACTTATGCGGCCCTTAAACACTTTAGAGCTCTTATGCAGATAGATAACTTTAGTACAGATAATTATTCAGTGTCTCTCTATCTAATAGGTCTGTATCCTAGGCTATTTATAGATGAAGAACATAGCCTTTACAAGGAAACATAAGTCCTAATTCTAATCTAAAATGAACAAGGAAACCTTCCCTATTGAAACAAAAACTTAGGACTATCCATGTTAGAATATCTTCCATCTTTAGAACTCTGGCTTGACTTCAATTTCGTCCTCTTCAAGTTGGATAAGGAATCTTCTAGAATGATCTTGAATCTCCCCTTGGTTGGAAACTTCGAACAGCTTCAATGATCTTTGAAAGAACAATATGGACAAAGGATGTTCATGCAAATGTTCACGAATGTTGCAATGAACATTGTTGATCTCTGAATCTTCATATCAGGTAACACAGTAGAATGGCTTGTATGTTCACAAACTAATTTCTGGCTATCACTTATGCTAGCTGGCAGTACTCAGTATGTTGAACAATCTCAATTGTGGCATGATACACAACCGTCTTCATCTTTAGCTTAATCCAAACTCTTTGCTTGAGCTGTCTTTTGAAAGTTCATATCATGTTCATGTACATTTTTATGAATGTTGTCCAAAATAATAATTATGTACTTGGAAAAACCAAATACTTAGTGATTATACAATGCCATACCGATTAATAACATCAATCACTGTAACAAGTGTAAAGTAGAGAACTTGATAAAAAAAAAGTGTAGTGCTTAACATAGCAATAACAGTCCACCTTGATAGTATATATCTATACAGTGCCAGTCATAGCACTAACAATCCCCTTCTTAATTTGTCTTTATCTGTTGGCAAATCTACTCCTTCATTTTTCCAGGTGTAACTCCTTCATGTTTTCAGGTGCATCTTCATCAGCAGCAGAAACGATCACCTAGATCTTTACGAATATTGTTATGAACTTCAGCTCTATTTTTCTGTAACCGCCCGATCCTGAGATAGGGATTAATGAATGGGGACGGGGTGTTATTAAGAGATTAATGAATAAAGATGAGAGATTAACAAAGAGGGTTTACGAATCAAGATATACTTTCGAAGAATAGACGATGATACTCGGGTTTACTTGATTAAAATGGAAACATGATTAAGCGGAATAAAATGGCTAACTAAACAGATACCAACAAGCATAGACCCATTTATAGGTCAAAGCGAATAAACAGATATCAACGTGAATAAGCCTCTTCATAGGCGAAAGGAAAATATACTCGAGAAGCGGAAATAAACTTAATATGCATCACTTATATATAGATAACCATGTCTGGAAAATATTCTTAGAATTTTGATAAGCATAATAGAACCTTGAACGGAATTAGAAAGAGTGTATCAGAGTAGCAAAACATATAGTGGAATTTCAAAAAAAACTTAGATAATAGCAAAACAATCTTGGCAGTCAACCCACATCCACAGCCACCAACATCCTCAACATCTCAACCTGAAAACATTTGAAAAAGAGGGGGCATGAGCACTAATGTACTCAGTGGGTTTTTATGAAAAAACTTTAATAACTTCAAGATATCCAACAATTAATTGACGGTATATGGAGAGCAAAACGCAAAAGCCCTCTCCATATCCATAAAACCTTTTCTTTTCTTTTTGAGCCCATCCTAGCTCAAACCTGATGTCAACTGCACCCTTAGGCATGCCATAGGATAGAAGAGGGGTTACCTCAAATATCCAAACAAGTTTACGAGGGAATTAACCCAGCAGTGACTCACTTAAAAGTTCATAGATCCTCTGAGCTCAATTCCTACTTAAGCGAAATGCTAAGTTCCTTCCTTCCTTAATCTTGCTAGCAAAACCAATCTTAGAGCAACGTCTAAGGGCTAATCCTTAATATAGCATGATCTCGGCCTATAAGGGATTTATCACTACCCTAGAAGGCAATCCTTAATCCTTAACTATAAGAGCTTTAATCAAAGCATAAACATTCAAATACGAAGAAGTGAACGTAAATAAATATGAATTGTAACTAAAGACAATTCTAAATATCTCATGTTAAGCATAAACAATACTTTAACATTTCTAGTATTTCTAAACATGCTCAAGAGCTCAATTATAACATAATATCTTCATTTCCTTCCTTCCTTGTAAAGAGATCAATCAGGCAGAGCAAAAATGCTTTATTGGATATCTCATTTGCCCTATATGCTTCTAGAGCTTATTAGCTCAAACTTTAGATGAGTATAGATTTACCCACCTCAATCACGGTGCATAAGATGAGGCAACGAGTTCATGATCCTTCCTCGAATTCCCACAAGGCTCACTCCCTCCTATAAAAGTCGAATCATCGACTTAGCGGCCTCCTTCGAAGATTTCTAACTATTAACATGAAATTAAATAATACCCAACTTAAATACCCTTAACTAGGACCTAAACATGGATAGCATGACTTTATGACTTTATAAGATTTCAAGAAGAATTTATTCGAAGAAAATCACACCTTGATTACTCGAGTTTTAGACGGAAAACAATTTAAGAAATGTACTCAAAATAACTCGGAGATAGCTTGCAAATCTTCTTAAATTAAACTTGGAAATAACTCGGGAAACACACAACTCGAAAAGATTGAAAAGAGGGTACGAAAATAGCCGGAAGAATCGGCACTGGACGGCACGGAGGGGCCCCCGCCGCGGCGCATCCCTGCGTCGGCGGGCACCCCTGCCATGGCGCTAGCGGACTTCGATGGGCAACCCCCCCTACTGCGGCGCACCCTTGCGCCGGCGGGGACTGCTGGGCCGAGGGGGGTGTGGTGTAGCGGCGCACCCCCCCCCCTCCCGTGGCGGCGGCTCTCTCTTTCCCTCTCATCCGCCCAATTTCTGGGCAACTTCATTTCTTCTGGGTTTCTTCGGTGTTTGTCGATTCCTTCGACGAACACAAAGAACATGAAGAACACTTATAATAATTTCTAAAAAAACATGCTTCAATAATTTAAATTAACATGAAACAACATGCTTTAACTTAAAAAGAAATAGGCATTATAACGGCATAAACACGATAATCCTCTTTAAACATTTAGAATAACGATGAAATCTTTAAATATAACTTGAACGAGACTTAAACGGAATAAATGAGACTAATCTCAAGAAGTAATAACGAGAATTATAACGACAGAAATAAAGCGAGCGATATAATGTAACATTATTAACTTGGGACTTCAATAAGAATCGAAATACAACTTTAGACGGAAGGTAAATGAGTAATAATGAAGAACACGATGAACATGAAGAACGAAAAGTAAATGCGGAATTAAAAGACGGAAAAGAAATGAAATCGAGACTGACGAACAAGAATGGACGGGGCTAGGTGCGTCGAAGGAAGGTGGCTAGCTTGGCGTCTCGTCGAGTCACAACGGTGGCAGAGCCGCCTGCTACGACCCAAGAGCGCCCCTAGCCATTCCCTTACCGCATCCCTTCCACGCCACTCCACTCGTCGTCTTGCGAAGTACTCACGAAGAACACTTTTTACTTCGACAGAACTTTCTCGACTTTTCTCTCAAAGCTTTCCCACTCTCTATGAAGTGAAATGGATGTAAATGAGCAAATGAAAGGTAAAGGGGTGGCTTTGTATTTATAGAGGGGAGTTTGGCTTCCTTAAGAAGCCACTCCAGTGCGGGAACACTGCAAAAGTTACCCCGGGTTCGGTTAAAAACTGCTTTATTCTATGTCGAGATCCAAATGATCTCAGACATAAAATCTAAAAATACCGGGAGACTCGTTGGCTCGATTACTAGTGAACCAACTTGATTCGTGAAGAAGATGGGGTCGTCAGAAGGAAGACGAGCAAAGATTCCCTTTTTGGAATTACTTTTTTACTATTCACTCAAACTGACAGATTTTGCTCCCGAGCGTTCGATTGACCTCAGAATGGAAATTGGTGAACGCAAACGAAATCCTTGAGTCATTTCCCATAAGAGGGGCCTAACAGAACTAGACTTGGATCAACGAGGAGGATTTCATAAATTTCTCAAAATGCGAACGTACGCAAAAGTTACTATTCATTCGCCTTTTAAATACGTTTTTCATCACCAGAAACTCAAATGACTTCAGAATTAAAATCTGAAAACACCGGCATACTCCTTGAGTTAAAACCTTTCTAACGAGACCACGAATGGCCATAAAAGAATTAGGATCACATTTTCCGAAAAGACGATTTTCACGAAAACTGATCCCTAAAGTCGTGACTGACATCTGACCTCAATTAACGTTATCTAAATATCTTCCTTAACTAATTAATTACCATTAACAATCCTCTAAACCTTATCCAAAAATCTGGGGTGTTACATTTTCTTTCTTTCTTTTTTTCTTTTATATCTTTTTTTTTGTAATTATTAACAAAGCAGTGAAAATCATTAACAATAGGATAGTAAAGACAAAAGTATCATGATGGAGGAGTGCGGATTGATGTAATGAGAGATGAGATGATTACAGTTAGATTGCATCAAATTCAAGCTTGTTAGTGCCATTTTGTAGCACTAAGTTTGTTTTGGCGATTTATGTTCAACGAAGTGTTCGAGGAGATGTGCTTGAAGATATGTACTAATTTCACTGTGCAAGTTAATGAATAGTTGGTGAATTGTTCCCTCTGATGTTCCAGACACATTCCCGAACAGAGCTATTTATGGTAGTTTTCATGTTAAGCTGATCTTGTGCGGACGAGTTTGGCAAGCCAAGATCTGATCATTTGACTGCCTTTTTGGAATAGATAGCGTGCTAATTTAGACCTTCAATATCATGGAAGACATCTACACCAATATGGAAAGAATTAAAAACCCTAAATCACTTACCTTGTTGATGAAGATTAGCGATCAAGTCAGCAAAGAAAATGTGAAGTATAAGAAGGCCGATTACTTCAACAATCGGTGGTTCGCCCCCAACATATTTGATTCTCTATATTGAGTGTTTGAGAGTCATTAGTTTGTGATTTCTTGTAATAGCTAGAAGTTGTTCCCTAAACTGTTCAACGTGATAGTCTAGCATTTGAGTGTTTTGAGTGAAACACGTGAAGGTTTTTGTTAATCCGTTTTGTACATAATCTCGGAAAAGATTGTAAGTTGAAGTCATGAGTAGTTAGAGGGAGTCTGGTGTCATGGTTGTGAGGGAATCTCATACCTTTCGTTCGGTGAAAGAGTTTGTGAAGAAGAACGGGCGACATAAGGAGGGAATCCGGTATGTGTAAGTTCCCCAATACACTTCATGAAGCAGTACTGAACGAATCTTCAAGTTTGGACGAAGTCCTCCCCAGAGTAGGTTGATTAACCGAACTAGGTTACCAATCTCGTGCATTCTTTTACTGCTTTTTATTTATTATTCTTGCGTCTGTTCCCAACATATCGAAGAACACTTGCATGCAGTATCATTAAAACACACTTAGCACGGATTGTAGTTTTGCAAAGCTCAAAGTAAAGAGCTTCACAAAAAAAAATTAAGACTCAACAAAGGAGTTTTACAAGTATCGGAGCAAAAAAATGGATATAAATTTTTGAAAAATGATACTCCCCCTATTTACCCGCATGTATAGGTAAATGAGCATTAGCAGAGAGCTTTCATCATCCAGATTTATCTGCATCAAATTGTGCAGACTCAAATTCTTCATCATCAGCTTCTGCTTCCTCTTCTTCTTCTTCTTCTTCTTCTTCTTCTTCTTCTTCTTCTTCTTCTTCTTCTTCTTCTTCTTCTGTTTTTTCCTCATCATCTGCATCTGCACCAGCTTCAGCTCCTTCTACTGTTTCATCCTCATTGTCTTCATCTTCTTCATTATCTGGATCTTCAGTCCAGGCTGGTGTACTGAGGTATCTTTTCTTCCTTTGAGTATCTTCACTTTCCCTGACTGCTATTTCAGCTATAGTTTGTAAATGTTGATCTTTCTCTGCAGCATGCCTTGCAAACTCCTCATTTTGAAGAAGTTCTTGAAGAAATTTCTAAACTTTCTTCATCTCAGCAGCATGGTCTAGAGTCTTGTGGGCATGAGAGGCAATGTAGTCTTTGAAATGTGTGATTATTCTTTGATGCACAGAGACTGTAGAAGTAGAGGGTACTGATGCATGTTATGAACCCTTCTTAGGGCTGACATACTTATGAAGTTGAATGTGCATGAGATCTTTTGATGAAGACGATAGATCAGTAGAAACTTTCATGCCAAGAGACTTCTTGGGCTTGATAACATAATCCATTTTGATTGCAACATTCTTTTTCTAGATTTTGATAATTCCATAGATCAGCACAAAGTAGACACTCGGAGCTTTGATCAGCTCATTTTCAGCCAGACTAACAACCTTGTTGAAGACAAATTGTCCAAAATTAAAACCCCTTCTAGTTTTCACATGAAATAGGAACCTTTCTTGATTCTGATTTACTCATATCTGTGGGTTGTTGGAACCCAGTTATGTATGGAAATTCTGAACAGAGATTTGTAGGTGGTGGTCAACTTTCTTGTTAGAATAGTCTGGGGATTGGACGGTCAGAAATCATACTCACCTTCTGTGAGTTCAGCAGCAATAAGACCGTAGTTCCCAACTTCCTCAAACTATCCTTCAACCTCGTATCCTATCATATGATTGATCAGACGTAGAGAGAATTCCACCATCTCTCCTCTAACAAACACTTTCTCAAAGTTTTTAGATGCAGAATCATCAATGTCCTTAGTTAGGTTGCAGTAGAACTCACTAACAACCATAGGAACATACTCCCCAACTTTCAACACGGTTTGCAACAAACCAGCAACCTCAATCAATGTGTAGATACCCGTCTTCACCAACACAAAGGTATCTACTCTCATCTCAGATATAACATTTCTTTTCTTTATCTTGTCCCAAAGAGATGCATGAAAAATAGATCTAAATAGACCAGTAGAAGAAGTACCTTCTTCTTGAATAACTTCCAGTTACCTGGACCGTCCACCAACACATTCACCTACTCCCTTATGAACTTTCTTCTTTTCGACAGCAGCCTTAGATCTGGTCTCTCTCCCAGCTCGGGTACTCTTTAGAAAGCTTCCCAGAATTTCTTCAAAAGCTTGGCTTCTGGTCATTGGGGACCTAGTGGACAAAAGGATGGTTCTCTTAGTTGACTTTCGAGAGACCTTCTTTTGAGCCATTGATCATCCTATTGTAGGTGATCCAACAGTGAATGGCTCAATGGTGTATTGTGCACTTGCTAGTGGTTTCTCCTTTGGTGAAGTAGGAGGTTCTTTCTCAGAAGATGAAGAGCTTTGGACCTCTTTATCCGGATCTTCTGTGACCACATATCGATGAATGATCTTGGTCTTCCTTTTGTCAGCAACAACTTTCTTCTTGCTTGAAACTTTATCTTTTTGAGCAAGTGGGACATACTCATCTTCATCAGTATGTTCAAGAACATGTTCTTGAACATTCTTCTCAGCAATAACCTTATCATTAGATTCTTGAATTGGTTCCGGACTTGTTTCTTCTTCAGGTGCTTTCTTTGGTTGATCTATTTTTTTAGTTTCTTTCTCAAGATTCTTGGATACTTCATCCAAAATCTTCTTGGATTTCTTGGTAGTGGCCTTGTTCTTGATGCTGCATTTTGATCTTACTTTTGTAACAGGGACTGGCTTGTATAACTTGGTTACTTGCTTGAACGTATCATTAAACTTTAGCGGCTTTCTCTTCATGATCTTCTTTTAAGAGACAATCTCTGTTTCTTCTTCTGAGTTTATCTTCATCATCCCTTTTGTGGTATTTTTTGATGAACATATCTTCAGAATCTCCAGGTTCTTCTTCTTCATCTCTAAGATGTCTAGAAACCTTCTGTTTCTTAGAATCTAGTCCCATGACCTGTCCATCGAGTCATCAAGACCAGTGTCTTCATCCATGATGTGGCCAACATAAGTGACGCGACCAAGCCTCTTTCAAGGTTTGGAATGATTTTCTCTTTTGGGAGCCATTACAGAGATGAAAGAAATTTAGAGCAAAGTTGAGAGAGAAGAACATGGTAACGGTAAGAAATTTCAGAGAAAAGAGAGCAAAAGAATGAAAGAAGTGATATAGAGTACGAGAATGCAATTTTGATAAGAAGATTTTTCTTATATTGTGATCATCTCTCTCTTGCGACGTCTGAATAGTTTCCGTTAGACACAGATTTTAGAGTAAAATCTCACCAAATCCGTACTCAGCCTTTCAAATTTGCAGAGACATGAACTAGCCTTTACGGACATAGTACACGAACATCTTCACAAAAATGTTCATGAACATCTTAAGCGAACATCTTTCGCAGATTCTCCAATTCAACTCATTCTTTTGCAGGAGCCTTCTTTATCCTGCTAAGTGTGAAATAAACACACTCACAAACCATTAGGCTAATTAATGGTAGATGCAAATACCCAATGAGGATCTCATCTTCTCAAACCTTGCAGTATCCAAGCCTTTGGTGAACAAATCTACTAGTTGATCTTCTGTATTGACATGTTCAATCTTCAGAACTTCTTCTTCAACTAGACTTCTAATGTAGTGATGTCTAATATCAATGTGCTTAGTCCTTTAATGTTGGACTAGATTCCTTGATATGTTGATGACACTCATGTTGTCACATAATAAGATAAAGACACCATGTGCTGCTTCATAGTCTTTCATCATCTGAAGAATCCACACAATTTGAGTACAACTGCTTTCTACTGCAATGTACTCGACTTCAGCTGTTGAGAGAGAGATGCTATTCTGCTTCTTGCTGAACTAGGAAACAAGATTGTTTCCTACAAAGAAGCAAGCACCGGATGTGCTTTTTCTATCATCTGGGGAACATGCCCAGTCTGTATTACTATAAGCCACAATGCTTGAATTTATGTCATTGAAGTACCAAAGACCATACTCAGTTATTCCATTGATATACTTGATGATGTTCTTGACAGCGTCCATGTGACTTTCCTTTAGACATGCTTGATATCTAGCACATAATCCAACACTGTAAGCAATATCAGGCCTACTTGCAGTCAAATATAGCAAGCTTCCAATCATGCTTCTGTAGAGAGTCTGATCTACTTCAGTTCCAGTATCATCCTTGGTGATCTTTGTTGATGTCCCGATTGGAATCCTCTTATACTTACAGCTTTCTAGTCCAAACTTCTTCACAAGATTCTTTGCATATTTGGATTGTGATATGAATATACCTTCCACTATTTGCTTGATCTGTAATCCTAGGAAGTATTTCAAATCTCCAACTAAATTCATCTCAAATTCAGTGTCCATGTCCTTGATAAAGTTCGTGACCATCGTTTCGGACTTTGACCTAAATATGATATCATCAACATATACTTGGACTATGATAACAACACTGTTCTCATTTATGATGAAAAATGTCTTGTCTTCTCCTCCTTTTCTGTATCATTTTTTTAGCAAGTAGTTTGCAAGCCTTTCATACCAAGCACGAAGAGCTTGTTTCAGGCCATATAAAGCTTTCTTGAGCTTGTAGACATGGTCTGAAAAGTGAGGATCTTCAAATTCTTTAGGTTGAGCAACATACATAGGTTTGTTAAGAAAACCATTAAGAAAGGCACTCTTCACATCGATCTGATATAGCTTAAACTTCAGTTGGCAGGCTATGGTAAGAAGTAATCTTACTGATTCTAGTATTATCAAAGGAGCAAATGTTTCATCAAAATCAATTCCTTTGATCTGAGAGTAGCCTTGGATAACTGATCTTGCTTTGTTCCTGGTGATGTTTCCTTCTTCATCAGTCTTGTTTCTGAATATCCACTTTGTTCCAACAATGTTGACATCTTCTGGAGTTGTTACAAGATCCCAAACATCATTCTTCCTGAACTGCAGTAAGTCTTCTTGAATGGCTTCAATCCAATATAGATCATACAGAGCTTCCTTTACGTTATTTGGCTCAATCTTTGATGTGAAGCAGACATTGGAAATCAGCTCCTGGATTTTTACCCTACTTCTAGTTTTCAAAGAGTCATGCACATCTGCAATGATTGCAGTTGTTAGATGGTTTTTAACGATCTACTTGTATGTCTTTTTGGGATTCACAATTGGTTCTTCTTCATTTCTACTCCAGTTTTCTGAACGTTATTCATAATATTCAAAGACATCTTGATGAACATCTTCATCATCACTCTTGAAGTCCTGAGCATCATCAAACTTGATATTGGTTGATTTAATAACAACTCTTGTTTCAGTGTTGTATACTCTGTAGGATTTGTTGTTTCTTGAATATCCAAGGAATATGCCTTCAACTCTTCTATACTCCATCTTGGTCAAATATTCTCTATCATTGAGAATATAACATATACACCCGAATATGTGGAAGTATTTGACAGTAGGCTTCCTTTCTTTCCACAGTTCATAAGGAGTAACAGTTATACCTGGTCTACTATGAATCTGGTTATTGATATGGCAGACAGTGTTGATAGCTTCAGCCCAGAAATGTCTAGCAATATTTTTTCCAGCAACCATTGCTCTTAACATCTCTTGAAGTGTCCTATTTTTCCTTTCCATAACTTTATTCTGTTGAGGAGTCTTCGCAGCTGAATACTCATGATTGATTCCAAGCTCTTCATAGAAGTCATCGAATTGTTTATTTTCAAACTCCTTCCCATGATCACTTCTAATTCTCATAATAAGGACACCTTTTTCCATAAATAGTTTGCAAGCCAATTTCTTAAAGACTGTAAATGTTTCTGTTTTGTCTCTTAAGAATTCTACACAAGTGAACCTAGAGAAGTCATCAATGCAGACAAACACATACCTCTTTCCTCCATAGCTTTCAGTGGCCATTAGTCCTATTAGATCCATGTGAAGAAGATCTAGAACTCTACTATAGGTGGTGTGTTGAACATCCTTGTGTTGAGATCTGATTTACTTTTCTAGTTGACAGGGACCACAAACTCTATCACAGTCAACTTTAATTTTTGGAATTTCTTTAATCATGTTTTTGTTGATCAGCTTCTGAAGATTCCTAAAGTGAGTATGGCCAAGCTTTTGATGCCATAACTCAGTTTCATCCAAGGATGTTCTCTGACATGTTATTGAACGTTCTATAGGAATGTTGAACTGGTATCAGTTGTCAGATGATCTCTTTCTTTCCAAGAAGAATTCATTATCCTTCTTGTAGACCTTTCAGTCCTCTTTGGTAAAGATCACAGTCATATCATCATCACATAGTTGCCTGATGCTAACGAGATTGGCTTTCAGTCCATCCACTGGCATGATCTCCTTTAAATTTAGCATCTCTTCTACATTTAGTACTCATTTACCCATAATCTTGCCCTTCTTTCCATCTCCGAAGGTCACAAAGTTAGATGTACAAGTCTTCAAATTCTTCACTGCTATACTATATCCTGTCATATATCTTGAGCATCCACTATCAAAGTGCCAACTGTTTGAACTGTCAGCTCTAAGCAATGTGTGTGCAATCATGCTAACATGTTGCTTCTTTATTACCCACTGCTTCTTGGATGAGTTTATCTTCTTTTTCCAATTTTGGCGTGGTGCTGCAACTTTGGCTTTTGTAGGCACAAACTTTATCCTCATTCTCTTAAGATCTTTTAGATAGTCTTTACAATGAGATCTTATATGTCCAACAACCTCACAATAGTGGCAGATGATCTTCCTTTTATTGGATGTGCTGTGAAGAACAACATTGGAGTTGTTTTTATAGAAGATCTTCTTGTGAAGAATATTCTGGGGAGAAACGTTTTTAATAACATTCTGAACGTTCCATGTTTCTTCTACTCAGGTTCATCCATTACTTTGACAAACTTAATCTCTCATGAGCTTTGTCTTGAGCATCCAAGACCATGACGTACCTTTCTGGTATGTCTTGAATTAAGAATCTCATCCAGATTCTTGGTACCATTGTTGAGCATCTTTATATTTCTCATAAACACTTCAGATTTTCATGGACTTGCTCAAGTTCCTTCTTATGATCACAAATAGTCTCTTACAGAGATATTTCTTTGTTTATCAGTTGACTATTTTCTTGGCTGATCTTCTGATTTTGTGCAACAAGTTGTTTGTTAATTTTAACAACCTCCAATCACTTTTTGAACATCTCTTGATATGTATTTTCAACATCTAAGTCACTGACTTCATTATCATCTGATTCCTGGTTAATGGTAAAAGGATCAGTATGTGATTCTTTCTTTTCTTTGGCCGTGAAGGCAATAGCTTCATCTTCTGAATCTAATCCACTAAAGCTTGTCTCTTCTTCACTCATTGAAATATTATAACTATTTTTCTTCTTCAAAGTGTTGGCTTATTCTCTCTGAATGTGACCATAGCCTTCACATTCTCTGCATCTTATTCCTTTTCCTTGGTCTTCATCTTGATCAGAGTTGTTCATGTTGGAAGACTTACGAGGAAATTGCTTCCTATTGTTGTTCTTGTTGAAAGATTGATTCACAGCCCTCTTCGGCATCTTTCTAAAACTCTTGGTGATCAGAACCATAGAATTTACCAGTTCTTCATTAGGAACATCTTTATGAACTTTGTAGGAACCTTTTCTGAGGTTTCAACTTTTAAGGCAATTCCTTTACCTTTTTTCCACTTATTTATCTTCTTCAAGATTCATCTCAAAGGTCCTGAGAGATCCCATTAGTTCATCCAGCTTCATGCTTCTGATGTCTTTAGCTTCTTCAATGGCAGCAACCTTGTAGGCAAATCTCTTCAGTAGATATCTCAAGACTTCTCTTACTAGTTTCTCATCTGTTATTACTTCACTTAATGAAAAACTTTCATTAGATTTACTTCTTAAGCTGGCATTGAACTCACTAATAGTTTCAGAATCTACCATTCTCAACTTTAAAATTTGGAAGTAATATTCTGAAGTCTTGATAATTTGACAGTGCTTGTTCCTTCAAAGGTTGTCTCTATTATATTCCATGCAACTTTGGCAATCTCACACGTTGAGATCGGACTGAATGACTCCATATCGACAATAGAAAATATAGCATTAACAATTTTGGATTTTGCATTGAACCACCTCTTTTGTGGTTCAGTCCAGTCTTTCTCTGGAATGGCAATATACTTGTCGTCCTTGGTAACTGTAGGCAATATCCATCCTTCTGTGACACTCTTCCAAGATTGATCATCAATGGATCTGAGAAAAACACGTATCCTTGCCTTCCAATATAGATAGTTGTTGCCTCTAGAAGCGGTGGCCTGATTGTAGAATCTCCTTCTTTTATATGGCTTTAAAACCAAATACTTTACACAGAGATGTACTTCCAGTAATTTTTTTTGCTTTAAACTTAAAACGATCTGCTTTGGTGCCAATTGAAATTGCACACCCCGTGTGAAGGTATCTGTCTGCAAACATTCACAATAATGTTCATGAACATTGTAGGATAAAGTTGACAATAATGTTTAAGAATGTTATAATGAACTTAATGTAAATTGCAGAAAGTAACGCACATAACAGATTGGTAACCATGTTCGATCAATTGATTTACATCAGGAGGACTTGTCAAGTCCGTGAGAAACAATCCACTACTCCGATGTATCATTTACTTGGGATCTTACATACAGTTGACCTCATGTCACTCAAAACCCTTTCTACCCGAACATTCTCTTTCGTTGGATTGAACTATGAGCTTCCCTCACAGCCCAAATTTCAACCTATCTAGTTCCCATAAGTATTCTCTCTCGAGAACCCTTTGACAGTGTATGAAAAGTGTTTCAATACATGAAAACTAGAACACTAATCTCTAGCCTAACAAAGATAATCGAAACCTATGTGGCTCTTAAACGCTTTAGAGCTCTTGGGCAGATAGATAACTTTAGTGCAGATATATCAACAAGAAATTGAATTTTTAACCACACATAAATTTGCCGCACATAATAATGTATCGCTATTTAGCCACAAATAATTATAAAATGTGTGGGTGAACAAACTTGACACTTTTATTTAACTTTTCACATTTGTGTGGTTAAAATATTTTAATCAGATTTTCATTTGGCGGAATGAATTCTAGATTCATTTCAACTTTGTTATTCAGACGTGGCATTTTAAAATATATTTATTTAAAAAAATTAAAATAAATAAGTAACCACGCATAATTACAAGGTATGTTTATGTGTGGGTAAAATGTACATCTAAATTTGTGACTCATGATCCCTTAAAAATTTAATATCTATGTGGCATTTTGAAATAACTACTTTTTTAATATATTTTTTAAAATAAATAATTAACCACACATAATTACTAGTTATGTATATGTGTGAGTAAAAAATAAGTGTAAATTTTTCCATTCCTTTTAAAAAAAAATTACCTGCATGGTATTTTTTAAAAAAATAATTTATTTCATATAAATTTTAATAGATAATTAACCACTGCTATCTTTATATAATGGCTAGAAATGGGCTTGAATTGGTCGAACAATAGGCCTTTAAATGGATTGAATTATTGCGGTTAAGTATTTTTTAGTTCAAAATATTTAATGAAATAAAATTTATTGGAGGGTTAAATAAAGTCTAATTTGAATGATTTTGATATCAAAACTATCTCATTAACGTCTACTTCTATAATATGAACTCTAATATTAATTAGATAACTCAACTAAGGTCAGGTCTTTTCTTGGTCCTAAGGTGTCTCTAATTTAACTAGCCCAAATAATTTAGGTTCTAATTTCATGAAATTTCTTACTATATAATAAATTTAAATACTATATTTTTCAGGGTGTTACAGCTGGCTTAGGACGGGAAGTTGTGAATAAAACTACAACAAATTTAACTATAAGTAGGGCTTACTCACCAAAAATTTTCAAAAATATTTTAAGCTTTCATCCATTTATGAAAATTATTTATGCTTATGTTGCTCAATGTGGATTTGATAAGACTCATACAAGGATTCTAATATGACACTTCGGTGCGATTACTTATTAACATGTTTATGTACTAATACGATATGATATGTGATCATATTAAGGTCGGTCTTCACTATATGTATTGAGCATATGAATTATGAAATGTCAAATGTGGATTTATGGATAATTTTATTGCAAACTATTGGACGAATGTATAAGTATGCCCATGGAATGTTTTCTGGCACTCAGCTCCATTACTTGAAATATTTTCAGGTAATTGATGACGGTAAGTGGTGGACATGGACTAATGGCCATGGGGACCACTTATGTAGTTGATCATATTTTAAATTTTTTGAAATTATTGACTATGTTTAATTGTGGTCAACAAGTATGGCTATTTATGCTTCCGATGTATATTTATGAATTATTCAAATATTTTATGGACACTTGTGAGCATCGTGGCCTTGTTGGTATATTTTAAATGTTGACTAATGAATTTTTTATTAGTCATGATTGAACACATTCCAATTGGTTGTTCGAAGGGTATTATTTTAAAATGATAGGTTGGTTAAAAAGTCTTATCTTGTGTGGTTAGTTGTTGAATAGTAAATGTTTGTGAACGTGGAATTTATTGATATTCTAAATAAAATATTGTTCGAATTTTTATTATTCGAGAAAATTATTTATATTAATTTACGAAAATTTTATTGTGATTTTCTTTTATCGTAGTTTTCTTTTCTTATGTGTGTTTTTATTAGCACCTGGGATCTCTGGGTTCAGGGCGCTACAATTACACTTAATTTTATATCCATTGAAGACTTGCATTATACAAAGAAAATAAACTATAAATTGTACAACATTTGTTATGGAGAATTTGAATTTATCAATTCCTGTATTTGTGTAGTATTTTAATATATGTTACAACTTATATCTTCATATGTCACTTCATCGAGAAATACATTTCCGTATGCATATTTGTAATATCATTAACTAATACTATACAATATACAATGGAATAAAAATATAATGGAAAATCACATGTCGACTACAATATATTTAATCGACAATATTCACAACTTATTGAGATTTGAAGTGAATAATAGTGCATCTGATATGTAAATGCGAAGGTGAAATTACGTTAGTCAAACAAGAATTCATTTTGACCAAACCATCTAGTATCCTTTGATTATTGATGTTAAAAAGTGTTTATTAGGTTTCATTTAAATGCTCACATTGGGCCGAAATTATTTTTTAAATGGGCCAATTAATCTTAGTCTGAATCTGGGCTAATTCTGTATGAGCCATAACAATTTTAAATTTTTTTGACGTGTTCAAATATGTAATATGAAAAATATATACAATGGTGCATTGAAAGTCAATGTTATATATAATAAATATAAATATAAATCTATACATATATTAAGGCAAAATTATGTGATAGACAACGGTTCTGGTATAAACCGTTGTATATTATATAATTTTACAATTATATTTTAGACAACAGATTTTTCATAATAGACAACAGTTTTGAGTTAATAAACAACATTAGTGATATTTACTGTTGTAAAATTTCTACTTTTTTTTTTCTTTTCTTCACGACAGTTTAGATTACAACCGTTATTTTTTTAATAAATTTTTGCAATCTTAGTTATTATTTTTTTACTTGAAAATTTAAAATTTGTAACATTTTTTATTTTATTTTTTATGCACATATTTGTAATACTCTACGTTTTTCACCTAAAAATAATTTTCATTTGTATGATGATGATGATGATGATCACATAAGTATAATATAATTTGTAATAATATATTATTTTTTTATTTCAATTTCATCATTTAAAATAATTAAATAATTATATTTTTTATGCATGCCATATATTCATAGAAATCAAATGTTCTTTAATTGTGGACAAATATTATTATTTAAAAAATCATGTCGTTTGATTTTCATTAAATTCCTAAAATTAATTTTTTTTATTTGATATAACTACACGAAATTGATCTTCTTATCTCATTAATTAATGTCTGTGCATATTATTTTATTATTTTTTTAAAATTAAACACAACATGTAGAATTTTTTTAAAAGAAAATCATTCACAACATATAGAATTAAAAATAATCATAATTTTAAAAATCTAAAATACTATAATTATATGTGTATCGCACTGAAGAAATACTAGCTAGTATATATTAAAGCAAAATTCAAGAGTAAAATTGTCATATAAAAATATCAGAAAAATGTTAGTACAAACTACAAATCAATGGTGGAGTGGTTGCTTGTGCATGACTTTACAATGCATATCAATTTTTCACTCTTAATTTTTTCCCTTACTACGACATTTTCTTTTTCTTTTTCTTTTCACATCTTCTCTCCACAATTTTTTTTAAAAAAAAATTCTTCTTTGCTCTCCAAATATTTTTGTTTCTAACACAACTTTTCTCCATGTATTTCATCCTTTCTTTTTTTATTACATATATTTTATTTTTCACATCTTCTCTCCATGTACATTTTTTTAAAAAAATTTCTTCACCCTCTTTCCTTTGTTTTTATTTTTATTTAAGTACGACTTTTCTAAAACATTACAATCTTTTCTGTTTTTCTTTTTTATTTCATATTTTTTTTCTTTTTTTTTCACATCTTATCTTCACAATTTTTTTTTAAAAAAATTTCTCCTTTGGTCTTCAGATTTATTTTCTTCCAAGTGTAGTGTGCAGCTCTAGAATACATAATGGGTAAATCTTCACAGACCCTACCGATTAACCCTTAGGTTTCACAAAGCATAAGAATAATCATAGAATGTGTAAAAAAAATGGATGATCAGAAGTATATGAAAAATATTAGTAGTGTAGCCCCCAACAGTGATAACCTTAGAATGTTGTTTTGTATTTTATGAATTAAAATAAATGCAATGCTTTATTTGTAATTTCTGCCGATATTATTTTGTAGCCATAATCTGAAAATTATATTAATTAAGCCTCTACATTGTGTCATTTGTTGTAGAATTATTTTGATACAAAATTTGATTTTGTAATTGATAGCCAAAAACAATACTAACGAAAAATGTATGTTACAATAACATCTGAAATGGATTACATAAAATGGATATTTAAGGAGAACGCAATCAGCGAGGATTTGCATGGCGGAAGCAGGCTTGAGAGGAGAGGGGAGGGTGGCAGAATGGCGGAGTTGGTTACTCCTCTAAGGGGATGGTGGTTGCTCCGAACTGAAACGAGGTTGGAAGTTAATTGAGAGTTTAAGTTTGAGGGGGTGGGGAAAAAAAGGCTAGAGCGACAAAGGCAGGTGTCTATTGTGATCCTTAAAATAATGATGGTGAGGAGAGAGAACATGAGTGCAGTGAAGAAAGAGATTTTATTTTTTATTAATTTCATTTAGTGTTGTGTAAAAAAATAATTTTAATAATGTTAAAATTAATATTTTTAATTATTTTATTTAGTGGTATATAAGGAAGAAATAGTGGTATATTTATAAACACAATTCTGAAAAATTAACTACGTCATCTATAAACAATATAACTTTTTGTCATGAAAAATTGATATGTGGAGGAATCAAAATTTCTGGAGATAAGAGTCTCGTAAAAGACTTGCCAAAAAAGATAATTATTATATTTTTAAAAGAAAAACAAATAATTGGCATCTTATACATATAGACTTACGTTTTAGTTAATTAAATTCTTGTGACACCTGGGACCGAAACATAAAGTGATGGTCGGTGCACATGCACGGATAAAGAGCAGTTCCTATGAGACTTCCAAATGAAGTTAAACATGAACGAGCCGAATTCACCTAAAAGAGGGGGATTCTGAGGCTATACAGGAATGCGACTGTATAATCGAGGAGAGCTAAAGGAAGCATGCTTGACCTGGGATAATGTTGGGATAGGTGGCCCCTGGGAAGTTTCTCAGGGAGCGTTCGAGTCAGATCAAAACACGCTTGAAAGACTTGTGTTGGTTTGTGGGGACAATCGTCAGTCCAGTAGTCGGGTCATTACAGGTGGTATCAGAGTCGAACCTCTCACAGTAAGGTATTGTTCGGGGATGAACCAAGCGGAAATTTGTGGGCATGTGACGCTCGGGGTCGAAGCATGAAGTGCATGATCGCCAGTGCACATGCACGGACAAAGAACGACTCATATCAGACTTCTAAATGAAAGTGACACGTGAACGAACTGAATCCACTCGAAAGAGAGGGATTCTGAAGTTATATAAGAATGAGACTATATAGTCGATGGGAGTTTTAAAAGATTTGATTGGTGCTACTCATACCATAAAGTGCATCTTTTTTTCTAGCGCTCATTCCACCAGAACTCTAAAGTTAAGCGTGCTTGATCTGGGGTAATGGTAGGACGGATGACCTCTGGAAAGTTTTTCAAGAAGCGTCAGGAAGCGTACGAGTAAGAACAAAGCACGCTGAAATGACTCGTGTTGGTTTGTGGGGATAGAAAGTTTTTCAGAGACCATGCGAATAAAGACAAAATAGGCTGTAAAGACTCATGTTGATTTGTAGAGACAGCCGTCGGTACACAAGATCTTTCATGATTATCGTAAATTAAATATTGTGCACCTAAATTTTTACTTTTTGCCTACTAAAACAAAATGGTCCAAAATCAACGCTACATCCATATTCTATTTGGATCAAATGTCTAATGTCCAAATTGATGATGCAGTTTGGCCTTTAAAAAATAAACCTATGCGCTAAATTAGGCAGCATATCTTTTCGTGTTAATATTAATCCAAATCTCAAGTAAAATAACGTCAATTAGTCGACTTTTTAACTACCTTGATTTATTTCTTTCACGTGGTCCATTAACCAAATAACACGAGTCCCACGATGTAAAAAAAGGTGAATTGTCCTAATATAAAAAAAATTAATACTACACTTTAATGAATTTGTCCCATGACATCTTCAGTCTAAATATTGGGCAAAATAGAGAGATAAAAATACGGAATTCGGTATTCTTTTTTCGATGTTATATTTTAAATTAAAGATTTCTTGGTTATATATATATATATATATGCATATATGCACACACACATGTATGTATAGCACGGTATAATTATTCTGTATAGTTGAAAAATTTCCAAATTAAAATATAACACGTAATTAAAAGATGACCTATATATATAGGTGAGTAATTTAATAATACATAGTGAAGGAAAGTGGTAATAAGCTTAATTAGTTGGCAACCAACTTGAATTTAATTATGAGAATAAAATCTCAGAAGGTCAGAATTAATTTATTGCAAGATACGATTGCTAGCTCCTGTCTTATGCTGACAAACATTGCCACGGAATTAATTTGAATCCTTAAGAAAATAAATAAATAATTAGAAAGCGATTTTCTGTATGCCGGGTGGCCGGATGTATATCCTAAAATTGAATTGTTGAAACTTTTAACTGAATCGCCAGCAATTTGTGTACCGCGTTCGTAATTAATCATATCAAAATAAATATATATCATAAAATAGAATTGAAAGCATCTCGCGCTCAGCACTCGTAATTATTTTTTTTAAAATATATATATACCTTAAAACATAATTAATGAATCTAAAAATCAAAGTAAATTAATTTAAAAAAATTTACCGAACCGCTCGTGCACTGTGTTGAACACTTAAATATAAATCATAATTGAGATTAATAAAGCAAAACTTAGACAAATAAAAGTTTTTGGAAAAAAAAAACCAGTAAAATCAACGTGTGGTGCACACTTAGGGCAAATGGGCGGGGTGGATGTAGCCCGTCTGACAGATTGTGACCTGTTAAACTGTCTAACATATGTTTTTGTCCTATTATTAAGTTAGATTGTAATTTCTTATATTGTCAAATATATTACCTATTTGACAATATGCCACTATGTAGAGTTGCCAATTAATCTCCCATTTATGCCACTATGTAGAGTTGCCAATTGACGCATATAGTTGGTCTAATATGATTTATTTTTTGGTATAGTTAATTGTAATTAATACCATCGCACACATAACGAAAATGAGATTAATTAATTAAACATTAATACATTATATATTTGACATAAAATAATAGACCATTTACTATGAAATCTCAAAAATAATAGTATATAACTTGAGAGTGGTAACTAATTAATGCACATTATAACAAGCAACTTATTATCTTAAACTTTTCAGAGCAATTTATGATTAATGAAATTAAATTTAATGTTGTTTGTACTAGAATTTTTGTAACAACATATTAAAATAGTGAAATACGAGGATGCAGGATAGAAAAAAAATTAAACTAGAGGATCCCATCTATTTTACCATTGGTCATTGCGGCAATGTGACCACGGTTATCATTTATATTCCAAAATGGAATATTTTTTATATAGAGAAATTTTAAAAGAGTCCTTATTACTTAGTAAATAATGTAAATAGTTATTTTTTAAAAAGTAATGTTTTTATCTATTATCATGAAAAAAATTACTATAATACTCTTAGTTCCATATTTATTATTAAGAATTATTATTTATGTATATCTATATATATTCATATATCAATACTATTAGGGAAAAAGATCCGATTTTCTCTCTGATCCCTGTTTCAGCAATAAATTATATGTTGCAATATCGAAAATTAGAGATTTCTTACGAATTTGCACCACAACAAAATTCCCCTAATAGGACGTCTGTAAGCGTCCTATTATGTTATATAATAGGACGCTTTGTGGTATAGGACGTTTTCGTAAAGCATTCTATTTGCGCGCGTCACAATATGTATAATAGGACTCTCTGTGTAATAGGACGCTTACAAGTGTCCTATTGGAGTTTCAGTTATCAAACATTTGGTCGTGTAATAGGACGCTTATAAGTGTATTATTAAGTTGAAGGAATGATTTCTCTTTTTTATTAAAATAAATGAATTTCATGATGGCATAAATAAAAGATGTGCTACAAACATCTCAAGCAAAATTTGACCTTAATTTAAAAACAATAACCTAACATATTAGATGTGTAAGCATAAGCATGCAAATGATTCCATTAGTTGATCTCATAGTTTATATAACAAATCATTATCCCCCCGGTTAAAAGTTGTAACTTCAACTAAACAAAAATCCAATCTAAGATAACAAACAAATATCATAATTATATCAACCAAAATTATCCAACTACAAAGAGGTCAACAAAGGCATTTCTCGACTTCATTTCACGTGAGGAATCAATTGCGGACCAAAGCTGCATCACTTCCTACATTACCATCAGGTGCCAAATGTGGTTTTGAGGCTCCATAAACCTGGTTAATGGGATACACAAGAGAATGGTCTTTTAAATGTTAAGAAAAAAACAAATCTTGTAAATGTTAAGAAAAATAGCTCTTACAAATGTTGAGAATATTAGGAAAACTCCAAGAAAAATTCAATAAATTTGTGATAAACTTTGTTAGACTAGATTGAATAAAAGAACTAATCAAAATGAGTTTTAGAGAAATAGAGTATTAAATGATGAAAACCTGGAGCCAGGAACCATCCAGAAGGGTAGGGAGAGAAGAAAACTCTCAGGTCACTATTTTTCCATGTTTAAATCATAAGAGATAACCTCTTGGGTATTGACGATTCAGCTACAAGATTTTTAATTTCTGACATAGCATCGGCCACCTGCAATAAAATCACAGTAGTGAGTGGAATGCAATGTAGTAAAATCTAATAAAAAAAACCACAGGAATGATGTGAACATTAAGAAGCTACTGTATTCCTACAAATAGAAGTCATTTAAAGTGAACCGTAAGGATTTTCCAATAAACATATCCAACAGTTGCATCTCTTTCCTAAAAAAAAAAACCAATCCAATATAAGAATTCATTTTATAGAATCAAATCAAATCAATATCTCACCCTGCTTCACTTTATTTTGCACTAAACCACTACTCTTAGCTTTAACAGTGTAACAAGCATGCACAGAAGCTAAAACAAACCAAAATCTGCTCCAATTCCATGTCTAATCTACACCCAAAACAACAAAATAATAAAAGATTAAGCCACATTTTATATAATGTTGCTAGAATATGGTAAATATTACACAAAGCAGAAGATATATAGTAGATTTATCATTAATTCTCAAGCCTAACTAAATCCTGAAGTCTGTATCTTCACCCAAAATTCGCCAGCAAATGATTAACACACTAGCAAGAAAAGGTTATCCAACTTGTCAAAATTCAAGCCACTAATCAATAGAAGAAATTACACAGCATATCAACAAATACTAAATCAATTATCAACAATATCTACAAAAAGAAAGACATGGATAACCTAAATTAAGTGAAAAATATCACTAGCAACGAACCAATCAATGTAAACATGGAAGGTTAGAACAATTTAAAGCTACCTATATACTGCAACCAAAGGTTTGCACATTAAATATTAAATATAAACTGTCATTTTTGAATAAGGATCAATTAGCAGCATCATTCATTATTTTATAAATTTTCAAACAAGTTAACGATACAACTACACAAAAAACCATATCATCAAGAGGAAAGTGAAAAACCAATTGTACATTAGCTAGATCAAAATTACCTTAACTATATCTGGATTGTGGTTGGGGACGAAATGAGCATCGATCCAACAATCATTTGATACAGTAAATAACAAATATCATATGGTTTTAGCAAAGGTCAGTATCCTTGATTGTGCACCAAGAGGCAAAAAGGCTCTTTGACAGTGTGAAATCACTAGCATTTAATATCAAGATAGCAAATGATTGTGGTATTATCGTCGATTGTGCAATAATTAGGAAACATACTCTTTGACGATATAGTTCCTCACGGAGGTCAGGTACGGGTATGAGTGGAACTCCTCAATGATATTGTTCTTCCATATTCTCAAAAAATGTTGGCATGCAGTAAAAATGTAAAAAAAAAATAATAATGGAATGGTAAAGTTTATTAATGAGGTCACATGAGGTGCTTAAATTTCTCTGCCTAATCAGCACTAAAAGAAATCAAAAAAGAACATAAGTGATAGTTCATTAATGAGTAAAATGAGCTCTTTCTGTCAATACATTCAAACTAATTATCTAATCGGCAGGCTTAACTGAATGACTCTATAATAGATACTAAAATATGAATCTTTCAATTTGCTGAATAATTCCTTTAGTGGACGTTGTTAAACCTATTACAGAGTAGATATTTTTTTCCAACTTCAGATTAGGTCCAAAGTAACTAATTATAGTACGGACATCCGATTACCAACACAAAACCGTTTGTGTGTGCGTGAGTGTGAGAAAGAGAGAGAGAGAGAGAGAGACCCTGGTGAGATGAACAACAATAGAGTTACAGAGAGATTGCATTGCCTGCAGAAAATGCACAACGAGAAACCAAAAACTCATTATAGAATTATTCCATATTCAGATTAAGTTATAAGCAACTAAAAATCCAAAGTAAATTAATTAATTGTACAAATCGGAGCGATCGATGGAGACGGTGGTGGAGGGTGGCCGCTGTGGGATATCCTCCTACTATTCAATGAAATGATTGTATGAAATTTGAGACGATGAAGAAGAAGAGCATTTTATGATGGATAAAGAATACCATGGCCAAACGAGGCGGCGACGGGTGAAAGCTTGGAGCACTTCGCCAGCGCCATATCCACTTGCACCTCTATTCAACTGAAAAATGTAGAGAAAGAATAGGTCACTTTCTGGATGATTGAGTCATTTACTCATTTTAGTGTAACAGAAACGTGGAGCAGCTTGCATGACATATATGATTTAATAATAGAATTCAGAGCATATTTCAGCAATGGAGATGACAAATATCATATTTTTACTATAGATAACATAATTGAACTATCTCACAACCAAAGGTTATGATCTTAGTAAACTTTTAGTCCTCTTACTCATATAGAATAGGGTCTGTTATAAGGCATGAACAACAAATGGAGTGAAGGGCCAACAGAAGCAAAGATAATGATAATATAGCATAAGAGACCTATACAACTTCAGAAAACAAGACCAATGCAATTTTGGAATCACCCAAAACCAAGTATAGAGAGCAGAGAGACCAATGCAGAGAGGGGTGAGCACGTCCAATTTCTTACCTCTACAATACAGAAATATACAAAAGAAAAAGAAATGAATCAATTATCTGGAGAATGAACTAACAAAAGATTGCATCACACTTGCATTCTCCCATATTATTGATCTTACACTTACCATACCAATCATAGAATTCACATTAGAGCATCACCAATGGTGCATGCGGCATGCGCATCTCTTTTTCTACACAGAGCAAAACCATATTCATATATTCTACTCTCTCGAGTTACTATTAATTTCAAATGAGTTTTACATCTACAATTATTTTGGGGAATCATATAATTATCGGATTGCATGTGTTGGCATTAACAATAACTTCACACTCTAATCAAGTTATCAAAAACGATATTAAAGATTAAACATTAATCAAATAAATAACATAATGCACTATTTTAATCATGAATAAATTGGTCCAATCAAAACTCACACTATTTTAGTTGCATAGCCTATCTGCTCAAAACCTAGGCACTAAGCTATATTTCACATTAATTTCCTTTCAGAATAAAGCGGAATAGCCTCTAAAAAACGACGCTATTTTATCATCAATCAAACAAATACAAAGAAGAAATAAAGCATGATTAAACAAAAATCAAACAATCTGACATCGACAGACGCTAAATAACATGTTTATAAATTCTAACTCCTACCTATCAATACATAATATACAATACATTATATCAATAGAGGTAGCCTTAATTACCTGGAGAGTCCAGTACGAAGACGAGCAGCGGCGGCGGTGACGAGGGGATGGAATCCGGCATCGGCGGTGTAGGTGACGATGAGTAGGCTATTCTCTGGGCGACAAGCGGTCTCTCTCTTTCCCTCAGTCGGAGCAGGCTAGCAGCCGTCGGCCAATCATTCTCTCCATCTCTCTCTCGGTCACTTATCTCTCTCCATTAGGAATTAGGGTTCAATTCACTACAAGAATTCATCGATTTAGCGACGAAAATTTCCGTCGGTAAACCAAGCTTTTCCGTCGTTATTTTCAAATAACGACGGATTAACAACGGAAATTCACCGTCGTTTTTTCGTTAGTCGGCAATCCAATTTAACGACGGATAACTGCCGTCGTTAGCTTTAACGACGGCCATAACGACGGACCCTATCCGTCGTTAACTCTGGTGTCGTCTACAATCGTTACTTTTTACGACGGACATAACGACGGACGATGACCGTCGTTAATATTTAAAAATAAATAAAAAATAAAATGCGGATTAATTTAACGACGGACTCATTCCGTCATTAATAATTAAAAATAAATAAAATTAAAAAATGGATTAATTTAATGACGGACTCGGTCCGTCGTTAATAATTAAAAATAAATAAAAATTAAAAAACGGATTAATTTAACGACGGACTCGGTCTGTCGTTAATAATTAAAAATCAATAAAAATTAAAAAATGGGTTAATGTCGTTAATTTTTTTTTGTTTATTTCTGTTTACGTTTATTTAATTTGTTTTTTGTAATTTAGATTATTGTTTGTAAATAAATTATGAAAAAACTGTAATAAAACATTGAATAATATATATAAAATCTCCAATAAAATACATAAAATGTAATATAATATAATAAAGAGTGTATAAAATACAAATAATAATAGTGTCAAGATGAAGATGGAGGAGGGCCCCTAAACTGCGCCCGCATCAGCTCGAACATCTCAGCATGCTGGCGCAGCATCTCCTGCTGCTGATCGATCTTCTCCTGCTGGGCTTAGAGAAGTGCTGCCTGTGCGTCCATCTTCTCCTGGAGAGCCGCCTGCTGGGAATCCATCTTCTCCTGGAGAGCCCTGATGGCAGCCTGAGTGTCGGGCTGTGGAGGAGCTGCAGATGAGACGCTAGGAGCTGAATAACTCCTAGATTGACTACCGAGCCCAAACACTCGATTCTTCTTCGAGTGTCAGAGGGCAGCGTCCACGTATACGGCGCTCATGTCCACGGGTGGTGGCGCCTCATCTGTGCCAGGAGTCGGCTGGCTCAACTCCTCAACCCGAGCCAATACATCAGCTTATTCAAAAAATCGAAAAAGAATGATTAAATATTTAATTTCTATGTTATTAATAAATTTATAAATATCGATAAATTAACTTACAGCTATACGGGCAGACTTCCCATCTGTGTGGGATCCATCGGGATTGTCGTGCAGCCTCCTGAATGTCTCCTGCGCCACGTCATTAATTTAATTGCATACCAAAGCTGCAGCATGCGCAACTGCACTCCGAGAGCCTCCTCGATGCTTCACAATGCCTGTGCCAGGACCATCGGGCACAGTCAGATGATTCTTCGATGCGATCGCTGACTTCTTCTTGAAGGCATCACTGTCCCAGTGCGCCTTGAAGCCCTCCCACATCTCAACTGGCATGAGTGGAGGGCAGCCCTTGGTCCTATCCTTCTTGAATGTATGGACCATGTCCCTGTATCTCTGAGGAGCCCTGAGCTCCCATGCTGCCCAAATGGCATCCTCCAAAGTGGGATCCCAAAACCACTCCTTCTGCAAGATATTGAGAATATATGAAAATACTAAACTTATATAACATTTTAAAATATATATATATATATATATATAATAAGATACCTGGAACTCCTCCCTATATGCCTGCCTCCTCTCAGGGGGCACCATCTTCCAGGTGTAGGCACCCGGAAGCAAAAACCTCTTGAAGCTGGATGTGATGGTGGCTGAGACGGGATAACTCGGCATCAATTGGCTTCCAAATGTAAAAAAAAATATTAGAATATTACAGTTAATAAAATAATAATGTGTAAAAAAATATTCAAAACTATCTAATTCAACATACCCATCCTGAAGCCAACAACGACGATGACCCTGCGCATCAACATCGGGCAGTGACGATCCCGATAGTGAGATATCGCCAACTGGGCCGCTCAGGCCCACAGATGACGATGATGAACCTCCAGCCGAGGTAGTACCGCCTCCCTGCATCTGCAAAATCATATTAAGTTTAGTTTATGTAGTTAACAAATTGCAACGATACTAAGTACTTGAATAAGTAAACATCTATATATATCAAATAAGACCAACCACACTAATCATCTATTTCATCATCATCACTTATACTGTCATCTGATAAATCGATCTCTGGTTCTATATCTTCTTCATCATCTTCTTCTTCTTCTTGGATGTCTATTACCCCACCATCTGGATGATTTGGTATAGGATCGTCATCTATTGTGAGGGTATGCAAACCATCAACTTCATCCTCTTGAAAGACTGAGGTTATGATTGTATTATCATCCTCTAATGGTACTTCAACATTAGATCGAGCCTTTATTTTGCAGATCGCCCACCAATCACTTCGAGAGCGATTTAAAGTTGGGTATTCACAGTAACACACTTGGATTGCTTGTTTAGCAAGCACAAATGGATCAGATCCATTAAGGAAGTCCGGATTCAAAGCACCGTTATGAAGGTATCGCCGGTACATCCAGTCACGATCTATACTCATTGTAGAAGGCCAATTTCTAAAATATTTGATCGTAAAATACGCACTGATTATCGTTCAATTAAATGTAAAAATAATTCATTAAAAAAATAGCGCTAATTTTTTTAAAAATTTCGACAGAACCTATGTGAATTCCCTAGTCCCAAGTTCTCGACTCTACGCTAATTGATCTATGTTCTTCTAATCGATTTAGAACACCAACAATTTAACAAAGAGGGATTCAAGGGCCCTCATCCCAAACAAAAACCAATAATTCAATAAAGAGGGATCCAGAGGCCCTCATCCCAAACAAAAACCAACAATTCAATAAAGAGGAATCTAGGGGCCCTCGTCCCAAACAAAAACCAACAATTCAATAAAGTATGATAATCCAGAAATATCATACATAGCCTAAATTTCTCAAATAAATTTCACAAAATTTGCATACTTAGCATGATAATTGCATAAATAACATACTTAATTAGCTTAAATTACCTAAATAAATTGAACATGATTGGCATGATAATTGCATAATTAACATACTTAGCCTAAATAACATACTTATCTTAAATTGCCCAAATAAATTTGTGACGCCCGGGGCCGAAGCATGGAGTGATCGCCGGTGCAAGGCACGGACAAAGAGCGGCTCCTATAAGACTTCCAAGCGAAGGGGCACATGAATGAACCGAATCCACCCGAAAGAGAGGGATTCTGAGGCTATTCAGGAATGGGACTGTATAGTTGAGGAGAGCTTAAAAGATTTGATTGGTGCTACTCATACTAACAAGGTGCATTTTCTTTTCTGGCGCTCGTTCCACCAGAACTCCAAAGTTAAGCGTGCTTGACCTGGAGCAATGGTGGGATGGGTAACCCCCTGGGAAGTTTCTCAGGGAGCGTGTGAGTGAGAACAAAGCACGCTGGAAAGACTTGTGTTAGTTTGTGGGGACAGCCGTCAGTCCGGTAGCCGGGTCGTTACAAAATTAAACAAAATTAACATACTTTGCATGATAATTGCATAAATTTAATATAATTGGTATACTTAGCATATTTAATATAAATCTAACATAATTGGCATACTTAGCATTTTTTATTCTAAACATATTGACTAACCTCGTATCAGCAGCAGTGTACAAAATAGTGCCCAAGAATCATGAATCCACAAAACTGTAAGAAATCAATATTTTATGAGCAAGTTAGATTATATGATAAGTAAAAATCATCTATTAATTTATACTCCAACTACAAGCCCTAAATTCCAGTTTTGCAATCCTTAACCCTAAATCAATAATCTGCCCTACATTAATAATATGCCCTAAATTCCAACTAAAAGCCCTAATTTCTAGATATACATTCATCATCTTCATAATAAACATTCATCAACTAAAAGCCCTAATTTATGAATTGAGGAACATAGAGAGAATGAGAGAGAGAGAATTGAGGATGACTTACCGAGTATTCTGGAGAGGCGGCGGTCGGCGGCTGGGTCGAAGGCAGGCGGCTGAGGGTGAGGGATGGAGGCAGAAAGAGATCGAGAGTGAGAGGGGAGCAGCAGCGGACGGCGGAGGCGGCGGAGCTCGGCTGTGGCGGTGGTGGTCCTCCGCGCGCAGAGAGAGAAAGAGAAAGGGAGGGAGAGAAAGATGGTGAGAGGGAGAGGAAGAGGGAGATCGAGATTGAGAGTGGCGGCGGACGGCAGCACGACGGCAACGGGTTTGGGCGGTGATTTTTGGGTTTGGGCGGCAGAAATAAAATGTGGTAGGGGAAGAAGAAGCAGTTTGTATATCGGGTTTTATCGACGGCATTAACGACGGTAATGTCCGTCGTAAACTATTAAAATATTTTAAAAAAAATATCCGCTAAAGTTAACGAGGGAATAACGACAGCCAGTGTCGTCGTTAAATTTTCTGGAATTTAAATAATTCGTAAATCCTAATATTAACGACGGACATTGTCGTCGTTAAATTTTCTGGAATTTAAATAATGCGAAAAACCTAATATTAACGACGGACACGTCCGTCGTTAAATTTTCCAGAATTTAAATAAATTGAAAATCATAATATTAACGACGGACATGTCCGTCATTAATTTTTCCAGAATTTAAATGAATCGAAAATCATAATATTAACGACGGAAACGTCCGTCGTTACCTTTTCTGAAATTTAAATAAATCGAAAATCATAATATTAACGACGGAAACGTCCCTCATTAACTTTTCCAGAATTTAAATAAATCAAAAATCATAATATTAACGACGAACACGTCCGTCGTTAACTTTTCCCGAATTTAATTAAATCGAAAATCATAATATTAACGACGGACGTGTGTCGTCGTTATATTTAATGACGGCTCTTCCGTCTGTATTCCGTCGTTAATATTAAGGACGGACAATTCTGTCGCAAGTCCGTCGGTAAATACGACCCGAAATTTTTCCATCGGTAAGTCCGTCGCTAAATCGAAGAATTCTTGTAGTGTTATTGACGATTAGGAATTCTCTCTCTATTAGGAATAAGGAATATTAGTCTATTAGGAGATGTGTTCCATTCATAGTAAGTTCCTTTTAACCATTTTTTTCTTTTTAAAAGAAAAAAATGGGACGCTTTTAAATGACCTTTCAAATAATATATTTTTTTGTGATTTTTTTATGATTAAATATAATTCGGAAAAGAGAAAAAAAAAATTATAAGGACGTTTTTATTGAAAGCGTCCTATTAAAATGATAATAGGACATTTATACTGAAAGCGTCCCCACATAAGCATCCCTATAGCCATATTTTGTTGTAGTGTTGGGATTTTTTGAAGTTTTGTTGACATAACGCGTGCTGTTTTTTGCAGCAATGAGCTATATTATATTTACGGGTTTGTACTCTTTTTATCGATCTATATATTTAAATTTTTTGAATCTTTCTTTGGAATGAGTGGAAAAAAAATTGAATGTTCTTTGGTGCACGAATCAATTTCTTTCGGTACACGAGTATTAATGGAGTTGATTCGTGCAACAGTTTATTTGTGAACTTGTACAATATCTCATTTTTAATTATTGCACTAGGGCACGACTTAGCAAACTCATGCACTCGTGTATCTATGCATTTTTTTAACTAGTGCACAAGTACGCGAATAGGCATACTCATGTAATCGTGTATCAGTTTACTGATCAACTATTGTACGTGTACACGAACGACCCTAATTGTGTTTTCGTGTATGAGTTATTTTTGAACTGTCACATTGAACTAATCATGTGCTTCTGTATTAAATCATTATTGAACTAATGCACAAGAACACGACTTGGACTACTCGTGTCATTGCACTCGTGTACTCTTATGTTCATTATGAGGATGAGGTTGTTCGAAATCATCATCCATGATTGTTCAGCGATGAGGGAGTTTGAACCTTGGTAGAGACGACGGTTGAATCTTGTAATTTTCATCTCCGGCAACAACAATGACAAAAGACGACAACAAAAGTCTGGCAGTTGTGACTTCTGAGACTTTGATGTAGAACGGCGGTGAAATATAGATTTTTTTTTTAGGGTGCGAAAGATAGATTCTGAAATTATCGTCCATAATTTTTTTTGTTAATATATTATGGTGTTTTTATTCTAGAAAATAATTAATGTTATAAAGTATTTATATTATTATTAAATGTATTAATGTATATTTTCATCATAAAAGATTAAAAATATTATATTTTAAAACATGGCTATTTATATTAATTATTAATCTTCGCTGTCCATACTAACACAATACAATAACTCACACTTCCAAATTTGAATGGAAACATAATACGGCGTATATAACCAAAAACGAAACCCACCCCCAAAAAAATCTCTCTATTTACAAAATCAATTATCTCCTCCTAAATAAATTAAATCTGCAAAAATGAAAATTAATAAAAAAGTTAATTAAAAAGGAACCCATATTTTCCAAACCTTAATATCAAAATCCAGACCACCACTATAAAGTTGGTAAGAATTTCCTAAATTGTGATCATCATTAATTTTGTTAGGATCGAAAGTTGCAACCAAGCATTTGACTGGACTTTTATGCCCTTGGAAAACTGCCAGGCAAGAATAACTATTTCCACTCCCTCTCCTCCAAACTCTCACACTTGTATCACCCGATCCACTGCACAACAAATCCGCCACCATCGCCAGGCACAATATCGCTTTCTTGTGCCCTCTCAGTGCCCCCGCCACCGCCATACTGCCACCGCCGCCGCTCTTCTCCCACACTATTATCGACCTGTCGCAGGCGCCGGAGTAGAGAACATTCCCATCAGTGCTTAAAGCCAAAGCATTCACAGCTGATCTATGCTTTTCCAGCGTGGAAACCAGCGAATGCCTCTTCTCGCTGTCTCGCTTCTTCCACACCTTGATCACTTTATCGGCGGATCCGGTGTAAATGTGGCCGTCGACGCCCGCCACCACAGCGTTTATCGCGTCGTCGTGGGCGTTCTGCACCGACTCCACGCACTTGAAGTCGGAGCTCCGCCATATTTTCATGCTCCTGTCCCACGAAACGGAGTAGAGCAGAGCGCCGTCGGCGGAGGTGGCGAGCGCCGCGACGGCGTCGACGTGGTGGACCCACGTGCGCTTCTTGTGGCGGCGGACCTGGACGTAGTTCTTCGCCGAGAAAAGCCGCATGCAGCGGTCGTTGACGGTGGGTAGGGTGGAGATGAGCTTGATTCTGTGGATGTTATTGGCGGCGGCGTTGTCGATCTTCCACACGCGGATTCTGTGATCGCTGTGCCCGGTGATGAGCTTATCGCCGATGACGACGATGGATTTCACGGCGGAGTGGCCTTGTGATACGGTGGTGGAGGTGTTGTGGCGATCCCATGCGCGGATTTCTCCGTCGGAAGAGCCGCTGTAGAGGTGTTTTCCTGCTAGAGCGAGAGAGAATATGTAGGAGGAGTGGCCCTTGAGGGTGGCTATGCAGTGGGCGGCGGCGGCGGAAGATGTGGTGGCGTGTTCGAGGGAAGGAACGGAAGGTAGGCTTAGTTGTGAAGTAAGGGATGAGTTAGAAGACGAGTCGGATTGGAGATTGGTTTGAGATTGATGATCACAATCTTGGTGTTTGTCGGAATTGCAAGGCAATGGACATGGAAGAAATCTGCCCATATTTAATTTGTATTCTAGAGAGAGAGAGAGAGAGAGAGAGAGAGAGAGAGAGAGAGAAGCGTATAAATTAATTTGAGGAATGTTTGTTGGAAAATATTATTTGGAAGGTTAATATGAGAGGTGAAATACGAACTGCAGCGCAAGTTTATAAAGAAAAAGGATTCAACTCATTTTGCCGTGGGGTTAGAGTAGTAGGCCAGGAAGGCGCATGTTAGCATTGCGGCGCCTTTTAGCAAAGTGTGATGAATTTTTGTTTTTGTTTTTGTTTTTGTTTATGTTTTACTTTTATGTAGGGTTGTTCTTTGTGTAGAGTTTCTTATTAGTGGATTCCATATCGCTTAACTATTAAATTTTATTTTATTTTATTTGTATCTTGTCTATTATGAGAAAACGTATTGTAAGGTAACATACGCACACACGATTGTGGTGCCTATGGCGTGGGAGGGCATTCAACATAGATGAGGCATACTTGTCTGAGACTGTCAAACGGGTTTTTTACGTTAGACGAATTTCAATCTGGATCCGAATTAAATAGACTATATAATTAAAAAAATAAAATGACTCGAGTATCACTATGTATAAAGTAAAGTATCACCATGTGAAGTATCACTAACTGCAAAATGAAATATCATATTATACTCCACTTCCGAGTTAATGATACTTCATCTCATAATTAATGATACTTCACATGACAGTTAATGATACTTACCAGATATATATCTAATGATACTTCACTTAGTAGTTAATGATATTTTGCCAAATTTATATCTAATGATAATTCACTTTATAGTTAATGATACTTCATTTCATAGCTAATGATACTTCACCAGATATATATCTAATGATACTTCACTTAATAGTGAATGACATTTCGTCAAATTTATATCTAATGATACTTCACTTTAGAGTTAATGATAATTTACCAGATATATATATATAATGATACCTCACTTAATAGTTAATGATATTTCGCCAAATTTATATCTAATGATACTTTACTTCACAGTTAGTGATACTCCACACATATTGATACTTTACTTTATACCTAGTGATATCCGAGTGGTCGCGCGTGGTTGGAAAGATTTTTTGGACGGGTTTGGATCCTATTTGACCGTTCTAACATAAGAGACTCGTTAGACGATCTTATACAAGTTTTTGTCAACATAAATATATGATAGATGTTTAAATTGTTCCATAATTATATATAATTTTGTTAAGGGTTCGATTTCTTAATTATATTTTTATGTTTCACTTATTTGTGTATGATGTGACTCAATATATATATATATATAATATAGTAAAATATTAAAGTAACGACGCTATATAATATACCTGAATTGGTTACACCAATTAATGATTTGCATGTGGCCAATTAAATGATGAACTATATAGAGTTCTTGCTAATAACCTCGTGTATTAACTATAAATTAACATTATAAACTAATAAAAGAACAAACAAAATAAACACCTAGGGAAAGGGGAAAAAAGGCTTAAAGATAGATGATGCATATCTAATGCCAATAATAGTAATATATTTCAGATAATATACATCAATTACCACTATTCATCTAGGTATATGTAGAGAGATCATATGATGATGCATCTGAATGCCAATAATAGTAATATATTTCAAATACCTCCGTTTCATAATATTTGTTGTTTTGTTTTTTTTATCTGGAATTAAGAATTAATTTTGTGGACAAATATACCCATCCCTTATATATGCCATAAAATCTAATTCATCTATATTTTCCTAAAAAATAACAATATTTTCTCTCTCCATATATTTTTCTCTCTTCATATATTATAGGTAAGTTAGAATCAAAAACTTTTGTAGGATTTGAGAGGGTTAAAATTGGGAGAGAGGATGTTAAATTATATAAAACAACAAACATTTTGAAACTAAAAAAAAACCTTAAACAACAAACATTATGAAACGGAGGTAGTATACAACAACCGCTATTCATTTAGATTAGATATATATATATATAGAGAGAGAGAGAGATGATATACCCACTATTAATTATTCATATACACATACTAAAATATGAATGTGTGCGTGCGTGTGTGGGCGCGTGTGGGTGTGTATATATAATATTAACTGATAGGGTTCTTCAACTAAAAACACCATCCAATATAGGCTTGTGAGAGGGAGAAGAAAAAGGTTTACACATAAATAGATCGTAATAAAACGTAATAAATTTCATTTGTAAATCAGCATTTACCATAATATTTTTAATTAGATCACAAATGTTGTAGTTTAATAGTATTACTCACCTTTATACAGTTTGCGAGACCATGGTTCTAAATATCCATATATAATTCCTCACCGCAACTAAATAAAAAACGAAAAAGAAAAAGGAAAAAAAAGCATGCAGGTGCGTTCCATGTGT
The DNA here is from genome assembly GCA_026008535.1 of Perilla frutescens. Lineage (NCBI taxonomy): Eukaryota > Viridiplantae > Streptophyta > Magnoliopsida > Lamiales > Lamiaceae > Perilla > Perilla frutescens. The sequence continues at coordinate 18,505,797 of BRKX01000015.1, forward strand.
GTGTGTGTGTGTGTGTATTAGCTAGCCTAGCTAAAAGGGGAAAAAAATAAAAAATTGTAGTGCATGTGGTTGTGGTTATAGTCAACTGGGACAAATTAAATGAGACTGTTCATTTGAATAGTGATAATAGGGTTGCATCACTTTTCATCATGGGCACATATACACAATACACGTATTCATGTTCAATTTGCATTAAGCCACGAAATCATTTATTTTTATCCATTCATCATAATAAATTTTGATGGTCAATACAATCTCTATAGTAATCAATTAAGGTATCTGACACCTTGTTAATTTTGGGCAAACAATCTTTCCTTGTTTACATCCAAATTAACATGATATGATAGTAGCTTTTATACAACCCAACTACAAGAACATGTTCTCTCGATGAGAGACTCATATATAAAATGAAGATATCTTGAGTTTAAATTCTCCATCGATTCTTTTTTTTAATTAAAAATAAATAAATTACAAGAACTATATATGCAGGGCCAGTCCTGATGGGTGGCAAACATGGACAATGTCCATGGTCCCCAAATTTTGGAGGGCCCCAACTTATTTTTATGAATGTGTATATATAATTACATTTTTAAGAAAATTATTATGTTACTTGTCTGCTCTAATTCTGACTCACCATAATTTGAAATTTATACTGTGTTTATCAAATATGTACTTGTTCAATCATAACATTTTCTTTATTGAATTTTTTTATTTTAATTGATATATTTATGCCTACAAAATTATTACAATCAGAAGCATTATCAAAAAATTTCTAGAATGCTCATTCGGGTCAGATTCCCTGTAAACCTCAAATAAGTTTTTCACTACCCATTTTGAAATAAATTATTTTGATACATATATATTTTGTGTATATTTATAGTTGTTGATTATATTTTGTTAAGACCTATATGATTATACAGCTAATAATGAAAGAAACTCTAAAGTGCTAGTGAAAAAAATATTAGGGTTCCCGTTTTCGTTTCATGATGGCCCCCCAAAATATGTGGACCGGTCATGTATGTATGTATGTAGACAAGATGTTTAAAGACCACTAGCACTTGCCTTGATGAGATAAAACCAGATGCTTCAAGAATGCCATCGATATTCAACTCTTAATTAACCCTAATTCCAAACACCTTTTTATCTTGTTCACATCAATTTGGCAATCAGTTACTAATTACTCGTGTTAGACCCTACCACTACTTCGTTAATTACCACTTAAGGTACGGTTGATATTCAACAATTAGTTACTCATTAGTTTTATTTAATCTATATTGTTATCCTCGGGAATATTTCAGAACTTTGGTGGTAAATTCTAGATTACTTCATTAAGGTATTTAAATAAAGTATGAGGTTTCTTGTGGTTAAAATCGATTGCGATGTTCTTAAATTAAAGTTGTCGGGCCGTTACATGTTTCAATCGTCTGGATTTAATTTCTAGTTTATCCGATATTTTGTTTTTCGATTTAACAATATAAGTTAGGAAAGAAATGCGTTAATTAATATTAGTCGGTGAAATAAATTAAGAACGACAGAGATTTGGCTTGGTTGGGATTTTTTGCAATTATTTTTTTCTTTAATTCATTTTTTCTTCGTGATGTAAGCCGGGGACCAATACCATTTGTGAATATAATTTAAATTGTGGAATTATATTGTTTCAAAAAGTACAAGGAGGAGAAATTAAGAAAATAATTAATGTGTATACTTGCAAATAACTGATTGGGTCATTTGGTTGATATGACAGATAAATTTATTTTAAAGGGTAAAAAATGAAAGCAGTACGAATACATATATATAAATCGTTCTTATTATTATTTTTTTTAAATTGCAATTAATTATTTCTTGTTCATTAGAAGGAAACATGGCTCTTTGTAGTTATGAAAATCCAGAATTTGAACTGTAAACAGTAGTAGGCAAAATGGAGAGAGGGGGCCAACATTTGTTTTTGTTTTTTTGAGCAAATCCTGGCAACATTTGTTTCTAAGTAAAAAATTGGTCTTTTTTATACACCAATCAAATTAAAAGCCACAATTCGATTTCCTCATTACTTTTCGTCTTACGTTTTATTAATGTTTCACTCTTGTTCAATATATATGACCATGCCTGGTCCTGACATTTCGAGGGCCCATGATAAATAAAAAATATGGGACTTTGATTTTTTTCCATGAACATGTTAAAATTTCTTCCACTATTGTCTTTATTATCATATTTATCGAAAGAGTATTATCAACACTTACAAACATACAAAAAAATATATTGAATACAAATTTGTTTCAATCTACACAACAAATTGCATTCTAATGAATGTGTTGCTTGAGAATATGTGCGTATATATATATGATATAACCTAGCTATATTAGCCTATATTTTATATTATTCATTCTAAAAAATGAGAGAGGGAGAGTCGATGAGAGAGACTGAGACTGAGACAGAGAGTCGGAGAGAGGTCTGATATTTGGGCTAATAGCTAGGTATAGTATAATTTTTTTGGGATCCTTAAAATTTGGGGGTCCATGGGCATTGCCCATCCCAAACACCCCTCAGGACCGGCCCTGTATGTGACGACTGACATGAATCATAAACAAACTTTTAGGTTTGTATATACTTAATTTATTTTTATTTTTAAATACAGTACTAGTTATGGAAACAAACAATAAAACTGAAACAAAGTCCCTGATTTCTAGTGTACAGAGTTTGAAATAAAAAAGGCGAGAACTTAATTTACAATATTTAAATGTTTTCGCGTTTAGTTGTGAAAATTATTGCTATAATCCCCAGACTCATGCATATCGGTTCAAATTTCTAGTTTAACTCCATGTTTTACTATTAAATTCATGATTTTAATAGTATTTTTTATAAAATAAAAATCAATTATAGCATATAAATAATCACAATCAACATTTATCATCAAAAATGAATTAAAAAATTATAAATCATAATTATGAAATAGTTAACTATTAATAATGAAATATAATTAATTGAAATTGAAAACTTAAATACTGAAAATATTTATGAACCTTAATTGAATGGGATATGTTATGAACCATAATAAACAGATGTAAAATTAAACTAAAGTATAAAAAAATTGAAATTTTAGAAAAAATACATGAAAAATGAGTAATTTGAAAGTATAACACGAAATAAAACACAAAGAATACAACATGAAACTTGTTAGTGCCACCATCATGCACTAAGTATTTGTGTTGTTGAATTGGCGAGATATGTTTGACAAAGTGTGCCTGGGTATGTCCCACGAAGTTTTGTTTTCCGTTGTGCAAGAAAAGAAGAACAGTTGGTGAACTGTTCCAGATTATGTCCCAGACAGAACCAGGGACACTCTATTTATGGTAGTTTCCTTGTTGGAAAGATCTTGCACCAAACTAGTTTGGAAGGTCAAGATAGATTCGTTTTACTGCCTTATGGTGTAGATCCGGTGCTGAATTAACCCTCCTACACTTGGGAAGTATCTACACACATATGGAAGGCCACAAACCACAATCCACTTACCTTGTTGGCGGCGGATGGAGATCGACGCCTATATGAAGACCGAATTGAGGAGCAATCGGTGTCACTGTTATTTTGTTTAGATTCTAGTGTTAGAATCAGTTTGTGGTCTTTTTGTAACTAGTAGTTGTTCCTTAAACAGTTCAACGTGATAGACTAGTTTTGAGTGTTTTCGAGTGAAACACGTGAGGGGATTTTTATTCCGTTTTGTATGCAATCTCGGGAGAGATTGTAAGTTGAAGTCGTGGGTAGCTAGAGGGAGTCTAGTGTCACGGTTTTGAGGGGATCTTACAACTTTCGGTTAGCAAAAGAGTTCGAGGAGAAGAACGGGCGACATAAGGCAGGAGGCTTGTATGTGTAAGATCCTTAATACCCTCTTCGAAGGAGTAACAGTCGAAACTTCAAGTTTGGGAGCAATCCCCCCAGAGTAGGTTGGTTGAACCGAACTGGGTTACCATCTCGTGCGTTTTTATTACTTTATTTGTTTATGTTCTTGCATTTGTTCCACACATATCATAGAATAGTTTTTAAGCAGTTAACTAAAAATCATATAAGCACAGATTACTGTTTTTCAATTGGCACCAGAGCGGGTTGCCCGTATTCAGGGTTGATCTTGGGGTATTAATCCGTGTTCTTGTGTTGTTTTTTCCGAGATGGACTCGATGAAAGAAGGAGCCTCGACGGTGCGACCTCCGCTCCTTGATGGTAATAACTATGCCTATTAGAAAGCTCGAATGACAGCTTTCATTCGCTCAATTGATGAGCGTGCCTGGAAGATGGTGACGGAAGGGTGGAAGCCTCCTACCAAGAGAGATGAGAAAGGCAAAGCGGTGCTGAAGCCAGAAGAAGAGTTTGACGATGCTGATTATCAGATCATGGGGCTGAATGCTAAAGCCATGAACGCCATCTTCTCTGTAGTGGACATAAACGTGTTCAAACTCATCTCCACATGTGACAAGGTAAAGGATGCATGGGATATCCTTCAGACTACTTTCGAAGGAACGAGCAGTGTTCGTGCATCTCATATGCAGCTCCTTACTACCAGATTTGAAAACCTTTGAATGGATGAAGGTGAAAAGCTAGCTGATTTCAACGGCAAGATTTGTGACATAGCTAATGAAAGCTTTGCACTTGGTGATGCCATATCTGAGGAGAAACTTGTGCGGAAAGTTCTACGATCTCTTCCCAGGAGATTCGCATATAAAGTCACGGCGATCAAAGAGGCCAAGGACATGAGCAAGATGAAGTTACAGGAGCTGATGGGGTTCCTGAGGACTTTTGAAATGGGACTAACAGATGAAGAGACAATTCAGAAGAAAAGCATAGCCTTTCAAGCCGGCTCCAGTTCTGATGTGCCGAGTACTGTCTCTGACAAAAATGGTCTGGCTGAGTCAATTGCCTTGCTGACAAAAAATTTCTCAAAATTTATCAAACGTTATGAGAAGTCTTCACAGAATAATTCTGTCAAGAACAGATTCTCCAAACCTCGGAGAACTAAAGATGAAGATTCTATTGAAGAAAAACATAAGGAGGTCAAGTGCAGAGAATGTGGAGGTCTTGGGCACTATTAAGCCGAATGTGCGAACACCCTAAAGAAGACGAATAAATCCTACAGTTCCACTCTTAGTGAAAGTGAAGATCCAGATGATAGTGGGAGTTATGAAGAATGCGTGAGCAATCATATTGCTTTCATGACACATTCTCATAAAGAACCTATGCCTAATTCTGTCTTTGACAGACAGAATGACAATGTTTCGGAATGAAGTGACGATGAAGAATTCACTGAACAGACTGCCATTGAAGCATACAAAAAGCTTCATGAGAGCTGGACCATGGTGGTTAAAGTTAATGAAGGGCTGATGAAAGAGAATGGTGATCTCATTAAAGAGAGAGATAGTCTGTCCATGCGCCTCAATGAATTGCAGAATGATCTTCAACAATCCAGAAACAATTCTCACTCCCAGAATGGTGAACTGGTTCATCTAAAGAAGCTCGTCAAGATGATGAATTCTGGATCATCTCAGCTCGATGACATCCTTTCTAAAGGAAAAAGTCCGTAGGACCATACAGGACTTGGATATACTGGTGAAAAGTTCTTCGATCATTTCTGTCAAGAACAAACATCTGGAACGCATGAGGAATCTGTTCCAGAACCTGAATTTAAACCAGAGATTAAGCAGCCACAGCCATAAAAGTATCAGCCTCGAAAGATTGGAGTTGTTTGCCACTACTATGAAAAGCCTGGTCACATTCGACCATATTGTAGGTACTACATCAATGATCTCAGAAGAATGGGGAGGAAAGGTCGATCTCAGAATGACCTGAATTTCAGAAGACAAACTGTGCGGAACAGATCCTAGCACAATCACAGGAACTATGTTGTTCACACAGCCCTCAATATTCATGCAAAGAGCAGCTTGTACTTTGACAGCGGATGCTCGCGACACATGACTGGAGATGCCAGTATGCTGACGAATATCCAAAATGATTGTTCTTATCAATCCGTTACTTTTGGAGACGGTGTCAAGGGAAGAGTACTTGGCCGAGGTCATCTAAATGTTGAAGGGATGCCCAACTTGGAGGATGTTCTGCTTGTTGAAGGACTAAAAGCTAACTTAATTAGCATAAGTCAACTCTGCGATCAAGGTCTCTTGGTTCATTTTACTAGAGACAAATGTCTTGTGAAGAACAAAGAATGTGTACTGCTGATGGATGGAGACAGATCAAGGGACAATTGTTACCTTCTCAACATAAAAGGTAATTGCTTCAAAACTCAACTTGATGAAGCAAACATATGGCATGAAAAGCTTGGCCATGTGAGTTACAGAAACATGCAATGTCTCATGAAGACAGAAGCTGTGAATGGAGTCCCAAAGTTTGATATTGATTGTGGCAAAATTTGTGGACCGTGTCAAGTGGGGAAACAGATTCATACATCACATAAATCTGTTAAGAAGATTACCACCGCAAAAGCTTTGGAGCTGTTGCATATGGACTTGATAGGGCCTGTTCAAACTGAAAGTATTGGACGGAAGAAGTTTATTTTTGTGTGTGTGGATGACTTCACACGATTCACATGGGTTGAGTTCCTTAGAGATAAGGGAGAAACCTTTGAGACATTCAAGACTCTGTGTCTCAAGCTTGAAGTGGAGAAAGCAACAGTTGTGGTGAGAATTCGAAGTGATCACGGTCATGAATTTGAAAATGCTTATTTCAAATGTTTTCGTGAAGAAAGAGGTATTGCTCAGGAGTTTTCTGCACTAAAAATGCCTCAACAAAATGGTGTTGTTGAGAGGAAAAATTGGACTCTTCAAGAAATGAGCCGAGTCATGTTGAAGGCAAAATCTGTCCCAGACAACTTATGGGCAGAAGCTGTGAACACAGCGTGTCATGTTATCAATCGGGTGTATTTCAGACCCAAGACTAGAGTCACTCCCTACGATCTGTGGAAAGGGAAGAAACCAAATTTAAAGTACTTACATATCTTTGGCAGTACGTGCTACATGTTAAGAGACCGAGAGCAGCTTGGCAAGTTTGATGCCAAAGGAGATGAATGCATTTTTCTCGGGTACTCGAGAAATAGTCGGGCCTATCGGGTGTACAGCAAGAGGACCAAGATGGTGATGGAGTCCATCAACATTGTTGTAGATGATCTGGAAGATCTTGTTGCCCAGATTGATGAGAAAATTGTTGATATCACAACTCCTATGCCAGCTTCTGTTCCAGACAGTTCGAAACACAATGATCAGGCTGAGTTGACGAATGATAAACTGGATAGCTTCAAACCTTCAGAAGGTATACAGAAGCATCATTCTGCAACAGACATCATTGGTGATGTGAGTGAAGGAGTTAGAACCAGAGGAGTTCGAAAGAACTATCGTGAGATGATTGCAAATGTCTGCTACACTTCTACGACTGAGCATAGAATGTGAAAGAGGCCTTACAAGATATCGATGCATTCATGCCATGCAAGAAGAGCTCTTGCAGTTTGAAAGAAACAAAATATGGGATTTGGTTCCATGTCCTAAAAGAGTAAATGTGATCGGCACGAAGTGGATCTTCAAGAATAAAACCGATAAAGAAGGGAACATAACCAGAAATAAGGCAAGACTTGTGGCTCAGGGCTATTCCCAAGTTGAAGGTGTGGATTTCGATGAGAAATTCGCTACAGTTACTCGTCTTGAATATGTCAGGTTGCTTCTCGACATGGCTGCATGGATGAAGTTCAAATTATACCAAATGGACGTAAAGAGTGTCTTCCTAAATGGGTACTTATCCAAAGATGTTTTTGTGTGTCAACCTAAAGGTTTTGAAGACCCTCACCATCCTGATTATGTGTATAAATTGAAGAAGGCATTGTACGGACTCTGTAACGCCCCGGTCCCGGGAGAAGGGCAGGGGACCGGTGCGCTACTTGGGGAAAGGGGAAAGGGGTTGTTGAACAGAAGCAATCAAAGAAATAGGGTTAGTGCCCTAAAAATATGGGCAGCATAACCTCTATAAATGGATCAATCCACGCTTTTAAAGCGTATGAAATGACTCAAACCAGATACCATGACTCTTAGGATGAACCCAAGAAAGAATAACAAAGGCAAACTTCAATGTAAATAATAACAGTTCAAAGGTTAACTGTTAATAGGTTAGGCATAAAAAAAAGCCAGACTGATGTCTGTCCAAATACTTAAAGTAAAGAGATGCCAGGCTCCCGCCTGTCGTGAAAGCAATATAAAGCCAGGCTTTTGCCTTGACATGAAAAACAATGTAAAGCCAGGCTTGCGCCTGTCTGAGTAAGGAAAGTAAATAAATGCCAGGCTTTCGCCTGTCAGGAACAGAAAGTAAACGGGATTCGGAGAACCGAACACTCCGTAACAATAAAGAAAATGGGATTCGGAGAACCGAACACTCCATAACAGTAAAGAAAATGGGATTCGGAGAACCGAACACTCCATAACAGTAAATAAAATGGGATTCGGAGAACCGAACACTCCATAACAATAATCAGAGTAAGCGGACAAAAACGCAGTGCATTTATTCAGACACAAAAGGTAACCATGTTCTCAGTTGGACTCCACACATAAAAGAAACATATACATCAAAAGATAGCCCTTCAGCCTTAGCACAACCGTCCACCATCCCGCAGCTCATCCTGAAAATATTTGAAAAGATTTGGGCGTGAGTACTAATGCACTCAGTGGGTACTTTTGAGAAAAACCTTCAGAATCATTTTATAAAATAGAATATCCAATCATATTGAGAGCATATCATGGAAAGCTTTTAAAGTAGAAAATTTGCGAATTCCATGTATACTAAATCATTTTAGTTCCATCATTGCGCGCAACTCTCCCCTAGAACGCTTACGGTGAGTCGGTTCGTGTACACAACCCGGCTGCTTAAGGTTGGACACTGCCCTGTTTGCTTGGGGCTCGATATCGTGAACCATTGTAGTTTCGTCACCAAAAACAGTAGTAAGACTTACATGAGTCAGGAGAGCACATCAAATACAGTCATGAGTTGGATATTCAATCATATTCATTTTATAAATATCAGGGCTTAATAACCCGAAACATATTTTTATATAATAAAAACCCACCTGGTAATCTGAGCTAGATCTAGATTCTGATTCTGATCTCAACTAGAAGTCTCCTTCTTCTGTGCCTACAAGATTATCCGGCAACTTAGTTTCGATGAATGACTACCATTATGTCAAAATCTAACCTTTCTTAGCTATGAAGTAAATATTATAATATCTACTATCTTAATACGCAGCACCCGGATCATCAAAATATTTTGACTCTTAAGGGAACTTTACTCAGGGCATTTTTATAAAGAAAAACCGTTTAGGAAGTTTTGGCATACGGGGTGGTCAAACCCGTATCCTAAAATTAATTCGGTACAAATAAATTCATACCGCAAGATCTGCCCATTGGAAAAATATGAAACTTTAAATAAAAATACTATATTTTGACACGGAACAACTTTTGAGTTTAAAAATACGATAGGGCTATCCACGAAGGATAGATCTGAAAAAGACTACAATTTAATAATCGGATACCCAAAATATACCCGAAATTAAAAAGTGACAACATGGAAAATGTATATAAATATACATAGAACATAAAACCCTAAAGACACTTTTTGATTCGATGACCCGAAAGAGTCACCGATTTGAAAGGTGGTGGCGACTTTTGGCGGCGGTCACGATGATTTTCCATCGTGATCGTCCGTCGTGTCATCATTTCAATCACGTATTCGTGATCTATGCGTTGACACCTTCAAAATGACTATTTCGGAAATGAAATAGGAAACTAGAGACGTACCTTCTCTAGAAGCTGCTCGGCGTTTCGATTTTGAAAATGAATGAAAAATGAAACCTTAACCTCCTATTTATAGAAGAAAAATAAATAGGATAATATTTCGAAAAAGAAATTGGATAATGACGGATGTGCCTTAGTTATCCAAATCTATTACCTTTCACCCTAAAATTGTGCCAAGTGTTCATTTGAACTCGAAATTGGAAAATTCAAAGTTTGGCACGATGCTTGAAAATTTTTCTATCAACCCAAGAAAAATATCAGAACATATTTTTAAAGCAATTTTTGACCAAAAAAAATTTTAATAGATTTCCCTGGCTGCGATTTTCCTTTATTTGAGTCCTTTAAGGACCCAACTTCTTACCTAAATTACCCTCAGGTAACATAAGTTGAGTAAAACCCCTCTAAAATATTTCGGGGTATTACATTCTACCCTCCTTAATAAAAATTTCGTCCCGAAATTTGCGTACCTCTATAGGGTAAATCAGGGTACAACTCCTTGATTCTGCTTTCAAGCTCCCAGGTAGCTTCCTCTCTCCCATGGTTATTCCATAGGACTTTCACCAGTGATATCTGTTTGTTCCGTAATTTTTGGACCTTTTGGTCAAGAATAGCCTCTGGTTTTTCTTCATATGATAAATCCTGATTCAGGACTATCTCTTCATTCTTTATAACGTGTGTAGTATCAAACACGTACTTTCTCAACATTGAGACATGAAAAACATTATGAACCTCGGCTAGACTTGGCGGTAAGGCTAGTCTATAAGCTACCTCTCCAACTCGTTCAAGAATTTCAAATGGTCCAATATACCGTGGTTTCAATTTTCCTCTTTTGCCAAAACGTATAATTCCTTTAGTAGGAGATATTTTGAGAAAGACCTTATCTCCAACATTAAAATACAGATCCTTTCGACGTTTATCTGCATAGGCTTTTTGTCTATCTTGGGCCTCCTTCATTCTCATTCTTATCTTATCAATTATTTCGATTTTTATCTGAACAATCTCAGGGCCTAATATCTTTCTTTCACCCACTTCATCCCAATAAAGTGGTGATCTACATTTTCGGCCATACAATGCTTCATATGGTGCCATTCCAATGGTTGCCTGATAACTGTTGTTATAGGCGAACTCTACTAAGGGTAAAACATTTTCCCAGCTTCCACCTCTATCAGTTAAAACTCCTCTGAGCATATCCTCTAGTATTTGTATTGTCCTTTCTGATTGTCCATCAGTTTGAGGATGGAAAGCTGTACTGAAATTTAGTTGTGTTCCCATGGCATCTTGGAGACTTATCCAGAATCTAGAAGTAAATCTGGTATCTCGGTCAGAGGTGATCGAGACAGGTACTCCGTGTAATCGCACAATCTCCTTCACATAGAGTTGAGCCAACTTATCTAGTCCAAGTGTCATCTTGATTGGCAAAAAGTGCGCGGATTTGGTCAATCGATCAACAACGACCCATATCGCAGTGTTTCCTCGCACTGACTTTGGTAATCCTACTATAAAATCCATGTTGATATGTTCCCATTTCCATTCTGGGATTTCAAGTGGTTGTAATAATCCTGATGGTCGTTGATGTACCGCCTTTACTTGCTGACAAGTTAAGCATCGTTCAACAAATGAGGCCACTTCTCTCTTCATATTTCGCCACCAGAAGTTTCTCTTCAAATCTCTATACATCTTTGTACTTCCAGGGTGAGCGGTATATGGAGTATCATGAGCTTCCATCATGATTTCATTCTTTAACTCTTCATTGTGGGGCACACATATTCTTCTTTCGTACATGAGAGCATTATCATTTGCTTCAGCAAATCCTTTTGAATCCTCAGATCTTACTTTCAATCGCATCTTCTCCAAAAATTGATCCCCTCTTTGTGCCTCCACAATTCGTTTCCTTAAATCGGGTTTAGCTATTAAAGTAGCTATAAGTCCTTTAGTAGAGTCTGGTGGTTGAACCAACTGTAACTCTAGTCTTTGAAATTCTTCAATTAACCTTTCTTCTTGTGTTAGGAAACAACCTAACTCTGCTTTGGTTTTTCGGCTAAGGGCGTCTGCTACAACATTTGCTTTACCGGGGTGGTAGAGAATGGTACAATCATAATCCTTAACTAATTCTAGCCACCTTCTCTGCCTCATGTTTAAATCCTTCTGTTCAAAGAAGTACTTAAGACTCTTATGATCAGTATAGATTTCACATCTGACACCGTATAAATAATGCCTCCAAATTTTCAAGGCATGTACCACAGCTGCAAGCTCTAGGTCATGGGTAGGATAATTTAACTCATGTGGCCTGAGCTGGCGAGATGCATAAGCAACGACTCTCTTGTCTTGCATTAGCACACACCCTAGCCCTAGCTTAGACGCATCTGTAAAGATAACAAATCCTTCATTTCCTTCTAGTATAACCAATACTGGAGCTGTGGTCAGTCTTTTCTTAAGTTCTTGGAAATTCTTCTCACATTCCTCAGTCCAAATAAACTTAGTCTTCTTTTTCAACAATTGTGTCATTGGTCTTGCCAATTTAGAAAATCCTTCAATAAATCTTCTATAGTAGCCTGCCAACCCTAAGAAACTTCTTATCTCATGTGCACTAGAAGGTGACTTCCAGTTACTTACTGCTTCAACCTTAGCAGGATCTACTTTGATTCCTTCTGATGACACAATATGGCCAAGGAACATTACCTCACTGAACCAAAATTCACACTTGCTAAATTTGGCATATAATTTCTCCCTCCTCAATGTTTCCAAAATTATATGTAGATGTTCTTGGTGTTGTTCCTCACTTTTGGAATAGATAAGAATATCATCTATAAACACAAGAACAAAGTTATCCAGATATTGATGAAAGACTCTGTTCATCATATCCATGAACACAGCAGGTGCATTAGTCAACCCAAATGGCATCACTAAGAATTCATAGTGGCCGTAACGTGTTCGAAATGCTGTCTTAGGCACATCTTCTTTTCTTATCTTCAATTGGTGATAACCTGAACGTAAATCAATCTTTGAAAATATGTTAGCTCCTCTTAGTTGGTCAAACAAGTCATCGATCCTTGGCAAGGGATACTTATTCTTAACTGTCACCTTATTCAACTCCCTATAGTCTATGCACATTCGCAATGTACCATCCTTCTTTTTAACAAAGAGAATAGGCGCTCCCCAAGGTGAGACACTGGGTTGTATGAAACCTAAGTCCAACAGCTCTTGTAGTTGTACCTTCAGTTCTTGCAACTCATTAGGGGCCATTCTATATGGTGCCTTAGATATTGGAGCTGCTCCTGGTTCCAAGTCAATGGTAAATTCAGTTTGCCTATCGGGCGGTAGCCCTGGTAGGTCCTGTGGAAAAACATCCTTGTATTCCCGAACGATAGGGACTTGATCTATCGTTACTCCCTCTTTCTCTTTTCCTACTAGGTTAACCAGAAAAGCATGGCAACCTTCTTTTCTCATTAGCTTTATAGCTTTCAGGGCTGAAACAACTGGTATCTTCAAACCCATTCTTGCTCCAAAGAAAATTACCTTTGGTTCTCCTGGTTTCTGGAATATAACTTCTCTCTCATGACAACGTATAGTTGCATACGTTGCAGTTAGCCAATTCATTCCCAAGATTATATCAAAATCCTTCATGTCAATTACATATAAATCCGTGATGAAAATCTTTTTGTTAATCTCGAGTTCCAAATTCAGGCATATTCTATTGGCTATCACAGTTTTTCCAGAAGGGATGCTAACTTCTAAGGCATTAGTAGCATCTACTTGTCTAAGTTTTAATCTTTGACTAGCCTTTTCTGAAATAAAAGAGTGTGTAGCTCCAGTATCAAATAAAGCGAGCACAGGTATATTAACCATGTTAATCATACCTGCCAAATTTTCTGGAGCTCGCTCTGCCTGCTGTTGCTGAAGTGCATAAGTCCTGGCTGGCTGTAGGGCACGTTGTCCTTGGTCTGGCTTAAAATTTCCTCTCTGATTTTGCCTTAAGTTTCCACCCTGATTAGGCCTAGAATTGTTCCCTTGATTAGGCCTCTGATTTATATTCCCATCTTGTGCTGGTCTAGGAGGAAAACCTGTATTTCCTTTACTCCTAGGACAATCTCGAGCAAAATGTCCCGGTTGATGACAGAAGAAACATCCATCTGTATTCCTCATACACTTTCCTGAATGAAACTTCCGGCAGATAGGGCAGGGAGTCCTATTTCCTTGTTGATTCTGTTGCCCATAATTGGTATTTCCCTTGGCCCACTGTTGCTTATTTCCCACTGCATTTCTATCTTCCCATTTCCGCTTTCCCTTCAGATCTTGGGAAGATTGTTGTGGCTGGATTTTCTCAGCTGGCATAACAGATTCTATGTTCAAAGCCCGACGCAGTGTTTGCGCATACGACATCTCATCATGCCCCATAAGAGTCATGCTGATTTCTGGTTTAAGGCCCTTCCTAAACTTCTTAGCCTTCTTGCAGTCCGAGTCCACGAGATGTGGAGCATAACGAGAGAGTTGATTAAAGGCACGGTCATACTCAGTAACAGTAGAGCTTCCCTGTCGGAGGTTCCAGAATTCCGACTCTTTCTTTTCTCGATAGCAATCAGGAATGTATTTCTGATAAACTTCTTCCTTGAAGTCTTCCCAAGTAAATTCCTGCCATTGCTCATAAGTCATAGTTCTTTTTACAGACTCCCACCAATAGTCTGCATCGTCAATCAATTGAAACTGAGCACATGTAAGCTTTTCCTCATTCATGCAAGACATGTAATCAAATATTCGGTCCAGAGATCGAATCCATTTTTCTGCATCTATTGGGTCACCTAGCCCATTGAAAGTAGGTGGGTGATGTTTACGAAAAGCTTCTTCTGCTCTTGATGTCGGTATGGGAATTGGAATTGGTGTAGGTTGTCCATGGTTTTCTTGGTTCTGTGTTCTTTTCTTAGGCGGCATTCTGAAAAATTTTAGGCTTCAGAAATAACTATCACAAAATCTACTTCGTGCTAAATTAATATGAATGTGAGATATCTCCTAAACTAAATACTCAACAACATTTCTCATGCAATTCTAATCAGTCTACTTATTTGTAAAGGAAAGCACTTAGTCAGTCTACGTTCCACATGAATCTTAAGAGAGGCACTTAAAATCCAATCTATGTGTATAAGTCACAATTGGCTATGTTCATCTACATTCTCAATCAAATCATTCTACGTTCATATTTCATCTTCATAAGCATTCTCGGTTTCCCATCAATTTAACATCATCACATTTCCAATTACTTTAACATTCTCACATTTCCAATCACTTACACATTATCACATTTCTAATCATAGGGCATTAATTACTATCACCACACATTCCTTCAAATAATATCATGGACATATAGTCCCATTTAAATATAATAATTCAATACCATCTGGGCACAATGCCCCATAATTTTTTTTTTTTTTTTACCATCATGGACAATAAGTCCCTTTCATTCATAACCATCATCATATGGAAACATAGTCCAAAATGATACCATTATCCTTTCGAAACAATCATTGGCGTGACTTTTCATAAATACCATCAATGTGGAGAATGGTCCTTATCCACATTTCTTTTTTTTTTAAAAATCAGTAAATATAATTGAATCTAAAAACATTTTAACTCACGTACCTTTTTTTTTAAGCAAGATGAGAGCGGTGTAGGCGACGTGCTAGGGCTATCAGACAATTAATTAAGAGAATACACTGAGAACTAGACTTAATCAATAATATGACAGGCCTGCAGAGTTGCAGCCTGCTCTGATACCACTCTGTAACGCCCCGGTCCCGGGAGAAGGGCAGGGGACCGGTGCGCTACTTGGGGAAAGGGGAAAGGGGTTGTTGAACAGAAGCAATCAAAGAAATAGGGTTAGTGCCCTAAAAATATGGGCAGCATAACCTCTATAAATGGATCAATCCACGCTTTTAAAGCGTATGAAATGACTCAAACCAGATACCATGACTCTTAGGATGAACCCAAGAAAGAATAACAAAGGCAAACTTCAATGTAAATAATAACAGTTCAAAGGTTAACTGTTAATAGGTTAGGCATAAAAAAAAGCCAGACTGATGTCTGTCCAAATACTTAAAGTAAAGAGATGCCAGGCTCCCGCCTGTCGTGAAAGCAATATAAAGCCAGGCTTTTGCCTTGACATGAAAAACAATGTAAAGCCAGGCTTGCGCCTGTCTGAGTAAGGAAAGTAAATAAATGCCAGGCTTTCGCCTGTCAGGAACAGAAAGTAAACGGGATTCGGAGAACCGAACACTCCGTAACAATAAAGAAAATGGGATTCGGAGAACCGAACACTCCATAACAGTAAAGAAAATGGGATTCGGAGAACCGAACACTCCATAACAGTAAATAAAATGGGATTCGGAGAACCGAACACTCCATAACAATAATCAGAGTAAGCGGACAAAAACGCAGTGCATTTATTCAGACACAAAAGGTAACCATGTTCTCAGTTGGACTCCACACATAAAAGAAACATATACATCAAAAGATAGCCCTTCAGCCTTAGCACAACCGTCCACCATCCCGCAGCTCATCCTGAAAATATTTGAAAAGATTTGGGCGTGAGTACTAATGCACTCAGTGGGTACTTTTGAGAAAAACCTTCAGAATCATTTTATAAAATAGAATATCCAATCATATTGAGAGCATATCATGGAAAGCTTTTAAAGTAGAAAATTTGCGAATTCCATGTATACTAAATCATTTTAGTTCCATCATTGCGCGCAACTCTCCCCTAGAACGCTTACGGTGAGTCGGTTCGTGTACACAACCCGGCTGCTTAAGGTTGGACACTGCCCTGTTTGCTTGGGGCTCGATATCGTGAACCATTGTAGTTTCGTCACCAAAAACAGTAGTAAGACTTACATGAGTCAGGAGAGCACATCAAATACAGTCATGAGTTGGATATTCAATCATATTCATTTTATAAATATCAGGGCTTAATAACCCGAAACATATTTTTATATAATAAAAACCCACCTGGTAATCTGAGCTAGATCTAGATTCTGATTCTGATCTCAACTAGAAGTCTCCTTCTTCTGTGCCTACAAGATTATCCGGCAACTTAGTTTCGATGAATGACTACCATTATGTCAAAATCTAACCTTTCTTAGCTATGAAGTAAATATTATAATATCTACTATCTTAATACGCAGCACCCGGATCATCAAAATATTTTGACTCTTAAGGGAACTTTACTCAGGGCATTTTTATAAAGAAAAACCGTTTAGGAAGTTTTGGCATACGGGGTGGTCAAACCCGTATCCTAAAATTAATTCGGTACAAATAAATTCATACCGCAAGATCTGCCCATTGGAAAAATATGAAACTTTAAATAAAAATACTATATTTTGACACGGAACAACTTTTGAGTTTAAAAATACGATAGGGCTATCCACGAAGGATAGATCTGAAAAAGACTACAATTTAATAATCGGATACCCAAAATATACCCGAAATTAAAAAGTGACAACATGGAAAATGTATATAAATATACATAGAACATAAAACCCTAAAGACACTTTTTGATTCGATGACCCGAAAGAGTCACCGATTTGAAAGGTGGTGGCGACTTTTGGCGGCGGTCACGATGATTTTCCATCGTGATCGTCCGTCGTGTCATCATTTCAATCACGTATTCGTGATCTATGCGTTGACACCTTCAAAATGACTATTTCGGAAATGAAATAGGAAACTAGAGACGTACCTTCTCTAGAAGCTGCTCGGCGTTTCGATTTTGAAAATGAATGAAAAATGAAACCTTAACCTCCTATTTATAGAAGAAAAATAAATAGGATAATATTTCGAAAAAGAAATTGGATAATGACGGATGTGCCTTAGTTATCCAAATCTATTACCTTTCACCCTAAAATTGTGCCAAGTGTTCATTTGAACTCGAAATTGGAAAATTCAAAGTTTGGCACGATGCTTGAAAATTTTTCTATCAACCCAAGAAAAATATCAGAACATATTTTTAAAGCAATTTTTGACCAAAAAAAATTTTAATAGATTTCCCTGGCTGCGATTTTCCTTTATTTGAGTCCTTTAAGGACCCAACTTCTTACCTAAATTACCCTCAGGTAACATAAGTTGAGTAAAACCCCTCTAAAATATTTCGGGGTATTACAGACTCAAACAAGCCCCTCGTTCTTGGTATGAACGACTCACAAAGTTTCTGCTGGAGAAAGGATATGTTCGTGGAGGATCTGATCGAACACTCTTTGTTAAAAGAGAAAAATCTGAAGTGATCATTGTTTAGATCTATGTCGATGATAGTCTTTGGATCTGTCTCAGACAGATTGGTGAAGGAGTTTGTCAAAGACATGACATTTGAGTTCGAAATGAGTCTGGTCGGTGAGATGACTTATTTTCTGGGACTTCAAGTAAAGCAAAAAGATGATGGCATCTTTGTGTCTCAAACAAAGTATGTAAGGAATTTGATCACTAAATTTGGGATGGAAAGTTGCAGCCTGAAGAGAACTCCCATGGGAACTCACTTGAAGTTAACCAAAGATGAAGCTGGTGTGTCCATTGAGCAAACCTTGTACCGAAGCATGATCGGTAGCCTACTGTACCTCACTGCGAGTCGGCCTGATATCAGTTAC
The DNA here is from genome assembly GCA_026008535.1 of Perilla frutescens. NCBI lineage: Eukaryota > Viridiplantae > Streptophyta > Magnoliopsida > Lamiales > Lamiaceae > Perilla > Perilla frutescens. The sequence goes on from BRKX01000015.1 coordinate 18,524,233, forward strand.
AGTGTTGAAGTGTGTGCACGCTACCAATCTGATCCCAAAGAAAGTCACTTGAAATCTGTCAAGAACATAATCAAGTACGTAAAAGGTACAGCTGAGTTGGGACTTTGGTTTTCTTATGATACAAACCCTAGTTTGGTGGGGTTTTGTGATGCGAATTGGGCTGGATGCACTGAAGATCGGAAGAGTATCTCAGGTGGATGTTTCTTCCTTGGAAATAATATGGTCTCATGGTTTAGCAAGAAGCAGAATTCGATATCACTTTCTACCGCCGAGGCAGAATATATAGTTGCTGGGAGTTGTTGTACTCAACTCTTGTGGATGAAGCAAATGTTGCTTGACTATGGTATCCCACAATCTGTCCTTACCATATATTGTGACAATATGAGTGCAATAAACATTTCGAAGAATCCTGTTCAGCACTCTCGAACTAAACACATAGACATTCGTCACCATTTCATCCGGGAGCTTGTTGAAGACAGATCTCTTGTGATTGATTATGTTGCAACAGAGGCACAGCTTGCGGACATCTTCACTAAGGCACTTGATAGTGCAAGGTTTGAAACACTAAGATCCTCCTTGGGTCTTTGTGTTCTATAATCTTCTCCTCTGCGAGAAGACTCTCTATACAGTCTTGGTCAGTGATGTATGTATAGAGAGTATAAAATGACCATGGTTAATATGGTCTGAGAAATGTTGTGCCAATATCTGTCCTGGACAATTTTTGCTATGGAGGAACGGTTACTTTTTAACGGCTAGTAGTGCCTTATTTTTCGCACCACTATCGATTCCACTTCTCCACACCAAGCTGCGGGGTGATGTGTGTGGAATAAGTGAGTAAAGGAAATTTCCTTTTAGAATTTCCTAATTAAGGTCTTAACCTTATTTTTCAAAAGAGACAGAATCTCAGCAAAATTTCCAAGTCGTTCTCTCTCTCTCTCATGTGTTTGCTTGTGTCTTGTTGTTCGAACTCCAATGGCGGACAAAGGTGTTTCCTCTAAACCCTCTCAAGCTAAAAACCCAGAATTTCTACAGAAGACTTGCGTCGACAGCTTGCAGAGCTTTCACAACCAATTGTGTTTTCTCCGGCAAGTGTCTCTATTCCTACTCTAGAGGAGCTGTCTGTCTCTTCCCCTGACACCCTTGCCTCTGTGCCTACATCTATGGCGCCTCTTGTTGTTTCACCGCCTAAGTCTGTGTCTGAGACAGATCTCCCTGTTCAACCCTCTTTTAGGGTTTCTGAAGGGCCATCCTCTCCGCCCATGGTGTCTGCGGAAATCTTAGATGCTTCAATTGCGGCCGTGATAGAAAATGTTGGAGGTTCTGAAGTCTCCTTGGCCCCTGATGAAGATGTTGCCACCGCCTCTATTGTTGGCGAAGAGTCTGCCTCCATTGAGGATTTTACTGCATCTCTTGATACTTTGAAGTTTGTTCAAGCTACGTCTCTTTCTACTGTTGTCCCTGTGTTTAGTGACACACCCATAGTCCCTGTGTCACCTCCTGCTGCCGATAAAACCCTTGATCAAGGTCAAGGTGATGATGATGTTGATATCTCCTTCCTAGATGAAGATTCTCCTGTTCTTGAGGATGTTTCCATCCCTCCTCAACCATCTCAGAATGTTACCTCCTCCAAAACTCGTGGGTCCAAACGCAAGTTGGAATTGAGAGATGATCCAATCACCCCTCCAGTGTCTGATGATGAAGATGACACACCTATTGCAAATTTGAAATCGAAGGTGTTGGCAAAGGTTGCTGCGAAGAAGGTGACTCCTGCTAAAATCCCCAAATCGAAGAAAGTCGCTGCCAGGAAGGGGTGTTCATCAAAACCCCCCAAATTAGTAAAGCCTTCTGGGAAAAAGGCTTTGGCTAAGCAGACTACTATTGTTCCTGCTCACCGTGTTACACGGAGTGTGTCTGAGCAAAGGATGGGGTTGATGTCGGGACATCGCCGCCCGCTGATGAAGCAAGCCAGAGCTCCTTCCACCTATGACGAAGAAGCAGAGGATATCCCTGAGTCTGTCCCGGACAGATCAGATTCTGATTCAGAGGCTTTTGATTCTAGTGAGTTCCTCTCTGCTTTTCATCAATCACAATTCAAGATTGTTGTTGGTCGCTCGTTAGTTTCCGACCGTTGCTTGATTAAGTCTAATATAGAGGAAACGGGTGTTGATATCCTTTTGTATGATCTTCGACTGGAAAAGTCTGCTTACTCTGCTCCCCATTCATTACTGCTGTTGTACATAAATTTTATGCCAACTTGTCCAAGCGCTTGCGTGATGCTTCCTATGAGCATGCTTTTTCAGTTTTTGTGTGGGGTCATTGGATTGTTTTGTCCCCTGCTGTGATTAATGAGTTTTTAGGTTGTGAGAATCTTGTTGCTCCTGCTCCTGTTTTTGATCTGAATGAGGTTGTGATGGAATTGACTGGAGGAAGTCGGGTTATTTGGCCCTCGGGGCGTGTGTTGTTAGTTTCTGATTTGAGTGTGAAGTACTCGATACTTCACAAGGTTGCTATTAGAAATTGGTTGCCCAGTACTCATGATTCGACTGTAGGAAAACCTATGGCCTTGTTATTCTATACTGTGGGCACTCGTCGAGGAATCAACCTTGGATTGATCATATTTGAGCATGTGCTTGCTCATCCTGAATCCTCTCGTGTCCAGCAGTCTGTTGGCTATCCTGGCCTAATCTTCAGCATCATTATGGCCCAGTATGATGTTGTCTTTGCCAATGACGTGTATGCGTCTGTTGTGCAGCCTTTGTCAATCAGCCACAAGCTATTCTCATCTCAGCATACTCCGGATGTTCCTGCCCGTGATGCTGATGAAAGCTCGAGACCTATGCCCACATCTGTTCCAGACAAATCTGCTGCTTCTTTTTCTGTCACCTCTGTTTTTCTTTGACAGGCATATCAAGTCTCTGAAGCATGAAGTGGTGTTCCTGAGCAAGTCCATTCGGACGTTCAAAACCAGGAAGCAGGAGTTGGAGGCCTTGCTGATTGATCTCCGAGCCCGAGCCCTTGGTCTTGCCTCACCGCTTGATGTGCCGAGTGCTTCCTCTGTCCCAGCTACTGATAAGTCGGCTGATGCTGATGACGATGATGCTGATGATGTTGCTGCCTTCCCGGCCTGAAGATTGGTGTTTGCCAGTTTTGGCAACAATTAAGGGGGAGAAGAATGTTGGTGCAAGACGGCCGATGTTGGTGAATGATGGCCTTCGCTACTGCTGTGTTGAGCGTGTGCTCAGTTCGGGATGCTGTTTACCCCACTTTTATTTTTGTTGGTCTGTACTATTATTTGATCAACTGACAATGCAGTTCTACACTGCGAAACATTGCTCTGATCGTGATGAAGACACTCCCAGTTCAGCTTCAGGGGGAGTGTTCTTGAAACTGTCCCTGACAGTTTTTTAAATGTATCACTCTTTTTGATATATTTTTGATATGCGAAGTTTATTCAAGTGTTGTGCAGATCGTGATGATAATTGTCGACCATAAACGCCAAAGGGGGAGATTGTTAGTGCCACCATCATGCACTAAGTATTTGTGTTATTGAATTGGCGAGATATGTTCGACAAAGTGTGTCTGGGTATGTCCCACGAAGTTTTATTTTCCACTGTGCAAGAAAAGAAGAACAGTTGGTGAACTATTCCAGATTATGTCCCAGACAGAACCAGGGACACTCTACTTATGGCAGTTTCCTTGTTGGAAAGATCTTGCACCAAACTAGTTTGGAAGGTCAAGATAGATTCGTTATACTGCCTTATGGTGTAGATCTGGTGCTTAATTAACCCTCCTACACTTGGGAAGTATCTACAAACGTATGGAAGGCCACAAACCACAATCCACTTACCTTGTTGGCGGCGGATGGAGATCGACGCCTATATGAAGACCGAATTGAGGAGTAATCGGTGCCACTGTTATTTTGTTTAGATTTTAGTGTTAGAATCAGTTTGTGATCGTTTTTGTAACTAGTAGTTGTTCCTTAAACAGTTCAACGTGATAAACTAGTTTTGAGTGTTTTCGAGTGAAACACGTGAGGGGATTTTTATTCCGTTTTGTACGCAATCTCGGGAGAGATTGTAAGTTGAAGTCGTGGGTAGCTAGAGGGAGTCTAGTGTCACGGTTGTGAGGGGATCTTACAACTTTCGGCTAGAGAAAGAGTTCTAGGAGAAGAACGGGCGACATAAGGTGGGAGGCTTGTATGTGTAAGATCCTTAATACCCTCTTCGAAGGAGTAACAGTCGAAACTTCAAGTTTGGGAGCAATCCCCCCAGAGTAGGTTGGTTGAACCGAACTGGGTTATCATCTCGTGCGTTTTTACTGCTTTATTTATTTATGTTCTTCCATCTGTTCCACACATATCATAGGGGATTACTGTTTTTCAAAACTTCATACCCATTCCTATTGTTATAAATTTACAATGGATAAGCTATACGTACATAATACGGTTCATTTAACATAATATGTATTTATTAATATGTAAAATAAGCTACAAACTCGAAATATGATAAACAAAATTACTTTATTAATTTGATGGTGCGTTCTAGAAATATATTGTACGACGCACATTATATATATATATATATATAACCTAAAAAGGGTTAATAAAGTTTGAATTCATAAAACTTTGTTCACAAGCTCATCCACTACGTTAATCATATATCGAATGGTGTGGTCCATTCTGTAAACCGAAAGCTTGCGAAGGTTCCTTTTCCATTACCATTTTCCTTTTCCCAAACAATCTCTAGTCCAAAAGAATACCAAATTTCGTAGACTTGTTTGTAATTTAATTATATACATTGAATTTCACAAAGTCTCGCGTTTCAGCCAAACCTAATCAAGAATATGAAGGAAAATTATAATACACATAATTTATTTTTTTTAGAACGAGGATGGCGATTGAGATTCATACTCAAGTCTCTCACATTTTCAAATTAAAAGGAAGGTCACACAAAGTAATTAAACTATCTAAATCAGTTTCACTACCAATTAATTTCACTTTTTATTTTGATAAGATTTTAATTTTTCGAGGAGATTGATGGAGCTGTAGCCATCTCATGTGTTTCTAAATTTAGAGATCCCAACTTTTGTGGTATTCCTGATTAAGTTTCCTATTTTTCTTGCTCTTGCACCTTTTCACCTATTTTATACTTTATTACTTCATTCGATCGAGAGTTTTAGTCCTTGCTTGATTTTCATCACATCCGCGTCTAAATATAAATGGATTAACACTTAATTACTACGTCTATAATTTACCAAATACAATGTGTGTGTGTTTGTTGGTTAGCTTTAATCTACCTGAGGTTTGGAATATATATATATTTGCCGTATCCTATTTTTAGGCATATTTGTTCGAGATATGCTATATACAACAAATTAACAATATGTATCGATATTTTTGCAAAAAGAAAAAACTCGATGGAACTTTCTTTGTTCTTGCTTACGAATATTGCAAAATAAAACATTAGTCAATATTGCTTTCACGCTATGCAAGTTGGATTTCCTTTTGGACAATTCTTGGCTATATGGACCAGTATATTTTGGGCCTACTATTTCTCCTTTTTGTGGAAATCAACATCACATTCAACAACTTGACTCAACCATACCTATTTCACTAAAAAATATTATAAATTAATAAATAAATACCTATGTCACAGTGACAAAACCTAACTTCTTTGATCATAAAAAATGGCACAATATTTTTGTAACGGTCCCCTCCCCAAAACTTAAATAGCATTTTCCTCTTAATTTTTGGAAGTTCGAAAACTCCATTTTTATTCATTTGCCACCACCAACAATTTATTGTTGTGTAATGCGCGCCCATACCTCTACATGGATTTTTTTTTTCCCAAAACAAATGCAACAGAGACGGTAAATTAACTTAGAAAGTCGTGATAATTTTTTCAGACGTGGAGTCGAATAACCTCTCCATTTTATACAAGGATCTCCACCACTTAAGTGTTTTGAACGAACATTTATAATCCACAGAGAGGGTATCTGCGTTAGGCCTCAAGAAGTTTCTTACCATGGCCCATGGGAGTTTATCTTGTTAGTGAACCACCGGACTTAGGTTATGGGCCTTTTTTAAAGCCATCAAAACCCAAAAATAATATATCTAGGAAGAATTGGTTATGGACAAAGCCCAAAAACCTAAGTCCAATCCTGAGCCTTTAATTGGAGTTGCTATTGGGTTTCAACTAATTAATTGTCCTTTCAATGGCCTATTTTCTTCGGTTTTATGGCCCAATAAAATAATCATATTGTATGGGAACATGAAATCTAATTAATTTCAATATAAAAAAATTAGAAATTACATATGCAAATTGAAATATAATCTCAATAACTGAACTGGTCTATTGGAACCCAGTTGACAGATAAATCAAACAAAATGGTTGAATCTAACAAAACTCAACCATTTTCTCAAAAAAAATAATAATAAAAAAAAAAAATCAACCATCAAAATATCGGGTGAATTAAAAGCCATTCTTTTTTGAATTTGTATGTCCATTGAGTATGGTTTATCACCCGTGGAAGTTTATATCATTTATATTTTGGCGGTGCATGTCCTTGAAGACAGTAACATTAAACAAAGAGCCATTATGTGATTATTTAATTTATTCAAAGCTTTCTTTACTGCCAAGCAGATTTTGTGTCTCAACTGTTCATCATATGCGGAGCAGCGTAGGGAAGCTAACCAAATGATTCATTCGCTTGCAAATTATGTTTTAAATTTAGATAAAATTAGTATTTGGAGTTATGATTATCCTTCGTGGCTTACGAGCCTTGTAACTGATGATTTATATCATTAATATGAAGTTTTTACTCATTCAAAACATTTAAGTATATATAGACATAAATATATACAAACACACGTATAAAAGACAAATAATCAACACATAATGCAACACAGACACTCCCACAGCTTCTTTTTATTTTTTTTACGTCGAGGGTAGTTGGCAGCCAAGGGCAGATGGAAGGGGGCAAAGCCCCCCCCCCCCCCCCCAATTTTTTTTTAAAATAGGGTTATTTAGTAAAAAAATATTTTGCCCCCTAACTTTTTTTTATTTAAGGTTCTTGTTATTATCGGACTTGATATATTTTAAAAAAAAAGTATAATATTAGTGTATATAAAACTGGGCTTGGTCAATTGAGTCTTACTCAAATATATAAATAAATATTGAACAAAATGAAATACACACAAATCAAATCAAATTAAACAAATTCTCTCCAATCTCTCTCCAAGCAAAACAAATTAAGGTTGAATTAGCAATTCGACTTTTATGAGTTAGATTACACATTTATTATTTTCAGTTATTTATTTGAATGATAACAATCTTCTTTTCTATTTAACTTTGGAAAGGGAAAGAAAGACGGAAGCGTAAAGTGATCCTAAAATGATATCATTTCACTGGAAAAACAATGAACAAATGAAAATGATATCATTTCACAAACATATATACATATGGAAAAAATAATTAAATATATAAATATTGACCATCATCTCATTTCCAATGTTCTTTCTTAGCGACATGAATAAATAGAATGTACGAACAGTTGCTGCTTCGCCCCCTAAAGAAAATTTTTTAGATCCGCCATTGCCCGCAGCCACTATTGAGGTGAGCATTGGGTAAACCCCGCCCCTGTGTAATAGTCTGCAAACCACACAGGGGAGGTAAACCATACTTGGCAAGTTAGATATGATAGGCTCACACCTAATGGTGTTGGTGGTGGGATTCGAACTTGAGACTTTTGACCACAAGATAACACCACTCCACCACTAGGTCATCTTTAAGGGGACACTCCCACAGCTTCTTCTCATACACTCTCTCCGTTTCTAAATAAATATCATTTTTACACTTTGATTTTGTTTCACAAAAAGTGTTATTCTACATAATCGAGGTGGAAAATTAAATTCATATTTTTCTCATAGTTACCCTTATTTAATGCATTCAAACATCATTATGTGACACATTTAATGTATTCACATAATGATATATAAGGTAATTTTATTATTTTATTAAAGTGTGTATAATTATATATTTAGAATAACACTTATTCAAAAATGGAGAGAATACTGGTATAATTTGCATGGTATCTAATTATTATTAATCATTTCCGTCGTAGATTGTTGTGAGTCATCCATAGACCAGAAAGTAAAATATATTTATTAATTGCCTACTCATTATTTACCAAATTACATACATTATTATGTAGATAAAAGAAAAACCACTTGTTATTTTGCATTGTTACGTACATTATTATATAGATACATGAAAAACCACCTTGTTATTTTGCTTTGTTATATATACTAGTGCATTACACCAGTGCAGTGCACAATATAATATTTTATTTTTTATAGTATTGCAAAACAAATGTTTACAAAAATGAAATATAATAATATAAGAACATATATTTTCAAAAAAATGTCTACTTTTGATATCACTTTAATCGGTGGAAATTGGACTTTTAATAAACTATTATTTTATTCATATATATATATATTATTATAAGAATGTTTTCTAATAAATTAAATAAATGATTCTATGCCATCCTTTTATTATGGTATAAAAGTCATTTTTTCAGGAAAATATAAAAGTCAGATTTATCTGAGTTTAACTTGTTTGAACAAAGGTATTATCCGATTCTAAATATAGAATTTTTTCGGTGTCAAGTCTATTATTTCTGAAAATATAAAATATTTTATTTTATACTTTTTACAACATTAGAAATCGAATCAAATTAAAAAAAAACATGGATAACCATTTCTAAGCAGGCTTATGTATTACAAAAACCGGATATATGATCAAAATATCAATTCAATATATAAATGTAACAATTATATTAATTACCAGCCTCTGAATCTGCTATGGCCAATCATTTCTTGCTTGAATTTGTTGTAGGATACCGAGTCGTCATTTCGATTGATACGCAAAATATATTTTTGAAATTAAATTTTGGCCTCTAGAAAATAACTTTATTCACATAAGATTTATGGAATAGATTTCAGTAAGAAGAAGTAGTTTTTCATAATAATTATCTCTTCTTTGCAAAACTATGTCTCTGAGAGGCCTCATGTACACCGTCTCCACCAAACTCAAATTAAAAGACCATGTGGTTAATTAAGATAAGAAATGCGAAAAACATGCAATATTGAAAGAAAATTATAAATATAGATTTCATAATTGTAAAATCAAATTACTAGATACAATTATTGTATATATAACCATAAATGCTAGTGCTAACATTAATTCCTAAAATGCCACACCAAAATACTAATCTGATTACTGAATATTTATTGATAAAACTATAAATGCAAGGGTCAAACTTGATTCCTCAAATGTAAAACCAAACTACTAAATCGTCAGCCTCTTTTTTTTTTTTTATTGTTGCTGGAAACTCATCTGTTTTTTCTTAATTCACCTTGAATTCTGTGGATCAGTTGATCATCCCACTGTTTCATGAAAACTTCCAAGTCATCCAAGTTGCTAGTAGGTTTCAGGCCCTATCAAATCAATGATTTAAACATGATCAATTACGTAGTTATGGCAATGGCAAAATTCATTCAAAATATTCAAGCTATAAAGACAAACCTCATCATCATAATTTGTTGCGCTTAGTTTTGTGATAACATCCATATCATAATTCATAATTCACTTTAAGTATAATGAATGCACCAGTGTAATTTTTTTTTGCTAGGATTTTATTTCTACCTTGAACAATATTTTTTTGTCAGATAGTGGTTCGATCTCCAAGGGCAGATCATGTAACTCTCCACATCCTTACAAAAAAAAAATGGTTTATTTATTTCAATACATTGTATTAAAGAATATAATGATTTTATTAAACTTGAAATCTAATCTAATAGTACAAAATAGAAAACACATACATAATTAAACATTCTCGATCCCACAATTGTAATGGTGCAATTCTAGAATCGTCAACAACATGTATTGTTAATTTCTAATTTATTTTGGGTAGCATGAGAAGTCATTCACCTAAAAAGGCATAATTTATATTATATTGTACATTTAGAAATTTAGAAAATGATAGACAAAAGTATTGTTAAAAATATTACTTTAGACGCCCACTGATATTGAAATTCTCACACGTCTCACAATAAAATTTGTTGTTCTCTGACTTTAATTTCTTTAAACAGATATTGAATGCCAAGCATGTCCATGCTCCAATGGTGGCAAACACCCCAAAAGCGACCACTCTTAAATAAGGAAAAAAGTGAAATACATTATAACATGGATTTGAAAATGCCGAAATAGGTTATGTAAACTTTAAATTATCAATCTAACCTCTTCATCATCATAGAGTTGGATTATTATTGTTGTCACAATTTGTCCTCACATAAATTCTTCTGAATTGTTTCTGCCAGTGTTAATGGTGTGATAGAGTTTGATATGAGCTCATTGCTTGTGAAGTATTTGTGCATTTTAAATATAGAAATTAAGATATAAGTTTGATGTGGTGCAATATTTTTTTATAAAGAATCATTGATGACTCATGAAGTACAATATACCTTTACTGGAATGCTTTAATTTATTCAACATTATCATCAAAGATTATCTTGGTTGCAAAGTAGAAATTTGTAAATTCCATTTTCCCCTAGATGGACAGGAAAAAAAAATATTGTATTTGAATTATATTGAACTTAGGAATATATAAAAAAGTGTAATGTATTTAAAAACCTCAATAAGTATTTGAGTGACAAAACTAAATGACAATACCAATAGGGCAAGCTAGTTCGTTGGGTAGGAAATCACTAAACACCTCAGTGTAATTCTCCCATAAGGTGCATGCTAATGTATTGTGCATGATTTACATTATCAAGTTATTAAATAGTATTAAAAAAGACATATGAATACAATAACACAATGCCAATCGAATGATTTGATAAGGTAGAAATATTAATTTTTTGGCACACGCTCGTAGAAGCACAAAATGAAAAGGTCAAATTGCATTCATGCACAAAAAAAATTAATTCATGAGATAATTGATGATAAAAAGAACACATCATCATAGTTCTTAATAAACCCAGAATAGCGTACAAAACAGAAAAACGTAAAAAATGGTAATATCAAAGTAAATAGTTGTGAAGAAAATATTTGTTACTCGATTTTCTCGAGGACAAAATCCATGAGTTTTGTTTGTCATCCATTTATTTCTCTAATTTGTGGTTTATATGTGGAAATAATGGCACATAGAACATTTGCAAATTTAAACATCAACAATTGCACATATTATATTATTATATTATAGAAATAATCAACAAATAAAATAAATAATAGCAACACAATCATACCAAACATAACAACATCACTTGTATAGTTGTATTTTCCATTGATGATATTTCATTGAAAGACTTCAAATTGAAGACTCGACTTGGAAAAGAATCGTTACACTCCACAAATCTTTGTTTGTTTGAAAAATAAAAGCTTGAATCCATCATGTGGTTTTGTAGTTCATAGTATTTTTGCTAACTACATAATTGTAAACAAGATAAACTTTTCCTTCATCCATTAATGATTTAAATTTTGAAATTAGAGAGCGTTGGATTGAAGTATGTACTTAGTCGCCCTAAATTGTTTAAAACTCACATTAAATATTATTGAAGTATACATTAGATATTCGAAAAATCTATAGTAAATATAAAAGTTAAGTAGTCTTTCCACAATATTCCCAATTTAAGATTTTTTTTTTTTTAGAAAAAAAAAATTGACATTTTGTGGACTGCCAATTGTGCATTCTAAAATGACTGTTTCTGTAAATTTGAAATTTGAAAATTCCATTTTGAAGCCACTTACATGATCAACTTTCTATGTATAGTTTATAGTTCATGCCACAATTACTAATTCAACACTAACAAAATTTTAAAACTCAATAGGTGGAATTTTCCAACCACTTCCAAATTCTTATGTACATTTTAAAAGATAAATTACGCATCACAAATTTAGTAGTTACTTTTTTCTGTAAGCTTGTGTTATTAATAATCTTTAAGAACCTTCTTAGATATATTTTTATTCACCTCTAGGTGATTTAGATATCGGGTTTTTACAATATTTTTTTATCATTTAATTGCTCAATTTTCAATTTGTTATGATGACACTTGAGCAGTTATGTCACTAATGTGGTGGGGTGTGTTTTAATGTTTACAATTGAAATGATAAACTGCTAATACGTCAAGAAAATAAATATAATGATATTGATTTCATATTTGTTGCTGAAATCTTCTCATCGGATGCCTTCAGACTTCAAGGTGGAGCCTTATTAGAGAGTTGAAGCTGAAAAGGTTTGAAGATGTGTCTGGTGAGATATTATTGTATTCCCTTCTTACATAACAAAATAAAAAGATTTGAGAAATTATAATTTCATCTTTCACAACTAATAATAACCAACTTTTATGAATTCATCAAAATACCACAATAATCCAAGCACCAAAGAACAAATAGTCAAACACTATGCATAAAAAAAGTATCCAGATTTTTTGAAAATACAGAAGCATCATTTTAACAACAAACAACTACCTAGAAATCTTGAAAACTGTGAAGCATCATTTTAGCAACAAGCTCAGATGTTCATCACAATAAGACTACCGGAAACTTAAAAGTTAATTCAGGTATTCATCATTAAGTTTTTAAGACACCAAATTTTCTTCACAACATATATATCACAGTTATTATCACAGAACACCAAATGTAAGATGCAGTTTCAACATTAGATTTACCATAGCATATTTAATGTAATTTTGCATACAGTACCAATTTTTTTGGGTACTCTATATCCGAGACTTTTGATGTCTCACATTTAATGCATTTTCTTTGGATTTTTGTTCCCAAGCTTTAAAATGGCCATGAAATATTTGTTTCAAAAAAAACTTTAAATATATTAAAATTTTAATTTTTAAAAATAGAATGGTGAATTGGTGATAATTATATCAAGATTTGGGAAAGAGCATAAAATTTTCATTTGAAAAAAATCCAGAATAATGATTTTCATAAAAATTTAATGCTAAAAGATTGTATGTTTTTGCATACAAAGTATTAAAAAAATTATATACGAAAATTAAAACTATATTTTTATAAGTCTTAAATATGTACCTCTTTTCGATCATAAGAGAAGATAATATTAGTTTTTGTGAACTAATCTGTGCGTCGTTAACTAAACTGCATCATGATAAAATAAAATTTAAGCAATAATGCAAGGAAAAAAAATGAAAAACCCCACCACAAATAAACATGATTCCTAAAGAAAACAAGCTATGAACAAGTTTCGTGAAGAAGTAGTCATAAGTCATGCATGCTCTATTTTATAATAGGTCTAGATGATATGGAACTGATATTGCATAAATATATCTTCTTATCCTAAAGAATTAATACATGTGATATATCTACACAAAAGAGTGTCAAGCCTACTTTACAACATAAGTGAATACAGTAATGTTATTTTAAGAACACAAAATAAAAAAGAAATTTAGAATAACTTATCTTATACTCGAATAAATTTGTATGTTCCGCATCTTCATCCACACCCTAACAACAACTTCAATACATTGATTGACAAGCTATTTTGAGAATAAAATACCTAAAACTCATGGTGAATTTTCAATCAAACAAATTATATTAAGTTGGGAATAGAGACAGAAGACGATGACAGATATAGAATGAGCCATCAAAGATGCTAGATAAGATCATGAGGAAGAGAATGACTCGACAGTTAGCCGATTAGGTCGGACACAGTATTGAGCGACGGATATCTACCCTAACCTAAAAATGATGGATGAATGTTACATAAGCCCTGGGTCTTGTGTTATTGCTCTGTATTTTTTATTTTATTTTTTTGAATTTATTGAACTAAACCCAGAGATATTAAGGATATTTTACTGCTAGATATTCAATTTTAAACAAGGCACACTTCCTTATGGTCCACAAATATGTTTTCCATATCAAAATTACTTTTAATTGGTGTTAAATCCTTAGTAGTTATCAAAATGTCTTGTAACGACCCAAAATCATTTTAAATTGGTCATTATCATTTTCTAAGAATGTTGATTCAAATGAGTTATTTAAATTATTTTGTCCTATGAGTCGCACCTTAGTTATTATAAAAATGTGAATCAAATTTATTTAATGTTATTACATTATTAGTTAAATTAAACTTTATTTCTTATTATTTTTTAGCCCAAATTATGACTTATTAATGGGGGACGAAATGGATTTAATATTTGGTTTAGAACTCAAAACTATTTTGTAGCTAATATTTAAAATTCAAAACCATCTTCACGTGGAGAAAACAATTAAGTGCGGAAATCTTGCAAATCACAGTTTAAATCTTCAACCAAATTAGTGAAATTTACACCACAATCAGTTTTAATCAAATCAATCATCCCCTAATTTTTAAAGGTTCCATTTTTACGTTCAAAAACTATGTATAAAAGGGACACTCTAGACCTCATTTCATCACACCAAGCTTTCTCAAGTAATTCAAATATATTTATCTTAAGGTGGCATGCATGGATCTAACTTGGTTCTATTTCAATTGAGCTTTAACGTAAAGTTGAAGTGTTAAGGTTCAAGTGCAAATTAAAAGTCCAAGTTAAGGTGGGAATCCAATGTGGATTGTTATGCAATAATAATTTATGTTTATTATGCAGTTTATATCAATGTTTTTAAAACCCGACCGAATATTGAACCAAATAAAAATTTAGGTCATAGGGTCACTCTGGTTCAATAGGTCGGACCGTTATGAAAAAAACTGGTAATATAATATATTAATATTATATATTTATAGTTAATAATTAAAATTTATTAAGCAAAATATACAATCTTGATTGAATAAATTTTTTCGAGAAATCACATATTAATATAAAATTATAACTAAATAAATATAAAGGAAATATATTTACTTTAAAAAAATTAAATGGAAATTGAATGTTGAACATAGAAATCCGTGCATCTAACCTACTTTACTTTCTCTCCTCTGCTCTCTCTCTCTCTCACTCTTTCTCTTTCTCTTTCTCACCATTTACTTTCCCTCTCTTCTTTTTTATTTCTCTTCCAATTCGTCTTTTGCTTTTCTGTTCCACCATTTTCATCTATACACGTAGATTTCCCCTTTCTCCTCTTTTTCTTCTTTTTGTTTGTCAAATTTTCTTTGGTTGATTGCTCTGTTAAAAAAAATTATTAAAACATTCATTTTCTGTGTTTTTTTTAAATTGATTTTTTTTTTCATTTTACTCTACTTAGCAAATTAACCATCTCCATTTTGTCAACACTCATCTAGAACCATGATACTTCATTTCTATATATGTATGGGTGAAGAGATAAAAAAACAAGACGAAGTGAAAAATCGTGAAGATGAAAGTCGTTTCTATGCCACTTATCGCTGATTTTACCGGTTTTGGGTGGTTCATGTCAGTTTTTTTACAAACCGCTTTAAGTTGATGACCGGACCGGTGATGTGAGAAATTGCGGGTAAACCGGTCGGTCCAATTTTAAAAACATTGGTTTATATGTGAAAATTACATGCTCGGCCGACGGACGACAAGAAAGGTTTTACTCAACCTATGGGTTGCATGTTCGTTCTACAGGCTCCAGGAAAATGATACTTTATGTAATGTATTTATTGTTCATATTGTGTATAATCTGGATAAATACAGTAACTCATTGAGTTAATAGCATTCACCCCAAAACTATATATTTTTTCAGGTTTATGAAGCTCAAACAATGACCTGGAGATGGGGTGATGGTCAAGATTAAATAAATATTGTTTTATTATAAATATTGCTTTTGCTGCATAAAATTCTTTTATTGAACAGATGAGATGATTTTCTTTTAGAAATTTTAGGACGTCACATGTCTTGACTTATTTAACTATCATATATAAGGCAATTCTTCTTTACTTATTAAAATCCATTGAAATCCATTTTTCCTTGGTAAATAGTTGTAAAATATTATACTCTCTCCATTCCAATTATATAGTTTCTTTCGTCTTTGCACGTAGATTAAAAATATTTATGCAAATAAGATATTAAAGTTAACCTTCCAATATTACCCTCATTTAAGATTTATGACTTTCAAAAATTTAGTGGTTAGTTTTTTTTTAATTTCCAAAACCTAAGAAGGGTGTATTTGTACATTACTATAAAAATTAATACTTCTTATAGTAATGAGACTATAATCGGGACATCCCAAAACAGTAATAGGACTATATAATTGGAACGAAAGAATTATTAAATTAGTTATTCTAATTATGTATATTCACATCAATGATGAATCGTACCACGCAACACGCGCGAGTAACACCAGTATATACTATAATAGTAAATTGTACCAGTTTATCATGGAAAACACATTCAAGGCTAAAAGCTTGATTTCTGTTGTTGAACTCAGGAACATCGTAACAACGCACAAGTCGTAATTGTAACCCAATCTTGCTCTTTCCAGATTGTAAATCATTGATGACTCCAAATGTCGGTGCCATATTTTTTTCTTTCCTATCGTTGATTTAATGACATGTTTATATTTTTGATTTGCAATTATTATAGATTTCACGGTTATGGCCACTTAAATAGGGTCTTGAACGTTATATTTGTTTGAAAAGAAATCACCCAAGCAACGTTTCATGAAGGTTTTTTCAACATGTAGCACTTTGATATATCTAATTAGGTTAGACCCAAGTAAGACGAAAGGTTTTGAGTAATTCAAATTAAAGTAAGCTTTGATAGATAATTTTAAATCAAATTAAAGTAGGATTTGATAATTAATTTTTTTTAAGCGGTATTTTAGAAAAATAAAATTTAATTTTTTAGATAGAATTTTTTTAGAGGGGTGCAGCGAAGAGTTGCAATAACTATGTTTATAGAATTATTATTTTAGCGAGGAGGGACAATAACTATTTTAATAGGCCGCATAAAAGATTATATATATTTGATTAGCTTAATTGTGAATTGACTAAAATAACCCACTATTCTCTTTTTATATAGTTGTAACACAAATTATTGTATTTAATTTGGTAAAACACAAAATAATGTATAAATAAAATAATTTTCACATCCAAATAAAATCATATGGATCCAATCTCTATTCTTCATATGAGTATTCCCTCCATGAACGGTCTTCAAATGGTCTTCGAAATATTTGGGAAAAATTTATATCATCGATCTTCTTTGACTTGATATTGGTAATCCAGAGTGACATCGTCTCATGGGACGAGAGACCTTCTTTCTCTGATGCATGCCCACACTTTCCCTCAATGGGCCTTTTCGGACAACTACTAGATTTGCCCTGCCATCAGACTCATTAAAGGAGTGGCATCAGCACCCAAACAACGTTCATTTCGCCTTGTGCTTTAATGCCCTCTGACGCAACTCAATGAGATGTCCAGCTTGTTGTCTGTCTCTACCATTAGAGTACGCTTGCATGCGTTCCCCGTGTGTCACAGTCACAATCCTCGGCAATCCTCGGTGATCCTAACTAATCCGGACTCAGGAGAAATTGTGTATGATAAAGCAACTTGCGACCCGTGACATCTTCTTCCACTTCATTTGTGGTCATCCTTAGACACAGCGTGCACTCATCCCTCAAGGACTTACACTCTATCTGCCATAGTGCCACGAGGCACTTGTTTTCTTGTCTATTCCCACAAGGCTACGTGAGTCCTTCTCCCGAGTGCTCGAATCACAACTTGCGGGGCACCCGCAATGGTTATGCAAGTCTTCTTTTCTGAGTGCTTGGATTATTAACTACAGAGGGACCTTAGGAAGATCACCGTCCAATAACCGACCGGCAAATAACACCCGTAATGCCCATACAAGACTGGCCTACAAGCCGGATAGCTCTAAATGCTAAATGTTACAAGACAGTAGACCTTCTTTCTCCGATGCATGCCAACAGTTGCCCTCAATGGGAATTTCCGAATAACTGCTATCGGACTTATCAGAGAAACGACATCAGCACCCAACCAGGGTTCTCTCCACCTTGTGCTTCAATGCCCTCCGATGCAACTCAATGAGATGTTCAGCTTGTTGCCCATCTTTACCATCATAGTACACTCGTATGCGTTCCTGTGCGTCAGAATCGCAATTCTCGGTAATCCTCAGTGAGATATTTACTTATTGTCAAAGAAATTTGATCTTTATTATATAACAATATCTTTATTATTTCATTATTTTATCTAATTTTGGATTTCATATGATTCCAAAACTAAATAATATATGAAAATAAATAAAAGATATTATACATAATATTTCAAATTTTCATTATCTACAAATTTCCTCTTGAGATTTGTTCATGAACGACTTGTTGTTTGAAATGAACGAGTCTCGAAAACTGATTAGATAGTTTAAACTCGTATCAAGGGGTTCTTGAACTTGAATTTATTAGATAGTTTATACTCGTGCCAAGGAGTCTTGAATTTCAACTTGTGAATAGTTTATACTCATATTCAAGAGTTCTTCAATTTGAATTTATTAGAGTTTATACTTGTATCAATGATTTTGAATTTCATAATACTTTGTGCTTGTATCAAGGAGCCTCCAAGATTTTAACTTGGATAGTTTAGACACCATATCGAGGAGCCTTCAACTTGAATTTAAACTTGTAGACCTTTTATGCTCGTGTTTATCAGTATCTGGTTTGAATTTAAATTTGTAGATCTTTTATACTCGTGTCCGTCAGTCTTTTATTTGAATTTGAATTTGTAAACATTTTATACTCTTGTCAAAAAGTCTTTGACTTGAATTTTGAATTTGTAGACATTTTACACCCGTGTTAAAGATTCTTCTTGGGCATTGCTTCAAAGAGGTTAGATAGTTTTTGCTCATATATATGAGATTTATTAATAGTTTAAGCTTTTTTCTAAGAGAGCTGGAGCAGTTCTTGAAGAGTTTAAATAGTTTTAGCTCTTATCAAGGAGCATTGTCTTTTTCTTTTTAAGGATTGCAACATGTATTAGAGGACTTGAATAGGCTAACGGTGAGATTTGTTGCCACTTTTTTCTTTTTTTCTTCACTTGGAGATTCCTCAAAAAGTTTTCCCTCGTCATTTGTTTCTTATTCTTCTTCAAAGTTATTGGGCTCTTGCATTGGTATTACTTCAATTTCGTCTGCGACCATGCTCAACTCAATGTTATGAGCTCTAGTGTCCAGTTCCTAGAAGGCCTCTGGTTGAATCTCTTTCAGAATATATCGAAGATCCCAATACATGCCTTTGATGCACATTTCAATTATTGAAATTTCTAATAATCGATCTTTACAATCCAGGCTCAAGTTCCTCCAGTGGTTGATGTAGTCGATGACGGACTTTTTTTTTGTTGGTCTGAGTTTTTAAGTTCAATCAAACTAATTGTTCTTCGAGGTGATGTAGAAGCGGTTGAAGAATTCTTTCTCAAATTAACCCCAACTATTAATTCAATTTGGCTCCAAATTGGTATACCAATCAAACGCATTGCCTTTTAAAGAACGAACATATTACTTCATCTAATGATCTTCGTATGTCCCAGCACCATTGCAGGTTTCTACAAAGTGAGTAACGTGTTGTTTTGGACTCTTTTTGCCATCAAATTGTTGAAACTTTGGTGATTGGTAGCCATCTGGCATCTTCAAGTCATCAATTTTTGGGGTACATGGCTTGCAGTATGTCCAGGGTGATTTGTGGCTCTCTCCTGACTTATCTTTGATTGTTCCAATTTAATCAATGACCACGATTTTATTAGCAGAAAAATAACCGCAAGTGTACGGTGTAGTTGTAATACGTAGTGAGCGAGAGTATTGTATCCACAGGGATTGTACAACAAATAATAATGTGAGTACTAAAATATAGACACCTCATTAATATCTAGACACACAAATAACAGAAGAAAGAGCAAATAAATAAACATTGAAGAACATACACATACATAAATAAAATAACAAACGAAAATAATGGATTCTGAGGAGAGTTCATACAATGGCTTTTATGACATATTTATTGACTACTTAACCTTATTTAATTTATCAAATGTGGGAAATCACTAAATTGTTATCAGACTATTCATAGAACATATGTCATAACATAGAAATAATAAGCATGTACTTCACTGCAGTCGGTTCTTTGCACACGTTATTACTCACAACCTCGTCCTTGGACTTAAATTCCTATACAACACTAGTTCACTTGATCGGTCCTTCCTAGCATCACATAAAATGATTAACCTATTTTATCCCATTAATTAATCGGTCATGACTAGAATTTTCCAATTAATTAACTTGCATACATATGATGCTGCAGTCAACATACACATGAGAAATCCAAACTAGGAAACCAAATACCCGATGATAACCGAAAAATATATCTCAATAAATCAAACCATGAAATCCAATGCACTTACAAACCAAAGAATCCAACAAACTAATTAACTAGACAAAATTAAATAAAAGAAACAAAACATAAACAAAGTAAACAACATGATGTTCAACACAATAAAAAATCTGGAGTCTTCAATCTTTACGTAGCCTCCAGAATCTCTGTTGTGCCTCCATAATTATATTCATCTTAGTACGTCTTGTATCGCCTCTTGTGTGTCGTCTCTTATCCTCTTTCTAATGAGCAGAGATGGTATTTATATTATTGGAGGGATCCTAGGGTTAAATGAAGCCCAAAGTAAAGAAAAGTCTTGAAAATCCCGAACTGAGTCCGTCCGGATCGACGGGTGGGTGGAGGTCGCCCCAACCATGTGTAAAACAAGCCCTCTGGATCGATCGGTGGGGCTCGTTCTCACTCATCTCTCATCCGATTGAGTCAATTTAACTTGCACAACACTCCTAACTTGATTCTCCATATTTCTAAGCTCTTCAATCACCCATTTGGATTATGTTGAATTAATTACATCAATTATCATGGGTTTTACTCTTCAAATACGGTTCAAAGCCCTAATTGTTCCCTCCTTTAGCTCTCCAAGCATATACTTGATCATTTTGCTCCAAATAATCATCAAATTCACCACTATTACTGCAAAACTCACAAATACATCAAAAATACCAAATGATAACATAATAAGAATAAAAGCTATAAAAATCACACAACTTATCAACTTAAACATCATCAATTCATATCCAAAAGTTGTGTTAAATACATGGCTATCAATCAACTTGTATTGAGCCGTCACAAGATAATTCGAATTCTTTGGTAGGAGATTTTCCACTTTGGTTGGCTTGTTTCTTTGCAGATATCTTGGCTCTAGTGTTTTCATCGGCTTGCTCTCCACTGGTATCAACAATGTTTTCTTTCTTCAGCTTCAAGATTTCAGCATATCGTTCTTGCATCCATTTGGCAAGTCTTTGAGCAAGCTTTGTCAAATTTGAAATTTGTAGTCATCTTGATGCTTGAGAAAAATAGTGAAGAGAAAATATGAGAGGTAGAGATGGTCCAACTGAGCGTGCCAAAATTTGTAACACAAATGTTTGTATTTAATTTGGTAAAACACAAAATAATGTACAAATAAAATAATTTTTGGATCAAAATGAAATTATGTGGATCCAATCTCTATTCTTGCTCTGATTATTACCTCCATGAACGGTCTTCAAACGGTCTTTGATGTTATGGGGAAAGATTTGTATCATCGATCTTCTTTGACTTGATACTTGGACTTAATAACGTTAATCCAGAGGGACGTCGCCTTATTTTCGGATCGAACACTAGTTTCGGGATGAATTTGATAAAGAACGCCTTTGAGCCTTACTTGTGGATTAAACGATGACTTCAGGATGAATTTGGTAAAGAATGTCTTTGAATGCAGCAACAACGTTTTGAATCTTTGATAGAATTTTACTATGGAATTTTTTCTCAAATTCTTAAAATCCTCAAATGATTTATGGTGTAATTTTCAACTATTTTTGAGACCCCTTAGTTGTAGGGAGAGAGAATGTGGTGGATTTATGGCTGACATGTCACGATTTCATTGGCTCTAGGAAATTAATATATATTTTTTGAAAGATATTTACTCATTTCGAAAGAAATTTAATCTTTATCATATAATAATATCTTTATTATTTAAATATTTTATATATAATTCCAAAATTAAATTGTAACACAAATTTTTGTATTTGATTTAATAAAACACAAAAATGCATATAAATAAAATACTTTTGGATTAAAAACATATTTATATGGATTCGATCTCTATTTTTCCTCTGATTCTTCTCTTCAAAATTTGATCATCATCGTTCTTCAGGATCTTCAAGGTAGATTTACCTCTTTGATCTTCACGAACTTGATGTTTTGGGATTTATACCTTTGATTCGGATGGTCAAGACCTTGATTCCAGATCAACCAACACGTTACTTCTATAAAGAACGCCTTGAATCTCCAAGAATAACTTGAAGATTTAAAACTTAGAAACGTTGATCGGAGGGTGTAGCACCTTGATTCCGGATCAAACTTCGAACTAGGGGTGATTTTGATGTAGAACGCTTTGAATCTTGCACGAACTCCTTAAAGGTTGAGAGAGAATTTCTTCATGCAAACTTCCTTAAACTTTGAGCTCTTCAAATTGTGTGATTTCTTTAGGTCAATGCCTCTATTTATGGGCAAATGAGGGGGCATTTAATGCTTATGTGGAATCATCTCATTGTGCCTTCATTAGGGCTTATGTGGCACAAGTTCATTGGAGTATTGTATTTCATGATTCTCTACAATAAGGGCATCTCCAGTGCAGGTAACATTTTTTAGGTACAAATTGTTGCCACATCATTATCACGTCAAAAGTTATCAAATTCACTAAAATGCTACCCACACATTCCCAATGCATCTAGGTACAATTGTTACTTTTTGGAGGTCCCACTTTTATATCACTCATTTTATTTATTATTTTCATTAAATAATTAATTTCATAAATTTATTTATTTATTATTTTGAAACTTTAATTTATCTTAAAAAATAATTTTTAGTAATGGCTAGTTTTTAACAGTTAATACGAGACACATATTAAATCATACAACATTTTGATTGTAATTACATACAAATTTAATTATAATTAGAACAAAAATTGAAAAAGAAGAAAAAGAAATGTACAAGAAGTACAAGAAAAAAAGAACATTTTCAAATAATTTTCATTAGTTTTCTTTAATATAATTATTGTTACTATTGATAGATAATAATATTATTTGTAAATAATTATTTTTTTTCAAATTGTATGTACCGTAATACCGTTCCAAGCCTACTTATTTTACAATTTGAAAAAAAAAATGTTATTTCACTCAAGCCAACAGAAGCACAAAATAGTATAGAAAAAAAAAGAAACAAGGAAAGATAAATGAAAGAGAAAAAAGAAAAAAGAAAAGAGAAAACATAAAACAAATAGAGAGAAACGGATTCTGGTACCACTGCAGTCATGGGGCCCGCACAACCATCCCACCTACTTGCGCAGTCCATTCCACGCGCGAACTTCAACTTGAATGGACCTCTCGTGTGCCTCAATCCTGGACTGGAGAGTGATTATTTCACTTTGCATTTACAAATGCTACAAGGTAGCAATATTGTTACAAGGTAACATTTGGAGAAATGTTACCTATTTTTCCCAATGCAAATGTTGAAGAATGTATGGATAACATTTAGATGCCACATAGGAATTATACCTGGGGTTGGAGATGCCCTAAAGGCATCCTCAATGCAGAGGTATCAATCCTGCGTGGCAGAAAAAGTTACCTACTGTAGGTGTAGCATTTTCACTGTGGAAATTATGTAGCATTTTGCCAAAATTTTGTTGGTAACAATATTCCTACCATGTAGCAATTGAAGAAATGGGTCCACCTTGTAGCTTTTTCACCTTTTCTCAATTCACCTACATTTCTCTACTCTTTCTCTCTCCTTTTTTCTTATTCTCATTCTTTTTTTTTTTTTTCTTTCCTTCATTTTTCTCGGCTTTTCCTTCAACTAAAATTATTTAGTTGTTTAAAAATTTGATATATCCTCTTCTCTCTCTTTTTTTCTTTTTCTCATTCTTTTTTATTTTCTTCTTTCCTTCATTTTTCTCGGCTTTTCCTTCAACTAAAATTATTTAGTTGTTTAAAAATTTGATATATCCTCTTCTCTCTCTTTTTTTCTTTTTCTCATTCTTTTTTCTTTTCTTCTTTCCTTCATTTTTTCGACTATTCCTTCAACTAAAATTATTTAGTTGTTTAAAAATTTAAAATATAGGATATAGTTGTGTACCAATTTATCATTTTCATGGAACTTAGGCGTTTATTTTTTTTTTCATTTCATTTGAGCCTATATTAATTACAGCTCTAATTTACCTATTAATTCAGATTTCAAATTCAATAAATTGACAATCTAATTTTTATAAAATTTATTATTAAATAGTAGTTCCTTTAGCATTTAATTATATTTTAGTATAAGTTTATGTATTGTACTGGTCTTTATTTGTTTTATGTATTTAGTTTGTTTGTTATGCACGATGTACTCGTATTTCTCTATTTAATAAAGTTGTCAATTATGAATGAATAGTTAAAAAAATATCCGCTACAATAATTTTTTTTAAATAAATTAAATTTTCAAATTAGTATTCAAAATAAATTTACTAAAAAAATATTATCATATTAAATTAAATTAGTATATATAATGAAAATCATAAATAAATTCATAATATGTAAATAAAATGAGTGATGTAATAGTGGGGTCCTCAAAAAGTAACAATTGTATTAGATGCATTGAGAGGGCTTGGGTAGCAATTTAATAAATTTGGTAACTTTCGATGTGGCAGCTATTTGTACCTAAAAAATGATACCTGCATTGGAGATGCCCTAATATATCGATCATTTGCATGAGCTTGCCATTTGTCACATTTCTACTGGCCTGAGATTTTCCACATATTGAATATTTAATTTATCTATTTAATTTAGAAATTAAAATTCCTAAAATATAAATAAATAGTATAGTTTAGATATTTGATGATCTAATTCCCACGTGGCATTATTTAATTGGATGATAAATTTTTTTGTTGCTTACATAAATAAATATATAAAAATTAATAAAAACAATATTTATAATATTACAAATTTTCGTTATCTACAATTGTACATAAATTTGTATGCTTTCTAAATAGTTATATTGTATATTCAAAAAAAAAAACTCCATTCACTAATTACAAAACTACATTTCCACTTTCAAATGTTTCCGATAAATACGCGAACAAAGTAAAATCTAGTGCTACAACAACTTGAAAGACATTCAAATCCTAATAAATATCAATATCCACACGTATTAAACAAAATATAAAAAGAAAAAAAAGTATACGTATATAAAAGAATATGTATATAGAAATATTCAAACAAATAATCTAAGAAGCAACAACGACCAAGGCAACAGCATTCTACCCGCCAACAATGAAAACTCAACGCGACTGGCCCCACTCGTATCCCTCTCCCCTCTGGGAGTCAAACTAACCGACCCGTTATAATTCGGGTTGGACCCGTATAATTCCTGGACCCCCATAATATCGTCATTCGCGAGCTCCACTTTCCTCTGACCCGAAGAAATAGTCGGGTACATAATCGCTCCCTCAACCGAACTATGACCCAACCCGAGCACGTGCCCGATTTCATGAACCGCAACCGACTCCAGATCCACGGCGGATCGGGGCGACCCGTTTAGAAAGTTGCCGTCGATCAACCAATTTTCCTCGCCGTCCAAATGAAAACGCCCGTTCGGCGGCGAGAACGCGTGGGCCAGCGTCCCCAACACGCCGTCGAATGGCTCGCCGTCGCCGTGGTCACGGCTGAGGAACCCGATCTTGATATCCGCCCGCCCGAACGCCGCCACCTCCCGGAACGTCAGTGGCGTCACCTCCGACCACCGCTCGAAAGCGCGTCCGAACACGCCGCGGACGGCGACGGAGAGCTCGTTCTCCGGCAGGAAGGCGTAGGTAAGCTCGCTCTTGCTGGGTGGCCAGCGTGGCCGGTTAGGGAAGAAGGAGTAGTGCGCCACCGTGTGGAACGTGGAGTTCCCGCCGCCGTTGGGCTTGCCGGAGTTCATGGTGGAAGTGCCGTTGACGACGTCGGAGTTGCCGCAGCGCGGGAGGACGATGTGGCTGAGCGTGGGCGCGTCGAGCTCGCCGGTGGATTTGAGGTTGAAGTTGAGTTGGTAGGTTTTAACGGCGGCTTCGAGGCGGTCGTCGAAGTCATCGGAGAAGTCGGAGTAGGAATTGTTGAGGTAGCCGAAATAGTGTAGATATTTCTTGAGTTTGGATAAACCTTCGGATTTCTGGCCTTTCCGGCAGCCGACTAGGTTGTTGAAAGCGTCCCAGATTGTAGATTTTGGTATTAAAGAAGAGGGAATTGCTGAAATGTTGGGAAAGAAATGAGCAGTAACTGGGTTTGGATTGATTAAGATAATGAGTAATGATAGAGATATGAAGATCGTACGTAATGAGGGTTTCTTCATTGTGAGTTAGTGTGCGAGATAGAGAGAGAGTCTCTAGCTAGGAATGGAGGATGAGAGAGAGTGGAAGGAGTTTTTAAGTGGGGTTTTTGAGTTTTCTTGTTTTGGGCGGCAGCGGCTGCTATTAGACACGAGAGTTTCTTGCAACATGCTACAAAATACATTTGTTGGTTTTGTGTTTAAACTTACTTGGTCAAGAGAGACTGGGTCATATTACTGAACTCGGAGAGATATAGAGAGAGAGAGAGAGAGATTGATATGACTACTTGACTACTCGGTCGCGCTAAAAATATCATTGGAGTTCTTTTTAGATCTGCAATATTCCATTAAATTTGAAAACTATTACCTTTTGATCTCACCCTATTTTGTTAGGTATTATCTTTTGATTTCAAACTCCAAAGCTAATGATTAAATCAAAACACATACTCGTTCTCAAAAAAAAAAAAAAAAAAAAAAAAAAAAAAAAAAAAAAACCATATCCAATTGCTTGTTATGTATGTTTATCAAAGTAAGCGTAGGTTCACGTAACTGTACGTGCTATATATAATCACTGGTTTATAAACCAAGTTTTCAATAATTTTATTTTATTTTCACATCTTGCCGAATTATATATCACCACTTGAAGTAATTAATTAACCAGCCGTGCTACTCATATGAAAATTTATATATGATTGTGGTTGGTTTTTCTTCTTTCGCTAGTTTTTTTTTTTCTTGGAAGGTACGATAGTTGTAAGAATTTGAAAAATTGGGCGATATTAGCGATATTTCATATATTTAAAACGGCTAATACCACAATCTATCCCAACATATTGTACGTTTTTAATAATTTTTCGATCTTAAAAAAATACTATAATTTAGTAACTTACCTTTGAATTTATAATAAATCTATTAAGGGAGCTCATTTTCGGTGTCAAAAACATGGTTGAAATTTTCTGTTATACTATTTTGTGTTTCACTCCATATTTCATTATTAAATTTGTAATTTTAATAATATTTATTATAAAATAAAAATTAATTACAACATAAATAATCATAGTCAACATTTATCAACAAAAAAAATAAATTAAAAAGATTAACAAATGTAATTTTGAAAAAACAACCATAATAATGAATTATTAATTGAAAATTGAAAATTGAAAATTAAATATTAAAAAATAATTATAAACCCTAATTAGGTGGGGTAAACGCTAAAAATAATCATAAAATTAAAGTAAATCACATAAAAATAAAATTGAAGAAAAAAAAAAGTACAAGAAAAACTCGTAATTTGAAAATGTTACACGGAGTGTAACACGGAAAGTGTAACAGGAAATTCCATGTGGAAAAACATGGCATTGGACTAATAAATTAGCACTTACCTTATTTAATTTGTGTTGACATAAAAAAAACACATCAGCATTCGACGTGCCATGTCAGGTTTCTGGCACCAAAAATGAGTTCTCGTAGATAGGTTTGTTAGTAATAAAAAAATATTATGTACTAAATTATAATTTTTTAAAGAGCGAGACATTATTAAAAAATGCACGAAAGTATATATAACGTGGTGTTACCAATTAAAAATGTGGATTAATATTGGAGCAAGATATATTGTAGGGTGGAAGAAAGATCGGAGACAACTGAATTGAGTGGAAATCATAGTCATAGAGATCCAAGTTGGTCCTTTTTGGGTTCACGTAGCCAAACATAGACCACACGTACAAATCGTCTTATATAACCACTCTCACATTATATAGTTTTGTTTCCATCCAATGAAATATTGCTCACAAACATATTCGTCAATAGTAGTAATAATAATAATAATTATTATTATTATTATTATTATTATTATGGTCAATTATTGTAACGCCCCAGGCCCACGGGGTGTGGCCCAGCAACGAAATGACGGCACAACGGGCCCTCTAGCAACTACTTGGCATCCGTCCTCGCATTGCCAAAAATGGTTAACTCAAGTTGCTAGAGAGTCCATTAAGCTCACTTATATACTTATCAAACTTTCATTCTCCCACCGATGTGGGACGTCACAATTATTAAATAAATCACCACATTTCTACCCTTTTCAAATTAGATTTCATATTTAAACTTAATCAATTACAACATCATATTTTAATTTAAATAGGATTAAACATCCTTAAATTTTTCAGTCAATTAAGTCTGTATTATGTATCCAGTCTATAAACCATGTTGGTAGCCACGCCAATATACACACCCCTCCCCCAACATTTTTTAATAATTTTATTTATGGTTTCTATAGTTTTTTTTTATATATAGGGTTATAATTTATGAATGTTACACATTAATTAAATTAGTATCTTTACTAGTCAAAATTTTAATTTTTAAATATAGGTTATTTATTACTATAGATTGTATATTTATTAAATTGATGTCAAATTTCAATTAATAGTGAATTGTGATTATTTTTTTTATTTGAAATTACTAATCTATGTTGTTAGTGTAATTTATTTTATAAATTATATATTATGAAGTTATTCTTTTAATTATTTTCACTCTTAAAAATGTTAGATTATACATTTTACATCAAATTATAATTTATAAGAATTTATTCTTCCGAATTTTATTGCTACGCAAGTAGGCATAACCAATTTCATTTTGATAAAAGAATAAGTTTATAAAACTTCATTTCAAAACTATTTTATTCTAATTATTTTTTTCAATTATTTATTTTAATAAACAACACTAATCTTTTCTAATTATTTAATTAATTCGGTGACCAAATGTGGAATCAAAATGACATTGTTTTACTAAAAAAATGAAAACGTCATCATTTCACTAACTAAATTATAAAAAACAATAAAAGCACAAATAATAGCAATCATCTCGGAATTCTTCACTGTTATTTTTTAGCCATACGAGCAAATAGGAAGCACAAAAAATCATTGCTCCACTCCCCTAAAATTAATTTATGGATCCGCCACTGAATACACACGTATAACAAATGAAATCGTTTATGTTATTTTTTCAATACAGAAGTTGATGGTGGATGAAAAGTCTAATTAGTGGGTCCCAAAAGATTAGTTCAACATTTGCAAGAATTGCAGCTCTCAGACATCATTTACAAACGTATTCTTCTAGCTTGTTTAATCCACCCATAATTGCTTTTAGATTCCGTAGTTACACATTTATTATTGTTTACAAAACCTGCGAACATCCTCGAGAAAGCTTTAGTTACTGCATCTCTAATTAGAGCGTCTATCTAAAGATAGAGAATTTTAAAATTAGGAGTACTATATATAGGGTTGTAAATGAACAGAGGCGCTTACGAGCTTTTCGGAGTTTGGCTCAAAAAAAGTTCGTTTGAAGTTCATTCATCTTCCAAACAAGCCGAGCTCGAGTCTCAAATCGCGCTTGATAAAATTATCTAGCCGAGCTCAAACAGAACAGTATTCGGCTCGGGCAGCTCGCAAACATGTTCGAACTCGAGCTTAATTGAACAAGTTCACGAACATGTTCATGAATATTATAAATATTTCTGCAGATGGATAAATTTTAATGTCTAATTAAAATTATGCCATGTAAATAATTAAATATCAAATTATATCATTTATTTGTATTTTAGGAATTTAATTAAATTAATTCCTAAATTAAATAAATAGATATTGATATTTAATAAATTGAGATAAAGATTTAAATATCAAAGCATATCATTTATTTATATTTCAAAGATTTACATGAATTGATTCTTAAATTAAATAAATAATTATTGGTATTAAAATATGTGTGTATTCTCGATCAATCAGAAGTCGACACGTATCAAATCTGTGCAGAAAATCAAGGATCTGATAAAATAAGTCTAAATATTGAGAGTCGATCATTATGAAGAATGAAAAGACACACAAGAAATCATTTGAAGTGTTCAAGAATTTGAGAAAAAATTCCATAAGTGAAATTTGTCAAATATTTAAGGCGTTCTTCACCAAATTCATTCCGAAGACGGCCTTTTATCCATATACAAGACCATCAAATGCGTTCTTCATTAAATTCATCCTGAAATTGACGTTTGATTCATAGGCAAAGCAATTAAATGCATTCTTTATCAAATTCATCTTGAAGTTGACATTTGATTTGGAGATAAGGTAACAGCCCTCTGGATTAATGTTATCAAGTCCAAATACCAAGTAAAAGAAGGTTGATGATACAAATCTTAATTTCCTGTAAACTTCAAAGACCAAGTTTTAACAATAAGTTCAAGAAAATCAAGGAGAAAAATTTACTATGAAGATTTCAAAAACCGTTCAAACAACAAGTTCGAGAAAATTAAGGAGACAAATTTACTGTGAAGATTTCAAAGACCATTTAAAAATAGAAATTTTGAAGAGAAGAATCAGAGAAAAAATAGAGATTGGATCCGTATAAAATGTATTTTGATCCGAAAATCATTTTATTTGTACACTATTTTGTGTTTTATTAAATTAAATACAAAATTTTGTGTTACAATTTTTTGGCATCATCGGAAGGCTTAAAGGATTTTCGCCTTAAGTTCTTAAGGGGTCTACCTTAAGTTTCGGAGTTCCAGCAGCAGGTCAAGGCTCAAGAGAATTTCGCCTTAAGTTCTTAAGGGGTCTACTTTAAGTTTCAGAGTTCTAGCAACAGCTCAAGGCGCAAGGGATTTTCGCCTTAAGTTTTTAAGGGATTTACCTTAAGTTTCAACATGGTATACTTCAAAGATGTTACTGATTCTGGGAATACCTACTTCATGATTCTGGATTATGAGCGGCAACCTGTAGAGAAAGGGACACGGCTAAGAGTGCATAGATCTCTCATCGGCTCATTTTCTCCTAACTGGCCCTAGTTTCACGAATCACCTGCGTAAAATAGCTTAGACTCGGGAAGTTCCTTTTTTCAAAGCATCTTCAGCGTGGGTTTTGGAATCGGCACATCATTGCCCAACTAATCAAGCTAGTTTATTGTCAATGCTGGGACGTCGAATTGTTGAAGGGGGGCCAAATGGGGAGATAATGTGGATTTTGTTGGAGAATTTCGTTACTTCCATGGATATTGGGAATGAACTGAAGATATCCTTACCCGATGTGAAAACGAACTTTGTCAAGCGGGTATCTTTGATAATGTGTATGCTTTCTTTTTTACCTATGATCGGAGCACATAAATCATGAAAGCTTTTTGTGAGGTTGGTGCCCCTCAACAAATATCTTGTTGACTTCGTCCGGTGTGCTGTCGATTTCATTGTGGGACTTCCATGTCTTGTCCGGGCTTCTGGTGTATGGAACATTTTATGATGAGGTGGTGCCTTGCACAGAAGAACTTATTGTCACAACTCGAGAAGACAACTTACATATTCGGGCCACCTGTAGTTTTTTGTTTCATGCATACCACATTGTTCGTGCTGAAGCTGGTTCAGTTACCATTGAGAACTAGATCAACTTTTGGTCCAAGTGTATCAAAAGCCTCCCCACGTAAGGAAAGCAAGACAGCACCTCAGTCAACTTATAATCCAACTGGTGATTTGAAAGCTTACAAACCGTGGACTGGCATAGAAAAGGCCCCTTTTTCGAGTCTTTGTATTAAAGAAAAATGATGGAAAGAAGCATATTTTGCTGCCTACATTGCTTGTTGGCTATGCAGCTTTGTTCTCCCTGATGGTAATGGAAACTTGATTCGACCAGATACTTTTAAGATGGCAAGTATGATGACAACTGAGAAAAAGGTGTCTCTTACTATCCCAGTTTTAACTAGCATTTTGCAGAGGTTTGAATAATATTTCAAACTCTTTAGATCTTTCAACAGCATTCCCAATTCACTTTGTCTATAATTGGGTGGCACATTATTTCAAAACACATTTCCTCTTTGAGCGAAATACACATAACTCCAGAATGATTCAATATTTTGGTGGAGGCGCAAGGCAATATGACTTTTCCAAGGCACGCAAGCGAATCTTCCAAGAAGACATTTCTTGGAATTGCACAATGTTTACTTGGGAAGATTATGTTAATTTTTTTGTTGATGATGATGCTGCGAGTGAATCTGAACAATCTTCTGATGAGATTAGAACGAATGGCCATGAAGAAACACTGTTCAGATTCATTCGCAGCATCATCATTAACAAAAGTTTTGACATAATCTTCCCCAGTAAATATTGTGCAATTCCAAGAAATGTCTCCTTGGAAGATTCGCTTGCGTGTCTTGGAAAAGTTATATTGTCTTGTGCCTCATTCACCTGAATATTAAATCATTCTGGAGTTGTGTGTCTTTCGCTTAAAGAGGAAATGTGTTTTGAAATAATGTGCCACCTAACTATAGACAAAGTGAACTGGGAATGTTGTTGAAAAATCTAAAGAGTTTGAAATATTATTCAAACCTCTGTAAATGTTAGTTAAAACTGGGATAGTAAGAGACACTTTTTTCTCAGTTGCCATCATACTTGTTATCTTAAAAGTATCGGGGCGAATCAAGTTTCCATCACCATCAGGGAGAACAAAGCTGCATAGACAACAAGAAATATAGGCAGCCAAATATGCTTCTTTCCATCGTTTTTCTTTAATACCAAGATGCGAAAAAGAGGCATTTTCTATGCTAGTCCAGTTGGATTATGAGTTGACTGAAGTGCTGTCTTGCTTTCCTTATGTGGGGAGGCCTTTGATACACTTGCTGATTTTTAGACCAACATTTGATCCAGTTCTCAATGGTAACTGAACCGGCTTCAGCGCGAACAAAAAATTCCTTAAGCCTTAAGAATTCAAGGCAAAAATTCCTTGAACCTTAAGCTGCTGTTGGAACTCCGAAACTTAAAGTAGACCCCTTAAGAACTCAAGGCGAAAAGCCCTCAAGTCTTGAATGTTGTTGTTAGAATTTCGGAACTAAAATTAGACCCTTAAGAACTCAAGGCGAAAATTCCTTGAGCCTTGAATATCGTTGCTGCAATTTGGAATTGAGGCACCCGGTCAAAATTTGACTCCAAGGAATTCTAAAAAGAAAAAATATATAAAAAAAAGCAGAAGAACAAAAAAAAGGAATTTATGCTTTCTCGGCAAGCGGCAAGCCATATATAAACGAATTGGAAGGATAAATATCTCACCTCTGAGAAGGTAAAAAAACTACCTGGTGTGACAACGTCTTCTGTGAGTTTGTCAAAAGGCCTACAAAGAAGTGCGTCAAATTTGATCGAGCAAATTCTAGAGAAATAAGAGAATTCGTTTCTCAGGCAATCTAACGAACACATGGTAGGTGGCAGAGTATGAGCTAAATTTAAAAGATATGGTTGCAGAGAACTCACGATAATCAAACGAACACAAACAAGAGGAAGAAGAATGTGTAGCTACTGCTCTTACTCCAATTCGTGTATAGCAACACCTAGCTTTTGCAAATTTATGTTGTGAAGAAAGAACCAAAAGAATAGGGTATTTATAGGCCTTTATTAAGTGTTCGAATCAACATAGGAGATGATATCGGAAGCTATAACATCAGATTCTGATAAGTTTGAATACTGGATGTATATCAGAAGACTTCTTTCGCGGGAGGAGATGGTTTGATGAAATTAGAATCAATTTCATATCAGAATATGTAGCTAATCCCGATATCAAAGATCCCTTTTAGCAACAGGAGTTCGTTGAGGTGCCGCAGATCTCGGCTTTGAGGAATCTTAGTTACGTATTAATGTAGATGTTCCTTAAGTCGCAGCATTCAATGTTTCCTTATTTGGAAAGGTATTTCCTGATTTGGAAAGGAATCTGCATTTAATTCATAAAATAAAATGTCTTTGCACGGATTCCTATCACAAAGCAAATTAAATAATAATGAGAAGATATATCCTAGCTTGAAAGGTATGTTAAGAGAATAAGAATTCAATTTTTAGTAGGACTCTTCCAAAATGGAAACAAGCTGCATTCTTGAATATGGAAGAGTTAACGTACATGATGTCGTGTTGACACTTGACAACACTATCGGTTTCAATTTTGTGGGTAAAGCTCGATCTTTGATGAGATATTGTTTAATTGTCCTCGGCTTTAACACTTATCAATTGGATGTGGACTTTCAGGAGTTATATCTGGATTGTAAAAAATTGGTGGCTCAATATCTAACGAGTATATGATCAGACAATTAAGAATGCAAGAGTGGGCATAAAACTTTTTTAGTCCATCCAGAAATCCAAATAGTTTGGGCTTTAAAGGTTTAAAATCTTAAACTTGGCCCATTATTTACTATATAATTGGAAACTCAAATAACTCAATGACACGAGTATAAAAGGTTTCTAAATTCAAGTTTAAAATGAAGATTCTTTAATACGAGTTGAAACTATCTACCAAATTAAAGATGAAGACTCCTTGATACGAGTTGAAACTATCTACCAAATTAAAAAAAATGAAGACTCATTGATACGAGTTGAAACTATCTACCAAATTAAAGATGAAGGGCTACTTGACACGAGTTAAAACTATCTAATAAAACTCAAAACTTGAGACTAATTCATTTTCAAGGCAAATTGTCCATGATCAAGTCTCAAGGAGCATTTGTAGACGGATAAATTTGAATGTCTAATTAAAATTATGCCATGTAAATAATTAAATATCAAATTATATCATTTATTTGTATTTTAGGAATTTAATTAAATTAATTCTAAATTAAATAAATAGATATTGGTATTTAATAAATGGAGATAAAGATTTAAATATCAAAATATCATTTATTTAATTATATTTTAGGGATTTACATGAATTTATAATTCCTAAATTAAATAAATAAATATTGATATTTAAATTTGTGGATATTCTCGACTAATCAGAAATTGACACATGTCCAATCTTTGCAGAAAATCAAGGATCTGATAAAGAAAAGTCCAAATATTGAGGTGCCAATCTTATCGCGCCATCTCAATCCTAATTCTCTAAATTTCTCTCTCCTGACACCTATAAATAGAGGCCATATGGAGAATGAAAAGACACACCAGAAGTCATTTGAAGAGTGGAGAATCTGAGAAAAAAATTCATAAGTGAAACTTCTCAAATATTCAAGGCATTCTTCACCAAATTCATTCCGAAGACGGCGTTTTACTTATATACAAGACCGTCAAATGCGTTCTTCATCAAATTCATCTAAAAATTAATGTTTGATTCATAGGCAAAACAATTAAATGTGTTCTTCATCAAATTCATCCCGAAATTTGACATTTGATATGGAAATAAATCAACAACCCTCTGAATTACTGTTATCAAGTCCAAATATCAAGTCAAAGAAAGTCAATTATACAAATCTTAATTCCCCGAAAACTTCAAAGACCAAGTTTTAACAACAAGTTCGAGAAAATCAAGGAGACAAATTTATTCTGAAGATTTCAAAGACTGTTCAAACAACAAGTCCAAGAAAATCAAGGAGACAAATTTACCATGAAGATTTCAAAGACAGTTTGAAAATCAAGTTTTGAAGAAAAGAATCAGAGAAGAAATAGAGATTGAATCTGTATAAAATATATTTTGATCCGAAAAGTTTTATTAAATTAAATACACAAATTTGTGTTACAATTTGAAGCGGCGGGGTAAATTAAACAAGTATTTTTTCAAGCATTCGAGCTCAAACTCGTTTAGTAAATTTTCAAGCATTTCACGAGTCGAACTCGAGTATCAAGATGTTCGGCTTAATTCGGTTCTTTACAGTCCTAACGATATATAATTAAAAAGTACATAAATAAATATGCTCCATCGAAAATATTAAATTAAAAAAAATACACAACATTTGTAACACCCCGTATTTTTGGATTATAGTTAAAAAATTTTCTATTTTATTTAGAAGGCTGCAAAAAAAAAAAAATTGAGCTAAAATAAAGTAAAATAGATAAAAGACGCGATTTTAGGTATTATTTAAAATTAAAAAAAAAATTATTATAGTTTAAATATTTTTGACGCGTGGTCAATAATGATTTTCGTAGAAATAAAACGACCTGAGAATTTCAATGATACTTTTAAAATTTTAATTAGAGGTCAAATGAACTCTTGGCACAACTTTAAGTTGGAAAATAATAAATTTAATAGAAAAAGGCACATCCGTCATTATCCAATTTCTTTTTCAAAAGATTATCTTATTCTTAATTATCCTATTCTTTTTCCATCATTATCCTCTTTCTTTTATTCATTATTATCCTATTTATTTTTCCTCTATAAATAGGAGCTTAAGGTTTCATTTTTCATTCATTTTCAAAATCGAAACGCCTAGCAGCTTCCAGAGAATATACAACTCTAGTTTCCTATTTCAATTCTGAAATAGTCATTTTGAAGGTGTCAACGCGTAGATCACGAATGCATGATTGAAATGATGACACGAAGGATGATCACGATGGAAAATCATCGTGACCGCTGCCAATTCCTCGGAGAAGGTACTTTCTCCGATTCTGGTCATTCGGACCGATGAATTTAGAAATTTCAAGTTCTAAATATGCTTATATTTCGATTATCTTTAATTCTACCGATTCCGATTTTTGATGTTGTGAGTTTTCGGTATTTTTTCCCGTTTTCATTTTATGTAAATCTCATATCTACTCTTCCTGGATAGTCGTATTAGAAATCTTCTTTTTAAAAATAGTCTTTGATCATTTGGATCTTGTAGTTAACCGGAATAGATTTTTGATTTCTTGTCGTTTGAAATCCGGATCCGAATATTACATTATAAATCTGCCAGTTTCGAATTTATGATCTAGCCGTTCGATCTTTGATCTGATTACACCATTAAATTCCTTATTTTCTGCACTATCAAAAATTGTACTTTTAAGCAAAAATCCAACGAGTATCGAGCTCGATCGAGACTGATACATTTTCAGCTAAAATCTGTGAATATTCTTACCAAAACTCCCGTTTCACCCATTTTGGGTCGTCAAATTAAAAAAGTTTCTTCTCGAAAGTTGCTCGAAATAATATTTCCTATGCTTCCGTCGAATTTCGTAATTTTCGGATGAGTTTTGAATAATATCAATTATTTAATATAAGCAGTTATTTTTATACTGGAGTCATGCGTTATTGAAAAAATTCTAAAACTCTCAACTATAGTCTTGGCATATATAGGATGGTCCTTGAATATTTTCGTAATTTTTGAACGGTTAAAAAGTGCCGTGGCACAAATCTGATAAAAATTGATTAAAATGGCAAGTTTTGGAAAGAGACCTCTAACAAATCGATTGGTCCCAGTAAATCAAGAATAATATTTTAGAATTTATTTCCTTCTGCGTTAAATGTATACGAGTTCTCTAGAGTCGCGTAATATATTTTTGAAAAGAATAGAATTAAATAATAGCTCGAATTATAGTAGATTAATTCCCAAAAATATAGCGATTATTCTGAGTCGAAGATCGACCTTTGTAGGACCTGCAGAGCCTGCTAGGATTAATGAAACCATTTTTGAAGTTATTGTGCCGCCATGTGCTCG
Source organism: Perilla frutescens (assembly GCA_026008535.1). Taxonomy (NCBI): domain Eukaryota; kingdom Viridiplantae; phylum Streptophyta; class Magnoliopsida; order Lamiales; family Lamiaceae; genus Perilla; species Perilla frutescens. Next base: position 18,562,029 of record BRKX01000015.1, read on the forward strand.
TCATCCAGGTGGGTTATATTTTTCTCAAATTATGTTCAGCTAATAAGCTCAACTGTTTATAACTGTAAAGCATGAATATCTGTATCAAAATGATTGCTCTCACTGTTCACGTTCGCCAGTATCCTACGAAAACATTGAGTGCTTAACTAGACTCGAGTTCGGATCCTTAAAGCTTTGGGACCGTATACACTATCCTTTATTAGACAGCTGGGTTGGAGGACGTGTATATAAGTTAAGACACTGTAGGAAGGGACAGTTGAGATAGAGCGTGCAAGTAAGGTTAAAAGAATCTTTGTATACATGGAATGCTTTTGAGATTTGAAACCTTTCCATTGTTATACTTGTGTGGATACGATATTCATATTTATAAAATGATTGTGAACTGTTTATCAAAATTGTCCACTGGGTACGCTAGTACTCAGCCCAAATCTTTTCTAAATATTTTCAGGTTGAGAGGCAGGCCGGAAGATGACGGAGCCGGGGCGAGGGCTTACTTGTTGTTATATGTTTTCTCTTTTGTGTTGTTCAGAAATCTTAGATATTTTATATCAAATAAGTGCTTGCAAAATAATTTTACTTGAATTATGCTCCGCGCTTGTTCCGTTCACTCTGATACAGCTTGTCTTCAATTGTTTGAAGCATGTTATGATTTCAGCATTATGCTATAATGTTCCTTTACAGTTATTTGGTGGGATAAGTTCCCTTTGATGATTGGTAATTTATTCAGGTTCTTTCTAAACGCCTTAGAGCGTGGTTTAATTCCAGTTACAGAGGTTATGCTGCCCAAATGTTTGGGGCACTAACCTTATTACTTCTGAACACTCTCGTGGGTGATTCTATTTCAGTTACAAATGTTATGTTGCCCAAATGTTTGGGGCACTAACCCTATTTCTATAATTATCTTTATGCAACAACCCCTTCCCCCTTCCCCTAGTAGCGCACCGGTCCCTTATCATTAATTCTCCCGGGATCGGGGCGTTACAACATTCAAATAAAAACTATAAATGATTCGCTTTGTCATGGCCTTGGTTTAATGGTTTTATTTAGACGTATCATCCGTCATTTCCTAATTTTAATACTATTTTCTTTCTTACAATTGATAAAAAAAAAATAGCTAATCAAATCATACTCAGTGACTAAAAAAAGAGTCATAAACTCTTATAATCTGACTTATTAATCAGTAATCACATACAACCTCAAGGATAATATTTAAGAATTTCAATCAAATATATAAATTCAAATATAATTTTGAATTACAATATATGCCCTGCATTTTTCACTGTGCCAACAAACATTGTAATAAAAACACAAATACCGAAATACATGTAAAAAACGAAAAAAATAGAATATTCACACAATCAACACCCATTAAATAAATTTAGAAAGGAGGACCAGCCTTAATTAGAATAATTAGAATATGAATATATCCCCTTTGTTTTTCACAAAGATGCAAAGTAGGGTGGCTGGAGGGCTGACCTTTAAAAATATTTTTCTCTAGGTTTGTTTTATATTTTCATATATGCTCTCTTCTTTAATAGTTAGTTTAGTCATTACTGGGCTGGGCTTTTTAGTTAATAAAATAGAGTTAGGTTGGGCTTTGATGTTGGATTGTGGTATATTAAAGTTGAGATTTTAAAAAAAATGAATACCTAGTATAAAAAAAATAAAAAGATTTGGGATACAATTGTATTCACTTGTTCTCGTGTAGCTACGCCCTGTCAAGAGATTATATGGCCTAGGTGGTGTTCAAAATAAGGTGGGATTTTATTTTATTTTATTTTGTTTGAATCTCTCTCTCTCTCTCTCTCTCTCTCTCTCTCTCTCTCTCTCTCTCTCTCTCTCTCTCTCTCTCTCTCTCTCTCTCTCTCTCTCTCTCTCTCTCTCTCTCTCTCTCTCTCTCTCTCTCTCTCTCTCTCTCTCTCTCTCTCTCTCTCTCTCTCTCTCTCTCTCTCTCTCTCTCTCTCTCTCTCTCTCTCTCTCCAGCCCAATTCGTGCACTTATTGGTGATTCACATACTGGTGTGGGCGTGTTGCTATTCTTAATGATCACAAATTCATAGAAAAAAGTACGGGAAAAATCATAGGATATTTTTTTTTTGGAAAGAGAAGACAAATTGAAAGGGAAAAAAAGTGGGGGAGGGGACAAAATCTATATCTATACTATATATAAAAATAAAGTAGTGCACACTTTTCGAGAAGAAATTTTCCCGCTCAAAAATGTCAAATCATGAAATAAAATATTAACATAAACTATTATTTTTATACAGTTTAATTCGAAAGCTTAAATAGTTCGCATATGACCATTCCACAATTCCTCAAATAAGATTTCAGATACTGAATATTTTTGCTCAAAAAATAAGGCCCTCTTATATCATTTGAAATCGTCCATTGCACATTTTGTGTTGCATTTCAAATTGCACATTCAATTTTTTAAATTTTTTGTCAATTTTTTTTTATGCTTTAATTTATTTTTACACTTATTATTTAGGGTTCATCCTACCCAATTAGGGTTTTATATATTTTTTTAGTATTTAATTTTTCAAATAATCAATTAATAACTAAAAATTTAAAATTAAATAATAAAAAATTACAATGCATTCTAATTGGGTTTGATGAATTCTAAATAATAAGTGTAAAATTAGAATAAAGTATAAGAAATTGAAATCAATGAAAAAAATTGAAAAAAAAAAACTAAAAAGATCGAATGTGCAATAGGAAATGCAACACCAAATGTGCAACAGAATATTTCAACTGTTCTTATATACCGCCACGCAACGCATGGGTGTAAAACTAGTTAACAATATAAATGAATTGGGAAACAAGAACAATAGACAGTTCATGGCATGTAAGAAAGTTGAGCTATTAATACATTTACCTACCCCACATTCTATCCAGTAGAAATAAATAACAATAATTCTCTAATCAAACTTTGAGGCCCAATAACGACACATACATCTATTAGACCGGTCGGTTGGGCCTAGTCAATTCATTTCGCCCCACCCAGTTTCGGAAAAAAATTACAACAAAAAATAGTACTCCCTCCGTCCCATAATTATAGTCCACTTCTCATTTTCACACAGATTAAGAAATCACATTTAATATGTATTGGAAATATACAATTTACAATAATTATCCTATATTGCCCTTATTTTTTACTATATTAATTGCATTCATACTATATTAAATAGGGTTATATTTGTAAAAGAATATTTAAATACAATCCCAATTTAGAATAGGACTATAATTTTGGGACATCCCAAAAAGGAATAATGGACTATAATTATGGGACGGAGGGAGTATCACTATAAAAAAAACTAAAAACTGGGGAAAAAAAATTGGGCCAAGTCAACTCGTTCATTTGAAAGTATATGATTTTTGGAAATAAAACTAAAAAACAAAAACAAAAAAATCTAAAATAATAATACAAAAAATTTAAAAATATTATGGCGCATGTACTCCACGCGCCGCATATAGGTACGCACGCCGAATTCTGGGACAACATTTTGACCATTTTTATTTTATTTTATTGGACTTGGTCCGTTTTGATGAGCCCAGACCCATACACCGTATGTATGAGAGACCTTCTCAATAAATAATAATGCCATTATCCCATTATGTGTTGTAATAAATGAAAATGGCTTTTTAGTGATGTTTGTTTTTCTGGTGTAAATTGTGAACTATTATGATGTTATGGATTCAGAAAATAATTTAATTTTTAATAATAATAATTTGCAATATTATCAAGATAAATAATTGTCACAATATATAACACGAGTGCGCCTCGACGACTTCTCTTAAACATGGTGTAGCGTTAGGGGGTTCGAAGCTATTAAAATTACTTGATTTATTTACAGGAAAATAAATCTCATAAATACTGTTATATCAAACTATAGTACTCTCAAAATTTTAGATCAGCCACCGCCCACCAACTGCTGGAAATAATGGTCACAAAATAAACTATATAGCTCTATTCATTACTAGTGTTAGATTAGGAATATGTATAATTGTCCAAAATGTAAAAATTAAACAAAGTAATATTTTTAAAAAATAAAAAATAAAAACTGGGCTGAAAAGAAAACGTCTCTCTGCAAGTGAATATATGTAATCTGGGTTTAACACAACTGAAATTAAACACGTCATGCAATTAGTATGTTTGTTCTCTATAAAAACTAACTTTTTTCCCCCACAATTTCTATGAATTAAAAAGAATAAAAAATCAAACTCCACATTCAAACTTATGCAATTAGATTATTCCTAAGACTTTTAAGCATGAAATAATTCGGATTTAACCTTCTAGATTATTCCAGAAATATACACCTTTTGATATTGACATTTTAATCAGCACTTATCCTTCTAGATATATATGTTAGCTGACGTGAGTCTATTATCAAAAATCCCATGCTCAAAGTCAAAGAAACATTAGATAATTAAATAACTAATCGGTGTGTATGGTTAAAGTATAATCTTTTTCATAATTAATTACTTTAATCAGTTTTCAACTCTCAGGGATAACGTGGGTCATAAAATTTAAGATGATTGGTCCTTCTAACGACTTTCAATATTGAAGAAGCTTCTATTATTGGTCCCTTTTCAGGTAATATATTACATATTTATTTATGTAGAATTAAACTATTAATCTAGTTTCAATTTCAGTATTTTATTTATATATGCGTATTGCATAGCATGTCGATGTATTAATTATGGCAAATACTTACATGCACAAGGTGTATATAAGTCTTATTTCAAATAGGCGGGTCAAATTCGCAGGTCAACCTGTAAAAAAAATCTGATAAAATCAGTATCAGCAGTAATACTAAAAAGTATCACCCAAAATTCAAAAAATATCATCTGTATCATTAAGGTTTATTAATTTTTTTTTGGGAGGGGGTTTAGGGATTTATTTTATATTTTTTAAGGTTTATTAATTTTATTTTAGGATATAAATTTATATTTTATAGTTTGTGACCGTGCCGAATCTAAAACAGAAGTGATGGAAATATGAAACTGCTTTCAATTAAGGGTGTTGCTAATTGCACCACCAAATTTTCATTATACACCACCACTTTAAAAAAATATATATATTTTTTTTATACACCACAAATTTTCTCATTTTTACCCTTTAATTTAATAATTAATTTAAATTAATAAAAAATGAAAAGCTTAAGAAAGAATCGATACAGACTTCATCACCATGTCTTCTCTTGCAGATCTCCACCGTCACCTATACTCCACCTCCAAAAACACACAGTAGCTTAGTCTACTAATTGCAATTAGATTTCTTCCGTCATATAAAAAAAAGAACCAAAATTACGACAACACTACAAAAATTGAAGGATACCAATTCAATAATTTTGGATTCAAAGAACACCACAACGAATTCTTAAGATGCAAACATTAAGAAGAAAAGAACATTTTGTTTCAAAGCATGTTCTGACCAGTACGAATTAGCATTCGAATTGAAATTTTCGATGGTAATAGTCGAGTTCGAAAATAATATTTTGAAGCACGTAGTCGGATTTGAAAATGTTTTTCCCAATCAAAAAGTCATGTTCGAAAAATAATCTTTTGAACTCATCATCTATGAAACCTTCAAAAAATTTTTTTGTTCAAATGCAGTATGTTCAAATAAATATTTTCAAGTCTCTATGACATGTTTCGATCAGAATGAGATATTTGAACGAGTAAATCAGGAACAAGATTCTCTTTAACAGCCTTTGTTTCCAATAGATAAATTTTCTGGATTTTGTAGCGTACTGGAGTGTTCATTTCATCTGTTCTTTTATTATTATCTATGTTCACTTAATTGTGGATTTTTGAGTGAGTTGGAGTTTTCCATTTTCTTTAATTCTGTTCATTTAACTTGTAGGTTTTCAAAATAAATTTGTGGTTTTCATATTTTGTTGCTTCTCACCAACCGCCAAACAAGGTAAGATTTTGTGAATTTATTTAATAAGATTTTTTTTTTAATTAGAAGGGTATGTGAGTAAATTAATAATTATTTACTTTTTAATTAACTTATTGATTGTGTATATTGAAAATTTAGTGGTGTATATAGAAATACCCTTCAATTAATTATCCACTTTCTCCTTCTTTTCTTTCCTTCTTTTTTTTTTTTTATGAGGAAGAAAAAAATGGTGAATTTTGAACTCAAAGCTTTTTTTTTTCTTTAGGGTTTATATATATGTACACCTTTCTTGTTTCAAGTAAAATTGAGTCAGTTTATTTAATATATTATCATTGTACAACTCTAGTACAAATATAAAAACCTATCACTTAAGCAAATATAAGAAGTAAAATGGCATATATCAAAACTGAACAACTAGATCAACCATTTTTTTATGATTTTTTTTGAGATCGTAGATCAACTAAAATGAAACTACCCTTAACTTAAGAACTAGCTAATCAAGAACGGATTATATCCTTTCTCCCCTTCCATATTTCATCTCCTGTGCCAAAATTATTTTTTAATTTTTTAAATTTTTTTTAATGTACTATAATTGAGAAAGGGTGAATCCTAAATAAAAATTAAAATAAAAATAAATAAAAATAAATTAAAATAAAAAAAAAATATATATATATATATATATATATATATATATTAGGATCTCAAGTGAATCAAGAACTACATATATAAGATAATTATTATAATAATAAATACAGTTGTATATGAATCTCTTTATTTGAAATTTTGAATATTATTAATAAATATCAATATGCTAATAATCATTTCATACATTTAAAAATTGTCAATTGAGAAAATTATACTTTTGATCATACTCTATGATTGACTTCTTATCAGTTGCGATATCCTACATATTGTATATACTAAAATGATAACCTAATAATATCCATGGTATCACTTTTGATTCCAATGGCCTCTGGAATAACATTTACGGTTAAATATATATAATTTGGGTTAAAAAATGAAAATAAATTTTGATCCCAATTTTTTTTTTAAATATTAATTTTCCCATTAAAATTGAATGGAAAAAAAAAACTATAACAATTCATTATTGTGATAAAACTGAAAAAACATACTCCTTTCTTAATTTTGTTGCACATTGCTTGAAGTTTTTGCACTTGTTAACACTCATTCCTCCAAATTTTACCTTTATAAAATCTCTTCTATAAATAAGTTGAGAAAATTATTGAGAGATATAGAAGTATACATATATATATTAGGAAAACATAACTTGATAAGGAAAGAGAGTATATTTGACACATTTTTAAAAATCTTTATGAAATTGAGGAAGTATATATATTATAATTTACATAATAAATTTAATTTAAACATCTAAAACTCTCTGATTGAATTAAGCCGAAATTGAATTGACGGAATATAATAAAGCCTTGTGCTTAATTTAATTAGGGTAATTAATTTAAATTTGTGTTAGTTTTTGTTTAATTTAATTTAAAATGAAAATGATGTGCTAAGATGATGTGGATATTTAATAGCCACATCATTTTCTGTTGGATGTGTTTTAACACCGTTAAATCTTCAAACCTTAGATGATTGACAAAGACTTGTGTTAGACCGTCTAAAGGGTCATAAACCGTTAGACGGATATTAAGATCCGACCCGGATCCGGGTCACAATGAAGTGTCACCAGATATGAAGCTAAGTATCACCAATCATAAACGGAAGTGTCACATACTATGAACTGAAGTGTCACCGGATATGAAGCAGCATAAGTCATAATAAATTTTAATATTTTTTTAGTAATATCTTTAACTATTATGTGAAGTCCTATCAATTGTAACATGAAGTATCACTAACATAACAAGCATGTACAACGAACTATCACGTTGAATTATTAAAGCAAATAACAATGAAGTGTCATCGAATATGAAGCTAGGTATCACCAATCATGAACTGAAGTGTCACATATTATGAACTGAAAGTGTCACCAGATATGAAATATTTTTTAGTAATATCTTTAACTATTGTGTGAAGCCCAGTGTCACGAGAGATGAAGCTAAGTATCACCAATCATAAACTGAAGTGTCACCAGATATGAAGCTGGGAAAACGGGTCAGGTTTTGACCCGTCTAACGAAAACGATCCGTTAGACCGTCTCACAGGAGACCACCCCCTAGATGATTAGTTTTAGATCTTTTAAGTTATGGATTGATAGATATATTTTTAGAGATCTATATTGATATATAATCATCTTTTAGACTTGGATTGATAAATCTCCTTAAAATTAAAAGTGATATAATACATATCATTAGGTTACCGTATTGATAAATACAATATGTAGGGTACCAAAAGTGCTATAATTATCAAGCACAGTGCACAAGCTCACGCGTTAGTGTCAAATGAGTGAACTGCACAAAACGTCAGATAAAAAAATTAAATATATATTTATAAAAAACAAAAAAAATAAATAAATTAAAAATTAGAAAAAAAAATTAAAAAGAAAAGAAAAGGAGGGGATCCACTCAAAAAGAAAAAAAAAATAATAAAAAAAAGTGAGGAAAGACCACTTTTCTGGTCAAATAAGATAGCCCTTACATGACTCATGGAGAGTCCCATATCCAAAAGATTATTATCAATATTAAACTACTCGTTTTTTTTTTGGAGAGCAATTACTCGTTTACATTAGACGGCGGAAACACGCACGCTCATATCCTAGAACAGTACTCTTTCATGGAAATTCTCTCTCTCTCTCTCTCTCTCCCCCTCTATTGGCTATTGTCTTACTGTTACATGGAGTATATATAATATTTATACACGGGTACACGTATTGACTTTGGTGAAAACAAAAATTCAAAATTGGAGCAGCATATTCAAAGGCGCTGTCTTTCCTAGAAACCTAAAATAGTCAGTGCTGGCAACCTAATAATTAATCCACACCACACCCTTTCTTTGGTCGGAAACTAAATATATTGTATATATAGATAATAATATTTCCCACCGCCACCAGCCCACCCCTACCCATCTGAAAAATTTAGTCTCTCACACGTATATAAATTGCAATCTCCCTCATCTCGAATTAAATTACTCAACAAGCAAATCTCCTTATCTCTCTCTCTCTCTCTCTCTCTCTCTCTCTCTCTCTCTCTCTCTCGTTTCCCTCTCTAGTCTGTAGTTGGTAAATAATTAATGGCGTCGAACAGCTCTTACGAGACATCATGGGCCGATCAATGGGATCCGGAGCCACAGTACAGCTACCCCGCCGCCCACACAAACTCTTCCAACACCTCTTCCTCCAAATTCTCCGACAAGACCAAGGCCGCCGCCTCCACCGGTGTCAGGAAGGTCAAGATGGGAGCCACCGCCGGATTTCATTGGATCAAAAATAAGTATCAAAAGACAACAAACAAAAACTAACTACCTACCTAGTTCATCTCGCCCCACACGTTCGATACATGCATGTTTCTTCTACCTACCTACTTCTTCATAATTTATATTTCTGATTTCTATATATATATATATATATTGTTATGTTAGAGTTACCGGATTCCATTAGAACTTCGAAGTTAGCGGTGTGATTTTATTTACATTTAGATAGGATTATCATTCAATTCATTGGTTTTGTACATGAATCAATAATATATGTTTTTATTATATCGACACAATTTTATGTTTATATTATTGTAGCATGAATTAATTTTCGGCCGATTCTTTTTCCTCAAAATTTTATATTAATATTTATATTTATTAATGGCACAGATCATCAACAACATCTTATAACACAACATACACACGTTAAGTTTTAGAATATAAATTGCAGATTCGAACCGCAAACGATCTAATATTAGAGGTGGCCTGCAGGCTGCAGGTGGGTGGCAATTGCATTGCCAATAACTACTATAATATGAGAATCATGTGACATTAGAGGTGGCAATAGCTATTGTAATATGAGGATCATGTGCGCGTTAAATAAAATTTTAAAAATATTTCCTTTTTAATTAATCGAACTAAAGTAAAAATAAAAATTCAACAAACAAAACCTAAAAGCCTATGAACTGAAAGATTATATAAAAAGATGATATAACGAAATATACGTCGATATTATATATGGTATAATCATCTTACAGGAAATTGAAATTATTATACGAAATCGTCAATTGCACGTTGGGTGTTGCATTCTCTATTGCACACTTAATTTTTTTAATTTTTCTTCTATGATTTCGATTTATTATTGTTGGAGGCATGGATTTCATACGCAATTTCAGAGTAAATTCTGTAAAATTTTATTGATCAAAATCAGAATTACAGAAAGCACACACTTATTTATATGTTCAGCAAAATATCTCTAATCAATGTGCGGCTAAGAATACAATCTAAAATTCCTAATCTACGGCTGGGGTTGATGATCCTTGTGGCTAGATGAAAATACATGTAGTGGCGCCACGTCAGCTGGTCCCCCATGCAAGGTGGAAGCACACAAATGATGTTAATCATCTGCATGCTGCTGCATAACTCTAGAGGAATTAGCATGGCTTCAGTGGTCGTGCATACATTGTAGCACACGTTCAACACCCCCCGCAAGCTGGAGCTGGTGAAGATCACCAAGATGTAGCTTGGAGAGAAGCTCACGAAAGCGAGGACCCGGGAGAGCTTTGGTAAAGAGATCAGCAACTTGCAGACCTGTAGGAACAAAACATGGTGTGATAAAGCCACGACGAAAATATAACCGTGAGAAGTGGCAATCCATATCTAAGTGTTTGGTGCACTCGTGAAACACTTGATGTTTAGTGATTTGAATCGCCGCTTGATTGTCACAAAACACATCAATTAGAGTAGGGTAAGGAATAGAGAAGATATCCAACATAAAAGAAATCCATAATAGCTCGCGAACAATGTAGCTAAGACTACGGTATTCGGCATCGGCAGTTGAAAGAGAAACAACATTTTGTTTCTTGCACTTCCAAGAAATTAAGCAAGGACCGAGGAAGACATAATATCCAGATAAGGAGCGACGGGTGTCTAAACAAGCACCCCAGTCAGCATCACAATAGGCTGTGATATGGGAATCGAGGGAAGCCTTGTAAAACAAACCAAAAGAGGGGCACCCTTTGAGATATTTAACCACATGAAGTGTTGTATTCCAATGCAGCTGTGAAGGACGACTTATGGATTGGCTTAATTATTGAATAGCATAGGAAAGATCTGGGTGAGTGAGATTGAGATAGAGGAGTTTCCCTATGAGGCGCCTATATGAATCAGCTTGTGAAAATGGTTCAGAATTCTGCATGAGAGAAATTCCAGAAGGAAGAGGAGTGACCGCAGGCTTGAAACCAAGTAAGCCAACTGAATCCACAAGATCCAAAATATATTTTCATCGGCAAAGGAAGGTTCCTGAATCAGAGCGAGCAATTTCCATGCTAAGGAAATACTTGGCTTCACCAAGGTCTTTGATGGTGAAAGCATCATGTAGAGCAATCTTAACTAGCTGAATTTGAGGAAGAGAGGGACTAAGAAGCAAGATGTCATCAACATATACGAGTAGAGCAATAAAGCTGTCCTCAGTTTCCTTTGTAAACAAGTAAGTGTCTAATTTATTTTGAGTAAACTGGAGTGAGAACAAATACTTACAAAAATCAAGGTTCCATTCCTTGGAAGCTCGTTTGAGGTCATACAAGCTCTTGGTTAATTTGCAAACATCCCCTGGCCCTCTTTTAGTGTAGCCCTAAGGAAGCTGCATATATATTTCATCAGAGAGGTTTCCATGTAAAAATGCATTATTTATGTCTATTTGATGGAGAAACTAGAAGTGTTAAGTTGCTAAGGCAATAAGTAGTCTTACAGACACCAATTTTGCAATAGGAGCAAAAACCTCATTGTAGTTAACACCAAATTCTTGATTGTATCCCTTGGCAACCAAGCGGGCCTTGTATCTGTCTATACTACCATCAGAGTGGAGTTTAACCTTATAAACCCACTTACACCCAATAGCCTGCTTTCCAGCAGAAAGATGCATGACTGTCCAAGTATTGTTGTCTTCCAAGGCATTGATTTCCTTGGCAACCAAGCGGGCCTTGTATCTGTCTATACTGCCATCAGAGTAGAGTTTAACCTTATAAACCCACTTACACCCAATAGCCTACTTTCTAGCATGAAGAGGCATAACTGTCCAAGTATTGTTGTCTTCTAAGGCTTTGATTTCCTTGGCCATGGCATCAATCCATTCCTTTTGTTGACTAGCATGTTTATAAGAAGTAGGCTCCTTCACAGATTATACATTGAACAAATAAGAAGTATAGTTAGGTGTAAGACAATCTGAAATCATGTATGGGAAAGTAGGAGGTGTCTGAGAATCTGCAGACACACTCTGAGTGGGAAGAGACACAAAGTCACAAATATAGTCTTGGAGATAAGCTGGGGGTTTTGAAATTCTTTTACTGACACGGTTAGACACAGATGAGGCTGGTAATAGTGAAGCAATAGGAGAATGGTCAAGGGGAGTATTTGAGGAAGATGGTGCAGATAACAAAGAAGGTAAAGTATCAGAGGAAGAAGTGACAGGTAAAATACCTGGTGATTGCTGAGAAGGTGATTGAGTGGGGAATATATCAGAAGAATCAGAACAGTGAGAGCTATCATCTGAAAAAGAAGTAAAATGACGAGGTTCTGGTGTATCAGCAACTGTGAGAGGAAAAATAGAAAGATAAAATTCCACATCCCTTGCTACACAGACCCCAAGTTCATAAAAAAAATAGCCTTTATTGTGAGGTGCAGGACCAAGGTAAGCACATTTGATGCTTCTGGTGCAGAATTTAGTCTTGGAATGTAAGAGGTTTACCTTGTAGACCAAACAACCAAAAGGTTTCAAGTCTGTGAGATCAGTAGGTTTATGGAACAATACCTTAAAAGGAGTCCGCCACTTCAAAACAACTGAAGGAAGTCTGTTAATTATATAGGTAGCAAACAAAATGGAATAAGGCCAGAAATATAAAGGCATCTTACTTTGGAACATCATAGATCTTGCAACCTGTAAGAGATGTCTGTGTTTCCGTTCAACTATACCATTTTGCTGGGGTGAATAAGCACAAGATTTTTGATGAGCAATGCCATGAGCTGTCAATAAGTCTTGCATTCTGTGATTGACAAACTCAGTGCCATTATCTGAGAGCAGCACAAGAATAGCCTGTTGAAACTGTGTTTTCACCATTTGTATGAAGTTTTGAAGAATATGCCATACTTGGCCCTTGTTGCCAAATATGAAAGTCCAGGTGGCTCTTAAAAAATCATCAACTATTGTTAAAAAATATAGAGTATGAGTCAAACATTCTCCTCCATAAGGCCCCAAACATCTACATGGATAAGTTGGAATGTCATTTCACTCCTCTGCCCAATGTTGGAAAAGGAGTTCTTTGCTGCTTTGCTTTGTGGCACACATCACAGCTTTCCAACACACCATAATCTGATCTTTTATACATTTTCTTACAAATATCCATGCGTTGCATTGTTGTAATAGAAGGATGTCTAGTTAAGGAATTGAATTCTAAGGATACTGCTGTGGTAGCATGTAGGCTAGCTGCAGAGTCTGAGTCTTGCTTAAAAACATATAAGGTACCCTTCATAGTGCCAATACCAAGAACATCATCTGAGGTTTTATGCTGAACCAGACAATGTGTTTCAAGAAAGATGACTCTGCCATTAATACTCTTGGTGAGCTGCCCCACTGATAAGAGGTTATGAGTGAAATCTGGTGCATACAACACATTTGTGAGAGTGATTTTGGATGTAATAGGTGCATCCCCTGCCAGAAAAGCCCACAGGCTATACTATCAGGTAAAAAAATCTTAAGTGGATTTCTCAGCTTCCTTAGATTAATGAGAAGACTGGCTTGGTAACACATATGGTTGCTGACACCAGGATCAACAATCCATTCATTTTTGAGTATCTCATTGGTCACACCAAAAGCAAAAATATCCTGAATATTCTAAGGCTTTACCACCAAACTCAAGTTCTGCTACATTAGCAACATCTGCAGCACCTCCATTTGATTTGCTTTCTCCAGTATTCTTACTTTGGTCCATGTATGAAACAAAGTGCTTAGCAATTTCAGCTTGAATAACCTTCCCAATATCTGTTGGAACACTCTGCAAAGGCATAACAGTCCCAACAGGAGATGGTCTATTGAATTCAGTATGGTCAGTGTGATTTTCTCTAGCTTTCCCTTTTACCTCCTTGAATTTCTTATACCAATCAGGGATTCCATTGAGTTCAAAACAATCACTCTTTAAATGTCCTGTTCTTTTACACTGACCACACCTTAATTTCATTTTTTCTTCTTTGGTCAGCTTCTTTCTAAACCCTTCTTAAAGTTTTGTTTCTGCCCTGAGTATAATGCACTTTGGTTTGTATGATCAGAAAAATGAGATGAAACATGCAGTTGATCCTCAACCTGCAACACCATAGAATAGGCCTGACTAGTAGTTGGAAGAGGATTCAATATAAGGATTTGTTGCCTAATCTGCTCATACATGTCATTCAAACCCATTAAAAATTGCATCATATGCTTCTCCTCAAGCTCTGCCTTAGCATCATCAGCTGCTGCACATGTACAACTCCTAGATGTTTTCAATAAGGCAAGTTCATCTTAAAGTACACTAAGATTATTGAAATATACAAGAACAAACTGTGTGCCCTGGGAGTAAGAGGTTATTTCTCTACACAGCTTGTACAGCCGTTGACCATTTCTCTTACCAAATCGCCTATGCAACTCATCCCATAGCTCTTTAAAAGTCTCCAAATGTTGTAACCCTCTAGATAGTTCTTTCACCACAGAGTTACACAACCAATTAAAAACTAGGTAGTCGGTTTTCACCCATTGCATGTGATCAATAGAGTCAGCATTAGGCTCGGGTATACTACCATCAATAAATTCCAACCTATTCCTAGCAAATAATGCACGTTTAATTGACCTACACCATGAATGAAAATTTTTCCCATCGAATAAATCTGTTGTCAAAAGCATGCCAGGGTGCTCATGTGGCGCAAGATATAATTCATCATTAGCCAGAATTCGATTGTGTGTTATTTCATTTCGAGCAGAATTATCATTTCTAGCAGGATGTTGAATAGCCATACCTCTGAAGCCTGAATTATGTGCAGCAGATTGTTCGATTGGTGTTTCCTGATCAGGTTAAGCAGTGGAGCTAGCATCATGATCAAGATTGAACCCAATTTCATCTTCTCGAGCATTCTTCCAGCGGAACTTTCGATTTCCTTTCGTCATTATGCTTTAAGCAATCAATCAATCAATCAATCGGTGAGTAAGCTCGAAAACAATCAAAATCAGTGTAATGTGGATCTGGATACCATGTTGGAAGCATGGATTTCATACGCAATTTCAGAGTAAATTCTGTAAAAAAATTATTGATTATAATCAGAATTACAGAAAGCACACACTTATTTATATGTTCAACAAAATATCTCTAATCAATGTGCGGCTGAGATTACAATCTAAAATTCCTAATCTACGGCTGGGGTTGATGATCCTTGTGGCTAGATGAAAATACATGTAGCGGCGCCACGTCAGCTGGTCCCCCATGCAAGGTGGAAGCACACAAAGGATGTTAATCATCTGCATGCTGCTGCATAACTCTAGAGGAATAACATGGCTTCAGTGGTCGTGCATGCATTGTAGCACACGTTCAACAATTATGCTTTGGTTTAATTTTACACTTATTATTTAGGATTTATTCTAACCAATTAGAGTTTAATATAATTTTATAGTATTTAATTTTTTAAATTATTAATTAATAACTAAAAATTGAAAATTAAATACAAAAAATTATAATGCATTCTAATTGAGTATGATGAATCCTAAATAATAAGTGTAAAATGAAATTAAAGTATATGAAATTGAAATCAATTTTTTTAAAAATAAAATAAAATAATTGAGTGTGTAATAGATAATACATCAATGTGGAATAAATGATTTCAGCCGTGGATTATTCCTTTCTTTAAATTTTCGTTTCTAAGATATATTCCTATTTCCCCTTTAGAAAAAATTTACCGTGATAATTGATAAACAACAAATGGTATCTAAAGGTTTTGTTCTTTCATGTGAAAATCGTGAAAAAGATAGTGCCCAAGATAAGTCCATTTTTGTCCGGCTTTAATTTTTATTTTTAAAAGGGCGCTCGAACTTGAAAAGATAAATTTAATTGGTTTGTAAAAATGTCCGAGATATTTCTATATTTGTCTTACATTAATAAATTCGAATTTAACAACAAAAATATAAAATTTAAACTTTAATAGTCAAGTTGAGGTGCGCATGGAAACCACTTCGTGGTTCGTGCCACTCACACTCCTCTCTTCTCGCCTCTTATAATTATAACTCTCCCTCCCTCTCTCTCCTCTCTCTCTCTCTCTCTCTCTCTAGATTTAAACAATAAAAAAAATCAAAAATAATCGCAACATATCTGAATCGAAAGCTCAGAGGCAATTTCTGAGCTAAAGAATTTTCCTCTGGGTTCTCTCCTCCCAAAGGAAACGCCTCTTCTAGCTTCTTACAAACACCAATTCGATCTCCCTCTTTTCTGCCCTAGAACAAATTCCATGGCGTCGAACGGAAATTCATGGGGAGGAAGCAACGCCGCAGGAGGCGCCGGCGGAGGTCCCAAGCTGTCGAAGAAACTAAGCGCTCAGTTCGAGCGAACTAAGGAGGTGACTGCCGTCGGCGTCGAGAAAACTAAGGTTGTGGCGGCGGTGGGGTTCGAGAAGACGAAGGTAGCGGCGAAGAAAGTTAAGGAGGGAGCAACCGTCGGCGTCAATTGGATTAAACTCAAGTACAACAAAAGCAAGCTTTTCCAGAAGAAATAGATCGAAGCATAATTTTACCCTAATTTTGCAGGTTGTTTCACTCATTTCGTCTATTTGTTATTTTTCCCTTGTGTTTTTTTTAGCTCACATTTCTTCAATTTGGGAATTATGCTGTAATTCTGTTATTTGCTTCTTATTTTTTCTTTTTTTACGATTATTGAAATTCGTGGGTAATTTTAGTACAATCATCTGGTAAATTATATGCAGATTTGACGCTGCTTAATTTCGTTGGATATTGATTGGTGAAGCGAGGCCCAGTTATAAATATCCTAGCTACGTGCATTTAATGTATTTAACTACTTTAAACACTAGTGGTTTTTAATGTACCTCTACCAATTGATTTTTTAAATATTTTACAACAAAAATAAAAGACTATCACACTCTTTCTATTCAACAAGTCAATCTCTATCAACCATTTTCTAAGAAAATTTATGTTTAGGCAATGTTTTTAAAATCGGACTGGATATCGAACCGGTGAATTTATCAGGTCACTGGATTATTGGTTCGATCGGTCGAATCGTTCTAAAAAATCGGATAACCCGATATATTATATATATATATATATATATATATGTATGTATACATAATAAAATTATATAGATCAGTATCATGATAAATATATTGAATAAGTTTAAAAAATACATTAAATTTATATCAATGCAACAAAATAAAGTATTTAATTTATCTATAGTTATTCTATAAGTTAATTAAGTAGTTAAAAAGATAATATTTATAAAAATAAATATTGAACATCAAATACTATATTTTGAGAAAATATATAATTAAATATTAATTTTAATTATAAATAATATACATAATAACAATAAAAATATTGCTAATCATTATTTAACAAACCACCAGTTTGGTTCTTCTCTCCATTTATTTTAATTCAAAATATGCGAAATTAGATATTGTTAAATATTTTATTTTAATACATGCTAAATATTGATTTTAATTAAAACGTAAATTTATTATTTTCAATTTGTACATATATATTATATTCAAATAATAACACAAAAGTGTATTAGCCTAGTTGGTAGAGCACAATATACAAAGGTATTAATTTTTGGAGATCCTTGGTTCGAATATTTCAACTTACATGCTGAATGAATTAAATTGAATTTGACCAAAATTAAAAAAAAAATTTGCCCGGTTCAATCGGTTTTGACCAGTTCCTATTGGGTCACAAGACGAATCGTAATAATATATAATCAGACCGGACAAATGACCGGTTCGCGATTAAATTGGTCGAACCGGCCGGTCCGGTTCGGTTTTAAAAACATTGTCTTTAGGAACTTTCACTACTATAAATTAGTCGTGAATCGCCTAGAAAATTTATCTTTAGGACCTCTCACAATAAAAAAAAAAAAAAAATCTCTTATAGGATCCTTTTTTTACAAACAAATAAGCCATTTTAGAATTAAGACCATCATACTTTCTTTAATCATATATTTCAAATAAATAAATATCATTTTCAATATCCTCCATAATTTTATTATCATGATCAAGTGAATCAATTGCCACATCATCACCATTTTTAAGAATCAATATTGTCATTCTCAATAGTTATTACATTTTCAACATCAACATTAATATCATTCTCATTAGTAGCAATATTTTTAACGTCAGTATTTTGATTTTGTGATTCATTTATAATGAACTTATTAAGAGGTCCTCTTTAAGACTCAATTAACACTTAATTTTTTTTTTTGTATTCTTACACTTCTCATATGCAAAATCACATTTTCTAATTTTATGATGCATAATTTTAAAACTCAGAACAATATTTCAAAAACTCAAACTAAAATTGATTAAAAAAATTCTAAACAACCTAGAAGAGAGACAAGGCGGTCAAGATTGTCGGACGAACAATATACTTTTTTGGAGAGAGCGAACGCCGAGCAAGGGCTGGCAGAATCAAAATTTTTTTATTGAAGGGGCGAGTAGAGGAGCATATTAGAAATCAGGAAAATATCATTTGAGTAGTATTTTTCTGCTATTACAAATCACATGGTCGGGGGGGCCTTTACGAGCAAAGTTCGAGCCCTCCCATATTCATAATTATTTTTTGCTTTCAATCTTTCTTATTTTTTCCTATTCCCATTAAATTATCATTTCGATTAATATTTTTGGTTGTAATCATTTCCATTTATATTTTTCACTTTTCTCATATTTAAGTTCAACTTTTCAGATTTCTCTAGTTTAATTTATTTATTATATTTGTCATAAATTGTGGTTGTTGAATATACATTGGCAGAGCCACATGTACACAGGGGGTATAGTTGTACCAAAAAAAAAAAAAAGTAGTTCTATATAAAATATATATATATATATATATTAGATACATGTATAAATTTAAATAAAATTGTACCACCAAATTTTATTGTAATATTTTTAGTAGTCCTAAAACTATTTATTTTGTTATTGGAGAAGTCCTAAAGTCATGGAAAAAGAGAATAAAGTGGTGACTTTCCATCTTTCAAATATTAATTTGTGACTCTTCATCTTACTCTTCTTTAAGTATCCTACATCTTAAAACAGGAAGGGTGGTAGAACGATTTCTTGGACTTGTGCATGTTGGTGATACCACTGCTTTGTCACTTAAAAGTGCAATTATGTCTTTGCTCATGGAGCATTCACTCAATCCCTCTAAGATTCGAGGGCAAGATTATGATGGGGCTAGTAACATGAAGAGTGAGATAAATGGCCTTAAGACTTTGATTATGAAGGATACTCCATGTGCCTACTACATTCATTGTTTTGCTCATCAACTTCAATTAACACTTGTTGCCATTGCTAAAAAAAATAATGATTGTTGTTGGCCTTTTGAAACAATTGCAAATTTGTTAAATATGGTCGAAGTTTCTTGTAAGCGGAAAGAAATGATTCGAGAATTTCAAGCTCAAGAAGTTGCAAAGGCCTTGGAAATGGGTAAAGTTGAGAGTGGATCGGGTTTGAATCAAGAACTTGATTTGAAGAGGTCCGGTGATACTCGTTGGGGATCTCACTACAAAACTATTTTGAATGTTATCCAGTTATTTCCTACAATTGTTAAGGTACTTGAGATGATTGGGAAGAATGCTTCAATTTCAAAAGATAGAGTAAAAGCTCAAGGCGTTTTGTACTCATTAGAATCATTTGAATTTGCATTTATGACGCACTTGATGTTGACCATTTTTGGGTATACTAATGATTTGTGTCTTGCTTTGCAAAGAAGAGATCAAGATATTGTTAATGCCATGTCCCTTGTTTCTTTAACTAAAGATCTATTACAAAACACAAGACACAATAGATGGGAGACTCTCTTGGATAAGGTCAATTCATTTTGCACTAAGTATGATATTGTTGTTCATGATATGGATGCTCCTTATATTCCACGAGGAAGGTCAAAGATTTTTGTTTCGCAAGTGACAAACATTCATCATTTTCGCTTTGACTTATTTGTAGAAGTGATTGATTTACAAGTTCAAGAACTCAACGAGCGATTTAATGAGGCTAATACGGAGTTACTTATGTGCATGGCTTGCTTAAGTCCTAAAGATGGTTTCTCTTCTTTTGACAAGGAAAAAGTACTTACACTTGCCACATATTATCCTTTTGGATTTTCGAGTATTGATTTAATGACTCTAGAGTATCAACTTGATATATTCATTCAAGATATGCAAAGAAATGACAGATTTCAGAATTTGCATGATTTTGGTGCACTTTTGATGATGCTTGTTGAAACAAGGAAGAATGTGACTTATCCAAAAATTTATTTGCTTATCAAGTTGATGTTGATTCTCCCTGTTGCCACTGCAAGTGTTGAAAGAGTGTTCTCCGGAATGACTTATGTCAAAAATAAGTTGCGAAATAGCATGGGCGATCAATTATTAAATGATTGTTTGGTCACTTTCATTGAGAATGATGTTTTTCTACAAGTTCGTGATGATGATGTTATAGATTGCTTCCGAAAAATGAAGACTCGTCGGATCCAATTGAAGTTATAGTTTTTATTTCAATATTGTGTATTTTGTCGGACCCAATTAAAGTTGTAATTTTCATTTGAGTGATGTTTATTTTCTTTCTTAATTTTGTGTTTTTATTGTTGAATTTTAAACAATGAAGAATATTTATTTATGCATATTTTATAATTATATATCGTACCCCCAATTTTAAAATTATGGATCCGCCATTGGATATATACTAGTATAAGTTTTATTATAAATAGCTACTATTGAAACACAATTCACTAAGAAGCATAGGGAACAACTGACGCTCTAAAGATGGCCGGATATGATGGCCGAAACCATCAAATGTAAACCAAGAAGATGAGGGAGCAGTGCAAAACAATTTAATCTATGTTTTCCTTTTGTCCGAGGGTAAGTTCTTTCAGTTTTTTCATTCGTCTAATAAATGGGCAGGACTCTAACCTTTTAGTTGTCTGCTTTAGATATACTAGTATTTCTTCTGTGCGATGCACAAATAATTATTATTTTTTAAAATTTATAATATTATGATTTTTTTGAATTTTATATGTTGTACTTAATTTTTAAAATTAATAAAATGATATGCACATGTGTTAAATAATTATATAAGAAGACCAATTTTGTGTAGTTAAGATAAACAAAAAAAAAGGAACTAAATCAAAATCCATGTTAGAAAGATCGAATTGAAATATTTCAAACGACACAATTTTATAAAAAGCAATGTATAATTGTCCAAGATTAAAGAACATTTGATTTCTTTGAATATGTGATAGGTATAAAAAAATATAATTATTTAATTATTTTAAATGATGAAATCGAAATAGAAAAATAATAAATTATTATTATTATTATTATTATTATTATTATTATTATTATTATTATTATTATTATTATTATTATTATTATTATTATTATTAGGTGACTCTTTTCGGCCTCTCTCCTTAAGCCCATAATAATACAAAAGCTCAAAATCACATTTATTTCTGTTTCGGGCACAATGAGCTTAAATTTAGGGAACTCATTCATATGTTTTCTTCTTTTTTTTTCATCATTTCTCAATGTTCCCTTTTTTTTTATTTTTTTTTTTAATTTTCTTCTATCGTGGGCATTTCATGCCATCTTTTCATAACCACCGACAATTATCCTGTTCTTCTAATGTCCTGATCTTTATCTAAGTTTAAGAAAAAATAAAATATAGTCAGGACATTATGAAAATTCATAGCTCAAAAGGGTTGCAAAGCAGAATTACAAGGTAGGTATATTTTGGCTCTGTGGGTTTAAGAAAGAAAATTGTCTAAATCATTCAATTGTGCATTAAAAAACAATATGACCTCAAAATAGATCATAAGAAAATTCTAGCAATCATAAATTCAAGAATGCAAAAGTCACTCATGAAGAAAATATGCAGAATGGGCATAAAAGAATTTAGGCTCAAAACTCACAAGGTATGCTTAGTTCATTCATCATACTTATTACTATACTAGCGTAGGCATATTGATAAAGTTTTACAAATAATTTTCACTATCATGACCACAAGACTGAGACTTTACGCTTACCAAGTTTTAATATATAAACATGCTGGATTTGACCAAAAAGAAAGAAAAAAAAAAAAACAGTCCTCTATCCACACACTTTGTCTTAAGGCAAAGTGGGTGGAAAATAGGTTAAAAAAAAAAAATACTCCAAATGCCCTCGCCACCCACACACTTTGCCTTAGGCAAAGTGGGTGAATAAGGGTAAACCAAAGAAAAAAAAGAATAATAATAATAATAAAAAAAAAACAGATTGGGTTAGGCCTTGGGTATATGAATTTAACATGTTTGAAGTAGGCATGGAGGGCATTCTCCAAGCTATCCGGGATGATGGTAACCAACTTCTACCCTTGTGCCTTCAACAGTCTCAAACTCAGCCCTACAAAATAAATTAGAAACGAAATGCGCAAAGGCTGTAAAATGGGCACAAGACAATATTTAGATACTTGTTTATTTCTTCTCGCTTATGCTCGTCTTCTTTGCATAATATTTTCCAACTTCGGGATGAAAAACTAATTTTTTTGTACTATAAGAATAGAGCATCACATGAAAAACTTAAACAAGTATTGGAAAGAAAAGATAGAAACACGGCTCCCCGACAACAGCGCCAATTTTGATGCATGGTCGTTTCACGCTCCAAAATACATTTATAATTTTCCTTATACCCACGATGGGAAATACCAAAAGTGAGTAAGGGTCGATCCCACAGGGAGCTGTGCATATTTTCTTTCAAAGTTATTAATAACAAAATGAAGGGGGATTTGTTGTGGTCATGCTGCGAACTAATAAAAAAAACTACAAAACTAAAAATAATATTAATAGATAACAAGATCCGAAATGAATAAGACTTATAATAAATCAATAGACTCGGTCATGGGCACGCTGTTTTCTTATGCGAATTTAGTCATCTAGTTATAGCCCCCAAATTCATCTCAACATAGCCAACCTTATAGTCATAGTAGATATAGCTATGGGATTCCTCCAGTATGACCAATCCATCCGTTCAGTTTAGACTAGAGGTGATCTCTCATCCCCTAGCCCCTAACCTATTTCCCAACTCCGATCTCTCCATTGATTGTAAACAACAAAGCAACTTTATGCCCTAGACAAACCTAGATTTATTGCAAACACCGATCTCTTCATTTGCCCACAATACCTGTGATGTACCCGTCTCTTTATGACCAACTCACAACTATGATTCATTGACCACGTATAGATTTAGTGTGCACAATTTCAATTAACGAGTGGCTAGCCACATTAATCAGCTTAACACACGTTCATGCAACAAAGAAATCAATACAATAAGAACCAAATTCACATAGTGCTATGCCCATTCCGACCTCATGAGTTCATGTTATTTATTCATCATCTAATTCAATCTGAATTAAAGATTACCAATTAATAAAGTGAAGAACAATAAAGAAACAAAATAAAACATAACTGATAAATTAAACTTAATTTATATAAAGAACGAAAATCAACTCCAACTCCGACTTGAAAACATAAACTAACTATCTACGCCCTGAGGGCACGAGGCCCCCAGAATATTAGGGAAAACCAAGAACAAAACTAACTATGCAGCATCCTATACTATATATTTGATGGTTTTTGGATATTTTGGAATTGATCTATACATCAAGTATTTATACAAGTAGGTCAAGATTCGAGTTTAGCCCATGGGCTGGCCCATCTTCAATTATGGATCGTATATCAGCGTGCCCATGACTTTTCTTATCTGACAGATTCTTTCCTTATGGGGAAAGATATTCCAGCAGTATTTTTTGGTGGATCTTCGTTGTGCCCTACTTGCAATACTGAAGAGATGCACTTTCCATATAGGGCTGATCTAATCCCGATTTTCAGGGATGTAGTCAAACCTTTCTTTTTTACTTCCGTAGTGCCCTCAGCAGCTCTACCTTCTTCCTGGATTAAATTTGTGTGGTTTTCTTGTGCCCACAACGGCTCTGTCAACTTTCTGAATTGAACTTTCCTTGTAGAGAGATTCTCTTTCCTTATAAGTGTAATCAAATTTTGAATTTTCAGGGATTTGATTATCTTTTTAGTGCGTGCCCACAGAAGGAAAGTTTCTTTTGGAAAAGATAGATCTTCTAGCTAGCTCAAAATATCTCCACTGGATTTGGTAATATCTTCTTTGATACAATCTTCTTTCCTTAACCAACCAAATCTCAAAGATGTTGGATCTTTTCATTGTCTCTGAATTTCACGTTGTGCCCTCGCTGGATCTGCCTTTACTAGAATCTGCACAAGTCTTGTGGACACGACAACAACTCTCAAGAGTTGAAGTGTTATGGAATCTTCAAGAAAGCTCTTTTTTTGGAGCTCAGTACAGTGAAGGTTCCCTTGTGCTTATATCATCATGTTTAGGCATCAGAGTGCCCTTTGCTCAGGATTCTTCATTTTTCATGCCTTATTCCCAAACCTGGTCTTTTCCGACTCAAAACATAAAACAAAGGACATCTATTTTAATAAAAAGACTCTAAAATACATAGAATAAATGGACTTGTCGGCCTACTTAAATTTTTCTAAGCAAAAACCTAACTGTTAGACAAAAAAATCTAAGCTTAAGAAGCTAGACTTCACGTTGAAAACCTGAATGAACAACTCTAGCTCAGCAAGCCCTAACAGCTCAAAACACGTAGAGCTCTAAAAGATATTTAATCTCTGGAAATTTTGCACTTGTTTGAAGATATAAAATCTAATTCGCAACCTCTGCTTTTATAGACGAAGCAAACCGACTCTTCTTTGAAAAAAGAAAGTTAGTTTTCCTTTTCTATTACGGATCAATATGGTAAGGCTTTCCTTGTTGAGCGTGTTTTCTATAATCTTTCCTTGTTGATCTTGAATCTACTTCTTTCTTTGAATATACTCGAAATCTTCTAAACTGCAACTTCGTATAAGTCTTCACCAACTTACAACACTCCAACATCCATCGCATGAACTCTTCGATCAATCTGTAGTTTGATTGCTGATACTCATAGTTAGACACCCGATTGAACACCTTGCAGAACACCATTCAAAGTCTCCCGTCTTTATCTGGTGTATTGACACTAGTGTGAACACCAAGCCTTGAAGTCTCACATCTTCAAGCTTGTTATTTTGCACAATGATTTGAACACCAACCGGTACCCGATATCGAACACTTAGCCAAAAAATCAAGATATGTCATAAACATAATAACAATCTTTAAGAAGTGCAATCCTGCACTAACATGGGAGAATGAATTGCATTCATATTTATCTTATTTAGAGCCAAAATTGTATCAAGGGTAATAATGTCATTTTACATTGAAGTTCTGTGAAATTTTGCTTTTGTGCTGGATAAATTTGTGTCATTTAGCATCACCCTTTGGAATATTATTCAGTTTATTTATTTCAAATCATACTCGTTTTTACCGATAAATATTCTAACCAAAAAATAAATAATCTAATATAATATAATGGTGATCATTACTCATTAGTGAATGCAATAATAAAATTAATCGATGAACAAGTGGGGGTAATTTTTTTTGGTTATCACAGTTTACACAATGTAAATTGTAACCCAAAAAATACATAATTTTTTATTGCAGTGCTAAAATTTTATTAGTGCTTGATGTAAAAAAATATTAAAAATAGATAATTCGTAATTAACTAACACTAGGACTTCTCATTATTATATCTAAGCCTGAGTAATCGGTTAATTCGGGTTGGAAATGATCGAAAATGTTTGTCTGAAAACCACCGATGCCATTGACTAATGGTGTATTGGTCGACGGACCATCAAACCGATGGTGATTGATCGGTTGACCCAAAAAAAAGAAATTATTTCCCCATTTTCAACTGATTTCTTACAAAAAATAATAAAATAAAAAAATCCAAGAATTCAAATACAACATAATACAACATTACTGGACTAGAATTGCACTTACCTTTCAACTATTGTCACAGGGATGACGATGATTTCTGCCCTTACCGGCTGTTTGGGTTATTGCGACTAGAATTGGAAGTCGATGGTGACTCAGGGAGATCGAACTCCGAAGACAGTGGGTGATTAGATGAGATCAGAGTGGACTATGGAGAGTCATCATCACTGAGTCGCCGAGAGACAAGATGAGAGTCATAGAGTGAATGAAATGTGTGTTTGATAATTTGATTAATTAAATAATGATTCTAATGATAATTCGATTAAATAAATAATGATTCTAATAATATTGGTTTTAATATATAATATATATTAAAAAAAATTAGTTCACTGATCGGTTCAGGTTGGCCGTTGATTTCCTAATCAAACACCGACCACCGACCACCGACCGATTGGACATTAAACCCACATTGTTAATTGACCACTGCACCAAGTAGCTGCATCACCACATCGAACCGATCGAATCCGATCAATGTCGGTCAAGTCTATACTCACCCCTAACTTTATTCGAACTCAGCCCAACATTGATGGATATTTAGAACCCCGACTCTAATGATTAATTGGGGTGGAGTTTTTTTTATAGGAATTGCTTTGGTGTTGTCGGGTATCCATGCCGTCAGAGTTCACCGCTATTCCTACTTCACTGTTGGCGGTCATCACCGGCGTTGCTCAAGCAACAGAAAGAACAGACTGGAAATAAGTGATTAAGCTTTGGCTCAGGTAACCCAAGTTGCCGGAACTTCTATTTCAGACCGTAATGCACAAGACCAAGATGATGGGACCACAGAGGACCCAAACCTTTACCGGAAACCCACTCAATCTCCGGCACACCATTCGTCACTCAACCACTGACACGCTGGCTGAAACACACGGTATCAAAAAGATACAAGTTTCCGGAGAAATAGCCAGAGAAGGAAGAGAGATCACGATTAAGCACCGAGCTAGATCTAGGGTTTGCATTTGCAAGAGAGTGAGAAAGCTGCGCACACAGTGTATGAGATACTTTGTGAAACAGATAGATAAAGAGCTAGGGCAACAAATGAGTGGGTCGAAGAGAGCAGACCACCAAGGTAAAGGGCCCATAGAAATGGGCCTAACAAATGGGCCAACAATTCTCACAATCTCCACCTTTTGCCCAAGAGTATCACGAGTCATAAAAGTAGAGGAGTTTGAGGATATCATCATAGCCATTTTTACTTCTACTAAATTACAAAGACACAGTAGAAGTGGGATAAGAAAGCACAAAGCAGATCCTGACCACAATGGCCAACCTAACAAACCTGTAATTCATAGAGAACAAACAGCGGTGAGTAAATAACAAGTAAAGACACACCACAGAAAAGTGAAATTTTTAACCAAGATCAAACTTGATGATTTTCATGCACAACCTTAGCTTGTCAACTGGATTGAAGTTTTTTTATTTGAGAGAAAAAAGAAAACTATGCCTTCGCCATATGAATATTAAGTAGCATTTGGTTCCTATATCAGCAGGGTTATAATCAGTATGAATCTTATCAAGTAAAATTTCACCTTTTCAACAATGTCATGAATGAAATAAAACTTAACATCAATGTGTTTAGTTCTATCATGAAAGAGATGGTGTTTGCATAGTTTTATGGCAGATTGACTATCAGAAAACACAACATGAGATTTATCTATAAAACCTATTTCAGACAATAAACCATTCAGCCATATCACTTCTTTAAAAGCTTCAGTTGCAGCAACATACTCAGATTCAGTTGTAGACAATGCAACAATGTGTTGGAGTTGAGACTTCCAAATAATGCAACCACCACACAGAGTAAACACATAAAAAATAGTGGATTTCCTATTATCCATATATTAGCATAATTGAAGTCCACATAGCCAGTAAGTTTCAAACCATCAGCTAACTTAGAGAAAGTCAGACCACATTTTTCAGTGGATTTGACATATCTGAGAAGCCATTTGAATGCTTTCCAATGAGGTTTACCAGGATTAGACATATACCTACTTAAACAACTAACAAAGTAAGCAATATGAGACCTAGTACTAATCATAAGACACATAACAGATCCAATAGCATTAGCATAAGACACACTTTTCATTTCATCAATGTCAGCCTCAGATTGAGGACACATGCTTTTACTCCAATTGAAATGCACAACAAGAGGCACATTGACAGGCTTAGCATTAGTCATGGAGAATTTACTCAAAACCTTTTTCACATAAGATGTTTGATTCAAGACCAGAGTGGAAGACTTCCTATTTATGGTGATATATATGCCAAGAATATTTTTAGCATCATCTAAATCTTTCATGTCAAAATTATCACAGTTTGCACATGCTTGATGGTATCAAGTTTAGGACTGATCAACAACATATCATCCACATAGAGGAATAGAAACATAGGAACATTATTAGCACATTTGTAATACAGGCAGTGATCAAATTCAAATTTCTTTAAATCAAGAGACTACATGCATTGATCAAATTTAATATTCCATTTCCTAGGAGATTGTTCCAACACATAGAGGGCTTTCCTAAGCAAACACACATGCTCTGGTTTTGTAGAATCAATAGAGCCCTCAGGTTGTCTCATGTAAATGTTGTTTTCCAAATCACCATGCAAGAAAGTAGTTGTAATATCCATTTGCTTTAATTCCTAGTTAAGTTGAGCAACTAAAGCAAGCATAATACAAACGGTGGTGAATTTAACAACATGGGCAAAAATTTCATTGTAATCAATCCCCTATTTTTGAGTAAAATCCTTAGCTACTAACCTAGCTTTGTATCTAACAGATTCAGCTTCATGTTTAATTTTGAAAAGCTATTTGCATTCAACCACATAGGCATGAGCAGGTTTAGACACAAGAGTCCAAGTTTTGTTTTCATGGAAAGATTTCATCTCATCTTTCATAGCAATTAACCATTTATCAGAATCAGTAGACTTCAAAGCAGCCTTATAAGATTGAGGTTCATCACTCTCCATATAATTAAACACATTGAAAACAAAGAAGGATATGTCATAGTTATCAAATCTAGGAGGTTGTCTCACATTCCTCCTAGCGCGGTCCCTAACCAGTTGGTAATCATGCAACATTTCAGGTTCATTATTATCAACTTCTTCAATAGGACCTTCATTTATTTCAATATTATCATGCTTAGTTGGTAAGACATCATCATTACCAAGCAACTGCTCCACCTCACTTGGAGCAGTATTAGAAGTAGAAACAGTATCAGGAGTAGACAAGCATGGAAAATCAGTTTCATTGAACACCACATCTCTACTAGCAATAGCCTTAAAACCAGGGATAATTTTGTCCCACAGCCTATAACCTTTTACACCCTCATGGTAACCTAAGAAAATGTATTTCTTGGATCTAGGTTCTAATTTATCAGTTTTAACATGCACAAAAACAACACAACCAAATACTCTTAAGTTAGACAAATCAACATGTTTATCATAGAAGATAGTTTCAGGGTATTTACCATGAAGAGGAACAGATGGGGACCTATTTATCAGATAGGTAGTTGTAAGAACAACCCTACCCCATAATTTTTTACCCAGACCAGAGGAAGAAAGCATGCATCTGACCTTGTCAAGCAAGGTCCTATTCATTCTCTCAGCAACTCCATTTTGCTAAGGTGTATAAGGCACAAATTTCTGTCTTTTAATACCAGATCAGTACACAGAGTATCCATAGAAGCATTGCAAAATTCCAGGCCATTATCAGTTCTTAAAACCTTGATTTTTTTTCTTGTTTGGTTTTTAACAGAAGTTTTAAAGTTTTTAAATTTTTCAAACACTTCAGACTTGTTTTTCATGAGAAAAACCTAAACTTTTCTTGAAAAATCATCAATTACAGAGAGTAAATACCAACTTCCCCCATGAGTAGGTTCATGAGGACCCCACACATCGGCATATAGGTACTCAAGAACAGCAGTAGATTTAGGCACATTATGAGCATGATTTACAGGAAAACTAACTTTGTGTTGCTTACCAAGCACACAAGTATCACAGAAAGATAGTTTAGAGACCAAATCTTTTCCAAACATTCCAGATTTTAACATGCATTCAAGACCTTTGTTACTCATGTGCCATAATCTAGCATGATAGAGAACAACAATCATTATCTTTTATTTATATTTTAGTTATTATTTATATTTTAGTTATTTAAATTTGTTTGATTATTTACTTTAGTTTGGGTCTGGCCCACTTGTGCATGGCTTTTAGGGTGTTAGGGTTTCATATTTATAGTAGCTTCTGCAGTAGAATCTGGCCTGGAGAATTAAACTGGAGTTTGGGATGGCTTTACCGTAGGCCTCATTTGAGGATTATTCACTACAAGAAATGTGCTCATACACCATGATTTTTAACCGTGGTGTATGCCAATCCAAAATCGTGGTGCGAAAAGGAGACTTGATTGAGCATGCTCAAAGACCACGGTTTTTAACCGTGGTCAATTTACCATGGTTTTGGTAAAACTGTGGTAAAATTACCACGGTTTTGGTAAAATCGTGGTTACAGCACCACGGTTTTTAACAAAACCGTGGTGAATTTACCACAGTTTTAATTAAACCGTGATGAATTAACCACAGTTTGGTTAAAACCGTGGTAAATTCACCACGGTTTTATTAAAAACCGTGGTAAATTCACCATGGTTTTAAGATTTAACTGTGGTTAATTTACCACGATTTTAACAAAACTTACCACGATTTAGACAAACTGTGGTACTTTTTTTAATTTTTTTATATATATATATATTTTATTTTTATGTCGTTACTTAATAATCTAGCTGTATAATCACAACCATCCAAAAGACAAAAAATTATCCAAAAATATTTTATATTAAATCAATATCTAAAATATATAATCAACCAAAATATGTAAAATTCACTATGACAAAAATTCGATTACTTGTTTAAAACTACTCCATAATATGTCCAAAGTTCTATTACATAAATTTTACTAATTTCAATAGGTAGCACGATGAAGTTGGAGAGACAAAGGAGCCAGGTTGTCACGCCCCAAATTTCATAAAATAAAATAATAACAATAATAAAAAAGGGACGTCACTTTTATTAAAATATAAAATATTTAACTTTAATACAACGGAAGCTAAATAATAAAATCTCTTTAAAATCCATCATCACACGTCACCACGCACATCGCCCAAGTAAAATCATCAACCTGAAATAAATAATACCTTTGGGGTGAGTGCTATTGACTTAGTGGTGAACAAATTTATCCAAATTATACAATTATAACAAATTATAATATGGATAGCTCGCGGCTAATAATATATCGGGACATATGCAGCTCGTCAACCAATAATAATATTTGTAACCCGTATGTTAATAATTGTAAACCTGGATAAAAGCATAACAAGGATAAATAATAATGTGTCACATAGTATTCCCCACCTTAACCTTAACTTGAACTTGGACTTTCAACTTTTAAAAATATATGAAACAAGTTAGGTCCACGCGCCGCCTAATAATATAAATTGATAATTAATAATTATAAATAATAATTGAAAATAATTAAATGATAATATAATAATTAAAAATAAAATAAAATGCATGCCCAACCTATTTAACCCCTTGGCCCAACTAAACTAACCAAGCCCAAATAAACAAAGAAAATACAAAGCCCAACTAATATGCTAAAAAAGAAATCAACCAACTTTGCCTCTCCACACCCCATTTCCGTAACCACCACACAAACAAAAGAGAATGAATTCTCTCTCATCTCTAGAGGCAAAGTGGATCAATTTCAAGACTTGAAAAATAACACAATGAAGACCAACAATGAATATTTATGCAAGACAAAGCCATGAAGCTTAGAGAGAAAATAACAGAAAAATGAAAGGGAAAAACAAAAGCAGATCGATACCTTACAAAGATAATGCATTGCAGTCACCTTGTTGTTAGACGAACATGTTTATTTCAATCGCGATAATGCAACCAATCCAAATACAGGATCTGATCGAATTACAGGAGGGATTTGAACTCAAGAATGGAACATTATTATCAAACAAGAGTTTCAAAATAGTAATTAACTTATTGCATTTTAGGATGTACAAAGGATCATACGTCTGTGATCTAAATCAAATATATTTCCGATATATAGTACTTTCTCCCAAAATTTATTCAATTTGGTGGAGTTCCGAACCTGAAGCATGATGAAATACAATTTAATTTATTTATCAAGTAAAAAGAAACAACATAGTAATTAAAACCATAATTAATATTCATTTTTATGTACCTCTTCACTAACAGAATTTTACGATCTTGATGCTTTGTCTCAAATCAGAAACTTGCGATGGAATAATTCTCACACAAACTAACTAAAATAATATGTAATATATATCTAGAGAGAAAATGCATAGAACATAACACAAAAAATTCTAGAAGAGCAAAAACAATGATATGCATATTTACCAAGTTAAACAAATGTATGACTCACAGCATAATGGAATGCCTGCACGCTGGTAGAATCGGAAGTCTGATCATTTGAAATAGCAAAATCGAAACTGCCAAGCTTTCAAAGTAAAAGATCATAAAATACCATGAAGACCACGAAGGAGTATTACTGCTTCAGAAAAGAAAGAGATCCTGATATGATTTTTGTATAAATCATTAACAACATATAGTAATATCCATCTTCTAAGAAAATTGAGCAAAAACTAATCTACTAACTCAAACCTCAGTTAACTTGTTCCTCAGTTGCTGAGCTATTTCATACTGCTCCAAATTCAAAGCATACTGCAAAATAATCACAATGAGATATCTTACATGGTCCAGCAAAGGAAGCCACTCTTCCATCATAAGCACAAAGGGTAAAATACGTATTAAATACAGGGCAGTGAACAAAATGATCTAGATGTTTAAGGAAAAAAATATGTCAACAAAACTTTCTAGAAATTCAACACACCTCATTCCCCTTGTCACCATAACTGATAGATATCTCTTTCTCACCTTGGAGAGGAATATTCCCAGCTGATGAGAAAAAAAGAATTGTTAAAATATTCAACATTAACATAGATTCATTCTTCAAAATAGACAAGCTGATAAGTGATAACCATATCCAGATATCTCTAAAATGGTCCGGGAAATAAATTATTAATGCATTTGCAGGTAAACTAGGTAATGACAACTTTTGCCATGTTTACAAATGTTTCAATGGCATATTGAAGAAAGTTCACTTTTCTGAATGAACTAGATTTAGATAAAATATGTGTAAATGGTACATTATGTTTTAGAAACAGATCCCAGCCTAATACAAAATAAAAAACAAGTGAAAGAATAGTACCAGAAAGAAGGTACATAGAGAAAAGGATTCCAGTCAATGATCCACTTTCATCAACTTCCCAGGTTGCTACTGCCTTTAAGTCTAGAAAAAGAGAGAGATTTGCATGAGACAATCTCCAGCTCCCATAATATATCAAAGAATATATGTTAAATATCAACATGACCTCTCATATTATCAGTGATTCAAATATCTCATATAGGGTTTCTAGCCATCAAACATTAAAGTTGAGAAGTTATCGTATATAGAGCTACTTATAACTTATAAGTATATTAAAGTTTAAAAAATAAAACCTTTATAGTGCTCGAGTCCAAAATATAGAATTTGCCCTATGAGGATCTCCACGATTTATGTCAATCAGTTTCATCTGAATAGCCCGCCCAACCATTGCTCGTTTGAAGAATAAAGACACAATGAATCGAATAAGAAACATGTGCACTGGATAACAACAATTAGGTATTCTTCTATCTCTATTAAATATTTGTGGAGACATATCATCAACATACCAGAAAATTAAATATAAAATACAGATGAAGAAAAATCGAGAAATTAGCAAAAGATGTGAAATTGATGGACTACCTTAAACTTTTGGAGATTTTTGGATGGAGACTAGCTGGAACATCAAGAATGAGGCTCGACATCATAGCAACAATATTTTTTGCAAATCTAGGTATTGGCGAGTAGGGGTCGACGGAGAAAGTCATTCTTAAAAAAGAGAACAATTAAAAATACATATGCGGAAGAAACTTGATTAGAAAATCATAAGCAACTCACTTGTCTCTGAGATTGAAACTAGTCATGATGGAGATGGAGACGGCGATGATGACGACGATAACTGAAGACAGAGATGGTGATGAGATCTTCACTAGACTCGAAGGGAACAACGAGAGCCCTAGACAGAGATGACGACCTGCCTTTTTGACGCCGAATCTAGATGAAAACGATGACGACGACTTCAGGCTCAGGCTGTGGGAGAATTTCTGATTGGAATCGTCAATTGGTGGAAGTGAGAGAGAAGAGAAACTGTGACCTAAATTTTAGGGATTCTCATTTTGATTTTTTCAATTCCCTCCTTTCTTATTTTTTTTCTTTTTCTTTTTTTTTTACTTGAACTTTAATATGGAAAATACTAAAAAAAATATTTACAATCACCACGGTAAGGCATAACAGTGGTGTATTCATAGATATAGACCACAAATATTTTAGAACCGTGGTGCTTCTTTCAGGAAGAAGCGCTCATACACCACGGTTTTATTGAAAACTGTGGTAATTAACTAAATCACCACGGTTTTGGCAAAAAATCGTGGTGAATCAAGCGTGGTGTATATGGATTTTTCTTGTAGTGATTATTATTATTATATCATTCTGAGTTTGCGCCTTCCATTTTTACTCTAACAAATTGGTGCGGTGAACGTGGAACGAAAATATGGTGATATTGTGAAGTACTGAGACTCGGTTAGATTAGTTGGAGAAGGTGGTTGAATAATTGTCCGCTGTTTTCAATAATTTCAAACAGATTATCAGACATCTAGAACATCGACTGATGCAAAGTTGGATGCCATGCTGAAGAAATTTGCTATCTTTACAGGATCAGCGGAGAATAACGAGTCTGGCGAGAGCCACGATGCTGGTCCAGAAGAAGAATATGCCATCCCTGTGTAAGGGATTTAGAAGATGGACCTTTCTGGTTTTGACGGCACTGATGCCTTAGGATGGCTCGTGCGTGCTGATTAATATTTTTTCGTTCATGAAACACCATTGGAGCAGCGCTTGAAGATCTCTCTTATGGCCATGTTGATCCCAGCCATGTCTTGGGTGCAACTCTTATTACGCCGCTGCCCGACGTTGACTTGGGATCATTTTACCCCCGAGCTCCTACTTCATTTTGGGAAGAACTCAACAATTAATGGTTACGAGGCGTTGGGCGCTACAAAATAGGTAGGGTCTTTTGAGGACTACATTGCTGCTTTCGAAGGTACGGTTGCTCAACTTCCAGACTTACCAGATGCCCAATATCTGGGTTTTTTCCTTAGAGGCTCGCAACAACATATTCGCATGCAAATTCAAGATCCTATTATCACAGACTACTCTGTCGCTATGCAAATGGCGCGGAAAATTACCCATTCAAACCAGTCTTTATCATTTTCGTCCCGTCCATACTCTACAACCAGTTATTCCTCATAGACCACCTACATTCCATGACCCACATCTGGAGCTTATGGTACCTCTCCACAGCCGCCTTAGTCACAATCTCCTATTTCCTCCATAACCAATTATGCGGCTTCCCGTAACCAGCGTCATTTCTGCCACATGAGTGATAAGGAGTACCTAAATCATAGGGCTACTGGGACGTGTTTTAAATGTGGTCTGAAATTCGGACCAACCCATCATTGTCCCCCAAAAACTCTCCATGTTCTAGTGGGGTGTCATGACAGCGATCCGATTATCGAGGAAGAGGGTATTGGGGACTTTACGCCAGACTAATCACTTGACTTTAGCCTTGAGGACAAGGCTGTTTCTGCCGGAGGAGCAATTGATAGAGCAGTAATCATTATCTTTTATTTATATTTTTATTTATTATTTATATTCTAGTTATTTAAATTAGTTTGATTATTTATTTTAGTTTGAGTCTGGCCCACTTGTGCATGAGCTTTAGGGTGTTGGGGTTTTATATTTATAGTAGCTTCTGCAGTAGAATCTGGCGTGGAGAATTAAACTGGAGTTTGGGACGGCTTTACCATAGGCTTCGTTTGAGGATTATTATTATTATATCATTCTGAGTTTGCGTCTTCCACCTTTACTCTAACATAGCATGCTAAAGAGAAGCAATATCAACATCAATAGCACTCATAGAAACATCAACAACAAGTTCAACAGACACAAAGTACAAGCTATTTCTTCTGAGGGCTTTGAACAAGACAAGAATTCCTTTCAAAATTTTCATGACACCACCACCCCACTTTCCTTCCAAATCTGAGTCTTCAAGGGCATTACAAGAAATCAAATTGAAATTAAATTCAGGAACATATCTCACATTGAACATAGTTAAGACAGAACCACATGAAAACTTTAAGCATATATCACCAACACCCATAACCTTCAATCTAGATCCATCAACAAGTTTGACAAAAGAATTTTTAACAAGTGCGATGGAAGAAAATAAATGTTTGAAGGAGAAAATGTGAAAGGAACACCCAGAATCAAGTAACCATTCACCTTCATCACACTGATTAGCAACATAATTGATATCTACATTAAAAGACACCATGTAGACATCATAATCAAAAATTTCAGATTAACAAATCACAGAATTTGCATGAACAGTTTGATTGTCATTATTTCCCTATTTTTCTCTTTTGTTTTTGGAATTGGTACATTGCTTAGCAAAATGACCAGTTTCCTCACAATTATAGCATGTTTTTCCTTCATGAATTGCTTGTTAGACCTACTTTTAGATCTACTCTTCTCTTCCCTATCATTATTGTCACCATATTTAGTGGAATTTCTTCCTCTAACATGATGGATTTCTCCACCTGATTTATTACAATTTCCATTCTTTAAATCCCTTTCTTTAGCTCTTAAAGAAGCAGAGATTATATCAAAAGTAATAGCATCTCTGCCATACTTGATGGCAGATTTCACATCATTGTAAGAATCAGGGATAGCATTTAAAAGCATAGAAGCAGTATAGTTATCAATGGCTTTATCCCCTCCAATTTTCATATCATGGATAAGCTTATTAAACTCATCCAAATTGAAATCCATGTCTCTTGAAGTATCAATTTTAAAACTGAAGAATTTACTTTGTAAATGCATCAAGTCACTAAAATTACTTTCAGTGTACAAATCATTCATTTTTTCCCAGATAGCCTTAGCATAGTCAAGATGAACAACCTTTCTTAACACAGAGTCAATCAAGTTGAGCAAAATAGAAGCCACATCATTTTTATTCATCTTAATTCTGGCTAGGTCAGTCACATCACTAGGACAACCAACAACAATGGCTTGGTCAGTATTAAGATGAACTAAAACGCATTCCATTTTCTTTTTCCAGATCTGAAAATTAGACTTTCCATCAAATGGAGGCATATGGATAGATGAGCTCATGGCAAACATAAATAATGCAAGAAAACACAGACACGCGCACAAAGAGGATAAATAGAAACCCATGTCACGCCCCAATTTTCATAAAATAAGATAATAACAATAATTAAGAAAGGATGTCACTTTTATTAAAATATAACATATTTAATATAAATACAACAGAAGCTAAATAATAAAAGCTCTTTAAAAATCCATCATACACGTCACCACGCACATCGCCCGAGTAAAATTATCAACTTGAAATAAATAATAGCTTTGGGGTGAGTGCTATTAACTCAGTGGTGAACACATTTATCCAAGCTATACAATTATAACAAATTATAATATGGGTAGCCCGCAGCTAATAATATATCGGACATGTGCAGCTCGTTAGCCAATAATAATAGTTGTAACCCGTAGGTTAATAAATGTAAACATGCATAAGAGCATAACAGGGATAAATAATAATATGCGTCACATCGTATTCCCCACCTTAACCTTGAATTGAACTTGACGTTAAAAATAATACGGGTGTTAGTTAAGTCCACGTGCCATCTAATAATATTAAAATATATCCATTAATATAAATAATAGAATGTAAGTAAGTAAATAAATAAATAAATAATACATGATACCAAGCCCAACCTATTTAAATATACCCATGGCCCAACCCATCTAATCAAGCCCAACAAAATAAATAAAAATAACCCAAGCCCAAGATATCCTACCCACTAATGCGAATAAACAAACAATTACTCTCTCTCAAAGTACAACTCTCGGCCAGAACACAGAAAATGAAAACTTCATTTCTCTCTCTACTGATTCATCTCTCGCCCAGACTTCTCCAATTTACAAAATAATTCTCACTCTCTCTCTTAACCCATTTCCTCTCGGCCAACCTTATTCCCCAATTTAACTGATTAATTCAGCACCCTCCACCTTCAATGCTCTCACACACACAACAGAGAAGCTCAACAATCCAAACACCCAAATTCCGACGCCACTGCCCTCCCAATGAAGATACAAAAGTAAAACACGAAAAAGAAATACCTCAAAAGGGAAGAAAATTCTACTGCTCTAAATATGTTTTGGAAGGAAGATTGATTTTGCCTTTTGGTGTCATTAGAATGAGGTATCTAGATCCCCTTTTATAGCAAGAAAATTGGGAGTGCAAAGGTTTGTGTTTTAAATTCCGTGATTAATCCAAACGATCATAGAGGTAGTGGAGAGGCATAAATTTAAATATGTGAAGTAAATTTTGAAATAGAAGAAACATCGTTCATCTGTTGCTGTGCACATGTCTCGTGAAGAAGAAGACAACTTCTTATTGGGCTCACGTATTGGGTTAAAAAAATATTATTCTAGGCTCAAATTAAATAAGCAACTAGGTTGGAAAATCAATAATCTTTTGGGCTCAAATGAAAATAACTTTTTGGCCTACACACATGGAACATAGAGTTTAGCTACTGGGAGAATAAATGGAGCAAATATAATAATAATAATAATAATAATAATAATAATAATAATAATAATAATAATAATAATAATAAGCGCGACTTATAGGAATGTAACCAAAAAAATATAACATGCATTGTAAAAATTATTTTTGGAAATAAAATGTAGTAAATTTTCTAAAAGGTTTCGGGTCACTACAACTCAAGTTGCCGAAACTCCTCTTTCAGACCGTGACACACAAGACCAGGATGATGGGACCACAGAGGACCCAACCCTTTACTAACAGCCCACTCAATCTCCGGCACCCCCTTCGTCACTCAACGACTGACACTCCGGCTCAAACACACGGTATGACAGAGATACAAGTTCCCGGAGGAAACAGCCGGAGAAGGGAGAGAGATGACGATTAAGCACAGAGCTAAGTCTAGGCTTTGCACTTGCAAGAGAGAGAGAAAGTTGCGCACACAGTGTATGAGATAATGTGTGAAACAGATAGATAAAGAGCTAAGGCAACAAATGGGTGGACCGAAGAGAGCAGGCCACCAAGGTAAATGATGAGATTTTTCTTTCAAAAAGATATGATAAAACACCAAGCTCTAAATACCAATCTCATTATGCAAGCGGACACGTATAACATAATAGACTGGGTCGAACACGGGGAACTAATTCCACAAATGAGACTACAAGTACCATCACATCGAACATTTTTACTAGTCAAACCATTCAGAATTTGGGTTGGATTTTTAACTAGAATAATAGAATTTTGCAAAGATCAAATAAAATTAGCAACACACACGAATTAAATGGGAATAAAACTCAAGTAAAATTCACTTAAAAGAAATTGGCTCTAGGGAATTAATCTATGGCAAGGATACAATCATCAAATAGGGGGATCATGCATAAATTTTCCAATTGAACAACACTTGATCACAATTATAGCTTAAGTCCTTTCTCAAGCAACCAAGACATTTTAAATTAAACACAACTCCCCTATCTCTAGGGCTCAATTACAATTTAATCTAAATTAAGCTCAATCAAGTAAACAAACACCAATTTAACACTAATTTCTCAATCTCATGCCAAATTGGGATCATAAATCAAATACCCATGCACAATTAGTTTTCTCAAACCTAATCATACAAAAATTTCTATCCTAGGATGGCCAATCCAAGCATAGATTCAAGCATAACATTGATTTATGATAGGAAATTGGAAAATCAAGCACAAACCCATATTTGATTCACATATCCAAAACCAAATCTCAAAACCCTAGGTGCCTAGAAATTTAGGTATCCATAACCAAAATGGAGAAATAAATCATATAAAAGAGAAACATAGGAGAGGAGGAGAAAAAACCTAAAAACTTGTATTAAAATTCTTCAAGAAACTCCTTGTTCTTCAATATCCAAAGCTCCAAAGCATAAACACTATTTCTCTCTCCAGAAATGGAAAAATATGAAGTTCAATACCTAAATTTCGAACTAAGGTTGGGTTATATACAAAGTGGGGGAAAATGGGGTGAAAAATAAAGTAAAATCCGAAAATCCTGAAAATGAGACATAGGGGCGCGACACCCGCTCGCGCCGCATGGTAGGAGGTGTGACCCGGGCAGCTCCGGTCCTGGGTCGTGCCGCGTTGCAGGTGCCAGAAAAAAGGCCACGGACACCGAGCCGTGGGTCGCGGCCTGTGGCGCCGGTCGTGCCGCGTTGCAGGCCTTGCCTGGCGTCTCGGCTCCGACTCAGTGTTTGTGCTCTATCGCCTATCCGGTTCGGCTTCCCGGTCCCTTCCGATACGCGCTTCAATTCTCGGGCCTTGGATTGCTCATTTTAACCCTGTTTTCTAAATTAACTGTATTAGCAACACTTATTATAAAAAGAGGCTAATATTACCCTAAATGGTGACTAAACAAACTGAAATATGAAAGAAACATAAGAAATAATGCTCGGATTAGGACTAAAATACGAGCATGTCAACTCCCCCAAACTTGAACTCTTGTTTGTCCTCAAACAAGCATTTGGAAAGAACAAGAGAATATCAAGACAAAAAGGAAAAAAAAAACATAGCCACTAATGCCTCAGCTTTTGAATCATCAATCCACATGCAAAGAACAAGATCAAAGCTTCATATCATAAGAGCAAAAATCATGAGAAAAATGACCACTCATATTTGAAAGGCAATTCTTAGCACAACGATCCCTACACATGGAGATAAGGGACATATTTTCACTCAACATCAAGTAATAAAGGCATACTATCATAGGCTTGCAAAATAACTCAACATGATTCACCAATGTGCTCTAAACAAGAATCACATAGGTCTTTAGGGCTGTAACACTCGGCTCTTTGGACGGATAGGGAAATTTTTAGGCAAAAGTGACACCAAGCCCTTTTCCACAACCTACTAGCATTTCAATCCTAGTAAAATCGAAAGCTCTCTTCCACCCATGCCAAACAAAATGAGCAAGCTTAAGCAAAAGACGGATAATCCTTAGCCTTCTCTTTTTCTTCTAATTCACTTCCCCTAAATCATTTGTTCATGCGTTCTTTCACAAGGAACTAGAGTCCGCATTAAATTTATTTATTTTTTTCAATTTAATTTTACATCACGACTCTAATGATTCCCATTTTTTTTCATTTTGAGGGGGAACTTTGAGCTTCACAATCCAAGGCTTAAACATATTTCACACACATTTTTTTTTCTTTTTATATATCCGACTTTTGCTACCCACGGTTTTTGATATGACAATTCCTTCATTCCTTAAATTCCCTCTACCCCGGGCTATTTAACAAAAATCAATAACCAAAAGCTCAACGGGGCTACCAAGGATACATTTCAAAGAAAGGAATAAATAAGGCTCAAAATTTTTGACAAAAATCACCTTAGGTCATCTTCATGTTCTAAGCACATATAGAATACATGCAAGTCATCAAGCAAGTTCTAGAGATGCAAATATTCTTGATGAATCACACATGAAAGAACAAAATAGGCCAAATCTCACAAGTGGCTAGAAATCAAGCCAAATTTCTACAATTCTTGACTCGAATGATACTTCGGCTTATCACTCTTCTCATGTATGCATTTTTCAACATTTTCACGTAAACACTAAAAAGAAATCATCATAGGCCCGACATGATTTCCTATGCCTATCATTCCCTGTTTTCATCACCAAATTAAGCAAAACAAACACAAGCTCAAGCAGGGAAAAATTACCATACACGATTAAAGCCTAATCCAAGCATTTATTATTATAGACCCAAATATTTAAAATAGAAACGATCCTAGAGATCAAATAAATCCATACAAACCAACATAAAGTGCTAAATCCAAATATCAAATCCTAATAACAGTCATCCCAAATATCCAAATAAACTAAAATAAAAGTTCATAGAAAGCAGATAGATGGCGATTACCGATCACCACTTCATACCCCTTCCCCCAAACTTGTTCCATTCCAAGGGAAGGACAAGTTTGAGTGGAAAGATAA
Source organism: Perilla frutescens (assembly GCA_026008535.1). Classification (NCBI taxonomy): domain Eukaryota; kingdom Viridiplantae; phylum Streptophyta; class Magnoliopsida; order Lamiales; family Lamiaceae; genus Perilla; species Perilla frutescens. The sequence goes on from BRKX01000015.1 coordinate 18,604,551, forward strand.
TGGGACCGAAATCGAGGAGCAGACTCTTTCAATCTTCAGTGGGAGGGCAGCGTGGGGTGGAGTCCGGTGGCGGCTGATATGGTGGATACAGGTACGGAGGATAAGGGTAAGGAGGGTAGTGTTGATACTGTGGCATCTGTGGTGGTCTTTGATGAGACGCTCCTTGTCCGAGCCACTGGCCCATCATATTTTCCATGCTCGACTGGAAGGTATTGAAGCTTCTCTGTATGCCCTGAATCTTAGCACTAATACCCGTGAAATGGGTCTTGATCTCCTCCTCCAAGCCCGTGAATCGAGCGTCGAAGCTCTCCTGCATCCCTGTCAAACGCGTATCAACCTCAGAACGCATATCTCCAAATCGGAAATTCATGTCCACCCTCATATTCTCCATGTTAGCTGCCATATCAGTCATCAAATTCTCCAAAGTGCTAAAACGGTCCTCCTGGACATCCTTCATATTTTGTCGACTTCCCCTCAGCTGGGCTTGTGATGTGGACTCCCCGGCGTCATTCACCCTAGGTGCCTTCCGTGGTGTGCCTTCAGACGTGGTGATCAAGGCAAGATGAGCTGGAGTATCTATCAACCAATTTTCATTTTCATTAAAAGTAGACACAGTAGTCAAAGCCGGAGTTAGAAGAGGAAATTGACGCTTGTTTGTCAATATGAAGTCGAATGGTGCGGAGGCGGAGTTGACAAATTTTGCATTCCGGAGATGCTCCATGTTGAGAGATCGAAGGCCGGGCACAGATTGATAATTGGACAAATCGATGTCCAATATTGCGGCAATTTGGGTGATCAAACCCCCAACGCAAATAGTGCCCGTTTGAGAGACCGTTTGCCTCTGACACTGAACAAGGAAATGAGCAGCAAAGTTCACCGGGATAGCATTGAGCATGCACCACATCATGTAAAGCTCCTAAGTCCGGAGGCCACTGTTCTCGTGTCTGGCCAGCACAGTGGATGAGAGGAGCTTCTGCATGTACCGGAATACGGGATTGGGTAGGTGGGAGGCCTTGGACTTGCTGAAGTCATACTGTGGACAATTCGGATTGAGCTCCACGACACGATCATGGAAATCCTTGAAATGAAAAGATGGGTGAGGCTGGAAATTCCCATTAGTCGGAGCTTGAAACATGGCATTTAGACGATCCATAGTAAACTTCAAGTCAGTGTTTCCCAACCTAAAAGTGCAAGAAATGGGTCCCTTGGATAGGGTGGACATCACTTTTAGGGTTGAGAGGAACTCACGAACAAGCAAGAGATAGGTCTTCCAATCATTTCCTCCCAGGACATGTGTCCACCCAATGCGTCGAAGGAGTCCCATCACACTCTCATAAATGCCCAATTTCTTTGCGGCGTTGATGTCCATAAACTTAGTAGCTGCAATTTGGAAGCTTCTAGCTAGCTTCAACCATTTCTTATGATGGTCATAGTCCTCCAAGTAAACTTGTACCAAAGCGGGGTCATTGGCCCCCATGTTGAGCGGGGGTAGGAGAGCTCAAGTATTGTTCGTTCCCCCATTTTCCTCATCTTCCTCCTCCTCATCTTCTTGCTCCTCGTCTTCTTGCTCCTCATCTTCCGAGAGTTTTGCCACTTCCTCTTCTTCATCTATGAGCCTTCTTCGGGCTTCTCTCGCTTGTCTCCCTTGTCTAGTTTGCACCATTGTTGTGGGAGGAGCTTTGGATTAAGTACTTTGTAAAAATAAAAGGGGCATCAAAATTTCATAACAAAAGCAAGAGATAAACGGTGGTATTTTGCAAGGGTATTTCAACAAAATAGAGCACAATGTTCGAATTTCAAGCCCTATGTAAACATACCATTTCACAAAGATGACACAAACAAGATTTCTTGTAAGATCTCATGTAATGCCTATATGAGCACAACGACAAAACAAGGGTTAGTTTATATTAAACAAATATCCATAAATGGGGCAATAAAACAAACATAGTCATGATTGATGCTAAAAATACAAAAAGAAGCATAACATAATCCCCATGACAAAGCTCAACCTTGCTTATTCTTGTCATAAAAAATTCCATTCAAGCAAAATATGCTATATCAAGTGAAATGGAACAAGAAATTTGCCTAAGTAAAGAACATGTCTCCAAAATGACTACACAAATCCCACAACATAGCCATTCTTCCAAATGAACTACGTAAAAACACTTAAGGGGAATGGAATTGCATAGATTGAAGACTATATGGCAAGAATTTCTCATCTACAAGGTTTTCCCCAAATTTTGACCTTAGAACCCTAGATTTAGACAAAAATGAGAAATATCAACAAAACCTCCATAGATATACAAATTGAAAGCATACCCAAGGTTCATAAGGTAAGAAGTGCATAATGGAAGCAAGAAAAATGAAAATAAACCATATAAAATGAATTCACCATGAATACCCCCATTTAAAAGCTTGAGAAGCTATGAACTTGCTACCATGGAGAAGAAAAAGAAAATGGGATGTAGATTCATAACTTGAAGAGATTGGAGCTTGAAATGGAGTGGAAAAACACTATAAGAGGTGCACAAGTGTGTAAATGTGGAGTGGTGAGTGAAAGGGGGTATGAAGTGAAGTGAGAGGGGTGAAAGGGATTTAAAAACCCGTCAGCCCGGTGGCGTGACCAGGGCCGCACGAGTGCCGGGTCGGGCCGTGCCCAGCCGCCACGACCCGAGTCGCGGGCCGCCGCTCACGCAGCGTTGCAGGCAGCTGTTTTTTGGCCGCGGACGCAGTGCCGCCCGATCGCGCCTCCGGCTCTAGGTCGGGTCGCATTGCAGGCCCTCTCGGTGCTTTGGCTCGTTTCGGCCTTTGTCGACACTTCACTCGCTCATGTACCACTCATATGCTCCATTCTTAGCCATTTATGGACAAAACTCCCCTATTTCATGACACCAAAACCAAGAAAACAACAACTACAAGAGAACACAATGAAACCAGTAACTAAAAATATGCAATGTACTAACATTAACAAAGAGAAATGAAATGAAAATAAAATATTGGGTTGCCTCCCAACAAGCGCTAAGTTTAACGTTGCTAGCTCGACGGAGTACCATATTATTTAGGCGTCGTTGAGGTAGCACACGAACACTCCTTCTTTTTTCTCGGGCTTGTAGAACTTTTTGACTCGGTGTCCATTCACCACGAACAAGCTTCCATCCTTGCCTTTGAGCTCAATTGCCCCTCCATCGAAAATTCATGCTATGGTGAACGGACCACTCTATTTAGTCTTAAGTTTTCCCAGAAATAGCTTGAATCTAGAGTTGAACAAAAGAACTTCATCTCCCGGTACGAGGTCTTTTTGTCTCAAGAGCTTGTCATGGTATACTTTTTCTCTCATCTTGTAAATAGCCGAATTTTCAAAAGCCTCCATCCGAAATTCCTCTAGCTCATTCAATTTGAAGATTCTTTCTCCCACAGATGACACGAGATCGAGGTTCAACTTCTTTTTGGCCCAAAAAGCTTTATGAGAAAGCTCAACGGGCAAATGACAAGACTTCCCAAACACGAGTTGATAAGGAGACATTCCGAGCGGGGTCTTATAAGCCGTATAGTAAGCCCATAGTGCTTCATCCAACAATGACGACCAATCCTTCCCATTTGTTCGGACTACCTTTTGAAGGATTTGCTTAACTTCCAAATTAGCCAACTAGGCTTGACCGTTTGCTTGAGGATGATAAGGTGTTGTCACGTTATGCTTGGCTCCGTGCCTAGCAAGTAATGCTCCCATCCATTTGTTGCAAAAATGTGAGCCACCATCACTCACTATGGGTCTAGAGGATCCAAACTTTGTTAAGATGTTCTTTTTGAGAAACTTGAGGACGACTTTTGCATCACTTGTCCTTGTCGGAATAGCTTCAATTCATCTAGACACAAAATCCACGGCTAGCAAAATGTACAAGTTTCCTTTCGAAGCAACAAATGGTCCCATGAAATCTATACCCCAAACATCAAAAAGCTCAACTTCAATGATATTCTTCATAGGCATTTCATCCTTCTTGGAGATAGATCCCATACGTTGACACTTATCGCAACTCTTAACCAACTCTCTTGCGTCCTTGAAGATGCTTGGCTAATAAAATCCACTTTGGTAAATCTTCCTAGTGGTTCGATTGGCTCCAAAATGTCCTCCACTTAACCCTGCGTGGCATGCTTCTAGAATTTGCCCTCATTCCTCTTCGGGCACACACCTTCTAAAAATGAGATTCACACAACGTCTAAACAAAAATGGTTCATCCCACACAAAGAATCTCAAATCATGGAATAATTTCTGCTTTTGATACCTTTCTAACTCTTTAGGTGCGATTCCCACCACCAAGTAATTTACTATATTCGTGAACCATGGCACCTTCATTGTCCCCACAACTAGGATCCTTTCATCTGAAAAACAATCATCGATCTCTCTTTTGTCATCTTGATCCTCCTTAGTATGCTCCAAACAAGATAGGTGGTCGGCCACCGCATTCTCACACCCTTTTCGGTCTCTAATTTCCACGTCAAATTCTTGTAGGAGAAGGATCCACCTTATAAGTCAGGGCTTGGCATCTTTCTTGGCAAAGAGATGCCTCAACGGTGCGTGTTCTATGTGGACAATTATTCGGGCCCCAATAAGATAGGGCCGGAACTTGTCATAAGTGTATACGACTGCCAACAACTCCCTCTCCATGGTTGTGTAGTTAATTTGTGCCGGGTCCAAAGTCTTGCTTCTATAGTAGATCACCCGGAACAACTTCTCTCTCCTTTGCCCTAGTGCGGCCCCCACGACCACCTCGCTTGCATCACACATGAGCTCAAATGGCTCACTCCAATCCGGGACAATGATTACCGAGGCCGTCATAAGGGCCTTCTTCAAGGTCTCAAACGTCTGCACACATTCGCCATAAAAAACAAAGTCATTAGATTTTTCAAGCAATTTACACAAAGGTTTAGAAATTTTTGAAAAATCCTTAATGAAATGCCGATAGAACCCGACATGGCCAAGGAAACTTCAGACTCCCTTTTCATTTGTGGGGGGTGGAAGCTTCTCGATGGCTACTATCTTGGCTCGATCCATCTCCAACCCTGCAGCGGACACTTTGTGGCCAAGGACTACTCCGTCTCTCACCATAAAATGGCATTTTTCTCAGTCTAAGACGAGGTTAGTCTCCTCACAACGCTGCAAAACTCGGGTTAGGTTGTCCAAGTGATTATCAAAAGAGTTTTCAAAAATCGAGAAATCATCCATAAAGACCTCCATTATCTTTTCACTCAAATCATGAAAAATTGACATTATACATCTTTGGAAAGTAGCCGGAGCATTACACAAACCAAATAACATTCTTCTAAAAGCAAAGATTCCATAAGGGCAAGTAAAAGCGGATTTGTGTTGGTCCTCGGGTGCAATCAAAATTTGGTTATACCCAGAATAACCATCAAGAAAATAATAGAACTCATACCCGGCTAACCTATCAAGCATTTGGTCAATAAAAGGTAATGGGAAATGGTCATTTCTAGTGGCCGCATTCAATGCACGGTAATCAATACACACTCACCAACCATTCACAATCCTAGTAGCTATCAATTCATTACTTTCATCTTTCACTACGGTCATTCCTCCCTTCTTGGCTACTACTTGGATGGGACTCACCCACTCACTATCGGAAATAGCATAAACTATATCCGCATCAAGCCATTTAAGAACTTCCTTCCTAACCATTTCTTGCATTATGGGATTCAATCTACGTTAGGGTTGGACACGAGGTTTGTAATCGTCTTCTAACAAGATCCTATGCATGCAAACTGTGGGGCTAATCCCCTTCAAATCCCCAATGGACCAACCTAACGCAGATTTATCCTTTCTCAAGACCCTTAGTAACTTATCAAGCTCACAAGAAGATAAATAGACCGACACAATTACGGGATATGTTTCATTTGCACCCAAGTAAGCATACCTCAAGTATTCCGGAAGGGGCTTCAATTCTTCCTTCTTGTCTTTCTCCTCACATCCTTCTTTCTTCAATGCTTCCTCTTTTTCATCCCTTAATGGTAAAAAATGATTTCCTCTTCTTGGGATTTCCTGTGGGGAATCAAGAGCAAACACACAATCCACAATATCAGTGTTATCATCAAAATCATCAAAAGAAGAAGAAGAGTAAAGAGATGCAAACAAGATGGTTTCCAAGGGATCTTGAGAGGTGTAGTGCTCCATCATTGTTTCTTCAACACATTCTTCTACAATCTTCATCACTTTACAATCCTCCACTATCATAGACTCCTCGTTATCATCATGAAACTTCATTGCATTATATATTGAAAACGTACTACTTTCATCATTCAAATGGAGTGTAAGCTCCCCTTTTGACACATCAATAAGTGCATTTCCCGTTACCAAGAACAGCCTTCCCAAGATGAGTGGCACGTTCTTGTCCTCTTCCATATCTAGGACAACAAAATCCACGGGAAAAATGAAATCATTCACCTTCACAAGAACATCTTCCACAACTCCTTTTGGATAAGTCAAGGACCTATCTGCCATTTGCAAGCAAATTGTTGTCAGCTTGATTTCTTCAACATTAAGCTTCAAGAAGAACGGCAATGGCATGAGGTTTATACTTGCTCCCAAATCACAAAGGGCTTTCTTCTCATGGTAATCTCCAATAGTGATGGTATTATTGAAACTCCCGGGATCCTTCATCTTGGTGGGTAGCTTCATTTGAATTAAAGCGCTACAATTCTCCCTTAGACTCAAGGTCTCAAAGTTGCCCAATTTTCTCTTTCTTGTCACCACATCTTTGAGATATTTGGCGTAACTTGGCATTTGTTGCAAGGCCTCCACAAGATGGAGGTTAATTTGGATCCTCCGAAATATATCAGGAAATTTGAAAAATTGCTCTTCATTCTTGGATTTTTGAAGCCTTTAAGGATAAGGCACCTTCACTTGCGGTTCATCTATCTTTTTTGGTTGAGGTGTTGCTTTGTCTTCAATTGGTGCATCTTCCTTGGTATTCACTTCCTCATCCACTACTTTCTCATCTTTCCCTTCTTCAATGCTTGCTTCATCACCTTGCTTTGGCATTTTGGGCCCCTTGTATGCGGTCCCACTCCGTAGAGTAATGGCTTTGCAATCCTTTGGGTTCACCATTGTATTGGAGGGGAAGTGTCCCAGTTGATGTTGGCCTTCCACGGTGGTGGCTAGTTGCCCTATTTATTTCTCAAGCATCTTCAATTGGTTGTATGGCCTTTGGTGGTTCCCATAACCACTTTGGTTCACATAATTAGCTTCCTCAAGATGAGGTAGAGTAGAAGTCTCGGTCCTTTGCATCACCATAGCTTCGATCTTAAAATTCAAAGTCGACATTTGAGCAGCTAGAAGAGCTATCAAATCCGTGCTTGGGCTAGTATCCACCGTCTTCAATATTTGAATTCCATCTCTTTCACTTGGCCATTAGAAGACATTTGAGGCCATCTCATCAATGATTGCCAATGCCTCTTCCGGTCCTCTTCCTAGTAGAGATGCACCGGCGGTGGCATCCAAGATTCTCCTCACCTCTGGTGTTGATCCAGAGTAGAAAAGGCATACTTGATGATCCGTACCAAAGCCATGGCCCGGACACTTCCTCAACATTTCATGGAATCTCTCCCAAGCCTCATACATAGATTCATCCTCTCTTTGCCTAAATTTGGTGATCTCTCCTTCTAACTTCAATGTCTTCCCCGGTGGAAAGAACTTTTGTAGGAACTTTGAGATCATAGTGTTCCAAGACTCCAACATTGATGGTGGTTGGTTCAACCACCAATCTCGAGCTTTGTTATGGAGTGAGAAGTAGAATAGTCTAAGTCTCACAGCCTCCTTCGGTACTCCCATTCATTTTCACCGTCCGGCTAATCTCAAGGAATTGATTCACGTGTTCATGAGGACCTTCAATGGCGGAGCCCCCAAATTGATTTTGGGACACCATTGCTATCAATCCCGGCTTGAGCTCAAAGTTGTTATAATTAATAGCCAGTCCATTCCTTGCTCCTTCGTTGATAACGGGTTGAAACAAATTCCAGATTGGAGCCTCCTCTTAGGTTCTAGCCTCCTCTTGGGTCCTCAATTGTGCCCTCAACTCCTCCATTTGTGCTTGTATCTCAAGGAGTAAGGGGTCTTGAATTGGGGGATTGGGAATTTGGTTGTTGTTATCCCCCATCGTCCTTCGTCGCCTAGCCGCATTACGATGACGACTTGTAGCTTCTATCTCAAGGTTAACTTCAAACAAAGGTTTTCCACGCGACCTTACACCTCCTAACAAAAGCACAAGGTAAGTTTGGAACTTAAAAGAAAATTGCACGTTTAATCTAGTAAAACAATTCTTGAAATGATATTGCATATACTCAAATAAACAAATTAGTTCCCCAACAACGGCGCCAAAAACTTGATGAGATTTTTCTTTCACAAAGATATGATAAAAAACCAAGCTCTAAATACCAATCTCATTATGCAAACGGACACGTATAATATAATAGACCGGGTCGAACACGGGGAACTAATTGCACAAATGAGACTACAAATACCATCACATCGAACATTTTTACTAGTCAAACCATTCAGAATTTGGGTTGGATTTTTAACTAGAATAACAGAATTTTGCAAAGATCAAATAAAATTAGCAACACACAAGAATTAAATAGGAATAAAACTCAAGTAAAATTCACTTAAAAAAATTGGCTCTAGGGAATTAATCTATGGCAAGGATACAATCATCAAATAGGGGGATCATGCATAACTTTCCCAATTGAACAACACTTGATCACAATTATAGCCTAAGTCCTATCTCAAGCAACCAACACATTTTAAATTAAATGCAACTCCCCTATCTCTAGGGCTTAATTGCAATTTAATCTAAATTAAGCTCAATCAAGTAAACAAACACCAATTTAACATTAATTTCTAAATCTCATGTCAAATTAGGATCATAAATCAAATACCCATGCACAATTAGTTTTCTCAAATCTAATCATACATAAAGTTCTATCCTAGGATGGCCAATCTAAGCATAGATTCAAGCATAACATTGATTTATGATAGGAAATTGGAAAATCAAGCACAAACCCATATTTGATTCACATATCCAAAACCAAATCTCAAAACCCTGGGTGCCTAGAAATTTAGCTATCCATAACCAAAATGGAGAAATAAATCATATAAAAGAGAAACATAGGAGAGAAGGTGAAAAAACCCAAAAAATTGTATTAAAATTCTTGAAGAAACTCCTTGTTCTTCAATATCCAAAACTCCAAAGCATAAACACTATTTCTCTTTCTAAAAATGGAAAAATATGAAGTTCAATACCTAAATTTCAAACTAAGGCTAGGTTATATACAAAGTGGGGAAAAATGGGGTGAAAAATAAAGCAAAATCCGAAAATCCCGAAAATGAAACACATGGACGTGACACGGGATAGGTCGCGCCCCATGGCTCGCGTCATATGGTAGGAGGCGCGACTGATGAGTGGTGTTTTGGAACAGTATTTTGAGGTTTAAATGAAGTTAATTGAATAGTTTTACATGTGTTTTAACCCAAATTGCGCTTTTAACCTCCCGACTAGGAAGTTTTATTTCTTGTTTGAGTTGTATAGAAAGTGGAGGATAAATAAAAGACATTTTGAGGGATTCAAGACCATGGCAAGATAGAGGATCGACTTGGGAGCACGCTGCAAGTAGAATCACCTCAATCGGACAAGAAACGAGAGAGAAAGAAGCAAAACCGTGAGAGGTGTCTGAGCAGGGACCGAGGCGCGACCCGAGCAGCTCACTCGCGCCAAATGACGCGACCCGAGTGCTCACTCGTGCCGTTTGGCACGACCCGACCAGCTCAACGCGCGGTGCGACCCGTGCACAGTAGCGGCGCGAGTGTACGTCGACACAGAGGCCCTAAAAGTCAGTTACGGGGCGCGACCCGCGCCAGGACCCGCGCCAGAAGAAGGTGGCGCGACCACGGTGGTCGCGCTCCATGCACTAAATTCCTGATTTTTTCATCTTTTTTTTTCCCATTTTTGATTTTCTTTTAATTTTTTTATTCCTCCACTATATAAACCAAGCCCGATTCGAAATTAGGGCATTCCATTCCACCCTTAGCCACTTTTAGAGAGAGAGAAATACTTGGAGAAGAAGAGAGAAGAAGGGGAATTGAAGATTGGGCAAGAAGAACAAAGTTGAAGCAAGATTTGAAGGCCAAAATATCCATCCGGGTTCTTTTGTTCTTTAATTTTGTTAAAATCATGTTCCTTCTTGTAAAGATTTTGGTTATCCATATAATTATGAGAAGCTAAATCTTTGATACTCTTGGGTGTTGGTTTTATTTGGATTATGAGATATAAATGATGTTTATTTTGGATGTTTAATGATTCTTGATTATGCTTTGGATTCTTGTTATGTATGGGAGTTATGTATTGTTTGCTTGGTGAGAGCTAATTGATAATTAATTAGCATGATTATGTATGTTGATTTAAAATTCAAGAGATTAGCTTCAACATAGGATCCTAGAATTCAAAGAGCAATTATCAACAACATCGAGAGGTTTGAGATAGTTGTTGAGGCATATATCATTGGTGCTCTTGGTAAGCACATTTAGGTATTAATTGGAAACAATAATCCTATGCATGTGCCCCATATTCTATATGCTTCGAGAGGAGATATAGAATAAATTTGAGATCGCCTTGGTAATCTTGAATTGGAAATTAAGCATCCATTATAATTAGATTTTGTGTTAATTAATCCAATAAAACCTACCCCGAGAGTGTTCCTTTCCTTAATTTCCCAATTTATTTGTTAATTGCAATTATTTACTTTGCTTTATTGTTTAGTTAGTTTTAAATCAAGCAATTATCTTTTCCGTCGTCTAGATAACAAATAGGAGTTGATGTCATAGTACGTGCTTATTTAATTTCCTTTTTCCCTGTGGATTCGACCTCGTTTCACCCTGTGCTACATTTGCTTGTTCTCTTGCAAGTTGATTAGAGTTTTAAAACTAAAATTTCACACATCAAGTTTTTGGCGCCGTTGCCGGGGAATTAGTATTTTAAATTTGTGCTATTGTGATTAGGTTATTATTGTTAATCTAGACATTATTTACTTTATTTTTATTTTTCATTTTTTGTTATTGGTGCTTTGAAGGTAGTTTACGATAACACTCATTGAACGTGAGATTATTGTTTCCTATCGACAAAGAGAGATTGAGAAAAGAAGAATAGTCATGGGAGATGGAAATGAAGGTCTTGTTCGTCGTCTACAAAGACAATTTGAGGAGATGCAACAAAGATTGAATGAGCAACGAGATGTCCGGGTTCAAGTGGAGCAACCGCCCATTAGAAACATGTTCCAACCCATTATAAATGAAAGAGTGATGAATGGGCCAAGAATTGAAGCCGATAACTTTGAATTGAAGCCCGAATTATTCTCAATGATACAACAAAACCAATTTGGTGGAGGAGTCGATGAAGATCCAAATGAGCACATTGATCAATTTCTACAAGTGTGTGGGACTGTGAAGCTCAATGGAGTCCCGGATGACGCAATACGCTTCCAACTTTTTTGATTTTCTCTTAAAGAAAAAGCACGAATATGGTATCAAAGTTTGAGAGTCGAATCTATTGAAACATGGGCTGATTTGGTTTCAAAATTTCTATATAAATTCTTCCCTCTAAGTTTGATGTTGAAGTTGAAAGGTAAGATCACACAATTTCACCAATGGGATGATGAGAGTTTTAATGATGCATGGGAACGGTTTTGTGAAATGTTGAGGAAGTGCCCTACTCATGGGTTTGGTATCGACCACCAAGTGTGCATATTTTACAATGGAATCAATCAAGACATGAAGAGACTATTAGATGCCGCATCGGGTGGCTCATTGTTAGGAAAAGGGCCCGATGATGCCATGAAAGTTATCGAGGACATGGCCACAAATTCCTATCAATGGCCCGGGGAGAGACAACAAGTGCAACACTTGAAGAAGGTGACTCCTATATCCAAAGCCGAACCTTTGTCAATCTTGGCGGCCCAAATGACAATAATCAATAAAAAGATTGAAGCCATCACCCATTCTTCATTGAGCTCAAAGAATGAACAAATCCAAGGAGTTGAAGTGATGAAATATGTCGAGCAATGGAGCAACAATGGCAGCCCAAACCAAAGTTTTCAAGGAGAAAATCATTACAATCAAGGAGTCTGACAACATTATTCAAATGTTCCTTATGGTAATCCTAATGGTGCTTGTCAATCTCCACCCAACTTTGTCATAACTAATGTCATGGTTGATGATGAAAATAATCCCAAGATGGATAATCTTTTGATAGCATTCATGGATAAAATGGAAACATATATGGGAGAGTCCCAAGTTCGCTTTGAGAAGCTTAAAAGTAAGATGGACATGATTGGAGCACGAGTGGATACCATTGGAACAAGAATGTATGTGATTGAGAAGAGAATGGATAAATTGAAGGTTGTAGTGGGGAAACGGCCGCAACAAAGTCCGGAGCAATGCAAAGCTATATCCGTGATGAGTTTGAAAACTTTTTATGGGTAAAAAATGTCATGTGATGAATTTTTGGAAGTTGAATGTGAACATTCCCAAGGTGAAAAAGATGATGAAAAAAGAAAAGCAAAGGAATTGGTTGGGGATGCTTCAAGTAAGGCGTCATCGGCACCCCTAGCTCCCATTCCTATTGCCATACCTTATCCTCAAAGATTGAAAAAGGATACCATGATGGAACAATTTACCAAATTTTTAGAGATGTTTTGGAAAATTCACATCAATACCCCACTTGTGGAAGTCTTGGAAAGGATGCCAAATTATGCCAAGTTTTTCAAAGAAATGCTAGCAAATAAGAAGAAGTTAAAGGATCATGAGATTGTGAGCCTCGCGGAGGAATGTAATGCAATTATTCAAAGGAAGTTGCCACCAAAGCTCAAGGATCTGGGGAGTTTCATCATTCCTTGTGGTTTTGGGGAGAAATTCTTTGGGAATGCCTTGTGTGACTTGGGAGCGAGCATAAATATCATGCCACTTTCTTTCTTCAAGAAACTCAACATTGGGAAGCTCAAGTCAATGAGTATTTGCTTACAAATAGCGGATCACACTTTGACTTATCCGAAGGGAATCTTAGAAGATGTGCTAGTGAAAGTGGATAAATTTATCTTCCCAATTGATTTCTTGGTGCTTGATATAGAAGAGGACAAAAATGTGCCTTTTATCTTGGGGAGACCATTTTTGAGCACCGGGAGAGCATTGATAGATATGGGGAAAGGTGAGCTTATCCTTCGAGTGCATGAGTTAAGATCCGTGTTTCCCATTTCTATGAGGAGAGAAGCCATAAACGATGATGAGTTTAAGAGCATTGAAGAATTCAAGATGGTCCAAGAGAAAAAAGTCACGAATTAAGAACATGAAATCGAGGAAAGAAGAGGAGATGCCCAAGGAGTATTATAGGATCTTTGATCCGGATTTGACTTCTAAACCTCAAAGAAAGAAAAAAGGAGTTCTAAGGTGGCATCAAGTGCCACCAAACCCACCTTGACGGTTGTAAGTCCGTCCAAAATAAACCACTTCTTCTTTTTCAAACTTATTGGTACTTTGTTCCGAATAAGTTTGGGGGAGGGGAAAGAATGGTTATTTTGGACTCCTTTTTGTTTATTGTTGTTTGCATTACATGTAGTTGCATTAAAATTTTAGTGAAATTTTAAATTTTCTAGTTTGTTTGCACATTTACTTGCTTTCAATAACCGGTGGTTTTGATTTGGTTTTTGATCTTGTGGAAACTTGTGGTTGAAAATGGTTGAAGTGTAGATTGGGTTATTATGTTTCTTATGATGAGATGATTTTATTTGGAAAAATGACATGAAAGTATGTTATGATTTGTTGATATTGGCCTTAATAAATTTTTAAATGTATTGCCTCTTGATCTTGTTTTAGCCCATGTGAGATTTTGAGCTAAAGATTGCTTTATTTTTACAATCTTTTCCTTGCTTGTGTGGTATCATGCATACTTGAATTGTCTCTAGAACTTGCATTATGTCTAACTCGAGATTGTAATAGTATGCTTGATAACTCGAAAAGGATTTAAGGCCATATTTTGTCTAGCCTACTCTATCCAAATCTTACCATTTCCACACTATAATCCCTTGTTAGCCCATTTGAGCCACGAGACCGCATTTATTATTTTGCCTTGGGTTGGGAATGAGTAGTGATGAATATTGATGCTTGTGTGAAGTTTGGAGTACTTGAAATGAAAAGTGCATTTTAGAGTATTTGTAGATGAAAATACCAAATAACCCTTCTTAGCTCTAACGAGAAAAAAAAATTGAAATGAACACCTTGAAAGAAAAAAAAAAGAGAAAATTTGAAAAAAAAGAAAAGAAAAAGAAAATAAAATGATGTGTTCACATTTTTTATCATTGAAATAAAAGAGCAAGAAAGGGAAGTAATATTGTTTATCATGACAAAATTTCTAAACTTTGAGATTTTGTGAAAGCTTGGAAGGTGGAAGAGTGCTTGTGTAGTTCTACTTGGTTACTATGGATATTTGGGTTATTGAGGATTAATTCTTAATTGAATTACTTAGCCAAACAATCCCCACCTTACCAAAGAGCCTTCATTACAACCTTGAAAAAGCCCTTAATGATTCTTGTTTGAAAGCACACATAGGTAGTAGAGAGAATAGACACATTGCAAGCCTATAGTAGACTTCTCGTATGACTTGATTTTGAGTGTATACACATATAGCCTAAACACTTGAGTGTTGAGTGATCTTATATCATAGAGAGGTTACAAGTTCATTTGGCCATGCATTGTATAATTTATCAAGACTTTTTGATCTTTGAATATCATGCTTGAATGTACAAAATGTGTTTTGAATCTCTGAAGCAATTTCCAACATTTTATCCGCATTTCATCATTTAAACCTTATTCTCTTTTCTTCATTGTTTGGGGACAAACAATCTTTTAAGTTTGGGGGAGTTGATGAGTGGTGTTTTGGCACATCATTTTGAGGTTTAAATGAAGTTAATTGAATAGTTTTACATGTGTTTTAACCCAAATTGCGCTTTTAATCTCCCGACTTGGAAGTTTTGTTTCTTGTTTGAGTTGTACAGAAAATGGAGGATAAATAAAAGACATTTTGAGGGATTCAAGACTATGGGAAGATAGAGGATCTAATTGGGAGCACGCTGCAAGTTGAATCATCTCAATCGGATAAGAAACGAGAGAGAACGAAGTAAAACCGTGAGAGATGTCGGAGCAGGGACCGAGGCGCGACCCAAGCAGCTCACTCGCGCCAAACGGCGCGACCCTTGTGCTCACTCGCGCCGTTTGGCGAGACCCGACCAGCACAACGCGCGGCGCGACCCGTGCACAGTAGCGGCACGAGTGGACATCGACACAGAGGCCCTAAAAGTCAGTTACGGGGCGTGACCCGCGCCAGAAGAAAGTGGTGCGACCTCCGTGGTCGCGCCCCGTGCACTAAATTCCCGATTTTTTCATCTTTTTTTCCATTTTTTATTTTCTTTTAATTCTTTTATTCCTCCACTATATAAACCAAGCCCAATTCGAAATTAGGGCATTCCATTTCTCCCTTAGCCACTTTTAGAGAGAGAAATACTTGGAGAAGAAGAGAGAAGAAGGGGAATTGAAGATTGGGCAAGAAGAACAAAGTTGAAGCAAGATTTGAAGGCCAAAACATCCATCCGGGTTCTTTTGTTCTTTAATTTTGTTAAAATCATGTTCCTTCTTATAGAGATTTTGGTTATCCATATAATTATGAGAAGCTAAATCATTGATACTATTGGGTGTTGGTTTTATTTGGATTATAAGATATAAATGATGTTTATTTTGGATGTTTAATGGTTCTTGATTATGCTTTGGATTCTTGTTATGTATGGAAGTTATGTATTGTTGATTGGTGAGAACTAATTGATAATTAATTAGCATGATTATGTATGTTGATTCAAAATTCGAGAGATTAGCTTCAACATAGGATCCTAGAATTCAAAGAGCAATTATCAACAAAATCGAGAGGTTTGAGATAGTTGTTGAGGCATATATCATTGGTGCTCTTGGTAAGCACACTTAGGTATTAATTGGAAACAATAATCCTATGCATGTGCCCCATATTCTATATGCTTCGAGAGGAGATATAGAATAAATTTGAGATCGTCTTGGTAATCTTGAATTGAAAATTAAGCATCCATTATAATTAAATTTTGTGTTAATTAATCTAATAAAACCAATCCCGAGAGTGTTCCTTTCCTTAATTGCCCAATTTATTTGTTAATTGTAATTATTTACTTTACTTTATTGTTTAGTTAGTTTTAAATCAAGCAATTATCCTTTCCATCGTCTAGATAACAAATAGGAGTCGATGTCATAGTACGTGCTTATTTAATTTCCTTTTTCCCTGTGGATTCGACCTCGTTTCACCCTGTGCTACATTTGCTTGTTCACTTGCAAGTTGATTCGAGTTTTAAAACTAAAATTTCACACATCAGCGACCCGGGCAGCTCGCGGCCTGGGTCGCACCGCGTTACAGACCGTGCCCGGCGTCCCAGCTCCAACTCGGTCTTCACGCTCTCTCGCCTGTCCGGTTCGGCTTCCCGGTCCCTTCCGATACGCGCTTCGATTCTCGGGCCTTGGATTGCTCATTTTAACCCTGTTTTCTAAATTAACTGTGTTAGCAACACTTATTATAAAAAGAGGCTAATATTACCCTAAATGACGACTAATCAAACTGAAATATGAAAAAAAACATAAGAAATAATGCTCGGATTAGGACTAAAATACGAGCATGTTAGTAAAGGGCCCAGAGAAATGAGCCTAACAAATGGGCCAATAATTCTCACAGATGTGTCTAATGTCTAATGTAGTTGAAAAGATGCCCCTTGCGATTAGCAGTAGAGAGTGGTCGGGTGTGAAGTCGAGCTCGTGTATTTGATGACAGTGGTGGGAATTTGATACATGAGAAGTCTCGGCTGCAATCTACTAGCTCGTGCGTAAAGGATGTTGTTGGCTGAGGTGGTTCAGTAGATGAGAATGTTAGTTTTGATGCAGCGGAGTGTAATGAACTGCACACAGCTGCTACGGCTTCTCCCATGCATGTTTCCCTGGCTAAGCATGGTCAAGAAATGAAGATCCATTTCTCTCTAATGAAACTCTGATTGTTCCGTCATGTCAGTTCAGATGTTGTTGTGGAATGCACGTGGTCTTGGTTCTAAGGCCAAGTTTGGTCATTTGTTTAATTTGATCCGTTTTTATCATTTGTCGTTGGTTGTGATTATTAAGTCGAAAGTTCAGTTTGATTCAGATTTATTTGGGCGTAGATTTGGTATCAGTCTGGTGGCTTCTAATGTTTCGAATCATATTTGGGTTTTTGCTACTCATGGCTTCACTGTTTCAGTTAAGTTTGATTTTGCTTAGTTGTTCTATGTTCGGGTTGATTCTCCTTTATTATCTCGGTCGGTTTTTTTATCTTTGGTTTACGGTCGACATAAGAGGGCGGAGAGGTTCAAGCTGTGGGAACAGTTGAAGGATATTGCTCTGTTGATTGATGGTAGACCGTGGTTGGTTGGAGGAGACTTCAACATATTCTTGACTGATGAGGAAGTGGAGAACGGTGCTTTTGATCTTCACAGGGAGATGATGGATTTTGGTGATGCTATCTCAGATTGCCAGTTGGTCGATCTGGGTTTTGATGGAGCGTGGTTTACTTGGGAGAGACCGTCTATCAGGCTTAGAGAGAGATTGGACAGGGTTCTGATTGGAGAGTTCTGGACTTCTGTTTTTGTTGTGACTAGGGTGACTCATTTGGCGAGGCATACGTCTGATCATGCCCCTCTTTTGGTCAAATGTCAGTTCCTTGCTGAGATTCCCAAGTCTGCCTTCAGATTCCAGAACATGTGGATTCGGCATCACACTTTTCATGATACAGTGCGGGAGGAGTTGATACGACCCAAGTCGAGGAAGGACTTGACCTAATTAGGGTGCCTGAAGGACCGATGACAAGATCCCGAGCTAAGAGGTTCAAGGAGAGCCTAAATGGATTCATTCAAGAGGTCTGGAACCAAGAGTCGTCCAAGAGACCCGTGGACGGAGAGGAATCCGAGCTCAAGTGGAAAATGGTGATCTCAAGCTGCGGAACGGACTGACATGAGTTACAGCGTGAGTCGGGACGCGAGCAGCCGGTCATGCCAAAGGGCGCGAGTCACAGCACGAGTGGAAGCACGAGAGAAGCCGGGCGCCCCCGATACACTACGAGCTGTGAGACTGGTGCAACTCACAGCACGAGTGAACCAGTCGCGCCAGCCACGTGTTGAGCTTTGGACTAAGTACGATTCACAACACGACCCGGGGCGCGACTGACCCCATGTCGCGCCCATCTGAGGGCATTCCGGATTGGCGTGTTTTTACGCTTTATTTTTCTATTTCTCTTAGGATTTTATTTTTGGATTATTTTATTTTGGGCACAACTATATAAGGGTTACTTCTATTGTAATTCTGGACACATTATTCATTATACAAATTTTATTTTAGCGAGTTATTTCTCTTCGGAGAATTCTCTCTTTCTCACACACACACCGTGAGGCTTCACGACTTATCAAACAGACAATCCATCACTATTTGTGGTGTCACCATCAATTGAGGGTTCGTGTCTTCAATTGATCACGGGTTGCGGATCCAATTGGTTCGTGGTTCAACATCATTGTGAGGCTAGGGTTCGAGATTTCCTCCAAATCTACCGTTGTAACCTGATACTCCTGGGAGGATCTCATCAAGTGGTATCAAAGCTTCGGCTTTGTATAAGGTTCCAATCTTTATCCCGTTTTATCGTTGATTTAATTTTTATTTCTCACCTATTAAAAAAAGAGACGAAATCAGCAGAAAAGAAAAAGAAAGGAAAAAGTCGCTGATTAAAAAAAAGAGTAAAAAGGAAGGAAAATTTTTTGCCGTTTCGTTGATTTTCATTTTGTTATTTGGGTTCCCGGAGGCTTGTATATCGTCCGTAGAAAAGTCAAAAAAATTTTGTGAAATTGGTAGATAATTTTGGGCATTTTGTGGTATTGATATATATTATTGGGGAAGCTGTATTTTGGTGTTGGGAGTGATTTGAGCAATTTTGGTATTGCGAGGAAAAAAATGAAAATTGTTGGTGACATTGTTGCTACTGCGTGGATAAGTTGTTCTAGTCTAATTTAGTGTGGTTGTGAGATTGGTGAATTTCTGTGGAGAGAAATTTGAGTGGTAAAAGGCAGAGAGGTGAGATCAATCGAGTGAAAAAAGTCAATTGAGTGATTCACGAGTGCATACACGTGAGGGAGAGCTAGAACATTGTGTAGGATCCACCCCTTTTCTTTTCTCGTTTCGCTTTACATTTTAATTATTTTACTATGTTCTTTGGATTACAGCAGCAGTTGTATTTGAGTCGAAAAAAATAAAAAAAAAAGAGTAAAAAAAGAGAGTCGGTTATGTCTAACAAAACTGCAGGTACCGGAGATAAGCCAGAGAAGGCAGTAGAGACCGGAGTGGACACAATCCAGAATTTTGATCCTAAATCCACAATTGAAGCCATAAAACAACACATGACAAGGTTGTTCCAAACTAAGTTGACTGCATGGAACAAGAGACTAGATAGTTTGGAGAGTTCAGTACAGGAGAAGACTCAGCAAGGAGGACGAAGCGGAATGGGAGGCAGAGGTGGCAGAGTGGAAGCTAGGTGATACCCACATGTAGAGAGGGAAAGAGGAGGATATTATGATTCATATAGTGAAGACTATGAAGAGGAAGACAGGGCTTCTGCAGTAGGAGGACGGAGGCATGGGAAAAGCCGGGATCGAGAAGATGATCATCTAAGAAATGTCAAGATGAACATTCCATCATTCCATGAGAAGAATGACCCGGCAACATATCTCGAATGGGAGTGCAAGGTAGAGATGGTGTTCGACTGCCACAACTATTCAGAACTCAAGAAAGTGAAGCTGGCAGCAGTCGAGTTCTCAGATTACGCTCTAGTATGGTGGGAATAGTTGACAACCTCTAGGAGGCGCAATGGAGAACCAACAATCGATAGGTGGGCCGAGATGAAGGTCATCATGATAAGACGGTTTGTACCGAGCTACTACTACCGAGAGCTACACACTAAGCTTGAGACCTTGAGGCAAGGCTCAAGTAGCGTAAATGAGTACTTCAAGGAGATGAAGATAGCCATGATTCGAGCTAATGTGGTAGAAGATGATGAGGCGACCACAGCTAGATTTTTAGCTGGCCTCAACAGAGAGATACAAGACACAGTGGAGCTGCAGCCCTATGTGGACCTAAATGATGTAGTACATTTGGCAATCAAAGTGGAGAACCAACTCAGGAGGAGGAGTAGCCAGAACCGAGGCGGTTCATCTAATTAGAGGCAAAATCAGAATACCAACACACCTCCATGGAAGGCGAACCAAGGAAAGAAAGAGGAGAAGCAGTCTTTCTCCAAACTGAAAACCGAGACACCTATCACACCCAGTTCCAACAACCCGGAGTCGTCTGTAAATTAAAATTGGGACATCAAGTGTTTCAAGTGTCAATGTAGAGGACATATGGCCAACCAATGTCCAAATCGGAGGGTGATGATTTTGAAGGATAGTGGAGAGATAGTGACTGAAGATGAAGCATCGGATAATGAGATGTCTGCGTTGTCAAGAGGGTCCAGTGATGAAGAATATGCAGCGCCCGCAGCACTTACTCTGGTGGTAAGAAAATCATTAAGCTTGCATACCAAGAGTGTAGAGGAGGAGCAGCGAGAGAACATATTCCATACCCGATGTTATATTCTGGATAAGGTATTGTTGTGACTGGAATTGAAAGTGAGGAGGCGACGAAGGTCGCCGTTGCCGGAGGAAGAGAGCAGCAGGAAACTTTATCTGAAAAGATGAGATTTTTAGAGCAAAATATTAAAATTGGTGAAGGGGATCGAAGTGGAGAATCGTTAATGGAAGAGTTTGATGTTCATGTCATGAACAAGGTTGAATTGCTGAGAGAATTGCATAGAATTCATGATAAAAGAGAAAAGAGGGATCTTGACTTGGGGATCGTGTGCCGGAAGACAAAAAAAGAAGGAATGATCTAATTGAAGAAGAAATGGACGGCGGGTCGGTTGTAGGAATCAACGGGTTGAAGGAATGAAGTTTTGGGCCATTAGTATTTTAATTAATGCCTTTATGTTATTTCCAAAAGTGGCCCAGGTGTTTGGCCCAAATAGTTTGTCATTTCAATCTATGGTCTAGGGTTATGTGTAATGACTATACATATCTCTATTGTACGAAGAAAGAGAAATTAATGAGAAATATTTCAGATTTCTTCCCTCTCGTTCTCTCTTATTTTCCCCCATTTCTTCTCTCAATCTCTCCCATTTCTGTTACATTATTTACAGAAAGATTATAACTTTATTATAAATCCTTGTGTTATTTACAAATACCAAAAAATCGTACAAATATGAGTCAGAAAAATACAAAGGTAGCTGAGATCACAACATTTGGTATCCAGAGCCACCTTTCCTTGGATGTGGCAGATGAAATTCTGTTGCAGAAACTGCAAGAAAGCTAAGAAAAATTGTATAAGATGTGGCAGACTGAATTCATGAAGAGAGATGAAGCTAGGCTGAAATTTCAAGAACAAATTGACAAGATTCAAACAGGTATGAATGCGAAATTTGAAAAATTATCTAACATCCTAGCTACTGTAGAATTACAACTGATGAATGGAAATAGAATGAAAGGGTTCGTAGATGATGACCCTGTTTTGGGTAATCCTCTTCAAAATTTTGGTACAGAGAGCTCCCAGTTTAATAGCCAACTTTCAACTATAGAAGGGGTGTTATCAAATCCACATGAAACCCTAAAACACACCATTTTGCCTAGGGCTGAATTCCCTAAATTTGATGGGTCTCATCCTAGTGTGTGGATTACTAGGTGTGATGAGTATTTCAAATTGGTTCCCAACATTTCTGAGAAACAGAAGGTTACAGCAGCTAAAATGAGTTTTGAAGGGAGAGCTGCAACTTGGTTTCAAACATTTAACTCCCAATATGGTGATATTACATGGAGGCAGTTAGTTGAGGTGGTGTTGGCTAGATTTGAGGATTTCAGGAAAGCAAAGATAGATGTGGAATCCAACAAATTTCAGCATACAAATGACTATTTGGACTATATTAATATGTCTAAGGAAATGAGGGAGTGTATGGTATTGTTTGATCAAGGGGTCTACACTGAGACTTATGCTGTAACAAGCTTTCTCAGTGGGTTGATTGAGGAGGCTGCAGTTGATGTTTTTGACCCTGGAAAATTGGAGCAGGCTATGGAATTGGACTATGATAAAATGACGACAGTTAGATGGGAAGGAAGAAAAGTGAACCTGCAGGCTCAAGAGTCTACTGCAGAGTGTCAATTCATTTTTAGCCGAGCTCTATACAATTTATTACATTCTAAGCAGATCAAGGATGTGAGTGAACTATATCCATTATCTATTAACCACATTGTCTTAAGGACAGATCAACAGACACTCAAGTATTTTCTGAAGTAGAGAGCCATGTCACTAATTCAACATAAATGGATAGCAAAGCTCCTAGGGTCAGATTATAAAATTTGCTACAGAAATGGAAAGGAGAATATAGCTGCTTATGTTTTATGTAGAGTGCACGATAAAGAAATAGCTTGCTTGGCTATCACAACAGTAGCTCCATCATGGTTTCAAGAAGTGGTGACTAGTTATTCAACTGCTACCCATTGCACTAAGATTGTCTTAGAAAAAGGAAGTGTGTCTGCTCTACTTCCTAAATTGACACTTAAAGGGGATTGCCATGATATTACCTCTATCACACCTAATTGGCGACAAGAGATAATCAGTGGCTACAAAGGGGATCCACAGCTCACTATCATTAAAGAACCCAAAGTGGAGGACTCAACATCTTTTCCAGAACATCAATTGAATGAAGGGGTATGGAAGTATGAAGGCAGGTTGGTTAGGGGGCCTGGGCTAAAACTCCAGATTCTTAATATCATGCCTACATGTTTTGGGGGTAAAAATGTGGATGGTCATAATTTGCAAATCCTCATGGACACAAATAATATACTCAATTTTATCAAAGAAGAAACAATAAAAAATTTGGGTTGTGTGATTGAAGAAGCTACACCCCTGCTGATTGAGATGGGAAATGGCCAGAGGTTGTTCAACCCTTATCAAGCCGAAAAGTATAGATAGATTATGCAGGGGAATCAAGAGAAATGTCAAGAGGTCAACAGTGTTGTTCCCCTTTGGATACAAGATGTTTTAACATGTTTTGAAGATGATGCCTACTTTGTGAAGGAGCTACTGCAGCCGTCACCTATACCAGAGCTACAATGGAGCCACATATGCAAGGATTTTGTAGAGGGGTTGGCCAAGTCTGGAGGGATAAACGCTAATCAAGTAGAAGAGAAAAGGGAGATTCAAGACAGGAGGGCTATGCTACATGAATTGAATTCCAAACTACAGCAGGTTCAAAGTTGCATGAATGTTCACGCAAATAAGTCCAGAATTGAATAAGATTTTGATGTAGGAAGCTCGGTTTACCTGCATCTCCAACCGTATAGACCGAATTTGACTTCTGTGAGACAGGATCTAAAGCTAGTCTCATGGTATTACAGTCCCTACAAAACTTTAGAAACAGTAGGTGAGGGTTCTTATAGGCTTGAGCTACATGTAGGCTCAAAGGTGCATCCAAATTTCTATGTATCGTTACAGAAACAAAATTTTATGGATGAAGCGGTAACTTTACTCGTATTACCTGAAGTTTCTACTGAAAGTGAGTTCAAGATTTCACCTGCTGCTGCTGCTGTTTGGAGTAGACAAACAATACTCAGAGATAGAGAAGAAGTCACCCAGCTTCCGGTGCAGCGGGGTAAAAAAAGTGTGAATCTTATTTTTTGGGAAGACTCGACATCGGTGTGCAAGGTTGGGCTGAAGAAAAGAGAAGGAGTTAAGCCATGGCGGGTAGTGGAAGCTCTGATGGTAAACGATGATGTGTTGTTCTCCAAGGCGATGTCCGGAGCAGAGGTTAGCCACGCCAATACTCCTAAGAGAAACACAGAGCAGGAACTCTCTCTCATTTTCTCTGTTGAGTTGAAAATTGGATCCTCTATTGTTATTGTTTCTGACCTCACCGATGACTCATCTTCTCTTGTGAAATCTGCTGCAAGTGGCAGTGTGTTCTACCTGGAGATCGAAGAAGTTGAAGCTGTAGTCACAAATGTCATGTCGGTCGGTGCATTTTCAGTAGACGAGAAATTCATGAAGAAGAAATTTTCAAACTTAGATCCTTGCGGACAAGGATCTGAAAATGGGGGCAGTAATGTTGTGACTGGAATTGAAAGTGAGGAGGTGACGAAGGTCGCCGTTGCCAGAGGAAGAGAGCAGCAGGAAACTTTATCTGAAAAGATGAGATTTTTAGTGCAAAATATTAAAATTGGTGAAGGGGATCGAAGTGGGGAATCGTTAATGGAAGAGTTTGATGTTCATGTCATGAATAAGGTTGAATTGCTGAGAGAATTGCATAGAGTTCATGATAAAAGAGAAAAGAGGGATCTTGACTTGGGGATCGCGTGCCGGAAGACAAAAAAAGAAGGAATGATCTAATTGAAGAAGAAATGGACGGCGGGTCGGTTGTAGAAATCAACAGGTTGAAGGAATGAAGTTTTGGGCCATTAGTATTTTAATTAATGTCTTTATGTTATTTCCAAAAGTGGCCCAGGTGTTTGGCCCAAATAGTTTGTCATTTCAATCTATGGTCTATGGTTATGTGTAATGACTATAAATATCTCTATTGTACGAAGAAAGAGAAATTAATGAGAAATATTTTAGATTTCCTCCCTCTCGTTCTCTCTTATTTTCCCCCATTTCTTCTCTCAATCTCTCCCATTTCTGTTACATTATTTACAGAAAGATTATAAGTTTATTATAAATCCTTGTGTTATTTACAAATACCAAAAAATTGTACAAATATGAGTCAGAAAAATACAAAGGTAGCTGAGATCACAACAGGTATGTAGTATGATCATCGATGGAGGGAGCTGCACCAATGTAGCAAGTGTGGTGATGGTGACCAAACTGGGACTTCCGATTTTGAAGCATCTGAAGCCATACGAGTTGCAGTGGCTGAATGTCAATGGAGAGACGAAGGTGAACAAGCAAGTTCGAGTTCCCTTCAGAATTGGAAAGTATGAGGATGAGGTATTATGCGACATCATGCCAATGCAAGCTGGAACCATTCTGTTAGGACGTCCATAGCAATATGATCGATGAGTGAAGCATGATGGCTTTACCAATAAGTACTCATTTGTACTTAATCAGAAGACGATGACACTAGCACCTCTTACACCATCCCAAGTGTATGAAGATCAAGTGAAACTGCAGACGGAGGCCGACATGATTAAGAAGGAAGGAAAGGGAGAAAAGAATGGAAAGAAGATTATCCACCATTCCTATTTTGCAACGGCTAGTGATCTGAAGTGGGCCGTGCAACACGAGCAGCTGTTGTATCTGTTGATCCGCAAAGATGTGCTTTTGAACACTAACCAACTTAACCAATCTTTGCCTAGTTCTGTGATATCTCTTTTTCAGGAATACGAAGATGTCTTTCCCGAAGAGATACCACCGGGTCTACCACCAATTCGTGGGATCGAGCACCAAATCGACTTCATTCCAGGCGCCACCTTACCAAACTGATCCGCTTACCAGTGTAATCTCGAGGAGACCAAAGAGCTAGAAAGGCAGATTCATGAGCTGATGGACAAGGGCCAAGTACGGGAGAGCCTAAGTCCTTGTGCGAGTCCTGTTCTACTCGTGCCCAAGAAGGACACTTCCCTGAGGATGTGTGTCGACTGTCGAGCCGTCAATAACATAATGGTAAAGTATCGACATCCCATTCCCCGTTTAGATGATATGCTAGACGAACTGCATGGTGCTGGTGTGTTCTCCAAAATTGATTTGAGGAGTGGGTACCATCAGATTAGGATTAAATAAGGGGATGAATGGAAAACGGTATTCATAACTAAATTGAGATTGTATGAATGGTTGGTGATGCCGTTTGGATTAACTAATGCTCCTAGTACTTTCATGCGTTTAATGAATCATGTTTTACGAGCTTTCATAGATAGATTTGTCGTGATCTACTTTGATGACATTTTGATTTATAGCAAAAATGAAATGGAGCATGTTGAGCAATTAAGATGTGTATTAGATGCTTTGAGGAGAGAACAGTTATATGCTAACCTTAAGAGATGCACCTTTTACACAGATAAGGTTGTGTTTCTTAGTTTTATTGTTAGCGCAGATGGTGTACAAGTGGATGATGAAAAGGTTCGAGCCATTAGGGAGTGGCCGAGCCACACCACTGTTGGAGAAATCTGGAGTTTCCATGAGCTTGCAAGCTTTTACCGGAGATTTGTACCACACTTCAGCGGCATAGCAGCACCCATGACAAAAGTGATCAAGAAAAATGTCGAGTTCTACTGGGAAAAGAATAAGAGAAGGCGTTCAACATGCTTAAGGAAAAATTAACACACGCCCCGGTACTTTCTCTACCTAACTTTGCTAAAACTTTCGAAGTTGAATATGATGCTTCTGGTATTGGTATTAGTGCAGTGTTGATGCAAGAGGTTCGACCGATTGCATATTTTAGCGAGAAGTTGGGAGAGACGACATTAAATTATCCGACGTATGACAAGGAGTTGTACGCGTTGGTCCGCGCATTGCAAACATAGCAGCATTACCTGTGGACGAAGGAGTTTGTGATCCACACTGACCATGAGTCCTTGAAGCATTTGAAAGGACAACACAAACTGAACAAGTGGCAAACTCGTTGGATGGAGTTCATCGAGATATTTCCATACGTCATCAAGTACAAACAAGGAAAGGAGAACGTAGTAGCTAAAACACTTTCTAGAAGGTACACTTTGCTTGCTACTCTAGATATTAAGCTACTTGGTTTTGAGAATTTGAAAAGCTTGTATGCGGGAGATGATGACTTTGGTGAAATTTATAGTGCATGTGAACAATCTGGTAGTGGCAAGTTTTATAGGCATGATGGATTTCTGTTTAGGGAAAACAAATTGTGTGTGCCTAATTGCTCTATCCGTGATTTGTTGTTGTTGGAAGCACATGGTGGTGGTTTGATGGGATATTTTGGTGTGGCTAAGACTTTATCTATTTTGCATGAACACTTTTTTTGACCACATATGAAACGTGATGTGGAGCGTATTTGTGGTAAATGTATTACTTGTCGACAGGCTAAGTCTAGAGTTCAACCCCATGGTTTATACACTCCGTTACCTATACCTACAAGTCCTTGGATAGATATTTCTATGGATTTTGTGCTAGGTCTACCTAGGAGTAAACGTGGTCGGGATTCTATAATTGTGGTTGTTGATAGGTTTTCCAAGATGGTGCATTTCATTCCTTGTTACAAAACTAATGATACATCCCACATTGCTGATTTGTTCTTTAAGGAGATTGTTAGATTGCATGGCATGCCTAGAACTATAGTGTCCGATAGAGATGCAAAGTTTTTAAGCTACTTCTGGAAAACCTTGTGGTGTAAGTTAGGTACTAAACTTCTGTTTTCTACTACTTGTCATCCACAATCTGACGGTCAGACTGAGGTAGTTAATAGAACTTTGTCAACACTATTGCGTGCGTTAATAAAAAAGAACATTAAAACTTGGGAAGAGTGTTTGCCGCATGTTGAATTTGCATATAATCGATCTGTTCATTCTGCATCCCAATTTTCTCCATTTGATGTGGCTTATGGTTTTAATCCTATTACTCCTTTAGATTTAATTCCTTTGCCTGTGCAAGAGCATACTAACCTTGATGGAGAAAAGAAGGTTGCTTTTGTTAGACAGATTCATGAGAAAGCACTGGCAAACATTGAGAGGCGCACTAAGCAGTATGCCATGAAGGCCAACAAAGGGCGAAAGAAAGTTGTGTTTGAGCCTGGTGATTGGGTTTGGCTGCATATGCGGAAGAAGAGATTTCCAGCACAACGGTGATCCAAATTACTTTCCAGAGGCGATGGGCCATTTCCAGTGGTGGAGCGCATCAGTGACAATGCATACAAGCTGGATCTTCCAGGTGAGTATAATGTCAGTACTTCGTTTAATGTTGCTAACTTGAGCCCTTTTGATGTAGGTGATGATCTGGATTTGAGGACAAATCCTTTTCAAGAGGAGATGAATGATACGACCCGAGTCGAGGAAGGACTTGACCCAATTAGGGTGCTTAAAGGACCGATGACAAGATCCTGAGCTAAGAGGTTCAAGGAGAGCCTCAATGGATTCATTCAAGAGGTCTGGAACCAAGAGTCATCCAAGTGATCCGTGGAGGGAGAGGAACTCGGGCTCAAGTGGAAAATGGTGATCTCGAGCTGCAGAATGGACTGGCACGAGTTACAGCGCGAGTCGGGACGAGAGCAGCCGGTCGTGCCAAAGGGCGCGAGTCACATCACGAGTGGAGGTGCGAGAGAAGCCGGGCACGCCCGAGACACTACGAGCTATGAGACTGACGCGACTCACAGAGCGACCTGAGGTGCGAGTGAACCAGTCAAGCCAGCCACGTGTTGAGCTTTATACTAAGCGCGATTCACAGGGCTCAGTCGCGCCCATCTGAGCGCGTTCCGGATTGGCGTGTTTTTACGCTCTATTTTCCTATTTCTCTTAGGATTTTATTTTTGGATTATTTTATTTTGGGCACAACTATATAAGGGTTACTTCTATTGTAATTTTGGACACATTATTCATTATAAAAATTTTATTTTAGCGAGTTATTTTTCTCTGGAGAATTCTCTCTTTCTCACGTACATACCGTAAGGCTTCACGACTTATCAAATAGACAATCCATCACTGTTTATGACATCACCATCAATCGAGGGTTCATGTCTTCAATTGATCACGGGTTGCGGATCCAATTGATTCGTGGTTCAACATCATTGTGAGGCTAGGGTTTGAGATTTCTCCCAAATCTACCGTTGTAACCTGATACTCTTGGGAGGATCACATCAGGAGTGGTCAGTTCCGACTGGTTTTGGCGGTATGATGAACCTGCAGTGTAAGCTTAAGCGGGTGATGCGTCGGCTAAAACAGTGGAACTGGGATGTTTTTGGTGATGTCTTTGACAGGGTTAAACAGGCAGAGGGGGCTATGACTGTTGCTCAGGCATCTTATGATGCTCTTCCTACCCCAAAAGCCTGTGCTGAGCTTAATCGTTGTGTGGTTTAGTATGTGTTGAGGTCGAGGATGGAGGAGGATTTTTGGAGGCAGAAGGCGGCGGTCAAATGGGTTGTTGAGGGTGAGCGAAATTCCAGATTCTTTCAGGGCTAGGTAAAGCAGAAGCGCTGCAAGTCGAGGATACATGTGATTGAGGATGGTGGGCGTGTGATTGAGGATGATGCGGAGATCCGGGCTTCGGCTGCAGGGTTCTTTCAGAGGCTTTTCACATCTGATATTCCTCATTTAGGTGAGCCGGATTTCAGTTGTCTTCAGGAGATCCCGTCTAAGATGGATACTGAGGGTTTGTGTGTTGTGGTGGATATTGATGAAGTTCGGGCTACTGGTTTTGGTATCAGTAGTGACAGTACTCCAGGGCCGGATGGATTCAGCTCTTTGTTCTTTCAGCATTGTTGGGATCTTGTGGTTGTTGATGTTGTGGAGGCGGTGACGGATTTCTTTTCGGGTTCCCACATGTAATGCAGCTTCACTGCCACAACCATTGTTCTCCTGCCTAAGAAGGAGAGGCCAGTTGCTTGGACAAATTTTCATCCCATATCTCTGTGCAACGTGACTAATAAAATAATCACGAAGATTCTGACTACACGGTTGGCTCTGTTTTTGCCCGTCGTGTTAGCTCCGAATCAGAGTGGCTTTATCAAGGGTCGGTTGCTCAGTGATAATGTCTTGCTTGCATAGGAGATGATTTGAGATATTCACATCAGTCGTGAGATCCTAAATATTACTCTGAAGCTTGACATGGTGAAGGCTTATGATCGAGTGTAGTGGCCTTTTCTTTTGGGTGTTCTTCGGCGCATGGGTTTTCCTTTGATGTGGATTGATATGATTACCAGATGCATCAGAGATTGTTGGTTCTCGGTTCTTGTAAATGGGACGTCGGCTGGTTTCTTTCCTTCTTCTCGGGGGTTTGCGGCAGGGAGATCCTCTTTCTCCTTCTCTATTTGTATTGGCTGCAGATTATTTGTCGAGGACTCTGGATTGTTTGATTTGTGGGGATCCTGATATGGTTTCTAAGATGATAAAGTGGGGTTTTCCTGTGTCTCATCTTTCCTATGCTGATGACATCATTATCTTCACGAGATCTTCACCGGCCTGCTTAGAGAGGTTGATGGAGTGTCTGGATCACTATGTGGAGGTTTCGGGTCAGCTTGTGAACCGAGAGAAGAGTAGCTTCTACATTACTGAGAAGTTTGTTCCGACCTGGCAGCAGCAGATCTAGTCTATTTGTGGGTATCATCGTGGAGCTTTACCTTTCACTTATTTGGGTGTCCCGATTTACAGAGGTCATCTGAAGGCTTCCATTTTCTTACCCCTTCGACAGCGGTTGAGTGCAAGATCCACGGTTGGTCTCATATGCATCTTTTCTTTGGCGGCAGATTAACTCTCATTAAAAGCACTATTGCCACTCTCCATCTCCACATCTTCCAAGTGATGGATCCCCCTCAGGGGGTGCTCCATCAGCTCGAGCAGATGATCGTCCGGTTCTTCTGGGAGTCAGTAGGGGAACAGAGGAAGATGCATTGGATCAGCTGGGAAACTATTTACTTGCCGGTGTCTGAGAGTGGCTTGGGTATTCGGAGGTTTGAGGATCTGGTTACAACTTTCAGTTGGAAGCTCTGGTAGAGGTTCAGAGCTCGGGAGTCTCTGTGGATGCGGTATATGAGATAGAAGTACTGTGGTCCATCTCACCCGGAGATGGTGCCTTTGAGGAAGTCCGATAGCAGGGTGTGGAGGAGGCTTGTCAAAGTTGGCATGTAGGCTCAGGAGCATATCAGATGGACTTTAGGGGCCAGTGAGGTAAGCTTCTGGGATGATGTTTGGTATGATGATTTGCCTTTATCTACTTGTTGTTCTGCCACTATGTTTGATCATATGTCTGTTGACTGATATTTTGATGGTGAGTCGTGGTCTATGCCTCGTCTGTATACTCTATGTGCTCACTTTGCTTTGCCTGATGGGTTGATTGATTCATTGAGCCGGACTCCTGTGATGTGGGAGGAGAGGGATAGCATGCGGTGGAATTTGACTTCTACTAGTGAGTTCTCTTTGACCTCTGCTTGGGATCAGGTCAGGTACCGGCGGCCCGAGCGGCCTCTTTTCGGGTCCATTTGGCATGATTGCATCACTCCCACCATTTCTATTTTCCTTTGGCATTTATTACATGGTAGAGTCCTGTTGAGGTGTTTCTTCAGTCCTGTCGTACTCATCTAGCCTCCTATTGTCATTGTTGTGTTGATCCGCAGGTCGAGTCCTTAGAGCATGTTTTTCTTTGGTCTGAGTCTGCGAAATCGGTTTGGACTTTTGTTGTGTCTTGGTTTCACACTTCTACACCACATGCACATTTAGTCACACAGGCTCTTGGGTTTTGGCGGGGGTTGTATCCACGATCCTCTCCGAAGGATATCAGCTTCTTGCTTCCTTGCCTTGCTTTTTGGTTTCTTTGGATAGAGAGGAACAGCCGCAAACATCGCGGGGTTCCTTTCCTTGTTTCTCACATTGTTTGGCAGGTTAAGCGTCATCTCCGACTTTTGGTTTCGGCCAGGAAGCTCCTTCTAGAGCATTGGTTGGTCTGCTATCCGCAGATGCCTTTCATGCTCGTCTCTGACCTTGTTTTGAGGTCTCTCCAGTCTCGAATGGTGTCATGGCGGCCTCCTAAGGCACCATGGGTGAAGCTCAACACGGATGGATCTTATTCGACCGATCTTCATAGGGCGGCTGGTAGTGGAGGTTTTGTTCAGGATTGCACAGGTTCACTTTTGGCAGGATTCTGCGTGCCTCTCTGGGCCGCATCGAGTTTTGATACGGAGTTCCAAGCTCTGTTGTATGGGCTGAGACTCGCGGTGCAGTATTCAGATCATATCTGGATTGAGATGGATGCTGCTTCAGTGGTTTCGGTATTGCAGTCAGGCCGGTCCGATTCGGCTGTGACTCAGCACACGTTGATGTCCATTCATTTATTGTGCCGTGGATGACATGTTCGGTTTTCCCACATCTATCGTAAGGGGAACCGAGCTGCTGAATATCTTGCCAGTAGAGGGCTCAGACCTCTATGCTTACCTTTTATGATTCTGGTTCTGCTCCTCGATATTTGCTCTCCCTAGTGAGGATGGATCAGTTGGGTTATCCCAACTTTCATTTTAGATATAGTTAGATGATGATGTTCCACATTTGTGCTTTATATTTGTATCTTATTTGTTCTTGTTTGGAGTTACAGTCCATCTTGGATTGTGCTTCAGTTTATGTATTTCAGTTGGATTTTGGGGTTAGCATCCGGACTGTGGATGCATCCCCTTTTAGCTGCTATTTTGTGTTATGGTTTCAGTAATATCACGGGAGTTTTTAGTCTTTTTTCACCCTATTTTTGTGTAATAAATATGGATATGTATTAGCTAGTATTTTCAGATTTGAATTAGAGTATAAAGTTTGGATCTTGATACAGAAATGGGAGGAAATGCAGAGAGAATTAAGGAAGAGAGAGAGAGAGAAGAACGTAGGGAGAAATCTGTAGATATTTCATTCTACTTGCATGGATTTACATTAAGGCTATTTATACTATGCAACAAGGGAATTTAACCCTAAGGGCCTATTAAATACAATATTGGGCCACTTTTGGAAATATAACTAATTTAAAATAAGAAAAAGCCCAACTGGCCCAGATCTCCAGACAAAACGGTACCTTTGTAATGTTGACCCGCTCGTTCCTTTTCTTTCAACGCTGATATAATCAAATTAGGGCAACATCAATTTCGGGCAAATTCATAAAAATGCAATCTTTCTTTCCCTCTTTCTCTTCTTCAAACCCTTCCTCTCCGACCGGCAGCTTCTTCCCTTCCTCACAGCTGGCCGTGCATACAACATTTCTCCCCCTATCGAAAGATCCTTGTCCTCAAGGATCGAAGAAGGGGAATTTTTTCTTAATGAGTTTCTCATCTTCCCAAGAAAGCAACCCAGAATCATAGTCATCCTCCCACTGAATTAGCAGCTGAACCACAGTGTCTCGCCCTCTGGCGATGGTGCGAGAGTCCTTGACGGTGCACGGAAATATGTGGAAAGCACCTTCATCCGTGACTGCTGGTAAGTTCTGCAAAACCCGTGCATCTTATCTGACTTTTTTCTTGAGTAGTGATACGTGAAACACCGGATGGACTCTAGATCCGGCAGGAAGGTCTAGCTTGTATGCAACTTCACCTATCTTCTGTAGTATAGTATAATGGCCATAGAACCGTGAAGCTAGTTTCAAATTCTTCCTTAAGGAGACTGAATTCTGTCTATAGGGCTGTAGTTTTAAGTACACCGAGTCTCCCACTTCAAAGGTCTTGTCTGTGCGGTGTTTATCTGCATAAGTCTTCATCCTGTTTTGGGCGAATTGCAAAATCACCTTTAATTGTTGAAGCATGAGCTTGCGTTCCTTGACAGTGTCCTTAACCTCCTCTTGAGTGGTGTCAAGATATGGCCCCATAGCCAAGTAGGGGGGCATAGCTGTAGAGGGCTTGGAAAGGAGTAGTCTTGAGAGTTGTATGATAATTTGTATTATACCAATGCTCAGCTAGGGCCAACCATTTACCCTACAGCCTTGGGAAATCAGAGGTCATTCACCTCAGATAGGTCTCTAGGGATTGGTTTAATTTCTCAATCTGCCCATCAGATTGAGGGTGATAGGATGAGGAGAAATTCAGTGTTACCCCTAGCACCCTGAAAAGCTCCTTCCAAAAATT
The DNA here is from genome assembly GCA_026008535.1 of Perilla frutescens. Lineage (NCBI taxonomy): Eukaryota > Viridiplantae > Streptophyta > Magnoliopsida > Lamiales > Lamiaceae > Perilla > Perilla frutescens. Next base: position 18,638,561 of record BRKX01000015.1, read on the forward strand.
ATTGGTGAAGACTTTGTCTCTATCTGAGACAATGCTCACTGGTAAGCCATGAAGTTTGTAAACATGGTCTAGAAAGAGCTTAGCTACTCCTTGAGAAGTATAGGGATGTGACAGAGCAATGAAATGGCCAAATTTGGTCATCCTGTCAATCACAACCAAAACAATATCTTTCCCAGCTGACTTGGGGAGCCCTTCTACAAAATCCATGGAGGTGTGGCTCCAAGGTTGGTCTGGGATAGGTAGGGGCTGCAGTAATCCCTGTACTCCTCCCTGGTTAAGTTTGTTGAGGGAACAAATGTCACAACTTCTAACCAGTTGTAGAATATCCTGTTTCATGTTAGGCCAATAGAAGCTCATTTTTAGCCGCATATAGGTGCCATTAACTCCAGAATGACCCTCATAAGCTGAATTATGCATAACTCCCAATAGTCTTTGTCTGATATCTCCTATTTTCCCCACTGCAACTCTCCCCTTATACCTGATAATTCCCCCAGCTAGGGAGAATTGATTGTTGGTAGTGGTCCCTGATAAAAAGGAACTCTGTAGAGGTGAGAAGAATTCATCTCCAACATAGTTGTCTATCACTTCTTGGGCCTAGGTAGGGGATAGGGTGCTAACTGATAGAGAGTTAGCCTGATCATCTTGCCTCCTAGAGAGAGCATCTGCAGCTCTGTTTTCTGTTCCCCTTTTGTAGTGGATTTCATAGTCAAACCCAAGGAGTTTAGTGACCTATTTCTGCTGCAAAGGGTTTGTGACCTTCTAATCAAGTAGGTGTTTTAGAGATTGTTGATCAGTCTTGATGATGAATTTGTTGCCATACAAGTAGTGCCTCCACTTCTGTATGGCCATTAGCACTGCTAGGAACTCCCTTTCATATATGGATAGAGCTTGGTTCTTGAGGTAAAGGGCCTTGCTTAGGAAAGTAATAGGCCTGCTCCTCTGCATAAGGACTGCTCATATGCCAAACCCACTAGCATCTGTCTCCAAGATAAAAGACTGGGTGAAATCTGATAGTGCTAGGACAGGAGCTTGAGTCATAGCTACCTTAAGGTCTGAGAAGGCCCTTTCAGCTTCTAGATTCTATTTGAAGTTGTTTTTCTTCAGTAGTAGAGTTAGAGGTTTGCTGATGAGTCCATACCCCTTAATAAACTTCCTGTAGTACCCTGTCAAGCCTAAGAAGCCTCTGAGTTGCTTGACATTCTTAGGAATGGGCCAGTTCAGCATACACTCAATTTTAGCAGGATCTGTGGACACCCCTTCTTGACTGACAATGTGTCCCAAGTATTCAATACTTGTTTGGGCAAATACACACTTAGACCTCTTAGCATATAGAGTGTGCTTCTTGAGCAGGGAGAAACCTTGCTTGAGGTGTTCAAGATGATCCTCCCAGGTCTTACTGTAAATTAGTATATCATTAAAAAAGACTAAGACAAACCTCCTCAAATACTTGCCAAACACTTGATTCATAAGTGATTGGAAGGTTGCAGGGGCATTACACAAGCCAAATGGCATCACTAGGAATTCATAGTGACCTTGATGAGTACTAAAGGCAGTAAGATACCTATGCTCAGGCTGCATTAGGATTTGAAAATAACCAAACCTCAAGTCTATCTTTGAGAAAAATCTGGAGCCATGTAGTTCATCCAATATCTCATCAATAATGGGAATGGAGAACTCATGCTTAACAGTCAAAGTGTTGAGGTACCTGTAGTCTACACATAACCTCTAGGACCCATCTTTTTTCTTGACCAACAAGACTGGGGAAGCAAAAGGGCTTTTGCTATGCTGAATGACTCCAGTGTCAAGGAGCTCCTTGATTATTTTCTCTATCTCATCTTTATGCCTGTGAGATGATTTATAGAGGTATTGGTGTTTAGATGTACTTTCTGGCTTAAAGATGATCTGGTGCTCCACTCCTCTAGGGGTGACAGACCTTCAGGCTCCTGGAAGATGGTGGCATACTCATCTAGTAATCCTTGAAGCTTCTTGTTCTCCTCATGATCAGGTTGAGAGCTGGACACTACATATATCTCCTCAATGTCATGTTGAGCCTTAGAGTGCAGCATCTTGTATAGAATGTTATGTGATATCATCTGGCAGTCAGCCATAGAACAATTGGCTTTAAATTTGACCTTCTTACCCTGGTAGTGTATGGCCACAGTCATTTTCTCATAATCCAGTTCAATTGGGGAGCAGGCCTTAAGTCAATCCCCCATCAGGATGATGTCACAGCCCTCTAATTGTAGTAACCTTAGGGAGTGTTGAAGGTTGTGTCCCTGTAGATCCCACTCAAACTTGTCAGCTTGTGATGAACTTGTGAGCCTCTGGCCATTAGCCACTTTGATACACAAGGGTTGTGCATCTTCAATCACACAGCCTAATTTATGGGCAGTAGAGTCCTTGATGAAACTCAGGGTGCTACTTGTGTCCACTAGAATGTGTAGTTGATGGCCTTGGCAATGCTCGGTGAACCTGAGTGTAGTAATGCTAGTGTCCCCTTTTATAGCATTAAGAGAAACCAGAACTTCCTCAGTAGGGAACTCCAAGCCTGTAGCTTCTGTTGTGGCCTACTTGGTGTCAATATAACTGAGTTCTTCCTCTTCTTCTGTCATTATCATGTAGTTAACTCTGGCCATACACCTGTGCCCTGAAGTATATCTCTCATCACAGTTGTAGCATAGGCTTTGGCTCCTCCTCTCAGATATCTGAGCAGAGGTAAGAAACTTCACAGGACCTTTTGGAGGTGTGGGGGAATTAGAGGCTAGCGATTGAGCTTGGAGTAGTGGGGGTGGTGCTATAGCCTTGGCAGGGTGGTTGGGCCAACTACCTTGGTTGTAACCTCTGTTACCACTCTTCAGCTTCTTAGTCAAAGCCTCAATGGTAACTAGCTGATGTCTACCCAGCTCCACAGCTTAATCTAGAGTAGTAGGGTTAAACATCTTGACTGCTGACCTTAACTCTTCACTTAGCCCACTTAGGAAGCTTGCAATGAAGTAGTTCTCAGAGTAAGCCTTGTTATCAAATAACTGCATGCATTCCTTGAGTTCCTCAAATTTCTCAACATAATCAGAGTAACTCCCAGTATGCCTTAACTTGTTGAATTCCACCACAATATTGTCCTCCCTGAGGTCCTCAAACCTGGTGGAGACAACATCCAGAAATTGAGGCCAGTTTAAACTGGAATGTCTAGAGCTATAAGACTGATACCAGACTGCAGCATTGTCTTCAAAATTCATTGTGGCTAAGGCTATTTTCTGCTCATCTGGAATATTATGGACCATTTTGAAGTATCCCTTACATTTTAGCATCCAAACCCTAGGATGGAAACCATCAAAATTTGGAAATTCAACCTTTGGGACTAGTGCAAAAACATTTGACCCATGATGATCTCCCACCTGTCTGTCCTTAATATAAGAGGGGGTTCTGGATTGAGAACCTCATTCAATAAAATTTTGGGGTGGGCTACCCAGAATTGAGGTGCTATCTGTCTTATCTTTGCCCTTGTCCTCTTTAGATGATTGAATATGCATAGAAGCTAGAAGATTAGAAAGATGTTCCAACTTACCCATCATTCCTTCTTGCATATTGGTCATGTTTGTAATCTGTTCCCTTAACTTTAAATCTACCTCATCACGTTTGAGATTATCAGTTTCTAATCTTTTTTGCCCTTCTTGCAGCTCCTTAAGCCTGGTGTTCTCAGCCATCTCCAAGAACCGACTGCTCTGAATACCAGCTGTTATGGTTTTAGTAATATCACGGGAGTTTTTGGTCTTTTTTCGCTTGATTTTTGTGTAATAAATATGGATCTGTATTAGCTAGTATTTTCATAGTGGAATTAGAGTATAAAGTTTGGATCTTGATACAGAAATAGAAGGAAATGCAGAGAGAATTAAAGAAGAGAGAGAGAGAGAAGAACGTAGGGGGAAATCTGTAGATATTTCATTCTCCTTGCATGGATTTACATTAAGGCTATTTATACTATGCAACAAGGGAATTTAACCCTAAGGGCCTATTAAATACAATATTGGGCCACTTTTGGAAATATAACTATTAAATACAATATTGGACGATGAGGAAAGCGAAGAGGAGGACGAGTGAAGGAATGAAGGACTGCAGCATGTTGCAGTTTTTGATAATTATGTGTTGAAGACAATTTCTTTTTGCTTTTGAGTTGATGTCTCAACAAACAAACTTAACTCTCATTTTTTTTGAACTTATGCCTGACTGCTTAACTGATTATGATGTTATGATTTATTTTCTGACTGTGCAGGTTTGAGTGAGTTGTTTGTTTTTGTACTTTCATGTGTTTTGAAGTTATCTTAACAGGGGGAGCAACTACACTTGTGTATTTGCTGTTTTCAGGGGGAGAAGTCGTGTGATAATGAATTGTGTGTAGGATTGTTGTTTTGGGAAGAAAGACAAAAAGGGGGAGATTGTTGAAACCGTTGGATTAGGGTTTCATTCTTTTGATTGTTTTGTTTTGTCTTTCTTTATTCTACGTTATTTTGCAGATAAGTTAGTTGAGGAAGATTTGGAGCATGAGGTCTTGACCGATTCCAAGTGATAAAAATTGAAGATTTGTTAGCTCCTAAAATGGTGGGAAGTTGTGAACGTGCGACATGAATCTAGGGATTGTGGAAGAAGTGGTTTTCGTGAATCATTCAAGAGTAGTGAACAAGTAACTAGTTTAGTATATATAGGAATCATTTTGTACTCAGTCATATATAGTTTTTACGGATTTGTTCAGAGTATATTCAGTCTGCAATAGATCCATATTGTAGTGTCTTCGAGATTAGTTAAGACAACTTTAGTCACGACCTTCTGTGAAGGAAGAGATAAAGTGTCTTAGTTTGGTTAGAGTTTACTCGAAGTATTTTTGTAATTCACATATTTATATAGTGAAGTTTTTGCCCTGAGGCACTTCGCGAGATTATAGAAATATAATCTCATGAAAATTCCAATCCACTGTCTGTTACAAATTTTCCGCTGCGTATACAAAGTTGTTACAACTTCAGACACAACTTTGATCACAACTCTGTCAGAAATCGAGAGTTCGGTTTCTTCAATAGCAAAAGATGATAAATTATATTTGTAAGCGAAAAGTACTTCGCAAAGTAGAAAAAAATAATAAATTAACAAAAAGAAAGTAAAATAGTGTGGTACAATGGACAACCTATTCCGATCGGAGGAGGGCGGCACCGTCCCCACTACTCACAGAACCGGTCCACCTAAGATCATCTCCAGCCTAACGCCTCTTACACATTGGACGCTCCTTTTTCCCCACAAATCCCTCTCCAACCCACCGCCATTTCTACATTTTTTTTAAGGAGAGTGAATAGTACTCATTTACATATAAAGGGGTATTATTCACCTTCTACACTTTTTTTTTTCTTTTTCACATTTGTATTTTATTTTATTTTTATTGTACTAATTTTTAAGTTTTTATTAATATATTAATAATATAAATTATATTATTTTTAAGTTTAATGTTATGGTTAACTTCACTTAACAACAAAAAAGTTTACATGCCACTTCATAATGAATTGATTGATCATTTGTGGGAGGAATTTTCGAATTATGAGAGTTTTAATTGATATTAAAATGTAATTTATGATTTTGTTAATGTAAGTTCATTTTATAATGTAATTGTTCTTTTATATTATTAAATGTTAGTTTTATGTTCAAATAAAATTTAGCTTTGTAAATTAATTTAAATTAAATCATTTTTAATTATTATTAAATAATATTGAATATTAAACGTAAATATATTTGAAAAACATATGTGCTACACACTAATTAGAAAAATAAATATCAGAAATATAAAAATTGAATATTTCATTGTAGAATTGATTGTAGAAGATGTTTTTACTCTCACGCTACATTTTCCTTTATTGATTTTTTCCTTCACAATAAAGGTGGAGGAAGCAAACATGGTTGGAGATGCTCTGAAGCTTTTGGATCACCGCTTCTCCACCACCGTCCGCTGCCTTGCTTTTATGAGGATGCATTTCATTATTTTTGAAAAAAAAAAAAAAAAAAGAACTGGTTAAATAAAGGGAAAGCCAGCAGCAACGAGTTCATTCAACTATATTTGTCTCAACTAAACAAAAATAGAAGTGATAACATTGATAATATTTTTAGTCGATACTAATAAATACACACTTAATATTACAATTGCTGCAAATATATATATATATATATATATATATAAGAATATTAATAAAATTTAAATTCATAAATTTTCAATTATATTTCCACCACCAAATCAATTATATTTCCACCACCAAATAAGACATTCAAGCACCTATACAAAAATAGGACAAAATTTTTGTAGGCTATTATACTCCTTTATCCGGTGATAGCGATTGCAGATTACTCTTAGAAAATTTATACTTAATTATTCATTTATTTTTCTATCTAGATATAACAAAAGTCCAACCTAAGCAATTTGCTTGTAAGATACTAAGATCCTCCAAAGATCTTATTGGGACCCACGAAATATTCCTTCCTCTCCCTCTTACTCCGTCTGGATTAGATTGATATATTTTTATTTTTATTTTTATTTTTGTCTTTCGTTTTTATCTAAAGTTCTCTTAAATTCTAATAACGTAACCATTTTAATGCAAAATTATAAATAAAAATAAAAATGTTATAAAACTTATATTTGAAGGATTAAGTCTCCAGTTCTCATGTAGATAGAACGGTCTACCTCTTCCTTGTTCCCCGACTATATTCAATATACTATCAAATATCTATACATAATACATGCTATAATCACTCCCACGTAAATGCACACAAAACTTTCCATTTAAAATTGTGTTGGTTAAATTTAAATCCTTGACCACTAAATAATGATTTTATCTATCTCCATGAATATTTAGAATATGTAAACATTTATAATCCCACACGAATGTATCTTTGACCTTTACAAGAAATAACTTTTAAAACTCTGCTTACTTTCAAATAGAAATACACACACACACACACACATTTCGTGAACTTTTAAATAATCAAATTTCATTTTAAATCTTAATATTTTATCTTTATTCTAAATAGATGAAGCTATATATATATATATATATATATATATATATATATTTGTTTTATTGTAGAAAACGAATCTATTCTAGTTGAGTCCATATTAATTAGAGTACTATATATTAGAATAATGACTAATTTTATTGTAGAATATTTTGCTTCGATATCACCAAAGAATATGCTTGATTAATAATGAAACCACGATAGCATTTAGTTTCGTTCGTTTAGTTCCACAAGAGGGTCATTAAATGCTGAAAATTTTATCAATTAGTGATAAAGATTTATATGTGCAAAAGTTGGGGAAAAAATAAATAGCAGTTATAATAACTTAATAAGCGAATAATTACTACAAAAAATTTCGATGCTAGACCAAATCTCTCAATTATATATCCAAGTATATTAATGCTATCTTAGCACGCAAACTAAGATTGCTTATAAAGATAAGTAGAGCTAGAACTAGGATTTGTAACAAAATAAATCCAAGTATATTAATGCTATATTATATCTCTAATTGATTTTTCAATTTAAGATTTTTTTTTGTATGTCTGAGGTACTGCTCCTGTGTAATAGGATGCAAATCACGCAGGAAAGGTAAATCATACTAGAAAAATCAAGTATGACAAACTCACACTTAATGGTGTTGGCGGTGGGCTTCGACCTTATACCTCAAACTAACACCACTAGGCCATCACCAAGAGAAGTTCAATTCAAGATTCTTGTGCAGAGTACAGGAGAAGAATAAAAACAATGATAAGATTTAAAGTTTGGTATAATTTAGAGCTCCATATATATGGTAAACAATTTTAAAACATATAGTAAGACCAAACAACTAATATGACAAGGAGAAATGCACTCTGGGCAAACCCGCTCATGTGATATGTCCCACAAATCACACTGGATAAACAAATTGTATTAGGCAAGCACGATGTAATGGACTCAACTTAGAAAATGTCAGTCGCTCTTTTAGCTACAAAATTACCTACTATTTTATACATTTTACTGATCAGGTTAAATCTTGATCTGACATATCAAAACAAACTAGAGCATTATTTTTAACCTACAATCATACTAAAAATCATGAGAAAAGATAGAGAAGGCAAAAAACTTGTAAAAAAAACACTCCTGAGATAAGGAAAATCAGATCAGCACCAGACCATAATGATTTCAGAATTAATCTCAGCCGTATACTTTTTATATGCAACAAAACAGATTTCTACCATATTTTGTTTTTAAATTTTCTTACATAATATACTCCTACCAATATCCTATGCGACGTATTATATTAATAAGTACGAGAAAAAGAAAATTAAGAAAGAAAAGACGTTTAGTGTAAATATATTTTCACCTATATATATTGACCGATATTTTTCCTTATTTCTTCCACATTCCACAGCACGTTTTTCTTTTATGTTCGTTTTTTGTTTTAATTATCTTCCAACACTCAGAAAGATTAAGTGTGTGTATTACACACTAACGTGCGAATGAGCTGATCGAAGATTTCTTGATTTTATTTTTTCTTGAAAATGGCCAAAAATGGTGATTTCTCACCACCTTTGGATCCTCATGAAGTTCATGTTCTTGCCGTCGATGATAGTCTCGTTGATCGGAAAGTCATCGAAAAGTTGCTCAGAATCATTTCTTGCAAAGGTAAGAATAATACAGCGGCTGAGAATTTTACTCGTCATGAAAAAAAAAATACGCATACTAGTTTTTCTTTCCAATAGATTTATGTCCTTTTTATTTATTTTATTTTTGGAATTTTTGTAACATTCTTTAGATTATTACAGTGACGGCAGTGGACAGTGGGATAAGGGCTTTGCAGATTTTAGGTCTAAATGAAGAGGAAGGCTCTGTCGGTTATGATGTAAGGGAATATCTATATATATATATATATAGATATGAGTATGTGTGTGTGTGTTGATTTAGTTGAGGATTTAAGTTTTGTGGTGTTGAGTATAAGTTGTTGATGATTAATTAATTTAATTTAATTTAATTTTTCAGGAGATAAAAGTGGATCTGGTAATCACAGATTATTGCATGCCTGGAATGACTGGCTATGAGTTGCTGAAAAAGATCAAGGTTGGTTAATTAATTTCTTCAACATCTATATATTTATTATCTAATTCTTGATATTCTGCAGTTTATTATAACGAATGGCTGGTGGAAATGGCAATGTAAAATCGGCACAGTTGGGTTCCAACTTCCAATATCGTTTTTACAATAAAATACAAAATTGAAACACGAATAATTAGTGTCATTTGTCAATATTCGAACAGGGTTCATCCACTTTTAGAGAAATACCAGTTGTGATCATGTCATCAGAAAACGTTTTGGCTCGGATTGACAGGTAATTTTCTCCAAATTAGTTTAATTAGTAGAAAATATATATTTTATTAAAACTATTTAGTAGAAAATATTTAATCTTATCCATGCACCCCAAATTACAGTATTTAGTATTTCTGGTAGACGATCTTATCAATGTGTCAAAAGCATTGATTATAGCAATAGATCCTTTTAAAAGACAAATTAATAATTACTAATTAAACAAATTGATATTTGGTATACCCATAGTCAATAAATTCGTGGGAACGGCTTTTCTTCTTGTCTGCTTTATTAGTTCGTTTAATTTTTTTTTTTATTTTTTTTTCGTGTTTCACTATTATTCGTTTAATTTTTTTTTTATTTTTTTTTCGTGTTTCACTATTATTTGTAATAAATTAGATGTTTGGAAGAAGGCGCTGAAGACTTCATAGTGAAGCCTGTGAAACTGTGTGATGTAGAAAGATTAAAGAGCTACATGTTTGGAGAAGGTCGGATTCAAAGACAAAATGCCAATGGAGAATTTAACAAGACAAAATTACATGAGACTTGCAATGTTTCCTTGCCTAGCTAGAACCTCCTCATTCTAACCTTTTAGGAAAGATCTACTAGTTTGGTTACGTTTCTAGCATTCCCGATGCTTCGAGTTCGATAGCAGTTGTGGATTACTTTCATCATTTTTTCTTTTTAAAAAGGTTCGTATTCGTTCATGGCTAGCTAATTTTGTTGAATCCAAAACCATAAGTATTATGTACAATGTGAGTTGTTGTTTTTATGCCTCAATTTTCGAGGTATATTAATTTTTGAAAAAATGTAATTATTTTACTACGATGAGTGACTCAATATTTAGAATTATAGATTTGAAAAATAAAAATATAGTTGCTTGATTATCTTTTTAATTTGAACTTATGATAATATAAAAAGATAAATATTTGTGTAGTTAAAGAATGAATTGATAAAGTGATGAGCCACACTATGTGTCATATATATATATATATATGATTGAATAGATATTATAAAATCGAAAAAAAATACTATAAATAAAATTAAAAACGAGTAAAACACACATGGATTTTTTTATTTTTTTTAAATTTAGGATCCAAAATAAAAACCAACAAGAGCCCTTTAGTTTTCGAGGTTTCTTGCTTTTTGTATATGTTGGAGTACAAAAGAGTCCAACCGCCGAGCCACCAACCATAATTATGAAACATAAATGGTAGCAATCAATGTTAGTTTAAAGCTGAAGTCACACTGAATAAAATATTCTATAACATGGCAATCAAAGTCAAAGAATCCAGAAGCACAAAAGAAAAAAGCAAACTAGATCGATCCCCATTCTCAACTTAACCTATTATATAGGAATTAAGATGAAATTAAATGACTTACATTAACAAAGCGTTGAAGATTATGTATCATAAATATGTATTTGTTTACATCTTAATATTCATCAAGTTTACTCTGAGCGCAGCCTCGGGCGGTGGTTATGGGTTTCCCTCGTCACAAAAACTAAATACATGCATAAATACAGAAACAACCTTGAAGCTTGTTCATATTAAAAATAATTAAATTCCCTGTTCTGAAAAAATCATGACCAATAACACTAACCTTTGTATTACAAAACCCTCTCTGTTGGTTCAAAAATACGTGTACCATTATATATACATACGATTCTGTATACGATAAAATGAAAACTTTGTCACTGTCACTACATAACACAGTCCTAAGTTGTTTTAGTTTCCTCTTACCATAAAAAATTATCTCAGCAGCATTCATGATCATGTAATATTTCTTCACATACCTCCCAAAAATGCTGCAATTTATCAGTAAGTTTTCTGCAGCTGTCGAGGAGGCTGGTGCTTCAGGTGAGCTCCACTCCCTACGATATATAAAAATTCAATGTCCATGTAATCGAACGTGTAGCTAGAACGTTCTTCAGACATACTGCGTTGGTTGCTGGTGGACCTCATTGTTGGGAGCCTCCTGCAGTTTCATTTGAAATAAGCCGATGAATCTGAGGCTTCCCAGTTGAGGAACTGGTATTCTAATGCTAATTGCATTGGAAAAATGTTCAGAACAAGCCACCGAGAAGAATGTGGCGACTTTTGGACCTCCATACTGGCATGATATTGTCCACTTTGGGCGTGAGCCCGCATGTTTTTGCTTTTGAGGTCCACGTAAATGCATGAATTGATGATTATATGAAGATGAGCATACACAGTGTATTCACGTACCTTCTCGACACAAGCTTTGGTTTGACCCTTATAGAAAGATGGGAGTGGTTTGGCCTTAAAGTTGAGACTCTTTCTCAGTTGCTTAATCTCAGACTCCTTTTCTTCCTGGATCAAATTTGCCTCGTTGAGTTACACTTCATGTGTGAATAAAGCAACATCAATTGATTAAAGGCCAAATATTGTCGTCTATTCTTCTCAAATAATTCAGACAAAACAAAAGTGCACCTTTGATTTTGCACTAATTTGAGCGTTTTCTGCTGCTCTGGCAATGGATTTTGCCTCTAATTTCTTTAAAAACTGCAGCAAATTTACTTGCTGATTATAGATAGAAAACGTACACTATATAGAAATGGAACAGCACGAAGCAACGCAAAGAATGAGGGAAGGATGTAACACCTCTTTTCGCTTTTCAGCTCTTTCATCACTTCTGAAGCTGATAGTTGACGAGACAGCCGTCCTGTTTTTCTTATCCGCTACTGAACTTCTTCTGTTGCAAACCTCAGAATCAAATCACATAGATTTAAAGAAAGAAAACTTTGAAGACACCTAAATAGCAATATTTATAGTCAGATTCACTCAATCAGTATCTATATTCTAGAACAAATGAAAAAAACTGCATCGTGTAAAACCCCGTTGATAATCATTAAGCCGTGCAATTGGGAAATCCAATTCCTCTTTTCTTGTTTTTCCACCATCCATGATAAATCTCAAAACCAGGCCTCAACTGATGATTTATTACATGCAGAATTGTAATCACATGTAACATTTTCCTCAGCGATGAATACTAACAAAATTTCAATTGGCAGAAGCTACAATAACTGAAAAAAGAATAAGAAGATTCCACTGACTACTATTTGTTGCAGACATCACAAAGAACCATAGAACTTTCATATATTTCAACGCTTAACCATTACTATAGTAGCATAACTCACCCAGTTGGCAGAGGGTTTGATCTAGTCCCGGATTGATTCCTTTGAGCAGACATCTTTTCAGCATCACTCTTCAGTCTACACAAAATATATATATATATATATATATAAAGTTTTATCATATTTCACTTGGTTTGCTGAAAGGATTTGGCATCCATTGTACAATTTTTCAATTAGCAAGTGCATCTTTAAATGCAAAAAGGTTCATGTCGTAATGATGGATTTTGTGCAGCATTAAAGAAGAAAGTCCACACAGAGACCTCATATAGTTCTTTGTTAATCACAATAGAATGCCAAACCAAATTCATATACTGATAAGTGCCTGATTAGATAATCTAATAAAATGATCAATATCCCCCGTATTATTTACTTATTGTAGAATGATATGTAAGAATATGGATTACCCTTCGCTTCCGTTTTTACGCGAGAGAGGAGTTGAGATCTTTGGCTCCGATGCAGTAGACTTCACCTGCAAGGATGTACTACTACAAATTCAGAATTCCCCGTATCATATGTGCAAAGCAAAGTAGATCAAGTATAAAACTAGAAACAAATGGTCCAAGAAATCTTCATGACAGTTTAATATTAGCTCACGAACCTGCTTTGGAGTATTAGATTTTTTATCACTCAAAGATTCATAGGTGCGATTATGGAAAGTTTTGAATGCTCGTTTAATGATGTCTTTATCCCCCATTTTCTCCATTATCAGAGACTTTCTAGTCATGGACTGAGCAGGCGAAGGATTTGAAGGACCCAAACTAAGAGACATGTGCAAGGATGTAGAAACGGCTCTCTTGCTTTCTCCCGATGCAAAAGTCTTGCTTTTGATCATTGGCGATCCATTTACTTTCTTCGTCAAGGACTTGGACGCAGCCATGGGTGTGTAAATTGATGCTGTCTTTAACTGTTTAGGAGTTGAAGCTGGCAAAGGTTTGATTGCAGGGGATACAACTTTCTTCTGAATCCCAGTTGAGTTTGTTACCCTTTTAGTTGAAGTTACCTTAAAAACACAGACGACTAACTTAATTCACAGGATCATCAAAAAAACTCGACAACAATCTCATATTTGCAATAAAAGAGCAAATGAGTTCCAAAATCTACCTTTTGAGCTATACCCCTTGCATTGAACTTAGAAGTTGATTGTTTCGCTCCATTTTTCCTTTCTGGAGGTTTTTCCTTGGTTCCATGAGAGTCTTTCCTAGTAATCTCCACCTCAATTGAAGCAACTTCTGTTCCAGTATTAGAATCAAGATCAACTACATTACCATTCAACTCAACCCTATCTTCCTCAACCAAACAGCTTCCACATTCCACTCCATTAGAAGCAGCACCATCTTTTTCCCCAGTTCCATCCACGAAACCATTCGTCGTGGATTCCTGCCGAGTTCCTTTAGTAGAATCAAAATTTTCAAGTTTTGCCTCATCACCACAGGTTGCATCACTCAAAGGTGCTGCATACTCTTCCTCTGCAGCCTCCTCAACTAATCTCTCACCATTCAATAAACAGAATTCTGCATCAACCCCACAAAAATTTTCCACACAATCGCCATTGCTCGACTCATCTAAGCTAGAAGTGGCAGGATTCATCCACTTTTCCTGCTCTAATTCCTCAGCTTTCCTAGCAGCAATTTTCTTGTAGTGAGCTTCAAAATAAGCCTTCTTCTGAGCTACTGAACCAGGTGTAGATAAATTCCCAACTTCTTCCAAGTACTTATTTGGTGAGAACGACGACCATTTCTCCCAAGAAAGAACATCATTCTCAAATCTACCAAATGAAACAGACACATCCAATCCAGCACTAGATTTAACCGACTCATCCATCTGTTTATAAGAAAAGCTAAACTTTAATCAAGAATTTACTCAAATTGAAACCTCAACAATTTCAACAAAATACTAAATTATGAGTGACATTTCAAGAATCAATTGTAACATACTCAGCAATACTAAACTCAAAATATTAAAATTAAAGAATTTAATCAAATTGAAACTAAAGCAGTTTCACAGCATAATACTAAATTATGAGTAACATTTGAAGAATCTATTCTAAGAAATTTTAGAACAATTAATCAGAGCAAAATCTAGAAAAATTGGTCAGTATCAACTATTTAAAGGGAAAAATTACCATACCTTCTTTTCTGCAGTAGGCCTTTCAACTAAAGATTCACCCATTGATTCTCCAATATAACCAAAGATTAATTAGATAGCTACAGCAGAGATAATACATAGAATATATTGATGCAAAAATGGGGAAAATTCTGAATGCATATAGTAGCCAAAAATAAGAAAGATGTAACTAATTAAGACAAAGAGATGATAGGAAGAGTGCAGCCAATCAAAACAAGCCCATGTGTTATGTTTTAGGACACCAGCAATTATCCATAACACAAACAGCTTTTTATTACAGTAATAATTGTCAGTTTCTTATTCTTTTGGAAAGTCCTATAATCAATACCTTAATCATCAGCACTGAAACAAAAGTTCATAGGAATACAGAACAAGGTAAAAGTTGAATCATAATCATAATGCAAAGATCAGAAGGTACAGAAAGTTTGCTTTTTTACTTTCATATTCTCAAAGCATAACTTCAAAAAACACAAACAAAAAAAGGGCCAGAAGGGTTTAGTGAAGATGCCAAAAATAATTGATTTTTTAACAATAATTTTAGATTTGATCCCAAAAAAATATATATGGGGAAAAAGTGAAAGTTCTGTGCCTAATAATTTTTTTTATGAACAAAAACAACAAAAGATTCAATATTGAAGATAATGATGATGCTGGTCATGGTGAGATGGGTCGAAGGCCCACTCTAGATGAAGAGTGAACTGCAGTGCTGTGAATAGAGAGAGAGAGAGAGAGAGAGAGAGGCACGTGATACATCTCCTTGCTCAATAATGCAGGGGGAGGTGGGACACGTGTGGAGCCGTTGGAATTTAATTTTGATGAAAATTTAGTCGTAGAAAATATTAACATCTATTTAAATCCATATTGAATTCAAATGCAAGTATTTCATTGCCACGATGAAAGAATCAAGAATTTTGTATATATTGTTTTGACCGGTGTTCTAAAATACTATTGGTGTCAATTTAAGTCGCACCAACTCATTTTTCCAACTTTTCCATTTTATTTTTTTACAATATTTTTTTAGCACCATATTATCCAAATTTAGGCACACGAGATGTTTTGAATTGTTCACAAGAGTTATCTTGAAATTACAGACAAAAGTTGGAATTTTGGGATTTATTGGTTCATTGCATATTGGCATTTTGATTCATGAACATAATAGTTGAAGGGTCCATTTTCATGTGAATTTGCTCACGGATATACTTAATACTTATCATCTTTTGACAGCAATTTCCCACTTCTCACCATTATATATTGTCACTTCAAATTCTTTGTTCCATATGATAATTTAACTTTTTATTTATTTCTTTAATATATATTATTAAAATAACATATGAAATTAGAATACAATTATAAAATATGAGAATTGGTGTAAGGTATTCTAGTCCTGAAAAAATTGTACACAATGCTCATTTTCTTCCCATCGTAGCCCGGCCCCACTATTAAATAATATAAAAATATTATTCAAATATTCCATTTGCCCTTATAGTCCTCCATTTATTTCTAAATTGACACTGTAAAATATCATCATCATCATCATCATCATTATTATTATTATTATTATTATTATTATTATTATTGATGATGAAAAACTATGTAAAATTAGAATACTATGATGAAGAATGATGATAGTTCCTAGCAATCTCCTAACTGAATATGGGCCAAAATTTACTTCATAGACCAGTTAGTGCCTATGGGCCATAGCCCAATCACCTTTAAGATCAATGGTTTAAAATCAAAGCAAGTCAAGTCAACTTTATGTCCAAACAACCCAATAAAATTGTGTAACATAACATTTTCTGTGTTTTCCAATACAAACCATAATCATTTGCCTTGTTTTCTCCTCTTCCTATGATGCTCTAAATTTACTCAAAACACATTTTCAAGTGGTTGTAGTCTAGTACGTACCAACATTACTATATAAATTGAGACCTTGTTTTGCTTAATGCCTCAAACAAGATTTCCTAGTTTCCTTGTATTAAGTTTATTAGTTTCGTTATGGATGTATTCTTAGTAAATCTCGATCATATCCACTTTTTTTATTATCGTGTTGCGATGTGAAGAATTCTAAATCAATTTTTCTTAATGGTGTACCATGTTCAATTATATCAACTCCTGAGGCGGACACAAAAATTTTAATTTAGGGTATCAAAACATAGTTATAATGCATATAATGCGACGTTTCATGCAAAACACACACATATAAGATAAATAAAGTCCTAACATTAAAATCTTGAAACATTATTTCTTAACATAAAATATAAAATACCAATAATAAGGGGAGAAGGGAACAAGAAAATGAATATACACCAGTTGCGGAGCAGCAACATAAACGAACTGAAAATAATTTTAGATTTTTAGATAAAATTTTTTATTTAGTATTATTCTATTTTGGGGTCTCACCACATCAATTTAAACTCCATATGAGCCATGTTTAGACCATCTCCCACCCAAATATCCAAATTCAAACCTAAAATACAGTAAGTGTCACATCAAACACTAATTTATCTCCAACCCACAAACCTAAATCCAAACTCAAAAGAATATTCTCAGTATATTCCATCTTTTACTATTTATCATGTTTATTTCAATAACACCCACATATTTATCAAAATTTATAAATTGAACCTCTTATTTTTTTTGCTATTTTGCAATATAAAAAAACTAAGACGTAATATTTATTTTAATCAAAATATGAAGGACATGATTTCAACAAAAATAAGATCATAGCGATTCGCATTCGCAACTCAATTATAATATTTTCTTACTAAAATCCAAAATAAAAAAATAATGACGGGACGTAAATCTAAAGAATGCATTTTCCCAATAATTGCAGGCAATTTCTAACCATGAAAATTATAAATTGTCAAAATTTATAATGTTTATAAATTTATAAATTGAACCTCTTATTTTTTTTGTTATATACACAACAATGTATTAAATTTAATTATAAATATATAATTCTTTACAAAATTAAATATTAAATATGAATGACCGCAAAAAAATAATTTTCAACATTTATTAAAATAGAAAATTACACGACGTGAGAAATTACACAAAGATGAGAAGAAAATTACATTAAAATTAAATTCATTCGTAAACATGCATTTAAACTAAAATAAAGGAACATGATCATTCAAGTCTCAGAGTTAGTATATTCCTCCCACATATGCTCAATTAAGGCATTTCGAAGTTCCACATGAGCATTTTTATTCCTGGTTTCTCGATACTGAGAAATGTATTCTTGAAATTTGGTATTTTCATTGTACACCATTTCAACCTCCGGTGGTAGTGTTTCTATTGCAACTTCAATTGGTGCACTAAGATCACGTTCATCCTCGACTATCATGTTATGTAAAATTATGCACGTAGTCATTATGTCATGTAGCACTTTTTTTTTCAATAACGTACCGGTCCTGCTACAATGGCAAAATGTGACTGGAGAACTCTGAATGCACGATCCACGTCTTTTCTACATGTTTCTTGTTTAGTTGCAAAATATTTCTTTTTCGGAGTACGTGGATCATGAATTGCTTGAACAATGGTTGACTATTTTGGGTAAATACTATTAGCTAAATAATAACCCATAGTATATTCCTTTTCTTGAATTGCATAATGAGCTAGAGGAGAAATACCTTGAGTGAGATTAGAAAAAAGATGAGATGACTCCAATACGTTGATATCGTTGTTGGTGCCCAGTAAACCGAAATAAGCATGCAATATCCAAAGATCATAATCTGCTACAGCTTCAAGAACAATCGTAGGGTTTCCACTTCGACCTGCATATTGTGCGGCCCATGCAGTAGGACAATTTTTTCACTTCCAATGCATGCAATCTAAACTACCCAACATTCCTAGAAAACCACGTTTTTCACCAATGTAGAGTAGTCTAGCAATATCATTAGAGTTTGGTTCTCTTAAATATCAATCAGTAAATATCTCTACTTTGGCTCGACAAAATCTTTTCATGCTCTCAATTGCAGTGGACTCACCTATTTTAACATATTCATCTATGGCATCTGCTGCTACGCCGTATGCCAAAATACGAAACACAACAGTAATTTTTTGTAGAGGTGATAATCCAAGCCTGCCAATGCTATCCATTCGTTGTTGGAAATAGTGATCATGATCTTTAACAGCATCAACAATGCGAAGGAAGAACGAACGAGACATTCAATATCTCCTGCGAAACATGCTCTCATTGTACAATGGATTATCTGTAAAGTAAGATTAGCAGCCTCTCGATCGCGATTGATGAAGATATGACCTAGAACTGATCCACCATGCCTTCCGTGGTTACTTTGCTGGTTATGAAGGTATTGGATCATGGAATTATTGTTGGCGACAATACGACAAATAACAGCTTGTCTTTGACATGTATTATTTATTACAATCGTATTTTCATCATCGTCTGAAGAGGAAGACGATAAATTTTTAAAATTGAAACTCATTTTGAGAGATGGAGAAATTTTAAGTAAAAAGGAGAAATTTTGAGTAAGAGAATTAGGCTATAGCAATGAGTGACAAACTACAACTATGAAATACTATTTATTAAGAGTGTAAATATTGTGTAGTCATTTTCATGTTGGAAAAAGTTGAATGGAGTAGGAAAGTGTGAGAATCTTGTAAGAGTTTGGTCATTTTCATCATGGGTTGAATGAGAGTGTAAGAGTGTAGTCATTTTCTTGTAAGAATGAGTTAAATGAAGTGAGAAACTGTGAGAATCTTGTAAGAGTGTAGTCACTTTCATCATGGGTTGAATGAGAGTATAAAGTGAAAATTACAACTTGCAAAAGCCATATTCTTTTTTCTTTTAGAATAAAAAAGGCCACATTCTACATAGGAAAACAAACAAACAAACATTTACAAGTTTTTCTTTGGATTTTAGTAAATTATTTCAAAATTATCGATTGAGTAAAACTATGGTTAAATTATTATTTCGATAAAAAAAGGTTGATTTTTTTACTACATATATATGTATAGTACTTTGCACTACTAAAATAATACTTTATAAACTTTTAGAGTGTAGTCATTTTCATCATGGGTTGAATGAGAGTGTAAGAGTGTAGTCATTTTCATCATGGGTTGAATGAAAGTATAAGAGTGTAGTCATTTTCTTGTAAGAATGAGTTGAATGAAGTGGGAATGTGTAGTCATTTTATAAACAATAAACATCTTCAAATAACAAATTAATTTCACTTGTTTTATTCATAGTTGTTTTCTTCTGTTTTGCTTGCGCGGAAAGGGATGTTCACAATGTGATTAATGTTTAATTAATGCCATGATATTTTCTCAAAAAATAAAAATACCACGATAACTATGGAAACCAACATAATTGGGCAAACAACTGTTAAAGAACCTAGGCAATCTATTTTAATATAAAAACATCACACTACAATCTAGCCAATCTATTTTATAATTAAAATAGTCAATTAAACCTTTCGTTACACCAAAAAATCCTTTAATTTCAAACTTTCTTTATAAAAAAAAATAATATGAAGATATTAGTGGGAAAATGTGTAGTCATTTTCGTCATGGGTTGAATGAAAGTGTAAGAGTGTAGTCATTTTCGTCATGGATTGGAAAATGTGAGAATCTTGTAAAGTAGAAAAGTATGAGAATCTTGTAAGAGAATAGTCATAATCTTATAAGATTGGTTTAGGGGAGTGGGAAATTGTGAGAATATTGTAATTGTGTATATAAATAGAGTTATGGTCTTCTAGGTGAATTCACAACTAAATATCTATTGCATTTACTTTCTTTGTAGAATGTCTGTTTGATCTTCTAGCTTTTCCCATGATGAAGACATCATCTTGTGTCAAGCTTACATGGATAAGTCTCAAGATTCAATAGTTGGTGTGTATCAGTCACAAGATCGGTTTTGGGATCGTGTTAAAGAATGATACAACAATGAAAGACCTCAAGAGTGGATCATCGTACAAGAAGATCTTGCCAGTCTCGAATTCAAACAATCGAGAAAGCAACAAGAAAACTTCATGCATGCATAAGAAAAATTAAAGAGAGACATCTAAGCGGTGCGTCAAATGAAGATATTGTAAGTACTAAAATTAATTATATTCTAAATTGTAGAAATTAATATTCCTTATGAAATTAATTATTTATAACTATATGCAGATGCGACAAGCTAAAGTGTTGTTCAGGGAAGATGTGAATTACAAAGCAGGTTGGAAATATGAGCATGTATGGGATCTTATTAAAGATTTTTAAAAATTTTAGGATTGTGTTAGGAGACCATCTTTAAGGATTCCATCTTCTGACTCGGAAAATCTAGCTTCTGATACACAAGCCTCTATCGGCCTCTCTTTATTTGATTTAAACTTGGAAAGTGATGACAGATTGACAGTGTTCTTGGTGGTTCTCCATCAGAATGACCTATTGGGGTGAAGAAAGCCAAGTTAAAATGAAAGAAAGAGGTTGAAGTGTCATCGTTCATCAACATTATGCAAGATTAAAATAAGCAGCTCGTGGAGGAAATGAAGAAGTCAAATACACATATGGAACAACATGTGGAAATTCAAAGACATCACAAAGATATTAAAGATAAGAACTACACATTTAAAAAAATGATGGCGGAAAATAATATTTTGCTGCAAGATATGAGTGCCATAAATCATCCACAAATCCATGCACAATTTGAAGCACAACAACGTCAAATTTTGCAAAAAAGAGCTCTACAACAACAAGATTCGGAAGATCCTTTTACAATGGGTAAAATAAACCAATATTTTGACAATATTGGAGGATCTAGCTCTGGTTTACCAAATTATTAAACTAGTTCCACCGTCTGTTGTTCTCGAATTGTGGTTTGTCATTTTTTTTAAGTAATTCATCCATGTTTTCTCATTTTATTTTATTTTGCAATTTGTCATGTTTTTATTTGAATATTGGTTAGTGTAATTTTATCATATGTAATGTATTCCTATTTTCAATATTGGAATATGTTTTATCTATTTTAATATCATTGTTTTGGTTATTAATTCCTCTATGCTTCACAATTCAGACAGAGAAATTGTACGAAGTGGTTGGGTTCATTTTCAATTTATTCTTACAATCAGAACCTGAAATACATCTCCAATACTTCTTTCTTCTGGTATGATAATTTGCTTTCAAACACTTATAATAAGAGACATACTCTCAGAACAGTTCTCCTAGAACACCAAAGCAAACCATAGAAAACAGATTATTAAAACAAGTTCATTTCTAACTTCTAAAGACTAGTCCTCACACTGTTGAGGCACAAAAATTAATCAAAGGAAGACATTGGATGCATAAATACAGAACAAAAATGTTACAAAAAAGATCAAGATAAACTGTTTCGATGATGTTGATAACTTGCAACAAAAAATTTCAGAAACATTCACCTTAATCAAATCCATAACATAAATTGACTATCCTTCTAATCAAATCACAACCAATTTGTATGTAAAAGTGACTATCATAACCAAAATCTATCAGGATTTTAAGCAATAATAAAACCAGTTCCAAAGTCGCACATGCAGCTCAACAATAATGCAATCAATGAGAAATATCTCACAATAAAACATTACAAATATTATCTTGAATGCTTTGATCAGAGAAAAAAATCCAACCACCTCAATAAAATTCCATTCATTCCAGTTCAAATATTATAAGAACGGTACAAACTTCACACAACTAACCGCATGAATCAAGCATACTTCAATGCTAGTGCAAGCAAAAATCAAATACAAAAACAATAATAACTGAATAAAGAAGAGAGCTTGACTATTGACAATCCACCTCAAACAATATCCCTATACAAATAATCTAAAAACTTCTAAGATTCACTTCCCTGAATGCTTAAAAAACCAAACCATGATACAACAGAAGTTACACACCTTGTAATAAAAAATAATAATAAAGTTCCTCATCTTCTCTCAGTATATTATAGTCCCAATACACAAATAATAGGGATGAAGCAGGATGTATCATCTATCGCACATTATTCTAGCAGAACTATTAATGTTTCTACTTAGAACCACAAAATGATGGTGTTCATAAGCTAAACACTAAACTAGCCCTCCACAAAAGATATGAAAATGGATATCTCCCTGAAATAATCTGAAAGGAATGATTCAAGGGACCTTACATAAATCGGCAAGGAAAATGAATCATGAGATTAAATAAGGAAAACTACCCAAGCATTGGGGGATATCCACTCTGAAAGATAAGTTGATGAAATGACTGTTGTAAATACAGGCATACAGATGCATAAGGAGTCCAATTAACCCTTCAAATAATTGATAAAGCAAGTATCTGGACTAAAGCCATTCCAAATACCTGAAAATGTAAAATTGTAGATTTTACAGATCTAGAATTTTGTCTGAATACATAGTATGAGCCTCCTTTCTCAGTGGATTTGCATTCCTATTTGTAACCGAAAACAAAAATAAAGTTAAAAAATCAAAAGAAAACTAACCAAGAGCAGAGCAAACAAGTACTGTAACAAAATAAAGAATCGACCTTTTCTCATCCCTCTCCGGATTCACCCAAATTCACCCAAATCCACACTCAAAGATGAAATCTTTCTCCTCAAATGCACCCTTTGAGCCATGTTGCTGACGTGGGCCGGCCTCAAAGACTCCATCCCGTTGCCGAAAACCGGAGATTCAGATCTGGAGGAGTTGAGGTGAAGGTCGATGACCTCATGCTGATGGCTACCGCTATTACTGTTGCTGCTCTAAGTCGTCTGGGAAGAGTTATTGTTATTGCTATTGCTATTATTGTTGTTGTTGTTGCTCTGGCTGTTGTTTTGCTTGAAGGAGTGCGCTTGACGGGTCATTGGGCCGGAGAATCTTGGACTGTTAACACGCTATGACAAACCGCTGCCGCCATGGGTGGTCGTGTGATGGTGGTGGTTGATACAAAAATGTGCAGTAGTGTGTGTAAGATGAATGAATGAATGAAAGATGAGAAGAAGAAATTAAGAAGGACTATTTTACAATTTCAGATTCTTGAAAAGGTAATATGTAGTGATGAACAATACATCTGCATATATAGGTACACTGTTCATATTTGAGGTTTTACAGCAAAATGGTGTTGGGTTTGGAGGTGGGTTGGAGCATCTTATTAACTGCAAAATGAGATTTGCAGTTGGGTTCGAGATGGTCTTACGCATTAATATGTCCAATGCTCAATATATAAAGATTCATCACCATAGGGGCCAACATGGGATATTGGGAGGGGAGCTGAGGCAAAAATATTATATTTATAAAAATAATTATATATAGGGTTAATTACAATTAAATGCATAAACTTTGACATAATTTACAATTTAGACACGAATTTTCAAATGTTACAAATAAAACACAATCTTGCAATATTTTGCAAAATAGATACCCCATATTTTCCAACAAATGAAAAACGGATATAATAATAATAATAATAATAATAATAATAATAATAATAATAATAATAATAATTTACAAAATTTGAGAGGGGCAAGTTGCTCCCACCAGACCCCCCCGATCCATTCCTAATCAACCCGAACTACATATTGTCAAAACCCGGTCACACCAGATCTAACGGGTCGAGAACAATCAAACGGTATCCATATTTAAATTCAACTCAATCAAAATACCAGCAAAATTATAAAGGGATTTAAATCCAGCTATATATGTATTATATGATGAATATTTAATATGTCAGATGTAACCACGCCAAAAGGTCTTGGTAATTTTTTGTACAATCTTTAATATGGATTTGTGTTACAATCTCATGATTAATTGATTAGTATTGTCCTAAAGGTCGGATCACTCGATGCTACATCCGCCGCAGCGCATACCGCCACTGGAAGTGCACCACGTGGAAATAGGTGTTTTGAATTATTTTATCTACCGATACTACTGTTGAAGCCCAACCATAGTTACTTTATGTCACTTGTTTCCTTTTTTTGGCTTTACACCCTTCTGTCCAACTGCTTCCTTTTAGCAAAAAAGTCCAATTCTGTCAGTTTTTTCCAAGTTTCGAGGGAACCCATCATTACAAATATAACATAATTTGCTATCGTCCTAATGTATCGTCGACTTTATATTATACTCAATATTTCATGAAATTATATCGGGCGAATTTCTGTAATTTATATGATCGTTAAATAATTAATTTAACGATATCGACCAAGATTTATTGTTATCATTGTTAACTTAAATTAATTTTAACTCAAAGTTTGTGTATCTAATAGGTTGATATCAGAAGTAGATTCTGAAGAATTTAAATAATATAATAATATTGAAGATGTAGAAAGTGATTTTTCACTTACTCATTAACCCTAGTGTTTCATTTCCTTTCCGTCTATGTCTGCATTTCTTCTCTTCACCGGCGAGTGAAAGTGTGCAAAGGCGTGAATAGTCATCGTCATCTAGGCACTATTTTGGTAAGTTTCCCGACTTCTCCCCCTATAAGATGAAACTATTGAAGTCAGACTATATTCTATTTGAAAAGTTTAAATTTTATTAACTAAAAATTAAAGACATTCTTCACAGTGAGGAGTTTCAAGATGAAGGTCGGTGAAATGGTGGAGAAGTCGGTGGTGAAAAGTTCTGGTGAAGGTATACCTTGTAAAGATCCCTAGTACTTTTTTTTATCATTCCGATGTGGTTACATCGCTAAATCGATTCTTTGGGTTCGCATAGGTGGCCTTGTTTCTGTTTTCTTGGCCACTTGCGTTGGCTTGAGGACGTTCGTAAATAGCTGAGCTCAGAAAACATGGCTCATCTAAAAAAAACTTGTCTGGGTATATTTTTGATATTGCTGATATGCAATTTCAAGGTCAAATCTACCATATCCTTGTTAGGAATGATTTAATGCATGATGGTGGAAGTAGAGATAGAATTTCTTTTAACATAAATGGCTAAGTTTATGATTTCGGCCCGGTTGAGTATGCATCGATTACCGGCTTGAAATTCAGTTGGTGGTATGAGCCCCCGCCTATCTCCAATATCTATCGTTCTATGTTTAACAATAAGAGAACATTGAAATTCTGTGATATATCTGAAGCATTTTGAAAAGAATGTAAAAAGAGTGGTGGCAGATCAGAGTTATCGTTGAAATTAGCTTTTCTTTTCATTCTCTATGATGTTGTACTTCTCCGTGATTGGAATAGTAAGAGTATTGAGATAAAATATGTCCACCTCGCTGATGATCTAGAGGCTTTTAATGAATACCCTTGGGGTTGAATGTCTTGTGATTATCTTCTTAACTCTCTTCATTCTAGAAGGGATGTTGTCGCCAACCTGATAAGGGGCTGAAAAAAGATGGCATATGATGCCTTTGGTTATGTTCTATCCCTGCAATGTTGGGTATATGAGATCATGCCAGATTTGGCAAAGTATTACGTTGCTGAAGTTGTTGGTCATGAGAGGAGTTTTTCAAGGATATTGAGATGAGATGCGAATGAGTTCTTTCAATTCCATGATGTGATAAGATTTTTTGCCCCCGAGCAGAGTCATCGTGTGGTAATTGTTTATTTTTTTTGTTAATTTTTTTCTTTCATTATGCAATTAGAATCTGATCTGAAGTTCCGTGCTTTTAAAAATAGATGCATCTTACCCCGATGGATGAGGAGCGGCGACTTCTTCAAGGTTTAGGCTTGCAGCCTAGACACATGTCCCCTCTGAAGAAAGTTGATGAGCCGGAAGTGATGTCACGTAAGAGGAAAGGTGATGGAGATAATCTCATTCATGATACATCAATCAAGAAGAGGAGACGTTCTGCAAGAATAGAAGCACGAGATCCACAATCAAAATCTTCAGCTGAGTCCAAGAGTGAACCATTAAATGAGCCACCCAAAACTGGAAGAATCATCCCTTCGGAAGAAGGCTGCAGCAATGTATGTGCTCATTTTGCTACATTTTGTTATTTGAGATTTTTGAATGAAATTCTTGTTGTAGGTGGCGCTGCTTGAGATTGATGTGCAAATGAAGTTATTGATGGCTAAGGATTCAACCAGTGGCGGATCCAGGATTTCAAAATTGGGGGTACGATATATAATTATAAAATATGCATAAATAAATATTCTTCATTGTTTAAAATTCAACAATAAAAACACAAAATTAAGAAAGAAAATAAACATCACTCAAGTGAAAATTACAACTTCAATTGGGTCCGACAAAATACACAATATTGAAATAAAAACTATAACTTCAATTGGATCCGACGAGTCTTCATTTTTTAGAAGCGGTCTATAACATCATCATCACGAACTTGTAGAAAAATATTCTTCTCAATGAAAGTGACCAAACAATCATTTAATAATTGATCGCCCATGCTATTTCGCAACTTATTTTTGACATAAGTCATTCCGGAGAACACTCTTTCAACACTTGCAGTGGCAACATGGAGAATCAATATCACCTTGATAAGCAAATAAATTTTCGGATAAGTCACATTCTTCCTTATTTCAACAAGCATCATCAAAAGTGCACCAAAATCATGCAAATTCTGAAATCTGTCATCTCTTTGCATATCTTAAATGAATATATCAAGTTGACACTCTAGAGTCATTAAATCAATATCAAAAACTCAAAAGGATAATATGTGGCAAGTGTAAGTACATTTTCCTTGTCAAAAGAAGAGAAACCATCTTTAGGACTTAAGCAAGCCATGCACATAAGTAACTCCGTATTAGCCTCATCAAATCGCTCGTTGAGTTCTTGAACTTGTAAATCAATCAATTCTACAAATAAGTCAAAGCGAAAATGATGAATGTTTGTCACTTGTGAAACAAAACGCTTTGACCTTCCGCGTGAATATAAGGAGCATCCATATCATGAACAACAATATCATACTTAGTGCAAAATAAATTGATCTTATCCAAGAGAGTCTACCATCCATTATCTCTTGTGTTTTGCAATAGATCTTTAGTTAAAGAAACAAGGGACATGGCATTAACAATATCTTGATCTCTTCTTTACAAAGCAAGACACAAATCATTAGTGTACCCAAAAATGGTCAACATCAAGTGCGCCATAAATGCAAATTCAAATTATTCTAATGAGTACAAAACGCCTTGAGCTTTTACTCTATCTTCTGAAATTGAAGCATTCTTCCCAATCATCTCAAGCACCTTAAGAATTGTAGGAAATAACTGGATAACATTCAAAAGAGTTTTGTAGTGAGATCCCCAACGAGTATCATCGGGCCTCTTCAAACCAATTTCTTGATTCAAACCCGATCCACTCTCAACTTCACCCATTTTCAAGACCTTTGCAATTTTTTGAGCTTGAAATTATCGAATCATTTCTCTCCACTTACAGGAAACTCCGACCACATTTAACAAATTTGCAATTGTCTCAAAAAGCCAACAACAATCATTGTTTTTTTAGCCATGGCAAAAGTGTTAATTGAAGTTGATGAGCAAAACAATGAACCTAGTAGACACATGGAGTATCCTTCATAATCAAAGTTTTAAGGCCATTTATCTCACCCTTCATGTTACTAGCCCCATCATAACCTTGCCCTCGAATCTTAGAGGGACTGAGTAAATGCTCCACGAGCAAAGACATAATTGCACTTTTAAGTGACAAAGCAGTGGTATCACCAACATGCACAAGTCCAAGAAATCGTTCTACCACCATTCCTGTTTTAAGATGTAGGAGACTTAAAGAAGAGTAAGATGAAGAGTCACAAAATAATATTTGAAAGATGGAAAGTCACCACTTTATTCTCTTTTTCCATGATTTTAGGACTTTTCCAATAACAAAATAGATAGTTATAGGGTTTTTAAATATATTTATATCTACTAAAAATATTACAATAAAATTTGGGGTACAATTTTATTTAAATTTATACATGTATCCCCTTGTGTACATGTGGCTCCGCCACTGGTTTCAACAGTTGAGATACAAATGCAAGAGTTGAAAGAGTTGTTGCATTCTGCCATGAAGTCAATGCTAAAGGAGTTTGGCGAGAAGAAAATGGAAGCAAATCCATGCAGAGATAGTCTCACCCAAGTGACTGTTGAGGGGTCAATGGATGATGTTGCTTTGAATGATGATAAGATCAACGTTGATTGTGGCAGAAAAATGAAGGGTGAGGTTCAGTCAGCTGATACTAATACTTCTTCAGCCGATACTGTGATTGATCGATATTAATATACTATGCAGAATTGTAAATAAGATAACTATATATATATATATAGTTCATTAGTTTGTATGTTTGTGTGTATAATTGTTACTCTTGATCATTAATTTCTTAACTTTAATAATATTAGTTCAATAGTTAATACCATTAATTTCATTTTATTTTTAATGAGAAGTATTAATTTGATAAAATTTATACAATATAAATAAAAAATATTTTAAACATTACAAAAATAGTATTTGTCTTTAGTTCTAAATCGAATGGCTCGCGAGTCCGACTTGAGCTCGGCTCGTTTAAATACTTATAAGTCAGGCTCATGTGATAGCTCGTGAGCCCGACTCGTTTAAGTACTCGTGAGACAGCTCGCGAGCTAGGCTCGAGCTTGACTCGTTTAAGTACTTGCGAGCCAGGCTCGAGCTCGACTCGTTTAACTACTCACGAGCCGGCTCACGAGATAGCTTGATAAAAAGCTCGAGAACCTCATGAACCGAGCTAGCTCGCGAGCTCGACGAGCCCATCTAGAGCTCGGCTCGAGAAGATGGTGAGCTCGTTTAGCAGGCTCGAGCTCGGCTCGTTTAACAAATGAGCCAGTCTCTAGCGAACTTTTTTCGATTCGATATCCGGGTATCTTGCGAATAGTTTGGCTCGTTTACAGCCCTAGTTTCAAATGAAATGAAGTTATATAGTGTAATTTCTTGTAATTGGAAATGAAATTAACTTATATACTTTAATATTTTAGCTTCATATCATATACTACCTCCGTTTCATAATGTTTGTTGTTTAAGGTTTTTTTTTTAGTTTCAAAATGTTTGTTGTTTTATATAATTTGACATCCTCTCTCCCAATTTTAACCCTCTCAAATCCTACAAGATTTTTTGATTCTAACTTACCTATAATATATGAAGAGAGAAAAATATATGGAGAGAGAAAATATTGTTATTTTTTAGGAAAATATAGATGAATTAGATTTTATGGCATATATAAGGGATGGGTATATTTGTCCATGAAATTAATTCTTAATTCCAGATAAAAAAAAACAAAACAACAAACATTATGAAACGGAGGTAGTATGCATTTTCAAATGAAATAAACTAGTATAAGTCAATTTTTTGTAAGTTGAAATGAAATGAAGTTAGCATGTAATTTCTTATACTTTAAAATGAATTAAACTTATATAGTGTATTTTCAGGCAATTTGAAATGAAATTAAATTATATATTGTAATATCTTATTTTTATTCCATGTAATGTAAATTCATGCACTTTCAATTGTCATGAATTAGTATAAGATAAAGTTTTAGGAAAAATGTGCAAATACACCTCTAACGTTTAAACGGAGGATCAAATTCACCTTTAACGTTTTGTTTAGAGCAAATACCACGATAATGTTTTTCAAATAGTGCAAATTCCCCCTTCCCTCCCCAAAAATAGTGTTTTTTTGTGCAAAAATACCATTTTATTCATTATTTTTTTCCCAACACTTAAAAAATATTTAGTTTTTTATAATTTTCATTTTTTTTAAATTACAATCCCTCTTTAAATATAAACCTAAAATCATCATCATCATCATCATCATATTATTATTATTATTATTATTATTATTATTATTATTATTATTATTATTATTATTATTATTATTATTATTATTATTATTGAGTTTGAGTTTGTATTTTTGTGAATTAAATTTATTAAAAAAATGTATGTACAAAATACAAGCAAGTTTTTTAATAAATCTCATCCTATAAAAAAATATTATTTTTTAGGGATGAAAATAAATTTTCTATATTTTTGATCAAATAGTGTGTGTGTGTGTGTTTTTTTTTTTGTGCAAAATTTCATTTTATTCATAATTTTTTCCATCACTAATATAAAGTAATTTCTTTTAATTTTTAATGAACTGAACTGATATACTAATGTCAAATTAATATAATAATTTGTAATAATTTTCATTGAACTAATTCAACTACAATTGAAATCACAAATATAACAAATGCATAATCTCGTAAATCAGATTTATCGAAAACTAATCTTTATTGTAAAAAAAAAAAAAAATACAATTCAATTTCAAACCTTCCAAATCATAACCTGATTACGTGCAGAGAAATATTAAAATATACTATTCACCATTCCACACAAAAAAAAAATTCAAATAAACAATACTAACTCAGGGAGAAAATTTAAAGTAACCAAAATCAAGTTGTAAAATTCTTTTCTAACCAAGAATTCTAAACTCTTCTTTTCTAACCAAACATAAGGCTAAATGTCTAATTTATCCTTAATGATTTTTTTGAAAGTCAAAAGTTGCGGGTCAGAAATGTTAGCCCTCTTCACGGCGTTTTTGTAATTTTTAAACGCGTGCTCCAAAACCAAAAAAAAGGCGTGAGCAACACGGTCCAAAACAAAAAAAAAAATTGGTCGTGAACTCCAAAACCAAAATATTTCGTTTTTGGCCGTGAACTCCAAAAACTCTAAAAATTTGGCCGTGAACTCCAAAACCCAAAAAAAATTATTTTTTCCCTAACATTTCCTTTTCTTTTTTTGCGAAATTAAGACATCGATTTTTTCTTTCTTTTTAATTTATTCATTTCAACTATCACAGTGGTGGGTAGTTGAATTATAAATGATATTCTCACAATCGTGTAGTTAGATTTTAAATGAAATGCAGTAAATGTCACGCACTAAACGAGTATAATAGATGTTGACTGAGCAAAAAATTGCATTTCAAATCTATTATACTCTTGGATCGAAAAGTTTGTGAGCAATTTTGGTTTCAATTGGGGACGAGAAAATTCGAAAGGCAAAAACACTACAAGGTATGTACCAATTGTTTTTTTTATGGTTTAATTTATTTAAATATTATTATGTATGGAAAAAAATTGTAAAGTATGTTCCAATTTTTTTTTATGGTTTAATTTGTTTAAATTTATTATGTATGGAAAAAAATAGTAAAGAATCCTAATCGTTGTTTCAAATGTGATAATCCGAAACATTATTTTTCGTATTGGAAAAATTTGTATGTCTTAATGTGATAATCCGAAATATTAGGCTATGAATACATTTTTTATTTTTTTTTATTGTTATTGTACGATGTTCCTTACCTTTTGTGAATAGAAAAAAAATTAAAAAAGAGAGATTAAAAGAAGAAAAAAATTGAAACAGAATGAATTTAAAAAAAAAATTAGTTCACGGACCATGACCACGGTGGTGGACTATGTAGTTCACGGTCACCACTTTTTTTTTAATGAATGAAGAATGAATGAGACATTTCTTGATCTGCGATGGCTTGGCAACGTATAGTTATACAACACAGTAGTAGATGGAAGAGATTAGAGTACTTAGATAGTGAAGATCAAGTTGTACGTCTTGCATTCAATCAGTTATCTCGTGATAGTTTGATACAGGAGATTCATGACTTTATAGAGACATCTCCGACCACTACTTCGTATACATTATTTGATGAGGGCAGGTGATGGAAGAAAATTTAAGGGGCTAATTAAGACAGACGTTGATTTAATTCGCTTAGTCCAAGAGCAAGACGAGCCTACGGTGTATGTTACACCGAAGAGTATTCAAGAAATTCCAACAAGTAAAGTGCTCCATTTGTAGATACACATGATTCGGATCACGAATTGGACGAGACATCTGCTGAAGAGGATGAAGATGATGATGACAACTATGAGAGTGAATTACGACGTACTCAAATTGGAGAGTTCTGTGAATGGATTCGTGAGCCGGGGAATCTTGATGAGTTCGTGTCCATTCTGAAGCATGGCAGTCCTCACAACATGTTATCTCAAACTGTTACTCCTGATGAAGAAGGTCACACTGTAGAGGGCCTGCCTGTCTCTCGTTGGATGATCCCTGTAGGCCATACTGATAACGACAACCCAATCATTGACGATGATCAGGATGAGTTGGACGGTGAGGATCTTGCAGTTGGGAAGACATTCTTGAAGAAGGATGATGTGATAATTGCTGTAGAAAACTGGCACATGCAGCGGCAAGTGGAGTATTATGTTTAACATTCGACTAAGAGCTAACTGGAATTCAACTGTAAAAGAAAAGATATGTGCGGCTTCAGATTATATGCAAAAGAAAAGGACGGATTATGGAGAGTGCAAAAATTTGAGGATAACCATACGCATCAGCTTGACTTGACACGTAATGCGCAAAGAAAAATGTCTTCGAAGGTGATGGCTGACTATTTTTCGAAGAATATACGATACAAGGGTGCTGTGTTGAAGCCAAGAGCAATGATTGCCGAGTTGTTAAGAGAATATGGTATTGAGGTTGAGTACGGTGTTGCTCTACGTACCACAAATCTTGCTATAGAAATGGTTTACGGCGGTCATGACAAGTCTTTTGAGATGCTTCCTGCATATCTATACACGTTGAGGGCAAACAATCCTGGTACCATCTATAAGATCCATAGGACGAGCGATCATCGTTTCAAGTTCATGTTTGTCGCACTTGGAGTTTGCATATCAACATTCAGACATTGTATGCGGCCAGTTGTTGTTTTTGATGGTACACACTTGAAAGGGAAAAGCAAGGGTGTTATGTTCATCACCGTCACAAAGAACGGTAACGAGAGGTGTTTTAGAATGTTGGTGTGGGTTCTGTTGAGAATGGCGAGAATGTAACCATGTCCTTTGTGACGGTGACGAACATAATGGGATTTGGAACTCGAGATGATTTGGTGATCATTTCAGATCAACATTAAAGCATCAAGAATGATGTTGCCAGAGTGTACCCGGAGGCCCACCACGGGTTTTGCTATTACCACATAGCAAAGAATCATTCCAGACACGGTAAGCATCTCATTGCTATGTTCAAGAAAGTTGCATATGCATACAGACAAGAGAGTTTTTTCAGGTATATGTCAATGATTGCGAGGAATGAAACTGCGTACGCGAGCCTGCTGACTATAGGGGTTGATCATTGGGCCCGATCTCAATCTCCCAAGCGTCGTTACGCTTTCATGACCTCTAATGTGGCTGAATCTTTCAATATATGCTTGCTATGGGCTAGGAGGTTGCCCATATATGCACTGATTGAGGTTGTCAGTAGCATGACCGAGAGATGGTTTGATAAAAGACTGAAACTAGCAGTGTCTAGGGATCACGTGATCACAGAAGGGGCGTACAAAAAACTGTCCAAACAAGTCGAGAAGGGACGTCACTTTATGTCTCGTCAAACCACTGCATATACTTACACAGTGACAGATGCTGAGAGGAGTTTTGTGGTTGATCTTCAAAATCATACGTGTGATTATGGAGAATTTCAGCTGGATCATATGTCTTGCTCCCATGCAACAACTGCTATACGGTACCTCTAAAAATAATTTAAATGTCTTATTTATACTTATATTATTTATAGTTATTACTAATATCTTTTAACTATATGCTTACAGGAGTGCTGGACATAACATGAATGATTATGTTGAGTACTATTACAAACAGGTCAACATGTGTCTTACATACCATGAATGTGTCTATTCCATACCAAACGATGATGAATGGACTGTTCTATTCCAGCAAGCCTCTTTTCACACTCTTCCCTTCTATAGCGGTTCGCCAACCTGGACGACTAAAAGAAGGGCGGTACCATTCATCAATGGAAGGTTCAAGCTCCAGGACCAGAAGACAACAAGTATGTTCAAGATGTGGAGGTACCGGACATAACAAGTCCAAGTGTACAGCCCCACATGCTATTGGCTCCTCGGAGGCAAATGCAACCCAAAGACAACGTCAATCCAGAAGATGAGGAATTTGTGGAGAAATTGGTCACTCCAGAAGAACTTGCCCTTTGAGAACTAATGAAAGTTAATTTGAATTTCATTTAATGTAAGTTTGTATTTGCTATTCCGCACTGCTTAGATTATTGTGCTTTATTTAGTTTATGTTCGATGTTATTCAGATTATATTTGTATTTCTCATTTTATCTATTTTAATTGAAGTTAACTGCTAACACAATTCTAAATAATATTCAATGTAGTTCCAGATAATATTTCAAATGATGACGTCTTACATTCCCAAAATAAATAAACTATGGCATATCACGATAGAACTGATAAAGCCTAATCGCACAAATATGTCGATATGTATGGACCCACTCCAGAGATGAATTTAATGGCATCATCTTGGCAGAAATCATCCGATCAATCTGCATGAGCACAAAATGACCACAACTGACACCATCAACCTGTCTATACTGATACCGTAGCTCACGATGCTCGTACCAAAACTTCTGGTCTATCATGTGTCGCCTCTGATGCCCCCAGTAGCCGCTGGCCTACAACAGTGATGGGAGCATGTTCATCAATGGCTGATGAAGCCATGCAAGGTATTGAAGGCCTTGAACCCGAGTTGCAATTCAAAGGTCCAATGACGCGACTTCGAGCGAAGAAATTGCAAGGTTATCTACAAGTGTTGATTCACAAAAAGTTCAAAGAATTGGAATATGCGAAGGGCAGCCATATGTTAGTTAATTTATTAACTAATGAAGATCAAGATCACACCATGGAGAATATAACTTGAAGAGTTGAATAAGAGAGGAAGAAGAAGTGCACGTGTGCAGGAAGAAGTCGACGTGCATGGAGCTGTTTTTCGGCCCTTAGTCCAATTAATTAAGAGTTGATTTTTATCTAGACTATAGTATTTATTTAGTTAATTTAGACTATAGTTTAGATCAGTTTTTAATTAATTTTTAAAGTGTAATTTTCGTTCATAATAGTATAGGTTTGACTAGAATTGTATTTAAGACAATTTCCAACCTTGAATAGAATTCTAGTTTAGGTATTTCTATAGTATAGTTAGAGATCCTTTTGGATCAGATTTTTAGGCCTTTTTATTAGTTATTTTCTTTCATAATAGGCCCTATAAATAGGGGAACCATGTTACTTTGATATTTTAGACATTATTGATTAAAATTGCTTTTGCATTCAATTTGTGTCTCAACCGTTCAAAGCTTTTGTTTATTTTCTGTCGAAAATCATCATTCTTGAAGCCTAGAAATTTCAAGTCTTATTCCAAGGAAACATTCTAATTCTCACGAGAAATTAGGGTGAACTCGCTATTCGAAGAACAACTTGAAGATTCGTTTTCGTCGTACAAGATACGCCGGGAATTAATCGGGTTGTAATTCACAACACCTTCATCGTCCAGCCTTTATCATCGACTTCCTATACCTCCATCAACGTTCGTGACACTCCCAAGCCATCAAAACCTGATCGTGTGTCGATCATCAAGGGTTCGGTTCCGTTCGTGCCCAATTCGTCGTGTTCGTCATCGATACCGTAAGTACTTCATAGCCTTAACATACCCTATCTACTCAAGCCCTTCTAAACCCATCAAACACCTCCTTACCGTCCCATATTCCTCCCTCAAACCATCATCCCAATTTAGCCTCCTTTCCATTGGATTTGTGTATTATTTTTGTGTCGTCGTCTAGGTATCGTAATTAGGCGTAGATTGGTTCGTACATCCGTTTGAGTTGTATTTTTGTTTGTTTCATATTAGTTATCTTATTTGAGTAATTAGAATAGGATTGAGTCCTTCCAAAGTTGGTGTATTCGATTCTATAAGTCTTTCGTGCATTCTCGTATCCTGTACAAATTGTCCGGGTTACACCAATAGCTGTAGCTAATGGGCACAGTAGTGAAACGTGAAATCATCCAACACATTATTCATCATGTGGTATAGTGAGTCATATATATAAATCTTCCAGCCGCGGAGATCGATCAACGCAGTAACCCAATGCCCACCTACGAGACAACACGTGATGACCTAAAAACGGAAAAAATAAGTGGTGTAAAAAATTAAAGTATTATATAATATGTCGTAAGTTTACTCGGGTATTCAAATAAGCACTGAATTACTTACGCGGTCAGCCTTCTACCACAGATGAGAGAATTTAATAGTTCCTTGTATAGTGTGTATCAAATCCTCATTCCACTGCCAGTCTTGGTAGTAGTATACATGATAGTAGTCTTTATTTCCATCTAGGCCATCTGGATGGCATCTCTTCCACTCATCCTCCAATCGATACTACAATCACACATATTAGTTTTTAAAAATGATAAAACCCTTGAGACAATTTAGGAAAACTGGAAGAAACACTTACCCAGAAGGTTGACTGTACAATGACTGTATTCTCAGGATCTATTACAGCCCTCAGATGACACCCTTTCCATAATTTACGCTGGAGTGTCCACAATAACAAGTCCATGTCAGCCATCTTGAGCTGGCATCTAATGTTCTCTATACGCTCGAACCATGCACCATCTAATTGCAAGCCCTGACCCCCTCCAATCTTTGTCTTTGCATCAGGATCCTTGGCTCGAAAGGCTTCATAAGCCTGTTTTGTACGGTTGAAGACACTCACAGTGCCATCTCCGGATGGTCTTGACCTACAGGTAGGCCCAGAAGAAGTACTAGGCCGAGCGGAAGTGCTAGGCCGAGAAGAAATGCTAGGCCGAGCTGAACTGTTGTGTGATTCTAGGTCCCAGCTAGCAGAATTAATCTCATATTCATTATCCGGCTTTGGTTCCACATGTGCAGAAGTAATCCCTACCTCCTCAACCTGCGTGCGTTAAAAGTTAGTTAGTATATGATATATGATGTTTCAAATTAATTAACATAATTTAAAAAAAAGACTCACATGATGCAGAATGGCATCCTCTTGGCCATGACTACTCTATCACATCTGTTCAGCTGCCAGGGCCAACTCTCTCTCACGAGATTGACTGCGGCTCTTTTCCACCTACAAAAAATTCAGTTGGTGACTGACATAAAATATTTAAAAATTATCAATCTAACAACCAATAATACTCACCGTCTGCTTAGGGGCTTGCTTCGATCTATGATTGTGGCTGTGACTGTGGTTGCGACTTCTCCTACCATGTCGACCATCCATCTACTTAAACATGCTCGTCATGAAGTCCTTCATTCATTTCAGCTCAACTTGAAAGCCTCTGGTCATCTCGTGTGCCGCCTCTTATGCCGCCACATGCGCTGCCTCCCGAGCTACCTCTCGATACCTATCCACGTGGTGACAACAAACGTGTCCTTCACTCGTACTATATGATGGCGTGGATATCTTGACCCGTTTTTCAACGGCTACTAGTAGGTTCCATGTTAGTATCCACTGCACCAGTCTCTCTACAGGTGCGAGGTAAGCAGCCTGCGCTTCTCCTCGATGTAGACCGAGGGGTAGAAGTAGCAGAAGTCGGTCCTCTAGGAGGGGTCGGCGTCCTGGGAGGAGTCACTGCTCTAGGAGGGGTAGGCGCCCTAGGAAGAGCCATGACACGTGTCACCTTAGTTTTTTTCTTTTTTTTTGTTGTTTCACCACATAAGGTATGTCCACAGCATCATGAAACAGCTTGCTTTTGAAAGAGGGCAAATCCCTCTCAAACACAATCGGGTATAAAAATACATGACACGGAAGCTGCGACCAGATTGAGAGATCAGTTAACAATATGTAAAAAAAATAAAAACTTTAGAGTTCAATTAAATAATCATACATACATCATCCTCAGTGAATAATGTACCGATACTGACTCTCTTATCGGAGAACTTCTACTTCAAATATCTCAGTATTGCAAATTCGGACAGAAGCTGGGCACAGTGTCGTCCGACATGAGGGATAGCCTCATAGCCCATATCTACAAAATATCACATTTTTTTTCTTTGTTAGTTTTTTATTAATTGCTTAGAAATTATACTGCAAGAGAACAAGAAAAAACCAGTACCTGCAATGCCCATACAAGCCTGTAGAAAATGGTATGCCATCTTGTTTGCCGTCAAAGCAACTGGAACTAGACTTATATAATGCAATAAGATACCGAATGAATAGGAACACCAGGGGAAATGCTTCCATCGATGTATATCCTCCACCAAAACCCACACTCAATCATCTATGCAGCGCGGCTTCTCATATCCAAGCACCATGCTATACAAGAACAACACATTGACGACCTTCAAATAATCGGAAGCATCATCTCCCAGCATATAATGTGTATACCTATGATACAGATCTGATATTGTGATAGGTACACAACTCAGCACCCGACTATAGAAGTTGTGCCAAGGAATGCGGTGTTTTACGTATGGATCAAAATCAGATCCACCGAACATCAACCCCGTAACTAGTGCATACTCTGTGGGGAAAATTTGATGTTGGTTCCTCAAATACGGAACCAGACCTCATGCTCTACAATACCATTTAATTTCAATCTCCTGTGCCATGAGTTCGTGTAACGCGGTATTGCAACTAGTTCCTCCAACAAAATCCATTATTCTTCCAAAAGGTCCATCCCTAAACTCTCGAACCATATCAACATCAACATGTGCTACAGTCTGTAGTATATCTACAATACTAGATGCATAATTCTTCCAAAATAAATTAATCGAACATGTCACATTCTGCAGAGCCTCTCTCTTCCACTCCCAATCAGCCTAGTATTTTCAACCAAAAATTTAATAATTAATAAATAAACAAAACTAATGCATTAACTTAGTTACCTAAATTAATTAATAACTAAATATTACCAAATTAATTCATACATAAACACAACAAGTTAAGTAAATCTATACTAATACTATACAAAATTATTTTATTATTTTTAATTTGTTTAATTAAAATTCTTTTTCTAGTTTTTGTAATAATTAATTAATTAGGATTGTAAAAATTATTTACTTTTATACTAAGGACAACAAAAGCCTCTGACGCGCGGTCGTTTCATGCTCAAAAATATATTTGTAAACTCCTATGCCCACAGCGAGCGTAGCTAGCCAATGAGTACGGGTCGATCCCACAGAGAGCTGTTGCGATTCTATCTTTAAGTAACCAATCACAAAGGGGGGTTTGGTGTTGTCACTAAACTAAATTAAAATCTGGAATAGAAACTAAAGAAAATATCAAATAACAAAAGGTTCGGGCATTTAAATTAGAATTTGGTTTAAACATAAAACAACTCGATCATGGGCACACCAATTTTCATACATGATAGATCATCTAGTTATGGTGACCGGATTCCTCTCTGCGTCTCCTCATCCATCCTTTCATTTTAGGTTTAAAACTGATTCCTCTTATATTAAACCCCTAACCAGTTACCTACCTCCCGATTCCTCTAAGAGATATAAGCAAACAAGCAGCAGTGTGCCCTAGATGGACCTAAATCTGTTGTGTTCAACTGATTCCTCTTGTGCCCACAGCACCCCCATTAATTCTCTTATTACTATATGAACCCACACACGGTCACGATTCACCAATTCAATTAATAGTGGTGTGTCCTCTTTACCTAACGAGTGATCAGCCACATTGGGCACTTCAAACACAAACTCACATGGAACAAGGCTCAAGAATTAACGGAAACTTATCATGCATTATTATGCCAAGTTTGGCCTCACAAGTCCAGATTTATGCTCAAACCAATTTCATTATTCAAATGCCAGAATTAAAGATCTAGACGAGAAGGCTAGACATAATTGAAATTGCAGAAATTAACGACATAACATAAACAAGAACTTACTGAATTAATTAAGCAAAATCTCAACTCCAACGTTGAGAAGAATAAACATAACCTAACTCCTGAAGGTTTAAGACCTTTTGAATTATTTTTTGCTGCCTCAGCAGCGTACTGAAAATGAAGTGCAGAAATATAAAATGTAGAAATATTTCAGATTGTCTAAAGATGCTTTTCCAGTGATTAAACATGCTTAAATAGTTACATTTTCGAGTGGAGTTTCCCCCACAGGCGGGGGTCTTCTGCTGTAATTTCAGAACGGCGTGCCCTCTCTGATCTGTTTGGATAAGCTTCAGCTTTATCAAATCCCTATTTTTTAGGGATTGCGCTTATCTCTTTGTTGCAGCGCCTTCTAGGAGTCCAGCTTAGTCCCAACTCTCCTTCGGATATGTAGCTATCTTCCACCATCTCTCCTCCAACTGATTTTTGGGTTTCACGGAAATGCCCATTCTGACCTGTGGTCGAGTCTGTGTGAGTACTGTGGGCACGGCATCATCTGTCAGCTCCATCCGTATCTGATATGCCCACTTCACCGACCGAATGTGGGATGGATATTGAAGAAGTCCCATGTGCCTCTGAGGAACATATGTGTAAGATAAACGTGAATAACTGGGCATAAAATGCCCCTTCCGCCAGACTCGACTCTTGGAATGCCCTCTGACCGCAATCTGGTTCTTTTCGACTCAAAACACACTAAAAAGGACATTTATAGAGGATGAAATGCCCATAAAAACACGAAATAAATGGAATTATCACACCCACACACTTTAAGCATGATTGTCCTCAAGCATGGGGTGCAAGGCATCCAAAAAAACAAATAAAAGAAAAAAAAAGGAGAAAAGAAAACAGACACAAGACACAAGCATGCAAACTGTTACTCAGCGTGGGCACATCAGAAATAATCCAACAATATTGCAAAGTTTCAACATACCAAAAATAGGTCAAAAATGAGTTTAGCTTGGTGTTCCTCACAGATTCTCTTCACTCAGTTTATACACTCAATTCGGCTGTAATTCTGTACAAATTCGTCCCATAAGTTTGCCAAAGTTCTGCTGTTTATTTTCCAGAAACCATTATGCATTAGTATCAATAGGGCTTTTTAGGCTACAGTGGGCATTTTAAGTGGGAGGGGTTTTTATTGATTGTATAGACCCCTCCCCAGCTCCTTTCTATTCACTACCCTACTGTACTCTGTTCAGACACTAAATTTTTCTTATTTTGGGCATTCTGAACACTTAACACTCGGGGGATTTTTATTTAGACTTTTCTTTTTTTTCTAATCACTTTTTCTTTTTTTTTTTACGTTTATACACATTTATTCTCTCTATATTTTCTAGCCATTCATATATATGCGTTCCCAACAACAACTCTGCCTTCCCCATTTTCCTTTTCAGGTTTTATAATGCCCTGGCTGAATATAAACCACCCCAAAACAAAGAATTGACCAGGGCATTTCATAAGCTCAACGGGCTGCAAGGGCTGTGTCATTGGTGGGAGTATTTTATTTTCGTGGCTTAGCAAAAAATGGCCTATCTCATTTACATGTGCATCAACAGT
Source organism: Perilla frutescens (assembly GCA_026008535.1). Classification (NCBI taxonomy): domain Eukaryota; kingdom Viridiplantae; phylum Streptophyta; class Magnoliopsida; order Lamiales; family Lamiaceae; genus Perilla; species Perilla frutescens. Next base: position 18,680,399 of record BRKX01000015.1, read on the forward strand.
TCCCCGAGTTAAACGCAGAACAGAGGTAAATTCTAGAACTCATAAGCACAGAATGATTCACACTCATGAATGAAAGAAAACTGTAAAATGAGGCATACAGTATTAAGGCTCAATTCTCACAGGGCATGCTAAACTCTTTCGTCATCCCTATCTTAAATGGACATGCTGATTTTTCTGTAAAGCAATTAAGGTTGAATTATCAAGTGAAATGTCCACACAGACTTACAGAATAACATGCTTTGACTCAACTACCCACCTACACACTTTGCAACTTGCAAAGTGTGGACACAGACTCAAACAACTTAATCAACAAAGAAAACAAAAAAAACAAAAACAAAACAAAACCTAATCTACAAGAACAGAAAGAACCAGGTTAGTCAGTTGCAGGCGTTGGGTGAGAGAACCCAACATGTTTGAAATAGGCCTTCAGACTGCTTCGATTCGGGTCAGTTTTTCATTGGTCTGGAACTGGGCATTCTCGATCAACTCAAGTCTTCTCATGATCACTGCGACTGGGTGTTCCCTCTGCGGTGCCTCCCCTGCTGGTGGTTTCCTTGATGAACCTGCCATTGCTAAAAGCATGCTCGAGGGGTCTGCCCCCAGCACAAAGAAAACAGGTTTTCCATCCTCATCCTCAACCACATCTTGCATCCTCCTCAAGCAGTTAATATCAAAATATTCACAGGGAAGGGGGGTTAAATCAGTAGCATGCAAATCAAGGAGCCTATGTCTGACAGCAATTTGGGTGATCAATGGGGCACACGAAATACGATGTCTAGAGAGTGTTTTAATCTCTCGGAATTGTGCAATGGCCACAGAGCTGAAATTAATTCTAATTTTATGCACCATACACCACAAAATAAATAGCTCTTAATTAGTGATTGAATTAGAGCTATCCTTTCGGCTAAAAAAATTATAGGTCAATACCCTATGGCAAAATCTCAAAGCATCGCTATTAAGGCAATGCCCCTTTGTGGATCCGCTTCTATAAACGGATCCATCCCCAATGTCACCCCATTTTGCATCGACTCCTTCTGCAGAGTCGAGCACCACAGTTACAGCATTGACATACTCCTCATCCTGGAGGCCCAAGTATGTCACGATGCCCAACAGCATGTTTAAATCGTCAGCAGACATAGACAAACTTCTACCCAGCAATTTAAAAGACATGACCCTAGTAGATGTGGCAGGCTTATTCACAGCTTTAATTTTTAAATCTTGAACAAATTCACGGGACAGAGAAGCAAATATCACACATTCCATATCCAGAAAACACTTCCAACCAATTGCAGCAAACAAGTTCCTTACCTCCTACTCTATACCAAGAGCTGCGAGCGACTCACGGTGGACTCCCTTAGAGTTTATAATGCCCCTGACTGGTGGCGGGCCACTGCTGGGCTTGCTTGGTGTGGGGCTCCCCACACCTCTGCCCCTTTTGGGCGCAGAGGCTGAAATGCCCTCTTCAGCCTTCCTCTTGCACGAGAAGGCCTCTCCAGCCAGCTTGGCTCCGGCTTTCATGCTCACAGCTTTCCCCACCCTTCGCCTGGGTAAGGAGTCCTCCGAGGGCTCTTCAGTGCCTGCCCGAGTTTGGGAGGGCGCACTGGTCTCTTGCTGCTCCTGCTCTTCTTCAGTATCCCATTGTTGGGATACTTCTGACTGCTCGGTTGGCTTTGGAATGGGCTCGCCAACCTTCCTTTTTCCTTTTGCTTTCTGCAGTGCCCACTTCTTGATGTCAACGGGTGCCTCATCCTTTTCTTGTTGTTCAAAACGCGGTATCTTCTCCGGTTGTTGCTCAGCCTCAATGTTTTCTATTTCATTCAAATACTTGTCCCAATCAGTATCTTTGTATCCTTCATCTTCACCTTCTTCTCTTCCTTCAACTTTCTCTCCTTCTTCGTCATCCTCCCAGTCCTCGATCTCCATCGATGGCACAGGGGTCGGAGCCCTAGCTGGCTTTTTAGCTTTCTTCTTTTTAGCCCCTTTTTTAGGTTTTGGTTCAGGCTCTTCAGTAGCCTCTTCCTCCTGCATGCCCTCTGCAGTAGCCTCATCATCTTGCTGCTCCATTTGAGTCGGAGTTGCAGAACTTTCCTCCATCACCTCAACCTCAGGCGCAGGCTCCTTCTCTGGTGAAGTCTCCTTGGAAGGTTTGCTTGAAGTGGCTGCCTCAGACGCAGCTTTTTCCTTGGGCTTGGCAGAGGGTTTCTTTATGACCTTGGCTGGAGCGGGCTCTTCAGAGACAGTAGGAGTCTCAAAGTCCAGGCGTGCCTTTGGTCCAGCCTTGGGTGCAACCTTCTTTCCTCTAGTCTTTGCCATTGCTGAGCTTTAGAGTTTTCAGAAATTAGGGTTGCAGAAGAAATCGAGAGAGAGAGAGTGTTCTGATTTTTTTTTTAAATAGACGAGTGAAAGTGATAGTGGGGATTTTGTGGGGGTATGGCTTTTATATACAAGAGATCACTATTCATGATTTGACTTGAGACTCTTCAGATTTCTTAGGAGTCTCTCAGATCAGTATGCCCTATACTAATGGATAAGCCTTATCCCCTGAAAAATCGGAACAAACTTTATCTCTTCAGAGTGCCTCACTTCAGAATCCCTATTTCCAAGGGGTTTATTTTATCTTCATCTTTCTCTCTCATTATCTAAACCTGCAAGCACCATACTTATCCAAAACAAGTGTAAAATTGCTCCCTAAACTAGTTTAATTAACTGGAAAACTTATTTAAAATAAATAAAAATGAATTAAGATAAATAAAAACTTGGGTTGCCTCCCAGTAGCGCCCCAGTTATTGTCGTGGGCACGACATCACCCCAGATCAGGCGTAAGTGGGCTCTGCGAGCCAGATCACTGTGACATCTTCATCAGAGTGCCCAAGGTAAGCTTTCACCCGGTGACCATTCACTTTGAAACGCCCTCCAGTATCAGGATTTTTCAGCTCAATTACCCCATTGGGCATTCTGCGTATACCTCAAATAGACCAACCCACTTGGTCCTTAGTCCTCCTCCCATAAGTTTGAACCTTGAGTGGTACAAAAGCACTTTCTGTCTTGGGATGAATCTCTTCCTTCGAATTACTTGATCATGGAGCCTTTTCATTTTTTCCTTGTACAACACCGAATTATCATAGGCCTCCATTCTCATTTCTTCCAGTTCTTGAATTTGAAATTTCCTGAAATGCCCAGTGGTGTCAGGATCCATATTCAGCTTCTGAAGTGCCCATCATGCTTTGTGTTCTAACTCGACTGGCAGATGGTAACACTTTCCAAATAACATTCTGTATGGGGACATCCCAATTGGAGTCTTGAATGCAGTTCGGTATGCCCACAGGGCATCTTCCAGATGAACACTCCAATCTTTTCGGTTCAGAGCCACAACCTTTCCAAGAATGGCTTTAATTTCTCGATTTGAGATTTCAGCTTGGCCATTTCCTTGAGGATGGTAAGGTGTGGTGACCCTATGGTGAACCCCATACTTCTTCAACAATCTTTCCAGCATTTGGTTGCAAAAATGGGTCCCTTGATCACTGATGATGGACCTGGGCACACCAAACCGACTAAAAATGTGAGATTTCAGAAATGCGGCTACCACCCTTGCATCATTGATAGGAGTGGCCTTTGCTTCTACCCATTTGGACACGTAATCAACTGCCAAGATAATGTATTGGTTCCCCCTTGAATTTGGAAAGGGTCCCATAAAATCCATTCCCCAAATATCGAAAATCTCCACTGGCATGATTGGCGTCATGGGCATTTCGTTTCTTCTTGTAATGTTCCCTACCCTCTGGTACTGATCACACCTTCTGCAGACGTTGTGGGCATCCTTGAATATTGTGGGCCAAAAGAACCCATAATCCAAAATTCTCCTCGCTGTTCGGTTTGGTCCGAAATGCCCTCCGCAAGCATAACTGTGACAATGCTTTAGAATTTCATCTATCTCCTCATCAGGGACACATCTTCTGATGATTTGATCAGCACATCTTCTCCATAGAATAGGGCAATCCCATGCATAGAACCTGCTCTTATACCTCAGTTTATTTTTCTGGTACCTCGTGTACCCAATAGGCATTTCTCCAGACTCGAGGTAGTTCACTATATCCGCATACCAGGGTGCTAGTGTGCCCTTTGCTGAATATAAATGCTCATCAGGAAAATGATCAGTAATGGGCATTTCATCGCCTTTCTCATTTAGCACCCGGCTCAGATGGTCAGCCACCAAGTTCTGTGCCCCACTCTTATCTTTTATTTCGACATCAAACTCTTGTAAAAGCAGGATCCACCTGATTAGTCTTAGTTTCGTCTCCTTCTTGGCCATAAAGTGCCTCAGGGCACCATGATCTGTATAGACAATGCTCTTTGCTCCCAAGAGATAAGATCGAAACTTCTCAAATGCAAACACTACTGCCAATAGCTCCTTTTCAGTAGTGGTGTAATTACACTGTACCCCATTCAGAGTCTTGGAGGCATAGTAAATTACATGACTTTCCTTTCCTCTCTTCTGACCCAGTACCGTCCCCACAGCGTAGCCACTGTCGTCACACATAATCTCAAAGGACATTCTCCAATCTGGTGGTTGAATGACTGGTGCCGTGACCAGTTGCTTCTTCAGAAAATTGAATGCCTTCTTACACTCTTCATCAAATTCAAAGGAAATTTCTTGCTGCAATAAGTGAGTAATAGGCTGGGCAATTTTTGCAAAGTCCTTAATGAACCTCCTGTAAAATCCAGCGTGCCCCAGAAATCCTCTCACTTGCTTCACAGAAGTGGGCTATGGCAATTTTTCTATTATATCCACCTTGGATTTATCAACCTTAATGCCCCTCTCAGAAATCACATGTCCCAGTACAATGCCCTCTCTGACCATGAAATGACATTTTTCATAGTTCAGCACTAGGCATTTGTCCACATACCGCTGCAACACCTTCTCTAGATTGTTTAAGCATCGATCAAAACAGCTCTCATATACTGTGAAGTCATCCATGAACACTTCAATGCAGTTCTCAAGTAGGTCAGAGAATATGCTCATCATACAATGTTGAAATGTACCCGGAGCATTGCAGAGGCCAAAGGGCATTCTGTGGTAGGCAAATGTGCCGAATGGGCACGTGAATGTTATTTTCTCCTGGTCCTCTTGACTTACTGAAATCTGCATGTATCCTGAGTATCCATCCAAGAAACAAAAGAACTTGTTTTCTGCGAGTCTTTCCAACATCTGGTCAATGAACGGAAGTGGGAAATGATCCTTCTGCGTGACCGTGTTCAGCTTTCGGTAGTCGATGCAAACTCTCCAGCCAGTTTGCAATCGTGTGGGCACAAGCTCTCCTTTCTCATTTTTTACAACTTGAATGCCCGACTTCTTGGGCATAACATGGATTGGACTGACCCACTCCTTGTCTGAAATTAGGTATATAATGCCCTGGTCTAGTAGCTTAATTATCTCTTTTAGCACCACATCCTTCATCACCGGATTTAGCTTTCTTTTTGGATCACGAATGGGTTTTGCATCATCTTCCAATAATATTTTGTGCATGTAAACCGCTGGGCTAATGCCTTTTATATCTGCCAAAGTCCATCCGAGTGCCTCCTTGTACAGTCTCAACAATCTCAAAAGGCGGTCCTCATCAGCTTGATTCAACCCCGCACTTATGATCACTGGGAGTGTCTCATTATCTCCCAAATAGGCATACTTCAAATGCCTTGGCAATGCCTTCAGCTCCAGCGTGGGCGCTTTGACAATAGAAGGCATCAGCTTATCATCATTTTTCTGAATGGGCACACCATAGTCCACACATCCCTATGGCATTTCTTCCAATGAGTACAGCATCATAATTTCATCCCTTATGTCATCATCTTCCTCCAGGGCATCCTGGTCAGTCAGTCCATCCCACAATGCCCATTCCAATGGCTCTCTGCTGCTCACCATGGATAAAGTAGAACGGCTTGGGGAATGAAACGTGTTAACAAAATTGCAATTTTCTGTATCCGGGGTGTGCTTCATGGCTTCAAAAATGCTAAATGTCACCTTCTCCCCATCAAATTCACACGTTAATGTGCCCTTGTCCACATCAATCTTGGTTTGAGCTGTCTTCATGAAAGGCCTTCCCAGGAACAAAACTGAAGATTTTGAAGTCGCTGTGCCCATGTCAAGCACATAAAAATCTGCTGGAAAAATAAGCTCGTCAACTTTCACCAATACATCTTCAATCAGGCCTTCTGGATAAACATTAGATCGATCAGCTAGCTGAATGACCACACGGGTCTCCTTTAGAGGTCCAATCTTCAATTCTTTAAACACCGACAAGGGCATTACGTTGATTGATGCCCCCAAATCTAGCATGGCCTTTTCAATTTTCTTGTCTCCGATAATGCAAGGAATCATGAACATCCTTGGATCATCACACTTCTTGGGTAGCTTCCTTTGTATCACAGCCGATACATTTCCCCAACTAAGAACCTTGCATCGTCATTGAATCGCACATTTCTTGTACAAAGCTCCTTTAAAAACCGGACATACCGCGGTACTTGCTTGATTGCTTCGATCGGTGGGATGTTGATCTCCACCTTGCTGAATACTTTTAGCATCTCTCTGGTTTCTTCTTCTTTTCTATTTTGTGCCAATCTCTCTGGAAATGGAGGTTTCCGTCTCTCTGGAATGGGCACCTTGGCAGGCTGCTTCACTTCCGGGATGGGCACAGTATTAGTCTGCTCAGCTTCTTGTGCCTTGTCTTCTGTGGGAATTTTTTCCACTTCTTCCTTCGAGGGCACATCATCCTTCTCTTCTCTTGGCCTGACCATCTCCAGAAGCTCCTTTCCACTCCTCAATGCTACTGCATTCACTTGTTCTCTTGGATTCTCGACCTGGGAGGGTAACTTTCCATTTTTCTCCTCCATCTTGTGCATGGCTTGAGCCAGCTAATTGATTTGCTTGCTCATATGCGAGAGACCAGCTCGAGTCTCTTGCTTAAACTTCTCATTCTCCTCAGCCATAGCAAACACAAGATCTTCTAGCCTTTGCTTCCTTTTTTCCTCCGGTGGTGGCAATGGGCGTGCAGGATGCCCATCCTCTGGCCTTCTCTATCTAAAATTTTCATGGTCTCTCCAGCCGGGATTATAAGTCTGGGAATGGGGATCATATCTTCTGGAATGCCCATTCTGGCCCCCTATAGCATTCACTTCTTCCATTTCTTCTTGTAGAGTATGGCATTCATCAGTGAAATGAGATATGCTTTTGCATAACCCACAAGGTTTGGGCTTCCTCGCCATGCTTGCACCGGACAAGATTTTTTTGATCTTGTCGCACAATCTATCAATCTTGTTGTCCTGGTCCGGTGCCCTTTCTAATTCACTTACAACCCGAATGCCCTCTCCACCGAAGTCTCGATTGTCTTCAGCCATTTCTGTGAGAATTCTGAATGCTTCAATAGGCTGTTTGTTCAAAATGGATCCTCCACATAAGGCATTCAAGATCATCCTCTCATGTGGTCTCAATCCTCCGACAAAATACTGAATCAAATCGTGTTCAGTAATCTGGTGATGTGGGCATTTCGCCAGCATCACCTGGAATCTTCCCCAATAGTCATAGAAACTTTCGTTAGTTCCCATCTTCAGGCTCCCTATCCTTCTTCTCATTTCTTGCACTCTGGATGCTGAGAAATATTTCTCCAAAAACTTTTGTTGAAGTTGTCTCCATGTGGTCACAGCGCCAGTGGGTAGTGTGTACAGCTAGTCCCGTGCCCCATCTTGAAGAGTGAAAGGGAACGAGACCAACCGCACATACTCTTCTCGTCCATGGTCGGATGGTTGAGTTTAGCAAACCATCTCAAAATCTTGCAAGTGCCTTTGTGGATCCTCTCCAGGCATTCCGTGGAACTTCGGTAAGAGCTGGATAAAGTTTGTATGAATATCCTAGTTCTCAGTCACAGCTGGGAGTGTAATGCCCATTGGGCGCAAATTCATATTGGTCGGGAAAACCAACTGCCTTAAAGTCCTGTTATCATCTGCATTGCCATTTGCGGCATTTCCATTTGCGGCCATATTGATGTTGTGGCCGTTCTCAAACTGTCCTTCTTTCTCGTGCCCTTCGGCTCCTTGATCTTCTTGATCCTCTGGTGGTGGTGTGGGCTCATGAGGTCTATTTGCTACGCGGCGTGCCCTCTTCACTGCTGCCCTATTTTACCTCGAAGTCTTCTCTATCTCCGGATCGTACAATAGAGTCTCCTCTGAAGAGCCCCTGGGCATCAACTTCCAGGCTCACCAATTGTGGAAGATAAAATCACTAGAAACCAGCTCCCCGGTAACGGTGCCAATTTTGACGCGCGGTCGTTTCGCACTCAAAAATATATTTGTAAACTCCTGTGCCCACAGCGAGCGTAGCTAGCCAATGAGTATGGGTCGATCCCACAGAGAGCTGTTGCGATTCTATCTTCAAGTAACCAATCACAAAGGGGGGTTTGGTGTTGTCACTAAACTGAATTAAAATCTACAATAGGAACTAAAGAAAAAATCAAATAACAAAAGGTTCTGGCATTTGAATTAGAATTTGGTTTAAACATAAAACAACTCGATCATGGGCTCACCGATTTTCATACATGATAGATCATCTAGTTATGGTGACTGGATTCCTCTCTGGGTCTCCTCATCCATCCTTTCATTTTAGGTTTAAAAGTGATTCATCTTCTATTAAACCCCTAACCAGTTACCCACCTCCCGATTCATCTAAGAGATGTAAGCAAACAAGCAGCAGTGTGCCCTAGACGGATCCAGATCTGTTATGTTCAACTGATTCCTCTTGTGCCCACAACACCCCATTAATTCCCTTATTACTATATGAACCGACACACAGTCACAATTCACCAGTTCAATTAATAGTGGTGTGCCCTCTTTACCTAACGAGTGATCAGCCACATTGGGCACTTCAGACACACACTCACATGGAACAAGGCTCAAGAATTAACGGAAACTTATCATGCATTATTATGCTCATTTTGGCCTCACGAGTCCAGATTTAGGCTCAAACCAATTTCATTGTTCAAATGCCAGAATTAAAGATCTAGCCGAGAAGGCTAGACATAATTGAAATTGCAGAAATTAACGACATAAAATAAACAAGAACTTACTGAATTAATTAAGCAAAATCTCAACTCCAACATTGAGAAGCATAAACATAACCTAAGTCCCGAAGGTTTAAGACATTTCGGATTGTTTTTGGCTGCCTCAGTAGCGTACTGAAAATGAAGTGCAGAAATATAAAATGTAGAAATGTTTCAGATTGTCTAAAGATGCTTTTCCAGTGATTAAACTTGCTTAAATAGTTACATTTCCGAGTGGAGTTTCCCCCACATGCGGGGGTCTTCTACTGCAATTCCGGAACGGTGTGCCATCTCTGATTTGTTTGGATAAGCTTCAGCTTTATCAAATCCCTATTTTTTAGGGATTGCGCTTATCTCTTTGTTGTAGCGCCTTCTAGGAGTCCAGTTTAGTCCCAACTCTCCTTCGGATATGTAGCTATCTTCCACCATCTCTCCTTCAACTGATTTTCGGGTTTCATGGGAATGCTCATTCTGACCTGTGGTCAAGTCTGTGCGAGTACTGTGGGCACGACATCATCTGTCAGCTCCATCCGTATCTGATATGCCCACTTCACCGACCGAATGTGGGATGGATATTGAAGAAGTCCTCTGTGCCTCTGAGGAACATATGTGTAAGATAAACGTGAATAATTGGGCATAAAATGCCCCTTCCGCCAGACTCGACTCTTGGAATGCCCTCTAACCGCAACCCGGTTCTTTTCGACTCAAAACACACTAAAAAGGACATTTATAGAGGATAAAATGCCCATAAAAATACGAAATAAATGGACTTATCACCTCCTTTACTAATTATTATTTAATTACTTTAGAAATTTAATGTATTCTTCGATTAGATTTTTTTTTATCTAGAATATAAGAATACAATTGCAACGTCTTTCATGTTGGTTTTCAAATACAATTTAATATTATAAATTAATTAGTTCTTCAATTATTAATTAATCCATATTTAAATTTAATATGTTCTTGAATTATGATTTATTTAGTTTTTAATGGCTATACAAATTTGTTTAACTATTTTGTAATATGTTGGTTTTCATGTTGTGTTTTTTTTTTTTTTAAATATTTTTGATATTTTTCTTCACTAGGATTTAATTAGTTTAGTCTTCGACTAGGATTTCAACGTGCAAATAATTAGGATTTAATTAGTTTTTTAATTATAATATAATTTATTTTAATTAAATATATATTTTCGGTTCCTCGTTGATTTTCGATTTGAAATCTCTTGATTTCAAATTAAATATGTTATTCATACAGATTTAATTAGTTTATGTCTCGACAAAATGAAATTAAATTAATATACATATTTTTCATGAAAAATATTAGAATTATTAATATCATTTAAGGTTGAACAATTTACTTTATAATATATTTGATTTTACAAAAGAAAAAAAATTCCACCGTGTTCACGGTGGATCACCGTGAACTACATGGTGGAATTTTTTTTTATAATATATTTCATTTCACAAAAAAAAAAACAAAATCCACCGTATTCACGGTGCTCCAGCGTGAACACGGTGGATTTTGATTTTTTTTCTTCTTCTTCTTCTTCTTCTTCTTCTTCTTCTTCTGTTCGAACAACAATTCAACTGTGAACAACAATTAACTAAAATTACACAGAACTCAATTTAATTCATAAGCAAAATCCAAATACTCATACAACAATTATCTAATTAATTGAATGAAATTATTGTAATTAACAAGAAATAGATGAATAACCTACGTGTTGAGGATCCACCATTTCCGGCGAAACACGACGGCGGCAGGCGGGCGGATCTCCTCGACGGCGGGTCTCTTCGGCAGCGCCGGCTCTCCTCGGTGGAGGGTCTCCTCGGGGCGGTGGATCTCCTCGGCTCGCCGTGAATAATTGAAGAAAAAGAGGAAGAACAAGGCAGCCTTGAATAATTGAAGAAAAAGAGGAAGAACATGGCAATTGAAGAAGAAGAGAGCCGTGAATAATTGCCACCCGTGAACTTATTCAAGCCCGTGAAGAAGAAGAACCCGTGACCGTGACAGAGAGCCGTGTTTTTTTACTTTTTGACTGGTCCCACACAATTGCACGAGGGTATTAGAGTTAACAAAAATAGGTTTGGTTAGAAAAAGAAGATTCTACAAAATTTGATTAGAAAAGAATTTCACAATTCAAATTTGGCTAGAAAGATACATTCACACATTGACTTAAATGCCTCTTTGTGGCCCAGTCATCATGACTTCAATACTGAAAGAGTGTTCAACTCTACAAGGCCAACTATGGTAAGGTCACATGGGGTATCGTCCCTTGCTCGGCCAATTTTTAACTTTTTCCTACATGGCAGACATGTGTCAATCATTGGGGCGATGTATGCACTGCATATTGGACGTAGCATCCAAAAAACCCAAAAGGTCTCGGTCATTTCTTGTACAATAAGTAAAGTTTGGCTATGTTTCTGGTCTCAAACAATGAAAATAGAGGAGTGTAGATGTCGTAAGTTGCCACGCCACACCAATACCTCCTTGCCAAATGAAGTTTCTAGTAAATGATTTTATTTAAGAATATTATTTTTCTCGTGCGATACATATTTTTTTAATTTGTGGTATTATTATTATTTTTAATTATATATTTTTTTCATTTTTTTAAAAATTAAGAAAATGATATGCACAGTAAGTAGATAAAATGATATATTTTGCATAGTCACGATAAATGAACAAAATGAATATATATATATATATACACACACACACGGTTAAAACGAAATAAAAGAAAAAATTGCATAAACATAAAAAATAATGAATAAAGTGAAAAAATTAAGCAAAAGGAAAAAATAGACAATTTATTTATTTTTTCGATTTGTTGTATTATTATTATTATTCTGAATTATATATTTTTTTCATTTTTTTTAAATTAAGAGAACAATATACATATTAATTAGCTGAAAAGATAAATTTTGCATAGTTACGACCAAAAAAAAAAGAATGAAATGAAAAAAAAACACAAAATGGTTAAAACGAAATAAAAGAAAAAATTGAATATAAAGAAAAAAAACTAAAAGAAAAAACTGATAAAAGTACAAATTGAATAAAAGCAAAAAACAATACTTTAATGTATACCAAACAACCACTAAACAATTGTGATTTTTTTTTTACCTTTACAATTGTGCCTTAATTAGGGATGTTAATCTAGTCCGAACCCGATCGGCTAGCTCGAACCGCCCGAAAAAAAGGTGGGTTAGGATCATTTTTTTAGGATCGAATTGAATTTTAACTGAACGGGTTAGCCCGAATGGGCTGGCGGCGCGAACGGGCTGGCCCGTCGGGCTGGGGTTTCTTTTTTTAAAAAAAAAACTTCAATTTCAATCCTAATCTCAATTCAACCCTAGATGTTAAAGACAACTAAGAAGCGATCGTCGCCTGTTTCCACTCCCACTGCTTCATCATTCGATTCACTCCACAGTCGACTCCACTCCAGCGCTTCATCACTCGATTTTGAGAAAATCTTCAAAATGAGGAAAAAATAGTTAGCTTAGTTATTTTCTTTTCAGTTTTCTTGACTGCGAAAAGTTCTAGTTGAAAATTCTATCATTCTTTTAAGTTAGAATTGAACTTGTATACTTTGTGAATTTGTAGTTTATCTGTTACTTTGATGCTCCTTTGCAAAGGGGAAGAAAATTTTGTGTTTGCTGATTTCTATTTATTTATTTATTTGTTCATAGATAAGGATTGAATAAATAGAATAATGATTTCAGTTCAGCAAACTAGGATGTAAAATTGATTTGAAAATAAACCATAAATATGTGCTTGAAATTTGTAATCTGATGAGTTGTTTTCAATTTCGTTAAGTTATGTAACAAGTTGGAAGGCTTATATTTTATTTGAGAATTTACCTTTTTTGATTCGTTATTGTTTGATTTGGATATAGTCACATTTTTTTGGTTCATTTTTTCCAACACCGACACTCTTGTAAATCTTAGGATTCGTGGTTCTTAGAGTTCATAGTTTTTTTATGGTTTTTTAGGGGTTTATTTTAGTATTTTTAGGGATTTTTGTTGTGTTTTTTTAGGGTTTATGTTTTTTTTAATTACCATTTATATTTGTTTCGAAAAATTAAATTAATTGTCGAGCACAATGCACGAGTCCACGCATTATCATCGGGCAAGTGCATTGCGCGAGTCGCCGAATTAAAAAAAAATATCATTCACTTTAATTTTAGGCTCCATTAAATCAATTTTAGGATATATATTTATATTTACTTTAAAAAATAAAATTAATTGTCGAGCGCAATGCACGAGTTGACGAATTAAAAAAAACCATTCACTTTAATTTTAGGGTCATTAAATCAATTTTAGGATATATATTTATATTATTTTAAAAAATTAAATTAATTCATTTCAATTTTTAGGGTTCACTAATTGTATTTTAGGGTATAAATTTTGAGGGGGAAAACAAAAAAGAAAACCAGAAAAATCGAAAAAAAAATAAAAAATAAAAAAAATAAAAAAATTCGAAAAAAATAATAAAAAAATTGAAAAAAAATAAAATAATAATTCAGGCGCGTGTACGTCACGCGCCACGCATGAGTTACACGCACCTGATACGAGTTTTTTTTTTTTTTAATTTTCAGCATTGGGCCGGGCCCATCAGACTCCTGCACTGGAGAGTCCCTATTTTTCCAATGATGCAACTTCAATTGAGCCTTGGAGTTGTATTAATTAACTCTTGAGTATTTCTCATCGGACTAGAAAAGTATTTAGGGTTAGGACCAAGAATTTTTAATCCGAAAAAATTTGAACCTGAAATAGTCTGAACTGAAAAATCCGATAATCCGATAGGGTTGGCTCAAAATCGACGGGTTGACCCGTTTAACATCCTTAGTCTTAATATACCGTATGTATAGATTATTGACAAAAACTTGTATGAGACGGTCTCATACATGAGACGGACCAATACATGTGAGTTAATGATATTTCACCCATAAATAATGATACATGTGAGTTAATGATACTTCACCCACCATAAATAATGATACTCACATGTGGGTATAAATAATGATACTCACATGTGAGTTAATGATACTTCACCCATAAATAATGATCCTCACATGTGAATATTGACCCGACCCGTCTCATGTATGAGACGGTCTCACCCAAGTCTGTCCGTAGATTATTAAGACAATTGTTGGAAGGATACAACATTTAATTATTCGATTTGATTGAGATGGAACAACTCCTTTTATTACATTTTCTTTCACTTGTTTTTGACTTATTTTTTATAGGAAATATGAGTTTGGTTGAGGGAGATCGACCGATGACATAGACGAATTGAATAATTAAATTTGATTTATGCGAGCAAATAAATGGACATGCCAACGGTCACATTTTGTTCTTAATTTCTTTAGTCAGATTTTTCGTTCTTCCTTTTCAAATACTCGAAATCCGGATGAGATCATTTAATTCGAAATTTGTCTCAATCGTGTCACAACATTAAAAAGTATGTAGATTTAATAATGTTTATGATAAAAATAAAATTTATTATGTTATAATCAATCCTAATTAATATTCATTGCTAAGAATTGAAATTTTTAAAAATTATATACCATAACCTTGAAATAATCAACTTTGTTAATCAATTATATTAACTAAAAAATGAAAATAAAATATAAAAAATAATTATAAACTCTAATTGGATGGATAAATCCCTAAATAATAATGTAAAATTAAACCAAACTTAAAGAAATTAAACTTTAAAAAAATGCTAATAAATTTAATATTGAGACACTTATGTAACACACACCTTTGGATGTGCTCGTTGACGCAATCATTATCGCGTGAATACATGCATGGTATTTTTTTTTTTTATCTAAACTACATTTGTGATTGATTAATACTTGGCTGCTATTATTTTTTGCTGGCGTTAGGGTTTTCAATATTTTGATGAGTTATAATGGAGGTTTTGACGGTGACTCAAAATAGAATATTGGCCTTTTTGCATTTTTTTCTTCTTCCATTCTTTAAGAAATTGCGCAGTAAATTATTCTGGTAAATTTCTTTTTTATAATCTTAAAGTACCCATTACTATGTGTTGTCGATAAAAGATTTATATGTATATTAAATTTTAATCTGATGTCACGTATTATATTTCTTTATCTTTATGCAGGAATAAATCTCCATACTTAAATTGAGTTAGCATATAGTTCTCTGCACGTTATATAGTTTCCAGAAATAGGGTCTAAATCGATGTCATACTGCGAACTAAATTAATTACATTTTTTAGTAAAGAATAAATTAAGAGAGATAAAATAAATATATAATTTCCTAGATAAATGTTCATTTCGATTGGATCCGAGCAATAAAATGATATTTTATTATTGTAACCAGAATTACGAGGGCACATCTTCAACTCTTGGGAGTGTTGAGTTCTTGGTTGTGCAGAATAAGTTTAGTGCAAATGAAGCTACATATGTAAAGTGTGAATGCGGCAAAGCCGAGTTTGTTCCGATCTTCTAGACAAACTAAAGAATCATTGACACTTATATTATGCATTTAGGGAATTCGACTCTATTTGAGGAGGCGCTGCCCACATGCATTTTCAGAAAAACGTATATTTATCATAAAAAAAAGAATCGAATCTATTATTTTTTAAGTTTTAAATTGATAATTTGAGTATTTCGAATCCCAATAATCTATCTATCAATCCATCAATTATTGATAAACGCCCTATATAGAATGGGAATTTTGGTTTTCGAAATCCCCATACTCCTAAAATTCAAGATTTGAGCTTCAATATTTATCATAAACAAGAATAAAAAGTGTAAGGTATTCGATTCATAACAGGAGGAGATTTGTCCCAATAATAAGGACTTAGAAAACCACGAACAATTCTAACAAAATGATATGCCACAATATTAACGGTACGTCGAATTAAACTTAGAATATAAACGTCATCTCATAAAGCAAAGTGCGACAACAAGAAACCAAGTAAATAAAAATCCAGAAAAAATCAACATAATTCGAGCGAATAGTATCAAAAACAACCTTTGAATCAATATCAAAAACCACGTGCTCAAAGACCCATATTTTTTTATCCGAAGATTTTATCACCACACTAGGTTCCTGTTCTCTGCATTCATTGTCTTATTATTAGAAAATAAATAAATTATTCTAGTTTTAAATGTAGGGGAAATTTGTGAAAGCATGTGATGAAACTTCAAAAAACCTTATATAAAAAAGGAAAGAATAAAGAAAATACTAGTTGCTAAAATTAAATAAGGCAACTACTTCAATGACAGATTGACAGGTTATGTCATGTGATGTTTTTTATTCTTTTTCTCCATAATTCCCTAAAATAATTGAACTTTCTCAAGTTGGAATATGCCAGGCAACTCTTTTTTTTTTTTTTTTTAATTACAAATACATTAATATCATTTTTTTTTTCATTGATACTCGCCACTGCTTCCTCATTGTTATGTAAATCCGATACAACTTTAGACGTAGTTTTCATTTCAAAATCGCAATCAAATACAATTAAAGGTCCCGACCCTTTTTAATTTTCGTCTGTGATCTCACTTGAGTTTGAGGTGCCTATCTATTTGTAGAATTTTTATTTATTTTTTATTAGGATAAATTACATTTTGATAACTGCGTTTTTTATTTTTTTAAAAAAAATCATCTATTTTTTCAAAATTAACAAAACAATATCTACTTTTTCAAAAAAAAAAAATTGTAAATATAATATTTGATCAATTTTCTAGTGAGAAGACCCTATCTAATTGATTGTATTATAATGTTTCTATTTTCTTAACCGAATAAAAAAAAATCATTCAATTAAGAAATCTTAAAATACAATCAATTACGTACAATTTTCGAGGTGTAAGATTGATCAAATGTTAGATTTGTAATTATTTGAAAAAAGTGGACACTATTTCTTTAATTTTGAAAAAAATAATTATTTTTATAAAACAAAAACCGAAAAATATAATTATTAATGTGCAATTTAGCCTTTTTTTGTTATATAAGAACATATTTGACAATCAAACCCAATAAAAATGCAGTTTTTGCAGTTGGATAAAAAAACCCAAAGCGCCAAATCAGGAAAAAAAATAAAAAATTGAAGAGGGCATTATTGTCATATTATATTGAAATTTGAAATACTGATATATATCATATAGGGAGAAATTTTAAAGTAACCAAATTGAAGTTGTAATATTCTTTTCTAACTAAGAATTTTGAAGTCTTCTTTTCTAACCAAACAAATATGTAAAAGTCTAATTTGCCCTTTGTAAATGTTTGAAAAGTCAAAGATGACAGGCTTGCCACAATGTGGGTCCAAAAAAAAAATTGTACACGGCCCAATTAATTGTACACGGCCAAGGCGGATTTGTACACGGCCAAGGCGGATTTATACACGGCCAAATTAATTGTACACGGCCAAGATGAATTTATACACGGCCAAGACGAATTTGTACACGGCCAAGGCGGATTTGTACACGGCCAAATTAATTGTACACGGCCAAGGCTCCACCAAAGTTAGTACACGGCGAAATCAATTAAAAAAAACAATAGTTTTACACGGCCAAATTAATTAAAAAAACTTAACATTTGTACACGGCCAAATTAGTACACGGCCGTGTACTATATCCATGAAATCTATACACGACCAAATTTGTACACGGCCGTGTAATTTAATATTTTACATGGTCATTTGTACACGGCCGTTTATATTTTTTTTTTAATTTATTTCATATTTTCAATTCAATGCTTGGTAGTTGGATTGCAATGTGAAAGTGTAATTTTTTTTAATTTATTTCATATTTTCAATTCAATTATGATATAACTACTTTTTTGATTAACTTTCATATTTAATCTTTCAAATAATTTTCAGTCGATACTTAATATTTATTAATTAGGTTTTTAATTTAACCTTAGCGTGTGAGAGGTTGAGCTAAAACGTTTCATTAAATTTTTAAATTCTCTTAAATTGGTGAAGATTTATTTCTTAAATTGCTTATTCACGGGCTAAATTTAGAGTTGCATGGACGTCGACGGGGCGCGTCGGCGTCGGCACATCGTCTCTGTTCGTTGGTTGCCCTCTCTATCGCGCTCAGTTCAACACGAGGATGCCGCCGTCTACGAATTTGAACCGAGCTATGTACACATTTGAAGGGGCCGTGTACAATTTTGAGAGCAAAGCCGTGTATAATTTTTAGGGGAAAGTTGGAAGGAGGCCGTGTATAATTTTTGGAGGAAAGCCGTATAGACTTTTTATGAGGAGGCCGTGTATATTTCTTTGGAGAAAAGCCGTGTATAATGTTTGTGGGAGTGTACAATCAATTTCTGATTATTTAGTCAGTCGGGCCCACAATTTATTAAGGGTAATATGGGTATTGAAAATTTGTTTGGTTAAAAAAGAATAGTATGCAGTGTTTAATTAGAAAAGAATTTTACAAGTTAAAATTGATTAGAAACATACATTCACAATATCACATATGCAGTTAACAATTGAAAAGGGAATTACGTATCCAGATAAAACGACATCGTCTGACAGGGTTCCTAAAATATTTCCAAAAGAGTACTTGTGTTAAGTAAAATGGGGCCAATTGCAGTTTTTCAGAACCCGTGGGGCACATTATTAATAAAATTGAAATATTCAGAGAATCCAATGCACTGCACCTAAACTTAACAAAAAATATGCACCTGCTCCAATTCCCCACCCTCAGATTCTTTCCATTCAAATTCATTTAATCATCTATCTGTTTTCATTTGAATAAGAGATGCGATATCGAAGGGAATGTTTTAGCCATTTATAAATATTTCATTTGCGATTTGGATGTTTTCTATCTAAAAAATATGAGATTAAATTTAGATCTCTAATAAAAAAATTTAGATCTCTAATTTACGGCGTGGAGATCTTAAGATCCTAAATATCGGAGAGCTTAATTTGAATGGTGAAAATCTGTGTTACATATACAGTGAATGCGAGCATTTATAGGGATTATGATGTATCAACTGCCAATGTGTTCTTTAATTTAACTATAATGTCGTAATTTATGTGATTATTAAGAGACTAGGAGTACCATAATTGACTATTATGAGATAGATTTGTACATTATGTTAGGACCAATTAATTTATATTTGTCTGACCTCGTCTTAATATTTTCCCAACATCAAAGAAAACCAATTTGAAAAAATAATTGTCACACTGTTGAATATTAATTCGCACAACACTAATCACTGTAAGACAAACATTTGCATGCATCATGATGCAAATAACACTATATGAGACGGGTCAGTCAAACCCGCTTTTGACCCAGTCAACCCACGCTTTGACCCGATCAACGCAGGTCAACCCACTTTGACTGGGTCAACCCATAAAAAAGAAACTTGTCCAAAGTGAGTACCAACCTTCCTATTAAAAAGTATCACAAAACATTCGAAAAGTACCATCTGTATCATTAAAAAGTAAGGGGTCTGCTAGTTATTTTATATAAGTTTATTTAGTTCAAATTCTGATATTTTTTTTCAGTTTTTATATTGTATGTGTTGAGATTAATCTAAAACAATCATCATTCCAAGAATTTGCAAAGGAAAGCAAAATACGAGTTCGGTAAAATAAAAAGTACCATGTGGTAAGCAGAAAAGTATCAAGTACGATAAAGAAAGGTATCAACCTGATATTAATACTATCATCATTCCAACTACAATAAAAAGCACCATGTGCCACGTGGCACGCCCGCGTGGGGCCACATGGCCACCTAAAATAGGCGAAAATAACCGCTGTTGCACGCAAGTCCACCTCCTCTCACTGTAATATTTTAATTATTTCATTAACAAAATCACTTATGAAATTCACATGCATGACACACACACACATATGTGAAATGAAATGTACATATTAAAACTAAAAAAAAAAAGTTATATGAAATGAAGGGTATCTTTATTCCGCTTCCAATAGAATTAATATATTTAAAACCAGAAAACATTCAAAGAAAAATAAAAGAGAAGAAATAAACTTAATCTATTAATCTACCACATTTAGGGCTCGTCTGCTAGATAGTATGATATAAAGTTGGATATATTTGACATAGGATGTGTTTTACCATATAAGATATCAATATCATGTTTGTTTTGGCGTATTAAAATATTGTATTAATAATATAGTACTACCTCCGTTTCATAATGTTTGTTGTTTAAGGTTTTTTTTTTAGTTTCAAAATGTTTGTTGTTTTATATAATTTGACATCCTCTCTCCCAATTTTAACCCTTTCAAATCCTACAAGATTTTTTGATTCTAACTTACCTATAGTATATGAAGAGAGAAAAATATATGGAGAGAGAAAATATTGTTATTTTTTAGGAAAATATAGATGAATTAGATTTTATGGCATATATAAGGGATGAGTATATTTGTCCACAAAATTAATTCTTAATTCCAAATAAAAAAAACAAAACAACAAACATTATGAAACGGAGGTAGTATTTGCTTAGATGTATTAGATTTTCTATAAATTTTAATTCCTAAAATATCATGTAATTAGTTAACATATATTGTGTAAATATTCTACAATGAGATTTTTAATTAATATATGTAAGTTATTTTATCTGTAATTTTTAATAATTTTGTATAATATTATATATCTCACCTTCAGGGTGTGACATATAATACCATATAAATGGTTAATACATGATGATCCTTACATAATCACGAACTTTAATATTACTAGTAAATAGTATAATATTAGTGTCAAAACAATCTATTACACTCGTATATTATTTAATTATATAAAGAATGTGATATGTTATACCATATAAATAATTTAATCACGAACTTTAATATTACTAGTAAATAGTATAATATTAGTGTCAAAACAATCTATTATACTCGTATATTTTTATTTTTTTTTGACGTGAGATGTAATATCATATGAATAATTTGACACCTATTCTGTTAGACGAAGCCAAAAACGCAACAAAGCATTAAATCTACATTAATTGGCAAAATACTCAAATAAAAATTGTTGGGCGGAAAAGAACACGTGATCACGTGGCAGCGGCGCATTGCGCCAGACAGACTGATAGCAGCCGTCAACGTCACTCAGCTGGCGCAGACCTCATTTTCCAGCTTGCACCACTCAACAAATATTCTTTTTTTTTTTTTTAATTATTATTTTTTCTTTTAAGAGATCTATGAATGTAGCCACCTGTTTGTTTATACCTAATAAATATAATTTTAGCACCAATTTTTTTTTAACAATTCTAATATTCTGTATCAGATATTATACCAAATAAAAATATCCTCTTAAAGATTTCATTTTATCTTATAATTTAAATATAAATATGCTTAAGGATTTTATATTTTTTAAAAATGATGATTATTCAAATTGATAACTATTCATTATATATTTTCAAAAAAAAAATCTAATATTAAAAAAATATAACATATAATGTGTGCTTGGAAAAATAAATGTATTTTAAATAATCATCAAACTCTTAGAATTCGTGAAAATATTACGAGACTACAATACTTATGAAAATACATATATTTTGGTCTCAGTGTGTTTTTTTCAAGTAGGTTTATGTTATTTATAGTGTGTTGTTAAGTTAATTTGTAATAATTGTGAGATGTGCTACTTTATTCTATCCATTATATATGTTTAATTAATTGTGTTTTTATTAAAATTATTTATTTATTTAGTTAGATTATTTATAATTTAATTAAGTGAATATATAATTTATAAATTAAATTAAATTTATTAAATAATATATTTAATAATGGTTTTAAATAATAAAATAGTTCATTAAATGATGTGAAACTCATCAACACCAGTTTGGAGCATCACCAAATTCTGTCCAAATTCAAGGCAGAATTTAGGACAGCATTGGAGTGAATTTTCACCCCAAATTAGTATTTTAGTCCAGCATTTAAGTTGTTTTTATGAATTTGTTTCCACTTGCTATTTCAACTTTGAATCTTTCATTGCATATTTATTGTTCCAGACTAATAACTGATTCCGATTAATTTTCTAAAAGTATATATTTGAATGGTCAACAATACATACCATTTGAAATAGTTTTGATCTTGTATATGTCTTTTTATTTAATAAAGTCTGTAGGGGTTTTTCTAGTAAATTCGAAGGTTATTTTGAATAAAAATGTACAATCATTGTCAATAATATCTTTAAATGAAATTGGAGTGTCATTTAAGTAGTCATGAATAAAACAAACTTTGAATGAATAATTTTCGTTGTGGAGGGTTTGTTGGGTAGACATTAAAATGATATGACGAAATAAATTAAGTTCAAAATTACACCAGAATTCTAAATAGCATAAAATGAAAATTATGTTTCAATATATAATTATTAATGTATAGATAAAATCTATTTATATAGCGGGTGCAATAAAGATAACACAACAAATACATATTTAACATAGTTTACTAACATTGTGTTAACTATGTTTATCAGACAGAAGAGATAATATATTATTTAATCGTGATTTTATATATTACATTCTGCAACAGACTTAATTATATATAAAAAAAGTAAAAAATATAAAAATACACACTAACAAAATATACACCATAGACCCGTGTTAACCCAACCGTCAAATTTAAGACATGAGAATATATATAAAATAAACCATTAGTATAAATCTAAAAGGTTATATGCACTTCATTATAGAATATTAATAAAATGTCTCAAAACATTACACATGACCTGCCTCACATAATTAGATAGGTACGAACTTGCATATTTTGTTAATATATAATCTCCCGTTTCGTTTTATTTATTGTTTTAACTTTTTCATTGTGTTAAAATATTTATTGTTTTATATATTTTCATACTCTCTCTCTAATTTAATCATATCACAAATCCTATTTTAGGAAAATATAATTGAATAAGATTTTATGGCATATACGAGGGATTGGTATAGTTGTCCACAAAATTAATTGTTAATTCTAGATAAAAAAACCTAAAACAATAAATAAAACGAAACAGGGGGAGTATTATATAATTAAAGAACATCGATTGAATAAGTTTATGTACACATAATTTGAATCGTCAATTCTTGCATACACTAGGTGCACCGTTAGATGGTCAACACGTGTTGATTGGATCAATCCATAAAAAAAAAATCAAAATTAGTATTAACATAACACTAAAAATTATCATTCAATATTCTAAAAATACCATTTGTATTCTTAAAAATAACAGCCAAAAAAAAAAAAAGAAAAAAAAACTCGCGTCCTAATAGTGCATAAGATGTACACACGATGACCCCGATTTAAATATATTAGCAACCTCGGATACATCATACATCCGAAACATCGACATTTATTAAATCATAAAAAAAGAATATACAATAAATTATATATTTTTTTGGGGGGTTTAGACATATATTTATACGGGGCAAAAATAGACCAAAAATATTTGAAAAGCAACAGCCAACCACCCAAAAAGTATTTTCTAATTATACAGCAGAAAATCATGGCCTTTTAAATCTGAAGATCCTCCACGTATTTAGACACTGAATATATATTTAAATTTCTAATTCAAGAAAATAGCAACTACCAACTGCTACAACTAATAATAATATATATAAAAAAAGACCCCCTTACCAGCGCGTGTGACCCAATTTCCGCCGTATTTCCTTTATGAAAGGTCAGCGGTAACACCACGCGCCGCCGCGTAAGGTGACAGCAGAGCTACATCCCCGCGCCGTGTTGTTTTGTTGCACTACCGAAGCAGTTTTGTGGCCATTCCATTATTAATTTTGCCGTAATTTAAAACAAAAAAGGAAAAAGGTGAAAAAGACAGCAAATAGTGAATTAAATTTATTTATTTAAATTCCGAAAATATGGTAATAAAATCAGACCCCCTTTTTGGGTTTACTGATTCGTAGCATTTGGGTGGTTTTCTTCCTTATTTATTGGTGTGCACATCTGTAAACCGCGTTCGTTTGAAATCACTGTGTATTAAACAATACCGCGTTATAGTTATAGATACACTCTCTTTCATATGTATGTATATATATTGCCATCCACTCATTAGCTGTTTCTACACTCTTTGCTAGAGTAGTGTCCCTCTCTCTCTACAACTCCTCTCTCCCCCGATTCCAAAATGTGTTTCCATTAGCATACGATACGAATATATATACGATACGATCTTTTTGGATATACATATACACACATATATATCATCAGACTCCAAAGATTAACTCATAGAGAGATTAAATAATCCATTTCATTTATTCATACTCATATAGACACATACATATATCAAGATCCCGATTTTCAAGAACCATTGTTATGGTTCTTGCAAGATTTAGCGATGGCTTAATCCCAGCCGTCGCGATCCTCATCGTCCTCCTCTGGTCTCCGTTGATGTGCGCCGCCATCCGCTCCTTCCCCGACAGCGGCCTCCTCGGATTCTCCGAGGCGCCGGAGTACCGCAATGGCGTGGAATGCCCATCGCCGGCGGCGGCGGATCAGGCGACGGCGTGCGACCCATCGTTGATCCACGTGGCGATGACCCTCGACTCGGAGTACCTCCGCGGGTCAATGGCGGCGGTGCACTCGGTCCTCCGCCACGCGTCGTGCCCGGAGCAGGTGTTCTTCCACTTCATCGCGGCCGAGTTCGACTCGGCGAGTCCGCGCGATCTGACTCGGCTGGTCCGATCCATCTTCCCCTCGCTCAGCTTCAAAGTGTACATCTTCCGCGAAGACACCGTCATAAATCTCATCTCCTCATCGATCCGGGTCGCCCTCGAGAACCCGCTAAACTACGCCCGGAACTATCTGGGCGAGCTGCTCGACCCGTGCGTGAAACGGGTGATATATCTGGATTCGGATCTGGTGCTGGTGGACGACATCGGCAAGCTGTGGGAGGTGAGGCTATCAAATAACCGGGCAGTCGGGGCCCCGGAATACTGCCACGCGAATTTCACAAAGTATTTCACGGATAATTTCTGGTCCGACCCGGTAATGAGGGGGGCATTCGGGTCGCGGAAGCCTTGCTACTTCAACACGGGGGTGATGGTGATGGATTTGGAGAGGTGGAGGGAGGGGCATTTTCGGAATAAGATAGAGAATTGGATGGAACTGCAGCGGAAGAAACGGATTTATGAGCTGGGGTCGCTGCCCCCCTTTCTGCTCGTCTTCGGAGGCAACGTGGAGCCCATCGATCACAGGTGGAATCAACACGGTCTCGGCGGTGACAACGTGGCGGGATCTTGTAGGGCGCTGCATCCTGGTCCAGTGAGCCTGCTGCACTGGAGTGGGAAGGGGAAGCCCTGGGTCCGCCTCGATGAGAAGCGACCGTGTCCGTTGGATCATCTGTGGGAACCCTACGATTTGTACAACTGGAGGGGGAAGGTACAACGCCAACAGCGCCAGGAACAACACTTGGCTTTCATTGCCTATTCCAGTTATTTCTTTTGACTTTAGCTTTTATTCTTTTTTGTTTGTTATCAATTAGTGAATTCTTTGATTGTTATTAGATCGCTTGTACAGATAGAAAGAGGTTGATGATGATGATGATGATGATTATGGGATTAAGATTTTCTTTTTCTTTTTTATTCTTTTTTTTTTAATGGAAAATTGTGAGCTGGCGGGGTCCCTTGGATTTGAGGAACCAATTTTGGGTGTTTACATTCTTACTGTAGTTATGAAAATTCTTGAATAACAACATTTGCTTGTTCTTTCATTATTCCTTCCTGTGCCAATAATGCTATTATTATTTGTTTTTGTTTCGGTTTAATGTGATTTTACCATTACGTTTACCATAATAATATATGTAACGTGAATGAAATGAGTAGAAATAGAATACAACAATAAACAGTGAATAATTATGAGTGATTTATTAGCTAATTAAATTTGATTAGTTGTTTGTGGACTATGATGAATATTAAATACATTGATTGATAGTAATTGGAAAAGCAAATTGAAAAACAAATTATAACGTGGCAAATTAAGTGTGTATGGAAGTTATATGATTGCTAGCAAATTGGATCATGAAATGGATGGGTATTATGGAGTTGACAATGATTTAAAGTTGAGATGAGAAAAAGGGTAAGTTACAAGTTATGATTCTTATGAGGAGACTTGCTTTGTTTTTTAATAATTTTTTACAAGTGTTAGGAATAATAGCCAGCCGAATAGGCCACGGCCATCTCATGAAAGCTTCTATCAGTTTCTTGGTTTTTAAGTCGATTTTTGGACCCCACAAATTAGTCGCGATGTTACGTTTAATTAGAAAATCACATAATGTTTATTTAAATACGATTGATGGATTGTAACAAATCTGTAGGAGATTTACGTGTTTGACTTATGTTGAAAACTGGGACTTTTTTGCGGGACATTTGGCAATCGAAAACTCAATTTTTGTGACTGTTCAACTTTTCGTAGCCACCATAGATTTATGGCAGGTGTTTTTGAAAGTCAGAGAGAAGAAGTTTCAATGTTGTTCATATTTGTTCTCTAGGAAAAGTAAGTTGGCGGTTTCACATTTTATTTTTTTCTTCTGTCTTGTATTAGAAAACAAAATATATTGAGATCTATAGCGGCTGCTGATGTTGGAACCTCGATTGTGTAAAATGTTGTTTTATTATTTCAATAGTAAGTAATACCACATTACGTGTATGATGATAATGAAATACGAGACGTATAGTACATTATACCACATGACATGTATATAAATATAATGAAATACGAGACGAACGATAAAATGTACCCGAAACTTATACTTCAATGTAACTAAATTTGATCTATATACTCCAAGGCCGTGAAATTTTTATACAATCACGTTTTGATACAAACCCATCCATATGCGAATACAGAAATTGAGGGATCAATTTCTGAATTTCAATGTGAAAAATACTGCAACAAAACTAACTACAACTATAAGGCTATATCCACACACAATATTACAAAAACTCTACATTCTGCAATGGTTTATCTGTCTTGAATTTAGTCCCTGGGCAGGCACAAATGGAGGGCTACTTGATATGTTTGGCTCATGGAAGCACAGCTCTCAATTCTTTTCGATCCGCTCCAAAAGCCTGCAAAGAGTTGAAATACTAATCGCTTAGCTTAATACGAATATCAGAAACATTTCACCAGATGTTTGTTCGACTCAGGACTTCTTTTGCAAGTAATCGATAACAAGAATTGTATTGTATCTGATGATAAAGCAGTTATCTTTTCATGCAATTGAGGCACAGATACCGCCATTGTCACATGAAGGTAGAACTAAGAGAACACATGACTGAACGTTTTAAAACAGTTGTATTTTTACCTCGACTCCCAAGCATTTCACATATACATTACTAAACAGATCAGAAGGATCAGGTGAAGGGCTCTCCTGCAAAACCAAATAAATGCAAGTGCGCTATAAATAAAAGTTCGATCTGCTATAGATTCATCTTAATCAAAATATCATGCTGAAGTCCTAACCTTAGCTTTTGCGATGGCTTCATCCACTTCCTTCCTCACTTCTTTCTCAGTGTCCTAAGATGGAAAAAGAAAACAGCTGATGATCATATCATGTAATCGTATTCTTTAGCGGAAATGAATAGCCACATCAAACTTTTGATTTGGGAGTGCAATGTCCACATATTCAAGTTAACAGGAAAGTTCTAACAGAACTAGATCGATGATTCCAAATCATAGAATCTCAGTCAAAAAGAGACTATTTTATTACCTTCAATTCCTTTTCAGTTGCTAGCTCATGAGCTAGTATTAGTTTTCTGATTCTTTCAACAGGATCACGCTCCTACACACATGACAGTTAAATAGAATATACAACAAGAAGATATATAAAAGCTTGATGATGAAGAGAAAAGATTCGACAATATTCACCTGTCTGATACCAGAAATCTCATCACGTGTCCGGTATGTGCTTCCAGGATCAGACATGGAGTGTCCATGGTACCTATAAGTGTCCATTTCAAGGATCTGAATATAGGCGAGTGAGACAAGTCAGTGTTATTGAAGTTGAAAACCAGTCAAGTTTTAACAGTAACGGCACATATGGAAGGAATCATTTGATACCAACTTACTAAAGGTCCGTTCTTTAGAGCATGCTCTTTTGCAAATCGGCATGCTTGTTTCACTGCAAGAGCATCCATCCCATCAACCTACTTTCAGGTAAAAATAAACAACCAAATGTTCAGAACCTATACAATCAGGTTCTTTAGGAAGATAGTTGGAGTTGCCTATTAAAATAAAAGTCATCGAATAATCCGATACGAGTACCAAAATAGCATAAAAAAATAAGGAAATACGATAGCTCTCGTCTCAACACTGCCTCCAGCAAACAAGATTTTATCTACCAATCTACCAAAATTGAAAAAACCAATCACCTTCAATCCAGGAACATAATCTCCTCTCTTGAAATAAGCTGGATTCTTTGCTGCCCTCCATTTTGTTCTGCTGTGCCCATTCCATCTACACACATCAACCAAATTGAACAAATCAAATATCTACATAATCACTCACAAATTCAACCACACGTCAAAAAAAATTCAAAATACCAAATCAAAGATATTCGATTTTATATCTTGATCAAATCAGTTAAATCCTGTGATCTAAAGATTCTTGACATATTGAATAGTAAGTTTTGCGCGTGATCATCATCATCCCAAATGAAAATGAAATATTAGAGAATTGCATTGCTATACGCATACATTCCACACATCATCATCATTATTGTATAAACAACAACATATATCCATCATATACAACGACTATTATCAAGAAAAAAAAAATGGATGATCAACAAAATCAAACATTGGCCAACTCCTATTGAAGAAAAATTACACAAGTTCACCAAAAGAAAAAAGTTGACAACCTTTCCAAAAAACTTACAATGATTATTCTCGCAAACCAAGATTGCAGGCAGATCCCAGAGAGCAGCCATATTGAGCGCTTCGAACAACTGGCCCTGATTAGCCGCACCATCTCCGTACATCGTGAACGTAACATTCTCATCCTTATTATACTTCTGCGCAAAAGCCAATCCACACCCCAACGGAATCTGCGCACCGACGATCCCATGGCCGCCGTAAAACCCGCTCTCCTTCTTATAAAAATGCATTGACCCCCCTTTCCCCTTAGAACAACCATCTTTTCTCCCCATTAGCTCCGCGAACGATTCCAGAAGCGTCCCTCCGCGCCCTAGGAAGATGCAGTGATCGCGATACGCCGTGATTATGCAGTCCTTTTTGGTGATCGCAGCCTCCATTCCGACGGCGACGGCCTCCTGGCCGTCGTACAGGTTGCAGAAGCCGCGGATTAGCTTCGCCTTGTAGAGTGAATCGGCGGCCATTTCCATCCGGCGCATCAAAGCCATGTCGCGGAAGAAGGAGAGGAGCTCGCGAGGGGAGGTTTCGACGGAGCGGGAGGGAGGGTCGATCTTGTGGGTGGTGAAGGGGAGCGAGGTCTCGACGGTGATCGGAGCCGTGGAGGCGGTGGTGAGGAGGCACACGACGGAGATGGGTTTGAGGAGCTTCGGGGATCGGTGAGCTAACTGAGCCATTGAGAGTTTGCTGAGTGAGATCGCAAGTGTGAAGGAAGAGCTGTCTACCAACTTATTACTTATTACGTATCTCTTATTTAATTTAATAATTTGGAAGAGGAAAACTTATATTAGTATTAAAAAAACACATTTTTTCTTTTATAAATGTTTATATTTATATATATACACGTGTCTTTCTTTCTATGTTTTCAGAAAAAAAAGAAAAGTAGCTGTTTTGAGCTTTACTTGATATTTGGATTTTGGGGCATAAGTCTTTTTTTCTGAATTTTTTCCCTTTTTCTCTCATGATGAGATAAAAATTAATTTCGAAAATGTATGTTCTATTGATATGTTCACTTTATATAGTTAAAATAGGCGAAAATAGATTATAATCGTTTTAGATTAATTTGGACCATCATTCCTTCTTAAAAAAGAAGATGGAATGTTTGTACTATGCAGACACTACAATTATTAGAAAAATAAACCGTAACAGCAATACGTGATGTATATAATCATAATAATGCGTCAAAATTAGGTGAGGTGACGTTAAAAATGATGGACGAACAAGTGAACAAAATGCATTTTCGAATAAATATATGCCATACCTGGAAAATTATATTAAATTTAATGTGTAAAACCAACACCACAAAATTTGATTCAAAATCCAAATGACAATTCTGCAGCAGGTTAGCCTAAAAAATAATACAAAACTACGAACAATCCCATCCCAGACTTACCGAAATTCTTAGGCCTTGTTTACTTTGGATGATAGGGATATCCCACTAATGCAAGGCTAAAATTATACAAAATTTTGTTGAAATGAATGTGTATAACACAAAATTTACATATTTTTCCTTGTGAATAAGGACTAATTGAAGGATTCATATTCTTTCATAACAAGTGGGTTATGAGTTATCCTTCATCTCCTTCATTTTATTCATATGTTTATATATTTTATCACACCATATATTTCATGTTTTGTAAATTTAACTTTAAATTCATGGGATATCACACCCAATCCCATCCACCGAAGTAAACGAGCCCTTACTGTTTAAATATACAGCAAAAACACACACACACACACAGAGTTAGGCTAACAAAATGGATGGAGAAGGAGAAGCCAGTAGACGAACAACTGTGGCTTATATAAGAGAAGTCGATTTAGCGTCAATGTAATTACATCACATGTAAATATATATCTACAATTAATTAATCCACCAACTCTATTGGACTCGAAGCAGTGCTCATGGAAATTTAGTCGATTTCTCTGTCAAACTACGATTCACTTCAACGACCAAGTCCCGTTAACTCTTATCAGTGAGTTAACGGGTCAACCAACTATGCTACGAGATAGATAACCAAGGTTTTGATAAATAACTTGAAATAAATGCCTAACCTTCAATTGTGAAGCACAGATGCTATACTATCAACTAAGCATCAATCTGCAAGTTCGTCTCACTCTTTGAGTAGTAGCACTGCTGGAACGGTTGTGATATGGAGTTTTCTTCCTTTTTCCCAACCGATACAAGAAGTCTTCCGTGCCTATGACATAAGCGGCCTATGGCAAACAAAGCCAGATAATTTAGCAAAATGTCCAAGGTGATTTAGATAATTTAGCAAAATGCATGAAATGGCAGGAAATTATGTTTCTCATAAACTTACCTTCAGTGTATTGCAAGCAACCTTAATTTCGAGACCATTATAAGTTACAACATCTTCCATGGCTCTGGAGATGTCAGGGATCTTGTCTTGAGTAGAAAATTTTCTTTTGTTTCTGCAATTTGTTTTTCAGAATTAACACATCTGAAGAAAGCTACATGTTTGATGTAAATTTCTTTGGATCATTACCTCTTCAAGAATATCTTATGCTTTCCCTTTCTTTCTGAAGTAACTGCTAGGAGTTCATCGTTCAAATAAGTAGCAAACGCAGGGTCCATGTAGATAGCTGTCTCTTCAGGTTTGTCATGCTCATTTTTCACGAGCTGTACGGTCATACACGTCGGAGAAGGCACCTGCAGCAAGTTCATATGCAATCAATATAGGGGTGTCATTTGTACCGATCCATAAATGCAAGAAGAAAGATAATATATAAACATTTTTAACAGTAAACCTACACATTCTATTCGGTACAACGTATCTTCAGGAAGCAGAAAACGAGCATTTTCATGATAAATAGCATCATCAAATTTTGCAGGACTTCTTGATCTTTCGTATGCATATAGCTGAATGAGTTTGTTCTCCATCTCTTCGCTTGAAATTGTTTGTAGCTGTAGAATATCAGGGACAAACCTTTATATCATAAACTGCAGAAACCATAGAAAAACACTACACAAAAGAGAAACACGTTCCAAATTGTCACCTGTTTGACGAGTTTATGTATCAGTTTGTCTAGCGAAAAGAGGATGTACGATTGAGCACCAATAATAGTTCGGCAATCATCCTCAAACTTTGCATTATCAGACGATCCATCCAGCAAACTGTGTAGTGCATCTTTAAATCTGTTCCATGCAACAAATTCAACTTTATTAGTAGAGCCTACTTAGATTCATCCCAAGAAAGAGAGAATGTAATTGAAAATTCCGGATAAAGTACCTAGCATATGAATCTGTTGTATTTGAATCATTCAAAATCCTCCATTTATTTTCATGAGATGAGGAGTGCAACTTGGCACTATGCATTCTTTCATATAAAATCTGTTGAAGCAGGAAAAGAGAAAGATGATTGCAATGGAGAAAACAAAACATTTTGTAAGAGTAGAAAGTATAAATGTGAATGTAGATAAACTTTACTTGGTGAAGCCTGAGAAGCAAATAAAAGGAATCATTTCCATAGAAAATCTCGGAGTTCTTCTCTTTGACAGGAAAGGCCACAGGCAATTTCGTCGTAAGAGGCTTCACAGTATGTAGAAGATGCCCAGAAAATGCTACCGTTCCCTCATTCTCATGGATATCTGCTACACCTTCAGCTTCTCGTTCACACTCATCCTTGTTATCATTCTCATCATGGTCTTCATCTTCATCATGGTCTCCCGGGGAGCGCTCTTCTCTATCAGCTGAATCAGTTGCTGAAACATCAGCAATTTTATAGCCATTCTCGCTGTCTGATGATCCCTTAGCACTTTCCTCACCTTCGTCGTCAGCATTAGCATCATTTTCTCCTCCTGCCTCCTCAATACAAAGTGCTTCTCCTCTGGTTCTTTTAGTACTCTCAGCACTTTTACATGATCTGTATGCAACTTCTCCAAATGCAGCCATAGTATTATCTTCAAGATTCTTACTAGGAGGAGATAATTCACCTTCTTCTCGTTCACATTTACTGAAACCTATAATTTCACTGTGGCATTTCTGAGCTTGGATCCCCTCAATTGAAGGGCAAGTGAGTGTCTTATAAAGACCGACCTGCATCATCAAGAGGTTACAATACTTTAGGCAATAGTCAGAACACATAAAGATTTAATTACGAAATCTCATGACCAGCAAAGCTCATCCCCAACTGGATAAGAGTGTAAAGGCAATATACTCAACAACTCCAATATACCTGTGGTTTGTTATTCAGCATTACCGTTATCCCATGATCACCATTGGCACCTGATCCTGCAGAAGAGCATAGACAATTTCCTGAAAACTCGGCCATAAAAGGAGTAGATATAACAAACAAAAAAACTAAGCAGAAATTAAAACCATTTTGCAAATCTGCGTCATGTTCCTGATTTATGTTCTTTTCTCCTGTAGGACTTGGATTAAACTGCTCAAAGAAACCAGCTTGTTTGCTGATATCAGAAATAGCAGGTATCGCGCTGGCATCAGTCCGCATTACTCCATTTTGGGTAGCATTAGATGATATATCAATCTCACAAGCAGCATTGTCTAAACTAGGAGAACCGTTCTCGACGGTATCATTGCCATGTCCCATTAGCATTCTGCCGGAACGGGATTGTTCAGTTGGAATATTTTCACCTCCAATTTTGGACATATCTGATGATCTGCAGTTTTCTGAAGCAGCTTTCTCACCAACAGGGATGCCATTCCCTTTACCAAAGTTGGCCAATCTTTTAGCTGAATCATTGTTAACAATGTCTTTGATGTCCTCCACACTAGGACGGGAAGGAATGCCAAGCACTGGTTCAAGGAATGTTGTCCAAATCTTCATGACTTTGTCATGCTGCTCAGGTGTACAAACTTCTCCACAAGCGTATTTCATGAGCTGATATAGATCTTCTTGAATGTTAGGATCAGGATACTCAAACTTCATATGAGCTTTGATGGGTTGTCTATATCCAGCTCCAATCGAGAGAATTCTTTCATCTTCGTTCTGATCCTTTTCACTTATTTCTCTGATTTCAGCTAAAAATGCTGAATTGAGAGACGACATAAGCCAAATTACACTGTCAGTGAATACTTCTCGTATAGAGGATAAAAGAAAACAAAAGGAAGGTGCTGGTGCAGAGTTAAACTTGCTCCAACGACTATAGTATAGCATTACACTACATGGACCAAAAAACCTAGTTATCCGAAAATGTTTCCAGAACCTTGAAGGAAAACAACTTACAAAACTTAAATAGCAAGTAACAAAATTCAGAATACCATATGAAAAAGGAAAACACAAGACATAAAACTGCTAAAGATCAGGTCATGCCAATAATACTAACCATATCACCAGAAACATGAGAAGCAGGAAATTTCTAAAGGCAACAGATAATTACACAAGTGCAAACAGCACGTGCAAAGAAAAAAAAAAACCCCACCCTTAAAGTTAGCTTGGTGAAGAGATGCTTTAGTGAAAAAAGCTAGTTGACAGTTTTGGGATCTGGACGTGGATTGTACACAATTCAATTAAAATATCCGCAGTTTTGCAGTTAATTAAAAACTTGTGCATCATAGGATTAGACCATATGCATCACACAATGGGGATTCCACAACAAGAGAAACATAATCTCATGCATTGCAATAAGAAATCAAGTTAACTAATTACCTTTAGCACTTAAGTTCTTTGTATCTTGTTGCTTAAAATAGAAGCTCCTGTGATCAAGTGACTTGTGGTAGTTCTTAGCATAAATTTCAGCCCAAACTTTATTGAAATCAGAGCGGCACCTTGCCCATTCTTCCTGTTTCTGCTTCAGCCGAGTTAGTATAACTGGCAGAGCGAGGGGTGCGTTCTTCTTCAATACGTCCCTTACATCAAGTCCATGATCACCGTATAAACGTTCAATGCACCGTAGGTTAACAGCTGAACAAAAGATAGAAACAGACATATAAGTCAACTGTGAACAGCATAAATTTCTTAAGAGGAACAATCAGGCATTCATTGATGCATACCTGTCAAATGATCCTCGATACGAAACAAACTACCTGTCTTGTTCGTATGATCATTCATACTGTCTAATAATTCTTCAACACGCTTTGTTGTTGCATTCACGGATTCCAACAACATGTCAAGTTCAAACCTAGAATCATAATAGAAACACAAATTCACAATTTTCAATGCTCATAAACAGACCAGAACCCATATTGGTCCTACTGAATAAATGGATGAGAGAAGCTTCAAACAGTAAATAATTCTAATAGCAGTCTAGAGTGAGGGTAAGAATAGACAAGAACATATTTCACAGCAAATTCTTGGGAACCTCTTGAGAGAGCTCTTACCTGTCGTCCTCGCAACGGAACAGGCTTTCTTCATACTGGTTTTTGCGCATATGTTTGAACGAATAATCCTCACTTCCTGAAGTGACAGATACCCAGTGGTCATTCAGCACTTCAGAACCAATCTTTGTTCTACAGCTCACTGATGGAACTGGATACTGTATTATGGAATTCCAGTGGGATGAGCAAAAGATCCAAAATCTTCAGATATGTAAAACTGAAGTAGAATACTTACATTATTAGGAAGAAGTCGATAACTAGGAGTGCAGCGCTCACAGTTAGAAAGATCGAGTTCATGGATGGGTTTTGCCATAAACTTCTCCTTTGTAGTAGACAGCTTCTGTCCTTGCACGTCTTTGCTGAAGGCAAGAACCTTGTCACATCTGTCCCTTTCTCTGTTGTCATGATCTTTATTTTTATTACTGTCTTCCTTATTATGCTCATCTGCTTCACGATCATCTACCTTTAAAGATCTGAAATTTTGTTTACTGTTCTGTAAACATCCTGGAATGCACTAAATTGGTTACAAATCTAAGTTATCCAAATGTCATCCTTCAGTGGTGAAAAGAATAAAATTTACCAATAGATCATTCAGCATTAGAAATTAATACAAGCATAACAAATAAATGTACTTTAGCAATAATCCTAGACAATATATGAAACATTCAGTTCAGAACTTGAACAGAAGCAAATCAACATATATATGTGTGTGTGTGTGTGTGTGTGTGGTTCAAGTAAAACACATAAAAAGCATCATGTTTTCTTACCTGTCTTCTCAACATAATTTATGAAATCTTCACACTGTTCCTTAAGGTCTGGATGTGATCCCAGTAAACTTGCCACCTGAAACAATATAATGTTTATCCTGATTACTAATCCTACCAAAGATATAAGATAAATAATTAATATGACATGTTGCAAGCAATTCTTTGGCTGTTCGGCATACCGCATTTCTAAAATTTTTCAAGCATTAAACGATGGGAATCGTACGTTTTCAAGTTTTATCATCCCTTCATCAGTTTAGAATGATCAGAGCATTAGCTTTATATTTTTTACATAGGAAACCGGCATGTCATAAAGAAAAGGGTCAATTGAAAAATATATGTACAAAGGCACAACTGGTGATAAGAAAGTGGAGCATTATTTTTTACACCATAATTGGACAAAACTCGAGGGCAGATGTAAATTGAAGTTAACAGAAAGGACAAGTATCAGGAGAAAAGTTCACCAGCATTTGAAATTGAGGCAGCGTGACAAACTTGCTTCTATAGGAACGAACACAGTCCAAAAATTTCTTGTAGTCTTCGGAATCTTTCAATCTTTCCTTCACTTTTCTACAGAAAATTGACATTGGGTCTTCTGCAAAAATGAATTTATTTTACTTGATAAATGTGGCACTCAACTGAATGTAGTTAGATATTCTGTAACAAAATCCAAAAATAGAAATTTAAATACTAATAATTACAGAATATTCTTAGTATGATGGAGAATAACTAACAGATGTTTAACTGCTTATAAAACATAAAAGGAAGAGAAATTGGCTAAGACTGATCTAAGTTAAAATAGTGCAAGTTCAACAAATTGGTTATACACTAGAAGAAGAAAAAAAAGAATAATTATAACACTTAAATCATTTAACAAGAAAATGAGAACTATTTCAGGAACACGATCTGACTCTTACTGCACCTACCTTTATGAAGCTGGTCGATCGCAGAATCATCTCTGCCAGCAGATTTTCTTTCACAGTCCAAGTTATCATCATAATCGCGCTCAGTTTTGTCTCTGCCTTCTCTTTTCTCCTGCTCTTTTTTGCCAACTTTCCACTGATCTGAACCAGGGCAATTGGTATATTGGTCCCCTGCAGCAGGCTTCTACAACAAAATGGCCAAAAGAAAAGGTTACTTTTTTATTAATAAAATTTCAACCACAAAATCGCTGATTCACTAAAGAGAAAGTGACCTGCTCCACAGGTGTTGTAATAGTCACGGGAGAGCCTCCACAATCCTGCTGCAATATATGGTTTTTACCAGGCTGAGCATTATGGACAGAGCCAGCAACAGAATTATATGGTAAAAAATGAGTGAACTCTATAAGCAGGTCCGCATGATCCTGTAAAAGAACAGAAACCTACAAACAAACGTCAAGAAATCACAACTCTAGAATATTGTACCTGTTTTATTATAAACATAAGGGTATGAATTCCATGTAGAATACCTCCTGGTAGACTTCTGATATTGACATATTATTTTTTCTGTATATATTCAAGATGTCAAGAAATGCGTTGTATGCATGATGATCGCCCTGAAATCTAGTCTGCAATCAGGAGTTTAGAAGTGGTCAGACCACAAATTCTGGCAGAGAAACAGAAAATAGAAGACTATAGTGGCATATGTTTTGCAGCTGCACCTTAATTTTGTTTACAAAACCGATTGCTTCTTCAAAATCTACTGGCTTCTTTTTTAGAAGTGGTTCATCATCCAGTGGGAGGGTAATTTCATATCCCTTTGGTAAAAAGGCATTGAAACCCAGAATTAGGTCTCGGTCCCCTCTAAATAATTCCTTCACTTTCAATATAACACCAGATGTATCAATTCTACATGTAGACCAATCAAACAGAAATAAACACATTAAAATTGTGAAATCTGGACTAAAATAAGAAAGGAAGAAGAGCAGAGTTCTACCTTTGAGACTTGTACTCTCTCAAAACATCAAGAAATTCACTATACATATCCCCCTTGTCCTGGAATTTTTCCTTCACAATTTTAAGATATGACAAGGCATCAGCTGTCTTCAGCCTCTGCGCAGTCCTTGCAGTCGACATCTGGGCTTGCCCGGAACTTTAATGCAATATGTAAAGATAAATCCATAAGATCACACAGATACTCATTATTAAAGAAGGCAACCTTCCTTGCCTCAAATAAGCAATTTTCATATCAATGACGATGCATAACCATCATTTTATTATTTTATCACTCATAACAATTTTCCAAATAACTCATAAATTTATCACTTGCCCAACAATCAGACTTGTGCAAATACCGAAAAATGAAATTGACCTCTCAGTTTTTAAAACAAAATGTGCACAATAGGCAGCAACAGTTATTTAAGACACAGAAATACAAGACTCGGCAAATGTATATAGAACGCAAAATTGGAAAGCTCACAACTTTGAGACAATTGCAAATACCATACATCAATTCAATGATAAGGAAAGTTTTTACAATGGTAAAACCTTAGGAGAACCACTATAAAAAGATCAACCTCATTGCTAAAAGCAAATTAAATCCAAACAACAGAAACAACCCCGATCACAAAAACAACAGCCAACTGATCATAAAACGGCGAAAATCAATTATGCAAGGAAAGAAAACGACGAAAACTTACGGTTCGGTTGGAGAAGGAATGGGAGAACCCTTTAGTTGAGAACTCATAAACACATCATCTCTAGACCTCTTCATCGTCTAATCTTCTAAAACTTAACGTTGTTTCAGCAAAAATCTCCTAAACTGATACAGGAAAAAAAAACTACTATGCTTTTGTTTAGACCGACGAAAAACAATTCTGATCCAAGAGGCCTGTGAGAAAGCAAATAACAAAGCACTACACTTAATTACAGTTCAAACATTGATAATTAGATCTATTAAGCCAAAAAAACAAGTAGTCATTAACCTTAATCCATACCTCCAGCAAGATCGCCTCTCATCGAAAAGGAAAAGAAATCCTAAACAGAATTCAAATTACTTAAATCATACGAAAAGCATAATCCGAAAAAAGCATTAAAAAGTTTGGAACTTTTTACAGCAACGGATCTTTGGAGTCTCCCCGAACGGATGAAGGAGCAGAAAATAGTTCATTGTAGCAGCAATGGTGTGCGTATTTGTATAATATTGTATACGTATAATAAATATTTATACGTTTATACATATATATATTCTTCTCAAATATATATTTATATATTATAAATTTCACATTTTTATAAATTTTTAACAGAAAGATTTCTGAGCGGTTTGTTTACTTCACATGGGGAGTGATTTTTTTTATTTATTTTTTTTTACACATGGGGATTGATTTGAAAGGGTTTTGTGCAAGAATAAGGAACCATCTCAATCATAAATTCGGATTATTTGAACGGTTCAGATTGATTCAAATTTTGAGTGATAATTTTATAATATTTGACATTTTTTTATATGCGGTATTATTTTTATAATTTGATAATTATATGCGTGTTTATCTATTTTTACTTCTTGGTGCTCTTTCTCAAAACTTAATATTTTCTTTGCTCTTTTTCCATGAATTGAGCCTTGCGAAGCGGAAGAATTTTATGAAGTAGAAGAACGAGAAGTATTATCTGCCCAAATTTACTGATAGTGAAGATAAAGATGATGACTCTAATTCTGAATTCTTAATAGATGGTAGAAAATGGATGAGATTGACAACAAAGATTGATAGGTTGGCCTGAGTTTTGTTTTGCTCGTCTGATCTTTTATGATGTTTTGATCGATTATTTATGAAGTTCTATTTCAAACGAAGACGGTTCGTAAATTAACTGTTTAGTTGGGTTTAATTCAATTCTTAGTATGGTTTATGTTTGATATATTGTATAATCAAATCACGTAGTTATTTTGCTAAACAAATCGATTCATTTTTCTTCGATGGCGTTCTCAATTTCTTCGGATATGTATTAGATGAAAACTCAATATATATAAAATCAATATTTTCCATGTATATTTTCATTTTGTTGTATTAGTATTACCATTCGCTCATGTTGGCATTATTATAGTTTATGTTAGCATTAAAAAATATGTTACACATAAGCATGAAAAACTTGTCAAAAACATTATAAACCGAACCATGGAGCATTTTGTTGTATTAGCATCATTGTTCGCTAGTGTTAGTATTATCATTGTTCATGTTAGCATGAAAAACTTGCCAGAAACATTATAAACTCAACCATGAAACATTTCGTTGCATTAGCATTATAATTTTTATGTTAGCATTATCATAAACATGAAAAAATTGCCAATAACATTATAAACCCAACCATGAACGACGTTGTTAGCGTTGTTAGCATTTTGTTGTATTAACATTATCGTTTGTTTGTGTTGATCATATTAACATTCGAATACGTGTTTCCCATGAGACAATATCAATATTAAATAAGTACATAACTATGCATGATGCAGCGTAACGTCACACAATAACGAAATTCACTGATACTTAATACGAAAATATCGGAAGTAGTCTTAAGTCAAATAAATCCTAAAATTTCATTAATCAATATTCGTCGAGCACATTAAACAGATATACCATTCAATTGGAGAATTGGGCTAGATTAACTTGAAAAGTATCGAGGTGATGGAGAAAACTTTATTTCACTGATGGTTGGGATCATTTCATATCGGGTAATGAGCTTAGATGGATGGATCTCATGGCATTCCACTGTCAAGTCAGTGATGGGAAGTGGAGTATTTTAATTTTTTCAGCAGACGGGTGGATCGAACATTACGATAATCCATCTACGGGTGGATCAAACATTACGATAATCCATTTAATTTAGATTCACGTGGTGAATTATGACGGGTAAAAGAAAATTTGAATCGGGAAGTTCAAAAGGAAAGAAAAAAGAAAGACAATAGGCCATTACGAAATCCCAAGCCGGATCCATGGATAGGTATGTAAAATCTACGATGATTCCTATTGTCGAAGTGCCTATTGCACCTGTAGTTGAAGAACCTATCGAATCTATAATTGGGTCAATTATTTTCTGTTGTTAGTTGATAATGCTCTTTCTTCACTCAAAGCAAGATTTGGGCAGTTTAAAAAGTATGAAGAAATTTTTGGATTTCTATTTAATTTGGAACAGTTGAAAGATGCAGATGACGAGAGTTTGAAAAGTTCATGTGCTACATTGGAGAATGTTTTGAAACATGATGATAATTATGATATTTGTGCGACTTATTTTCAGAACTACAGTTATTGAGAAAAACATTTCCAAGCGGATTAACTCAGCCAATTGAAATTTTGGAGTGCATAAAAAATTTGCGTCATAGATTTCCTAATGTTTGGGTAGCTTATAGAATATTATTGACTATACCTGTGACTGTAGCATTTGCTGAAAGAAGTTTCTCCAAGCTAAAGTTGATAAAGAATTATCTTCGATCAACTATGTCACAAGATATATAGATTTATTGGTTTGACCATGTTATCTATTGAGAAAAAAATGGTAGCTGAGCTTGACTACAGTGCTTTGATTGATAATTTTGCACAACAAAAAGCGCGAAGACTGTGAACTTAGTTAGTGTTTATTTTTCAAAAATATTATTTGTCAATGAATTGGTGTACGTGGTTTTGATTATATTTTATTTTTTCATTATTCATTAGTGTTTAATATTTTTCATTTAATATCAACTATGAGTATATAGTAAAATATTTGTGTTAGATAGACATATAGTTGCCAGGGCCTCATAAATCCTGGAGACGGCCCTGGACATGACGATAAGCTCCTCGTCACCATCTACGTATTGAGCTCTTTTCGATCGGCCACTATGTCGTACAATAATACGACGTCTAACCATTTTCATAACGATAGTTAAAAAACGATAATAACGATAGTTAAATCAATATAATAAATATTATTAAAAAAAAGAATAACGAAAATTTAAATATAATAACAATAATTAAAAAAGAATAACAATAATTTAAATTAAATAACGATAATTAAAAAAAGAAAAACAATATGCCTAATGATAATTAATACCACTTTCATTATGGCTTTTTTTAATAATTATTATTATATTTAAATGATAATAACGATTATTAAAATAAAGAATAACGATAGTTAACAAAAAGAATAATTATAATTTAAATTCAAATATAATAACAATAATTAAAAAAGAATAACGATAATTTAAATTAAATAATGATAACTAAAAAAAAACGATAATGCCTAATGATAATTAATACCACTTTCGTTATGGCTTTTTTTAATAATCGTTATTATATTTAAATGATAATAGCGATTATTAAAACAAAGGATAACGATAGTTAACAAAAAGAATAATGATAATTTAAATATTAAAATAATAATTAAAAAAGAATAACGATAATTAAAAAAGGAAAACGATAATGCCTAACGATAATTAATTAAACTTTCGTTATGGAATTTTTTTAATAATCGTTATTATATTTAAATGATAATAACGACTATTAAACTTTCGTTATCATTATACGTTTTTTAACTATCATTATTCCTTTTTTAATAACCATTATCATATTTAAATTATCGTTATTCATTTTTACTTAACATTATTCTTTTTTAATTAAAGTTAGGCATTTATCATAATTATAGTTATGACTTTATTTCTAAATACCGTTATGGCTTTAATTAAATTATCATTATGGCTTTATTTTATGGGTGAACTGGTTTTATCGTCAAAAGTAAATAATTGTTGGGAAAAAACGACAACTTTTAAAACATAGTAGTTATTTCGACAATCTTCATTACTTTATACAATATGCAGAGGACGGGCCCACAAAATCTGAATTTTTACACAGAATTTTGTACTTCTTTCTGAAAAAGTAACTGCCCAAATAAAGAATATTAATTGAGTCCAGATTTGAATTAAATCTGTTCCAACCGCCCACTTCTTCCAAACCCTATTCTCTCTCTCTCTACTATACATCTCTCCAGTAAATAAAACTCAAAACTTGGAAGGAAGAAATACCGCACGCCAGAATACAGTTTCGTTGTCGCCGCCGATCTCAAACGCAGATTAGGATAGCAACCCAGGTTCTCTCTCTCTCGCTCTCTCAAACCCTACTTTTTTCCCAGTTATTCACCGCCGACTATGGAGCAACGAACGGGGAAACAACCGGAGACGTCTTCTTCATCATCACGGGTGAGTTTGGATTTTCGTTTAAACTCGTTTGGTTCTGCGATTTCTGGAAAATTGCTACTTTGTATAATCGATTCCTTGATTTAAATTTCTGCGATTTCTGAAAAATTAACCGCATAATGTTTTATGTTTAAATTAATCGATGGTTGTTGAAATTAATTTTAAATAATGGAGGATTGAACATAATCGAGGATTTAAATTATGTTTTGTTTATCATGGTTGTTGAAATTAATCGATGCCTTAGTTATGTTGATTGTAGCTTGTAATCGAGAGTTGTCTTATGTTAAGTCTTGCATATTATATTAATCGATGAGTTATTTATTCGAGGAACCTTAATTAGTCGAGGATAGTGAAATAATAATCGAGGACATTCAAATGTTAATCGAGGACAGTTAGCTATTTAATCGATGAACACATTAAATCAATCGAGGAACTTTATTAGACTAGTCGAGGAACCTCAATTAGTCAAGGTTAATTAATCGATGAATATTTAACTTGATACTAATCGACGCTTAAGTATAAGAAACTTATCGAGGCTTGCCGCTATTAATTTAATACTAATCGAGGAACCTAAAAAACCTAATCGATGAGTATTTAATGTAAAAAAACTAATAGCTGAATTTTTAAATAATCGATGAATATTTAATTTTAAAAACCTAATCGATTAATCGATGAATATCTGATTTAAAAAAAATCTAATCGATTGATTTAAAAAACAAAACTAATCGATGTACTAAAAAAATCGATGAAGTTTAAAAAAAAAAAAGAAAATACCTAATCGATTAATATTTAAATTTTTTCTCGATTAATATTACATGGTCCTCGATTAATATTAATTTAATAAATTGCTTCATTACTCGATTGATTTTAAAAAAGACCTCGATTAATTTTTAAATATTGCCTAGATTAATTTTTAAATATTGCCTATATTAATTTTTAGAGAGCCTCGATTAATTTGAAACATTCCCTCGATTATTTTTAAATATTTCCTAGATTAATTTTACAAATTATAAGAAATATTAAAAGTATTTATTTTAATTAAATTAATTTTTGTTTTAACAAATTATAGGAAATATTAAAAGTATTTATTTTAATTCTAATTTTGTTTTAACAAATTATAGGAAATATTAAAAGTATTTATTTTAATTCTAATTTTGTTTTAAATCTTGTCAGATTGATTGGGTCAGACAGCCGCTACAGCAGGCGAGGCCTTCAGTCGTAGTATACGCCATACCTGGGGTACTGGACACGATCAGAGCCACACTACATGTGATAGGTGGTGATGCACCCTGGAGTCGTTCAGATCCGGATGTTTCGGCCATTTCCTGGATTATAGGGCTGGTATGGTCCAGAAGAAGGCGATTCACGGTTTGATGAGCCGTGAGGTGCGCGTGTCAGATCGTGCACTGGAGGGACGTGAGACACGGTTTCAGATTCATCACTCCCAGCTGCGCTTTGATCCGACTGAGTACAATTTGGTGCCAGGTTTACGGTTTGGCAGCACG
This sequence comes from Perilla frutescens, assembly GCA_026008535.1. Classification (NCBI taxonomy): domain Eukaryota; kingdom Viridiplantae; phylum Streptophyta; class Magnoliopsida; order Lamiales; family Lamiaceae; genus Perilla; species Perilla frutescens. The sequence goes on from BRKX01000015.1 coordinate 18,725,000, forward strand.
AGCATCGATCCGAATACCGAGGAGCATGTTGTTCCGCAGAGATCCGTCTTCTATCGCCTATTTGAAAGGAAGCGCACGACCATGAAGCATTTGGAGGATCAGTTCAAGGCGCGGGCGATTGCCAGAGATACTCCGGATTACATGAAGGTTGCAAACATATTGTTCGCATATAGGATGATCTTGTGCCTGGATCAGAATCGAGCAGTGGATCCATGGGTGTGGGCACTGGTGGAGGATGCGGAGAAGTAGAATTCATTTCCCTGGGGGGCGTACTTTTACCAGATGCTGATGCACTTCATCAGCATCCTCCCCTGCAGGCGAGAGGCTATAGGCGGTAAAGGCCAAGGGCAATATCATTTCTACGGGCCAATCTAGGCATTTCAGGTATTTAGTTTTAATTTTATTGTTCTAAATTAGTAATGCACAATGAAATCAAGTCAGAATGTAACCAATGACTTCGTATATTTTGTAGATATAGGCTTGTGAGGTGATACCAGACTTGGCTCGCAAGATTGGAGTGCATACTGGACAGCTCACTCTTCCTTGAGCTTTGAGATGGACACCCAGAGACCCTACCACTGACCCGAGGACCTTATTGCAGAGATCGGTGCATTTTTTGTTTTCTTTCATAATTTAGAATATGAAATTTATAATTTTTTAGTTAATCTTAATGATATTATTAATTTCATGCAGTTAAGGGTGGTGTCGTTTGTACTATCTCCTGAGGAGATGGCGACTCCATATTTCAGGAGCATGCAGCTTCAGGCCGGTGCTCAGAGTATGCGATTTGTTCCCCCTCGATCGATGAATAAGAAGAAGCTGATTGCAAATGCAGCATCTTGTTGTTCCAGTTCAGCAGTGGATGCTGTGGGGCCATCAGCCCGAGGCACTAGAGTGGCCCGGACACCATAGAAGGTTCGACAGGGGACCAGTCGACCTTCGAGCCGGGCATTGATGGATGAGCCAGATCTAGATTGCATACCTGGTCTCCGGCCCCCCGCTGAGGAGGCAGCAGAGCACACAACAGATCCGATTCATCAAGAGAGCCCCCCTAGAGCATGGGGAAGAAAGCGGTCGAGGAGGGATCGATCTCAGAGCAGTGAAGAGCCCTCAAAGAGTTTTTTGCAGAGGGTTGTTGCTGCTATCATGCCCGGTTTCCAAGAGTACGTGGACCGGGCTATTGCTGAGGCAGTATTCGGTTTGAGGCAGAGCCATCGGAGATCACCCACTCCACCTCCCCAGCCTGCTCGATCACCGACACCACCCGCCCGGAGTGCGTGGGCGCCCATCCCACCTCCCCAGAGTGCCCTACAGCCTATTGTAGAGTACGAGGGTACTAGCACTTCGGCTCCACGCCCTGGTGGTTTTAGCGCGACCTATCAGCTCATGAATAGCATTGATGATAGCAGCCTCCAGATCGCCTACTCACGATTTAGACTTCAGGGTCCGGATGCAGTTATTCAACTCTACTTCAACAGCGATCGCTTGCGGCAGTCCTGGTTTGACAAGCTTGAGGATCCGAGTACTGAGTTGAAGGATGTTCACATGAGCTACTTTCTAAGCACGATTGCTCGATGAGTACGGAAGGACAACGATTGTCCGATAATGGTGGCTAATACCGGTCTATATGTGAGTTCAAGTACTTGTTTGAACTTTTTTTGCAAAACATTGTTAGTTAGTCTTTTTTTACCCCACGCTTAATCGTAATTCATTTTTTACAGGAGGCCCTCGTCGGAGCATGGAAGACCCTTCATCCTCTTGACCCTCAGTGCAGACAGGCATACGGGAACGATGACTACTGGCGGTGGATACCTGCAGAGGGACTGATACATCGGATCCAGGGCAGTGATGGGCGGTATCAGGTGCCATGGAAGGGGTGTGATTATGTAAGTGAGCTTCACAAGAAAATAATATATATTGTCATATATTATTTGATGACATTAATCTTGATATGATCCCGATCTTATGTTGTAGGCGATCGTGGTATGTGACGTTGCAGATGAACACTGGGTAGTGGTTCGTATCCGCTTTTCTGACTGGGTAGTAGAGTTGTACGACTCATTACTGTATCAGATGGACGATCCAAGCGACCGTGTCCATTATGAGAGACGAGATAGAGAGTTGATGCCCTTACTGCACCTACTTCCACGCCTACTCATATGTGCCGGATTTTGGGAGGGTCGTCAGATACCGCCCTGATGTGCTTTTGCGATGACCCTGGACAAGTCTATACCGGACCAGTATATGCAGACAGACGGCACAAGTTGTGGAGTATATGCCTGCATGTATGTGGAGCGTCTATTGGGTGCAGGACCTCCATCCGGTATACCAAAGGAGGCAGTACATGCATATCGGAAGGTTATAGGGGCTCGGATATATTCGTTGACTTACATTAAAATGCCTAGCTTGTAGATGCTGACATTATAATATTGACATTAATCGATGTAAAATTTAGTTCAATTGACCTCGATAAACAATATTGATCTCCATGTCTACTACAGTCCTCGGATTCATCAAGTGCAGAATGTGCAGAAATGCGGGCAACTGTGCGTAGGACTTGTTAAAGTCTCCATATACTATCTCAATGGCAATGTTCCTCGTGCGCAGTGCGAAACTGTAGTCGATATAGATGCCAAACTCATGAACAAGCTCCGCCATCATCTCCTTCGACTTTAGAACAACCCGCTCATCCACCAATTTATGGGCAAAGTATTTTCCGAGCACTCGTGCAGGAACCTGTCGCGGAGCAATTCGACCCATATCAAGATGGCATGTGTGAGTGTTTGAACTTGTATATTCTCCACATAGCTCCATCAGAAACGGCAAAGCACTTGAATGGGCAATCACCGTCATGCTTGCAAATGTAGCCCAATCGTGACCTATTCAAGTGATACACGACATACTCTACTCGATTCTGCATGTGATAGATACCGACCGCTAAAGTCAGATCGTCCTTTGTCCAGAAAATGGCTCCTTGGTGCAGTGTAGCTGATTGTGGTGTTGCACCCTCATCCCAAGACACTGGACCCGCAATGTCCCAATTAGCAAGGAGAACCACCCAATTGCTCGAAAGCCCGTCAGTTCTAAACAGAATACCAGTGGTAGATGGTAGGACGACTCCCGCCAAGCACAATAATTTGTCTATACGATCAGTAGAAGAGCGAAGCCAGCCACTGAATTCTGTCAACAATGATTCCACCAACCTCATTCTATCATTCACCTCTTCTTGTTCTTGTTCTTCCTCCTCTTCTTCTCCTTCTCCCTCTTATTCTCTAGTATCAGCATGCGTCTCTGCTTGTGCTTCTTCGTCAACAGGGTTACTCAAACCCTCATAGACATGTGGAAAGTAGGGAGCATAGTCGTCCCTCATAGATGGCCCGGCTCCAAAACCTTCCAATTGTCTTGAAATCACGTACACGACCATCTCAGTAGTCTGTTCGTGAAGCAAATCGAGCATGTTGGGGTTTCTTCGAATTAAACCACCGCATGATCATTTGGTTGTTCATTAATCCATGTTCATGCAAATCATAATTTTATGTCACATGCATGTTTATCACGTCAAGCACAAAACTATGCAAAACGAATCTAACAAAGCGGAATACATAGATTCGAATAACTTACAATTGTCAAACGGTCTGAGGACAAGATTAAAGGTCTAATCTTGCTGTTGAATGAACACAAAAGTGGCGCCCCTTTTTCCTTAAAAAATTCAACCAGCACAGATTCTACTCCAAGATCTTCTGTTGTATTCCCGGACTGTATCTAGATTCAGAGTGGGCTGAAATCTACTAGATAGGATTGTGGAATCTGTGGATAACTTTGAGAGATAAAGAGGGGCTGAATAATAATGCTATAATTTTCAAACCCACCTCCTCTATATATAGAGGAGGTGGCCGAAAATTGGTCTCCCAACCCTACTAGGTTTGGGCCTCTATCTCAAGTTCAATATCCAGTCCACTATCAGTCAATTGGGCTACAACAGGGATCTAGAAGAATATTAAATTGGCCCACTAATTTATTTAATATCCAATATCCAATAAACTTAGGATATAATTAAATAAATTAAGTTTTACTTTTATTCCACTAAAGAAGTAAAACTGACCCACCAATTTAATACATATTTACGAATATGCTTTCTCCTTTAGTCCAGCCATTCCCCGTGTTTAAGATATAATGTTCATTAATTAATCATGTCAGCCTCTGACAGCTATAACCCTATAATTAATTAACATCTAAAACCTTGAGTAGTACCACACAAGCTTTACCATGTAATGAATAAATTCCACCTGCAGGGTTTCAACATGAACTTGTGTTTCCTCAAGAAAACATCATCAACCTGGCGCACCAGGACACGGTGCTCATGGATACTGCTCGAGACATCATGTATACATTGTTATTACCCAAGATATCGAATTCGATCTATGAAAAGATATCACCCATTGATAAATCAAAGTAATAAGCAACGCACACATATGTTCACTAATATCACATGAGTTCAGAACCCGAACTCTGTGGATCTTTATTCTCTCAGTAACTGGGTCAGAGACAGAGAATAGTATCCTATCGTGATCCTCCTCAATACACTAACGAGTGTACTAGAATAATCAGTTAGTCAAGATAAACTAACTTATCAGATTATTCTACGGTGTACCGATGGTGTGTTCAGGACCATCTAATCCGTGAGCTCTTTAACACAATATAAGGTTCTAATGATATGATCTTACCATGTGACTCCCTACACCATATCATCTATAATATAAGTATGTGGAACATTGCATAGAACAATTATAAAACATAATCTAAATGCAAACAGTGACTGCAATAACTTTCATTTCATATCATCATATCATCAGAAAAGTATACAAAGACAAGTCTTCCAGTATACAAAACTAACAATCTCCCACTTATACTTGAAGCATGTCTTTCAAGCATAATAACTAACTGGCTAAATCTCCAATCAAAATTATCAACTCAAACTGCGCCACCAGGTCTGCATCTCACTCCTATTTTCTCCACGTGACCATCAAAGGTCATAGTCGGTAGGCTCTTCGTGATTGGATCAGCCAGATTGTCCTCCGATACAATCTTGAACACCGCAATGTCTCCTCTCTTAACGATTTCTCGTATAAGATGGTGCTTTCTCTCTATGTGTTTACTTGCCTTGTGGGCTCTGGGTTCCTTCAAATTTGCCACTGCACCAGAGTTATCACAGTATATCATGATAGTCTTAGGCAAATCAGAAACCACGTCCAAGCCCACTAGGAACCTGCGGAGCCAGACAGCCTCTTTTGCAGCCTCAGAGGCAGCTACATACTCTGCTTCCAGAGTGGAATCCGCAATGTATTTCTACTTAATGCTCCTCCATGCGGCGGCTCCACCTCCTAATGTAAACACATAGCCCGAGGTAGACTTACTCTAATCTTTGTCGGATTGAAAATCTGAGTCTGTGTAACCCAAAGGCACTAGACTATCAGAGCGAAAAACTAACATGTAATCTCGAGTCCTTTTAAGGTACTTGAGAATGTTTTTTACCGCAGTCCAGTGATCTTGTCCAGGGTTAGACTAATACCTGCTTACCATGCCAATGGCATAGCATATATCAGGCCTAGTGCATAGCATGTGTTGGTCCCGGATGAGTCGATATCAATTTAGAGGGGGGGTGAATAAACTGATAAAAAACTTTTACTTCAAATTGCGGAATAATAAGGGCCCTTGACTCGCTTAGTAACTTATCTATGCACAATGTGGTTGAGCTCTTTTAACAGTTTGAGTGCGGATTGTGTGAGCTTGTGTATAGTTCAAAAATATGCAAGTAATCAAAATAGTACAACACACAAATGATTTATAAAGGTTCGAAGTCTCAAACTTCTACGTCCTCTCTTCCTTCCACAGAAGGGCAACTTCACTATATAACTTGAGTTTCTTTACAAATTACACAATAAAGGACAGTTGGCTGAACTTGGTAACTGCTCGCTACCTCAGCGGGTCAACGGCTCACACTTGAAGTCCCTAACTGCTCGCTAGGAAGGTAGGTGCTATTGACGTCTTTACAAGGTTTTAGATCTCTTTCGATTTTCAAGAGGTTAGTCTTGAACAAGAGGTATCAACTGATGTGCTCCTTCAATTGAGCTGGATATTTGATCGTTGTATTGCTGAAACTGAGAAGGTTGCCCTGGCTGGTTTATCAACAGCTGGTTGAATGCTTTGACTCTGTGAATTCTTCTTCTCAGTTGGACTCTCGTAGTTTTTAGCAAATGCTGAACTTGAGCTATGTGGGAGGGAGAAAGAAAGCTCTGCTTGAATGAAGGCTTCAAGAATAAGTATTGCGAAAAGTCTCGGAGGCAAGAGTGTTTAAAACTTTGATTCACTCGTCTTTTATAGAGGAGTGATTTTATGACCGTTGAGTTCCATTGATCGGTGGCTTTATTGGTTCATCAATGGCAGATGGTCTTTATTGATCACTGGAGCTTTTGATTGAAGTAGCCGTTGCTTTGCTAATCGATCTCCATTGGATATTTAATTCCAGGATCTCCGTTTAAGCATTTATTCCAAGATTCGCCGGTTGGGCAATAACTCCAAGGTTCTCTGGCTAGCAGTTCTGAGCCTCAGTTTTAGCAACTTTGAGTTCCAGTTGGTAGTTCTGAACTTGTCTGTTCAGTTCGGCTATCACTCCAGCTGGCAGTTCTGAGCTTGTCTGCTCAGTTTGGTTGTTACTCTAGTTGGCAGTTCTGAACTTGTCTGCTCAGTTCGGCTATTGCTCAAGTTTGCAGTTCTGAGCTTGTCTATTTGACTAATCATTCTCAAGCTCTCTTGTCAGCTTGACTATTCACAAGCTATTGACTAGCTTGTCAGTTTGAATGCTTTCTCTTGAGCTTTCTTGTCATCTTGACTAATCACAAGCTGGCTGACTCCAGTTCTGACCTTTAGCTAGTTTGTCTGTTCACTTCAGTTTGGCCATCAGTTGGATACTTCCAGTCTTTCAGTTTAAGCTGATCTCGTATCAGTTTCTTCAGTCTAGTTGATTTTTTTCTCCCTCAGCTCAGCTGACTTAGCAGTCAGTTTGTTTCGACTGGTTCGTCTCTTCGAATCCTCAGTTGAATTGAGTTCTGACTAGTTGGCGTATCCTCCCAGCTGGTAGACCATACTCCAGTTTGGTTGACTTCAGCTTTAATTGAGTTCTTCTTTGATGCTCTGGATTGGTCAGCTCAGATCTACAGCTTGAATTTTAGTCAGTTTTTTATAAATAGTTTTGATATCTCATCAAAACTTTATCTAGAGGTTCCTTGATAGTTTTTCCTAACAGCATGACATACATCAAACTTCCCACAGCCAAAACATATGGTACTTTCTTCATTTCCTCTATCTCAGACTGTGTTTGGGGACACATTTCTTTGGATAGATGAATTCCATGCCTGTAAGGTATAAAACCTTTCTTGGAATCTTGCATGCCAAACCTAGCTAGCACTGTATCGATATAAGTCGCCTGGGACAGACATAACATCCTTTTCTAGCGATCTCGAATGATCTTGATGCCAAGGACATGTCCAGCTTCACCCAGATCCTTCATATCGAACTGCTCGGATAACCACACCCTAATGTTCGACAACGTCTTCTTATTGTTTCCAATAAGCAAGATGTCATCAACATAAAGTACGAGGAATGCCACCACGTTTCCGTCACATTTTTTGTACACACAACTCTCATCCAGACTTTGCATGAATCCATATGACTGGATAACCTCGTCAAATCGGATGTTCCAAGATCTCGATGCTTGCTTAAGTCCATAAATGGATCTCTTAAGCTTACACACCAAATGCTCTTGGGCCTTAGCAATGAATCCCTCTGGTTGCTTCATGTGGATGTTTTCTTCAAGACTTCCGTTTAGGAAAGCTGTCTTGACATCCATCTGTCAGATCTCATAATCCAAATGAGTGGCAATAGACAAGAGAATCTGGATTAACTTAAGCATGGTTACCGGCGAAAAGGTTTTCTCATAATTGATCCCTTCTTTCTGAGTATACCTTTTTACCACCAATCTTGCCTTGAAGGTTTCAACCTTCCCGTCAGATCCTCTATTGTACTTGTAGACCAACTTACAGCCAATGAGTTTTATCCCATCTTGTGGTTCTACAAGTTCCCAGACTTGATTGTTATCCATAGATCCAATCTCAGACTCCATTGCAGTTTTCCAAGAATCCGCATCTTTATCTCGAATTGCCTCGTCATAGGTCCTGGGATCTAATTCATTGAGACCCTCTGGGAAATCTGAAGCCTCTTCCAGACCAATGAATCTATCAAGTTGGCGTACAACCCTTCCACTGTGATGAGGCAGTTCCTGTACTTCGGTGACACGTTGTGCAGTGTTTGGTGGTTCCTCTTCTTGTACAACTGGTGTAGGATTCGATCCTCCACTTAACTCCTCAAGGATGATTTGACTCTTTGGTTTGTGGTTTATGACATAGTCTTCCTCTAAGAATCGAGCATTGGTGCCAACAATGATCTTCTGATCCTTAGGACTATAAAATAAACCACCTTTCATTCCTCTAGGATATCCAACAAACAGCCTTACATCAGTACGAGGAGCCAGCTTATCAGCTTCCTTGTCCAATACGTGTGCTGGGCTATCCTAAATCCGAATATGGTTCAAACTGGGCTTTCATCCAGTCTATAGTTCTGTGGGTGTAGCAGGAACCGATTTCGATGGAACCAAGTTAAGAATATAGGCTTCCATTTATAGGGCATATCCCTAGAACGAAATGGACAACTTAGAATAACTCATCATCGATCTAACCATCTCTAACAGTGTACGATTCCTTCTTTCCGCCACGCCATTCTGTTGTGGCATTCCAGGCGCAGTCAACTGGGATGTCCATCGTTTACAAGCCTTTATATCCTCTTAAGGTTAATATGACCTAGTCTTAGATGCTAAAGATAGGTTTGATTCAATTCCGAAGGTTCTTTTCTCTTGTTAGGTTTTATGATCGATGTATTCAACAATTGTTTTTGCGTAGTGTTTTTAATTGGTTTAAGAAAGTATAAGTGTCCATCTAATGTGCCAGAACAGATAAAATATTTACCACTAAAGATAACCACTTTGTTATCAAAAGAAACAGAATATCTATACATAATCAATTTAGAAACTGAAACCAAGTTTCGCCTAAAACCAAGCACATAAAGACAATCTTTCAAAACCAAAGTTCTATCACTACTGAAAGGTAAAACAACGTCTCCCACTGCAGCAGCCACCACTCTTGTAGCATTGTCCATGTAGACGGTGATCTCATCCTTACTCAGCTATCTTTTTACCCGGAACCCCTGTAAAGACATGCAAACATGATCAGTAGCTCCAGTATCTACTACCCATGACTGGATAAAACAAGTTGCTAAACATGTTTCCACAACCAAAGTGTGAGATGTACCTCTCTTATTCTTCTTGTTAGGACACGCCGCCTTCCAGTGACCTGGTTGGCCGCACTTGAAGCATTTAGTCTTAGACTTGAATTCCTCAGGAGGAATCTTTGCCTTTGGCTTCTTTGCCTTAGGCGCCTCATCTGCAGCCTTCTTAGGTGCGTTTCTCTTCTTCATTTTTCCACCAGAAGAAGACGCCCCCTTTTTCAACTATGTGGGCCTGAGGATCGCTCTTTTGGAGCAATTCAGCCACCTGAAGATCTATGAGCAGTTCAGTCAGGCTGACATCCATTTTAATCATGTTAAAATTCAGCCTGAACTGCTCAAACTTCGAGGACAAGCTATGAAGAACAATGTCGATTTGAGAATCGCCATCAAGCTCTCCACCCAAGGTCTCGATCTCAGATAAATACCCCATCATCGTGAGAATGTGATCCCTAACAGGTGTGGAGTCAGACATTCTCGCATCCATTAGCTTCTTCATTATCAAATGGCGTGCCGAGCGGTTCTGATGACCGAATAACTGCCTAAGGTTGTACATGATATCATAAGCGGTTTTCATAGGCTCATACTGATGTTGAAACACACTTGACATAGATGCCAAGATGTAACAGCGCGCTATCTCATTAGACCTAACCCACTTATCATATGCAACCTTTTGGGCTTCGTCAGAACCCTCATCTGGCTGTGGAGGACAAACCTCATCAAGTACAAACTTGTGTCCCTCAGCAACAAGAACTAAGTTAAGGTTACAAAGCTAGTCATTGTAGTTTTCACCGACAAATTTGTTTTCTTTAAGGATTGAGGACAAATTGGAGAGTGCCATTGATGATATGAAATAACTGAAATAAAAACATGTAGTACAGTCACAAAACACATTTAAGATAAACAGTATATAATCGAAAACCTCACAAAAATTATATACTTTTCCACCGACACTTTAAAAACGTCTTTTATAAGCCACGATAGTGTGGACGTTTATAAAATTCATCTTTAAATAGGTTAAACCTTTAATTTGCCTCCAGTTGAGTTTCCTTACAACAAGCAAATTAATAGCAGTATAATAACACGGTCATGTAATCGTCTAACTGATAAGCCACGATCGTGTGGACGTTTATCAATAAATTATATCTAAGTGTGCATACCATTATCTTCGCACCAAGAGCACTATTCGAATTTAACTGCTCCAGATGGAGGAGTTAGTTAGTCCTAATAGTGTTCTACAGCTATCATTTTAGGAGATTTAATTTCTAGAGAAATCTGTGACATGACACATCCGATATGGAGGAAGACCGATGTCAACGCGCATGCCCATCACTTATCAATTAAACCAGATTTAATGGAGACCGTATGAGATTTCTACATACTTTGGTATGAATCTCTCCCATTTAGTTATTTATGTTTGAGGTTTCATTTTATCCCATTATCGAACATGCAAACATCACATAAAATGATAAACATCCATTGCATGCTTCAACATAATAAGCAACAGTAATATTCCAACTATCATGGCTTATATCTCATGTTGATTGATGAGATAAAACTAGAAAGTCAGCTTCGAAAATAGGGCTGGATCGCCGCCTCCTTCACCGCGCCTCGCCAAAAATCCTAGCTCCATTTAAGGTTTTGGGACGTGAACCGGTGAACCTTCCTTTCTTGGTGCTGAACCACCTTCCTTCCTTTGAGTTGATCTCCGATCTTTATTCAATACAGACTATCTATTCCAAAAGGAAAAATCTAATATTGCCAGAATAAAAATTACAACTCAAAAACTCGGTCTAACAACTTTATATCTATTACATTAAAACAACGTAAAATAAAACCTAGACCTAATCCATGAATTTTCTCATGGATTAAAATCACGTAGCCAAACCGGCATACGACCAAACATTCATTCAACATAAACATACATCACATAAAATAAAGAAGCCATGATAGTTGGTAAACCTGCAAACAAACACAGTCTACAAATCCAACAATCATGTATTATATGATCCACATAAAATAACATATGATATCTATGCATGAATATTAAATAATATTCGAATTTTCCAATTAATTAAAATAATTAATTCAATATTATCCACAAGATAAAATTGAAAATTAAAATAATTATCCACCAATTTCATAACTTGTAATTTTTGAAAATGTCACTAAAATAAATCTGGAAATTATTTAAAATTATTCACCAAATTTATTTAATATTTTCAAACCACCCTAATTAAATAATAATTGGATATCTTGATATAAATCAAAAATCTAATCCAAATATTATCCATAAGAATCTAAATCTTTAAGGATAAGGTTTGGAGATTTGATCCACTTCAAAATCTTCCAAAACCTATCCAAAATTAAATTCTTATCACAATTGGATTTTGATAATTATTTGTATATATCCAAAATCACCTTATCCAACTTTTAATCTAAAGATTTCGAAAATATCATAAATAATAAATCTGGAAATTTGATCCACTTCAAATTCTTCCAAATTTAAAATTCTATTTTCAAATCTATCTAGATTAAAATTAGGTAGATTAAGATATACATTAAATAATATCAAATCTTAATACAAAGCTCATAATTTTCGAACCAAACATTAAATAAATCTAGAAATTTGATTTTCATCAAAATCTTCTCTAATTTTATTTAACAAAATTGAAAATTATCACTATATCTCATATTTGGAAATTTTGACATTAATCAAAAAACAATTCCAAACAATATAGTATAGGTTTCGAAATTTTCAATAATTAAAATCTGAAAATTTTGATCCTCTTCAAAAATTACCAAATTTAAAATTCTAATTTCAAACTTATCTTGATTAGAATTTTGTAACTTTTGATATAGATCAAAAATCACCAAATCCCTATTCTAATCACACAAATTTTCGACCCCTACTAGAAATTAAATCTGGAAATTTTGATGTTGATCAAAAAACCATCCAATTTAAATTCTATAGGACCGAAAATTCTTAGAACAAATTAGGGAATTTTTAACAACAATTTTCGGAAAAATTGCACTCCAAATTTTCGAACCCATGAAGAACAAATCTGGAAATTTGAAGAATATCAAATATCATCCCAAATTCATATCCATGGTGGCCGAAAATTCTAAGATCATCAAAACTAAAATTTTCGAATTGCATCAAAAATTTATCTAAGTTTTGAACACCATAAAATCGAAATACATAGCCAATTAAATCTGAAAATTTAAAGACCATAAATTCATCATCAAATTTAATTATGTAATTCGAATTTATGCCCGGATTAATCCTAGAACAGTGCCAAAACCCGCTCCGATACCAGTTGTTGGGGTTTTTTTGAATTAAACCACCGCAGGATCATTTGGTTGTTCATTAATCCATGTTCATGCAAATCATAATTTTATGTCACATGCATGTTTATCACGTCAAGCACAAAACCATGCAAAATGAATCTAATGAAGCGGAATACATAGATTCGAATTACTTATAATTTTCAGACGGTCTGAGGACAAGATTAAAGGTCTAATCTTGCTGTTGAATGAAAACAAAAGTGGCGCCCATTTTTCCTCAAAAAATTCGACCAGCACAGATTCTACTCCAAGATCTTCTGTTGTATTCCCGGACTGTGTCTAGATTCAGAGTGGGCTGAAATCTACTAGATAAGGTTGTGGAATCGGTGGATAACTTTGAGAGACAAAGAGGGGCTGAATAATAATCCTACAATTTTCGAACCCACCTCCTCTATATATAGAGGAGGTGGCCGAAAATTGGTCTCCCAATCCTACTGGGTTTGGGCCTCTATGTCAAGTTCAATATCCAGTCCACTATCACTCAATTGGGCTACAACAGGGATCTAGAAGAATATTAAATTGACCCACTAATTTATTTAATATCCAATATCCAATAAACTTAGGATATAGTTAAATAAATTGAGTTTTACTTTTATTCCACTAAAGAAGTAAAATCGACCTACCAATTTAATACATATTTACGAATATGCTTTCTCCTTTAGTCCAGCCATTCCCCGTGTTTAAGATATAATGTTCATTAATTAATTATGTCAGCCTCTGACAGCTATAAGTCTATAATTAATTAACATCTAAAACCTTGAGTAGTACCACACAAGCTTTACTATGTAAGGAATAAATTCCACCTGCAGGGTTTCTACATGAACTTGTGTTTCCTCAAGAGAACATCATCAACCTGGCGCACTAGGACACGGTGCTCATGCATACTGCTCGAGACATCATGTATACATTGTTATTACCCAAGATATCGAATTTGATCTATGAAAAGATCTCACGCATTGATAAATCAAAGTAATAAACAACGCACACATATGCTCGCCAATATCACATAAGTTCAGAACCTGAACTCTGTGGATCTTTATTCTCTCAGTAACTGGGTCAGAGACAGAGAATAGTATCCTATCGTGATCCTCCTCAATACACTAACGAGTGTACTAGAATAATCAGTTAGTCAAGATAAACTAACTTATCATATTATTCTACGGTATATTGATGGTGTGTTCAGGACCATCTAAGCCGTGAGCTCTTTAATACAATACAAGGTTCTAATGATATGGTCTTACTGTGTGACTCTCTACACCATATCATCTACAATATAAGTATATGGAACATTACATAGAACAATTATAAAACACAATCTAAATGCAAACAGTGACTGCAATAACTTTCATTTCATATCATCATATCATCAGAAAAGTATAAAAAGACAAGTCTTCCAGTATACAAAATAACAGAGCAAATCTCCATCATCTTGCAAAGATACTCTGATCCGTCTGCCAGTATTGGTGCTGGTGAGGTAAAATAATTCATACTCGATCCTATTCGGGTCAGTCCGCAACAACTTGTGAACCTCCCTCACCAGTGAGTTAAAACACAGCTTATCGGATGATATCGTCACGAGTTGCTCGTCCCCATCTACATATTCTGATCTCTCCAATCATTCACTATGTCATACAATAATGCGATGTCTAACCATCTGCAATTTATAAATAGTCATCGATTAATTATATTAATTCAAATAGTCCCGATTAAGTTAAATAAATCTCCTCGAGTAATATCGTCGATTAGTTCAAATAGCCACTATTATTTTCTCGAGTACAATGCATCAATTAATTATATAAAATGCATCGATTAGTCTAAACAAAGCAATACATCGATTAATTATATAAAATGCATCAATTAATTCTAGCCACTATTACTCTAATCGATTAATACTCAAAGGCATCGATTATTCTAAAATAATAATCGATTATTCAAAAAAGGCATCGATTAATTCTAGCCACTATTACTCTAATCGATTAATACTCAAAGGCATCGATTATTCTAAATTAATCATCGATTATTCAAAAAAGGCATCGATTAATTCTAGCCACTATTACTCTAATCGATTAATACTAAAAGCATCGATTATTCTAAAATAATTATGATTATTAAAAAAGCATCGATTAATCAAAAAGTCATCGATTATTCTAAAATAATCATCGATTAATACTCAAAGGGAAATTTTGGTGCACTACTTTTTTCTTCGGATTTTCGCCCGCCTTGCTCCAAAAAATTTCTCCAACTCTTGCTCTTCTTGGTCGATTGTATGATTCTATTGTGGTGTGAAATAGCTTGGTAAATGAGCTCGGATGTTGTGTCTATTTATTAAAAAATTTAACCTACCTTCTTATAAAACATTAAAAACATGCCTACCTTCCCCTTCTTTTCATTTAATGAAGCCACTAACCTTTCACATATATTAAATTCGGTCCTACCTTCCCCTTCTGTTCATTTAATGAAGCGAATGACCTTTCACATGTATTTAATGAAGCCAGTAATATATTCATTAAAACAGTCACGAACATTGCCTCGATCCATTTTAATGAAGGTCTCGATTAAATTGCATGATCCACGATTAATGGCATTCCTCTAGGCATTTTTTAAAAAATAATCGAGGCTTTTTAAAAAATAATTGAGACAATTTTAATAAAATAATCTATGCTTTTAAAAATTAGTCGATGCTTCTTAAAAATTAATCGATGTTTTTCAAAATTAATCGATGCTTCTTGAAAAATAATCGAGGCTTTTAAAAATAATCGATGCTTTACAAAGTTAATCGATGATGCTTAAAAATTAGTCGATGCTTTACCAAAATTAATCCATGCTTATTACAGAATTAATCGATGCTGCTTACAAAATAATCGATGACTTACAAAGTTAATCGATGCTCCTTACAAAATAATCACTGATTCTTACAAAATACTTTTTAAAATAATCGATGCCTTACTTTTAACTAAATAATGGAGATACTTTTTAAAATAATCGATGCCTTACTTTTAACTAAATAATGGAGACACTTTTTAAAATTAATCGAGACATTTTTTAAATAATAATCGAGGCCAAAAATTAATCGATGCTCGCTCAATAATAATCGAGGCATTTAGAATTATGATTTCTGTCTTAGGGTTGTGCATTGTTTGATAAATGCCTGACAAAAGTACACTGTGTCAATGATTGGATGTGGGGACCAACTGTTTAATGGTACAAATTGCCTACAAAACTACCTATTTTTAAAAGTTGGTGTTTTTTCCCAATCTATATTTACTTTTGTCGACTTTTACCTATTTGGACTTATTTTAATTATCGTTATGGCATTATTTTAATTTTATTTATGTCCATTTTAACTAATATTATGCTTTATCGTTAGTCTTATTTTTAATTGTTGTTATGCCTTCTATTTAATCGTTATAGACATTATATACTAACGTTATGCCTTATCGTTCAAGCTATCATTTATGCCTTATCGTTTATGCATTATTGTTATGCCTTATCGTTTATGCCTTCTATTTCTATCGTTATAGCCTAACGTTATAGAATTAAAATCAACAAATCATAACACTAGTTCATTAATTCAGATATTACGTTAGAACGTAGAAACATAGAAACATAACAACATATAGCCTAAACTAAAAAAATTTATATGTTTCTTGCAGAAATAAACTCGAAACGTACCTTTCAAAATTTATGAACTTTGACAGAAAAATACCGAGGGTGTTCCGTGTTTTGTTGATGAAGATGACGTTTCATTCTTCAATAATTTTCTGTATAAAGCTCTCAATATATTTCTCCCCTTTTATTTGATGGAATTCGACATTTTTTGTGTTTTTTATTTTACACCACCAACCTCTCTTACATAAAATTAAATGCATTAAATTTAATTTAATTTGGGTCAACCAATACCTACCTATACAAATACCTATTTATGCATTTTACCTACCTCATTTTGACCGAAAAAGAAAGAAAAAAATAATGGATTGATGTTCATTTAATGTTAGCCAACTAATACTTAATCGTTATGGCATAACGATTAAAATAAAAATGTAATCGTTAATCGTAATGTCATTTTATAATGACAATCGTTATTTATTATCATTTCGTTATGCATTATTAAATGCATAATGTTAGTTTTTAAAAAAATTCATTTTGCATTATTCAAAATGCATAATGTTAGTTTTTAGCAAAGTTTTGTTATGCATAACGTTAGTTTTTAACAAATTTTCGTTATGTCCAATTCGTTAATGCATAACGTTAGTTTTTAAAAAAAATTGTTATGCTTATTTTCATTTTTAAAAATTTCGTATTTTAGGGTTTGACCCTTTCTAATCCTAAAATACATGAAATCTGGATTTTTATATGTTAAGTGTGTGTGCATTTATTGGGTAGTTATTAACAAATGTAAATAGTACACTTACACAATGATTGGGATATGAGGACAAGTGTGTCATAAGGGTATTCTAGATATTTACACTCCAAATTGCCCAAATAACTCTCTAGCCTTATATCTTGTTTTTTTCTCAATTACTATTTTATTTTGTCTATATTTATACATTTACACAAAACTGAATTATATAAGAGTGTTGGCATTGTATATGTGTGTGAAATATCGTGTTCCATCACCCCATAGCTCAGACGTTTATGTGAGCATGATAAAGTCGCCTATTTGTTTCGCAATGGTTCTACGTTAAAGTATGCCTCTGATGGACAATATAGGTCACGTCTGCACAACTTTTTGCCTCGAAAGGCCCATTAGATAATCGCTTAAAGTAGTTGCACTGCGATAACATTGATGCATGACTCTGACGTATAACAAAGGTTGTGTTCTAAAAGTGTCTTCCTTTCGAGCGTGATATTTATATATGCGTATCCCCTACTTCTTCTTCTTCTTCTTCTTCTTCTTCTCATCTGGTTTGTGAGAACTTAACTTATGTTTTTGGTAACATTATATTTTGCATACTCAGATTTTGGTCAAGTGCATGAACGACCACACACATTGTCAAATAAATAGAAACAATATGCAACTACATCAAAGTATGAATAACACTGGTGATGTTGTAAATCATTGATGGATCTCAATATATTGGAAGAAAATTCGATAATTTCGTACATATGGTTAAATATGAAGCATCGTCAAACCATAATTTCTTATAAACAATGAATAGATAATATAAAAACTACATAGCATTGAATATTGATCATCAAAATAAATTGACTCGTGGTTATACATATTGGAAAAAATTCATCAAGAGTGTAGTACGGCCAAAAATTTAGTAAAAACATGATCAATGGTGCACAAAAAATGATAGTGGGGAACATGCCCGCAATGCTCTAAATCATTGTTCTAGACCCCATCCCGGAGCTACTTGCAAAATTATGTGACTATAATTATAATGAGGTTAGGTACACCTTATCACATTACGAGTTGAATTTGAAAATATATTGTTACTTTCCGACTTCCGACTCATACATGGAATACATGTGGTTGATTGTTATATATATTTAAATTACAATATCATCCTTGGGGGTGAAAAGATTATCATGAACGGAATGATGCGATACATTGATAGGAATATTTTATAGCCGAAATGAATTGTCGATTACCCCACGTACACGTATTATATTAGAGCGTTATAATAATCCACATTTTAATATATAAAGTTGCAAAGCACTCGAACAAAGAATGATGAAGAGAACCACTTACTGTCTGGATTTTTGTACATCCTATCTCCAGATATGATATGGTCTGTTTTGTGCATTGGCGGGTACAGGGTTTCCATGGAGAAAATTGGGGTTGCTGTGTAGAGAGGACTCTTCGATCTTTGATGTGGATTTGTCCGAGTTGGAGATGAGGATTGAAGAAATTAATGATAGTTATGGGTTTAATGGCGTTAGTGTAATTAGTATATGCTTGGCTTTTCCCTCGACTTTTATATGGAAATGTATATTGATTGTTGGGTGATTTGAAGAATTTGGTTTTAGATTATAATTTATCGGTTGAGTTTTGTGGAAGGTAATGTGGATATAGTGTTGGAGATAGGTGAAAAAAAATCAAGTTGTTTTACAATTTAGGTTGTGAGATGGGGAAGGTTGAGAATTTTTTACAAATGATGATCTGAAGCAAACTCCTTAGAACAATTTGTGTTTGTTTTATAACATAATGGATTCATTACTATGTTCTTTCTTTTTTTTTTTTTGCAAATTTCTGTTTATTTCAATTTTTATCTTTATTCCATATAAAAATTCGGTATAACGATATAAGATTGTGCATTGATGATTTCCAGACTTTTATTGCATTCTCTTGCCTTGTTGTTGCAGCTGTGCCAACATTATTTGCAAGAATTCTATTGCATTCTTTTTCAAATTTCAGTTGTTTCATCTGTTTCTCAGCCAAGAAATAGCAAATGGGGTCAACAAATATGCTCAAGCAGTGCAAGTTGTTGAAGCTAGAGTTCGTCACCAGCAATCCATTCATTCTTTTTTCTTAGTTACAAGAAACAAAAATATGTGTTTCCTAATGAGTTTGCATGGTTAAAGTCTTATCTAAAATGCACAGTAATAGCAGTGAATTGCAGCAGAAGTTTGAATTCCTTCTTGGCTATGGAATTGAATACTCTAAACTTTGAACTATATTGAAGTTTGCGCCAAGGATTCTCAACTAGAAACCGAGCTAACTTGAAGTTTGGTAGTTGTGATTGCTAGGTTATTTTGATAGTTTGGTAGTTATGCTTGGATGGTTTGGTGAGTAAGTGTGTATATATATAGATGTATGGTCGGTGGGAATTTTCCTTCAAAAAAAGATGTTAAATTTTTCTCCAAAATAATATTAAAATAGTTTCATTTTTGCCTCCAAAATCTGTTGAAGATATTTTGGAAAAAAATTGGGACCAAAATTGATAGTAAAATGAGACCAGAATCGATAGTAATTTGTTAGCGATGTGCTTGACACCAATTGAAGAAACTCAATCAAGATGAATCAATGGTGTCATGCTGCACACTTTATTTTTATCAAGTGCTCTAAATTGCACTTGCAACAGTGATTAATTGCCGTTTATTTGTATGGCATTGGATAATCACTTAAGTATTTGGTTTTTCCAAGTACATGACTACTATTCTGGACAACGTCCATAAAGATGTACATGAACGTGATCTGAACATCCTGAAGACAGATCAAGCAAGGAGTTTGGATTAAGCTGGAGATGAAGACTATTGTGCATCGTGCTACAACAGATATTGTTCAACATGCTGAGTACTGCTAGCTAGCTTGAGTGAGAGTCAGAAGTCAGCCTGTGAACATACAAGACATTCCGCTGTGCTACCTGAAGGGAAGGTTCAAGATCAACAATGTTCATTGCAATGTTCGTGAACTTTTGCATGAATATCCTTTGTCCAGATTGTTCTTCCAAGATCGATGAAGCTGTTCGAGGTTTTCAACCAAGAGGAGATTCAAGAGATCATTCTAGAAGATGCCTTATCCAGCTTGAAGAGCACAAGATTAAAGCCAAAGGCATAGTTCTAAAGATGGAAGAAATCCTAACTTGGATTGTCCTAGGTCTCGGATACAACAAGAAAAGTTTTCTTATCTGTTTCAGATTAAGATTAGGACATTTGTTCCCTTGTTAAGGCTCTATTACTCATCTATAAATAAGTTTGGGATACAGACATGTTAGAACAACACCGAACAGAAGAATTGCACTAATTATTTCAAGAGCTCTATCTATTTTATGTCACTTAGTTTCGGTTGTGATTTAGACTAGAGATTAGCGTTCTAGTTATCGTGTATTGAAATACCTTTTTCATACACTGTCGAAAGGAGTCTCAGGAGATATTTCCTGTGGGAACTAGATAGGTTAGATATCTAGGTTGTGAGAGGATCTCACAATTCAATTCATCGAAAGAGGGTGTATATGTAGAAAGGGTTTCGAATTACAGGAGTTCAGCTTCGTGTAATAGCCTAAGAAAACGTGACACCAGAGTAGTGAATTATTTTTTACGGACTTGACAAGTCCCCCCGATGTAGATCAGTTGATCTAACGGGGTTACCAATCTGTTGTGTGCTTTACTTTCTGTAAATTACATTAAGTTCATAATAACATTCCTGAATATTATTGTGAACCTTATCCTACAACGTTCATGTACTTTTCTGTGAATGTTTTGCAGATAGATACATATCACACGGGGTGTGCACTTTCAATTGGCATCAAAGCAGGTCGTTTTGTGTTTAAAACAAAAAGATTACTGGAAGTACATCTCTGTGTGAAGTATTTAGTTTTAAAGCCATGAGTTCTATAAAAAATGAGGTTCCACAGCTAGGCCACCACTTCTGGAAGGCAACAACTACCCATACTAGAAAGCAAGGATTCATGCTTTCCTCAGATCCATCGATGATCAAGTATGGAAGAGTGTCACAGAAAGATGGATACAACCTACAATTGCCAAAGATGACAAGTATACTCCCATTTCTGAGAAGGACTGAATTGAACCACAAAAGAGATGGTTCAAATGCTAACTTCAAAGCTCTCAACGTCATTTTATCTATTGTTGATTTGGAGTCTTTCAGTCTTATCTCAATGTGTGAAACTGTCAAGGCTGCATGCGAGATATTGGAGACAACCTTTGAACGAATCAAAACTGTTAGAAGAAATATGTGGATTATTTAAGGAGTGATACATCAATATGTCATCTCAATTATGCATGTTCTGGGGATGCTACTATGGATTATTTTCGATGTGCTCTTTTGACTTCTAATTCGAGAGCAAATCGTGTCAAACCCCTGATGAAAACTACTTTTCTTTGTATGATAAATTGAACCTTGTTTACAATAACAGAAATACTTCAAAATGACTTCACGCAATCTAAGTATTACACATATTCATGCTAAAATATCAATTTCTTCATACTAAAATATGTATTTTTCTGGTAAGGAGTCATGCGAAAATGTGTTTTTACAAATTTTTCTTGCTTTTTGATAAAAGAGTAATTAAATTGAAAAAACAAAGGTTTTTTTTTATTTAATAGGGGCATTTAAGTAATTAGATAAATATTTATTTTAATTTTTTTTGATAGTGTACAATGAAAAATTAGTGATGTATTTAGAAACAACCTAACTTACTTTAATAAAATTAAATTGTTGAACTCTAAAATTGATGTGATAGCAATATAACTAATCATAATGTTAGCAAATCATCTGTCATATGCTAACGAATCATGCTTAATTGAGACGAATGTTATACATTGATGATACACATGCAATATTAAACACATATGATTCTATTACCATATATAATTATACTACATTAGCATTATTATAATATTTTAGTCAGCATATGCCAATGTTAACGTTAGCAGTGCATTATCATTCTTATATAAAAAATATCTTAATACATTAATGTATTGTTCATTGTGAATATAATTGATACTAATGAAATATTTGTTATATGCTAATGAAACACATCATAATTGTGATTAAATAAACATTTATAGCAATATAATTGATGTCAATGAAGTATATATTAATTGAGATGTAATAAACACTTACAGTAATATAATCGATGCTAATGAAATATTTTGCATATGCTAACGAATCATTTGTCATATGCTAATGAAACATTTTTTATATGCTAACGAAGCATACCCATTTATGATTGGATAAATCTTTATCATAATATAACTAATGTTGATGAAACATTTGTCATATGCTAACGAAACATATGTCGTATGCTAACGAAGTATTCTGAACTTGAATACGCATGAAAAATGAAACTTTTGTATTTTTCGTCCATATTTTTCTAGATAAACATATACTTCATTGATCTTAAATGAAAGAAGATTAAAAGACCTTTAATTTAATATATTATTTGCGTTAATCCGATGAAAACGGACAAGTTATGATCGTTTGAAGTTTTTAAGAATTATTTTAGATGCTAAGTCAGCATGACATCATCTTTTTACAATAAACGGGCGGAAATACCTCTATAGACTGAAAAAAGTTGTGAAAATTACAAAACTGCCACCGAATTTTTTTCCAAATCTTGACCGTGTATTTTTTTAGATGGATGGTGTGGGATTAATTTACAATTTACACACTAAAAATTGGTTTACATTTGATCCATTCTCAATCATTATGTTCCTTTTTTTAACTACTTTTATAATTTGGGCAAAAATCACCCGATTAATGTATTCGTGACCAAATCTATTTATATGTTTTAAAAAAATTGAATTGGCCGAAGTAGCAAACTTGCAAAACAATTTTTTTTTCATATTCAGTCTATTTATATTGCACATAACTATATATACAGTAGACTGCATCATTTCCCCCCATAAAAATCAATATTAAAATATTATTTGTCCATGTTAAAGAAATTGATGTGTATTTAACCGCACCAAAATATAATAACACAAATTGGGAAAATTAGTGTTGGGAAATAATGAGACTTTAATCGGGCTGGAGGAGTTAGGTGTTTTGTTAGTGGGCCAGGTCAGCCTAGTTTGTTCAACTAATTATAGCACAAATTTACAACTCAAGATCGTGGTCAGCCCAATTAAGAAATAATTATCATTTCTTCCATTTCAATTTCCTTTTTTCTTTTCAAGATTTGTTAAATTATAATTCTTTTCAAGAGCTCCCCTTCTTCTAATTTTAATGGCAACTGTTGTAATACATATCGTAAATAGAAAAAAAAAAAAAGAGTGTGAACCCCGATGCCATTTACATTTGATCGATGAGGTTGTATATTAATGTATTGTTGTATCAAATGTTACTAGCATTTCTCCCGTGTGATGCATGGAACCAATGTACCTATTTAAGATTAAATAATATGAATAGAAAATAATTTTAAAATTTATGAATTTTATTAAATAATAACAAAAAATATTCATTGAATTATAATTTCATTTCTGCATACATGGCTAAATTATAAGTATATTTGTGTGTATTTTTAAAATAGTATCAAACACAAAAATATAATTATTTTTAATGCACAAAATATATTTTTTAAATGTTTTTATTAATTAATAGTTCATTTTATTAAGGTTTATTCTATGCATAAAAATTTTCCTTCTACAAAATTTTCTTTCATCATTTTTCACAATTCAAATAACCATTCTTATCAAAATTTAAAGAATTGTTCTTTTCCAACAAAAATATTGTCCTAAAATGACTATATAGAACTAATTTTTCATGTATATTATATATATAAGAAATTATAAATCAATACTAACACCACCATTACTATTATACATATCAGCTATTGGATGGATTGAATAAACGCATAAATTTCTAAAATTTGATAAATATTAAATATTTAAAATTCACCCAATGTACATATTAAAAATACTAAAATATCTCTTTTTAATTATAACACTTACTTTACTCTGGTGCGATACACGAATACAATATTTATAATTTTGTAAAATAGAAACCAACACCATACTAAAAACTCACACATAGCAAAATTATATTAAAAAACTTGAGATAATATACAATTTATCATTTGTCTAATTTTTTCTATGATTCTAAAAATCAGTTGCTTCCCACTATACTCCCTAAACATTTCTAAAAAAAGTCCATCATTGGAGTATGTATGCGCTTGAAGAACATATTGTAGAAATTATATATATAGTTGAAGAACTGTATTATTATCGTGTACGTAGAAATAAATAACAAACTTTGATTGAATTGAGCTCCTAAATTCACATACAATTTATATCAATATATCTCGTGCAATGCTACAAAATGAAGCAATAAATTAATTAATTATCTCCACTACAAAATAATAAAAGGGAAAACAGAATAAGAGACAAATTAACACAATCTTTGACGTTTATTCAAAATAAGAATAGAATGGATAAATAATTGCAAACCTTGCACACCATTCCAAGATTTTCATTGAGTTCTCACAAACATATTGTATTTATAAGCACAATATTTTGATATTTATTTTTGGGAACAATATGATTAGATGAGTTTTTGAATGCAATTATGATAAATTGCTTGCTAGATTGATGAAAATGAATTTACCTTAATTAAAATATAATAAAATTTTTGATATCTATATTGTAAAGTAACCGAAAATTTAATTAGCCAATATAAAATATATAATATGATTGTGAATTATATATGTTATATATGCATACACGAATTGCATATATAACTTATGGCTACAATATTATATAAGTGAAGTACTTTGAAGGTTGATGTTGATGGAATAGTATTCCATATATATATAACGTGAAGAACTGAAGGTATTATACCTTAACATAATTGTAAGATTTAATTATAGAATATAATACATATATATATATATATTGATTGAAATTATGATATGACTAATTATTATGTTAATTATAGAAAGATTTAATTTCCTTTATGTTATAAACGTTAATTGTAGAAATATTATTATAGAAACGATGCCATTAAATTATTTATAACTTACTATTAAATTATTGAATGCAAAATTGACTAAAATATCTGTAGGAGTGAGCGGGAAAAATAAATAATGCTGCAGAAGTGTGTTATTATATAATATATATATACTACATAGATTTATGTATTTTTAATGCTTCTTATATATATATATATATTAAATGCATTGATGATTGATATTCATGACATATAAAATACTATTTGTTTGTTCGAATTTGGGCAGTATTTACAAAATCTCTTAATTGGAATTAATAATTTGGGCCTCATTCTCAGATTACCCTAAAGTTTGGGCGTGATTTGAGCGACGAGGTGATGGTGCAACTAAAATACATTTCATTTTTGCCTTTTCTCTAGAAAAGATGCCATCTCATCTACTAAAACAAGCACAATGATCATAAGGGATTACTTTTTCTTTTTACTACCCCACAACCACTTATATATATATATATATAAAATATATAATAACAATTTAATTCTCAACCTTAGAAAGTTTTAACCAAATAGCCAACATTTTAATAATTATAATTTAATTCCCAACGTTTGGATATTTAACAGAAATAACTCAATGTTTAAGATTAACAATTTAATTTCAACGTTTGAATATTTTAACATAAATGACGCGATAATTTAGGCGAAAAAATCATTTTGGTCATTTTTTGGGCAAAAATGATAGTCCATTATATGGGTTTTTAGTTCATTTGAGAGTAAATATGATTGAAATCAATTGACGTAGTTTTTTTAGCTTAAAATATAGGGTCATTTCTGTTAAAATGTTCAAACGTTGAGAATTAAATTGTTAATATTAAATATTGGGTTGTCCTGGTGGGGATAATCTAGTGGTGGAGTGAGATTGCTTTGAGATCAAAGGTCACGGATTCAAATATCTTCAATACCACAGGTCGGATGTGTGCATAAAAAAAATATTGGGTTATTTATGTTAGAATATCCAAACGTTCATAATTGAATTGTAATTATTAAAACATTAGGTTATTTTTATTAAAATTTTCAAATGTTGAGAATTAAATTGTAATTAGCCTATATTGTTGTAGACTACTCGAAACACTGAGGCAAAATGCGCAGTGCCGAAGTATAAAAGTTGAAAGACAACATCAAACCCATGTTAGAGGCGCCAATCAATATTTATTAATGTTGTAGATATTGTCATATTGTTCACTGAGACCATCTCCAATCACCCAATTCAAACTCAAATTCATTTCCAACTAATAAATTCATTTTTCAAACTTAAAAGAATATTCTCTCAATATTCTTTCTTACATTACTTATCTTTTTCAATAACACTTACATATTTATCAAATTTACAAATTAAAATTCTTAATTTCATCGTATGTAATGATGCCCTTTTTCATTATTTGGAATATGTTCTCTGTTTTATTGTTATTGTTATTGTTATGACTTTCAATTTATGTGTTAATATCGATAATTTGTTTTTTTATGTCAATGTGTTTTTTAATTTTTACAATTATAATTTAATTATCCCCTTAATAAACATCGTATACCAAAAATTTAATGCATAAAAGTAAAATATATACACATAATACAAATCATTATAAAATACAAAAAATACGCTATTATAAATTTATAAATAAACAAAGGACCAAATTATAATTTTTTAAAGATGAAACAATAAGGACCAAATTTGATGGTTGGTAGAAGATAAGGAATTTATTGAGAATGGATTGTAAACATTAGTTTCATCGTGATCAAATCTAATAAGTGGTTTTAGTCCCTTGTTATAAATCAAATAATTTGTCTAAGTAGAATAAAGTGTGTGTGTGTGTGTGTTTGTTAGGTTCCTTACAGTAATGAATCACCACAATCTTAGCAAAAACACCCACCAACATATCCTAACCACTTGTATTGATTAGTGACTCAAAGTGTCAAACACCACATAGGCTCAATCATTTGTTATTTGGGTCCCTTTGGGAAGAAACTCAAAATGTATAATAATTTAATAAATAAAAGGAGTTTTTATCTATTAAAATTAGAAAGATTGATTATCTATCAATTCAGAGCATTGAAAATAAAAACTATCAATTCATAATGTGAAAATAAAAACTATCAATCTAATATCTCAAAATTCAGCTTTTTTTTTATTTAAATAAATTTTCAATGATAAAGTATTTATTAATTATCTATTAAATTTAATAAAAAAAAATTAAAAAATGATTCAAAGTAAAAAAATGAATTGAAATACATGATTATTGAGGTTCTGGATTGATAGTTTTCTTCTTTCCATAAATTGATAAATTTTATCTTTTAGATTCTAAATTAATATGTTTTCATTTTTTAGATCCTGAATTGATAGATAATCTATCTTGCATATCCTAAATAAAAGCATTGAGAAATAAAATTACTTTTCACTTTATATTTAAAAATAATAAATCAACATTAATGGGGGAGGAGTTCAGATAATGGCTTTACACAGGAGACAAAAATGAGTTCATATATCATCTCACATATGTTCGATTTTTTTATCCTTTATAATATGCAAAAATACAAGATAGGATAATAATAAATGTTTGATTTTTCTTGGTCCGCTTTATTTTATTTAGGTGTAGATTAAGTGTTAGGCTCAACTTGTGGTCTAGCTTAAGCTTACACATTTTTATAACATTTAAATAGGGTGACAAATGGCCTTATAGGATCTCTCTCTCTCTCTCTCATATTATATAAATTTTATTATAATTGTCAAATGCGTTGGACTTAACTATACCAGCTCGGCCCAAGTTCATTAGGGCACATCCAATGGAGGTTTTATTCAAGGTAGAAAGTGACGTGGATGTAAATAGATTGATTGTGGGTGTGAGATAGAAGTGGAGATAGAAAATAAAAACAGAAAGATGAGTACTTCGATAGAAAGTAAAAATTAAGGGTGAATGGTGGGCTCTGCTACTGCTGCAAGCTGCAACATGGCGTTTTTTTTCAATTTGAGATATCTCATTTTCACTTTTTTTAAAGTCAAATTTACAATGTTATTTCCCTCCTTTTATTAAGTGTGTTTCCATTTTTTTCTTTTGTTCGCCCCCCACCCCCACCCCCCACCACACACTCACATATATAAATGGCTATATATGTGTGCGTACATATATTTATAACTCTTTTTATTTTTTTTTAAAAATATAGACATTGAAATATAAATGGTATTTTTTTTAAGGAAAATTTCATTATAAATAGAAGTGACCATCTTCATTTTATTATATTAATTTTACAATTTTCAATACCACAACTTCTCAATTATCTCAATTCAAATATCATTTCCTATACAATTTTTTTCCTGTATCGATTTAATTTGTGTTTTAATTTTAATATTGCTCAATTTGTTGGGGATTATTTTTAAAATTAATTTATTAATTAAATATATAATTAAATTTAAATATGGAAGTAAAATAATAATCTTTATATAAAATAAAGACATTAATAAGATATAATAAAAGATAAATGAGTGGATATGATAGCGGGACCCATTAATAGTTACTTTTTAGGCAGAATGATTGAGGAGAAATATGTTAGGTAGATAGTAGATAAATATTTTATGATGTGGCGGTAATGTGGCAATGATAGCACCTGAAGTTGGGTAGAATGACTGGAGATGCCCTTACAGGCTGACTTAGGTCCAAACCACGAAAATTACGGGATAAATGAGCTGGTTTGTCCTAGTTAAATGGGTTCACGTGAGTCTTTTTTGAAACTCAGCCCATGCCCAGGCTCATTGAAGGCTCGGTCTAAGCCCGCCTCAAACCACTTCAAACCCATTTTAGTTTAATTTATTAGTTTATTTCATCATATATAAAAAATATTTCTACATACTACAATTTCGAACTTTAATACCATAAGATCATATTACTAATTGTATCTTGTTATATAAATGATAAAAAAATTCACTAAGCAAAGTTATAAAAAATTTAATTAAGTTCACCAAGTAAAAATTATATAAAATATCATTGTAAAATCAAATTTTTTGTGCTAATTTAAAAATTTCACTAACATTGTCTTTATTATGGCGGATTAGATGAAATATGTTAAATATTGAGCGCCCTATTTAAGCGCCACAGTTGCAGATCCTCACACATATTCTCATTTGTTGTGTTCTCGAGAGTTCTAGAGATAGAGAGAGAAGGTTAGCTGTTGACAGCTATGTATTTTACACAACTTTCAGATATGAATTTGATGGTGTTTAGAATGCTAAGTTGTGTAGTTTATATAGCTTTTGTGTTTTATTTGTTATCATTTGTACTTTTTGATATGTTTGCTAGTTTTGCATTACTTGTTGTGAATTTGTTGAATAATTGAAGGAAAACATTCAAATATGTGCCTAGAGAGTTGAAGGATGAGCCAAATAGGCTCTTAAGCTTAATTAAATACTTAATTAAAGTATAATGGACTGGATTAAATGATCAAAGCCCGCGAAAACCAGAAGCCCAACAAGAAAATGGACTGGTTTGACCCAGTCCAATGCAAAATACAAAGGCTCGGGTGACCCACCCGGTCAGATTTACTTGGGTCGACCCTATTCAAAAATAGGCTACTAGGTCGTGTGAAATGTTTCACTCGATCCAGGTCGGCCGGGTCTGAGGATGTGCAATTTTTTCTCTCCAATCAAGGTTTAAGCCTATATATTTAAAACCTCCATTTTCATACATGCCCTGTTTAGTGTCTAATTGTGTTACTTTAATTTATTTATTTTATTGTGTTTAGTACTTATTTTGTTTAATTTTATATTGTTTATGTGTTGCTTTTATGTGTTTATTTGTGCTTATTGCTCTAATGGTGGATTATGCCAAGCATTACAAAAGCTTGAGCTTTTAATCATAAAAGCAGGTATTTTATGGAAATAAGGTGGCAAGTGCAAATCGAGTAACTGAGCTGGATTATTTAAAAAAGAAGAAGATCAAGATAGCTAAAGAAATTGAGGAAAAAGCAACCGTACGGGCAGGCTAAGGAGCGCGGGCGGGGCGCGAAAAGGCCGAGAGCCTCGGGCCCTCGTTGCGCGCCCCGCAAGGGCCCCCGCCGCCCTTGCGCTTCCGCCGCGCGCCATGCGCCCCAAGGCGCCCATGCAGCCCGCCGGCGCGCAGGCTGCTCCATCTCCCTCTCGGGTCCAGTTCTCCCCCAGGTTTCCTTTTCACTCCAGTTCCAACTGATTCTAATCAGTTAAGGACTCTTTTGAGCTGCATTTTTAATTCCTAGAATTTATAGCTTTTTATTACCTAAACTTTTAGAGTGGACTTTTGGGCACAAATCTTCCACAAAAATCCCCTTCATTAATTGATCTCTTACCATCAATCTCACATCACCCTCTCTCTCTCTCTCTCTCTCTCTCTCTCTCTCTATCATATCTATAGAGATTTTGGGGATTCATACGATACACATCATTCACTACCATTCTACCCACCATCTCATATTCCATTCTCTCTATTCTCCCCATTCTCTCTCTTTTCACACACACTACACACACTAATCTCTACACCATTTTCCTTCACCATTTGCACCATCACCTTCACAAGAGGAAGAGGAGAAAAGGAAGAAGAAGGAAACCAAGCCAAGCTAGGAGAAGGGAAGACGAGAAAGGCCCGACGACGAGCCATCCGTGGAAGCTAAGCTCGGAGGAGGTTTTCTTGTATTTTCTTTGTATTTCTTGGATGTTTGTGTGGAATTGTCCCAAAACTCTTGAAAGATACTTAATATTGTAGAAGTTTGAGTTATTTGCATTTGATTTATAAGATGACTTCCTTCTATGATGTTTATGTTGTTTTGAGCATGTTTAGTGGCTAATCTCTCTATTAGGGGGTAGAGGATCGATGTGGTTTTGATCTATGCTTGCTCTTGTTGATTGTTGTTGTTGGAATCATGCTTTTTCATGTTTAGATAATTGATCACTACTTGAACATTGATAGAATTTAGAGAAGTCTTGATTGTGAATCTAATTCCGAAAATTGATTCCTTCGACGTTAGGTGCATGGGGTGTCTAAGCCTAATATGTTAATCTTGTTTGTATGATATAGCTAAGAGAGGTTTAACTGATAGACGGTGACAGGAATTGAAGTTAAACTAATTGGAAGGGTCTATCATATTTGCGAGAATAGCATTATCAACTTGACTTAAACATAGTGATAAAACTATTGAGAGAATTTACACCCTAATACCTTAATCAAGCCTATTTCCTCTAATCTCGATTTAATTTGTGTTTTTGCATTTAATTGTCTTGCATTATTGTCTATTTCAAATTCCTAGCATAATCATCATCAAACCCCCTTGTTAGAATGTTTAGATTTTATTTTAGTTGTTTTGTTGAAAGTATGTGTGGTCTTTAGATAATTCTTTCACATAAGTCTTCCTTGAGAGATCGACTTGGGTTAAGCTTATTGCTTCTACAATTGACCCCGTCCAATTACGGGTGTGGTCCTAAGTAGTCGTCTCGTGAGCATAAATCGGAAATATAAATGTAAATTTATACCCAATCAAATTTTGGTGCCGTTGCCGGGGAAGGCTTTTAAGAATTTTCTTATTGGTGCTATATTTGCTTTTGTATCATTTGTTTGTATTTGTGAAAGTGATCTTGTTTAAGTATCATGTTTGTGTTGTTGTTTTTGTTTTGATTTTCTTGTGTTGATTGTTTGGTCTCACCCCTCTTTTCGCAAGGTACGTTTAATCTCCATTTTGTTTGTGTTTGTGTATGCTAGGGAGGCGAAGCCTCAATCGGAGACTAGCCCCCGTGTTTGAAAACATCCATCGACCGAGGAGATTCGACGTGTTCTAGTGGGAAAGAAAGATGGAAGCTAACCATTTCAACAACCCCGACAATGCCAATGCCAATGCCAATGTGGCTAGGAACATGAGAGATTTTGCTCGTCCCGTGATTGGGGCGTCGACTTTTTGCATAGTTCTTGGTGAAGCCGCAAGGAACTACGAGTTGAAGAATATCCATTTTAGCCAACTTTCCTCATTCTATGGGATGTCGGCCGAAGATGCTTTGAACTTCATCCGGGAGTTCTATTTCGTCGTTCAAACCTTTCCTCTACAAGGTTTGAATGAAGATCAATTGAAGATGAGGTGTTTCCCTTACACCTTGAAGGATCGAGCCAAGACATGGTTCATGTCTCTTCCGGCCAATTCATTGGCCAATTGGAATGCCGTCTATGAGAAGTTCATGGCCAAGTACTACTCCAATCAAAAGACCCAAGACTTGAGAGCCCAAATTGTTACATTTACCCAATCTCTGGGTGAAGCATTTCATGAAGCTTGGGATCGATTTCGAGGTCTCCAACAACAATGCCCTCACCACCATCTCGCACCCGAGTTGCTCAACCAATTCTTCTACGACGGGCTATCACAAAATTTCCAATATATGGTGGATAATGCATCGAGATGAGACATTGGAGGATGGACCACCGAAGAGGTCTCAAACATCTATGAGACCATGGCCACTACTTCTCAACAAAAGAGTGCTAGAGGGAAGAGAGCTTCCGTCAATGAAGCCAACCCTAGTTATGATGTGACGAAACAACTTGCCGAGTTGACAAGGCAAGTAGAGATGCTTAGAACTTCCGAGAGACCACCCCAACAAGTGATGACCGTTGAGACTTGTGGGATTTGTGGAGAGTATGGCCATGGAGCCAAGTTGTGCCAAAGATCTATCGAGCCGGAGTCAAGCGAAGATGCTCATTTCCATGCTCTTCAAGAGCAAGTAAATGCTCTCCAAGGCTTCCAACCGCGCCAACAATACAACCCCTACTCTCAAACATACAATCCGGGGTGGAGAAATCATCCGAATTTCTCTTGGAAACAACCTCAACAACCTCCTCAACCACCACAACAACGACCTCCACCTCAACAAGCCGGAGGTGGCTAAGCTCCACCTTATCCAAGGCCGCAACAATATCCGGCTCAACCCAATCAACCGCCAAGGACAACATTGTAAGACACATTGCAATCCTTCATTCAAGCCACATAACAAAGATTCGAATCCGTTGAGGCTTCCGTGAAGAGAATTGAGACCTAAGTGGGCCAAATAGCCGGGACCGTTGGAGAGTTGGCCAAGCAAACAAAGCCGGGCAAGTTGCCTAGCCAACCGGAGCAAGCTCAAGCAATCACCATGCTTAGAGGAGGAAAAGTGATAGACAACAAGGTTGGAGAGTCAAGCCCAACCAAGGAAGTTGAAAAAGAAGAGGAGACTCCTTCACAACAACAAAAGGAGCCCGAAATGCAAAGTGAAGAAGTGAAGAAGCCCACACTCCACAAGGCTACCAATCCTTACAACCCTCCAATTCCATTTCCAAGCCGGTTGAGGAATAAGAAGCACGACACTCAATTCCAAGAGTTCTACAAACTTCTATCCAAGGTGAATGTCAATCTTCCACTCCTTGATGTCATCCGAAATGTGTCGGCCTATGTCAAGTTCTTCAAAGAACTTGCTTTAAAGAAGAGGAAGTTTGGAGAGGATGAGAAGATAGAGGTATCCGAAGTGGCTAGTGCAATCCTACAACATCAACTACCACCCAAGCTCTGTGATCCAGGTAGTTTCACTCTTAAAATTGCTTTGGAAAATGGTAAAGAAGCATGTGGTATGCTAGATCTATGAGCCGAAATTAATTTGATGCCTTACTCTATTTATGAACAATTAGAGTTAGGGGAATTGAAACCAACTAGAATGTGTCTTCAATTGGTGGATAGGTCCGTGAGATATCCTAGGGGAATAATAGAGGACATTCTAGTTAAGGTTGGTGGATTGATCATACCGGTTGATTTTGTTGTTTTGGATGTGGGTGACGTGAAAGAAACGGGTAAAGAACATACTCTTCTTCTTGGTAGACCTTTTATGGCTATGACAAACACTTTAATTGATGTTAAAAATGGAACCTTAAAAATGTCGGTGTTAGGAGAAATGGTTTCTTTTTCCGTACATGAAAACAAGGCTATTCTCGTCTCCTCATTTGAGGAAAATTGTTCTTACATTGATGTTATTGATGTCTTGGCCGAGGAAGTTTTCTTGCAGGAAATAGGTGATCCTTGGAGGAGTGAAACCTCGCCCGAGGAACTTGCTATGGATGAAGCCTACCTCAAGTGTGGGGGAGACGAGTTGAATGCCGAGGAGATGGAGATCTTTCTAGGAGAAGGCATGAGTCTCATGGAAGTCATGGCCTCAACCGAAGAGGAAGTGAAGCCTACTCCCGAGCTTGAGCTCAATGAGCTCCTATCTCATCTCAAATACGTCTTCCTTGACGATGAAGAGAAGAAGCCCGTGATCATCTTTTCCGGGCTTGAAAAGGATGAAGAAGACCTCTTAGTAGCCGTACTAAAGAGGAACAAGCAAGCCATTGGATGGAGTCTTTCTGACATCAAAGACATTAGCCCCTCTACGTATATGCATCGCATCATTCTAGAGGAAGGGGCTAAGCCGGTTCGTGAAGGGCAAAGGAGGCTCAACCCCGTGCTAATGGAAGTCGTAAAGAAGGAGATTCTTAAGCTCCTAGTGGAAGGGATTATCTATCCCATAGCCGATAGTGAATGGGTGAGCCCGGTCCATGTTGTTCCAAAGAAAAGAGGGATAACGGTCGTTGAGAACGACAAGGGAGAACATGTGGCTACTTGAACCACCACCGGGTGGAGAATATGCATTGACTACCGAAAGCTCAATGCCGCCACTAGAAAAGACCACTTTCCCCTCCATTTCATTGATCAAATACTTGATAAACTTGCCGGTCATAGTTTTTATTGCTTTCTTGACGGTTTATCGGGTTATTTTCAGGTGGCCATAGCGCCGGAGGACCAAGCCAAGACCGCATTTACGTGCCCGTTTGGCACATTTACGTGTCGGAGAATGCCGTTTGGACTATGCAATGCACCGGGCACTTTCCAAAGGTGTATGTTCTCTATCTTCTCCGAAATGATTGGAGACTTCATTGAGGTATTCATGGATGACTTTTCGGTCTTTGGATCTTAATTTTCCGATTGTTTAGAGAAGTTAGAACTTATCTTGAAAAGATGCATAGAAAGTAGCCTAACTCTGAGTTGGGAAAAGAGTCATTTTATGGTTACTAGTGGCATAGTCCTTGGTCATGTTGTGTCTAAAGAAGAAATGAGTGTAGACAAGGCTAAGGTAGATGTGTAACGACACATTTTTCAAAATTATCATTTATAAATATAGTATTTTTAGTCTCATCGTTATGATGAACTCAAATTAAATAATTTATATTTTTAGTTGTCCCGCCTGCAGAGAAAATTAAAAGATAATATCAATAGTTCATAATATGAATAAAAGTATTAAAAATATACCATAATTTATAATTCCAGATTCCATAACTAATCCAAAATACAGAAAATAATAATAATAATAATAATAATAATAATAATTTATCCAAAGAACGGTTAATTACCTTGTAAACTCCCTCAACTCACTTTTCCACTATCTGCAAAACCATCCATCAATTTTCTTCTCAACTAACGCAAAAAAAAAACCTTATGAATTCAATAGTCATACTATCCTCTGAATCAAGATGAACCAATTCTTGGCTCACACAAATTTTCCAATTCAAAATAAGTTTTACACACTTGAAGCGAGAAGGAACGTCTGCCCAGATTTCAAAGCAAAACAACGACGCTCGTCAAATCTAAAATTTAAACCAAATTCTGAAATCAAGGTAATATCTTGTCTCCCAAAATATTTTTAGTACGTATATAGATAATATAAAATTTGGTGTTAATGAGTTAATCTTCTTGAATTCTATTCTGCCGAATTAAATGATGAACTACAGAGAACTATATATTTTTATTTGCTATTTTGATATTATATTCTCTATCTCTTTTACACTCCAAATTGTAGATGACGTAAACAAAATAGTTATTGGAAATTCATGGTGATAATTAAGGAATTAGTTGAAGATAATTAATTTGAAATGTTAATTTGGAAGAATAATATGTAATGTTCTGCGAGAGTTCTATTTTACTAAGAATAACCTTTAATAATTATCAAAACCATATAATCTTTTCATTTAATAGGATTAAGGAAACCTGTTAACCTTTAGTCTTGCGAAAATTATTAAAATATATTTAATCTCATCAACAATTGTGTACGGGAATATATTTTAAAACATATAATTTAATTCTTTAAATTTAATTTATAAAACTTATCAACTCTTAGTCTAATTACGAATATTAAATATTAGAGAAAAGTATACAACAAATTAATTAGTATTAATTTCGTTTGAATTATAATTCAGTTTAGGAACTTATAATTCTTATAATCTTTTGAGTTATTAAAATATTTTAATATGTTCTTTGCTAGGTGAAGGCGAGTTAGTTCCTTCAAGTTTTATTACAATTTACATTGAAAAGTCGAGTCAAAGGTCTGCAAAGTAAAGGTGGGGAATTTTATACGCACGTGGTTATTTATTATCCATTATATATTGATCTTGTGATTTATTGTTCGACTGAGTGTTTATGTGAAAGTTAAAGTTAAAGTATGCCAGGGACCATTCATAGGTCCGGGACCGTAAAAAGTTATCCTTGGGTCGCCCACCGTGCATGTGTATATGCATATACTTGTTCAGAGACCGTTTATAGGTCTGAGGCCATGATAAGTTGCCTTTGGGCTGACTCCCCACTGTTCAAACCATTATTATTACAGTGACAGTTGACATAGCATGAATGTATGAATATGAGTTACTCGTTTAATATGTTTTGGATAATGCGTATTCTCCACTGAGTGTATTCGTTATACTCATCCCCTTATTATAACATTTCAGATTGAGGAGTTTGGTGATGGCAGTGAGGAAATGGATGATAGTTAAGTTTTTATTTAAATATTTAAGTTACTACACTCATTTGACTATTAAACCTTAGTTAATATTTCAGCTGGACTATATGATTCTAATTTTAAATAAGCTTAGATGTTTGAACTTATTAAAAACGCTTCCGCACTATGTTATACGAATTATATATTATGTAAGTTTCTTAAATAGAAGTTTATTAATGTATTATTATGATTTTCTAGTGTTAGTTTTATTCCACATTTGAGAAAATGTTTTAAATTCTCTTTCATGCATTATTTTATATGTTAGTTTTTATAAAATAAATAACATTCTAGGTTTATAAAATTAGGGTGTTACAAGATGTGATTGAAAAATTACCTCCACCCATTAATGTGAAAGGAATTAGAAGTTTTCTAGGCCATACCGGTTTTTACCGTCGGTTTATTAAAGACTTCTAAAAAATTAGCCAACCTCTATGCCATTTACTTGCTCAAGATGTTTCTTTTGAGTTTGATGAAAAATGTTTGCATGCTTTTAATACTCTTAAGGAGAAATTGATCACCGCACCAATTGTTGTTCCTCCTGATTGGTCTTTACCATTTGAAATCATGTGTGATGCATCAAATTCCACCGTGGGCGCCGTTTTGGGTCAACACATTGATAAAATTCTTCGTGTAATTTACTATGCTAGCCTTACCTTGAATAGTGCTCAAGTAAATTACACCACCACTGAAAAAGAATTGCTTGCTGTTGTATTTTCATTAGATAAATTTAGATCCTACATCTTAGGTTCTAAAGTCATTGTGCATAGTGATCATGCGGCTCTACGACATTTGTTGACCAAGCCCCAAGCTAAACCTAGACTCATTAGGTGGATTTTGCTTGTGCAAGAATTTGATGTTGAGATTAAGGATAGAAAGTGGTGTGAAAATGTGGTAGCGGACCATTTATCTCGCCTCCCCGTTGATGACAATTTCAATTTGTTGCATGAAAAAGGAGTTGATTGTGATATATTTCCATAGCTCTTGCGCTTAATTCCTCTTCTTGGTATGCCGATATTGTCAATTATCTTGCTTGTCATAAAATGAGACCTAACCTTTCTTTCCAAGAAAAGAAAAGATTTTTGGCAAAGTGTAGGTATTACTTTTGGGACGATCCATACCTTTTCCATTTGGAAAAAGACGAGATAATTCGAAGATATGTCCCGGAAGAGGAGCAAACCGATGTTCTAGCCTTTTGTCACTCATCTCATTGTGGTGGTCATTTTGGAGGGCAAAAGACGGCTAGAAAGATCCTACAATCCGGTTTGTATTGGCCTTCAATTTTTAAAGATGCTCATGCTTACTCCATTTCATGTGATAAATGCCAAAGACTTGGTAACATTGGGAGAAGAAATGAAATGCCTTTAAATATCAATCTTGTTGTTGAAATTTTTGATGTTTGGGGTATTGATTTCATGGGACCATTTCCTAACTCATTTGGTTTCGAGTATATCCTTTTAGCGGTTGATTATGTCTCAAAGTGGGTTGAAGCAATCCCCACTAGGTCTTGTGACGCTAATGTGGTTGTCAAGTTTGTGCAGGAACACATTTTGAGTAGGTTTGGATTCCCTAGAGCGATCATAAGTGACGGTGGAACTCATTTCACCAACAAGCTTTTTGCAAGATTGATGAAGAAAAATGGAGTGACTCACAAGTTGGCAACTCCATACCATCCTCAAACTTTCGGACAAGTTGAGACTAGCAACAAACAAATTCAAAACATCTTGAAGAAGACCGTGAATGTGACGAGGAAGGATTGGTCACAAAGGTTACCGGATGCTCTTTGGGCGTACCGGACGGCTTACAAAACCATTCTAGGAATGGGCCCGTACTGTCTCATTTATGGAAAAGCGTGCCATCTCCCCGTTGAGATCGAGCACCGAGCCTATTGGGCTATTAAAGCGGTGAATTGTGATCTAGCAAGTGCAGGAAAGGAGCAAGCCTTACAATTGTCCGAGCTCGACGAGTTGAGAAACGAAGCCTATGACAACGCCACGATTTATAAAGACAAAGTGAAGAGGCTACACGATAGGCGGATTGTCAAGAAAGAGCTCACGCTGGGCATGAAAGTTCTCCTTTTCAACACTAGATTGCGGCTTTTCCTCAGAAAACTCAAATCACGTTGGAGCGGACCGTTTATTATTGAAGAAGTGTTTCCCTATGGAGTAGTCACGTTGAAAAATCCGGTAACAAACGTTACCTTTCAAGTGAACGGGCACTGAGTCAAGCCATACTATGAAGGGTTTTCGCACGAAGACGATGTGGAGGAATTGAAGCTTGTCAATTCCGAGTGAATTCTCCAAAAACTTCGTCTAGCTCGAGACGTTAAAATGAGCGCTGCATGGGAGGCAACCCATGATTTTTATTGTTTAATTTTATTTTCTCTTGTCTTAATTTTAATTTGTTCAAGGTATTTTGTGGAGTGAAAAATTTTTAATTGGTGAAATAATTTTGCAGGGTGGAGAAGGGGAAGCAAAACAGAGCAAGAAGTGCACAAATTGCGAAATGAAAAAAGAACACAGCGCGGGCGGGGCGTGAAAAGGCTGAGAACCCCGTGCCCCCACTGCGCGCCCCGCAAGGGCCCCCGCCGCGCCAACTGGCCCCCGTGGGGCTCTCTCTCCACGCCCCCGCGGGGCGCGCTCTCTCTTGCTCCCTCTAACCAACACATACCCCCCTAGCGGGGCCCACCTCTTTTAACACTTGTGGACATCTTTCACCACTTGTACTCCCCCTCTGGACACATGTACTCACCTCTTCAATAATAGCTCACCTAACTCCTTCACTTCCCATCTCATTCTACGCCCTTCTTCCATTTCCCCAACTTTCACTCCAAAATTCTGCTAAAATTCACAGCACCTCCTTCCTACTCCTTCCAAAATTCCACCAAAAATTCACCAAGCTCCCACGCGCCCCATCCAGCCCCGCCGCGCTACACCGCCCCGTCAGGCTATTTTCTTGTGCTCCACCTCCACCTCCGGATTGTTGTTGCACTTCCTATCTCTGCACATCTCCAACCTCCTCACCATGGGCCCAAAAATGAAGTTGCCTAAAATTTTGGGAGGAAAGGGCAAAGACAAGAGTAAGAATGCTAGAAAAGCTACAAACACTGACAAGGGCAAAGGATAGGAAGGCACGAGCTCCCTGCCCATGGTATCGGACCTCCGCCAACAATATGGAGCTCCATTCCTCATCACCACTCCGAATAAAGGTAACCATTACCTCACTCTCCGTAGCCATGAGATATCTTGTCCTCGCTACATTGATTGGAAGTTGATGCGGGAGTTGAATTTGGAAAAACAAATAATGGAGTACCTTAAGGTGTTAAATTTGCAAACCTTTGCTAGGATGCAATATTATACTTATGATAATGTCGTGCTTGAATTTTTGGTGTCATTTCAACATGATGAGGTGGAGGGAAAGAGTTGTACCTTCTGGATGTTTGATTTGCAATATAACATCACTTTGGCTGAATTGCGGGATTACTTTGATTTCCCAACTGTGGGGATCAAGAGAATACCATCTGATTTCAATGCTGCGGATGCATGGTATGAAATTTTGGGGTTCCAGAATTGGAATACAAAGGGCATTCCAAGCAAATTCATAGAAGATCCGGCCTTGTCCGTTGTTCACAAATTCTTGGCATACAACATTTCGGGCAAAGAGCAAGCCAACAAGATGAACTCAACAGAGGTATTCCTACTTTGGTGTGCAAAGAAAGGCAGAAAAGTATGCCCGTCCACCTTCATTTTGAGCACTATCAATGACGCCGTCATGCGGAAGACCCAACACCCTTCCTTCTGTGCGTTCATCTCCGCCATTTGTTTCAAAATTGACACACTTGATGAGGATGCCCCAGCTCGTACTGGCTACAGACGGCTCGACGCCCCCACAATTGACAAAGGGGAGCTCAAGCGAGCCGAAGTGATCTACAATGAGCGAGAGGTGCGCCCTCATGCAAAGAGGACTTGTGTTGGCACCTTGAAGCAAATACAGCGCAGCACCATGAAGCTCACAGGAGGTTCCTCCTCTGCACCACAAGAGCCCAATGAAGAGGGCGGCGATGAAGAGCATGACGCCGGCGGGCAACAAGAAGGACATGCAGCCCCTCACGGGTACCACATGCCTGTCAATGACTGGGGGTCGTTCCAAGGATACATGGACTCTCGCCTGGACCACTTCCAGCACTCCATTTCCGATACCATGAGCACCTTTGGGGATCAAATCCGGGATTCCATGTCGACCTCTTGGAAAGAGCATAATGCCCGCATGTTGCAACAACAAGAGCGTTGGGATACCTCTTTTGTAATAATGCATGATGCGATTGGGGTCGTGCACCAAGATGTTCGGGGCATCAACACTCGCCTCGACACGCATGATGAGCAAATTCGAGCCCTCCAATCGAGCTGGGATGTATAGACTCTTGCCTCTTCATTTCCACCGCCACCACCAAATGAGCAGTGAAGTATTTTATGTTTTGTCTTATTCGTGTGAGTTGTTTTTCTTGTAGTTTTTCGTATTCTCTTTCCATTTTTGTGTTTCCTAGTGTTGTTTTGTAGGAGCTCATGCACGTAGCCGGTTGTCTACAAAATTGTGACGTTCTCTACTCCCTTATCTCTTTTGTTTGCATTAGTTTTTCATACATTGAAGACAATGCATGTTTTAAGTGTGGGGGAGAGCATGTTATGTTATGTAGTGAATTTTGTTATTTTTGCTTAAATATGTTGGTATCAATGACGTTATGTTAATTGTGTTGGTTTTGATATGCATGATTATTTGGTTTAATTATCTAAGTATAGTGTGATTCTCCCACTTAGTATTTTGACTTGCCCGATGGTCAAATTTGAAATTTTTTTGATATGAATCTTCAAGGAATTACTCTCAAGTTGGTCATGAAAAAAAGGAATTGTTTCGTGGTGTCACTCTCAAGCATAAATTATTTTTGTATGTGATCACAATTTGATGATTAACGTTGAAGGGTATTGCTCTTGAAGAATAGGAAGCATGCTCGGCCTTATTCTTGAAAACTACTCCACTTAATCATTTATCCTAGTATTTATGATATGTAAAAAATAATAATATATAAAAAAAAGATGAAAATAAAAAAATATATATAAAAAAAGGGGAAAATAAGGATCTCTACTCCTCTAGTTGATTTATTCGACTATGAGTATGGGAAACCACGCAAGGACACTAGGGATGTCCTCCCTATGGTTGTACCTTGTGATTCTTGATCCATACCCCCATGAATGTGTTTAAATAAATGGGATTGCATTCCGGATTCTACTCCTCTCATGTGTGTTAATC
Organism: Perilla frutescens; assembly: GCA_026008535.1. Taxonomy (NCBI): domain Eukaryota; kingdom Viridiplantae; phylum Streptophyta; class Magnoliopsida; order Lamiales; family Lamiaceae; genus Perilla; species Perilla frutescens. The sequence goes on from BRKX01000015.1 coordinate 18,767,269, forward strand.
CTTTCACGTGTTGCATGATGAGTATGGAAAACCACATTAGGAAGCTCGGTTATACTCGATGATTTGACCTAATGATCCTTGTCCTGTGTTTGCAATCCCCTTGTCGCTTAATGAAGTATCTTAATAAATGTGGATGTGATTTGTGGGGATGTAAATTAATTGAATTTGGGCTAACGTGTTTTTCCTAGACTTGAGAGGACAAACAATTCACTTGATAAGATATTGTGTTCACATTCTTGGATAATGAATGCTTTTGTGGGAACCATGCAAATTGTCGATTTCACGATCACCTCGTGAATATTTCCCTCTTGCTTCATATTTTTAATTTCTTATTTGCTTGAGGACAAGCAAAGAGCTAAGTGTGGGGGAGTTGTTTAGTGTCTAATTATGTTACTTTAATTTATTTATTTTATTGTGTTTAGTACTTGTTTTGTTTAATTTTATATTGTTTATGTGTTACATTTATGTGTTTATTTGTGCTTATTGCTCTAATTGTGGATTATGCCAAACATTACAAAAGCTTGAGCTTTTAATCATAAAAGCAGGTATTTTATGGCAATAAGGTGGCAAGTGCAAATCGAGTAACTGAGCTGGATTATTTAAAAAAAGAAGAAGATCAAGATAGCTAAAGAAATTGAGGAAAAAGCAACCGCACGGGCGGGCTAAGGAGCACGGACGGGGCACGAAAAAGCCGAGAGCCTCGCGCCCCCACCGCGCGCAAAGCCCCTGTCGCGCGCCCCGCAAGGGCCCCCGCCGCGCCATCCGCCCCCGCGGGGCTAGCCCCCATGGCGCCCGTTGCCCCCGCCGTCCCTGCGCTTCCGCCGCGCGCCATGCACCCCGCGGCGCCCATGCAGCCCGCCGGCGCGCAGGCTGCTCCCTCTCCCTCTCGGGTCCAGTTCTCCCCCAGGTTTCCTTTTCACTCCAGTTCCAACTGATTCTAATCAGTTAAGGACTCTTTTGAGCTGCATTTTTAATTCCTAGAATTTATAGCTTTTTATTACCTAAACTTTTAGAGTGGACTTTTGGGCACAAATCTTCCACAAAAATCCCCTTCATTAATTGATCTCTTACCATCAATCTCACATCACCCTCTCTCTCTCTCTCTCTCTCTCTCTCTCTCTCTCTCTCTCTCTCTCTCTCTCATATCTATAGAGATTTTGGGGATTCATACGATACATATCATTCAATACCATTCCACCCACCATCTCATATTCCATTCTCTCCATTCTCCCCATTCTCTCTCTTTTCACACACACTACACACACTAATCTCTACTCCATTTTCCTTCACCATTTGCACCATCACCTTCACAAGAGGAAGAGGAGAAAAGGAAGAAGAAGGAAACTAAGCCAAGCTAGGAGAAGGGAAGATGAGAAAGGCCCGACGATGAGCCATCCGTGGAAGCTAAGCTCGAGGAGGTTTTCTTGTATTTTCTTTGTATTTCTTGGATGTTTGTGGGGAATTGTCCCAAAACTCTTGAAAGATACTTAATATTGTAGAAGTTTGAGTTATTTGCATTTGATTTATGAGATGACTTCCTTCTATGGTGTTTGTGTTGTTTTGAGCATGTTTAGTGGCTAATCTCTCTATTAGGGGGTAGAGGATCGATGTGGTTTTGATCTATGCTTGCTCTTGTTGATTGTTGTTGTTGGAATCGTGCTTTTTCATGTTTAGGTAATTGATCACTACTTGAACATTGATAGGATTTAGAGAAGTCTTGATTGTGAATCTAAATCTGGAAATTGGTTCCTTCGACGTTAGGTGCATGGGGTTCCTAAGCCTAATATGTTAATCTTGCTTGTATGATATAGCTAAGAGAGGTTTAACGGATAGACGGTAACAGGAATTGAAGTTAAACTAATTGGAAGGGTCTATCATATTTGCGAGAATAACATTATCAACTTGACTTAAGCATAGTGATAAAACTATTGAGAGAATTTACACCCTAATACCTTAATCAAGCCTATTTCCTCTAATCTCGATTTAATTTGTGTTTTTGCATTTAATTGTCTTGCATTATTGTCTATTTCAAATTCCTAGCATAATCATCATCAAACCCCCTTGTTAGAATGTTTAGATTTTATTTTAGTTGTTTTGTTGAAAGTATGTGTGGTCTTTAGATAATTCTTTCACATAAGTCTTCCTTGAGAGATCGACTCGGATTAAGCTTATTGCTTCTATAATTGACCCCGTCCAATCGCGGGTGTGGTCCTAAGTAGTCATCTCGTGAGCATAAATCGGAAATATAAATGTAAATTTGGACCTAATCAGCCCCATATGTTACAAGAGAGATTAGATAGCCACAAAATAGAGGAAAAAAGAGGAGAAAGACGAAGACTTATCCATCTACTCACAAGGAGGTGTCATGATCGCTAGAGAATGGGTGCTAATGCTGAAGAGATAGAGATAGCTGGATCCACCCATGTTATTCAGTTATATGACAATTTTTCATGAATATTAATATTGTAGTTTTTGTTATTTATTTTATTATTTCTAGCTAAATTTCTAGTTGGGTTTTAGGGATTAGATATTATGGATTTTATCATTTGATTTGATTGCTTTCTTCATTTATCTGTCGGGGTTTGATTTTTATAATTTTATTCTAATCTTGTATGAATGCTTGATCACAATTTTTATATGCTAGTCGATTAATTTGATGTACTCACCATAGAAAAATTAATTGAGAGAAAGATATAATTCAAGTTATGTATGTTTGGAAGTACAGACCCAGTGAACAAGTATTACATAGGGTTCAATAAATCTTCATGTGCTTGATTGAGAGTAATGACATGTGTGGAGAATCGACCAAGTGAAGTGCATGTTCATTATGTCTATGTTATGGTATATACCAAAATAAGAATCCTAATAACAAACTAGTAATTGCCTACCATTGATAAATTAAAGACTAAGTTGGGTTTAAAAAATGAATGGATATAAATAAATGAGATATAATTCAGTTTCCCTAAAACCTACGTTTTTACCTATTAATAGTTCCTTCATTTTATTTGTGTTTTTATTTGCTATTATTATTTCCCTTACTTTTGATAATATTGTCTAAATATTAATTAGGAGCTTGTGTTTAAGAACATATGAATTATAGTCTCTGCTAGGAATGTAAACAAACTGAATCGAGTCGAATATCTTCAAGTTCGAATTCGAGTTCGTTTATTCATATTGGGATCGAATTCGAATTTGAATTCGAATCGAGCTTTGGTTTCTTGTTTGAATTCGATTCGAATAAAAAGAACTATGATCGAGTTCGATTCTAGTTCAGTCGAGATCGACTCGATAAAGAGTTCGATTAAAGTTTGACAAAGAATTCGATAAAAGTTCGACAAACAGTTCGCTAAAATCTAGAGTTTGTTACACAAATAGTTCAATAACAGTTCGCTACAAGTTCGGTAAAAGCTCGATAATTAAAAGTTCGAAACAAGAGTACGAAATTGATAGCCAAAACTTCCTGGTATAACTTCAATTCAACAAATGTGCATTCCACCCAAAATTGATCTATGTTCTTCATTTCCAAGCACCCTACAAAAGTTAATAAAAATATCCAAATTAGAGGAAAATGTAACTTAAAATAATGTAGTTAATATAAATAAATATTTACCCATGATTTCGATAACATCCTAAGTAACATTAACCTCTTTGATGTTTCTCTCTTTATCCTTTAAAATAAAAACACATAAATACAAAATTTTAGAAATAATAAAAAAAAGTTAATGCAAAAAGATATATATGAAACGAAAATAGCTTACTCTAGCTTTGCCCTTGATACCATAACGAGCTCGCAACCAATCGCTAGTGCAAAGTAGTATTTGCACAGTATCCACTCCCAAAGAAGCACGATGCGGATCGATAATTATACCATGCGTACTAAAAGTCGATTATGAAGCGACTGTAGTTATGATAATCTTAATTTTTGTAAAGTTTGTATAGTCCATTATTCTTGGTCGAATTATAGTACTTCATGAATCAATAACTAATAAGCTAGTAATAAGTAGTAAACATATTAACTGAGTTAATAAAGTTAATATTGGTATGTTGATTAATTTTCTTTGACTAACAACTATATCATAGTTACAAACTATTATTTATTTAGTTTTATCAATTATCAAGTGATATTAGATTAGATGTGTATATGTATATATATATATAATGTGTTGAGAATATATATATTAATATATATTTATACTAAGTTTTGTACTTTGTTTATATAATTTTTTTGTTGAGAATATATATTAATATTCAAATTAGTAAATTTAATCATACGCCTAACTCAATCTTGGTAAATATAATTTATTTATTTATGATAACCTTAATTTTTGTAAAGTTTTTATAGTCCATTATTCTTGGTCGAATTATAGTACTTCATGAATCAATAACTAATAAAGTTATTACACAATTTATTGTTTAATATTAGTACATTGTTTAATTTTCTTTGATTATCAACTATATCATAGCTACAAAATATTATTTTTATCAATTATCAAGTTATATTAGGTGTATATATATATTATGTTGAGAGTATATATTAATATATATTTATATTATGTTTTGTACTTTGATTTATATAATATTTTGTTGAGATTATATATTGATATTCAAATTAGTAAATTTTTTCATAATAGAAAATTTAATCACAAGTCTAACTAAATCTCGGTAAATATCAATCATATTAATAGAAAATCTAATCTTGGTCAAATAATTGCACCTCATGAATCATGAATAATAAGGTAATAATAGTAAACATATTAAATGAGCTAATACAATTATTAAACACAATTTATTATTTTTATCAATTATCAAGTGACACTAGGTGTGTGTATATATATATATAATATGTTGAGAATATATATTAATATATTATGCTTAAATAATTATAAATGTATATTGATCGAGATTATAAAATAAAAAAAGGATTCTATACTTAAAAAATTGTGATCTAGCCTAGTGGTTGGGAAAGATGTTAGTGATTTTTGAATTTATTTTGACCAGGGTTCCATCCTTGATGACAATAAAAAATCAATATTTTTAGCTTTTTTTAACATAAGCTCGATTAGGATTCGATTATAGGTTCGCGAACAAGTTCGTGATCCTGGTCGATTAGGGGTTCGCGAACATATTCGTTAATAGAAGTTCACGAACGTGTTCATGAGCAAGTTCGCGAACGGGCTCGTTTCAATTCGAATTCAAACTATTCGCGAACTTAGTAAGCCAAAAACCCTTAGGTTCGAGTTCGGCTCGTTTATTTTGTCAAGCTCGAAAAAAGTTCGAGTTTGGTTCGTTTATTAAATAATCAGAGTTTCGATCAAGATTTTTTCGAATCGATACCCGAGTGTATCACGAACTATTTGGTTCATTTACAGCCCTAGTCTCTACGAGATACGATACTCTTGCTCACTACATATTGCAATAACACCGTTCACTTGCGGTCATTTATTTATTAATAAATAGAGTGTTGAGTTTTTGACGTCATTATCGGGGAACTATTTTATTTTTGTGTTCTTATTCTAGTGTTATGTTAGTAGGCTAGACGTTTTTTATTTTGTTTTTGTTACTTTACTTTTTCTTTGGTTTTGTTAGGTAGTCCATGAACACTCGATCTAAAGGATCTCCCGTAAACCTTTTTGATCTAGAAATTGAGACTACTGATGAAAGACCATGAACACCCGATCTAAAGGATCTCCCGTAGACCTTTTTGATCTAGAAATTGAGACTACTGATGAAAGAGTTGAAAAGCAGAATAAATGATTAACAAGAAAATCAAGAGCAGAATCAAGGAGTGACGATGTAAGACCTTTAAAGACAGTCGACCCCGATGTCACTATCAGAGACGAGTTTCAGTAGCCTGCTGGACCGATTAGAGTGGTCGGAGGACCTGGAATCAATATCACTAATTTTGAGCTGAAGACATGGCTGATTCACATGGTGCTACATAATCAGTTTGGTGGCCATCAGACAGAAGATCCCAATACTCATTTGTTGTAATTTCTAGAGCTCTGTGGAACGATTAAGATTACTGGAGTGCTCCATGATGCTAACAAGTTGCGTATCTTTTCATTTACTTTGAAGGATAAGATGAAGAGTTGGTATTTGTCGATTGACCACACACTACAAGAAATTGAAGTTTTAACCACACATAAAATTACCACACATAATAATGTGTGGGCATTTAGCCACACATAATTATAAAATGTGTGGGTGAATATATCTGACATTTTTATTTACCTTTTCACATTTAATATATGTGGTTAAAATATTTTAATCACATTTTCATTTTATCGGAATGAATTCCAAATTGATTTAATTTTTTTATGCTTATGTGGCATTTTATTTTATTTTGATTTCTTTAGATAAAAAATTAAAAATAAATAATTAACCACACATAATTAATAGCTATGTATATGTGTGGGTAAAAGGAAAAAAATAAATTTTTTATGGGATGTTCTAGATTTCTTTACATTATTTATACCTACGTGGCATTTTCAAATAAATATTTTTTTACATAATTTAAAAAATAAATTATTAACCACGTATGATTACTAGTTATGTATATGTGTAGGTAAAGGGAAAATCAAACGCAACACTTCTAGATTCTTTTTAAATTATTTTACATCTATGTGGCATTTTCAAATAAATATTTTTTATAAAATTTAAAAATAATTAATTAATCACACATAATTAGCGGTTATGTATAAATGTGGTAAAAACACATAAATTTTCCACACATAATAATGTGTGGGTATTTTGCCACACATAATTATAAAATGTGTGGGTGAATGAAGTTGACAATTTTGTTTATATTTCGACATTTAATGTGTGTGGCTGAAATATTTTTAATCATATTTTTATGTTAACAGAATGAATTCCAGATTTTCTTCTAAATATTGTATGCATATGTGGCATTTTTATATAAACAAAACTGTTAATTTTATAAAAAAAAAATCAACCACACATAATTATTAGTTAAGTAAATATGTGGGTAAAAGGCATATGCACAATTTTGGCAGAAATGATTCGTGATTTCTTTCAATATTTTTATTCCTACGTGGAATTTTAAAACAAATGATTTTTTAATTAAAAAAAGGTTAACAACACATAATTAATAGTTATGTAAATGCGTGGGTATAAGACATGAAATCAGTGATTCTCTTCTTCTTTTCAATATTTTTATTTCTACGTGATAATTAAATATATATATATATTTAAATAAATAACTAATTACATATAAGTACGTAGTAGATATTTATGTGTGGGTGATGACATAGGTGACATGTAATTTTTGAGCATTGTTTAACACCCTCCCCTAACTTTGCATGATTTTGGGCATGAAAGCAGAATAATTTGCAGGTTACATGAGAATAGTTAATTACTTAATTGAATATTTCACATAACCTAATTAAAAAAGTATTTGTCAAATTTTTAAATATTTTAAAAGAATGAAATCATATGAGTCCAAACAAATAATTAATTTCTTTATTTAATGTACCACATAACCTAATTAAAAAATAAATATTTAACAATTATTAAAATATCTAGAAAAAATGAAATCATATAAGTCAAAACATGTATAATTAGTTATTATGTGTCTAATAATTTAATTCATTTTCTTCATAAACCAAAAAAAAGTTGTAAAGAGAAATCGTTAAATTAAAAAAAAAAGTCGGAATTAACGCACATAATCTATAATCTATTAAATAGAAACCAATATGTAAGGGAAAAAATGATATTTTTATTATGAAATTGAAATTTTAACAAAACCTATGCACCACAAACAATTGAAAAAAAATTAAGCGTAAATTGGGTATAAAAAATAAAAATGGATATAACACTATAATATAAATGTGACTTTTTTTTTCTCACTCATAAATGCCAACAATTAATGAAAATTTATGCTAAACTGAAAACATCACTATCTAGAACCAACTTAATAATTTTGAAGTCAAAATCTCAATGAATTGAAAGTAATTTAAAAATATAAGACCAAAAGTATCACTACTGAAATTCAAAGAAAACAATCAACACAGATCCTCAGAATCATAATCAAGATCATCAGCAGCAGGAGATGTACTAACATGAGAAGGTCCAGCACCATGGTTTGATGGTATATGTGGTATGGCAGAATGAGGCACAATATCTTTTTCAATCAATAGTTGTCTCAACTTTTGAAAATCACCTTCAAGTGCTTTAAAACGAGACTTGTACTCATGTAATTCATTGAGAACTTGATTATACGTGGGACGACTCGAGTCATCATTACACGTGTCTCGTGATTTACTAGGTGACCGCCCCCATCCAAACAAACGATTTGACTGGCGGCCTAGTACCATCTCCAAAATTGCTTTATCAGTCAATTTTTCTGGCGGGTTATCTCGTCTCAGCTGCATCATTTCTTCCTGTTGAATATAGTTTTTTTTCATTTATAATAATAATAATAATATAATTTAAAATAATGAGATGCACCATTAACAACATATTTAAACGAATTCCACGTATTTATTGTATACAATTTTTTTCAGATATAACCCTCAAACAAGATAAAAAAAAACATCTAGTTGAATAGCCAAATTCATTCAAATTACGTGGTAACAGCCACTTTCAAATTTAATTTCCAACTAAAAATAATAGTGAATTGTTTTAATAGTAATATTTACTCACATATTTAGTTTCAAGCTCTTGTGCCGGCCAACCCTTTTCAGCATGATAATTTCGACTCCGCCAGGTCTCTATTTGACCTATAGGAGCATCCAATTCAACTCCACGAGCAATATGATGGCGTGCTGTAGTCTTCGAACCATTTCTTGTCTCCCATTTTCGCTTATTTCTAGATTCAACATTCTTTTGTGCGCGTTCGTTTAAAGAAATTATAAATTAATTGCAAATAAAAAAAGTAATAAAATTAGACATGTTAGATTCATTGTAAAGTTAAATTATTAAATGCATTACCTTGTATGAAGGGTCAGACCAAAGATCACAAAGATAATCCCAATTCTCTTTGCTAACCTCGTCATTACCAAGCCTCTTAGCATTAATTGGGTCTTCTTCTCCTCCAATTTTCTTAAAGTAAGCATGTAGTTTATATTTGTATCCTTTCCATGCTTTTGCCATTTGACAATCAATAACTTCTTGTACTTTTTTATCCTCAACATCAATATCGAAAAGTGTCTGCAAAATTTAATATAGACATTTCAGATTTTCAGTTAATCATGTCACAATCTTGATGTCATGCATATAAAAAAAAATATTTGCGATAATATTCTTGGGACATTGTTAAATGATCCCACAAAGTCCAAGGATACTGCAAAAGCACGTTTAGACTTGCAAGATCTCAATATTCGTAAGGAATTATGGCTGAGAGAGAGGAACGGCAAAGTTGAAAAACCACATGCAAATTACACATTGAGTAAAGTCGACTGTAAGAAGTTTTGTGATTTTATAAAATCAGTTCGCTTACCAGATGGCTATGCTTCCAACATCAGTCAGTGTGTGACAGATTCTAACACACTCGGGGGAATGAAAACACATGATTGTCATGTATTGCTCCAAAAGATACTACCGACAGCCATTCTTCCATTCCTAGATAAGAAAATACGTGCATCACTAATTGAGGTTTCTCAATTCTTTCAAAAATTATGTGCAAAGACTTTATATGTCTGTGAGCTTGAGGACATGAAAAAGGGGATTGTTATCTTATTGTGTAAACTTGAAAAGATATTTCCACCGGTATTCTTTACAGTTATGGTTCACTTATGCGTGCATTTACCAGAACAAGCTTTGTTAGGAGGACCGGTTAGTCAAAGATGGATGTTTGGTGTTGAACGTCGTATGGGTACATATAAGGGATATGCCCGTAACTTTGCACGCCCTGATGGTTCTATTTCAGAAGCATATATTGTTGATGAGGCTATTACATTTTTATCTCGTTATTTACATAATACCGAGACAAGATTCACTCATCTAGAACGTAACCGGGATGTACCCATTACAACATACTCCATGGAGTTATTCAATAATAAGATTCACACATTGGGAACACCTACATTTGGACTATTAGGGGATTATCACAATGTGGTGCAGTGGTATCTTCTCAATAATTGTGGAGATGAAGTTGATATTTATATCAAGTGAGTTAAACATATTTTCATATTTGTAAAATTTATTTATAATTTCATAGATCTCACTTATTTTTTATTGCAGCGAGCATAAAGAAGTTTTGCGCTCTAGAGATATAAGAGAAGAAGATTATGATGCAATTCAAAAAAGTGAATTTCCTATTTGGTTCAAGAAAAAGGTAAATATATAGTATACAATGTAGTAGTAGTGGTGGTGGTGGTGGTGGTAGTAGTAGTAGTAGTAGTAGTAATAATAATAATAATAATAACAACAATAATCTCTTTTTTTTATTACTTACAGATGGCTATTCTTAAAGTCAACAATGATCCAAGGGCAACTGATGATTTATATGCACTTTCACAATTTTCGGATGATCGTTGCATGAGTTGGTCTAGCTGTGTTGTTAATGGTGTAAGATTTCATTGTAAGGAACGTGATGACAAGTTCAAGACACAATGTAGTGGAGTTTTTACATGGGGTGGTGGTGAGAATGATGATATCATGTACTATGGCGTTGTACTTGAAATTTTAGAGCTGGATTTTATCTTCCAAAGAAAGGTATTCTTGTTTCGCTGCAAATGGTACAATACCGATCCAAAGAAGAAGAGAATGTTAGTTGATAACAACTTAACATCGATTGATATTACATCTGAATGGTATACAGATGAGCCATTTATTTTGGCCACACAAGCTCAACAAGTATTTTATTTGAAGGATATGTCTCGGGGAAAGAATTGGATGATTGTACAAAAAGTAAATCATCGTAATATTTTTGATATAGTTGAACGTGATGATGAAGAGACTGTAACTAGCGATGTTTTTCAAGAGGGCGATTCAAATGAGTTGCCACCTTTTAATCCAACAGAAGAGGTGGTGGACACATCTTTATTGGTTCGAGAAGATATTGATCCAGTAACCGTACCTCATGAGGTGGTGATTAAATTACGTACTAGAGAGTCAAATCTTAATGATCACAAGATGGAGGATATTGAGGATTACGATGATGATGGAGGACCTTTTGTTAATCATGAATCTATTTTAGAATCCGAGACTGATGATGACTCTAGTGATGACCATGATGATGATGATGATTTTGACAACACATGACCATCTATGTAAGTTATTCTATATTATAAATCTTTAAATTCAAGTTTATGAATTGTGTTCTAATTACTAAAAAAAAATTATAATCATACAATTGTTACATAACTACAGAAGATGCGGGCATGACACCAATGTTGTTGCTCTCTCCGCCGTATTAAATTCTGGTTAGACCTAAAATTATATACAAATTACTTGTTCATTTTAATTTTTGATATTTAAGAAAATTAATTCTCTTAAATTATTTCTTTTTCTTTTTATAATTTATCCACATCAATGCAATCACAATTTAAATTTATAGCTAACGTATTTTAAAGAAAAAAATCTCATTTCATCCTCATTAATATAATTAAATAAAAATTAAAATTATTAGTATAATAAATAATTTCATATTAAATATAGGGTATTTTTCTATGATGGTGGATAATGAAATAAATTATTTTTTCCCTCATCCAATTAAAAGGTCGAATTAATTTAGTCTGCACTACAAATTTTTTAATTTTATTTCTCACTATATTTTTAATAAAAACCTCCAATTTCTTTTCAAATACTAATATACTACATATGTATGTAAAAGGATTAATGTTTTTATTCTTTTCTCAGCAAATAATCAATATTAAATAATATGATATTCAATAAAAATACATTATAAAGAATTAAAATGGAGCAAAAATACCAAATGCAACACAAATAATTTTGTTTTAGCTCAACCGGGAAACTGAAAAGTGAAAATTTCAAAATACGCGGAAATTAAAATGTAAAACGTGATACACCCCCCTCCTCCCCGATATCTCTCAAACCACCCACCACTCAAACTAAACAATCATTCTATTTGCTCAATTCTTTCGCTCAATGACCATGGTAGCTCCAAAGGCCAACCAGATCCGTCCTCTTGCGCTGAGATCTTCAGGAACTGTAGAGAATTATTGCAGGTTTGTTTCTCATCTCTACTTGGAATGGGTTTTGCTTTTGATTCACTGCCATCAAATTTGGGTTTTAGAATTATTCACTCTCCACAGCCAAATCGGTATTTCTCTGTAGCCGTAAAAATTAAATTTCTCTAATTTCTCTCAAACTTTTGCGATTCAGAAATCAGGTTTCTTTTATTTTCAAAAATTTCGATCTAATATTATTGTTATTTTGTTGAATAGATATTGGGAAGCTGCCTCTCTTTCTTGTTATAGATGTATGGTGAAGAATTTAGAGCTATACCAGCGGATGCAATTGGGGAAAATTCAGTTTCTTTTGGAGTTGAATCTGCTCTTGTGAAGCCACATGAGTCCCGATCCGCCGCTGGCTCTGTAAGAAAAAAAAGGACATACTCTAAAAAATGGGGACAATAATTTTGGCTTTCCTCTGTTAGATAACTGTTATTATGAATGGATCTTAGCACGTGTGTTTATTATGTTATCCCTGGTTGCATAAGATGGCCATTTTGTTGTTTAAGGTGTTTAAGCCCTTAAGTTCTTCCCCTAGTAAGAAATAGAAAAGTTTATGGGATAGTGAACATGTCAAGGAGAAGATATAGCTGTTATGTGAAAACATATTGCAAGGATAGGTACCGTCGGGATATATCGTATGCGCATTTTTTTTGTAACGCTTTATTAATATCCCTTATATTCTTTATGTGATGCCGAGGTTGATGTTTCTTATGATTGTATAATTTTTAAGATTTGTTCCACTTATTTTGTCTGCCATTTTTCTCAAAGTTCATGAATGCTATACATTTAAAAACTGAATTGACGTTTTCTTCTTCTAGTTGCTTACCTTTTTATAAGATTTGATGCATCTAATCTTGTTCGTCTACAATTATTTCTCATCAGATAAGATCCTGGATGATGAAGTTCATGTAGTCACTCATAGAATTTTAGCCTTCCTCCTTCTTGGCATAGTGAGAATTTACTCAAAGAAGGTTGAGTATCTATTTCATGACTGTCATGAAATTATGAACAGACCTACATGGCCTTAAGGCTAGAAAAAGTGCACGAGCAGACACTGGATTATCGCGGAGACATTATCACTCTATTATTTTACCCAAGAGATTTGAATTGGATACATTCGATCTGGGTCTAGATCGAGATGCAATGGGGTGAGCTTCATACTTATGCTGCATTGTTTTCCCATAAACTATAGGTTTATGTGGGCATTCTGCAACTGTATATTTAACTAGTTATTCTGGTGTGTATGCCTATGCAGTGGGAAAGTAAGATCACATGAACAAGATACACATGGTGGTAAGATATTTTTTCTATTGTTACCGTTTTTGTATGTGCGTTGTACCATAACTTGGCATGCATTATTTTTCAGATGGGCGCATGAAAGACTGTAGCAGATCTGGCTCATTTTGCAAGGTACACTAAACATGTTTGGTTCTGGTCTTCTTTTCTTTGTAACAGTGGTGTGTAGAAATGGTTAGTTATTGTTGGCGTGGTTGTTACGAATTTGCAAAGAATGGAAGTAGAAATAATTCATCTCGTTTAGTTATTGAATATATAATAGAAAATTAAAATCTTGAGTGATTGAATCTTGCACTTTTTGGCTTCCTTGAGTTTGTGAACTGATTCAGTAATAGTTTTTATTATTGAATTGTTTGGCTGATAGTTTTCTTACAAAATTTGCACAGGATATTGTTCCCATTTCTGAAGCTTACTCAACTGCTCACACACCACCTAGAGAGTATGTACTCAAGATCTGTTATATATTTGTTTATATATCTATATGAAAACCTAGTGACAGATCTTCTTATCTCTAACTGTTGAATCAACATGGTGCAGTGTGTTTGGAGCCCATCGTATGGAGCAGGACTTGGTGAAGCCATACACTAATGCGAATTTGTTATCCAAAATTTCTAGGTAATATGATTGGTTGAATTTGGTGAAACCAATGGGATTGTATTTGTTATTTATCATTTATATGTCTTTCTCTGTTTTGCAGACAAGTGAACAATTGGTGCAACCAGAACGGTATAAGTTTGGGGCCAGAGTTTTTAATTTGTACCATCAATTCCATTACCTCAATGTATTTATCATTGTATTATTACAACAAAGTTATTCATAATTCGTGTTTAGACAATGTCTATTTACTTTGATTTTATTAAACAAAGTTAGTAAAATATCTATTTATGTTGATATATTGTCTTCAATTTATAATTGTATTAATTTTTCAACATATTGACCCACAAAAATGTGATATGGTATGTAATTATTCATATATACACGTATATTTTAAGCAATTGTAATTTAAAAATAAAAAATAATAATATTCACAAATAATGTATATTTTAAATCTACAAAAAATTATTATTTTAATATTATTAATTACAAAAAAAATGCCCACACATAAAAAATGTCACGTGTTGTTACATTTCAAGTGCCACATGGGATAGTCGTGGCGCCACATCATCAATGTAGTCATGGCGCCACATCATCAATATAGTCAGCAAACATGTTTAGACACATATAATTTATACTTTTACCGACATATATATGTGTAGGTAAAACTCATTGATTTATCCACACATATATATGTGTGTGGGTAAAACTTTTTTCCTGCGGAAATATAACCACACATGTTAACATTTATATTATGTGTGGCTAAAAATTTTTACATACACATAAGTGTATTTTTAGCCACATTCGCATGTGTGGTTAAAAGGTTAAATTTTTGTAGTGACACCACTATCACCAATTGGGAGGATCTCATACAAAAATTTCTCTGCAAGTTTTTTTCGCCAGAAACGACTATCAAGCTGCAGATGGAGATCACCCAAATCACTTAGTTACCATATAAGTTTATTTATGAATCTTGGGAAAGTTACAGGGATTTACTGAGGAGATGTCCACAACATGGTTTTACTAAGGCACATCACGTGTGCCATTTGTACAAATGATTCACTACAGCCACGAAGACTGTAATCAATATCTCTGCTGGAGGATCTTTACTAGCTAGAAATTCAAGAGATGCAATGAGAATATTGGAAAAAGTTACCTCCAATAACTATCAGTAGTCGTCTAAGAGATCCACTACAAAGAAGGTGGCAACAACAAAGACTAATGAGATGACAACAACTTTGACAGTTGAGATAGAGGACTTAAAAAATCAAATTTATTTGGTAAAGAAGGTTACAACTAAAGAGAAGAAGAGTCCATTCAAGCAGTGAGGGAGTGAAATTGTGTCTCCCCTACCTGATGCGTGCTCTTTATATGCTCTGAAATGTCAGATATGTGTCTGAATTATGTTATAACTTGTTATCATATACTACTTTAGAAGATTGTAGGCTTGAGGAAAGATTGTGAAATGGTTAAATGAAAATTTTGAAATATTCATTGGTTATTTTCAAAGTTGAAAAGAAGAATAACTTGTATATTTGCAAAATTGTATCTCCCTTGCCTGGCGCATGCTCTTTGAATGCTCTGAAAAATGATAAAACTATGTTGTGGCATAATAGGCTTGGACATATGAGTAATAAAGGTCTTGAAATTTTTGAAAAATGATGGTGTATTTGTAATGCTCAAATAGATGATTTATGTGTTAAATATGGAATTAAAAGACATAAATATGTTCCTTATAACCCCAGCATAATGGGATTGTTGAAATGATGAATATAGCTCTTTAAGACAGGGTGAGAAGCATGTGTACATTATCTGGTATGTCTAAAAAATTCTGGGGTGAGGCAAATTTCCTAATATTGTATTTTTTGGGAAACCTATTAACCTGTCAAAAGTTTTTGGATGTTCTGCTTATATGCATGTTAAAATTGATAAGCTAGAACCAATGTCAAGAAGGTGTGTCTTTCTTGGTTATCTTGAAAGATACAAAGGGCATAGACTATGGGTCAAAGATGTGTCTGGTTTTAAAACCATTGTTAGTAGAGATGTGATATTCAATGAGTATGAATTCCCATGCTTATCTAA
Source organism: Perilla frutescens (assembly GCA_026008535.1). Lineage (NCBI taxonomy): Eukaryota > Viridiplantae > Streptophyta > Magnoliopsida > Lamiales > Lamiaceae > Perilla > Perilla frutescens. The sequence continues at coordinate 18,783,399 of BRKX01000015.1, forward strand.
TCTTGTGCCTAATTTTGTGACTAATTCTGATTCTGTGACTGTTCATTTTGGGGTGGGGCCTTCGTCTGTTTCTTAAAATGTTTATTATGATAATTTATAAAATAATAATAAAAATAAGAATTCTGAACATGAAACTGAACAAGAATTTGACTTTGAAACTGAATCTGATAAGAATGAAAATCAAAACATTGAGCCTAAAACGTAGATGATTATCAACTTGCTAGGGACGAAGTGAGAAGAACTATAATAAGCCTAAAAGATATGTTGAGTGCAACTTGCTTGGTTTGTCTTTTAATGTATTTGAATCCTTAGATAGCAATGAACCGAAAACCTTTAAAGAAACTTTAAGGTCTAAAAATGCAAACAAGTGTTTAATTGCTATGTAAATTGAGATGAAATCATTGCATGTAAATAAAACATGAGATCTTGTTCCAAAACCTGCTCATTTCTTTGTTATTGATTGCAAGTGGTTTTTTAAAGTGAAAAATAAGTTTAACTATATCAGTTTTAAAGCCGGATTAGTGGTAAAAGAGGTTACTAAAAAAGAAGGGGTAGAATATACATAAGTTTTTGCTCCTAGAGTCAAGTTCACTACTGTAAGAATTATGTTGGCTTTATTTACTCATTTTATCTGAGAAATAAAACAAATGGATGTGACTACAACTTTCGTGCATGGTGATCTTGATGTTCTTATCTACATGAATCAGCCCGAGGGCTTTGTTGACTATAATAAATCAAATCATGTGTGCTTATTGAAGAAATATTTGTATGGTTTAAAATAGTCCCCCAGGCAATGGAACTTAAAATTTGACAAGTGTATAAGGTTTTTAAAGTTTAACAAAAACAAATTTGATCATTGTTTGTATTTTAAAGATACATCTACTGTTTATATGTTCCTTCTGATTTATATAGATGATATACTGTTGATTAGCTCATGCCCTGAAGTCTTTGAAACATGTTCAAACATGTCTAAGTGATAATTTTGAAATGAAAGGCTTATGATTCTAGAAAAATCCTTGGCATGAATATAATGAGAGACAGGAAGAATAATATTCTCGTGTTCAATCAAACTTCTTATGTAGAAAATATTTTGAGTAAATTTTCTATGTCTAATGCTAAGATTGTAAATGTGCCCTTAATTAGTTGCTGATTTTGTGTTGAGTAAGGAACAGTCTCCTAAGGTTTCTTCTGAGATAAATGCTATGAAAAAGGTGCCTTACTATAATGCAATTGGTTATGTAATATATCTTATGATTAGCACCATACCTGATATTGCCTATTATGTGAGTTTCTTGAGGAGGTACATGTCTAATCATGTTGTTCCTCATTAGGAAGCCTTAAAATTGATGTTAAGATACCTTAAGTCCTCATTGCATGTTGATCTAATTTTTTCTAAGTGTTTAAAGTGTGTTCAATCGTGTGGCTATGTTGATTCCAATTATGCAAAGGACAGAGATAATGGAAGGTTTACTACTTCATATGTTTTCACTTTGTATAGGTTATGCATAAGTTGGAAATCTCAATTGCAACACATTGTTTCATTTTTAACCACTGATAAAGAGTATGTTGCTATCATTGAAACCATCAAATAAATCTTGTGGTTGAAGGGAGTACTTTTTGAAATCAATTTTTTTAAGGAAAAATATTGTATTTTTTTCAGATAGTCAGTCAGCTATTAAATTGTGCAAAACTCCCGTTTTTCATGATTGAACTAAATATAGATGTTAGGTTCCATTTTATTCGTGATGCTATTGAGAGTGAATATGTCTTACTTGAAAAGATTCATTCTAAAATATCATTTAGCAGCTCAACCCTTTCTTATTGGAGCCCTAATTTGTTGCCACCCTATTTTAGTGGTACAGTTGCAGATCCTCACACATATTCTCATTCTATTGTGTGTTCTCAAGAGTTCTATAGAGAGAGAAGGTTATATGTGTGTTTTTCCGATCTCTTCTTTTTTGTGATTATTCTTCCTCTCCTTCTTCTACATCTTCTCTCTACAGTCTGAGAATATATTTCACCCTCTTGGTGGAATTTATTGTAGCCAGTCTTCGTGTGAGTTTGGTGCTATGCCAGAGTTAGGGCTTTGAGGTGGATGAGAATCCGGTGTGGATTCTGAGGCTAAACATCTCTATATTATGCCAATTTGCTGTGAAATTGCCATCGGAGTTTTCTGTATAGGTAGGAGTACCTGAGCCATTCTCGTTCCACCATTAATGGATGTAATAACCGTTAAATACATGAGTAAGACTCTCGAAGGAAGTGGATCTGATATCCAACAAAATATATACATATGCATAAATTTATTTCATAAGTAAAGTTATATAATTAATGACATCATATACTATTTTCTCAGAACAATAACTTTATTATAGATAGATAAGGTATATGCACATATGTGTGTGTATTACACACACACACACACAAAAGGTAACAATTTTTTTTATTTGATTTAAGAATTAACAAAAAAAAGTTATACATGACTCTAACAAAATTACTTTTAATTCATGTAATCTTGCAATCTCATCATTCCAATATAAAAATTTGGATTCACATAACTTATTTGATTTAGAAATTAATTACCTTGTAGGAAAGACACAATTATTTCCTAGAGCATACAGTAACTTTAGCGGTGTATAACAATCGTGCTGATGGCATGTTGTAAATCGAAGAAATAACATATAGAGATAATGATTTTATTTATTGATATCTTGATCTCCAAAACATTACGAGGTATATATAGAGCTATAAAATAAAACCCTAGAGTAATGCCCAAGTAATGTAAGTATACAATAACTATTTTATAACAAATACTACATAAATTACTTTTGAACTTCCATATTTAAGAAAAAACAATTGATTCTCAAACTTTCATTTCAATTGAGTTCTTGAACTTTTGTTATACTGTAAAAGATTTCTTAAATTTTCATTTGTATTATGTTTATCATATATTCACACGACTATCCATAATTAGACTATCTCGAAACAAAACAATATATTTTTTTGAACTCAATCACTACGTAATGCAATATGAAGGATCTAATGGAGTCAAACTGACTTACAAAATCAATTAAAAAGATTGTGAACATTTTTTTTGGGGGGAGGGGGTTTCCTCAATATTTATGCTACTTGAATTAGTAGGTGGTTGACGAATCTGCAATGATTTACGTGGGACTATGAATAATTTTAAATTTATCTGTCAATTTTGAGACATCCTTAAACGATACAAAGAAATATTGATTATAACGTAGTGTCCAACCTTTGTACTTTTTACATTTTTATTTTAGAAGTTTTGAATGTTACATATTGATATCCAACGTTGCAAAAATTAACACTTATAATACTAGAGTAATTTTCTGACTTCTCATATATTGACTTGAATTGTCATAAATCTTCCAAATATTGGATGTGCTTGCTATTCTTCAGCATTTCAGATTGCGAGGTCGAAAAATATTCTAGTGCTATAAGTGTTAATTTATGCAATGATCAATATCTAACTTTTAAAATTTTGAGACAAAAATATATATAAAAGATCCAAACATTTAAAGTGCAATTATCCCTATAAACAACTATATACGTGTTCAAGAAAGATGTCATAAAGTCCCCTTAGGGATGGTCTAGTGGTGGAGTTGTATTATTTTGAGGTCAAATGTCTCAAGTTTGAATCCCACCAATAACACCATTAGGTATGAGTCTGTCACATCTGATTTTCCAAGACTATGTGTGAGTTTGTCACACTAGGAAAATGTTTCAAACTCACACTAGAAAAAGAATTTCTACACTATGAAGGTGTGAGTTTGTCAAGGTATGAGTCTGTCACACTTGATTTTCCAAGACTAGGTGTGAGTTTGTCCCACTAGGAAAATGTTTCAAACTCACACTAGGAAAATATTTTCCACACTATGAAGGTGTGAGTTTGTGTCACGGGATGCCACCCCCATCCTATCCCCTCTCCCAGGATACGCCGGGACAAGTCCATTCCCTTATCCCGATCCTTGAGATAGGCAACGCCGGGCCCCTTGCTGCCGAGGCCCGTCGGGCTCCCGTGACTGGCGCCCTAGCACCCCGGGCCACCCGCACCCGCCTGGGCCGCCAGCACTAGCACCAACATACCGTCGGGGCGGACCTCCGCCAAACACCCCGCCCGAAGCTCCTTAGTTGCCTAGAGTGCTAGCTTTTTCCCTTGTAATGTACATATTGTAAGCACGGCCTTGCACGGCCGTTTTTGTCATTTTCTAGCTTAGTAGTATCTAGTGATGTCGCTAACCTTTTTTTCTTTAAGCCTATTATAGGGGGTGAGAGCGAACTTTTGTCTGACTGTGAGCGTTGCTAGGAGCGACCCCCTCTCCAACCAACGCGTGCCGTAATTGCTTCCAAGCTATAATGTACATTCAAATTACATTAATGAAGATTTCTTTGCCATCAATCGTGTTCATGTGTTGCTTGCTCTGCCGAGACCACTAAAAGCACCGGAGGGTGTGAATTGCGTCGTCATCGTGCACCAAGCTTTGCGAGTAAAGCTTTTGTGAGTGAGGCGGACGTAGTCTAGGACGGACTACTAGCCGCACGGTGCGCTACTAACCCAAGCACTACAAGCGCCCCGTGACAGGTGGTATCAGAGCCTCGGCTCCTGATCCACGGACCGAGGCGGGTTACTATGGAAAACGTGGCTACTACTTCCAACACGAAGGGTGGCTAAACGGGACCCGAAATGGGGACCCCAACAAAGGCCCCGACCAAGAGTGAAAGAATGAACTCCATAGAAAACGAGTGCACCCGACTAGGGTACGTAGTCTCTGAATTGGAGGACAAGGTCGCGACCCTACGGGAAAAGGTCGAGATCCTTGAAGAGGAGAACCTAGATCTCCACCATCGACTGAGCGAGAGTCGGGAGGCACGGGCGTCCGAAGGAGAGACGCAACGTGCTATTGAAAGGTTGGAAACGCAGGTGGCGTTACTCCAACAAGCCGTTGTCAACAGAGGGCCCGCGGGCCGAATGGAGAATTTTGGCACTGGAGGGGGAGCGAGAAAACGCATCCCCGAGCCACAACTCTATAACGGCGTTAGAAACGCGAAGGAAGTCGATAACTTCCTCTTCGACATGGAACAGTATTTCATAGCGGTCGAGATCGAGGACGAATCGGAGCGAATCGCCACGGCCACTATGTATTTGACTGGAGATGCGAAGCAATGGTGGCGAGGGAAATACCAAGACATACGGGATCGACGGGAGCGGCTTGATACGTGGGATCTCCTTCAAGCGGCCATCAGAAAACAGTTCTTTCCTGAGAACGTCGGGTATAATGCCCGCAAGGCACTCCGGGAGCTCAAACAAACAGGCACGGTTAATGAGTACACCAAAGCATTTGCCTCCATATTGTTGGACCTCCCGAATATGGATGAAGAGAGCAAAGTCTACCAATTTATGGATGGACTGAAGCCCTGGGCCCGTGCTGAACTACAACGCCAACGAGTATCCAACATCCGCGATGCAATGGCAGCGGCGGAATGTCTAATGGACTACCATACGGAAACCCGAGAGAAGAAGCCACCAGCGCCCAGTGGCAACCAACAGAAGGGGAGTGGGGGCAGAACTTTCTGCCCCACCTACAACAGAGGTGGTGGAGAAAAGCCCTCCCATTCCCAAGAGAGTTCCCAAGGGAGCACCGACAAGAGCCGCCCTCAAAGGGGTAACAAAGCCGCGGGAAGCTCGAGATTCGACGGGTGTTTTTTGTGCAACGGCCCGCACATGCTAAAGGATTGTCCGAAGCGACAGCTAATTAATGCTCTATGTGGAGACATGGAGTGGGACAAGCAAATGTCCAAAAAGAAGGAGAAAGAACCGGTGCCAGTCCCGGAAGAGCCTGAGGAAGACTCCGAGAGTGAAGGAGAGAATCTTGGAGCCTTCTCACATAGGTGCAATGCTCTATCGAGGACGAGGGCACGGAAGGGTAAGGCATTACCCAAAAACACGAAGACCGTCCCCGCAATGGAGGACGGAGCAGTTGGAGAAGCGTCAGCAAAGTCTACCAAGGAGAAGGGCTTGATGTTTGTCGACGTGAAGATCAACGGAAAGCCCGTTCGAGCGATGGTGGACACAGGTGCCACACATAACTATCTTGCTAGCACCGAAGTTGAAAGACTTGGGCTAGTCTTGGAGAAGGGAGTGGGCCGAGTGAAGGCCATCAATTTTGCCGCTCAACCGATTGCCGGAGTTGCAAGGTCCGTATTAATCAAGCTAGGGCCATACGAAGGGAGGACAAATTTGTCCATCATGACCATGGATGACTTCAAGCTCATCCTTGGGTTGGATTTCCTGCGGGACACGAAGACGGCGGTGATGCCCCATGCGGGAGCCCTCATGATGATGGGTAATAAACCCTGCGTGGCCCAAACGGTGTCACACAAGACGAGTTCAAAGCCGTTGTCCGCCATACAGTTTGTGAAGGGGTGCCGGAAGAATGAGCCATCCTTTCTGTGCACCCTCCGAATAGAAGACATTGAAGAGAAGTCGGGGAAGATCCCCGAGGTCGTGAAGAAAATCCTTCGAGAGTTCGAAGACACCATGCCTGATGAACTGCCGAAGAAGCTGCCGCCGAAGAGGACAGTCGACCATAAGATTGAGTTGGTGTCGGGCACAAAGCCTCCTGCTCGAGCACCGTATCGAATGTCATACCCTGAGCTCGAGGAGCTCAGGAAACAACTAAAGGAACTGCTCGAGAGCGGGCTGATCCGGCCTGCAAAGTCTCCGTATGGTGCCCCCGTACTGTTCCAAAAGAAGTCAGATGGCACCCTACGGATGTGTTGTGATTATCGCGCCCTGAACAAGCTGACGGTGAAGAACAAATATCCAATACCATTAGTGGCGGATTGCTTCGATCGCCTCAGCCGGGCAAAATATTTTTCAAAGATCGATCTTAGATCGGGCTACTGGCAGGTTCGGATCAAGGAAGGAGATGAGTTCAAGACAACTATCGTGACAAGGTACGGGGCATATGAGTACTTGGTGATGCCCTTCGGCTTGACAAACACCCCCGCCACCTTCAGCACCTTAATGAACCAGGTACTCCACGGGTTCCTGGACGAGTTCGTGGTGGTGTACCTCGACGATATTGTCATCTACAGTGAATCCCTTGAGGAGCATCTGGAGCACCTCCGCAAGGTATTCACTAGACTGAGAAAGCACGAGCTTTATGCCAAGCCATCGAAGTGCTCATTTGGCCAAGACAGGATCGAGTTCCTGGGCCACATCATTGAGAGAGGGCGAATCCGCATGGATCCCAAGAAGATCCAAGCCATTGAAGAGTGGAAGCCGCCGGAAGATGTTCATGGAGTGAGATCGTTCCTTGGGCTGGCTAACTACTACAGAAGATTTGTGAAGGGGTACTCTGAGATTGCCCGCCCCTTGACGGATCTCACGAAGAAAACCGAGGTGTGGGAGTGGACGCCCCAAGCACAGGCCGCCTTTGAGAAACTGAAGAAGGCGATCATGAGTGACCCCGTGCTTGCGCTCCCTGACTTGACAAAGCCGTTTGTTGTGGAGATGGACGCTTCTGAATTCGCCCTCGGTGGAGTGCTAACTCAAGGGGCGCACCCTGTGGCTTTCGAGAGTCGGAAGTTGAAGGATGTCTAAAGATGTTACCCAGTGCACGAGAAGGAGTTGTTGGCCGTTGTTCACTGTTTGAGACAATGGCGACACTATTTGCTGGGCTTTCCTTTTGTGGTCAAGACAGACAACACAGCAGTGAGCTACTTCTTGACCAAACCGAAGCTAACTACGAAGCAAGCAAGATGGCAGGAATTGCTTGCAGAGTTTAATTTCTCACTGGAGTACCGGGCAGGCTCCAGCAATCATGTCACTGACGCCCTAAGTCGTAGGGCTGATTTGGAAGATCAACCGGTGATGGCGGCTCTCGCCTCCAGCAAAGCGACCACCGACTTGAAGAACCGAATCCGTTAGCTCACCAAGGAAGACTCTACTGCACAGGGCCTACTCAACCTAGTCGAGCAAAAGAAGACCCGGAACTTTTGGCTCGAAGAGGGATTTTTGAAGACAAAGGGAAACCGCCTCTATGTCCCGAAAGGCGGGGACCTACGGAGAACTATCATTGCGGAGTGTCATGACACTCTCTGGGCGGGACACCCTGGCGAAGAACGCACCGTGGCCCTCGTACAGTGGACGTACTTTTGGCCACAGATGCGAGATGAGATTGAGACGTTCGTCCGCACCTGCATTGTATGTCAACAGGACAAGGCGGATCGACACAAGAAAGCAGGGTTGCTAGAGCCACTCCCCATACCCTCACGACCATGGGAGAGTGTCTCAATGGACTTCATTACCGGTTTACCCAAGGTTAGAGACTTGGATGCGATTGTGGTGGTGGTAGACCGGTTCTCGAAGTACGCCACTTTTGTGCCAGCCCCCAAGACAATCACAGCAGAAGAGACAGCTCAACTCTTCTTTAAGCACATTGTCAAGTTTTGGGGACTGCCGCGGGATATTGTTAGTGATCGGGACTCCCGTTTCACTGGCAACTTCTGGACCGAGCTGTTCAAATTACTCGGGTCCAAGTTGAATATGAGCTCGAGCTTTCATCCACAGTCCGACGGGCAGACGGAGCGCTTCAATTCTATGCTGGAGGAATATCTTCGGCACTTTGTCAGCGCCAATCAGAAGGACTGGGTGAAGCTCTTGGATGCTGCTCAGCTGTGCTTCAACGCCCAAAAGTGCTCTACCACTAACGGTACGCCTTTTGAGATATGTACCGGGCAGCAACCACTCCTCCCACACTCGATCGACGCCCCACAAGGTGCCAGAGTTTCGCCGGCGCAGAGTTTCTCTCTGGAATGGAAGCAGAACCTCGACCTCGCCCGAAGCTACCTGGAGAAGGCACAACAGCGCATGAAAAAATATGCAGATCAGAAGCGACGCTTCGTGGAATATCGAGTGGGAGACCGAATTATGGTTAAGGTCCCGGACCAACGACTTTCCAAAGCATCCCGAGGGCGGGACGCCCGGTTGATGCCAAAATATATTGGGCCCTTAACCATCTTGCAGCGCATTGAGAAGGTAGCCTACCGAGTAGAGTTGCCCCCATGGTGGCGGATCCACAATGTCATCCACGTCAGCCAACTGAAGCCGTTCCAGGCAGATAAAGTGGACGCTACGCGCGCCATGCCCGACCGCCCCCAGCTCCGTCTGGCCAATGACACAGGGAAGCGGATCGCGGAAGCCATCCTTTGCCACCGGGACGCCGCAAAATGCAAGAAGCTCCACAGAAAGTACCTGGTGAAGTGGGTGGGCTGTCCAAAGGAGGAAAGCACGTGGGAGAGAGCGACAACCCTCAAGGCGTTCCAACCGCTGATCGACGCGTACCTGATGACCGTGGCGCCGAGGACGTCGCCAACTCCAGAGGGGGAGAGCTGTCACGGGATGCCACCCCCATCCTATCCCCTCTCCCAGGATACGCCGGGACAAGTCCATTCCCTTATCCCGATCCTTGGGATAGGCAACGCCGGGCCCCTTGCTGCTGAGGCCCGTCGGGCTCCCGTGACTGGCGCCCTAGCACCCCGGGCCACCCGCACCCGCCTGGGCCGCCAGCACTAGCACCAACATACCGTCGGGGCGGACCTCCGCCAAACGCCCCGCCCAAAGCTCCTTAGTTGCCTAGAGTGCTAGCTTTTTCCCTTGTAATGTACATATTGTAAGCACGGCCTTGCACGACCGTTTTTGTCATTTTTTAGCTTAGTAGTATCTAGTGTTGTCGCTAGCCTTTTTTTCTTTAAGCCTATTATAGGGGGTGAGAGCGAACTTTTGTCTGTCTGTGAGCGTTGCTAGGAGCGACCCCCTCTCCAACCAACGCGTGCTGTAATTGCTTCCAAGCTATAATGTACATTCAAATTACATTAATGAAGATTTCTTTACCATCAATCGTGTTCATGTGTTGCTTGCTCTGCTGAGACCACTAAAAGCACCGGAGGGTGTGAATTGCGTCGTCATCGTGCACCAAGCTTTGCGAGTAAAGCTTTTGTGAGTGAGGCGGACGTAGTCTAGGACGGACTACTAGCCGCACGGTGCGCTACTAACCCAAGCACTACAAGCGCCCCGTGACAGTTTGTCACACTAGAAAAATGTTTTTCACATTATGAGACTGTCACACACTCATACCTATTTTTCCAAGACTATATGTGAATTCATCACACTTATTTATTAAGTGTGGTTGCTGACTATTACACAGAAGAGTACACACTTCGATAATGACTACTAGTCATCCTCGACATAAAAAAAAGAAGAAAAAGAAAAAGAAAGAGAGGGTTGTCATAAAACTAATTTTAATCAAATTGAATTTTCACGGCCGCCAATGCCAATTGCCAGCTCCAAATTCGCTTTAGCCCACTAATTTTTGAAACCAAACACGTTTCCACGACTTGGGCATTATTTCCCTCTCTCTCTCTCTTGCCCTGGAATTTTAAATTGCTTGCCTGGATTAAATATATGTTGAAATTCATTACGGGCTTATAAATCTATATAGCATGTGCATAGTGCATGATAAATCGTCACTTTGAATTTTTAGGGGGTGGGGGGATTACGACTTTATTGATGTATTACTACTAATAGAATGACAAAAAATAATAATAAAAGAATAAATTAACAAAGAAATGTCATATATCGTTTCATTTATCTCCGTAATCAAAATAATAATAATAATAATAATAATAATAATAATAATAATAATAATAATAATAATAATAATAATAATAATAATAATAATAATAATAATAATAATAATAATTCAAACATGTAGCTCAAATTAAACTAAATACTATTTCTGTTTTTCAAAGAGTGTCATTTTGACACTTTAGTTTTATTTCGTAAATAACGTCATTCTACTCGTGGAAAATTCACATTTTTCTCACATTTGCATTCATTTAATGTATTCAAACATCTCATTTGGATTCATTTAATGTTTTCATATAAGGGGGTATTATGTAATTTGATTACTTTATTAATACATGTGCATTCAACAAGAATGACACTCTTTATGAAACAGAGACAATATTACATAATTATCACTTCCTGCATTCAATAATTGTATTCTCTTATTCATTTTCTGTTCATTTCAAATTTATAACCCACTTTTCGAAATAGGGATGCTTTATATTTTCATTTTCTTAATACACCCTCTATTTTTTTTTAAATTAACAATCATTTTATTTTAAATTCTTAATTAAATAGGGCCAGAGTAGGAAACTTATATGCAATTTTATTTTTTAATAATATAAATAAATTTTTATAATGTGTGAAAAGGGGAAGAAATTGCATTTGTGAGATGGAGAGAGGGAGTATTTTTCACCCAAAAATGCTTATGTACAAAAATTATTGAGTACATGTGTTGCCGCATCAATTTTAATTTGAACGAAAATATTAAGGGTGTTTAGTTTAAAAGAAAGTTTCAATTATGTTAAAATTAAAAAAATTAAAAAAATAGTGTTTAAAAGATTAAAAAAATAGAATAAAAACTAGAGACAATAATTAACCTTTTATATATTGTGCAAAAGTATTAACAAATTTTAGGCAAAGCTTATCTAGAAAAGTTATAAACAGGCTGTGAGCACATAGCTTTTGTCGTGTTTTTCCCTTTTCTTTTATTGTTATTTAAAAAAATCCTTATCTGTACATGTGCCCACCGGTGACGAATTGTATATTCTTTATGTAAATAATTAATAATTATGCGACAATCAAATAATTACGAGCTAGACGACAACCAGTTCCGACGATAAATTAAATTAAATAAGTGATTAGGAGACGTTTGTTGCGACTTTCCAAATGGAGTGAGCTTGGAGAAACTCAACAAACCTTAAGGTCCACGATAATATATATATATATATATATATATATATATATATGGAGTATTTTTTTTTTATTAAAGATTTTTCGAATTACATTACTGTTACATGAAAATTTATTTTTCTATCTTATGAAATGTTTTTTTCTCATGTAACAGAATGACAATTCATATGATACTATTATGATATAACTAGAAGCTACATTAATATATCCAACGGTAAATATCATCACCAGCTATAAAAAAATATACATTTAGAATGCATAATTAATACAATTAAATTGCCTAGCTAATTTATAAGTGGACCGAAAAAAAAAAAAACCATGCAACTATAAAAAAATTATTGCAAAGAGATAGTGAACAAAAATGGAATACTCGAAAATCAGCATTAGTACACGTCGCAATGTAGCAGTATAGTATAATGTTATATTGCATCACTAAAATATACCATATATACCGTCAAATACAAAATTGGAGTACGATAAAATAAATAAATAACCCGAAAACGAAACTGGCGTGGTGGACCGCTTTACACAGGAAACCAAATAAATTTTTCATATTTTATAGAGAACTACATAAACACCTTTAATCATAGAGAACTATTTATTTTATTTTATTTTATTTTTAATTTACGGAGAAACCCTTTAAATAGTTGACATTTTTGTGTCGAGCAAAACAGTTGGGTGATTTCGCCAAATTGCCCTCGGGGGCGAGGAGTTCTTTGGGTCATATATAAGAGAAGATTTCTCAAGATCGTGTAACGGATATCAATTCGTTAAGACGGATCTTATTCCGATGAGATCCTCTATTTCAATTTAGTATTTCATATCATATTTCAATTATTGAATCAAGGATGTATGCCACGCCTATTTATAAAATTAAATAATTCGATCTTATTTGATTCCGAAAGGTGGTTTCCCTCATTTTTTTTCCCTTTTTCTTTTTTACTGGTTTCCTTCTCCTTTCTTTTTTCTTTTCAGTTTTTTTTTTTAATTTTTGATTTATTTTTTTCTTATTTTTTACAAATGCATATTTAATTTTTTTTAAATAATTTAGTTTTATTATCTAACATCTCACGCAGTGTATTTACCCGATGCTAATGCGCGCGCTTGTGCACCGCACACGATAATTATTTTTTTAAAATAAATATATACTATAAAATGAAATTAGTGAAATCTAAAATTAAAATGAATTAATTTAATTTTTTAATCAACGTCTCATGCAACACACTCTCCCGCGCATTTATGTCGGATAAGTACATTGCACTCGATAAAAAATAAATACTTTTGAAAAAAATGAAAAAAAACTGCCTCACGCAACGGGTTTGACCTATTTAACGGATTATAACTCGTGTCTAACATAAAATTTTGATCATTAAATGTAGAAAGTGGTTGCTTTACTTGATTGCTAAAGTAGCTACCGTGCCATACAATTTATACAAATATACCAATAGTTAATAATTAAATTATAAAGAATACATAGTATATTTTTCTACAAAGAAAAGTGATGTTATCTTTTATTTATTACTATCATTCCGGGTGTATTATTTTTAAATTTTGTAATTTGGAAGATTTTTTTTGACATTTTTCATTAATTTGCAATTGATGTTACCATTGTTAAATTTTGGAAATATATAAATATTTAACCATCATCTATATCAATAGTTGCATAATAAAATTAACAAAATGGTAAGTTGCGTATTTCATATTTGTCAAGTTAATTCATGCGTCACAACTAACATGCATGGTAAATATGTGGTTCAGATATTATTTTGATAATTTGATCCACAAACATATAAATATTTGGACAAGATAAAATTCTCATTTTAGTTCTAGTTCTAGGGCTCGTTTACTTCGGTGGATGGAATTGGGTGTGATATCCCATGAATTTAAAGTTAAATTTACAAAACATGAAATATATGGTGTGATAAAATATATAAACATATGAATAAAATGAAGGATAACTCATAACCCACTTGTTATGAAAGGATATGAATCCTTCAATTAGTCCTTATTCATAAGGAAAAATATGCATTCATTTCAACAAAACTTTATATAATTTTAGTCTTGCATTAATGGGATATCCCTATCATCCAAAGTAAACAAGGCCCTAGTGTATAAAATCCGACAAGTTACAGATTTGCAGGGAAATAAAATAAAATCGAATAAAAATTCGTAGCAATTGAGGAAAGCGCGTTCCAAAAATGTAGTTTTTGATTCTCTCCGACATTTACTGCATTTTCCAGAAGCAACAAATCTTAAACCAACGCAAGTACGCAACCATGCTGTCGCTATATAGACAGATCTGTAGAGAGAAGAATTCTTCTTACATTCTCTCTCAACCGATCCTTTACTCTCATTTACCACAACATAACACCACCCAAAAAATCGAAATTAAAAGAAAAGAAATGGACTCTTCCGATCAACGCCGCAAGCGGAAACGCTTTTTCAGACAATCTTATTCATCTTCATACTTGTTGGCCGTAAGGTTTCTTGTCGTATTTCTTGGATTCTTGAGTTTTCTCTCTCTTCTATCCTACACTAGCCCCTCCACTTCTTCTGCCTTACGCCCAGCATTGGTGGTTTCGAGCTTATCTTTACTGTCGTCTTCTAGTTCGAGAACGGTGAAATCGGTTCGAGAATTTGGTAAATTTTTCTCACCGCTGAAAATCGAGGGCCGGGTTTTGTTTCCGGACCATGTTTTGGTGTTGTTGAGCGGCGGCAGGAGAGATGGGTTGGTGAGAAAGAGTGATCTTTATCGATTGGAGTGTGTTTACTATGGTAAATTCGATGGATTTGGGAAGGGCAGCGTTGATTATGTGAAGAAAAAGGTGCTGTCTGTTGATGAATATGGTGGGTTTAGGTCAATTGTTAGGTGCCCACTAGCGCCTGAGAGTTACTCTAACGTTGTGCATTTGAAGAGGGTTGGTAAAAATGCAATCTTGGGGGTGAGAAATCAGACAGTTAAATCATGGGACAATGTTGCATATGCGGCAGCTCGAGATGGGGAAACTGCTGTTGTGTTTGTGAAGGGATTGAATTTGAGGCCGGACAGGGAGTCTAATCCTAGGCAGTTTAGATGTTATTATGGATTGGGGAAATGGGATAGGACTGGTAGGTTTAATCTCTCAACTAGGGCTTTAACGGCTGCACAAGAGGTTGTGAGGTGCCCTTTGCCGAAGAGTGTCTGTGTTAGGCTTGATAGGGGGCAGGGGATTCGTGTGACAGTGGGATTGATGCCCCGTTCTCATGAGCCCGTGCTTGTGCCATCTGTGGCCAAGATTCTTGATTTGGGGAGGAGTAGTGAGGGGAAATTCGAGCTCTGTGTGTGTACAATGGTGTGGAATCAAGCCTCTGCGATCCGTGAATGGATCAAGTATCATGCTTGGCTTGGTGTGGGGAGGTGGTTTATCTATGATAACAATAGTGATGATGGGATTGATGAAGTTATTCAAGAACTTGATCTTCAAAATTATAATGTAACTAGGCATGTATGGCCGTGGATTAAGACGCAGGAAGCCGGGTTCTCACATTGTGCTTTAAGAGCCAAGGATGAATGCAGTTGGGTTTCATTCATGGATGTGGATGAGTATTACTACTTTCCATATTCAACTCCTGGGCATCAGAGTTTCAGGGCATTAGGTTATGCACCTCAGAATTCGCTCCGTGCATTGGTGGCGAACTTGTCGTCTTCATCAAGTTCTGTTGCAGAGATCAGAACTTCTTGCCACAGTTTCGGCCCATCAGGGCTGAGATCACCACCCTCACAGGGAGTCACCGTTGGCTATACCTGTCGCCTTCAGAGCCCCGAGAGGCATAAATCTATCATCAGGCCAGACGCGCTAGATGCCACCTTGCTCAATGTGGTGCACCATTTCCACCTAAAGGAGGGCTACAACTACCTCAATTTGCCTCAAAGTAGTGCTGTGATCAATCACTACAAGTACCAGGTGTGGGAGGTTTTTCGAGCAAAGTTTTACAGGAGAGTGGCTACTTATGTTGCTGATTGGCAGCAGAACCAAAACGAAGGTTCAAGAGATCGAGCACCTGGATTGGGAACAGAGGCCATTGAGCCAACTGACTGGCCACAGAGGTTCTGTGAGGTGTGGGATACAGGGTTGAGAGACTTTGTTTTGGCCAATTTGGCTGATCTTTCCACTGGCTTGCTGCCTTGGGAGATGATGCCTTCTGCTTCGACTGTTTGAAGTCGTGGCTCGCTCAAATGCTCGTTGTAAATGAGATAACCACACCATACTCATTCTTTCATTTGTTTGTTTCATAATTTGTATCTCATTTCTTGGTTCTTTTAGGCAACTGATCAACAAGGCCTTTTAGATTTTGTTACAGGAAGTTTATGTAGTTTGTAACTTTATTCTTTGCTCCTGCTTATTGGTTGATTAATGAATCGATTCTTTCTATCTTCACTTTGTAAATCCCTTCTTTTTTGCTTCCATCACGGCTGTACAATCTCCATTTACAGAATCAGACAGCATTAATTCTAGTTTCATTTTACTGTCTTCACTGACATTTTTTAAGCTAAAAAACTCGAGTATTATGGAAGAATTTATGTCTAATTTAGACGAACAATGTGAATCAGAATCCATGTCAATGGAGTAGGCGAACTCATACCTACGCGCTTGTCGTTCCTAAGACTTTCTAGCCAACTTGTGGTTCGTAAAATTTGATGTAAAATGTAACAGAGCTTCACTTGCACTGATCTTATGGTGTATTGATTTTCAATCACTAGACTGACAAACAAAGTTTCAGATTACCATACATTTGCCGTGATTGGTGAGTGCAAATGCAGTTCATTCCGAGAATCAAGGGCTCGAGTAGGAGAACACGTGGCAGTACTCGATCTCCTCTACCTCCATCGACTGAGGTTAGCTCTAATTTCATGCTGTAGTTCACTTGCTGATGCAAATCATTTGTAGTTTTAACACAAAAATCGACTCGATTGGTCAACATGGTCTTAAAATGTGCGATCTTTGCTTTAGAAAGAGCTGAACTTGCTGTTAGAAGCCTTATGTATCTCGCAATTCATGGATTTTTTTATTTTATTTTTTATTACATATTTGGCTGTCTGAATATAACTGTAACAGAACATCTAACTTCATGAAATGAATTTCTTCGACATAGTTAGCTGTTTCAATGCAACTTCCCTGAAATTTCAGATGCATTGTTCTAATCATTTGAGGTCAATTTATTTGAGTCAATGTCCAGGGGAATAGGTAAGAAAAAGAGGAGTGGGCCCAGTTGCCTTAGACTTATCAGTATTCCACTTTTAATTCATTCTTGATATCGTTGTCTGAATTGCCTCAGCCATAAAAGGTAACAATATTAACTTTATATATGCTTCAGATCTCCTTCTGATGTCTGAGCTAGCACTAAAGAAGCTCCGTTGAAGACTGTAGACTTGGTCAAGAAAAACGGCCTGCTTCAAGATAAGAGATACAGTTGCCATTAATATGGTTAAGCTAATTTTGTTTGTGTTTGAATGAATATATTGGATCTCTTGCACCAATATAGGAATCTGGTTAGAGAGAGCTAACACCATGAAAACATTATATACAGTTATCTCTTCTCTAGTTATTACAGCCTCCTTATTGTCTGCAGAGAAAATGGCTCGTGCAGTGGACACTATAACTGCTACTGAGGTTTTTAGAGATGGAGACACCATCGTTTCATCCGGTGGAAGCTTCGAGATGGGATTTTTCAGCCCCGGAAACTCCAAGAATCGGTATGTAGGCATATGGTACAAGAAGATCTCAGTTCCCACTAATGTTTGGGTTGCCAACAGAGAAGCTCCACTCACCAACACATCAGGAGTTTTGAAAATCATTCAACCAGGAATCTTGGTTCTTCTAAACGAGTCTAATGCTGTAATCTGGTCAGCTAACACGTCGTCTGCTGTGAAGACTCCGGTCGCACAGCTGCTCGACTCTGGAAACCTTGTTGTTAAAGATGCAAACGATGATGACCCCAAAAATTTCCTCTGGCAGAGCTTTGATCATCCAACTGACACCCTTCTTCCAGGGATGAAGCTTGGTTGGAACTATGCAGCTCACATGGAGTTCTACCTCTCGTCGTGGAAGAGCTACGATGATCCAGCATCAGGAGATTTTACATATCACTGTGATCCAACTGGTTATCCACAAAATGTTTTGAGAAAAGGTAGAGAGAAGAGGTACAGCACTGGGCCTTGGAATGGTCTCACCTTCAGTGGTTTACCAGGATTAAAGAAAAATAATCCGGTTTTCAAATTCGGATTGGTTATGAACAAGACCGAGGTTTACTATCACTATGAGCTTCTCAACAGATCAGTTATCTCAAGGTTCACTCTGAGTCAGAGTGGAGTTGGGCAGAGGTGGACATGGAATGATGAAACACAGAGTTGGCGAATTTACCTCACCGCACCTACTGATAATTGTGATTTCTACAATCTCTGTGGCTCATATGGTGTTTGTAACACGGCTGTCTGCGATTGCTTGAACAAATTTGTGGCCAAGGATGAAGAGAGCTGGGATCGGGGGATCTGGTCGAGTGGTTGTGTTCGTAGAACACCTTTGAATTGTCGGAATGATGGTTTCTTGAAGTATTCTGGTATCAAACTGCCGGACACAGAGCATTCTTGGTATAATCAAAGTATAAATGTTGGGGAATGCAAGGAGTTATGCTTGAAGAACTGTTCTTGCACGGCCTACACAATCGTAGATATGAATGCAGGAGGCCACACATGCTTACTTTGGTTTGGTGACCTTGTTGACATCAAAGAGCTGTCTGGAGATGGACAATATATCTACATTCGGATGGCTTCTTCCGAGTTGAGTAAGAATTTCTTTTGAATCTTTTCTCTGCTCTGTGTTTTCTGTTAATTATTTTTTTGTCATATAGTATTCTACACAATGGTAGAGGTAATAAATCGAGACTGCACAAGTTTTTGAAGGCCTGAACTCGTTTTTCTGAGCAGTTTATCATCATATACTGGAAATGATGAAGTTTATCTGAAAAAAAAAAAACTTGTCTAGGCTCTGGAGGAAGAAGAAAGAAAGTACTTATTGTGGTTATGACTCTGGCAACAATGTTAGTTCTGCTATGCCTGAGCCTAATCCTGTATTTTCAGAGAAGGAAAAAGACCAATCTCTTGCTTAGGGAAGGAGGTAAGCAAGATGATCTGCTGTTTGAAACAGATAGATAGAAAGCTATTACTCTATAACCTCTTCATCGGTTGTGCTGCAGGCAGCCTGAGACGCGAAGATTTAAAAGATTATGATGATGAAGGTCATAGCAAAGACTTAGAGCTGCCTCTTTTTGAACTGTCCACAATAAGTAAAGCTACTGATAATTTTTCCTTCAACAGTAAGATTGGAGAGGGTGGATTTGGACCTGTTTATAAGGTAAAGATGGTGAAAAGTGAATGCCAAATATATTTTAGCTCTGTGTAAATGTAAAGGAATGCCTGTAATTTTGAGTGAATTCTGATATCAGGGCCAGCTAGAAGAGGGGCAGGAAATTGCTGTCAAACGATTATCAAGAACTTCCCTTCAAGGAATAAATGAGTTCAAGAATGAAGTGATCTGTGTTGCGAAGCTTCAGCACCGTAATCTGGTGAAGCTTCTGGGATGCTGCATTAGTGGAGAAGAATACCTTTTGATATATGAGTATATGCCTAATAGAAGTCTAGACTTGATTCTTTTCGGTAAGGATTACTCATCTGATTCAGCTCAATCTAGGACGTGAAAGATAGGTTATCTATCTTCGTTCTTTTCACATTCATGTTCACAATATGTCATGGTATCAGAGAATTAGATTTGTTTCTTTGGCAGATCCATTAAAAAGCAAGTTGCTAGATTGGCCTAAGCGCTTCGACATCATCAATGGCATTGCTCGCGGCCTTCTGTATCTTCATCAGGATTCACGTCTCAGGATCATCCACAGAGACCTCAAAGCCAGCAACGTACTGCTGGATTCTGACATGAATCCCAAGATAGCAGACTTCGGATTAGCGAGAAGTTTCGGAGGGAACGAGACTGGAGCCAACACAAGCAGAGTAGTGGGAACATAGTAAGATTCTTGAGCCTGTGCTAAGCTAGATGCAGCCCTTTTCATGAAACTCAATTTTCTTGCAATTTTTTTCCTCCTGCAGCGGCTATATGTCCCCTGAATATGCAGTAGACGGCCTGTTTTCTGTGAAATCCGATGTCTTTAGCTTTGGTGTTCTGGTGCTAGAGATTGTGAGTGGCAGGAGGAACAGAGGATTTTCTCATAGAGATCACTACCTCAACCTTCTTGGGCATGTAAGTGATGCTTCCAGAAAAAAAGTTGGATGCTTACATAAAAAGTTGAACTGATTATGACTTATGCGTTCGAATTTGGACAGGCATGGATGCTCTACAAAGAAGGGAAGGCGTTGGAACTGATCGAGTCTTATCCTATCAAGCCCGACTTTTTATCAGAAGTGCTGAGATCAATCCACGTTGGCCTTCTATGCGTTCAGCAAAGCCCCGAAGACAGGCCAACAATGGCCTCAGTAGTTCTTATGCTGGGCAATGATGGTGAGCTGCCTCAACCTAAAAAACCTGGCTTTTTCACAGAAAGAGAAATAACAGACACTGAGTCAATCAGCAGCTCAAATGCTCTATATTCGACTAATGAGATGAGCATCACACTACTAAAGCCTCGATGAAATCAGATTTTCCGTAAGTTGTAGAAATTGTGTCCAATAGGAGTAATGATTCGTAATACAATGCTACATTTCATTATATTTGTTGAAGGATTTACAATTGGTTTCTACTTTAGAGCTTCAACAGAATGTATGGTTGAACCACTCATCAAATCATGCTATACACAAATTTTTTCACTTCTACTATCCATCATTTTAGGCCATCTTCATAGCGTTACTATATTTAGAAATTTCATAGTAGAAAACCGGCATGGCCTTCACTTCTTGAGACGAGGGAAACCTGCAGCCGATGTAGCCAAGGTGTGATTATTGGAATTCTTGGTAATATGGGAAGAAACTTTTCCATTTGAGGCCTCTCTATTCAGCTCATCTTGATTCCTTCTATGGAATCTGTAGATGTAGTCAGAGAAAACGTTGTCTGCAGCATGATCTTCAGAGATTATGATAGCTGATGAATAGCCTGTAAGCCCTGCATCATGCTCAATCACATAGGTTTTTGTCTTAGGTTCACTTGCTTCTGCTTGTGACCTCTTGCTCTTGATGAAGTTCGAGTTCGAATAATTGGAGAAGCGATCAGCAACGGCTGCCCTATTCGTATGATCGCGATTCTCCCACATAATCAGAGCTGCCAAAGAAGTTGATGAGAGTTTGATGAAGGTCACCACCAACTCCATTGATTTCTCACAGAAAGATTTGCGTTTTTTCATCTTTCTTTGAGTCATTGTGACAATAAAATACTTGTTTTTGATGCAACAAATCTACATGCATAACTCCATATTATAGAGTGGAAGTATAATTCAAATTTATCTTAATTCAAGAATTCAAATAGAGGCATACTAATACAGTAACATTTGATTGCAACAACTCTGTGAAGCACCAAATGTTTGGTCCATATCTTATTTTAAAAGGTGATAAAATAATGGGGGTTTTTTTTGGTGGATTTGTAGAAGCATTAATGTCAAAAGACGGGTGTGGAATAATGCATAATCTTCTTGTTCATCTTTTTTTTAGAAGAATAATCTCGGGTCTCTCTCTCTCTCTCTCTCACACACACTGAAATTCCCTCTTTAATTT